>OX384544.1:9204947-11704947 GCA_947538895.1 Neoitamus cyanurus | reverse complement strand
TTTTCTGTCTTCCATAGTCCACGGATGCGATTTTCCCAGACATCGATATCTTCCCGCCCGATATGCTCATCGAATCATAGTTGGAGTCGATATCGCTCATGGTCACCGACAGATTCCCGATCGACATCATGCTCGCAGAACCGTCCGGCATTGCGTCCTTAACACCTTTAACCTTCTCCTTTTTGCTGAAGAACCTTCCCAGGCTCGATTTGATGCCTTTCTTCTTTTGCGCTGCAGCCACTACATCGCGGCTAACGCTCGACGTGGGCGTTTGCAGGATACTCATCGAGCCCATCGTGCTCAGGTGCCGCAACGATTCCTGACTACCGTGACGTGAACTTAAAGGCGAGGGCCCGTAGTTGCCAACAGCAACCCTGCTCAAGGGAGAGACCACCGTTAAAGGGTTCAACTTAATTGGGATTTTCGTTGTGCAACACCAGGGGTAAGGCGATAAAGCAAACACAAGCGACTACTAGAAACAAACGCTGTGCGGGTGGGGCATCGCATTTGTCGGGCGACAAGCTGAGGATTCTTTTAGTGCAGTGCCATTGGGAGTGGGTGGGTATGTTAAATGCGTTCCTGTCATGCACGTGCTTGATTAATTATTTGTTCTCTCGGCAAATTTTGTTTGCCAGTTGCTAGCGATTTTATTCGGGGACAGCGAGAGGAAGGGGTGGGATCAACTACTGTGATGCAATATGGGAAGAGGGTGGGGTTCGTGGATCTGAACTAAACATAAAGTGTCTTTCCTGCGTTGTATAATTAAATGAAAGGAAACTGGGATGGGTACACAAATGTTCAACAACATCCTAGTGAGAGTGAAAAATGTCTTGTTTGAATTAACCTTAAATTGTTGGATCCTTGGCTAGGCGGCAATCCCATTGAGCGTCTGCGAGAACGGGTTAAAACGGATTAGTAGTGCGGCAGGGGAGGAAAATATTAAAATTAAGATAAATCGGCAAAGAGGATTCGCACAATCCTTCTAAAAAGCACTGAAAATTAGCATTTCCTTCATTAGTAAAAAAGTTATAAGGAGAAAAAAGATCACTACGGGCTGCAATTGTTTAAAAATAAATAAATAAGATTACAAAAATTGTACTCACCTCCTAAGCTCCTCCTGACTATGCGCTAAGGCTTGAGCCACTCGTTCTAATCGCAACGATCTTGCGGTTAGCGGTGATGCAGCACCTCCGGAACTAGAGTCACCTCCCATTGTCATGCCATGCAGTTCATCTCGGGAAACTTCAGCTGACAATGCTGGCAAGTTAAGCTAAATTGGGAACGGAAGGGGATGCCAGTTATTAAGACGTCTAAACCGTTTTTTTTAAATGTTTTTTTTTTATATATATTTTTTGTTACGACTATACGAGCAAACTCACGCTACAGAGACGCATTCTCGGTGATACACAGACTGTGAAACTTTAGAAAAATAATTTACACAAAAAACTATTGAAGTTTCAGGAAGAAAAAAAGCAAGCAATCTTGGTTTAGTGGCTTTTAATGAAAACGAAACAATTTGCTGGGGGTGAGGTCAAGCAAAAAATTCTTAGAGGTAAATGAATATGACTGAGGAGGCGTTGAATATTTTTTTACGGCTTTTCGGGTTAATAAGCGAGGAAGCTCTGTTGCAATAAAATCACTCAAAAAACTTCAGATAATTCAGGAGGAGTCCTAAGCTAAAATTTTGGGGGTTGAAATAAAGTTTGCATTTGAAATTAATGGGACGGAAGATACTGATACTGTTTACTTTTTTTAAAATAAAGCCTTAGTTTGTTTATTTCTCGAACCATGCGGGCAGCTTAATAATTACAAATTTTTCCAGGTCAGGACATGAAGGGTAACATATGTGTTGAATTACTGACAGAACTATTTTATTTTTAAATAATATATAATATTTTTTATAGTGATGCTAAAACTCAGCTGACATCATTTGATCCTTATAACGAACCAAAAAGGTCGGGAAAAGTTTTTTTAGGATTGATAGAATTTCCTTTTGAGCACGCTGTGCTTGGACTTTAGGAGGAAAACAGAAGATGGTAAACTGTTCCACATTCATATTATACTGTTCTGCTTATGAAAGACAGGGGAAATGTCACACTACTCACAAATTTAACGTATGTACTGGAGCAAAAATAATATACTAGAATATCTATTAGGGTGGCTCTTATTCCTAAGAAAAAAAAATTTCTCTTTAATTTCGCGGGGCACCACGTAATTTGATTATATACCATAAGAAACTATTTCAATATTTTTTTTGAATTTTTAAATGACATTTAGGGGTCGCTACCAAGGTGTGAATTTTAAATAAAAACTCAAAATCAAGTATTTTTTTTTGGATAATAATTGACCGATAAGCCAAACCTTACTTCGATTTCATGAATGGTTATGTCCGGTACCAGAAGTAGATTTTTTTATCCTCTTACTTTTTTTATCTCGATTTTAAACCGAAAAAAACAGTCGATTTTTGACATTTTTTTTTACAAGGCCGCCATTTTGTTATTTTTCACTCAAATCGTTTAAATCTGCTACGGGACAGAATGACAACCCTACTGAATAATTATCCATTTGGAATATTGATTTCAGATCATTACAAAAGGAGCTATCAGGGTGGCCAGACACCTACTTTATTTTGAAGACACCTACTTTACCTCACCAAAATGACGTTAAAATAATTTTTTTTTATTTAACAAAAATAATTTCGTAGTATTCAATAGGTAAATAATATCATATAATTATTATAAGAAGATAGTATTTCATTTTCCGCAAAAAAAAATCGTTAAAAATCTTCAAAATGTAATCTCGGACATGAGATAACCCCTTAACGTGCGGGGCGGGCTAAATATCGATGCGTCAGTACAGAAGAGGAGTCGAGGGGAGGAAGAATAAGGAGTGATTGTCTATGCGAGTTTCATTTCCACGTAAAAAGTGATATAAACACTTAAATGAAACATTAGTGAAACCATCATTTAAGCTGTCCTTCAATGCTTTTTATAAAAACTTTACCAGCTGGTAGCGACCTCTAAATCTTAAAAAAAAAACTTATTTAATATTTAGATGCATATAATCAAATGACAAAGTGCCCCGGGGATAATTCAAAAGTCGAAAAATAAGGACCACCCTAATATCTATGCTATCTGCTATTCTAGGCAGTCTGAAAGTGGATTGCGACTGGAACAAATATTTTCATATTATCGCACTCGTTGAGAAACACACAGAAAACTATGGAAATTGATTGATTTTAAAAATTCGTAATAAAAATTAAAACAAAAATTAGGCTACGGTAAAAATTGCTATAGTACCCCCACTATGTGTCGCTTGCTGGAAAACATTCTAACGTAGCTCTTTAGGGTACTTAGCGATAATAGTAAGCGGAATGACTTATTTGGCTTAAGGGGGTAGTCTCATGTTCGATCTTCAAAAAATCTTTTTTTTTTTTTTGCAATTTCTCAAAGTTAAATAAGTTGAGAATATACTGTAAAAATTTTAGACCGATACACTACGTCATTTAAAAGTTACAACATATAATAGGGGAGAGCGCACCCTGCATCTGCATATATGAAAATTTTTTCTCTAGACTTTAAACGCGTTTTTCTCGAAACTACTTTTTTTTCGTCGGCACGGATGATTAAAGAAAAACTATTGGACCGATTGGGCTGAAATTTTCACATATTATTATAAACATGAATGGTTCTGGCGGGTAGCAGAATTAGATGTTTTTATCGATTTCTTTCTGTATTATATCGATTTTAAACCGAAAAAAACCGTCGATTTTGTAAATTTTTTTTTACAAGGCCGCCATTTTGCTATTTTTCACTCAAATCTTTTAAATCTGCTACGGGCCAGAATGACAACCCTACTGAATAATAATCTTTTTGGAATTTTGATTTCAGATGATTGGGAAAGGAGCAATCAGGGGGGCGAGCTACCTACTTTTTTTTGAAGAGACCTACTTCGCCTCACCAAAATGACCTTAAAAAATTTCTTTTTTTATTTAAAAGAAATGTTTTTGTATTGTTCAATAGTTTAGTAATAACATATAATTATCACAAGAAGATTGCATTTCATTTTCCACACAAAAAAAAAATCTTAAAAAACCTTCAAAATTTAAGCTCGGACATGAGACTACCCCCTTAAATTGAATTGGTGTTTTTTCAGACTCCACAGAATCCATTGTACTCTACCCCCGCCCTAACCGAACTTCCTCGTTGTTCTAATGAACTGAAGAACCTCATCCAGCATGTGCTTCGGATCATTGACGATTTCCAGGGTATGCAGGTGTTTGCCACATGTATTATGCCCTGTTAGAGCCCCTACAAGATTTTTACATTATTTTGTGTTTAATTTAAGCAGAGTTTCTGCAGTGCTCTTATTGGGACGTCCTATAAAGAGTTTGGCGTGTCTGCAGGTTTGTAACTTGGACCATCTCTGCGCATGAATTGCCTCCATCTGTCCAGTTCAGCTTTTCAATATTGCAAAATTCACGAATCTGTGATTCCGGTCGAAGAGGGGCGGCATCGCGTCTTCTTTTAGTAGGCTATTGGGGAGTTTTGGTTACCCTCGATGCCCTGATGACTAGGAACCCATATAAGAGAGACTGCATTGTAACGAGCTACCGAGTACTTATTCAATTTTAAAAACCGGACATTGAAAATAAAACCCTATATACAACAATATTGGCAGATTGACTCGATATACGATTCTCTCTACGTTCTTTCGCATGCACAACAAGACTATTGTCTTCAATTGTTCGTGAGATAAATATTTCAGAAACTGCTCATTAAATATCACCAAAAGAGGGCATTGTTCTTGCTACCAAAACAGATGTGAAATAAGAATCGGGTAGAGTTGTCCATAGAGACGAGGTTGGGCTGCTTTGCTGTGCGATAAACAGATTTTATTTCCGGAAAAGGAATAAATACCTCTTCCCGTCACGTATCATCAATTTGATGTGTTCTCTCTTTAGGGATCGAAGTCGGACTAAAGTTCCATACAAGAGACCTTATGAAATTGCTTTGGTTATGAGCAAGTTTTTGTACTTGCATGAGGGAAGTCAATATACCTTTCCCCTTTGATTTCATTGTCCTTTCCAGACTTACATTTTTTTCATATTTTCTGCACAGGACGAGAAAATCCAACTAGTTTTTTTCCTTAACAAAAAATTTACTGAACTGCGGCAAAACTTTGCCTG
This sequence comes from Neoitamus cyanurus, assembly GCA_947538895.1. Classification (NCBI taxonomy): domain Eukaryota; kingdom Metazoa; phylum Arthropoda; class Insecta; order Diptera; family Asilidae; genus Neoitamus; species Neoitamus cyanurus. The sequence goes on along the minus strand of OX384544.1, from coordinate 11,699,759 downwards.
AAGTCTTATAACTGTAAAGGATTTACTGGAAATCCCTTTAGCAAGACAATTAATCCTGTGGAGATGATTTATAAACAAAAGCTATGAGTCCCTGGGCATGATTATATCTTCCGCACCGAAGTGATAAATCCCTGAAGCCCCATTGACGGAAGGAGTTAATTATATTAGGGGGCTCATTTTAATCATAACCAGTCATAAGCAGAACGGTAAACAATGGCGGAAAAGTCAAAGGATAAACCAACAGAACAGAGCTGTTGGGGCCAGGTGCGCAGACACTACTGGCGGAGTGGCTGTGGCTGCAGATCAAAAGTTTTGAAAATAGAAAACACGGAAAATTGGGTCAGAGACTGTCTCGCTGAAGTTGCTAAGCACATTGGCAAATACGCTCAGTTACAGAGCGGTATCAGGTAAAATATTTCACTCGATTAAACTTATTGTGCGGAATGGTTGCAATAATCACATTAGGAGCTGTTTGCTCACTTTAATAGATGCAAATCAATGCAATGCCGCTTTGCAGCGCACTGGGACTGGGCAGGAACAAGGAGCTTCGTCCTGTACAGCGCAGCAAGGGTTGGGCATAATTCAAATGAAAATCAAACAGCAAACTGGCTATGGCTAAGAGAAGCTGCAAAAAACAATAAGCGAACGAAACGGCATGCACATAGGGGGAAACTTTCGGGGAGGAAAATCTTAAGCAGCTAATGCAATTCGTTAAGGTTTTTGTTTCGCAAGTGATTTCAATCAATCTAAAAGCAGAAAAGGGAAACTTTTCATGAAAATTTCATAAGGATCGCATTCCGAATTGAAAGTTTCGCTTGGCTCGAGTATTGTGGGTAATATATGGTGACTGGGTGTGTGACTTTACGTGTGCTGTGTGTTCCGGCGATATGTGAGAAAAGTTGGAACAAGGTTGCCTCCATGGACACGCTGCAAATTTGATTTGATCGGTCTTTTGCAGTGAAAAAAGGTTACAAATGATATGCGATGCGAGCTATTCGGGGACGGAATATTGATTGAATTATTCAAATTGTTGTGTGGGACGACAGCGGTCCAGAAGATGAACATCCTAGCTATATGAGGTTAGTGTATCTGTGTATGGGCGATATGGAAGGCAGTATTTCATAAAAGAAGATGTAATCATAAAGAACTCGCGTGCTGGAAGACAAAGTCCTGAATTATACCTTGGGTTATACTCTTCCTCCTGCACAGGATTACTATACACCCAGAAAGGCAGGATGGGTTGCCTTTTATTTTTTGCCTCGTTTGCGATATTAACGCAGAAAAAAATTTCTAGAGCTTAATAATGTAAAAACTATATATATAAAAAATTTAGGTTTAGGTTTGACGAGGCATTATGGATGTTGCTGACGAGTTCGAACATTGTCTTCATTCCATTTTATATCTGCTTGGAACCTACTGTGAATCTACGTTATTATTGCGGCTAAAATCATATCGCACTAAAGTTGAAGTACAAGAAACTAATTCCAACAAAGTTATTATATATAGAAAAAAACTTCAAGAAAAATAAGTGTATGCATTCTTTAAGAATGACAACAGAAAGTAAAAATCACTCATTTAGGTTGTTCAATAAAAGAGCAGTCTTATAACTTAAATTTTCAAAAACAAAAATTCTAAAAAAATATTCAAATTCAATATTTTGTTTTTAATTTTTAATCACGGCCTCGCGTGTTGTGCGGCATTGAGTTGATTAATTTGCGACAGCTCACACCATTCAACTAGAATAGCTTTCCACGAATCTTGCACATTTTCCCACAACTCACTCATATTTCGTGGTCTAGATTTTTTCACAACCTTTTTGACATCAGCACAAATTTTCTATCGGGCTTAGGTCTTAGGTGATTGAGATGGTCTAGACAAAACTTTTTTTGATTTTCCCGAAACTAAACTATCGTATTCGTTGCCGTATGGAATTATCGTCATTTTTTTCCTGAAATACCCAGCATAAGACAGCGTCGTATTTTTTTGCGAAAAGCAACCCCAAATCATCATTTTGTTATCTCCATACCTTAAGGTCTTCAATGTGTATTTGGCTTTATATTCTTTGCATGGTGGTCGTCGAAAATACTTTCTAGGGCCACTTAAACCAAGAATATATATTTTTGACTTATCCGTCCAGAGAATCTTCCGCCATTTTGATGAAGGCCAGTTAACATGTTCTTTTGCATATTCCAAACGTCGTATTTTGTCTTGCATTAATGGAGGGAACTTGTTTTGGACTTCTGACTTTTAGTTCCGCTTCACATAATCTCCTTCTTACATTACACTGATTTGAAGTTGTAGGGTGTTTAAGAAATTTTTTTTTGGCATGGGTATTGTGAGCGAGAGCCATTTTGTAAAGAGCTTTTTTTGAGCTCTCGTTTGAAAGCCGCTCACGGGCGAATACTTTCATACCCTGTATAATTTCTTTCGTTGTCCAGTATGGCCTGACACCTTTTGGTCATATTTAGGACGAGTTTTTTGCCATATCACGCCATATCACATTTTCCAGCATATAGTAAGTGTATACGTGTCTTCCTGTAAGGTTCCTCTTTATCAATCTCCAGACATTTGCGATTGTATTCGTATCGGTCTATTGTCAGAGCCAATCTAATGTAACAATCCCATTTTCCTGTTTCCAGGAGATGAAGTGACTACTTCGATGTTTGGGGTCGTTGTCTTCTTGACATATCCAATCGTCGTTTCCAGCCCAGACTTTAAGAGACCGCGTTTTGGTTGAAGAGCGTTAAGCATCCAAACCCGCGCTCTGAGAACCACCCCGAAACATGCACCTTTACATCAATGTTTTCGGTTGCGCACAATTTTGAGTTTTCCGTTTTACGTTCTTCTTTTGGTTTTTGTCTACCCTCTCGGATATTTCCAGTAACACTGACGCGTTATGGTACTGGCGTCGTAGCGCGTCATATGTACTTTACGTCAAAAGAGAAAACGAAAAAAAAAAGAAACGAAATATCTTCAATAGTTTTTGAAATATTGAGGGACGTTTCTTGTTAAACACACACACACACATAAATTATCCAACACGGCACCGTTAGGTTTTATGAAAACTAATTTCTTGGAAAACTTGATGGTCCCTATACTTTCGTGATGCAAAACTAGCACTAAAATTGTTTTATTTTTGTATATTTTCCGATGTTTCTTGGTATAGTGACGAAAACCGACACTTGGTTTTCCCATTATAGAGTACGAAAACATACCAATTTGCTTGTCCTACAAAAAATGCTCGTAGCTATAATACATATAAATTAGTTTCGTTTTCGTATCCCATAATAGGACCTCTGTTTTTGGTCTGAACGAATAGATATAGCAGGAGCCATTTAGAGCAATTAAAATGTCGGATGTCCTGAAGTGAAAAAATTTCTAAGAAACAGTGCCAACAACGTTCCAGCCGTTACGCCCTTTTTCCCTGCACTCTGATGTTAAAAATCCTGAAAAGATGCATCATGACAGCGTCAGTTGAATAGAAGCCCCACTTATCCCTCTATTTTCGCATAATTAAAAAAAGAAATTAATTAACTGGCTGTCCATTGACTTAATGACCTTCTTGAAATAATAGCTGCCCTCCGTCGCCCATACGATAATTAACCTAATGCAAGTGGCAATCAGAGCTCGACGGCGAAGAGAAAAGCATTGAAAAAAGCAAAGCAAACGCACATATGGTAGGCAACCTCCATTTTAAGGACACGTCTTAATTGTTAGTGTGTTTTGCGTGTAGTGCACGTGGGGCGGGTGTTCCTGGTTTGTTTATTCTAATATTTGTTTTCTTCTGTTTTTCGTGTGTAAATTGTACCTACTGTGTGCGGTATATCTTACATGAGAGATGCATTATTTCTGCATGAAAGTACCTGACTAGAAGGAAGAGATTCTGATAATTGGCCTGGACTAAGGGAGGCCGCGTATTGATGTAGATGAGCTGGTGACATTGAGGCTGGAGCCTGCAATTCGAGTTCGAGTTTGTAAAAGAATATATTTATTTTCTGCTTGAATCAACCACAAAAGAAAATTTGATTAGAAAACTTGGAAATATACACCGAATGCGGAAATAGTGAGCGTGCCAAGGGTGCAGAGACCGTGCGAGTAGGTTTTAATTACGTGTGACAAGTACACTAACACTCAGAGAGGGTTTGGCAAACCCATTATTTCCGCGAAATGAAACAAATTTCAAAAAAACATCTCTCTCACGATGCACCAATTGATTTTCTCGGCTCTCGTGTCCGAGCAAGTAAAACAAATGAACGAATCAACGAATTTTTCGAGTAAATTTACACGTAGGGCAAGCAAGAGGAGGGGGAAGCGCAATGCGTACTCACCGTATGATACTTATGAAGATAATCTCTATTAGGACTATTAGGAGTACTTCGGCCGCTAAGTGGTGGGCTTTGTCTTTCCAGGGAGCGGCCCCTAGCCAGCAGATTCATATGCTCGAGGCTGCCAACCCGAGACTCAAGCTCCTCCGCGCGGGCTTCTGTCGACTGCTTCTCTTCTTGAATTAACCTGAAGGCAAAGGGGCATAAGCAAGTGTTATCTCCTGGACCTGAACAGCATCCTACCTAATTTCATTATTTATAGCATCTAATTGTTCCTGTAACATCATTGCAAGTGTCTGGGCGTCGGTGTGGCCAGATGGTGACATAATTTCGCCCGTGTTGTACAGGGCTTCGTTGTCATCCCCCTCTGGACCACTCGACACATCGAAAGCTTGCTGTACATTCGCGAGCACATGAGCCTGTTGCATTTTGCCCCATTCCTGCGATGAGGGGTACAACAAAAACAAACATAACAAAAGCATGAGAATGAAAATTCATGGGAGGGTGGGCGCAAATCGTAAATTTACAACTTACCTGTTCTGCCAGACTCCTTGCAAACTGATCCGACTCATCCAGCCTGGGCTTGCTGCGTCGAAGGGAATGTGTGTCGAAGCTGGTGTGGGATGTGCTCCTCGAAAATGGCGCCCCATCCACCACACTGCTTGGTGAAAGGCTACGCGTGAGAGCTTCCGTCTGCTGAATGTTGTAGGCGATTTCTTGCTGCAGCAGCTGCCGCTTAAAGTTTTCAATCTCCAGTCTGGTCTTGGAGAGCTCCTTCATGATATCACTCTTCTCCTGGTGCAGCTCCTCCGCCAGCTTCCTTGACTTCTCCAGCTCCTGAGTTAGGGTGTTCTTCTCGTCAAGGGCGTGCATACGCTCCTTTAGGTGCACTTGTAATCTGTCGTTAGATTCGGACAGCAGCTTGTCCACCGTCGAAGATAGCCGCTGATTGTGCTCCTCGTTCATTTTTAATCTTTGGTTAAGGCGGATGACTTCAGCGTTCTTCTCCTCAAGGTTTGCCTCCAGCCGTTGGATTCGATCCTCGGCCGTACCGTGACGCTCCTGAGCCTGTGAAAAATGAAAAAGAGGAGTGGAGCATTTTAAACAAATCGTCTTCACATTAAGTTTTATTTTCTTATCGCATCTCTAGGTAAAAACAGACACAATCAAAGCAATTTAGCAGCATCGTCTAGAGTATCTAACAGGGGGAGGAAAGTTGTCTGTTGTGCGCGGGGTGTGTTTCAGTTACAAAAAGGGATGGACTCCTTTCATGCACAATTTTTATTTTCATCTTTTTTACTCATTTACTGGAAAAAATAATAAAGAGTAGTGCAGGTGTCAAAAAAGATGTTTTTTTAGCTTTATTCCTTGATTAGGATTTTAGGTCATTTTACATTTGTTTTTAACGTATTTTAAGTGTTTTCTGCAAAGAGTTCTGTGCACTTAATAAAAGGGGAAAAAAGAAAGTTTTACGGTTTAAGGCTGCTTTTCTCTGAATTGGTGACTTCTGGCGGGAAATGTATGTGTTAATGAGTTTTACAATACATAGTATAAATTTACAATGTTTTTTTCAAAATTACAATTCGACTTACTAAATCAAATCAATTTCACATAAAAATTTGCTGAATGAATGTACAGCCAAAATAGGGATACGTATGCAATTTTTGTGTGCCCTGAAGTTCAGATACATAGATGATGAGATTTCTATCTTACAACAACCTGCAACTAATATGCAATCGGGATTTCGCCCCAAACGCAGCTGTCATACTGTGAACTATAGGTGTATGTGATTCTTTAAACACCACTCGGGGAATATGTTAAAACCAAATTGGAGCCAATAAATCGTGTTCATTGACAATCGATATCCATTTTTTACATCGCATAAGCAAGAATATTAGAGTTTTCCATAAGTGGAAAAAGGCTATTAATAAACAAGGTAAAGAGCAGCGGACCAAGGTAGTTCCCTTGGGGCACGCCACTTCCACTTGATTTCGCTTCTCATGTTGATTTTAGTAAACGTTTTGTAAATTCTACAAGATTAGTAATAGCACACATCCCTTTAACAAACCCATGTTGGTTGGATGACAATATCGATGCGGATACTGAAACAACGCCATAAATATTTTTTTTGTTGTACAAATATAATCAGCTCAGCAAATTAGCTCTTGATGATACTTGGATTTTTGTACTTATAATTACTACTGCGACGCTCTTATGGGATTTTTCTGTACAGTTCAAAAGAGGGGAGTATAATTTGTATCTGATATTTAAAACTGTATTACTTCTGCAGTACTCTACTTGGGAAATAACACAATTGGAAAGAATATAATGCTTTATGTAGGAACTAGAATAAAATTCGTCAAGGAGAAAAGGGGGGGCTAATCAAATATGTATTTAAGACTATTTATCTTACCAATTTGTTTTTTCATTCAGCAATTTTTTGTTTTTGCAAACATTGTAAATTTATTAATTCCAAAAATTTTGTTGTACAAGAGACGTTGCGTAAAAAATAAGAACAGATAATAACTGCAGCTATTTGGGACGAACGAAACTACCTGTTGGAGTTGCACTTTATTATAACGAATAATTTTTTTCTTTACTTTTAGTAACAATTTCATGATACCATTCAATTGCACAAACTATTGGGTTGGAGCATTGTATGTAATAAAAAAAAACTAATCTACAGCTCAGCACAAAAGTTTAAGACCACCTCCGTTTTTTGGAACATTTTTACTTTAAGGTTTTTAATTATTGCAAATTTTTATCAAAAGAACGTAATGTGCCTTCATATTCATAACAATCTAAAATAACAGGGAAGGTTTTCCAAAAATTATTTTAAAAGGTTCTTAAAGTGAAAATGCTCCAAAAAACGGAGCTGGTCTTAAATTTTTGCGCACAGCTTTAGTATTATGGTTGGAGCCGATTAAAAGTTTCTATTGGATTTCTTAATAGCCTAAGCTTAAGGCACATTGAATTACTCAGCAAGAAGAACAACATCGGTAATTACACTAGCTACTCATATTAAAGGCTACATACAGACATAACATACATATCAGGCGTGTAAGTAAAAATGATAATAATATTTTAGTAATAGTAACTAACTAGTAATTATTTTTATTTATTCAGTTATGTATTTGTTTGGCTTTTTTGTTTGATGAAATTGTAAATCACCATGTACCAATTTTATATGGAGATCATCATAAAAAATTACGGACTCCCCAAATTGAGTGACAACTATTGTTGCAAACCTCAATACAAATGGTAAAACCATTGGTCATGTTAAAGTAAATGTATCTCTGTAATAATAATACGAAAACAATTTTAAAGTAAATTCAAAACATCCATTCATTGAACGCTTTTTAGTCGTATTACTCGTCAACTAAATGAGCAAACAATATATGTACGTATATTGTATCTACTCTAAAGTTCGAAGCAGCTAAAAAAGTTTCGTCAAAAAAAATTTTATTTTCTCTAGCTTTCGGGGTACAACAATCTATACCTGCGTAATTGTTATCAACATTTGCAGCAACCCCGAAAACATAAAAAAAAGCATTATATGTGTTTATTGGACTTCAAAATCCAATAGAAAATGAAGATCGAAAGTTCACACATTTTGAAATAAACGTTGCATTGTTGGTGGTGCATTATCAATCAAATGCAAAATAGAAAACTTTTTGAGAAGTGTCACCGATCGAAGATTCCAAATAATTGTTGGATCAGTAGTGGGATATAGCCAAAGTGCAATATCAAAAACTATCAAGAAACTGATAAACTGCGTTATGAGAAAATAAAATCTTTAGGTTCAGTTTGCATCCTCAAGAGCAGAGGTCGATGCTGTTGCAACCTCAAAAACTATTTCACCGATAACTTCACTGTGAAAAATTCTAATCGGTAAAAAAACAAATTCAAACTACATAAAAGTGCACACCTTTGCACGCATTTTTGATTTAAAAAAAAACTACAAAGAATTGATCTAAACAAATGCTATACAAGCTAGAAAGCCATACACCATAAAGCTATAATTACTAAAAGCTCGCGGTTAAAAAAGGGGTTGTGGGACTACTTCGTGATTGTATTGTCCAGACTGAAGTGTCAATGACGGTGATTGTTCTGCGGATGATTCTGTTCCAATGACTCATACAAAGGCTATTCAATCCGAGACTCTTGGCTATGTTATGAGCTGTGTGCACTTTCAGACACGTTGTTTTTATGTCTAACTAAGGCGTCAACACTTGAGATGCTTTTTATCGCTGAGAATCTTATTTATGACGAAATTCTCTGCTTCTTATAAAAATAGCAAAAGGTCTGAAATCTGTCTCCTGTGTTGGGAAAAAAAAAGCGAAATATTTCCAGCCACTACTCCCCCTCGAAGATACACACAGAAACGTCTTGAGCATTCTTAAGCTTTCAAAGGAAATCCCTTCCATAATCCCGGGGATTAGATGAACTAATCATTTGTCCTAAGTCAGATAATAAAAACGGAAAGCGAAAAAAGACTCCTTCTCAAGATTATGGTTATGATTACCTGACGAACCTGAGAAATTCTTAAGCCGACTCAAAGCAGCCTTGTTTGCCGTGTATAAACACGGTATTAATTAAAGTTTGCTATGAGAGCTTTGAGCCGGTTCGCTAGCTATCTAGTGTATGCCCCGCTCCCCTGGAATAAAATATTTATGTTCTCGTGTTGGGATAACCCGTTCATATTCCCTTAAATTTTCATTATTTCGTGTATTCTTTGGAGCTGCCTCCCCGCCGCCCGTGACCGGGCGAATGAAACATTCTGCGACTGTTGTTTTCACAAAAGTAACACGAGGGGTATGTGTGTATTTGCGCCAGGTGCTCGAGAATACCTGGGATTTTTCGTAAAGCGTTACTCGACTGTGTTGCATACAAAGGATATGTTTTCCAGTCTACACGTGGATTAGCTGCGTATTTTGGTTTCCAACTAAATTACACTTAAAGCTGCAATGCCCGAATGGTGATGTTTTAAGGAATTCTACTACGAGTACGTTACCAATGATTTAGCGCTAAAGTACTTCAGACAAAAACAGCCATTTAAATGCATTTCTAATAAAAAACTTTATATTGACAAAAAGATACATTCATTCATTTGCTGGAAATTGTTCTGAGTGTGTGGTGTGTCCAGCAGCTGTTCACTTTCTCATGACATGGACACAGCTGCGTCGGTGGCTCAGAACAACTTCCAGAGGAAAAACTAAAGGGAAAATATTACGCCACTTAAGATATTTCCATTGTTCGTTAAAAAAAAAAAACTATGAAATTTGGCAAAAAATCACTTCTAGCTTTAGACTTGTCCACATATCCAATAAAGAAATTACCGAAAACAACTGAATTGGCTCATTTCGATATACAAAACGTTGCAGTAGAGTATTAATTAAGAAAAACATCTTATTTGACGACCCATCCTACCTGCGTTCCTACCTGGGTTAGCGCTTCCATACGCGCTTTTAGCTGCTCCTCCATATCGGGCAGTTTCGCCTGCTGGGCCAATTTCTGTTCGGATAGCTCCAATTTTTCTTGTATTGCGGAAATTTTCTCTTCGTGCAGCTGCAAGGTTTTCAAAACATCGTTGGTATAGCTTTCGTGCTATTTTTACATTCTTGTTAGGAACGTGGGGCAAAACAGCCACAAAGTCACAAAATGTGGGGGGGAAGAAATTTAATTAAGGACGGCATGCAGATGCCATGCCTCACGGCCACGGTACTACCACTGACTGGCGTGATCCTCACCTTCTTATTGCGAAAACTGATTTGAAATTTCGTTCAAACCTCGAAATGTTCCCATACGAAAATTGAAGCGAGGAGCTCCGATGTGGGTCAAGACGACCCCAGTAAGCACGAGGATATGACTCCTCGGAGATGGGAAACAAGGGAGCAGCAAAGTGCCTTCCACCTTCCCTGAAAGGAACATCATTCTTTGTCCCCTCCCGCCAGAAGGTATGGCTGTGCACTTCGCTTCCTCGTATATGCCATGGCTTTGGGGTCAGTGGTAATTGTATCTTTGGCAGGGCACTTGACCGGGAGGTGGGAGGCTGTACAAAAATGGAGCATTTGTGACGAGCGCTGGATGAGGAGGGTGAAGGCGGGGAAAGATGTAAAACGTAAAAGAAAAACAAATTGTTTCTATCTAGTCTAAGTCTAGTGTGTGGCACCTTCAATTGAGCCTCTTTGTGCCGCAGCTCTTGTTCCAGTTTTTCGTTTAGATCATGCAGCGATGTCGACTCTCGTTGAGCGTTGAGGTATCTCTTCTCCAGGGTGGCTATCCTTTCTTCCTGCAATTCAGAAGGCGGTGGGAGAAAGATAGAGAAATGGTTAGTAAAAAGTGAAAGTACAGCGCCCCGGTAACATGTAACATGTCAGGTGGGCTTCAGCTGAATTCTTGCTTAAACTGCATGAAAATGTACGAGAGGAGTCACCTCACCTGGTCCTCTTTTTGTGCAACATTTTCACGTAAGTCACGCTGCAATTTTGCACACTGTTCCTGAGATTTTGAAAGCTCTTTCTGAACTTTTGATAGGTTCTCTTCGAGCTCACTAATTTTGCTATTTAAGTCGGATACACGGCGCTGCCACTGGGACAGTTCTGCAGTCTGTAAAAATGTAATGTTGTTACATTATGCCAAATGTAAGCGGTGGTTAAATTAAAACAAAACCGCTTAAAGATACATCGATGCCATATTCAGCGCAACAGCCTCTGAAGCTGAATTGCTTATTTAGACGGTTTTGAGGTTTTTTTTTTAAATTTCGTTAACGTTGTCTTACCTGTTTTTCAATGATAGTTTGCAGCTCATGGGTTTTGGCAGCGTAATCAATGGCCTCTTGACTCTCCCCATTAATACCAGTTCCTCCACCCTGTGAAAATTTGGAAAACTATTGTGTAATTAATAGAACTGTTGCCAATCACGGAACTAAGTTTTGTGGAAAAAAATTAAAATACCATTTCATTTTTGGGGGCTTACACTTACTCAGTGTAACCAAAAATTTACTCTTTGCACCCCAAGATTTATTATAAGCAAATAGCTGAATGTATTCTCAGCGGAGCCACTGCAGTGCAAAGCATTCATTTATTTTTTTATTGTGTTGGAATTTTTAATGTATTTTTTGAAATTCGAAAAAAAACTGTGAAAACTGTAACGGTATACAGTAGAATAACGTAAAACTAACAAACAAAATACAACGGCAAAAGTGTAATAACAATAAACTCGCGGAAGACGCAGATTAGGTACTTTGATAGCTTTCACAAAATTCTGACCTCCACTGGGGAATCTGTTGAGTATCTTGTAGCTGAATTCCTTTTAAATATTCGCACAAAAAAAACTATTTTCAAAACGCAGTGATATGGCAGTACTGTAAAATTCAGCGTAGTAGTCGCTGAAGCTGAATTGTGCAGTACTGCGGTATTATTGCTTTGTTTCCACTCTTTCATTTTTCATGCCTTAACTCAAAACACTTACCTTATCACCCTCTCCATTCTCCTTACTCCCCTCATTATGTCCACTGGATTGTATTGCACCCGATTTATATTGTTGAAGCTGGCCGATTAAATGCTTTTAGTTACCATCAATTTTGTACCGTTTAATAGAACCACAGTACTCACCTCTTCTTTGGTTGAATTCAATTCTTCCTCTAAAGCGGAGTTCTTCTCTAACGCTAGTCGTAAACGTTCTCTAACCTAAAATTAGAATTAGTGGTAGAAAAATTGTTTTTAGTTTCAGATGCTTTAGTTGATTAACTCACTTTTTCATCTAAGGCTTTGTGATGTTCGAATAGACTTTTTAAAGCTTTTAGGACTTCGACTTCACTGGATACTCCGCTCTGTGCGGCCGCTTGCCGTTTTACTACGGTCATGCGCAATGACCTTTCGTGTCTCGATACCAAACACTCCAGGTGCTCGAGCAAAAGCTGTAAAGGAAAGTTACCGTAAATATGTGTTAACAATTGGAAGGGGTAAATTAGAAGCGGTGCTTTTACCTATTTTGTGAAATAAGGAAACCTTATCCAATAAATTCCTAAACTTGCTTGATTGACGTCGAAAAACGTGGCATTTTTGAAACTTTCTTTTTGGTTTAAAATTGATTACGACATACAGGGTGCGACAAAAAAAAACATTTTATTATTTGAAAAAAAAATATATAACTCGATTGTTTGACCCTTAACGGCCACACCTATATTTATAAATTCGCTATTACGACTGTAGCCTAGCATATGTTAGTTTGTTGTTTTTTGGTTACGTAAGCATGAACCGTGAAAATGAGCGCATTACAATTATAATGCACAAGATGCACTGTTCGAATGACGGGTTTCAAGCAATGAAAGGTCCTTTTTGTTGTAGAACGTATTCAAAGTGCGTTGCCCAATATGTCAAAATCCAGTACGTTCAATGTGAAAAATGGCCAAAGTGTTCGGGACCAGTAAGAGCAGTGTTTGCAGAAACATCCGCGAGAAGATAAAAAAACACGCAGTAACAAGATCAATGGATAGCATTTCCTCACTGACCTAATAAAGAAAAAGTGGAAGCAAACGATCGAATGTAATCTTCCCTTATGAAAGGAATTTGTTCACAGCCATTTGCCTATCTTCACCTACAGAAATGTTAAAATTAATTGCAATTGGTGTGCCGATTTCAACCGTTTGGGAGTTACAAGGTGAGATTTTGCAGAATTTAAAAAAAAATTCAATAAATGAATCCCAAAATGCCTTTTTTGATGTTAAAAACAGGCAACAAGAAGATTTAATAAAAATAAAAAAGAGTTGTATTAATTACATGAATTTCGGAGAAAATTTGGGGGAAACGGGAATTTTATAGCATTTCTTCCACTTTCGCAAGTGACTGTACATGGACATGTTGTAGAGGTAGACCAAAATTATGGCATTTTTGGAAAGCACTTTGAGATAGCAGTGATTTTGCGTAAGGTTGATGTCGCTGCGTTAGGTAGATCAAAAGATAAAAATAAAATAATAATGTGCATCCCGAATTTAATATTGACCCTGTAACTCTCTAACGATATTTTGTTTGTCTAGATGAGATCTATCCCCCCATTCCTTTTTCTCCTCGATACATGATAAACGCTGTATAAAAAATATAAGATACTAACAGTTTTCATGGTTATATAAACAAATTCCAAAAATAATCGTTTTTTGAGTAAAAATAAAGAAAATCCCCCTGAATTCCTTGTTGTCTTTATCCATATGCTTTTTATCTTCAATTTAACGCCGCCCGTAGAGACCTGCTGTTGCTAAACGGATTTGTGAATTTCCGCAGAGAATTATTCAAGCGATCATTTCATTAAATTAAGCCAATAGTTCTAATCTTGGAGCCAAATTTTTCACAGCTAAGCGCAATCTAAATGGGGTGAAAAATTGTCTTCCTTCCAAAAAAAAAGAAAGAAAACAACTATGAAAAATTCCCTCCGTCGAGGACTGCATAAAAATCGTGAACCCTTTAAAAGCACCATTTTTAGCATACAACACGTCCTTTCGATTCCATTTGCGATAAATTGGGATCGATGGTGATTTTCATTCGGAACAATGAAAGTGGAGGTGGCGGGGGTGTGTGGGGCGCGATGTAGAGCCCTCGTGTGCAAAAATCGAAGGGATTAGAAATTTCTGCTACATCCGACGGCTTTAAATCATGCATCGGTGGTTCATCCGCCAGAATAAAGCGATAAAAGTCCTTTCGCCCTTCTTGGTAATAAATCAGCTAAATGCCGGGGAAATCTCTTTCGAATTGGACACAGTTTATCAAAAAAAAAAAGGGTGAATTTAAATTGTTCTGGGCCGTGGGCCGCATCAATTTCTCTCGCCCGGGCGGCCGGGATTATAATTTTCGTCATTTCTTCAAGAAATGGGGAAACGTACAGTCGTGCACCTGACGGGGTAGGGTCGTGTGTGATGGATACGGGGTGTTTCGCCTGTTTGAAAAAAAATTAGCAGGCGGCCGGATATCCTGAATAATTTGTGGCTTCTGCCATCCAGCCGGTCGTGCTAAATTCAAAGGTAAACAATTTGTTTGAATTTCTATTTTTGGCGCCGACTATTATGTGTGGCTAGGCTGCTCCCCCTACGTCCAGCCACAGAGCTCAGCCGTGGCTGTGCAGCACCTCCAGGAATGTTGGCCGGCACACACGGTGGCGGGTGAAAGGCAAAATAAATAAATAAAAAAAAACTCTTCATATCCGACAACATTCGATTATTGCAGAGTTTCGGGTTCATTGCTCCCGAGAATTTCTATAAATTGCCCGGTTGCTGTTTTTTTTAAACATTTCCACGACTTTTTCACTTTTCTTCCCGTGCCCGAGGGAATATGTTTCGCATTAGTCCCGTAGTCCCGCTCCGGTGTGTGGTGCATTTAAATTACACGTCCCAGGGCCGCATAACAAGTCCCGCGTTGAGCCGCGGTAATTTTTTTTCCAATTATGCTTAAGTGGAAAAGTTTATTTGCATGCAAGCGAACAAACAAAATTGTTGCAGACCTCTGCGACTGACTACCGCCCAGCGGAGGTGCCGGCTCCGCAATAATCATGGTAATGAGGCGCAAAGAGCTCCTTAAACGGAACGCTATCGAACGCAGATAAGCTACGGCAGAATTGTGGAATTATCAAAAAATTAAACAAATTTTAATGTCCCTTCATAATCCGCGCAAGCACCGTTGATAACGGCCATTTCAGCAACGCAATGGGCTATAATCCAGCCTCCCCGGCCGGGTGGCAAACCCCCTGTACATGTCCCGGTAATGGCCGAGCACTGTAGAGCGCAATTTATTTTAATAACTTACCCTTGTATTATTACGTTCGGCTTTTAGCTCCGCAATCTCTTCGTCCCGCTCCAGGAGCGTCTCCCGGGCCTGTGTGAGCTCCTTGGTGAGTGTCGCGAATTCCTGCAACAAGAAAAAAGGCGATTAAAAATTATAATCAATTTACGAGCGAGGCTGTGACTCTTCTCAACAAGTTCACGCAATTTAATTATCGCCAAGTGTAATCAAAGCGTGCAATTGCTGGTGCGTGTTCGCAAGAATTAACAAATATCCCCGACCGCCCAGTAGTATTTTTTTCTTTTTGCGGGGGAAGTCGCAGCACGTTAAACACGGTGCTCCGCTGTGTTTATGACTTGATGGCGGGTCTATCCCAGAACCCCGGACTTGCAATTAAGACGTAACCAATGACTATGATTTTTGCAGGTCGTGGAGAGTGGTTGAGCATTTACGACCAAAAATGAAGGCGTGAGTTGAGTACCCAACCCAGGCAGGACTGCTGGGTCCGCGTCCGGGTAATTATCGGTTTTACTTACGATTGATGGCGATGTGGCGCACAGAAGTGGATGTTAAATTACTATTAGACGAGGTAGTGGTTGGGTGAATCGAGTATTTGAAGATAGAACTTTTGGGAACATAGGCAGGATTTGGCTGGATCTCATGAAACACAACGGCAAGAAACGTAGAGTCAAATATTTAATTCACGGGGATTCATACTTGTCGTGGATCTTCCAATTTATTCCACATTTGTGGAACATAAAATATCTATGAAATTACAAATTGAACACAACCATTTTTCTTCGGCTCCTATTTCTTGACTTTACGTGATTATACTAGAATTACTTTAAAAAGGTTATCATCCACACTTGTGGAACGTAAATATATCACAGAAAAAATGTAACAAGGTTTTGTTTTAATTAACTTAATAACTTTCTGCGTTGCAAGGTTTAGTTGGAAAGGGGGCGTCCACCCCAGTTTTAGCTTCTTGAAGAAGTTTAGGATTTTTCTGGGAGTTGTAACATATTACAAACTTGTTCCGGTGTTGGAAAGTCTTCTTCTAACTGTGTTAGTTGGAGCCTTGTTAGCGCTGTACATTGGCAGATAATATGCACCGGCACCGCTGTTTCTGAGGCTTCCGCACACTAGCAACAGGTGTCAGAATCAGCTTTGCTAATCCTTTTAAGGTGATAGTTACCTTAAGGAACAATGTCCGGTGAAGATATTCTAATTGTTCTCAGTTCCTCTTTGCTTAGACGGAGGACCTCCTTTGAGGTGGCATTTAGAAATGCCACAGAAGGGTTCGGGATCAATAAGGGGAGATTCCACCCCTTTGACGGGGAACTAAATGATATTTGTCTTACTACAATTTTGAGTTTTTATAGTAAATGGTAACTTTTTAACGAAATAGAGTTTTGGTTTGACGAGTACTCGTCAAATACAATTAACTGGTTAAAAATGTTGCGAATTTTGTGGAAGCTAATATTTTATGGGATTTCTGAAATATAATTAATGCTTTAGGGGAATTAATGTAGGATAATGACACCAAACATATTCAAAACTAATAAAAACCTGGTTTTAAAGCAATAAAGTCCCTATCATGTAATAGGCCTCACAGTCGCCGGATTTAAATTCAATTGAGCATCTGTAGGGAATCCCTAAAAAAGAATTGTGGACTAAGCTTAAACCCTTTCACTGCGGCTGTCACGGATCCGTCACACAGCATTTTTTACATCAGTACAAAAAATTGTTTAGACACTTTACGGCAATAGAATAGAATAGAAAAACCTACGTGGGTCACAGATGCGTGTCGGGTGTACTGAGGTAAGAGCAACTTCTAAATTAGTTAGGCTCTATGGAAAGGAGTAGTCAAGAATTAAAACCTTACCGGTAAATCACTTTCCCAACAAGAAATATGCAAGTTTAGTGAAATATGAACACCGTTTTTTTTGTAGGTCCAATTATGAAAATTAGTTGAACTGCCTCTATACCAAAACTGATGGTCCAATAAACAACAACGACAAACGTGTTTCTGGGATATATGCTTGATTCGATTTTTTTGATGGATTGAGATTGGAGAATTGTGGCATCTTGATCTTCTGCTCTCGCCATTCCTGGAGTCTTTGTTATTTTTTTTTAGAATATTAGACTCCTACATAGATTTTTGTGACTTTCGACCAATTTTATGTTTGAATATCTTTTTAGGCGCACTGTGGAACAAGAATTCATATCCCTCCTGAATGTTGTCTATCGCTAGACTGATTTCTTTATTTAATCCCAGCAGCGGATGATTATGTGAACGGATTGAAGTTCATGTCATCGAATACGGGGGATTTTGAACGATATTCCAGGAGTTTTGCGAAATGCCTCGTCAGGTTTCATATACAATATAATCATATAAATTTTTTATGAAAACAATCTTCCTGATTCTAAAGCTCCCTGGAGTAGCAGCTAAAAGCTTAAACCAAATTTACTTCAAACTCTTTAAATATCGTAAAAGTTGTTAACGCCTCCGGGATAATACATTTTTTTAATTATTGCAATTCCTTGAAATATCCATTTAGCAACTTAGCTCTAATTTTTACAGCAGGAAAAAGTTTCTGTAGCTTCACGTGAAAGTTCGCTCTTTCTTTTCTTTGCTCCTCTCAGCCTTCCAAACGAATTAAACAATTATTACCCTGCGTTATCCAGCCACTCAAGTTATGACCTTATCCTGTAATATCCTTGGTAAGTACCCCGTTAAAAAAAAGAGATGAAAGTCCTCTCAAAGATCAACAGAAAAGCTGTTAATCCTCCCTGCGCCGAAGTCGTAAGGGGGTCTGGTTGAAGAGCACTTAAGGTTAACACGAATTTCCCTGTGCCAGACATTCTACGGCTTAATTGAAACGACAGGAATTTGCTTAAAATTAATTCCCGGAAGGACACTTTTACTCCTCGGTATCTTCTCTCTCTTTATGTTTTACTTTTATCTCCCTACCTTTCCCCGGAAAACTCTTACAGATATTTCTTTTGCCTTTGATGGATGCGTTTTTCTGTCCCTTCACTCGAGGAGGCTCGTTTCACCGTTTAATTTTAATTCCCCCATAAATCACGGGCGGTGTGCTTTAGCATTGTTCACGGAATTCCCGAAAAATAAATTAACATTTGAAGGAAATTTCCATGATAATGGGCCAATCAAAGGGAGCCTGTGGGACAGGTGTGAACAACCACAGCATTGTGCGAAGTGTTTTAAACCGTGAAAAGGGCTCGGGAGGTCATCGAGAGAATTACCATAATCACTTTGCCTCGATAGCGAGGAATTTCTAGGGAAGTTGTCTAGCCACACGAAGTGCTCCGTGCTCCATGCTCCGTCCCCGATGCCTCACGCCAGCAGGCTGCGAAGACGAAACGTGTCGTTGGCCGTGGTGGAATGACACGCGTGCTAATTGAGAAAACACCTCGGCCGGCTGTAAAGCGTGAAGTGCAGTTATTTCCTAGCGTCACATCATAACTGTACTCATATTGGGTAATTTGCATATTAAACGCCTATCAAGCGGGAGCTTCGGATGAGCGGACGCCCATAAATGGCACGCCGGGAAATCGTTCAATAAAACGCACCAGAACTAATCTCAATCCTACGAGGATGGCCGGGTCGGGGCGGAAGAAGTGCACATCAAATACTTTCCTCAGTACATTTGGTCTGGCCGACGACACCAAGGCAGATTGCCCTGATGGAATTACTTTGGCGCTCTAAGTGGGCCATCGCATCGGGGCGAATATGAAAGGAATCGCTTTTGTCTTTATCGCCGGGACGTGCTGCGGACGACCCGGCCCCCGCAGGGGAGTGGCCACACTATCGGATGAATTTCCGGCAACAAACCATCAACACAAAACTGTCGGACAGGCCGGACCATGTGGCGCTGCTTTATGGGGCGAGCATATTCGGAAGATTTTTTATATTGTCAGCACTAGCACTGACCGGACACTAAGAATGCTCGGAATGCCCCTTTTTTGTGGGGTGCCTGCCAAGCATAATTAGGTAGAGCCGATGCTTCTGACGTCCCGTGCAGGCGATCCGGACAATTTGTCGATTTAAATGATTGATGATGCCCCGCGCCGGATCTCGCAAGGTTCCAGTTTGAATAATTTTTTGGTTTTTTTTTTGACGACCGCACTTTCGGCGGTGGTCGCACTCAACGTCTTATCCATCTATGGGATAATTAATTTTCTTTTAATTGGCAATTGCAGGGTTGTCGAACCGCTTAAATGGCTCAGAGTAATTGACACACAAAAAAAATTGTGCTGCCATTCATCTTCGAGTATTTCTGAAACTTTTTAAACTTGATTTTATCTCAAACTTCTGTAACGAGTTTATTCAATTTTTTGGTGGAAGGTAACGCCCAGCTTACACTGCCTTTCAAAAGTATTTGCCCACCCTAATTTAGACATGTTTCGTTAAGAATTAATAAAAGCACTATTAAACACTAATTATCTTCCAGAATGACTTAGGGAACTTAATATTTTTCAGGATTTTATGGGCCTACCGATGTAACCCAAGAAGAAAAGTTCAAATGTATCGAACGGATAAGCTCAGCAACTCTGTCACACACACTCTGGTGGAATTATTAATGAGTGGTATATTATAAAGATCCGATTTCCTGATAACAGTGTATATGCAAGGTAGATTTATGTTTAATCACTATTTGCAACTTTATTTAAGGTGGGCAAATACTTTTGAGCGGTAGCGTAAATCCGTATAATATAAAAATGTTCCTCACATATTTGTTCGTTTCAAAAATATACGTTCCAAAAACATGTGGATGCAATATATTTATAGAACGTGTAGATTGTCTGAAATCTCATATTTCATTAAATAAAACAACTGAAAAAATGAATGCGTATCATTGTCACATTCTGAGATCTACGTTCCACAAGATAAGAGAAACGTTGAAACTCATTAATTCTAATTAGCATTCCTTCGTTCACGACAATAAGTTACCAGCATGACCATGATCTCATTTTTCTACAGATTTGAATCACTCAAGGAGAAATCATCCATAATCCTCAGATCTGCTGCTCCAATCTAACCAGCTCACAATCTGATCACTTCAACAGCCCGATAGGCCGCACTGTGTGATCCTCTTAAGTCGCCCACCAACGGACCTGCGTCGCACTGCGAATTACCACAGTAAAGGATCGTGCAGCAGATTGTGGGCGGGAATCGCGATGCATGTGACAGGTAAAAATCGATCATGTCGCCATCTACTAAGTTAGTAGTAGTTGTACCAGTTTTTGAGATCACCCCTTTGGCGACGACTCATTAATCGATTGATATATGACCAGTGCAATAGCAGGTGAATGCTGATCGACACTGGCTTCATACTCGCATTTGGTGTCCATTAGCCGCGAAGAGACTGTTTATGAGATGAGTCCGCCTGGAAAAATGAGCTCAAGGTGAGTTTCCTTACCCGTAAATGGGAATGAGAAAAATTTCTCCAGATCTAAGCACGGATGGTCAAAACCCATTTATGGATGTCAGTTTCACCGTTTGATTTTTTTGTGCGACATCGAAGGTGCATTGTAAGATTTCTCTTCGACGTCTTAATGGCAGCCAGGTGATCTAGCAGATGCGCATTTCACAGGGGGGGGACAAAATCACTTGTTTATGCCTTTTCTGTTTGCCATCATCTCGACCATCGACTAATGGATGCATTTAGTCGTGTACCGCTTAAGACGACCGCGGAATGGGGCCGATGTCGCTTAAATATTATCTTCGGAGGGCTTAAGGCACCTCCAAGTAAACTTCTTTCATTAAACTTGCTGCATAAGACAAATGTAGGAATTTTCATTCAACTTGCTTTATTAGCAGACATTCTCGAAATTTGCTTGGGAACAGAGGGTTTAAAATCAATAAATGGGGCAGAAGCGAACACAGCTTAAGAGGAGATGTGAAAACGTGCAAAAAACACCGATGAAAAGAAAACTAATTAAAGCAACAAGGGGATCTTAGAGGGGCCGAGGGGCAAGACGGGGGACAATTGATTCGAGCGGGGAGGTCATTATTTGACCTGGAAAAAAAAACTACTGGAGCGAAATAGAGAAAGAAAAGAGCTTTTCGGACGATCGATTTAAACTTTTATTCTCGATTAAAAGGAAATAATTACCTAAGAGCGTTACATTTAATTAGCAAATAAATCGGGCCAAGTCGATTAAATGTGAGGAAGGAAGACAAATGAATAGGTATGGAACCTATTAGACGTAAGGGTATCGATTTTATAGGGATACATTTTGTTGACCTCATATACCTTGCGACTATTAAACAACAAAATATTAACGAACTATACAAACTGTTTTATTTCAATGTGTGTGGAACGTATTCATCTAAAACATCTAAAGGATTTTGCTAGCTTTATATAAAGACTTCTCACGTTTACTATAGCTTGGTCCTTCCTTTTCGAATTCCTGAAAGTTTCGATTTCGTTACTAAACAAATGCGACTTATTCGAGCGTGGAACCTATTTAATGCAAAACATTGTTTAAAAGTAAGTTGCCCCAAGCATTCTGGTTCAGTCGCTGGAAAATGTTAAGTACATTCGAAAGGTTACTCATTCACCTTTGTGGAACTTATTTATTTAAAGTACCGATGTATCTTAAAAGTTATAAAATTGTTCATGGACGTGGAATATGGGCTTCTGAAGAAGTGTGGCCTACTCCATTCCACATTACGAAATATCTGCTAAGTTTCGGGTAGAAAAGGACTTGCGAAACTTTTTGCCAGGGTGAGAGGTGGGACATATTCACTTTTTCATTTCTTAAACCGGCAACCCAAAAACTTTTCATCCGAAAGTTTATCCTCTTCGAAGAAAACTCCCGCCTCAGATTGTAAAATTTCACCGGCCAAAGATATGCCGGGTAATCCCCCCTTTTGTTTTTGCCCCGAGTGCGCTGAAATCACAAACCATCCACCATCCGTTGTCAGAGTGCGTAAATTCTTGTCAAATCCGCTCCAATTAGTGAAAGGATGTGACAAGAATATTACTTTCGTGGCAAACACACGGCTCAGCCTGATGAGGACTTTTTTTTCTCTAGATTTGCCCACACTGCCATTATATCCTTCTTTTACCGGAATCGATATCTCATTACTATTCTCTGTTTCAGCTACCCCGGCTGGGGCTCCAGAGCTAGTGATTGCGGTCATTTGGGAAAGCTTATCACGTCGAAGTTGAAAACACAGCAGTACAGTCCCCTCCACTGTCGCCTCCGCCGACATCTTTGGGCTCTACTTTTTTTTTTGTCTTGTATATTTTCCCCTAGTACCAGCACCTGGCTCGACAGATGGACCATCTTGTCTCATTGTCACCTCACTGCTATGCTGGCTGGTTAGCTACTGGGGGGGTTTCGCCCTCTCCAACTCGGGCAACATTATTAGGGCGATGACGATAATGTGATTCCCCCCCATAACCCCACATAGATCAGGAGACAAAGGGCTCCTCAAGCGTGGAAGAAGTATGTGGCTCGGCGGCTTTTATTGAAATTTATGTCCACACTGCGGCTGTTCCACTTCTATGGCGAAACGGATCATTGGCGCGATGGGGCGGTGGTTACAGAAATTATTTGCAAAAAAAAAAGGGTTTCTTGTCTCTCCACCCCCGGAGCATATTTTATGCTGATGGACGCAGCTCTCTGATTCGATCGCGATTTATTTGTTTTTCTCATTTTCGCCCGTTGCCGGGTTTGATTTATGGCCGTGAGGTTGACTTTTATTTATCCCAAGTGCACTCACAGCGTCTTTAGCAAAAGCAGCCATCATCTGGGCCCAGCTTCTCGGAATAGTCTTCTTGCCATCCATCAAAGTGCTGGGATTATTTTGGCAGGAAGGAAAAAGGTAAACAAATTTTTAGGCTGCCACTGGGGGCTTTAGACAACGAGTTTTGCCGCCGTTGTGGGGCTTGTTTTCCCTGCGGTTCATAGGGAGCCTATTAAGGGTGGATATCAGGTTACGATGATGTTTTCGCAAAAATATGGCAAAGGAAGTGGATGGAATGGATCTGTAATGGGGTAAAGACCTTGACTGCTGTTAAGGATTTCAGATAATTGGGTATCTGCACAGGATTGGCTATATGTGTGGTCTTACTTAACGGAATCACTAGTTAAAGAATAAAAATATTTTTCGTACTAAAAGGTGTTTTTTTTCAGAGGTTTGTTTTTCGAATGGGAAACACTGTTTCTAGTGACAGTCAATTTGACAGCTGACACATGATTTGTGCTCAGTTTGTTTTGCCATTTAACCATGAATAGATTTACGTTTGAACAACTCTTGCAAATTGTGAAATTTTATTTCGAAAATCGTTGTTCAGCACAACACAAAATTTAGTTCAGCGATGAGGCTCATTTTTGGTTGAATCGCTTCGTCAATAAACAAAATTTCGAGTGCAAAAAATTGAGACAAATTTGTTGAGACGTTTGTTGTTGAGATCCACTAAAAGTAGCTGTTTGGTGTTCTTTATGCAGCCAACGAATAGCGCTATAGATCCATCATTACTGACTTTCTCATTCCTCAGTTGAATGGCGTTAATGTGGAAGAGCTTTGGTTTCAACAAGGCAGTGCAACATGCCACATAGCGCGCGACACTATCAATTCATTGCGGGAGCCATTCAATGAGTACATCATTTCGTGTACTGGACTTGTGAATTGGTCTCCACGATCGTGTGATATCACACATATGGATTATTTTCTGTGGGGATATGTCGATAAATAGACAGACGTTGGACAATTTGAAAGCCAATATTCGCCGCGTTATTGCCCGTTGCTCGAGGAAGCGACGATATTTTCAGGAAAGATTCACTACGCTCTGACAAACCTAAATAGGATCGGTTGCCTCCCCACGCTAACGTCTGGCGTTCTGATGGGAGTTATGTCATTTATCCGCCTACCTAGTTACCCTTTTTTTCTGAAAGCATAGGATTTCACCTTTCTTTTGAGCCAAATTTCATGCTTCTACTCAAAATGGTTTTTTTTTATATCTAAAAAAACAAGCCATTATGTTAGGAACCCACAAATTCTTGGTTTGTTTTTTAGATATAAAATTAAAGTAAAGTAATGAACTGGAGTGTTATGAGCAGAAGTGGACCAAGTCCTCTGTATGATGAGGAATGAGCAGTAAATTTGGATGTTGCAAGTTAGATTTGTGCCCTATTTTGAATATTTTTGAATAAATGCAGATCGATACATCTTCATGCAAGATGCCACACTGCAAAATTTGTAAACGATTTTCATCTTTTGGTATGGTATTGTAACTAACTAGACCTTAATGTCATCGAAAACGTATGAAAGTTACTTATAATAAATATCAACACACAAACGTCGATTAATAACTTTAACACTTTCCCGAATGCAATTTCCTGACAGACCATTTTCCTGATAAACACTTTCCCTGACAGAGATTCCCGGTCTCTTTCCAGACAAGCAATAATCCTGATAAGCAATAATCCCGAAAGCCTTTTTCCCGAATGCACTTTTCCCGAATAGAAGGAAATTTGCCTTTTACAAAATGTTAGGAAAAGAGTTTGTCGGGATTATTGCTTGCCGGGAAAATGGTGTCGAGAAATTGCATTCGGAAAATTGGACGGTAACCATATGTGCATATGAGAACATGATCAAACCATTAAATATTGCATTATTTCATTTACAGAAAGCATGCCGCACCGAATAGAGGAGGTAATTAAAAACAAATTGGTTACGAAATATTAATTAATTAATATTAATTTTAGAAAAGTGAATGAACAAGGCTGTTGACAATTATGCAGTAAAACTATGAGGCTTTATTCATATCTCAGGAGAGAAAAATTTAATGTTATTTTTGGTTTTTAAAATTGTGTGGAGCGTAAAAAATTAATTAAGCTGTTAATAGACTTTATCAAGGGAAGTGCTGAAATCTATTGTAAATGATATAAACAGCCCTTCAGAAACAGCTTAGAAGATAAATTATCTACACAATGATAAAAACATATTACCGACCACAGAACCAAGCAAATCCACAGGAAACTCATTAAAAAATGTGTGAAAAGGGATAAGATGGAATTCCCGACCACAAGCTCAATTGAGGATATATTTTTTTTCATTTTTAAATTGATCAACAAACAAGCAAAGACAAAAGAAAATGTAAAAAAGAAAATCAATTACCCAACCTTTGTCAAGATCTGATGCAGAGAGCAGGTGCACCTTTTGCTGGTAGCGGTCGATGACAATTTATTGCGATTACTACTGCTGCTGCTGTGGTGAGTGTACGGACGACTGCAGGTATCTTGGAGGTAAATAAACGCTTGCAAGAAATCCAAGTGGATCGGACATGACGGACTCGAGGACACAAAAGCGTCCTCTTCGGACGACATAAATCCAAATTGCACAATGATTCTCGACGAGAAAGAGATCAGTCATTCAGACGGGAAAAGGCCGACCGACAGTGGTCGACGATTCGCACATAAATCTCAGTCCCAGTGGGAATTATCACGTTGTTTCACAGACTCCACACACTTCTCACTTTTCACTTATCACTTTTTGCATTCTGGTGCAGCCAAGTGTTGGGAAATTGAGGCGTTGCGGCGGAGGCACCACTGCGCTTTACTTTCGTTTTTTAACTTTTTTTATTTTTATTTATTTAATCTCCTTAGAGACTTCTTACACCTGTTGCGAGTTATTTAGATGCGTCCGCGTTTGGTACTGTCTGAACAGGCGGGCTGAAATATGAGCGAACAGGTGGTCTTTGTAAGTGGCAGCGCTTGGTCATACTATGGAGCGCCTCCACTGTTTCGCGTGTTGGCGGATAAATGACATCGGTGATGCGCTAATTACTCCAAATTAGCCGTGCGACGCAAGGTGCATGATCAGCCAGTTATTTTTAAAATTTTTAATGACGAAATGGACTTGATGGCGCAATAGCTCGACCAGACTATTTTTTATTTATTTTTCTTTTAGAGTGGCGAACAAAGTGTCGCGTCAATTAAGAACAAATCACAAATGCAACGGAAGGAAATTGTTAAAACTTTCACTTAATTGAGTTTCGTTGTGAAAGTCCCTGAACAATTAAGGGGGACAAAAAGGGAAGAGCAGGAAGTTGGAGAAGAAGGCCCAGAAGGTACCATTAAAAATTTCCTCCGTTTTTCTTCTTATTTCGCCGAAATTAAGAAATCATTGGGCAAACTTTCCGAATGCACATTCGTAATTATCTGGAACAATGAATCGTACTGCCGCCGCTCTTCCATGCAAAATGCATCCCCCCCTTCCCCGCGCTGCACCACCACTTTCGTTTCCATTATCATTTTAGCTGCATCGCCTTCCATGGGCGAGCGAAAACTTTCCTCCTTCATCTTTCTTTTGGCTTTTCCTATTTCTAGATTTTAATCGTGGCCGCCAGAAACCAGAAAACTTTTTCGTCTGCGGGGGAGGGGCCCAGAACACTTCACGACACAGCTAGGGGACTTTTGTACATTTTTTTTCCCCATTCGGTGGCAATTCGTTCCTGGGACCATCCCCAGAACTGTGACCGCAACACACCAGACTATTGTTGATGAAGATGGAATTTCGGTGGGACAAACAGATAAGATAAGAAAATTTGGTTGGCGTGCACGCTACCGCCAAAAAGTTCGCATGCATACCAGCACCAACCAAGTCAGCCATCGGTCGTACTACGAGAGCCGGTGGGTGCACCGACTTCGGTGACGGGCGGCAGTGGCGGATGGGCAATCGCTTGCATAATTCGCCCATTCAATAGACTGGCAATTTTCTTCGCTCTTCGCGGAGCAATTGCTTTCTAAAACTTTTATCATTTTGCATCACTCGCGAATAGACAGATATGATCCGATCCGGGGCCTCCGCCGTGCGAGTACCTCCTTGCATAGATAGGAGGAGCAGCTACTTGGCATGGGCTGCAGCCACTCCTAGGGCCCCGTGCAACAAGTTCCAAGAAGGAATATATCGGTCCCCGGGGATATTAAGACTGAGGAGCGATGCCTCATCCCAAATTGACAGGAAAGTTGTCCCGCGAGCAATCGCGTTCAGCATTCAGGGAGTGTCTAGACGGGCCAAATGGGCTGAGTACGAGCCGGTCATTCGACAGTAAATAGCATTCAAACAATTTGAGGCATTCAAATATGGAGCTCATGTGCAATTACAAGATTTATTACATTGGTAATGAAGTGTACGGCTTGCGGCCGCGGAAGTGCATGGATATGTGCAATTTTATCGGCCCCTCTGTTTTGAGATTATGGCGAATGGTTGTAGTGTGCCTGCCGTTTAGCTCGGGTGCTCATTTGCAAATTGGAGCGATTAGAGGCATTTAGAATCGTACTCAGTGGTTTTCGTTGATCATTTTCGTGGTAATTATGGCATAGGGGATTGGTATTAATTCTGAACCCTTTTGGGAGACTAATGGCTTTCTTTTTAAGTAACGATTTTCCACTGAGCTGCTCTGTAAATTATATATACGAATAAAACGATTTGTGTTTGGTTCAAATTACATTCAATTCAATTGAGAAAATGTTCAAATTATAATACCAGAATAGTCTAGGGGGTTTTCGCAGGTTAATTCAGGTTAAGCAATAAAAATGTGTACCCAAATTTAGTAAGCCTTGAATTGATTTCCATATAGAAGTAATTGCCCTTAATACGGTCTCAAAATTGTTTCTACATTTAATCCACAACGAATAAGTCCAGAGTGGAGTTAGGTATTAACTGTTTATTTCTCGATTAAACTAGAAGATTATCCCAAACTCATGGCATTTAATTGAACTGAATTAGGAAGCAATTATTTCTGAGTAACGCACACTGTACTTCTTCTTCGTAAAATAGGTCCTGAGCGATTTTATCAAGAGATTCACAGTAATTCATTGGAATACCTTTCATGGTGAAAATTAACTACAGAAATGGTGTATTTGAACGTCACGGGAGAGTTAGTGATGTGAAACCACCAACTTGTCATCGTCCACGCAGGTCAACTGAAAACATCGCTACCGTAGCTGAAAGTGTAGCATAAAATTCCAGGTCTGTCGATGCCGAGACGATCACATTTCGTTCGGCACTATGTATCGTATTTTGCCTTAAAGGGTTACAAATTTCCATTGGTGCAAGAATTGAAGCCTGTTGACCATATAAAACGTTCTAGTTTTGTTGATTGGGTCTTTCAAGAAAATCATGGTGGCACCATGTATTTTTTTGAAAATGAATATGGTGCCACTGTTAAATATTCCTGGAAAAACAGGCAAATTTTCAAACTTCCTGCTTGCCTAGTAACTGACTCAAAATCCAGACATATTTTCTATGAAATTATTGTGATTTTACAGAGCACAATCTAAAAATGACTAATCACAGAACCTTACGTCACACAACAGGCTTGTCCCAATAAAAAATTCTAACAATTGAAGCAGCCTCTTTTGTCATCAAAACGACAACAAAGACCCGGGCAACCGAAGTAATAATTTTCCCGCCTTTCGCACAAATTCTCCGTCCCTCTGACAGCATACAGAGAAAACATAAATTTCCAGCAAGTTGCCCATAATTTGTGGCTAAATAACGAGACACTTTTACGCGGTGAAAAATTCGACACAGATGCTCACACCTACAATTGCTTTAGTAGACAGAACGAAGTGAGCATGAAAGGAAGCAAGCTCACGATCACTCGCGATCCAAGAAGGTGTTTTCTGCTGGTGATTTGCACCTTTCTCCGTTTTCACGAAAAAAAAATAAAATAAACACAAAAAGGTTTGCTACCTTTCCTTATTTTCTTTTTCTTTGAAAACTAAAAACATTTCACAGTAAGAACTCTTTTGAGTTTCAGATATTTCACAGAGATAGTAATGCCTCACTTGCACTACGGGGGAGAAGATCAAGAGATCACAGAGGTGTGAAAATTGATATTAAAAATATAAGTGATCATCTGCGATGAGAGCACGTATCCGTCGCGACGGGTGCGATCTACGATCAGAACTAAAACGTCAAAACAACCGCGAGATACCCGCGGCTTTTTTCATTGAAAAATTACGCGCAACGCTTAACGCTTTCCAGGCGATCGCGGCTCGATTGCAGTGGTGATCTATTCATAGGTGAAGTGATCTTCACAGGGACGCGGATGGGACTGCTGGCCGATTCGGCCATCATTGTGGGGAGACGCTCCAAGTATGCTGGAGCGATTTCTGGTTACGTCTCAGCGATTGTGCTTAAAGCGATCGTGGACAAATAGACAATAGAGTAGCTGTGCTCTCGCTGAAAGAGTAATCCAAACAACACGGCTGGAAGTCTGCTGGAAGAATGCGTGTGAAATAGCCTCCACGGAGAAGGGGGTGTCCACAGTACTACTGCCGCAGCTACTCAGGTTGCAGAAGGCATTTTTCATTTTTGTCTTAGGAAGTGATCTGGGACGGATAAAAAGCAATTCATTGAGAAAATCGCAATATGTCGCTGTCGTTTGGCTCAGCGAGCTCGACGTCAGCTTATGGTATACATATAGGTAGATCGAGGTGTGGAGCGCGATGATGCGTACAATGACATGGCATGTGGCGGTTCAATGACAAGGCCACTGAACGAGCACGGTGGAGGATTGTTTTGTGTCTTCGAGAAATTTGCTTCAAGAAGCATTGGCAGTTGTTATTTTAAAATTCCTCACCAGTCGTTGAGATCGTCTTATTGCGTCCAAGAGGCCTAGTGAGAGAGATCCCGGATTAATCTATAAAGCTCAAAATTTTCGCATATATAACAATGGGCCGTGTTGTGCGGATATCCTTTTTCCTGTCTTTCGCTTTCGGGCAATTTATCTATTTTGCCCTTAAACCTCCTCCCCTGGTACATCCGGGACGTGCCTACAAAAATTACGAGGAAAACCTCTCAGATCCTGATTTATGACATTTTATTTAATGTCCTTGCGGTTTGATTGTGAAATTCCGACACGCATCCCGTGTCCTTGTTGGAAAATTTAAATTCCTCAAGCAGCCTCCCACCTGCTGGCTGTGACATCATTCCCTCCACCACCAAGGGAATATTCATAATCAGGCTGGGCTTGCTCAAGGCACGGAAGGATACTCCTGCCAGCCTCCAGGATCTCTTCCAGAAATTCAATTGTGTTGAGGAAGAGAGGCATATGCGAACAATAGCTGTATATGCAAAACATTCGGGCGAAATATGCTTTTTTTGGGAGGTACGTCTTATACCTGAAATACTCAAGATAATGAAATGGCTGGTGCTGGGGAGTCGGGCGACGGTCTTCGGGGGGAGAGGATATTACCGGTGAAATATACCAGTAGTCTCGTGAACCCTGCCCCTGACGTCAGTCAGATTGTACGGCTTAATTCCGGCCGAGCCCGGCAGAAGGTATTCAATGTCACCATACCACGACCTGATATTCTGTGGACCGCAGGGACTTCCTTCAACGCCCATTGCGTGCCAAGGCTCCAATATACTGATTATCTGGGACACTGCCGGGTATTCGCAGATTCGCAGTATCAATTCAGTTCCAGTATCACTTTATGGCCGTCGAGGGGTCAGATGAGTTTGGCGCTTGTCGTCGGAAAAAAAGTGGAAAAATTGCGGAAAAAAATCAGAGGAAACTGCCGAAGATCATTACTCGCGCCTCTTGAGCCCCACTGGGGGGCACCCATCACCCCACTTGATCGGTCATTATTTCAGCCAATGTCGAATACAATGTGGATGGACACGAAGCTAATGGAACTCCGGATTATGACCTATTTGCTGGGGGAAATAAGAGAAAATCATGTCAAGAGGCCGACATCGACTCTCCAGCTGAGGGAAAACTTTTTCGAATTGCCCTGCCGATTCGGTCCGTCAGGTCTGGTTATAATACCGCAGAGTCGGCCGGGTTCGCTTTCCTTTAATTTTCCAACAATACCCAGAAATAGTTCGTGTTTACCTTTTCCTTGAGATGAGAGCCTATCCAGATTGTGTTTAAGATAACTTTCGTGATGAGAGTGCGGAGGCGCGGGCTTGGGCGGGCTGGGGCTCCGGCTCCTGTGCGGTTTTCACATACTTAACGCCTGGATTACCGCATCATACTGTATATCCCTGTGAGCGGGGATAATGGCAAAGATGAAAGGCAAAATGATGTGAAAGAATTTTATGGTCAGGCTAACATGCCACATTGATGCACCCCAAGCCCCAAGATGAAAGGGCTTACACAGTTGGGGCACAGTATGGAAGATTTTAATCATCAAATGGATGATGATGGCAAGAAGTTTGTCGACGGCGAAATAGACTGATAATTAAGCCCATCAGTTCGGAAATGGTTCACGTCTGCATCGATAGGAACCAAATAATGATATCTCCCTGATGATGAGCTAAGAGACTAATTGACCTAATTTTCGATTTTTAACTGAAGGATATCGATGGTTGGAGTCATGGGCAGATTAAAGCCGACTCATCACTTTTGGTACACACATTCAATGTAATACAAGGTTTTGGAAGATTCTCTCTTGCTTTCGTATTCGTTATGGTGGAAAATATAAAAACATTAATTCTGGACGCTTTTGGCAGGTTAATGAATTTTTTTCAGTTACGATTTTCAATAAAGCTACCTGTAATTTATAAGTACAGAGTAAATTTACATGTTAATCGCTTTGTTGTTGCTTTAATTTTCACTAGGAGCATGATCAAATTATCAAAACGGAATTTCACTGTTTTAATTTCGGTCAAGATCCAAGAATTTGGTACATTTTGTATAAGTTCATGCAACGAATTAATACACTCTAATTTAAGACCAAAATCGTCTTTCTATGTTATCTATAACAGTAAGTCCAGATTGGATTCAAATGCTATTGTTTTTTTCTTTCGATTTAACTGCAAAATTATACTGAATTTATAGTTACTAAGTCTGAGTAGACTTAGAATCTGAGGAAATAATTTCTGGTATAAACTTTCAAATTATTGTATTACCGCTGTCAATTCGTCTAACCTCACCTACATATATTGATAATGTCCAGTCATCTTTACAAAAATCTTAAACAATTCTGGAGATATGTTGACACTAAAGGAAAGCAAGACGCTTACATAGCAGCAGACGGAGTTTCCGCCAACTTCACAACAAATTTTTTGAGAGAGATTTTGTATTAGTGAAATAATGAAATAAACCGCACAGGTCTTTATTATACTATATGTACAATTAATGAACTATGCCGTACCGCATTTCTCTGTTGACGACGTTTTTTTTTTTTGAACAGTCGACGGCCGGAAGCATACATAGATCATGCAATTTTTTACCTAGGACAAAAACCTAAAACTATTTCGATAGGATAGGAGGAGCACCTACATCTATACGTAAGATTTTTGCGGTATATTAATTTTTGACAAAATGGCGTGATTGTGAATAAAAAGTAACAAGTTTTAGAGAAGAAATCATCAGATAATTGCTCATAAAAACTTTGTAATATAACGAAAATATTATACGTTATTCTGACGATATGAATTCGATAATTCGCGATACTCTGGTATTGATTTTAATTTACCGCGAGCCCAATTAAAACCTCGGCTTCGTTAAGGTCGTGAGTAGTCTAGTGGTAAGCTTGCTAGACGGCCAATTAAAAAGTGCCAGGTTCGAATCCCACACGTTTTCACTCCCAGAGTGCGTTTTTCCTAATAAGCGACAGATGAAAGCCCCATCAATTAGGATAGCTAATCACCCAACATAAAGATCATAAAAAACATAAACGGTTCAAGAAACGGAAGCAGATCTCGAAGTGGGGAGGCTTTGTGGAGGCCCTATGCTCCTGAAGCGAAGTAGGAAATAATTTTGATTAAGTTCGCAGATTGGTATAAAGCCTGTTATAATTCGAAGTAATCAGTTTTTTGATGGAATCTTCAGAAATAAACAAGTAAATATACAAGTCGGGATTTCAAAAAAATATAGTGGGTGATGACAGTGTCCTACAACCTGAATACATTGTGTTTTTATTCCTGTGAGATAACTACATATGCTGAGGTTCCTAAAAATACACAACGTGTGACTCGTTGATATTCATTAAACATTTTTAATTTCACCCTGCTGCAGTCGTGCTCTTGAAAATTTATAAACCACAGCATAATTTCTCTAATGAGATCATAGCCCACAAAACCCGGCGGCATAACGAAATTTTCGGAAATTATTTTATGTTGGCCTTCCAACTTTTGAAAAATGCCACTCACCCAGCACCCGGACGATGAAAATTGTTCAAAAACTTTTCGCACAGCCTCCAGCCGCGGAGATTCGATCGTAAATCATTTTTAAATCCAATCCCCGGCAAAAATTTTGTGCTCTGGTTTCAATTTCTCATGGAGAACTCTCGGCCACCACCCTATGCTCTTTTGGTGCAGCGCGCAACAATTTTTCCATTACCCTACCAAGAAGTGCAGCAGAGCAGTGGGCTAAGGGACTACGGGACGTAGCGCCATGTAAGCATTCCAGTCACAAAAATTTATCTAATTCTTCGCTCTCTGTGCGCATTCCATCCCAACATTGTTTGAATAACAAATAAATTTCCTTCGGGATGTTCCTGTTATTTGTTTGCTCCCTCCCCGGTCGGACCCTGCCGGGGGCTAGGCCAGACCGGGTTATGCACGAAACATCGCATACCCTGTGCGCGTACGCTATCCTCCCATCCACGTAGATTCCCGGCCACCAGACCAGACTACGACGAGGAGCCCCACTGCTGCAATGGGGCAATGGAGCGTACCTATCTGCGTGTCTGGGGACAGATGAGTCCTCCGTCATAATTTTGAAGAACGCTTCGGCGGAGTAATTAAAATGAGTGCCGTCGAGCAGTAATATGATAATTCAGACGGTGCGCACGGAGTGCGGTAATCAGGCGGTGTGTGATATATTTATGGGGATGTTCTCCTTGACCCGACGCATGGCTGCGGGAGCAACGGCAGCTGGGGCACTGCGGCGGACAGCAGATGGGGTTAAGTTTCCCTGAGCCGTGACCTTCGAATCTTCCACCTCTAGGCAGGAAGGGCCGGCCGAGATTACGGGTGATGGATGATGCTAGTTTTAATGGAATTTTAAGGTCCCTTTGATGCATCGCACCGTGATTTATGCTCTTTTTGTGGGCAAAGTTTAATTGAGCAGTCCCAGGAACTGGCGCAGGGACCTAATCTGTTGGATGACACTTTCAAATTTCTAACGAAATTAGACCACACAGGCACCGAACTATCAAGAAAAGTCGTCCCACTCATGTCAAGTATCGTTTCAAGCATCTTACCATCGTCGCAAGTCGCATCACCCACAGCCAGTTGAACGGTTGTTTTTATTGGCACTTAAGTAGGCTGTCGCAGGGTTCCGATGGAACCCAGATTTTCCGCAAAGCGGCCCCTAAAACTTTTGTGACCCACACACGGATCCCAATCATTCCGGACATTTAAACAGACCGTGTGTAGCTATAATAGCTCTTCAACTTCTGCATCTTTTGTACTCCAAAGAAATGGGCACCTTTCTAGACCCGGGCGGCATCCCACACATGCCAGCCCGCCCCCACAGGAGTGTTTTTCTCCCTTTTTTCCGTTTGGGCCGGTGCAGTGTAACCGAACGGAAAATTCACTTATAAAGCGAATCCGAACTCTATCCCACCGCAGCGGCCCGTTTGTTGCGGTCTTTGACACAATTCTTAAGATGCATTTTCATCTTAGTTGCCTAGACAGGCCATAGCCCTCGGTGGCGTGATGTATGCAGATTAAGAGGCTCGTGGCCGTAGAATCCATCGCTCGAGTGAGTTAAGTGAATGTCGACGCGGTGTCGACGGCAGCCAGGGCGATTACACTTTGGGGCAACTTTCCACATTAGTTACGACTCCCACGTGCGTCGGGCGTGCAGTTCACGCATCTTACCGCCTCAACTTGTTTATTTCCTTTTGATTGGGCAAAATGAATTTTCGCTGCCCGAACAATATTCCGTGTAAACACGATGGGGCCCACAATAAATTGTCCCATTAGGCCGAAAAGATCGACACTTTATGGGGCTCCGGACTTGATTGGCCTTTGTAACAAATTTCAATGAGTGGAACGAGAGTTGTCTCGTGTCCAGGGCTCCAGCCAGCGGGTCCACAGCACGCGCCTGATATATAGGGAAGGCCGCGAGTTCTTTATCGAGCCAAAAGACCAAGGGGGTTCTGAAGAGGTGGTTCGTGGGCGCGTGCTAATGTGTTTATAGGGGAAATTAACTAAATGACACCGACTACGGGCGCAATTATCTTTGGAGAGTGACACTGGGACCACTTACTGCGAAGGGAAGGATTTTCGTTTTATTTTTTATTGAGTGGGGTATCGAGGCTAATTGGAAGCGATCAATCTATTATCGTTTGTTTTTTCTTAAAAGGGCATCCATTGGGTTTTGGAATAAGAGTGACACTTATGAGGGAAGGTCGCGCTTATTTACTGTCCGGGCATGACTAATTGGCTGCTGTTTCTGTAAGACAGGTCAAAATTTTAAGTGTTGTACAGTCAGAATCACTTCAATTTGGGACAATTTGGGTCGAGATTTTTTGCCTATGTATTCGTGTTTTCATACTTGAGTTGTGGTTGTGCAGTTCTGTAGAAAAGTATATTTTGGTCCTGCTTGGGACAATGTTATTATTCTTTAGGTATCGGTGTTAGTTGGAATAGAGAGCTTCTCTTATTTAAATTTTTGTTTAAATAAAAAAAACAATTGGGACAAAACAGGACAATTTGGGACAGCTTGAGATAATGTCACCTTCTAGTTTTTCAGTGAGCGCAAACTGAATATCCTTCCATTTTTAATAATAACCATTTTGAGACAGCTTATTTTGTACATGCTTGAAGCAACAATTTTGTCTTGTTTTGTTTTATAT
Organism: Neoitamus cyanurus; assembly: GCA_947538895.1. NCBI lineage: Eukaryota > Metazoa > Arthropoda > Insecta > Diptera > Asilidae > Neoitamus > Neoitamus cyanurus. Next base: position 11,663,854 of record OX384544.1, on the reverse strand, counting down.
CTGCGAGGTTTTCTTCACTTCACAGAAGTCTGTGATGCTACAAATTTGTTTTTCAAATGAAAGGAAGAGTTTTTTGACAGGGCATTAGTTGCGGTAATGCAACTATTCAATCGTAGTCTCCTTTTCGGCCTCTATACTTTGGTCAACCATGTGCCAACCAACTTCCACAAAAGTAAGATTTTTCGAACCCTGCAAAAATAAGCATTTACTTCAGACATGGTCATCTTTGGTGAAAGCCTTTTTCCACTGAGCAATTTCTTAATGTTTAGGAAGTGCAAAAAATTATCACGGCACCAAATCTGGAGGTTAAGCAGTTCGTAACGGAATTCTACAAATTTGCATTGCAATTGTGGACGAGTGATCTAGTGCATTATTGTGTTGAAATTTTTTCTCCGCTAATTCTGCGTGGAATCGATCCAGCAAACTGGCATCATACTGTTCTGTATTCCCGGCAAGAACGAGCATTAACAATTTTTGGTGGGTGGTGATGGTTTTTATTTTCTTTATATGGACCTCTAAGATAAGTTTTTTCAACCAGACGACAGTACGTGCCACACAAGTGGCGAAGCATTCACTCTATTGCGTGAAAGGTTCTATAAGTTCGTAATTTGAAATTTCAAATATAGCATGTTTGCCCGCATTCTGTCTACTTCAGCAACTGTCCAATAAATAAAAATTGAGAGCAACATAACTACAGCAAAATGTTTCAAGTATCAAAAATTCATCAGCAATACATTTTCCGCCTTTTAATTTTGATTTTGCCATGTCTAGCATGACGGTATGTTTCCGAGCGATAACTAGCCCCCGTTTCATCCATAATGCTTCCATAATATATTGCACCTGCCCGATCTGATCCCCAGTGCTGCTTTTGTCATTATGGAGTGGACAAAAGTGCCACGGCCACGGTACGCAATCACTCATAGGCACCTTTCACCATTATGAAACACCTTTACAGCCGCAAGCACTGTGCAGCCCGAGGTGTGTAATTGGACCCGGTAAAAGCACAACTTACCGCTCCGCAAAGGAAACTGCGGTTGAAAAGAAATCAGATGAAAAATTTTTAAGAATGGAAAAGTTCCTCTCCCCGGTCTCGCTCAGGACCTTATACTCGTAGATGATGGGAGCAGAGCTTATTACACCTTTCAGGGTCTCCGCTGGAGGCTCCATATATCAAACCATTCGGTGGCAGTTTCTTTTGGGGCCAAAACTAATTCTCCGCCAGCAAGAAACATTTTTATTCAATTTTAGTGTAATGGGGATCCCCGGCAATGCGGCAACTAGCGGCAGCGCATACATCGTGTGGGATACGTACATACAATGGGCCATGACATATCATTTCACGCCTGGAACTCTTGAAAGGAATGTGACACTCACTGACTGGCGCTCGGATGTACGCTGGATAGACGAAGGCGCCGGAGCCACCGCCCTGGGGTACCTAATGATGACACATCTGACGGCGGCGTTTACTAAATTCTCCTGCTAAGCGTGCCTGATTTATAATAAAATCCATTTTCAGCTGAATTTATTGTGCTCGGGCTCCTCTTTTCACGGAGGAGGATATATCGGGCGAAAATTGTTTCATGATAGACACTGGGAAGCATGTCTGGTGCCGAGCTTAATATCTTTTAGAGGAAGATTTATCGATCCCTTTGTTCCCTCCGCGCTATGAAAGCATGACTCGGTACTCACCCCCTAAGTCATCTATACAGCACTAGCGAACCATTAACTGCGTCTTACCTGCAAAAAGAAGGAAAAAAAACTCAAATTAGCGGATGGCTTTTCACTAAAATCAAATCATCTTTTTATTTCGGCAGCAGAAATTCAATTAGAAACTCCGCCAAAGTAGTTGCAAGGACTCCGTCCTGCGTCTCTCGAGTGTCTTTCGACTCTCAACTCAATAAAAAAAAAAGAAGGCATATCGTCTTTTGCGCCGCGGAAAGACAAGGGGGGACCAGAAATAAATGTTTCCCGAATTTAAATTCTGAGTGAGCGGAGTCAGTTATTCAAGTCACGGATGGGCATCTGTCCTCCATCGCAAGTGGAGAACAAATTGAGTCACCGGGAAGGGGGGATGAGATAATGAAAAATGCAACAATAGGCGAATACGGCACGACACCCTCGACACAATCGACATTCAAAAATTACTCGAAGGCGGAGAGCGCGGCATGATGCTGGTTATGGTTTTGCAGGCTTCCTTCGGCCCATGTTTTGAGAGTCATTACGTCCAAATGAACTCGCAGCGTAAATCTTTGAATTTAGATTTCATGACATGATCGAGGAATTTCTTTCTTTCGTGTTTCTTTTTTTTTTAAATAAGAGGGAGGACAAATATTAAGAGGGAAGCAAGTGAATGAACACTTGAGGTACTTTTGATAGGCAAATTGACTCAGCATTGGGTCGATGATGCAGTCTTTAGTTCTTATATTTATACGAGCATGAATGTCGGTGATCTAAACTTGTGGGCACTTATATTTTTCCTTTTTTTAAATTCGACTACATTAACGATATGTACACATAATTATATATGCATTACCGACAATTAATCAGGGTAGCATAGATCTGGCGTATTATCGATAATGAAGTCTGAATATGAGGAGTTTCAATCCTTAAGGGACCACACCACCCTGAGATTTTCAAAGTATCAATTATTTTTGCTTCATTTTAATATTTGTACGTTTAAGAACAATTCGCGAGAACAAACAAGGAAATATCCCAAAAATTGCCCGATTTAGATCGGCTGTGTGACTTTGATCCTTTTTTTTTAAATCAAGTTGTACTGGATGTGAAGGATAGTATCCGTGCTAAAATGCGATTTCGGTAAGGCGTTTGATAGACTTGACCACTCCATATTTTTCAGTAAGTTGAAGAGCCTCTTTGCCTTCTCAGGATGCGCATGAAACCTGATATTGTCTTATCTGGTTGATCGGATGCAGTGCGTCTCAGTTGGTGACTCCCTTTTTTCGCTCCTCACTACTAATAGAGGTGTCCCGCAGAGATTGGTGCTTGGACCTATCCTTTTCAGTCTATGCATTAATAATCTGCCTTCAGTGGTCCGTTCGTGTGCGGTGCACATGTTTAGGATGATATACAGATACATAACTCCAATCTGCGACGCTGTGTCAGAAGGTCAGAGAAGTTCAATGTCGATCTAGAGGCTATTCCCAACTAGGGTGTATTGAACAAGTTCAATTTAAAAACCCTGCTAAAACCCAGGCTATAGCTTTTTATAAAAAACTAATCAGTGAGGAGCTTAATATTATTTTATTGGATTCTCATAATAAACATGTTCTGAAAATGTAATATAATAATAATAATAATTGTAAGAAAGGGGGGGAGCGAAGCCCCGAGCACTCAGACCAACAGTCCATTGTACTCTGCCCCCACCCTAACCGAACTTCTTCGTTGCTCTGATGAACCGAAGAACCTCGGCTAGGGGTCGAGGACAGATCTCTCCCATCCTCAATACGTCAGCGCCGAATACAGCGCACCGCGCTTGGGAGAACGCGGGACACTCGCAGAGAAAGTGCTCTACGCTGTCCTCATCCTCCCCGCACGACGCGCATGTAGGATCACTGACGATTCCCAGGGTATGTAGATGTTTGCCACATGTACTATGCCCTGTTACAATCCCTACAAGATTCCTGCATTCTCTCCTGTTTAGTTTCAAGAGAGTTTCTGCAGTGCCCTTATCGGGACGACCTATAAAGAGTTTGGTGTGTCTGCAGGTTTGTAACATGGACCATCTCTGCGCATGGATTTTCTCCATGTGTCGAGTTATCCAGTCTTTCACTATTGCAGAATTCACGCCAATTTGTGGTTCCGGTCCAAAGGGGCTGCTTTTCGCGCCTTCCTTTGCTAGGCTATCAGAGTTTTCGTTACCCTCGATGCCTTGATGACTAGGAACCCATATAAGAGAGACTTCATTGTAGCGAGCTACCGACTGCAGTCGTCTCTTACATTCCAGGACAATTTTCGAGCGGGTGATTGGATTTCGTAGTGCTGCGAGCGCGGCTTTGCTGTCGCAGCAAACACCGATCTTCCTTTCACGCCATCTCTGATCAATTATCCAGTTTGTCGCACTCAGAATAGCGATGATTTCCGCTTGGAAAACTGACGCAAAATCTCCGAGAGGATATGAGTGTTTGATTTCTTTGCTCAAACACCATCCAGCGCCCGTACCGGTAGAGGTTTTCGAGCCGTCTGTGTAGAAGACATGGGAGAAACTCTCCAGTAGATGGTGTTGGTTTTCCCAGTCCTCTCTATTCGGGATTTCAACGTGATATCCCCTATCGAACAGTGTTACCGGTGGCATGTCATCCGTTGGCATACTGTACGAGTCACAGTTTTCCTGGAGCCTTCGTGATAGATCACCATGGCCGCTTCTGTGGTTGTCGTGCCAGAGCCCTTGTCTCTTCAAACGACAGACTGCCTTCATTGCTTCTTCCTGGATTGTGATGTCCAATGGTCGCAAGTTGAGCATTGCGTTGAGAGCCGCACCAGGCGTGGAGCTGAAGGCCCCAGTGATCCCTATGCATGCCTCTCTCTGTAGTCTGTTTAGGATCGTACAGGTAGATGTTTTTCCTGTTCTGATCCACCAGACCACAGACGCATAAGTTATGATGGGTCTAATAACAGCGGTATATAGCCAGTAGACCACCGCTGGTCTCAGACCCCATGTCTTCCCAAAGGCCCGCCTGCATTGCCAGAAGGCATTTAATGCTCGGGCGGATTTTTGTTCGACATGTGGTCTCCACGTGAGCTTGCTGTCTAGGATTACTCCCAGATACTTGACCTCAGTGGAGAGTTGGATTGTAACACCCTTTAGTGTTGGAAGTTTAAGGTTATTCAGTTTTCTCTTCCTAGTAAACAATATAAGTGTCGTTTTACTAGGGTTCACTGATAACCCGTGCCTCTCGCACCAGTTCTGGATACTATCCAAAGTCTTCTGCACTTTATGGCAAATTATCTTTAGTGAGTAGCCACAAACCAGTGCACTCACGTCATCGGCATAGGCCTGCGCGTGTACGTTGTGAGTCTGTAACTCATCCAACAGCGAGTCTACTAGAAAGCACCATAGCAGGGGCGACAGTACGCCTCCCTGGGGACATCCTCTGCCTACCTCAGCCCTGGTATCGTCCGCACCGTCCGCAATTAGTAGTCTCTGTGTCAGCATGGATTGTATCCAACGTACTAGTACGTTGTCCACCCCATGCGCTTTGGCTGCGTTACACAGGGAGGAGAAGGTGGCATTGTCAAAGGCCCCCTCAATATCGACGAACACGCCCAGAGCAAAAGCACCCTGCTCCATCGCACCCTCGATTCTTCGAACTAAATCGTGTAGTGCTGATTCGCAGGATTTGCCACTCTGGTAAGCGTGCTGACGAACATTGAGCGGACATCTTCTCAACACTCCTCCTCTAATGTACTTTTCAACCAGGCGTTCCAGACATTTCAAAAGAAAAGAGGTTAGACTGATGGGTCTGAAACTTTTGGCTAGAGTATAGTCGTCCTTCCCTGGTTTGGGAATGAAGACAACTTTAACCTTTCGCCAGGCGGTCGGTATGTATCCCCAAGTTATGCAGGCCCTAAATATTTCTTTCAGGGATTGCACCAGGACTTTACCTCCGACCTTCAGCATTGCAGGATATATACCATCAAGGCCGGGAGCTTTGTAATTTTCAAAGGAGGATAAAGCGAACTCTATCCTCTCCTCCGTGACAACCCTGGATGCTATATATCTGTCCAGCCTAGTAATGTTCAACGAGTGATCATCAGCTGGGCCTACGTCTGATAGGGTATTTCTGCTACCAGGGAAGTGTGTCTCAAATAAAATTTTGAACACCTCCTGTCTGGAGTCCGTGTAGCTACCGTCAGACTTTCGAATGGAGTCCAGCTTGGCTGCGGTATCCCTTTGGAATATTTTATGCAGCCGTGATGTCTCCTTCATCCCTTCTAGCTCCTCGCAGTATTTCCTATAAGATTGGAGCTTAGAAGATCTAATCTCTTTCTTATAGTCATGCTGCGAAGCGCGATAGGCTTGCCAGTCCTCTTCTTTTTGAGTTTTTAATGCTCTATTTAGAAGCTTCCTGGTTTCTTTCCTGAGCCTTTGTAGCTTATTGTTCCACCACGGAACATTTTTGCCACATCTGCTCTTCCTGACTGGACAGGCTGCCTCGAAGGACTCAATCAAGGTCCGACTGAGTTTCCTCGTCTCATCCTCAATTTCCGTCCTAGAGTGCAGTTTGGGCACTGGGGTTAGCTTATTCCCCAGTGCCTGCTTGTATTTATCCCAGTCAGTCTTCCTAGGATTCCGGCCCGCCGGTATTAGATTTGTCTCACCAGCTAGCCGGAACTCTAGGTATCTGTGGTCCGAAAGAGATTCCTCTCTTAGAACGTGCCACTTGGTAATCAGACCTTCCACCTTCCTATTGGACAGTGTCAGGTCTATTACTTCCTGCCGCCTCCTCGTGATGAAAGTTGGGTCTTTGCCCACGTTTTTCACCACAAGGTCGTGCGCCAGAATAAAATCCAATAACTTCTCCCCACGCGTGTTGCACTTGCTACTTCCCCATAGGGTGTGCTGCGCATTGGCGTCGCAGCCGATGATCAGCCCCAAGTTATTGGATTCAGCGTATCGTACGATTTCCCGTAACTCCCAAGCGGGAGGTGGGCCGATTGAATCATAGGGCAGATAAGCAGAAACAATAATTGTTTCGCACCTGACCCCCGATTTTTTGTATGATACTTTGACCGCGACGACGTCTTGGCTACAGTATTGCCTTAACATCATGGCTTCGATTGAGTTTGGGACAATCATGCAAGCCCTCGGTCTGTCACTTCTATCGTGATAGAAGAGTTTACCCCAAGTAACCATCCCAAGGCCACAGATGCGTTTTCTGCACACCCATGGTTCTTGTATGAGAGTTATTTGGGGGTATGTCCGCAGTTTGGTCAACCTTCCACTTAGTAATGCAGTGGCTGATTTACTGTGCTGCAGATTAATCTGAGTGAACTTCAAGTCCGCTGGCATATAAGTCAACTACTCCCCTATTCACTCGTCGACCGCACTTATTTTTTGGAGACGTGAACTTTCACTCTGCCAAACCCTAAGTACGGGCGGAGTCCGTAAACAGACTCCAGGACTCGTAACGACTCCAGGTCTATGCCCAGCGCCAGAGTAGAGCCCTCAGGGTCACTGGAGCTCTTCCTCTTCCCGCTGTATGCACGGACACGCCAGTATTTGGTATCGAGTCCCGGGTTCTGGATCCGGATTCGGGCCATTATGTCCCCAGGGCTCTTACGAGGTCCCGGGATCCACATAACGGCCCGAACCAGCTTGGGCATGTCGCTGCCTTTTGCAGCCTTAAACTTTATGCCCTCGCAAGCCGGTATATTTGCCACATTTGCAAGCAGCCATTTGAGTGAATGTTCGTCCGCGCACTGAACCTTCATGGCCCCGTCGCAGACGACCATTCCCTCAAACTTTGGTGACTCCTTGGTTGCACCTAGAAGCTTCCAAATGTGACCTTCCACAAAAGTAGCATGATGCTGGGTCATGCTTTTTTGTGGGTTGTCGGCCTCGATCACAGCGACCAAGGCTTCGGAGGCAGCTTTGGCAAAGCTTTTTCCAACCACCCTGTCCGCAGTCCTCGAGCCCGACTTCGCATTAGAAGGGCCAGCTTCGACTAAGTCTTTCTGGCTGATCTCCTTATGCGCTACGATACGAGGATCGGGTTTCCCCTTTGCCTCGCTCGGTGACGAAGAGCTCGGGAGCCCGGTCTTGACGACTTTCCTCCTTTTGCTCTTCGCTGGCTGCTCGGGTTTGCTCACCCCAGAGCTTCCGGCGACAGTCGAAGAGCCCGAGTTGGACGAATCCGCCTCGGATCTACTTCTTTTGTTCGCCGGTGCTATCGGGGTGGACGCAGAGCGAGCAAGTCCATCAGGTCCTCCGGCTTTCGCCTCCGGAACTTTGGCTTTCCTCGCTCTCTGTCTTAGCCGTCGCAGCTGGCGTTTGGACATCCCCTTGCTGTCCGCCACGTTCAAGGGAGCATCCCTTACCACTGTAGCCTCAAGCAAGGGGGTGGGAGTGTCCATCGAAACAGGATTAACCGTAGTCGCAGAGGAATACTGCTTTCCGGTCCTTTCCTGATTTAAAAGTAGGCTCTCCATTGACCCTGTCAATGTGCCAATCGATGATAGTTCGTCTGTAGACATCCTGAAAATGTAAGTATATTGTCAATATTATAAGCGAATAAAATGGGAAAAGGCTTCCGACGAAAAGACACGACATTACACTTATCAACGTCGTCATCCCAGATTAAAATCCTAAAATGTTTAATCACAGATATGAGATCGTTAATAAATAAAATAAATAACAAGAGGACCAAGATGACTGCCCTGAGGGACACCGGATTTTGTATAAACAACTTTCCACAAGGCACCCCTGAAACGAACACAAAAGCTTCTGTCTGATATGTAAGAAGACATCCACTTAATCAATAAGGATGTGTACGTGCCGCTATGGATTTTGCAATTGGTAGTGGTCCTTTTGGATATTTAATTCTTGTTAGTGACATTGTATACCTAAGCTAACTTTGAATAAAGCCGTTGGTCTTGATTGTTATTTTACAATAAAAAAAATAAATAAATATGAAGTCAAATAGGAACAAATAGTGAACATTTTTGCTCCGGCCCAATCTGCTTTTAACCATCTTGGGTAGAATGATTTGTTGTTTCTCGAGAAATGAAATAGAAAAATAGGTGCTCAGAATTTTATTCTATTGCCGAAAAATGATTGGTGAATTTTATTTCGTTGTCGATGGATGTACATATTTTGAAATTTAATTTTACTGTCCTAGGTCCAGAAAATTCATTAAGCGATGATAATGCAAAAAAGGAATTTATCCCATTAACAGGAAATTCAATCTGCTCTACATCGCATTTGCGTAATTAGTGCATAAAGTAACCCTTTTTATTAACATCGATAATGAAGTTCCAAAAACAATTTCGAACTGAAGTTATCTTTATGCTCGTAGCTATTTCTGGCGAGCCAAATTAATCCTAGTTCAAATCGGCGACTGAATGATTCTGAAATGTCCTTACTAATCGCCATGGACGACTGCCAACTGGGCAACTATTAGGGCCAGCAAGATATTATTCATGCAATAGCCGGGCACTTAGCACTGTCCAAATTGACTGAGCGCTGTGGAATGGATGGGAAGGAAATCGCTGGAGTTGAGTTACATTTGCCCACGGCTCGTTCTGCTGAAAAAAAGGAGCCGAATTCCCTGTTAAATATTCAAAGCTGCACTAACTGGCGCTCCTCTTTTACCGGAAGCACCCTAGTCAATTTCCAATTACGTGATTTCGAACTTCCCACTTAAACAAGACTTGCAAAAGTCCAAATTACCCGAAATTCGGTCAGACCTCGGGATGCTCCCACGTAACGACCGAGGCGATGGCGACGTTGCATTTAAGCTTTTTACAGAGCGACAAATGCGCCCATTCCATTTCATGACGGTGCCGGTGCAGATCCGGTCGTTCATTACTCAAGTCACTTCCACAGCATTTAAAGTTACAGCTCCTCTTGCTGTAAAAGCAACCCCAAATGTCGCTGCAACAAAAAGGTGATAATTGGGCGAAGGAACCGAAATAACGCGAGGACTACGTCCTTGCTTACGGCCCGGCGAATAAAAACGTGCTCACCAGGAAAATTACATTCCGCAAAGCCCTGCTAAAGAAGTGCATCTTTTCCTTGATGAATTTCAGAATCTTCAGCAACACCTAAACCATGCACAGCTCAAGAGTACTCTTGAGTGCATTTTGTGCTGACAGGGAGCAGCCCTCACATATCTCTTCTCTTCATCTTTTTTTGCATTGAAATGCTACCCCCGTACCGGGCGTGTATCACCAGCCGCCCGTAAGCCCAGGACGCCCAGAGTCGGGAGCTCCTTATGTTTTCTGAAATTATAAAATTGTCACGAATGTGTAAACTTGTTGTCGGGTCGGGTGCTCGATTTTTACCGCTTCTCCTTCTGTTTTTATTATACTTCTGCCAGTCGTAGTCCTGCTGGCTGGGAAGCTATTATCCTTTGGCATCATAGCCGGTACCCCATCATCGTGTCTCCACACGTCTGAGACGAAACACAGAGCAACGTATGGAGGAATTATGTTTGCTTTGGGGAAATGATTATTTTGATGTCGTACAGGGGGAGAAAATCATGTTAAAAAAGTCAAGCATCTGCTCCACCCGGGGATAATGCATTCACCCAGCCTCAGGGTAGAGAGCAGAACAAATTTTAATTGAACTCCTCCTCCTCCTCTGGCACCTTTATTTTTATTTTTTTTTATTTTTACTTTTTTTTTGGCACAACATAGGGCAAGAGCTCTGGTGGTGTTTTGAGAAATTCACAGCCACTGGCTTTTTAACCTTGCCCTCTCGCACGGATATTTCTCTGCCGGTCCTCCTGTGAAATTAAAAACCTCCAGGCTGTTTGCACCTATCAGATTGTTCTGGATTTTTGTTTTAGGATGAAAGTGCCTCTCGTTAGTTTTGCGTGGAATGTTTTAGGTGCATTTCGTCCTCGCGACGAACGCTATTCCCTGTTTGCAATGCAAGGGAGAATACCATGAATCAAAAATGGGCCCAATGTACAGCCCGCAGCAATGCATTATTGACAAGGACTTTGCTCTGGAGCTATTCTGTTTTCAGTTCGTTACTCAAGGATACCACTAAATGGCTATTTCATGTCCTAAAACTAACGCATTGTCGCAATTTATTGTAATGTATCCCGTTACCATAAAGCAACTGTCGAATAGAATTAGATAGATGTACAGATTTATAATGCATTATCCATTTGAGCAAACAGCACAACTGATTTTGTTGGCGAACAACATTGGAGTTAAGAACGGACAACGAAACAAGGTAAAATAGAGTCCGAGCGCAATCTGTCGATTTCTCGTCGTGCACAAGAACTTGGGTTTTCACAGATCTCCACTTAGTGGATTATGCGCACAGACTTGGGCCTTCACTCGCTTAAGATCCAGCTGACACAGAAACTCAATCCAAACGATCATTTGTTGCTTCGCTGCTATACTTTCGCTGACCCTAAGAACAAGTTGACACGAATTCTGTCCAAATCATCATTTATGTGACAGACGCAATCTTCGACTAGGCCAATTGGCCGCGTCAAGTGTATTTGAACATTATCCGCATAAATATGGACCGATACATCACTAACAACATCAGAAAGGTCATTAATATATAGACAAAAAACAAGCGAGCTAAGAATTGAACCCTGAGGTACTCCACAGAATAAAGGAACAACATTAAGCTGAACGTGCTGACTGGTATAGTATCACTTACACAGGTAGCACTTTATGAGTTTCAGGTAGCACTTTATGAGTTTAATTGCGTAGGATGAAAACGAATACGCTTTGGAAAGTTTATTTAATAATCTTTGATGATGCACAGTGTGAGTTTGGTGTCGTTATATATTGGTGGCGTTACCGGACCATGCTTCTTGGACCTCCAATACAAGTTTTTTCAACAAGATGACGCTTCGTGTCACACAAGCAGTGAAAGAATCAATATATTGCATGAAAAGTTCCCTGGACTCAGCTTTTAGAAAAGAATTATGATTAGATATGAATTCGCACAACAAATTCCAGTGTTAGGCATTTAGCGGAATTTATCCGTATTTCGCCCACACCCTTAAGCAAATTTCACAGCTAAGTAAGACCTGCACTATTGACACCAAGCGAATAAATTTTATCTTTACCGATAACAATTTGTGAAATGAAGTAGAGAATTCTCGGCACATGGGAGTCATAACTCAGCATTAACCTCAGCCCAACCACCGAACTTGATTGCATACATCATAACTGCATTATCGACACCGAATGAATAATGTACCTTTTAAGCACCGCATGTGTGAATCTCACATTGTGCGAATGTTCGACATCGTAAAAGGAATTCTCAAAAATTCCCAGCCCATTTGGGCTCTGATCCGTTTCCCCATTGTGCCTGATTCCCTCATTTTGCGTAACAAATCAACCAGAACTGGAAAGCCAATTTTCAAAGAATTGTTTATTTTCCAACACCACATATTAATTCCCTCGGAAAAAGCGCCGGCAGTAAATAGCACGTACAACCAATGCCATCCTAGTGGGGCGGGGGCAGGAATGGCGTAAAAATGTTACCACTTCTGGAATTCGGTCATAATAATCCCGGAATTCCCGAAGCTGCAACAATAGTGGAAAAGGAGGGAGAGAGTTATTCAACGCGGCGATAGAATTCATCCAAATAAATTTTCCCGATCATTGATCCCATTTGCAATTCAATAGACCCACTTGGGAGCACAATAAAGAAAACAAAGCACGCGGGGAGAGCGGAGAAAAGCACAACCTGCAGCATAGGGACATATCCCGTGCGGGGGGACGGTTAAACGCATCCTGTAAATATTTTCTGGGTGAAGAAATAAAACGGGCCTCCATTCGAAGGAATTCATCACGAATTCAATGTGCCACTGGAGCTCTGCAGAGTCTTCACAGTGTGCTGTGTTGGAGCTGCCGGTTTTGGGGAAACAGTTGGACTAGCAGGATTTTCGGGAAGGGAATCAAACTGTATCCACCCGTCCATCTCGTTTGGCCATTCAATAATGCAAACAGCTCCAAACGGGGAGGTATAATAAAAGCAAGTCTTCCAGTTGCGACACCACAGGCCTGCCCCGAGGCCTACACATTTTTGGCAGGGAAATTTATTCAAATTTGCCATTGGAAGGAAGTCGAAATCTGCTCTGTGTCAGGTTCGAGCGTTTATTAGAAATTTCCCGCTGAATTATGAGCAGAAATGTTCGGGCTTTCGGTGTACCCTCGCCATTACCTTCACCAAAGAAATTCAATTTGTCTAAGCCCATAAAACCTGACGCCGCCGCCACCTGGCTGGGTCCTGCTCTGCCCACCTCTCCCGAGGGCACAAGAAGTCACGCGATAACGTGACTCCCGGGGATCTGGTTAACTAGAAGCGATCACAAATCACAATATCGGCCCAGGCGTGAATGGGGCGCCCAGAGTGCAATCCCCAGTCATAATCTCGCCTACAGAATTATGGCTTTGTCCCCTCCGGGAGCAAACCTAGCCAGGCCTAGTAGCTTAGTACCTGGACTGAGGACACCTTCCTAGGAGTTATAAAGTTTTTGTGATTTAAGAACCCACCTGGGGGCCACATACCCTTCTAGGCTCTGCTAAGGAACGTCGCAAATTATGGGGTAACGTGCCCGTGCCCGTGCCCGTGCCCGGACTGCTGTGCGGCTAATTGCCCGCTAAATATAATGCTCCCGTAGCGGTCGTGCGACGACGTGGCAGGGGTAGGAAAGTCGCTGGACTTTTAATTTCTTTTTCATTCATTTCGCTGGCTGTAAATATTTTTCGACAAGTCATTACCGCGAACCTGGTCGGCAGAGGTATCGCAATTATTTTTGCGCACATAGTTTTCCAAACGGCCCGTAAACGAAGAGGTCGCCTGTGGTGGCCGTAAACTTTTTGATTTATGCCGGCACACTCCGCTCCATATTTCCACTGCTGTTAACATTTAACTTTATTGGCGGCGAATAAATGAAATTAAAAGGGGAGGTAATTGGGCAACTAATTGTGCCCTCTCCCGCCTAATGATTACAAATTGTATCCTGTCACGGGCTTCACCTCCAGGTGCATGTCTGGTAGTGAACTTGGTGCAGGAATTGTGTTTGAGCTGTCCACTATCCGACATCCTTCCTTATTTTGTTTGTTTTTGATATCCTAGCTCGATCAAATTTGGTTATTCCATTTGAATAATTAGGAAATAGATTTTCCAGAGAAGAGCGAAAGAGGTGATAAGGTACCTTTGATATTGCAGATCGATAATGCAGTTTAAAATTTACAATCGCGTTCGACTATAACTAGTCAAGGCGATATTTATGACTTTCAATGATTGGACAATAATTCTCAATTTGTGTGTGTCGATAATGCAGTTAAAATATTTATCTTTGTGTTTGGCATTCGACTGCAATCCTGGAAATCTAGAGGTGTGTTTTAATTCGTTATAAACGAACGCCACCTATCAGGGACTGAGAAATTTGTTCGTTATAACGATGTTATACTATATTTACAAGAAATTGGCAGAACTGGCAAGAAAATCATGTGATTTCGAAACAGCTGACAAATTTTGCGTTGCCATTTGAAACAGAGATACGCTGCACGCTATATTTGAAACGCGCCGTTAACATAGAAACGGAAGAGTAATTGTGGACGTTCCGTTGTAGGTATGGAATTTAACATCCCATTCACGTGTGATATTTCTAACAGAACGCAACAAGAAAAACCATATACCGACATAAACACACCCATTTTCCAGGTTTCCAGGTTAAATGTTTCACTCAAAGTAAAAATGCTTTCTTTACTGGGTGAGTGTTCGACGCCTGAAGAAGTAGGTTAGATCGCTCCGACATTAGCGAGGACAACGGCTGCGGTGTTTTTAATTAAACAAAATTTCTAATAAAGCCAAAAAAGAGGAGCGGCACCTGTCTTTTCACGTGGCTGTGACTAAACCGCGGTTTATCCCTGTCAAATTTGCGCCTACAGAAATAGAATCTGCTGGCTGGCTTGCTTTCTATTTGTTTTGTCACTTTGCTTTAAGTTTTGCAGAAAATGCAACTGAGAGCAAATGTGTGCCCCACAAACATCAGTAGAACGGTTAATGACCCAAAGAATCCTGGAAGCATCAATTAGTGCTCATAATTAAGGCTCAGCGGGCTTAGGTTCACCTGAAACTCATTACCACAGCAATGAGCGCCTCTATTATATGGAAAATGGGGGACGGCATACCTTACCATCGCCATCCTGGTTTTGGAAAGGAATCATGAGAAATTCCAAAAAGAAAAAAAAAAGTAACTTTGTCTGCCTGCTCCAGAGTTCTGGAACTGAAACTCAGTGCTCCAAGGCAAAGGGCTAGTGCTCGCAAAGCGCGGCAAAAGGCACAGGGCATAAGGCACATAATAAAAACTTGTAGCCCCCATGCATGTAACCAATCCAAGAAAGTCGGAAACATAATTGCTGCACCCTGGAGGTTCAGGGCACAGCCACAGCGGAAGACTACGAATATCGTGGAGCCAACCACTGGCGCCGCTCATTGTTCCAAATTGTAAGGAAAATACCTTGCTCACTGTTACTGCCGTACCGACAATAGCAGAGCAAAACACGGCAAAAGCCTCTGCAGATGGCCGTAATGCGCTCAAATAGTCCGTTACTAGATTACCAAACCCATTCCAGTACACCTGTGAGGGCGCCCTATTGTTTATTTTGTCGCTTCCAGTTTTGGCGTGTAAAATACGCGACACCTTCAAGCCTAAGGGTGAGCTCTATGTCTCTATCAAGAAGTTAAACGTAGACAAGACTTAGAAGAATTTTTAAATTCACCAAAATGTATCCATTTACCAGGGGGTTCAGGGGTTACAGGGGTGCCACCTCGTCGGATTAGCGGCAATTTACCTCCTTCAAATTTGCATGGGTGCAATTACAGCCACCTGATCAGCAATTTCTATTTACGTCCCATTCGCCTATAAAACAGCCAACCCGCTCGATATAACTTGTTCCCTATATGGTTTCTCTTTAGTGGCCACAAGGGAGCGCTAAAGCACCTTTCCGGCATTTCCCCATTTTCGTCCCCGTGAACTTTTCAATTAGCCCGCCCGTCACCCACAAGCGCCTCAACTCAACCTCTTAAGAGCCGGGCAGGCAGCCCATCCATTCTAGTGGGCCTACTTTACCCACATCGTATCCCCTCCACTCCACCCACTTTTTATAAGGAAAGCTTACACTCAGCCATCCACCGGCAACAGCATCGTTGTCACTGCTGCCCCCCCCCCCCCCCCCCCCCTTTTGTGTATTTTGAGAATGTGGTATGGGTTTCTGAATTTAAGCCGGTATTGCAGCGCAAGCATAGCGTGTGCCTTGGTCTCGGCCTCTTCCGAAAAATTTCTGACAAATTAATTTCGTTAATTAGCGCGATAATCAATTCTAATCCCTGGAACCCATGAGAGTTATCTAACGAAGCGGGGGAGGGGGAGTTCTTCAATTACGACAAAATCTTCAGCGGGAAATAAGCAAGTAGCGCGAATTATCCAGCCAAAGCCATTGGTGCAAGACTTATTGGGTGCTTTAGAACCTCTTGAGGTTCGAAAATCACCATTCATTTGCGTTCTGGTGGCGGCTATTCTTGCCTTACTCTGGTGTTGAAGAGAGGGTTTTCGGGAAAATAATTGGTGGCGAAATGAAAAGGGTTTTATTTGAGAAAGGACGGTCGTGGTATTCAATATTTCGCAAACAGCGAAATAAGATGTTTTCCGGAGTGGAGCAAGGGTTAGGAAGAATGTCAGATGAATAAATTCTTGCAATTGTCTCAAGAAAGAGGGTGACAAAATCAATGTTTAGTACTGCTGTACTACAGAGAACGGCAGGGATTACATTGAACTGCATTATCATTATTCTGACCTCTAAGAATGAGGACACTCACAATCTATATCTTCTTCTTCTATCTATATATATAAAAATGAATGTTTGTCTGTATGTCTCGCTAAAACTCAAAAACGGCTTGACCGATTTCGATAATTTTTTTTTGATTTGTTCGTTATAATACAGGGGAGGTTTAAAAAAAAGAAAATTCGGGAAACTCCAAAGGAAAAGCCGGAAAGTCGAAAAAATAGAAATTTCCGTTTTGTATAGGAAGCAAATTTTCCAACTTCAAGGAATCTTTATGAAAAAGGCAATTGGAGGCTTTCGGGGTCGCAGATCTCGAGCTTGCATTCAAAATTTTGGAATTCAAGATGTCGGATCCAATATGGTGACCGAAAAAGTTAAACTTCAAGGGATTTCCCTGAAAATCCGCACTAGGGAATTTTCGGGATCACTGATTTCGAATCTGCTATTCAAATTTCCAAATATGAGACCACCCCCACCTCGCTGGGTCACATAGGAGAGGCAGTAGGGAGGCGGTCTACAATTAAGGAATACAAATTCAATAGTATCCCGCAAAACGCCGGGTCCGGGCAAGCTAGTGATATAGTAATTCCCATGTATTGCCAAAATAAACAACAAAAAATGCCAACAAGAAGAAAGTGTGTGAACTGCATTATCCAGATTAATAATATTATCATGGGTAATAATTTAGTCACATTATTTTATTTATTAATTATTATTATTGTATATGGACTCAGACAAAATGTTTAGCATTTTTAAAGCATTGCAACATCCTTCAGGACCTTCCAGCAGTTTGGATTTTTGTAAAACTGGTGAACCTGGCCAAATATCTAAAACCAAACCAGAAAAAATTTCATCTCTTTTTTCGAAGTAGCGCCACATGCATGCAACCAGAGATGTTATTTAATTTGACAGCTGCTCTTAATTAAATCCAGGCAACATGAGAACTGCCTGAAAATGAAGCAAACATTTCATAAAATGCTCCAAGAAATCACGTCAAGGAAGGGTATAAGTTTAGACAAATAATTTCTACATACACCGATGTCGACAAACTCACAGACGACATTTAATGAGCTCAAACATTATTGAGTTTGGAGGGTGCAAAATAAGAGTTGTCGAGGGAGTTTTGGCCAAGTTTCAAATTCTGAAGGAGGCCGTTTGAGTAAAAGTTTTAATGAAAAACAAAAATCAGTTTAAGACATCTTGGGCGTAAGATGTGAAATAATAAGGGATTCATGGGGCAATCCCATCATAGACTGGCAAATGGCAACACCCCTCCCCTCCCCAATTTTGATAAAATTTCCCGAAAACGACACACCATCCCTTAAATTCAAATCACATAAATTCATTTTCGAGCAAGTCGCACAATTTCATGATTGTGCAAACCCGAGCAGTTTGTTGTAGGTCATGGGGGGGGCGGAATGGAAAAAGATCGTGCACGTACATTTGCAATAATTTCAGGCTTTATCGCTGTGCGACCCCAGGTGCTGCGACTGCTCCAGAAATCGCTAACAGCTTCTGCAGGTCGAGGCGGGATCTTAAAGCGATATACTGGCCGAGCTCATTGTTATTCTACGCATAAGAAGAGTCGTATGGACTTCATTCGCATAAGTACAACTCGGCCTGGTTACAACCCCCACTCCTACTCCTACCCCACTCGAAGAGAAGAATCGCGGGAAATAGGTTATTTCCCAGCTTCCTGCCCGGATATAAGCGCTATTTAATACAGCCCGGGTGTGAGATCGCCCTGCTTGTAGGTCAAATCTCTGACCAGATCTCCCCTATTCCTCCAGGAAATGGAAAATTTCATTTGACGGTGGCGAGAAGTCTAATAACGTCTCCTGCCTTCCCGAAGGCAGGGGAGAAGCATCTTCAGATTTGCAGTCCTCGTCCACTGCACGTGAAGGAAACTTGTAAAATGGTCTTATCCGATGAAACTTCTTCGAGATATGGTGGACGTGAGGACTTACCCTCAGTGTATGGTGCTGGGGGCATAAACAGGCCCTTTGTCCCAATTTGACCCAGTTTAGGCCCCAGTCAGGGGGTGGACCAGAGCGTTAACAGTGTGCTGCTAGCTATGATAATCCCTTTTTGTCCCAGGGATAATAAAGCGCAAAAGAGCCGTGATGCACTGTTTGCTGTGGGAATTATGGGGTTTCGATAGATGTCGCCACAGTGGTGTAGGGGCTTAGGTAGATGTCGCCATAGTGCACAAATAAAAGAAAAACGCCACTGCAACTGCATTGACAGGAAAAGGGCTTGTGGGCGTGGGCGCACGACCTATTGGGGGATTTGCGGTTGTCACCGAACGGAATTGACAGAAATTCAATTTTTGCCAAACTTTTCGGATTGTTTAGAAATAAATTCGACGACATTGTTTGCGGAGCATCGGTCGTGGCGCAGCTGTGGCCCACATCGGGTGGATTTCGGGTAAAATCGTTTGGGTAAACAGAGGAAACAGAGCTAAACATGACCGACGGCAGTAAAGCGCAAAAAACCATAAAACTTTATGGGATCCCTTTAAAATGTGCAAAATTCTGTCGTTCCCGTTTGGTGGCGTGCTTAACCCAGATACCCACCAGGGCTCCGCCCGAACTCATTCACATTCTGTGACGAATCAATTTGTCTCAGTTTGTATGGGGTGTATCTCTTGGTTAAATAGGCGCTCCGCCCCCGGAGGGCGACATAAACGTTTGCCTAATTACATCAATTGAATGGGTCCTTTGCATAATTCTGGCGTACTTGATGCCGTACCCGCCTCGCCCCTGGAGTTATCAAAACTTCCATGCTGTGTTTCAATTACTAAATCGATCAAACGTTTTCCGCAGACCTAATAAATGCCGGATTGGGTCCCCAAAAGCTGCCTGTAGAAGGGCAGTGTAACGCAGGGAAAGGGTTTCCTTCCTTTCCTTCCGGACGTCCAATCTCGATCTCTTGTCGAACTAAAGGAATAGTGGGCCAGGGAATTTTCGGAATGGCATCGACAATGCCTCTTTAGGGCGGGGGCTGCATGTGCTTGGGATTAGCAGGATAAAAGCCCTTTGTCCGACGTAATACCCGTTCGAAATGGGGAAAACTTCATAAAATCCATCCTCATCCACTACCCAATTGCTATGGTGCCACGGATGCTGTGCTTGGCTTAAGCAAACCGAAACCTCATCGGCTTTGTTTCCGACCCACAAAGCAAATCTCCGTCGCCATAAAACGCCTTCAACATTTTTTTTTTTTAAAGGGATCAAAAACTTGCTAAGTAGCACCCAAAAACGGTCCTGATGCCACATACTAGGTGGCGACATCGCCACAAGTTTTTACAGGCGACAGGAGAGGTGTGCATAAAACAAAATTGACTGCGTCACCACTTCCACCTCCAGCTTGATTAACTGGGGAAGAGGAAGTTCTTGCCAAGGACGAATCTCCCGTGTAGCGGGATGTGTCCCAGTGCCTTCTTTTATTCTTCTTCTTCTCGCTTTATGGATAAAACAAAAACCGCCCATAAAGGAAAACAAACTTTTAAAGAAGAAAAATGCGTATGTTATGTCGTAGGGACTTAAGAGGCGGGGCTGCTTTTAGAGGGCTCAAGGAAATTGCTTTATAATGCTTTTGAGGCATTATGCGAACTGTACGGGGGGATTCAGGAAAAAGCAGGTGCCATCGTTAAAAAACAAAAAAAAAACGACAAATGCAATGGAAGATGCTTAAGCAAGATTTGGTAGTTTGGGGAATGGCTAGATTTAAGCGAGATTTAAGCGAGATTTGCGGAACTGCTTTCAGTGAGGTATCTTCCTACTTTTCCTCTAACTATAAGCGCCACAGTAATTTAACTGCTTTACCGACATTCGGAGAATTTCTTAATCCGAGCAATAAATTGAAAAAAATGTATTTATCGACAATCACAAGTGGTTATAGTCACTTGCAGAAATTTTATACTGCATTACCATTCAATTCTTTTATCTTTGATTTATTGCAATTTCAGATTTCGTTTTACATGCATCATCGATGATGCAGTAAGGCGTAACAGCCTGCACTCAACATCTAACTACTAAATGTGAGCTCATTCAAACAGACTTTTTTCCGCCCTGCTTGTCGATTATGCAGTTATACTTAATATGTCCAATGTCTAAAGTCTCATCGGTAATTTGTAGCTTTCCACTTCCTTTTCCAGTAAGCAATGGTAATGCAGTTCACATAAATTTCCTTGCTAAAGAATGAACTCACTTCTCTCGATAATGCAGTATTCACTGTAACAGTAATAAAACATTAACGTCGACAGTGAAGTTCAATCGTAATAGTTCCATTTTAATTGGACCAACAGGAAATTTTAAAACTGTATTATCGAGAAACTGCCAGAAAACCGCCTTTCAAAATGTTTACTCAGCTTTTTATGTATTTTAGAAGAAATGTAAGATTTCAACGCCTTAAGCACAATTATCAGCGATATTCACGCTCCATTAAACAGCCCCTCCATATCGACGTCGATAATCGGCCTTCTCCCACTCATATCTCCCAGCTGATAAGAGCATAACACAAAAAAAAAACGACTGAATCCACTACCCTCAGGCTGTATACCCACTCCGCCTAAGCAAAACGAAATTCCTTGGGAAAAGTGAGCTATTTCTCGAGTGCTGTTCCAGCTCTCTCAGGCCGCTAATCGCTAAAAGCAGGGCTCATAAGGGGATTTGCCTATGCAATGCCCTTAATTTTGTCTTGAAATCGTCTTCAGGCAATTCATCGACTGCTAGGCTTGGCGCTGCCTTCCATACCATTCAACGCAAAAGAGAGGATCAGAAACCACCGCTGCCGCAGCACCCCGCACATTTCGGGGGCGATAAGTAGCCTGCGATGGTAAGAAGAACACTAAGCGGCTCGGCAGGGATGTCCCTGGAGTAAATAAATGACACGGTGATAAATTTGTCAATCCTTTCTTTATCTTAATGTCGTTTGTAAACAAACCAAGGCCCAACAAGAGGTTCGAATTCGGAATGAGCCCCCACCCAACCTGAACCACTCGCACCGCCCTCAGGGTGCTAGGAAAAATTATCGTCTTCCGTGGCTAGCCCGCTTTGCGTGGGGAAAACCGCCAACCGGGGATCCTGCAGGACTAACGGGAGGGTGAATCGAGGCAGTGTCGGCGGCGGCATCATCCTTTTGTTTTGGGAGAATAAATACAAGCGAAATTGGGTATAAATCTATTCCGGTGTTTTATGAACACTTATTGCCTGCTGAGAAATGGGTCTGCTGCTCCTGGAGGACTCTGCCATTTCTTCCAAGTCTTCACTGCTGGGAGAAGCGAATCATGCGAACCGAGCGGCTGTAAATTAGGACCACAAATCAGTCCACGTGAATTGTAGGATTGCACCAATAAATTACAAGGAAAGGCTACCCTTGATTTTTTTTTAAAGTGAAACCCCCCAACATTTACCGGGGGACGAGCAACAGATTTTCTAGGTTGTACTCTAAAGGAGCTCCCAAAAGGCGTTCGGGAGTAATTTCCCTGTTCCCAAGTAACTTTTTCAATTTTTCTCCGTTAAATGGGACGCAAGGAACACTTCCGTTTATCCATTTGCGACAATTTCAATGGAGTCTAGCACAGGCCGCAAAGGGGCCCCAAAGTGGGTCAAGACAATAACTGATCGATCTAGCAGAAATCATCGAAGGACTTACTTATCCCAGCGAAGGAGAGAAACGTCCCCTCGAGGAAACCCACCTGTCTTACCGAGACTGAAATGACCTCGCCTTCAGAAGGGCTGGGTTTGAGTACTTACAACAACATCTCCGGGTGCCGTTAAGAAGGCGCTACTGCGAAAGTTTACTTGAAAACTACCTTCTGAGTCGGGAGCTGCCTAGTGCCCTAAGATGCACTCGAAAGAAAGTCTTCCCGGAGACGGAGACGTTTTTATGTGCCACTCAAGAGTGAGCTCCAGTAAAAAGTTGTTTCGAAAAACGGTGCAGCAAACACGCGGGGCACTGGTGGATATCCGAAAATATTTCTGTGCGAGGGTTTGCTGTGTCCTGACTTCCGTCGGTGGAAATGGTTTTTGTAAGTCACTGGCAGTCTTTAAAGGTGGGAAAACGATAAAAATATTCGGGCTAAAGTGGGAAAGTTCTAAGTAGGGTGCCGTTGCTTTTGAGCTGTTTGCTGATTGCGCAGAATTGGTGCGATATTGACGCGATTTAGTTTAAATGGAAGAATTTTGAGTAATGACGTCATAATTTCGTCCAGTCGATAATGTAGTTTAATAAAACTTCATCAAATATGTCCCACTGTTATGACTTCCAAGACGTTTTGATTGACAGCTATTTTGAACAAATTGCAGATCATGCAGTTTCCAAAATCCTGCTAGTGTACACCAATTTGGTCGTCGATAATGAAGTTTTGTATTATTAATCTTGTAATTGGCCTTCAATTTTGATCAATGAAATTCCATTGTTATTTCTTCAAAACTTATCGTCGTTAATGTCGATATTTAAGAAAAACAAAGCATTGAACATGTCGATAATGCAGTATTTATACCGAATTTTTGTTTCTCGTTGGAATTTCGTATATAAACCGCCCATGGCACGTTTGGTGTTGAAAGCGTATTCATGTTATTAGGAAATTCGTTGCTGCCACCGCTAATTCAGTTAGATCGTTGGTAATGCAGCTCCATGACCGGGTTCATGTGCATGCTAAATACACAGTAAAAACAGGCAAATTTCAGTCCATAAATATTTTGTAAAAGGAAAATATTCAGTGAGTAGACGCTAGACATTTTGTAAAGCAAATTTTCCTTTTACGAATTGTTTTGTGCCGATGTGAGAATGTCAATGACACGGAATCCAGGTTTTTGTACATGTCAAATACACGGACGATGCGAATAGTCACTGCCTTCTAAAAAATTAATGGGTTTTAATGAGCTGCAGAACTTTAGTGCCTATTCCTAAATGACGAATAATAAAAATATACTGCTTCCGCATTCGAGCGACCTCTAAAACTAGTAAGAGTTCTCGAAACAATCCTAAACTCACGTGTACCAAAGTACTATAACCAAAAATTCCCCAGTACACCTGTGACGGCCAATTAACCCTACTAGAGAAAGAAGTTGTTAAAAACCACTGAAACTGGGTAACTGCGGTGATAACTTTGCGGGTAATCTAATTAAGGAAGTAGGCAACAGTCAGCAGAGTCATTCGTAAACAAAAGCAGAGCTGGGCAAAAGGCGCGCACATAAAATAAAAAAAATTCACGGGTCCCACTACAGTTGGTCTACGCGGGACGAAAAGGTGGGGATTGAGGGACGGTCGGACAGGGACATTCAATCCATTCAAACATGCCCGAAAACTGGCGTGACCAGCGGCTATTTGTTTTTATTTATTAACACTTTCTCGTCGTCGCAGAAACAAAACAAAAACAACACTGGCAATAGTAAGTAAACGGAAGGAGTAGCTATGCGATGAATTCATACACCGCACGCTTGTACAGGGTGATCGATCAGTCGTCGACCGACCGCCCTGTGCGCCAAGTGAAAGGATTTTCTCTGACGAAGTCCCATTAAAAAGGTGTAACGACCATAATTCATGGAAGCCGAGCTTTGGGAGTGGGTGGCGGCGATAGTAACAGGGTGGTGCTTAAGCACCGAGACTTTCACTCCTCGAGGAAGTCTAAGGCTGTAAAAAAGTGCTCCTTCCTGGGCCATTACACTGGCTGGTGGCTGTACAAAATGCTCTCGAAACACAACAGCGAGAGCAAGAAGTAGAACAAGAAAAAGGGATTATTGTCTGGCTAAGGAATCGTGAGAAATTGCAACTGAGCCAAAAGACTGTGGGTGGGGGGTCTGGCTGAAGGTTGGTTGGGTTGGGCTCAGTGGGTGGGATAGGCTTGCAGGCAGAGGCATGGTCCAGGCGCGCACAATATGCGTGGCGTTTCACTTAGAGCCAGTCACGTATAGGTATGTGCCGGGGCATTGCGGGGATGGAAAGATCGGAGAAAGGCCAGAATAGTTTGAACCCCCTTTATTTTATTTTTTGTGTCACTTTCCTTCTTGTCGCCCATATACATTTTTTTGTCGTTCTCCTTTTTGTGCTCTCACTTCTGGTCGCTCGAGGAGGTTAGCTAATCTCAAAAGAATTTCTTTTCGGGGGGCCTTTCACAGTTCAATGGCTCCTGCTGTGAGCATATTGAATTATGAGGCATCTGTCCCTTATATGTGGTGTGCGCGCGGAATAAATGACTCCTGGAGAGTATTCATATACGGGTCGGGTTGGGATTCAAAAGGGGACTTTTCCCAGTTTTTCCTTTTTTCTTATTTTTTTTTCTCGAGAAAGTGATGACATCGACACTTTCTTGGAGATTTGTTAAGAAAATTTGCCTTTGTGCATGGGGCGAGTTGAGTTTAAGAGGTTCTGCTGCCTTTTCAAAAGTTCCTTCTTTCGTTCCATGCCAACGACAAATGAATTTTTAGTTGAAATGCTTTTGTGTCTCAAGAAATTATCTGGGGTGGGATTAGATGGGGTGGCTGTGCGACACTTCGCCCAGGCTCGAAAGGTGTATGCTCAATGAAGTGTGGGAGGTGAAGTGTTGTCTTGAGGATAAGGGGATATGGTTTGAGTGGGTCTGTCTGATTTCATTTTTTTTATGACTGTTTTAAATCGAGTCACGTCTGGACGTAATTTGTTGAGATTTTAGGATATGAAGCTTTCTCCCTTTTAGTTTAGCTTACTAGACAGAAAATGGAATGAATGAATGAATGTGGGCATAATTGTTGATTGCAACTGAACTATTTCAAGATAGGAAACTTGCTAGAAAACGTTCCCTGTGTGAAACTGTATCGAAGTCAGCTGCTTTTCAAAAATGTCCTCAAGAATTTTCTATTTTTCAAATATATACCGAGCGTTAAAAAATTATACCTCGCCTTTTGAAGATTGATCAATTTAATTTTTTCAACAGAACGGCACAACGTGCCACACTGCTCGCGAAGCAGTGCGCCTTTTATGTAGACAATTTTCTGTTCGCGTTATATCCCGAAAATAAAGACATCAAATCATTGATTGTCACAACTTATTCTTAACGGTAGCTAAGACCGAGATAGTCATCCTGACAGAAACAACATCTCGTTGTCTCGAAATTTAAGTTGTCTCCCCCCGTGACATAAACTTCATTCATTTTTATTTGAAGAGTATTTGCTTCACATTTACCAGCTACAAAACTTACTCTTACTTAATCACCGGGGAAGGGAAGTGGTGAGGAAGACGTAGGTACCTACATCTATGTGACCTGCACAAAATGTCTTAACGTGAGCCACGTTAAATGAATTGTTTGAGAACAAATGCGAGCATCAATAAAAATTGAAAAGTAGAGCAGCTGTTGTTTATCAAAAGCACAAAGTTAAGTACAGCGCTACTGCAGAAGCGTTCTAACGTTCAATAAATGTTCAACAATGTTTTTATGAATCATTTGGCCGTATTCTTGATTCCGTTCAGAATGTAGGATATTTCAAAGCAGGCTGTAAGAACCAGAAAGCTTGCCAATTGCTGAGCACTCGAAACGTTCCAGCATTCCTACATTTCGAACGGAATTCAATTCCGTCGGAATCAAGAATACGACCCTTTAGAAATTTGAAAGAAAATACTATAATACAATTTGAGTTATTTGTCTACGACGATGTATCGATGAGATATCTCCCACTTCCAGCATGCAATTATTTCATGATTTTTACTCCTTTGAACTCTGAACTCGTTTTGTCACGAGAGATAATTTGTTCTCTCAGCTGAATTTCAAAAAGATTTTACGGCATACCTTCAGGTTCTCATCTGGACCCCTTAATGTTAAGCGTTGTATTGATACAAGTATGTGCATCTCTGCCTCTATTATTATTTCCTAAAGGTTCATAGAACTATGAGTTGTTTATCGTTTTTCAATCTTCTTGCATAATCAAATAAGATTCGCGTTTCGAGAGGGCAACATAAATTCACCCCAATAAATTATGATTGACACCGGTGGAGCATTAAAATGTTATGAATGAAGGTACTATATCCGCACTAGCTCGGAAAAGACCATCAATCCATCCCAGAATAAATCAGCGTGTGTATTTGGGTACCATCCCCAGATGGAATTTATAGGGTCCGATAAAAGAAGCGAAACCGCGCGTTCACTCGAAATTTCCCAAACTTCGATGGAAATTTATGTGCACATCAACTGACGTATCCTTCATCATTCTGGCAAGGATGGAGAAGTTCAATAAACTAAATCATCCCCTCCCGCACATACCCGTTCGCCCAGAGCAGTAGCAGTTTCCAGTAAAACTCAAATTTACACGGAGATAGCACTGTTGCAGGCCTCGTGGCTATTCATTATTAATTCTGGCGCAACCACAACGTAGGTACAAATCAGTCCGGAAAACTGGAGCACTGGTACCAACATACACACACAAAAAAAAAAAACAACAAGGTAGGAGGACACTTACAAATTTATTCCACTTCAAATGCAAAGTGCCTAATTTGAAAATAAGAAAACAATTTCGGTGTTGGTAAAAAAGAATTCAAAGTAGCGCTATTTTCGGTGGCTTTATGACAGTGGTCCCATTAAGGGTACATTTGTGGCATTTTATTGATTCCACACGTGAACAACGGCACCAGCGATGAGACGACGTCACTCTTCAACTCCTGATGGGAGGGATTTTATGTACATACGTCAGACCCATTGAAATCCATAGTACTCATACCAGGTGTTTTTGGCAATGGGATATTTCGCAAGAGAAAGTATTTTTTGGTGCAATGTTTGCTGGCCACACAGCACATGAATGTGCGGGAGGGGGGAAACTGAAATATTCAGAAATTTTTTTTTTCGCCCGCTCTATGTAGAATTTGATCGAAATTGTTAATTGCTGGGAGGATGTTGATTTCCTGACGAATATACGACCGGCTACCGGCTGATATATTTTTTATCGGTTAAATTCAATTACTTCGCCGATTTTAATGTGGAAAAATTGGCCAATAACGTGCGCTTTTTTGGACGTTAATAAATGAAATTCAACCAATTTTCGGGAAATGAAAAAATTCGTTTTATAATTATTTTCCGATGAAACATTGGACTTTTACGATATTAATGGTATTTGCGCCACAAAGGACCTTGAAGGATTTTTTACATTTTTAAAAACAGGAAAATAAATGGAACGCTGTTTAACAACTATTAATCGGTTTTTGTTTCTGTGATTTATTAATTTTGGAAAGCAAATCTTACCTAATGTTAGTCAAGGAATACAAAATAAATCTAATTTCTAAAGTAGCTGATCTTTCATAGATCCTTGTTGGATTTTCTCAACAAAAGGTCTGAGAATGGCTTTAACTTTAACATATTCCCTCAGGACTCCTCATTTAATATTTTAAATTTTTTTTCAAAAAGCTGGTAGCGTTGGAAAAAGAAAAAAATTTGGCCTCGTATTTTGGATATTTTCCGTGAAATACTACTCAATTATTGTTAAATATTTTGCCTATTCCCTGCTGATAACTTTAGGCAAATATTGAAAACTTCGAATTTTGAATTTAATTTAAAAGTCTACAATTTTTCAGTTCTACGGATACAGAGTGTGCCATACAAAATACAATTGTTTGCTCGTTTTGACTTGTTCCTTGTCCATCCCTGAAACGATTGCGATGCGGTTTATGCCGTCGCTCCGGGTAGGTAAAGTTGCAAGGCAGAATTTAAGCTATAAATTAAAACGCGGGTGGGTTTTGTCAAATATCTATTAAATTCAGCCCACTGGGTCCAACATGACGTATTAAAAATACTTGATTTTAAAAATGCCTTTAGGTTTTCATGAAATTTAACCATGGGGGTTTTTGGGGGCACTGATTTCAAATATTGTGAAAATATTTTCAAATTTTGGTAACTCAAAATGGCAGGTCCTAAGTGGTATATAAATATTTACATATTTAGCACACACAAATCATCATTTGGAAATTCGATAATTTTTTGCGAAGCTTTAACCGATTTTGGATGTGAAAGGTACGCATTAGAAAAATTAAAATTTCAGTCCGCTCATTTCCGTTTTCTTTCATCGAAATACGGTGATGGCTAAAAATATTCCAGCAAATTTGATATTCCGACCCTACCCGCCCCTCACATTCGCTCTCTTCCTTTGTTTCCCTATTATACACTCGGCCTGTCCCTTTAAATAGCAGCAAAAATTATTACTTTCTAAGTCGCGACAATTTTCGGTCCAATGTCTTTTTAATAGAACAAAAAAATTCCCCCCCAATACCCACGGCATATGCAACTTCCGACTAGGCGCCCATGAAAATGATTCCCCACAACTTTTGCCTTGGAAAAGGGCCTAGTAAATTACCGAAATAATTTAGAAATGAGTCCCCATAAAAAACAGGGAGGGAGAAAGGCACGGAAGAAAAATGTCTTCATCTTGAGGGACAAGTACCCTGGCAGGGATCTCAAGATTTGGGCAGTAATTCATCTTCCGCGTCGGGGAGCTTCCCTTTCCTGCCATCGTCCCTCCACCCCGTTAGACCAGTCCCGCCTAGGTAAGACGTGAAAGAGATTAATTCATCTCACCTGCCGTGAAGGCGGGCAACAAATGCGAAACCGAAAAAAATTTTAATTAATTTGTTGTCAGTTAATTAAGACCGGAGCAATATTGGACCACTTCGGGTTCCGGGCAGCGCTAGAACATGTAGAAGGGCTTTGTAAGGGCCACACCCACCCTCGCCCGCACTCGCATTGTTTAAACAAATTCAATTTGTACAACTCTGCGGTGTGCAGTCGAGTGTGAGAGATTTAATCGATAAATTTTTTTTTTTTACCTGAAGGAACTGCTTGATGTACTCGTTGCCGTTTTCCGCCAAGAAGAGTTGCACGGCGTTCATCACATGCGAGGGGATCTTTTGGCCCTGGGCCACATTGAGGTGCTCCGGGCTGGGCGATTGGGTGTCTCCCTCCTCGGTGACATGGAGCACCGCTGAGGAGGCATTGATAGCGTCCTTATCGGTGGCAGTGCTGTACTTGATAGCCATTGAGTTGGGAGTTGATGCGGGAGTTTGGATTCGGTTCGATGTTGTCTTACCGTTTTTGTCGGGCGGCTTGTAGGGGGCAATGTCGTTTAAGTGGTCTTGGGAACTCCTCAGACCCAGCGCGGGAATGATGATGTTGTTGATCGGGGTGGGCGAGGGCGGGGACAATATGCGTTGTCGGTACTGCTCCTGCTGCTGGAGGTAGATGCGCTCCTGGTGCTCGTCCAGGTGGTTCCCGACCACGGACAGATTCGAGCTCGATGGGTATCGACTGGTCGAGGACAGGTGATTGAAGGGGTTCCGAGCGGTGGTCTGTGTCAGCTGCAATCTGGTGGGATGCGACGGCTGGTAGAATTCCTCCGCGATGTCTGCCAGATTGTTGTTCGTCACAGCCGGCGACGAAGTTACTATTTCCTCCTTAATATCTGGCAGTTCGGTCGATGTGGTGCAGCCGAAGGTGCTCTGGCTGAAGTTGTTATTGTCGTTGATGCCGGTGCCACCCCCCTTCCCCAGCGGGGGTTGGTAGTTCTTCCCAGATTTGATCCTGGGACTGTTATCGGCACTCTGGGAAATCTCATTGAGTCGAAAATTTGGCTTGAGGGCCGTTCTGCTGCTATCTGCAGTGTCTGAGGAGGTCGTTGTATTTTGATTTTTGAACGGATTCACAGGGATTGAGGTAGGGGCCGGGCCCGGGACGTAGGAGGAGGAATTACTCAATCTTGTCGAGTTCTCGAATCTGTTCAGAACCTCCTCCACCCGGTCAATGGTTTCTTCAACCTCCTGGTCGTTGCAGTTGAAGGCGATATTGTTGTTCAGCAAGAGATTGTTATTGCTCCCGTTGCTGAGGATCCCGCTGGTGTGGCTGGTGTTGCTCGCTGTAATTGAGCCAGCGGCCTTCGCTGGGGACTCTCGGAAAAAGTTCTTGGAGCCGGTCGACTCGGGCTCCTTCCACTGCTGGGTATTTCCATTAACCAATTTGCTGCCCGAGAAGTCCGTGGTGGTGGCGGCACCCGTAATCCGTTTATTGTCCATCGCCATGCCCGCCACAAAGCTGCTTCCTTTTTGTCCAGGACTCCCATTAGGCATGATGTTATCAGAATTTTTGGCTGCTGCCTTCGGGGGGGTCGATGTATTCGTCTTCGGACTGGCCACACCATCTCCGGTGGTATTTGCCGCAGCGTCTTTAGCCTTCGACGACAGGATTTTGTTTGCTACACTAACCGCTGATGCCTTCTTGCTCTGCATATCACCACTGACCTCGCCGCCACTGGATTTAGGGGGATTATTCCCGTTGCCATTATTTTTATGGCAACTGGGGCTAGTACTGCTGCTGCTGCTGCCAAAAGGGTTCTGCACAAAGGTCGCCGAGCTCTTAAATATCCTTGTAAAATTCCCAGTGCTGAAGTACGACAGTCCGCCACCCTTTGAGGGCGATGATTTTGTCGTAACCACTCCTGCGCCCCCGGACCCCCCACTCCCAGCCAATGGGGATGGGGTCGATGTAGCTGTCGCACTAGAATTCGTTTCTGCTGACTTTGCTGGAGACCCACAGGAAGAAATCTGCTGTCTGCCTGTGCCTCCATCATCCCGGCCACCTCCAGTTCCCGCTCCTGTTGGTGCTCCTCCCGACGCGGGCGGCGATGATGACGATGGCGATGTGAGTAGGCGTATTTGCTTCGGTTTTGCTGAGAACATGCTTCAAAAAAGGCACTTGGGTCACTCATGGGCATTTTCACTTTACACTCGGTTCCGCACACGCTCGCTCGTATAGCACACTTTTTACCCGCACCTACCGCTCGGGCGAGTCCTTTGCACAGAATCGGTGATCACGGGGCCGATTTAGAGCTCCCTTGGAGCCCCAGAATTATTTGTTTGGCTAAATAGCATTTTTTCGGGTTAAGTCTTTACGACGGATTAGGGAAATGTTTTGAGGGCATATGGCCGGGAGAGCTGGCAAAAGGAAAGGATTGCAGTTTAGGGAAATTGTGGCCTTTAAGGGAGATCCAAATGGATAACAATTCACCGCTTTACAGCACAGAGCACATTTCGCTGGGATTTCATGAAATTTTTTTTTAACGGAAAAAGGAATCAAAAGATGAGAATCATAGCGCCCACACGTCTTTTACTGCTCATATTCTCTCTATCAAGCCATAAACACCCATTTCGTAGGAAATATAACACATGGCATAAAATTGAAAGTGTTCGAGGGCACACAACAAAGGCATTCTACATAACCATATTCGAGACAAAACCACAAAAAACTAAATAATAAACTACGACTAATGAAACAGTCGTATAACAGTTCCACTATAGAGTGATTATAATGATCATGCCTGTTTCGGTTTGGCGGGCATGGCTGTTTTTAAAATTAGTTTGAGTGGAAACTAATTCGAGAATTCTAAACTGTTATACAGGAAAATTCAAAATTTAATTACGTCAACAATTTAAACTGTTATACGTAGTCTGCTAGCTACAAGCTTATTTTATAATAACAATATTTTTATAACGCTTCAATATCGCACGCTGTTATAATAGTCAAAACAAATTCAGTATTATTTCGTTTAAATGCTCAGACCTTTAAAACACTTTAGTCCGCTACACTGAATTTTTGTTGGGAAGAAAAATTATTTAAACTTGTTGGAAAAATAGTTTAAACTGTTATACTGAAATAAATCTTCAAATATCATAATATTGCAACGCTTTATACTATTATATAATAGAATTATAAAAGTTTGAACCAACATACTGCTATAATGTTTTAAACTGTTATACTTCTTTAAGTACCAAAGAAATTAAAGAACATAACTGAACAAAATTCCTTGGATTAAGACGTGTTCTCACGATCTTCCCCGTGAAACAAAATGGTCTATAGCATTGTCCGAAATAAATGCGTCTAATAGCTGCCGAAATATGTGGACATTTCCATAAAAAATCACCCCGGAAGCGACGAATAACCTTAATCCAAATTACAATTCAGCAAAAACACGCATCCAATAAATCTATCCCATACGAAAGTAATATGAGGGCCGCCCTCCCGGACAACAAAGCAAGCACAAGAAGAGCTCCCCTCGGGAGATGATGTGTTGGCCGTGCTAATTCTTAATCCCAGGTCCCATCAAGGAGAGCTCCCCATTACGGCCACGACAGCGGCTATATTTCTTGTGCTAATATGTCAGCCAAAAAAAAAAAAGGAGTGGTCCTTCGAGGACTACAAGGAGGCGCGTACTACCGCACACATTCATCTATTCGTCCATCCCGTTCATCGTCCTCTGGGCTCATCCAAAAATAACGATAGTTAGGATCGCCCGGAATCCCAAATTGTGAACATGAATAATTTAGTGGCGCTCCAAGCGTGACACATTTGGCCGACATTTTTTTTTCTTCACCCGCATGAGTTCCGCTTTTTTATATGCTTGTTGCTCCATTATTTACCGTTATTTTTTTCTTCTTCTTTTTTTTTGCGGCGTCTATGAAAGCCTCATAAATATTTCCGGAAGAGATTCATATCCCCCCTCCCCAACCCTGACGTGTTCCAGTGAAAAGGTCTTCTGCTCCCAATTACTAAACGAGTCAAATTTTTGATTTCTTTGCTCCGGGGCAGGGGTAAAGTTTCGAACACTCCCCCGTGGCCGGTGCCCCCGAACTCCATGTCGAGATTTAATCCGACTAAATCACCGTGCTCTCCTGAGCGCTGGAGTAATTTGTGCTGCGAAATTGATGCCAGCCAGAATCCTCCGTGATTCCGATGAAATCTCCAATTTTATCTGATATTATCGAGGAAGTGGATGGGCGCCTCTCATAATCGCTGGGCTAGAGAGCTCCGACAGCATAATAACTGGATGCTGTTGCCAGAGGCTGTCTAGGTCTAGGCAGATTCACCGTCCGCCATCGGGGACTGTATTCAAATGGATCGGATCAATGGCTTGTCGTCCTCCCTGCCTGCCTGGTGGAACGGCACGAGGGGGCCCTCTCGAGAGTCTGCTGTGGGAGTTTTTATTTTGGGGAGTTGAGAGCAAGGGGCAGAAGTCGAGCTTTTAACGAACCTTTTGAAAAGTCCTCTTGCAAGTTTTAAGTGGGCTTTCGGGATGTCCTGATTTTATTGGGAATCTCATTTCGAGTCACTTTCGATTCGACTTTCACTCACAATAACTGTGTCAGTGAGTGGACAGGGACAGGGTATGGTGTTTGTCCCATTCACCTTGTGGGGGGCGGCTGCTGCATGGAGCACCCGCATGAAGTCCTGTTCCGGTGACTGGGGACTCGGGAGGTGCTAATAATTGTTCACACTTTGATTGGTCTTAATTTAGGACCTGCGGGACTTAAATGGTGATTTGATGAGGAGAAAGTGGGAAATGGTTTCCCGACCTGTATACCTGGCTGTACGTGTACACGCTGGTGGTGACGGGCGGCAGATGTAATCAAGAGAGCGTTTAATGGGAATGTAATTCACCTTTTGGTACTTATGCCGGTCCACTTGGCAAACGGAAATAAATATTGCCCTCAGGGGCTCTGTGGAATTGATAGGACTGAACAACTGGTCACAAAATACTTAAAGTCGTCTCTCTGCTGGTGGCCGATTCATTCATTTCCAAATTTCTATAGGTATAGTTTAGGGTCCTCAAAAACAGTTCATTTCACAGAAAGAACAGGAAAGTCACAATAGAAAAAAAATCACGGACCCTTAACCGATCCCCAAAGATCTTATGAAACCGAGTTGGGTAGACGACTGCCTTAATCGTACAGGTGGCAACGCAATATACAAAAAAAAAATCACCATCTGACAGCTCCTGTCAGAAACTTCAGTCCAATACAATTTTAAATATGGAGTATTAGACGCCAAAAGGAAAAGCCGAAATTGTTTAATTTTATTTTCAAAAATCAGTCCTCTGTTACGTTAGCGCAACGAGCGGACAGAGCCAAATACCGTTCGAAAAATGTGCCAGCACCGAAGACAATTCGATGTTTAGTGGCAAAATTTCGTGATAGTGGTTCAGTGACAGCCGAGAGGTCTTAAGTTAAGGGGTTATTACCAGCTTAATTTTTTTTTTCAATTTTTTTTCTATTGGCTTAAATAATGCCTAAACATCCCTCGAATCAAAACAAACTTTGTAGAAAGGTGTATTTAAATGTTAAGATGTCTCTAAACCAATTTTTCCGAAGCTACTTTTCCAATTTTTTTTTTAAACGCGTTTTTCTTGGAACCACTTTTAAAAATCGGCCGGCAGTAGAACTCGAACAGTTTTCATCCGATTGCCTTCAAATTTTAACTGGACCTTTATTATTAAATTATCTACCGAAGTACACACGATTATATTTTTAGAATTTTTTTTTCGCAAAATATCAGTTCTTTGAAGAAAACCCGTTTTTTCGACGAACTAAATGGCTTATAACTTTTTTCCCTGATATACAATCGCTATAGTCGTGTGTAATAATAATAAAGGTCCAGTTGAAATTTGAAGTCAATCGGATGAAAATTGTTCGAGTTCTACTGCCGGCCGATTTTTAAAAGTGGTTCCGGGAAAAACGCGTTTAAAAAAAAATTGAAAAAACGGCTTCGGAAAAATTGGTTTAGAGACATCTTAACATTTAAATACACCTTTCTACAAAGTTTGTTTTGATTCGAGGGATGTTTAGGCATTATTTAAGCCAATAGAAAAAAAAAATTGAAAAGAAAAAATTAAGCTGGTAATAACTCCTTAAAGTACGTCCACGAAATGAAGTAATGATGCTGTACGGAGCGATGTTGAACAACATCCCCAAATATTGTATCGCCGCTATGCTCAAGTGGGACGAAAATGAAATGGAGCATTACTGGTTTCAACAAGATGGTGCAACATGCCATTCTGCATGCGAAACAATCGATTTATTGAAGGCGATGTTTCCCAATCGATTGATCTCAAAAAACGTTTACCTGATTTGACCGCTTCTGATTTTTTCTTGTGGGGATATTTAAAAAGCATGGTTTATGCTAATCGACCAGAGTCTCTTGAATAACCTCAGGCCGACGTTTTTAAACGACTGCACTGGAGAAGTGAATTTTAATTTTATTTCTTGTAAAAGTAGTAGCAAAACACAACCTGTGTTTTAACTGCAAGAACTACCAGGAGGAAAATTCCCATAGATGATTACTGTGAGCAACTTCAAATAATTTTTGCGGCGAAAACACCAAAAAAAAAAACAGTACCCTACTCTTAACTCATTCTCACTTCACCCAACAGAACTTTTACTAGAGAGCAACTGACAGAAAAGACCAGTCCATTTAAATGTGGAAGTTACATTCACAGCCAAATCTCTCTCAAAACGGTGCGCCAGGAGTAGGTATACACGCCGAAATTTGCATTTAAAAACAAGGAATACCGCAACAATTTATTCAACCTGAAGTAAATTCCTCCTCTCCCAGGGTCGTCCAACCAGCCAACATCCAAGCCCGTTACGTGCTTGAAGTAATTTTTGAAAAACAAAAAAAAAACAACAAAATAACAAAATAAAACAGAAAACCTAAACTTTTCCTGGACCACCCCATCTCCCCTGAGTACCTGAATAGAAAGACACAATTTAGCGTTTTGCTCAGAATTATTATATCTCTCGTTGGCTATTTTTATTTCGAAAGAAAAACTTTTATCTACCCTGCAGTCGGTCTTAGCTTTATTGCCGTGAAATTTTCGTTTGCGCCCCCCACATAAGTGCTAAACTTCTGCACAAACTTCAATTTTCCCATTTGTTTATATTTGTTGCAAAAAAAAAAAACCCATTAGCTACGTTTTCCGCCAGTGGCCGTGGATACCCTTCAAATTCAGAGACCTGGCCTGTGTCCTGTGTTGCCCGTCAAGGACAACCGGGAGATACACCTCCGTCGATGCTGGAAAATGGGTGGAAGGAAGTGAACTTAAGTTTTTTTCAGGGAGGAGTAATATAAATCAGTACATTTCCCCTGAGCGTATTTTGTTTTAGGTTGTCTGTTGCTTTTCTAGGGTTGACGATGGTTAGGAAAAGTTTTGCGGGATTCAATTGGTTCCGGTTGGCGGGTTTTTTTTCAATTAAGATAAGTTGTTTATTGTCACTTCATTTGCTATTCACTCAATTAGTTGCACGGAGTGACAAATTGAAAATAAATTACCACCTACTGCTACTTATAAGTTGGATACATTCAAAACTGTCGTAATTTCTTCGGACGGAAGTAGACGAGGTAAAAAAAAAAACGTTTCTGCTCATGCCAAAAATGTCGTATCGCATAAAACCGAGATGAAGACGAAGAACGAAGAAGCTGATAATGGAAAAGATACACAGTCCAACAACTACTGAAAGTTACGTACGTGTCGCTCGTTACGTGAAGGTTTTTGTTATTGTAATCGTCCAAACGAACATTACACTCGCCACCTCGTTGAAAAGTTTGTGACAACTTGCTGTGTACGCGATTTACTAGCGCAAGCGTATCGTCGCAGCACCTGGTCAAACGAGTGTGCGTAAGAGTTAAAAATATCTCGATTCCTCGTCGTTCACAAGAATTTGAACTTTCAGATACCTCGACCTGGCGAATTATGAGCTGACACCGAACCCCAACAACCATTTAATGGGACGTCGCTGACTAGATTATAGAACATCTCGAAGGTGATTCGAATTTCAGCTAAAAAATTGTATTTAGCGGTGAGGCCCATTTTGGGTTAGCGATGAACGGTTATATACACAAACAAAATTACTGTATATGTGTGCAAACAATCCTTGAAGCGTCTATTACACCTGGACAAGATGTTTGATGTGAATTGTGTTGTTTTCTTGATATGGATTTCTAGGGTGAGTTTTTTCAACAAGACACACAAAGTGTCGACATAATTGCTCTATTGCATGCAGAGTTCCTTGGACACGTAATTTCACGATAAACGGTGACGGTAACTGGCCGCCAAGATCGTGTGATTTAGGTCTTTTTTTAAAAATTGATTTGGCCAAAAATTACGCTGCAAGAAGCACGACAAAATGCATCCAAAAATTTGCCTGTGAATAAGTTCGACATATCGAAAAGCATGACGTACTATTCTTGTCAAATATTTGGATAGACCAAAGTGCACCCGAAAATCCAAAACCATTCAGCACAGGCGTACCAAAAAAAAAAGGTCAAAAGATGTACCTCATCCCAAAAAAAATAAAGTAGTAGACACGAACGCCTAATAAAACAGTGCCCAGCTGGAATAATTGGCGCAGTTCTGTTTGCAATTTTTTAATTTCTCTTCTCACTATTTTTACTTCCAAATGTCCTCGACAGTAGTTCCTTGTTTCAATTAGGAACGCCCAAAAACCCCTTACTCCAGTTACCACCATCGCCATTTAATTGCTGCTTTCTCGTGGAAACAACAGAGGGCAAAACCTCGCGATTGCACCGGTCCCTTTAGAGCTCTTCAGGGCTGTAATCCGTGCTCCTTTGGGCTCAAAGCTTTTTACAATTTTTTTTTTTAATGAAAAACGATGCTAATTTGTCTCCT
The DNA here is from genome assembly GCA_947538895.1 of Neoitamus cyanurus. NCBI lineage: Eukaryota > Metazoa > Arthropoda > Insecta > Diptera > Asilidae > Neoitamus > Neoitamus cyanurus. The sequence goes on along the minus strand of OX384544.1, from coordinate 11,625,872 downwards.
GGGAAATTCAAAGTGATTTCCTTTAAGTAAAAATAACAATTCCCCGCGAATTTTGGGCCCGTGTTATTCTCCGGAAAGGGAAGAACAAGAACAGGATAAATTTCAGCAGTGAAAGAAAAACAACAGAAAAATGAGAAAATTGTTCTTTCCCATGTGCCTGTGCCGTAAGCGTATGAAAGTATCCACAGGGAGTTAAAGTGTGCCCAACTGCTACCTTCACATTTTTATCCAGTTAATTGTGTTCATTACTTTTCTTAAGCAAATACAAATTCCACCGAAAATCCCAACATTTTCACATCTTCCCAAAACAATTCCACCAGAATTCACAAAAAGGCCATAATGTCGCAAGCACTCAGCACCTCCAAACGGCTGTTCGAACGAGAATCCTTTGAAAAATTCAAAAATCCCGCCAAAGACAAGATAAGGGCGCCACCACGAGATCCGAACCGGCACGTGATTCCTTTGAGAACTATCGGGGCTGAAAAGTCGCGACCGACTGAGGAAGCCGTCTGTCGGTTTACACCTAAAGGTATGCAACGTCTTCGATGGTACCAACAGTGCTCCGCACATATGTAAGCAGCCAGCTGGTAGGCACCGGCAAATTGCACGCCGCCACAGTCTGGACACTTTTCAAGTGACAAAACTTTCGTTGAGTTGCTGAAAAGGTGCAAAACATGCGCACTGCCGTTGGTGTCAGCGTGCAAGGGGAACATCGGAGAAGTTTCGTTAAAGGTGTCTTCGCTGAAGGTGGCTCACAAAAAGCTAGAGATTCTCAATCTGTTGCGAGCAAGTTGGGTGAAATTTTCGTTGAAGGAATTATCCTAGACCAATTACCCCACTGAGTGTGTCTCGGGCTTATTCGGGAAATCCCCTTTTCTTATTATGGATGGTGCAAATGCCATTTCTGAAAGGTGCGAAATTCATCTTCAGAACAAAGCGACGTTAGCCGAGTTTTACGGAGGTTTCTTCGTAATTTCAATTGCCAATTGTGCATAAACGCACACCGACGGAATAGTAATAGCGCTGGGTCTAGCAGTGACGACACCGCTCTAGGTTTGAATACACTGAAGGGTTAGCGCTTCCTAGGGGTGGTATCACCATCTTGCTTGTCAGCTTGTCTCGTTAAAAGGTGCCGCTCATCTCTCGTCCCTATTCTTTGTAATTTATTTAATTTATCTACTTGTAGTGCAAGGCTTTTGACAGAATCAATCACAAAATTCTGGTTCATAACCTGTATATGTGTCAACTGGATATTTGTCTGAACGCATTCAAAGGCTCTTTTCCGAGGAGCTCTTTCTCATGTCATTAAAAATACTTCGAGTGTACCACAGGGTAGGCATTTGGGTCCATTGCTTTTTATAATTTACATGAATCATGTATCTTTGACAGCTTCACACTCGAAGATTCTTTGCTACGCTGACGATAACATTTTTCGAATATTGTCTAGACGACTGTCTGCTTGTGAACTCTGACCTGGAAGCCTGCCAAAATTGGTAAGCTGTCTCCCTTTAAATGTCATAGGTTATATCCTTTCAGTTAAAATATTATTAATCGGAGACGTCACATGACATCTTCTGATAAAGATTCCCCAGTTCACAATGGGAAATTAGCGTTCCAACAATCAGTCTAACCAAAGCTAGCCAATCTGTTAACAACTATATTCCCATATCGGACCACAAAATAGGGTCGGTCGATTGCGAAAAAACCCTACACCAATCTCAATTTTATCTTTAACACTTTCCCACTTGTCGTTTATGTCGAAACCCAACAGGACGATTTATTCGAACAATAGAAATCTGTCCAAGTATATAGCGACTCAATAATTCACCAGACTAAAACGGTAAACAAATTCAAACCGACAACTGCATAGTTCCAAAAGAGAAGAAAAAGTGAGACAAAGTTTGTGAGAAGGAAGGAAGCTAAAAGACAGCACCGAAACTTTTCGCCTGCAGGAATGCTCTGGTGATCCTGTGTAGTCCTGTACCGCACACGAAAAGAGGCACAAACAAGCTAAACAAGTCGATTAATTAAAATTTAAGTAAATGGTTGGGTAGACAGCATCGACATACATACAATACACAATGGTGGCATCGCTCTGGGCCCGCAGAGGGGGCGGCGGGTACAATTAACTAACTGGGTGAAGTTTATCTTGATAATTTCATTTCAATTAGATCTCAAGTTTTTCTGCTGCGACCTCTCCTCCGGGAGATGTGGTACAGCCGCCCCGCGGGAACGGGATGGGGTGGTACAATAAACAACGGCGGCACAGTGGTGACAAGGGCAGAAGCGGAAAGAAAGTTCGTCCGCAATTGAATTAGGATCAGCTTTCCCCGACATAAATGGAGAAAAATTGACTTAACAGGATTCGCAGTGGTCTCGGCAAGTAGATAAAAGGGAAGTGCTTAGGGTTGCCGGGAGGGGGGTGTTAACCGAAACACGGTGGTGGATTAGGTTGCAGGTCCTGGACAGCGCCTTTTCCCCCCCAAGAAACGGTTTACAGCTTTAAAAGAGGCACTCCGGCCCACATACACAATTGCGCGCACGTGTTAAGAGGGGCTCCGGCACCATCCAGCCCCAGTGTGCAGAGAACCTGATATAGATGTAATTCGCACGTGGGAGCCATACAATTTGATTACCAGTGGGAGAAGTCACTCCCAACAGGCTCAGCACAGAGCCCCCTTCCCCAACCAAGCCAATGGGGGAGTATAGCGGCAATTTGACTTGGGAGCATTTTTAAGGGCGCGCCCACAAAGGATCTGAAGAAGGCCCTTTAGCCACCCGCACGGGCGGCGGCAAACCAACCAGCCATCCGAGGTCCTGTGTTCCACCACCGTGCTACTGTTGGTACCCCTGGCGAAAGGGTGCAGAAATTCCTTTTGCTGTTAATGACGTCATTAAGAGCCAGTTTTGTTTACGATTCGTAGAAATTGGCTTGTTTGCTGATTTTTGAATGAATCCATCCCCCAGCCGGGCTGCGGGGGCTTTTTTGATTTACCAACCTTACGACTGCTCCCCTGCCACGACACTCTGATTGTTTAATTTTGCGAATATTTCGGTGAAAGGAGCGATTAACATCGCTTTATTCCGCCATAATTTACAGTGACAGCAGGGGTAGTTGCCAGTTCGCACCGCTAAGTTGGCAATCATTTTGAATTTGACAGAGTCTCGCTGGCATTAATCTTTTAAACGTCGAAAGTTAGAGGTTGAAAGGGTTCAAGTGATACTAAAATAAGAATCACTTTATCTGAAAAGGTTTTCCCCCAAAAATTTCCTTTTGCGCATAGAACTGGCCCCAGATGTCTCTAGCACTGTCCCAACGTTGTGGACCTTGTCATGTACAAGCCGCAGACATGTTTGATTCGTCTGAGATCTTTAAAAGCTTTCAAATTGATTAAATCGAATAGTGTTGACCCTTTCAGGAATAGTCTCCGTAGTTTTCCTACTACCCCTTGTTCCCACTAACTTGTGCTCACATTTGATTTAAACTTTCTGATGTAGTTCGAAGCGGTCGTGGATGAAAAGTTTCTCGCTGCTACACAACTTTGATGTGTCGTGCCGATTTGCTGATGTTGGCACGGTAATAAAAGAATTTGCCGCAAAAGTTTAAAGCTGTTGCTTTTGGATGTATTTCAGGGAATTTCCGGAAAATTTTCTAGTTATGATGAAGGACAGTTTTCAGCAATACTCAAAAATTGAGCCAGAAGTAATAATTTACGACTGTGGTGTTTTACGCAACAGTTTACATTGAGATGGCGCTGCGATCAGAAATATTTTCAAAATGTCAACTTAAGAAAATTAATTACCATGTCGCCAACGGATGCAACAAATCATCACATACAAATTATATTCAAAATAACTGACGAGCAAGTCCAAAATGCCCACTGATTCGGTGCGAATTTGGCACCATTTCCATTGCGTGCATTACAGCGCTACTAGTTGTCGACAGCTGTATTCTCTTGAAATTTAAACAGGAAATTTAAACGATCCAGACAATTTTGCGGATTTTTCAAGTGACCTATTTTCTATTTAAAGAAGAATTTAAAGTTTCTGACAGTGCGTTTGCGACACCAAAAATATTACTGCGGTGAGTGAAAGTATCTAATTTTAAAAATGCACATTCGCCGTCGTTCACAGTAAAGGAGTGATGTTGTGACATCATAATCAAATTTATATAGCCAAACATCGATGATTATGACGTGAGTGAAATATGGTTTCATCAGCATAACGCGTCATGTCACACATCTCCTGAAACTGTGTGGTTATTATATGTTATAATTTGTAGTTACCTTATCTCCCAAAAGAATGTTTAAAATCAATACGAGTAAAGTGTCGTTTCAACAGTACAAATCCACATGTCACACAGTTAGTGGAACCATGCAGCTTTTAATAATAATAATAATAAAATGAAACACCGAGTGAATTCAGTTTCATGCAATGTATGCACGCACTTATTTATAATTAACTGAACAAGTACAAGTCTATACGCATGACGAAAGTTGCTAAAAAAGGGCAACGAACTACCACAAGGTTCGGTTGTAGAGCCTTTTTTTTAAACTCTGCATCTTGGACGACGCTGACTCATCACCATACGTCACCAAAGAGTGATGTCTTCTGAGGATATTCTGACCAACGACTTTAAACCTCGCAGTCGCTATTTTTGCAATGGAAAATCCTACTAAGCTACTGCCATTTTAAGAAGATAATCGCATCTGCAAGGCTTTATAAAAGCCTCTCTTTCCTTCTTCATAATTACAAATCTCGTTCACCCCAATTTATTTATATCTGTGTCCAAAGTAAATCAAAAAATAGCTCAACGTCTGAAGTTCATTAACTTCTGAGCCACCTCGCAAACGTGAAACTGCAGTAATATTTTGGATGCCAATGAAATTTATAGCAACGCTTGGGACAGTCGGAAAAAAATGCTGCGGAAAAGTGTGTGATGAAAAAAAATGATTGTCGTGTCGCGCGCGAAAAGAAATGCGTCTAAAATAGAGCGGGGAAAATTCTGCATCGCTGCCAATTCGAACATTTCGTGTATTTTTAGCGTAAACTTGTGGAAAACTGTGCTGAGCCAGTTGAAGGCGATTGGCACCAGCCGGAATAGAAGTATTAAATTAAAACAGCATTAAACTGGCGAATGCATGTAAAAATAGCTTCGGGCGATACGTATGCTGTCTGGGTGCATTGATAATACTGACACACGGCGCCTTTAATGTCCATTAAAGCAAAAATTTAAAATTTACAAGATTACAACTTTGCACTTAATTCTTTCTACTTATTAAGTTTTACAAAACTCCAATTCACCGATAATTGCGTCCGTTTTAATTGCCATTGAGTGTGCTGTCTGTTGGGGCAATTAGAATTGACCAAAATTAATTTAAAGCTACGCTAGGGTGCGTTGTTTGAAATAGCGCGTAGAGGATAGTGGTCAAAAGGGGTGGGCTCGAATCTGTGGCTTAAAAAGCAATTAAAATAAAACGCGAAATTAAGTGTGCCTTCCCGCATATGTCAGCGTTTTTCCCGGGGGTTCGGTTTCATTATACCGCGAAAACCCACAGCTCAGGAATGATGAGCAGTTGCTCGTTGGTCACATGACACGAATTAATCACTGCGTGTGGGCCTTTCGGTTTTGTTGGAGGGGGGGGGGGGGGGGGGGAGGGGGGGGGGGGGATTCCGCGTGTTTAAACCGAACATTTAATTATTAATGAAATCTCATCCTCAAAAAGTTTCCCATCACAGTGCCTGGCTTTTCACATTTACCGTGTCACGCCCCCCCCCCCAGGCAAACTGGGTACATCGTAAAATCTCCATTAAGTGTGTACGGGTGACTCTCACCTCCATCTGCAGCTGTAACTTATTTCGGTCTGCTCCGCGTCTATCATAATCTTCATTACAACCATTAGAGCATCATTAGCCCAGGGAAGAAGATCCGGATAATTAGGGAAATTATTTTGTTCTGAATTGAATCGCTTCGCAGCGGTAGAAGAGGGGCACACTGTAATTGCTGTGTAATTAGAAGGGCCAAAATAATTTTGGCGGGAAACCACCCCGACAACGGATAGAACAACTGGCACGCCGACACGATTCAGATAAGTTAGTCTAAATGGAATTTGCATTGAGAACTGAGCGGGTGCCAAATATAGAGAGAGAAAATTCCCGACTGGGTCTGATCCCGAATGAGAAGTAACTGCCGGCAGTAGGCCCGGGGGGTTGGAGCTTTTTATTGGCGCGCTACTCCATGCCAAATTAAATTAAATGAAAAAATGCTTAGGTTAATTGAGCAGGGAAATCGCTGTTTAATTGATTGGGTGGCTGATAGGACAGAAATGGGATCATTATAGCGAATCCGGGTGCTATGCGGATCCGGGATTGAAGTGTCTGTTTTTCGTTCCTGTCGCCTGTTGAGCAAACGAGCAGTTGATGTGTTGTTTGAGCAGCGAAAAATTCGATTTTGCAAATTGTTTAAAATTAAATCAACTACCTTGCCTACAGTGCAGCTTAAAATAACAGCACATGTGATATATGGTAGTATTTTTTCCATTTCACGCAACTGGGAAAGGAAGAGAGGTTAAGTCGTTGTATGTTTGTGCCTCTTTAAAGTAAGAAATACTGTACCGATTCCGTCAGGTCTTTTTATAATGAATAACTCACTTCGTTAGCAGTAACATAGGCTGATTTGAAATATTACACATTTACTTAAAGACCTTCTTTCAAAAGTTCTTGTTCTTCTCTGAAGAATTTTCAATGGGATTTAAATCAGGTGATAGTCATACTTATAACCATTATATTCACTTTGGTCTGTAGGAACCGCTCTTTAACCCTCTTGCTAAAATGTTTCGGGTCATTATCCTGTTGATATACCCATTCCAAAGGCAAAATCTACCTGCGGACATGTCTCATTAAGAATATTCAGGTATACAATTTGGTTCATATTACACGGTCGACTTGTTTAAGCTTCTCAAGATTTTATAGACAGAAATTCGAAAATTCCACAAGGTTAGTCACAGTTGACCTGCCTTTCACAAAGCCATGTTGGTGCACCGACAAAAGAGAGCTGCAGTAAAACGTCAGACATCACAAAAGCCTCAAACAGTTTTGGAATCTTAATTTATTGCACACGACGTCGTGAGTGATTTCACAACTTTTACAAAAAAAAAAACTGTTAACTGGCCAGCGGTATTTGCTTCCGCGAAATTTCTGTCAGGAATTACTGATTATGAACAACAACACATACTCTCAAAGTTCATCTCGTGAATGAAGAAAGAGAATAATTGGCCGTATTTTTAAACCGCTCCTATTATTTTGCACACCACTGTATGTAAATAAATAATATTTCCATTTATTCTATTCAAGACATAAAAAATTGCACAGTGCAACATTTCAATATCTTGACGCCGTCGGCATATGTAATCTGATGGCTGTAGCATAAAATTATATCAGTCGGATATATCGATATATAAATTCCTTTGGAAATATGCTACAGCTCTTATGAAATAACCAATCAACGACTTCAGCATGTTCGTCATAGGAGAAGCTGTCGATCAATAAAACCCCTTCGTATCATATCTGCCGCTAATAAGCGATTACAATTAGCCTTACGTAGCGCCGCAAGAATGCGAATGTTTATTTTCAATGAAACGCCAAACAGCATCGCAGCAAAAACGAGTACAGCTTTTTTTTTTAAACAATAAAAGATAAAGACAACTCACCGCGTAATTAGTAGAGAGTTATACAATTGCTTACCTGTAAGAGAAAAATAAATTTTAAGACATTTTGCATTTGGGAAAAAAGATAATTATTTTATTTTATGTTTAGGTACGAGTTTTTATCTTTATGTTCCATAAAATGTGATGACAAAACGGAAATTCTATTTATATTTATTATAGAAACAACATTACTGTACCCAATCATCATACCTAAGCAAAGCATAAATTTATAAAAATTACTACACTGCGATTATTAAAAAAAGCACAAGTATTTTTGCTCCCCTTTATACAAATTTTATTGTGACTTATAATTTGATTGATGATGACTTGATTACTTTTACAATGTCGACTTGTGAGTCCAATCGAGATTGATAAGACTAGTGTAAAAGAACTGGGCTTCAATGGAAGGTCCATAGTATAATAGATAATTGCATCCTATAGAAAGATGCTGTACCTGGCCAAACCTTCACCCGAAAATTGTCTTTAGGATATATTTCACATTGCGCCCTCTTTATTACCGCTATTTTCTTGTTATACTTAACCCCGTTTCGCCAGGCAAGCAAACCCTCAAGCTTTTATTTCCCATAAAAATACATTGCCTTTAGCGGTTCACTCAATTCGATTTAAAAAATAATAGAGCCCCCCTCCGTGTGCCGCTACTGCTTTGTGAATGTACTTTCTATTACCCAGCATCAGTGCACATACGCGAGTGCTACGCCAACAGCATCCGGGGGCGCTTTATGTCAAGCTTACTGGACCTTAACTTTTGAAGCTTTTGCTCCCCCCCGGGACTGAAGACATAAAAGAAATTGAATCTGCCATTAACGCGCGTACAACACCCATAACGACTTGATAATCTTACCGCCGACATTCTTCCCCCCGAAAACCTGAAATTCATATCAATTGAGTGGGTGTACATCAGTACGAGGGGTGCTAAGGGGGTCAGGGGACACCTATCTAATATCTCGCCAACATCACACCGGCGACTAAATCGACGATACCACGAAAACGCCGCTGTGAATTGAACCATTTCCTTTTATTGCCATTCTTCCCATACATTTTGAATTCTTCGCCGTTTCAGAAATCTTTTGCGCCCACCTCGTTCTCCCCCTTGATACCGCCGACAGGGTCCTCGCCCGACCCAGAACACCTCGGGCCACATTGGGGCACGCTCCCTGAACCATATCCCCCATATAGCATTACGGGAAATCCCTCAAAATTTATCGATTTTATTATTCAGGTGATGATTTCCACAAATACCTCGGCGGTTCCATAAAACTTACCTGGATTGGATTACAATGAAATCCATACACACATCACGGTGTCCCGGGGGCCGTGCCCGACATGCCCGACCATCAGCCAGGCAGCCAGCCACCGGGCCCAGCCTCGGGGCCCTCTGCTTTTGATCTCATCACCATACAATTTTTGCTAATTCAATTGTTTCGTACGAGCGGCGGCATAGGATCGACCCCGGCGCTGGGAATAGGGATGTGCTCTCAAAATGGCCCCCTAGCCCATCCGGGTCATGAGTCGGGCGGCATACATCACAGCAGGAGCCCACATTGTGAGGGAGGGTTTTAGGGTATCCGACAACTTAAACGCTCGTCATGTCGGGTGAATGGATTTCTGTCTGCAAAAAAAGTGGGTTAATATTTATCCCCGCGATGGCAGGTTCTAGCGATTTATTCGCTCCCCCCGCGAGGGGATACGCATACACACGCGTATAATGCGATACCTACTCGTCGCCTATGTAGGTCTTATCTTCGGAGAATTATGAGCGGAAATAAATCAGCGAAAACAGGCAAAAATCTGGAAGCGACTAATAAGTCAGCGGAGCCCCTCTTGGGGCCATCAATTGGACACGGTAGCTGATGTTACACGTCCGTATCGAATGTCGAAAAAGGTTAACTCCGGGCTCATTTGGAGCCAACCGTGTCGCGTGTGTTCATTATGCGCACACGGTCACTTGCGCTCCGCGGAATTATTAAGACGAACATGAACACCTGCGGGCCCCACTTCCGTAACGCGAGAGAATGAGGTTCTTCCTTTGTGCAGTCATTTAACCCTTCCCGGGTGGGTGGGTGCCTATGTAAATCGTGTGCTGTCGAAAATCAATCGCTCCCCGAGGCTGTCTGAGGTGCTTTGGAGCGTTCTTAAGCACCCCCCGGGAATTCCTAAAGGTGTTACCTTTGTGGGCCCTTCGTGACCATGATTAATGCGTTTACCATCGGATTCCAATTAAGCTGAATTCCAGAACGTGTGCGCTCCATTGCTTGGCAGTAACCTGACTTGCAGGGCTTGCACATCAAAGGGACTGAAAAGGATCACGACAACGACGTCTCCAGATATGTCCCGGCTACAACAGTCGTGCATTTTCATGGCATTTGTCAGGACCCGGAAATCGCTGTAAGAATCTCACAAAATTGAATTACGAGCAAGCAGGAGGGGAGGGAAAACAACATCTCTTCATGCTACGGGACTACACCCGCTCCACTGCAGCAGCATTCTTTTGTGTCCACTCATCCAGGCATACTGTAGGTATCTCTCGCATTTCTTTCTGGAGTCTGGGCCTTTTGAAATATGTTGGAAAGTGGAAAAAAACGGAAAAAAAAATATAGATGGAGAGCGCACGGGACGGGACGGTTTCATTCATATACTTGACGGGATTTCCTCTTATTTATAAATATCCCAGATGCCGGTGTCTCCGTCAATCATAATTACAGCTGCAGCTCATGGCAACTTCCATTATGAGATTCTGCCTGAAGTAGCTCGGCACGCTTTTGTTATCGGCGGCCGTGTAATGGGTCACGACATGTATGAGACGTTATCAAATCGACGATTAGCGGAAAGTTTTTATTTTCATTTTAAGTTCGTGACTTCACTTCCAAGTTCGTAGACTTCCTCTTAATTCTTAATTATGCAAGCGCATTAATGGTGGTGGTGGTCTGTTGTCTATTCCGGTCGTACTTGTTGTAGACAAATGGTAGTTTTAGGTGGAGAACAAAAATGTCTAAGTACGTACGTAAATGTTAATCGGAGAATTTAAAAACATTGAACAACGTTTTTGGAAATTAGGTGATTTTGTGTGGCAAATGTATATGAATACGTTCTATTTAAAAGATCTTTCAAGAGTGCCTATACATATTTACCATTCCATTCAAACCTCGCATCAGTTTTTTTAATTTTTAAAACACATTCCAAATTCTCAGCACTTGAACTTATTGAGAATTTTAAACCCTGAAAAAAGCATCTACGTTCACTTGCATAAAAAAGTCATTATCTCGATTTTAATCAACATCACTTCGTTGCTTCATGTTTCCAAAAGATCCGAGGTGGTCGACAACAGGACTCTCTACATAAAATAAGTCATTGTCGACTTTATCGACGATTAGTCGGCGTCCCATCTAAACCCCTTTTCTTCTGTCAAAGATATGCAACAGCGATAATTAGGCACGAACAAATTTTGGTAGGCATGATCGCCCACCTTGTCCTTGTCAACAAAAAAAAAACCAAGTGTCAAACTGCGCGAACTAACTTCCTAGAGTTCTCGACTTTCTGTGTTTCTGCCCTGGAAGCTGGTAAGCAAATTAACTGTATTTTTAGAGATTTTTAGCAAATTTGACCGAATTATTCATGACTTTTTAATTCACAAGCATACTGCGTTTGGGTGTCCACGGGTGCTTATAAGTTTGGTCGGCTATTATTATTACCCTCTATTTTACCTATCAATACCCACTTGTTCAACCAAATAATCTCTTCTTCTTCTTTTCTGATGCGCGGAAGCACGCTATTATTATTCGTGTTCCTAAAAAGTCCAGTCCTACAGCTTCCTCGGATTTTAGACACATCAGTATTTTATGCCACCTCTCGAAAATTATCGAAAACTTCACAAAACAATTAACTTGTTAGATACCTCAACCGTCACAGCTACTTAACAAAATGGCTTCCGTCGTAATCACTCTGAAGATCACCTCTGACCTAACGTTTGCTTTGGTCAAAGAGAGCTTAATTGGATCTTCTCGATTTTTCTAAAGCTTTTGGCAGTATTAACCATTACATTCTACTTAAAAAATTAATAAAAAAATATGACTAGTCTTCACCAGGTGTCAAGCTCATACATAGCTTTCTCTCTGATAGAATTCAACAAGTTAAAACCGACAATTTTCGTCTATTGCCAGAATATTGTCTAGTGTACCGCAGGGCTCGATCTTGGGCCCGCTTCTTTTTGGACTTTATATTTACCCGCAATTGTGCCAACACTCAAACGTTGAAAAGCTGAACAAAGCCTTGAGAAAAAGTTCTGATGCGTTGCCGTGCGTTCAGAAGGAGGATATTGGAGCATTATATTTGAGTGGGTGGTATTTTGAGATGTTGGTGGGATATATATAATACCTCTGGTGTACCTCAGGAAAGCTATATTGAACCACATTTATTCATTATCTACGGAATAGAACTGAAAGAGTGTTTAAAACTCAAAAATGTTGCCTTTTAATGACGATACAAAGATTTTTCGTGTTTTGTCTTTTATGCTGTAAACGTCTGCTACGTTTTAAATTTTGATTTGGTCGTCTTATATATGTAAGTGGTGCTCTGAAAACTCTTCCCCTTAATATAATCAAGTGGACGTGAGTGGCTTTTTCAAGGAAAAGGCATTGACGGTTAATGCTCATCATTCATGGTCCTCGAAGAAGTCTGATGATGTCACCAACTCATAAATTTTTTGGCCGAGAGTCGAGCCAACTTCGATATGTTCTAAATCTTGAGATCTGTGCAAGACCAAGTTTTTGTGCACGACGAGGAATCGAGAAATTTAGATTATACATAGCAATATTTTCATTTTACAATGGTGCACATGAGTTGATTGCTCGTGTACAGAGCCAGCTGATTCATATTAGATAATAATATCACATTTATGTTGACGCTTATGGCGAGCACAGCTTTCACGTAACGAGCGATATGCAAGATTTAAAGTATGGGAATTTTCGTAATAGCCCCGAATTATTTCTTGTGTATCTTTCCATGATGAAATAGCAAAGCTTACTGAGTATTTGTGTCACCACAGATTTTAAAAAAGACGAAGGGTTGCCAGATGAAAGAGTTACAAATACGGGACATTCCGATTAGAAAACCCTATATGTGTTTAAATTTAAAATTCCACGTCTAGTTGCAACTCCCGTTAAATTCTCAACTTAATCGACTCAAAACAACTTTCTTTTTCCCAATAAGAAATTCCCCAATTGCCCGACAGATGGCAGAAATGTCCACAGATATAATATAAATTTTTTTAAATGCGCCTAATTTGATTTTTAACAAAAGAGAGATTTGCTTTATAAATCGAGGCCAAGAATCGCCTGAAATAAAAAACACGGAAATCGACGTCAACTGAAAGCGAATCAGCCCACCTGTCCGAAAATCGGTGGCTCACAAAAAAATCACTGAAAGCCAAATTGTGTGTAATTGCGACACCACAAAAACCAGCTCGTATAGTTGCAAATTAATAAGCTTCAAAACGCCAAATTATCCCGGGGAATGGCTTGAGTGCGTAGCCAATTATCCGTGCACCATTAGAAATGATGGATGAGCCCCAAGTCAGCCAGCCAGCGTCGAGAAGTGGCTTTTAGCAGCAGCCTGGAGCAGCTGGACCGAAAGTGATTCGTTCGAAAGCAATCATCGAGCGGAGCGCGGTCAGAAAGCACCACGTCTATTTTCCCCCCAAAGTGGATTGATGGAAAATAACAAAAAAAAAAAAGGGAAAAAAACCAAATCGCCGAGGTAACTTGGGAATAAACACCTTTCTCACGGCTGACTGACTGGTTGATGACTGGAGGGGGCTCCTAGAGCCACTGCTACTCGCTCCATTTACGGTGGCTCTGATGGAGCAGAACTGCTCTTTAGAACAAACAGTGCGAAGATAGAAAGATAGAATGAGGCCGCGGTCCACTGACACTATGGGAGCATTTTTGGGTGATTACCGGCCAATGCTCGAAAACAGCGAAAACGACCCAAAAGCCATTCTCGTTGGTTACGCAAAGATCGCGCGATTTCTAGAGCAGAAAAGCTTTTTATGGCGACCCGTGTGGGCCCCTGTCCCCTGTCCACTCAGTCCGGTGCGCTAATTGTTGCGCTGCCCCTTTTGTGCGTTTCGATCCGATCGACGCTTTTTCGTTTTGTACGGTCGAATGGCGCACAGAACGGGGCCACAAATGTGGAAAAACTGATTTTTCCAAACAGAGGCAGCAGCATAAATCAAGGCTGTCGGCGGCTCACTCACCTGGGACAGGTAAGGCAGATTGCTGGGCGGGAGCAGCCACAAGCAATTTTATCGCATGGAGCAGAGCAATTATCATCGTGTTAAGGTAAAGTGCGACTAATCGCGAGTGGTTTCGGAAAAAAGAGTAAACAAAAGAGTCGCCACTAATGCCTGGAATGCGCCCCGGTTGTCGGGGAATGTGCTCAGGTGTGAATTAATCGCATCAGGACATCGCCGTGTCTGTTTACTATGGGCAAACAGAATAGCCACGATTTTGGAGTCAGTTGGAGTACCCTGGGAAGATGTGGGCCATTACGTCCCGACCCACTAACTTTCCCTTCCACTAAAGTCGCATTAAATCTGACTGGATAAATCCAAAAGAGTGCTCCTAATTAATTGTTTGTCTTGGCAGAAATTGTGTCTGCGGAGCATTTAGGCCGGCCATTTGCATAACAGCACTCCTCCCGTCCGTTCGTCCGTCCCGACGTAATTATGGTCACGCTTAAGTAAACTAAAAACAAGAAGAACGCCCCACACCCTCCAGCTACACTGCCGACGGAGCACAAGGGGCCCCATCCCCGTCATCAAAGGAATGGCAAAGTTTGTTTTTGTTCATGGGAAATCAAACAGAGGACACGAGAAAGTACCGGACAAGGTATGCGCGAGGTCACGGGCCTCGGGGGCGGAGCAAACTGGATGGAAACGCAAATAATCTAAGCCTGTGGTCAGTTTCAGATTAGGTTGTGGCTGAGGTCGTGGTCTGCTGGGACTGTTCCAGAAAAACCACAAGGGCCCAAGCCCGTGCAACGAGAGGAGGCAGGAAGGAAAGTGCCTAGGTAGAAGTTGTAAAACCGCAGTACTCGCTCTTAATGACTGACTTGATGGATGAATGGAAAGATTTTGACTTTACACACTAACGAGGGCGGAGGGTGCGGCACCTACTCGACTGTACCCCACCAGCCCAGGCGTAGTTGCCATAGGGTGCTTTCAAGTGTAAACAGCGCTAGGCCAATGTCGTTGTCGTCAGCATAGCCCTATTGGAGGCGCACCCTCCCGAACAGAGGCACAAACAAGGCGAAGAAATCGCCTAGAAAAGCTTTGCACAAAAAATCACTTTAGACAATTGCTGGAGCACAGAGGGCACCCTTTCGCCGCCCAGAGGTAAGTAATTAACACGGGAGCATGGATGGGAGGGAGTCAGGGAGAAAATTGCGACGGCTGGTTGACTCTCTCTTCGACTTTGCTGATATGGCCACTTCCATGGGAAGCAGTCACCCGTCCACCCACCCGGGGCTCCTGCGCTGCACCCATTGCCGCAAACACACAACAAGTCCCCATTGCAACCAGCCGTCGCCCATCGTCGACGTTGTCGCTGTCGTCGTCATCGTCATCGACCATCGCCTGCAAGTCTACAACGCCCCGCTACACTACTCTACGAGGCACGACAACCTGGCTTTTTGTGCCGCACTGCCTCCGCGGCCCCGTGCATGCACCGTTTCCGTTGCACCACTCGGGCGTAGTAAAAATTCTTGTGAATGAATGGGAATCGACCGATGGGTGCCCAGCACCCAGCACTACCACAAGCTCAACACCCAGTTCATGACTGGCTGCGTCTGCAGAATGTTTGCAGTTCTTCAACTCGTGGCTTGCAATCTCTCGATGAAATTCTGATTTTTTTGTTGTTGTATATTTATCGCCCTGTCGCTGTCCCCTCGCCCCGCGGAACTATGATTAATTCACTTCAATCGGATTCGATCGCTGGGAATTATCGTCATTGGATTTACTTTGGCGATGGGACCACTGGCAGAAAAAAGTCGCGTTTTTTCCCCCGCCCCACAATGGAACACTAGGCTTTTTTTTTTTGCGCCTTTCGGCGACATTGTGAGCGATGCGCCCCATCAGGTTTTATTTGAGGTGTGTGCTGCGACCGATTCATTGATGGTCTCTGGCCTCCGAAAGTCACCTCTTTTTCTCGACTGCCTTCGCCGTTAATTTTCACGTTTAATGATTGAATCGCTTTAATGGCATTCCGACTTGATGCCGCTTTAAGTCGACGGCTAATGAGGGGGTTTACCGCTTTGTGGAAATAATTGACGGAGGTCTCGAAAGGCTGATGTCTGTTGGACGTTGGAATATAACTTTTTGTTCTATGTGGCGTTCTTAAAGTTATGCATAAGCACATTGTACCATTCACTTCGGACCTTAATACAAGCAATAAAAAATTTCTAACAAAATTATTACTTTTGTAATGCTCCAACTATAACTCCTCACTCCAATCCAAATACCCACTTCTCGATATTGGAAATGCTAGCCAATTTGTGTATAGCTTTAGACTCTAAATTTTATAGCAATGATCATTATAGCAGTATTATTTCTTAGTTTAGTACCTTTTTGAGCTCACCAGTAAACTTAATGAACCTAGATCTCGATAAAACTTTGAGAGATTGTTCATGAGCACTCATCGCATTTTCCCTAGAAATTTGAGACGTAATTAAAAAGTTTATCTTAATTGAGATAAAACGTGTGACTACGGCGCACAGTGGGGCAGGCAAAGTCCCGATTTCATGGCCAAAAATCCCAAATTACCTATATAAGGGTTTTCGAGCTCGCTGATTACGAATCTGAGCTCAAATTTTCAAATTTCAAAATGGCGGCTCCAATATGGCGGACTAAAAATTCGAACTTCTATTTATTTGACTGAAACTGGTTACTCGGGGGGTTTTTGGGATCGCTGATTACGCATCTGAGGTCAGATTTTCAAAATTCAAAATGGCGGCTCCAAAATAGCGGCCAAAACTGTTCATACGTTGAAAATATGAAGTGAAATCTCATGTAATTTGGTTTTCGAGGTTATTGCTAACGATTCAGGAGTTAAATTAGAGCAAAAACATCGTAAAAGTACTGTAAAATTGATATTATTAATAAAAAACAGACATTTGTAATTTTAATTTTATTGGTTTTGGTTTTTTTTTTAAATTTATGCATTTATTATGGAGTTCCTCCATAAAAAATAGTCTCACTATTCATTGAGCACTCCTGAGCAGCCAGTTTTTTAATATGTTATATTTAACACTGTACACTATCAGTTCCTTGTCGAAACAAGGCAGAGACTTGCGAGGACATTTTTAAAACTCCATTAGAAAATCGATTTTATATAAAAAGTGTACAATTTTTTTAGGTTACTTGTCGCGAGATTTAAATATTACAAACATAAAATGAGCAATAACTGTGCATAACCATATATTCTACATACCTCCAGAAAATGATTCCATTTTGCCGAATTTAAATTGAACTAGTTTCTTCAGTTTCGCAGCACTTCAAAACAGGCAAGAATTTTTCGCCGCGTACACTTGTTTCGTGCGTACTAAACGGAGGCTGAATGTCGACTGATGTCGAGGCGACCCTAGAGCAGGTATATACCTGCCCGGTCCGGAATTTTGTTCTAGGACTATCCGTAAACAAGATCTGAACGTATATAGACGAGTATACACAACTCAAAAATTTGATTTTTGGCCAGCTTTTTGGGATTCTGCCCCACTGCGCGGCGTTTACGTATAGTCGAATGTTTTATCAAAATACTGAATGCAGTAACTGTAGATGGTGGTCTAGCTATGTCTTGTTTACAAATTTTCAAAGAGCAGTTGAAGACGTAGTGGGGGGTTTTAGTTTTGATACTTTATTTTATTTAAAACATTATGCGGTTAATCACATATTTTGTATAATAGCATTCAGCTCTTCAAACCATTTCATTTGATACCCATATCGAGGAAGTCATGGAGAAAGAGGTAATTCGCCATCTTGGGGCATCCGCCATATTTGATTTAGAATGACGTCACATAGTTTACCGGATTGTGATCGTCCAACGCTTTAATTTGATACCCATATTCATGTTATATGGTGAAATTTGTTTTTTATTCGCCATTCTGTTTTTCTTGTAACGTTATATAGCCTATGTTGCGCGGAGCATTCATACAAACCCAAAGACACCTCATTTGTCTAAATCTGATGAGTAGTTTAGGAGCTACGAAGGCACAGATGAACATCCATACACACGTTAGACTGCTAAATTCATAACCCTCCTGCTTCTTTGTGCCGTAATCGAGAGCATGCCTTTAAGGAGCTTCATATAAATTTAACGTTTCATTCCCCGAGACTTTCTACCGGGTATGCCATGACAGGGCCCGTACATTTTTGAGGCAATCCATTACAGCAGGTAGAATGAAGTGTTGGAAATACATAAAAACAAATCAGTTTCTAAAATCAACTCCCAATTGCTTACAGTTTGTAAAACCTACGAAACCCCATGGACAAACAGTGTGATTTGATCGATTGCTCTTATTTTTAGCACTATTTTCCTTAAAAACATTAGAGAATTCAAAATTTTCGCTTTCGTAATTCACGAAAAAATCCATAAGATTATCTTTTATTTCTTCCACAGCAAAATACTTGGTAAACTGTGTCTTCAAATGCAGAGTAGGTTTAATTCGATAAATTTATAGCGCCAAGGCTGCAATATATTGCAGATGACGTGAGTACCACAGGGTGCTCTATTGAGACCACTACTGCTCCTTTGTATATGCGAAGTATTCAGAAAATTACGAGAAATGGGGAGCAGAATTCCAATAACGACAATGAATAAAATGAAGAAATTCCTGAGTCGATAAAAATAAAAAAAAAAAAAAAATGAATTAAAAAAAAATAATGTCTATAAAATAAATTCCAGTCACGACCAAGTCCCCGAAGTCCCTCGGAATGTATCACTTCAAATTCCATCTACACCCAGGCGAGCCCATCTCAGTCGATGAATGCTAAATACAAACACCCGCAGCCTCTGTTTAACGGGACATTTGCAGGCAATATCAATTTGCATGTTCACGCGCCGCGTCGTGCAGCTAATTGTTGCAATTCTCGCGAAAATGTTTGTGTCGTCACCTAGCACCTACTTGCCCTGAATGAGGGAGGTCGACCCGGTAAATATTTAAGGGTTCTAAGTGTTCCGCAGACTCCCCGATTAGCGCAATTCCGATCCCCCTGGCACCCCGCTGCCCTAGTCCTAAACAGTGAGGGATTTCAGCGCGGTAGTTCATAATTTGCGATTCTTCAAAAAGTGGTACGTTCGCATGAGCACTTTATGGAATTATTCAGGGCCTAGTGCGCCTGGAGGCACGTCTACTTGGGCCGCACCAGGCATGTACGAAATTAATTATTCCCGTACACCACTACACCCGAAGCCGGGTCGGCCCCGAGCTACCGTCCTGCCCCGGGCGGGCACAATAAGTGATTATATGACTTGATGTCAACGACTGAGTAATTAATGTTGAGGCTGGGGCCCGGCGAACTGGAGATGGTACATAATTTGATAACTCATGCATTATGCACTGTTAAGTAGTCCGCCAAAGTGGGGCCCTAATTCAGTCGGTGGGTGCGCGGTACGTGCGGCGACCACCCGACCAGCACAACGCCGCCTTATGTGCCCGTGTCCCCGCCCACCGAATTAACAGTCCCGTCTACAGCAATTATGTGGAGAAATTACAGTACAGCTCAAGGTGAGCTAATCGATACTACCGCCGCTACCGGGTTCGGGGAAGCTAACTCCGGCCACCCATTCCCGCAGCCGGGGCGCCACGCCGTTCAACTCTTGCCGGCATAATGGGAAATAATTAAATTCGCCGGCGGTGCGGTTCCCTTTCAAGCCTTCTTCCTCGTTTCTTTTTTCGCCGAGATTATCTTAAATCAAGATAAATCGAGACTGCCGCGCACTGTCGAACTGGAGCTGCCTGGCTGCCAATCACACGTGTCCGCCTCGGCCTCCTGCCTGCCACGGCACGGTGCCCCAACAGCACCGGCTCAGGGTGTTCCTGCTCCTCACCCACCTCACACATGCCGGCGCACGGGCTATTGCGAAATTTTTATTGTTTTTCGTTTTTTGCCGTTTCCCTCTGTTTTTCCACTCGTTTGAATAAAGCGTGCTTCACGGCTTAGGTAATGTGCATAAAAATGTTTTCATGTTTGCTGAATCGGAGCAAACACGGCTTCGTCCAATTTGGGTGTTGCTCAAGAGCGCCTGCCACACACAAAAGTGGCCCCGCACACAGCAGAAGCGCCGCGGCACAGTGCCGGTTGGAGTGCTGGGGGTCTGGGACTCCAGCACACAAGCACCAGTCGGCGATTTGGCTCCGCTGCTGGCGAAAGAAAAAGGCAAGGGAAGCGAAAGAAGCAGCAACTTTTTGCCGCTTTGACGAAAAATCGATTTTTTTTCTGGAGGCGAGTTGCTTCCCTGTCCGCAGACTCTGCCAGCCCCCACACCGGGAGTCCGCGCGACCGCTGATCGTCAGCCATTTCCCAGCGCTTTTCCTCCAAATCTAACTAGCCGTCCAGTCCGTCTAGCAGTTCATTAAATTCCGAAATAGTTTTATCACTTCCTAGCGAAAAAAAACTACTCCTCCACCCAGGGTACCCCCGTCAACTACTGGCGGAGTTATAAATAAAAGAAACTTGTCCCGGTCCCGGATTGGGGGTAGCAGTTTCGTTGTATGCGGACGCGGTGCCTTGTTCTGGATGCTGTTCGCTCCGCCGACAGATGGTGACGGTGGAGGCGCTCCACAGGCCTGGCGACCTCCAAAACTTTTCAGCGTCTGCTGGGCTGGTCTGTTTTTAGAAGAGTTTTGCTGTTTGTTTAGCAGAATTTATGATTCGCATGTTTTCCCCCTTCCTACGAACCTTCCGGACTTTGAAGGAAAATTCTGTTAATTGTCTTTTTAGCCAAAGTTGGATGGACTCAGATTTTGATGGAAATCAGTGCGGCTAGAGTTCCAAGGCACGTGACTTCTCCGCCCTAATGGGTTGAGGAGGGCAATTTTCGTTCAGTGAGCTCGTTGGGAGTCATTTGGAACAATGGACTGGACTCCATAGAGCATTTAGGCAAAATGTTTCTGCCTTTCTGGTATTTTCCTAATGATGCAAAATCTTATCGCGCAGAGCAATTTGGGAAAACAGCTTTGCAGCAAGCGTTTAAAGGAGGACACTAGAACGCTATTAGAAGGACCTCCGCAGTTAAAGACTAAATGCCATTTAGTCTCAGAGCATTCGAGTTTGTGAACATTTGGTCCATCGACCATCTGAGCAGTGTTCACGCTTCCCGCAAATGAAAATCAGGGTGAAAGCCGAAATGTGAACAGGCGATGAAATGGATGTTGGAATGCATACGCGCCGAGTGTTGCGTACAACGATTAACTTCTAATGAAACGGATTTTATTTTTAGAATTCTTGATTGGGTTGTGTGTTCGCTTTTAACTCAAAAATGAATGGATTAATATTGATCAAACTTGCACAGATTAAAGATAAAATTACTGGCATCAATCCAGGCTTTGTTTCAATTCTATATATCAAACGGGACAAGTTGACGGCAACTACGGCAATATAGCGGACATAAAATAGGAAATGTCTTTAGATTTCCACAAAAGTTGGCACATAGAGGTTTTTAGGGTCACTGTCTTACAAATCCAATATGGAGGGCTAATAAAACGGGCTCAAAATAATAACAATCTTTAGATTTTCATAAAAGTTAGCAATTATTGTTGGGATTTTTAAGATCTCTAATTTTAAATATTCAAGATGGCAGATCCAAGCCTAATGTGGCTGAATAATAAAGATAGAGGAATGGGAGGGATCTCCAGAGGAATTCAAGGTCTCAAATGGCAATCGAAAAGTCTAAATCGCAGTTCTTCTATAGTGTTAGCTAAAGTACACCAAGTAGGAATTTCCATTTTTCGCAGTGGTAGGAGGAATGTGAGGCTGTTCTTACATTACAGAGGAATTGCCAGGAACTTACATAGTTTGCCCCAGATTTCTTAAAACGAACGTTATTCGTCTGGGGTGTAGTGTACTTATTGATTTTGAATCTGCCTTGAAACTTGGTTATTCAAGTTGGTGAATCCAAACGGCGGCCGAAAACTATTAATAATGATAATAATATTGGACAGCCTATGCAAGGCATGGGCCTTTTAGGCGGACATATAAAAAGAATTAAAGTATATGTCTGTGATTCGGAACTAACTGCCTTATAAGTATGTTTATTCACACCACATCAAAATAAAAATAAACTACATATTTTTAAAATTGTTGTGTCTATCTGTCTGTTTGGCCGGGCTAATCTCAAGAATGGCTGAATCGATTACGATGGAACTTTTACTGAAAGATAGAGTATTTTGTGGGACATGATTTAAACAACTTTTTACCCCGCAAGAAAAAAAGTCATACAGTTGTGTTCCATTCAGGGGGTAGTCTTATGTCCGAGCTTAAATTTTGAAGGTTTTTTAAGATTTTTTTTTGTGTGGAAAATGAAATGCAATCTTCTTGTGATAATTATATGTTATTATTAAACTATTGAACAATACAAAAACATTTCTTTTAAATAAAAAAAGAAATTTTTTAAGGTCATTTTGGTGAGGCGAAGTAGGTCTCTTCAAAAAAAAGTAGGTAGCTCGCCCCCCTGATTGCTCCTTTCCCAATCAACTGAAATCAAAATTCCAAAAAGATTATTATTCAGTAGGGTTGTCATTCTGGCCCGTAGCAGATTTAAAAGATTTGAGTGAAAAATAGCAAAATGGCGGCCTTGTAAAATTTTTTTTACAAAATCGACGGTTTTTTTCGGTTTAAAATCGATATAAAACAGAAAGAAATCTATAAAAACATCTAGTTCTGCTACCCGCCAGAACCATTCATGTTTATAATAATATGTGAAATATTTCAGCCCAATCGGTCCAATAGTTTTTCTTTAATCATCCGTGCCGACGAAAAAAAAGTAGTTTCGAGAAAAACGCGTTTAAAGTTTAGAGAAAAAATTTTCATATATGCAGATGCAGGGTGCGCTCTCCCCTATTATATGTTGTAACTTTAAAATGACGTAGCGTATCGGTCTAAAATTTTTACAGTATATTCTCAACTTATTTAACTTTGAGAAAATGCAAAAAAAAAAAAAAGATTTTTTGAAGATCGAACATGAGACTACCCCCTTAAGTGCCTGTAATCTTTCTCAAAAAGGCGAAAACTTTTATAATTTTGGCAAATTACAAATTATAACTCTTTTGAACAAGGTTATATAAAAAAAAATTCAAGAAAAATAAGTTTATTCTTTAACAATGACAAAAGAAAGTAAAAGTTACTAATTTAGGTTGTTCAATAAAATCGCAACTTATAACAGATGCTTATAATTTGAACAAATTTTCAAAAATAAAAATGAAAAAAAAAAATCCATGATTATCCACAGCCTCGAATCTGCGCGCCAATGAATGCATTAATTTGCGACAGCGTTCAGCTTGAATAGCTTTCCACTTACTTACCTAAATACGCTATTATCACGGCATGCGACCACAGCTATACCTACTCTGAACATCAATCTACGCGTACCTATGTGTCGATTTGAATTACTTTTCGTTTCTTCCATTGTCGTGATTTTTTGGGTTTGTAATAATTTCTTTTCAAGGTCTCTGATTTCAAGTACGATGTCAAAATCTAGAAATGTGGGAATTTTCAGGTGGCTTTGATCTACAAATGCTAACATAGGAACTTCCAAGGAAACAGACATACGCTCTGGGATTTTCTTAATAGCGGATCAAAAATATTTCGTCGAAATTTATTAATTCAAGATGGCGAAGCCTCTAAAAAATATTTTACTATTTTCATACATTTAGAAACTAGCAGATGTTGTGGGGAAAAATTTAGGATCCGGGTGCGGAGAAGTTAGCTGCAGTTCATGACATTTACTAACTGAATATTTGCCTTTTACAAAATCTCTAATGACTTAAAATGTTTACTATGTCCAGAATTGCTACATTTGGCATCCTAAATTACTATTGTCATTTTCCATATCAATTTCAGTTTGGTATATCCCCGCGGGCTTAAGTTTTACCTTATTGTGTTGTTGAAGTTTAAAATGTTGCACAAATCCTACAAGAAATATGGAATATAAATTTGCCAGAAAATGGTGATCTGGAGGTTTTCTCGGTAGCTGGTTTTAAACAAGCTGTCAAAATTTAAGAATAAAAAATTAAGGTGTTGCCAGAAGTTAAAGCAAACGTTAGGGAATGGTTGGGGGTCATTCTAGTGTTGCCATGTATGATGGGCCAGCATAACTAGCCCACTCTGGCTTGAACGTGTTAAATGGACGAAGAAAAAAATATAGAAAACAAATATTCCACAAAATTGCATTATTTGCGCTTGGGTGCCCTGTATTGTTGATAAGGCATCTTTAATGAAACCAGGCTTTACTGAAGGCACGAGATACCTTATTTTCCCTAACATTTTTTGCGTTAGGCTGACTCTCCCTTGAAACTGGGCCATACCTTGGATGGAGCATTGCCCTGCAGCTATTGAATTTTTCTACCTGTTGGAGTCGGCTTGTGTGCCTCATTCCAAGGAAAGCCTGTGGGCCTTATTCCGGTTCTCACCTCACTCCCGTGACAAACCTCACTGTCGTGTCACCTCACGTCACATGTGGTATTCCCATTGTCGCGTGACGTGAGAATTTATGCCGTGAGAGCAATTCGAGTATCGATTGTTTTGACATTTAAAGTTTAGTTGTTTGATGCAAAACAAGTTAATATTTGCAAAATTGAACTGAAAGATGCGTTCAAATGAACTGTGGTTCAGCGATACTGATGATGAAGACGAACAGGAAAGGAATCGCCAAATAATATTGAAAAGTTTTGTTAGTGTCTCGGAATGAAAAATATCGAGAGTCACGGTATTCTCGTTGTCACTTGAAGCCGATCCAAGTGACCATTTTAGTCGCTATGAAATTGTAGGTGACCGACAGAAGTCACCCAAAGTGACAACGAGAATACCGAATCTGTAGACTCACCTCACATGGCATGTGACGTGAGAACCAGAATAAGGGCCTGTATTTATTTGCTACCCACGGACTAGCTGTAATAAGAAATATGTAAATCGTTTTGAAATGCCTTGACGATTTCAAAAAACTAATAAACAACTGGTAAAATGAGTGCCTGCTCGGTCCAAACATCTGCAACAAGTTCCCCCCTGTGAATTGTCTTTACCAAAAAAGGGGAAATGCTGGGTTCTCTCGGCAGTCACACTCCCCCGCCGCTGCATCCAGAGGCGAAAGAGCCCTAGGAGCACACAAGCATAGGGTGTCCAACCCTTACACACCCCGAAATCGATAGTCAACAACAAGGACTCGATTCAGTCGCCGGTGGAAACGTAGCCAAGGGAAGGTTGTCACATAAACAATGCCCACACACTTGACAGTTTCAAAATTCGATCAAAATGATGGCTGGGGACAAATTATTCTCCCTAATCCTCGCCCCCTTACCTACCTGTGGCAAATTGGCATTTATCTGCCGATGAAGGCTGTCTCGCTCCTTTTCGGCATCCTGGAGCTTCATTTCAGACTCGCTGAGGCGCTCCTGGGCCTCCCTTAGGCTGTCCATCAGCTTATCGCGCTCGTCCAGCATCGAGACCATGAGCTGCTCGAAATTGGCATCCTCGCCGCTGAATTGCGAGGATCTCTGGGAGATACTGTCCTCAGATATGGTGGGCATCACGTCGCACATCATGTTCCACATTTTTTTGCAGTATGCCCCGCGCGGTTGTCGGTCGCCCCCTTAAGCAAAATCACACATACGACACGGGGGCCTCCCCCACAAAAGTCGTCCTGCTGATGATGATGATGATGAAGGCCGAGCAGCAAATGGCACAGTACACACGGCGAATCCACCGGTTAAAAGCATTCAGAGCGGCCGAATGATATTTTGCGAAACACTTGGAGCCCTTATCTGTGCAGCCGATATTTCTCTGATTCATGCGAACAACGATTTTCCCTGGTGACACAGCGACCGATTGCACAGCAGGAGAGGAGCACCGCCGGTTGCGGTGCGGTGCGGTGGCGGCCACGAAGACTCCACAGCAGTAGCACTCACTTTTTACTTCACCGATTCTGGCGATTTTCACCCATTTTTTGAAATCGCCAGAATCGCACCACAATCGAACACTTGCCAGCCGAGAGAACCGTGCTGTTTTACATTCACCCGAATACAAAATCGCGACGGAAGTGAGGGATAGAAAACGCTTGCAAAAGACTCGCTAACTCCTCCGAATTGATTGTGAACCTGAACCGAGCAAGTGAAGTTTCAATGCCGCCCGCAAAAAAAAAAACGCTACACGCCTACTCGCCGGAATGTGAATTCCCGCAGCTCTGGTGCACCGGAACCACTTATGCCATTTAACTAGTTAGCGTTTTGGCGGCACTTGTAGTCGAAGGATTTGGTTTTTTGTCACCTTTTCGGTTTTCTTCACCAGCACAGAAAATCATAGCCCGGGCGCCATATTGTCAAATTTTTAGACGTCAAGTTTTTACAAACTCGTTCCTACAGCCATTTACGGAATTTTGCGACTTTGGCGTACCAGTGGGGGAAAATTATTTTGACACGTTTCACTCATGAGGTGCACGAGACATCTAGTGTAGCTTTTGAGGGAGAACTTTCATAACCAGGGTGGGGTTCATAATTTACTAAACAAATGTAATTCGACAAAAATTAGTAGCAGCAGTAGTGTCAGTAGTAATTTCAAATCAGCGTCAATTAAAAAAATGAAAAAATAAAACCCTAAAACTCCAAGTAATAAAATTTTTGCTATCATCAGCGTACTCTAGCGGAATCATTGTTTAACTGAGAGTTGTCACTTGATAGCGTAATTCAAATCCCCAAAGGTAAACAAACAGAATGAATTCCAGCCAGAAATCCCTCAGAAACCTCAGAAAAATCGTCTTGAAATAATATGCAAATTTTAATGAATTAATGTGTACACCAATAACATGTAGGACAACAATTTCACGTCAAAATTCAGACGACGAGCGCAGTAAAGAAGAGCAAAAACGCCACAGAGAAAATCAGAATTCGCAAAATATACGAAATAATACTTGAGCAGGACTCCCAACCCGGTGCCGGCTGGTCCCACCGGTCGCGAGCAATTAGTTAATCTCAAAAAATCCTGTACCCTCCTTGCTAAAGTCGATAAAAACGCTAATAATCCTCCCCTAGTCGTCTCAGTATATAGTTGTGTAGTTTCTAAGAAGTTGATCTTTTGTAGAGCTCCGTGGGTATTCCACGGATCATTTGGTTTGCTGTATTTGCTACGAATTATATCTAGTCTGTTTTAAGGCCACGTTGCTTCCTCTTTATCCTCGCGTACGGCCCGACATCGGGGTCCATGATAAAGTCGTACAAAACTCTCGTCCAGGAGGTGTGTTGCGGCATTGTGTCGTAGAACTCTGGAGCGATACGTTTGACTTCGGGCAGACGGCTGCCAGGAACTGCTGGAAAGTCGTGGTGCTCATTGTGGTAGCCCACGTTGAAGGTGATCCAGTTGAGGGGCCCATAGTACGAATACGTCTCGAACCCCTTCGCAAACATGTAGTGCTCCGAAATGAAGTGTCCGGCGACTGGATGCAGCCCCATGGCGAGCAGGGAGCCTATCACCAGATATGCCAAGGAACGCCAACCGAAGAAGTAAACAACAATAGCGTCGAAGGCAATTTGAATGGCGGTGTTCACCAGTTCAAGTCGGGTAGGGGGCTTCGGGTTCACGATGAGCGGCCGGAAAATATAAAAGAGCGGCTGCAGTATCACCCAGAAGAACTTACCGATTGTTGTGCAGAACATCTTCGCCTCGACGAGTGTAGGAATGTCTGTGTCTACCACGTCCTGCCCTTGGTATCTATGGTGCTCCAGATGGTACTTGCGGAACGATATCGACATTGGAACCCCAATTGGCAGATTGCAGAAGAACCCTAGCAGCCTGTTTGCCATCGGCCAGGAGTGCCCGAACGCCAAATTATGAGAGATTTCGTGCACAGCCAGCATTAGGGAGTGGTTGAGAATTCCTCCGAAACAGTAGGCCGCCAAGAAGATGGCCGGCCATGACAGGTTTTTAATGATGAACAGCGACAATATCTGGACGATGACCATACTGCCGGCGACGTATTTGAACCAAGGGTCAGACCCAAACAGCTTCTTAATCTGTGGATACTTTTCGAGAATAATTTTGCGCCTCGATGCGTGCGGCTCCTCCGTGTAAGACCACTCGAAGTCATCCCGCGAAACGTGCTGCCCCATCGTCCACCCGGTTTTGTACCTATGTATAAAAAAAAAGACACTACACGGTGTGTACTAGGAAATCGCCAGGGTCCAGCCCCAAAAATTCGAACGAGTCGCTCCCAAAATAGTTGACTCACGTGAAATGTCAAAATTTCCTTGGTTAGACAGCTGACAACATTAGAACGAACGGAGAATGTTGGTGCGAGCGTGGTATCGCCGCCGGTTATTTTTTTCTGGTCTGTGGATTCAGTTGTTAGAGGGGACGCGCAACATATGGCTAGGCGGCAAATCAGAAATCAGGCCTGGATATGTGCCGGCACGCTTGTTGCGTCCTTGAGAGGCCAAGGTCCGTTGTCGCGTGAATAGGACGGAACGTCTCTTGCTAATTGCTTACAATTTTCTGGAATTGTTGGGCCAAGTATTGCGACTAAGTGGAAAGGCACAGATTAGATTCCAGTCGGCTTACAATTGTGTACTTAGTACTTACCCGCTGATAAGACCGAGTCAGAGCGGCTGTGGTGACTCACAGGTTAGATGAATGCTAGCACTCAGCAAACTAGTGGACTTTTGAAGCTTCGCTGTAACTGTGATTGTACTCTTTCGCTTTCCGAACGGAAGTACCGTACCTCGTCAAATGCATCGGGCTCTGAGAAAGTGCTGATAGAAACTAAGCCTACGGCCTACGTGATCGACTGCGTGTTTAGCGGAGCAAGCTTTAGGAAGTCTCACGAAGCGCTTATCTAAACAATTGGAAAGTTTTTTTTATACCTGAACTGAGGCACACGCGTCTCTAGGCACCGATTATTATTTATCTAAACTGCAGTGGGGTCTATTCTGCATCGCATAAACAAAATTACATGCTCACTAAAAGTGTTCTAGCAATTTTTTGAGTGGCTTTAGAAAGCAAGTCCGTCCTCCGGCTAGATGTAAAATATGGAAAACATGACCATGTATAACCGCGTACATACTACTATTCTTTACTACACATTAGCGTAAGCGGAACTTCGACGCAAAATTCACATTGCATCACAAAATGTACAATAGCCCAGTCATTTTAGGCATTTTAAACCCCAATCTGCGGAGAAATTCCTAGTGAGCTGAATTTTTGTATACACCTTTATTACGGCGTTGTAATGAAGAATGTGAAAAATCGACATAGATATCGTGCCGGCTAAAAAAGTTATGAAGGTCAAAAGGTCACGAATATCAGTTTTTCGCAAACATCTCGTGATCTATTGCTCGGAGGTCAGTAGAGGTCCTTATAAAAATTGTTTGTCGTGAAATTATCTACAAAAAATGCCTGTTGCATTTCTCTGTAAAATTAACCGTTTTCGGAAAAGAGCGCTGAAAAAGCGACTACATATATTATGACGACGCACAGTGGGACAGAATCCCGATTTCGTGGCCAAAAATCCCAAATTACCTATATGGGGGTTTTCGAGGTCGCTGATTACGAATCTGAAGTCAGATTTTCAAAATTCAAAATGGCGGCTCCAATATGGCGGACAAAAATTTCGATTTTCTATTAATTTGACTGAAACTGGTACTCGGGGGGTTTTTGGGATCGCTGATTACGAATCCGAAGTCAGATTTTCAAAATTAAAAATGGCGGCTCCAATATGGCGGACAAAAAATTTCGAATTTCTATTAATTTCACTGAAACTGGTTACTCGGGGGGTTTTTGGGACCGCTGATTACGAATCTGACGTCAGATTTTCAAAATTCAAAATGGCGGATCCAATATGGCGGACTATGGTTCATACGTTGAAAATATGAAGTGAAATCTCTTGTAATTTGGTTTTCGAGGTTATTGCTTACGATTCAGGAGCTAAATTAGAGCAAAAACATCGTAAAAGTATTGTAAAATTGATATGATAAATTCATTAGTGTAAATATAAACTTTCCACGAAAATTCTGCTCTTGAAACTTTAAACGCATTTTTCTCGAAACATCATTTTCTAACACTGTCATGGGCCTAAACAAAAAACTATTTAACCGATTGCTTTTAAATTTATATATGTTCTTCTACTCATTAATAGTTATCGTCCGTACCAAAATTGCTTATTTTCGAAAATATTTTCTTATTTTTTTAAACGATTTTTAACAAAAAAAAACAAGATTTTCGTAATTTTTTTTCTACAGTCCGCCATTTTTTTTTTTTTCCATGAAATTGATTAATTTTGGTAGGGACGATAGCGACAGACCTATTGAACAATATTCTATTCGACTTTTTTTCCGATTACCTAAAAAGAGGTAAAATTTATGCGTTCACATGAGAATACCCCCTTAATGTCGCGCCACGCGTTTTTCCATAAAAATTAGTCTCACTACTCAGGCTGCAGTCGACTGCAGCCAGTTTTTTAATATGTTATATTTAACACTGTACACTATCAGCTCCTTGTCGAAACTAGATCGAGACTCGCAGAGGCATTTTTAAAACTCTATTAGAAAATCGATTTTATATAAATATTAAAAAAAATATTCTATATACTTGTCGCGAGATTTACATATCACAAACATAAAATGAGCAATAATTGTGCATAAGCATAAATTCTACATACCTCCAGAAAATGAATCCATTTTGCCGAATTCGATTTGAACGATTTTCCTCAGTTTCGCAGCACTTCAAACAGGTAAGAATTTTTCCACGCGTACACTTGTTTCTTGAGCACTCAACGGAGGCTGAATGTCGAATGATGTCGAGGCGAACCTAGAGCAGGTATTTAACTGCCCGGTCCGCAATTATGTTCTAGGACTATCCCTAAACAAGATCTGATGGTATATAGACGAATATACACAACTCAAAAATTTGATTTTTGGCCAGCCTTTTGGGATTCTGTCCCACTGTGCGACGCACTCGCTTCCTCACCACCTTCGAGGTAGAATGCAAGGCGCGTTTTCTTTTACATGGTTTCCCCCGTGGGCATAATCCATGATATGTAATAAGAGGTTGTTTTTATTTAAGAGTGAATAATTTTTTATTTGAATACTGAAAAATACAGAAAAAATAAACTTTAGTATATAACTTTTTTTTTCTCATTCATTGTCGATATCTTCAGTTTCTATATCATTAACAATTGCTGACAAAACGTCGAGCAGACTTATTCCTATATTTAAATCGATATCTTCATCATTTTCATCATTGGTTGACTCTGCGTTTAAGCATAACTGGCTACGGCAATGTCCACAAACTTTTGACCATCTTAATCCAATTTTTTTGCATCCATTTTTGCCGCCACAACCTTTTGTACAATTACAAAAGATTGCGTTCAGAGTTAAAAAATAATATACTACAGCCAATAACAACTTTATTACTACCAGCACCCGATGATCTACTGTACACAATCTTTTGTAATTATACCTCTATTGACCTCCGAGCAATAGGTCGCGAAATATTTGCGAAAAACTAATTTTTGTGACGATCAATGTCGATTTTTCACATCTTCATTACAACGCCGTAATAAAGGTGTATACAAAAATTCAGCTCACTAGGAATTTTTCCGCAGATAAAACCTAAAATGACTGGGCTACAAGTGCAAGTATCTTTATAGCACCCGGTTGAACTTGCGATTTTTCGGTCGCCATATTGGATCTTCCATCTTTCAATTTCAATTTATTCATTCATTTAAGCAACGCTACACATGTAAGATATATGTAAGCAATCTTTTATATATGCGTAGGATAATAATAACAACATTAAAAAATAAGAGAAATAGTTATAGTTACCTAAAAACAATAATTGATTATAAATTTATATACTCGTATATATAAAAATGAATTGCTTTGCGTTAGTCTCGCTAAAACTCAAAAACGGTTTGACCTATTTCGATAATTTTTTGTTTGTTTTGTTCGCATTCATATAATACAGGGGAGGTTTAAAAAAAGAGAAAATTCGGGAAACCCCAAAGGAAAAGCCGGAAAATTGAAATATTCGAAATTTCCGTTTTGTATAGAAAGCGAATTTTCCAACTTCAAGGAATCTTTATGAAAAAGGCAATTGGAGGTTTTCGGGGTCGCAGATCTCGAGCTTGCATTCAAAATTTTGGAATTCAAGATGTCGGATCCAATATGGCGACCGAAAAAGTTAAACTTCAAGGGATTTCACTGAAAATTTGCACTAGGGAATTTTCGGGATCACTGATTTCGAATCTGCTATTAAAATTTTCAAATATGAGACCACCCCCACCCCGCT
The DNA here is from genome assembly GCA_947538895.1 of Neoitamus cyanurus. Classification (NCBI taxonomy): domain Eukaryota; kingdom Metazoa; phylum Arthropoda; class Insecta; order Diptera; family Asilidae; genus Neoitamus; species Neoitamus cyanurus. The sequence goes on along the minus strand of OX384544.1, from coordinate 11,593,610 downwards.
GGGAGCTATGGGAGAGGGGGTGCAATAAGAAGGTGGTGTAAAATGAAGAAAATTAAATTTAATAATATACTGTTGGAAAATATCTAAAACGCTGGGTCACATAGGAGAGGCGGTGGTGCAGTAGGGAGGCGTTGTAAAATAAAGGAATACAAATTTAAGTGTCCGGGCAAGCTAGTTATTTAATATATGTAATGTCAAGGTTTTACACTGAGGTACTTTAAGGTATTGGTATAGTATTAAGCATTAAATTCGGAAAGCAAGTAGTGTCAAGAGCGATTAAGTAGAAGACAATGACGTTGGATTTGCGGGCGTTAAAAGAAAGACCACTGCCTAAAGCCCACTTAGCTACAATCGCCAAATCATCATTAATACGACAAACAGCGTCCTCAATTAATCCAATGGATGCTGGTAGGTAAAGTTGAATGTCACCCGCATACATGTGAATATTGCAGTTTTGTGGAGAGAGTGGGAGATCATTAATGAAAACGGAGAACAGTAAGGGTCCCAAAATGGATCCCTGCGCCACCCTATTAATTGTCGGCAACAAACTGAACAACATATTATTAATACAGACTCTTTGCTGTCTTCCACTTAAGTATAAAAATTGAAACTGGAGCGTAATTCAGAAAGCAACAAGGTATGGCTGATCCTATCAAATGATTTAGAAAAATCGAGAATAACTAGTACAGCAAGCAGGTCGTTATCTAAAGAAAATCCAATATCATCGGTTATATTAAGAAGAGCTTTGGTGCAACTGTACTTAGTTCGAAAACCGGTCTGGAAGTTACTGAGATCGTTGTTATTTGGAAACACAGTCACTTTATGTAATAATTTCTCAAACGCTTTAGAAAGAAAAGGTAAGATTGATATTGGTCTGTATTCCATGCAATGAGTCGATTATTTTGTAACAGGCACTAATTTGGAGCATTTCCATAAAAGAGTAAAAGCAAAATGGTGATCATTAATTTCCAATTTTGTCTACGTATTCTTGGAAACATTTCTATGGGAGTGGCAACCCTTAAAAATCTTCATTTTCATTTATCGCGAAATTTCTATAATTTGTACTTCAAAGGAAACGGTCCAAAACAAACATTAACATTAGCTTTATATTTTTATGGCTTACAAGAAGTACAGTAGGGATAGTCATCATACATATGTACATATGTACAAGGTGGGCCAAAAGAGATCACCCTATTGGAAGATGCTCTTATTTTTGCAAATGGCCGCCAATGTCAAATCTGTTTTGACATTTGTGGACTAGACAGGTGTAGAATACAAGTGAACAAGCCATGGAGCGGTACACTCCCCAAGAACGCGGAATAATTGTGTCTATTTCGAATAATCATCTCTCGTTTTGGCGATTTGCACTGGCCCGCAAGATCGCCCGATTTAACCGTTCCAGACTTTTTTTGTGGGGTTTTTTGAAGTCCCGTGTTTACGTGAACAAGCCCGAGACCCCGGAAGCCCTCAAGGACAACATTCGACACGAGTGCGAGAATCTGTCGCCCGAAGTTCTCGCCGAAGTGATGAATAATGCCATAAAACGAGCCCGTATGGCAATCAATTGTGACGGCGCCCATTTGGCCGATATCATCTTCTCGACTTGACCAATAAAATTCTAAAGGTTCAAGTAAACATAATCAAAAAACAGAATCGAAATTTTTCAATTAGAAAAAAAATGAGAGCTAAACAACATCGGATGACTGACTTCTTTTAGCCCACCTTGTATGTATGTGGTCGCCGTTTCGTAGCGCTCTGAGTTAGTGAGAATATGTGCAGATCGTATTTCTAGTACTCTTGGTATCACCAAACAATACGTTTACGGTGATTCTACACAGATTCCCACTATCAGCAACATCACCTGCGCAGTAGAGTATTGAGCATTGCGCAGCTCAAGTGTGTGATCGCAGCGCCACGAAGCGGGAATCATATACGTCCCACTTGCGGCAACCGAGTTCAGTCTCATTATATTCTAGTTTTTCTGGTTTTAAGCACGATAATTTTTGACTCCGTGAACATCTAATTAAAGCGACGTTTTCGCAACCAGGAATTTCACAATGAGTACCACATTTTATTCCCCCATTAAAAACTCTACCTACCTAACTCTATCCATTTTCAAATTCGACTGAGCGATTCAAATCAGTGGCGTAGCGTGGGTGTCAGCCGCCCGGGGCGGAAGAAAATTTTGCCGCCCTCTTATTCAGGTATTTCAATTTAAAAGACTATAATATACAGTAATTCTAAAGAAATTTTCCGCAAAAACAGGCATCATTATTGTGTATTGTATTGAGTCGTTGAGAGCAAAAAATATAACATAGAGTTAGGCGCGTGGTGCTCGTGGGGCACAAGGGCAAAAAGGTTTTTTCTCATTTATGTATTGTCATTAGTCCTATAAATAATTTTGTGAAAACCCTTAAAAATGTCTGCCATTTCGCGAAAAAAAATTGTTTCATTATCTACATGATTTTTGCTACCGAAGTACACATGATTATATTTTTAGAATTTTATTTCGCGAAATGGCAGTTGTTTGAAAAAAAAACCGTTTTTTTTCGACGAAAAAACTCCAACTAAATGGCTTATAACTTGTTTTCCTGATATACAATCGCTGTGTACTTCGTAGATAATTTAATAATACAGGTCCAGTTAAAATTTGATGTCAATCGGATGAAAACTGTTCGAGTTAAATTAAGGGGTTACATAGGTCTTGAAGGAAAGAAAAAACAACTTATTCAAAACATTGTATTTTAAAACCCAAATTTTTTTTTTATTTTAAATTTACACATAGAAAAGTTGAACATTTCTAGAAGTTTTAAAAAATTTTCAGCTAAAAATATTGAAAATTGTCGATTTTCCTGCAGTTTTCCTCGTCCATCCTTTTATTGCGGTAGGCAAGATTTCTCGAGAACGAATCGACCGATTTTAGTAGTATTGTTTCGTGATTAACCAAAGGGATTTTCAATCGATTGACTCGTTCTTGTTTTATACGAAAAAAATATTTTAAAAACGATGAGAATCGGAAAAATGCTAAAAAATTTGTGACGAAAATACATTCAAACTTATTTCTAAACTTTAAATTTCCTTTTTTTTTTTTAATTCCTTCGGTCAATCACGAAACAATACTATAAAGAGAAACTGCGCAAAGTTTCCGCAAAATCGGTCGATTCGTTCTCGAGAAATCTTGCCTATCGCAAAAAAAAGGCTGGACGGGGAAAACTGCAGGTAAATCGACAATTTTCAATATTTTTAGTTGGAAATTGTTTTTTGCAACTTCTTGAGATGCTAAACTGTTCTATGTGTAAATTTCAAATAAAATAGAGTTTTGGTTTTTAAAATAATATTTTTTGAAAAAGTTGTTTTTTCTTTCCTTCAAGACCTATGTAACCCCTTAAGCTGGTAATAACCCCTTAATAAACTTTAGTTTGATTTTTCTCTTCCATTTGGCCGGTGACATGTATTTTTTTTTTGTAATTGATTTATATGATGCTAAACTATCATCTAGCGAAATTTGAAGTAATTCTCCCGTTTTTTTAGTTTTCAATCCAGCCTCCTTAAAGAAAGGGATTCCCCGATTTCGGTACAGTATGCTCATTTCGATCGGTCCGAAACAAAAATATGAGATGGCTCAAATATTTACAAGATATTATTATTATTTATTGTGAAGTTTTGCCGCCCCCTATAGTGCCGCCCCCTATAGTGCCGCCCGGGCGAGCAAATCCAACTGGCTATGTCTCCTATACGGTCCGCGGAGACGGTTTTCAATCTCTGGTAAAGCTGCAGCCAAGAACGTTTTACAGCTAGTTATGCTACCGCATCATTCGATTTTGCCACCTTGCGAAGTGATGCTGTTACTTGCAAGGTTCTCGCAGTGATCTCTCCCAGAAGACAAGACAGCTTTAATAGTGGCAGGTCGATCGGTTATAGACCTTAATTGTCGGCAAATTACTACAATGACGCGACTGAGGAGATCAATATCTGCTGTAAATTAGCACCGTCTGTCTGTCTGTACAGGGCCTACTTGCAGTACTTGACGAAGTATTTCACGGCTCATATAACCTTAAATGTCGATTAGGAGGATTAATAAGAAAATTGTTGTATAGAACCGAACGATAGCTGCAAATCGGCATACAAAATTATATAATTGATTTTTCACGTGCAGTCAGGGCCTTCTTTTGTAGTTTGTTAAATTTAACAGTTAAAACCAAGAGACTTGGAGACGGCTCTTAACGCCCAGTTCTCAAGTTGCACGGAAATGTAGGAAGATTTCAAACAGATACACCACAACTGCCGGTTTCAAGCCATTGCGATCAATCGGATGTATTTTAGGTACGAAGCAACTGCAGAACGTAAATGCACGCTATGTATCCATAAAATTGCTACAGCCCTAAACCGTTTACTTCCCAGCAATGAACGGGTCGATTTCAAGATAATTTCTACATATTCCGCTTTCAAACAGGATTCAATTGGGATTGGCCAGTTGTTGGCCTCTATACCTTCCAGCTCTTGAACCGTTAATGTTCCAGATATACAATTTTGCACAAGGGTAAGCAAATCGACACCACATACAAACCAGCAATTACACTTAATGAAATAAAATACGATTTCTTAACTATTTCAAAAATTTGATTTTTTTCGGTGCTTCATATTATGATTTTGAATTCGACCAGTTGTTCCGGCAGGTTGTTACGATAGAAAATCAATTAAGTTTCATTTGAGGGAAAAACCGCCTGAAAATGTGTTTAGGTAGAAATAGAGTGAGTCACATCTGCGCAATATGGGAAAGAAATCGTGTACAAGCAAGATCTGTGCATATGAATGTTTAGCAGGGGTTCGAGCTCGTAACAGGTAAATTTCATCGAGGAGCGCAGGCTTCCTCGATTTGGGAAAATGAGACGAAGGGAATGAAATTAGGAAAAAGGGAAAGATATGCGCGGTGGTGCATAACATGTGGGAATGATTGTGTAGGTAAATTACCAGAGATGAGTCATTGACTACGAATACAGGATATCCAAAGTCGCGACTTTGGCCTAGCGTAGCCCAAAGACGCGATTGTAAGGCAGAAAAGAAAAATGTAGATACAAACAAAATAAATCTTGAATTTCATAGCATATGTATAACGTTTTGCGTAATTAGTTGCAGGCCCCGATGATTTCATAATTTCCCCGAAATCCTTTGCGTGCCTGGGGTTTATGGCCTTTGCCCGGCTCGAGACCGTCGTTCTTAGGAGGGTGCGCGCGAGTTACGTCATCAACGCTATCATCCTATCACCCACCGAATATTCACACGAGGCCACTACACGTGACATCCAAGTCATGGGAGTTCAACGTAAATGCAGCTCACCTGGAAATATGATATCCGCAGACAACAGGTCATCGTCTAGAGTCTAGACGAAATTGCGAAACGTGGGAAATGCAAAGTTATCATTTTAATTCTAACTTTGTAACTTGTAATGTTCATATTTTGTTCTCAAGCAGTCAGTCTGAAAATTACCAGCAATCTAGAAAGACAATAAATTTTAATTCAGCTCAATCCTAGTTTTAATTTTTTTTCTGAAGTTCCCTTTTGAGGAAGATAACTCCCGCCTTGGCGCCCTTTGGTTTGGTGTTCTGAGCACACTGCGCTGGCAGGTAAATCTGAAAATAGCTCGAAACGCAAAATGCATTTGCGGACAAGGATTTAGCATGATGCGCCTCATGATGACACATTATTGAGGGGCACTGTTTTGTTTACCTGCCTATGCTCCTTTGCACGGGTACATTTGTATTGTTCGCTGGGGAAGAAGCTTTGGCCATAGTTTGCCTATACCGTCACTTTCAAAGTGTCTGCCCAAAGTGAAGGAAGTGTCTCTGTTAAATTCTGTGTTCAAAAATAAAGAAGAAATTGGGAGTGAAATTCAATTGTAGGAGGTGAGTGATCACTGAGTATTTTGGCATGTTCGTCCGTACTTTTTCGGTTTTGTTTTTAGTACATATTAGTATTCCGTGCGAGCGTTTCCCGTTAGGGGTTGAGTGTCTTAGACACTGGATGCTCCCCTAATCGGGCCGAACATTACATGCGCCCCATAAGGGTTGAAAGTATTGGACTGGTTGCTCCCTTAGTTAGAGCGTCAAGAATGACGGTATGCCTGGCTAGGGGTTGAATGTCCTGGATTGGTTGCTCCCTTAGTCAGAGCGTCAAGAATGACGGTATGCCTCGCTAGGGGTTGAATGTCCTAAACTGGGTTGCTCCCTTAGTGGCGAAGGCACCAGTGTTCGGCAAGAAGATCGCTGGATTTGGTGAATCTGCCAGCGATACGCTCGGGACGCGGAGGCGCCTAATTTTGAAATTGTTGAGTTTGCTAATAGTTACATCCCGAAGTATGTTGTATGCCGAAAAGGCACGGTTAGGGGGTCATTATACTCATAAGTTGCGTTTTTTTCTATTTACAGGAGAGAAGCAACCAAAGAGGAGGTTGGTGTTTAGCATCATACGCTCGAGATCCGGAACGCTTATGTTTGTTATTTTATTTATTTCTTCACTTATTCATGTATGGGTTTTTTTTTTTTTTTATACCCTACACGATTATCTTTGTCGTCTAAACGGGCAAGTCTCAAATCTGGCCTAGCCCCGATTTATTTGGGCCTAGGCCTGATATATGTGTATGTGTGTGCTCGATCCCTCAAACGTCACTAAATCTTACTCGCTCTCAGATAGCACACAAGGGCAAATTTCCTAGTCCACTTTTGTGTCGTTTACACGAGCAGCCGTGATTTTGGCCTATAACCGGTTTCTAGGCCTGATTTGGGACTATCGTGTATACGTAGGTACTCATTAGGAAATTTGGAGAAAAGTAGGTAGGTAGGTTATCGTTTGTTGAGTAAATTAGGGAAAAAGGGTAGACATTTCAAGGAAGACTGGGAAGATCATTCCGTGTCAGGCAGCCGTGCGAGAATGTTCAAAGCGTGGTAGAGAAAAAAATAAAATTATTATCAGTTAGGAATTCGAGGGTTTCAATAATTTTTTTCCATATTAAAAGTTAAATTTTTCATTTAAACTTTTTATTGTTTGAAAGATACACATTAGATAAAAGACTTCTGAAATTTTTGTAAAAAATTTTTTAAAACTCCACCATTGTGGCGTCATTTCCGGCGACCCCTCGGAAAAAAGGTGTGTCCGCGTTGTCAGCAGAACTCCTAGCAGGATCATAAAAAGTGAAAAAAAAATACGTATTTTAGCTAAGACTATAAACTTGTACCTGAACGAAGAAAAAAAAAAATAAAATTAAAATTGGATTTTTGGCGGACGTTTTTACAAAAAAATTAAAATTTCGCTCAAAATTTCTCGTAATTTTTTTTTTAAATAGTTGTAATTGAAAAATAAAAAATCCTTCGTTCAGGTACTTGTAAATTGTATCTCGAAGAACTGTGTACATTTTCATCAAGATCGGTGAGTAGTTCTCGAGAAATCTTGACAACCGACTTTGAAAACACAGTTTCGAGAGAAACGCGTTTTAAGTTTTGAGTGACAATAAAACTGGGAGCAACTGGCTTTGAGCGCGCAACTTCCCAAGGCTCTATCTCCAAAACTATTACTCCGATCGAATTGAAAATTCAGCACAATATTCTAGAGATGTTGTAGAATTTAATAAAAAAAATAATTTTTTGAAACCGTGAAACCCATGTAACTCCTTAAAGTTAGTGGGAAGGTGAAAAGGACCAAAGGCAGCGGGAAGTAGGAAGTAGGAAGAAGAAAGGGAGAGGTTCCTACGGAAATGAACGCGAGCGGTCGCGCCGTGATCGTTGGAATTCTGGCAATCGAGTTTCCGCCTGTGGCGTGATAGGAGAGTGGCTCCTACGGGAATGAGCGTGAGCGGTAGCGCCGTGATCGCTGGAATTCTGGGGAATACTCTCAACAGGTATGGAATTGAGTTTCCGCGTGCGGTATTCATATTTGATGTGAATGAGTGTGACTCACCCACTGGGCGTTACAACCGAAGTGCTCAACCCGTGTTTTCTTATTATTACAGCACGAGCGGAAGTAAAAGGGACTAAAGGACTCGGATTGGCCCAATTAGGGAAAAGTATTATTTATTACATTAAATTATTAAATTTCTGAAAATAAAAAAAGGAATTAAAGGAATTAAGTAGTTGTGCATGTGGTTGTGGGTGTTTAATTTTGCCCATATAGCTCTCGGTGCTATTGTTGTGCTAAATTCATTTCAGACAAATAACTTAAAAAAACTAAAAATTATTCTCTCTTTTATTAAGGAATTTTTTTTTATAGCTGCGCTGTTTTATCCAGTGGTGTGGCTCTCGCTAAAGCACTAGGGAAATGCAATTTTGTGACAATTGCATTTTCTCGGAATTTTTAGCCCGCATTCAAACTGAATTACGGCACTTGTAAAAATTTGAGGTTAGATTACCCTTTGTAATACATCCGATCGATACGGAGATATTGCTATTATAGAACCTCGTGTCCCGCCCGCTTAAACCTAATCTTAACTCTCCTCTAACAATATATGTGGAAATGGACGAATATTATATTTTCTCTCAAGAACCCCAAACCCATTTAACCGACGTGTTCTCAAAACCCCTGTCAGTTACCGCCCACCTTACTGCATTTGAGAAGAGTTGGCTAATTGATTGCTAAATCCACAAATCCACCCACTCTGCAGGTAATGAGGATTACCTTCTGCACGTTTTTCCCCGCCTCCTCTTAGTGGGTGCTCCTCACCTTCGTAAATATCCCCCGCGCTCCCGCATCCACAAAATACATATATGCAAGTGTACCTGTGAATGTGAGCCATCCCCGAGTGAATGTAGCCGAAATACAAATTGCAAGGAATGTGCCCTCGCTGGTGGCTAAATTAATTCCAATGAATTCCTCCGAAATCCCAACGAACTGAAATACTTTGGGGGGGAGAGCAAACGAACAACCAGCGAAACAGGTCCCCAACACAACCTGTCGTGCGGCATCCCCTTTTCCCGTAGCAAATACAGTATCTGGTCATTGAATTAGAAACACCGCTCATAATTGCGGAATTTCCTAATGTGCCTGCATTTTTATTACCAAAACAAGTTTTATGACCCTCTTTTTCAGGAATCTGTAATCTCGGGGTAGTTTCTAAGAATTTTAATCACTCGGAAAATTTAGTCGTTACTAAATTAACCGGTACTAATTACAAATGTTTTATTCAACCCTTTCTCGCCTCATTTCGTATTTGGATGAGCAAGAGTGAAGTTATCAAGTATTTTTTGGAAAGGTTGTTTTTTAAAAAGTGTTTTGGTTTAAAATTGTAAGTATGAGTAGCACATATGTATTTGTAAAATAAAAATAATGAAAAATAAATTTAATATTGTTTTTTTTTTCATTTTGATTTTGAAAGTAAGCTGAGGAACGCGTTTTTACAATGGGGCGTAAAAAAGATATAGCAGACACGAAAAGGAGTGCTATTGTGACTTTATTAAAAACTAAACAGTTCACCTATAGGGAAATTGCTACAAAAGAAAATGTATCTGCAGCTACCGTGCATAGGGAGGCCATAAGACTTAGTAACAGTGGGTCTCCTAGAAGGAATCGACGTCATAACTGTCGTCGAATTCGAAAAACTACAGCAAGGGATGATAGGAAAATCCGTAATATGGCCTTACAACATCGTAGAGCACCCGCTAAAATAATAGTGGACCACCTCAAGGACGAAGGAATCAACATATCCGAGAAAACATTTCGACGACGGATGTACGAACAAAATTTAAAATGTAGGCGTCCGGCAAAAAAGCCGAAACTAACAGTGAAAATGAAGCAACGACGATTTACTTGGGCTCAAATGCACTGTCACTATACCGTCGATGATTGGAATAAGGTAGTTTAAATTCCAGAGTTATTCAATATTAACTCTTTCAAGTTTTTGCAATATTTAAAAATACGCTCACAAACCAAAAATTTCAGGTCATCTTTAGTGACGAGTGCCGCTTAGAGGCAGTGACAGAAATGTTTCAATATGTGAGGAGAAAGCCAGGATAACGGTACAACGAGGACTGCATACTTAGAACTGTTAAACACCCCCCCGCTGTAATGGTATGGGGGTGTATCAGTGCGGACGGACCTGGGCCCTTACATTTTGTCGAAGGAACATTACGACAAGAGCAGTATAAACGTATACTATCGGACGTTTTTTTGCCTTATTTAAACTCCCTACCCTACGTACGATCACATTATACGTTTATGCAAGATGGGGCACCTTGCCATTCCTCAAAATTAATAACCAATTTCTTAATGGAGGAAAATATCGACGTGTTACCATGGCCCGGCAATTCTCCGGATCAAAATCCAATTGAGAATTGCTGGGCATATCTAAAATCCAAAGTGTACAATATGCCAAATCCAACGGTTGCTATTTTAAAGCAAAATATTGAAAATATTTGGTACAATAACGAAGATTTCAAAAACATGATTTCTTCATGTATAAAAAGCATGCCATCGCGCATAAAGAGTTTAATTAAAGAAAAAGGAGGTTCAACACGATATTAAAAACTTTGTATCAAATATTGTTAACAATAAATGTATAAGCGGAATATAATAAATGTTTGTTAAAAAAACTTAATTTTAATAGCTTATATTTACTTAAAACGCAACAATTTCCCATAATTCCTTGATGTTTCTAATTCAATGACCAGATACTGTACACTGCTGCTTAAGTCCCAGGGGTTGGAGCGACTCCAGCAATAAAACGCATCGTAGCATAAATGCCGCTTCCACTTAAGGGCGGTTCATTACTTCGTCCCCATGCGTCCGTAGCCATCGTCTCAAGAAGACGGGACCCAGAGAAGGTATGGGCTCCAAAAATAGACCCGTGGTATATTTCAGCTCCAGCACAGCATCCCGGGCGGCAGGACGAATAATTGAGTTTGCAATATTCGTTGTTTGTGTTTCCCATGTGGCGGCCCCACCGCTTGTGGCCGCATTATAGCGCCGTTACAACAATCGAAATGGGGTCCGAGATGGATCCGGTGGAGTGGAAACGTGCAATTTCAATATCCTCACCGAGTCCAGTGGAGCGATAAAATTCCGCCAAACCACCACCTTCACCGTTCTGCCGCCAGGTGCCGCCACGCTTCAGGCCACAGGAGGAAGCACAGTGGGGTTAGTTGGTGGCAAAAGTGGCAAAAGACAAAAGGTGATTGCTGCATGGTAACTGGGGTTGAATAATTTAAAGGAGCAGTTGGGGGCTCCTTATGGGCACCGGTTACTCTGTGCCAGAGGTGCCCTTGACAACTGGTGTTGAGACTCGCCAAGAGTCGGGTGTGCGGACATGGACACTTTCACGTGGAGGTAGAGGTGAGCTCCGCTGGCAGATTTATGCCCGACATTAATGCATAAACATAGTAGTGCCCCGGCTCGGATTCACTCCAGTTTCGGTCGTGGATCCTTGACACCATCCTTCGCCGAGATATGGAGTGGAAATTTAAGTGGAGCAACAAGAGGTTGAATTTGCGAAAATCTCTCTTCATCTTTTCGTGTGCGGGTAGGTCTTCTTTCCAAGGCGGTTCTATTTTTGGTGGCAGCTATGTGGGACGCTTTCGATTTTCTTTTTTTTCGCATTTCGAGTGACTTTCACTGTAGGAGCATCAAGACATCTCACCTGGATGGACCTTTAAAATCAGCGTGGGTTTTATTTGGGTTGGAACTTATCGTTTTTTTCTTTTCGCAGTATCTTGGGCGGTCATTGACGATTCCATTCATGTTTGCATGCTTTCAGGCAGTTTACTGATCCATGACCCAAATGGAGCCCCCCACCCGCCGCAAAATCTAAAACCAATTTTGGGATATTACTAAGCAGTTGGAGGAGCTGTTAAGAAAGGTTGGCTCTTTTGCGGTCTATTTTAAGCCCTTATTTAATGTATCGGAAAATAATTGAAATTGCCGACTTTAAGGGGCAACATTTGCATATTTTCGCGGGATACGGATGCTTCCATTGAAAATAAGAAAAATAAACTCATGCTCACACAAGACGCTCTCTGGACCAGCAATGTTTAGTGTAGACAATAATTTAGGGCAGTTAATAACGCCCTGCTAGAATAGTTTTGGAATTTTCCGACGACTTCCATACTGTTCAACTCATGATAATGCTACAAATATATTTATTGATTATTGCCGGGGTCTTATTATATTTTCATATTTGGCGAGTGGACAGGTGGAGGGAAGGGGTAGCATTTAAATAACCGGTTTCTAGGCCTGATTTGGGACTATCGTGTATACGTAGGTACTCATTAGGAAATTTGGAGAAAAGTAGGTAGGTAGGTTATCGTTTGTTGAGTAAATTAGGGAAAAAGGGTAGACATTTCAACGAAGACTGGGAAGATCATTCCGTGTCAGGCAGCCGTGCGAGAATGTTCAAAGCGTGGTAGAGAAAAAAATAAAATTATTATCAGTTAGGAATTCGAGGGTTTCAATAATTTTTTTCCATATTAAAAGTTAAATTTTTCATTTAAACTTTTTATTGTTTGAAAGATACACATTAGATAAAAGACTTCTGAAATTTTTGTAAAAAATTTTTTAAAACTCCACCATTGTGGCGTCATTTCCGGCGACCCCTCGGAAAAAAGGTGTGTCCGCGTTGTCAGCAGAACTCCTAGCAGGATCATAAAAAGTGAAAAAAAAATACGTATTTTAGCTAAGACTATAAACTTGTACCTGAACGAAGAAAAAAAAAAATAAAATTAAAATTGGATTTTTGGCGGACGTTTTTACAAAAAAATTAAAATTTCGCTCAAAATTTCTCGTAATTTTTTTTTTAAATAGTTGTAATTGAAAAATAAAAAATCCTTCGTTCAGGTACTTGTAAATTGTATCTCGAAGAACTGTGTACATTTTCATCAAGATCGGTGAGTAGTTCTCGAGAAATCTTGACAACCGACTTTGAAAACACAGTTTCGAGAGAAACGCGTTTTAAGTTTTGAGTGACAATAAAACTGGGAGCAACTGGCTTTGAGCGCGCAACTTCCCAAGGCTCTATCTCCAAAACTATTACTCCGATCGAATTGAAAATTCAGCACAATATTCTAGAGATGTTGTAGAATTTAATAAAAAAAATAATTTTTTGAAACCGTGAAACCCATGTAACTCCTTAAAGTTAGTGGGAAGGTGAAAAGGACCAAAGGCAGCGGGAAGTAGGAAGTAGGAAGAAGAAAGGGAGAGGTTCCTACGGAAATGAACGCGAGCGGTCGCGCCGTGATCGTTGGAATTCTGGCAATCGAGTTTCCGCCTGTGGCGTGATAGGAGAGTGGCTCCTACGGGAATGAGCGTGAGCGGTAGCGCCGTGATCGCTGGAATTCTGGGGAATACTCTCAACAGGTATGGAATTGAGTTTCCGCGTGCGGTATTCATATTTGATGTGAATGAGTGTGACTCACCCACTGGGCGTTACAACCGAAGTGCTCAACCCGTGTTTTCTTATTATTACAGCACGAGCGGAAGTAAAAGGGACTAAAGGACTCGGATTGGCCCAATTAGGGAAAAGTATTATTTATTACATTAAATTATTAAATTTCTGAAAATAAAAAAAGGAATTAAAGGAATTAAGTAGTTGTGCATGTGGTTGTGGGTGTTTAATTTTGCCCATATAGCTCTCGGTGCTATTGTTGTGCTAAATTCATTTCAGACAAATAACTTAAAAAAACTAAAAATTATTCTCTCTTTTATTAAGGAATTTTTTTTTATAGCTGCGCTGTTTTATCCAGTGGTGTGGCTCTCGCTAAAGCACTAGGGAAATGCAATTTTGTGACAATTGCATTTTCTCGGAATTTTTAGCCCGCATTCAAACTGAATTACGGCACTTGTAAAAATTTGAGGTTAGATTACCCTTTGTAATACATCCGATCGATACGGAGATATTGCTATTATAGAACCTCGTGTCCCGCCCGCTTAAACCTAATCTTAACTCTCCTCTAACAATATATGTGGAAATGGACGAATATTATATTTTCTCTCAAGAACCCCAAACCCATTTAACCGACGTGTTCTCAAAACCCCTGTCAGTTACCGCCCACCTTACTGCATTTGAGAAGAGTTGGCTAATTGATTGCTAAATCCACAAATCCACCCACTCTGCAGGTAATGAGGATTACCTTCTGCACGTTTTTCCCCGCCTCCTCTTAGTGGGTGCTCCTCACCTTCGTAAATATCCCCCGCGCTCCCGCATCCACAAAATACATATATGCAAGTGTACCTGTGAATGTGAGCCATCCCCGAGTGAATGTAGCCGAAATACAAATTGCAAGGAATGTGCCCTCGCTGGTGGCTAAATTAATTCCAATGAATTCCTCCGAAATCCCAACGAACTGAAATACTTTGGGGGGGAGAGCAAACGAACAACCAGCGAAACAGGTCCCCAACACAACCTGTCGTGCGGCATCCCCTTTTCCCGTAGCAAATACACTGCTGCTTAAGTCCCAGGGGTTGGAGCGACTCCAGCAATAAAACGCATCGTAGCATAAATGCCGCTTCCACTTAAGGGCGGTTCATTACTTCGTCCCCATGCGTCCGTAGCCATCGTCTCAAGAAGACGGGACCCAGAGAAGGTATGGGCTCCAAAAATAGACCCGTGGTATATTTCAGCTCCAGCACAGCATCCCGGGCGGCAGGACGAATAATTGAGTTTGCAATATTCGTTGTTTGTGTTTCCCATGTGGCGGCCCCACCGCTTGTGGCCGCATTATAGCGCCGTTACAACAATCGAAATGGGGTCCGAGATGGATCCGGTGGAGTGGAAACGTGCAATTTCAATATCCTCACCGAGTCCAGTGGAGCGATAAAATTCCGCCAAACCACCACCTTCACCGTTCTGCCGCCAGGTGCCGCCACGCTTCAGGCCACAGGAGGAAGCACAGTGGGGTTAGTTGGTGGCAAAAGTGGCAAAAGACAAAAGGTGATTGCTGCATGGTAACTGGGGTTGAATAATTTAAAGGAGCAGTTGGGGGCTCCTTATGGGCACCGGTTACTCTGTGCCAGAGGTGCCCTTGACAACTGGTGTTGAGACTCGCCAAGAGTCGGGTGTGCGGACATGGACACTTTCACGTGGAGGTAGAGGTGAGCTCCGCTGGCAGATTTATGCCCGACATTAATGCATAAACATAGTAGTGCCCCGGCTCGGATTCACTCCAGTTTCGGTCGTGGATCCTTGACACCATCCTTCGCCGAGATATGGAGTGGAAATTTAAGTGGAGCAACAAGAGGTTGAATTTGCGAAAATCTCTCTTCATCTTTTCGTGTGCGGGTAGGTCTTCTTTCCAAGGCGGTTCTATTTTTGGTGGCAGCTATGTGGGACGCTTTCGATTTTCTTTTTTTTCGCATTTCGAGTGACTTTCACTGTAGGAGCATCAAGACATCTCACCTGGATGGACCTTTAAAATCAGCGTGGGTTTTATTTGGGTTGGAACTTATCGTTTTTTTCTTTTCGCAGTATCTTGGGCGGTCATTGACGATTCCATTCATGTTTGCATGCTTTCAGGCAGTTTACTGATCCATGACCCAAATGGAGCCCCCCACCCGCCGCAAAATCTAAAACCAATTTTGGGATATTACTAAGCAGTTGGAGGAGCTGTTAAGAAAGGTTGGCTCTTTTGCGGTCTATTTTAAGCCCTTATTTAATGTATCGGAAAATAATTGAAATTGCCGACTTTAAGGGGCAACATTTGCATATTTTCGCGGGATACGGATGCTTCCATTGAAAATAAGAAAAATAAACTCATGCTCACACAAGACGCTCTCTGGACCAGCAATGTTTAGTGTAGACAATAATTTAGGGCAGTTAATAACGCCCTGCTAGAATAGTTTTGGAATTTTCCGACGACTTCCATACTGTTCAACTCATGATAATGCTACAAATATATTTATTGATTATTGCCGGGGTCTTATTATATTTTCATATTTGGCGAGTGGACAGGTGGAGGGAAGGGGTAGCATTGTTCACTATATTTTGTTTTGATTTCCAATTACTGAGACCCTTTCATCCATATCAATTTCAGCTCAATATTATGAACGGCTTGGGATCGGGATGTATCCTTCGGAAGTTATCGTTAACTCAAACAAAATTCCCACAGACCTTAAATAAATCATTACAAATGAAATGTCAAAACTCCCCACCGATCCAGCATGGGCAAACATTTTTTTTTCGAGGTTATACGTTAACGATATCAGTTTTTCTCATATTTATCGTAAACGGTAAGTTTTATCGTAACAATAGATCAGTTGTAGATCTTGCAATTGACTACAAAAATGGTTCAACCACTATTCCTGAGATATCTTAAAACTGAACAATCGAGAAAATGGGAAAACAATGTGTGCACCAGTTGCCCCTCCTCCCAGCCTCCCGTGACAGTTACGATAAAAGTCGTAAGGAGCAAAGTAGTAGTGCTCGAAGTGCCCTCTACGCTGGTACCTTCACTTTTGTCATAGAATTAATAGAAGCCAAGAAAATTGGAAAATAATGTTTGCAAAGAAAGATAATTGATAATGCTGTAAATAATGTTTAAACTTTAAATAATTATTAAACTTGACAAGTAAGAAAAATTGTGGGTTGGCGGAGTGTATCTAGAAAAAATCGTAGGTATTATAAAAAACACAAAAGTTCATGAATAACAATTTTAATCAATAAATCACATATACCCACTTATCATACACGTCCAGAAATGAATCTAAATCGAAAATTGATACATTTTCAATATGTAAAAAAAATACAGATTCAACAGATAACGGGACCTCTTATTATGTAAAATCGCACAATAACACAAAAATTCGTTCTAACAAATAAGTTAAAAAGTTTATATTAAAAAAATATTTCCTTAAAAAGAGCGAAAAACATTTTCTATTTATATCGAAATAACTTAACATTTAACTCAACAACTAAAACTGCATTAAATTTAATCGAATTGTAACATCTCTTCACTACGCTAAGGATCATGTAAACAACTACAAAAATATGTACAAAATCACATGTGTTGTGGACATCCATTTTCGGGGGGAGGGGAAGGGTTAGGGCTAGTGTCACATACATTAAAATTGGTTGTTGTTTTTCGTTATTCGTAAATTTTTTGTTTTCTTTTGAGAATTTTTAAAAATCTATAAACGCTAACATCTGACTTTGCTTAACGGATATAATTAGGAAATTTTTATTACTCACTAGCGACTAGTTACATCACAATAAAAAATATTTCTTGTTCCTCTGCTGCTCTGTGACTACACTCACATCTAGTTAAGCAATCGTTTGGTACTCGAGGGATATGTTCATTTTTTTGTTTTTTTTTAAATTTACTTTTTGTTTTTTTTCTTATCTTGTATTTGGTGCTTCTTCTTGTTTTCAGCTATCTCTGCTCTCTACAATGCATTTGGGCTTTCAGTTTTAATTATTGTCAGTTCGGCCTTGGAGTGCTTTGTGTGTTTATTGAAAAAGTTCGTGGAATTCATGGGGATAAAACTCGGTCGATATGGTGGCATTTTTGGGGGTGGGGATATGGTAATAATGCCGGTACTGACGAAAAAAATGATTTGAGAGACTACTAAAAAAAAGAATAGGCCGAGGAAATTGCGACATTAGAAAGTGTGGTGGAAGAACATTTTGGGGTCGTATGCATCAAACAGTCGCAAACAAATGACCCATTCAACTCCCCCGAAGGGGTATTGATTACTAAGATTAATGATTAAAATATTGACGTCATGATGCAATTTGAATGTTTTTCATGAATGGTCAGAGAGTTGCGACTGTTTGGAGCAAATGGTTTTTAAAGTCAAGAAACTACAATTTTTCGGTGTCACTACACTGGGTGGTGAAATAAAAAAAAAATGATGTTCGCCCCCTTCATTCCCTCGGCAAATGGAATTAAACCCTGTTTACTCCAAAAATAGATCTGGCACCCAGCTCCTCACAGTCTTTTTTATGGCCCGAAATGGAGCAGTGTGAAGTTCACTTAAGTGTGAAAAGATACACTTGTCGGTGGATAGCATTCTTAACGTTTACGGGAATGCCACAAGAACAAAAAGCCCACTAGACCCACATAATTGAAATTTGTTTCACCCCCTCAAGGCGGTATGTGTTTTTGTTGGTACGATGTGCTGCTATCAGCCACCGGCGCGCCGCCGTCCCGATGGTGATGTGGTTAGTCAGCTCTTTGATGGCATCTCGAGTTTTACACTATTCGGGGAGTCAAGTGACCTTCATGGTGTCCCTTTTCGGATGATGCTCCCACTCCTACCCATTTGCTTTTTGGCAAAACGTAATTTTGGCACAGCTCTGCTCGGTTTTTGGCTTAGCACACCCGGCTACTGGATTGAACTGGAAGTAAGGCTCCAGAGGGGGAGATGAGGAGCCCTTTTCTGGCTAAAAACAACACGGTAACCGGCGAAATACACAGTCCCAGAGGTGGGACAAAAGGGATGAATTTCATTATCTCCCAGCATATATTGTGGCAGACAGAGTCTCATCTCCCCCCCGCCTCCATTGTTATCCTTTTTAATTTGCGCACTTTGCATCATTGTGTGCTATTTTTGGAAACAACTCCATTCCAGGCAGGACGGTATGAATTTTGTATTAGAGGAGAGGGAAAGGCCACCGGGACGGATGGGGTGGCTTTCGAGTTTTATCTTTCCACATGAATTGCAGATTTCATTTTGGTCGGATGGCTTCTCGTCTTACTTAAAAACTAAGTTTGTGGTGGTGTATCATATCTTGGCACCTTGTTCCCTTCGTCCATACAGTCTCATGGACTTATGGCTAACGAAGACGTATTTCGAGAGTGTCCTAGCGGGTTCATGGAACCTTAGGCTGCTGCTTTGTTTTCAATGTTATTTTTTTTTTTTTTTTTGTAATCTAATTTAGAAACCTTCGACGTCCTCATAGTTGTCCTCGCAGGAAGACAGCCATTCCCAGATACGGTTGCGAATTGCTGTCTGATCAATGGTCGTCTCCAGCCCGTAGCTGCTCATCAGTCTTCTAAGTCTCGTCTTATTTTCGTCCAGTGAGTACCTGCTCTCGCGCTGGTTCAGGTACACACAAACAGAATCCTGGTCCAGTTCAGGTGTCTGAGACAGCAGCGTGGCCGACTTTGAACTGGCCAACTTAGAGTCCATCCACCTGTCCTTCATATACTTATTTATCTCAGTCACCTTCGCCCGATTCTCCTCGTCATGGTCCAGGTACTTTCGGAAGCATCGTATCAAGCGTGGGGTAAATTTTCGGAAGCTATCTGGAATTTTAGTCGTCTTCTTCTTCTGGTATTTCATGAAAGCGGAGTAGCTGGAGTCCTTAACCCAATCGGCAGATTGCCACGGTGGGCTTCCTGTTAGGATGGCGTAGAGCAGGATGCCAAATTGCCATGAGTCGCTGGATGTTCTGCAGATGAATCGCTCGTTTTTGACTATTTCAAGAACTTCTGGCGGCAGGAAGGACATCCACGTGTGCCTGATTTTATTTACTAACGTACCCTTCTTTGTGGTCGCCCCAAAATCACACAGTTTCACCCTGGAAAAGTCTGGTGCGAAAACTAAAACATTTTCAAGCTTCAGGTCCCTATGGACAAGATTTTTCGAATGCATAAATCCCAGGGCAGAGCTCAATTGTTCAGCGATCATTTTGCAGGCGGACTCATGCAACCCATTGGGACCCAGATTAGATGCCAGATCCCCGTAGGGGGCATACTCCTGTGCGAACACATAATAGTCCTTCGTCTGGAATGCCACATTGTATGCACTCAATATGTTGTGGTGGTGGCTAAGCTGGTAGCTGTAGTGGAACTCCTTGATGAATTCCTTAACACTGGTCAGCTCGACGTGGACAGCCTTCAAGACGACTGTCGTATGGGTGGGTCGATGTGCCGCAAGGAGAATTTTTGCAAAACATCCTTCGGCTATTGTTTTCTCGATGTTGTACTCATCGGTGAAGTTCACCTCGGGCAAGTGTAGGTCCGGAATTAAGTGCAGGATACCACCGTCGCTGTTGTCCGGTGCCTTCTTGTAAATACTGTTCCTATGGACCAAATTTGGGGATGGTTCACTTTTGTTACTTCCGTCTGATAGTCTCATGATGCGAAATGATCGGCGCTTTTCTGGAATGGAAAAGGAGAGCAGCAGTTAGTGGGTGTGAAGATTCAGAATACCGGGAATAGAGAAAACTGCATCCAGATTACTTAATTAATCACAGAGTTCAAAAGAAAGAGGTACCCAAAAAATAACTCGACATTGCAGTGCTTTTTAAACAGAGGTGGGATGCTTTATCATATCTTTAAAGTGTGAAGTGAAGGCCATTCGTACGATTTCTCAAAATAAACATGCCCATGTGCCGAATCTTAAGAAACCCACTTTTCTTATACCCTCGTCGCACCCCTTCAATCGATAAGCAAGTGCTCACATAATTTCCCCATCAATAAATCAAACTGTAATTAAGATGAATGAATTCCCTCGGCTTTTGCAAGTTCGTCAAAGGGCCACACGCCATTCTAAACCTACACGATGAAATCCATCTCTTGTCGAACCCCGTTACGTGACATACAAAAGCCCTCTTGATTTGCTCAAGAACACAAAAAAAAACATCAAGTCCATCGCCAAAAATAGAAATATCCCATTCCCACAAAGGTTAAGGGAAAACAGCAAACACCGCACGAAGAGAGATTTATTCTGAGAAAGTTGGTACGGCTACACGGTTACCAAACTAGAAAATCATAAGGCGGATCTTGTAGGGATTTCGTCCGCAAATAGATCCCATCCGGCAAACAGAAGGTACTCCCACAAAATTCGCACAAATATACATCCATCGGTATACACGATTGGGGGAGCTATTTTGGGTGATTGATATGTAGCTTTGCTAACCGAAAAATACAAAAGTGGCAAACACTGCAAAATTTTCTCTTTTGTTGTTTAAATGGTTGCCGAGAAGCAATTTAACTTGTTGGCACTACGTGATTCCCACCGATGGTACAGGTCATGGTGATTATGCCAAAAAAAATGGCCTTGGCATTGGCCTTGCCTGCCGTTTTGCCCAAGTTTTAGGAGAGGTTTCTGAATTTTCCCATATCATAAGTCGGCAGTTTTTCCTCGATTTAAGGGTGTAATCGTTCGGAAGCGATTTATTGAACATTTGCATTTAAAATTTTTTTATCAAAGCCACCTCGATGGGTTGTAATCGATAACAAATTGTGCTAATGGCCTTGAAGGCGCTCCGCCAGAATTTTAAATATCACGACCTCCTTAAGTATTTATGGCTGTACCTGAGTTGTGGAAGAGGCAATTTGAACTTTGAATTCGCTTTGGAGCTATTTTTGGGAAGGGCATAAATAAAGGGGGAATTATGTTACAAGACAAATTCATGTTGTTTGTTTTGTTGGAATTTCAATTATGCGCCTTATCCAGCGTTTCGGATTATTTATAGCATTTCGTAGAGCACCTCCATTTAGATACATCTAGCCGAACATACGTATACAAGGTATATAGCACAAAAGCCGCACTTAAATATCTTAAATATGTTTTGTACCTATATAGCGCTATCTGGAACCAATTTTACGAAGCGACAGTTGTGAGACCAATGATGGCCAGTAAAAGAGGAATAAAAGCGACCAAGACTATAGTCAATCAGAAGTAGGTGTTTTACTGGACTTCTACAAGACCTTCCTCCCAGTTCCCTGCGGCGTACCTCAAGATTCTATTTTAGGTCCCGTTCTATTCACAATTTTCATTAACGATCTTCTGTTAGTAATTCGTGAATGTTCTTTTCACCTTTACGAAAGAGTGTCGAAGTATTTGCCTGATACTGCTAGAACAGCGTACCTCCAAATAGAGAAGCTCCCATGTTTGAGTTATTGACTCTGGTACTCAAAATGCAATAAATAAACTCTGCTAATGGACTTTCTATGCCAAAATCACCCAAGGCCGCCACAATACCACCTGCGGTTTGATGTTGACGGCGCCTTCTACGAGTGTATCTAGAAGAGCCATTAGGGTGTTTTTTTTATATAGGCAATGGATCTTTCTATCCGCTCAACGAGTGCCTGTAGAGCCGTGAGGATGAAGATCACCTTGACCTTCCTCCAAGATTTCGGTATGTAAGTATAATTAAAACAGGCCTCGAAAATGTTTTCCAACCGCGGAATTAGTAGGTTAAAGGCTTTTTGATGTGGATAAATTTGAATGGCTTGAAACTATTGACGCCCCAACCTAACTTGTCCTTTTTTTAACTTAAGCTTACTAGCGCCATCTATTGGAGGAGAGCTGGCAAAATTAGTTTCAAATGATTTTTTAATTTAATTTAACTGTTGTAGAAATCTGAAACTAATGACTGAATGCTGAATGGTAGCTCGACACCACCCTTTCAATATTTTTGGGAAATATTTTTTTTTTAAATTGTAAATACAAATCAATTTTTGTAATTCACAAGTGCCCAATTCGGCGATAGTACCGATTTGATGAACCACTTTGGCGTTTATATTCAACGACAGAATAACTGTTCTCTTTAGTGCTATTCCCTTTATCGCTCAAAAAGTATCTTATTGGCTTAAGCTCCCAAAAGACTTCAACATCTCTCAGGCTCAAGCTATCAGCACTGGTGAGCAAATAAAACAGGCTCTTTACAAATTGCTAACAAGCTTTTATGGCGATGTAAATAAATAAATCCACGTCGGTCGTAAACATAAAGCAGCGGGCCATGCACCATAAACCCGTCCAATTAAAAAAACATCAAACTCATCCTTGCCCTTCAACAGTTCGCGGTTCAGCCCCTCCTTAAGACACTGAAAGCATCAAAAGCGAAAAAAAAAATTAAAAAAAAAAAATTAAAGTGAAAATTTTCGTCAGTTGTATCAACACGAACTGCCGACTCCGCTGGGGCCGCTGCGGGGCCTGTTTCCGTCCTCCCCGAATTAATTTCATTTTCCGTGGTACACAGCCCCAATTTCATTTGGTTGTCTATTTTTAAGAACTCTTCAGACTTAAATCAGTCGCCCGAAGCGCTGGCGGAATTAGAGGATGGCGAACGGAGTAATGGGGGGGTATAGCAGCTGCGAATGTGCGGGTGTACGAAGGTGCGACAGTACGTGGGAAGTACAGCCTGCCGAAAAGTAAATTGCTATACCAATCGAGGGTTTGACATCGTTGTCACCGAGAGATGTGCTCCCTGGTGAAGGTCAAAATTGTTTTGGATTCTCCCCCTGTGGGTGGCTGTGGGTGCTGTGAGGGCGGAATGAAAACAATTTTTGTTCCCAGAAGAGGCGGCTGCTGTTGTTTATTTACTCTAAGTCTATCGTTATGTGCTGCTCCGCTCGGTAGCTAAGGGACTAAGACGATGATGACGACAATTCACGCCTTGAATTGATTTGACTGGTTGCGTTGAAAAAAAAATTGTTTTTTTTTGTCTTGTGTCCCATTTAAAAAAAAATTCTAATTTTTAGTGCTTGACAGAGTTTGGAACCTTTTCAATATTTTTTTTATTGAGATCATAGAGGCGGATGTATTTTTTGACCGTGTGGCCCTGACCTAGACGTTTCTGTTCTGGCAGATGCTATTTTTCGACAGCCTTGCTCGATGGGAGGCTGAATCGCAACCGGTAGTGGGCAGAATATTGATTTCTCGTCAGCACACCTGCATGTTGGAGGCTGTGTCCGGTGGAGCAAAATAATAGCCGTGTGTTTGACAACCATCAGCATGCACAACAGCCCTCTAATTAACCGTACTCGACCTGGCCTTGTTCGAAAGGAAAATTGAGTTCGATCTTGACCCAACTCGTTTAGCAACTCCGGGAGGTTGGAAATTCACTCCCAATATGGGTAGAAAGGTGAACATCGATGATTTGATTAATTTAGGGGACGGGAAGTGATTGGAATTAAGGACCACCTGCTGAAATCATTCTCCCATGGCTCTGTGTCGATAGACCCACCTTCAGCGGGGCACCTGATTTGAGTGATAGGTGTCGGAGTGCAGCAGCACGGGATATTAATTATTTTTAGGATTTTCCACTACCGAAGCCATTTTTTTGATTAATGGACGCCTGGGTGTTTGCAGGCGGTACACTGGGTGCGGCTGGCTTAATTAAAATTTTTATAGATAATCGGGCTCACTCCTCTTTGCTTAATGAGAGGTTTTACGAAAATGTATATTTTGGAATTTTGGAGGCATGACTGAAGGTGGAGGTGAGTTTTGCGTGGTGATGAGTGTTTGCTTCGTAAGACAGCTAGCCATCAAGCTCCGCCTGCCAGTCGATACTTAATTACTTAATTTTTAATCCCTCAAGAACACAGGCCTTAGAAAAACCTGTTTAAAACTGGCCTGTATAGTTAATAACGCTCTTAAGGATGATCCAACAGATTCTGTGGATGTTCATTGTTATTACTTATTATCTGACTTATAATGCACCCGCCATGGAATTATTTTTTAACATAGGTACATTCATAAGTCAAGGATAAACATTGGTAATTTGTCATGGAGTCATTTCTGAACCTTACCGTAACATGGCCTAAATTGGATCAAATGTATGTCAATTAGCCCTGGTTTCAACAAGATGACGCCACGTCCCATACAAGTCGTGAAACAATAGCTTTATTGTGCTTGAAGTTCGGTGATCGCATTATTTCTCAAATCGGCGAGGTCAATTGACCTCCAAGATCATTTGATCTAGTTCCTCTGGATTACTTTTTTTTGGGTTATTTGATACTACAAAAATAAGTGTGATGAATGATTTGCGTCAGTAGTTGTTCGAATTTTATGCTCGTGATTTGTATTACACAAATCCAGTGTAATGGTTAGTTTCGAAGAAGTTGATGTTTCTCCTTAGTGTTAGTGTAAGTTTAGGTTAGGTTATATGTAGAAACCCTTCAAGTCGTGTACACTTCTTCTGCACACCGGTCGCAAGTGTGCGGTTTCTTAGATAGTAGATAGACAAGAGCTTAGTATCGCAATTTAGAATAGCTCGTATGCATGAAACACCTACATATAATTGTTTAGGAAAATGTTGGGCCAAACCATAGAAATATAAACTAAACACGGAACGGCTGTATCGTGCAAAAACCCTGTAAATACATGAGCGACCACCTAAAATTTGCTTGGTAGAGGAGTACAGGAACAGCGTGCAAGAAGGATGCCAAGTAAAACACCTGATCGAACTGTAAATTGAAATCTGTGCTCGTTCGAAGTTTTCATAGAGTGAAAGTAAAGTGGTAAAAGTTTGCGAGGATGACGTAAAGGATTATTTTACGCATTGTTTAATTGTAGTTAACAGTGTTCTGTGGCGGGTTGTCGCAACTACACGCAATTTTCGTGTGGGCAATCGTTTTTTTGGTAAGTGGATTGATGGAAATAGAAGATAAATATTCTATGTCATCAAACCATGTTAAAAGGAGTTATATTAACTTCAGAAAATTAAAAAAAAAATCGTGTTATTTTTCACTCCGCTGGTTTGTTCACATTCCAGAAAAGGCAGCTTATGTAGCTTGCAGTGAATGGTAGCGCGTCATTAGATTATAAGGGGGGCATAGACATTATGGCAGGAGGTTCGGACAATTTTACTTTAAAAGCCATCCTTTGCTTATGTATTCATATTTACGCCTGCATTGAATGACTAATACAAACACAACCAATTCTAACACATCAGGAAATGTGGTACGCTAAATCGGTTCCTGCAAGCTCTACTTCGCTTGGTTCATACACATCCATAGGTCATGACTCGACACTATGAAAATTTCAACCTCTTGTTACCAACCGGTTATGAGCTCCTGACGCCGAAGTTTCACACGGTGAGGGGTTTTAAAGGGCATTTAAATTTTTAGTAGGATGCAGGGCTGCCTAGAAAAAAATAATACTGGGATATTCTTCTTTTAAGGCCCGGCACATTTCAGCCGATGAGCCATAAACAAAGCCAAACCTTTTACCCTTTCGGTATATATACTTCTAAGTAATAATCAAAACTCCGCCCGTAACTCCTTTCCAAGATATTTGAAAAGTATCTGAGGTTCATCTTTTGTACATAAAATTGAATTGCGCCCACGCCGTCTTCAGACCAGACCCTTCCACTTTAATTAACTTGTTTTGCACGTGCCTTTACTAGGATTGATTGTCAGCGAAAGAAAAGATTTCGAGGGGTGTGATTTTCATAAAAACTTTTATCCCTCCAGAGGCCTTTCCCATTATTACCACAATAAAATTAACGCCTAGCCACGTGAAAAAAAGGAGCACATCCTTTCGTTGGGCACGTTTCTACAATTTTAAAACCGAGAAAGGGCATCATATCGGAGGAAACCACTTCATTCGCACTCCGTGGACCGGCACGTGGCTTATTAATATTGCGGACAGAACAAGGCCGAGTTTTGCCACTTGTCCGTCCTACTTCATAATGTCCCGATTAATCACTTTATTCCAAAAAATTACCGATGGTGACAAAAAAATAGCAAAAAAAAAATTTTACGACCGCTAATAACTCAGGGGAGGCTGCGGGCAGTTTTTATATTACTTCCAAGAAAAAGAGGAAAGCAGCACCCAGCGGAGAGCTCTTCATGTGCCGAAACGACTCTATTAAAATATTTAGTGCGCACAATATTTTGACACGACCGGACGGGCAATATATAAAACGACTTTAGCTTGACCCAGATCGGAAAGCCTTTCATCTGGCGAGCTGGTCCGGGCGGGATGTATGTAGGTCGTAGCCAATCATCATTCGGTCCGCGCCAGGATGTGCCGCCCGCCGCCGCAGCCGCCGCTTTCGATCATAACGAGGTGGTAAAACACAAAGCGGCGGTGACCAGCAAATAAACGACTCTGGTGAAACGAAAAAAAGAAATTAAAACAATAAAAGAGACATCGCGCTGAGGGTGGCGGGAACGTCCGGCGGCGCTACAATGGGGCATAAAACCCGTAAAAAATATCTCTGAAGAGCTTCACCTGAAAACGACCGCTTTACACCTTTCTGACCGCATTTTCCTTCGTTCCCACGGCTTTTCATCTTTAAGGCGGAAAAACCGACATCTATCTGGCCAGTCAACTAGTCAGTTGGCGATGGCATGTTCTATTTCCCCAGCCAATTGACGTCAGCGCCTCCACCAAGCAAAATGGAAAGATAAAAGGAGATTGGTACGAGGAGGGACGGGGAGGGACACGGCAACTTTTTCAGGGAAAATGTCCAAAATTTACGAAAATTTACGAGTTCAAAAGCGCCCGCTTTGCAACTCCTTCCCCCGGGCCCGTTCTGTATATTTTCAAATAAATAATGCAAAATAAGAAGGAAAAATCGAGGAACAAGAAAACTCGTGATATTTTGAGAAAAACTTCTCAAGTAGCCGCCGCCGCCGTCGCGGTTTTTTCGGGCGAATTTCACTTTTTTACCGATGTGCTCCTGCCAAGATGTCCGTCACATAACTCTTTTCCGGGACTCAGTTTTCTGTTCCTGTTTTAGACATCTGCGAATGGCAACAGCAGGGGAGGTGAGACTGTAACCAGACCGTTAATTACTTTCTCAAGTGATATGGGTAAGGGCACACTTTTAAGTTTAAGACGTTCCATGGAATATTTGGGGAGCTCTAGACCGGAGAGAACTGAAGTGCTTGCTTAGGACTCAATTGGGCAGACACCCGGGCACCGATGGTAATCTCCCAACGACCAAAGTAGGTACTAGACTAGTGAGGGTAAGACGCTTTGGGCTCTGGGGACGAAAATGTTTTGTTTGTTTGTGGGCAATCCTTTCCATGTGATGCGGTCCTTTTATGATTTCCCACTTCATATTGGAGCGTGAAACAAACCCCATATGCCATTACTCGCAAATATTTTTTTGCATGTTTATTTCGAAGAGATCTCGTCTGTGGATGTCCTCGTTAATGACACGCGTTTCGGGTGCGATGCGAACGGTCTGGCGGAAGATTGTGGGATTGACTGGATGACACAGGCCTTCAGTATGCGGCACGTGTTTTGGAACACATACTTTTGATATATGGGGACGAGCTATTTTCCCCGTTTTACGCGGGTTTTACTATAAATAAATCGAATCAAAAGTTGTTTATTATTTTGGCCGATTTGGGCAGGTATGTTTTGAGTCATAACTATTTTGAAGATGAATCGAAAATTTGCGTTTGTTACACAAGAACATCAAAACAATTGTTAGTAGCGATCCTCTGACAATCGCTAATCTCTCTGGCGAATTTTTGAATCGACCTTTTCGGATTCGAAGTGTGATATTTGCTATAGTGATTTTACCCACTTGATGAAGCTTCCGCCGTCTTGTTTAGAAACTAAAGATCTATTACTTGACGAGGCTTCAATTCTTAAACGGATTTCAAATAACTGATAGATGGTTTCACCTGTGGCCCTGACGGTGTTCCGTCGTGTTTTATGAAGCGTTGTCGAGGATCCTATGTTTCTGTTTTGTTTTATTTATCTATATAATTTATCTTTGAATTCTGGTGTGTTTCTTCTTGGTGGGGTCAAACATCCTTGGGGCCAGCGCACACGGCGCTTTTCTTAGATGAGTCACAAGACCGCGCACCTGCTAGTTGGGGAAAGGAATTTCTTGAATTTTTGTGAGTGTGTTGCATTCGAAACTTACAAAAGCACCTTCCCCAGGTAAAAGCAAGCAAACAACCAGAATTTTGAGAAACCGATCGCAAGAAAGAAGAAGAACGATCTTATCTTGCCACATCGATGCAGACCGGGTATGACCAATATGACGGCGATATGACCCACCGCATGCGCGTCATTCATTATTCTTACGAGGCCAACCCACTAACACTCCTACCATAGTGATCGTCAAAGTAGCGTAAAAATATTTGACTACAAGGCATGGCAATGCTGAAAAGGGAAACAATACGAGGGTTGTGGGATGGGAGTAGGGGGGGGGGTACTTCACATCTTTGGTATTTGGCTTCATCTAAGCAAGAACGCCGAAAAAGAATTCACTCTCATTTTTTTTGTCCTCTTTAAACATTTCGACACCAACACGACGGACGTGCTCATTTCAATTTCAATTGTTAACCATTGTCTGTTGTTATCAGTCAATATATTCTCATATATGAATGTGGAAACTGCTAAAAGTTTGGGATTTGAATTCAACTCTACATTGCTCCACATTAGTAGAACACTAAAAACAAATATATGGAGGATGGCGGTGATTGTGGCTTCACTGGAATTCTCTCACTACATATGGGATAAAAATTAATAAAGGCATTGATTATATTCCTCATTTTTTGTAGGTATGGTAAATACATGGTTTGTCGAAGCAGACTAATTGTGGCGTATAATGATCAGTTACGCTTTGTTTAAAAGTATATTCCCATATCTATACCGCCCTATAATTCGTTTTTGCTCTGATGCTGTCTTAATAAATTGCATTTCCTATAATTTTTTCGGCTCACTTTGTAGTACATGTAAAGTGCCAGAATTGAACCCCACACTTGGCACCATGCTTTGTAAATCTTTTATTAAATGAAAGACGAAGCAAATATGCGTTATATAATAAGAATCTGTGATCTGTAGATTGAAATCTAAAAAGTTTTTTATCAATTTTTGTAACTAGAAAAAAATATATTTGAAATATGTAAAGTCATTTATGACTTATGTTCTTTTCTGCCTGAACCCAATTAACGTTTCGACAAATCTAGGCACAGACCATATGTGCACACGTACAAAAAATTGCTAACAGTTTAGATTCTGGGTTCAGTTAGAAACCCACAAAATATTCCACAAGCGGAAGATTCATCGATAAAAGATTCTCTAAAAAGACAAATTGGTACAATTTCGGCTGAGCTAGTTGAAGTATGTTAAAATGAATAAGTGCACCAATTACACATCCATTCATTATTTCCGTTTAGCACGTGCGCCACTAAAATTGACAGCAGCTGTTCTGATGAAACACATATTCCCATAAAATCATGAAGGCTTCCAATAGACTTTGACCCACATTTGGGGCTGGAAAAAACAAAAAGACCTGAACACCTCCACGCGTGGTGTACTTAATCAGAAACACCTTCAATCCCAACCCCGCCTCCCCGTCGTCGTTCATTGAAACATTGTACGGTGTTACTGCCTTCATTACCAATTAAGATAAAACGAGGGAAAATTAACTAACTTTCACTGACGGTGGGAAAGTTTTCTTATCAGTCGCTAACCACGCACCACAGTACGACTGCTGTGGTGTGCGGTAGGAAGAATGGTGGCAAGGTGTGGAGGAGCATACTGTACAGTCGCTATTATGCGGGGAAGAATTTATGGGGCAACTTTCTTGTCCTCGGAAGCGTCTACATCAAGGCGACTGATCGCATTTGCTGTTTACCCAATGCGCCTAACATCCATTGTCGGCCATTAAGTGTCCTCACTAATTAGGCACAAAGTCATCCTCAATGGCACCGATATGGTCCACGTCGGCCTAGGGGAGCTATTACTTTTATGTGGCACATAAAGGGGAAGATTTGCACCCGCCGGGGTCAAAGACAGGTATATCCTGCCGTTTATATATAGGTTCGCATCCTGCGGCGGCTGATAGAGAAAAACTTAATAAAACTTTTCCCTTTTGGCTCTGATAAGGGAAATGGGCACAAATCTGTCACCGGTATATGGGGTGGGGGCGATATCGTTTGGGATCTCCCCCGCATCAAGCAGGGTAAGAATTATTTCAGCGATAAGGATGCTGACACTTGCACCCCCAAACCCCGTCTGGTGCGTATCATTAGAAGCCGAAGGCTCATTTTGTGAGCGCGCTCCTTATCGCGTGTCGGGGACTTGCTGAGTTAATCGACTTGTGCCAGATTTAGCTAGATTCGGCTTCTCTTATTAATTTCCCTACATCAATCAAAATCTCCGTGCGAAATTTGTTTCTGAGGCCCCCTCCCCCCTAGGGCGATGTAAATTGATTTCGAGAAGCCGACTGACTTGCGCGCGTCTTAAATGAAGCCCCTTAAGCTGGTACGCGGAGCTCGTGCCAACTGCCACCCTTTGTGGTAGAGGGATGCTGGGGAGCTGGGGAAGTAATAAAGTTCGTCTCGAGCGCAAACTTTCGCAATATGCGTTCACCAAACATAGAAAAAAAAACAACCCCAAGGATGGTGGTGTCGTATGGCATGGCTGGTTGGGGTGAGTGGCGGCAATGTCTCAATTTTCATGTTTTTGTATCGAAGTGCCTCCGTGTGTCGTCAAGATGGATTGCGGGAAATTGTTACATTTTTTTTCAGGACGATTTAACACCCTCCAGCAGAGCTACTGGTTCTGGGTTAACTAGACAACTTGATACCCATTTTTATGAGTGGCTCAGGGACGTAAATCACTTCAGAACTACATCATTGCCAGAAAAATGTTTTTGATCATTTCTGGGTCTTGTGTCTCGTGCCAGCCCCCCTCAAGAGATGCGCCAGATATGAATACCGCAGAAAAGAGGTGAAAGTGATTTTTCTCGTCAAAAAAATGATTTAGTGCTAATTATAAATGTTATTTTTGTAGGCCAGGTTATATACAGCCACTCAGCGGTCTCCTTCAAATTAGAATTACATAAACAATAAATATTAATAGAAGGAAAAAAAATACAGTAAGATACTCGTCGCACTTTGTGGACTAAAATAAATCTCCATTAGTATTTTTAGCACTTGTACTAGATACGCGTCTATTAAAATCCAACTAAAAAGCGGAAAACTTGGGACTTGGGACACACGGAGTGCGAGGTGGTTGCAGCAGCCACACATTGTACACGCTCATTTTCTGTTGTGGTATCACAGCGCGTAATTTCTTTTGTGGTTTTATGCCTATTATTTTTGGAGACGATCCACTCAAAATAAACTCTTGGATGCTATTTGTGCCGCCTACGCTTTTACCCGAACTCATCACCTACCAACCGATTCACAGGTTGGCATCTCACAAGTATTTTGCGTAATGCCAGGGGCCAGCTTAGGCCATGTCACACGCACAGATGCACCAAAATCGCAAGGATGATGTGATGATCATCAAGAGAGCAACATCATCATCACCATCATCGTCGTCGTGCGGTCACTTTGTCAGTTTTACTTTGTCACGTCAATCAATTAACCCCCCCCTGCCCAACGTCCCGCATGAGAGGCTGACCGTGTGCGGACAAGTGAGATGGGATGGGATATCCACATGAAACCTCTTGAACTGGATGGGTGACAGTGTGGACAATGGACAGTGGCCAATAACCGCAGGTCGATGTGTGTCCTTAGCGATGCTATTTTCATCGCTTACGTGATTATTTTTATCACCGAAATGTCCCAAAAATAATCACCTGGCGTGCAGTTTTATATATAGACAATTTTTTTTTTTGCGGCTTCTCAGAATCGGAGGAGTGATAAAACCAACCTGAGGGGTGGAGTGCGGGAAAAAAACAATTTTCATTTCATACATCTCACGTATTTGCATCTTGTTTTCACAATTTTCCCTATGCTATCAATTTCGGCGTTTGTTTTTATTATGCCGTCTAGCCCGCGATATGTACCGAAGATATCATAAATATTGTAACATATTTACATTCTTCTGAGCACGCTTAGCATTTTTTGTCGGGTGAATTATGGAAAGTAAATAACATTTCTTTTGAGTTAAAACATTTTTTCATGAGGTAGGAGGGGTAGTCAAGGGCATATTTAATAGGAATACTGAACAAATTACGTACATGTGTCTTTACCTTGGCGGAGTGGGGTGGAGAGTTCTTTAATGAAACAAATTATTGCGGGGGCTATAGGCTAAAATAATACAGCGATAAATTTTACTGATGGAATTCTGTCAGAAGGTTAAACATCTGCTTTGCATAATTCTTTGCGTAATAAGTATAAATTGTGTCCACCATTGTCGACGTTTATTTCTATACCGAAATTTTGGGGAATCGAATTTTTCTTATATGAATTTCAGAGTTTTTTTTTATAGAAGGTAATTCAAAAGTGATGCGAAAAACATACACATAGCCGAATCGAATTAGGCAAAAAAAAGGACTAATTGGCGGAAATATTCTCAATGACTTTTGCCTACGGACAGATATTGTTGTCTTAAACAATTTCTCAAAAATTCAGAACGAGATCACGTGAGGTGAACCACATTTTCCAAAATATTGACTATTCGGCAAAACTGGTTTAAATCAAATTTTTGGCTTACAAAAAATGTTATGATAATTTTTTTCGTTCATGTTATTTAAGGTCAACCTGTTCT
Organism: Neoitamus cyanurus; assembly: GCA_947538895.1. Lineage (NCBI taxonomy): Eukaryota > Metazoa > Arthropoda > Insecta > Diptera > Asilidae > Neoitamus > Neoitamus cyanurus. The sequence goes on along the minus strand of OX384544.1, from coordinate 11,560,487 downwards.
TCCTTCCATTCTATTTTTTCCACTCCATTTTTTTCGATTGGAAGTTTTTCCCTTTTATTCATTACTTCTTTATTCCTTTAGACATTGTGTGAAAGGCAAATATTCAGTTTTGAAAGCGTTTGCAGCCACCCGCCCATCCCTCAAAAAAATGTTGTACTCCAAAATTTGAGTGTTTTGGGAAATAGGCACAAAATTTTAATGCAAACAAATTAAATTACGTCTTTTTTGTCCGGAACATTTTTGTAATGCTAGCAGATTTGAACGTAGTTGTCAAAAATGTATATAGGTTAGCAGTGGCGTATCCAGAGAAAATTTGGGGGGGGGGGGCGGTGTTGTGAAATTGATTTTCGGTCGGATTTTTTTTTAGTCTCGCATGAATTAATAAACAAACCTGTCTAAAAACAAGATCCACTCTGATCACAATAGGAAATGAATTTATGATGCGAAATATGGAATTATTTTATTTCGCTCCGAGCAGAGACAACGAACCCCCTCCCTTCCTAAATCTGAAACAGTAGGTAAGTCTGCAATTTAAGACATAATTCGATTCAAGATCGTCTTATATTATATATACTTTTTTCCTAGCTTATTTTAGATGCGAACTCTTTAATAATCCCTGTATTATCTAATGAGCGAGCTAACTCTGACTTTTGCGATCATGTAGCTAACCCACAGTTTTACTGAGGCTCTCCAACACTCAGGCGCTTTGCTAAAAATTATAGGTGCAGATTTTAAAACTTTTTCCCCTCCCCCATCCCTCTGACACCATCTTCAATTAAAACCAAAAGTTTAGACAGGTACATCTGAATATCATCAGCGTATGTGGGAGTATTTCACCACATTAGGTAGATCATTCATGTATATAATAAAAAGCAGGGACTACAGTATGGAGCCTTATGGAACCCCAGACCTGATGCATGGGAACAAAGAAAAACAGTTTTCAATCTTGACCTGTTGTGTGTGTTTGGATAGGCTGTGATTTTTGCGGTACCCACAGATTGCCAATGCGTGAGAAGGGCATTACTATCTAAGTAAGACTGTAATTACCCATACATAAATTTTTCATATTTTACGCACGACATTAATAGTGTCAACTCAAGGGAGCAATTCATTTAACGGCATATTGCTGATGATCGGCCGTTCGTATTCGTACGATCATTCTCGAATTAATTCGACGCTCGGTGGTTTGTATTCGCATTGCGGCTGTCGACTATAGTCGACGCTCGTACCGAAGGGGTTAGCTATACTCAGTGGAAACATCTTCTAAAATTTTTAGGAGACGTGATGAAATTTAATTTTTTTTTATTTTTACTTATAGGTAAAGTATTTATTTAGTTGTTCAGAAATCTTGTTAACTGAGAAAAGACTTATGGGGAAAAACCCACAATTTTGAAATATTTCCCAAAATCCAGATATCCCAGACTTTTACGGCATATCTTATCTAGAGCTTGAGACTTTTCTTAAGTTTGACTATTTCTCAACTCAAAAAATGGACTAGCATGTGATATGTTAATAATAATAAATCAGGCAATAAACAGTCCATTTTTAGAAAATTCGTGGAAAATTTTAAAATGCATATGCGACGAATCAAAAAAAATATTACACTTTGGACTCTTCCAGTTATTGTATACCTAGAGGCAGTCCCCTTAACACTGACTTCGCTCCCCAGGCAACTACAACGGGAAAAACAAATCAAATTTTGAATTTATCTCCCACATTAAAACACGTTTCCCTTCTGAAACTCATGCGTGTGCTCTCCTGCCCGTCCGGAAAAAAAAATATAATTTTCCAAAGAGTGGCAACAGATTTATAAGAGCAACGACAAGGTAATCAAGCAAATCAAACAAACAGAGCAAGACCGAATGAAAAATTACTCATTACGCAGCACTTTTAAATTTCTTTCTTTTTCCAAAAGCAATTTCTTTTCACCGTTTGAAGAGGTCCACATTGGGTAAACACGCGTCCCATTTGGAAATTTGTTTTCAGACGGCCACTGTCCATCACGAAAGACTTCTGTTTGTTTCCTCCCTCCCCGAAGGCAAAAAAGAAAAAAAGTTAAAAAGAATTTTCTCGTTGTACGTCATTGGCGCAGCAGCCTGAAGATTTCGACTCAATTCCCAAGACGTTTGCGATGTTAATATTGGTCCGGTGAGTAATTGAGTAATTCGCGCAAAATCGAACCGAACCGAACCGAACCGACTTCTTGTCGACGATCTGTTTGTCTTGCACTAGACGGGGTGGGTGGATTGGACCGTGCGGATGGCTCGTTGAGGAGCAATCTGCGTTTTAATTGAACAGTCCGATTTTCCAGCTAGTACGGCGCTATTAATGGCCGTTACTGCTGTGAGTTGTTGACGTTGAAAAACATTCGCGTTTTGGAAAGTCGAAAATAACATTTGAACATTTTGAGCCACTCAATCCCGAGGCACGTGACTATTTTCATTTTTAAACAATCCAAAAGTGGATTCGTCTAAAATCGGATTATTGTGCTCCCAAAATACATGACCGCTACCGCTACGTGGAAGTGGAACTTTCTCCTTTTCCCGGTATTATGCGTCGATAAGCACACTTATCATGCCTGATTACCCTCGGGTGGGAGGAAATCAGGTCACGGATTTTTCCACTTATCGATGCGGGGATCTCGATAGAAAGCCAAAGTTAAGCAGCTGCAAAATCTGAATAAATGTGGGCGGCTCCGCCATCCTACTTACCCAGGCAGCAAACTATTTTGCCTTATTGAAATTTGGATCCGAGGGAAAGTTTTTTACCGAAAGAATTTTCGGCCGAGATTAGGTGATGGAATTTTCATGAATTCCCAGAGAAGTTAGATATGCCTTTGAAAAGGCGCCTGGAAAGTGTGGGCGGAAAGAAAGGGCAGAGGTGAGATTCAAAAGACCGAAGATTCTTTTGATTACGACTTCAGACGAAATTCGGTTTCAGTTAGATCTAAAAGATTTCCCGGCGCAGATACGAGTATAATAAAGAAATTACAATTTCACCGGACCTTCGACTGTAATTTCTTTTGCGAGATCTTGGGGAATATCTGGATCGCAAAAAAGTTAGTAACACTTCACCATTCAAAGTTTTAAGCAAACTTTTCCCCTGTTGGCCATCGGGCATCATCACAAGCCGTAACATTTGCAGGATTACTGAATTTCCCTATTTTCACAAAATATTCCCGAAACATCGGCACATGCCAGCAAAAGCCACAGATCTTCGCTGCTATGACATATTCCTGGGCAAAATCTTTTCGTGTATCAGTTGGCGGATAAGCGCGCACACAGGACCGACCCATCGCCAAAGTGACGAGAGTCGGAAATCCCGGACAGATAAAGTTTCAGTCCTCATTATCCCTTTGAGGATTAACTGGGCGTGTAGCAGGGCATTGAAGCGAAAGACCAGGAGCTTGTCTGGGATAAGTTTGCCGTTATATTTTTCCCTTTTCTCTTTGTAGTGGAGGGAAAAGGAAAAACAACATAAAAGAAAGGGAGAACTTTTATTACCTTGTACCCGACGAATTAACTAACCAGCCCCCGGGTCTCTGGGGCTCAATGAATTTGTTAGTTGCGAACAACCTCTACGTAACGGTCAATTGTGTGCTTAAAGGAAAAGTAGGTGGCCACTTCGAGACCCGAAGGCGAAACAGTTTCCTTCCTCGTCACGGTTGCTTATTTGACGGCACATAAATCATCGCATTGCGTTCACGTAAATTGTCTGGTTTCGCAGGAAATAAAAAGAACACATGCACATGCGGGGGGGAGGCATGCATGACCTTCCCCAAAGAGCACAAAATCAAAACATTTCCAAAGCAATTTGGCGGCTGCAATTGAATTGACCGTGCGTCCCCCTCGCCCGACGCGAGCGGGTTCTATTTTCGATTCGACGTCTTCAAATATTGCTGTAGCGATGATAGGTTTCTTCTCGTTTTACAATTGTCCAAATAAATCATTTCAAAATTTATGGATTTTCTGCAGAAGATGCGGAAATTTGCTTGCGTCATTGGATAGTGGATGGACGGAACAGGTGGTCACTCTCGCTCTTGTGTTATAAAGGAAATACTATTTTTGCCTTTTACTGCTATTTCGGGAGATATAATCGTCTTGTAGAGGATAGTGGAAGTGGCTAATTTGCTCAAATGGATGAAATATAGACAGCCGCGGTTTCTTGTGATATTTCAAACTGATCGAACACTTTTGTCTAGTCCATGAGTAATAGAATAGAATAGAAAATTTAGATTTAACTCATTTGTTGAATTATAGATTTGGAAAATGGACAGCATAAAAAAAGAAATATCACATTTGCATTTGCTCACATTAATTCCAAAAAAATTGTCGTGGCGCGATATGGAGTACCACAAGGATAAATTCTGAGACCGTTTCTTTTTCGCCATTATACATATGAACGGGCTCCCTGATGTAGTTAGCGATTGATGCATCCATCGCTTATGTGGATGATATTCAGATTTACTTATCCAGTCCAATTTGTTTAATATGAGGATTGCATTCACCGCATAAACGATAATTGGAACAGAATTTACGGTTAGTGGATTTCTTATTAATCCCTTAAAATGAAGCGTTCTTATTGTCTACCGAGTTGAATCTGAAACATTACCACCGAAATAGGAGAGCATTATTACCGTTTAATACCGTAAATCGATTTTACGGACAAATAACATAAAAAGTTTCATATTGACAGAATGTCTGTTAAAATAATAATTTTTGCTGTTAAATAAATAAAATTCGGCTTTTGTTTTAACTATCATGGCTGTTGGAAAAAAAACAGTTAAATCAAGAGAAGTGGTTTGTCAATACAATATTTGATACTGTTATTTTTCAATATCTAAGACTGTGAACGGCATTGCCTAAACAGTTTAGAGAACGTAATAGGCATCAATAGCGCAGTGGTAAGTAAGACGGACTATCATCTCGGGGTTCCAGGTTCGAAAATAGTTTGGGCCAAAATTGAGGTGCGATGAAACTGAAATAGTCCTAGGCTCTAGGAAAAAAAATAAATTTGTTTCAACAGTTCCATAATTCAAAGTTTCTGAAGATTCTCAATCCGACTGTATGCATTTTTTTTGTGGTGTGTATGTTACGCAATGTCTTTCCCGATTGTGAACCGATTTTAATGACTCTTTTTTTATTAAATAGGCTTTATCTTGAGGGTGGTGTCATTTAAACTTGAAGAAACTATTCCACCTCTAAGGATAAAATTTTAGGGGATACATAAAAAGTTATCCTGACTAGAAATACGTTTGTTTCGTTTTCAGTGATGATACCCCTGGTTTTGACATTATACATTTAAACTATCCACAGATGGTACCACCTCAGACTGATTTTTTAATTATTTCACTACTTCTCAGTATGGATCTTTACCGATTTGTTTTTCTATAATATTTTTTTTAAAATTATTATTACTAAATAAAAAACTTATATAATAATTTTTAACTCTTTTTTTTCAAAAATAGAAGGATAGGAATTCAGTAAAGTTATAAATAGTTTCTTTGTATATATATTTCAAAAACTTGTCATACTAAATTGGCTGTAATAGTTTTCATTGAAAGTACTAAATGGATACTATCAGGAATTTAGAAATTAAAGTGGGAGAACGCTTTGATAACAACTTTGAAAGCAAATAAGGGTTAAACTCAAAAGTTCTGAAAATATAGTTGCAAATTGGGCGGCCTTTCTAACGATACCCTACTCCATGGATTAGGTGAACATTTTTCTTTAGTACACTGTTAAAAACTTCTTCTTTTTTTCATTATTTCTGTTTTGTGTTCGTCAATCTTTCGTATATTAAATTTCATCTTAATAGGTATAGAAATGAGGGGCTGGGAGGGCTCTGACATTCAAACACAAATACGCAGAGCGAAACTATAAGGAAACCAGAGGGCTGTACGGAACCCTGAAAATGGTGATACCTAACCCAGCATCAAAACCATGTACGTTAAAACCCACATACGTTCGTACGAAAGTGTCAGGGTTAGCATTTATGGTAGGCGAACAAAATCCCTAAAAATGATGCCCAGTGTAATTAGTGTTATAAAAATGTAAAAACGAAAATAACTAATGACAGCAACTCAAACAAATGTGGTTATTTATGGAATGACTCGTTACATGAAGTGATTTGGGATTTACTGACGGATAGACATATATTCAGGTTGTCTCTCAAATAGGTAGTGACGTGGGTACAGGTACCTTCACCATGTTGGTTCTATTTTTATTTTCCAAGTCCCTTTAAAAAAAGAGATGTCACGAATTTGATTCGTATGTTTGTGTATCTGTTTCTAAATTTAAAAGTTCGTAATTTGTGTAATTTTTCAAGACAATTTCGTATTTTGATCCAGTTGTTTCTTCCAAAAGACAGAAAGACAATAATTAAGGGGGAGGTAGTCGACGAGATCTAAACTCTTTTCCATAAATAAAAATATGGATAGACAAGTAGATATACAGCAAAATGGACAGATATTTAGATATAGCATAACTATCTTGTCGAACTTGTGGTTTAGTGAATAGTTTTAATTGTATGTACCTAATGAGGAGATGTCGACACTTTCAAGCCGGAATTCTTATCTACAATTTGTCCAAAACTAAATAGGTCAAATAACGAAAGACTAACAATCACACACAGTAGTATAACATCAACATATGCGTGTATATTTAGAAAAAAGGAATAAAATTGTTTTACCTTTAAATATTTAATCGCTGTGTCTGTTCCCATTATTTTGGTGCTTTACAAACGAAAAGAAAACTCTAGAACTGTCCAAGTTTCCTCTAAACTTAATCGACCGAAATAAGACTTACCCGGCTTACCTATAATAAAAAACCCTCGACGACGCATTTTGTATATTCAATCAATCTTCAAAATAAAACAGCCTCGAATGTAAGTATCGTCCCATTTGCCGTCATTATTAAGCGTACGTAAATACATCAAAGGCGAGACCCTAAAATAGTAACCCTCTAACTGCAGGAAACGTCCTAAATAAATCAAAGTCTGATGAACGTTAAGCGGAAAGTGGTAGAGGGAAAATTTGTGTCCCTTCAGCGGAATCCAATTTAAAACAGCCGTAAGGTACGGATAGGAGAATAATTGGAGGAAGCATTGTCCAAAAAAAGGTCAATATTAAGCCCTGAGAATCGTTTCAACCTCAACATACAGTAGTCAACCCAGTCCTGGTTGATCCATTAAAAACGTCTTACCCTCCGGCATCTCCGCCAGTTTGCTCGTATAGGGGCAGTTACAATTTTGTTCAACTGAAGACTACAAGACTGGAATGGATAGGAAATTGTTAAGCTTGCCCGCCCCCCGCTGTCCGGTGGGCGATCCAGTGGATTAGAAAGGGCACAATGAATAGGAAGGATGCGAAGGTATTATCATAACCAGGGCAGTCGGCTATGAACACAGAACAATAACCATAAATCAGAGCGGACAACGGACGAACAGGGGCTCCTTCAGACGAAGTCAGCCTCTACAGGTGAAATGGGATTTTCCTCTTTTTGTTTGCCATGTCTCGCCAAGTTGGATTAAATGCTCAGGCTATCGCCTCCGACTCTTCGCACTGGCCAGATTTGCAGAGGGGGTCTTACAAGATCGTTCGCCGTGTACTTCTACTCACCAACAGTTGCTGCCATGGGTTCAAGTATCCTCTTCAGGTGATGGAGATAATCCAGCTTAATCACTTTTAGCGGGTTCACGGTGAACAGAAAATAATTTCAAAAACTAAAGCACACGCACACACAGAGGGGCACTGGGCAAACAGTTTACATTGTTATTGGTCCCTGGACACTGAACTTGTGAGTAAGAAGTCCCTCAAGTGCTTCACTTCAACGCTATCAATTCCTTCTAAGGATTCCGATTGTACTCAAATCGTTTTTCTCGTCCTATCGTTTCACAAACACTTCACATTAGTTCGGGAATACAGAACAGTTATACTGGCTTCCGAATAAAATATTACTTGGTTCAGACTTTCAATAAACAATTTTCCGCTTTTCTTACTTGCGCTTCTCTGCCACTACAGAATTTGCGGGGACTGTTTTCAAGATAATAGAAACGCCTTCGAACGCGACGATTCCTTGGAACCAAATGCTCTCGAGCTGAACTTGTTGTCCGTTTTATACGTCACCTCTGTAAACAGTCGGATTTTCTCAGATCTTTCCTGGCTTGAATTTTCCTCTCTTTGCTGTGTTTGAGGGTAAAACGAAAGCTTTTCATTTTAGCTGGCGCTAGCAAATGGGCTACTTGTTACGCTCGCTGGAGTTCTTCAAGGGGAGCTTTCCTGTAAAGCATTGCCAGAGAAATGCTCGGAAAATGCTTGTATAGGAAAAATGGTCACAGCAAGAATATTACATTTTTTTGGGAGGTTTTAAAAATTATATAAACTTTTAGCAATTAGGTGGTGTGATCCCTGAAATTTATTGTGACATTTTCAGATGTGACAATTGCAAATTCTCTCAAGAAAATATTTTAGTCCAGACACTTTTGACCTACAAAAATGAGCTACATAATGAAAATATTTTAGGGAGTAGGCGGTCCTTCGCGAGTGTAAAACAAAAAAGTTGACCTTGTTGGAAATCAGCGTAAGTGGCAGTTTTTCGAGATTATCTTGGAAGCCTACGACTTTTTCATCAGTACAAAATGTCCCATATTTTTTATTGCAAACTTTTTTTTGTGAAATTAATACTTTGAGAATAACAGGGTCTCAAATTTCTGAAAAAGAAAACGAACTTCGAAGTCTACATTCTGAGTGATGTCGAAAAGGGTTCTAGTGCATATGAACAATAACAAGCCTGTAATTCGAAAACTACTGATTTTTCAAAAAAATACTTAACTAACTCAGATTTTCATGAAAGCAGGTATTTGGGTGCTTTCGGAGTAGCTGATTGCGAATGATTAATTCAGTTCTATTCATTTCATTATTACATGAGAATTGTTTGCCATTTGTCTAGTCATTGCCTAGTTTGTAAGATTATTGTATTGGTAGATTCAGGTCTATAAATAATTATAAAGACTAAAAGCAGTGGACCTAGAACCGAACCAAGCGGCATCCCACGTTTAAGTAGCAGTAAATATGAAAATGAACTGCCAGTAACTCAATAAAATCTCCTCCCTAACCAACGTAACGGCTAAGGATGTAAAATGAAAAATACCCGAATGTTTATACATATACATAGCAACTTTGAATAAAGAACACTATCGAACACACCGACGTGACCCTCATCCAAAGCTCCACGAAAGTCAGAAATATGAAATTCTGATCAAAAAAGTCTCACAACTGTGACCAGCTCGAAAGCCCGACTGCAGGGTAATACCAAATAACGACCTCCGAACCGGACACCCCTCAAGCTGAGGTGGAACAGCGGTACTGAGTGGCTTAGTCGGTATGTAGTATGCGAACTTCGGGTACCTGGCGACCTTTGGCTTAAATTTAACCTTCCCTGGGGCACAACGGGAGCTCCCCTCGGGAGACATTCAGTGGAGTTCCTCAGGGATCAATTCTTGGTCCTCTACTTCATTGTGCTGCTTCATGACAGTAAGTACATGGTGGTTTTGGGTTTGCTGATTGCAAAGATGGTGGTATAAATTAAAAATGGCGGTTCCAATATGGCGGACTTAATCATCCAGAATTAATGTGTTGCAAAAAACGAGATTCACACTTCTCACCTTCTTCCTTTTTTTATTGTTCCTGAATATCCGAAGATACTAAGCTAAGCAGGGATTCCTACAAATTTCAGAATTTCAGAAGTATGAAAACTAGAAAATATTTGGAATATGGAACTGCACTAAATACCTCTGATATGGCAATGTCCTTATACTGAGCATCTTCCTCACTTTCCGCATTACATCCTCTCCGTAATAAAATCTCACAACTCTCTCAATAAATCTACTAAAGCTTCAGGTGGTCGTTGTCGCTACGTCCCCGGAGGTGGACTTACTCAGTAGGAATTTTCCATAGAAAGCTCACGGATCCTATATCCATTTATTAATTTTGCCCTGCTGCATGCACCCGAGCAATGTAGATGACGTATTTGCACAGCGTCGAAGTTTCTGAGTAATTAAACTCCTTAAGAAAACCAATGCCACCTATGGGCTCCATTCATTACAAGAAGCTGAAAGGGTCCGGGTCCTATTCACCGTGCCATTGACAGGCCGTGAATATTTAATTGCACAACAATTAGTGCTTTGTGCATTGAAAATAAAATTAATGAGTTCCACTCTGCAAACAAGGCACTGCATCTGATCTTGTGCTCTGCACACCACCAGGTATGCCTCAGGTACTCGTGGGGGAAGGAATCCAATTAAACGTGTCAGTGCTGAGGATATTATAAATTCTCAGAAAATGTGTGAACAATTACGAAACAAATGGCTTTTTCGGTTCAATAATTCGAAGGGTGGATCATTTTCAAAGAAAATTATAATACGAAAATTAGGTAACCAGCTCAGCACGCTCCGTTTGCTTCCTACATGTGTTTCCATAGAGATCGAATCTCGATATTGAGATACTGCAAAAAGGATGGCTTATTGGGTAACTGGATGAAATGTAATTTGTATGTTAGTGCTCACAGCGACAGTAAGAAAAATCCTCGTGTGCCTGGGCAGGTCGATGGCCCAAGCTTAGTATGTTATCATTATCAATAGTAGGAAAATCGTTTTTCCTAAATATCTCACCTTCTAGCCATGCTAAAGGAAAAATTTCAAAATATTTTGTGAAATCTCGAAATTCTCTACAAATTTAGCAATATCAACTTTTTCGAAAAGTTAATATTATTTAAGTTATAGGACGAAAAAGGTTAAAAATTGGGACCACAATTTGTTTTTCGCATTTATTTCGTTTAGGGTAATTCGTAATAAAAAATATATCCATACAAAAGCTGTAGAGTACAAAACTTTCCATTGCTTTTACATATAACATTTTTCGCTGCGATAAAGGGTTAAGCCTGTAGAGAGAATCTAATTTGCAAAATCGGCGCAAAAAGTGGTCATAAATGCTTGCGATTTTAGCCCATTTAGGCGGGGAATTGACCGCGAAAGATGAAGTGTGCCGAGTTGGTGGACAATATTTTCACGAAAGGTTCACTATGCTCAGATGAACCTTAATTTGCCTCCCCCTTCCTGATCCGTCCGTCCTTCCACCCAGTCTAGCGTTCTGATGGGGGTGGTAAAATACTAGATACTTTTTTCTGAAAGTAGAAGACTTCAGCTTTCATTTGAGCCCTATTTCGAGATTTAACAAAATGTTTTTAAATTTTTCTTCTAACATACCTAGCTTGGGCCATCGACCTGCCTAGGCACACCAGGATTTTTCTTACTGTCGCTGTGCGCATTAACATTCAAAATACATTTAATCCTGTTGCCCGATAAGCCATCCTTTTTCAAGTCAGCTCTTGGACCAACAATAAGAAGGGAATTGTAATTTTTTGTCACAATACCCAGAAAAACGGAACTGCAGCGATTTGTATTTTATGGCGTCTCGAAGCAATAAATCAATCCCCTCTTTGTTTATCTTACTTTCAGCTTCTTCGCTGTACATTTCGCTAAAAAAAAAAATTAAATAAAACACCTTCAGGGTATTGGACATATGGGGGAGTCTGGGCGTGTTTTTCCTTGTTCTGAGGGTATGTTTTTAAATTTCAAAAAGCTACTCAGGCAAGATAATGACCTTCATCCCGAGTGGTTTATGAATTTTCCAAAGTACGCACGGTCGCGATACACCCAGCCAACGCACATACATACATACACGCTTTTAGCATTTCCATGTTGATTTTTTTTTCCGGTATAATTTCTCGCTGACTTATTGATGAACTTTCCTTTTGGCAATTTGCGTTTTAGCTGCCGTTGGGATGATTATTTATTGCGGGGGAAATTCCACAATGGAGTAGCAGTTTCCTCATTTAATAATGTTCTTATTTTGTTCTCAAGGTCTTGCAAATAAGAGGAAAATTAGAAGTTGGCGTACAGAAAAAGACTGTGAGTTACTGTAAATAGAAAACAATGTCTCTTAAGGCATGACTTGTTTTCTGGCAATACAACGAATTGTTTACCAATTTGAGTATTTGAGTAAGTGTTGTTCCAACTTCCAGCTTTCTGAAGGTCGACACCATCCAAGGGAAATAATTGCCTGAATTGACCAGTCATTGAGTGATCACCAATAAAAGGCCCTTATTTTCTCGTTTTTATGAATGTGTCTATAAAACGAAATTTTTCGATGCCCTTGAAAATAAAATGCCTACAAACACTACGATAGGAGCAGCGAGAATCAAATGGGATTTGCCGACGGTAAAAGGATAATCGAACGGAAAATGTCTCTAAAGCGACTTAACCCTTCAAATAAGATGGGTCTGTAGCGGTTCACTTAAGTACATATTTTTTGGGCGAAACAGTCAAACGACCTTTGCTCTTTCCGATAAATGCCACAGAACAGAAGCAGCCGGAGTATGGCAGCTGTATGGCGAAATGATACGATGGGATTTGAAAATTTTGTGGCCCTTTTGCGTTACATTTTATTTTAAATCCCCTTTTTGTTTGCCCCGAAGGTACATTTCAACGGTGCCCTTTTTACGGCACTTTCAGCTTGAGTTAATGCAAACTTTTACCGCCTCTGGTGAACAAGAGCATTGAAAGAATTCTTAACGACGCGAGTTACGTTGTATGATCGCTTGCTGTAAAAATGTATCACATGGCACTTATTTAAACTTTGCGAATCCTTTGTGATATTTCAGCCGTCTGGCTGAGTAAATTAAGTTAAAAATACATCATAAGAGGATACAATACCCGAAATAAAAGAAGCTGAGAAAATTAAATTATGGTGGCTGTAATCTGTTCTCCTCATTGTCAAAGTTGGTTAATGTTATCAGACTAACATTGAAAGTTACAAAAAAAGCAAAATTAAACCCGCGGGCTAATATGCCATTCGTCAAACTCATATAAAGAGGTTTTTCCATAGAAATATAATCTAATCTTAATCATAAAGCACAGAGAGATAACGGACCAAAATGAAATAAACAAAACTTTGCCAACATAGGTACGAGGCTATTGGAGTCTCACACGGAAAAGACGATATAAACAACGAGTTAAACTCTGATAAGTATGTGATAGGTATATTTGTGGATTTAAAAAAGGCCTTCGATACGGTGGACCACAGCTTGTCACAGGAGATATACCGGAAAAATATATAATAGAAAAACTTTTTATCAAACCGATATATGTATTGGTATATAGTGAGACCAAAATTATCAGAACTGGTGTACCACAGCGGTCAATATTGAGACCTACAGTTTACTCTCTCTTTCTGTGTACAGAATATTAAATGGATTGGACTGACAATAAACACAAAAAAGATCATATAACTCACTAGTATCGATGCACTAATAATTTCATAGAAAATATGTAGTCTTCCAAGACTAACACCAACAAATATACTTTATAAGAAAAACAAAATACTTGAGTAGGTATGCGCCAATTAATATTTGTGGAAAAAGCTAAATAGATGTATAAACTTGAATGTGTGAATTTGTGAAAATAACAGTTCATACATACAATACTAGGGCTTGTCAGTTACTGAGATTATCATCTGCGCCAACGGATAGATAATGAAAAAGACCCAAATGTACGGAATTTCTAAGAGCTCCACAGCAGTGCCTCCATATGTGCGACGCCATTCGCCAAGATCGATACAGGAGAAGTCGCAGTTTCTGGAGAGAAGACCAAAAAAACAAGCCAACTAAGGGTTCGTATGATTGCTGCGCTGACCGGAAAAAGTGCATTATCATAATCACTATTTTTGTTTACGTGACTACTGGAATATATATTGGCCTTGTGAATTTCTCATGCATTGTATGAGGTAACGTGACCAGCAGACATAAGACTGTTATTGCAAATGTGTTGTACGATGTCAGATTTGCACTTATCTATATATATAAAAATGAATCCCTATTTCCCTTGGTCACGCCATCACGCGTGAACGACTGGACCGATTTCGCTAAAATTAAGAATATTGCGCGGAAAATTAGAAAATTGTGTTTTTGGTTTGGGTTTTTGGGGTCACTGATTTTGAATCTGCCATCAAAATTTAGAAATCAAGATGCTGGATCAATATGGCGACTGAAAAGTTAAACTTCAAGGGATTTCCCTGAAAATCCGCGTTTGGGGATTTTCGGGATCACTGATTTCGAATCTGTTATTCAAATGTCCAAATATGAGACCACCTCCACCCCGCTGGGTCTTATAGGAGAAGCGGTTCTGCAGTAGAGAGGCGTTGTAAAATTAAGGAATACAAATTTAATAGTATCCCGGGAAACACCGGGTCCGGGCAAGCTAGTCAGATATATTAATTAAAGCACTAAAATGACTGTTTTGGAGTCAGTACCAAGTCGTATGATACATCTCCGCGTAGTGCTGTGGCGAGTAGCTTGCGCGATGCAAGGGACGAGCGTGGTCGAGTTGGCAACCCGATCGTGGAAGCTACTCTACTATTTTCAACTTTTTAGTGCTTCAGTTTATATTTTTGAAGTTGGCTTTTATTTTTTTTTAAATATTTTATTTTTGAGTTTTTAGTGCGGGTCACCATAATATTTAATTTTCATTGGAATTACACCTATGTGCTAAGTTTTATTAAAATCGGGAAATGCGTGATATTCGGGAAGTGGGTGAAATTCGATAAACGGGACTTATCCCTTAATTTTCCACCCTTAGAGGTGGATTATTTTCTTCAAATTTAAATGGGACCACCGTCGAGATATAGCCTATTCAATGAAGAAAGAATCATTAACATCTCTTCACAATTGGTGAAGACATTGCGTAACATACACACACACACACAAAAAACATACCATTCGAATTGAGAACCTACTCCTTTTTTTTAAGTCGATTAAAAATGGAAAACACCATACAACTTTGCGGAGTACACAAGTACGAAACGAACTGACTATGCGAGACTGATAACAGCTGCTATTTCGACAGTATCATTCAGTTCAGTTAGCCCGAATAGAATCAGTTCACCTGGATATCGTCAAATCCTTTTATGACCAATCACGACCCAGGGAAGGTTTTAATTAATCTAAAATGATTTTTGCATTCAATTTCCTTTTCCCTCTAAATTGTCCCAAATTTACCATTTTCAATAACAGAAAAGAAATTTCCATCGCCCCATCCAGCAGGTTCTTTGGGATGTCCTTATTTTGCAGACCTGTTTTAACACCCATTTCCGTGAATTGTTAATTTTGTTGCCTCTGTGCCTGAGATAAACAAGTCGCTTCCACTGAAGTCCCGTTCAATGTGTCCCTCCTCGGGTCGGATGCTGTGTACTGTATAAATAGAAAACGTGAAAGAGGCGAAAATGTTTCGCACTCAATTTACCGGGTGCCAATTTCCTGTCAATATCATGAAAGAAAGAAATCAGCCCAAAATTTGTAGCGCCGCCGATGCCTCGTGGAAGGTAATACTGTCTAATTTGATCGGTACCTCCATCAAACGGTACCATTTTATGGCGACTGATTTCCACTTTCGTTACATTTCGTAATCCTCTTCTTTTTCCAACTCTATAACACTCTCTGTCGGTCTTGCAAATTGAAAAATCACTGTGCTGAGGGGGGTGGGAGGGGCGTTAGAGGGGCGGTAAATGGGCAGAAATTTCCACAATTACCATATTTCTTTCCATCCCTGGCTCTGGCAGGGATACACTTCAAGTAAGAGCAGCTTTTTGTACTCTACACAATTTCTTGATTAAAATGAGGAGGGGGGCGGGTAGTGAAGTGCTCAAGTGCACACTTGTACGCATGTAAAATGACAAAATGTTCGTAGTCAGCGGGAAAGGCGGTCGTGAGGCACCAAGGAGGGATGTATTCACAACGGAGGGAAAGGACACGTGTTCGGAGCTCGAACACATTTGATTTCCAGAAAAGCAAAACAAGGAAAACCGCAAGGATATAAATCGCTTCCTCGAAATCCTCCGAGGCGGAGGGATCGGCTGATATATAGCATGGCCCTGGGGCTGTTACCGGTAATGGTCCACCGGCATAGGACTAAACTTATTTCAAGTCAATGATCCGTATATCAAAACATAGAGAAAAACAGAGGAGGTGTAGGTAGGGGGCCCCCTACAATTATCGAAATGGAAATGCGACCAGACTTCATCACGTCAACCGCCCAGAGGTAGTTACTCGTATTTCCCAGGGATGCTGAAGGTCAAGGATATTGATCCTGTGCCGAGGTGTAGATATAGCGGACGGGCCCAGAGGGACTTTGATTGCTCGTTGATGCTATCGTCGTCGTCGCCTGGCCTATTTTTGGGTGATGGATCAGAGGAAGAATACAAGGCCTCAGCAGTCAGCACACGGGGAGTAGAGATAGGCAGTTAGGCAGCCAGGCACTTCAGTGATTCATCAAACTTGAAATAGCCTAGAAATCAGCTCGTGGCAGCTTAGATATGCAAATTTCGTTTCAGGATCCACGCAAAAATGCCATTAGATGTTGAAATCAAATTAGACGCCTGAGGTCTAGTCAATGATGGGGTAGCGACATAAATTTGCGTTAGGCCATTACGATTGTGGTAGTGGGAGGGATAGAACAGATGTTGATTTGTGTTGACGGGATTAAATCTGGATGGGAATGTTGTGCGAACTGCTTGCATAGCTGATTATGCCCAAGTGGATTGGGATGGTGAAAACAAAGGAGTAGAGTTTACCTTCAAAATTAGAATTTTCACAAAGCCTCTTCATTTACATTAAACCTGCCCTCAAGTTTTTGACGACAAAAACTTGTAGAAGTATTATATTTTATTGTAAAAGAGGCGAGGGATACAAAAAAGAAATCAGATCTTCTATTTAATTAGTTAATTCCGTTTGACGAGTATACACGTCACACCAAACCTTTATTTATGTGCATTTGTCATTTGACGTATATTCTCGTCGTGTAAATTAAAAGAAATACCATTTATTAGAAAATCTCGAAATATTAGTAATAAATAAGTAGGTAATAAAAATGTCACATGCATAATATACAAACAATATAATAACAGTATTATTTCAAAGCTCCATTAAAACAAGGTATTCTACTTAATGCGCCCCACGATTGTATTTTAGTCTGATCAAAGCCCCAGATTGGTGATCCATAATTATTTTGTTACTTAACCTTACTGGCATGGGTCGCCTCACCCCCCTTGGCAAGTCTCTCCCCTTCCCCTTTTCCCGGTGTTTTGGTGAGTGAGATGGAAGTTAACTTATTTTTATCGAAATTGAAGTCCCCAAAATAATGGTTTGTTTTTTAGATACAAAAAAACGCTTCAAAGTAAAGATAAGATTGCCCTCAAATGAAAGCTGAATTTCTCTACCTTTAGAAATAAAATAAGTTAACTTTTACCATCCTCACCAGAACACCGGAAATGGGGGAGAACGATGGACTGAACAAGGAGGAGGAGGGGGGGAGAAGACCCATGCCAGTTAGCTTCGTCCGACTCGATAGACTGCAGTTTTTGCGATTGCGTCTCCGCGTCATTTTTATGACTTTTAAAGTGTCACCATTTATTTCTGTTCGCTTCTGGGCCTGATTTCGCCAGTCTGTTTTGGTTAGTACTTTAGTACTTAGATTTGTAATCAGCAACCTCCAAAGCATCTCTTGAAGTTGAAACTTTTCAGTTGATTTTGAATCCGCCATTCCGCAACCCTAAAATGAATGCTAGCTTACATGTCAAGTTAATATATAAAGTACTTTCTGGCAAAAATTCAAAAGAATCATAGCAGATTCGAAATCAACGACCCCGAAATCTTGAAAGTACCCATTTTCATGTAAATCCGTGTAAATCGAATCTAAATATCCTTTTCGATCGCCACTTTTAATTGCGAAATTGTGATGCCACATTTAAATCACCACCCTGAAATCAACTTTGGGTCTATTTTCAGGCAAACCTTGTTTTCAGGCAGGTGCTGCGCAATTCATGAAAAAATAGAGCCCATAGCTTTCAGGACAAAATGCCCGTTTCGCAGAGTCTCAGGAAGGTAAAACGGCTCACGATTGACTGCAGAGTTTTTGTTTTACCAACTGGAACAGGTGAGGTTAGGAAACAAATTGAAAATCCTTTTCCCCGAATAACAGTTCACCGTTTTCCAAAACAACACAAAACATAAAAGGCCGCTCACAAAGTTTTTTCATAATCTACCTACGCTCTTTCATGTCTTCACCACTCCTTTTATTCGCATGTGCACCCACAGCATGTGTTCACGGCGTCCAACTGAGTACATTGCCCCCCCGGGGGTACTTTAAAAATAATTGACTTGCCAAAATATTTCGAAATTTCCGTAACCACCAACGTCAGCGCACCACTCTCACTTAATTTGATTGTTTACTCTCGCGCGAGGTCCTTGCCTTCTTCTGGTTTTCTGGCTATAACCCGTCTGGCCATAATTTTTCACCGAACAAATTTTTCTTTTTTTTTGAGAAATTGTTCTTTAATAAATTTGTCACGCCTTTGAGCTGAAACAGCCATTTCATAAGTGCCGCCTCAGGTGTGCGGCGTCGGTGTCTCATAATCAATCATGTTGGCGTTCGCGTGCCTCTGGCGCGTGCTGGCACTTATGTTACTCGTTTACAGGGAAAATCCACATAAAATTGTCAGCTGGAATCCTCGGGATTTGTTTTATTACTTTCGAACACCTTTTGTACGATGTCCTCGGACAGTTTCAGGTGGGTCGCTTCGAAACGAGTAAAATATGGTAAACGAATATTGAATGAGTTTTAGGAAATAAGGGTTTTAGAGGCGTAACATTAAAATTCAATCGGGGAAACGTGCTCCAGGCCTTTTAAGAAAAAACCCTCGTCCTCCTACTTTGCATGCAGGACTCTGAGGAGGAACAATATCGTCATATATTGCAAATTTAGCAGATAACCCGCATTCGACAGACTGCTCCGGTTGGAAAGAAAGCAAGAACTAGGCAGAGACGACGGCTTATTAGGTTATCTACCGTTCCGTATGATTAGTCCCGCTAGAGGGATTCAAAGTTCTCATCCCACTGCTGAGAATTACCAAAGTAAACAGAACGCATTTACGCACAAAATTAAATTTATGTTCGGATTTATGGTAACGCAAACACCAGAGATACAGCCCCAGCCAAACGTTGTCCTTTTTGCAAGGCCCCGAAGAGGTTCTGCCGATGCCTAAAATTCTGAATTTCCACAGAATAAATAATTGCTGCTCGAAGGGCGCACCACATACAAATGGGACCTCACTGTTTTTTTTGGAGGTAATACACCCAAAAAGGACTCCACCGCACAAGGCCACACACATTGGTTGTTCCGGTGTGTGAAAATTCTACTACACCACCTTAAGGTGCTTTAAAGGGCTTTAGAAGTGAAAAACATCAAACATAAAACGCGCCAACCGTTAAATCCCCATAGAAGCCAATCTCGTCTAAAAAGCTATCAATGCCTCAAACGCGCCATGAAGATGAGCAGATGAAAATCGTTCACAATTCACCCGAAAGGATTTCCAGGATTTACATGCAAAGAACGAAACATACTCATATCCCGGCGTAGAGCACCGCCGCAGCAGTGGGTACTGGGTATGTAGGTGGGTGTATTGAAATTCAATGATTTTCCGCGCTTTTTCACATCACCACTTGCTTGCTTATCATGTGCCGTGCCGATGAAATTGAGTCCTTTCTAGTCACGCAGCTGAATATATATCTGCGGTGTTTTACACATGCAAGGAGGCCGGCGCGTCGTCGTCTATGCGGCGAAAGGAGTGGGTGGGACATTGTCGTGGTCTCCTTACTTTCGCACCTACACGTCGTGTATGATCTAACTGTAATGCTAAGTGCCTTTGAGCATTTCAGGCACGTCACCATAAAAAAACGCTGTTCGCATACAAAAGACGTGTTATACATACCGCTCGGTCATCGGCGTCGGCGGCGTCGTTGTTGTCGTCGCTCTGGCAGGTTTATCAGGAGTCGTGGATCGTTCCCAGGAATCGCATAATCCTAAAGAAGATGAAAAAGGATTTTCTGGATTTTCTGGAGGCGGTGTATATTTTCAAGGTCACTTTCGGGTGTCTCTTGGTGTACGACAATATTTCGGCTGCTTTTAGAGGGGTTATTTTGTTTTATGAAGGCCTGAAAGAAAAACAAATTAAAATTTAATTTAGGCTGGAGAGAGGGCATACCGGCAATATGGAAGAACATGATGCCCCAAAATATGAATTCATATGTACCCGAAAGCATGTTTTGCTGTTGACACAGATAGTCCAGTCAAATGGTCGGAAAAAAGGGACCATCTGTGCATTTTGGGTAGGCAACGATTTTTTTTAAAATCTATTGGGGTTGTCGATTCTGAGTATAAAAATGAATTTTTGGGATTCTACCTAGAAGATGTAAGAAAGCCCTACAGCATTTTTTCTTGTAAAATTTAAAATGAATAAATTGTAGCGTTTCAAAGAATTTTCGATCAAATATTTTCACATTTTCCGGCTTCTAACTTGTTTATTATTAATTTTACGTGAAAAAGTTATTTAATAAGAATTGTAGAATAAAATATCTCTATTCAGAATTTTCGTACGAGTGACGG
Source organism: Neoitamus cyanurus (assembly GCA_947538895.1). Lineage (NCBI taxonomy): Eukaryota > Metazoa > Arthropoda > Insecta > Diptera > Asilidae > Neoitamus > Neoitamus cyanurus. The sequence continues at coordinate 11,539,937 of OX384544.1, read as the reverse complement.
TTAGCGAGATATCGCTAAAAAAAACCGCTCGCACACTAATTTTCAAGATGATAATGATGGGGAGGGGTAGATTTCCGAAAATTCTTCGCAGTGAGCAATGAAACACATATAGTCCGGTCAAAATAGACGAAAAAATTGAGGTAGGTTTGCATCATCAAGTTCAAGTGTGGCTAGGCAATCAACTGGAGCCAGAAGACTGGGGTTGGAAATTAGTAGATAATACTTTGGAGCCAATTCAAACTTTACACCCACCTGCTCCGGAAAGACTTCTCAACACCATCTTTTGCAATTGCAAAATAGTAAAAAAGTCGGGTTATTTTGTTCACCAGTATGTACTAATTGCCAAGGCCAGTCTTGCTCCAATGTTGAATCAACTTCAATAGATGAAGATTTTTATGATATCAATGAGGGCACAACTGATGTGTCTTCTCCACATATTCAGCTAGAAGAACAAGAAGAAGAAGAAAACGAAGAAGATATAACTATTGAAGTGGCATTTGAAGATTATCAGTCAGAATAACATCTTCCCGAAACCAACAGTAATTCGTGCGATTTAAATCATTTTCAATAGTACCATTTTCCAGTCCATACAATATTTTTTAATAAAAGTTAGTTACAATAGATCGTGGACTATGCCTACCGGGGACACCACGTTAAAAGAAATGCGCCGAGTACACTACCTCACAGGTGGGGCGGAAATGTGTGCATATTATGTAAAGTACGACTTCTTCAACTTTTAGAATCGCTATATCAGGAATGGTGATTCTTAGAAAAAAAAGTATAAGGACAATTTTTGTAGATAATATCATGGTCTACAGCTTTTGTCCAATCTATTTTTATGATAAAACTTATCGTTTACCGAAAAAATTGAAAAAACCATTTTTGTTGACCTTTGACCTTTAATAACTTTTTTTGCAGATATCGGATCGATGGGGACTTTCAGTATTTTATTTGTAATAATGTTCCCAAGGTATGTACCAATTTTCAGCTCTATGCGAATTAATGCAAATTGAAATGTCTAATTTGACCGGACTAATAGAGGTACAAACCTAGAACAAAATCCGTACCAGAGTTTGTGGAGCGCGCTTGAGCATAGGGGAAAGTGTGAGACGCAGGTAGCGTGCAAGGAACCTTTGCGTGATGTACTTACGAGTTCTAGCCGTAAATCGCTGCGACGACACGGTCGAACGAACGAAATGTTTAATGCTCCTATACTCGTGTGCGCTGCTTGAAAGTTCCACTGATGCAGTCGCAGGATAACGAATGTTTTACAGAAATCGATATTTTGCTTCTTGGAATAATACGCCGATGTATTGACTGGCATTTGTTCTCTGGTGAATTGATTTATAATTTGTACTTTGCGAGGAATTAAATGCTGAATAAATTCAAAGCTTTGTCTCATAATAATGTCTCAGTCGCGTTAGCTTACTCTAGGTATCAGATCTCACTCCAGTGAGACTGAGATAGAACTTTTGGTATACGCCTAAGGCTGAATTTTGCAGTTTAATAAATACTCGTATTCGTATATGCACAATCAATCGATCATATTGACCCGTATTGACAGACAAATTTTTTTGCGCCGTATCGCATAATTTTCTGAAATAATTTGTATCCCGGAATGGAAACATACGAAGATGATTTGTAATTATGGACCCAAGATTCACTAACGATAATAGCGTGAAGTTGTCGTGAATTCAAAATTCGACCCAATTTTGAAGTGGCACATTCGATTTGGTTCATATATTCAACACCCAATGCCAGAAATATTGTTATATCGTGTAAAATGATACAGTGACGATCAGTTGTAAAATTAGACAAAGATATTAAGAACAGGGTTTTGAAGTGGTGCTGCAATAATTTTATTTTGCCAACAAATTTGAAGGAGACTGTTACAAAATTGGGGCGCAAATGGGATACTTAGATTAATCCCTTTGTCAACAAAAAAATATACATTAATGTTGCTCCGCTGTTGTTTGCGACAGCTCTCGTTTTTCAAAATGTCAACAGCCAAAATTTTCCAGATGAATTGCATAGGTGAATTTTTTGAGGTAACCCAAATTTTTTAATGGGCCTTCGCAAATATAGTTCCTTACGCCAGCGCTTCAAAATATCCCTCGTTAAGACACCTCCGCCCTTAGATCAGGCTTTATAAATATAGTCCAATTTGTCAGAATTCACGAAATACGACTGTAAACAAAAGAGATGAACGCCAGAATGTCTAGCCTAGGCCCTGTTTACTATTTCATTTTCAAGGCTCTCATCTATTATCAGCCGCAAGTTCAAAGAAAATTGCTTTTTACAACTGTGGCCCAATTTGAGGGCGTTAATGACCAAGGTGGTACTAGCAAAGGTCTAAGGTCCTCATAAATCTCAGTCTCGGTGTTGAAAGCGATTCGTGAGAAAATCACTAAAAATACTATTCAACCCGCCAATGTCATGCAGCACGCACTGAGGTGTACGCCACTTCAGCGAACATCTTCTTTTATTGGGGAAACAGAAAAGATTATCTAAAAATAATCGCGTCCAGCGATGTCAACCCGTCAACACTAAATTTATTGCCCCAACAGGTCTGACGTCAAGCGGAAAGTCGTTAAATTTCGAGATTGCCCTTAGTTGCCACTCATTATATGGGGGGGACACTCCGCACGTCCTACGCACGTTGACCATTTTCAACAAATCACTTAAAACAAAAAAAAAAACAGGAAAAATACAAGAAAAATCGTTTACTTCAGAAAACCACCCCACAGTTGATCGTCCACACGATGGGAAGTAATTTGAGGATCCACAAATCCACAAGACAATTTACGTGTGGTGTGTGGAAAAGACCCAACCTCTTGGACACCCATCAGGCTTCCTCTGCCCGCCCCAAACACGACGATGATGGAGGCGATTCGGCGGGACAGACTAGACGATGCGAAGAACGAACGCCAGAGACATTACGGCGTCAGCACGGGAATTAATCCGGGCAATGATTTTGAAATATTTTTTTTCTTTTTCAATCTTTTGTTTTGCTTCGTTGCAGGAACAATTTTGTTTTTTCTTTTTTTTTTTGCATAGATGAAAAGAAATGAATATTCGGACATTGATACACCGCGTCTGGGTCGTATGCGCTCAAGAAAGCAGCGGGGAGCGGGAGAACTCGACTTTTGGGTTTTGTTTAGCACACACGACTAGATGTAAAATAATGAAAAATAAGGGGGATTAATGAGGCGTTAAAAGCAGCACGCTTTGAATTTGCGAGATGGATCCAGACCGGCAGGAGGGGCTAAAAATAGTTGCCAGACAATATAAAGACGCAATTTACTGCATTGGTCAAGCTGGATTTGTGCACTGCTGCTCCTCACAGTTTATTCGCCTTGAAGGAGCAAGAAAGTTGCCTATAGCTGGGCTGCTGCCAATATCGTGACAATTTTAGTTTGCACTCTCTCAACACACTTTTACGATTACTTTGACGGAGTATTCGATGGCTATTTGAATGAATTTCCTAACTTACTTTTTGTAATGCTGAAGGGCGTGGAAAAAGCCAGTCTAATAAATTAAAGAAGATCTGAGGGTAAAAATACCGCTGTTGAATTTTATAGGTTTTTGTATAATATCACTACAATTTAGATTTATGGGGAAAAACTAGACGCTGACGTCATTCATATATAAAACTCTAGCATCTAATTTATTTAATTAAATTTTATTTTTCCCTTGAAAATTGTTAAGGCTCTTTAGCGGCAAGGCGATCGTTTTATGTAAGGCCTGCAATTAAAGAAAAAACACAACAATGACACTCTGGCATGTGCAAACGAATATAAACACACACACACACACTCATACACAATTTAAAAAAAATCCACTTTGAATAGAAGAATGGAATAGGGCTCAAATGAAAACTGAAACTTTCTACTTTCAGAAAAAAATTAGTGGACTTCTGGAATTTAAGATGACGAATTCAATATGGCGACAGAAAAAATTAAACTTCACTAGGAGGTTTTCGAGGTCACTGATTTCCAATCTACATTCCAAAAAGATGAACTTCAAGGGATTGCCTTGAAAATCCGCACTAGGGGTTTTTCGGGGTGACTGATTTCGAATCTGCTATCAATATTTCCAAATATGATATCACCCCCACCCCGCTGAGTTTCATAGGAGGGGGGGGGATGTAAATTGAAGAAAAATATGTTTCATAATACTGTTGTAAAATATCTAAAAGCATTTGAAACACAAAAATAGAAAAACAATTGGAGAAAGTGGGCAAAAATATTTACTTGTGAAAATGAAGAGGTATAGATTTTTTCGAGATTAAAGTGAAAAATTGAAATATCTCGGTTGTTGTCTAAATCCGTAAATGTATGAAGACTTAAGGGCTTACATAGGACTTGAAGGAAAAAAAAACAACTTTTTCAAAAAATTGTATTTTAAAAACCAAAAATCTGTTTTATTTGAAATTTACACATAGAAAAGTCCTCTTTTTTTGCGGTAGGCAGAATATATCGGTGCAGGTTCATCTGAAATCAAAAATTCAAAAACTTACTTATAGTTTATACCTTTGGCTCGTGATTGAACGAAGGAATTGAAAAAAAAAATGAAAGTTAAAGTTTTGAAATAAGTTTGAATGTATTTTCGTCACATATTTTTGAGCATTTTTTCGATTTTTTTTATTTAAAACAATTTTTTTCGTATAAAACAAGAACGAGTCAACCAATTGAAAATCCCTTCGTTCAATCACGAAACAATACTATAAAGAGAAACTGTGCAAAGTTTCAGCAAAATCGGTCGATTCGTTCTCGAGAAATCATGCCTACCGCAAAAAAAAGGCTGGACGAGGAAAACTGCAGGAAAATTTTCAATATTTTTAGCTGAATTTTTTTTTACTATTTCTTGATATGCTAAACTTTCCTATGTGTAAAATTCAAATAAAATAGAATTTTGGTTTTTAAAATACAATTTTTTGAAAAGGTTGTTTTTTTTCCTTCAATACCTATGTAACCCCTTAATGATGAAAAGCTTTTTAGTAAAATTGAACAGAGTGTAAAAGAGGTAGGAGTTTACTCTGTATTTTTTTTTTGCAAAAACAAGGGTAGCTGTCAGGGTGTGAAAATCATTTGAGAACATAGAAACCATGCGGGGCAATGTGTGGGCCAAATTTGGGATGAAAATATTGATAAATGTAGAAAATGTGGGTTGAAATTGGAAACCTTTTGAGAGCGGCAAAAGCGGTGTGAAATAAGGGAATAAAAATTTAATGGTATCCCGGTCAATGCCAGATTCGAGAAAGCCAGAAATAAATTAAAAATTATTTTCTTTAACCTCTTCCTCTTCCAATGATCCCTTAAAATTCCGCCATACATCGACAATTAATCGGCCATTGGCCTGATTCTCATTATATTTGTATGACCCGCTCCAAATTCCTGTTTATATTATAATGCAACTGGCGTTTATTGGCGGTCACTGAAATCAAGGGAAATCACTGAAAAAAATTGTATCTGAGTACAATGACCCAAATGCATGGCGAATGGCCCAAAATGTGAATTGTCTATTCTTTCGATTCGAGCAGGCTGCAGGTCTAGATGTCGTAAAAACAAAAATTTTACGACGCACTAGAAAGCACAAGGCGCCACTTCGCTGCACCCAGCCGCTTCTTTACCGCTTTGAAGATTATTTACAGAAAATTGCCAAATTAACGTTCGAGTTCAATAATCGAAATTGGCATACAAAAGTCCCATCTCAGCCCCAATTGGCAGTAGCACAATCCACTCTAGTATCTGCCCACGAGTGTCCCATTTGTCCCAGAGAACCGCAGCGGTTTCAATATCCCCCAGACGGTTATTTGTGGGCAATAATTCACGAAAAGGCCACCAACGATGCATGCACTATCTGCGATGTATTGCTGCCAAATTTAGAGGGAGCCATAGAAGACCACACTCCAAGGTCACCGCAGAGAAAGTGTTGGGCATTTGCCAGGACAAGTCCTGAAGCTCTCGTGACCGCAAGGGCGGGTATAATTCTCGACAACTGTATCACTGGCGGTTGACTTCTAACGACAGCTTTTCAGACGTTCGTGGGATTTATGGGTGGTATCATCCACTACGCTGCTCCTCCACAAAATCCACCCAGAGGACTTAACAGCTTGTAAATTTGGGAACAGTTCTGGATGCAGTCATCGTTGCCTTCACCGCTCGACTATGAAAACATTTCCTCTAGGGAATTCGGTGGCATTACTTTGCTGCACATCGAACTGGGAATTAGGGCAATTGGGGATAAAATAACTTTACTTTTGTTCAGGCGGGTTATTTGGTAGTCTAATATCAGCCGAACAGGGATTCCGGTTTTAGAGAGTGGCAACTAGCAACTCTGCTACCACTAGCTCCAGCATAGTTTCCCTTGTGTGCCAAGGCTGCACGCGATGCATTTCAACGCGTGTGATGAAAGATTTAGGGGAATTTTGGCCTGGTTACCGCAGCAATTGTTTGGTTTGCTTATTCGGATACTTGCCAAATTAAAATCAATTAAAGTTCAATTCAGGCAAAATCGGACAAAATGCGAAGTAGAACGGATTTATAATGTGGTCGGCGGCGGCTATTTTTGGCGGGTCGTTATAGTCATAATTTTTGCTAAATGGGACATGTCGGACGAGGAAAGTTTACAGAAATTGAGCGGCTTGAGGTTGAGTCAGTCTGACTGTCTATGGGTGGTGGGAAATTTCATATTCTGTTGGTAAGAAATAGAGGAACAAAGTAGCTAAACACATGCCTTTTGTGTGGGTTGTGTGTGCTGGCTTTTTTTTGCCAGAGAGGGCGTTACCCTGCGTTTGTTGGTACAGATCAAGAGACACATGTGTGCTTTGTCAATGCATTTCAAATTAATGTTCACTCACTGAGAAGTTCTAGCACTGCGACTCAAATTATGATTTTCCCCTAGGCGTTTTTTTTTTCGCAGCAGTTTTCCGTATGTATTCCGAAGTAGTCGAAATTAATCACCTCTTGGAATTCCAGAACTTCCAGGTTTTGGATTTTGCAATGTGGTTTCTGATGAGGTGCTGCAAGCGGTCTTATCCATTAAATTGGATGTCGTGGATGCTGATAACATGCATCCAATGTTTCTAAAGTACATATAAATATATAATACATATATTTTGCAGTCTTTATTGCAAGTCTTTAACACCTGCTTACCTACGTCCCGACTTCTTGCTAGCTAGGAGGATCGCCAATCTGGTATCTGGTAGATCATAATCTATTGAACTCCTAGCAACTTAGTTTTTGCTCAGGGCACAATTGCAAAAGGGCGCTATTAAAGGTGTCCACGGATATTCGTACATCGCTTGACAGGGACAACATTGGTATATTGGCCCTCTTGGATTTTTCAAATGCTTTTGACAGCATCTACCACAATAGACTCCTTTTCAAACTGACGGAGCGTTTTATAATAACTTTTCTAACTTCTGGTCTCGTTTCTCTGGTGTGTGGTGTGTGTGCCTCAGGGATCCATTCTTGACCCGTTACTTTTTAGTTTGTATATAAACAATCTTCCGGAAGTGATTAATGATGTAAATATACATATGTACGCTGTAAAAATTATGTGGTTGGAGGCTGCCATAGTCAGTTGTACTATTTTAGTTTAAATTTCGTTTTTTTATGTATTCACTTTATTTATGTGCAGAAAAATAACTGAAAATTATGTACCTACTACCCCTTTTCAAAATAAATAAAAATATTCTATAATATAAAAGCGAATGTTTGGTACGAATCGACAGCCAAACCAATTGATCGATTAACTTCATATTCACAACATATGTTAGCATTATGTTAGATTACGAGTATGATAGTATTAGTATAATAGTAGTAGTATTATAGTTATGAAGGTGTAGTCCTGATAGCCGGCACCACAATCTAACTTCTATACCAATGGGCCGATTGTACCCATATTCATTCCATATATTAGTTATCTTGCGAGAAAGCTTAATAGGTCAGTGATTTTCCCAAAAATTCAACCCCTACAGGGATAAAATGATAAACTGACTTACTTGAAACTCTGTGTATACACTCCACCCCATAAATAATGGAACATGTATCTCAGAATTTCTAAAATTTCAATCCGGAGATATGTTTTATATATTTTTCGACCAATTTACTTGAAACTTTGGATAAAACACTTTTCCTATGCCATTTGGGAGCCAATAACTTTAAACGAATTCCAACAGCAGCGGTGGCTCAATTCAGTGGTAAGCATATGCAACAATGGCATAGTAGGTACGGGGGGAGCAAGCCGTGGGTCTGTGGTTCAAAACCAGGCCATGCCGAAAGTTTAGTTTTCAACTTTTTTTTCACTTTTTCCAATTTTGTTCCACTAGATGATTTTTGAAGTGAAAACTTCTTTAGCGGGGCCTTGCACTTTTTTGGGATGGGTACAAAATGTTAAACTCGCGCAGGTGTCACGTGTCCTGATCGAAAATTCGTAAGACAGAGGAAGAGTGTGAAGGCCAGCGCGGCGTAGGAGAGGAAGTAATATCCCCCTCGTTTAAGCGGTGCAGGGCGCTTGCGCGAGTGTGCGTGTGTGTTTGTACTACAGCCTGCTACGCGATCCACGGATGGTGTCTGCTGATGGCTCGACCGTCTGTATACTTGTAAAATTCGTGTACCATATATACCGATTGCCCACGATGGCGGTGTTATGGGGGATGTACACTGGTCGCTTTTGGCGTGCGACTAGTCGCTTCACAAATCGCCTCACCAAGCCGCATCGCTAGCTCATTTACACAGGTGACTAAAATCGCATGCGGCTTAGTCATTTCCTTCTAAAATGTTGAGTAGAATAGATGTTGTTCGTGCCGGAATTGAAATTGTTAGTTATTCAATTATTCAATCAATTTACAAACTTGAAGAACAAAGAGTGAAGAAAAAACAAAAGGAAAGAAGAAAACGTTCATGTTAGGTACGTGGATGGATTTTCGACGTAAGGTCTTGGGCGCTTCGAATACGTTACTGGTGGAATGGAGTTTAGAAGATCCTGATTATTTTAGAAAACGCATAAGAATGACTACAGATCAGTTTAATACTTTACTACATAAGGTTACTCCGCTCATACAAAAAAGGGATACCCGTATGCGTAAAGCGCTTTCTCCGAAAATTAAATTAGAAATAACCCTGAAGTTCTTGGCTACCGGTGACAACTACTCAAGTCTTGCAGAGTCATTTAGAGTTCCAGAATGCACGATTAGCCATTTTTTGAAGCATGGATGCCTTTCATAGCATTCCAACAACTCAATTATATTATTTTTATTCATTTTTGTTGCGGAACACTTCTACACGCCGCAAGCAATCGCCTGGAACTGATCGTTTACACGGTCGATTTTAGTCACCAGCCGCATGCGGCCGGTCGCCGCGCGGCCAAAGTCGGATGCTACCCAACTTTGGGCCTTGCGGCTTTAGTCACCTGCGGCCTAGCCGAATTGCCATTTAGACGGTCGATTTTCGCCGTGCGGCGTAAATCGTGCGGCTTTAGTCACCAGTGTACATCCCGCATTAGACACACGAGCGAAGCGAGTACGTTAATAGCTATCGTGGGCAATCGGCTACTTATCGCCCCGTGGTTAGTTCACGACGGGTTTCCATGCGGTAAAGTACTATTTACTCCGACGTGTGATGAGTTTTCACTTCTGCCGGCACTCCCAGAGTGCACCCGTTGTTTTTTTTTTTAAATTTTCGGTCTATTTTTCTAAACTATTATTAAATGCTTTTTCCTTCATTTTACACATCCTCACTACTGCACCGCCTCTCCTATATGTTCCAGCGGGGTAGGAGTGGTGCCATTAAATCATTACCGGGTACTGCTAGTAATATAGTATAAACAGTCTTCCATAGGGTCCATTCAAGTAGTAGGTAAACTCATTTTTTATTGATTTTTGACCAAACCGACCACCGATAAACGTGCTTACCTTATACCTGAATGGCCCCATATATCAGCTATAAACTGCATTGTGATTCTCCATATGTTGGACGCGCTTGTAAAAATCCATGTTTTATGAATATATTGAAAGGAATTTATTAGCATTGAATTTCTGTGCAACTTCGAATTTTTTTCTCGTTTATCCGTGTACGGCCCTGCATTGTCATGTAGTAAAATGAATGAACATTTAGTTTCGAAGGGTGCATGACTTACGTTCATTCAGACTTTACGTCGGACACATCCAATCCACTTGTTTACACTAAAAACAAAACAAGTTAAGTGACGCGATTTAATATCTTATTTTCATCTATTCACGCAGGGTGGAAAATCACACTGTCCGGGAGTAAACGACAATTAATTAGCCACCTCTCACATGGGCAAAATGAGCATTCCCCATCCCACCCGACCCCTACATTCGTATCCCGGGGAGTACCCGGTGGAAACAAATGTTAAGTGGTTGCAATTAAACGCCTGTCGTGCGCTATAATTAGCCCAGACTGCATGGATAGGCCTAAAAAAGCATACTGGATGCCCGAAATAGTATCGAAAAAAGCGCAAAAAAACATAAGACGACCGAACGTTGAGCCTTTTCCGTGCTCGACGGCCATAAAAACGGTGTGAGAAAGCGGCCCGCGTAAGCAGCAGGCGCTAATTTTAGTGTGATTCCGTTTATTTATACGCGCGTGTCTAAACGGAGAAATTAGATGCAATCACGCGTGTTCCATTTGTTCCACCGACTATACGCCCGCGGCTGCTGCTGTTTACCTTATCGCCTTAAATTATCATATTCTCAAATTCGCCTGCGATATTTCCTTGAAAAATTCGATGAAACTGCCGTAAAGTTGATGAAAAGGTGAAGCCACCTTGCATGAGCGTCACGGGGCTCACGCAGGCTGTAAATCCCTTGCCAGACGACTATATGAAATTCTTGTGGGAGGCGCTACCTTTCTTATCATGCCGAAGGCATTCTGTCACTTCGTTTCATTTAGGGCACATGTTAACCGGCTGCGTACACGGCGAAAACTGTAAACAAGAATTTAGGTGAAGTCAGTACCTCCGCCGCACGGAGTGAATGAATGCCGCGAATGAGTCCCCCAACTCCGAACTCTTGCAGGACGCCTTAGACGTAAATTCATTCATCAGGCCACATAATACGTCAGCCGCAATTGAATACGATAACCTCCAGTAGGCGGCCTGGGAAAGTTGCCATCCTTCATCCGAAGGGCAACTAGAAATAAAATAGAATGGCACGCAACAAGCAAGCGTCGTGCTGCTGCTTAAGTAAACGTCCTTCCCATAGAATCACCCAGCAGTAATTTTTTTCTATTATTCTCAAGTAATGACGTCAATAAATTGTGCCCTGGACTGATTTACTCGTTACATAAGGCCACGAACGGGATGCATGGACGCCCGCAGGGAAAACGACTATTATTCGTCCACTCCGACGTCATCGCTGATTTTCTTACATATGTTAGATGAAAAGCAGTGCAGGTGACACGCCGTTTGTTTTCTGTGATTTGATTTGATTGGAAAACTGTTTGCTTAAAGGTTTTCTTCAATTTCAAAATCGCCACCTTCGGGGAAGGTCAGAGGACCTGTGGAGTATCTGCCACTGACAACATCAAAAGATGTTTCACGCGCCATTTCAATCCATGTCGTAAGGTTGGGAGGGGGCGGACATAGACAGCTTTTGCGTAATGGAAGAGGGTATAAGGTTTATCCAAGCGACTAAGCGATTCCCGGTAGCAATCAGTGACCGACCTTCAAGGGCAAAGGCCAATGGACTTGGATGAGGATTGCCTGACATATGTATCCATTTGCTGGTACATACATTGCCTTGTTCCTCCTTGCCATTTATTTTTTTTCGGGATTCTAACCCACCCTAATGAGTCGTTTGCCAAAAACAACCCCAAAAATAGCAGAGAGTACCAATTAACGTCATCCCACAATATCGTCCCTTGCCTTCCATCGCTTGATCCCTATGGCTCGCGTACCCATCAATAATTCATGTCCAGTCGAAATGGTTAGTTCGTATCCCCAATAATTTCATCGCCTTTGAACGTGGATGGAATTTTAAAATTTTAATTTGCTTTTCATTTTTTTTTCTTCTTTATTTGTTATTTGAGGTGGGCGGATGGATGTGTGGTATGATATGTATGTATGTGCTCTTTGCACGGTTCAGTTCTCAATAAAAGGCAAGGAACATTGACTCTGGATGGCGGGTTCCCCGTGAGAATGTTAAAGTCCACGTGCAAGACGTGCTGTGGAAATTTTCTAAAAAGGTTCCCATATGGTGTTTACCCACAAGGAAAGCTTTTTAAATTTTGGCCCATACATCAAAATGTGTAGGAAAGTTTTTGAACGGATGTGGGCAATGAAAAATCAAGAAGAACTTCAACAATTTGGGAGAATGTCTGTTAGGTGGAAACAAATTTGGTGCACGCGTTTCTATGGGATATTCCTTCGAGACATCGAGGGTACACATGCTTAAAAGCTGTACTAGATAAATATGAAGTTCGAAGTCAAACTTCGATTACACGTGAAGTTAATGCCTAGGGAATTTACGCTGGTAGGAGGTATGACCTTTTGAACTGCATCTTTTAAATTTTTAGGGATGAACCGAACGGTGTAGAACGAAAGAAACGAGTTTCGTTTTATTTAAATATTTTGTCGCCGTTTTTACATACATACATATGTATATCGAAGTCAATTTGCGTGAGTCAGTCACCCAACGCTTTATGCGTACCAGCGCTTGTTCAAACATAAGATTGTTAGTGTGAGTGTGTGTGTGTAGACATTTTGTTAAAGGAAAATATTCAGTGATGGAAAAAGAAACTAATGGATCAAATGTCCCATTGAAAAAAATTGAATGGAAAATATGTACTAGAGGAAAATTTAGAATGAAAAAAGTGACCCCTTACCGACAAAAGGATACGTGCGACCACCAACAAATTTTGTGATTTACATTTCATTTTAAAAGATATCTCGTAATAAATAAAATAAAAACATAGTATAAAAAGCAAAAAACACAACAATGGAAGAAACAAAAATTATGAAACAACAAAATAATCATATTTTCTTTACTTAATTCAAATCGACACATAGGTACGGTGATGTTCACAGTATAACCGTGGTCGCATGCCGCAATAACAGAGTTTTTATGTAAGTAGGGCAAATCAGCCCATAACTTTTCTCTTTTTCTTATCATTCCTTTGAAGTTGAATTATTTCGATCGTTTGATCTGCCATTTTGAATTTTCAAATTTCGATAGCAATACGAAGTGCGCATCCTCCAATTGCCCCTAGCTTTGATTTTTATGTCAATCCGTTGAAGTTTAAGAACTTTGGTAGCCATCTTGAATTTTGAAATTTGAGCAGTTTCGGTCGCCCTATTGAATCCGTTATTTTGAATTTAGAAATTTTCATTGAATATTCGAAATTTTCGACCCTAAAACCCCTTAGTTTGGATTTTTGAGGTAATCCCTTGAAATTTAGTTTTTTCGGTAGCCATTTTGGCGCCTGCCATCTTGAATTTTGGTAGATTTGAATTTCGTATTCCCGAGGACGTCTTCAAATTAAATTTCTTTAAAACTACTTAAAATCGAGAAATTTGCGTCGCCGTATATATGTATGTATTTGATCCGTCACTGTGAATTTGAAAATGTTTATGACAGATTCGAAAACAGTGGCCCCGAGACCCCTCAGTTTAACTAATTAAATAAATTAACTAGCCAGTGGTCATCTTGGAGCCGTCATTTTAAAATTTTGCATTTTGTCAAAATAACAAATAGGCCATATGCTAAGTTGGAAGATGTACTCTCTTGTGTGAAAGAATGAAGTCTATCGAAGCAACCGTTTAGGCGGTTTTGAGTAACAACCAAACAAAAAAACACAATTTTACTTATATATATAGTACATATGATATTTGTATATATATACCGTTGGATAGCTTGGTTCTTCGGAAACGTTTTAGGCTATATGTAATTACAGGGTTTCAAAATGGCCGATCCAATATATCGACCGAAAACGTTCAACTGCAAGGCATTGCTTTGAAAACGCGTTTAATTATGTTTTTGGGGACTCTGACTTCGAATCTACTATTCAAACTTGAGAAATTAAAATTAAAATATAATTCTCAACTTCAATTGATTTACGTGAAAATGAACATATCAGGGTTTTTGGGGTCGCTGATTTTAAATCTGCTATCGAAATTTTTAACTCCAATATGGCGGCCAAAATTTAGGTAAATGATCTTTCATGGAATTATGTCCTTAAATTTTGTGTTTTCGGAATAACTGCCCTTTTCTAAGCTTTCATGTTTAATATATGCACGAAACCAAAACCCAAACAAATATATAAAAATGTTTGCCTATCCGTCTGTTTGTCCGGGATAATCTCGATAACGGCTAAACCTATTTTAATAAGATCTTTACTCCCGGGAATAAATTGGCCAATGAATGTTTCAACTTTCAGCAGTCTAAAATGTTAAATAATAATTTTTTCCATGAATCACATCCTCATCGAATATGTATATTTCCGAGCACCTACAGGTTGCCAAGTGAATTAAGATACGACTTTACTCGGAACATAATTTATATCTTAAATCCCCCGGCAAAGATATAAAAAAAAACGAAGACAAAACTCTCCAAGAAATCGCAAAGCACTTTACCACCATAACGGAGCAGCTCAGCATTTATTATCCACAGATCCATGCCCTCGTACTTCTCCGATCCCTAAACAGTTTTCAAGGACAAGTCCAAGTCCAAGGATGCTGAAGAAACCGGGAGCCCCCATACCCGCCATCACTAGGGTAAGTAACATATAGACACGAAGAACTTCTGTTTGGACAGGCGATGGGCAAATACGCAATTTGCTGTGCAGTGAGCACAGGACAGTCCCGGGCACGAAAGGAGTGTCTGGGCTGATAGTGTGATTGCAAGGGAAGCTATTGCGGGTTCTTTGACCCCAAACTGAAATAACCAAGGGTTTAAGTGGGTTCTAGCGAGGGCATTGCAACCAGGACTTTCGTTGCACAATGGCAAACAATGACCAAGGTCTTCCTATGTACATGCAGCGGAAATTTTCCAACCATTTAAAAGTACTGTACCGTGGACTGTGGGCAGGTCTTCTCAATCAAATGTAGGTGTTGTGATGCGTTCGATGGCTCTGCAGTTTAGAGGTTGTTGCTGTGAGCAAAAAAGGTGGGGGGGGGGGGGTCTTTTCAGTGGAAAGGTGTGCCTTCGCAGTTCTGGAATTCAACTTCGAGCATCATCCAGACCGAACAAATTTTGCTTTCAAGGGGACCAGATAACGCTCAGTTCTAAGAATCCTTCTACGTAGGAATGTATGTATATCAGGTAACAGTTCCTCTCGGATACAGGACACCTCCCAGGGGTGTGTGCATGCCAAAAAACAAACATAATCCGGACAAAACGGCTTCATGGGTATTTTTGTGATATCCTTCACCTGTTCCCGAAATAAATTCAGGCTAATTCCCACTTTACTGTTGAACAAATTAAATTTACCCGAATTTGTTTCGATCCCAAGGGACCAGGACGGAGAAATTCAGCACTGTAACAATCCGCCAAATAATACACTCCTCGCACACTGCGATTACTCTGGCCATCATCGCAGGGGCAAGCCGGGCGTGAACCCGACGCGCGACGGTGTCCAACTCTTCATTCGCCCACGTACGCCACCATTCATGTCGACACACAGTCAAGTATCATCAGGCGACCTGTTTGTTTGCTGCCACTTTGAGAGATTTATCTCCTCCTAAAGGGAATGTGTGGCTGCTTGCGATAGACCTAAAGAGGCTTGGCTGGTGGCAGCAAACCTGGTTAGCGACTCGTCCGGGATTATAACAATCTGCGGTGGAGGGGGTGATGCCATAAAAATCTTTATAGAGTCACTAAAAGGGCGCGGATTCGGAGAATGTCAGCTAAAAATAGCGCCCTCCCACCGGACGAGGGCTAATCCATTTCGCTCGCCAACAGCCGTATTGTCTTCGTACTCGTATCCGTGTGCCCGACTCCACAATTTAAGGAGTGGGGAAGATGAGGATTTAAATTCCTCCGGAGGAATCGTACCTTTTGGACGTTATTTACCGGACCAAGGGAGGTACGCTCACTCCTGATGGGTGAACGAACGAATTAATGAATGGATTGGTTTACGATTTTCAGCGGAAAGTTTGCTCTGCTCAGCTCGTAAGGAAGCGCCCTTTCCTTTCCCTCTAACTGTATTATCACGTTATACCTTCAGATTGATATTTTATGGGGAAAATGCGATTGCAGAGCTTGAGGGGTGGGATACTGCGCTAAAAGCTTGATTACCATAATTCTGCTGAAAAAGGGTATTTTGGGAAAGGGTAACTGAATTTTATCATTCTCGACCTTTCCCTTTTACCGGTTGAAGAGGTTTATGGGAATATTTTAAAAGTGAACGAGGTGATTCGTACTGGAATAACAAAAACTTGTATGAAGCACATTCCCTTGATACCCCCCTGTTCGATTTGTGATAGGATTGTTTGTCTGAAAAACATGAACTACCAATAGTCCGACAGCTGGCTGCAAAAAAGCTGACCGATCGAGGTACAGGATGAAATGTATTTTAAATGTAAGTACTCACACCGCCGTAAGAAAAATCATTGTGTACCTGGGCAGAACTGATGCACAAGTTTGGTATGTTGCTAATAGTAGGAAAATCCTTTTTCGTGAATATCTCATCTCCTAGACATGCTAAATGAAAAATTTAATACAAAAATGGCACAATGATTAGATTCCTCTAAACTACATTGCTCGTTAGTCGTTAATGTAGATTAAGAATAGTATTGGACCTAAAACTGCGTCCTGGGGGACTCCACATTTCACTGGCAGATAGTTACTGTCGGCTTGGCCAATTCTAACAACTTGGGTTCTATCAGACATGTATGAACGAAATAGAGAAAGCTCTTTCTTTCTTAAGCTAATTTTATTTGTTCATAAATACAGATAAAAATTAACGATGCTCCACTAGCATGCAGAGTTCGGAGTAGTCAACCATAGTTGTGTGGCAAATGTGGGTGATTCTATTAAAGGGTGTGTTAATGTCAACCGTGTATGTATCCATATAAAACCCACGAGTACGAGACTGAATGCCACCAGAGGGCAAACCCGTTGTGACCCCAAAAAGGCTAAATTTAAACCGAAAGTCGCCAGGCATCCGGAGTTCCCATACTATATTTACTAAGCACCCTCTTAGTCAAGCAGCCCTCGACGTATGCTGCTCCACCTTAGCTAGCACCTTACTATAAGCCAAAATTACTCTACTACCAAAGTAAACAAAAGTAAGTTTCACTGACCAAATACATAATGTATATAAAGCAGATCATTATTAGTTTTAGAAGCGCACTTCTCTATAAGATGTGTGAGACAGTTAAGGTCCAACCATGTACCCTTGAGGGTTGATACCAAAGTTTAGAAACAAAGTCAGAACAGATTTTTACTCGGGCATTAAATGCTACGATTATATTCCTCCTAAACACTGAGTGCAAGCATGGATAAATAAAACTGACAGAATTGAAGTGGGGCAAAAAAATCCGAGTTTTTACCAACTTGAACGGAGAGCAGTTGGCAGAATGCTGGAGGATAACCACAGTCTTCCCAATAAGGGCTGAGGCATATATTTTACTAAGTCTGATCTTAATATGACCACAGCAGCTCAAGAAAGAATAGATTATAAAACCCGGCTAGAATAGGATAGAGGAGTATTATAAAGCATTACCCGGGGAAAATCTGAAATCTCCAACCTATCTCAACGCAAAATCAAATAGGTTGATTTGTGAGGGTTAAAGCCTTCTAAATCTGATTATGTCAACAAGCAATTCTCTGTCCAACCTAAAGGCCTACCAAGGTAAATTCGGACGCCGTCAGCTTACATGTGAACACTGCAATGCTTAATGATTTCTGCAAGATCATTACTGTTCATGCTGAAGAGATGGGGACCAAGAATTGATCCCTGCGGAACACCGCTTTTAAATGGCAATGACCTCAATAGAGCTTCACCAACCCTAACTTGCGGTTGTTCGCTGGAGAGGAAGATTCACAGAGCAGTCCGAAAAGTAGAAAGTTTGGCAACAAGTTTGGAGTGGCTGACACTATTGAATGCCTTAGAGAAATCCAACAAGGTCAGAAGAGATAAATGGTTCTCATTCTCTCACAGTCACTTTAACTTATTAAATACAAAATAAGGCGAAATAAATTGTGGCTCGTGTATATTCAGATACACCGCGTTCTGAAGGGTTTCCAAGCTCAACTGTCTGTGTTTAAAATTTAATTTCCATTGCTTGAATAGTTCAATCGCGCGGTTTAATGGCTTCCTCAAGTAGTTGTTCACCTTTCTCATTCATTCACCCGGCTAAAGTCAAACCCTGCCCTCGTTAATCCGATTTATCGATCCGACATCACCACCAACTTATCCCGTCGTCTTTGTATGACGTCAAAGAATCCGCCAGCAGCATCGCATCGGAGATGAACAAAAGTCCGGCAGCACTTTACTTGTTCGGCCACCACCCCCTCACCATAGTGGTGACAACTGCAGAACACTCTCACACTGACTGGAGGGAGCTTTGGAAAGGAGTTGCGAACTCGGTTTCGGTCTGAATTAAAATGTTATTGTTACACGATGACGTCAATGGCGGCGAGTAATTTTGGGATTTTAAATTTTAAATTCAGTGTGCTCTGGGTTGGGGATATTCAGCGGCACAGAAAATTTGCTTATGGTAGAAGGGCATGAAGCCCTTCAGCGAGTCCTCATTAAAAGGAAAATGACTGGGGCTGGCGGAGCCATCTCGGCTGAGTGCTTCGAATGAAAGCACTCCCGAAACTCCGGTAACCTTCCCTTGTGATTTTTTGAAAGGCGTTCGGGCTACACAAAATGCGTATGGTAATTATTGCCCTCGCCCGGGCGGAAAGTGTAAAAGGCTGAATAGAAAGAGCCAGAGAGATGTGAGGTTTATAAATAGCCGGCAGCCTCGGCGTATGCGGAGTGTCTTGTGCCTCCTCGAAGTCAGCAATTACTCAGCTTAGGGCTTGACGAATGCTAATCCCTTCATAATTTTGGCAATTAGCAAAACGGGGAGACATCTTCAGCTGACTTTAGTCACCCCAGAAATATTAATAGGGCGGGAATGGTGGGCTAGAGAGATTTGCATTTCATAAAATGGAAATTTCTGCGACAGCAAAGCTTTTAAAATTGTGTAATTCATGCCATTAGCAACTATGGGGGATGTAGCGCTGTCTGTGGTGGGATAGGCAGTAGGCACTTCGTAGACTTTGCGGAAGTAATAATTAAAGACGGTTCTGGCTTCTGCGATAAGGACGTCCTTCTATGCAATAAAGATTCTAAAGTCAAATATTCGCAAAACCCTTTCACAGCAAACCCACGCACAGAAGATCCCTCGGAAAAGGCGTACAAAATAAGTAAAGGTCAGAAACATTAAAAACAGAAAGCACCAGCAGCTAAGACATAAATACTCTCGATAAATATCGACAGAAGCAGAGAAAGCACAACACTGCTGGACGAGCAGAAACTATTAAAAGCTTCAAAAGTTTCCGTTCTGCTCTGCTTTTGCAGAATTTTTTATGTGTGTTTACAATCTTTACCTGGACCCCGGGAGAAAAGAGAAGAACAAAAGAGAAAACACCCAACCAATGATAAGCCGTGTGAGCGTGTCCACGACTGCATTAGGAATCATGAACAGTACACTATTAAAATTTTATTATAATATGCTGCTAAACAAATTTGTTTTGGGTACTCTAAGTGGGTAGACTAATTGAGTTTGCCTATTTTTAGTAGTTTAGTACGCAAAAAATTGCGGAATAAAGTTTCTATTATTATTTAGATATTATTTATTAAATTTTAAACTTACTGTCGCATAACGTTTACTTAAAAAAAAAACTCCAGTCACAAATTGCAGGCGTAACCGCTCATTTCTCTCATTTGATTCAGTGCGAAAGTCTTAAGTGGAAGACGTCAGGTACCTATCTCCTGCGTATCTGGGGAAATTATCAACCGATGATAAATTTATCTTTTTATGTTTCCGAGGTTGTGGATCGAAATGGAAATTCAAGATGGAGCAAATATATTGTCCGAACTTTTTCTAATTACCAGGATTGCTATGAAATGGGGTCCCTATATGTTTTCGGGGTTGCTGATTTCGAATCTACTATCGAAATGGAAATTAAAGATGGAGGATTCAATATGGCACCCGGAAATTCTCAATTGAAAGAATTACTATGAAAACGGGTGCATTTATGTTAAGGGGGGACACCACTGGGGAGAAGTTGAAAAAATTCTCTTTTGATTTGCATTTCCTGAAAGTACATATTTTCAAAACTATGTAGAAAAAATTTTAATTAAAAAAATCGTATAAATAATGAAGTTATAGCCGTTTACCTGGGCGTAGAGAGCGCAGCCATCTAACGACATGGCCACAAAAAATTAAAAAAAACGCCAGTGAGAACGCCGATGATGGAGATATAAAAATTTTAATATTCATACATCGCTTACTGCGATTTACAGAATTCTTTTCATGGCCTTAAACTTTTAAACGCGTTTTTCTCGAAACAAATTTTCTCAACCTGGTAGACTTCATAACACGAGCTACAATTGTCCGATTTTAAACTTAAAAACAAGAAATTATTTGTAATCGCAGTGATAATCGTTGTACGCAGGTTTTTTTTATTTTTTTGTTAATTAGTATATTTTTAAGCTTCCGGAATAGAAGAAAATGTAAAGTAAAAGTCACACCCGAAGCGATTTTTGGTTTGAACCCTAGCCATTTTGTGAAAAAATTAAAAAACAAATCGGCTACGGTGTAAACTTTTTTTTTCCAGACCAACCATTCTCGAGAAAGCGGTCCGGCAGTTGGGCAACAATTTTTTTATGGCTCCTTAATTATTTTTTTGCGCTGTCGCATGAGAAGTATCACTTCAAAAATCTTCAAGTTTCCTAAGAAAATCGCGCTCTTTGTTTCATTTCTACATTTTCAAACTTCTCATCACATCAATAGACGAACGCTGATGTTTACACATCTTGGCCGTGAGCCCAACACACACACATTTTTTTTCTGTTCTGCTTCTGCCACTAGTTTCTGCTTTCAAACCTGTTGCTTATGTACGGTAGAGGAGAAACAACAACAATTTGGCTGGCAAGTAATATATCTTTTAAAGCTTCAGAAGTTTCTGTTATACCATAAGGGATTTTTACTGCAGTCCTACCTACTGGTGCTTTCTTGGAAATTAGAAAAGGTACAAATAATAATTAACCGATACTCCCTTAGCAACTAAATAGCCCTAAAAGCTCCCAGCTAGCAACAGTTCACCTCCTCCAATCGTTACAGCGCCCACCAACCATTTGCAATAAAACTCCTCCGCGCATCCATCAATTGTCCTTTTAACTGACTCTTATAGCTGCAATCAAATCCCGTGTGCTCTGACGTCAAGCGGTTAAATCTGCGAGGTGTAGCGAGGACATACATAAACAGTCCTACCATTCACCCAAATCCGTCCCGTGGTTTATGTTCTTCCTCGCTTAAAATATCAAAAGCATTTTCCCATTTGATTCGGAATGGTCTTTTGGAATCCCTGCCACGTCCGCGCCAGCAGGGTTCTATCTCACGTGTCACATTCAGCATGGCCAGGTGTATTTAAAGAGCTAGCAATCGATTGTAATCTTCACCTTCAATCCACAATGCATTGATAAATCGGAAAATTTACACTGGCCGCAGTGCAGTTTGTAAAATTCTGCCAGACAAGCACATTTTTATGTTTGTTTTGCATTCAGAGCGAGTCAGTACAGGGAAAATGTTAAAACAGTTTAATAAACATGACGTAAACAATTTGTGGGATTTACTGGATTTATTCATACGTAAAGCTTTACGGCAATTGCAGTGATTCGAATTTTTTTTGCAGGAAAATTAGCGCTTGGATGGGGAGGGGGGACTCCATTGTGCACTTCCGCGTAAACTCGTTTAATAATTGCATTTGCAGTTTTCAGTATTCGCAACAATCCAACCGATTGGCTGTGGCTAATGTAAATTTTGGGATCCAAGTCTAACAACGAGCAGTAAAGCATTTGCCTTTTTTAATTGGATTAAAAGCTTGTTGTTACTTGTGTAACATTTATTTTATCAATAAAGCAAATTGTCGAAAAATATTTGCATTTTGATACCGTGAGTTTAAATTAAAGACTTGACAGAATTTTGTATAGAATTGGATAAAATATACTTTCATGTTGAACGCTATCTTTCAGCTGTGGAACCGTCTTTGGTTTCGCGACATACATATGTATGTATATCAGGTGTACCGGAAAAAGCTTACCGATCTAACAGATGTCGCTAGTAAGTTTGGATTAAAATGATATGACATGTATGTCATTTTATTCTACTGTTACTAAGCTTAAAAAACAACAAGCTTCATTACGCCTAAATAATAGCGTCATAGTGTTAAAGCTCTGTGAATATGTTGAAATTCATGCCTGAAAAAGAGCATTTGTGGCATGCACTGCTTTTCTTATTTGATCAAAAAAAAAGGCCGTTGAATGTCATCCTTTGCTGGTAGAAACCTACGGAGAGCATTCTCCAAGCATAAAAACATGTGAGACGTGGTCTCGAAAATTTAGAAGTGATGATTTTGATTTGAAAGACAGTAAAAGTTCGGGTAGACCAAAAACATTTGTGGATGCGGAATTCTTCTGAAACCAGGTGAAACAGTTAATACTGATCGCTACAAACAACAAATAATCAATGTGAACCATGCGTTAATCGGTTAAGTGATTTTGTTGCATGACAATGCACCGTAACATACAGCAAAATCGCTTGGATGGGATATCGCACCCGCCGTACTCTCCAGACTCGGCCTCGTCCGATTATTACCTTTTCGCATCAATGGCCGCGCTGGCTGAGCAGCACATTGCAAATTTCGAAGAAGTCAAAAAATTGCTCGATGAATGGTTTGGCTCAAAGGATAGACGGTTATTTTATTTTTACCCGACAATAGAAGGGCTATGTACTTATCAGTCTATGTACCATATGTATGTATGTTTTGTCCAGATGTTACGGCCTACAGCCCCACTGGATTAACTGATTTAGATAAATAAGGGGTCAGTAGAATCGTACTAATCCTCCAGATGTGATGGGCTATATAACCTTACAAAAGAAACAAATTAGCGACCACCATAAGTCAAAATGTCTGACAATAAAAAAAGAAATTCCACCCGATATTATAATATGAATATCAAATGAAAGAGTCGAACGAGCACAATACGGTAAACTATGTGACATCATTATAAATCCAATATGGCGTATGCTCCAAGATGGCGGATTACCTTTTTCTTCACAACTTCGTCGATGTGGTTATTCAAATCAAAAGGTTTGAGGCCTAAGAGGTGAACACATAGTGGGGGAGGGGCAACAAGCGCAAACATTTTTTTCCATTTTCTCGGCTGTTTTTGAAGTTACGACGAAAGTGATGAACCAGCAGCGTAGAGTTTGCTTATCATGGAAAAAAAATATAGAGTTTTGTTCATTTAGGACACTGAGGGGGAACTTAAAGATTATGGTAAAAATCAGAGAGGTAGGTGGTGCCGTCTGTACTACATATGTGTGGCCCAACTGCCTAGAATCTTTGCGGCATCGATTTTATCGGTTTACAAATAACGAATAAAACGCAATATCATCACCCTTTTAGAGCACCTCTTTCTAATCTGAAATAAGACTCTTCTCGCCTAAGGTTTGCGTCCACATACATACAGTGCAAGTACATATGTATACCTAATAACGAAATCTCTGTTACGTTACTCCTTCGAAGAAGGCGTTTAATAAACTTCTCTTATATCTCACAGAAAACACATTTCCTGTGAAATCCGATGAGTCCCACAAGCGATTAAATTTACAGCAAAGCAGATGTTGCCTAATATTGCAAACCTTTTAAGGTTATGTCGGCGAAAGGCACGTGGCGCTATTAAAACGTTCTTAATCTTACTCGGTACTAATTTTGAGCAAACGAACGAGAACTTCACGCCGCCGGCCGCATGCCGCCGTCACCAAACATTTGAATGAAAAAGAGAAATAACGAAATTTCAAGTCAGCTCAATGTCACGAACAGATCTCTAATAAAAACTTTTTCCTGCATAATTCAGGGATTTTTGTGTTACAAGCTGCGCAACATCCTGGCATGGGAAGGAGGTAGCAGGAACAGAGGAACAGCACTTGATGTAGCCGAACAGCAAAAACCGCGAACATTGAGGCAAGTGGTTGTTACTTGCCTCTGTCCTCCTACAAGAAAGAGCTCATTTTGATAATGAGTTTCGTCCTCGGATTTAATAATATTTCAGGTACAAAGGCAAATGAATAAACCACTACACCCTCAGGGGGAAAATGTACCCTCCCGCCGTTCTCCGCTACGTGTAAGGAAAGCATATTGCACAGCACGGTGCCTCGTAGGGAATGTGGAAATATTTTTCGGCGACTTTACCCCGAAAAGATTTGTAAGCCATGGGTGGGTATGCGGGCTACCGGAGGAGTGGGACGGAATTTAATTACTATTTGTCACCTAAAATAAAGCCAGCTTGGTGCTTGTGCTAAAAATAGAAACGGGCCCTCGGATATGGATAAACACGAAAATAAGGAGATGCGAACCCTTCTCATCCAGGAGTCACGACCTCGTCCTAGCACTCTATACCTCCAAGGAAGGGATGCGATTTAAAGTTTAAAGGGTCATGATTGATGCTCTCGAAAATAAACTTGTGTTCCTCAGGATCTGTTCAAATAAATACCTTCTCGGTGGGTGGGTGCGGGCAATATTTGGAAAGGAGCCGCCCACAACCTCAGGCGTAATTGCTGCTATTTTTGCATTTCCCCACGAAGAAGGGATCAATGCCTTCTGCTTTGCAAGGAACTTTTCAAGAGGCTTAAATTGGCTCTATTGATTTCGGTGTGATGTTGCTACGCTGCGACAGCTGTAGGTTGAGCTAATTTGACGAAAAACATTTCTTTTTTACCCTGTGTGGATTCGTATGGCTTTCTCCTGATGAGGAACTTTGAGGTTGAAGAAACCATTGGCGTGAAGTGCCTAACAACTCGGAAATCTGGAAAGTTGCGCCTGAAATGAAATCTTTACTGATTTGTGAGAAACTTGAAATGTTTTTTTTTTGTTTTTTTTTTTATAGAACCTTAGCTAATAAAAAACTCGGCAAACGATACGACATCATTTGAAATTCTACAGAAGAAGGGAATACAATGAATGAAGGTTTAATTCGATAAATCAAAATAATAAATATGTATACGATCAAACAGAATGTGTTATAGGAGGACAATGCAAAGGTGTTGCACAAAATGTGTTATGGTTTTGTTTATTTCATACAATAAACTTCTAGAAAGCGATAGAAGGAACTCGAGTGAAGCAGGAAATATTTTTTATCGCTAAATGCTAATCTATTTATTTTTTGAACTTCTTATTTCAACAACAGGACGGCGCTACATGCAACACAAGCCGTAAAATAAAATCGTCACAAAAAAAGTACGCAAAATTGCACTTCATAGGTCCGTGGCGGACGACCGGTACGGCAGATTATTATTTCAAATCAGGCAGGTATTATGGCACACCCCCTTACCTCCCTGATTTTTTGCATACGCTTCAGTGTCTCAAATGCACAGAATTACATATTCGTGTATTTGCGTGTATTCGCTGTGTGCGGATAAGTGGAGGTCAACCGAATCGCTCGCTTTAATATGGTTGTCTGGAGTTTCAAAAGTTTGACCTTATTCTGCACGGTGCGCGGCTTCCGACTTTAGTCCCCCTCTAGCCCCCTCCTATATCCAGGCCTAGACATGTGATTTATTTAAGACATAACATAAGCCAACATGTCGAAGAAATTAAAATTTAAAATAAGGAAATATGACACAATTCTCTAAACGGCTTGGGCGGTGATTTGTTCTAAGTGACAAATGCACTTTAGTTTTCATGAGCAATAAATTGACTAACAGTCAAATTCTTGCTCAAATGCATATCCGCCCCAAAGTCGTAGAAATAATTTATTATTTCACAACACATGACTATGGCTCGAAGCGTGCGCTAAAAACAGCACAATGACTACAGGGGACAGGCAAAGATATCGTTTTCCTATGCAAAAAAAATTGAAGCCTAAGAAACCCTACAGTCCTACCATCATTCTGAACAACCCGGATACGGCTTATACCTGCCTAGAAACAATTAATGCCTAAATCACTTTTCACAATTTTCATGCTAATTCGACTGGAATAAAATGTCCCGCAGGATCGATGAGCTGACACTGGGAGACAGGCTGGGAAAAATTGAGCCGAGTAAGAGTTACTCGTGTGTCTGTGGGGGACTTAATGGAAAGACGCGGGCTCAATATGTTACTTAACTGAAGTCAACTTAAATTAGAATCGTTGTTAAGATAGAACCGAAATTGTAAACAACGATTTTTCTAATTTATAAATAACTAGCTTTCCCGGACCTGGCGTTTCCCGGGATACTATTAAATTTGTATTCCTTAATTTTACAACGCCTCCCTACAGCACCACCGCCTTTCCTATGTGACCCAGCGTTTTCCTATTTGCGTTTTGCAAATGTTTTAGATATCTTCCAACAATATTATTAAATTTAGTTTTCTTCATTTTACACCCCTCCTTATTGCACCCCCTCTCCTATATCTCCCAGCGGGATGGGGGTGGTCTCATATTCGGAAATTTGAATAGCAAATTCGAAATCAGTGAACCCCAAAATACCCTAGTGCGGGTTGTCAGGGAAATCCCTTGAAGTTTAACTTTTTCTGTCGCCATAGTGGATCCGACATCTTGAATTCCAAAATTTTGAATGAAAGCTGGAGATCTGCGACCCCGAAAACCTCCAATTGCCTTTTTCATAAAGATTCCTTGAAGTTGCAAAATTCGCTTCCTATACAAAACGGAAATTTCGATTTTCTCGATTTTCCGGCTTTTCCTTTGGGGTTTCCCGAATTTTTTTTTTAAACCTCCCCTGTATTATAGCGAACAAAACAAAACAAAAATTATCGAAATCTGTCAAGCTGTTTTTGAGTTTTAGCGAGACTAACGCACAGCAATTCATTTTTATATACATAAAATATAGATTGCGTAGCGTGGAAAATATTTCGTCCTGAAGGGAATGAAATCATGACAAATACGCAGAAATATGTATGTTTCGGGTTCTCTGCACCTGAATAAATAACTTGGGTTGTTTTGACCGTTGCGACGATGGCTAAAACCAAGAGCCAAGATCAGGTAGTTCGCCTGAAGAAGATGCTGTGCATCCACCCCTTCAGCGAATGCGTAGAAATTTTAGTTTTTAGTTTATGAGGGTGTCATAAAATTGCATGGGCAGGCACCAGACTTTTTGTTGCATGTACACTTTTTAGAAAATATAGAAGGGGTGTGGTTGGTTTAAGTTGCGAGTTAAGGATGCTAGTTTAAAGTGGAGTTGCTATAGAAGTGAATTGAGAAAGAATAAAGTGTAGTTTTTGGATTAGAAGGTGAGTTATCACTGAGTGTGGGCTGTTGCAGTTATTATTAATTAATGACTGGGTTTGTGCATGGTACTGCTTAAGAGTGAAATACTGATTTTTCTACTGGTAGTTGCGAAATTGATTCCTTTGTACATACATATATCGCTCAGTGACTGATATTGGTCGAAGCTATTTTGTGTGTTGAATTAACTGTTGATTGATACTGTGGGTCGCTATTTGAGCAAAGGCAAAGAGTGATGCGGTTTCCTCCGGGTATTTGGAGTAGGAGGTACCTCTCCACCCTTCTTGTATTTTATTAAGGGGTTATACGCAGTTAGAATTTGCAAAAAAAATCTATCTCAATCCGGCGATTATTTTCGAAGTTCCACACATACATATTTGTAAAGACGTGTCAGCGCGTTTGAAAATAGGAGGGCGGAGCGGCATCGCTTACCTAGAACGCTGTCCCTTTTATTCACCTGCCTATTGTAAATTTTCTCTTCTAATGTATTCATATGCCCTGGAATAGACGACTCAATGTAAGTTGAGAAAAACATTTTTTTCTCTATGCAAAGCGCTTTTGAAACTTTAAACGTGTTTTTCTCAAAACGGTATTTTCAAAGTCGGTGATCTCGATTTCTCAGAAGTGGGTCAACCGATCGATCTCTAATTTTTACACAATCTTCTTAGATATATTCAGCTATTGAACAAAGGAATAAGATTTAAAAAAATTATCACAATTTTTTTTTTAACAATTTGGAACGAAAATTTCAGTCAAAAACGAAAAATTTTTTTCAAATAGATGACATTTTGTCAAAAATCTAAATTTTTATTGTTCCTTCGTACAGTACCTGTATTAATCTATCCTTTAAAAGAATCCAACATATTTTTTGATTTCAGATAATCCAAACCGCCGAAATGGAGATCACCGCCAAGCGCCTTTTTTTAGAGGTCCTTCGGGACATCATCTACAGGAGCGGTGCACATTAATATTTTTACATGATCGATGCGCTATTGTATTCTTAAAAGGAGGCTCTATTTGAATTACCATCACTTGTAATTGATAAATAAAAACCGTTTCTATAAAGAATTCATAAAAGGACGTCTTTTTTGAGCCTCGCAACTGCGTATAACCCCTTAACATCGGTTCCCATTGTCTCGCGTGGTTTCCTTTGACAATGATTTTGTATTGCTCACAGTACAAGAAATTAAGGAAAAAAATATATATCATTAATAAATTAAGAAAAGTGTGTAACTTAGGTAACACTCACGGAGGGATAATGTGTTTGTTTGGCCGAATTAATTTATTGTTTGATTATTTAATATAATGAGTTGCGACTGGCCAAACTCACGTGTTGTTTTTCAAATTTATGTTGCAGGTCAAGCGGTCTAAGGCAACTGTATTCCCGGCTCTGACCACATACTCCAGGCCTAACGAAAATGTTGAGACGAGGGCAAAGATAACTATCAACAATAAGGGACACTCTAATACGCCTGAAAATGCCTCACTAGTATGCAATGTCTCGAAAATATATCCAGAAAAATGTCCCATTAGCTAAAACAGAAACGAACGAGTACCATTCCCCTAAGCAATTAAGAGAGAGAACCATAGCAGGCAAAAATTTCTGACGTACAGCATGTACAGTGTCAGATACTAAATGCAGCGTTTTTTTCACTATGGAGTTTTCAGGCGATTTCTAATTCTCTCTATTACCATGCCATCTGAGTGCTACCTCTCCTCGTGGTCATAAAGCATAGGAACAATGCGAATGAAGAAGAGGGGAACGTAGTTGATATATACGTACGAGGTTGCTCTCATTTTATCACTGTGCAGTGTGCACTCTCAGGCGATTTCTACCGATTCTCAGCGACTGTGTGCGGCGCTCACGTTCACGCGGCTGGACTAGAGAGCCAGTGTAGGGTGCTGTTATTTTATTGCGAGATTTGCCTTGAATGCATTTAAGTAAATAGCTGCTCTTTCGTTTTAAAAATGATTATTAAACATCATATAAGGCGTTTGGTGTGTGGCCTTGCAAGGGACAATTATCAGGAAATAGGTTTTGTACCCAGCTGGAAAATACAAATTGTTGAAAATAAAATCATGCACCCTGTAGAAGTGTTTCAATTGTCTTAGCACCTCCCCTCATTTTTTTGTCTTGCTCTCACATATTACTTGTTTATATTTAACTATATCTATTTCCAACAAAGTGAAACGCCTGGTCCGGTTAACGGTACCCAAGGTCACTAAAAGATAAGGGAAAACGTCACGAGTGTCCCTTCTTGTTGTTAGATATTCTTTGACGAGGGCTAATTAATACACTTCGTGTTTCAACATCGACTGGACGGAGAGTAGTCGAGGGTGACAATCGCATTATCTCAAACATTTCCTCAACAATTCTATTCATAAATTTGTTTACCGTTTGAGAATTTTATTATGTAGTTCACTCTACCTACCACAAAAAAAAAAACAAGAAACAGCCTTGACACCCTCCTCGCCCATAGAGAACCAGTCGAAAATAAAATTCGCCCAGACAACCAGCCAACAAATTACACAATGGCCTTTTCATCGCGACCACCGCAAGGTAATTAAGTTGGAATCAATCAGCCTCCTCCCGGCTTCCTTCCCTTTAAGCTCCTTCTCGCCTCCTTGTGGGCTCATTTTGTCCTGTCCCAATTCGTCGGTTTTATCACAATCTAGGTTGACTTGACGCCGAAGCAAAAAAATAATTCCCGAATTTCTCCCGTCGTCGCATCGTCAAATTAATTGCCCCAAATTAAAAGCAGTTCGGGGACAGTTGGGAACAGCGTGTTTTGTCATTTCTCATTAGGACCTGCCATTGTGGCCGGACGCCGGGCATTATAACATCGGCCGGGAGAGCTGGGATTGTGTGATTCGATCGCTGTCGAGTTATGTCAGTACTGGTCATCCCCCTCACTGCCCCAAGGCTTTGTTTGAGTCAATTATCGTGGCGGAGGATAAAAAATGAACTTGAGCGCTGATGGGTCCGTTCACCCGCTATAGTCGCGTCTGGCACTATTCTAACCGAGCCGAGACCCCTCAGAATCCTTGAACTTAGCGACAAAGTCACTGTCGGATGGCTTCATCATGCCGCACGGCTAGCTCGATAAAATTCGAAATTGCTTCGCCGGGGGGTAGGGTATGATTATGCCGGGGTTATGAAACACCAGTGGAAGGTAGGAGGTGGGTTCATACTGCACGGAAAAAATGCACCGGTAATAGATATGGATCTCGTCTTCAACAGAAAAAGTAAATAAACGAAAATAGTCCTCCCCGAATTGGACGTAGGGGTACTATCAGGTTATAATCATGATGGGGCCCATTTAGGGGAGATTTGCATTTGAGGGCTGATTTATTTTGGTCACGACACATTTTCTACCCCCAGCTCAAAGGGGAATACCACTGCCATTAGATACAGTAAATCAGTTGCCGGACTTTTTTTTTTTTATTCTCTTCTTCCAGATTCCACTAAGCTGGCAGTTGCTATCCATTTCATTGCGGTCGGCATGAGCTGATAGGACGAAACTTGATGACGGACATAAATTTGTTAACGAGCTGGTGAAAGGAGTACTGAATAAAATATCGTGAGATTCTGACGGGATTTCACTTATTCATTGTGAGTAGTATCTTTCAAGGGATAGGGGCTGATATATCGGAGGCGCATTTACTTGCCGCAAAGCTAAGTATACTGCCCTTTGATTGCGTGAGGGCGTTGTTATGACGTACTATCGCCGTGGCCATTATATCTATGCTATAGGCAGGAGTTCGAACCTTTGATCATTATCTTCAAGATTTTTATGTTTTAGGCTCATTTCACCATTAAGTCGAAGCCATTACGGGATTACCTTAATACCTTCAAACAATTTCTTTAATCCAACTGAGGACGTGGGTCACTCCAAAACTCGGTCCGTGGTTACAAAAACTTTTAGGGAAATATTGTTGTATCTACGACTTCGCATAAGAGAGCATAAATATTGCCCTTATTAATCGAGGACGACTGAAGGAGCTATGGGATAACGGAGCATTCTCTGAACGACCATTTGAGAAACGTTTTAACCCTCTAGACAATCTTCAGTCTGTCTGAAGCATACTGAAGCGTCTAATTAAATTCTAAGAGGAGAGTACTTTTACGAAAATTTAATCAAATTGATTTTTTACAGACCAATTAAGGCTTTGTGTATCTAAAGCCCCTCTTGGCGTAATTGTGGCTTCAGTGGAATATCCAAGAGTATTCATTAATACTACACTCAGCGGCACGGAATTTGTCCCAAGCGTAAAAAATGCATTTGCAAAGTAACGAACTGTTTTTTATCGGCGGCATGAGTGCAAGAAGAGCGTAATTCGGGGAAAAATTCATTTGTGGTGGGTTTTGAGTTAAATAACTCGCAACAAGAGATCAGGTGACTTAAATTCGATTTTTAACTTTGCCCAGTTGGAAACCACTTTTTTTTCGTATTAAAGTACAAATTATTCTTGATTCAAAAAAGCTATTCAACATGCCAATCACACCAGTTTAAGTTCTCTTTCACCACCCTCCTTAGAACGTCGAAAATTGGAGAGCGGGAGAGACCGAACATGAGGGAGCCAACCCATATCAGATTTCTCCTAGCATAAGACACCCTTCCTGAAAATTTCGTTGCGGACTCCACTTTTTACAGTCGCCTCTTGGACTACCTTATACATATGTATGTATATATATAAAAAACCGGTCAAGTGCGAGTCGGACTCGCACATGAAGGGTTCCGTACCATCGTACAAGATAAATATAACACTATGGACTTTTTAAATACTTTTGTAAAAGAAACAAGAGAGGCGCTATAACATAATCGAAATTTATTTTTTTCTAATTTGCGCGGCAGCCATTTTGAAATTCCCCATCTTGGTTTTTCATTGTTTGTTGTTATAACGGCAATAGAAGTACACACTCTGTGAAAATTTCAACTCTCTACCTACTACGGTACATGAGACACAGCCCGCTGACAGACAGACGGACGGACGTAGGGTACCCTTCGGGTACGAAACCCAAAAAATAAATATTTGCTTGTTTGTTTGTTCTTTCCTAACTCTTCATCCGATTGTGATGATACTTTTATGAGTTGTTGTGCGCTCGCCAGCGAAGATTTCTGATAAAATTTTTTTTTTTCTGGAACTCAAAATGATCCAATATGGCGATCGAAATTTCTTAATTTAAAGCAATTTTATTGAAATTTAATATGATGACGTCCGTGGGGTGATACAATTCGAATCTACCAAAATTCAAGATGGTGGACCCAAAATGGCTACCAAAAAAGTTAAACTTCAAAGGCTTGCCATAAAAATCGCTCTAGCGGGTTTTCGGGTTCACTGATTTCGAATCTGCCAACAAAATTTCTCAATTCACAACTCCTCCACTTTAAACAATGTTAAAAAAAAATTAGTATAAGGAAGACTAAGGGGATATGAATTTCAAACTGAATAAAATTCAAAAAGGCCAGATAAAGATATGCTCCCGCAGACTTTTTGTAGGGAAAGAAAATAATAATTGGGAACAATTGAGAGGAACGTGAAGTTTAGGAAATTTACTAGAATTTTTTCATTTTCGCAATTAACTGTACCTGCAATCGTATTAAGATAATTAAACCATGTTTTCCTTCTTGGATGGAGTCCTACCTAAACCTACGTCAATACAGTATTCTTTTCGACTCGGTCACCTTTAATCCTTTTGTAGCCCGTTTAGGCGTCCCTCAAGGCAGCCATCTGCGTCCACTAATCTTCATTCTGTCCGTAAACGTTGAGTACATCATCAAACATTTGGACCTTTCAATTTACGCCGATATGATATGAAATCTCGAAACAAATTTCGTCCGTGCTTGACCCCCCCTTTACAAGCAAAACTTAGATACTTTTTGCATTTGGAGAAGCAAAAACTTTTTGGAATTAAACGTCTCTAAATGCCAGTCCATCACCTACTCCCGTAAACGCCTTCCCTCCCACCCTAGAGTCTATCTTTTGTCTGGCGAGCACATCCCTTCAGTTGTTCTTAAGTTCTTAATGGTCCTAAGTTTTATGTCTATGCATTAATTAGATCAAAAGATAAAAATAAAATTATAAAGTGCATCCCAAATTTATTAATCACCCTGTAACTCACAAACGGTTGAGATTGCCCCTCCAGCCACATAATTTTTCGTTTTTCTAGGTGAGATCTATCAATCTTTTCATTTTTGAACCCCATAGATAAAACGCCCTGTATAGTATGACCTCTGTATACTTTGTAGTCACTCGACTGCAGAAGATCATTTTATCTGCAAAGAGTCTACGGTTTGGGGGACTCTGATAATAATAAATTCGGTTGTAGGTCGACACACATTACTGGAAATATAATATAAATACTGTTATTTATAACACTCGCTTATATGACTAATCTGGCTGAATCTCTCTACGTCAGGGTAGCAATAAAAAATCTCAGCAACAGCTAGATCCAGTAATTTTCCTCCCATAAAGTTATTCCCTAGAATCGCACTTGTTTCGGTATATCAATCGCCACGTTCGTAGTCGCACGGTAAGATACGCAACGGCCGTCCAGCAACATGTTTTCATTTTTCCCAGACCTGTTAGATGTCTCACAAATTTTCAAACCGAATGTCCACTCGTGAACAGATTTACACGTAATCGCGCAATTAGTAAACATCATCAGATATAGAGTCTGGACAGATCAGAGAGATAGGGAAAAAAAATGTATCCCGAGTTCAAGGCCCCTCGATGGAGTGATGCCATTTCGGCTAGATTTTTGTTGCTACGTTGCTGGTCTTCCATCACAGGGATCAAGCCACTAAATCAAGCAGATCGCTGGGTAATTTTAATGCCTTGTCATTATTAAATCTTCCGAAACAGAGGAAACGAGTCGAGATGTTTATTTTTACAAACATTTTCTAAGAACTGAGGAAAAGCGCCGCAATATACACACAGATGATTTCTTCATTGTTTCTCTGCCGAAAACATCACCAACTGCAGTGGCTGCTGACGCGGGCGCGTTCCATTATACTGTTTCATCTTTTAAAATTGCTCTGTCGATTTAACAGGAATTTGTTTGTTTCTTTTTTTCAGTCACAAAAGAAGAGGAAAAAGAAATTATTTTAAAAGAGCAGAGGAAAATGTCGTGTATTTGCTTTGATGAGCTCCTGTGGGAGTTCTTCTGTCCATCGGATTTCATCACATAAAACACTAAACAAGTCCTTCAAAGTTTTCAGCCGCTAAGGGCCAATTAAGATGATTTATTTAGCATTTAATTAAAGTCGAAGGAGCCCTGCAGGAAGGACAAAGTCACCAAAGATTCGCTGCTAGCGAACTGGATCTTCCGATTGCCCTCCCACACAGCCTACAGCCAACAACTGCTGCTTTCATCCTTTAAGTAAAATTTTTCATTTTTCGGACAGCGGCCTCCTTAGCTTTTTGGAGTTGATGAATTGATTCTCATTCCCAGGCTATATCTCGAGTTTGTAGAAATCTTAATGAATTTAATACCTTAATTAGCCCAGCCAAGTTCTGTCCACTTTTCTGCATTTACGGGATGTTGGGAGGTACTACAGAGAGGCCAGGAAAGTGGATCCATGTTTTCGTTAGGCTTTACTTAATTGCTCCGGACAGAGGCACTTGAAAGGATTTACCGTGTTAGAAATTTTGACGAATTACGACAAGGATGTCAGGCAGCAGTTAAGAAATTGAATAATTAAAATAATGCTCCCTTAGTCCCTTCTCTAGCTGGTTACTTTTTTGAGGACGGTAAGGAAAAGTGCCCCACAAATTTCGGGACGTCGAGACAGACCATTATTAAAATAGATGGAGCATGGCTTCGTTGCGTAATCTATGATATAAATTATTTTTGGAAAGCGTACACGCGCTGTTTGAAGCTGTCTCCTTTTCCTGGAACCGTCCTTATAATATATCGAGGAGGGGCACGGTTTGCGTTGTTTTTGGGATCACAAAATGTCTACGTAAATTGAAGCATCGTAACTTGAAACCATGTTCTCACATGTGAAGGATGTCTGTGACAGAATTTGAATTTCTAATCACGGTAAGCATTAGTTATACATATGTATGTATATATGTATAATATGTGTATAAAACGCCTGCAATGGAACCGTCGAAAAACGTTTATTAATTGGGAAGACCTATTATAAATATAGAGCACATTTTACAGTGGCAATTCGCAACTTACGTACTTCCTCATTTTGGTGTCCATTGGATTTGAAAGGAATGAAGATAAATGACATGTGGTTTCAACAAGATGGTGCGACCTGCCACACCGCAATCAGTCGTTTTGGAGACCGAAACTGGTCGCTGCGCCGCATACAGGTCAGAATCGCAGAAACGCCAGCCCAAAAGTAAAAAATAAAGGTCGTCGGATTGTTAGATAGTTAGAATTCAACAAGTGAGGGACCTAGCGCATAGTTTTGACACTTGAAGCAGTCCGAATGTACCGTTGTCCGTTCTTAAAATTCCGCAGATTCCGTATTAAAAAAGAGCACTGTTTCCTGGAGTGTTTTATTTTGATTTTGTACATTGGATAGTATTCTGTTGTGCATGTTAATTTAATTTATTTATGTTTTATTGGAGCTTTATTGATAATTAATTTAACATAAGGATCAGGTTACTAACCGACGTCTAACTTATATTATTATATGTATTTTTACCAAAGCATAATAAAAGTTTTTCCTTCGGGATTAGGGCAATCTTTTTATGCAGTGATGGTTTTCGTGTCCATGATTTAGATGACGATAATGGCTAATTGCTTGTACTTTTTTTTGACATTATTTGTCATATAAATAATCGCTGAAAAATAAAATGTTGTGAATATCGAATTCCCTGTCTACGTTCATGAGAAGTAACCTTTACGACATAACACGCAAAATGTGACCCAAATCCAATGCGACGAAACGAAAAAAGATAACCATTTTGACTCTACCCCTTTTAGTTTTGAAAGTCTTATTTTGAATCCGCGTTTAGCGACCTCAAAAACTTATGTATACCAATTTTCGCTTAATCGAGTTTTTTTTATAGAATTCGTCGACCATTTTGAGTCCGCCATTATTAATTTTGTAATTTCGATTCAAACTTTATTTCGAAAACTTAGGTATCCAAGACTTGACTGATTTCCTTAAACTTTTCTTAATTTTTGCCAGCTTTTTTGCCGGAGAGGAGATGTCGTTCGAAAAATGAATTTTGAAAAGTTGAGCGTCAATCGTCGACGATACCGTCGTCGGGGCCAAATTTCTCTATCGCCTATCGTCGACGATAACGATAAAACTTTTGTATTTACACACTACTTACTCTTCATGATTTGTGTTCCACCAAGCCAGCAATTGCCTATGAGACAAATATGAAAAACATGACCTACACTACGAAATAACATTGTCGTGTCTTTATCGTTCAGTCACGTCAGAAAAATTGTGTCTTATATTTTCCATAAAGAGGCATCCATCGTGCATTTCGTGAGAGTTGCGTCCAAACTGCTAATGCAAGTTTATGTATTTTTAGATGGACATGACCAGATTACATTTTCTCTGTATTTTTTATACTTCATTCGATTCTCTGAATAAACATTCTCCATTTCTTAAACAAATACCAATTTAATCCTGACCATGTCCACAGCAACCAAAAATAATCTAGTGATATCAACAAACGGCTCAATAAAATGTCCGTCACCTTTCCCTAGTCGCAAATAAATATTTAATACGAAAAAATATTGAATTGACAATTTTTCCTAGAAAATCGTGAGGAAGATATTTTTCATATATTAAACAAAAAAAATTTATAAATAATTCTCTTCTTTTTTAATTTTTTGGGAAAATAAAATTGTGTGAAATAAGGTGAAGTAAAGTGAGGTGAGGTAAAGTAATAAACGCCCATCATTCCGCCTTCGCCTTACACTTGAGAAAAAAAAATTCATTGATTTACGTCGATAATCGCACGTATTTTTAGGCGACCCATGCGATTATTTTCTCTGTCACTGCCGCCAATGACGTCAATAATTTTGGTCATGCTCAAATTAAATTCCACAAAATGTGTGAAATTTAAAGAGAGAAAACGATAGCTGACCTATAATTATGTACTCGTATATGCGGCTCGTGGTGCGGTGAGGCTTACTCAAGGGTTTATTACTCTGCGAGATGATTGTTTCGTGACAGACTGGACCTGTGATCTTTCACGACGTATGTGACTCTGGGCGGATTTTCTTTGAAAGTGTTAATCAACATATCGGGAGTTGGCTCAAAAAACTTGAATAAATAATTTGTTTGTAATTCCCACAGCATTTTTTATTTCAATCAAAATTCTGATTAGTTCTAATTAAGCTAGGGCTTTGAAATTTTACACACATGTATAAGTTTGGTGAGAATGCAATAAAGTATATCTGATATAGTTCTCAATCCAATATGGCGGACGCCCCAAGATGGCGGAATACCTTTTTCTTCACAACCCCCTGATATGGATATCAAATGAAATGGTTTGACGAGTAAAATTCGATGAACTTTTTGACGTCATTAGAGTATATGACTTAAAAGCTTTTATTGTGGAAAAAAATTTTTTTACAGTTATTACAATTTCTTACAAATAAAAAAAAACAATGCAAAATGGAGAGTAGTTCAGACACTATATTTTTTTTTCTCCTATGTGCTAGAAAAGAAAGTTATTCGACGTTGATAATATTTTGAGGGAATGTTGGGAGGGACATTTGTAAGTGTGCTTGTGAGTTGTGGGGGAATATCAAGTCGTGAGGCTCGCCGCCATCTTAAAAATAACTCGACAATCGTTAACCTTGAACGCTATTTAATAAAAAGTAACAAAGGTTTTTAAAAGTATTACAAGTTAGTT
This sequence comes from Neoitamus cyanurus, assembly GCA_947538895.1. Classification (NCBI taxonomy): domain Eukaryota; kingdom Metazoa; phylum Arthropoda; class Insecta; order Diptera; family Asilidae; genus Neoitamus; species Neoitamus cyanurus. The sequence continues at coordinate 11,501,618 of OX384544.1, read as the reverse complement.
CCTATTCACTCCTTTCGTACAGTGACCTGATCTTTAATTATTCCACAACAAAGTTTATTTATTGCCCGAAATTGTGTCTTTTTGACAATCGTTGTAAATCCTTTATAACTTTTAAATTAAGAGTCGTAGAAAGATGAGTGAGACAACTCTTAAGTGACATATTTTTCAAGATGGCGGCGAACCCCACGACTTGATCTTCCTGAATACTCATCAGTACACCGACGCTCGTATAACTTTCAGACCATATTTTCTGAATTAAAAGGTCGGATTAAAGCGCAAATAGTGTGAAAATGGGGAGTAAAAACAACACCCTTGGAACGGCTACTATGAATTAAATTTCGTGATACCTACCCAGCAGCTTCTACCATACGTGTTGAAGACCTTCTTCCTAGGGACCGAGACCTTCCTTTTCGTACTACCATCATTTCCTTTTTGTCCTGACATGCATTCAGAGAGAAGGCCTTCTAACCTTGTTTGTATGTTATTAGACAGAAGGTCTTCCGTGGAAGGTAATATTTCAATTAGATGGAGGGCCTTACACAGGAGGTGGTTGTGTAATTATCCGGAAATCCAGAAGTTATATAGGTACTTTATATAATTTTAATGCACGAGTAAAATTTGCACTGCACAAAAATTCCATTTCCTACCAAAGCCTTCTTACGCCCTCCATTTTCGCTACTGGCTAGTTCGTCAATAGATGCAGCGCAGCGGTATGCAAATGGCACGAATAACCTCAAGTTACATGTATGTATTTCCCTATACTTTAATCATTGCCAAATGCATAGCTCAAATGTCTACAAGAAAACACGAAGTAATCCTTAACTATAAAATTGTTACTTGGAGTCCCTCCAGGCTCTGTACTTAGACCATTGTTACACTCCTCTCCTATTAAATAAACTTGGCGTGCCCTCAGGCAACAAGTTGGATTAGAACCATCTTCACCACAAATCTTTTTCTCTTGTCGATTTTTCTTCGGCAAAAGAGAGACGAATTTATGGCTCATCAGAAGTCCCATAAAAACACATCACTTCACCGCTCCATCGCTCCACCCCTCCACCCAGTGGTACATGATTTACCGTACCGGCAAAAATTTCGCGTGTCTGCAAAGGAATAAAAATCTGCCGTTTAAGCAAAAATCGGTGACGCAATGAGAGTGCCCCAAAGGCTGGCAGAATATAATTTTTATTGCCAATTAGAGGGAAAATAATTTTTTCAATGGTAATAAAAGCAGAAAACCTCTATGAGCTCTTTTGTATACACTCATGGGGTGGCTAATGGGGTGGGGTGGGGTTGGGTAAACCACTTGCCCCACAGTCGTTGGGGCTCCGAACCCGGACCATCGGATTAACTGCGTAGTTAGAAGGCAGCATGCATGCCAACGGATGCTCATAATCAAAAGATTTATGTTCGGGGCTAATATACGACAGGGAGCAGCTATCTGTTTGGTAGGCAGTTGCGTAGGTCCAGTTTGCCATTGGAATTACAAGATACAGAGCATGACGTGATGTGCGGGGGAGCTTGTGCTAGCACTACGTGAATTAAGGGATACATTTTGTGAATGGAATTCTCGTAGGTATGATCTCGCGGAACGAGGAGTAATGATGAGAGTGCTTTCTACTACAGTCACAGCGTCGCTAAAAGGGACGGTGGCGAAGCACACCTGAGACCACTTCAAGTGGAGACTGTTTACTGCGTGCTACCGTCGTGTTTCGGGGGCGTAGGTTGAACGTTCAGTGGATCCAGGACAGGTAAGGTCAAGGAGCTACTTACGTCCGCAGGCGTATGCCAGCTGGATCGCAGCTTTTTCAATGAATACGAGGAGGCAGAATTGGATTGGTAGCACAATTTCAAAAATAAAAATCGAAGAGAAATAATTCCCGGCCTTAGTAGGAAAATAACATTAAAAAATCGATTGCGCTAACTTTGCTTCGACACTGCTCTCCACTTTTGAATCTCATAGAGCGCGACTGGGCATCCAAAAAAAAAATAACACGTTTCACAGGATTTAAAACAAACACCTACATAATGATTAATTTTGTCCTTTTACATAAATACACACAAATACTCCATACACTGGAATATTTCTTCTACAAAATATTTAATTGACTTAAGGGGGGCGATACCTTTAGAATTTTCAGAAAATCGAATTTTTTTTTACAATATAAAATAATTCGAATACATAATATGCTAACAATATACTGTCAAAAGGACGAATCAAAATATTGAATATTAATGGAGTTATTGGGAAAAACGTCAGAGCCCGCATACCGTCATTAACCAGGTAGTCGGAGAGCTTGGGTCGGAGCAATGCCTTTTCACAGTACGTTTGTGTATTCTTTTGTCTCATAACTTACTCTCTTACTTGGCGACGATATAAAATAACATATTCTACCAATTTACGAAGATTTGTCCAGACAATATTTACTGGAAAGATGCTTGGGTGGCCATACCCAGAATGCCAACGAAAGTTTCATGCAAACTTTGAACGCGATTATCTCGAAACTGTGTCTTCAAAAACTGCTAGCACTGTAACTCAAAAAGTTATTGACCGATTAGGCTCTCTTAATAGTGCTATCAGAAGGATGTACCTAAAAGTTTAAAGATATCGGGTTAATAATTAACTTTTTTTGGGGTCAAAACTCTTGAAAAATAGCCAAAAATCTGGACCTTTGATTAAACAGCCGATATAAATTTTAATTTTTAACTTTTTTATTATTTTATAGGTTTATCCTTCCCTTTAATTTGTTAGTAATCGACGAAAACAAACTTTCTTATTTCCGGTTCTAAAGGGGGCTTTCCCGTTTAGTCGTTGAAAAAATAAAAATTTTAAAAATTGGTCAAGTGCGAGTCGGACTCGCACACGAAGGGTTGCGTACAATCGTACAACATATAGCACTATATAATTTTTAGATACTTTTGTAAAAGAAACAAGTGGGGCGCTATAACATAATCGAAAGATGTTTCTAATTTTCATGTCGTTAATTTTGAATTTCGCCATTTTGATTTTCCTTTTTTTGTTATTATAACGGCAATAGAATATAAATACACACATTGTGAACATTTCAACTCTCTACCTACTACGGTTCATGAGAAAAAGCCCGCTGACAGACAGACGAACGGACGGACGGACGGACAGTAATAGCATGTAATAGGGTCCCGTAGGGTACCCTTCGGGTACGAAACCCTGAAAATGAATATTTCCTTGTTTGTTTGTTCGTGCTCTATGCGTTGCTAACCCTAGAGGTGTTCCTAAGAGCCCTATTGTATATGATAACTACAACCGTAAGTTTTATACAAATGCTTAACTTTTTGAATTCAGATAACACATTTAGCTTGAAAGGGGAGTGGCTCAAGGACCACAATTTAATTTTTTTTTTAATAAAAAATGTTTTTTAATCCCTGACGCACCAAATAATAATAAGTTTTAAGTTTGTTGCTCTTGTCTGTTTGTCTGTGACATCGTAGCTTTCAAACTGATGAATCTATTTGAGTGCAGTTTTTTTTTCATCGAAGACCTTATCTGTCCAGATGGTTCTTAACTATGTTTGGTGGAAATAAAATCGGTCGTCCCCAAGATATTCAACTCTCAATGGTGCTGGTGAAAGGATGTCAGCCAATATTGAAGGTAAAGTAGAAATAATGTTTAGTGTAAGTAACATTTTCCTACCACCTAGTAAATTTCGTTTAAAAAGTGTGAATTAAAAATTAAAGTAAACATTTAAAAAAAAATCCCCGATATCGCAAGTCAGACGAAAGAAGAAGGAAAAATAATAATACCGATACATTACGTCACGCTGTTCCTCTATCATGTAATCGCAAATAATACAATAATTTATTTTAATAAAATTGTTTACAGTAGGTAGTCCAATTCCAAAAGTTCATAAGTAGGTAGGTAATTGAATAGGTAATATTTATTATTATTTTTTAGTACATTTGACTACTATGAAGGCTTGCGTTTAAAAAAAAAAAATTGATGATCATTTTATTATTTACTTTTTAGCCTTTAGTTTTTTTGTTTGTAATTTGAGTTTTAATTTTAATGACGTTATATAGCTAAACCGATGTCAAGGGGGGTTGTGAAGAAAAAGGTAATCCGCCATCTTGCGGCTACCGCCATGTTGGATTTAGAAGGATATTGGATATAGGTACTATATTGCATTGTCATCAGACTTATACATGTATGCAAAATTTCAAAGCTCTAGCTTAATCAAAACTAGTTGAAATTTTGATTGCTAGATTTGCAGCAGACACAACAAAGCATTTTTAATAAAAACTTGTAAAACGCCTAACACCAAATTTTTTAAACTCGTTTTTCTCGAAACCTCTTTTTTTTCGTACGGCGTGCATGATATCTCGAGTTGTAGTGTATCAATCATCATAATTTAAATTGCTAATTATTTTCCAGTTATAGGGCTATAGCATGAAGTAGGATTTAGGCTAAATATTATATAGTTTGGGTATTATTTAAGTTTTAGTAACGAAATGTTTGCTGTTTTTCGAACTCTTAACTTTTAACACACGCCATTTTCTACCATTTTGTTTTTATGCCTTCATTCTAGTTCATGCTATAACTTATGTAACAAGAATGTTCAATATGTATAATTTTTTTATATTCTTAAGATGAGCTGTACTCATGCACGCCGTTGAGCTACACGTTTCTTTTCCAAGGACAAATTTTTATAAACTAGCTTGCCCGGACCCGGCGTTCCCCGGGATACTATTAAATTTGTATTCCTTAATTTTACAACGCCTCCCTACTGCACAACCGCCTCTCCTATGTGACCCAGCGGGGTGGGGGTGGTCTCATTAAATCAACCATAAATTCGTACAGAATACACCCCGTACATCACTTTCACCTATTCCTAATACTTTTTTAACTGTAAACTGTAAAGTATTATTAAATTTAGTTTTCCTAGTCATTTTACACCACCTCCTTATTGCACACCCTCTCCTATATCTCCCAGCGGGGTGGGGCTGGGGGTGGTCTCATATTTGGATATTTGAATAACAGATTCGAAATCAGTGATCCCGAAAATTCCCTAGTGCGGATTTTCAGGGAAATCCCTTGAATTAGCGAAATCGGTCCAGCCGTTCACGCGTGATGGCGTGACCAAGGGAAATAGGGATTCATTTTTATATATATAGATTACTCTGCTTCCTTAGCTATCGATTGATGAAAAAATTATTCCAATTCATGCATACACTTTTCTTTCACAGCCGTTTCAATTTTGTCGGCACCCACCGAAAAAACCAAGTTTTCACTATTTTCACCAACTTTCACCAACCCGGCCCAATTTCCTATAGTGCATCTTCTTCCTACCCCTGAGATACACTTCTGGGGAGAGTCACCCCCACCCCTCCCCCACAACAAAAACACGTTTTCACCAATAATTCCCACATTTAACACTTTCCACCAGCCTTTATTTCACCAACACAATCTAAACTACCTCCCCTTTCCAACAATACCCATAACATGGCACACGCATTACTAGTAGTATAATTATGAATTTTTACAACAAATTTGCTCTTCTTCTTTCTGGACCCGCCGGGAACGCGGTCGAACGGGATAAAAATATGTCCGTCTCCTGGTTCTAAGCTACCTCCCCACCAATTTTCAGCCAAATCGGTTCAGCCGTTCTTGAGTTATAAATAGTGTAACTAACACGAAAAAAACAATATTTATGTTTTTAAAAGGTGAAAATTTCAAACCTTAATATGCTTCCGTTTAATTATGACAACTTACGGCAAAACCTCAATTCTTCAGCATACTACACCGGAAACCACCCTTAAAAAGTTCAGTGGTGTTTTTATATTGAATGCAAAATATCCCTGAGGGGAATTGTTAGCGCATTTCAAAACCTTTTCCAAATTCAGTAGAGACTTTTGCAGTAAAAGCTTCTCTCCAACTCTACAATGTGCATCAGCTAGTGCTTGTAATTATCCAAAGCTTATAGGGTTTTGTATGGACTAACAAAACAAAATCCCCTTGAGAAGTTATGAGGGAATTTCTTCTTAAGTGGACGAGCTGCCACCCGGCATAATTTTTACATTTGTTTAGGACTGTGATGCCGCCACAAGCGTTTAGCGTCTTCCGGTAAGATAAGAATTCGCCCATTGTGCTTTGCATTGTACCTGCCAAAAAGGTGCTTTACATTCCGCTGAATCGAACTAATTACAGAGCTATCCGCAACTGTTCAGTTAAAATTAAATTCTGATCCAACTAGCAGCAAACAACATGGGCTCCCAGGAGTTATATAAACGGAAGTACGAGCTGAAGGTGAGTCTCCTTTGGAAACTAAAATAATTTTTGTGGCTGTACCACTAATTTGCCTTAAAATGCCTACGACGGAGGAAGCTACGCTGGGTATAAGTTTGAAATGGATGTTGGATAATTTGTTGACAGTTCACAGCTGTTGGGTTGGCCTGTGACGTACATACGTAGGATTTTACATTTTTGAAACGACAAGTTTCCAAGTAAGACCAGCCCAAATTACATAATTACATAATTATGGAAAGAAAATAGAATAACATTATTCATATAAAAGCGAAGGTTTATTTTTTTAATGCTGCTACATCCGTAAGCATGTTCCAATAAGAAAAAGGTGAAAAAAGTGTCCAAATAAGAAATCGAAACGAACCGTCCAGGATATATACAAGGTGGACCAAAAGAAGTCATCCGATGTTGTTTGGCTCTCATTTTTTTTCTAAATGAAAAACTTCGATTCTGTTTTTGATTATGTTTGTTTGAACCTTTAGAATTTTATTGGTCAAGTCGAGAAGATGATATCGGCCAAATGGGAGCCGTCACAATTGATTGCCATACGGGCTCGTTTTATGGCATTTTTCATCACTTCGGCGAGAACTTCGGGCGACAGATTCTCGCACTCGTGTCGAATGTTGTCCTTGAGGGCTTCCAGGGTCTCGGGCTTGTTCACGTAAATATGGGACTTCAAAAAACCCCACAAAATTAAGTCTGGAATGGTTAAATCGGGCGATCTTGCGGGCCAGTGCAAATCACCAAAACGAGAGATGAGGCGGCCCGGGAAACGAGCCCGTATGGCAATCAGTTATGACGGCGCCCATTTGGCCGATATCATCTTCTCGACTTGACCAATAAAATTCTAAAGGATCAAACAAACATAATCAAAAACAGAATCGAAGTTTTTCATTTAGAAAAAAAATGAGAGCCAAACAACATCGGATGACTTCTTTTGGTACACCTTGTACAAAGTCACGACTTTTGCCTACAATAGCCCAAAATTGCGATTTTCTTTACCGTATAAACGGGCCAGTCCCGACTTTGATTGAATCGGGCCTAGACCTGATATTTCCAAGTCCAATTTGTGTCGTTTACACGAGCAGCCCTGATTTTGGCTTACAACCGGTTTCTAGATTGGATTAGATTTTGGGGATCTAAGTTGTGATGCAATTTCATAACGGCATTACTCACAGGGCAAACAATAAAAATGGGCACATTTTCGAAGACGGATTTTGTAAAATGACTCAAGACCTATAAATTAGTAAAAACTACTGAATTACACAATTTCAGGTATTGGAGCTTGCGGAGCTTAAACAAGACAACAGTGAACTTGCAAAGAAACTTTCTGAGATGAAAGAAAAACGGGCTGTTCTACTAAAAGAAAACCTCGAAGTTTGCGCAGAAAGTACTTTTCTAAGATAAATCTTACAGACATATCAGTATTCACACTTCTCTTTTTTTAAAGCTAAACGTTTTAAAGAAGAAATTGGCCGGCTACAGGACATGAATTTGGGAATGCGGCAATCCCTGGACATACTGGAAAACGTCGAGAACAACCACAAAATTTTAAAAAACAATCTTACAGGAGCACAGAAGCAAATAAATAATTTATATTTAGAAGGGAATGAAATAAGCGAGGATCTGCCTCTTGTATGGTTTTTGTTTATATTATTTAAATCTTGTTGAGTTCGTAATCAGAATTTTTTTAGAACCTGGAGCTATATAAAGCCAAAAACAAAGAGTGGACTGACAAAATCGCCAATTTAAAGAATCGAATTTCCGAAGTTAATACGAGAAACCAAGACGAGCTCACGAATAAAGAAGACCAGATTCAGGAAATGAAGGAACAAATTGCAAAAGTCACGCAGCTCAAAGGACAAAAGGAGTAAGTCTTTAAATGATTTTTTTTTTTTATAAATATATTCAGGGGCTCTATCATGGAATTTGGTTTGGGCTCATTTCAACATTTTAACCTTTACGATGCAATATTACTAGTCTACTTCACAATTCGTGTTGTTTTTAAAATTTACAAATTTTTGCTTACAAACCGAATTCCGTTATATACGCGACTATCTCGGGTTATTAGCCCTTGATGCTGTAGAATGTCATCTGAGAAGATAGCAATTAGGCACTTTTTAACACAGACGGTTTCCGCATAAATGGTGCAGTATGAAAAGTAGTGGTGTATGAGTTGATAGGGAGCAGTGCCCCAGTTTAATTATATTTTCTGTCTGTCAACAGACCTCAAAATTCTCTCCAAATTCAGCTAAATATATCAACTTTTTTCGTACAGTTTTTCTACGACAAAAGGTTAAGCTTCTAGAGCGGCGCGCAAAGTTTACAAAATCTTCCTTTCTTTTAACAAAAAATGTATGAACCCAGTAAACACTTTCATAATTTCTATGAGGTAATTTTTTTTGGATTAATTTTGATCTCACTACTCTTTTACTACTGCTACCGTCCGTTTATATGGCAACCATCTGAGTGTAAAAATGGCCTAAAGAGGCGATGCGAACTGTTTCTGCTATATTACGAAATTGTCTTTATTTTTGGTTTCTTATATACACATTTTGTAGGAACGATGCTATGCGATTGACTGACTTAATCGAAGAAAAGAAGAAGGACGTGGAAATAAAAAAGGCGTCAATTAGTGCTCTAGATATCAAATTAGCTAATTCGCAGCGTCAACTGGCTAAAACAAAGTATATAATGAAAAATTCTGATTAAAATAAGAACGAGGGTACTCCAAGCGACGACTGATTATAACTAAATGAAAATGAACTGACCCTTTTAATTTTTGGTAAATGTCGGAATAATTTTGTTTTCTGTAAATATTTTAATACATGTCTTTAATTATATTTCAAGTAAAAAAATCGGCTTTCTTTTATTTATTTATTTACACATTCATCAAGGGTCTGATTACTACAATTCGAAAGTAATTAAAGAAAAAGAAAAATTGATCAAGAATCAACCACAACGAAACCGATTTTTCAATTCGCTCCTAGTGAGATTAAAGTCTAAAACGTGGAAGACGTGGTTAGAAGCACGCGACATTGACGTGATGGGTTCTGACTTATCGTAGTTCGTGCGATGAAATGGCAAATGGAAGAAAGAATGTTCCCTCAGTGAACGAGCGGGGACAGTAACAGAGAAGAAAGAGACAATCTCAGGCGAATTTATTCGACCCAACATACAGTCCATGGCGAAAACCACTTGAGCATTAACGCGACGCATCTCGAGAGTCTGCAAGGAGAGCAGTTTGAGTCTGTCCTCATAAGGGGGTAGAACAAACGGATTGGCCCAAGGAAGATCCCTGAGAGCGAACCTGAGGAATCTTTTCTGGACCGCCTCAAGACGGCGCACCTGAGTTCTACACGACGGAGACCAAACTAGGCAAGCGTATTCCAGAATAGGTCTGACGAAGGTACAATAAAGAATTCTTGTGACGTATGGGTCATTTAATTCTTTCGACCAACGCTTGACAAAACCGAGGGTGGAGTTAGCTTTGTTGATGATGGTAACAATGTGGATATTAAAAGAAAACTGGCTATTAAACCAGACACCTAGATCCTTCACTGTGTCGAGTTTCTGTAGCGAGCATCCGTCAATAGTATAATTAAAAGAGATTACAGTATTCGATACATAAGTACATTTGTCAATATTTAATGGAAGCTGGTTCAGCTTGCACCAACTGGAGAAAGCAGAGAGGTCAGAATTTAGAAGAGAACAGTCATACTCGCTAGAAACGACACGAAAGATCTTGGCGTCGTCCGCATAGCAAAGAATTCTCGCGTTTGGGAGAACGAGAGAGACGTCGTTGATAAAAATGATAAAAAGGAGAGGACCCAGGTTTTGTATGAAGTACCAGTAATAACAGAGCCACAGCATTTTAAAAAAGCCGCCCTATATATATAAGAAAACATTATGAGTGTGCTTTTTTATTCATTCCACAGAAGGAATAGAACGAATTGAATTTTTGCAGAACGTTCAGAAAGAATGAATAAAGAAACGACGAAAATCGCTAATTGGACTATGACTAGCTGGGGCTGAGTCTCCACCAAAACCAACCAAACAATATTTTTTAAAGACAGTACTCCAAATTAGCTCCATATAACAACTATAAAAATTAAGTCTGAATCCAGTTAACATTTTGCGAGGGGCGAAACTGGATTGTTAAGTTTTTGTTGAGTTCGCGTTTTGAATTCTTCCAACAAAAAATAAAAGGAAACATAATCTGTTCGTTGCTGTAAACTTTTTATTTGCTTTACTCACATTTTGAATTGCTAAATTAATAAATAAATCGAGAAGACTGTACACTACTCCGACTTAACCATCATCAAAAACCACAACCAAATCCCATTGAGCCAAATTTATCCGCTTTTTTCAACTTCAGTACCAGTCGACTTAGTGTCTGCGTTGTTAGATTCAGGTGCCTTCTCAGAGATACCCAGCCATGGGAGCCTCTTCTCTAATTCCATCCTGTATTTAGGGTGGCTAATTGCGTAAACCCAGGGATCAATGCAGGACACTGCTTTGCAAGTGATTGCTGGTATCATTGTGGACATTGGGGTTAAGATTTGCCTAGTAGGGCAGAGATTATTTTTTTTGTAATACCGGACTGGGAAGCGTATTTTGTATTGTATACTTATTTCCAAATGCTCCAATCAATGTTACTATTGCGTACGGTGTCCAGGCACAGACGAACAGGAAGAAAATGGTAAAGGCCGCTTTAGCTATTCTCATTTCAACGCTTTGACTTTCATCTTTGTTGGCTGCAAGAGATTTAACGTTCATCTTCTTGGCTTGTTCGCGAAGCATATTTTCGTGGGCGCGTACCTAAAATGAAGTAAAGAAATTAGTTATCAGAGCATCAAACGGTTTGAGAATCAAAAAAGGTTTCTTTTGGATGGTTACATTATACTTCGAAATTTGTCCCATTTACCAAAAAAGCTCCTCAAGCGAAATATTAGTAATTTTCAGACAAACCTTATTATATGTTAGTGGATGCATTTTCATTAGAAGTCAATCAACCACATCTAATTTTTATATGTCCAAAATATACTTACATGAAGGAACAAGCGGTAGTAGAAAGTGCAAATACAAATCATTGGAAGCGCATATGCCCATACAAATATACATCCCACGAAAACTTTGGTATCGTGGTCGTCAGTTAAGTAGTCAAATGAGCAAGTCGTAAGGAGTCCCTCTGTAGAAAAGGGAGAAAACACCCTTTTCCATCAATTACTTTTAAAGCTTGATTTATCTCATACCTGCAGCATATTTACCCCAAATCTTAAAGAAGGGGAATACCGTGAAGGGCATTGTCCACAACCATGTTACCACCACTAATATGCCGGCTTGAGCAAAATTAAGTCGACCGTCTAGTGGACTTGAAATAGTCCTGCAATGAAATTAAAATTGTTTGTTTGTATGATAAATGAGAAATGATGTTAGTTATAAGTGCAGTACTTGAATCTGTCGTAAGCAATAACTGCATTTGTTATAGAACCACCAATTCCAGAGACACTGCCAAGTGCTGCATAGATGTTACATCCTAGATCGTTTCCAACAATTCGTTCAGCACATGAATTTATCAAAAACATGGGAATTTCCAGCATCATAATGAAGTCGAATATGGCCAAGTTTACGACGAATAGATTGGATGGCGTTCGAAGAGATTTGGCGCTAAGAGATTGGAAAAAAAGATTTATAAGATGCTGGAGATACTATTCTATTCGAAGATCAATTCAAATATAATCCACTATACTATACATGCACTCCAAGCTTTATTATAAGCAAATAACTGAATGTCTCCTCAGCAAGCACACTAGAGTACGATTCGATAAATTGTTACAACTGCAACACTTCGAATGGTTAATAGTTAAAATCATGAAAAAAACGAAAGTTCAGATAAAAAATAAAAATAATAAATTAATCACAAAATTCCTTTTTTATCGAAGAAACAAAATACAAACAAACAAACAACACTGCTTACGTTGAGAAAATCCAAATAACCATCCCGTTTCCGAACAGTGACGAGAGCATTAAAGCAGCGTAAATTAGAACCAGCATAAGATGCAGATGAAAGGCTGGCGCTGGATATCCTCTCCAGTGGGGATGCACCAAGTGCATAGCTTCCATGGGTAGATTCCATCCCAGGACTCGAATCTCCTCGCTTGTAGGAAAAAAAAAATCCACATCAGTGCGAACCACTCAAATTATTTTTCGAAAACAAATACAAAACCAAAAATATAATTCACCTGCTCAGCTGACCGAAGGCTGCAGGTCGTATGAACGCCGAGGTGTCGTTCGCGAAATCCCCGTTGATGTACATTTTATTAATATTTCAATAATATTTTTTTTTTTTTTGGAAAAGTATATCCCCGCAACTCCTTTTTCTTTTTTTCTTTTGTTTCTATTGCGCTAACGTTTGCTCGTGGCCTTTTACAACCACCGCACTGTTAGGTCGATCGGCTTGTTCACCGAATTGACCATCTCGCAAATGGCACTGCTTTTATATTGCTTGATGTTTACCTGATTAAGACAATAGCTGACTGGAAACGCGTCTTAAGCCCTTAATCATTTTAATTACACCCCGGGAATTCCTCAAATGCAAATTCCACAGCTTTAAAATAGCGACCACCGACCACCCCATTGCCACAATTACATGATTGATCCAGGTGCCTCATATCTTCTCACCCCTTTGCAGCCGCAATCAGACCAGGAACATATAAGTGGACTTGACCGCAACTCTTTCCCGTGCTAATTGTGAAGGTTAGAACGTTAATCCCGTCCGGATAGGAAAGCAGCTTAAAGGGGTAACCAAGAATTTGTGGCATTTTGTGCAATCTCGGTTGAACGCGTAGAACTTTTTGTAGACTCGGCGAGAGTTGGAATTGATTTTAAATTTAATTAAAACCAACACAGGTAAGGCGATTAGTTACAGAAGGAGTAGAGTCCGCCGGATTAAATCGGGAATTGATTGATATGTGCACGCGATTTTGTTTGATTTATGTTCGTCAGAAAGTAAAAAATAAATAAAAAAGGCACATGCAGTTTGGTGGTCACGTTTTAATTAAACCCTTTTACTCTGATTGACCGTAATGACCTCAACTTTTAGGGAGGGGTTTTTTTGTCGTCGACGGGAGCATCGAATCTCAATGTAAACAAAACTTAAATCCAAGGTAACAAGTGTCCTTCTCATTGAGTATAATCTTCCTTCCACCAAGCGTTTAATGAAATAAAAATTTGGAATTGCACCCAAGTTTTTAAACAGGGAAACTTTCGACAAAGTAATCACTGAATTAAGAAGATACTCCACAAGTTCAAGAGATTTTTTAAACATAAAGGCAATTTTAACACGTTTATAACATTCATGGACAAATGGTTACCGATGCACCAGTCCTCCAGAGCAATCGGATTGAAGGATATCACAGTATTCTTTGGAGTTAAACAGTCGAAAGATTAAGAGACAATTAGAACAACTTTTTGTAGTAAAGCTACAAAATTTAGCTAAAACTAAATAAGAGTGGGCTGAGAATAGACCCTTGTGGAACACGAGACGGGGACAAAATCAGAGGAAGAATCGAGTCTAAGTGCTGGTACGGTCTTTGCTTATTATTGCCCCATGAATTTAAGACCTTTCAAGCACCAATTCTAATTGTTTTTTCTAGTTTAGTGTTGTATTTTCTAAAAATTCACTATTTACAATTTCTTAACTAAAGGACAATTTTATATACGTACGTAACAATGATTTCTACTTAATTAATAATTCTAAAACCATTTTCATCTGCTTCCCATTTTACGGTGACTAGTTCTCCATCATCCCTCTTATACTGATACTGCCCATATTTAACGAAAACCACACCTCCGTCTTGTTGGGTAATCAACTTTCCATTTTCCGTGGCAATGGTGCCATCTTTCAAGGTATACGTTCGATGGTACTCATTGCTATCATGTCCTTCAACAAAATTGGAATCCTCAAACTTGGAAGCATCTTCCTCATTGACTGTGAATATGGCTTTAGTAGCATCGTCGTCATTAAACTCCGGAAAGTAAAGTGGAGCGTTGCTGAAAATATCTTCTGAAAGAGCCGGATTCCAGTCAATGGGGTTATGCTCAACTGCTTGGTCTTCTGGGGAATGGGCATTATAATGGGTAACCGACTTATCAGGAACAGGGACTGGATGATGTGAGTTTGGAATGGGCTGCAAAGCGTATCCCCAACCGTCCTTTGAACGTGTGTTGATATTCAAAACGGCTCCAGGTCCATGGACGAGGTTATAGTTATTTCCCAGTGGAAGTGGGGCGGTATTTTTTCCTGGTATAACAGTTCCGGAATGTATCACAGCTGGTCCATCTACTCCAGTGGGCACTATGGTGTACTTCACAGGATTTTGTGAATATTTCGGAGGATAAATATTTTCTGGAATATTTACTGGAACTGGATGAAGATTCCCTGGATGGATACTTGGGGAAATTGGATGATAAATTGGACCCGGTGGAATTGGGTGATAAATAGGAACCTGTGGAATAGGCTGATAAATTTGAGTCGGCCCTGGTTGGAAGAGAAGTCCAAGCTTTTTTCTTAGTAAAGTTAGTAGAGTTGCGTCGCTTGTTGCGTAGAGGAGAAAGAGTACCATCTGTAATTATTAGAAAATAATAATTAGTAGGAAAAAAAAACAGATGAGTGAGGAAATAAATAAATTCTAAATTCTTCACAAGAAGGTGGATTGACTAGCATGCAATAATTCGGAATTGCAGAATTATTTAGCCTTATTCTGGCGGTTAAGAGATAGTTTTCGTCTTTTAGAGTCACACCACAATATTTTGAAATTAATATTACTACGCAGAACTTAGCTTCACTGCAGCCATCATGAAATTTGTGGAATTCAGCGCATAGTCAATGCACTGAATTCTACAAAATAGCAGCAGTGATGAAATTCTGAATTCGACTTTACTTACCAAGGGTTTCATGATGTTGCTTGGTGAATACCTTCGATGAAATGTTTGACCCAACTGCATTTCTTTCAGTTTTATACAAAATGTTCGTGGCATTCTTTTGAAAAATGGAATGTGACTGATTAGTCATTAGGCTGGCATGCAAATATTTTGGGTCAAAGCGCTCGCACAATGAAAAGGAATTTACGTGTACATAATGATTTCTTAGAAAGTCATTTTACATTCTCATATATTTCACAATGCATTTTTGTGGTCCCTCGGAGTCATTTAGAGTTGATTACTTTAAAGTGGTAGGAGCCCTTTTCATGAATATGAAATTGAATTCATTGAGAGCCACGATGACTGCTGAAAATTTGTAAATTAACTAAAATGCTACTAAAGGGAGTGTCATAACTTCATATGCAACTACGTAGTAGATAGTAGCTAGCAGTACCAGTAAGAGAAGGCACAAAAGAGTTTTGAATACCAATCCTGAATTTCTTCAGGAACTTGAACCTGGGATAGAATTTTGGGTGAGAACTGTTCTAGACCTATTTTAAATTAAAATAAGTAGCTGCTCCACATATCGCAATCGTATCATCAAGAGTTAGGACGTCCTATTTAACAAGCGATTAAAGCAACTTTAGTGACTCTCTGCTGAAAAGTATAATCAAAGAATATATGGTTCTGTTCTTTTTTTGGTATTGGTATTGCGTAGTAATGTTAACAGGGCATTAGTCAGTTCAAAGCCCTTATACATAGTTAGTGTTACAAAGGTTTGTCCGTAGATGACGCATTCGAGATTATCCTAAAGTGTGTACCTTCTTGACAAAAGTTTGGAAGACGTTTTGGATTAATGACGAGGTGGTTCACATATATCTACTTTCCAAAGTCCAGATAAACTTCATGTAATTTGAATCGACCATTCTCATTCGACCATTTCAAAAAGTGGTATAATGTAAAATTGGTTTGACCGGTTCTCACATTTGAAACTATTAGAATTCAGTCGTTAAATAAATGTCATTCTAACTGAAGTGCATTCTATTACTTGTATAGCTAAAATTAGCAGTAAAAATTGTAAGTTATACAAATAAAATAAATTTTGGCTGCTTTGTTTTTTATAAAAGCAAAACTCCGATTTGCTGCATTACGAATCAAATGAACGCGATTGCATACATTGATCTCTTAGATAACGTGCTCTTGAATTATTTTGATGAATTTGATGAACTTGATATTATTTTCCAGTAAGATAACGATCCAATTCATCGAGCAAGTTTAGTATCATCCTGGCTCAAAGAAAAAAACATCGATGTAATGACGGCGTCTGCATTAAGCCCCGCCCTTAACCCCATCGAGAACATTTGTTGGATCATTTCTAAACAAATTTGCTCAAATGGGTGGCAGTGAACGCAGACACAAAAACTGGGAAATGGTTGTTACGGAATTAAATGTCTTTAAACACGCAACTTTTCTTCTTCACTACTACTACTGTTCATAAACCACATTTTGCAGTTATGATTTTTACTATTTTTAATTTAAATAAAATCTCTACAATGAGCTTTAAAGTACAATCCAAACTTTTACAAAGTCAAACAGCTTGAGGTGTGTTTTTTTAGTGATCTACTTACATTTCTCCCCTGCTCTCCTCATACAAAAGACTGTGTAGAGATCCGGATTAAGAGCTGGATTTTGCACTTTTCTATAGGGAGAGTAGTGGAGAGATCTATAATGATCACCACAAAACCGCAGCTTTGAGTGGTATTCTCGTGTCTTAAGCATGACTTCTGTCGATTGAATTACATGACACGGAACAGATTTTGAATCGACTTAAGCAGTCACCAATGTAAAATGCAGACTTGGGATAACAGCATTTAAATACAAGAAGACATCCAACAAATCTACAAACCCTTTGTAAAATTTATATCGCTGAGGATATTCGCAAGGAAATTAAAAAAAACAGTCCGCCAAAGGTCTTCGTTAATTTGACCACATCCTCGCTCACAACTCACAGCATTATATCACCCTGAGATTAGACATACAAAACTCATCAGATCATTTTTAAAATTTATTTATTATGGCTCTCTCTGTTCCGATTTCTTACACTGATTACATATAAAAATCACTTAATATATTTGCGCAATATATCTCTCCTGAAGTAAACAATAAACATAAAAATTTGCCTACAATTAATCTTATAGAAAATACATGGGTAAAAATGGAAAGAATCTCGCTTAAGTTTCATATGAGTACAACTAAAGGTGTAAATGTAAATAAAAGATTTTATAAAGGTAAAATAAAAAGAAAAGTAAAAAATAAAACACCATCGGTTAGATACAACAGCGGTCTACATACAAAAGTTGTTTGCATCATCTATATTCCTCAATTACGCCCCTATTCCTATATGTTCACTATTTATCCCATTATTTATATTTATATATATTTGCAAATATACAGCTTACAACTTAAGTAGATATTCTCCCTCTCTTTCTATTTGCTTTTATTTTGTGTTTTTTGTCTCATTGTTTTACTTTAGTCGTGCATATTTTTTACAGATGTGCAGTAAACGTAAGTCGAATTATTTTAAGAACAAAAAAATTTATACAATGCCTGAGTATTACCAAATAAGAGGGTTGCACTGTGTGCCACACCCCTCTCCAGAATCGAGCTGAGTAAGGAAGATTTTAACGGGCAAGATAAAATACTTTGCTGCTGTGTGTGATTAACTTCATTAACAAGTGATAAGACTGTGTTTCAACAAGTAACTCTCTTTCTATTTCATTTATCAAAGAAACGCCTTCAGCTGAAAGTGTGGAAGATCCGAAATATTTCGTTTAAAAAGATCCCAACTCAATGTGGAAAAGGGGCTCGTGACACGAACCAGTTACTTTATACAACAGATTATTTATAACGGATAATTACTCTATCGTACATAACGTTTCGATGATTTTACAACCGCCTAAGCCAGCGTAGTCGTGGTCACCATCACATCGAAAGTAATTATTCAATTTATTGCATTGCTGCCGGCAGAAATACGGTTGCGATTTAAACATAAGGTAAAAGACAAAAGTCAATATGTTAACTGAAATTGCGAAAACACTTAAGGTATACGATAACTAATAAATCGATTGCGAAAAGTCCGACGTTCTTAAACTAAGTACGCTTTATACGATCAGGGCAGAACGCGCGGTATAATGCACGAAACGAAATTGAGAATTTATCGAAACGGAAATTGCATTTTTGCTTGTTTTGCGATTACTTGGGGTGCTCCTCGACGGCTTGCAGGTGGACGCGTGCGATTGTTAAGTATTAACTTAAGTTAGTAAGGAATGTCTTTAAAATACGAAAACCATATTAGCCTAAAAATATCAACAACTCTCATAATTGACTTGCTTGCTTCAAGTCAAGTGCCCTTGATATGTCGTTAGTATTCTTCAGTCTAGCCGCCTCTACTAGGCTGCGGCTGCTGATGTTGCTTTCCTTGTTACGTAGCGTAGCGGTGGCTTGGATTGTCGGGAAGTGGGTTTGTGCAAGAGTGGATAAAATTTTGCGACAAGAATTTAAAAAAAAAAAACGGCTCCTAATATTGGCTTTCTTTTTAGTGATCCTACGATAAAGGCAAGACTGGATCAAGATCTGCAACAGCTGTAGCACAGGCATTGGCAGGAATGGAGGAAACGGTGACCTGCAAATTTTAAAAACCTTCATTGTCAATCTCATTGTCCGACAGATCTTCTTCAAGTCGTCATCGGTTTTTCGAGAAAAACTTAATACTTCCCATATGGTATAATAATAATAAATGGGAAGAGACCTATATCTCTTGAAGCTTCAATATGGGTCTTGAACTTTAATTTCGGCACGAGTTTTGTCTTTATATCTAAGAAAGATAACTTGATTATCACCTTGTCCCATAATCTCACAATTGCGACCAAGAGACTCAGCAACAACATAGTTTCAATAGACTACCGTGAAAATTGTTCATCCCTTTTCTCTTATGTCCTCCATGGCACCAAAATTGCCAATCCACACAAAGTCATTTTCCACGAGTCATTTGGTTACAAGGTCTAAGTTTGGAGTATATGTTCCATCAGCTAAATAAAGTTGACATTCTGTGAAGGCATCATGTGACCAGACAAAATACCTGTTTAGCCTAAAAAGGTGGTCGAAATCTTGAAAAATCTCTGTCTCTCTCTCAGTCTCCTCTTTACTCATATAGAAGTTCCACTTTTGAAAATCAGAGTTATTGGTAATCTCGTGGATTTAGACATTCTGATCATAAAGTGTTCCTAGACTTTTTGAGTTATTATGGCTGCGGGTCAATAATGTACTATCATCGAAGGTCATTGTGATGTCTGAAAATAAGGGCAATATGAACTCCATGATTGAGGCCTCAGTGATAACAGCACTTGTAAAAACGTTTGTGGATGGGCAACATACGAAATAATCGGGCAAATAATTTTAACTCACGTTCTTAAGGGTCTTCTAAAAACTTCATAAAGGCCGACTCCATTCTTGAAGGTACCAATTGGAATGGCTAGCTATGATAGCTACAAAAACTCAAAAATAGGTTTGGTAGGAAGGACAGCGGCTTTTGAGGATTTATCTGAAATAATTAGAATGTTTTCCCGAACGCGTTATTTGCGTGAAGGTAGCTGGTGGCTTTTAATTTTTAAAACTATTAAAACATTTAATCAGCAGTTCAAACTTTTAAAATAAAGATATGGTCCTAGTTGGAATTCATAGACTTTAATAATTTTTAAAATGCCCTACGGAAGATAGTATGGAGGTGAGGTAGAAGAATGGTAGAAAATTTGTTCAAAATAAGGATAAAATAAAAATAGCACCGTAGAAAAAAATCTTAAAATTTCTTTGTGTCTATAGAAATCTTAGCTTGTATAGATCTTGTAGACTTTTATTTAATGAAATAAATATCCAGTGTTTAACTAACAACGGAATTACCTTGGCTAGAGATATGAGCTATGTATGGCAAGTTGGGAAGATATGTGATGCAATTATTGTGTATAATACCAATCAAAGAAGGTTGTTCAATCTGGAAAGTACTATTATGTTCTACATAAAATTAGGTAGTATTATTATATTTGTTTCTAGTTTCAGTCTTAAATCAGTTGATAACATAATCTCCTTGGTAACAGGCACTGCAAATTGGATATACAAATCCGGCCACACAAACCTTATGAAAGGCAGGGTGATATTACTTTAATCAGATTGCTTTTATTGATAATTCACTAGACGACATATGGAGTATATTGTTGGAGCCAAATTTTTAATTGACTAAATCAACGTTTGAAGGTAATTAATAAAACTGTTTTTTTCCGAAAGTTCGAAATTCGAAATCCACGTGTTTTCTGTAGCTTTAAACAATATTCCAGACATCTTTCGAAAATTGTCTTCCGGTGGGTTTTGAGACTCCTAGTTCAAAATATACTCCCGAGATCAGTCGAACTTTTATTTATCCCTATACTTTGTCGTCTCTCATATTTTGTGTCGTTTTGAGGCATTACAATTTTGTGATGCTCTTGAATGTAACTACCCTCTCCAGATATAAAAAATTTGCGCAAAATATTATCTAGGAATGCCTCGAAATGTTTCGTAACTAACGAGAATTTATAGAATAGCATTTCTACTGACGCCCTAAATATAATTCCAGGGTATTGAATGACACCAGAGAAATCTCGGGAATCGAAATGCATTGCGGTTTTAAAAACATTTCCAAGCACAACATGTGCATTAAAGGGACAGCAAGTATGCTGCAATTTAGACGGCTGTCTTGTAGCGCGAAAGGATTATTTGTCTACTTAGGAAATAGATTTAGCTCTTTAAATAATTCCTAACCACAAACACATGCCAGACATTTTAGTTACAAAAATGGAATTAATTTGTTGATGGTTTTTCGACTAAGTAATATTGAATCAGAAATGCATAAAATTTGTATTGATCCATATATAGCTAGTTGCTACGTAAGAGGACAATTCCTAATAATAATACCCAAGACAAGTTAAAGGAGGGAAACACGCTAATACAAGCCTCTGGTTGACTGCGAGAAACCTTGTTTTGAATGTTGCATCATTTATTTATATGAGTAGAACCCTTTCCAAAACAATTTCATAGTTGTTAGTTTTTGTGTATAAGAAAATTGTGAAGATATTTTTCCAAGCCAAACTTGTCAATTTGAAAAGTAGTTGTAAGTTTTTCCCAAAGCCACAATTTTCGCCTCAGCTACGTAACAATCATAATATCCCAATAGTCTTAATCTACGTTTACTAACAATTTCCTTAATTACCTAAACAGTCTTCGAACGCAATATGTAAGTGTCGGTTTAATCCCGTGTGCCTGTGTACGTCTGGCTTCAGCACAATAATCTCATTTAAAAATATATTAAGTTTAAAAAAAATTAGTACACCTAAAATTTCGATCAATACATTTGAAAAAAAATTGGCAAATGTCCTTAAAGTATATTGGCAATAATCACGTAAATAAAATAGGAAACACCGAGTACATGCTAAAAATACAATTAAAATTAAAGAAGTCACTGCAAGCCGACGAGAATCACCTGAATCAAGTCTTCAAAATCATCTCAGTTATAGTTTTCTTTAAATTTTAGAATTGCTATGCTCAATTTGTCATTTGTTTTATATTTAGTTTTTGTTTGTTTTAATATACAATTTCTATACCCGGACCTACTTCGCCGCTGAGAAAAAATTTACAATTCTTTTAGTAAAATTTGTATTTTGTCATATTTAAATAATCTTTTTCCTAGTTAGAATTTGGTTGCCTTCTAAAAACCACTTTTCGCGCTTGTCTCCTCCCTTTTCCGTCTCTCTCAAAAAGTCTCACTATTTATATTATTTGCTTTTTGTTTCCTTAAATAATTTTCTCTCTTAACCTAAAACATCGTCCCCTTTTTAGCTTGCTTCATTCAATCCCCTGTCCGCTTTCAATAAACCCTTCATTACCACCTTTCATTAAGTAGAAAGCTTTTTTTTTTGTTTATATAATTTGTTTGCTACGAGTTAATTAAGAAAGAGATGGAATCGTTCCTATGGGTCTGGGTTTTGTCTTTTGTTCATTATTTTATCATTCTTGTCTGGGGAATTCTTATTATATTAAATGTAACCCATTGTCGTTTCGGCAGTTTTCTGTGCATTTCCAACGTCGTCGTCTTTTTGTTTTTTCAGAATCTTACCATATGATACAGCTATTAATTAAGCAGAAAAATGAATAGATCATTAGCATCCATTGGTGTTTTGTGTTGTTGTTATCTTCTTCGTATTTTTTAGTTTGTATAGTTGTCGAATGAACCCAAATACTCGAGTGCAGCTCGATAGCAGAAGTGGTACTGGTCCTAAAAGAAATCAAAAAGGTTTCAGTATTTATAACAATGCAAGGACAAGATAGATAGATAGAAAACTTATAGAAAAAGCAGAACAAGCATGAGAAAAATAGAAGAACAGATAGAGGTAACAAATAGTTAGAGTACATATAAGAAAATCGTAAAAAAAACTCAAAAGCAACATAAACAAAAAAACCAAAGAAGAAAAAAATAAACAAAAAAAAATATAAAAGAAATAGACTCTCTTACCTCTGTTTGCACCATTGCAGGTCGTTGTGCCCGCAAAATTCTTACAGTCTGAAATACATCTAAGACACCTTCATACTGCATTCGTTCCAGGACAATGCTTAACGTTATAAAGACACCAGTTCGCCCAACACCAGCACTACAGTGGAGAGTGATTGGGCCATCCTGACCGAATTGCTCTTTCGTTTTATGCACCTGCCCGATGAAGTCAATAAAACCTTCACCAGACTTTGGGACCCCTTGTTCTGGCCAGTCGATAAATTGGAACTGGCGTACTGTACGCGAAGACCCATCACGGGCATCAGTTACCTAGAAAGGTGAGAGTTTTGTGAGTATGTTTTTATTTTATTGTTTATTTTAATAGATCGTGATGTTAGCTTCGATATTGTGAAAACACAGATCGGCCGGAAAGAAAGTGTGGAGGCACGCACAGTGTTGTGCCTCTTATCTCGCATGAATGTACTGGACTAATATCTTGTTCGTGGAGCGAAAAAAAATTAACATACAAACATAGCTAGGAAATATGAATTACATACAAATACGTATAATAGCACACCCACCTTAAATTCCCTCAATTTGTATTGAGGCATATTGTACTCTGCTATAGGATCGACAACGTAATATTGGTAGCGGACAGAACGTTCGTGTGGCCAGTACTGGTAGCACTTCTCCTGTAATTTCACCAAAAATTTAAAAAAGCCCTCAGAAAAAAGCTCAGCACTCTTACCCTTCCCATTTCCTTGAGTTTGGTCAGCATAACGACAATAGTCGAGTTGTGCTCCCACAGCATTCTCCAGAAATCTTCAGCGGTTTCTTGCAATGGGCCCTGAGCAGCGATATAGGCGTTTCTGTAGCGGTACCCATCAATAAAGCTAGCGTTGATATAGTCACTTCCCTCGATACCATGAATTGGGGTCAAATACACCCGAGTGGCCTCATATGGCAAGATATGCACCAGTCGATTTTTGTGCTTGTTACACGGCAAGTTAGCAGTCACGAATTTCGAGGAGTCCACCTTAACGTTCGACAACTTCTTGAACTCAATTTCCATTCCTGTGATGTTCTCGCCCGGTTCGGTCATGATCAGTTTCTGGAGGTGAGTGTGAAGGTTCCGAGCTGCCACCTCTGTGTTTCCGCAGATGATTGCTTCCAGAATCGCATCGTGAATGAAAATGTACTGGTCCTCCGTTTGCACCATGTAGTTGCGTTGTGCTCTCAAGCAGGTGACATGCCCGTAGATGTCGATGATCTTTTCATGCTTCATCCGCTCCAGCATCGAGTCGATCACAATGTAGCATCCGGTGCGACCGACACCAGCTGAACAGTGGACAATTACTGGCCCGGAGTCAGGGGGAGTGAGGGAACGGCAACGTCGCAAAAATTGTAGGAATGGGGCAGGGTGATCAGGTACTCCGTGGTCAGGCCATGCGGTAAATTGTAGCTGTTTAATTTCGCGACGTTCCGGACACCCTTGCTTGGTCACCTGGAATGTTCTGATGCTGTACGTGGAAAGTTCCTGAGTTTCGGTTATTGTGATGTACATTTGCCCATAAGTCTCCATGCCTCGGCCGGGCCAGTACTGATCACATTTAATGCGAGCACGCTCTTCCAATCTCGTCATCATGACGATAGTCGTCGTCTTTAGCTCCCAGCACATCTTCCAGAAGTCGGCGAAGGTTTCTTGAAGTGGACCTTGCGTTGCAACGTAAGCATTATGTTTGCGGTACCCATCACAGAAGTTTGCATTGATATAGTCGGATCCCGGGACTCCTTCAATCGCAGCGAGCTGGACACGACTGTGGTCATATGCAGTCACGTTAGCGTACCGATTTTTGCTCTTGTTGTACTCCATGTTCGAGTGATCCCAAGTGAACTGCTGCCCAGGTTCGATACTCTCGTATTCCTGGGAGAATTTAAGATTGTCATTCGCTTTCAGGCGCTCCACATGGTTGGCGAACTCCGATATCGGAATGGGTGGGTGACTGATCATGCCGGGAGTTTGGAAATTCAAACGTCTCATGTCGACCGGATCACTAGGAGCCGGTCCAGCCCCTAAATCGGCTGCCATAAGTGGTCTAGTCACTGCTGTCTGGTCTGGGGTCTTACATGGCTGTCGCCTCCCCCTCGCTATATAAATTATCACAAATGACGTCGACAGCAGTAAAGCTGTTAGGATTGGTAGAATGACCCACAGCATACCTGGCTCGTCCGAGTTCTTGTTCACTGATACCTCAGGATCCAAGGGCCAGTTCGGATCGGGCCTATGAGGCCGCTCCCCAGGAGGTGCCTCCCTCATATCCAGCGACAGGAATTCGGAGAAGGGGCTAGACGTATACAAATGCTTCTGCGGCGTATCTACAACAGCTCGTACAAAAATGCGGTAGCGCTTATCTCTCTCTAGCTTACGGTTCGTGAAATTGTGATAGTCATCCCCCGAACCGAGGTGGAACGTAAAAGGTATGGAACGTTGAGGGAACTTAGCCGCGATATAGGGAGCGTTAGGCCGCTCTGGCTTATTTCTACCGGGTAGTAAATCTTCAGTCAAAAATTGGTCAGGATTTTTGTGCAAATTCGATTTGTCTTCAGGAACTACAACTAGGTAATAATGTGATATGGGACCGTACTCCTCAGATGCCTGAGGGAGAATCACAAGTATTTCCTCGCCGTTAACCACTCCGTAGAAGTCCGGCTTCACCATTGGTTGTGGGGCTGCCATTTGAGTGGTCACCGTAATCTTAGTAGGCGGCCTGTAGGAATAGTCAGCAGGTATGGCACTTACGTTAACGTTGTACGTCGTAAAGGGGGACAGTTCATTGATCGTATGTGATTTGATATGATGCTTCAGGCTGATCTCCCGCTGTGGAATGATTTGGGTTTGCGAGAAACCTTGCGAGTCCACGAAAACTTTTATTGCGTCGAACGAGATTTTGTAGTTGATGGGGTTCAGGCGGATGGGTGGCGACCAGCTCAGAGTCATACTATGCGTGCTAACGTCATGAGCTCGAAGATTTAGAGGCACATCTTCTGGCTTTATTTTTACTGTAACTTTCTCACTCAGCCGGCCTAAGCCAGTTTTGAATCTCGCCGCTATTGCAATCGCGTATTGTGCGAATTTCTCGAGATTTACTAAGTCCGCTGATTCGGTAAGACCAACCGTTTTAGTCTGCCATTCGTCTAGATCCTCAACGGCGGTCATGGTGTAAAAGATTTTGTATCCAAGCAACTTTCCCCTTGAAGGTACGGGCTCCCACCAGACTTCAGCTGTTTGTTCGGAGGTAGCTACTGCTTGAACAGACATAGGGGCACGACCCATGTCTCTCTCCGTTTCGATAAGGATTTTTTCGCTGAAAGGACCCGCGCCCTGTTTGGTATATGCTCTGACCCGGAAAATGTATTCCGTATTTTCCTCTAAATTCGTGAAGACAGCTTTTTTTGTGGTGGTGTTCCTCTCCGAGCCAAGACCATGGTCGATCTTCTTGTGGAACTGCACATCGTACCTGGTGATCTGTCCATTTCTGTGTTCCCGGATGGGTGAATCCCAGGTAATGCAGACGACATCAGGTGTCTGGAATCGAACTGATATGTTTGATGGTGGTCCTGTGGGTATTCCTTCTGGTGTTTGCAAATATTTTACTGTTTCCTGTCCAATCCCGATGTGATTCATACCAGCCACTCGAAATTCATATTCAACTCCACGCTCAAGGTCTTTAAATTTCTTAACATTCGAATGAGGCCCTTGGAGCATTTCTTCATGTAGTGGCTGATCCCGGACACCCCAACGGAGACGGTATCCTCGTAATTCTCCATAGGTCTGAGCTGGTCGTTCCCATTCCAATTCTATGGACACAGTCGGATCACGTTCGAGAATCTTTAGGCTTACAGTTGGTCTTATGGGTACTCCTCCAGGGGTTTTTACAACAACTGCAGTACTTCGATCACCGTCACCTTTTCGTGTTAAGGCTGCTACCTGAATAGAATATCTTGTGTCTGGCTGGAGACCAGTCACATTATATTCTAAGGTATCGACTACATCGAATTTCATCGGTTCGTTGAGGAAACCTTTGCCCTGAAAGGGAGAAAAGTGAAGATGAGTATATTTATATTATTACTATTATTTGCACATATATTATTCGGATGATGACAAGATCGAGCTAGAGCTGTAAAATTGGTTAAGCCTTCGTACTAGAAAGTAATACTTGTCATTGATCATACTAAAAAGTCTGGGGTCGCCAGCATATAAATAATAATGGAAATAATATTCCCAGTCACGTCATTAATAAATAACAAAAACGAAAGTGGACCGAGGATAGATCCTTGTGGAACACCAGACAAAGGAATAAACTCACGGAACGTACAACCATAAATATGAATAAGCAGCAAAGTATGGATATTGGGCAATACTTCCTGACGTCGCATTTGTCTTATTTTTTTATTTATCGGCACGACATTCACTTTCTTTCATAATTCAGGAAATGTTCCCTCGCTAATAGATGAGTTTTAAATCATCATTAGGGGGTAGGTTTTCACTTTGCATGGGTAATTTTATTATAGTACCGAACTTACCTCTTCTTTCATCTCTTGCACATGTATGTGATATCCCCGAATAATACCATTTCGATCTTTTTCTAGAGGCGGTTTCCAGGTAACATGTATAGACGTAGAATTAAGTGGAGTTGCTTTAACATCTTGAGGATCTCCAGGCACTAAACGGTTGAAAAGAGAAAACAGAAAAAGCGTACGATTAGTAACACTATAAAAAGCGCTAACTTCTTTAAAAAGAATAATTTGTTTCAAAACTCTCGTATGTTTTTTGCTTTTATTCATTCCCGTGCGATCTTATGCATTATTATTTTTTCGATCATAAAGGCGATCCGCGAGACGCGCGCAAATTTTGTTACTTTTCATTAATATGAATATATGTCTTTAGTTCAGTTCATAATAAGACCGGTTAGTTTGCAACAATTCTCTTAACATTTGCCGACTGCTGTTAGTCATTTTTTGATTTTATATTATTCATATTTTTTTCAGAGAATATAGTGTCGATAAAAATAAATAAACATATAAAAACGAAATAACACTGAAAACATAAAGATATCTCACTTAGAACACTAACAACCATCCAAAAGACAAGTAAATACAGATTATTATCATCATTAGTAAGGGTCTCATACATGTGAGTGACATACCTGCCCTCCGTACGCAAGAGCTTAGATTTCAATAAAAAAAAATTTTTTCCATAGAAAAAAAAACCAAAACATTTATTTACAAAATGCAAAATTTTAATTAGATTTTCGGTAAAATATCCCAAAAAATTTGTGTGCGCTCAAAAATGGTAAGGTTAGTCAAAAAGTTTTGTTATTGGTTAAAAATTGTTAGAGCAAATCCGAAATGGTAAGCAGTTTTTGGAAGAAATTTCGCAATTTGGTTTAGATTTTTGACAATTTAATGGTTAAGTAGGAGCTTATACACTAAAAAATATCCTTATCAGCGCTGTATAAAAAAATTGTATTTGTTTTTACAAAAAAAGCGAAATTCTAGTCGTTTGCAGCGATCAAAAAAATTCATTGCAACTCCAAAAATTGTTAGCATTTGAAAAAAATATATATTAACTGAGATTGGAAATGTTCTCTACTCCTGCAGTCAGTTAATATTTAACGTCATTAAAAACACGAAACACATCTTGTAAAATTCAAAAAATTTAAAGTATATTAACTCAACAGCTCTTCACTCTTGCAACCACATAAAAGGTGTGCCAAACAAAAGTCCAAGTTTGTCCTGGACATTCTCAAAAATCAAAACAAAAATGTTTCAATCACAAAACAGCGAAAAAAACTTTCACACACAAAAATGGAAAAATATATTCAAACGGAAAATGTAAAAACAATTTGCTTTAGAACTTTTACGGTACTCACTCTTTTTCTCTACAAAGTTTCCCCCAAAACACGGACACGGAAAGTTGGCAAGTGGTTTGATTATGATTTTTTGTTTTATTGAGAAATTGCAGAGAGATAGGTAATTTTTTGGTTTATTTGATAAGTAGGGTGCCGGTGACGATCGAAGTACCCGAAAATTTTTTTTTGTGGCCGCAAAAATTTATCGAATATGAAAAATTACAAAGAAAAAAATTTTATTTTATTTTTATTTTGCTTGAGTGGGTGGAAAATGTTATTGTTTTTTTTTGCGATTCTAATAAATAAAACATTATTTGCTAGCAATTGTAGTAGGAACTCTCCGGCAGCATTAAGAGTTAAAATGTTAATTCAAAAAATATGTTTTTATTAGTTATCAAAAGTCTTTAGCAACAATATCATCAAATCAAAAAAGAAAAGTTGAACGTATTTTTTACGCGGCCCACTCGCACAAACAAAATGTAACAAAAGGTGATGATTAAACAAAACGAAAATTTTCGTCGAAAGTAAAAAGTATACAAAAAGCAAAAGAATCGTGCACCCGTCGCAAAATGGCACAAACATTTGGTGGTAGTTTGTTTGTTCTTTCAAACATTTCCTGTTTTGCAAAAAATGTTTAGAGGAATTGGGTGGTTTGTGGTGTTCAGAAAACTTTCGTGTATTTTCGCGGTGGTTTCAAGAGCACCCTTGTAGTTTCGATGAAGTATTTATTGGTGGTAAAACGTAAGGGGGTATATTGGAAGATTGAAATTATTTGCCTGTCACATTCACTCACGCATTCATGCAACAAAATTAATAGATGTAAAATAGACTACATGTTTAGGTAACTATGTAGGGTCCTCTTTTAAGGCTGGCCTTTCAACCATCGAACAAAATTAATTAAATTCTTTGCTTGGGTCTAATTTCTGAAAGTTCTGATTTTTTCAAAGACCTTTAGAGTTGCAAAGGTTGTAATTTCGAGCCAAATATTTGCGAACTGGCAGTCAGCATACTCTATCATAAAATTCTTGATTTGGGCTAATCCAAACAAATATTATAAATACGAAAGAGTGTTAGTCAGTTTGTTACCTTTTCACGGCTTAACCCCTAAACCGATTTTGACGAAAATGAGCAAAGAGGTTCCGTCAAGGCCGACAAAGGACATATGCTACTTTTTATCCATACTTTATTGGAAATTAAAGATGGCGGATATAATATCGCGACCGAAAATTCTCAACTTGGTCGGATGTCTGTCTAAATGAATGTATGTACAGAGGTTTTTAGGGTCACCGATTTTAAATCTGCTATCGAAATTTTTAACTTCAAGATGGTGGCCAAAGTTTCCCTTTTAAACTAAATGAATTTACATACCTTATTCTAAGCTCAGTTTACTTACACGATACCAATAAAAAAAAAACATTTCAAACATTGTTGTCTGTTTGTTTGTCGGGGTTAATCTCGGGAAATCTTCGTGATTTGTGGAATTGCATTTTGTTAATTGACATCAAGGACAGCACAAGCCGAAGCAATTCAGAGCATTCGTCCCCATTTGAGTGGAAGTAAGTACATAGTGCTAATTTTTAGCCAGTTTCTCAACAACAGAATCTTATCTCGACAAATAAATTTAAACATTTCACCAATTCCCTGCCGTCCTGCTGTCTCTTTGCTCATCAGTTGTAATCCCGTCAATGTTCTGCCGCCGTGACAAATTCCGGGACGCCTTACAAATCTCTAATAACTTTTGATCCCCTAGTCCAGTGGGGACTCCCCCTCCCCACAAAAAAGTTGTAATTTTCATAGATTCATCGATATAGCGCATTCTGTAGGTACTTTACTCCCAGTCGACTGTGATCTGGGAAAACTCTCGCTTTTCCGCGACTTTTCGGTGGAAAAACTTAAGAAGCTTTACATAAAATTTTCCCAAGCCATCTCACTTCGCAGGAGTAGCGGCGTCTGGGCGCCACACAACCAGGACCAGCTATATAAAGTC
Source organism: Neoitamus cyanurus (assembly GCA_947538895.1). Lineage (NCBI taxonomy): Eukaryota > Metazoa > Arthropoda > Insecta > Diptera > Asilidae > Neoitamus > Neoitamus cyanurus. The sequence goes on along the minus strand of OX384544.1, from coordinate 11,470,947 downwards.
AAGGATAACTTTTAATCCGGTGGTTCTTGAAACGCGTGAAGGGCTCAGCGGGAGATTTTCGTGTCACAGTCGGAAAATACCAAACAGTTTTCCTGGGGGGTTTCTCACTTCTCAAGGAGGCAGCGATCGTCGTCGGTTCGGCGCGCGACGCCTAATTTGAATATCTTGCAGACGGAGTGGTTGTTCCGGATGGGAGTGAAGCTTATATTATCTGGAGGGGCTCATGTTTCACTAAAGATTCAGCTGGAGCGACACCCCGTGTGAATGTGGAGATTTTATCATAACAATAAAATTACTGAGGAGCGCGGGACTTTCATTAGCGAAGTTTCTTTGCGCTGATGATCAGGATTTTTTTGGAGTCAGAATGGGGTAGTGCTTCTAATGAGATCCATACTCCAGCTGGCGACGACGATGGTGAGAGGGAGGACCAGAAACGCTGAAACAGCCAAGTTATAATAACTGCGCAAGGAAAGAAGCCAAATCGCTCTAAATTGAAATTAATATTCTGTGGGCGGTGGGATTGGGATAAGGTGCAGTGCTGGCGAGAAAGGGGATATAGCACTTCTTAATGACACACTGAAAGGATGCACTCGTGGCGGCGCCGGGCTCTGCAAATGCACCGCACTAGTGGCATACACAGAAATTACTTCAGAGGTTGTGCCATGAAGCCAAACAAATTATTTTCGCCGCATATAAACTCGCCGGTTCGCAGTGAAATTTTTTCTTTCTACTCCGCTCGCATCGCTTCATTTTCTGTTGGTTTTGTATGAAGTCGGGAAAAGTTTTTCAATTAAATCGCAAAACTTGAAATGAAATATTTCGTACTACTGCACCTTCTGCACGAAAATGAGGAAGAACCTCCGCCATAGCGAAGGAAGCCTCACACAATTATGAAATTCATTTATTCGACAGTGCTCCTGGGCATGAAGGGGGTTGGCGGCCGGAGAACAAGCCCGGCAATAAGCACCGGGAGAAAATAATTTGAAATCATACCGCCATTAGCTGCGATAACATCTAAGTGATGAAACGAGTTTCGAGTGAGCACAATCGGTGCCATTCATGCAAAATGTGATACCTGTCGGAATGAATGGCTTTTGCCTTTTGCTTTTATTTCACTTCGATCGGAAAGTGTGTAATGCGGCGATAATTATTCTGAAAGGCGGAAAGTGTCCTGTAGCGTGAACCTTATTTCGGCAAAAGAAATTTTGGGAACAACTTAATTTACGATTTAGTTGGCTGGGAAATTCATATTTCGAATTTCTGCGACCTATTGTATGGGATTAGCAGCAGTCGACGATGATGATGATGCCTACGGTATTCCGTTAGTTTTGTGTAAATTTTACTCGAAAAAAAAAGATTTATGTAAGTATATGTTCTCCAAACCATACCCTCAGAACTTGAAATTGTTTAGACCTTGTGCGTTACGTAAATACACAAAAAAAACTGAAACTGGTATTCCAAAATTTGACTAATTTTTTGAGAAATCCTGCACCATTTTGGGCTAATTATGCAAGAACCAGAAGTTCTTAAAAGGTTAATTTTAATTTTTGCAAACGCATTTTGCAAAATGGAAAAATCCCTGTGAAACCCAGTCCAGATTTTGGATAAGCTTGAGAAAAAACAAAAGGTTAATGAATATGTTTTCATATAAATGAATATTTTCAAAACTCACCTACAATCCATATTTTGTTTTGCATTTTTAGGAAAGATAATATTGTTAGGTAAATACCAAGCAGAAAAAAAACGAAATATTAAGAGCAATGTTGGCTGCTGCCAACTGTTCAGTAAGAGCCCTTTTCCTCAGTGGAAGTTTCGATGACTTTACATTCAACAATATTGACGAGTGTGGCATACTTATAGCTACATATGCGTAGCATAAAAGTCCCAATCAGTTGGCTTCGATGGGATTCCAAATTTATAAAGCTTCTACTTCCTTCTATCCTATCTATCTTAACACAGTTATTTAACCCTACACTAACTACATCCTCCTTCCCTGTGGCGTGGACAAATGCTCTAGTCATTCCTGTCTCCAAAAAGTCTTGCCCTTAGTCTTTAGTCGTCCCATCAGCAAACCTACCTCTCAAAAGTACTGAAAAATCTAATTAATTAATGCTCAAAAACTTATCTGAATGGGAGTCCAGTTTCCGCTGCAATCACTTGTGTGAAAAAACATTGTTGAAAGTTTCTACTGACTTGGGAATTACTTTGGATAAAAAAAGACCTGTCGTATTTTATTTTACGTCGTCTTTAGCCCTGAACCTCATTCGTAGCTTTCTGTCCCATAGGTCGCAGTAGGTGAAGACGGATGGTCCATTGTCTGCAACTACCCACATTTCATTTGGAGTTCCCTAGGGTTCGATCTTAGGACCATTACTGTTAATTTTTTAGAGAATTCTCGTATTCATCTCTACGCTGACGAATGCTAGTTTAGTATACAAGCGCTCCATTTCTTCGGGTTCATTCTCTCGTCGGTAAACTGAATAGTCACCTAAACCTTATATCTAAATGGTCCGCAAAGAATGCGTAACTTCCAACCCTTCTAAATCCTGCTACGTCGTTCTATCGCGCAATGAGCCCAATATAGATCTAAGCAGAACGATAACTCTTAACAAATTACCACTTACGCGTGTGGACAAAGCCAAGAACTTGGGGGTTATGATAAATAGCAAGATGACTTGGTGGACTCCTCTCTCTCGTTAAAATGTATGTCACCCTAAAAAGGCTATGGAAAACCGCCTTCCTTCTTTCTATAGGATTGTGGCGTGGAGATCATATTTCGCCATATGCTTCTTTCCTGATCGCTAATTATATTTTGAAAACATGTAATGTTTGAAATTACATAATTGGCTAAAAGATTTGTTTCATTTACACGTTAATTTATTATACTTTTTCCCCATTGTCCTTTGTAGTTTGCTTTATTATTATTTTTCTTTGTTTAAATAAAGCCTGCAACATTTTAAAAATAAACTAATTTTCCTGGCATCTCGCCTGGGAAATGTGTCTTCGCTAGACGAGTCGATTACAATCGACAATCGCAATAGGGCCAATTTTTTGCCCTTCTTCATTTGATTCATTCTAAATGAATGAAAAAAATCACGGTCACATTTTGCACAAAATGTTTAGCAATTTTTATTATCTTCTTTTACACAACTTAATTATTGTGTTATTATTAGTTTTAGGTTTTTTTTAATCAGCTCGATCAACTTGTTTACTTCTAAGAAGAACGTTTTTGATTTTAAAACTAATGAAAAATTTGTAATGCTATATCTTTCAAAATAAAGAAATATACAACAAAGTCGATATTTTTAGTAATTCACCGTGATGTTTAGCGTCTAAAATTGAATCTCTGAAAAACATCGTAACCGAAGAATTGTATGTTGTTCATAAAAAATGATCATTTCATTTTAGAAGTAACGTCTTTCAGTCCTAAAAAATAACACAAAGTTAAGACACATTCACCCATTCACTCACAGCATTTTCAATAAATTTATTAAATATTATGTCTTGCAACTATGTATGTGAAGCCACATACAGTCCATGGGTGGGCACACATATAGTATGTTAGTAAGCAGTAGCTATGTCCCGAAAGAAGGTAGTTTAATTGCCTCTATGGGTACACCTGAGAGTGGGTATGACGTGAGAACGTGCTCCAAAACATTTTCCTTGCACGATGACGCACGACATTGGCATCATCACCAACATCATAATCACTATGAGAAATAGTGGGTAGATAGCTCCAGTAGGATCACACAAATTCCCGAACCCACGATGAGAGTTCAACTGGAGCAGAAATGCACCAGACCAGAGGCGTGTACGAGTTGTAAACACAAAGCATAATCACTCCGCCGACATCGTCATGTCATATCTTCCCTGAGCATCATCGCTCGCCCATTCATCTCCTGATCACATCTCATCCACTCGGTACACCTCCGGGTACACTCACTCCCATTCATCCAATCCAAACCAGGCACTGGGCTCTATGGGCGCCATATATGTATCTATTCATTCATCCATCCATCCACCTGCATCACTAGATCCTTGCTCTCTTGCCGTTAACTTTTATATCATTCCGCCGTGCACAGGTAAAACAGCACAAGCACGAAGCTTGCAGGGCTCCAGACAGGTGCTAGAAGGTGCTATAGGTGCTTGCTTTTTTGTGATCGGTGCATATCTGTGCAAAGAACGTGTGCTTACTCTGCTAAAATTAAAAAGTTGAACAGCACAAAACACAAAAATGTTTGAAGGTAAGGAACAGTGAGGAAACAAAAGCATCGACGACGTCTAAGCCATGTCGTAAAAATTGTGAAAATGAACACACACGCGTGCACCCATAACGCTGGCATGGTGGGGCCACCGTGTAGGGGAGGTGAATAATAAAATTATTTTTTATTCAAAAAATATGAAAACAGGGAAAAGAATAATAATGGCGAAAGTACGGTGCAGAACAAATGCAAGGTGTGCTCTTTTTTTGGTGCTCCAGACCAGTGTTAGCTACTGTGTTCCCGGCGTGTGCATACGTGGCCGGGCCATAGTGAGGCAACATAAAGGCAAAACAATAAACGAAAAAAAATGTAAACACATTAAAATATTTCATACGAGTTATCATAATCGCAGCACCTAGAACTCCTGCTTTATTTTGAGATAAAGGCAGGGTGCGGGGCGCTGGGTCCTCAAGCGAGAAAATGAAATAAAATCAAAAAGCACGAAACGGGTGAAAGTCACATTTAGAGTGTTCCATTAAAGACAAACATAAGGTTAAACATAAACTCAACGGAAAACAGTACTCTGTGGTTCCTTATCAATTATATCCACTACTTGTGCGTTTCTCGGTGTGAGGGAGAAGACCAAATCTTACAGTGCGTTCTGATTACTTGTGCGCTTTAATTAAGTAATAAATATTGGTAACACGGTAAACATACGAGTGTGCTATAATAGGCGAAATATGCAAATGTGCACTTAGTCAATTAAAATCAAAAACGTATCAAGTAAAGTAGCTCCAAAAGTAACGAAAGAAAATTTACAAAATAACGCTCCAAAGAAATCTTTTTTTGTTTTATTCTTTTCGAAAATATCTCAACTAACAAAACTCAAATATTAGATGCATTACACTGGCTCGGCGATGTTTTGTAATGTTTGGACACTCTTGTTTTTATTTTATTTTAAACATTGCTGTCCAAAGCTATTTTGAAATAAATGTCGACTCAATGCAGACATAAAACACTAAACCGCATGCAAATCTGAACTTAACATAATTGTAGATGTAGAAATAATTTTTCCCTCTTTGAGTAGGCACAACAACTATAATATAAAATAACACTACTGGACTCCTGCGAAAATTTTATTGATTGTAAGCAATCTTTGGTGATCACATAAAAAACGTTTTTTTGTTATCGAAATCAGTGATACAATCTTGTGACATTGCGATTGAATGGGAGAAGCAGTTTCAGTCCGAGAATATACTGCTAAAATATCTCCAGAATCCAGCGCCCTTATAAGTAAATTTGGAATATTGCAGGAGGAAATTTGAGTCAATTGGCTCTGTACTCGATCATCCAACACATAAACTACGTCTTGCGCCCGATCAAACGAGAAACGTCCAAACCTCTCGATTCCTCGTCGTGCACAAGAATTTTGGCCTTTAAAGACCTGATTTGGTGAATTGAATTTGCAAAGACTTGGACGTCCTACTGTATAAGATGCAAATGACACAGGGCTTCAAGCAAAACGACCAATTGTTGCGCGGTACGTTCACTGACTGGGCTTTAGAATATTTTGATGTGTTGACGCGAATTTCAGCCAAAAAATCATCTTCAGCATCCAGGCTGATTTTCGGATGAACGGCTATGCAAACCAATAAAAATTACTATATATGGTGTGAAATCAATCCATAAGAAATTTGGAGCGTCCATTGCAATCTGAAAAGTTACACTAGGAAGAGTTACAACCTCCGAAACGTTTAGTGGCCTTGAACTGGTTAGTCCCCTTACTATACTGCGAATTAAATTAATTCCGATCCATACGATATTCCCAAAATTTTTTTTTTAATCTATGAATTTTACACAAAGTTTGCTGATTTATATGTTCAAACTTTTATTGATGTTGTTTTGTTTTATTTATTTGTATATGTGATGAAGCAACAAGAAGCTTTCAATCAATTAAATCCCGAAATGAGGCCTTTAGTCTTAAAATGAGAAAAAAATATAAAACAAAAGAAATAAGGAACTTAAAAGACATTACTTTCATAAATTCATAACCAAAATAAATTCACAGTAATTAGCATCATCACTTTAAACATCACCGAGCGCAACAAAGGAATTAAAAAATGTCTACTCAAATAGAAACTACAAAATATCAGTTACCACTTAATTAAGTTTTTAATAATCAAATGTGAAAAGGAACTGTGGAAAGTTTTTCAATAGGATAATAAGTGATTGAAAAACGAACAAAAAAAAAAACAAAAAGAACTTTTTTTTTAATGATCTTGCATAAAAAAGTGCTTTTCATATGAACTGTTGGTATTTCAATAAACTAAAAAAAAATTCAAAAAACACATGAAGTGAACAACAAAAAATTGTTTTCTGTTTTTTCGTTTGTTCTTTCATATTTTGATGCTAGGTATGCTTATTTTTCAATGTTAAGCTGTTTTAGCATTTCTAAAACTTTAAAAATTCAAAACGTAACAAAAAAATTGTTTTTTCTCTTTTCTGGAGTAAATGTTTGGAGGTAAAAATTCCCATGCAAAAATATCGCAAGTGTGCAAAATCTCTAGTATAATTAAAAAATATCGAATCCTTTGGTATTATGTAAAAAAACAACTTTTGGTGCGATTGAAATGCAAAAAAACGTTCGATCTGCAAAAATGTGATTTTCTTAAACAAATAAACGGAATATACAGAAAACATCAACAGAACGTTGCCTTGTTCAGCAAATTTAGGTTTTTGTAAGAGTTCGGCAGATTCCAAAAAACAAATTCGATTAACAATAAAAAAATGGAAAAAAGCAACCTGGCACTATTCATTATAAAAAAAAAACTTGGGGTGCTCGACAGTTTCTGTGTGTGTAACTAGGTAAAATATGCCTACAAATCGGTTCCTTAAGATCAACACAAAATTCAAATACAAAATGGGTGCGCAGAGTAGTAACAAAAACAAAAATTATTTCGTTTTGTTCAAACTAAAGTACAGATATCAAAAACAAAAATGTTTCGCATTGCGTTCCTTCATATATTTTGTATGTAAAAAAATATTGTATTCGAAAGACAATCCAAAAAACACTTGTCTGGTTAACTATTGTTATATAGGTCGAGTTCACAAAATACCACAAAAATTACGGTGCATTTAAATATCTTTGAAACAAATTCTTTCATCAAAATGCATTGTGCCAATAATTCTTTGTTAATTACGAAAAATGAAAATTTTAATTCGAACCAAACTTTAATTGAGAACTGAAAGGTGCGACGAAAATAAGAATGCAATTTGAAAAATTGATCTCATTAAATACAGCGATTATATTATTCGTCTGTTTAACAATTTGTGCTCTTTTTTACAGTGATAATTTTTGGAAATTTATTTTTATAAGTGGACCTGTTTGTTCTGAGAATACTAGTCGTAGAGTCTAGTTAATATTTATGACTATCAAAGCTAAAGTGGATCAAGTCTGTAAAACATTTTCCGAGATTTACGAGATTTACTGAATTAAAGTTAAGTGGCGTTATTACATGAACCACCAGCAACGATGAATTGTTAAATGTAGAATTTTCATTAAGTTAAGTTAATTAATTTAATTTGATGTTTATAACAATTTGAAGTTGAGACAAAAATTTACGTAAAAATTAAAACCTGCGCAAAATCGCTAAAAATATTTTACTTTTAGGGTTTATATTATTTTTTTAGTACATGTATGTATATGGCTATTTATTTATATTTTTATGTTTGTACTTTTTAGTATTTATTATTGGTGTGTTGTGACTTTACACGAGTATCTTCAGCATCATGATTATGGGAGCAGACTTCAATATAAACTTTGCAATGAAAGAATCGCTGGTGCAATTGCTTGTTGTGTATACTTCTTAGGGTTGTAAGGCAGTATAGTCAACTGGAGTCGGATAGCCTATAGGCGTCTACTTATCCATACTAGAGCTATCACTGGAGTCACTAATAATCATTAGGTGGTTGTTCCCAGCATCTCCCTGGTTCCGGATTTCTCTTTATGCTGGATGTGGTCGATCGGTATGAATAAACACGCAGGTTTCGACCGAACACACTTTCATTTATTCGCTTTGACTATACTTATATTTATTACACAGCAGACTTTTGCTTGCGACTTATTCACTTTCTGTAGACTCGACTTTACCCTAATTTCCCGAATCCACTCTACTACTTTTTCCTTTCCTCGACCTAAGGTCCCATGCTGAAAAATCAGAACTGGGACGGAATTAAGTGCTCATTGTGCTGTTTTTCTGGCACGTTTTAAGCCAAAGTCATGTGTTGTGCAATAATAAAATATTTCCATGACTTTGGGGCGGACATGCACTTGAGCAGTTATTTGACTGTTGGTAAATTTTTTGAAGATGAAAACTTCAGTGCATTTGAATTTATCTGTTGGAACAAATGACTGCCCAAGCCGTTTGTTTAAAAGCTTCTTATGAACATTAGTAAATATTTTCAACTGCTTTTAAAAAAAACTCGGAAATGTGCTTAGACTTTAATAACTGCGGCGAGTGCCGCCACTCATATAATTATTGTTATTTGGTTTTTTTTGTATTTTATTCAAAAAATAAGAATTAATTTGTAACATAAAATAGCAATATGTGAACCCTTGATCGCATAATGAAGTGAACTCGATCCACTGTAGCGTTGAAGAGGTATAGTATGTATACAGTGAAAATCGGTTATAATAGATATACCAACTGCACTTAAAATTAAAAAAAAAGCAATATCGATTGGTACGCCGATCACATATAATATAATACAGATTCTTTAAAAATCACTATAACCGAATTTCAGTGTAATTAAAAAATTAATATATTAAGACATTTTTTTACAACAACCGAGATCTAATTTTCTCATTTTTGAAAGATTTTGTAGAGCTACTAGATAATGTCAATAAATGAATAACCAATGAAATCAGTTACTAAAATAGTGCAACTCTGCACCGAATTAGAAAGTATGAGTACGCATTTGATACAGAACTAAAACAGGCTGACTTTCGTTGACTCATTAAAATAGGCATTTTGTAAGTTAAACCTTGAAATATTATAATTAGATGCAGTAATTCTTTCCAAAAGACTAAAGAAGGTCTAAACTTTATTTATAACAAAAATGTATCTTACTACAAAAGTGTAGGACTAAATGAATAAATTTGGGTGCGAATACGTTACAACTTTATTTATCATGCTCTCCAATGTAAATATTTATGTGATTGAGATCAATTTCCCATTAAACAAACCCATACATGAAAAATATAATGCCCATAAGTAAATATTCGAGACAATAAATGATAATATACAACCAGGAGACTAAAACATATATTTAAGAACGTTCAAATTAAGAGTCAAATGCGAGTGTTGCCCAACACTAAACATCAACAATATATAAAAAATTCATATAGTTGATATATATATATAAGTAATTTATAAACTAAATAATAGTTCACATTAAATTAATAACGCTTTGCACTCAAAATGAGCCTCTCAAACACCATCACAACGCATAAATTAACGTTGGCGTAAAAAAAATCCGAGTGCAAAGGGTTTATATTAAAATAAGTGATTTAAAGTAAAATTGCTGAAAGTTTAATAAAATAAGAACGATGAAATTATGGAACGAAAATCAAATTCAATATTGCAAGGTGAGAGGTCGATCTGAAAATCTATGTTTGTATTTTTTTATTTTTCTGGTTTTCTAATTTGTTGTTCTTTTTTTTCAAAACCAGATCCACTATTTATAAGAATTTCTGGTAGGTTTAATTCGCGAGCTCTATTCGCCAAAAACTAAAGTTTGGGGTAGAATACTTTTTAATTTTAAATTTCGTGTAATTTTTTCAGTCAAATCAATATAGAGCTGCAAGGCAGTATTAACGACTAGCTGGAGGTATTATATATACGGGTCAAATGCCACTTGGGTTTCGTAGTTGGCACCCGGGGCTATTACATGTGGTTATGCCATACAAAATGTCGGTTGTGATGTTTTTTTTTTAAATTTAAAAATGTTTGCTTGCATAAATTGGCGGACAAAGCTATTACATACAATAGACTTTCAAATCGAACTCCTCTCCAAAGTACAAAAAAAAAAGTAGATCCAATATAACACAAAATTCAAAAATCACATGTGCATTAGCCAAAGTAAATATTGAAAAAATCTTATTCAATTTTGCAAAAAACTCCAGTATAAAAAGTATTCTGTACATCCAAAAAACTTTGATGCTACAATAATGAACAGTTAGTTAGAAATATGTAAAAAACTGTATCGATAAAAAATCTTTCATTATAAAATCATTGGGTTAGCTCCATAGACATCAAAAATTCATTGTCCATATTCGCTATAAAAAAAATAATTATGTAAAAATTCAGACAATTCGATTGATCTTCGTCAAATCCAAAAACGATCCTCTGCCGCAACCTGTAAGTCTACTAAATATTCAAAATTCAAAAAATTTTCCCTGTGTGCAAAAAACTTTGTTATTAGTTGTATTCTAAAAAAACGTTTCAAGTAAAATATTGTTATGCGTGCCAATGCTGACGCCATTTGCATGCGCCCAAAAAATCTTTTAAAATTTTGACTAGTTTATGAAGGGATTAAATGGGATGGGGACGTGGTGTATTGTTGTGACTAGGTGGTAAGTGAACAAACACAAACAAGTAAGTGCTAAGGTTAGTAATAAAGCAATTTACGATACTTATTAATTAGTTATTAGTTAAAAAATTAAAACAATGAAATCAATATCAAAAATTTTGATATTATGTTTTTTGTTTGTATTTTTTATTTTTTAGAATTTCTGGGAATACATACCGTCTTCGTGGGTTCGTACAGTGATTGGATGCGATCTTGGCCCATCACCGACCGATGTACCAGCCAATACCCAAATTTTATACTCGGTCCAGCGTTTCAATTCATCCAAAATAATACTTGTTGCATTTAACGTCGTTATTGTGGCTTCACTATCCGAGCGACCAACTTCTACGAAAAATACTTTGTAATATACAATGCGACCATTTGAGCGTTCTACTGGCGGTGGTAGCCAAGATACAGCTATCGTTGTTGGGCTGGTTGCTTCTGCAGTTATATTTCTTGGTGGTGCACCGGGTACTACGGAGATTTTTTGGTTGTTTTCGATATTTTTTTTTTATATATATTTTAACAGAAATAATAACGGTACATTTTTATTATATATTTTTTTTTCTTTCTTTTATTTAAATAAAACCAATTTTTGAAAATAAGAAAAAATTATAACAAAACGAAAGAATGTATAATAGGTAAATGGTTTATGCAATCATATCTTTGTAAATGGAAGTTAAGAAAAAGTTTTTTGGACATCTGTTGTGCTGAAATGGTCTCTGTCTTCTCACAATATATCGCTTTACTGCATTTATTTGCTTTCGAGAAATCTCTCATTTCATATATTAACGATCAGTGAAAGCAAATGAACTGGAAAATTATCACGTTATATTTTTTTGCGTGTTATATATCAATTATATTCCTTGTCAAACGAAAAAACAGAAAATCTACACTTATTCAAAAATGAACAGGTATATAGAACAGAAAAATCAACAGAGCTCTACTCCTTCACTGCATTAAATAGTTAAAAATTGGTTAAAAGCGAAATACTTATCGAATAAAACTTTATTGAGTATTTTGTACATTTTGGCTAATACAGCAATGTTTGAAGCGTCCTTAATTAATTTCTACAAAATAAAAGAAAAAAATAATTTTCGAGAAACTCTTGCAGCGTATGCCTGTGTTGCATTGTTCTAAGATCATGCAAGGAACATCAAGACAATTTTGATAAAAAAGTTTACAAAAAGGGGCTTACTGCATGCCTCTTGCAAGGGGGACGTAACGTTTCTTGAAGACAGTCCTAGCATCCATATTTCGAGTACATTCTTGCAGACATGCTTTCAGATGAAGTACAACCAAATAAACGATGACACGTTGATTGTGAGTTACTAAATTGCAAAGTTTGAGCAGTTTGAATTATTTTGAAATTATTATTTTTGTGGTGAATTAAGTATCCCAAAACCCAATTTTTAGGTAAATATGCAAGTGTCCGGAAATTTTGTAAAGAGGTTTGTAGAAATATGAAGGTAGGTCAAAAAATCTGTTCGAATGAAAAGAAAAATTAGAAACAAAAAATGTTCTTCTGAAAAAACGTATAAGGGCTATTTGACCATTCCCAGCGATTGCCTCCTGATCGGCAAATCGACCTTGGTCCGCTTTTGTTCTACAGTAACAACACATATATAGTCGTAGTAGTAGTGTAGTTTGCCTTTTAACAAAAATATTTAAACAAAAAGTCGGACCAGCGGAATAGCTTTAATTATGGCTTAACATTGCATTAAGCAAAGCACGAGTAAGAGCAAAGCAATTGAGTTTTTGAATACTAAATGATTTGTTGGACCTTAAGGAAAATTGGTTTTACCTGTTTAAAATTGATTTCAAAGATTTATTGAATTATTCAAGTGTTATATGCCACATGACAACACGGGACCACATACGGAGAAAATCTTTTCATGTTTTACTTGCATTGTCCAACTTTCTCGATTGTTAAAAAAATTAACTGGAAATCATTATACTCAAAATTTGTCTAGTTGTTGAATATTTGCTCTCCCCTCATATCAATAACTTAGTTGACAAAACACCAATAGATACAGTTCTTGAAAATTAAAACATGATAAAGTAAAATTCAGAAAAATGTTTAAATCTATTTTTTAATTAAAACTGCAATCTTGCAATGAAAACTCACAATCAAAATCCCGACGTTACGGAGCTCTGTATATAGAAAACAAATTAACGTACGTAATAAGGATAATTGTCCAGATTTTGCAAAATTTACCAAAAAACAGTAAGAATTGAATATTGATTTTGCATAAACCATCTTAAGAAAAATATATAATAAAAATCGAAATATAAAATATTTAAATAAAATTTAAACCTAAAAGGAAAGTCAATAGAAAGTGAAAAAATGAAGAAGAAATGGAAAATAAAAGGAAAAATAAGTGAAATAAGGTAAATCACCAGAACGTAAAATATTTATACTTTTTTTTTGTGAAATTCAAATGATACTTGATTTTATTAGTTATGCTTAAAATGTAAATATTTCCCAATTTAAATATGTTTAAGGTTATTTAAGTAGCAAATAGTCATCAAACTCTGATAGACAGAAATTGACAAAATTACTGATTGTGACTATAAACGCTAATGCTACCAAAAAAACAACAGCCTTTACAACAACCTAATTAATTCTCTTTTATTTGCAAATACACTATTTTTACTGTGGAATTACTTTCTAAATTTAACACCGAAAGCACAATTTGTTGCAAAATTAGCCTTTGTTGAAACATAAATAAATAAAACTGCAGACTGCATGGCTTCATTAACTGCAAAAGTCCTTTATAAGCTTTTTTAACAGAAATGTCAAAATAATCGGTTTTAACGACTACATGAAATTAAATACTTCATTTTGCACATCCCTGATATAAATTTGAGATCAAAAGAAAAAAAAAGAAAAAAAGCATTCTCTAAACAGCCAAAATTTCATTCAGTGCCGGTGCAAGTGCTTGAATCTCATAAAAGGGAACATGTCCATGCAAATAGTTCAATTCACAATATCCTGAATATGTTTGTAATATCCTTAAAAACTTACTTAAAACTGAACAAACCATGCATTGAGTTGCTGAAAACACCCAAGAAATTCTTACAAATTGTAAAAAACATTCATCCTTCCAACGTTACAGTCACTCATTCACAACAATTTTCAATATTTCTCTCAGGAAACATTTTTTACACCTCCTAATTTTATAGTCTATGAACTCTGTCCAAAAAATTTTAAACAATTTAACAATAAACACGTCTCAAACGTCCTCTTACTTAAAAGTATAAAAAAAAATTTAAAACACGTTTAGTACATTACACAAACGTGAAACAAAAACAACGAACGATTCTTGTGGGTTGATTGTCATGGCTATTACAAAAAAAGGTTTCGAAGAAATTCTCCATGAAATGCTTGTATGTCTAATTATGTTTATGCTAGGAAAATGTAACTGACTGAATATGGTAAAATAATTTTTTTTAAATTAACAACTAAATTAACGTTGCAGAATTTCTGATGGTATTCAAATCATTCCGTGAATTGTGGATTTTGTTGCAGCAAATGATTTATGAATTTATGTGAAATGTTAGGCAGGCATGGAATGCTTTTTTTTTGTATATCTTATGAGAACGTGTGTTTAATGATGACTTTGGTTTGGTTCCAAATAATAATAATAATCTGTATATTGTGTTGCTATCATCTCGAACTTAAATTTGAGGATGTTCTAAGCGATTTTGGAATTATTTCTCATTGTGATATTTTTGATGATTATAACTTTCGTATGAAGACTGTGTTAGAGCTTCATGCGATGATATATGAGAACCAGCTTTAAACGTAGGTGCAATTCGCCAAACAGTGGATCTACTCATCATGTAAAAGGTGTGGTAAAAAATTTTTTTTTATAAATTAGTGACATAATTTTAAATATTATCCCAATTTTAAAAAAATATACAATTTTACACGAAAATTTGGCTCGAGTCTCTTCTATTCTAAGTAGTAACCCGATATTATTATTTTGTCCTTCGCACAGAACACTTCACTCTATTGTCGAAATTCTAACTGTGGTAAGTACATATTAATAAAGCACGTAGAATTTGAGTGTTTAACATTGAAGTTAATTACACTGAGTTAAGTTGCACTTGCAGCCGAAAAGGCCGTCCGCAAGAGCGAAAACAGAACGAGACACAATGCGTGAAATTCTGTTACACCCGTTCGCAAAATAAAGGAAAAAATGGGCCAACAATCCGAACATTTCGTCCAGCAATTCAACAGTGTCCGCATCTCCGACAGAAAAGACCATGTTTACTTCAGCGTCATAAATTTGGCAGATTGGAATTTTGTGGCTTTCATTATAAATAATTGGAAGGATTAAATGGCAGCAGGTGATTTATTCTGGCGAGGAATATCTTTGGGTATTGGATATATTGATGACTTCTTAAGTATAAAAACAAATAGGTATATTTACCCAAAATGCAGAAAAATTACTAAGTGACTTGTAAGGCCATAAAAATGCTAATTTTCAGTTTGCATATGAAACAAACACTATGAAACAAACACATTTTATATGTTATTCTTATTTTGTTCTATTGTGAAATTTTCGTGTAGTATATAGAAAGACCAACTGGGCGATAAATACACAGTCTCAATGAAATCTTGTTATTGGACCTTTTAAAATGTCCGTATAATCAGAACCAATTCTTGCCTAAAATAATTCCAAAATCCTTCTGTAAAATGTTATTTTTTTTCTTATTCAAGTGTCTGGTGTTTATCTAAGGAAATGAACAAGTATTAAACTAAACAATGAAACCGGCTGAAAAATTCTCCGATTACATTCGGATTTGTATTAAAAAAAAAAAAAAACAACAAAACATAAAAAGTTTTATTACTTTCATTTTTTTCAAAAACAATATCCAGTAGAGCCTATCAACGTCTTGTTCATAAAAAACAACCTTGATACCTTATCCACAGCAAAAAATTGAACAGTAACACTCAAAAAATCAAAAATTACTAAGTGTAAACAAAAAACGAATATTCAAAAAAGAACTCTAACACTGGTAAGTCGATGGGCATCAACTTCTAAATGTTCACTTTAAATGAATCTTCTTGTGATTGCCTTTTTTTTTATCAATTCATCTAAACATTTTCATATGTTCTTCAAAAAATTGTCGTTGCATATACGAATGTTCACGTATATTGGGCTGGTTGTAAAATTTAAATTCGAAAATCGTTTCTTAACTGGTCTACTCATCACTCACAGCATTTTAACATTTTAACGTAAAAAAAAAATAGTTGTAAATTTTGTCCTAATTTGGGATTTACCTGTGTCCTGGCAGCATGAATTGGATAAAAGAGAGGTCGGGGAAGAAAGGGGTCATATAGCAACTGAATGTGATTAGCTCAACATTCAGTTGCTATGCAACTTCGAAACAGAAAAGAGAGGGGAAGAGAGAAAGAAGTTTAGAAGAAAATTTCAAAGATTTCCTTACCATATTGTTTCGTTCGGACGGGAATTGGCGGTGTAGTAGCTCCTTCTCCTCGCTGAGAACGCGCTGCTAACCAAATATAGTACAAGGTATCGGGGTAGAGACCATCAAGCGTGTACGACTCGGTATTCGATATACGCCTGCAATTTTAAAAGTTACTTTCAATGTTCCACAATTACTTCGTAAGCCTTACTTGTGATGTTCTTGGTTGGCATATGTGTCATTCCAGTACAATTCATAATGTACAATGTTCTCACTGGAATGCGTAGGTTTCGACCACTGCAGGGTTACTGCGGTCTCACCAATATCCGTTGCTCGAAAGTTACTAGGCTGTGAGGGAACACCTAAAAATACGAAAATTTGGTTCACTTAAAGGCCTAACAAGGATGTAAAAAACAGACAGGTGACCCAAAAATAAAAATCCCCAAAAATCATCGTGGAGAAGTTTTATCTGCATACATATTGCCCCTAAGCAACCTTGCAGAGCGAACAAGTGAAATAAAAGCGTCGCATCGAATCCTCTCTCGAGACCTACGTGAAAATGCAAGCAGGTATTTGCTGAAGTTTATGATTCAAAAATCAAATACTCAAATCCGCATATCCAATTTATGGATTTAATTTATCGCATCACCGGTCATTTCTGTTTACGTGCAAATATGTATCTATGTGCCCGATGTATGTGAAACCTGAAATTGCTCCAATCCCACCACCTTTCGCCTCTGTCCCTCGTTTAATATTAGCAGCAAAGGACTTGGTTCATACAACCAGCACTGAATTTACAGAAGTCCTTCGCCTTTCCCTGCCTGAACCCTCCACAAAATTCTAAAATATTTCGTGTACTGAGTATCTAGGTAAAATGAACTGGTAGGCAAAAATATAGTTGGGGAAAAAAGTGAAAATTGTGAATGAAAGTCACACAGAAAAATAGCGAGGAATTGATTGAACTAAATAAAAACCGAGGCCCTGTGAAGATATAATTGCCGCAGATATATCCCTGAAAATGCACGCCTGGACGCTTGACTGAATGTTCTGGAGCGGATCGGATCAGGTCTCGTGGGTCTAGATTTTTTTTGGTTTTATTTTATTAGCATTTCATCGCACATATCGCTTTTTATATTCGATATGACAGCGGCGAGAATTTTACGCTTCAGTGGAAGGTCTGAATCAGTTGATGTTTATACAAATAATAAAAATAAAAATAGTCCGCACAAATTTGAATAGGAACTGAAAAAACACGATACGATTTTATGCCTGTCCTTTAAAAGCCCTTTGTGCATTTCGAAACCAAGGTATGTATGTAGTTACAAATTTTTGTTTTGAGTTTGGCTTTAAGGTTTTTTTAAAGTTTTGTATTTACAGGGTTCTAAAGAGGATATTCTTTAGGTCGACAAGCGGATTGATAAAAATGCTGCTTCCAAAAGTAAAATACGGACAAATTAACGCCTAGCTCCGCTTGGCCGGGAAAAGTCGGGAATACAAATTTAAGTTGCAACAATCGATTGTCCATCATATGTCAATAATTGACCACAAAACACTCTAGTGCTGATTTTCATAGGAATACCTTAAAGTTTAACTAATTTAATAATTTAATTATCCGGTAGCCATCTTGGAGCTGCCATTTTGTAACCTTGCACTTTATGAAAATAATAAATAGCTTATATGTTAAGTTGGAATATATACTACCTGGTGCACAAAAATGAAGTCTATCGACGTAACCGTTTCGGCGTGATTGAGTAACAAACATCCAAACACACAAACCTTCGGATTTTCAATATTAGTAAGACAAGATTATTTTTATTTTTTGATTTGAAGGATGGAATGTACCATAAACCGCCATCATGGCTATGGCGACAATTACCAGCCGACAAGAAGTGGCGGTTGAGGACATCAGAGTGCGACTCGCTAAGAGCATTGTCCATACCGTCAACACCTGTTTTCCGCAAGTTACGCGATAAAGCCTTGGGTTAGAGATAATATTTAAATTTGTCAGAGTAGAAAAGTCTTTATACTGTATGTTAGTACTGCAGCTCGGTGTTACCTTATTGGGAGTAATTTTATAAAGAAAATAAGCATCTGGTGTTTTAAACGGTTTCAGTAGCATAAAGACCAAAAACACAACTTTTTAGGAGGTAGGATTTTTCAACAACGGTTGAACGAACTTTTATTCATACAAGATTTTCCAACGCTCCACTAGTTATGACAACAAAATCATTTTGGGTATGCATAGAATGCAACTCTCTACATGCAAATGAGGCAATGCCCTTAAACAGATTGTGCAAATTACCATAAGACTCGCCACCTAACAAGAACCAGCAAATTTTATTGAACCGTTAATTAAACTTCAGACTTTATTGAGAATCACCAAGTGAACCATGCTGTGAGTTGTGCGGGTGGGATGGAATATTTGCATTCGGGCAAAACCCGTAAATATTTGACCGGAGCGGTGTTCAACATCCACATCTGGCGCCAAAGTAAATTGCGATTGAACACAGTCTAAACAGATGGAAATCGTGCGGCCCTCAAAGGGAGCCCTGTGGCCCACCGTCGTCGTTGTCAGACAGCGACGACAACCTTATTAAACGCCATTAGTCCCCGGCGGAATCCCTTTGTCCGAGAGGCCACAAGTCAACTATTAATACACCTCTGCAATTATCACTTTGTGCCAGATTTCCTTAACACAACTCGCCCCATTCATCCGCTACAGCAGATCCGCTTAGAATTCATCTGCAAAATTAACCCGACAGCACAAAGGACGTCTCCAGCCGGAGCGTGAACATTTTATCTTCAAAGGAAGGTACAAGGACGACGGCCATGAAAGTATTATATAAGCTTCAGGGTGGGGAGCATACAGTCTGGGACCTGGGCATGACGTCCGGGATGGCTGGGGCAAAGCTGGAAATTGTAAACAGGGCACGTCCGGATTTATTCATCAAATAAAACTGTAAAGGATGCTCGCAATTACGAGTGTGACCATACGTACCTTGCTGGGTTTTGACCTGGACAGGAGTGGACATTGGGCCGGCTCCCATCGAGGTGAACGCTTGCACCCGAACTGTGTAAATAGCGTGTGGTGTTAATTCTGATACCGTCGTTAATTCACTATTGTCCACCATTTGCGAGTCCCAAGATGCCTCCGGCTGATTCGGGTTCGTCGTGTAGTACACCTTGTAGCCCTGCGAACAGAATATGGTAGGTTAGCGTGAGTAAACAAGGCGGTTGTTGGCTACCGCTGCTGCATCCTGGCCAGCTCAGGAATTCATTACGCATAAGCAAGCCAGAGGTTCGGGACCAGGGAGTGCAATAAAACGGGACTAAAAGCATATTATATGTCCGGCTAAACGTAAACAATGTAAATCTAAGCAGCGATGACGGTGCTCCGGTATGTCCACTTCCTGGCCCCGGTGCTGGCTGGTGCTGTTGCGAAAGGAGATCCCAGGGATTCACTTACGGTCACTTGTCCATTCGGTGTCTCAGGTGGCTCCCATGTAATAACCATCGTCGACGAGCTTAATGGTCTCACTTGGACGTTCCTCGGTGCGCTTTCCATTTCTGCAGAAAATTGAAGATCAATATTATTCCAAATTGGTCAATTTGGTTCGGTTTCAATTTAGACAACTAAATAGGAATTCATTGGGCGCAATTATCGGATGGCGGGACCGGTGCCGGACAGAGGAGCTCTTTGCTGCCCGGCAAAGCCCCTTAACAGCCAGAAAAGGATCGCCTAGGGTCATCCTCGATCCCCTACTTGCTTCATGGGCAAATAGGGCTGATGATAATGAGATTTCCGCCCCGAGCTTGCTGTTTGACCAGACAATTGGAACGGATAATCATTGCTATTTACCGTTATGCAGAAATTTATCCCAAGGATGTGGCCAAATGGCACAGATACATATCTCGAACGTTAAAGGGGTACATGCATGCGATGTGCTGATGAAGGGGGAAGTAAGGTGATTTTTTTTTTGTATGATGAGATGAAAGGACAATTTGCATATTCATGTTCATGTGCAGGGCTACCATCATACATATGTTATGTATGTACCAACTCGTACTTAGGGTATTTGTGGGGTTATTGGAAGACCTCACTTAGCAGCGACTTCCGTAACAATCATTTTTCCTGAAAGATCTCAGAGCTTGCAGTACATATGCATTTACAAAATCCCATACAAAATCGTATGGAAATTGAGATTTCGTTTAAATAAAATTTTCCGTTTTCTCATTGAGATGGTAACATATCAGGCTTTAGCTTCTGGACGCAAGTTTGGTCCGGGCCAAATAGTTTTAGTTCCTCAATATACGATATTTGAAAATTTTTCACATCTCTAAAAATATCGGCAGCTCTCGTTTAGCTACAATTTTCTGGTACCTGAATTTGCTCTGCTAATGCTGCTTACTAAATTTTCTGAAAGAGTTAACATTTCTGGCTAACTAAAGCTACCAATAGAAGGGTTTATCCGAACCAAACTTTTTTAGAGAGCGAGACTTAAACTCGCGTTATTTGAAAAAGCAATTCAAAAATATATGGAAATTGATATCATGTTTGAGTAAAATTGTCTGGTAGCTCTAATTGGGCGGTATCACAACCCACTAAATATTTTTCCCAAACTGGAAATGGTCTCTTACACATTTTTAATGAGAGAGACCTCAAAGTATTTGAAATTTCCAAAAGAAGATGTGTGGAAATTCATAGACCCCGCACGTTCGAAGTGAAACTCTTTTTTTATAACACGAATGTCAAATGATGATTAAGTCCACCATATTGAAACCGCCATTTTTATTTTGTACAATCTGGTACCATTTTTGAATTCAGCAAACGCAAAAACCCCTTTGTACTGGTTTTTAAAAAAATTTAATATTTTGAGCTAGTCTTATTCAAATCTCTTTTATTTAATTTATCCAACTGGATTAAAATTTAAGTTTGTATGTTCCGACTTTTTGGCAAAATAAGTCAGGCAATTTCGATCGAATAAAGATTGTACTAATTTGGGAGATAGTACAAATGCTCTAATATGGATATTTTTATCAATATGTCACCACAAGGCGTATATTGAATTGGTATAACTTTGGGTAGAACAGGCAAAGCGCGCCTTCATAAATTTCCTACCTTTCTTCACATTTTCGAGATGGTCATATGTTCCCTAAAATTTTCATAAGGAAAGGGTACTGCATCATCGAGGGCAGGTGCTTCCGAAAGTCGCAATTTTTCAATAACAATAGCGCAGAAAAAATTAGGTAGCGAGGAGGGGAGGATATTTGGCAGCAGTCATGCCATAGAAAGGGAAGTATTATAGTTGGAAATCACCTCGGAAGAAATGCAGCTTATGGCTGAAGTGAAATTTATCACGGAATGATAAAAAAGCGCTCGAAAGCGAAACGGAGGTTGTCTGGATGTCTGTGCCCTACTGGTGCTGCTACTTCTGGAGCTCCCGGATGTCGGCTGGTAGAAATTTATTTCAATTTGCTAGATGGCCGGGGCTACAAAACTAACAATGTTAAATGTCGGACACTAAGCGACGCATATTTCTCCGGTTCAGGGGATCTCTAAGACTAGAGGTTCCGAGACTGTGGGGTCAGTAGGGTTGCGCGGGGGCTCTCCAGTAGCAGCAGCACTAGCAGCAGCAACACAGGCGCAGATTCCTGCAAAGGAAATTTATGCAACAACTTGTACATTCTGTTGGCAACCTTATACGATGCCGTGTTCAACAAAGTGCAATATGTCAAATAATTCTTTATGTTCCGTCCGTATGAGGCGTAATGGGGTAATGGCGATGGCAGTTAAAGGGGCATTATGCATATAAATGTGAAAATCTAGCCTCCCTGGGCTTCTGGTGGCCGGCACATATGTACAACCACAGACAATACTAGCCGGGTAGTGTAAGATGAATAAATTTTGCCAGCGACGTTGTCGTCCCTCGCCGCGGTACCGCACACCGTATCCTTCCCATTTAGGACTGCACTCTAAGAGGAACCCAACCAGCTCCAGTTCAGGTCGGGATCTGTACGTGTCTGATGAGGAGTGGTTCGCCAAGCCATCCTCGAAACACAGAACCAAAATAATCGTTTCGTCCGGGGCAATAGGGGGCACGTATTGATTGGCTGTAAAGGCAAGGTAAGGAGGAAGCCACTATGTAACCGTTATGCCGCTCATATACGTATTAAGGAGGTCATGTACGAGTATATTCCCTGCCCCCGGGTGGCTTGTACGACGGATAAATCCGAAGATTTCAACGTTCAGCCGCGCCTCGGTGGGGTCGGCATAAAAGAGGTTTAAAGTTCTTGCCTACCCTCAGAGCCTTCCGGATATTCCATTCTATTCCGAGAGCTTCTGGGACACGGGTTGGCTGTTGCTAAGTAGAACAGCCACATGTCGAAATAATTAATAAATGTTTGGCACATCCCGGGAATCTTAGCAAAAACTGGCGAATATTCTATGCGCCCGCCTTGATCTGACTGCGGCGAACATGTTTAAAATTGGATTGATGTGGTTTTCGCTGCTACCGGTGGATGAACAAGTCGGATCCATACCCGGATCCATCTTCACGTGTGCTGTACTCCGCGTGGTAGACCGGATTTCCGGGACAAGGCCGAAGCCACCGGAGCAGTGGTGTGAGCCAGTCGGAAAGGGCGGGAAGTGGTATGATTACGAAATTAAATTAAAAGTCTTTGGGAATATGAAATGAACTCGATATGGAGATAAATTGGGTCATATTTGCTGGGGCGGATACAATTACAGAATATGGGCTGCAGCAAGGGTGTCTGAATTCTGTTTGAGCAGCGGCTTGAGGCGTGAGTGTGCGCTGAATTGGCCCGCCTGTTTGATCCTTTAAGGACCAGGGATAAGGCTTTAATCAGTTATGCTGTTTCCCGTGAATTTCAGGTTAAATGGTTTCAATCAGTCCCCGAACTCCTGTCGACATCACAAATGCACAGACACGACATATAACAGATAAACACGTTTTTCAATCGTGAATACTTACTGGCACCTCCAAACGTGAAGTCACCTATAAGCGGGCATGGGAAGGCATAGAAAAATTCAAAATTTTGTTAAATGTTTTAAAGCGAGCTTAAGAGCAAAAATGTGAAATGAAAAATTCCCTTCCATTAACCAAAAATGCTTTAAACGTTTTCATAAAAAAAAAAACAAATAAAATTGTCCAAGGACTTACATGGAGAAGAACAATCCACAAATCACACAGTACAATGAGCGCGTGAAAAATTTTTTAAAAGAGAAAAAAGCAATTCAAGTAAACTGAACGACTCCAAGGGACCAAGAAATTTGGTGGAGTTTTTAAGGCGAGGGTATTTGGAGCACTTACCGGTCTCACCAGTGGTACAAGTCGCTGGTGCCGAAGGTGGTCCACGTCCGATGTTGTTCACAGCTATCACGTAGAATTCGTACTCTGTGTAAGGACTTAACGCTCTGACCACGTAGAACATCGTGATGATCCCACTAATCTCACTAAATGCCTGCAAAGGATTTTCGGTGTAAGATACCTAGACGCGGATAGTGCGGGCAGAATGCGGATTTTCAAAAAATTTCTATTTGCACTTACCTGATTGGCATTTTTCGGCTTATACTGGATCACATAGTACTGAAGATCCTCTGGGCCTTTGTACGACCATTCCAGCCGGACAGATGTCGCTGTTACATCGGAGATTTGGACATCTGTTGGGGCTGTTGGTAGTGCTGCAGGAGAGCCCAATTTTTGGTTTTATTAGTTTATTTTGTTTGGATGTTGTATTTTCGTATACTTACATTGCACTTTTACCACAGCAACCTCTTCAATTTGGCCCAGGGATGATGCAGCTATGCACGTGTAGTTAGCGCTTTGTTGGATATTTTTCAGTTCAAGAATATTGCGACCAATTGGAATGTCATTTTCAGGAGTTAAATCTTGAGCACCTGTGAAAGCAATAACAAAAAATTGTTTTAAGTCGATTTAACAGTTGGATATATTTTAGACAACTTATTAGACCAGTTTTAGAGTCATAAATGGATTAATATGTAACGAAACACGATATAGGCACAGCTATGGAATACATATTCGAAACACTTTTCTTCTAGCATGACCTGGAAGTTTCCAACTAATGGAAACAGTTGTTACTTAAATAATTTATCTTTTAACAATTTTCATAAGGTGAAGTTACTGTTAAACTAAAAAATAGCGACCCACCAAGCCAGTTACTTCATGATTCGCTGATCTTTCCCTGCCGCGATCGACAAGTAAGTTCTGCGAGGAAGCTTTTTCGATAAGCTCCTTACAGGTTTCGCGCGCAGGCGATGAAAGTAGCTGAGTTTTGTTTCCCAATGTCTAGGTTGTAGTTGGAGACTTATGTTTGTGTCGCCGAGTTTTCATAGCGGCTGCGGGTGTACGTTGGAATATGCTGATGCAGCTTCTCATGAAGACCCGGTGAAACCAAATCTCAAGTGAAAATGAATTTGGATTAATATTTAAATTAGAATTACTATTTGAATCATCATTGACGGGAATTTCAATGATTATTGGAATTAATTTAATTCAGGGGAGTATTGCCATTTTTGTTATGCAACATCTCTCTTAACTTGAATCTGGAAAATAAATCGATTGCTTATTTACTGACTTTAGTAAAGCATTTGACACCATAAATCATCAAATTTTAATGTACAAATTGACTGGGCTTGGATTTGTTTGCCTAGAGAGATGCACAATACTGTTGGCGTACCGCAAGGAAGTCATCTGGGCACACTTTTTTTTATTATCTCTATTAATGTTTTGCTTGACTTTTTGGAATATCTAAATATTATATGTTATGATGTCAACATTTTCTGTATTGTATCTTCATAACTTGAGTGCACATTTTTTAATTCGGACTTACACTGTCGGAAAAAATAAAGCAAAAAAAACCAGAAAGAGCTTTTTCTACAAGACACAATTGTTCAGTTTTCTTGTTCATGCACTGAAACCGTGAAATGAAGGTGAAATGCTTCCTTTTACTAATTGTTGGCAACAATGAATTTTTCCTTTTCCAAATAGTTGAAAATAAGTTGGTGTTTATTAAACTATTTGTAAAGGGCCACATTCTTTAATTGGCAAATATTTGTAAGAAAAAACATTTCACTTATTTGCCAACTAAACGAAAAATAAAATATTTAGTCAGTAGACGGTAAATTTCAGTCAGTAGGCATTTTTTCTTTGGAAACCGTGTATTTTTTGTCCTGTAGGTTTCAGCGGCATATGTCCAAGGGTAAAATGTCTCAAAAGAACTTCCTTTATGACATTTATCAATTTCATCAAAATCGGAAGTGACGTAGTTAATCTTAAGAATTACCCTTTGTTATTATTATTTTTATTATTTTATTTTACTGTAATTTCCTTAATTAATTTTTTTAAAAATACACATAACTTAAAAAATCGCATAATTAAGAATTAATTAAAATGGCGACAAAGAAAAATGTCTCTTCCCTTGACACAAAAAGAAAAAACAAACAAAAATTGACTTATTTCTAAGTAGTCTAGACCAGAAATTGCTCTTAATTATTTCAAACTACATGCGATAATCGATGCCAACAGTTCAGGTATCGAATTCTACTCACTTAAACAAATATCTATCAACAAACTAGAATGTTACCAAATATACCTACAAGCTACCCGTTAGACTAAGAGGTATCCAAACAATAGTGGTCGCTAACCAAATGTAGTAGTTATTAAATTAATTGAATTCCCCCCACCTCCTCTCTATCCCTTTCGTTTACATGAATAATTCTGAAACTGTGCACTTCTCCCTAGGCAGGCCCTAGAATCTATTACACGTGGAATTTGCTAACATGTGTCCCCCGACAAAGGAAGGACACCATCAAATATTTGTCCCCAAAGAAGGTGCCCCTCCATCACTTAATTACATTAATGCATTTACGACTTCATAAATCCGAATGATTATTATTTATGACACACCTCCCCACCCCCACCCGGCCACTGTGGGTGACACCTGGCATTTAACTGGGGGCCATGGCATTTTGTTGAGTGATAGCTCGTCATTTCCACGGCGCACAGTGGGCCAAAACGACTTGGTCGCTATCAAAAATCTGTAACTTTTGTTGTGTTAAAGATATCATAATGAAATTTAGGCCAATTAATTTTGACATTATTACCCCTTAACTGCCAACAAAAAAAATTTAATTGGTTTACAGGGTGCCGCTAACTAAATCAAAGAAATTTGAAGTACTCCATAAATGAATTATTAATGTTATTTAAAAAGTTTTCACAACATTTGTGATTTATTCTTTAATTATTTTGTCATCTCCATGATCAATATTTAATAAAAAAAAAAAAGAAGTTACAAATTTATGCAAAACAATAAAAATTTTATATTGGTATTTTCGATGAACAATTTTTTTTTCAATTTTCGCAAATCTTTTCCCATTTTCGTTTTCATTATTTTTAACAATATTTTTCTGTGTATTTGAAAAAAAAAAATAATTATTTCACCCCCCCTCTCCTATAAATGCCCTCCCCCATATTCCCTACCGGGGTGCGGGTAGTCTCATATAAACAGGCATGCATTTACAAACCCAACCCCAAAATATCTTTTACCAATTCCCAACACTTTTCCCACAATAAATAAATTATTTCTTCATTTTCCGTGTCATGGAGCAACATGTCACCTTTATTCACTTTTTTCTTCGAATTTCTTTTCCCACATTCGTTTTTCTAATTACAATGGCTTTTTGTTTATGCTATTGTACGTATCATTTTATAACCTCTCCCCACTGCACCATACATATGTATGTATATCTTACAAAAATTCGAATAGTCTCACACAACTTTCTAGTGCATCATTCTTTCATTTATTCCTAATATCCTTTTTTATAATGGCTTATAACTTTTTTTGCTGATATGCAATCGTATGTACTTCTATAGATAATTTAATAATAAAGGTCCAGTTAAAATTTGAAGTCAATCGGATGAAAACTGTTCGAGTTCTACTGCTGGCAGATTTTTAAAAGTGGTTCCGAGAAAAACGCGTTAAAAAAAATATTGAAAGAGTGGCTTCGGACAAATTGATTTAGAGACATTACTACATTTAAGTCCACCTTTCTACAAAGTTTCTTTTGATTCGAGGGATGTTTAGGCATTATTTAAGCCAATAGAAAAAAAAATTGAAAACACAAAATTAAGCTGGTAATAACCTCTTAAGTAGCTAAGATTTCCGTTACTTTCACCTACCTGCAACTGATGTTTTTAAACACACACACAATTACAATTCTCCCTTATGTCAGGCAATTATAATAAAACAAATTAGGTGTCATAAAAATCAAAGTCAATACTCATCGTACGTATTTACCTGGATGTTATAAAGAACTAAGCACATACTGAATAGGGCGCATATGCAGAGTAAGTCAAAGTCAGTTAAAAATGTCATAAAACGTAATAATATAACTTCTTTAAATACAAATGATGTCGTTAATCCTAAACGTGCATTAGGAAAACTGTAATTTATTTCCCAAACAAACATTATGCAGCCTTAAAAGTCATAAAATGCCTGCATAAATGTGAACCTTGTGTGGAAATATGCACGTGAAAGCAAGGTAGACTTTACTTCAAATGCAATTTTCTCCCAAGTTCGCAGGTAGACGCAGCCAATTTTTATTTTAAATGATAAAGGAGGGTTTATAGTTTCGTCAGTATTAAGGAAAGCGTGGCCATCTGTGGCCATTTTTTTTAAAGTCAAAAAGAAATAAAAATTTCAACGAAAAATCGCCCTTTTCAACTAAAAAGCTATTGTTAAAAAAACTGTTTGACTTTTATCATAAGTTATTGGCCTAATAAGACCTCCTCCTATGTAGTAAGTGATTTCATTAACAACAATTCAACCTCCCCATACAAACATTTTCACAATATAACTTTGAAATCATAGAAAACTCGAACATTTTATAAGGAAAATGAGCTGTTCAGATTTTTCTCTGACTTTAGCCATTCCAAACACATAGAGGGGGGGGGTGAATATTGAAAAAAAATTTTGCCATAAGGTGATACATTTAGTTTGCTATCGAATGGCATTAACATTTTTAAAATCTATGACATGACGAAAATCGATTTTTGGTCACCTAAAATTCGTTTTGGCCCACTGTGCGGCGGCTCGCAACATTATCGACGTTAGAGCCGTAAAACCTGAAATGATCCCTCTGGACACACAGGAGCCTAATCAAATGGAACACAAATAAATACGGAATTTTCGGCCGATAAATTTCCCGGGCCAATAAATTTTGCTCGGGCTTTAATTACCGCGCTTCGGTTGCTGAAATTACTTGGGCCTAACTACTAAAAACGACGGGCCACCCACACCTCCTCCGCAGAGAGTTGGATGGAGAGGATGCGGGCGAAAAACCACCACCAATTTGCACTTAACGTTGGCGCGGGAGGTTTGTGGGCGGTGGGTGAGTGGGTGATGGGGAGTCACCCCGTAGATAATTCATTCTAAGTAATCTCTCATACCTTTCATCCATTTAACATGAGGCATCGGTGAGCCGACCGCAACACACGAAAGATTTAAATTAGCGCCCAGCATAACTTCGTTGAGTGGCTCAGGTGGTCTGGAGAAGGTTGGCGGCACCCGTCTCACCTTAACGTACAGCGATGTTGCCTTCGAGTGTTCGGTACCAACAGAGTTTTCCGCCACACACTCATATTTTCCCTGATCTCCTTCGTTGGCATTTTCAATTTGTAGACTTCCTGTAATGAAGGGAAAAACGTGGAAATTAGTGAAATTCAAAAGTGGAAAATGAGCAATTTTCGGGCAAGTGGGGGGGATGGGATCCGGGGAATTGTGGTAGCTTCTTCGTGGAAACCCAAAAACTCAAAAGTTTTCGGCTTTTCGAGATTAAGCTGGTATAAGGGCGCGACAGAAAGTAGGTAGGGGTGCAGGAAAGTTTGTAATAAATTTTTCGAGAGGAAAAGTGGAGAAAAACCACCTTAATGTGTCTCGATGAATTTTCTAAAGTGGTTTCATTCATTTGTGAAACTTTTTTTTCTTATATCTGGATGGATCTGTATGTACAGAAAATGTGGGAAATTTGAAAATTTTTTTACAGGACAAGAACAGCAGCATAGTCTAGTATCATCTGAATGAGTACAAAATAAGCACACTCTCATGAATCATGATAAACCGTCAATTACGCTCCTTCTTCATTACACCATAGCTGGCGACAGAGACGCTAAAAAAGAGATATTTTCTGGTAAATTTTTTAAAGCCACAATACCAATAAATAAATACAGCATTTATGGCTAAAATTTTTTTAGGGAGAAACTTATTAAAAAATAGGTGTACCGAAAAAGCATTACTCGCTAAGTAAGCGAATTCCCAGCCGAGACAGCTTTTCACACATAGAATACAATTTAAATTTAAAAAAACAAATTTTACTGCTTTCACATCCTTCATTTCGGACAGCCTAGAAATGAGATCCCAGACTCGTATCTACACCGACTTTTCTAAAGGCTTTGACAAGCTTTTTCATGAAGTACTACATTTTAAACTATCCAAACTTGGCTTTTCTCCACTGGTAATTAAATATATTTCATTCTATTTTAGCGATAGGTGTTTCCGTGTGATATTTAGAAAAGCCTTCTCAAATGTAGTTAGTACGCAATTTGGTGTTCCTCAGGGTAGTCATCTTGGCCCCTTACTATTTATTTTATTTTTTAACTATCTTGAATGTGAGATAAAACATTCTGAACTTTTAATTTATGCTGAAGATGTTAAGATTTTTAAGTGGACTAATACTTATAAGGACTGCTCCCTTTTACAGAGTGACATTAATGTTTTATATCTGTGGTGTATGAATACAATTTTATTTTTAAATATTATTTAATGTGATACCGTAGTCTATAGCCGAAATTCATTTCGTTTGCATTCCCATACTCCATAAATAACATCCATCTTAATTCTGTTAATCATAATAATAAATGTAAATCTAAATAGATTTGGCCAATAAATAATTTGGAATATTCGCTTTAATTGACAGTAAGGCATTTGACTGACCCATCAATATGTATACAAAGAATATAATGTGCTTGAAAACACAAAACACAGTTACTCAACTTGAGCCACAAAAGGCTTTATTCCGCAATCGTGAAAAGCAAATCATGAAATTAAGTCTTTTGTGATCACCCATATCTCCGTCATACCAGCATTGATATGTTTCAAATAGCAATTTTGAAATAAAACGAATGCAGCATTTTTGTCAATGTGCAGAGGAGCCTCTCAATGTTTGTTCCACGCTAAAAAAAAAAACAAAAATGGAAATGCTCTGTTTTAAAAAAATTTTCGAGTACACAATCCAGTCTGACCAGTCATTGACGTCCTAGCCTACGCCGAGGCAATTATTTTCCAATTTTGCTGCAACGACAGCAAGTTCCTTGACAAATCCAATAGCGGGAGAATGACCGAGAATATTTTTTTTATAAATTAAAGGAAGAGACTGTGTAGAGCAACGAGTAGGGTGGGGAACGGAAAAATAGAAGCAAAAATGAAACATTTTCCATGCAACGAGACTAAATATCAAAACGACGACGCTTGTGCCAGCAGCGCGAAAAACAAGTGCAAAATTTTTTTTTTCTTTTTTTTTTTCAAATAAAAATGGAAAATTGAATGAAAGCACTGGCAGCGAGGGAGAGAGTCGTCCTCGGGCCATGAGCTACTATGATACATAACAAAAAGCAAGAAAGGATATTGCCAGGATAGCTTAGGATGGGTATGGACCCGGCACTCCACCAACACGATGGAGGCTGCCCGTTGATGGCAGGTAGGAAAAATGAAAATGCATGCGGGCCAAGCTTTGCCATCGTCTCTCCTTTACGTCTCTGTTAGCAGCCTGTGTAAGCGCCCGAGTACCTTCTCTGACCGTAGATAATTCACCGGAAACTCAACTGCAGTAGGAAATGAACCATTTTAACATCCGATGTTATCTACTCCAAAAGGAAATTGCCAGCTATTAAGCCGTTTTAATTTTTCAACGTTTTTGCATTCTTTTGAGCTAATATGGAATTTTTCCTGGTAATTGAAAGTGTTTAGGTTGTTGTGGAAGCGAGACTTCCGGCTTTTATTCGTTTTCTGTCCCAATTGCGTTCTCGCTTTGTTCTAATTGTGTCCAACTTTTCTCCACATTTTGTTCTAAATATATTACCACTATATATATCTATAGATCTAAAAGTTTTATATTTTCAAATTATGTTTAAATAAAACTGTTTTCATTGGAAGGCTTTAGTGCTAAAGATTGTATAAAAAGGAAACATTCAGAAAAGGAAGGACCATCGAATCCACAATCAGTACCGTTAGTTTTAAGTCACATTGTTGTTTTTTTTCCCATTGTTTCTTTAACTATGAAAGTTGGTTTTTTAAATATACAAAATAACGAAAGATGAAAGGTGCCATGTATACCATTCGAACAATCCCTTCTATCATTTTCATTGATGCGTATTTGGGTTGTATGCTTATCCCATTTCACGTTTGAGCCATTGAACAAGCGTTGGTAAAATAAGAGCATGTCAACGGTACAGCTGTTTTTTTTGTGTCCAGTCAGCGCTGGTAGCCAGTTATATGTAAATTTTAATGCTAAGTGACATTGCAAACGTTTTTGTTAAAGCTCTTCTTTAGAGTTTTCTCATGATTTTGATTCGGTAATGATTTGAGACTGTCACAATTTTACTCGTTTTGTGTCCCACTTTTGTACTGAGTCGATCCAAGTTTTACATATAATATCAATTGCATCAGATAATTCATTACCTTGTCAAATTCTTGTACTGATTTCGCTTTCATTTAGCCCCATTTTCTTAATTTCATCATAATTTTTCCCCAATCAATGTCCCAATCTTGTCACAATTTTGTCCTAATTCAACATTATGTTACTCAGCATCAATTTATAAATAAGTCTTTAAACTTTCACATAATTTTATCCCGATTATGTCAAAATATTGTCACAATCTGCTCGCAGTTCTGTCCTAATTTAGCATTAAGTGCAATCAAATGTTTCCCGGCTATTAAAAAATTTATGGGACATAAAGCCCTTTTGCCAAGAAATTAATTTCACCCCTTCAGCGCCGTCATTCGCCTGATGTGACGGTTTCTCAGCTCAACACCAGCTGGGCACCCTTCTATCTCTAATAATTGTTCCGTACGCTTCGCATAATTGTACTATCATCGTACAAAGCATCTTTGTAGCTTTCCTCACCCCGGGTAGGGCGGGTGCGGGTGCCAGCCAGGCCAGGTCTCTTCAGAGTAATTATGCATGGCCTGCTCCCTGGCACATCTGTCACAATTCCATTTTTCCACACTGCGGCGGCATAATCAGACCGCCCAAAGACGAGAGAACTAAGAGCTGTGGAAATTTTTACAAGTTGTGCGGGGGTGGAAAGGACGAAACAGAAGATGAAGAAGGGATTGCTCCTCTTACCGCTGGATGTGTAGCACTTTGAAAGCATTTTCTGGTCGTCGTAAAGGGTCATGAATTCAGCAATGGATACCTGCACCCTAACCTCCTTCAGGCCTCCTTTCGTCGTCGGTCCGCCAGCTTCCTTTCAAGTCAAGTGAAAAATGGCCTGGCTGTGCTTAGAATTTCTGCGATCAAATTATACCCCCAGCCCTTGGCCCCTCCAGTCAAGATACTTAGTTGATTAGGATACGCACTAATTAAGTAATTAAATACGAACATGATGCGAATGGGAACCAGCCTCCCCCTCCTCACTCCAGACTCACTCAATGTTTTCGCAATAACTTTCAGGAGTGCCGGCGATATTCAGGAGCAGAGCTGGCATTCTTCTAGAATTGTTTTCCGCCACCTACCCCCCCAAACTCCCGTCTAGCTCGAGATGAAAGTGTTATATCTACTCCAGGCGCTACATACTCCAGATTTAAGTAAAACACTTTTTATGAGGCCAATAAATCTTGATATTGTCGGGAGCTGAGCTTCGTCCATAAATCTTAAGGAGCCCCAGCCACCCTCCCAGGATATCACAGACACTCGTCATATTTACCTCGAGGATTTTACGCTAAGCGTTGGTGCCAGGGATGTAAAGCACTTACGGCAAGGTGTGCTTTGATTTTATTTATTCCACCAGCCAGGAGGGACTCCGCCCCAGACCCCATGTGCGGTAGGAAGCACTACGACGACGCCAAGAAGGCGAGGGGCTCGTCCGCGTTTTGGGGGGATGGGATCAAAAAATTGTCAAAAAGCGTTTGATTGATGGAGCCAACGTTCGAGGGTTTAAAATATGTTTCGTATGCACAATGACTATTGTGCCATTCTCGTCCAACTGCGCCCGCTGGAATTTTTCATTAAGTGGCTGGTTCCCGGTGCGACGATAAGGATGAGGAGCCGTAAAGTTGTGGAGTGCTGGCTCAACGGTAGAAAGATAGTACCTAGTACTCTTTTGTGGAGTTTCTCCCGTGCAGAAAAGCATACAGGACGGGTGCGGCTGCATGTGCATGATTTATAGGGTAGACGGTGTGTTTTGGTAATCAGAAAACTTTTAGCTTGTAAACCAGGATATGAATCTTAAATTCGAGGCATGGGTGTGGGGGGCTTTAGGGTTATTTTCCTACTGAAAAATCTCCCTCGTAAAATCTTTTACATTTGCGCCACTAAGCCTGGTTTTATCACCTTAAATCCCCCTCGGCACTTTCGCATCCGAAATTGTTTCAGGTTTATAATTAAAACTTGCCTGAATTGCCCCCACTACCGCCGTCTCCTATAGTCCTCCTATATGCAATAACAAGCAAAAACAGGCATGCTCAATTTTCCCCAATTCGAAAACTCATTGAGGTAAATTTTCCCGCTTAAGGGGGCGTTAACAAAGCTTATAAAACGTTTATTCAGCGAAATTTTCGCCAGAAGCTATTAAACACCTTCACGGGCATTCAATTATTTTTCATAACCCGCAAATAATTTTCTGCCGTTTCACGTTCAATATTTTTTTTTTTTCAATTATTCAATTTTTTTCACCCGGTAAACATTCAAACCGGTTTCAATGGAAACATTTTAACTGGGGTATGCACTTTACTGTTGGTATTTCCGCAAAGGTCAAAATGCGGATCTCATGGGCTCATCATTTAATGAATTGCTTAATACTTTGCGAATCAGGTGGGGAGAAAAATAATAAAAGTGAAAATGTATTGAAAATCGGTTGCGCACCATTTTCACCCGCTCAGTGATTGCAGAGGGCGGTGAATTAAATAAATTGATTATTTTTAGTCGCATGCGATAAGTTTTGTGAAAATTAAAGTTTATTTTTTTTATTCAATATTTTTTTTAATTTTAATAAAATGAATGCAGTGATTTAGCGCATTAAAATTAAAGTTGAATTAAATTTAAAGAATATGAGGCTTAACAGCCTGTGAAATTTAATCAAAAGCCACTGGGGAACGAAATAAATTTTCATAAACATTATCTGAGAGACGCTTGACTTTTGGTATAGACCGTGAATTATCAGTGCATCGATTTTGTAGCTATTTAAATAGAGTATTGAGGCAATTTAGTAAGTATTTAGTGACGTTATTATTTTGTATTAATTGATTGGAAAATATCGGAATCGATTTTAATGAGATTTTACAAGTAAAATTGCCTGCAAATAAATTTTTTGCAAATTCTTTTTATTTCATTCACTGTAATATAAAAATTAATTAGCTGGCACGGCAAATTAACAAATGTGATTTGTCGCGTTAATTAATTATTTGGGCACATAACTAGCTCATAAAGATAACATTATTTTGAGGTATCGCTTTTTTAATTTTTCATAGATGGCGTTGTCAATTTGACCCACTCGCCTAACAGAGCGATAAGTTCAAACACTTTCATAACGTGACATATAAAAAGTCTTTCAGTAAGGACGCTCGAGTCTTACATGTAAATAAAACAAGTTATGTGTGAAATATCCACTCCATTTTTATTTTTTTGGAAAGAACTTTTTATGGTATTAAGTATGGAATATAACGCCTTTCAAATGTCCGCCGTGACTTTGTTTGGTGGCACGTATTCGGGAGG
The DNA here is from genome assembly GCA_947538895.1 of Neoitamus cyanurus. Lineage (NCBI taxonomy): Eukaryota > Metazoa > Arthropoda > Insecta > Diptera > Asilidae > Neoitamus > Neoitamus cyanurus. The sequence goes on along the minus strand of OX384544.1, from coordinate 11,435,649 downwards.
TCCATTTTTCGATGACTTTGTCACATAAATCTGGCTGAATTTGCTGGATGGCATTCGTTATGTTGACTTTGAGGGCACTAATTGTTTTCGGTTTATTCGTATAGACTTTTGATTTAAAATAGCTCCAAAGGACGAAGTCAAAAGGCGTTAAATCGAACGATCTCGGTGGTCAGTTTACGTCACCCTCAAATATCTTTTGCAGAATATCCATCGTGTCATACGTTGTGTGGCATGTAGCGCCATCCTTTTGAAACTACATGTCGTCGGTATCTAAATCATCCAATTTGGGCCACGAGAAGTTACTTATCATTGGTCTGTAGTGTAGTTTTCGTGATATTTCAAAAACTCTACAAAAGAGAAGTGATTGCTAAACAATGAACAAAAACTTTAATCTCATATTCGGTTTATTTTTGGACAGCACTTCGGTTTTGTAGCGTAACTGTATCCGCCATCTTTGATTTTCATATTTCGACAGTAGATTCGAGATCAGTTACCCGGAAAATATAAAAGGACCCATTTTCATAGCTATTTTTTGAAGTTGAGAAATTTTGGTCACCATATTGGATCGACCATTGTGAAACCATACAATTCAGTCAGAGAACATATCTGTAAACTGAAGACAAAAGCATATGAATCGGATCAGTGGTATACTCAAGTTATTAGACTACTAACCGACAGAAGTCCGATACAAACTTACACCGTTTAAATTCTCCGTAGGAGGATAATGAAAACATCACCTAGGTGGGAGGTGGCGGCAACATGCACGATATGACGAAAGTGATAACACCATCGTAGAGGGCATTCGTGCGCTACAATTGCTTAACATGACTTTTGTCGCAACTGTCACTATTTCAATGTCCTTTCCAAAAGTGCCACCAATGTTGATCTACCTCTACCACTGCAGGTACAGTCACTTGCAAAACTGCAAAAATGTTCACGTTTCTCTCACATTTTCAAAATTTTAATTCAAATCACTTAAACTTATTTAACGTAGCTCCGCTTATTTGGTATATATGAGGTAAGTTGGCATTGTGCGTTTTATTAATTTGTTAATAGAGCAGCGGACATTCCATAAAATTTTCAGTGTAGATTAGTTGAGTAACTTTTATAGACTTCTGGTTGGTTGTTAAATAGTGGCATAGCTGGACTAAGCGACATTAAACAATTTTAATGGGCCATGCAGAAGTATTTCATGTTATTTTCCTGTTTATGGAATTTATAGCTCAAGAGCCACTGTTTTAGAAATGAAATAGGATTAATGGAAAATATTAAAAAATATCGATAAGTCCAACTAGCCATGAGATCCTCTACTACCATTAACTGTAATAAGGTTTTAATTTAATAACAATTATTTTGTCATAATAGACGGGAGCTAATTTAGAGAATTTTGGCCATAATGGGTTTCACAACCTACGTATATTGCATTGCCTTACTTTTACCCTTTCTCCAACAAATATAATAGTTACCTTTTTTATCGAACCCTGTCATTTTCCAACTAATCCCCATGTTCGCCAATTGCAAGGATCCGAAGACTTGTACGGTTCTTTCTTCGGGTCGAACCGGATGAATCCTTGCTGACGTGCTAAAATTGCCCCCTTAATTTATATATCTTTGTGTGGCGAAAAAGTTTCCGGGGAAGATGGTTACGCCATTCCGCCCGGGCGTCCATAAATAGCTACAGTCATGTCACATAAATCAAACAAAAAGCAGACTATTTCACCTTCACGTCCACAAAACTCAGCAAAATTTGTTTTACTCCCACTCCCCGTGCCGCCGCTTGTTATGTTGTGGCTTATGAAAAATACCCCTCTCATTCTGGCGATCTAGTAGATGTCCATTAGATTTACTTCCAACATTCCGAGCAATTTACTCAAATGCGATAAGAAAATGTGAAAAGGGGGGCCGCAAAGAGAGTGAGGGTAAGGGCATCCTGTTCAGGATCCTGTTGGATGTGGCCGGCTGTGGCTGTCGGCCTGCTGGCAAGCTCTTAGTACGACATAATTGAATCAAATCGCATTCCCACACCATTAGGTCCAATTATGAAGCATTCGAAGGAATTTTCCAAGAAAAATGTGTTCCGCTCTTTTCATTCGGTTGACTATTTTTGCATTCTTAGACTTTTTGAGGTTCTACATGAGCGGGCGACGTTATGAGATGATAATGGGGGAGAAAAGTGCCTACTAAACGACTAATATTTTGTCGTAAAATTTTCTTAACGAATTAAAGACATCCTTCTGCAGCTATTCATGGGAAAGCTGGGGACAGGACTTTTACCCGACTACAGAGGAAATTAAATTGCAATTATGCAATTGTGGGTTTAGGTGATTTGAGTCTTTTAATGCTTTTGATCTAATAGTCTGATTTGGACCCATGTGAAGAAAAAAGAAAATGGTGATCAGTAGCTGTCACATTTTTCACCCAGGATATTCTTAAAGACCTAGGTTAATACCAGCAGAAAGTTTTGTACGAAGGGCTTTACATTTTGGAAGCACTTGAATTTCAACAGCTTATGACAGTATTTAAGAAATCACCACAAATTCCCTTAAGTATTTATAATTCAGAGCCGTTCTGGTGTTTTCTTTAACCACACTCTTTCGAATTGTTTTTCCTTCACAACGACAATGCTTAAAACTTTTTCATTGGGCGAAAAGTGGGTACTTTGACGCCAGCCACTAATTAGTACTCCTCACTTTTTTTTATCATCCCCATCGAATCACGGGGACGCGCCCGAAAAGCAAAAGTAGGTCCTGTTGGCCTTGGCACCCACCTGTGTCAGCTGCTTTAATAGGATGTCAACTATCTCACGAAATAATTTTTTTTTAGATTACTCCCAGTGATAGCGCTTAAAAAATTTTTTTCCTAAAACTTCCCACAAGAGATTGGGAACCTATACCGGTGAAAGAGATGACAGGAGGATGAGACAGGGGCTCAAAAAACCAGGAAAATAATCGCATGAAAAATTCAAGTGAAAAGGACGACAGAGTTGAACCTCCTCAATGAGGAATAACAAAATTCTCGCCATCAACTTAGGAAAGTCGCTGGGAAACTTTCGACTTCGTTTTTTTTTATTTGTCCTCTTCACCCGCTTCATTCTTTGTGCCATCCTGCGTCCCGTGGAAACTTATAAAATTTTTATAAATCCTTGTGCGGCTTAATGGAGTCCCGCTTCTCTCTAACTAAAAGTTGGAAAGTTCTTTTCTTGCCGAAGCCCGGTGGCAATGGTAGCGGCCGCCTGACATGGTCGTCGAGTGTACTGCCACTTACGATTTTTGGCGACAAGGATGAGGAAGAGAATGACTCTCTTCCAAAATGACCCAGGACCAGGCACTTCATATGACGGCGGGACTCCTGGTGCACGACAGAGTGGCGAAACGGTGAAGTGAAAAATATTTCATGAATATCTTATAGATATGTGTAAAACACACACAAATAATTTCGGTGAGGGTTAGGGGGAAAAAAATGGGCAGTACTGGTGGCAGGTGTGGGGTTGCGCCGAAAAAGAAAAGTTTCTCAAGTTTGAACTGGATGTTCTGTAGGAGGAATTCTCTCCTGCCGTGTTACGGTGTTTGTTAGGGTGCTGTAAAGGCGAAGAAATAAAATTTAAGGACATAGTCAAGGACCAGATGCGCACTTCCCGGCTAAAGTGGCATTAAAACTAGGGCAAAAGGTAGAGATTAAAGTAATAATAGGAATGGAGTGGAAGGACGAATGGGCCGAAGGGCATTGTTTCACGCTACTTTGTGGGTACATGGGTCACTTGTGCACTTAAGACCACAGCCATTGTGGGTTTTGCCTTTTTTTTAAGAAAGAAATTGAAATGAGTTTTTTGTTGAGATGAAGGAGTATGCTGTTTTCTTTGTTTGACTGTTTGTTTGCTAAATATCATTGAAAAAATATTATATAAAATTAGTATCGAAATAAGTTCGGTTGAGTTTTAGATGTTATGAATTCTTCAACTGAACAAAAATGTGTTGTTAAGGAAAATCGAATCGGAACTCTGATCAAACACCCCACGTGCTGTTAGTAATCTGATTGCAGTGGTCTTGAATGCTTAAAATGAATTTTTAAAACTCACAGAGCCCTCATTTCAGATTACATTCCATTATTGGATGTTCGTACCCGCAGGCACCAAATGTCATGGAAAATCACATCACACAACATCGAACCTCATCACACATGACTGCACTTCTATCTCCGAAAATTTTTCATATGTGTGCCCTCTGGGCATTATTAAATCCCCAACCGCAGTATGGGTCCAAAAAAAAAACGAGATAAGAAGTGGATCTCAATCACTTATGCAGCTCCTTAAATTTGAAACTTTTGTAACTAAATTTGACCCATAACTCATGACGAAAAAAAAGAAACTGGCTGTAATGGGCGGAGGGGTATTAAGCGTGGGCGGAGTAAATCCCTTAAGGGAGAGAAAATTTCCATATCATCCATACGAGCCATGATAACGAGGGAAACCACACGAAGTTGCTATTCTCGTCCGTTCGTTTCTTTTTTGTTTTTTGTGCGAACTTTCCCATTTTACAGTGCCTAGACTTACTAGGGAAAAAAGCCTCACAGTCCATTTTCGGTGGGATTTTTGAAAAACCCACATGTGAAGATTGAAACGGTGTTTCTGCTCAAATATATTAAAGTTGTAAGGGAAACAGGGAGGGAAGACCAAAAAAAAGGAGCTAAATCCAAAATGAGAAAAACACAAGCCGGGGCACACTTGATGGGCTGGGTCGAGGCGAGCAACCGAGGCCCGTACTATGTTTCCTACGAAATCGTGCCATCTAGTTATCCTGTGAAATCCTAACTAAGCTTCCTTTAAGGAAAATGAGATCCTCTTAAATATATCCAACAATTTTCCTCTGTAAAATTTTCCCTATGTCACTTTATAGCTACACTGTGCTACATTTCCCCGGTAGCACACACCATCCTTGGATAGGTTGTTGACGATGGTGATGCTCTTCATATACATACATATGTATGTACTATATAGGTAGTTGCTGTCCGCCCAGGCCCTCCCATCTAGTCTAGGGCCACATTAAACATCCTCTACCCAACCAAACCCTAAAGTCCTGGACATGTGTGTGCTTCCGGACGACTGTGTCGAATCAAATCAACTCCTGAGTTACATAAATTATGTTTTAATGCTCAGCGACTTGAAAGGAAACATTTTTATGGGGAGGAGCAGTGAAAATAAATTCGCCTAATGGCGAATGTCGACCATTTCGGAATGCAATTTCATATGTTTCCTGCGGCCATTCTGGTCCCGCCGGCAAATATATGTCCCCTGAATGAAAAAGATAAAAAAAACAAAAAAGCAAACATAATTTGTGCGGTCGGAGATTTTTGGAGCAGTTGAATTTTTTATGGCATAAATTAGGTGGCCAGAGTAAAGGCATTATCCGGAAATAATTCCGTTTTATGATGCAATGGACGCTCTTGCCTATCTCTAGAAAAACGCGATATGTTTTGGACTATTTTCATGTTGAAATATTTTTTTTATACACTTTTCACGTTGTGTTTTTAAGTGATTTTTTCATTTTATTATATTGTGTAAATGGAGCGAGGAAACGTATTATATTAATGCTTTATGCAATTTTTGATATAATATGATTCGCTGGAATACTGTAAATTTCCGGACCATTTCACAAAAATTCCATACTCAACTACTTGAAGCCCAAATATGTTTGATTCTCATGATTTTGGGGACATTAATAAAACTGTTACCAGTTTGAATATTAGAGATTAAACATATAATAAATGCTAGTAAAGTCTCGCCCGGATCCAAAATAACTAAGACCAATTGCAGTCCTGCCAATATTCAGTAAAATCTTCAGCCTCTAAAGTAGGTACATAATTTTGTTCTTGCAAATTCCGGGTATGATCCTAATTAAATTGGTTTTCTATGTGATAGCAATACCGAAGCCGTTCTACTTGAGGTGGTGGACTATATTTGCACGAAATTTGATGATCACAAAAAGGTGGTTGCGGTCTCACAGATTTTCAAAAGGAGTATGATACGGTAAAATATGAAATACTTTTAAAGCATTTATGTGACCTGGCGGTACAATCAAATGAACTAAGACTTTTAAAAAACTATTTGACAGGTAGAAAACAACCTGTAATTAATGGCACTGTTCAGGGTAACTTGATCCCTGTGGAATATAGAGTGCCTCAAGGGTCTATCCTAGGCCCACTCATTTTTCTTTCTACTCTATAATAACAACATGAAAGAGGCAAACATAAGCGGTTGATGACACGGTAGTTCTGTGCGGTGAATGAAGATCTGGCTAGATATCTAGACTAGACTAGGTCTAATAAACTCTGTTTAAATACATCAAAAACTTACTTTATGATTTTCAAACAAAATAATTCAACTATACGAACAATCTCATTGAAAATAAAAATTGGTGTTTAAGTACCGGAGGTTATACAGTTATAGGGGTGATAGATCTCACTTAACCGAACAAACAATATTATAGGAGGGGGTGGGTGGTAAAACATAACTGCTTTTCAAAATGCCACCAATGTTGTAGAGGGAGGTCCAATTTCCGATCAATTTGTCGCATAAATCTGGCTGAATTTGATGGATGGTGTTCGTTATGTCCACTTTGAGGGTATCAGTTGTTTACGGTTTATTTGTATACACCTGTGATTTAAGATAGATAAGATTAAAGGTAAAAGTCTAAAGGCGTTAAATCAGACTATCTCGGTGGCCAGTTCACGTTGCCCTCAAATCGCTCGTGTAGCATGACCATTGTGGTATGCGATGTGTGGCACGTAGCGCCATCCTGTTGGAACCACATATAGAGGGTGTCCTTATCATCCAGTTTAGGCCACAAGAAGTTGCTTATCATCGATCTGTAGCGCTCGCCGTTGACGTCGCTAAAGATGATTGTTTTGGCGATATTTGGGTCAACTTCCGAACACGTAATTTTTGAAGTAATATATTTTTAATGTTTTGGTATTTTTCCAAATGGATATTAAGGCCATCATTTAATGACAGATGTTCACGGTTCTTTATGAGCAGAGAGTACCTATCTACTTAAATTCTAAAGACAGGCGAAGTTGAAATCAATAAAATTTTAAAGGCATCAAATATCCTTAAAAGCAATCTCCAATTTCTCTAACAAAAATCGAAATAATACCTCTTGGTTGAACACAAGCAGAAGGGAACGTTATTTTAGAGGTATCGGACATTTTTCTCAAGGTAGCAACTTCAATTTCTTAAAACCCCCGACACCATCAGCTTTAACTTGCTCCAAGGAGGAGACAGTGGTACCAACGAAAAGAGAAGTAATTGCTTTGACTTTTGCTGCCTTCCGATTGCATCTGGAGGGTGGAAAAGAGGCGGGTCGAGCATGAAAGAGATACACAGGGTTGAAAACATGCAATCCTACTGGATTTAAGCACAATTCGCATTTCTATTAAAATAACCCAATCCGGGCACTCCCGGAGTGCTCTCCCTGTGCCTGTGTGAGTACGCTCGCGGCTCCAAAAAGATATAAAAATGAGCACCAAAGGGATAAAATATAAGTCACGTTCATCCTGCACAGCTTGCGTTGAAAGCGAAAATTTCGTGATAGCAATTTATCTATTCAGGGAATTTTCCTGCAGAAAAAGATTCAACTTTTCTTCACGTCCCGGCGGCGCCCCCCTCCCTGTGTACACATACGGTCCTCTGCACACAGTCAGAGCAATTTGGGGAACTCACTCACTGCATTTGCAGGATACATTGATTCCGAAGTTTCCCGTATTCTGGATTCCCCGGATTCCCGGACTCGGCCTATGTAGTTACGTTGGTAGGTTTGAATATCAATAGACGGGCATGCACTGATAGCTGCCGGTGATAGGTGGTGTGTCTGCTTTTTAACGATGCCACACCGCTACTCGGTGCCAGCGGGACATCTGCCCTAACCCCCATCGCAGAGGAGAAACTCCTTCACGGGATATCGACTGGGTGTACTCGTATGTAATGCGACCAAAGCTCCGCTTCCTGTAAATATGACTCCAGTTTACACCCCACTCACTTACCGGGAGCGGACTCTGCCAGAGTGGCAGTGTCCCGTCCCGGTTCTCTATCAGCGCCTTAGCAAATATTCTTATTCTTGTCAGTCGCCCAGGATGCCCAGAAAAATAACTTGGCAGGAGGTGGAACGAACTTAGAGAAATAGTTTTTCCGGAATTGGTAACTATGCAAGGAGGGAGCTGTTCTGGGCTTTCGATGGCACCATCCACACACCCTGCGGGCACGCTGTAAAAGACCCTGAGAATTCCATTCCCAACTTTATTGTATTCACAGGACGTGAAAGAAAATTTTGATTGTTGGATTAAAAGAGCGATTCTTCTCTGTTTCCGGTTATGGTACATCGCTGAGTGCTTTGAGTTTGAGCCGGTCGGTGGGCTGGGATTGGCCCGGTAGACGTCTTCACTGGCTGAATTTTAAGAGGTCGATGTAAAAGAGGGTGGTGCAAAATAATAAAAGAGAAAAAATAATCCCAATGAATAGAGGTAATTACTGGTGCCGACGAACAAAGTCTTGGAGAGAAAATTATGTTCAGAGGTTCGCCGGTGTTTTAATTGGCACCAATTTTGCTGAAGGCGAGAAAATTCGCCCGGATAAGGAGCTCCGGCCAAAGGAAATCCAATCAGGAGCCAGCCAAGACCTGAAGATATCTCGGGTAATGTTCAGCTGATTGCTGAGTACTGCTCAAATGCTATTTTAAAAGGAACTTTATTTCGATGGCTTTGTTAGCTCTGCCATTGATAGAGGCAATGGAGTTTTTATGGTGTCTGAACTGTTGGCTTTTCCAGCATCTGAGGCGATGTACCGAAAATTTGTGAAGCTCTTGGAGAATTAGCTGCTGATCTATTGAATTTGTTTTTTTTTGAAAGCAGTCTTTCCATGAATTAAAAACGGATGTGAAATTAAGAATTGTAGAGATAATTCGAGAGGAATTTTAATATCATTTTCGGCCTTTGAGAAGAAGGTCTGTACCCAGTAAATAAAAAACAGCAATTTTACGTTTGATTCGGGGGTTTTCGCGGTTGGAGAACTCAAATTTCGCAAAATCGGAGAAATCGGAAGTGGGGTTTCGGGTTCGGAGATCGGACCTAGTGCGGGTTTTCAGGGCAATCCCTTGAAGTTTAACTTTTTTGGTCGCCATATTGGATTCGCCATTTTTAATTTAGAAATTTTAATGTCAAGTTCGAAATCAGCGACCCCGAAAACCCCTTAGTCATTATCATGTGATATTTCTTGGTTTTCTGAAAATTTGACTTTGCACCTTGTATATCTCATCAAGGTCAACTGGGATCGGTCAGATTTAGCGAAATTCGTGAGTTCAGGCTTCGATAACCCATTGATCACCATCATCAACTTGTTTTTTCAATTTTGAAAATTTGACCCTTTAACCTTTAAAATGACCCTCAAGGCCACTTCCGATTTTGCGAAATTTGTGATCTTTGACCCCAGAAACTCCGGAATCACTAACTATCTACCTGTGTCAACAATCTGTTTGTATGCTTGTTTTATCTGCTATCTGTCTGTTTCGCTTGTCTGGCTGATTTTCTCTTGGGCTCAATGTCTCCACCTATCTCTCTGTATGCTTCAATTCAAGTTGAAGAACACTGAAATTTTGATCTATTTTTACCCGACCACGGCACAAAATTAAGAAGAGGGTTATGAGGTAGGAAGACACTTTTACTAATCCACTTTTACTAAGCCGATTTTACTAAAGGACAATTTTACTAATGTACTTTTTTACTATTGTACTTTTTTACTAATGGACATTTTTACTAATGGACCTTTTTACCAATGGACAATTTTACTAATGTACTTCCAATGGACATCAAGATTAGTTTTTCTTTTACAATTTATTAGTAAAAGTGAGTTTTAGTACAAAGATGTATTAGTAAAAGTGGGTTTTGGTAAAAAGAAGTATTAGTAAAATTGACCTATTAGTAAAAGTGGATTAGTAAAAGTGTCGTACAATCGGGTTATGAGTTTGGCAGTCTATGTGTGTGGGTATGAATGTTCATCTGTTCCTTCGTAGCTCTTAAATTACTCATCAGATTTGGACAAATATCAATTGCAATAGTGTTTAAAATGTTCAAATGTATCTATACCGTATTCTAAGCACTCTAAAGCACACCCTGGACGAGTTAAAAATATCTGAAGATTTCATGCAACGATTATCCTTTTCAGGTACCATTTTGGGCCTCTGTCTCAAGTGTATGTCCCTGTTATACCGGCCAGTTTAAAAATAATGGTAATAATGGCAAAGTTTCGGTGTTCTTGAAAATACACATCTCTTCTTTGTGCCTTTGCGATCACCACAATGGAACTGTTCTCTCAGTTTATTAATTTTTATTAATGTTTAATAACAAACATAGACAACAAAACTCAACTAATACAAGAAATTTTATGAAAAAAGCCTTGCCGTCAATACCCACCCGCTTAAATAACGGTAAATGCTAAAGGAATGAGATTTTATAAATATATAAACTTGCGTATGATGAATTTATGGAAACGAAATTTTTCCAATAGGAAATATGTTGAAAGCCCTCCAACTAAAATTAAATGAAAAACTTCGCTTTCTTCAAATTATTTTATTTATTTTTTATTTTTTATATACCTACACATACAATTTTCAGCCACTCTTTTTTTTTTGCAAAATAGTGTAGATTTGCGCTGAAAAATTAATTATACCCATTTGACCTTCTACCACTTGTTACCGCAAACGAATTGCTCTTAACGAACCCTCAAACCAGGGCGTCGGGAAATAAATGAGCCATAATTGCTTCTCACACCGTTAGAGAGGAATTTCACATACCAACGAGTGGGTGGTCACCCCGACCAAATATCACCTGTACACAAACCTTCCTGCAAAATTACATCATTTGAGAAGTCACAATTTTCTAAATGTACGCAATTATGCCAAATGAGCGAAGATATTTCAAAACGAATGAATTGTGGCGAATCGAGAAAAATTCCAAGAGGTCCTTGACTGCGTTATGAGATATTTGCGTGCTCTTCCGGGGGCCGGAAATCTCGCCAAACCTCGATGGCAGTGGACGGGGTTCAACCTTTCAAGGTGTACGGCCCCAGCAGCAGACAAATGACAAACCAGCCCTTGCTAAAAGATTATGGTGTGTGAGGGTATGTGTGTGTAAGAGGAGGGGATAGATAAGAAAAATTGACGCTTAACACCTGCCAGAAGAAGTCCACCTCGCAGGCCGTGACTAATTGACTCCTTGATATCCACGTGGTAGGGTCTGTCGAAAGTCCCTGGCGTGCATGCCACATTAACTTACCTACGAATTCCTTGAATCGCCCCACACTATGTAGGCAGCAGGTAGATATGTGGGTGGAGGTGACGACAGTCGAAAAGCATCCTTGACGGTCACCCGGTGAAATAGATATGAAGAAATCGGGCTATTTCCCGTAATGTCTGCATATTTCTTCCTGTCGCAAATGTAAATAGGACGAACCCGGTGGCCAGAGGGCCCGCCGGGCGTGTGCTGCCCGTGAGCGGATACCAGAATTTGCCATTAAAATGATTTAGGACTGTCAATGGACTATTAATTTTTTATGGGCCACATTTTTCCTGCCTCTGTGGCCCTACATCCCCCGGCAGCACATTCGACTCGGTATAGCATGCTCTGAATGTATTCATTTGGACACCGAATTCCGCCATCAGTGGACGCGTAGAGATCTATTGGGCAGCCCTTGACGATGAGTCGCCCCGAAAAAAAAAAGGAAAAAAAATTCCTGAAAAAAACTACAGTCAGCCCACAGGCCAGAATGAATGCCATTCCCCCAGCCAGCCAGCCCAGCTATTTATCGACTTATTTATCTATAGGCATCGATAACACTTTTATGTCAAATGCGAGCATATATCATCGGATAAAAAGGGCACAAATGCGAAACGTATGTTTCCCCCGGTATCGGTAGCATGTCAGTGGATATAAAAACATTAAAAATATTACACAGTGCGCAAATCTGTGTGCTGCGTGGAAGGAACGAGGGAGGGATGTCCGTTTTTTATGGGGGGCTCCTTCGTTATGCTGGTGGATACCACTATGCTAGATAAGTTTTTCTCTTTCTGGTGCTGTTCACCATCCAATCCGAGGGATGGTGGTGTGGTCCCTTGAGGAGAATGAATGATGGAAGAGGGTCTAGTGTTATCAAAAATATTAAGGAATTGCTCCTTTATGCATTTCGGGAAGCATATACGGAAATTTAAGGGAATTTATGAGATAGTAATATTTTTTGAAATACAATTTGTGACTGGAGACCTAAAGAGCATGAGTGGGATAGGAGCCACTTTTGGCCATTCAAAAATAATATGAGCACCGTGGAATGTGTGTTACTTGGCATAAAGAGGACCTAAATATTTGTGAATGGCTCATTTTGTTGCAAGTAAGCATCTAGTGACAATTTTGACATACGTATAGCCGAGACCACCTTAATTAAGAATTTTTAACGTGACAACCAAGCCAATGATTTTATTGAATCCATCGAGGTAGAACATAAAAAAGCGAAGCTTACTTGGTTGGATCTGGAGAGTCTTCGGGACTTGCACGCTTTAAAAAAGTCATCGACATATAAGTATGTATATGAAATTCACAATTTTCTATCACTTGAGGTAGGTCGTTGATATAGAGACTAAGTAACAGCGGACCTAGAATTGACCCTTTGGGAACACCACAAGAGAGAGATAAGCAGTCAGAGTATTTAGATAGACAGGAAAGAAAATTTTTAATTATGGTAGCCGCGCTGGAGTGAAAATTTTATTGGTTGGAAAGTTTATTACTTTTGATGACACACACTATCGAATGTTTTTGTGAAGTCAAGAAGCAGCAAGATAACAAAATCACAATTGTCGACAGATGCGCGTATGTCGTACACTAAGCTTAGTAAAACAGCACTAAGTTGTATCATCAGTCCGGATTTGACAGGAACTCAGTGACTCTGATTTTTAATTATTTGACTAACCGGTTTCAAGCCGTTACTTAGACAATCGTTTTTTGAGATTCATTAATGTAACTAGTGGTGCTCCCCAGGGTTCTTTGTTGGGACCAATGTTGTTTTTGCTCTTTGTAAATGATATTGTTGCATGTATACGTTTCTATAAAATTCATATGCATGCTGATAACGTGCAATTGTACATATCTTGCCTCAAAAATTGTATTGAAGAATCGATTTTAAAAAAAAATGATGATTTCCGATTTATATTGGATTGGGCATACGTTAGCGGGTTAACCTTGAGCTCGAAGAAATGTCAATCTTTAATTATTAGCAAAGGAGTGATTGATAAGACTCTCAACGCAGTAACTCTATTTCCAACCGAACTAACAGCTCAAAAATGCTGTTGGGCAAATTATGATTGCGACAACGTTATCTGTTCGCTCAGGGTGGCCACTAGATGATAATACAAAATATACCAAATTCTCTAAAAACTTGCATGGAGATCGGCCATCCTCCTTTAGTTTAAACGGTCGTACGCTAAGCCCAAAATCCACAACAGCTCGACAGAATTTAATAGCAATGGGGAAGTAGTTGGTTAAACTTGGAATTTCTTTTACATTTCCTTGTAATGCATACAGCAAACATTTTACCATCAGCAGAGGGCGGAGCACCGGGAGTTGTGAGAGACAGGGCTGATCACTTTCTGGTGGGACGACGTGAAAAAAGCATTGTGAAAAACGTCACGCTAGTTGCTGCGAAGAGTAAACATCTCATGCATTTCTAAAATTGCAAAGTTAACATTAGGTGGTGGTGGACTAGTGGGAAGGGGGAAAACGTGAAAAAGACCGAATACTCCTGGCACGTTAGTTGCCAGCTTCAGGAGCGTGCCCGAGCGCACATAGACCCCCCTCGGCCAGATCCACTTACATCTTCCCTTGTATTCCCATCGTGTTGCCGTGAAACCGCTCACCATCCTGCCGGAGGAGAGGCTGCCACGAAACCCAAGTACCTTGGAAGAAGAGTCACATGCCGCCACCGCCACTGGATCTGTAGCAAGGAGCTGAACCACCCCGGTGCCTCCGTGCTGGCAGCCAGTCTTTAATATTCCGGAGGAGCAAACAAGGATACAGTGGCTGGCTGGCTCACATGCATCCGTCTGCATGCAGAAATAAATTTACGTCGGTATCTGTCTTAAGGATTTACGTTTGTTAGGGATATGTAGTGGAAAATCAACTGCCAGCGAGTCCGACGGATAAATCTAAATTCACACCAGCGCACCGACGGAAAAGGATAACTAATGCTCGTCTCAATTGTAGATAGTTTTTGCCGCCTGCTTCCACATGACTACCGCCGGATGCTTGCAGGATTAATGGCCCTGATGTGGTGCCGTGCAATCACAAGTGAGCGCCCGGAGGCCCGGCCGCACCAACAAGAGCCCCATATGCCTGCTGTTTCCCTGCACCATACACCGCGCATATGGGACACATCCTCAAGCATCTCATCGAGATCCCATGGAACAACGATTGCGCCGCGGGAAAATTTAGTAGCACTTTCTTAGCGTTTTTAAGGATTCCGTAGATAAACAAATTGGGAAGGGAGGTTGCCAATCTAATCAAAATTCAAAGGACACTCTGAAAGGAACCACTTAAATTCCACATAAAGCCATTACCTCCCACATGGGATCCACTGCAGAGTTTTTAGACGCCACCTCCCAGCCATCAAATTGGCAAAGAGCGCAGCAATTCAATTATCATTTTTTATGAAATATTAATAAGCCCTTAAAAGCTAATCTTTGCCAGGACGTCCCCGAGGACTGATCCCAATCATAAAGTGCCTCTTCTGCTCTTTTACGTTCTGTTTTCCTCCCGAGGATGGCCATGGCCAATCTAGAAAAGCAAAAGCACACAAAATTTTCAACGAACATGTTTCCAGCCCCCTCCCACTCTTTCACAATATATATATAACATGTCCTGCGGCAATGGGGCGGGAATTTGTTTTCCTTTAAAATTGTTTTCGCTTTTGTCTCTGCGAGGACACACACAATTCATTTACCTGGGAATTTTCGGTAAACGTTGCCTGTTTCAGCGAAGCCGTCTTTCTTGTTTCCTGCTGCCTGCTGCTGCGCTGTTTCGCCTTTTTTTGTTTTGTTTTTGCTTTTTGCTTTGTCCAGTGTGTTTTTTTTATTACGCAAAACGATTTTTTTCTCGATTTCGTTCAATTTAACGTTGCTCTGATTGCATCCAGAGATGTGGGACACCAACAGGTGCGAGGGTAAATATAAAGAATTGCTGGAAAATTGCCAACCGACAGAGAGTTGAAATGATTTTTTCTTTAGCGTTATGTTTGACGAAGGACCTCTATGGCATGTAGGGCAAACAGATTTTGTTGGCCTTCTTGTAGTATTTCCATCCAACAATTCTCTGGGGGAAGAGATAAGAGGTATGGTTCGCGACAATCCTACAGAGTTCTCGTCATCTAGTTATAAGGTAGGAATTATTACTTCAAAATCAGTGCATTAATAAAAAACATGGCTATACACGTCCAATGCGAGTAATAAATAAACTAGGCAACAAGGCAATAAACTGAAACTTCCCATAACTACTCTAGTCCAGTAATCAGGTATAACAAAAGGGTTGATAAATAATATATAGTTTTCTGAGTAAGATTTCCAAATTGGAAATTGTGTCCCCTTGAGTTTAAACAATTTGGTTTTGCTTTTTTTTTTTCTTAATATCAGATGACAGCTGGACTTATAATAAAAATGGTAAAGACTCATTTTGTACAGGATAATTTTCTCCACTTTTTTTGTTGGAAATATATATTATTAAAAAGTTATATTGTGGAAATTACAACGAATCAATGTATCCTATGATTTTTGAAAATTATCTTCAAAATAGTCATTATGAATCTCGCAGAATGTAGAGCTTGAAATATGTATTCACGTATGAATGAACATCAAAAATTGTCATACCATCTTATAGTATGGCAGTCAACATACACACATGATTTCCCCATACAAAACGCTTTAACCAATTAAATGAAGGCATTTTAATCACGTCCATAACTGTATGAGCTTAGACCCCTTTGCCTTCCCTGCACGGGAGAATATTACAAAAAAAAGTTATATAACATGCATTTAGCCGAGATTGAGGAGAAACATTGAAATAGCTCGGTAATTATTTGACGTAGTGTGTTGTGGGTGGGATTAATGGAGGCTCCGTGGGGAGCAATTGGAATGAATAAAAATATAAAAATTTAATTGATAATAGTCTTTAGTAAAATGTATTATAATAAAGTGTTAAAGAGTGTAGGAGAGTACTGTGTAATTTTTTGTGAAAAGAGGAGTGAGGGGAAAAATATGAAAACAATTTCAGAAAATAGAAAACATGTTTGGAAGTTCGTGTGCGAAATTTTGAATGCAAATGTTTATAAGTATAGAAACTTTGGGGGATGAAGCCAACTTTGTAAGAGGGATGAAACTATTTTCCCTGGGGATTGAAAATGATTAAAAAATAAAAAAAAGTTAACAAAAAGTAGAAGTGATGCATGGGGGAATTGTGTCCCCACCTGGCTGGGATATATTGGAGAAGAAGTGCAGAAGGGAGGGTGTATAATATGAAGAAAAAAAAAATGTAATAATAGTGTAGGAAAAGTCATATTCATAAATTTTTAAACAAAAGTTCACCATCACCATCATGAATTGTATTTTTTTTTTTCACCAGCGTCAAGGTAAGAATTATGAATTTGCGTATAAAAACTCCAATTAATTATGTGATGGAAAAAAAGTTGAATGTCGTTACTTTACGAGTTACACAATTGGTCGAATTTCGACCATAGGCGATAAATAATTGTAAGAAAGGGGGGGAGCGAAGCCCCGAGCACTCAGACAAACAGTCCATTGTACTCTGCCCCCACCCCTTGTACTCTGCCCCCACCCATAGGCGATACTAGTATCTATTAATAGAGAACCCATTTATCTTGTATGACAGAACCACCACCAAAATTTCTTCTTGAAAAACATCGAAGGCCTTCTCTTAAATTCTTACTAATCTTGTGTAGATTTGAATTATCCTATTATTTTAATTTAGAATTTGTTTTGTATTTTTCCTTCGTAGGTATGCATATTTATTTTTATTATACACCCAAAATATTATATTTGCCTCATTGTCTATACAGTGTACACATTACAATATGTAAATCTCATGTAGGCATACATTATACCAAGTTGAATAAATAGTAATAATCATAACAATAAATTCCTCCAAAACCAGTTCGACAGAAAAAATACTATGAATACGTTTAAAAATGTATATAATGCAGATATATTAATTATCATATCCCACCGATGAACAATCGGTTCCTACGTTTTGTCCTGCTAATTTCAAACATGTTTCAATGTGGGAGCCTAAAATACTTGAGGCTAACTTCATTCAACTTCTCGTTGAAGAGTTCTCTAGACAGTTGTATTCGACATTTTTATTTTACACACAGTTGCCAATTAAGAACAGCAAAATGTTGAGTTACTGGGATCTTGTATAATAACATTTTTTGCTCATTTTAGCAATCTTACCTTTTCTATCTACAGTTTTCTAAAAAATTTTTATAAGTATGCAACAAGTCAAAATTGCGTATTATAAACAAATGTTACAAATATAACGATGCGTAAAAATAATTCATAAAAAAGTTGTAACATATACTAATTAATAAACCAATGATAAACGATTTTGCATAGTAAATATTTCTAAGGCAGAAAAAATAAACATGAAGCGGAGTATGCCATTAATATCTCTTTCGCTCGTCCTCATTCATTCAAGGTAAGCCATTTCATACCACATTTGCTAAAATTGGTCCAGGCGGTTAGGAGATACAAGAGAACATATGTACATTAATACCATCTGACCACATGTCCAGGTAGAGGAAGAGTATACAAATTTATACATAGGAAACCTTTTTTTTCAAATTAAACGTATTACCATTTACTGTAATTTTACGCATGACGAGTATACTCGCCATGACTCAAAATATTACTATTTATTCATTAGGAGTATACTCAGCAAAAACAGCTAACTGCTTTATGGGTCAAGCTTTCATATTGAGAGTTTCAATGTTTGTGTCAGTGTTTTTGAACAAGACAAATTTTTACATGTAAAATTCTGTTTAATAAATTGAGCAGCCAAAAGACATATGTTCATTGTCAATTAGTGTTGTGACAATTTTCATTTGATTAATTTTCCACCTGAGACTCTGGTAGCGAGTGGATTAAAATTCTGTCTCTGCTCCACGATAGAGCCTAAGATTTGCGTCACTGTAATTTTCTCTATTGATCTTGACGAAAGTAGCTAATACCTCTTTTCGTTCTCATGTTCGTAATCTACGAAAAAAATCGTACAAATCATCGATCACTTGTTTGGAGACAAAAAAGAAAGAAGTTTCAAAAAGGATGACCTGCAATTTCGTAAGGAATATTTAGTAATACAATTTTGGGTACATACCGTCAATTAAGGAATATCGAGAGTTCGTCATTTCAACTTTTGTCTGATTCTTCATCCAGTAGATAATGGGCATTGGATTTCCAATTGCTTTGCATTGCATCACTGCGGTGTGACCCACTTCGATGACACGAGTGTTGGGGCCCTGCGTAATCACCGGAAACCCAGGTGGTGTCTTGTCGCCTGAAACATAAAAAACAAAAGCCATTTAAAGTGTCCTGATAAAATATTTTAAAATTTATAAGAATGTCCTCCGGCAACTTTGGTAAAAAAAACTTCTAATCGGCGCATCCCTGAATTTTGCCTCAATTTTTTTTTTTAAAACTCTGTCGCTGGTATATACATACATAACAGCGGGGGAGGGCATCAAAGAAGTTCGTCTCACCCGCCAAATGATGCAGTGTTGTGTCTCCCCCGTTCTACCCCTCATACGTGAAAAACTCGTACACTTTGCGCCCCGCTGGATATTCAGCATGCTTTTAATGAAATTGGAGGCACAGGTGATGCTGAGCGAGGAGGCGACACGTAATTCGCGCTAAGTGCGCAGGGGGGCGCAAAATTTTCAGCAGGTGCCGGATTGCTCTCAAAAATTCGCTAATGCCCCGTTAGAAACAATGCAGGCAAAATGAGGGACAGCAAGGGCAGGTAATGCCATCCCCAACCCATCGGGGAGATTGTCTGTTTACCTGTTTGCGTTTTAATGGACCCCTGAGAGCCCCACCTGATTATCCCTTGTCCTTAAAGCACGAACTGCGCTTCATTTGCAGTTACGATTCGGTTTTTTTTTTCGGTTTCCCATAAATTCCAGATAAAGTCGCGTGTTTTTCGGCACGTACAATCGGCTAAATAAGTAAACAGCCAGTGTCGACGCCCGACGGGGAGGCGCGGTGTGGTGTTAAATTTTTACGATAATTTCGCGCTGTTATTGGAACAAGTGGATTATCAACGATAAAGACGACGCTTAATAGGCCCTTCAAAGAGATTGTAAAGCCTTAAAGTGGTTCATTTCGCATGGTTCCAAGGGCTCCGCATAAAGCGGACGCCTCTTGTTTTTCCCACTGCTCATTTATTGCCACTTTGCTAATGCGAGCCCAGGCGCGGCCTCGGGTGTGTATGTGTGTCGTGTGCATGTCGGTGACGGGCATAATCCTCCACCGCGCCTCCTCCAAAGGGACTCTATTATAATGCCACGAAAACGAGGACCATTATGAAGTGGTACACGACGGCACACACCCTTGCCCGTCCTCCCCGGCAGCCGTTGGAGCACATCAAGGTGTGAAATGGCCGAGATTATGGCTTAATTTATATTGTTTATCGCGCGCAATGAAGCCTGTGCATGGAATGTCTATGGCCTATAAAAGTTTTTAATGAGATCGCGTTAAATATTTTAACATCTCGTGGATTCTGGAGTGTGCACTGCAGTCGACACGCCATGCCGGGAACTCGGTGTAATGTACACTCCACGTAAAACAGAGCGAGATTCTGGAGATGTCCGCCTGGATGTGGTTAATGGAATCACTTCAAATTTACATTTCCGAGTGGATATCCTCGCCAATTTATGGCAACTGGATTGAAATACACCGCAGCTCGGGGGAGAATTTTTACCAACCCGGGCTGCAAGGGATTTACTATTGTGACCCAAAC
Organism: Neoitamus cyanurus; assembly: GCA_947538895.1. NCBI lineage: Eukaryota > Metazoa > Arthropoda > Insecta > Diptera > Asilidae > Neoitamus > Neoitamus cyanurus. Next base: position 11,415,543 of record OX384544.1, on the reverse strand, counting down.
GAAATATGACCTCATTTTATATGGAAGAAAGCGTTCTCCAATAAATGGGGTTTTATGTGGTTTAAGCGACCAAATAGGCTCACTTTTAATTGAGATCCTCTTAAAGCAGCACTATCCACCTGTGAATAAGTAAATCACTAGTAGACCAAGCATAGAACATTGAGGCACTTCACCAGAATTACATTAGTTAGCCGGGTAATGTTATTTATTTACCTAGAGCATTGACTTGAAATTTTTTAGACTTACTTACCATAAGTCTGATGATAGTACAGGGTCTTCCAATAAGGACGCTCGACTTTTAATTGTAAATAAAACAAGTTGTGTATGAGATATCGACTCCATTTTTAATTTATTTGAAAGAATATTTTATGGCATTAAGTATGGAATATAACATCGTTCTAATGTCTGCCGCGGCTTTGCTTGTTGTCACGTATTCGGGAGAGTTAAATTGCACACTCGTTCAGAATATTCATCGTGGAATGCGCTGTGTGGCACGTAGCGCCGTCCTGTTGAACCACATGTCGTCGGAATCGGCATCCAGTTTAGGACACAAGAAGTTGCTTATCATTGATCTGAAGCGCTTGCTATTGACGGTTATGCCAATGCCAGTTTCCTTTTGATAGAAGTATGGATTGATGATTTCGGCAGACCAAAAGCCGCACCAAACAGTGACTTTCTCGAGATGGATTTGGTGCTGGTGGATCTCGTGTGGATTGATATCGCATCAAATCCGACAATTTTGCTTGTTCATATATCCATTCATGCAAAAATGGGCTTCGCCGCTAAAGATGGTGCTTTTGGCGAAATTTGGGTCAACTTCCAACTGCTCCAGAGCCCAATCAGCAAACACACGGCGTTGTCTATGATCGATTCCCTTGAGTGCCTGGGTCAGTTGGATTTTATACGGGTGCAGACGCAAGTCCGGACGCAAAATTCACGAAATTGAAATGGCAGAAAGGCCAAGTTTTTGTGAACGCCGAGAAATTGACTGCATCGGGTTTTTCCGTACACTCTCACGCACGTTGCGTTTCGGTGACTGATTGGTTGCGTTTCGGGATGGCTGATTATTTGCCGAACTGGTTGACTCTAATTTTGCCACCAAAAGTCGAATAGTCGACTCGGCTGGGCGGTTGTGGTGAGGATAAAAATCACGTAATGTGCGGAACGTATGCTTTAACTTATAACCTAAAAAATTTCGGGCGTCCATATTGAAAAACGTTTTACATACTCTGAAATCACTGGCTTTAAGAGAGCGGACTTCAGACTACTGGTAGGGTACCTTTCAGGCCACCATGGGTTAAGTTATCACCTAAACAAGGATAGACCTGTCTAATGAGACAGAATGGCGTGTATGTCTTGAGGAGACGAAACTGTGTTTCACATTCTGTGTGCTTGTTCTGCTCTGGCACAGTTAAGGAGATGGATCCTCGGTCGTAGTAGTTTTACTTTATTGTTATCATTTACGAATAGCAGGTAACTACTTACAGGACCCCATATATCTAATAATTCTTAATTTTTAAATGAAACGTTTCATTTGCATATCCCGGAAGAATAGTGGAAGAAAGTAAAATGTGACACAATTTTCCTTTTGACCCAAAAATAAGCGGATATTCCCTAACCACGACAGCCCGCAATATATTCTCCCGTTCGTCCCATTCTAGCCGAAATAACTAAAATCCTTTCATGGCTCCTACTCATGTTATTTCACGTAAGGATACGTTTAGATATAAATCAGCATGACGACAAAACAAAAAGCATCTACATTTGTCTCTCAGTCGAAATCTAAATCCGCCTCAGGTTTTTGAACGTTCTAAATGGAATTCCTCGGAAATTTGTCATCCAAAGTCCAGTCGACATTAATCTTCATTCACCATCCTGTCCAACTTTATAAAACGTAAACCCCAAAAACTTTGTCAAAACTCAGGGAAAAACCTTACCGAAAATCTTAACGGACAGAAGGACTGAAAACTCAATGAACGGCAGGGATAAACGCTCCACTTAGCGAAGGGAAAATTGCCCTTAAATAATTAAACTATTCCGCTTTACCTTGAAGCATTAAAATGTTAATTTGCTCGAAAATTTGACTAAATAAACGAGTCCCCGGCCCCTGTCCCTTTTTAGTCCTTAATTAACATTTGCCATGAAAAACCAGATTTATGTCGAGAAATTCCAGAGGGCAACCCTTCATCCCGCTCGCCATACCACGGGCGTGTCAGCAAAAACAGTAGCAGTAGGAACCGGAGAGAAGTCCTGACCGGGACTTAATTGGTAAAGACAAATCTATACATTCTGTTTAATTCGAGGAGATCTCAAGGACGAAAATAATTTTTTTTTCGCTGGCCAAATTAAAATTTATGCAATATGAGCCCGGTGGGAGTGAGCGCTGACGGAATTTAAATTGAAACCGGGCCCAGGACCAATCCGGGTATAAAACTGGGAGGGAAAACGGGAAGAGTGATTTTTGCTTAACCCAGCGATCCTTTCTTCATTTATTCCTTGGGGCTGCTATTTTCATACACTCGAGGTCCTTACATATTCCACACAAAACAGGCGAACTCCTTCCAGTCCAGTTCAGCTCTGCAGAGAGAAGGGAGTGGCGGGATCATGCCTGGACAGGTAAGAACAATTCCATTGTTCCTTTCCTTGGCAGAAAAACAACGTATCCAGGCATTCGGCGGAGTTTTGTACGACGACGTGGAAATATAATTCGGAGGACTCCAATTCAAATGGTCCCCTGATCCCGGGGATTGCGGACGCAGCACTATCTTGTGCTGGGGCTGGATTCATTTGTTTGCTGTGCAGGGGTATTATGTTTTAACATTTAACACTAAGGGGGTGAAAATTCATGCCCGGCACTCTGCCACCGCCTTCCGATATCACGCGGAAGAACAATTCCGCAATTCCCGGGTGTGGGTGCTGCGACGGGTGCTTATGTTTACGACTGCCTCTGATCGTACCTCACGGCCGCTCCATGCGCCCAAAGCACATCTGCAGAAAAACTTGGGGGTAACAAATTAAGCAGCAGCACCACCCGTAAGGCCCCGTATCACTTGGAAGGCAGTAACAAGTTGAAAGTTCTTAACATCCTGAAGGATGGGGCGCTGTGCGGCGAGAGAATGAATTTTGAGAATGTGCTACCCTTGGGGTGGCGGCTGGAGCATTTAAGCTCCGGCTAAACTGCCACCGAGACGGAATGGCACCGTAAAGACTTGATAAAAGTACTAGAGCCAGGCCAGAGCCCGGGGACGTGCATATGTGGGGAATATGTTAATGAGCGCCTTTTTCTTTTATATTGAGACGTCCTGGCCGCATTTGCATACGCCGCTTGTCTTAATGGCTCCGTAAAACGTCTTAGGAGGCTCTCGCTTATCCTCGAAATCTTTTCACTCGAGTGGCAGGCGACTGTCAACAGTTTGCCTCATTTTTAGCTATATGGCCCTATGGCTGCTGCTGTTGCTGACAGTATCACTGTTGCGTCCTTTGGGGGCGGAAATGTTGAAATGGCTCCTGTACGGATTTCAATGCCCGCTTCCGCCAGCTAGCTGGAGAGGCTCATGTGTTTCAATTTACTCCACCAAGGGATTTCGAGGCCAATTTAATTTTCGAGAGAGAGAGAGTTCATTTTCAAAAGTGGAGTTTCAACTTAAAGGGCGGACTCCCCCACCCCGCCAGTTTGTCGGTGTATTAAATGAAATGGATAACGTCCGCTTATCAGATGCGGTCCCGGAAAATATATGCTGCATATATAGCACCCCCGGAATAAAGCGGAGGGAAATATCTTCGCAATTAGAAGGATTTTAAGCGCTTCCTCCTTTTTTGCAGTTTGGAGTTTGGGCTAATTGAGTCATGTCTGTATGAAACCCTACCGGGCGTGGTGGCTGTTAAAGTTTTAGTTTTCGCCCGGATTTCGTGCGTTCTGTAGAACCATAAATTGCACAGTTTTAATTGCGTTTAGGTGCTGCCTGCGCACTTTAAAGTGCACCATTTCCCAGTTAACCTAATTTTAAGGGAAATTTAAAGTGATCACGCAATCCTGCCGGCAATGGAGGAGTTTGGCTTTAAATGAACAGAAGGCATCTGTACGAAATTGGGGAATAGAATTTCCTTGGATGAATCGCTTTTCTCTATATTCATCAAATAATATCAATTTCTAATTAATTAGCGCGAAATTCAACAGTCTGCAAAGGCGGTTGGGTGGAGTAAGAGTTTATTCCATAGAATCAAAGATAGCAAATTGTATGGTGCCTGGAGCTATGGAAATGTAAGACGAGTCATTGGCTACAGGAGCATAGCAACTCATTCAAATTGATTTCCAAGTAGTAATTATACAACAGATTTCTCCTGACAAATTAAATTTAGTTCAAAATCTGAACAACTCACAGACTTTTGTAATCTATAAATAAAAATAAACGTCCTAACTCACTCACCAACGTTTAGGGGCCATTTAAGTATTACGTAAGCAGATTTGTCTAGATTGGATATTTTACCCCCTCGACCCCCGCCAAGAATAAGGTTTTTCTTTAATTCGCGTCTGTACGTATGTATGGCTTTCTTTTCTAATTTGACAAACATCCAGTAATACTTTTTTTTTAATTTTATGCGAATTCTTTGCCATCTCGTTATCTCATAAGTAAAGCAAGTTAAAAATATCACTGTAATGTTGAAGACAGGGCCGGCGACAGAAATTTTAAGGTCCGTTGATTCCCATGTGTGCCCTCCTGGTTCCTAGCTTTACGTCTAGTAGTTAACGTATTGTTAATCTTGCTTCCCCAAGAAAATACAAAAGAATGATGATCTCCGCCTCGCCAATTCCAAATATATTGTATCTTAATTTTAGTAAATCAAGATGGCGGACACAAAATACTAAACTACATCAGATTTTAATAAAAGTTGGCATGTGGGGGATTTTGTAGTCGCTGATTGCACATATGGAACCCAATTTTACTAATTCAAAATGGCGAGTCTAATATGGTGAACTCAAAATACATGCCATATATAAATAACTTCTTCAGATTTTCAGAAAATCGGTACCTGGAGGTTTTTGCGTTTTCTAACTTCAAATATGGTGGAAGACTGTAGAAATAAAGAATAGCGGTTCTATATGGTTACTTAATCATTATTTATCACTGTGTTTTAAAAAGTAGTTTTACTTTGGATGCTAGAGAAAATAAATAAATTAAACTTTAAATGAGTCCTCTTTACTTATAATGCGGCAAAGTCCTTTATATCGTTAATATTTAACACTTCAAAATGACTACTCATCATGTGTGCCAACTATGAGATATCACGTGTAGTAAATAAAAGCCCTCGATCGACAGTATTTGACGTGTTAATTCCGTCAGCGAAGATTAAAGCTTCAGATGTATTAAAGCTTTGTAGATGCAATCATTTGCAAACTTCTGTGGGAGCTCTCAGCGACAAAAGGGACAAATTAGAATTATTAAGGGGGACGACTGATATGACCGCCTGAAAAAAGGTGATATTTGCGAATTTTTTTTAAAGATAACTACTGCATGGAATTATTTAATGTCGTAAGGATATATGTATTTGCGCATCTATAATAAATACATGATAGAATTTCTATACCAAAATATTGGTAATTAAGCCAGTTATTCGGAATCTCCTAAGGCTAAAAAAAAAAAAATCTCCCCACTGCTGGAGTGAAAGCAACCTTTACAGTGCGTGAAATCAAAAAAACCAAAAATTTTATTAAACTAGAAGGTATAGCCCGTGCCATGACCCTCGATCGAAAAAAATAATTGAAATTTAACAAAATGGCGGAGTTTTTTAAAAAAAAGTTTCAAATTTCGCGCGAAAATTTGATGATTTTTGGCCTGCCAAAATTACATTTTTTAATCGATCGGAAAACTGTAGGTTCATGGTATGGAGAAACATATGTAAAGTCTTCAAGTTATAACTGCAGCAAATTTGAAAAGTGTAGTTTCGAGAAAAACGCGTTTAAAGTTTAAGTTAATGATTTCATGGTTACAAATCGAGAAATATCATACCTACTGCTAATCTGCTATTCCAGGCCCATACAATGGACCTTCCTCTTCTTCGAAAAACATCGTAGGGATCAATACTTCAAGAGGATGAATACAACTAGTCTGAGTGTCTGACGTGGGTCTAATTTTAAATCAAATATGCTCACATTTATTACGAACATCCAAATCTCCAGAGAAAATGAATACATTATTGTGTCGAGGTTTGGTCTCCTTAAAGAGAGAATTATACTCTCTTCGCATCACCACACATTTTAGCCTAATCACGTCCATCGCAAAAGAAAAAAAAACATTCCAGCCATTCGTTGCGGTGATGACATCTTTAATGTGGCATGTGTCCCCACAGGCATGCATTACGGGTCCCCTGAGTAACACAGAAATCAAGGAGCAGTAAAAAGCGCGATAAAAGGTCATCATCTCGATTTTATCACTTAATGTCCACATCCCCAAGACGCTTACGTTCAGAGATTTGCATTTTGTGCTTTTATATTCCCGCATATGCCGGGTACCTCCGGAGTTGCGGGTCACTGGATTCATATCCTCCTAATATCAGCAGCAATAAAATCACCCATACCATCCCACAGATCCCCGGGTGGTTTTGATAAATATCAATAAAAACGAGCGAAAACTCGTCTTCTACATAAAAGGGAAAAAAGTAGGAAGACCACCGAAACGGGCCGACTGAAGCTCAAAAGAAAAAGGGTATCTGGTAGGTGCACCCCTCTTTCTTTTTGTTTTTTTTTTGTAGGGCTGGGGCGGAAGCTCACGACTTGCGTAACATGTCTATTATCTGCTCGACGAAAAGACGAGCGAAATTCATGACTTCGGCACTTTTTTTTTTTTATATTTTTATTTGCCTTCTCATCATCGCGGGAGGTGTAACTATAGAGCGGAACGAGAGGGGGGATCGGTGGAGTGTATAATTTTTGCTTTCATCATCTTTGGGGGAATGTTATGCTGCCGATGATGTAGAATTAGGGTTGCTGCTCGCTTGAACGATTTTACGGGTAGGGGTCCTTCGGACGTTTTTTGTTTTTTGTTTTTCTTTTGTCAGCCGCAAAAATTGAATGCACGATGGGGTCAGGATTTGATGGGCCATGCTGATCGGCCCTAATGTGATCGTACAACAAAATAAAAAAGCGGAAAAGGCAAAAGAAAAAAAATTTGTAGGAAAAGTCCTCCACGCACCGGTATATGGTGGGTAGAAGGATCAAAAGCAATTTTTGCTGTGGTTACCAGCAATTCCACCTCATTCATCAATTTTCATATCTGCTGGGGCCCAACAAAGGGGGAATATTGCCTGTTCCAGTACTCCGTCCAGTTTTAACGAAGGGTTGGGGCTGGAGAGGACTCAATTTGTCATGGTTTAAGCAATGACGGACAGGAAATTTTAGCTTGCCCGAGAAGGGTTCAAGCTGCCTGCCTGTCTGGCCCCCGAATGACCCCACGACCAAATGGCAAATGTTTTAATAAAATACTCAAAAACCAATTTGCAGAGCACATTAATAAAATTAGGCCTATCGCTGCCCTAACAGCGGTATAAAAAAAACGAGACCATCTCTTCCGCTAATGAGAAAGGTGAAAGGTAAGTTATGGCCGTGACTTGACAAAATATACGGGCAAGCAGCGGGATCCTCGTCAAAAAATCAACGAATGATTTATCAGGATAATTTAGAAATATGTGCCAGGGAGCTGGGCGGAGTTTACCCCCTGCTGAAGGGGGGCTGGACGATGTGTGGAGCTCCGTTCTGCAGCATTCTGAAATTGTTTGTCGGTGATAAACGACTTTTATTGAAAATTTCTGGGTGAATTGATGGCGCCGAACTAAAGGAACTTCCAATGGTGGAGGTTGCTCCAGCAGCTCCCCAGGTCCCTCGGGTTTCTACGTATTCAATGCGCCCGGATGTGGAGTATATTCAGGAGTAAGTTATACGTGCCACCGCCTGTGACTGCTGTGGTTATGTTTTGATTTATTTTTCCCTTTTTTCGCGCGGCACAAAGGATTTCGTGAAGGTTGAATGCTCCGCTCGAATTGCAATTCTACTGGAGCCTTAGGATTAGGACGAAAGGGTATTGTAGTAGCCTTTGAGCAGTAACAGGACTCGTTCCGATAACCGAATTCATATTTTCCTGCAGTAAGCAGCGATCTCATTATTTTCAAAAATCACTGGAAAATTCGGTGGTCCTTTTGTCGGGGAAAATCCCTTAATCAAAAGATTTGCCGCAGCTTCGTGTGAATTATTGAAAAGGGAAAAGCTGAAGCAGCAGCGGAAGGAAGGCAAGAAGGGCTGGCCAACTCGACAGAAAGTCCCTTGAAATGCGGGCATGTACGAAGTCTGGCGCTCTTGGTAGCGTCAATTATGCACAACCCATTAAGCTGAGGACTATTATTACTTGTCAGCCGAGAAGTGCTCACAATGTGTCTTAACTGGTTGGCGAAGGTAACTGGAGTGCTTCTGAAAGTTCTCTCTAATTAAAAATTCACATGTGCCATGCTGGAGCTCCCGGTGCCGCCGCCGCCGTATCCATTAGGAATATCCTGGCGCTTTAGCCCGCACCAGCCCTGCAGCAGCAGCTCCATTAAGCTGGAACTAATGGCAGACCCGGTGTGATGCTGTCTATTGCGCCCCCACTTGGAATACATCAAACGCCCACCTTTAAGACGATTTCCTCCGACCAAGTGATTTATACCAATTCCAATTTTACCGCATATTTTCCCTGAGAAGACAACGACTTCCAGGTCCCGCCTCGCCACCACCAACCCGGCTATAACATAGGTCAGGGGGGCTGTAAAATTCTACGGTATGCAGACCGAAAGTGCTGCAATAGAGGATCCTTGGGAAAGTGCCCTTTTGACGTCCTCAAGTGGCAGTGGTGCCCCTGAGGATTAGCACACCAGATGAAATACGTACAATTGCGGGGGCGGGTGCGGAAGTGTGAGCTGGATAGTGATATCCCGCCCAGATTGAAAATAAACACGGGAAGCGCCATAAAATTTCCATTTGCGGCGGAAGCACTCATCTAGGTGCACTCCGCCATAAAAAGCGTAATAAGCGGCCGCATAGCTCAAAGCATCCTCATTACCCGGAGTCCCTGGGCCGGGGGGCCGGAGGCCACTCCCGCAGCTGCGTAATGTAATGCCGCTCTGCTGCGTATAAATAAAAAATTTAACAAACCAAAAAGAGAATAACGTTCAATAGCATTCAGCCTAAGTGGATAATAAATTTTAGCTCAATGGCCCCGAAAATGATGCTTTGTCGTTCTGCTCGTGCTCCTGGATCCTGGACGGGAGGTTGAAACAAGGTCGTTGCCCGGACGGTGTTAGTGTGCCGGAGCCTGTGCCCTGCCTCTGCAAAGAAGGACTCCGCCAGGAGCCAGCAGCACAGTCGAGGGCTTAAATTGCACAGGGGCAAGTAAACCGATATATTCCTGCAGATTCCTCCTGGTTACTCGCTACTTGGTCACTACTTCCTCGGACCGATTACCGAATAAATATATGTTGTGTGCGTGAGCCTTTCATTTATATCCCGGAGAATGACGAGGCTCCTGCAGCAGAACGCTAACTGGGCCGTCCACCGTGTATGGTCTATGGAAGGGCGCAGACGGGAATAGTGGCAGCACTGCCCTCGGTGTCATAAAGCCTAATTGAACTGTACGAAGTAAATGAAGGCCGGAATAACCAATTTGAAGGCTCAATGAATTCCAAGAATTTCCCCCGGTTTATGGCATACCTCACAACTTCGACAAATTGCACACTTTTTTTTATATTGAATTAGAGGCAGTTGGATATTTCGAGCAAACGATTTCTCGGTAGGTAACAGCATAGCAATTTGCTGGAATTTGTGGTACCAAGGATTCAAGGCAAAAGTTAACTATTGTCGCTCTGTTAACCCCCATGCTACAGTACACAGGTTGCAATGCACCGTATTAGAGAAATTCGTAGATTTTTAGAAGATAGAGGATTTGTCTCTTTCAAAAGAAACTGGTGTTTGGGACGCTACTGTACTCTTACATTTCAAAAATGAAAAAAAAACTTTCCTTCTTATTTTTCCAAAATGTACCGATAATGGGTTGTGGCTATTATTTTATTGTCTGAATTTTGGAGTATTGAGTTAATCCGATAAAAGTTTACGCGAATTTTAACGTGATTCGACGTAAGCCTTGATTTTGCCTGAACATGCTCGGTTACTATTGGCATTCGCGAAGACACAGCAAAGGCAAACGTTCCTGGTAAAAGAAGACGTGTTCAAGGTTCATGTTTGTAAACCAATAATACCAAACAATCACTAAATTACTTAAGGTTTACATAAAGTTGACACTCGGGCGTTTTTGGGGTCGCTGATTTTTTTTTTCAAACATAAGATGTTAAACTCATCCATTACCGTATCGTGTGATTTTCGATGCTTAGGCTGTGTACCAAATACGGCTATTAGCCCAATCAATAGGTAGCAGGGTATACGAAAATTCATAACCGGAAAAAAATACGGTTGTATATATATGTTGTATATAAAAAAATTCTAAGAAAGATTTGTATCTTTCGGACGCGACTCTAATCGATCAAAATTAAATTAGAAAATTGTAGGTGCTAAAAAGATCTTTCGATTGCTATTTTTTGAGTATCGATTGCGATAACTGTTTTCGAGATACATCAAAAAAAATCATTTAGACTTTTATGTTTAAATACTTACTAGCAACCCTAAGTATAGCTTCCGTCTACCAGACCATTGCTCTGTGTTTTAAGCGGAGGTTATGGCCGTGAAAAGATTTTCTACCTGGTTAAACAAAAGTACAGTCCCCTATGGAAATATCTGCATTTTTAACTGATATCCAGGCACCATTACCGGTGTGTACACCACTTCAAAGATTGGCGATTGTCGCTCATCTATAGTTTCAACTTGGAAATTATATAGGTTCCAGGACTTAGAGATATTCTGTAACTGTAACGCTGATGAACTTGCTCGCTTTGGCATGGTCCTACCAAAATTTGACATTATCATCCGGTGCGCCGCTGGAAACCAGCAAATTGGACATTAAGAAAACAGCTACTAGAGCTGCAAACACAGATGGGGTGCCGAGGATACAAGCTACATAACTCTTTAGACTGTAATTCCTACACCAACTGGATCTTATACAGGTATAGACCAAGATCTCTCCGCAAAATTTTCCACATAATGGACGGACAGAGTCTCAATTTCTACGACCGACGACGAATCAATTTTTGAATCCTCTTGTTTACGCGGCAATATTTGATTCGTGATACGAAATTGATGCACAGTTCGTCGGATGGCTTGCTCCATTGGACCATTATATCCACCATAAAAATCACGATGTTGTCTATAATTATGCCATATACCATACAAACCTATCTACCATTGTGTTTCATTTTATGGAAGAAGGCATATCCTATCATTTAGAATAGACGATCTGATGATCACCCCGTTTTATGTACATATTTAACCCTTTCGGCTCGCTATAAATAATTGCCTTAAGGGTTTATCACACAAAAAATCCCTCAGTCAGCCGTCTAGCCGCGGACGGGTCAAAGTATTCAAAATTAATTAACCTCGCGCCGCTCTAAAAGCTTAACAGAGTTTCCAGGCCCATCGGTGATATTTCGTTGCCAGAGTTCCCGTGAATTATCAATAGGCTCCCCTCTTAACGCTGTCCATGCAGCTCGCGCTTTTACTTTAATTCCTAAACAGAGGGCATTGGATTTGGGTTTAACCTTAACCCCAACATCGGCCGCTTGGCTGCCGGTTCCTGGCTGCACTTGGTTTTGTATAATCCCCGCGTGGCGAGCGAAGGGCGTTGCTTTTTAACACGTTCCAGAGGACAGTTACTACATAAACCTTTTATCGCTGGCCGGAAATTCCATTTACATAACATTTCGATCCCTTCACTCGGTGGACACTCGACCCCTTGTCCGTCGCCCTTTTTAGGATGTCTTTTTTCGTTTTCCAAAACAACGGGAACGTGACAATCCCCCTGACCGGCACTCCGCCCAGTAAAAGCATTTTGTTTTCATTTCCGCGGGCATCCAAGCGGGCTTCTGCCCTGCAAGAGTTAACAGCCGTATCTGCAGCAGCCATCGGCCTTATCTACCTACCTATGTGCTACCTGGATGTGATTTGCTATCACAGCCGGGTCAGGTCCGCTCTGAGCTCCACGTGGGAGCTCGCCGCACTGCTGATGTCCCGGCACTGGGATGACTTCTGGCCGGGGCGGTTTTTACTCTATTTTCTTCGGCTACTGTGGAAGCGGATGTTTTTGTCATGCAAGCAGGAAATGTTTAATGTCCGGTATCCCGGTACCACGGACACGTTGCGTCCTGTGCTTCAATTTTTAACATTTGTTTTATTCGAGAGCACGCCACCAACCCAGCCGTATTGGAATGAAAGTTTTTTTAACACTCCATTTGCGCCATCTGCAGTGACCCATTCCGCCGGGCACCCATTCCGGCCGTACCCGATGGATCGTATACTGTAAATAAATAGATGGAATCGACAGGGCTCTCAAAGTATCGTGGCGCATTTGATTTGCAGCGGGCCACGACGGGCGCCGATTTCCCGTCCCACTGGGGCGGATAGGGCCCCGGTACATTAAATTCGGCGGCGGCAGCCACACTCCTGGTGAATTATTCAAAATGCAATTTGAAAGGTTAAAGTCCGGCGCGATTCAATCTCTAATCTGGGGGATTGCGACGACCCAAAGCCGGTTAAACGCTCGCCCGATACACCGGGCCCGGCTCCGAGTGAATTCATTTGAATTTATTAAAATAAATGAATTTAGTTCGGTTTCACCGGGGGAATTACAATCCCGGTGCCTGGAATTAAGACCCGGAGCACCAAAATTGGGAAATATGCAAAAGGCGGCTTAGTGTAGGGGCCAATGCTGCTTCCTATGTATGCCGCTCTCAGTGTCTGGCTCGGCTGCATACATAATTCAATTTTGTGCTTGATTATTATTTGCGGAGAGGGTGGGGACATTTTTCGGAGAGTGATAAACGCTTTGTTTTTGCCACTTTATTCAATTCCGGAATAGGCCCTGGTGTCGAGATATTTTTGCGGATCGAGTGCCATCGAAATAAATTCATGACGTGCATCGATTGTTCCAAGTGTAAATGAGTTTCAATATTTTCATATTATGGGATGAGCTTGAATGCATGTTAATCCCGTGGTACACCGTGAATATTGCCCTTCCAATAATTCAAAAATTATAATACTGTGTGAGAACGCTTTTAAGTTAGGGTCGAGGACGAGCCCACGCTGTACGGTGCATGTCGGTAAAATGTTTTAAAGTAATCGAATTTTAATAGAAAATTATTTCAATATTTAAATCATGTGTTTATTTTTAGCGTTAGTAACACAAATCAACCTCTTCTGCAGATTGTTTTGGGTGTTGACATCGATTTTGTTATTGCCACTTATGTTTCCGTATATTAATATACATCCATATGATATGTGTATTAACCTGGAAGCGTAACACCACAGTCCTCATCAATATATAGTTCGCAACTTCCCAATTTCCCGGTGATCATTTCGAAATGCTGGCAGTGATGAAAGCAAACACACATTTATTATAATTTTTATTATTTTGTATTAGGAAGTGAGTAAAATGAAGAATTCATGAATTCATTACATGTTAACAGCAATTCCTTTTTATCCAATTACTTTCCCAATTACATTTTGGAATGGAGCAAAATTCAATTACAAGTCCTTGTAATGGAACTGACGAATGAATCAATTGTGGTGTCTAATCCTACGCTATCACTGTTGCCATATGATGTGTCTCTGGACTTAATATCTCTTCTTAGTCTTCTGATGGATTAACGATGGTCTTATGGCTACGTTAAGCGAAGAGATGCCTGAAGGTGCCAGCTACTTACGCAGAGAGGGTATCGGGTTGCAAGAATCGTGACCATTTCTTGACCCAATTGCATTGCGCACCATGAACTTGCCCAGTGCTTTGTACATGGCGCTTGCGCGGCAGTTGCTTCACGTGCTATTTGTTTACTTAGCACTTGTGCGGGTAGAAAAAATCAGTACGGTTACTCAATCCGTCCGCCCGTGGGTACATTGCACTACCAAGCATACAGTATATAGAGAACTCATCTCTAACAAAAATTTGTCGGCCGTGCTTATGAACATTTTGTCTTCGATTGGGTCCCACCGCGTTCATTTCACCAGAAATGAATCCAGGAATTCACCCGACTTCAGAGCGCGGCACCGAGCTACGCTATCTGCGGCTTGGGATCTGTTGTGACTCATCTGTATGCGTTCAAATATTTACATCTGAGCAAGCAGGTGTTTGTGCCCATTGCGCTCGTCTTAATTGATGAATGCAATTTCGGTTGTGCGGGGCATGAAGGGCAACAGAGAACGACGACGTACTGATCGATCGATGTAATTGTTTTTAACCGACTTCCGAAATATTTTCTTCAAATTTGAATGGGACTACCTCAGGACTGTACCCTTTAAAAAAAAATATAGATTTTTTTAAATTGGTCCACAGTTGACGAAAATATCGGTGAACATATAAAAAAACAAACATAGGGTAGGTCGTGGTGATTAACATTTCACTGCATGTGCAGCCGATGCACTTTCGGTGGAGTCAAGTCTATGTTGGGTGCGCAGGGTTTACAGTAAATGGTTACTACATAATTCCATTACTAGGGAATTGATCATTATACAATTACAATCACAATTCCTTGTAATGTAATTGAAAATTTTGATAATCCCATTACTATGGAATCCAAATATCAATTACAAATTACAACTCCAGTTCAGGGAGTCCGCCACACTGGATTTAGAATGACGTCACGTAGTTTATCCTACGTAGTCTGCTCATCAATTGATACCCATGTCAAGGGGGTTGTGAATAATAAGGTAATCTTGGGGCGTCCGCCATGTTGGTTATAGAATGACGCGACATTTGATATACTTACATATCAAAGATAGTTATGAAAGATAAAAACAAAAACAAAATGACGGCCGACGGTGGCCATTTTTATTTTTCTCCTAAATTATGTATCTTGTAGCAATCCCACGATTAATACGAATCTAACGACGCCACATTTATAAAAATCCAACAAACTGTTGCGCTGTATATATAGCCCCGAAAACATAACCCTCCTTCTGTGGTGTTCGGGTAAAAAATAAAACCGGTGATATAAAAGCAGATCGTCCTTCCATATTATATCCCAGAGAGTTTTACCCAGAGAAAAAAATCGCAATGAATTTTTTCCAATTCTGAGACAAGAACTAAAGTCCATAATCAAAAAGGATTTATACACTGAAAAAGGATTGTGTACGAATATCAAGAAAAACAAAAGCCAGAAACGACAAAATACCACAAATAATCCAGAATAATTTCGAGCAAATATTGGCTGCACTATTTCTGGATTTCTATTTTATTCATTTGTAACGGTATAAGATAGTTAGTAGATATTGAGAGCTATTGCCGAATTCGTCGTATCATAGGAAATACACAAGCGGACTGGAAATTTCAGAATGCTCCACATTACGACATTTCCTAATCGTTCCTGCTTGTTTATGAATTTACTGCGATCCGACGAATTTCAATTCCGGCGAATTCAACAATAGCCTCCATTATGTAAAAGGAAAATCTTCACTCAATACGAAAGTGTAAATGAATGAAAGAGTAGATGAATAAAAGATCAAAAGAGCGTTAATTGTTCTAAAGTTGGTATCTTTGTTGTCATTGAGACCGGACTCAAATTTTGGAGCCCATGTCCCTGAAAACACATTCCACATCTGCATTTTCTGGATTTTGTCATTTTTGGATTTTGTCTCTTCTGGATTTTGTCGCGACTGAAATCTGTTGAAAAATAATCGTGTCTAAATTCAGCACAAATTTAAAATAAATTAACAAATTCCACCAAGGGCATGCTCCATTATTAATGGTAACTTTAAGACATGACATGGATGCAGAACTAGTTTTAGTCCAACGATAATAAAGCACGTTCGGCAAAATAAATTCGTATTATTGTCGAGAGCATCAATTTGCAGAGAAAAAGGATCATACTAAGCGTGTCCTCAGTATAATCTCCTTTTTCCTTGTCCTAAGGACAGAATTATCGTGTCTTCAGCTGAGGACAATAAAGAAATGTTCAAACTGTGCAATTTCTCGTTGCTTTTGAGCTGAGAACGAAGTGACGAGATGAGAAAAACTGTCTAGAAATATTTTCCGTTGGTCGTCTCATCATTTTCCTTTCCTTTTCGGCATTTCTTTCCTTCAAGGACTGGCTTAGTTTAAAAATGTTTGCATTTCGTTTAAGATTTTTTTTTTCTTAAGGGCTTTGAAATGATCTCGGGGATAAAAAAACAAAAGAGGCGACCATAAACGAAATTATAAAATCTTCTGGCACAGCCTGACTCCCAGATGCTGGATGGTGTGTGGGAGCGTTTCGGGTCTTTGCGTCCATATAACATACAGCGTAGTGTTGTTTTCCTTTTATTTTATTTTATTTTTGAAAAAGGACTAAAAGGACTCCGGAGGAAAAAAAATGAGAAGCGCAACTGTTATTGCTTTGAATATTCAAGAGGAAATCGTTGAACGGAATTTTCTTAGTTAAGAGAATAAAGGCAACAAACGAAAGGGGCATCACAGCATACAAAAAAAATTATCTAGATGGGGTGGGGGATGTGCGGGGATTTGAATCCTTGAGATCTCCACTAGTTTCAGCGGAGCAGGGAAACGAGGAGTTGGACAGAGGAAAAAAAAAAGCAAATTGTCTAACACAAAAGTGTACAGAGCGCTCCATGCAGGCACTTCATTCCAAAAACTCCCATTGGTTTTAGATCCTTTTTAATGTCTCGCCTCGTAGCGTTTAATTGCTTCAAGAGGACGAAGAGAAAAGCTGCTGTTACCCGGCTGGCAAGGGCTTCATATCTAGCGATAAAGCTGCACTCAGAGTGGATAAGATGGTTAATTAGGAACTCGAGGAGTAGCCCAAAATCGTACTCGAGCAGGACATAGTCGTTACTTTGAAGCGATACTCGGCGGTACCCGTAAGATGAAGCCACTCTGAAGAATAATTCGTACTCAATGGACAAGGAGATGAGTTTGAATTAATTGGTAAACTTTTGTACCACAGCGTACTCTGTGTGGAACTCTCCGCCAGCTGGAACGTTGGAACTTTGTTGTTATATTTTTTTTGTTAATTTAAATGCTTTTCCTTGATTTTGTTGTTGCAAAAATCTGTTTTTATTTTTAAGCACAGCCATCAGTTGTGGAATTTCACTTCAGTTACAGTACGCTTCAATAAGCTTATAACCGAATTTTATTTCCAATTGAAACGATATTGCGTAGCGATAATAAAATGCAGTCCAGCAGTGACGCACCGCTTCACAATCCCAACAGTTGGGACTGTTAAATCCCGCAGGGATGCAAACAGCATCAAATTAATAACAATTTTATGAGATGTCACGGATGCGATACCTGAAAATTTACCTGGGGCCTGGGGGCGAATAAAACCGCACTGGCTGCTTTCGGGACATACAGGCGAATAAATTCGGCCGGTCGGCAGATAAATTTTCAAATTAATTTCGTGCACTTTTTCGCTCGGTGCACAGCGATAATGCTGCTTAATCAGCTATTTAACGCGCTTAATCTGATTCGCCGGCTTTAATCTTATTCCCCATCGCCGCCCCGTGACATCCGTGACCCGCATAGCCGCTT
Organism: Neoitamus cyanurus; assembly: GCA_947538895.1. Lineage (NCBI taxonomy): Eukaryota > Metazoa > Arthropoda > Insecta > Diptera > Asilidae > Neoitamus > Neoitamus cyanurus. The sequence goes on along the minus strand of OX384544.1, from coordinate 11,397,841 downwards.
TATATATTTTTTTTTCCCACCCTGCACCCATCCATAATTTCGAATTTTCGCGCTCGAGTTCAGTATCACTGCGACGAGCGGGCAATCCTTCTGGGCCGGATCAGGGGAGTACCACCCTGTGTCCTCGGGGCTACATTATGAAACTACTAATTTTCGTCAATAATTAAAGCTGGTACGTGGAAAACTGTTAGCTCCAATGGTACACATCATTTGCATTAATTTCTCAGATTTAAATGGCCAGGACGTGTTCGCTTGAATTTTTAATGATGGCAAAAGTAATTGAGTGGAAAGTTTTTGCTGCCCCTTTATTCCTGTTTTGTGTGCTCACTTTGTTGGGATGAAATAGACTCGTTCGACTGTGGGAAAGGCGGGAAGGCTGTTTTTGGCCATAATGTAATGGGAGGGGCTGACCAATTCAGGTTCGGTCGTTACAATATAATTTCATGAATTTTTTGCTGAAATTTCTTTTAATTTAATTGGCGAATTTCATTTGAGGTAATTTAATTACCTGATGGACATGCATACAAAATGTTTTTTTTTTAAGATTTATTCAATAAATTTGCTTACTGGTAACTTATTGCAAATATGAATTGTTTGTTCGAAACTTCAAAAATAAAGTGCATTGCAATGGGTGAGCAATGTGCATTGATTTCGTGCTTTTTTTTTTTGTTTACAGTTAAAAGTGAACGCAGTCGTGAGATTGATATTTTTTAAACAAAATTGATGACTTGCACTTGTATGATATATGGTTTCATCCTGACAGCGCATGATGCCACACAGCGACAACTACAGCAACTTTCTTTTTTCAAACACGTTAGTGCTGTCTAGACGAAGTGAGATGTTGGGTATTTCGGAAAAATATAGGGTGTTTCCATGAATTTTAAAATCAACACAGTTTAATCACATTTTCACAATCACGGATAATAAAATACAGGGTGTATCTTTCAACGCATGCCACAATGATAGAGGTGATAAATCTTATCTAGCAGAATAAAAATCATTTAGCAGGGAGGGGATCCCAACTGTAGGTACAGTGATTTTTATAAATGAAAAATGCTTTAAAATCTCCTCAAATTTATGTTTCTCTGATTTTTGCAATGAAGACCAGTTTGGCTACAGGTCTGTAATGGCCTATATCGTTTCTATTACCCTTCTTGTGAAGAGGGATAACAAAAGATGATTTCCAAGATTCGGGAAACACTCCGAAAGAAATAGACAAATTAAATAAATATGAAAGGACATTAACAAGGGAGTCACAAAAGTTTTTTAGAAGTGTAATTGGAATGCCATCCGGGTCACATAAGCTAGACACAATGTGCTCCGTAATTGTGTCGTCATTATTAACCTGTTGCCTTATACCAAGTGGCAATTTCAACAAGACAACTCTTCGGGTCTATCGGTAAAACGGTTTCAGGATCATGGAATGGAAGTGTTGAAACATAACTAGTACAAACTCCGGACCTCAATTCAATAGAGAACATGTGCAAAATAGTTAAGAAAAAAAAGATAAGGATGAGTTATAGTTCAAAATTCAGGAGACGTTCTCTCTCCCTTTCTCTGTCTCACTCTCTCATCTAATGAGAGATTGATGCGCGCCTTATTACAAAGATATCCTAGGACCTCATTTCGTTTTTTGACTGCTCTGACAGTGATATCTTAGGTCTTTCAGAAAATTCAGTTCATGTCTATAGCGGCGTTGTTTGTTAACTTTTTTACGAAAACCAAGAAAAATACCATAGAGGGCTAAAACCGAGTAAAGAGTTTGTATAAGTAAATGTCGTTAAACACTGCTTTTCATGAAAAAACTCATTCCGTGCACGCGAAAAATTGTAGAAAGAGATAAATAGACATAAAGAAAGAGAGAAAGAAAAAAAGAGAAGAAAAGAGAGAAAGCGACCGATATGTGATTCCACTGTTTTTATTGTTTCGATAAGTATTGTAATTAACAAAGGGGAAATCTGTTTATCTGCAAAACCGATTCAATTAAACTCAAGTGCGTTTCCCTTCAAAATTCACACTTGTCCACAGTATCCAGTCAGTTTCAAAAGAGACAAACAGTCGATTGAACAAAACAATTGGAGAACAAAAAACAATAAGCAATCACCCATTACACCTGGGATTGCAGGGTGTTCCTTTATTTTTCATTAATTTCCAAATGGACTTCAACATCCCGAAATGTGCCAGTCAGCATGTCCACAAAACCAGAAACAAAAGTATGTCCACTCCACCCCCTTTCATGCCTATAATTCACGGTGCATGATGTCCACGGATTTAATTGAGCCGCAATTATTCCCAAGTAAATTTACTGCACCTCCAATTCACTTGAATTTATTTCAGTTGTTCCCCCCTGTCCCCTTTGTCCATCAGATATCCAAAAAAAATGGAACATAAAAAAAACCCTAAAAAAAGAAAAATGTTTGCTTGCATGGACAGGGTGCGCGATATGGGGTAGGCAAACACATACACAACGTGGAAAATCCGTTTCAAGAACTTTCCACCGGGATTTTCATCTGCACCGGATTCTGTGAAAAAAAAAGATGAAAAAAAAAGCAAATCTTTTTGGGTCCAGGAACCGCATATATACCGGAACAGATCCAGCCAAAATCTGGCACCAAAATTATTAATGTTATTTCTGCCATTTGGTCGGTCCTCGAGGGGTTTCGGGCTGTCCGTCTGTTTTTATTATTTCTACCATTTCGCAATAATTCAGCCGCTCTTTAATATTCATCCCGATTGGGGTCGATCCAGGGTACCGGAGATGCCTCCATCTGCGGCACTTTCCCTTATCACCGGCGGGCAGTCAATGCCACCGCGGAAAATGGAAAAATTTCCATATTTGTCCGATAAATGATTTTCAAAAAATGCAAATGCAATTAGGCGAAGGCTATTTCCATTTGCAGTGGTACGGTCTCCCCCTCCCTTGTGTGTGCCGTGTATGACCAATCGGCCGGGTAATCCCCTGGCTCGGGTGCAGTAGGTGCACATACGTCCCCGATGGCATAGTGGCTCGGGCTGGAGGAGGAAATATGGTACTATGGCGATACCACTTTGGGGCACCTAGCGGCGTTCACCGGACCCGGGATCAGGCAAAATGGACTGCCGTAGTCGGAATTGGCGGCGGTTGCCGTACTGCACCAGCATCGCTCCCATTCGTGACTTATTTCCTCGAGGAGCGAACGAAATTTTTGACATCACTACCCGAAGGGGGATGAGAGGCCCCGTGACCGTGCATTATATGTACCTCCTTCAGAACTCGTCTCTGAAAATACACCCCGGGCAAGGGAGGCCACCACGACGATGGCTGAATTAAAATTTCACGTCTTTTATGCAGATTAGCTGGGGCTTTATAATTTTCATGTTTTTTCATCAGGCTGTGATTGCTGAACTTTCTTATATACATAGAAGCATGCTGGGATCTGGCCAGCTGGGGCTGCCTGGATAAGCCTGAAGCACAGTTGGGACTTCATCAAGGGAGTCGTCCGCTAGATAGGAGTCGCTGTAGTTAGTAACGATACAAAAACCGACGGGTAAAGGGAAGAAATCCGGTTGAGAGCGTGTCATCCCTTTCCCCGCCAGAACTTAATCATTGAGGGTTGGCAGTTGTGCGCATTAAACGGTGCATTTTAATTTAATTTACACGAAAACACTTTTAAATATTCATAAAGTCATGCGGTGAAAAGCTGGCTGCAGCTACAGACGCGAGGACAGCCCCTAGTCAGTATGTATTTCGGCAATGTCACCGCAAAATAAATTGCCTGCATATGCCGCGGCAAAAAAATCGAAAATTGTAAATTTTTAAAAATATTCTTTGCGGTATTCGAATTTAAATTTCATTTGTCGTAGAGATTGGTAAATCTTGGAACCGTTACATATTAAAAGCAGAACAACAGTAAAAATTCTGCACAACAAAGCAGAAACTTTCAAAGCTGTAAAGCTCCGAAAAAATCTGTTCTTGTGATATTCCAACTTTTGTTCATATGTTGTGGCTCCTTTCTGCCTTTATATACTGCGGACCATTGAGAACAGAGAATAGTGGCAGAGCTATAGACGCAGCCGAATTCAGAGCCCTCAGTTCTTCAGGTTACAGCACTTTAAGATTTTTCAAAGTTTTTCTTGTGAAAGATTTAGCGTTCTGTTTCTGCTACTATTTTCTGCCTCTGCTTCTGTCGATACTTTGGAATGCCAATAGTTTAGACAGTTATTACTGAATTCTAGTATACTGAGCAGTGCAAGCTTACTGATTTATCCTACAAATTTTCAGCATACTCCTCCCATCGTCATGCAGTAAGGCAGCACAGGGCACCTTCCGTGAACTTCTTAAAAGTTCATACATCGCCAGGGATCGTTTCTAGGGCCACCGGAAGTACTCAAGTTGGTATGACCCAAAAATTTTATGAGTAAAGGCTTCAAAAGGCGACTTTACATATGGTACAGCCCACGCAGCCTCCCTATCCTTTCAGAAAGTTCGATCCTGCTCCTCCCCCCCTCACTATTATTTGTAGCCCCATGACTAAAACTTTCCCTTTGTTTCATGTTTTATGGTCGACATTTATAGGTGGTAATATTTCATATATTAATGCGATACCGGAGGAGTGGCTCCTTTGGAGCTACACGGCCGGTTCCTCGGCATCCCGGAGAGAATTCGTCGGGGCCACCTAGAACTTAGCTCGTTAAGGAGAGGGCCTTGGTATAGCACATTTGCACGTACAGTCGGCACCAAACGAACTTAATTATTCGAAGGAACGATCCGTGCTGCTCAGAACGTTTTGTGCGGGTGGATAGGCTGCGAGTGGGATGGAGTGTGTGGCGTATTGGTTTGTTTGGGTCGCACGTACACACCCCATCCATCCCGGGATGCATACCGTTTTCCTGCCGCTCCGCACACATTCTTCCCAGTACACTTCCGGACGTAATGTAACATACATACATATATTCTCTCCCCATACCTCGTACCTAGAATCCTGTAGGTGACTGACTTTTGATCTCTTTTAGATAGAGAGACCATGTAATTACTCGGAAAATATTTTACGTTTGCTTTCGGTACGTAGGAAAACTTTGCCAGGGTAGACCTCTGCCGTTTGACATCCACACATTTGTGAGCGCTATGTGCCAAAGAATGGCCTCGGGTATATCCACTTTGTGAAAGCGCGGGAAGATTCTTAAGCAAAATTTCACATGCTCCCCCTATGGAGGGAAAAAAATGTAAAAAAAATCCCTCACTCTTCGTACACTTGATATATCTAACTTTCCGTATCAAGAGCAATTTTCCATGAGCATTTTCCGTTCGTTCTTTTCTGTTTTGGTTTCCCCTCTGTCCCCTATTTGTTTTATACTTTTTTTTTTGTGTTACTCAGAAAACGCTGCGGGACGCACTGGGATAATCTGACCTAAAAATCTTTTGCCGAGTGTAAGTGGAGAAAACTTTCTGATTCAAATTAGACAAATACTCGAGAGAGATTCTCTTCCAGCGAAAGCGTTTCACAGGGTGTACTTACTTTTGATTTGAAGCTGCGATTTACTTTATTCGAATGACTTTCACTGGGTTCGATGTTTTCATTTATTTGAGAGAATTTCCCTTTGAGGTTTTTGTAAATATTCCAACTGTAGATATTTTCCAAGCCTTAAATAGTGACGCGATATCCTCAACTATTTGTTCGCAGAAATATAATTGATTTCATGAAAAATTTAAAATGGTTTCCAAGCCATAGAGGGAATTTCCATTACGTTTTATTAAGGTGGCTGTAGAAAACCATTATTTTGCAATATCTTAAAAAACATATATTTAAGAAAATGCCTACATAATACATCTTAAAATTCGAGGTATTTCCAAAGTTATTTGCGCTTTTCTGAGATGACTTTTTCGACCGATAACTTGGACTAGTTCCAATCGTACTCAAAATTTGTAAAGCAATATTTTTGTAACCACCGTTAGCTATCGTTTTGCGTTGCCGTTTTATATGGAAAATTTCAACTTTTTTGGCAGCTTTAAATCCAAAACTTTTTAGAAATTCATACCCGCACTTTCAAACGGACAGTAATTTAAAAACGAGAAGAAAAAAAAAAAAAACCATTGAAAATTTGTTTGTCCCTTAAAAAAATACCCTCTTTGATATTTTTGCATAAAATTTAATCCTCTTAAAATCAATCCAGAATCAGCTTTTTTGAAAATGGTTGAGTCAAAATTTTTGTGGATTTGCACTATCGCAGGAGTCGAAAAAACTATATGGGCCAAAATTAATGAATTATAGTCTATAACTCTAAAACGGACAATAGTATCAAGGAAATAAAAATAGCAGATGGAATTGTAACGACAGAACTAGTCATAATCGCTTCGACCCTTAACGAAGACTTTAGTACAATAACAGGATATACATCGAACAGTGTCCAAAGCGACTCTGACACATCTCAATTCATATTAGTCCAGTCAAAGCGGACATTTAACCGCGGAAAAATACGCATAGAACTGAAAATGGGTGCATGTCTTAAACACACTTTTACAATTCAAATATTAAAAGTCTCCACCGATCCGAATTGAGATAAACACTTTATTTAGGGTCAAAAGTCACCAATATTGCTTTTTCGCATATTTCTCGTAAACGGTATGTATTATCGTAAAAATAGTGCATAGAATATTTGTAGATCTTGCAATTGTTTATAAAAATGGTCCATTTAATTTTTTCCTAAGACTCACCATTACTGAGATATCGCGAATTCAAACATCGAAAACACACCCCCGCGGTCTACCATGATCATTACGACGAAAGTTATTATAAACAAACTTGTAGTACTTGAAGCATCCTATACCCATGTGTCATTACTTTTGCCATAGCTGAAAAATTGCCGAGAAAATGGAAAAACAATCTTTGCTCTTGTTGTCCAGTGTCCTTTGGCAAAAGTCATAATATGCAAAGTTGTTGTGCTCGAAGCACCCACTACCATCACTTTTGTCGTAGCTTTAATAGAAACTGAGAAAACTGAAAAATAATTTGGTCATATCCGGTCTGGATTTGAAAATATCGCGGTTACGTCTCGTCACACCGATGAGTGAATAGAATTATAAAGTTTTCTAGGAATACGAGCGCCAACTTATTAAATGAATTTCTGAAGTAGTTAACAATTTTCCACGTGTTTTTCTTCTACTTCTTATTTGCTATTATTTTCTTTTCTTTATTAATTGTCTTTCATTATTTTCTTTTCTTTTTTTTTTCCACCACGGTCCCAGGAAGTCCATTATAAGCGGATTACACTGTATGTCAATCCAATTTAGCCACGGTTTTGAAATTTGTTCAATAATTTTAAGCCAGTTCATTCAATACCAGATGTGGTTGATCATCCTTGAGAAACAATTTTTCTTTACGAGTTCTGATAAAAATCTATGAAATACAACAAGTCTTATTTTTGGTGGTAAACGGTAGATGGCACCACGATCTGCAGTGGATATTAATCGCAAAGAGCGTAATTTTTCGGATTTAACTTTCAAAATATTGGTTACACAACTACATAAGATCTAATTGTGATTAAACCTTGGCAGTGCGAATAGTAAGAGTGCTCCATTTTGTATGATATACGAAAGACTTACATATTTGTATTGGGTACCAAAACTGTATGTTCTCCTGAAAGTGTCATGATCCCGGAGAAAATTTTTTAGATTTTAGGATCAATGTTAGCAAAATCCCCTGAGCGGGATTCCATAACATATCCCCTTTCATTTCATACAGTGACCCAAATCATTGGATCAAATAGAATTAAATCTGCTAAACCAATTAGATTGCTCGAAAAAACAACATGAAAACGCCCCTTGTGTACAGACTACCCATTTTAGACAGAAACTTGTTATATAAAAATCGTCGACCGGCAGAAATCACAATAGCCAGACACTCGTGCACCACTACTCAAATACCGACTTGATAATGGCATTCCCAAAGGCCGCATTACCCACACTCCTAACAAAAAAAAACCATAAATTGTTCCTGACCTGTCCCCTGGTCAGGGTGCTTAAGTGTCCTTGTGGTCTATATCCGCGAACAATCCCTGGAAAAATTAAAAAAAGAAAAACATAAAAAAAAATTAAGCCGGAAATAAGCCCCCTAAGCACCTGACCCCCGACCTTTGAAAATGCACTTTGCCTCTGACCCCCGGAAAAAATTAAAATTTTATTAAAATTCACCTTTTGTCCGCTCCCATTTTTCTCTAGTTATGCAAAATGGAAGCGTGCGCTTAACCACCATGCTGTGACGATGGTTATGGGGTGGGGAGGCGGGCAGAGTTCCGCTCCGGTATGACTGTCGGTGGGGTCACGTACAGATTCGCTGTTTTTCACATTTTTTTCCGGGAACATGAACGCCGTCCCAGGATGTGTTTTTCGCGTTCACCCCGCAATCTTCCCAACCCTTCTCTGCCATGTTTTATATTTAGCAGCCTGCATATGTTTGCATTTTATATGCAGTCCACCCTGCAAAAACCCGCTCTCTGCATCTGCACAGTATTTCATTGCAGCAGGCCACTCCGCCAGTGCTTCTTAATCTCGCAGCTCGAGGTTTCGACTGAGACTGGCGAAAAAAAAAGAAGTCGAGGTTAAAATGCAAAGAGGGCTCTTTAGGTTCTTCTAGCCGGAGGGATCTGGAAGAAATGCTAAGCTGGCCGGTGCGAAGGGATTGGGAGTGGTCGGCAGAGTTGTGACCCCATATAGAAATTGCAGGCCAAAACTAACGAAGTTCAGTTCACGTACACGCCACCGGGGTCGCACACTTATCCAAATGAAAGCCCAGGAAATTGTCTGTTTCCTCCAAGAACTCGTACTGCTCTTGAGCAACTTTCCAAATAATTAATTTTCCAGGCGGAGGAGCTTAGTACCGATTAGTCTTCTCCAGATCATGGGGAGCCAGGCTGAAGGCGGGATGAGGGGCACCACTCTTCGACTTCTAAGTCCTCGGTGACAAGACCAGGACTTGCTCCTCCGCGTGGTATCATTTTCCAGTCCGCTTCCCTCGACAAGATATTTGTCGAACATGAAGCAGCCGCAAAACACTTCGTTATCCCACCCGTGTCCAGAACGATCCCATACCGACATAGACCACCCTCTGCTCCCCAATGGGGCGACTGGCGAGCCTCCCAGCCGCCATAAAACAAAGTCGATTTGCATAAATTAAAAAAAGACGCTCGACGACGATTTAACGATTGTGTGCAGTGCAGGGACGGTAATTCACTCAGACGCTGGCGGGAATGCTCTGCTCCTTGTTTATATTCTTCCGTTCGTCCTTGTTTTTTATTTTTTTTTGTTTTGTTTTTTTGTTTTGTTATTAAAGCTCTCCCAGGACTTGGTTTTGATTTATTCCCAGTGACTCCCGCGTACACAACCCGTGGGCTACGCTACCACGGCCCTACAATAGTCGAAGGTACTTGGTGGACAGAGGATGGGGGTGTGTTTAAATGAGGAAATATGTAAATCAGGACAAATGCCAGTTTCGCGAATACGCTCCACTCCCAGCGGCGGGAGGAAAACTCATCTTGCAAGTGAATTATCCGCCAATTGCCACTGCAGAACTTTCTGTGAAAATTCAGTTTTATTTCGGGCCAAAAAAAAAACAAGGAAAGGAAAATTCCCTCCATGCTCTCCCGCGTGCTATGATGGGCACTTTGTGTGCCGAGTTATAGCGCACAGCTCGGAGGGCACAAATTGTTTTCAACTTCTTCGAATCAGCCCAGCCCAGGCCGGGATCTGAGACCCGGGTATGTTTCGTCATTCCTGCTGTCCTTAGCAGCATGACGGTATGCACCGCACCCGCGTCGCGCCGTTCGGTACCCTTGACGGATTTTTTTATTCCCCCCTGAAGAAAAGTTTCCAACAGTTTGTTGCGATTTTCTTTATGAAAAGAAAAGTTCCCTGTCACATATCACGTGAGGCATTCTGGCGTGTCGTAGACAACATCCTGCCGGGATGCACGATTGCGTCCCGAGTGACATGCGGATTGCGCGAAACTTTATCGTAGTGACATGCTCTATTATATGCAGATTGCCCGGAAAGTATTGGTCTCCTCGAGCAGCGAGTGCTATTTAAGGCACTCTAAGATGGATTTGAAGAGGTGCGGATGCTAATGAGATTTTGAGCACATATTGAGAGGTTGTCAGCTCGTGGAAAGGATGTTTGGGAAGGGAACATAAAACGATGCCTGGTAGAGAGCTGCTGCAGGGGCGGCTTGAATGATCAAAAGGAATTTAGTTTACTTCAATCGAAGCGAAAATTGATATTCAGCTGGAAGGGAAGATGGATATTTTTTAGTACTTGCGGGACCGACATTTAAGTCTTACCAAACAAGCACACCACTTGCTTTTGTGGTCGATTATTAATTTGCATAATTTTTTAAAAAGTTTTCTATAAATGTAAAAATCTTTAAATGTCCAATTTTTTTTGTATGTAATTTTAATATCTGAAAGACCTAATGTCCGCCGCTTTGATTGTTTGATGTTTGTTTATCCGAACAATTAACGGTGGTGATTCATCTCGTTCATTTAAGCGTCGTGTGCTCATTTCATTAGTCACCCTGTGGGTCAAGCAAAATATCTCCCGTATAGCCGACCGTGTGGGACATATAGAAAATTCGCTAAACGATTTTTTGTTCTACTACACTAACGATGAGTCATCGGTCACTGGATGTTAAAATTTTTCCCAATAGTTACCGATAATCCACACCACACGGTGAGTCGTAATAAGTATTAGCAACAATCCTACAATAAGTTTTTCAAATTCTTGTACTTTTCAGTTTCAGTTATTCTTGTGACGTAAATAACATGTAGTTTCAACAGGATGGCGCGACCTGTCACATCGCGAGAAATGATGACATTATTGCAAATCATGAATATTGCATACAATAGTGTACCAATGGGACGGTATTGTAATTATAAGTACTTTTTTTGGAATAATATAAGACATTTTACAAAACGAAGAGAACTGTTGGCTACTTACAGATATTTGAAAGAGAATTCTTAACGGAGACTATGAAGAAACATAAAAATACAATAGCACCACAGGTGGAATCTTATCCCTCGCACTCCAACCTCCTTTTTACTTATCGCTAATAGATAATAATAAATTATTCTTTCCATATAATCAATTTTTAAAAAAATGTCCATTTTCCGGCATTACAACTGATCTGGAGCATCGAAACAAACAGTGGAGATCAGTCTATATGGTATAGGTAGTTAGCGAGAATCAACAAAAAGTGGTAGCTATTTATATATAGCACGAGGTTCGTGCATAAGAGAAGATAACCGTTCAAATTAAGGTTGCAAAGGAACAGAAAAATAAAAAAAAGATTACGTCAATTTCGACCTCTTTTTTAATAATTGAATTTGCTTTTCGGAACAAAAACAAAGTGAAATATTAAAAATCAAAAAACAAATTAAAGGTGGTTTGGGTGAATCAACAATATTCGATTGAAATGTGCGTCAACTAGAGTAACAATTAAGTCAAAGTGCTGCTGCAGCTGCTTAGGCTTAACAAATTTTATCGAACGCAAACAAAAACATTTAGTCTTTTATTTTGAAGCAGACATCTCTTGACGCAGTTTCAATCAAAATCTTCTGCATATTGAGAAAAGAATAACAAGTACATAATTTCAATCAACGCCAATCTCACTCATTTGAAAATATGGACAAAAGTTTTTCGTCACCTGTTTTCAAACAACAACAGTTAACATTTGATTTCCGTAGGAACAGAAAAGCTGAATTTCCAGACAATATTTGTACAGTTGCGGAAATTTACAGTTTTTTAAATTCAATTTTTTTCGCGAAAATGGAACAGGTATTCATTGATTGCCACGTTTTTTTTTATTTGAACCTTGATGTTATACAAGGTTGCCAAAAATTGCCGTATTTGTTTCTACTAATTTAGGGCCTGTCTAAATCTTTCGTCACACCGACATAACCTGTTTATGTCAGGGAGCTTAGCTACGTAGTATAACAGTTAAATCACTTGGTAAGCTTGTTGAGCCAGTCATGGTTTGTAATGAAATTTCTCAGGGTTCAGCCGCGGTACATTTGACCTGGACCATTGATAAATGCGGTTAGATCGTTTAAATTAAAACGCATAATGCAGTTATCAATGAGTCCAATTGGCCTATTTAATTATATCTGGACATCGTCAGCATATAATATATTAATGCATTTTTAATTACCTGTAGTAGATCATTTATGAATATACTAAACAAAAGTGGACCCAGAACGAAACCCTGGGGCACACCACAAGGTACTGGCGATGAAATTGCAGAGGCACTAAACCTAAAATATATTTTCATCTTGTATAACATAAGGTTATGGTCGACCCTGTCGAAGGCCTTAGAATACTGAACTCGTTGCGAGTCCTTATGTCGTGAGCTGTCCTGTCGATAAGACCAAAAACAAGATTGCCACTCAAAAGATTATATCTCTCCACAAAATCTAAGATCTAGGGCATATTTCACGAAGAGACAAGTGTGACCAGTGACCAGTAAAAGAGGAATAAAATCGGACAAGAGATTAGTCAATCTGCGAGCATTTTTACTGATCGGACAAGAGTTGTCCAGGCACCGTACACAACTTCGAGCGAACGAGAATAAAATCAAGTGTCACAAATTTTCGTTAAATTCGGTATACCCAAGGTGGCGGATTACCTTTTTCTTCATAAGCCCCTTGATATGGATATCATGGATATCAAATGATAATGTTTGATAAGTAGAATACGACAGGCCATGTGTGATCATTTCAAACTTGGATTGAAAATGAAATTTGAATGGTTTATAGTTATATGTGTTAACCATAGGTGGCGCTATAATGTAACTTCTACACCACTTGACCAATAGGCTTCATATTCACATCAAATGTTAGATCGCGAATGGTTTATACATATGTAGTTAGTAAACTCCTGTCGTCCGTCTAAGCTGAAACGCACAATTTTTTTGGCCGATAAAAATGTTGAATTGATGAGTCATTGTCCGTAAATGCAGACATTTGAAAAATCTACGAAACCCATCCGGCAATTTGACGTCATACGCTACACACTGTGGTGACAGAATTAAACTTCTCATTTCTTTGATTTTCTTATGTTTGTCCCGATTTCCCTTTGAGGTGAAGATTTAATCATCGAAATCCGTAAGAAAATATCCATCTTTCAAAGACGGCATAATAAAAATCGTAAAATTCTTCTGGCATTCCATCCCATTCATCTGCACAACCCCTCGTGCGGGTGGTAATCAGTTTTCAATCTGCTGTATGACACCTATTTTTTCCACCAGTCAACGGAATTGATTTATTTTACGTTTAGTCTCAAGAAATCATTGGGACCCGACAAGCGGGTGATAGCGTTTCTCATCACGTCACCACCGAACCGTGTCGTCCGGGAGGGTGTAGGGAGATGAAAAAAAAACTCGTCTGAAAGCCAGGAAACAATTTTTCCACAATTTACATATTTTTGCCTATTTTTCCTCTGTCCTCGTGCCCGTTTTTCTTTTTTTTTCGCCATTTTTTATTTCATCACGCCGAAGGGCTGTTGCTTGAATGGAGCCCGTTCACTAGGACAAAAATTGTCACAAAGCAAAAAGGCAGCCAAAGTGCGTGTTTCGTCTGTGTCGCCGCCTCCTCTGCCTTACGGGTAAAAGCCAAAACCGAAAAAAAAATGTAAAAAAGCGGAAATCCACTCGTAACTGCCGAAAAAATGTGTCCCCATTCGACCCGGCTGCTACCGAGCTCGGGAGATGATTTAGCCGCCGGGTCGGCCTACCGAGGATCCTCCGGTAGGTGAGTGACTCCGGTGACATATGATTGTTGTTCCTTCACAGATGGATTGTATCATCAATTTGATTAAACGTTCAATTTCATGATTTATTGAAGATGGTGATCTTGTAAATGGATTTCGGGTAATGTCAACATATTCAGACGCCTTCAAGGCGCTAGCGGTGTCGCCAGCACCCCGAGGGGGAGGAGGGTGGTTAGGGTACAGCAAGTACGTCGGATACAATCTGAATGTCACCATAGGCCCCGGATGAATGCCTCCGGTGGGATAATTCGCGTGGTTGGGTCAAAATCGATTGATAGCATTTGTACCAGGCCATAATTAATCGGCGCTAAAGGAAATTATGTCTGCCCGATGCGGCTAATGTAATGACCTGTTGGGCATAATTGCTTCTACCTTGCAGGAAGTAATTGTGCTGACTGGAATTTCACCTCCTTTCGGAAGTAATTACTAATGAAGCCTGGACACACAGAGCTGCTCTCTTATGAATTGGTAATGGGATATCAAAGGCAATTTATTGGATGATAAAGGCGGATCGTGTGCTAATTGGATGGAATGTCATTGTTTATTGGATCCATTTGATAAACTTTTGAATAATTACGGACGCCAGCTTAAGGTATTCTGCACATATGTGCATGAACATGTTTTATGAAACGCCACTTCCTCTGAGGGATGACTGTTGGATTTCGCAATACAAATACTAATCCAGTGGCTTCGCTTATTTTATTATGCATCGGGGAAACATCTCGCATTATTCATTGTGTCTTAATGCGGCACACAGTGCCAAAACTGAAATTACATCTTTCGTCGGAAGACAGTCTTCCTAAATGCCTTTAAAATTTAAATATCAATCATCTTCCTATTTTTTTCAGGCTTTAAGAATCACAAAAAAATTTCGGTCGCCATATTGGATCCGCCATTTCGAATGAATGATATAAATTTTGATAGCAGATTCGAAATCAGCATCTCCAATAATACTGTCAATTTTAATTGTGTAACCCTCAAATAAATTTCATTAAGATGCTTAAAATATTATAAAGAAGCTTCCGGGAAATTTAGTGGGGGTACTCGTAAGTTCGAACTCGTCCGCATGCTAAAGTATACCTATATCGTGCTTCAGGTTGGTTTTTAGAGGTAGGTCGTAAAGAAGTTTTTTGTAGAGAGTATAGTTCTACACAACTCTCCCAAAAAAACTTTTTCAGTGTGGAAAGTATCTTCGCTGATATGACCGTTTAAATAATGTACTTGGTATTTGGTGATTATACATACACAGTGCGGACGTTTGTATGATTTCCACCCCCGAATATTTACCAAAACCAGCTCCAAATTTTCCTCCGATTTTGCTCTAAATTCCAAATATGTATATTTCGAATGTGCCCATGTGCCTGTTTTTTTCGCAAAATGTATAATGGAAAAAAAGTCCATGGAAAATTGGAACTATTGGATAAAGTGCATCTCATATTATCATTCGAACTGAATACAACTATATTTTGTGGAATTTTCGAATTGTAGTTTTGTACATAGAATTTGCTTTTTCGGAATTTTATTTTTGGTATTATAGGTTTGAAAAAACGTACTTTACCCGTTCGAAACACATTAAAATAAAATTATTTCGGTCGGGAATTAAAATCGATTAAAAAATTTAGTCGTAACGTCAGCGTAGTCGTCCGCACACACTTGATACGACTGCCCCATCCTCTCTCATCAGAATCCAAAATTGCAAATCAAGCCGTTTTCCGAAATTCATGGGGTTCGTCCAGATGTTGAGAACTATTTTATATCTAAGCTCAGAAATGTTTTTAAAGAATCAGCGAGTTTTTGTAACAACAAGAAAAAATATCAATCGGCCTAGAAAACGAAATGTTACCACGAGTCCCAAAATTATGGATGATATGGCCCAGGAAAGTAAAAGATGAAAGATACTAAAACCGTTGAAATCTATTTAGTAATTAAATGTCCCAAATATGTGTCCTAGCCCGTCTCATCCTAATCCTACGCCTCGAGCAGCATACATTACAATGCAATTATCCAAAGACTCCAGCAACATTCATAATCTGACGTACTGCACAAGAAATTCGGTGGTATGATGAAAACCATAAAATGTCGCGGTAAGCCAAAAACAGAAATTGAAGCGAAATATCATTGTAAACCCCCTCGATTGGGCTGTGAACAGATCGGGCATCCGAGGGACATGTGTATACTGAAGTAATTAATAGCCAATTCCTCTTTTTGGCGAATACCATCCGGTATAAACCTTTTCTCGTGCGGCCTGTCCTACTACTACCCCAAAATGATTCGCGAGGGCAGTTGGGCAGAATCCAAAACATTTGAGCTCACATTAAATTTAATTACGATGCAGTTGCTCCCATCGCTAGTGCTTAGGTCTAGTTGGCTGTTTTGGCACATTGCGTACTTTTGTATCCCATCTAGTTCACCTATCATTCGAGCATAGCCCATGCGGTGGTGGGCACCTCCCCGTAAGCTCCCTGGAATTATAGAAGCCTTTTATGCTCCGCGAAGCGGAAAACATTTCCCACTTCGAACAAGAAAGAGGACTAAAATGGATTCATTCTGCCCGGGGATATTTTCGCGTATCATTTGCCCAAAATGCCGCACAAAATATTCGACCATTTCTCTACACACTCTCATCCAATTCACGAGCGGTATGGCGGTAGAAGTAGCAGCACCACATGTGGCCAATTCCATCCGCTTATGTGGCAGTTCACACGAGCGGAAGGTGGATTCAGGTGGTGTCAGGTGTGGGGTGCATACCCATAGGGGTGATAGTGTAAAAGCGAAATTTCAGAGACAAAATCCTCTGCCATCAAACTTTCTATTAATTCCTAACAAAATGGCTTAATTACGACTGGACGAATTTATCTCCGTTGGTATACTGCATGATATATCTAGTATCCAATTTGCCCGCTGGCTACGCGGAATCTTCAATTTACCGATGCACTTTAATAGCCCCGGCAGGGACAAGCCTTCATAATCTCCAGCTGGTATTGCTCGGCTAATTAGGGAAAGTTGTGCGCTGAAATTGCGTTTGATTAATAATTCCACGCTCCCAGGTATTTTGCTTCGGGGACGTTGACACAATGTAGCATCAACCCAGTCGATGCTGGATGCGACCTCAGTGAGATACAAATGCCCCTAGAATTCCAGGAGAGCGAATTGCTGTTGTTATTTTTAATCGCCTAGTTATTTGCTTTTACGGAATTTAATTTCTTTGCAATTTTCATTTTGCGTATGACGGTAGGGTGTTCTGGCATTTTCAAGCTATTCATGAAATTATTTTTTTTCACAAAATTTTATTTGTGAGTAGTAGCAACATTGCGATGGATTTTTTTTAATTTATGTTGGGAGGGATAACCGCTTGAGGGACATTTTAATTTAAAATTAGATTTTTTTCTCTGCGAATGCTTCATTACGGTTTTTGTTACGTAAAACTTAATTAAGCATTTCCCTGAGGCTGTCAATGTGTCAGTTCCCTTCACAGGCAACCCACAAGTTTAACAATTTGATTAAAATCAAAAAAGAAATAATTGAAATCTAACCGCTTTATATAATTTTAGCTTGACCATTGATGTAGAAAAAGCGACAATTCGACAATGACTGAACTACCTGTCTTAAGAAATTCGACAATCTTTTCGACAACAAATAAAGTCGATATTGCATAAAAGCGTCGACAAAGTGGTTTGGCAAAGTCGAATATATCTTATTGACAGCTGATGTACATATATGCAGATGTCAAGAGATGGACAAAGCACCCTACACCTAGACTATATGGCCGATTATATACACCTCGGTAAAAGGTTAGCCATCAAACTTGTCAGCTACTAAAATTCCGACTTACTTAGTAGGCAGCTTTCTAACAAATCACTATTCGTGTAATGTAATCAACTGATACCAATCTGGGGCCTATTCCAGAAATCGATTCGATCAAATTGTTAATCGACAACAACAAATTGGAACTCGATATTTCATTTTAATAATAATAATCTTTATTTTATTATGGCACATTTCAGATACATTTGTTGACAGTCGATCGAAAATTTTGTCGATAACCAAATGCCAAGTGAGTCGATTATGCTGTGAGTATTTTGGACTCGAGCCGTATTTTTATATTATTTTTCACGAACACGATAATTATAAAGAAAATTGAATACTAGAGTTTTAGATAGCGAAATTGCTTGACGTCATCGAATCGAGCCGGTGGTCTACTTTTGTTGGTTTTCTTTATCCAAGGTTCGATTTGTACGAGTATGTGCGACAATCACGTTCCCTTAATATCCATAAAAGTTTTTATGGACACAAAATTGACATATTACAATGAAGAGTCACAATCATTTAAGAGGCATATACCCACAGCTTTACGGCTCTTAACAATCATCCGACAATAAATAGTCCAAATGAAAGCCCCTTATCACCTCGAATTTCCTCCGATAATTTTTCACCCATAAAATAACCCCATTGTCGTAGGTTCAGAAAGACAAACGGCTCGAACCGGGCGAAACCGCGCGAAACAAGGCACAATCGGTAAAGCGAGAGCATTTTCACACGTAATTCAATTCACTCTGATTTCACGAGCTAATTTAGCGTTACTGCGTACTGCGGTTTTTCCGCTACTTTTTCTGGTCCATTGAAGCGCCCTCTTTTTAACAGATTTTCATTTTCCTCATTCCCCGAATAAAATTAAAAAGACAAAAAAAAAGAAACAAAATTGTGGAACATTATCAGAAGGAAGCATTGGGGAGGATGATATGACACGGACCATGGCAGTGCAGAACAAGGGAGCAGTGAGCCAGAACTGTCCCCACCCGCCAAATGATAAATCCTGCAATTAACGAGTCGTAATTTATTAGAATACATTTCGTTATCGCCGGTGGTGTTGCCATTGTTGGTTTTTGTGTACACATTAAAATGATGCCATCTATCTCTCAAGCGTTTATTCAGGAAAATTGTGTACACAAGGCGCGAAGACCAACCATCCCAGTGGCGGAATGGGGGAGGGGCACACGATGCGATGGAAGCACGCACCAGAATAAACAGACGTAATGAAAAATGGAATGTTGTATGCGATGAAAAACGGCTAAAAGAACAGCCGCGCAAATAAAATGTATTAAAAGGGATAAGAGGGGAGATCCTGCTGGCGCTGGTACTCCAGGGGCGTTCTTTGGTAGGGGGCACGGTTACGTTTTCACAGAATTAAAAAAAATGGGAGATATTTAAATAAACGTAGCTGCTGAGACCGGTGCCAACAGTGGACATTTTCCGGTGCGGCTTGTTAAAATTAAGCCGAGGGCGCTGTTAAAAAAAAACACACACACAAAAGCAAAAAATGGACCGTGACAGGGGGCGGATAAATCGCTCCCGGAAATAAATGATCGCCACCATAACGTTCGCAATCAAATTAAGCCACTAAAGAACTTTTAATTATTGTCGCTTTGTTTAGACACTGTGGGGCCACACCAACTAAATAATTACTTTTGTCGTGATGTTTTTAATTACTGCGCCTGCCCACCGCACGGTTTAATTAATCAGCTTTTTTTTCATTAGGGAGGTCTTTCTCTTCCTGGTTCTTGCGCCTCTTTCTTTCCCGTCTTTATTGCTTAGAATTTAGAGTAAAATTTTATTCAGGTATCCTGAAGGATGCTAGAGCCCGAGGTAGCTGACGAACGCAAGGGAGGTAGTCAGCCGTACGTATACCAAGTGAAGGAGCTCTTTCACTGCATTCGACTCTTTTATGCCTCGTTAATTCCCTTTAAGGCGATGCCAGCTACGATAATGTCTACCTGGGCCCTGGGCGCTGCTGTGCTGGGTTAGGTGGGTACTGGGTACACCGTACACAGAGGATCAGCGCCTGTGTTTGCCAGAATCGTTTCGAATGAGGGAGGGTAGTGAATGAATTGAGTTCATTTCATGGGCTCATTACTTTGCAGGACACTTACGTTGATTGATTCCATGGCAAGCTGGAAGAAGGAGATTACTGGGAAAACGGATGATTTGTTAGATACGGTGCAATATTTTGAGCTGTTTTTTTTTAGGATTCCTGTGGGTTTAAGATTGTTTTGGGTAATCTGACACCGAATTTTCGCCCATTTCTTTGTAAGTGACAATTAACTCTGTCACGTTGCATTTTACTTCCAGTTAAAAACATCGATTTTTCTATTACTAGCATTAAAGAATAATTTGCGAAATTTCATGTTTCCCGCGGGAGCCCAAAATATTCCCGGATCAAAAAGTAGCCTAAATCATTTCAGACAAAATACTCTACTTTCCCGTGAAAGTTCCATCCCTTACAATTTTGGTATCGTGTAAATAAACACAGCTTAGAAAAATTCAGTTATTTTGAAATCACAGACGCTAAGATTTTCATGAGAATTGATTTGCGTTGGTAACTTTTGGCCGCCCGCCATCTTGGTGTTCAAAATTTCGATAGCAGATTTTAAATCAGCGACCCCAAAAGCCCTATATATTCATTTACACGGCAATCCATTTAAGTTGAGAATTTTCGGTCGCAATATTAGAGTGCCATTTTGAATTCCCACAAGTACTTATAGCCTAAATCCTGGCTTATAAATTGGATCAGTGGTCTTTGAATTATTAACGAACAAAACTCCAAACCAACTGTCATCCTTTATTTCTCCCCTTCTTTACAATTCTGTAGTACATTAATACATATAGCTTATGTTTTAGTCAGTGTAAGCGATCTAAGCGCCCTAAAAGAAATTTTTTATGACTCTATTACAATTCGTCGACATTTCTCTACTACCCCTACATTAAATATGAATATATTATTCACCTAAACGTTCCTCAAGAAATGCTCTAAATAGTCTAAATGGTGATGAAAAACACATCAAGATCTAAGCGAATACACAGTCAGATGCAGATAACTGACTTTTTTTTTATACTATTTAGAGATGTTATAGTCAGTTATACTAGTCTATCCCCATAACCGGAGAAAATTTATAGCTTTAGTCGTTGAGCCAATTAAAATCAGGTTATTATCCTTAGTCCAATTGTAGATATGAGAATGAGAGATGTCATTATTTATTTTATAAGTAGTGTCTTCGATAATGCCAAATTGGGATGATGTATAAATTTGCACATCGTCAGCGTATGTACATATGTATATACATATGTGATATTGACAATTACTAATTATCGCAGACAGGTCATTTATAAAACGTAAAAATAACAATGGACCAAAAATAGAACCTTGTGGCACACCCGATGTTATGTTTATGCTATTGAAAACGTGACTACTAAAAATTTTTGGAATATGGTGGGTTGTACATACATATGTATAATAGTGATTGGTTGGACCGAGAATGGAACTTTGTGGAACACCAAGTGATATATCAACAACCCCAAGTCTAGTGATTGATATGTCAACAAGGAGGTCTAGACAAACTATACCATAGTTCTAACGTATTTAAATTTATAAAGCACAGAGTCAAATGCCTTAGAAAAGTCCAAAAGGACAAGTACAGTTAAATTGTTAAAATTTACCTACTGTCAAATATCCTCAGATAACCCCAGCAGAGCGTAAGCTGTGCTATTTGCTCTTCTAAAGCCATGCTGATTGAACGACAGTAAGTTCTGTCTGTCTATTTAATATTCACTTATAAACCTTTTTCTACATATAATTTGTGTTGGATTTTTATTTATAATACATATATTTATTTTATTGACATTAAACTTTAGGAGTTCTGAGATGAGTACTACTGTTTGCACTTTTAAGTAAAATTTAAGCCAGCCCAATTCTGGCAGCATTAAAGTTGGCATAAGCCTCCGTCTGATTGAATTAATAACAAAATGTACCTAAATTGCTTCACTGTAGCTGGAGATAAGCCCTCAAGAATAGCAAAGCTATCAGAGAGGTACACGCTGACACGTTATGCCTGGCTGCACCGCTGTGGAATGCTTGCAATCACAATCATGCAATTCCATCTGAAGCACCAAGATTATACAACCACTTTTCTCCGAGGAATTATCTTCATTTAAGCTCCGGTATGAAGTGATACCGCCCAGATGGGAAGGGGCCAACCCGGCGACATGCACATTCCCCATGCATACAATAATAATTCTATCACGGGGAGTGAGAAGGTGCGGTTGGCCTGCTGGCGGGACTCATTCAAACCAGTCAGTTGCAGAAACACCTGAAGAGGTCATTTCAGGTATCCATTCATTTTGGGTGCATGGTAGCAGTAGGCGGCGGCTGCAGTACGATGCCATTTCTACCCAATTTGTGGGGGCGAGGACAGGGTGACCCGAACAAAAGAGTCTTGGCAATCAAGTAATTCTGTAACGCTGCAGGCGTGAAAGATGTTGAATTTCGATAATGGTGTCCTCGTTATCAGTGTAAGTGGGTTTTCCACAAATTCACTTGATCCTTTAAGTTCGATTAATGGCTGTCCCCGGCCAGAAGACGGTAAGATGTTAACAAATCCCACATAGTCCCTTTGCCGTGCTGTGTCGGTACCTTCAGCTGGCGAATGTCACTAACTGTACGTGTGCCACCACCATCAGGGGTATAGAGATGTTTCTCAAATATTTTATTACCTTTCACCCCCCGTCCGCCAGCCCTCTCACTCCCCCCTCAATCTTTAATTACAAATTAAAGGCAATAAACGTGCACTTGAAGCAATCGGCTTAATTATGCACATGAGACTTGCCGTAATGTGATAAGGTGGAGCATTTCATTTTATTTGGCACGTCGCCGTAGGCCCTACGTGCCCCTCACGAGAATACCCGTATTATAACCCCCCTTGCAATTACAACTTATAGCGCTGGCGGCGGTGCTTCTGCGAATTTCAATTTTCCATTGAGACGGTATAATTACAGCAAATAGGGCAGGTGAGGCCAAATTGAGGTATTCTTAGATTTCAGGGAATTGCTGCAGCTCAAAGTGTGTATCCCTTGAGAAGCTTTAAAGAACCTTCAAGGGGACCAGGCAGTCAAAATACTTAAAATTTTGCAAAGTTATTTCAAAATTGAGTTTAGGTACGATTATTTCAAAAGGATTGCTATAATTTTTATAAATACAAATGCAAGGACAATTCGAAAAGTACCTGCAAAATTCGACAGATGGCGCCATCCATTTTTAGTAATTAAATACGATTATTGGAAAATTAATCCACATTAGATTAATAGGTATGTATGTGCCCTAGCCAGGCTGGACAACCGATTAGGATTATTTACGAAAATATTGTTGTTTTTCGGTATGGCCGAACGAGCACAAGTAACGCCAAATATTCCAATCGCTTTGATTAGGTCATTAACAGAGAAATGATTACACAAAAATTTCAGGCTATCACGTGCATAACAATTTACATGAACATATTGTTTTGTTTTCCTTGAGAAAGCTATCGGTTAGGTGGAGTTGGAAACAATCTAACAAAAATATGAACGAGTGAACAGCGAAAGTTTCGATACGTAAAGTTTTTCTAAATCTTATTATTACGATGGTGGGTTGAAAAGTAATCGGTCTAGGCAAGATATCGCGCCGAATTTAAACGCTGTCGTACGATAATTTTTGATGACTAGCGCCCAAAGGAGGCCATCTCACTAAAAATGGTCGATTAAATCAATGGTGTGGTAATTAACGATCGACGAAACTGTAGACATCTCACGTAAATACTTAGAATGAGGAAGCTCAGTGCTTGATGGGTGATGGGTATTTTCTCTCAGACGATCACAAACGCGATCGTATGTCCATTTCGAAAGAGTGTTTGGCTATGTTCAACCGCGCCGTTTCACAACACACCACAAACCAACGAAGGAAGCATTGAACTTCTTTTCGAGAACCTAAGCCGCAACTATTATATTATTTGTTTTCAAAATTAAAAAATGGCTCGATGAAAAAATATTTTGCCGAATAAGCAGATCATCACTGAAAATGAGGCCTATTTGGGGTGACAAATCGTATTATTCCGCGAGATCATCAGAGATGTGGAGAATCATTGGACAAAGTTGATCGACCGGAGCAGGAATTGTGCGTGTGGAGCCATAAAATCATCATAACTTGCTAAAGTTAGTTCATCATGCCCCACGTTGGGCGACAAAATAAATTATTATAAAGTTGAAATCATCATACTTTCCTCCGTATATCCGATTCCTATAAGGTTGTAATGGTTTCGTGGTTTGTACTCTGTTTTAAAAATCACGTGGTTTAAATTGAATTTTACTTAAAACACGTCGTGTATTATTCTCTATGCCGATTACTCTTCAGCCCACCCTAGTATACTGATTGTTTCTTTCCAACACTGCTTTTACGTAACCTTCAATTTAAACTTTATTAGTAGCTAGGTATCTTCAATTCAAAAAACCTTTCATGAAAAAAAAGAAATGCTTGGCCTTACTTACAACAATACGTTTAAACATTTTTTAGAGACCTCTAATTACGAGACATTTTCAGTGGCACAAGCTGAAAAATAATAAAACTACTATGAAAGCTGAGCTTGTTAAAGAGTTTCTCTGCTTCTGCCACTGGTTTCTGCCTTTAAACTTTCACTGCCAAAGTTGAGGGAACTACTATACATGGAAATATACGTTTGACGAGAGAAAGCTTTTATTTACTATGAGAGTAGTTAGTTGGCATTGAACCAGTTAAAGTCGTGATAAAGAAAAACAGAACAAAAACAAACCTGATCCTCAATTCGAGCCTCTTGGAAACTGTTAACCATCTGGTTTATTGCTAATTTATTTCTGTACCTGCTTTTAGAGTACTCAAAACTTAAAATGTGTTCCTTTAGATGCAGAAAGCACCGACCAAACCAACCAACAAAATATTTTCAGTTCCCTAGTTACCCTAAAAGCGATTCTAAAATTGGTATTTTTGGAGAAAATATGTTTGTCAGTAAATGGGAAATCGTAGGAAAATTTAAATCCTCAAATTCGCTCTTACGTTTACCCTTATTGAGCACAAAGCCAAATAAGGGCCACTTTGTGAGAAAAGTAGCAGAATCCATCCCACTTTACCTCTTTTCTTAGCAAAACGAGCAAGTCAAACGGTAGGTCATTACCCAGATTGCCTTTTCTAGTGCACTCTCCTTAGCCTACCTTAGAGCCCTATCATTTCCCCCAATTATTTTGCCTTCCTCAGCTTTTTCTCAATTACACGTCAAACGGTAATAAATGTCGGTAACGCTGGAGCGAGCTACTTAAAGGCATTTTCTGGAATTATACGCCTCAGGGCTGATAATCTCGCGAGTAAATTGTTGTCCTTATGGTACGTGAGTTCCTGCAGGTACCCTCTGTGCCCTCTGTTGCTACGCTTTTCCACAGGTATACAGAGGACGCAAGCGATGAGCCCGCGGACGAGGACGACGCCACCGAGAAAAATTAAATTAGCTCTCGTATTGTTAGCATAATATGAGAAAAGGAAATTACGGAATTCCCTTCCGGCCTCCGACCCTACCGCGCCCGACCACTAGGCAGCACATGTCTCTGTGCTGCGCTCCGAGGAGTAGTTTCCGCCTTGAAAAATTAAAGGAAGCGAAGATAAAAGAGTTTGACGCTATGAAAGTCGGAAGGTCTTTGAACAGTCATAATTACAGGGTGCCTCTCATCAGAGCCCCCCAAGCGCACCTTCCCAGCTGTGTTGGAATCCTACACGATAAGTGGAGGATGAAATACACAGGTGTGGGGCGGCCCCAGCCGGGCTATTACCAGCCTTTCTCCTTCATCCTTGTGGTTTTTAAATTCGTTTTTGTCAAGAACTTTGTTTGGTTTTCGGATGCGGACATACGTGACCCTTTTTTGGCCGTTCAGAGTAACCAAAGTGGTAATGAGGAAATTCACTTAGTTTTCTCATTCCTTTCATCCCCTCCGGGGGATAAAAGTGTGTTTTGCTGAGGGAGAAAAAGGGTTACACCCCATAGTTTACCGGGGACAACGAAATGTACATTTGTGCCATCGGAACTGGACCGAAATGGGTTAAGTTTTTGGGCGCATTTTGGTTTAACTCTTTCTGCCACACTGTTGAAACTTTTTTTCTTCTCATGGTCGGTGATACTTATGCTTGCTCCCTCCTCCTCCATACGCACGGGAGATATCCTTGAGAGGGCGGCTAAATGTATGCTGAACAGGAAGTCAACACGTTTTAGTTCTTTGAAGAAGGATTAGAGCAATTGGAGGTAAAAGCGGTGAAGGCACGTGCAAGTGATTACTGGAGCGCCCTTCAGGACATAGTTTCCCTCTTTTAAGGGACTTTCATGGGCTTTTGAATTCTGGTCAAAGGTGTTAATGTTTTGTAAGACCATTGCTTGAAGCGAAATGGGGATAACGATCGTTTTGAGCGTTTCTGGTCGGAACAGGGATATTCATTTGAGTGTTCTATGGAAAGTTTTAAAGAAATTATTCTTATTCGAGGACTTACTAAATTTTGGTTAAGTAGAGCGTACCAGAAGTTACTAAAGCACCTTATCATAGATTACAAGTGTATTAACGTAACACAGTGTTTGTGTCGTCACCCCCCTACACCTAACAAAAGGTCATTGGATGCAAAATCG
Organism: Neoitamus cyanurus; assembly: GCA_947538895.1. Lineage (NCBI taxonomy): Eukaryota > Metazoa > Arthropoda > Insecta > Diptera > Asilidae > Neoitamus > Neoitamus cyanurus. The sequence goes on along the minus strand of OX384544.1, from coordinate 11,371,558 downwards.
AATTAGTCCCCCTGTACCAGACCAACAGGCAACAGCACGCTTCCCCCGAACAAAGGCTCACTTGACTCTATAACCTGCAGCAGAATCTCCCCCGAACTAAGGGTCTCGGGAGCTATTAAGAGCAGAGCGTCAATGGTAACGGCAATTACACTTCAGTTGAGTATACTGCCCCGCAGTTAAGGAGAATATACACAATAGTTAGTTTGTTATCGCACAAAACAAAGACGACTAAACCGATTTTGATGAAACTACTACAATTATTTTTTCGTAACCTATGGAGTGACATAGACATATTTTTCCACTGTATATACGTTTTATACAAAATTGCGAATGCTTTATTCTTTGGGTTACGCCGTACACGATTATGGATTCTACCACTTCAGATAAAATGGATATTTGTGAAGTACCACGGCCAAATTTTGCATTTTTATTATTCAGTAAAACTGTTCGCACATTTCATCGAAATTCATGTGAATTCTGTCGAAAACGTCCAAACGATTCCAAAAGAATCCGATCGATTGGATATTTTCGACAGGACTCACACACATATTGATGCAAGCTGCTAACTCGATAACACGTGTATACCGACGATGTGCAGATTTATCTTTCTCCTCCTACACCGGTTTAATCGAAGACTGTATATATCCAACGAACTGTGGTTTAATAAAAAATGTCGGTCGCCATATTGCATCCGCTATTTTAAATTTGAATTGATGGCAGATTTGAAATCAGTGACCCCGAAAACCCCCTAGTGCAGATTTTCAGGGCAACCGTTTGAAGTTTAACTTTTTCGGCAGCCAGTTTGCGTCCACCATCTTGAATTTTGGTAGTTATGAATTCTACAACCCCAAAGACGTTCCCATATTCAATTTTATAAAAGTTGCTTATAGTTGAGGAATTTTAGTAGCCATATTGGATTCGCCATTTCGAATTTGGAAATTTTGATAGCAGATTCGAAATCTGACGTTAAGGTTGATATGAGGGATTTTCTGAGTAGCATAGGCTTTTGGACGAAACGGGACACAAAAACACAGTCTTGATTTTTAAATATTATACAATTTTCAATGTTCAATAATCGTGTATAGTTTTCTTTTTTAAATTTCTATTTTCAAAATAAAAGTAAATAAATAAAAATTTGTTTAAACTTTGATGTATGTAAGTTATTTTAAAATTTTATTCAACAAATTCCTCCAATTGTTAAGTACAACAAAAACCGCTATGAATAAATTAATATTATTATTTTTCAAATAGTAACTTTGTCGACAAAGTAGACACCAACGTAATCAGTGCAGTGCACAACATACGATTGATTTAGGTGACCACAATTTTGATGATATGTACAGTTGGCAAGAATATAAAAATGGAACAATTTCGATATCTCCAAATGATTGAGACGGGAACGAAATAATGTGCTAAATTCAGTAAATCGAAATATCCAATTTTACCACTGAAATAATATGCAAACAATCCAAAAGTAATAAATAACTGGCTTAGTGAAAACTCATTTAAACTAATTTCCTATCAGCCGCTGAAGAAGTTTTTCCTTTAATCATTTAAGCAGATTTTTAATTGCCGACGATTACAAAGTGCTTGCCCCAAGCAATGCGCTCATAATTTTTCACCGCCCATAATTTGATATATTTTTCATGCTAAAGAAGTTTTAAGCGCCTTTAAAAAGAAGCAAACCGCATGAGAATTTAATTTCAACTAGAAAGTGCGCCCATAAACCAGAGCAATGGACTTGGTACCATAGGACAGAGCCAACAGCAACTCGCTTAAACGAAAAAAAAAAACTTATAGGGAAGGCGATGATGGGGATGGGGGTACCATACTAAACGTTCAACTTCAGCACTTATGTCCAAGTTGTCATAAAGGCAGGGAGGTGGTGTAATATCGTCTTAAAGGTCGGATGCTACCCTGCGGAGTAATGAACATATATTACGACCCCCACTGACATCATATTGTTGCTATCTTCTGCTCCTCTGCGGCGGCATTGGTGCTTATTTAAAAAAAAAAAAAAGAAGAAAAACAAAAAAAAGCATTCAACACCAGAAGAGCTCCACTAAGTCTTGAGTCTCCTCTCCTGAAAGGGGTTGGTCGGGGGACAGAAAAAGCCATATTTTCTTTGATGTAGATAATTGCACATAGCGTTCGTGCGGACTGGTTTTATAAGTAAGAGAACAGTTATAGTTCAGGCGATAGCGATAGTAGCACTTCTGATGGCGACGACGTTCCGAGGCCACAACCCAAAGAAAAATTCTACCCAAGATAAAGTTGTAAAACATATTTCTGTGGGGAGGGGCTGATGGGGCAAACCGCAGCCCAACAGACACAGACCTAGTTTATGGGCCAGAAAATGCCACTTAATGGCTTTCATATTTTAGTTAAGGCATTCCGTCGCAACTGTACCCAGTTTTCCTTCGTCTTAATATCGAAAACGAACTCTCCTTTCTGGGGGTTTTGCAACTCTTCAAGATGTAGAGGGTCGTTTCTTCGGGTACTGAGTGGTGATAATCTTTGAAATGGAATGAAAAGACGATCCCATCTGCGACATACTCTGAAGCACCTTTTAGGTGATTACTTGAGAAGACGTGCCCGGTGTATCAGATTCTATTGGAATAACGAAAAAACTGCATTGGGGTTTATATGTCGCGCGTATTTTCCGATTTTACGACATTCCCCTCCTTACCCATGAAGGAAAGTTAACATTTTAAAACATTTTCCGACTTACCTGCATAAACGGTGAGGGTGGCTTCAGCAGAGACAGCGTCACCGACACCATTCTCCGCGACACATTCGTATGGTGCATCATCCCTTCCAGCTCGGACTGGCTCAATTCGGAGTATTGAAACTCCCCCAGATTCAATAACGGTGTAACGGCTTTGTGTTCCTAGAAATAGTCGGAAAAAGGAAACATGTTAAACAAATTTCATCTCCTGGGAAAATTCAAAACTTTAGCTTTGCAATTTTTAGGGAATTTTCTTACGAGTCACACTGTAACTGTCTACCTATCCATACTGTGAATATTATTAAGATTTAATTCAAAAGATTGCCTTTAGCCAAAAATAGATTGTTTTTTTGTAAATCCTGGTTAATTTTCTAACAAAGAAAACATTTCAGTTTAACTGTATCTTTGAAGTTGTCGACAGTTTAATCGACTACATATAAAATCAATCAAAAACAATCGACAATAATTTTCTATACAGGATGCCAAAAAATACGTTTTAGTATGAGACGAGTAAAATGTTATCTTACACTTATCTCCCTATCGGACGGAAATTGACTAGTCGAAAATTGAAAATTTGGCAGTTACATACGTAACGCAAGGTAAACAAAATAAAAACATTTGTATAATTCTTTGTGATTTTATAATAAAAGAGCGTAAACAAAAGAAAATAAATCGCTAGTAAACCAGCAAAATTAGTCCTAAGTATATCTTGAAAAGTAACCTAAGTCGTGAGTTTTTTTTATTTTTAGGCAGTTAAAGGGATTCAATTACAGTTTTCTTCAAATATCTTGTAAATTATCAATATAATTTGAATTTCTTCGTTATATCAAAGCTATGGTCAAAAATTTCTTAAAAGAAAGATATTTCAAAGTGCCTATGTCCTATATGTTAAACAGGATAGCGCTCACACTTATAAGAAAGTGGCAGGAGTTCCCCAAGGATCTGTTCTAGGGCCTCTACTTTATAGTAGATATATTTACAGCGAATTTCCCTATTTTAGAAAATTGTCACGTGTCTATTTTCGCTGATGACACAGCAGTATACACATCTGCAGCAAACAGTACTGAGATAATTGATACCATGCAAAAGGGAATCGACACGATTGCTTGCCAATTATTTCCATAAGTGGAAAATAAAAGTAAATTCCGAAAAATCCTAGGCTATGTTTTTCACTAAAAAAAGGAAACCGTATTATTTAACTGCGAGCAAACTAAAATATTAGGATCAACGCAGGTGAAATTGAGTGGAGTGATGAAGTAAAATATCTGATAATCACGTTAGATAAGAAACTAAGATTTAGTACTAATGTCTCAAAAGCCATTGACAAAATGAACACACTAATTAGAATCTTGCACCCATTTATAAACAGAAAGTCAGCCCTAAGCCTGTATAACAAGTTCTCGATACTTAAGATAGTCTTTCAAGCTGTGCTAACATATGGAGCACCACGTTCCAATCACTTAATATTAAAATTTTTTTTATTTCTTATTGGAATATGTTATTATAATATAATGAAATAAATGATGATGATGATGATTAAATGAGAAAAATAGGTGTGAGAGAATTACAGCTTAAACAGTTCTGCACAAAAAAAGCCCCTACACTTTGTTCCATAGAATCAATAGTTGTTTAGTACAACGTGTGGTAACGTTGCAACATCTACTTTTTTTCAAATACATACGCCGGGGGGTGAAAAAAAAACAATAAAATGTTAGGAGGAAGTAGAATCTTGTAGAATGTGAAAACCTTTAGAATTTTAGGAATTAGGAATAGGGAAAAAAATATGCTGATTTTGAGAAAAGAAAAAATGATACTTTAATAAAAAATCAGGTATTTTGCGGCATAGAAAAAAAGTACTATTAGTACAAATGTAAAAAGTGAAAAAGGGAAACCCACAATTTTTATGTAATTTTTTGAGCCCTCACTGACCTCTCTATCCCCCGTACCTAAGGGTTTTCTGAAGGTCATACTATTAGTAACAATAATTATGTAAAATTGGTATTAAAGAAATGGAATAAAATCGGAGATTGCAAATATGTACAAAAATGTAAAGGGGTAAATTTCATAAAATTAAATCTTTGATTTTGGCATAAAAAAACTATTAGTAAAAATTCAAAAGTTGAAAAATCAGGGCCCTCAATTTTTGTGTAATTTTCAGAGGCTTCACTCACCACTCTACCCCTCGTGCTTTTGCAGTTATTAAGTGTTTTGCAAAACTCATACTATATCTCTTTGAGATGTGTGTATCTGAATTGTTCGGGAAAATTAGACCCTCTTCACCCTGTGTACAGTTTTTTTCATAATATTTATTTATTCATATTTTTTTTTGTTCGTCATGGCATCCAAATATTCAAAATATCCTCAAATTTAGGAATATATTTTAGATTTCACAAAAATCCCATTTTGAAAAAAATTTAAATGGTAACTAATTTTACTCATGACGACTATACTCGTCATGCCATAAAATATTTAGCCCTTATTCTGGTATTCCTCTCGATACGACACGGCTATCCAAGACACTTTAACGTCTAGCATGTGAGATTTGAAAATGTGTCTTGAAACGATTGTCAGAATAAAGGCTGTCACCACTTATTCATGACGATTATATTCGCCAAACACAACTAACACGTCAATACAAAAAAGATATAAAAAATAAATTGGCTGGCTACGATATTTAGAAACGAACAAGGCAGGTTAAACGCAAAAAACTTGAAACCAAAAACTAAGGCAAGACAACGAAAGTGTTGTGAACAAAAGAAATATTTACCTGAAACCTTTTTTCCATTTCGCCGCCAAACAATTGAAGGTGGTGGATCGCCTCTTGCTGCACAGAAAAAGCTCGCAACGCCGCCAACCCTAACCCCCTGGTTCTGTGGTTTCTTGATGATCTCAGGTGGATCTGAAAGGGAAAAAAAAGTATTTTAATAAAAATTACTCCCAACATGAGTAACGCCCAACTGGGAAAATAGTACTGGGCACCAGAGACTGCCCAGTCAGCCTCGCACAGCATAAAAAACAAGGGAAATATTTATTCTGCTCCTCATTCGGAGAGATGAACACTTTTCCGGCAATTATTCAGCTTTGCTCCTTGTGACGGTAAATTTGACATGTTTGATGGGACAGCATATGAGTTGTCCAGACACAGAAAAAACAAGGAAAAAAAATGTGACAAGGGAAAAACCGGGAGACAAATCCGTGTAAAGAGACAGCGTATTTCCCGGGGCCATATCTCGACTGAGTGAGGGGACTGATGAGACCTCTTGGGCTGTGCTAAGCCCCCGGGCTATTTCATCGACTTGCCAAGATATGGGATGAAATGGGGGATTTGGGGCCCAATGTCGCCGCTCCAGAGTCAACGGTATTGGCTGGGCCATAGTGCCGCAGCCCATCTAGGGAGTAGGGACCAACCATGCCCGACTGCAGTGCCAGCCGAGGCAGCACAAATCTAATCGTAAATTGAATGGCAAACGAAATTTTTTGACGTGATTTATTGTCCCCCAGTGTCACTTTGGGAATCTTTTTCCATTTTTCTGTGGGCGAATTGTTTCTCTCTCGTGTCCCCCTTACTCCGCCGGAGCTCTACTATTGTTCGTCCTTTTTTTCTTTTCTTTTTTTGTTTCTCCACCCCTACATCCACTGATTCATTTGTTTAATGGTAACAGACCGGTTGTCCGGGAGGACTACTGTGAATATGAGGCGAATGTGGTGGAGGTGGTTCTCCGGGGCGGCTATGACGATGACTATGGCGGTGGCTGCTGACCGCTTCGGTGGACACATGGAAAAATGAACTTTGCCCTGAAAATATGTCCTGCGACTCCCGACGTGAAATGAACTCGAGCTGTAACTAATGGCCTTTCTCCGATGGTGACGTACGTAGAGGTATGCGGATGTTGCTGAAATTTAATTGTGACGGATATTAGAGGTATACGGTTGGACAGGGCGATGGATTGCACGGTGATAGTCGAAGTTTGTTGTCGGGAAGTCACCTCTTGCTTGTCTCATTCCTTATTAAAATTAGTTTGCCCTAGTGAAGCTAAAATTTAGTGCACTTGACTTTACTCGCGAGACGCATTGTCTTGAGGAATATATGTTCACAGCAATTCAATTTGGCTCCAATTTTCGTCTTAACTTACACAAGAACGCGAACATTTTTTGGATATTACTCGAGTTAGGAGAAAAATTCGAAACGAATTGAAATTTGGAATTTGCAACATCTAATGAATTCACAATTAGTCCATTTGCACAACAACAATCTAGCACTCCGCTGCCTTCTGATGCTCCAATCCAGTGAAGAACAGAATATAAAAACTGGCGATTGGGCAGAAACAAGGAAAATTCCCATAATTCGCCGCATTTTCACTCATTTCCTCAAAATTACTCAAAAGACTGAAATTGTTTGGAAAGCATCAAAGCCACACAGCTAATTCGTGGACATTGCCAGAGTAGGGGGAAAATAAAAGCAACAGTGGTCCTATTGCTGTGCCAGCAGGAACAACTGCCAAAACAATTCCAATTTATCTTTTGCTGAGTTGTTTAGCTTCGCTTTAGATTTTCAGCATGGACTTGAGCGGCGCCAGAGAGTGGGGTTGGATTTAGTTAGTTTTTTTTCTGAAGTTGTTGCATTTCGCGAAAGAAAGTACTACTTTCTGTCTTTCTCAACTCAAGACGATATGCCACTTCTCCCGGAAGGACATCATTTCTTTCTCCCCAGAGTGTGTACACCGGCACCACTTGTGTGGCATGCTTGTGCTCCAACAGTCCGTCACCCACAAAAGCATTATCAAATCCTTCGATATTTTTACCCATTTATCCAGGCCCAAGTAATGGAGCTTTCGCCACCATCATCCCGCCATCCAGTCATTCTGCCATCCCGCCAATCGCCCAGTGTATACGGAGTGTTTATTTTTCGTTTATCCCCTGCTCAGGGCCCCGTTCGTTGTTGTAGCGCGGCTATCGATTTTTGTTTGCCGGGATTTGCAGGGAATTGTTAGCTTTTCTGTCAATCGTTGTTATCCCCGGCAAAGAAAGATAACGTCCGAACGATAGGGAATTACTCTTGGGAAAATAAAGTAAGAAAATGAAAGAATATTGCTTGGTTGGATGGAAGGACTGAATCCTTGTTAGGGTATGGTGCACGGGGACTTGTGAGAACCAAAGTAAAGGTGTCACGTTTATTGAGTTCCACATTGAGGTTTTGCACGGCATCCAAGGAAAAATGGCAGTTGGCAGGGAAACATTTTTCATTCGAAGGTAAATATTAATTATAGTTTCCAAGATAGTGAACAACTTTGTTTGTTACCATCCTTCAATCCTTTTTTTTATCCATGTTGACAAGAAAAATGAGTTATGAGCGGAAAATTCCGGGTTATATGTTTTTCTGTTTTACTACAAAATCTTCCTGATGTGATTCTATCCAAAACTGTCTAAAAGGAAAAAGTTGGGAAAATCAGATCCTAACTTTTCTTATTAATTGTAGCTAGGGAAGTTAGATCTAGAATCAGAAAAAAAGCGAAAATACTATAAAACACTCAAGGGAATCTTAATTAATTATTTAAACAACAACCAAAAATAAAAGTTTAGAACTAATACAAGTGCACACTAGAAAAAATTCCCACAGAGCTGAAAATTTGTACAGACCAAATACATCATTACAAATGAAATGTCAAAAGTCAACGACATCGGGTTTTCGCATACTTCTCGTAAACGGTGCTATCGTAAAAATATTTCATACAAAAGTTGTGGATCTTGCAATTGTCTACAAAAACGGTTAATATACTTTTTTCCCTAAGAATCACCATTTCTGAGATATCTCAATTTCCAACATCGAAAATACTAATATTCGCTCGAAGCTTTGTCGTAACTTTAATAGAAGCCGAGAAAATTGGAAAACAATTTGGTCATAACCGGTGTGGATAGGTGTGACGAGTTGCATCCGTTTTTCTTTTTCCCTGCTAACTTTCTTTCTATGCAGAAATTGTTTTTCAATTTTCTCGACTTCTGTTAAAACTACGACAAAAGTGATAGTACCAGCGTAGAAGGCGTTTCGAGCACTACAACTTTGTTTATTACGACTTTTCTCGTAACTGTCACGGTTGACCGCGGCGGCGTATGAGTGAATATTAGTATTTTCGATGTTGGAAATTGAGATATCTCAGAAATGGTGATTCTTAGGGAAAAAAGTATATTAACCGTTTTTGTAGACAATTGCAAGATCCACAACTTTTGTATGAAATATTTTTACGATAGCACCGTTTACGAGAAATATACGAAAACCCGATGTCGTTTACTTTTGACCTTAAATAAAATTTATAGCGCAAGTCGGATCAGTGGGGGCTTTTAACATTTCATTTGTAATGATGTATTTAAGGTCTGTACAAATTTTCATCTCTGTGCAAATTTTGTCTAGGTTGCATACCTATTTTGATTGGACTAAAAATTCTTATAAATAAACTCAAAAATATCTGTATAGTTTGAGCATACAAAATTTTCAAATTATTACGTTATTATTTGCACCTAAAAAATGTTGCATTGAGAAAGTGTGTATAACCAGGAAAAATCCCGGATTTTCTTTTAACCTAACATCCTGCAAGCAAATTATAATAATCAGCAGCAGTAAAACAAATGACATTATATTGCCAAAACCACCGTTGACATATTGCCGGATAAGTGTTCATCCATCGAAAAATTGCGAGGCATCATTTCTATGCAGCTTGGCATTTGGTAAATACCTGAAAACACCTGAAAACATCTCAAAACAGCTGAAATATGAAATACAAGTATGCAAGCAACTTACGTGTCAAGTACTGAATATATGGAAAATCGGAGAAATTTCCATCTGCAACACAGGAACTCATTTGATGAAAGATTTTCGTAGCAATTCGACGTCTTGTTGCTTTCTTATCACAACACAAAAAAAAAATTCTTCTTCTTTTTCTTTTTTTTCTTTCGATTCGTTTTATATTAAATAAATTTTATTTATCTTCAGACCGCGGACGAAATATCGTTACGGTTTTATTTCTTATCGCAAGAGGAAATTGGAACAAAATGAAATTTATGACGAAGTTGGGGCAAGGATGTACCGGGAAGACGGGGTGGCGCTTCTAATAAAAAAAAATTGAGGAAAAATAAAAGAAGAATGAAAAAAGTAAAATAAAATTTTGTAGAAGGTAGAGGGGTGCTCCTCATACAGTAGCAGGCATGAACGCGCTCACAACGTAGTTGTAAACGGGGGGGTGTATAAGGAAAGGACTTCGAGGATGCTGCAGGATAGGTCGAGATACACTGAGGGGATGCGGGGAGCACCCAAGAGGTTTTGTTACTATAAAAATAAAGGGCTTTTCGGGATGATTTTTGCCTCCGTAATTCCTTTCATAAGGAGATGAATGGTTGTTTATATATTCTGATGTCATACCCTCGCGCCCCTATTTTATTGACGTGCGATTTTTTTTTTATGGAGGATGCGAGTTATGGCCGCATAATATAATTGCGGCTGCTCTACGGAAACCACGCAATTTTTGTCAATTTGCAATGTGAAGTGCTCTTTTGTCTTCTTTTGTCAATTTCACGTACTTTTTTTTCGTCGGGGAGAATTTTCCTGTTGCGGCTTTTAAAGTGGTTAATATAAGAGAACTGTGATGCTTTCGAGTTAATTTTTGTACGATGTGTTTTTCTATGGAATGTTTGGCGGGCTATGGGGAGTATCGTGTTGAGGTAGTTTAGAGAGTTAAAATAGGAAATGAGGTCTTATTGGACGCGACAAAAAATCAGGCCCATAAAGAGTGGACCTTAAATTAATTGAAACTAGAACAAAAAATAACTATTCGTGCAACACACAAAAACCTTAAAAAGACTGTTAAAAATTTTCATCGTTTTTTTTATGAGAGTCCCAACTTCAGTTTTCCTATTTTATTTAGAATTAATTTCTGTAGATGCAGAATCGTCTGCGTAACAGGTTTTCTCTTGTATGCAACCCAAGAGTAAAGTCATTTTAATTATCAAGAAATTTACACAAGGTGAAAGAGTACATAAATTCGTCCAGAATGCAATAGACCGAATGGTTGGAGCGATAAACCAATTCATGCACTTCAGGGTATTTCTTAATTCTCCTCGTAGATTTACTGGCAGAGAACCTCCTTTCCCAGTCGTGGTAGCCCACGGCCGCTGATGAACGGCTAAGGTAACAGCGTGATTATTCACAAGGTGGGATGCGATAACAAAATGTATGTGCACCTCCTGCGGTCGTCCCTGGATAGAATATTCGTCTATTCAAATGGTTGCGCCCTAGGTGCCTGCAATATTAGTCCATCTAACTGCTGGGGGGATGAGGTGCAGTTGGATGAAATTTTCAATATATCTGCGAAGCGAAAAGCAGCTTTTAGCCAAACCTGCAAACTAACCCACTCGAACCCTGCGAGAGATTTCTGTAACTATACCCCAGCTGTGAATAGATAGCGCAGGCTGGGGGGGTGGGAGTAAGGTGAAAACGAGTAAATTTAATGGACGTCATTCCTTCGAAATGAGCCAGTCTGGCGGTTGAAGAGTATCTCACTCGGGAAATCTTCATGTCTAATTTAGATGAATGTACTCGTAAGTGCGGACGGTGGAGCTGTCTGTCCAGGTGTGGCCAACTTTTAAGCGAGTGCCCCGATGCCCGTCTGGGTCTGGGGAGGGACGATCGCAGCAGAAACAACATAATTCCGGTGACAGCATTCCCAATCGGTATGGCATCCAATAGACACTTCTTACGTCCCATTTAAAACCATTCCGTAAAGCAAACTGAATAATTGATCTGGCCGGACGGGTGGCAATTCTATATGTCTTGGGTTGTGTGTGTCCGCTCCCAGTGCATTTGCACTGAAACCCCTCCCGTCTCCAGGCGTTCCATTACCCGCCAATACCCGGGCTGGGTGAGTAATACTTATTCTGCAGCAATTCGAGAATTTGGAGGGAATTTAAATTCTGTTTCTCGCCAGTCCTTTAAATATTTAGCAGAAACGGGCTCCTCCTCTTTCTGTTGTACCCCTGTCTGGAGCAAGGACTATATCGGTGGTCTCCGGTCAGCATTTTGTCTTGTCACCCCCTAAACCATCTCATTTTAAAGCTCTTGCAGTTTTTCTTCGATCATATTTTTGCTCAATGCGGAGGTAAAAAGTTTTTAGTTTTTTTTTCCAATCAAATGGTATCGTCTCTTTTATCTTACCCACTTGGAGTGGTTTCCCTTAGAAATCATCCCTTCGTGCGCCCTCCCCCAAGCAATTGAAATGGCTCACAGGGAGGGCAATAATAAAATCGGACAAAATTGTACGAATAAAGCGGGGAGGATATAAGCGAGTCGGATTGGATCGTGGAATCCTTGGGATCCGGGAATCTGGGAATCCCGGCCGCTATATGCTCAGACAGAAAAGTAATTTAAGGATTATTAGTAAAGTTTTGCAATCATGAGGAAGCGCAGGAATAAATTTCCCTGATTCGCCTGAGGCAACAGCTCCCAAGAATTTTTTTTTTTTTATTATTTGATACGAAATTGTTGTAATGGAGCCCTAGTCAGTTCAAATAAAGTGAAAAAGGTTTTGCTCGTGGTGGACCCAAAGTTATTGAAATGCCATTCCAAACAAAACATCAAAACGAAAATATTCCAAGCATTTTATCTGAAGAAGATATTTGGCGTGATTTCAAGACAACCCGAATGAATGATAATAACAAATCCAAATTATCCAGCATGGCAATAAACAAAAATTTTGTTCCCATATTTTGAAAGATTGTCGAAACATGAATACTGGTCTGGAACATTACGATATTATTATAAATGATATTTTTATTTTACTCTAAAGTATACACTCCCTGATTCATTGATCAAAGAATACGATTTCTGGCAACTGGTTTCCGCGACCAGTCTTACAGCCGACCACTCTATTGGGGAATTTTCCATCACACTGAACGCAACCTTATGTCTCATATTCATAGATTAGAAGTTATGCTTTTTTTTTGTACTTTTCTGCTGTCAAATTAACAGGACTACCTGACCAATTATGACCATTTAGTGATCTTTTATGTATCTAATTTTTCTTATAATAGGCACTACCATAGACAAATAAATATAAAGATGATCCACTTCGAACAAGCAAAACGCGACCCAAATTTCTGAGAGCTCCACAGCGATACCTCCACACGTGCGACGGCAACCGGCGAACTCGACGCACGAGAAGTCTCAGTAGATGCGCCCTGATTTGTTGTGTTGGCATGTGCTGTGTGCAAGTCGAATTCAAAGAAAGAAGATAAAAAAAAAGGCAACTGAGGGTTCGTTTCGTGCGATCGCTACGCTAGCCTGCTCCCTTGCTTGAACATGATAAAGAAGAGATGCCTGTGTGAGCTAATTTGCATAAATTTATGTTCGTGAAATATTTTGGTTGCTGGCCGTGGGCTCATAAACTTTTAGAGTTTTGTAATATTTAAGTATATAGGTAGGTGTGTATTTTCTTCTTCTTATTCTTCCCTTCACCACTGCATTTATATAACTTTTTTGGTCCCACACACGAAAATTTTTTAAAGCCAACAAAAAAAATTACCGCCCGTGCCGTACACAGCAACCATTCCAACCCATCTTACTCCCAAAGTTCTTATAGCGAACTTGTAATATGCATGCAATGTATCTGCAAATTTCTGAAATTGAATTTAATTTTGAAAGAAAAGATTTATCACTATACTACGCTGTTACTCCAGCAGAAACATTCAAATTATGAAATAATTTGGCAGCATCCAATTCAAAGCGCTGATTTATCCCATGGAACATATGCAACACTACGTCTGGGATAAAATTTAGCGTTTATTAAATTGTTTATGCACTAGAAATTTTGAATTTTGGTCTGGGACGTATTATCCCGTTGGTGGTCCAAGGGTTAAACCAAAATGGGCAAAATTTGAAAAACGTTCATAAATCAGCAGTGGGATGGTTTATAAATATAATATCTGTAGAAAAGACGTTGAGAAGATATCAGACACGGTTTAAAGACAAGCTTAAAATAGGCTCTGGTGATGATGATTATTTCAATGCTTGAGTTCCATTCAATTCGAAGAGCGTCTTTTACTCTAGGGACTTTGTGATATCTAACTCCAGCTCTATCTCATACAATTAGAGAAAAATGGTATTCTACGAGTGCCTTAAAATTCTTTTTAATGAAAAAAACAAAAAACGTCAGCCAGGTAAACATAATAATCCTTTACAAACCATAAGTCACCTTTCACCCCAATAAGGCCCAAGGCAGCTGGTCGCATGAATCAAAATTTAAACCCCTTTCCCCCAATCCCCTATTGCGTCCTTCCACGGATCATTTAGGAGCTCCAACTTGAAAATCAAATGAAGTCAATTAAATCAGCAAAATTCAGAAATTTCGCAAATTGAGTAAACTTTCCAGCGTAATAAAGTCATTAAATGTTTCGTCACCCAGCTACCGCCCTACCGCTTAATTTTCGCTGCCACCGATTTGCGCGCAATGCTACCCTTCTCCCCTGGGCCCCTATCACGTCATATTCGGATCCTTTTCTAATTACGCCTCGGGAGGAAAACAAGTGCAAAAACTGAACAAAAGCTGCAAATGAGAAAGCATACGATGGGGTGCAGGAGCCTCTGAGGGGGCGAGCTGAAGAGCTAGCCTCGTCAGCCAGAAGCCTAAGTAGCACATCCTGCGGGCGTAGGGCGGCCGCCTGGATCCGGGATGCTTTTCCCGTTTAGAAGCACACGTTGTGAGAAGTTGTGCGTTCCTTAACAGAGGATTTGATTTTCTCACACATTGCTGGCGCGTCCACCGACCCAACAGCCGTTGGCCACCCTTTCACAGTGATGGGGGGTGGCACAGGAAGAGTAAACAACCGAAATATAGCTGTACCTCCGCGGGGAGAGATCATTAAGCACAAAAGCTGCAAGTGAAACTTTCTCGGCTCTGAGGCGACGCGACCGACGTGCGGCTGCTACTGCTACCGGGGGGTGGCAAAAAACGTTACTAAGGGAGAGAAAACAGTAGCCCCCAGTGAGCACATATCAATTGCAATTATTTTCCATTTGGCCAAAAATTTTCACACACAGGACCGCCGCCGCCTTGTTTAACTTTTCGGGGGAGAGTTTTACGGCAGCCAGCAGCCGGAGCAGAGCGCATTCATGCCAAATTGTGGAGCTGCCGGATCGCACGGGAGAGCCTCGGTTTAATGAAGCATTTAAAACGAGGAAGTATTTCGTGTACCCCGTTCAATTTTCATGTCGATTTATGTTATTGCCGGGACAGGACGTGGGTCTGTGCCGGGAAGGGGCCCGATAATTGAGACAGCTCGGTAGTGGGCTATTAAAATCAGGAGACTACTGCCGCCCGATATAACCGGGTCCGGGGCACTGCCGGGTGCCACCTAGATGCGGCCTTGGATGGCAGGGTATTTAGCAAAAAGTTGATCCTAACAGCCGAGGTAATTAACAGGGTGATATGGAACAGCATGTTTCGTATTTCTGGGGCTGCTGGCCTGGCTGACGTGTGCACATTAAAAGCGATTTTCACGCTCAATGGAGGGTTGATGGGTGGCGTGGGAAGGTACATTAGGAAAATGTATGGCAGCGATCAGCTCACTGCAACTCCAGCTGCAGGGGCCCCCCGGCTATAATAACGTCAAAAGTACCGACAGAATTTCTGTAAAGACTCGAGTCAAAATAAAGTTGCTTCTCCTAAATGAGCACAGGAGCTGGCGGGCAGTTCGGGCAACCACAAAGTCATGCAGCACTTTGTGAACAAAACACGAGATAAGCCCACAACTTAATTATGTTTAACTTCGGGAGAAGCCGAGCATCCTGCAATCGCATCCCATCGACAGCAATTCCCTTCAATACCTTGATCAACATGAAAACTTTAAATTTATTCGTCCCCGCCAGCTGGACACAGTAGTGACCACAGGGTGGCGTGTGGCTCTCCCGGCCGTCCTATATGGTGAGAACCGAAGTGCAGTCATGTACCATGGACAGTGACGGGGGTACCAGAGCATCGGGCCCGGGGCACCGGACAGCAGCCATTAAAGCGTGTCCAGAGCTTAAGTGAAAACTTTTTGCTGGAAAATCATCGTATTCCAGTTAAGAGCAAAACTTTGTTGGTCAAGCCACAATTGCGGTGTGACGCAGTAGCAAGGGGTGGACGGGGACGAGTGGCAGTAAAACTTTAAATTGATCAAAAGTTGCATCAACAAGCCAACAGTCCTCCTTGGTTAGTTTTGAGTCAACCGCCGAAGAATTGCTACGGGACGGTAGTGTGGCCCTCCTTGGAACTGGGGCTCTGCTCCAGAGTCGACTTTTGGGATTTAATGAACGACACGACTTAATACTGGTATGACACGGACGGTAATGGAGATTGATACTGTTCCCCCCCGTCGTCCCGGCCGCCGCAGAAGATTGGATCCTGGGTGCTGAACTCATCTAGAAGTTGGGCACAATCGCAGTCACGTCGTCTTAGTTTTTGATTTTTGGGTATGGGGGGGGCCTTAACCCATGAGACAATTAATCCTGCTAGGAGAACTGTAGCAGCACTCTGCATGATATGTAGTACATTCTCAGAATGTCCCTGATTACGGTATAGGCCTGCCTGTAATTGCGGGATAGCTGTGGCATTAATGAGAGGGAACCCGATAAGGTAAGGGGGGTGATACCACCGTGATGGCGAAATGATAGGCGCCGATAGTTTCGGGTCACGAATTTTCCAAAGAGGGAAACACGTGTGTGGCGCGAAGCAATCACTGATTCGGTTAATGTTAATTGGCGATGGGGGGGGGGGGGGGGGGGGGACTCGGACAATTAATTGGCGCTAGCAATGTTGTTTAGAGTTCTAACTAGCAATTTGTGCCGTCGATACCCCCGTAATAGTAAAGTACCCTCACCAGAATGATTTATTGATTTACATGCGTGTTGGGGACTTGTGTTTTATTTTTTTTTAATGGCGGTTATCTCCGTATGAGAAAGTTGTTCCCACATATCTGATAAAATCGAAGTTGAAGTTTGGATATTTTCTGAAATTCGGTTGTGGCCTGTGTGTGATTGAAAAGTTTCCCGGTATGAATTATGAAGAGGTAAACAATTCAATTTCGTGGCGGTACCAGCCCTTTTTGGGAATAAGGTTCGTAAATTAGTCAGAGGATATTACAGAAGCGAGGGAATATTACAATCTAAGGGCCCTATAGGGGAAATATGTTATTTGACTAATACTTCAAAATAATTCACTCCAACATCGCCTTGATTGATAATAAAGATCCCAGGCATCAGAAATTCAGTCACGCAACTAAATTACCTCATATTACTCATACCCATATTTCTATAGTTGGACAACTAGAGCGAAGAAGAAGAATTATTAATGTATTTTCAAAAAACTATAAATTACGAAAAATTGTTGGCTTGGCGGAGAGTTGGTTACCGAAATTCAACGAGAAACGAGCAACGTGCGTGATTGTAGTCGCGGTAAACAACGCCTCCAACTGACCGAAGGATCATCCGAAAAGACTTTTGAAAAGAAAATTTGAAAATTCATGTCAAAGTTTCAAAAATGCGAAAATTCGTATGATCGCACAATCGCAAATTCGTTAAGTTCGAAAATAAAAAAAATCGGAAATTAAAAAATGCGTAAATATGAAATTTTAAAAATCGAAAATTTGAGACTTCAACAATCCGAAATACGCAAACTAGTAGAGGAAAAGCGGCTACGACACATGTTGACTTTGAGGCAATAAATTTAATGGAAGAAAAAAAAGAAGATATTTTAATGTATCGTTCTAAAGATAATGCCCATATTTATTTACAATTTGGCTAAACAGTGTTATTCGATTAGGCTTGAAAACAACATTTTACAGCTAACTTTCCGAAGAGCGAATTTTTAGCCCATCAAACAAATGTCGGGTAGGGATGGAACACCTCGTAAAAACCATCAAAAAGGCGAAAAAAATAAAAATAGGTATTTTAATGTTTATGTGATATAATATCTATATAAATTCCATTTTATTATTTCTTACTAAATTAACCGAACAATTTTTGAAATAAATTTTTTTCAGACGTGATTAAACTGCTTGCGAGTACGCACATTTCAAGTGACCGAAAAACTAATTATTTTTATCTTAAACTCACTCCATTAACAATTTTGAAAGGGAAAAAGTGTCACACGTAGCACAATTACACCATTTCAATATTGGTCATATGTTTTGTCTTTTCAACATGTCATCGGAAAGTTTCTTCACAAAATAACAAAGAATAGTAATGTAACGTAATCCATCAATTTAAGTATGAGAAAAACTAAGTTCCGTTTTTTACATCATTGAAAGTATGCTCCATGGGAAGCTAGGACGTTTGCCCATCCTTCCTGCAACTTTGCGGATTCTATCCCTAAAGAATTGCTCGTCCTTCCAGGCGATCCAATTATTGGGCCAAATTTGGATACTTTCAAAGGAATGAAACCGTTATCCACTAAGGGCTGACTGCATCGACCGGAAAAAATAGTAATCAGACAGTGAGTACAGCGGGGTGGTGTAACACTTCCCAGTTCAGTATTTCTAAATAGTTTTTCACTAGTTGAGCTATATGACGTCTCGCGTTGTGGTGTAAAAGTATAATGTTATCGTGTCGATTGTCCACCATATGCAGAGCATCACAACACCATCGAAAATGTCATCTTTAAACTGTTTAAATCATCTTCTATATATACTACCCGAAAAAGCATGTTCACCGTATGCTTCTACTAGCAAACGATGACTTTTGTTACTAATTGTTAATTAAAAAAAAAACACACCAAAATCCTCTGAAGAAAGAGCATAGGTTTGAATCCTATAGGGCCATGCTATCATAACAAATTATCAGAAACCTGGATTATTCACAGTCCTCAAAAGGGTTTGTTTTGCGTTTTTCCAATATACCAATATACGAGTTACGGATTATAGAAAATAAGTAATTCATAAATGACTGAATAGCAAGGGCCCGAGATGACTGCCTTGTGGAACAACGGATGGAGCAAACCGTTTGGCATTTGTCAATAGACAAACCGGAAAAGTGGCAACTAAAATTGCCAGCGTTTAAAGAATAAGTAAACTCAACTAGGATAGTCGATAAGTTACTTCTATTTGCACACGCAAAATGCACTTAAACGAGTGAATTTGTGGGAACTTCAAAAAAATATACTGTGATATGAGGTAGTTAAGCGAATTAGATACTTATCCGAAGAGCACTTAAACGAACATTTTTAGACGTAATTTAGAGAAAAAGTGCACTTAAGCGGGTTTTACTAAAAGGTTTGCCCATGAACTATTCGTCGGTAATGTATGTGGTTTTTCTAAACTTGTTTTATCAGTGTAGAAATTTAAAACTCTTAAAAGTCCACCCAAACCTAACCTGAGACATTTGGTGTATTTTGAAGTCTTCTACTAATGGTAATGTCATGCAATTTGGACATTGACCCAACCCATACAGAATATTTATTTTACCCAGACACGCCCCTTCAATTGGTGAAATCTTGGAAATTCGGTGATAGTCAACTTATAGTATAAAGTGTGGCTAACTGTATATGGTGCCGTGCCATCTTGGTCAGACATACATGGCAGTCCCCGCACTATTAGATTCCACTTAAAAGCCCCCCAGGAGACACCCCATATCTGACTGAGATTTGAATAAAAGGAATTAAGTAAATCGCCCACGAGATCTGAATTTCGTTTCTGAGGCAATTGGCGGTGTGGTGGGCCGGCATATGGCTGATACTAAAGCACCTCGGCTCCCACGAAATCCTCTTAAAAGGCCATTAAAACGCCCTGTCGGCGCAATAACTGCAATAAAATTTAACGACATAACCATCCCAGCCGAGAGAGATGTGTCTACCGAACGGAGTGGCATCATGAGCAGCCGGGTGAGGGGCGGGATCATCCCGACATTCGGGACTCCCGGGCTACAGGGAACAAGTTAATAATTCAGGAAATGTTAATACAGCCAAACTGAGTTATAACACGTCACAGATGTAATAATCTCGGCTAGGTTGTACGTGACGTAGCGAGCTGGGATCCTTTCGAACGATAAAGCGGGCCAGAATCCGGGGAAAAAACTAGATTTGGACAGGAATAGCTGGGACGGCGCGGCGGGGGTGATATTTCGGCAGAAATCCAGATTAGGACCCAAATGGACTTATGTTTCGTTCAGTGTCCATCTGTTTCTTCTCGTTAATAAAGCCCTCCCGTATTGGAACATGGACGAATTATGGCCCTTATTCGGCTGGATGTAGCAAATTCATATCATGCCCGCCACCAACGGCACTTGCCTAGCCCGGGACGGAGCCCCAGTACTCGAACAAGGGATACACGTATGAATCTTAACATATGCTGTAAATGGGCGCCGGACTTGTGCGGAAAAAGGATCCAGAAATGGGTGGTGCCGGCTTGGCGCTGGGCGACGAGAGGTATTTTCAAATCTCCGGAGGAGTGGTGGCATTATTAATGGCCCCATTGCAACTAGCCACTAAGATCGATGGGCCTGCTGGTGCTATCCTTAAATGCCGCTTAATCGGTCATCCTAATTACCAGATGCGCCCTCGTCTTCATTAGTCGGCTCAAATCTAATGGGGACTCCAATAATGGCCTATTTTGCTCTGCTGCAGTGGCCCGCTGCTGGATTGGGACCGGGGCGTGGATCCCGGGTAGTCATGGTGACACCCAACTCTCCGGATGCTGTAGTTACTTTTATCTGCTTCCGTTGTCAAACAAAAATTTCGACGTGGTCGTAGTCGTTGGTGTCGTCGGAAAAGGATTTATCGGGGGCTGAAAATGAATGGCCCCAGTGCCGGTGGCCAGCCAGCAAGGCCGAGGGATGCACAGAGGAATGGGGCCACAGAAAAGGAAGTTAATCAATCACTTTGTGATTAATTCATTGCAAAACCTCCGGGTTAATTAGAATATTTATCTTTTTGACGATGTTATGATTACGCTAAAGCTCATTTCGTGATTAATTATGGGGGGGCCGAGCAGCTTTTGATAAAGCGATGATTTTTTTTTTATTTTTGTTAGGGGGTTTGCGTGTGGGCCCGGGTCCTGTCCTGTGCGGAATTTTTGATCCCGAAAAGATTTTGACGTGCTTTAGGCGTGACTGATTTTAATTGAATTCGCTTTTTTCGAGCGGAAAAATGGGGCAGTTATATATCTATGGGGAGCTAGGTAGATGGGGCAAAGCTTTTTTTTGTTTTGTGTGGGAAATACAAGCTAAAGAGCAGCTGCCAAAGTTAGGGTGCAAGGTGGAATATGGCGATGTTTTTATACTTTAAATTAATAACCACCCAATCCCACCACACCCCAACCATCCGACAAAAGTCTTATATCGTGGTAATAAGGCTTTACAAATGCAAACAAATGTTGCCCTTAATTTTTTCATTAGTTTTACTTCCCTGTTGACGGCCTTTTCCATTAGTTTTCTCAATACTTCCGGCATAGTGATCTCTATGATATATATACATATTCCCGGGGGAAAATGTGAAGTCTCTCACCTATCTCGATGCAAATTCAAACACGTTGATTCGCGAGGGTTTAAACACAGAAAATTAAAACTTAAAGGCCTATCAAGATAAAGCTGGACGTCGCCAGCATACATATGAACGCTGCAATGCTTCATGATCTCTGTAAGATCATTTATGAACATGCTGAATAGCAAGGGCCCAAGCATTGATCCTTGCGGAACACCGCTTTTAAGTGGCAAGGTCCTCGATTGAGCTTAACCAACCCTAACTTGCTGTTGTTTGCTTGAGAGGAAGCTCCTAACCAGCATTGCAGAGTAGTACGAAAAGAAGAAAATGGAAGAAAGCTTGGCAGTAAGTTTGGAGTGGTTGATACTACCGAATCTCTTAGAGATATCTAAAAGGATCACAATAGGAAAATGGTTCTAATCAAGCGATTTTCGGATGGTTTAGTAAAACTCGACAACTGTTCTGTTATATGTAGCGTTTCCCAATTGAAATAACTAATAAAAAACCATACTCCCCTCAATTCATGATAAAGTGTGGCAGAAAAATACCAAAGGCACATGCCAATTACGTTCAAAGGACATTTATTGGATTGGATGGTTTGCCAGGTGCGATAAATTTCCTCTTTAGAGAATCGACCCTTCCTTCCCTTGCCGTCTACACGACTCGAATAATTTTAATCCTTAAAATGTGCCACAAATTGGCAAAGCACCGCCCAATAGCATTAAAGTTATATCCGAATCAGCTCCAGACCAGTCCTGTATCGAAGGCGGGTTAAGGGGCTTCTGCCCGCAAAAAGGAAAAAAAAAATAACTGTTCAGTTTCAATTTCCACAAAGGACATTTTTACAAAAGAAAGCGCAAAACCCGCAAAAGGAGGGAAAAAGGTGCTGCTGTCCCGGTCGTCTGAGGGAGAACCAATTTCAATTGAGTTTTTAGGCGCTCGATCTGATTCTCATTCCAATCAGACATTCGGGGATCGGTTGGACAGGACACACGGCAGGAGTATAGTAGTCGTCCTGGGATCCCAGGATGTCTCGGGAGTGTGGCTACGGATTGTGGCTCGAGGGCTGTTCGAGTGGTAGCTGAAATAATGATGTTATAAATTTCCATTTAACCAAACAACTAGTCAACTACAATGGAACGCCCCCTCCCGCTCGCCGCCATATCGCGTGCGCCTCCACTGGCATGGTGGGGCGAACGGATGTATAGGGCTTCTGCCTGGACTCGCTTCGATCCGGGAACGTGCGGGCGAAAAATGAGAAAGTTAAATTCGACGAGGCATTTCCCAAATTAGATTTTCCCCATTTTCCTATTGTTCCTCGGTTTTCGTCTCCTGGAAGGACGGCTTCTTCCCTTTTATTTTTTTGGGGAAAGGATAAATCAATTGACTCATGTCGGTTAGTCCGACAGAAATGCTCCTCCAATTGTGGAGTGGTGTCAGTGATGGAGTGCCTTTCGAGGACGCACTGAGTGGTTTGTTTGACTTAGCAGTTGTTTTAAGTAGCTAAAAGACTTCCACTTCTCTGGGCCGCTCCTTACCGTGCTCCTCTTTCTGGTTGGTTACGCCGATCCTCCGCAAACCTGAGAGTATTTTTCTAGAACCTTAATGGAAATCGACAACCATCAGGATTTTGTTTTGTTCGAAAGCACAATAATATGGGAAAAGGAGCAGCTCTGATGTGGGCGATAAATAAATATGGTGGTGGGCCCCTACCCCCCGAAAGCGCCACGCTGCAACCCTCTTATGAGGTCATTATTCACACGCCTCTGACGCTTCTTTCAATCTCAATTGGAGCAGAACCTCTTGGGATGGGGAGGCAGTCGCTGGGGTCCCTGCCATCACTTGGGACCGTTGCGTATCCATTTTTCCTCCTATTTCCTCTTTCGCAGAAGTATGATTTTTTTTTTTTGGATGGCCAGGCCCGGCCACTCACTGCCTTTGTCATTTCGCCTTTGTTACATGTCACTTTGTTGCTCCCAGAGGTACTTTGTAAATTTATTCGAACGAATAAGACCCCAAATTGCCATCCCCACCCCTCCATCGGGCCCCATACTCACCGGCCCCATATATATTGAACTGCCCATCTGCGCGGCGTGGTGGGCTCGGATGAGCCAACCCATTTCCGGGGCTGCACAAATATTGAAAGGTGGAGGAGTTTTGTTTATTGACTGATTCCGGTAGGCTTTTCCTTTCATATGGGTCGGAAAAAGGAAGTTTACCGAAGTTCCACTCGGGGGAAATGAAGCCTCCGCTTTCAATGTGCTGCCGAGCAAAATATGCCTAATGAATAGTGATTTAGTGGCTGGGGCTGCCTGTTATGCTTCTGTTTGTGGCAGTTGTCGATCCACGAAATGCGGTCCAGGGAGGATTCAGACTCTCCTGCTCTTATTTTTATCCGCCACTCACGGCGAAAAGGTTGTGGGAACTTTGTAAATATTTCATTCAATGATTCATTTGGGCGTGTGACGTTAATGAGAGTTAATAGTTTTTGTGATGTGGTACAATTTGATTGGCCTCCAGGCTAACAATACTCTCTTATAAAAATAGGTAAGGAAAATGGGGTGAAGCTCCACAATTTTGTTTTATTACAAACTCTAAAAGCATACTTTAAAATAAATAGCACACTGCACGTGCGAGCATTCCTCGAATTAGGAATATTCATAATAACCTGTTTTGTTGTTGGACAGTCTTTTTGTTTATTAAAAATGAATTAATAATAGCATGTAACAAACTGTTAGTAGTGAGTAGTTTATAGTAGGACTAGGGAGAGAATAAACTTTACATTTTAGAAGACTCCAAACATACTCAATGGGATTCATGTCGGGAGAATCACCTGGCCAAACCCGGATGGTTAGTAAATTTTTAATGAACCAAGAGCAGTATGGCAAGATGCACCATCATGCATAGATGTGGGATTCAGATATGTCACAGTGTCTCACATGATTAAAGTAAGGAATTATAATGTCCTGGATAACCTTGACGTACACTTCCTGATTAGCTTCTAGATGCACACTACTAATTTAGTGGCTCTCTAAATTATTGTTGCTTCCTGGACTATCCAGAAATGCAACTACCTGACATGATAACTTAGAAGGATTTATTTATTTATTTATCAATATCAACAGGTTGATTACACCATCTGATCTTAACAAAAAAAAATAGCAAGGATTATAATGATTCAAATAATTCCTAGCAATCAAGTAACAATTTTTTGATTACATCTTGGCTACAATGAAAGTCCACTGAAGAAAATCTAGTGTTGTGGAATTTGGACATGGACGCAACCGGTTTAAAAGTGTCGAAAAAGTTCTATGGAATATAGAGTATCGAAAGTCCCGTCCTCTAGTAATTCTGGAGCATGAGTTTAAATTAATCAGATTTAATTGCTTTGAAGAGTCTATAACTCCAGTAACAATATCGTAAGGTAATGCTTAAAATTTTTCTACGGTTGGATAGAGCCATCAAACCCAAAAGTTTGAGTCTGTCTTTATAAAGAGGAAGATTATGCGGATCATGCCAGGGTAGGTGGCGAAGACGGTCTATATGCACAGAGTAATGAGGACGGACTAAGGCAAACAACAATGTTTTTAAGAGGTAGGGATCGTTAAAATCCTTAGACCAGCGCTTCACAAAACCAAGGGTAGATTATGCGCGACTGATCATATTGTCAAAATGGCCTCCAAAATCGAATTTAGTATTAATAGTCAGTCCCAAGTCAACAAAATTTTCTTGCTGAGATAAAAGTGCGTCAAGAATTTTGTAGAAGTACTCCAAAATAGAAGACTTCCTAGTAATAAAGTGGCATGTACTAATATTTAGTTTTATGTGATTTTTTTAACACCACTCAGTAAAAATGTCAAGATTACGTTGAAGGCAAAGCGCATCTTGTAGTGACGCGGTCACTCGGAAAATTTTTAAGTCATCACAGAGGAAACACGTAATTAAAGAAAAGAATAAACACAAAGGTCCTAAGTGGCTGCGTTGTGGCACTCCCGATTAAACTAAAACAGGGTCAGAAAAGCAAAAAGAAAACTTGACTCTAAACGAACGTTTGGTAAGATATGACTTAATCCAAAGAAGAAGGTCACCGGGAAATCCAAGTCATCTCTGTTTATGTTTCGTTCATTTTAATTTTTATTATTTTGGTTCATTTTGAATTTTGTTTGTCAGATTTTTGTCGAAGAATCGTTATAGTCGATTTGTTAAATCTGTGTGAATACTCTTGCACCAGTCTTGTAATTTGTCGCCAACACATACATATGTACATAATTGCAACTTTTTTTTTTCCTTTCAGCAGATCAATGATTTCACATTTTTTGTTCCATATCCTCGCAGCTCACACTCCCAATTGTCATTAAAAATTTAATGAGCCTATTCCATGCTCGTGACTGTCCTTTTCCAAATTACAAAATGAGTTACTCATCAGTTCTATACACATTAAGGGTTTCAGACCACTGACCTCTACTCTGTCACAATAATTACCTTGTCACTCTGTGGGGACACATCGAATCAATTCTTTTCGATCGAATAATGCAAGACGACGTCCGCTCCCGCCGCATTAAATCCTTTTACTGAACACCGGCCCTAAAAGGGTGGAAAGGATAACCCAAAGTGAAAAGGCTTTCAGACTCTGATGCGCTCCACTCCCCCTCTTATGCTCAATCCCGGCAAACTGTGATGGGGCACATGTAGGTATGCTTTTCTCAGAACGAGTTCATGTACAGGATCAGTGTTATCCTTCGAAACGTACCCTTTTTTCGGAGCTGGAGTCGAAAAAGCAAAAAAAACAAAAGGGGGGGGGGGGCAAAACAAAAACAGAAAAAGTATATTTCGGGGAAGGACCACCCGCATGGAAAACAAAAATTTCATTTGAGAGTGCTGGGCCCAGCCAGCCATAAGTTGTTGAAAGTTTATTTAAAGGGAAAAACAACTTCATACAGGAGCTGTTAGGATGACAATGGCCGGGTCCTTTTTTCGTTCCCTACTTAAACCGTTGCCAGCCCCCTGGGAATTTTTGGCCCATCTTCGCCCGGATCGGGCCTTTCGGTTCCTCCTTTAATCTATTCATGAATCTATTCACATGAGAGGCTGTCGCAGACGGTGTTCCTGTTTTGGTGGTAGCGTCCTGGTATGCTACGCCTCAGTCAAAATAGCATGGCATTATCCCTTCTGCGACCCAAGGAAGGCAACCAGCCATCCAGCCACATCCAACCGTCGTTGGATGTCGTCCTGCTAGTCCAAAAACCAGCTTTCCCAGCCATTTTAAGGAAGGCACTTCCGCACCCGCCCGCAGCACCTATATGCCGGAGGCGTGGAGGGCCGCTCCTGTAGGACTTGTGAAAAGTTATTGAAATCCTTTCTTGCTCCTTTCCGGGAGCCCGAGATTTATTTATTTATTTTTTTCCTCTTCGCACGCCGCACGTCGTCGACGACACCGCCGACGGCGATAGGGGTTCTTCCGTTTTGTTTAGTTTATTGCTTACAAGATACCGAGGGTGACAATTTTCAATTAGATCCGCCCGCACCCCGGACCCTCAAGCTGCTGTAGAGTCTCGTTGGGGAGCTGAACATCTGGGTATTGGGACTGGGTGTGGTGTGTGAATTGAATGAAAGATGAGGTTCTCACCCACTCGCGCGCCACTTCCTCCCGTTCAAGTGATCCTGCATATCCCGGCAGCGATGATAGCTTGCCCATTTATGTTCGCAGGAATTTTTTTTTTTGTATTTATTTTCCCGGGTGTTATTCCCGTTTTGATCCTTTCAAAGTGCGTGTGCACTGGCTGATGAGGGATCCACGAACACAATCCCTACTCTGTGTGTACTCATTACTCACTTGAATGGCGGGATGAAGTACTTGTGAAGCTCACAAAAAAAAAAGATGATGTTGACACAAGGAGAGTGATTACAGGAGCCTTAAGGATGGCTTTTTGAAGGACTTTCATAGGTGCTGCCAGCAGCATTGGGAAGGGGAGCGAGCAAATCAGGGCTTGTCTAGTGCGAATGTAATCGCGTAATTTTTCGCGATTCTCGCAAATAAGATCAATTTCCATGAAGACGATGGGGTCCCTTTTTTATTGGGTAATACATCAACGTTTCAAAGGGGCACGTAAAGTGATTTCGTTTTTAGTGCTGTTCAGCGGATTGCTAATGATGTTCGCTTTGCCCTGTTTACTGGTGGTATTTGGAGTCCCCCATGGATACTTTGCTCGTATGGCTGCATGCCACTACACGCATATACAATTTAAGGTTCTCGCTAATTCATGTCGAGTCGTGACAGAAATACATATTTAATTCTTCAAACGTTGATATACAGGTGTTTGATTTACGTGTGGATATTTTTCATTCAATAAATTGTGTATCAATCTCCGTATCTCCGCATCAACGTAAAGCTAAAAATACTTTAATCGAAATCAATTTTTAAATGTGAAATTACAAAAAAACACACATGTCTGTGGAATTTAAAAAAAAGGCATTTTAACTCAAATGAATATGTATTAACGTATTCCACCAAGTGATTTCGCAAAACACAGTAAACATGAGAAAATTAATATTAACCCGCAAGGTAGACTACAACCAAAGAAACTATAGTTTCCTTCCACCATTCTACTGATTTAAAAAAATATACATGCCCAACAACATTTTGCTTAATGAATAATTCAGTTTTCGTACAGGTCATTCCACTATCCATCAAGCTTATACAATTAAGAAGCACATTAAAAATAATTTATTATAGCAAATGGAAACTCAACTGGATTCTTTACGTCAGATACAGCAAAAGCTTTTGAATCGGTCTAGCACGATGGCATTGTACACAATCTTGTAAAATTTATATTTCCCATGTATTTGCCTTGTTAAAATAATTCAAAGTGTCCTGACAGAAAGGTCCTTTAGGATCTATTATATAGGCAACGAAGTTTCTTAGTCTTATAAAATACCAGCAGGCGTTCCACAGTGGTCTGTGCTTGGGACCCTATTGTACAACATTTACACGTCTGGTTTTCCTTGTCTTACAAACTGGAACTTTGCAATGTACGCCGACGACACAGAAATTTTTTTAACCTGCCTTGCCTTTCACGTGTAAAGGAATTACATATTAAAGCAAACATCGATCTTGGCTTTGCCGAAGTACATAAACTACTTAGCAATTTTACTCAAAGTACCTTTACCTTTAAATATTGACAAAATAATATACTTCAAAGTGAAATATTAGAAACTAAATAGATTTAAAATTAAGTAAGGGTTTTTCCATCCTTTTCACCTTGTGATTTACATAAATAATATATATCTGATAGATTGTGAAGAATATGGATTGTAATCACTACTGTACCTACCCATTTTTGATTTCATTGTACATACTTCATATCAAATTATTAAATATTTTAAACTAAAAAGAAAATTAAATTACATGTGGTTTCAACAGGATGACGTGACCACCCACACCGTACGCGAAAAAATTACATTTATTGCAAACCAAGTTCCCAGGTGGGGCTCAACTTTAAAATCAGGGTACTATGAAATTAGATACAATTCAAGATTTCTGTCAAAAATATACAAAGAGCTAACGAACTTCTCGGAAAGGCCTTTAAAATTGAAAGCGTGATAAAGCACATATATGTTAACCTCATACAATCAGTATCCTTGTTTCCCACAATTTTACTGTACAAACGTCGACTCTGATTTATTACTGTTTTTATTTTTTGATCTATTATTATTATTGATCATGTTCACTGATTTTCCCGATATCACTTGGTGGAATATGTCGATATCC
Source organism: Neoitamus cyanurus (assembly GCA_947538895.1). Classification (NCBI taxonomy): domain Eukaryota; kingdom Metazoa; phylum Arthropoda; class Insecta; order Diptera; family Asilidae; genus Neoitamus; species Neoitamus cyanurus. The sequence goes on along the minus strand of OX384544.1, from coordinate 11,342,571 downwards.
ATTGTAGTAAGTTTTTATTTTTTGAGCCTACGCGTTTCGCTTTATTGGGGCATCATTAGGGCTTAGACTAATATAAGTCGTTACAAAGGCTGGTTTCCCTGTCCTAAGTCTACTACTACGTGCAAATCTTGTTAATATGCATGTATGCATAATTGTCTATGTTAACATTATGTGTTTATGTAAAAGGGGACTCTTATTGTTTAAATCTATCTGGTCATTAAGCAGGTGACAGCCGGCATCGTAAGCGCTTTTAATTTCAAATATTTTATATCTATCTAATACCTGTCCGAAGCTCCACATTACCCACGTTACATTTATGTCCGGTTTCTTTTTGGTCAGGCCTGATATTTGTTGGATGAATTTGATTTTCTTGTATTGAACCCCAAGCGTACCCCAGCTTCATATGTGCTGCACATATAATTTGACTCTTTTGAAAGCAAAACAATCTCAATCATGTGGGATTCGAACCCGGGACCTCTAGGACAGAAGATATACCCCCCTAATTTTAAATCTATGAGTTTCCTTGAAATTATTAGTTTTTCAACTGTCTGTACGTTAAATTGAGTATGATTTTGTTTGGTTTAAGAAACATTTCATCCTCTTAATGGAAATTGTTACTATAAATAGAGACACCCAATCAATGATATATTTTCTTTATTTTAATGATAGGTATTTTTCTGAATGTAAGCACGTGGGCACATAACCTACTTGTACTGAGAGGTTGCAAATTGTCAATTGATATAAGAAATGATAGCTGAAGTCTCATGTAAGCAAAAGTATTTGAAATACATTGTAAATCATAAAACTATGAGTATCGCAAGCTAGAAAATTCCCTGAACTTATATTTTCTGTGTGGTAAGGGGCACGTATGAAATAAGAATAAGCACGACCGGTTGTGATGCAAGCGCATGCCGCCCACAGTTCTGCTCAATCCATACTCCTGCCATGCATCAAGACAAGACAACGAAAAAAAAAACTGCCCTGCCATATATTTCAATAAGCCATCTGTTCCCTCCAGCACATATCGCATCAAACAGACTTCGATTTGAGCAAAGAGCTGTCATGTCAGGACAAAAGACATTCCAGTTTCCTTTATGTGCATAGAAGTAGCTGAAGAAGGGACACATACATATGTTATGTACGAGAATCACTCGGCGAAGGAATCCTTTTTCACCAGGCAGTACATCAGTCGTAGTAGGACCACCGGGAGGGAAAATGTGACTTGCTCCTCCTTGAAGGAAGGGCACATGCAATTTATTTTTCAGGAAAAAATTTCTAGTGTCGTACCGGCGGGAATCGAGACCGTTGAAAAAGGCCTTAAGTATCCTGAGCCCCAACCTATGTCAATGTTAGTTCAGAGTAAGTTTCACAAAACTCATTAAACATTCCTTCTATTTATTCCCCCGTCTCCTGAGCAACTTTCTAATTTCTGACGGCGACTCCTTTCCAATAGCGGAGAAGTTTCACAGTTTTTGAGATTTTCCCAGATATTTAGGTCCATTGAATCGTCCCACAAGTATACACACCCCCACCTATCTGCCTCCACGCCGGCAGTCAGCGGCGCCGTCAGAGGCTGTGCAATAAATGTAAAAACGTCTCCCTGTCGTAAAATATTATTCCCGCGGGAGGTAAAAATTGAATTTTGATTGCGGTCCTTGACAATTTTCTTTAGCTTTTCACCTTCCCACTCTGGCTCTGCCTTGCCCAGACCTTGCCGTACTCCCCCCTTTGCCCTCGGAAAGTAGGTAGCACTTAAAAACTTTTCAACCTTCTGCGGGGAGTCTCTGCTCGGGAGAAATCCAACCAAACAGCAATCATCTCGGTTTTGTGGATGAAGAAAGTCCTTTCAGGCGTTCCGGCTCTGGCTCTGCTTTGGGCCTCATCCATGTCTGTACCCGAACCGTCCGGCTGGTTACCAATGCCAGAACCACTCATTCACTCACTTTTGCTCACCTGGACCAGAGGTACCTTTGCACAGCACAGAATAGTTGGCCCTGGCAAAGCTCTGGTCCTGGCCCCCAGCCCCGGTCGGCCCGGCCGATGGGTCTGGTGAACTTTTTCCAAGATTAATTGAACCCGTCAGTTAGAAAATAGTTTAATCTGGCACTGGGATCGGTTAATGAGTTTAGAATTCCTTGCAAATGTTTGCCATCCTCAGGAATTTTCAAATATCCTGGAAATTGTAAGTCTTTGTGGGTAAATCATTTTCAAAGGGATTTCACCTGATTACCTGGTTTCCAGGTACAGGCTCCGTCTCCTGTAAACTGTGCGGCCTACTCCCACCCATCCTACTGACTAGATTAGGATTTTCGGTTGAATCCAACTTGAAAAATTCTCTCTGCACATAGGCACACACATACCTATCCAAATTCACAGAAAACCGAGAAACTTTTCGGGAAAACTTGCCAAAAATTTCTTGAGGGTGCTTCCTTTTCGTGCTCCTGTCCCTGTCATACCCGCTAAAATATTATTTCAGGCACAGGGCACAAGTTTTTGGGACTTCTTCTGTCCGCCTCAGCATTCGAGTTAATTGCGTAATAATACGTGTCGTACCAGCACAGCAAACAGATTATGTCCTAATTAAAATTTACCGAATTTCTTCGGGTGAGGATAATTCAGGACAAACGAACCACAAAAACAGGGAACAGCTTGGACAAAAATCGTTTCTCTCGATCGGAATTGGAAAATAATTCTGCGGACGCCATGTCCATTATTAATGAAGTGGTATCGTGTCAGGGAATTACAATGAACCAAATGAGGATGTCCTCGTTTTGTGGGGATAAGGACGAAGTGGGGGGCCTTAATTGTTTTTTACATAGCGAGTAATCGACTAGAGTAGATTTTGCAGAAATATCTTTTTGTCCATGTTTCCCAACCATTCTAATCTCATACTTATGGAGTTTGTCAAGCGTTTGTTTATTTCGAGGTCCATGTAATAAAATCTCTGGAAGTTTAAGATCCAACTTCATTACAGAATTCATTCTCCTGACAATCGACATTCGACATAGTCCAGTTGTCAGATAAAAAAAAGGGTTCAGGCAGTCCTATATAATGAAATTTTTAAATTGGAAATAAATTGAGGTTTCCACTTGAATGTATGCAAATTTTAGTAGGCACGCCAGCAGGAGGCATGCCTCAGCCGCCATATTTGGAAATGGTTTTTTTTTGTGAATTTCTATTTTTTCTCCATTTTTTAAAGAGGATACTTTTAGTGTTCAAAATATCTCTTTGAAGTAAAACTTATTTAGGCACAGTAAAGAAAATTCGATTCATGAGACTGTAAGCGCTGAGAAACGTTGTATTGCTTCCCTCCACTGACGAGGTTGAGGTTTTCTATGAAATTGGGTAACTCTATGTTTTCGGGGTCGCTGATCTTGAATCTGCTATCGTAATTCGGAAATTCAAGATGACGGATCCGATATGGTCCGAAATTTATAAACTTCAAAGGATTACTATGATTCTTATACTTATACATTTTGTGATATGTACAATGTGAATTTTGTGTAGAAGTTTTACTTCTCTAGTGTGTAGTATAACATAATAATAGAATACAATGAAAGTTCTAATTTGCGCTTTCACACTAGACAATAACGACACGACCACAAAACGGCAGGCCGTTATTGTTGAGCCTTTCACATTACACGACACCGGCAATGGAATGATAACGACACGACAGTGTTATTTCGTAGGGTAGCTTTGTCTTCATGGCTTTAATTTTCAATAAAAATTATGTCTTTCCGAAGCTAATATTTTATATTTGCTATATCTGCCACATTTGTCCCACACGCAATTTAAATTAATTTTGAAAGCAACACCGAACGAAATAGCTACTTCGCTGCTGTCTTGCTGGCACACACATCATGAAAATAAAACAGGTTTATCGTTATCGTCGAGGATAGACGATAATGGAAGTTTGGCCCCAACGACATGTCGTTGTCGGTGACGGCATATTGTTGCCGTCCAGTGTTAAAATGTATCTATTTTCTTCCCCTAATGCCTAATGTATCGTGTCGTTGCATTTATCGTCTAGTGTGAAAATGCCCAATAAACAAACACTCACGGGTTCGATACTTTTGTCCGGTTATGGGATCTAACCCAGTTTTTGTACTAATTATAAAGTCTGATATACAGGGTGAATTGTATAACACATGCAGAAATGATAGGGGTAATAGATCTCATCGAGCTGAATAAAATATCGTCACCAGGAGGGGGGAACTCAACCATTTTCGAGTTACAGGATGATACATATATTCGGGATATACATTTTTTTATTTTTATCTTCTGACCTACCCAACGCAGCGACATCAAACTCAAGGCAAACAAATACTATTTTAATGTGATTTCCAAAAATGCCACCAATGTTGATCTACCCCTACCACTGCAGGTACAGTCATTTTCGAAAGTGAAAAAATGCTTTAACATTTCCAAAAATTCACGATTCCTCCACATTTTCTCCGAAATTCATTACTTGGACGTGTTATATGTATCTCTATGGAAAGGCAACAAGATGGGTAATTCAATAAAAATAAAAACAATGTGTATGAATTATATGAATTTCGGAGAAACTGTGGCAAAACCGTGAATTTGAGGAAATTGTAAGTCAGTGTACCTGCAGTGGTTGTAGCTTCGCCAAATTTTTAGCATTTTGTAATTTCCTTTAAAACAACTTACGAAAACTTTGTGTCACTTTCCGTAGAATCAAGTCTACCTACGTACTCCAACCAGTCCGCCGGCATAGATACGACTTTAAAAGAATTATTTCGCAAGCCATGGGCAGGGTAATAGAAAAATATCTCTGGAAATGAGTAGTAAAGAACTCCTAGCTAAAATGCTGTCCTGTATCATTCCAAGTCCTCCCCATAAATATTCGTCAAAATTCCTATCCTCATCCAGCCAGTTACCGTAATTTTGTTTACATCAGCGAAATATTCCCTAGCTTAAGTGGGACGTGAATCAACTTCGCTATGGGCGACCGAAAAGGAAAAAAAAAAACAAAAAAACTCCAGCATGAGTAGTGCTCCCGGGGTGATGGTGAAGGACGCCAGGGATATATTTATGCCCCGCCGTGTCTCGCATCGATATATTAAGTAAACTGAGAAAACAAATGAAAAACAAGAAGGCAAGCAACAGAGCCGTATAGCAGAATTGAATTCCACAATTCACAAAGGTCCCTGATACCAGACGCGCCCTGAATCGTAAAGCAAGCGCCCGCCGGGAAGGGGGATGGGGCAAAAGGGCTGTAAAACATTGAAATCAGACAAAAGGAATCCTTTTCACTTTCTCCAGGTCCCAAGGACGACGAAGACGACGAAAGCTGTGTTTGTCGGCTCAGTTGATTTATTTATTTGTTTATTTGCCGATTTTACTATTTTATTTGTGTAAAACAACTGTAAAGAATTAAAAGCCAAATAGGATACCCAAGCACCCGAGGGGACTTCTGTCCGTGTCGTCTGTGAGTTTGATGGAAATCCGAAGTCGGACCCCGCTGCTGCCGGAGTGGCAGGTACCCAACAGTCATGCCCGAATAATCGAATGCCTAATCTCCAAAATTCTATGCAAATTTTTTGCGAATGCCCTGGCATTTTCACAATATTTACCCCATTTTGTCCCGTATCTCTTTCGGGACGCACGAAAAGGCTCTTACAGATCACTATAATCGCTGGGAGCGTGCAGCATCCATTTAAAGTGGGCCCCTCCGTAACATGGCCCGACCCGGGCCAGCTCCCCGGCGGCGACGGTGGTGGCGGCAGCAGCATCTGCTGGTACCATTTTGAATTGAGTGGCATATGTGAGCCAAATGTAGAGGAGACATCCTTCCCATTTAGAGGGCCTTTCTTTTGCGACAGAAGGATAGACAGACTCAGATTGAAGGGAAGGCTCAGAGGCACACACTACCAGGGACAAATTTGTATTCAATTATCTTGGTCCAGTGGATCAACAGATTGACGAAATTTCCATTTTAAGTAGTACTCGAGGATAACTGCCGGCAAAGTGGATAAAGGATTTTCATATCTCGGATGATCTCCTATTAAGTCATGCAGATTATCATAAATCAGGCTCTGGGGCACTGGACGAGTTTCTCGGGCCGACGACGGTGGTGTCCAGGAATAGTTTTCCCAGTCGCATCCAGGCCAGGAGTAAGGGATCACTTCGGATTTGAATTTCAACATCGGCTTCGGATCAAGAATCAATTTCGAATTTATTTTCACTTTTTATGCCTCCACAACAAATTGGGGTCGGGGATTAGGAGCCAATTGGGTAAGAAGAGGTCCTTTCAAAACACACAGGCCTGACAGGCCCCATGGACTACTTTCATGCTCTGTAATAATTGCGCTCGGGGGGCCTGGAACATAAGAGAGCGGAGAAGAAAAGCGAATAATTTCAGGCAGATCGTAGAGGGGATGTGTCCCACTCAGTGGGCTGGGGGACGGAGCCACTCGACGCTCGGGGTATAATTTGTGAAGGTAATAACTCAGTAAATTAAACTAAACTGATATTTATCTCGAACTTTAGCTCTTGAGAAATTTACTCCACGTCTTATGGGGAAGGCCAAAATAGCTGGAGCAGCAAAACAGCCGTCCCCTCCCGAACACATGGAGACGGCAAGCGTGCAAAGTGTAGAAAATTGGGAAGTCGGCGGGATCTTGACATAAGCAACTGCCACAACACCCCATTTAAGGAATTTTCGTCCTTAATTTCCCGACTTGAAAAGTTGCTGGTATATCCCACCAACACCGTCCCACTCAACAGTCATCCCGTTTTGCCACTCTTTTTCATCTTACCACTCACGTTCATCCCCCCGCGCCAAGCCATTGCCAGCCTCTGGGAATCGGTGAACGTTAAAATTTCCTCGGCGCATTCATCTCTTTATCAAGGTGTGTTCGGGAGCACACAGGAATGGTGGTATATACCCAAAGCCCCACAGCATCCACGGATCCCGGTAAAATATGCTGATGGAGCTCGCAATCGCTGCTGTTGGAAGCTTTAGCAGTAATCTCGCGCCGTCTTCACGGCCACAGAGCACACCTGCCGGCGCGTCTCTCACGGCAGCGATACATAAAATTTTAGCGAACAATTTAATTGCAAATGAGGCACTTGCTAAAATTAACTAATTCCGCCAAGACGACCGAGATACGGAGTTGATCTTGCCCGATTACCTGTCCCCCTACCCTGACGGCCCCTTCGCGGCTCGCAAAGTTCAAACATTTTTACCTACTCATCGGGGAGCGATTCCCCGAACCCGATCCGCGGTAAGGTTCCAATTGCGGATCTCACACCGTACCGCGATAAGGCTTAATTGTCATCGGAACTTTTTAATCAGCAACCTCATCGCACTATCGATTTCAGGCCCCTCTGACTTCTCCCAGCCTATAGGAGGCACATACCAAAGACTGATTTCCTTGTGGGCTGGGTATAGGCGGATGCGGAGGCTTTTCTATAGACAGACGAGAATCTTCTGAAAATTTGCTAAATCTGGAAATTCTTGAAAACTTCCTTCTCTCCGCGGATAGGGAAATTGAACTAGGCACAGTGGCCCGCTTAATGATGGGCCTGGCCCTGTAATTGGATTATCTCCTCGGATTTGCATGGAAGACGCGCCGCCCAAAAATTGGCCTAACCTCTCTGATTTAAGGTCTATCCACAATGGCTTCCAGGATGATTGACGTGCAAATTATGCTGAAATAATGACGGTCGGGGCCCAGCTTCACGTCCCATTGTTTTCTAGAAATGTTTTAATGACGTCCGCTAAAAGGATTTTGACATTTTCTCAAGAACAATTTTTGATGTATTCCTTTTAGGTCGAAGGGTAAGGTATAACGAATGAAGTTTGGTATGGTTTGGCAAAACTAAAAGTAGAGCTGATTAGAATTATAAAGTGAGCCAGTCTAAATTTTTCAAATGTGTCCAACGTGCAAATGAGAGTGAATCTTTGGAATTTCTTTTTGTGATAATTGATTGATTGCTTTTTTCTTTTAGAAAAATGTCATTAACAATGCAATTATAATTTCTAAACATGTGAATAATTCTAAATTGGGAGTGCAAAGAATAGTCTAAAGGAGTACGAGACGATTTAAATTCCAATACAATAATGTCAGATATAATACAATATTAATATAAATGTAGATATGTGGCAAATAAAAAAAAAAACCGAAATACTTGACACTAAGCATTTGAAAATGAATGAAGATTTCATAGAATATCTTGATAATGAATTGAATAAACACAAAAAGTGTGACGTACAGAGCAGATACAAATATTGATCTCTTTCAAAATAATAACACATCACTATCTTATATGGACGTGATAACATCAAATTATTATGAAATAATTGACAAACTACCAATAGTAGAGGAGCCCTCAACAAGAATTTCGTGCAATAAGTCCTGAAGGGTAGCGAAAGGGGTGAAAACTCATTTTCAGTCCGTCAAAATCTTCGACATCAATCATTTAGTTACACCATGCCGTCAGTTGATGAAATCTTGTTAAACAAGTAAAACAGATCGCGAATTCATCAAGAACTGACATTTAGCGCATTGCAAAACATTGATAACACCCTTATCAGTTGTTTAAAAATAAGGGCCCGATAGAGTTGTGAGCGACACGGATGAAACCGTCATCAAATGATTCCTTTGTGTCTCAAGTCTCAACCCTCCATAAAAAGTGATAACTGACGTTCTCAGCGTTGCACAGTGGCCAATTTTCCCGAAAACCTGTCCTGTCGGAAATGGTTCGAATTGACTTGCATGAGGGCACATAGGGATTTTCAGGGTCGCTGATTACAATTTTGATATCAAGATTTCAGAAACTGACGATGATTCTTTAACTTAAAAATATAGAAATAAGAATCATTAAGAATCGTCCACTCAATATTTTATTGTTTTCCTTAACACCAATCATTTTCATTGTTCAACTACATGTGGTTAAAAGGTACACAAATCCTACGGTCAACCCGTTTCAGATAGATTCGCAAAAGTAGTGGGGGTAATGACATAAAAATTAAGTTAAGTGTCTTTTTCTTTTTTAATAAATTTTGGAAAATAATTGAAATATTTAGCGAAACACATACAAACATTTTAGTTAATTAATTTTTTTACGGTACTTGTTGGAACTTAATCATGATTAATAAGAGTGATAAAAACACTTGTTGTTCCAAGTTATAAATTTTCTTTATTACAATTATTATTATTATGTTTTTTTTTTTGAGCGACGCGTTTCGCCGTTGTAGGGTATCCTCAACCTATTGACTAAGTCATTATACAAAAGTCATGCGTTGCCACTGTGAGGGAAACAAATGAACCGGATCCAATAATGGACTGTTTATGATGTAATCTAATTGGTCTTTGAACATAATTTTGTTTGAAAAATTAGGCTTATCGAATTTCAAATATTTGAGCTTTATTTTTAATATCGCCCCCTCCATCCAGTTCATGTAGCAATGTTACATTATCTAATTTACTAAAATGAAACTCTTGTGCCGAAGTGGTGTCTACAAAATTAAATGTGATGATTGCAAAGGGAAAACCAAACGACAATTAAAAAATTGATTTGCTGAACATGTTACAGGAGGTAGGTGCGATAAATCACACTAAGGCCTTTCTAAGCATCTACACGCGATTATTGACAGTCACTTTTAACTGCCATATAATCTCTTGAGGTTGAGATTTTGAAAATATGTGATCTTAACGATGAATAAAAATTCACTAAAAGATACATCTCCTTCTTGGGATATATCTGTTTGAAATTTTGAACAAATCAATTCATTTAGATTTAGATCAAACTACCTCCTTTTCTGGCAAAATTGCCTAGGCTAACTGAAATTTAATGTACCCTATAAGCAAAGCAAGAGCTGATACTCAAGTTAAAAATTTTGTTTTGGCGCAAGGGTTTATAACCCAAGTAAACGCTGCACAATGCAAAAAAATGTTCAAGTTCTATTCGTCCTTTAATTGACGGCTTCCAAAAATTTCCCACAATATTTGCTCGTAACACGAACACCCTTTCATCAAGCCAAGGCTGTAATTTACTTCAGATCAGAGAATTACAAATACCCACCCTAGTCCGAAAGCACTGGTCCAATCCCAAAAAGAAGAGCAACAACAAAAAAGAACCTTTTTTTCGCTCATCCCAATCGTTCTACGTTATCGCACCATTTATATGTAACGCTTCACTCTCAACTCCACTAATCAACACCATCAACGTTAATAACGCATTTTGGGGCCAGAAGACAAATCCCACCCAAACAGATAGTCAGACGAACGGTTACGTGGGCACATTGTTTCTGTACAAAAGCCACAATTGGACAGTTCCCTGTGGCATCGCCACACAGTATACTATACAATGGGCCAGCGCAGCCGGGGCGAGAGGGAGAAAAAAGAACAGGCAACATCAGAATTGACCATTTACACCACATTGCGCTTTAATTAAATTTCCCTGGGTCATAAATAAAAGAGGCCACCAGTAGCAGTGGCCCAGACCACCCGCGGATATGATCTCTCCTCCAGCAAGTACAACACACGGAGTACATACCACGGACAGCGGCCCCCCACGTGTGGTGGATATCTATCTCCCGGGAGCCCAAAAGTTCCCGAGGACGGGACTCGTTCTCGTCGAGAAAATCACGATATCAAGAAAACAACTCAAGGCGCTGGGTGGATGGTGGATTTTCCATGTATGCCTCCCCCGAGATCCTTATCAGTTAAAGGAACTTTTTAGCACTCAGTTAATCATTACCCGGAGATTCTAGGGCCCTCTGCGGGCCGCTTAGGGACTCTGCCGGTATCCCCCATTGTCGGGTAGGTTAGCCGTATAGCGTTCCGGGTTATAAAAAAGTTTTTTAATATCCGCTCCCCTAGGAGCTGGCTTCAATAGACCAAAAAAACCGCAACTTCAACAGTTCTGCCAACGCCTTGTCATTTTCAGCATTCACCCGCTCCAACAGTAGTAGGGTACCGCCCGCGCCGCCATGCACCGCAGCGGTCCTGCTGTGCATGCAATTAAATCAACTTCCCCAGGTACATTTAATTTTGCAGTCATCAGGTGATTTATGAAGTAAATTGTTTGAAAGTGAGCCACAGTGCCACGAGCGGCACACGGCACGCCAGCGTGCACCGTAGATGGATTGCATGCTGGCTGGGGCCCGGGACCTGGCTGCCCGACAGCCCGGAGGTCGAGCGTGCCGAGGAGCCCGGCATTCCATACGTGGCTAATGGTGGGCATATCCTTTTTGCTGCTCGTGAATGTCGAAATGAGCGTACACTCCCCCGCATCAAACACACGACACCTATAACATGGCTAACCAGACGTTTCGAACCGCTTCAAAGGCCCCAAACCGAATTGTGGGGCTGGGCCCTTCGGGTTGGGCAGGGATGGTATTTTGCAAAAACGTATATCGAGGAGGCTAACACTCCGGGTGCAGACAGTACTTAACAGGGTCTAACCAGCCATTCCAGGACTAATTCAAAGCGATATTTTATGCTGTACGAACAGACAGCTGGTTCCGGGCCGCGTAATTATCATAAGGTGGCTGGTGGCGGTCTCGTGCGGGCGGTAAGGGTAGTTTTACCCTCTCGAGATCCTGGGGCTGTTTCTTTGAAAAGTAGATACATCAAGCGGCGGTGGATTGTTTTGAGCGATTTTCATGATAGTCAACACGAAATCCCCTCTGGGAATGTCATTGTCACTCCAAACACTCGAAAACGTTTGGATATATCCTGAGGAAAACGAAACGAGAATGTAGCTGTGTCAGGTGTGGGGTAGTGGAGGCCTGTAAGGTTGCAGGTGTGTGAAGTCATGGAATCTATCTAAAAGAAAACTCGGAGAATTGGGCATAGTAGAGCAATTTGGGAACGATCGGGTAAGTCGGAAAATGGTATGCCTGGACTCAAGGGATGTATTTCTTCGCTCTTGAAATTTAAAAAAAAAATCCTTGACGTTTTCCTGAACAGATGGATTGTCAGAGAGCAAGAAAATCACACAGTTGCTTGTCTAGTTATCTGTCTGTCAGTGTATTTACAGTCTGATATTTTATGGGCTATTTAGCTTACAGGGGAAGGACACCAAATATGATTCGTATTTCTTGAATAGAAAATAAAGAAATACGTGCGTCAGATATTGTGCCAAGGAACAAAATAAAAATCGCTAAGTCGCACGTTTGAATTTTTCCATTTTATTTTCAATTTCGTCAGTAAACCACAGTCGCTCTAAGTTAAAGATGTGTTCTTTTTTATCTTGTGTAAAAATGAGTGGTGAAATGTTGCTTTTTCGAAACATTATGCTTTATCTCTACAAAAGCAGATTTGCGAAGTTTTTGGAGACGATCAAACGGTTCAAAGGTGGTTTGCCAAATTCCACATTGGAGGCAACGATCGTGCTGATCTTACAGTATACGATAACCTCTTATTATTCCCAAAAGTACAGTTTAAGACCATTTGTTCAAGTTTGGATACACTTCTTGGTACGATATTTGGAATATTCGCCAACTGGAGAAATTGCACGAAAATTTGCAGCAGAAGACACCAGAACTAGTGAACAGTATTGCGTTTTATCAGGATAACGCGCGGCCTCATATATCGTTGCTCACCCGTACAAGCGATAGGCTGGGACATCTTAACTCACCCACCCTATTCACCGGATGGTGTGACCATCGGACTTCTACTGGTTCCATTTTCTCCAGAATTCTTTGAACGGGAAATCTTTCCAAACCCTCGACACTGTCAAACAGCACGTCGAAGGATTTTTCATTTCACCGGGCTTTAGTGAATTCTAATTCCAGCCAGAGCAATTGAAGATTTGAGTTCACTCAACTCAAAATTTCCAGCACTCAACTCCATATTTGAGTTAGCTCAGAATTTGAGTTTAGGCGTTTTGCGTTGAGCGCAAATTTGAGTTCGCTCATTTACACACATCTCTGATGCATAAATACCTACAATTTTGAACGACTTCCGGCAGAAGAAAATAATAATTAATAATCATTAACAATTAAAAAATCAATTAATTAATTGTATTTGACGACTGAATTTTTAGTTATGATTAAATTAATTACAAGCGGATATTAAGTGATAATTGCAATTAAATTTAAATGAAAACGACAATTAATCTTTTAGCTCCATTAAATTACTTGGAATTGATTTCATTGCAATTAATTTGTCAGTCAATTGATTAGTTGATTAACAAATTAGTTGACTAATGCAGCTCCCCTTTGGGTATGGAACTCCAAAAAAGAGTAATGCCAGTATATCTAGAATTTTAGAAATTACTCAGGAGTTAGCCCGATCCTTCTTTTCCGAAAAAAACCTACATTGCAATCCAGGCGAAGATACTAAGCAAAATGTTTCACCTCTATAGCCTAAAAGATAAACCCCTTCCCTTTTATCCCTAAAGGCGGCCCAATTTTTTGTACACATATTTTCAACACAATTGGTAGCTTATTCCCCACGTTAATGGTTGCAGTCTCATAAGTCCTACTTTGATCCCAAACAGTGTCCCTTTAAATCTCCCGATGTTCAATTTCCGCGGACCGACTGCAGAAAGAAAAAAAGAAAAATCTTCAAAAAGTATAACATGATTGTCTTATACCATCGAGTTCCGTTCGGAATCCAATTCTAATTCAATAAAGTTCTCAGGACGCAGCAAGTAGGTTCCTTTAGCCCCCTACCCCATGGAGATGGCTGGGAAGCCGATCCCGGCATCGAACCAACCTGTCAGGAGGCTATAAATAAGATTTCATGGAAAATCCAGCAAAAAACGACAACTCGATGAGAAAATAATGTTTTTAGCTTGTTTTGCTCTTATCTCTTTCCTTTTCGCCTTTTTGTGCTTTTTTTTCTTTTTTTTTTTGCAAGAAGTCATCAATATTTGTCGGCTCCTGGTATGGATCCCGTCACCGCCGCTACAGTCATCGCATTCGCGGCGAGATGAGATACTCCAGCTTTGATGCCGTTTGAAACCCCAAACCCCTTCAGCGGCAGTCAGCCAGAGTTTTCTTTCGTGAATCCCTGGAAAATTCACTTTTGTTGAAATGGCGAAATATGATTAAGCTGACAACCAGAGCCTCGCTAAGGGCGGGAAAAGATACTCCAGCTGAAATTCAATCTCATTTCCACTTAAAAAACGTCTGAAGCACACCTCCCCGCGCGACGAAGCACCTGAGAGTGGTATGGTGCATGGCATGGTACGGTTGTCGGCAGCACAAAGGAGGCGTAGGTCAGGCCATCACATCGACCGCTGCCGTCACCGCTTCCGACTCGTGATGGCATTTTCAGTTTATTGCAATTTCATAGAAATTTAATGAGATATCCTTTTATTGCCCCCTCCAATTCCTAATGGGATGTCGTTGCAAGTTGCCGGGGCCCAGATCCCGCAGGATCCCATGGCCGGGACCCTGGTCAGACCCGTCAACATTTCGTAATTCATTTTATCGCTCCACCATTTCACCATTTTGTATATATCATCATTTTTGGCCAAAAAGGGATGGAGATGAACTCGATAACAGATGTCATGGCGGAAGCCGAAGGGCTCCCCTGGGACACAAGTTCGGGATAGACCGGGGTGCAGGACACCGGGTATTCGAAAGGACAACCACCATTCCCGCCACAGCTCACGGGACCTTTCTCGTCCCGGTTCCGGGCTGTGTACATCGTCTAAGCCCCAACAGCAGGACCGCTCCTTAGCTTGCTTCCGGTGCTTAATATTTTCCACGATAGCGTCTGCTCCTTGTTTACATAAAATTTTCCCTTTGTTTGGTTTTAAATGTTTTATGGATTTTGATTTCATGTTTGTGGCCCAACTCAGCACACCCCCGGAACTGGTGGCGGGTTTCGAGTCCGTTGATGGTCTTGCTGCTGATGGGCAGGGGGGGTTCTCCTGGCAGTACGGTGGGTTGCAGCAGACCATGAATTTTATACAATTGAAATTTTTTTAAAAATATTTTTCATCTTCCTCCGGGTTGCGGAGCAGGCAGGACGGGTGGGTGACAGTTGGCTAAATTAGCACTACTGCCACCCAACTCCATTTTCGGAATTTCCTGTCCCAGATTGAGTCTTCTTTTATTAAAATTAGAATGAGTTCATCCTGTTACCTCCCCCGGCCATACTCCTAAAATAGATCCTCTGACTGTAAACCTTTTCACCGATTTCAACCTCTCTACCCGTTTTCGCGGAAGCTGGCTTCAAATTGATAAGAAAACAAACTACCTTGGGTACAGTCCTCGACCGCCACAGCACAGAAACCTACTCCGCACAAAAGAAAGGACCAAGGATCTCGAGTGGGAGGGCAAACCCTCAAAAAATGGGCTAGAAACATTTCTTCCGCTTGAGAAGATGAAAAAAAAAATTTATTGCGACTTGAGATAGTTTTTGTTCACTGGCAACTGGAGGATCCGAATGTTTTCAAATCTCTTCGGAGTTTTCTTCAATTTCTCGTCTCCTCCCTGCGCCCACTTTGCGATGTCCCGAAGAGCAATGAGATGCATTTTTTCAGTGTTTGTCTTCGCCATGTCTTTTTTTTTTGCTCGCATGAATTTTCAATAAAAGAAATTTCCTCGTTTTTGCGCCGTCCGCGATTTCAAGATTTCTGGGATTTGAGGGCAACTGATAAAAAAAAACACATAAAGAAAGTAGTTCAGTCGTTGAGCCGGGGAGTATCATGTGCATCCGGCCCGGCACGCTGCTGATCCTGATCCATCCCGAAGTCCTTAAAACCGGGATGAGAGCAGACTGGAAGTTTCCGAGGGATTTTATATAAATTTCCGTTATTCAGTGAACGACTGGTTCCGGGCGAATTATATAAGCCCTCTTTTTTCAACTAAACTACTCGCCGAGGCGGAGGAGCATATCAAGTGGCATCTTCAAGACGCCCTCGTCTCCGGCTCCAGCCGCCTGCGCTACCCGGCCTCGGTCTTCAGCTCCGTCAAATGGGGCCTCATAAAATGTCATAACTTTTCATTCACCCTGGGAATATTCTAATCTAGCGAACGAATGCTCCGAGATAAATCACCCGCGTGCGGCTCCTCCGCAGGGGGTGCACGGCCCCGATTAAGGGTATTCAGCAAGTGCCGAAACATCATTTGCTACTTAAAGTGGCCTCGTTACGTCCTCGTCCTCTGGTGGCCTTCTTATCATCTGCGGGCGTCGACTTTTATGATTTGCATAAACAACTGTGGACCGATGTTGTCATCATAATTCTCCCAGGCGAGGTAATCAATAAATTAAATTTGGACAGGGTAATTATTTATGGGGCGCCTTTACGAGAGATACCGTCACTGTTCTACTGTTGCCTGCTTGCTGCCGATGGGTCGATGGACTGATGGACCAAAGGGCCGAAGGGATCCCTATCGTCATTTTTCCGTTTCCTTTAGGGGATAAAAAACGAGGAAGGCCATCCCCTTGGGATTTTAAGTGGACCATAAATGTAAAACATTTTTGCCCGGCCACAGTCCTGCTGTGTTGGTGGGATTCTTTTGTCCCCCCCCCCCCCCCCCCCCCCTCCGCTACATCCGCCCAACCAAGCTGCCCTCAAATATTGCCAGATATCGTGGTTCGAATTACTCCCGCCTTTCACATTCACCTGTCTGTTATTTCGGCTCGAAACATTTCCACGTGAGACAGGCAGCGCGGGTGTAACGTGTACAAGAAATTATCAGAGCAAAAAACGAAAAAAATCTTATTTTTCGACACCATTTTGTATCCCTCAGGGAAAAGCCAACTTTTTCATGTTTTTTTTTGTGGGGGGGGGGGGGGGGGGGGGGGACTTTTTGCAGCGGCAGTGGCCATTAAAAAAATATTTTTAAGTGCCTGCCACACAATGGACCGAACTTTAAGCAGCCTCGAGCTCGACCTTTCAGTTAAAAAGGGATGAAATTGCTGTACGAGATCAGAGGCAGTCGACAGGGACGCGCCTATACCTGTCCCGGCTTCCCTTAAGTATTCAATTAAAAAATGTAAATTATTTAATCAGAAAGTTAAGTTTGAGGAAAGCATTAAAATTTAATTTCCACGAAAAGAGAAGATCTCCGGAAATTTTATGGAACGTAAGGCGGTCCATTTATTCAGGTGTTTAGGATACTTAGGGGGGAAGGATGAGGAAAAGCAGTAGTTAAACAAATGGTTAGGAAATATGGCCAGAAGTAGTTAATTGGAACACAATTTTTATGAGTTAAGGACTAAGAAGTTTTTAAAGACCCAGGTGTCATTCTTACAACAGCACTATCCATATACTCGTATATATAACACTTGAAAAGTATGAAAGGCTTCGTCAGTTTAGGAGGATCAATGGGCTAGATTTTTGTCTTTTGAAACAATCTTCAATTAAGCCAACAGGCCGACTTAAATAAATTTGGGCATAATCTGCACATATGTAAGTACATCGTTACATCTTTGGCTACAGTCGAGAGATCTTTTCTGTAAATACAGAAAAGCAGAGGACCCAAAATCGAGCCTTCAGGGACACCGCTAAAAACCGTTACAAAGCTCAAATATTCGTAAAGCAGATTTATTGCAACTGATGAGAATTTGTACATGTCAGAAAGCTTAGTTAGTAGTATAGAATGATTAAGAGTGTCAAAGGCTTTACTGATAATCCCTATCCAATAGACGCCACACTATCCATAGAGATTTTTGGAAATTAATCTGAACAAAGCAGCCAGCGTCATTATTTATTTAAAAATTTACTACAACTTTGAATTTGGGCTAATACTATAAAAACTTTATTTAAAAATTACTTCAGTAATCGCAAAAGGTAGGGTAGTTCTGATTATTAAAGATGCTTATATTAGGGTCCTAATGACAATATAAACTACCGTAAGTACTTTTGCTCGCGTCACCATTTTGAAAAAAAATTGGACATAAACGATTTTCTTTCGAAATATCTCTGTCGCGACAGTCAATAAATATTTGATAAAAGCGAAATACCAACACCACAACTGTTTTGTTGGCGGTACCAATTTAGCATTTACTTCCTCATACAGACGTAATGACTGCACACGAGAGCCTAGGAGCCTAAATGCGAGCACTAAAAATTAACTGTCATTAAATCCGAGCTGAAATCTAGTTTGTCAGCTGGAGTTGATAATCGTGTTTTAGTTGGTTGGTTAGGATTAAATGTTCAACATCAAAAGTAATTTTATCAGCCAAGTTTTTATCAAAATTGAGCCTAAAAAACATTATAAGAATATAATTTTAAGGACGTGATTGTAGCAAGAAAACGCCACAACCGACACAAGATATTCGCAATGCGATTTGTGAACGAATTCTTTTGTCATAGTTTGACATCCAAATGTGAAATGCTCCGATTTTTTCCTTTTTGGAGTCATCTCCCTATATACAAATTTAACTAATAAAAAATCGTTGGAGATGGAATCCCTATGTAATGAATATAAATATAGGAAAAATGTAAACATTTTAAAAAGTGATTTATCCGCATTTACACACTCTTTTAAAAATACTCGGTCGGACCAGATAACTAATTGAACACACTTGGTAAGTCGTTTTGTTGTAAAGAGTGCGGATTACACCTCTTGGCTATAGAAATTTTTGACCTACTTATTTACGTCCCTCGCATACCACTAATCCGTGCTACCCCTTCTTGAATTAACTTTCCTGCACTTATGCGTTGGGAAAACCAGTTTAATTCGTTTCTCATGCACCCACTTTTTCTCTAAGACGTTCGGTTCGGGGAATGAACTCATAAGAACGTGCTCAAGAGAGGAGAAAAGCACTTAAACGGCACCTTCCCATTAAATAATTACACATCAGGTATTCACACGGCGACACAACGCAAAAAAAAAATAAGAAAGAAAAATTCCAGCAACGAGGGACGGAATAAAAAGGTGGAAAAAAGTAAGTTTGAATCCGACTGCGACAACAGGGGATCATTCATGGGGATTAACGAAATCCCCCCTTAGTGGGATCAAAATGAAGGGAAACTTTTTCCAGGAAGTTTTTCCGCTGTACCTCCCCTTGTTCTCACGTACCACACCCATCCTCCACAACTAGTCGGGCAGGACCACATTTTCCGAAGCCTTTTTATTCCCTTTATTGCCACTATTAGGGTCCCTGAATATTCCATTCAAGAGAGGGCCATAAATAGAAATTACCAAGGCAAGTAACAAGCCTTCATCTGCTCAATTATTCAGGGCAGCGGGGGGGACTCTGCACCGAATGGATGGGAGCTATTGTTGCAGGTGGAACACCCTGATGATGTCGTTCGGGGAAGGAGGGCACTCCTCCAGTGTTCTCGGTGATGAAGATGAATTTTGGTCCAGTGCCCCTGTGCCTTTGAGCTGATTTGATTTGGCTGTGCAAAAGAGGATGGCCTAAAACATCGTTATGTCCTGCACGACGATTCGGGCTCTTGACCTTTTTCCTTATGATTTCAGGGCAGACGGATTTCAAACACTTTAGAGTCCTTTTTCCAGAAATTAACTGTAAAAAACTCGAGAAAGGGCACGAAAATGTTTTTCTACTTTTTTTTCTCTCTAAGGGGGCTGAGGAGGCTGGTGTTGAAAGGAAAGAAGCGCTACAGGCAACAAAAATCCGCTTAACTCCGCAGCTTGGCAAATGGAAAATTTAATTTAAGCCTCCGCCCAGCCCGCTCTGAATGATCCCATCGGAAGGTATCGCTCCACTGGCAATCTAAAGGTGCCCGTTTCTATTTTTTTTTTACAAACCATACCCAGGCAGGCACTCATCCTCCTGCGGGAAATGGTTTTAAACACAAAAACTTTCTGCCTCCATTCTCCCCGGACTTCTGCTGTCGAGTTAGTATACCTACATCCAAAATAAAATTCCAGTTGTCCTTTTGACGATTTCGCACCAAACAGGCTCATCTACCTCACCGGGTAAGTGTCCCCATCCAAAAGGCCTACTTCGTGCGAAAAATTTCGTACCCGAAACGAAACGCAACACAGCAGCAGCCCCCTCCCCCTGGGGAGAACGGTATGTTTGACTCAATTGCGAGACTGCGAATACGTAGTTTGGTTGTCGAGGGCCTCGAGGAGAGGACTTCTCAAAAACCCCTCAAACCCCCCGCAGATGAGCGCTTCAAATAGACAATTTTCGGGATAACATCAGCCCAGAGGGGGGATCGTACGCCTTTGCACTGTAAAATCAGCATTTAAATGCGAATCAAAGCAGAGTGGGAATTAAGAGAAAAATGCGCAAAAAAAAAAGGGAAAAGGCAGACATTTTTCGGGAGCTTGGGGCTTCCAGGAATGCTGATGTTGCCCTACTGCTTCGTACTGCTGCTCGTTGTACGATGAAAACCTGGGGAGAATTCCTTCTTCTTTGCAAGAGATTTTGTCGCCACGACACATTCCTTGGCGGCTTCGCTGGTATCACAGCAGATAGCGTTTAGCCCAGCAGCCACTTTCGGGGGAATCCCCAATTATGCACATTTTTTTTTGAGGGGGGGCCAAATTTACACACGTTCGCGAGCACGATGATTTTTTATTTTTTAATCTTTTTCTTTTCTTGGAGGCCATGGGGTGTTTTGCTGACGCGTCTCATTGCCCTTCGCGGAATTGAATGAATGAAAATCGGATTATTATCGCATAATTGCCGCACGGGTACTTTTGACTGCTTCACCTTCAGCTGGGGGGCAATGTGCAGTTTAAGGGGTTTGTCTTGAATTGAGCTAGATAAGGTTTCGTGTTGATTCAGCACTTTTATTTTTGGGGTTGATCATTTAAGGGAAAGGGGTACAAATTATGAGTCTTAGGAATCTAATATACCATCTTAAGAGTTCAGATTTTATCTGCTTTGAATTTTTTGTTGGAGCTCTGATTGCCATTAATGGCCAATTAATTTAATACACTTACTACGAAACGAGCAAATGGAACTCTACTTATTACATGACACATGGTGTTAGAAGTGGAAACGAGTAACGCTTCAACACAAAATTCGTAACTAGTGAAAAAACAAAAACTGATACATAAAGTATGCCAAAAAAAAAGTGATCCAGTAGAAGAGGTTAAGTCGGACCCCGTGATGTATAACTGTAAGGACCAAGGTGAAAGTGTGGACTAATTTCTCATACTATGGGTATATATGCATATATTGACCTCAGTGGGTAATGTTAATAAGGATGACTGATTTTTGGTGGTAGGATATGGAAGATTTTTGATCTGAAACATGTGGATTCAACAGGATGGGGCAACACGCCATACAGCTCGGATAAAAATGGCTCTATGTGCTGCGTTAAAAGTTCGATGGCTACAACAATTAATAATGGTGTGAATATTTTTGTTCTGGCCGCAGTCCCATTTTAATGGATACAGTTCCAGTTATAATGCTCAATTAGGGATTTTGGAAATTTTAAATCATACGAACTTTCAATGTCCATTTAATTTTTAGAGGAGTTTTAAAATAGCCTGGCCGGCGATTTTTCCTTTAAATCGCGTGGACACTGTCCTCTTGTTATGGGTATTTGGCAGTTTGATAGGCAGAACGCAAGACTGAAACATTAGGCGTGATCTACTTTCTAAACCATTCATACACTTTCTCCGCAAATCCTTTCGGTGCCAGGTGCACAAATCTTTCAACCGCTTAAAACCAATTATCCTTTTGACGCCTCATTTCCCACCAGGCACAATACTAAGTGGCAGTCTCAAGGAGGGAATTTTCAATCAATACCGTTTTTGCTCAATGCAAGTCCGCAAACCTGTCAAAGATAAAGCCAGTGCCCTCAAGTACCAGTCAGGATCCCTTTAAGTGATTTCAAAGAGCACGCAATCCCCGAGGTCCTTATTTAAAGGCAATAGACTGCCTGCAACTTGTTAGTGCCTTCACACATCCATTTCCAGCTCCTGAGGGCTGTAGCAGCCGTTAGCAATACCTGCAGCTCTAGAAGCAGCAACAAAACCCCTATCGAGTCTGTGGCCCACTAAGTCCTAAGCTGCAATTGCAAAGTAAATTAAAAACCTCTTCCTGCGAACACCTCGCGCTCCGTCCCACCGTCAGCAGGTGCACACGAATTACATGAATAAAAAAAGAAACGCTGCAGGAGTGAAAGTCGGAATAGACACGGGTGGGGATTGCCTGTTTACCGAAAAACTTTAGTTGCACTACATGAATTTTGGGTGGAGCAGCTCCTTCGTGCATCGCCTTCGGCTAGACACTTGCTTGCACCTTGTTTCGTTCCATGTTCGCTCCTTTCGGTGAGGGAGTATGTTATTCCCACCACCACAACCCGATGTGTCTTCCATCAGCGCAGCACCACCGCAGCCGTTTCGGGGAGTGCTCAGGTGTGTCGGAAGGGTTGTAACATCGACCACCACCGAGCCCTCGGCTCCTTGGCACCACATTTCGGGGTAATTGCTAATAAAATCTCCTTAAAGGTGTGTTTTTGATTTTCATCAGCCTCTGGTGGAATTGCTTGTAGGTCCCTCACCTCCCTGCCATTCCGTCCGTCGCCCCACAGCTACAATTCCTAGAATTCCTGTCGACGCTTGCTGGCAGGAAGTCAAAGCCACTTTAAGGCCAGCAAGCACAGATTATAGAGGGAACCTGCGAAGGAGTGCTCTTCAGGGAAAGTTCGAATCTATCTTGGTATAAGTCCAAAGTGGGTCGTCCATACACAGCAGTCATTTTATTGGCAAGAAAGTGGTGGGGGGGACCTACGAGTATGTGAATTGGACTATTCCCATCATGTGCAGAGCCTCTTTCAGGAAATGCATTCAGTGCATTTGAAAAGTTTTATGCAGTTCATTATCTCAGTCGTCTGTGTGAGGTTTTCTCAAAAACTTCCCGGACAAGTTACCCAAATGGACACTCATGATGTAACCTACGCTTTTAGACGCCCTCACATTCGAAGGAACCACTGGACCAGAATTTTTCTCCTTTTTCCCTGTGATTGCAGATAAACTTGGCTCTCTTTGGAGATATGCACAGCACACAGGTCTTGTGGTTCATTCAACTGACTTGTGTTTTTGACAGTTCGGGCGATATGCGTCCCAACTTGTCTTGGACCTAATCAAACCTCACCACTATTCGCTCGGATAATATTTGCCAAGTTTCTACCATTAATTACAATCCAAACCTAATCTTTGGCGATGCTACAGGGTAGCCGCACCCCTCCCCTCCCCACCCCACCTCAATCGAGCACTCTACCCCTCATACATCATAAACAATATCATCCCCGGGCAACTGGGTCAGATGCTGTGGCATTTCTTCGGGAAAATTATTTGCCGGGTTGCTTTACGAGAGTTTAATTAAATTTGTAGCCAGGAACCCCTTAAAATATCTGAAAATGGTTGCCCCCCACCCGAACCAGTCACCCCCGCAAGACCTGTCCGCTGGTTTTGTAGCAAAGGGCTATGCTGCTTAATTATGTATTTCATTATGAGCAATAAAAACAGGATCGCCTCGGCAGCGTGGATAATGAAAAAAACAGCAGAAAAATGCTACTCGGAGTGCCGCCATGCTATAGGTAGGTGCATGCCGACGAGCCAGAGAACCCGCCCGGACAGGTGGGTACATCTGCCGTGTCTGCTTCAATTCACTCTAATGAGCTCCTTTTTCATTCCACCCTTGCCAAGAAAGGTGTTAAGAATAATATTAACTGAAAATTTAAGAGACCCGGACCTGTATCAATGTAGGCGGGGGAGCTGCAAGATACCTACCAGTGCCCTGTAGGTGGTCAGGGGGCGTGTAGGAGGAACGGATAAACCACAGTCCCTTTGTTTTCCGTCTCCGCCTTCTGTTGTCTTTTTGTTTGAGCGATGAAAATTTTCCCTTTATGTTTTTATTCAGTAATTATCTTCCGGTCTGGTTGGTACATTTCTGCTCTCCCGTTGGCTCCTGATCGTCGGTGCCTGTCTCATACCTCCCCCCTCCCACCATCATTTCCAAGGAGGTTGTCTTGCTTTTGTCTTTTTCAATTCAAAAACATTTCCTTCGGCCCCACGTACAACTTTTGTGCGGGTGGGTAGCGGGCAATAAATTTGCTCCGGCGGTGGTAACATATCGTTTCGGAGGTAAATCTGGTAATGTCTTGTTCTGCCGGGGGTTTTACTTTTTTTACGAATGTGTAGGAGGCACGTGGATTTTTGTTATTGTTGTTGCGGCAAGGGAAATGAAATATGTAAAGATGTGCAGACTTTCAGTTGTTTCACAAAAGTACTAAAGTCGTTTTCTTTCCATGCTCCGAAAATTTGTTGCTTGCGAAATCATGGGAGTGGATAAGTCTTGAGATGGTCGGAGAAAAAAATTGCCTTTGTGGTGTGGGGGGAAGAATGATTTCTATAGCAGGGAGAGGTGGTTTTTTTCTTACTCTGTCGTTTACTTAAAAGGAATTTGTTTTTTTGAGTTTTCTATAGGTATAGACTTACATTTTCGCATCCACTGAATTTTCATGTCACATTTACTGTAATTGTGACGTTTATGATTCTAAAAGGTGGTGGAGTAAGCCGAAAGTGTCACGGCACCATTTTGTTTGAGAATAAGTTTATACAAATGTTAAATAGAATTTATCTTGTATTTTAAATCATTGAAAATTACATCAGCTATATCAACGTCTCTGGCCGAATTCCCATGAAAAACAATGGGGAACCGTCAGATCCGGGAATCATGAAAAACCAATGCAAATCACAATAGTCGTAATTGAGTATTCAATCACTTCTCACACTAAATTCGTAATCAGTGACCCAAAAAACACCCGAGTACCAATGTTTGTAACATTTTTATAAGTTCCTAGTTTGCCCGGACCCTGCGACCCCTTTCCTATATATCACAGCGAGGTGGGGGTGGTCTCATTAAATCAAGCATAAATTCATACACAATGCCCCCATATATCACTTTCACCTATTCCCACCACTTTTTTTCATTTATTTCCAATCGGCGGAGATATTCTTTTTGCCGTTCTCAAAAAGTTTCCAATTTCAACAACCGCAGTTTTTACATTAATTAATGTTTTCATCTAAAATTTGCCACACGAATTGCGCATGTTTTCTATTTTCTAAAATTATTTCCACACCCTTACCCTTATTTTCACAAAAAAGTAAACAGCAAACTCTTACCTCTTTTACTCTTTATTTCATTTTAGTAAAAAAAAAACTATTATTCTCTCTAAAATTTTGATGACAGATTCGCAATCAGCGACCCCGAAAACCTCCGAGTGCCCTTTTTCATAAAAGTTTAAGTTGAAGTTGGAAAATTCGCCGCCATCTTAAATTCCAGAAAAATGTTCTTTTGTCAGAAAACTTCGCGGGCGAGCGCACAACAGCTCATCCAAGTTTCATTGCAATCGGACCCAACTGTTGCCCAGATGCTCTTTCCACATAAAACGTCAGCTGACCACTCGCCAATTTGTCCGCACACACCCCGACTGTCCATACTGGAATTTCTCGGTAAACAGTTTAAGGCGATAATTTCAGTATCTCAACCCGCAATTAGCTAATCTGTTTGCATTGATAACTCCTTTGGCAGGCACTAGCCAGCACCTTCTCCAGCCCCGCTCAAATAAATTCCCATCATCTTGTCCTGACCAGGGAGAGGTCCGGTGAAAGGTTCCTCTATACGCCTCGGGGAATCTCTCTCGCAGGTACGAGAATCGACGAAGGAGGCCCCTGAATGATTGATGAATGCACTTAATGCGATTACTTGCACTAAAGTAGCGCCAAAGTATTAATTTATTCATTAGCCCGCTCCGGTGTTCGACTTATCCTCATGATGGGCCCCACCATTAGCAGAAGCCAGCGGGCTGAGCCCACTCTACAAATATTTTCCCATAAATTATGCTGATGACTTGCGAGTTCTTGACTACTGCTCGACTGTGGCCATGAGCCGCCTCGCCCTGCCATGCCGTTGGATCACTTCAGAGCCAGGCACCTGCCGGGATTGGCCCCCGAAAATCCTGAGGCTTTAATTAGGAAGTTTTCTTGAAATCGGAAGAATTTTCTGCATCGTCACCTGTCTGATAGGTCTCTCCAGTATGAGCCCGGCTGGGGCACAGTGGTGGGCGCCCCCATACACATTGCCGGTTATGAGGGGCAATCAGGACGGAATGTATCGGGCATATCGACCATATCCTGGCCGGGATTGGCTTGATTAAGTTCTGGAAGCTCCCTGCTCCAGTCGTGATTAATCGCGCCCCATTTAGAGTGGCGATGGCTCGTGGTTGTGGCGGTTCCGCAGCTTTTGCACGATCCATTTGGACAGTTTATCTTGCTCACAGGGGGCCCCGCTATAAAACACGAAGTGCAATTTCTAATTTTGACAAACGACGAGCAATTTATATCATTTTTCCGCATCCTCTGGCATCGCCCTTACCCTCTGCACCTTTCCATCCTGCAGCCGACGCCCGCCCGCCAAAGTCCCGCAAAGCTATGCCGGAATATAAATTTAAGATTATAAGTGCTGAGAGAGCAGGACGGCGCGATAACAAGTGGTTGAATATATTTCACAGCCCCAGAACGAAATGGATCCGCAGCGGGTGCGCCCTCCAGCACAAGGGTGAGCCCCCGGAAGGGGCCCAGGTTATCACGGCAGAAATGTAGCGTCGAGCCGGCTCCACCACTTCAGCACCATCCGAAATGAAGGAAAAAAGCTTTAAACGAGCTTCCAACTAAGATTTATAGCTGTTTTTAACCTCATTGACTTATCCATCGTTTTACATAAACGGGAGACAGTTATGGATCAAGTCGTTTAAATGACAAAGTGTTCCGAATGGTACGACGCTTGCCACAACTGTTAGTGGTTGTTCCACGGGTGGCAGTTACATATATCGCCCCGAAACCGCCTAAGCACTCCCGGCTATGATGGACTGTTCCACGGCTTTGACGGATTATCCTGTTTCAGTTCTGCTGCAAGTGGGGTTTTGTTTGCTTTCCCCGGATAGGGAAGTGCCAGCAGTCCCATCCAGCGCAGCATAACATACTTCTGCCGTCGCCGTCGTCGGAGGAATATGTTTGCATTCTGTGGTCGCCTTCATTAGTGAAGCGCATTTGTAAAGTGGTCACTTCTCACTCGTATCGGGGGAGTGAACACTTCGGATAAAACTTTTTAATTGAATGGGGGAAATAGTGGGATTCCGGGAACTATTTGATGTTCCCTTTTCAGGGTGAATGGAGAACGGAAGCGAGAATTTTTGGACCAACTAAAGTGACACTGGGAGTAAAAACGAATCACCATTGAAGGGGTATGGTATGGAGGTTCGATTTGAAGGGAAATTAATGTTTTTTTTTTTCAGCACTTGTAAAATTCCGCAGCCACTACGCTTAAGACTGGCGATCTCACAAAGAAATTGGTTGCGAAGCCATTTCTCTTTGAGTCGTTGAAATTAACAAATTCCGTAAAAAAAGGGAATGTCTGTAGTAAGCTAATTAGAGATCCCAGTTCACGACCCAAACCCAACGTCAGACATAAGAAAGAATTGAATTTCCTACCTATCGTGTTTTAATTCAATCTATGTGATTCAGTGAGAGAGAGAATTGTAAGTTCAGCAGCAACTCACCGACCACGTGGTCCGATCCCACAACAGCACAGCGGGGAGGCGAACGTACATACTTCTAGTGAGCATACCTTGTATTCTCTGTACCGTGTTTCGGCTGATCAGTGATCTGTCAGTTGTGGCAAGTTCCGGTTGACTAAACAAGCTGATGTTTTGTTTACAGAACTTTTCCGCCAGCGATAAAGGAGACTACTCACGTCTCAATTTTACTGGCAATATGCAGGGCCAATCAACAGGATTGCCACATTAATAGGCATGTTGAAAGAGCATAGCCGTGTGTTTGTGCAGGGACCCTGCCGTTCAGATCTGGAACTGTGTTCTTGCGTTTATGCTAAGAATTTTATCTTAAGCGATGTCGATGATATTTAATGTAATCATCTTCCATCCAATAAAATTCTCAATTCCCAACTTCAGAGGATTGCCATAAAATTTGGCCCCTCTGTTTTGGGGGTCACTGATCACGAATCTCTTATCGAAGTAAAAATCAAAGATAGTGGAATTTAATATCGAAATAGAAATTAAAGATGGCTGGTCCAATATGGCAACCAAAAAATCCCAAATTCAAAGGATTGTTATGAAATTGGGTCCTTTCACGTCTTCGGAGTTGCTGATCTCTTATTATTATTATTTTCATTATTCTACAACTCACTCCGATCGGAGTTAAATAGGTTAATAGTATGTTTAGTACTCAATTCCCTTGAAAAAATTATTCACCATCAAATGACTGAGTTTATTGCTGCAAACAATATTCTTTGCCGTGTGCAGTCGGGCTATAGGAAAATACATAGTTATACAACTGTCTTACTTAAAATGACTGATAATGTTCGTGATGCAAACGATAAGGACCACGTTTAAGTTAATTGACACTCTTGGATTTTTCTAAAGCATTTGCTGTTGTAAATGCAACTAGTTGTCAGCATTCTAATGAATCATAATAAACCACAGTGATTGCGTCAGAGGTATCACCACCTGTTCTTCTTTGCTGTGGGGTGCCTCAAGAATCGATCCTGGGTTCGCTACTATTTGTTTTGTTTGCTAATGATACTCAGCTCTTATACAGTTCCCCATTGGGTTTGGTCCTGCTTCCTTATCAACTGTTCATACAATGTATTAGGTCCGCAACTAAGTTCTCGCTGTTTTTTTTTATGAATATAAAACTTTATTATGAAAAAATGGTTACAAATGAGTTATTCAAAGTACTGCCCATCGCTAGCGACAACCTTTTCCCATCTTTCTGGCAGAGCTCGAATACCGTCACGGTAGAAGTGTTCGTCTTTTGAGGTTATCCATGAATCAAGCCAATTTACGATGTCGTCATATGAACGGAACTCCTGATTAGTCAGAGCATGTGCCATCGAACGGAATAAGTGATAATCGGACGGCGCAATATCTGGGGAATATAGCGGGTGGGGTAGGACTTCCCATTTGAGTGTTTCTAAGTAGGTTTTGACGGGTTTGGCAACGTGAGGCCGATCGTTGTCGTGCTGTAAAATCACTTTTTCGTGCCCTGATCGTATTGTGGCCGCTTTTCGCGCAGTGCTCGGCTCAATCGCATCAATTGAGTTCGATACCGTTCCCCAGTGATCGTTTCGTTCGGTTTCAACGTCTTTTCAGCGTTTTCGAAGATTTTCGGCCTTCCTTCACGCGAACGGTCGTCAACATCAAAATCACCGTCTTTGAAGCGACGGAACCAACCGCCGTTTTCTTCGAATGAAAAACGAAAAGCAACACTTCCCCGCAAATGACGATTATTTGGCACATAATCAGACATTTTCACACAACCAAAAGTATATGTTCCAAAAACAAAATCACAAATGTATCAAAGCGGCTTGCTTACCATATGTCTAAGCTTGGTTCATGACGTTTTAGTAATGCTACTACTTACTACTGGAGCCATCTATTGAAAAACAGCGGGAACTTAGTTGCGGACCTAATACTTCTATAATTCAGAAGTATATATAATAGATTCCTTGATTTGATTGATATTGCACCTCAACACAATTCCACGACTCACAGAGAAGTAAATTTTCTAGGCAATTTCACTAAAAGACAACTATTACTACTAATCCCGGCCAGACGTCATGACTGGATTGCCCCGAGCAGTTTCACTCAAATATAAATTCCTTTGAATCCAAAAGCATATCTTCTCTGATTACTATGAGCACAAGGAATTGCGAAATTTCGCTGCTTTAATACCCATGAAGTCTCGTAATTACCTCCCCTCAAATCCGAAGCATGAAATCACAAACATTCGGGGAGTGAGGCGAACATGTTTCATACCTCAGAACTTTTCCTTGCATCTGGCTCTCGTCGGGTATGTAGCCGCAGAGTGCCACACCCGACAAGTTCATTTGTATCAGTTGTCCCGCCCGCTCCCGGGTCTTTGGTCCGCCCCTGGTGTCGTCTCCCGGGCCTGGTACACGGATAAACTGTCACCCTGTGCCGAGTGCTCATATTTCATAAATTGTGTACAAATTCGCATCACTATAAATATCAAAACTTTGTTGAATTATGCTTTTCAGTGGGAATTAAGCTCGACGTTTTAATTCATGGTAAAGTCTCTGGGAGCGGCCGGGATATGCCCGGGACGCGGTGAAGCAGCAGCACGCCATAACAAGTTTTGCTCGTCTAATTGTGTGCACTTATGCATGCGTGGGTGGGCGGCAGAGCTCCCGATGGGGGCCTTCAACAATGCAAGCGGGGCGGCTGTTCCCAGTGCTAAGTGCTGCCTTAATAAACATCGCTGTTACTGGTGCTCCACTTGTGCCTACACAAATGGATTACGCCATTCAGGGAATCCTGCATAATATGCAATTAGTCAAGGGGTGGATCTGTTCTGCGCCCCTTCAAGTCTTCTTTTGCTGCCTCTTTGGCTGCAGAGAGCACCGTCGCCGCCGCCGCTGTCGCATTACCAGAACTGGGTCCGTCGGAGGGCGGCAGAGTGTCCCGGAAATGTCGAAGACCCTCTTAAGTCCCTCAAGGAGCTCCAGGCGACGGCATTCAGAAAACTGCGAGATACGGATTTGTATGGCGCATTCTGAGTTATTGGGGCTCGGGAAGGGCTTTATTAAATCGAGGACACCCTTCTTCCCCTAGCTACTACAAAGGGAGGATGCACGACTGGTGCAACTGCTAAATTTCATTTTTAGACGCAGAAATCCCAACAAAAAAAGGAACTCCAGTACGGCAGTTGCACTAGGAAAACATGAGGCATTTCTTTTGAGTGCTTTCCGGGATCTACCCACTAAGTAGGATTCCCATTCTGGGGTGAGCCAACCGCATCCTTGTCACATTGTCCTGTGCGTGAAGCTGTGCTCGTTACGCACCCGGGCGCGCCAGTTGTTCAGAAAAGCGAATTATTTCTGAGCAGTTCTTGCACTCAACAAGTCACTCAAGCACACACTCAGATAGAAACGAAAAACGTGTAGGACCGGCGACTGGCGTGTACCCTCGGGCTGTCTTCATATAGCCCACACAGAAATTACCCAATGCAATTCTTTCGCAGCACATCCTCTCGTCGGAGGAAGAGTCCTTTTTTTCCCTTATTGTTATTTCCACAAAACCTACAGCGGCGGTAAGGGTGCTGGAGGTGGCAACTGCCGCACATGTACTCGCCCGCAAAAAGCTGTGAAAATTCACCTGTGGGTTCGTCTGTTTTTCTTTGAATTCATGTCAGATAAGAAAATATGCAAACAACTTCTCAACCAGAGGACATGCAGGAACATCTAGCACACTATCCCCCCCCACCCCCACCCCCCCCATATGGATACAAAGTACTGCTGAGTTGACAATTTTTTCACCCTCTCCAGACTCTAGTCGGGGAGTCATGAAAGCATCTTTTGTTTCTATTATGGCTCTCCTTGCGTCTTTCCCGTTTTTTGTTGGAGGGCCATGGAAAAAACGTGTACTATCCAGTTGCTCGTACTCAACCCCGGCGTGCATTGTCACCTATTCGGGACTGCTGATGGCACAGTTACTCGTTGTAACTACACAATTTTTCCATCTGCAGTGCGAAACACATTTTCTTTAACTTATGCTACATTTCTTGGAAGGAACATTTTGTTTTCCTTTGCACTGCTCTCGTCATTTTCACGATCTGGTGCATTTTTGATCCTGTCGAACCACTCAATATTTGCCCCTGGGGTGGATCAAAGGAATTATTGTGTTTTTTGGCATTTGACGGCTCTGATAGGAGCGCTCTGGGATATTTTAGAAAACTTGAGTGGAAGGAAGGAGGTGAGAGATGGTCTTTTTCATTTGTTTGAAATTAGAATAAAACTCACATGTCCCGCTCCAGGGATCATTCCCTCAGTATTGTTAGCATTGACGTGATGTTTTACATACTTTGCATATGTCTCACCTGTATGATTACAATTCTTGATTAATTGCTAAAATTCCCCGGACTTTTCAGCATGACAATTATCCCAAATACACCTCCAAACATATGCAGGATTGACTAGAGAGGGAAAATTTGAAGTGATCAACACACCGCCGCACATTCGCCGCACCTTAACCCTATCGAACCCTTTGTATGTTATTATTGTTGTTATTATTGTTATTATTATTATTATTACTTTATTATTTCCCATCGCAGCATATCTCAACAGAAAGCGTATTAGACTATCGTCCTAGAGAACCGGGTTTGATTGCAATTTGAACTTTGCCAAATGTTTTAAAAATCATCATCATAGTCCAGTCAACGTAGTTAAATTTCGATCTGAAAGTTATGTATCTAGGTGTACTGATGACTTGTCGAGAAGATTGGGTCGTGAGGTTATTTCCAAATAACTCGGAAACCGTTGAAGCTAGGACGCTATTTACAAAAAAAGGTTTTGAAAATTCTTAAAAGTACTACATCTTTGCTGCTACTCATTTCTTTTGTACACTGTTGTACAAAAAATTAAGTACAACTTCGATTACTTATATGTGGCCGTTTGCGAGAATAAAACTTAAAAAACATAACAATTTCGGGCAACAAATAAACTTTATTGTACAATAATTAAATAAACAACACACTGTACGAAAAAAATTAATGGGAACAAAGTTGTAGTACTTATGAAAAGCTTCAAAGGCGTTTTTTAATTAGCCGTCTAGCTTGAACAATTGCCGAGTTATGTAAACAAAAAAACCGCCGGTGGCATATTTTTCAAGATGGCGGCGAATCCGACTAACCGATGTTCCCGAAAATCTTACCCGAACACCTACAAATATCCCCCTATTATCTCTCAAAAGATCGCAGACGTCGCATAAATTTATTTTCTAGCATAAGTACATAGTGAAGGGACTATCACGGGTAGAAATAGAATTTTTGAGACTTTTTGTAATTTATGGACCACATGCGTTCGAAGTAGACAGTTTCACTTACGGTCGTTGTGGAGGCTTCTTGGTATTACAATTTTAATGGGTCAGGTCAGAAAGGGGTGCTCTACATAGTTATTGGCCAATCGATTCATTAATTGAAACGCCACGTTTTGGCACTTTTTAATATACAATCGATCGCTTTCAGATAATTTTCTTCCAGTGTTTGTAAGGCGATTTTGTAAAGTATGTCAATCACAATAGGATTTTCTGAGGTTGACTCAATACTACTCTGAATTATCGCCCCTGTCATCATCGGCGAACATCTGTGAAATGTTATTAATCTCATCATCAGATGTAAAATATAAAACGAGCTCATAACTTAAAAAGTAAAGAAGAAAAAAAGGAATCCCAAATATTTACTTTGTAATCGTGTTTTGTAATTGTCTGGCTGAAATGATGATCTCCACAAATCTGCGATTAATGATAGGAGTGCTTATGTCACGAATACAGAGCACTCGGCGTATATGTACTTAAGTACCAACTCGCAATTGACCAGTATTTTAAACTTCCCATAAAAAGTGGGTGTTGGACTCAATCTCTCTTCCATTCCCCAAGGTTCTACCCTGAAAATGTGGGGCGTGAAAAACATCTTTAGGTTTTATAATGTGGAAGAGCAATTATTTAAAGCTATAGAAAAAGCTCCTGCTTGTAATTAAGTCGCATCACAGCACGACTACATTACTATCAGCAAAGAAGTAGACATGAACTTTGTATCGCATTATCCCACTGCAGTTCCCCGGAATGTGGACAGTGCGCGGCCAGCCGGCAGGCAGGATCATCAGTGGCCCCCCTCGGGAATCATCAGCAGTACAACAACAATGGGCACTGCTACCATCCATCCCGAGCTATTTTCTTTGCTCAGTTCCCATTTAATATAATTCTTTCCATTTTTTGCTGTTTAACTTTTTATCCCTATTATCCTGTCGGGAGATTCCGAGCCAGGCCCTAACTATAGCTGTCTGGCGGTGCCAGCTGGGAACACATCAGGCCGTCACATCACACGCCATCCTCCTCCAGTATGAGGATAGAAGAGAGAATGTGCCTCGGCAGTGGCGACATTTACTGAAGCTAATAAAGCACCCTGCGGTCAGCCACCATTCCA
The DNA here is from genome assembly GCA_947538895.1 of Neoitamus cyanurus. Lineage (NCBI taxonomy): Eukaryota > Metazoa > Arthropoda > Insecta > Diptera > Asilidae > Neoitamus > Neoitamus cyanurus. The sequence continues at coordinate 11,308,667 of OX384544.1, read as the reverse complement.
TTCATAACAAATGCAGCAACTTTGACAATGTGACAGTGGCGAAGTATTTGTCATCCTCATATTGTGCCCGAAGAGCAAACGTGGCTGCTGCGATGGATGCGGGCTATAGCTGGGGGGAGAGCGGTAGAGGCGGTTGAAAGCAAACAGAAGGACTCAACCCATTTTCGGGTAAAATGGCCATACATTACATACGGGGAGGGCTCAACGACCAGCTAGATAGTCAGACAGGGCTTTTGTTAGTATGTTTTTCTGCAGGACACCTGCCGCGCCTTTTACCCACATATTTGTATGCTAAATACTGGCCCACTCGATGTAGAGTGCACTTCGTCTAACTGACATTGTTTTTTTTTGTTTTTTGTTGTCAGCCACCCTGTGGGCCAGGTGTGTTAACAAAAGAAGGACTAATTTGATGGTCAGAATGGCGACAGTCCCCCAATTATGGTACAGCGCTATAGTGCCCTATCCTCGCCCACACGCGGCTTTTCCTTTATTTGGCGAAAAATAAGCAGTTTTGGGGGCCCTGATAGCCAGCTAAGACCCTTTTCTACCTAATTGAGTGCGGCAAAGCATAAAGGGCCTGCTGGAAAAGTATTCGCACTTTCCCAGCCACATGCTTCCCCTACAATTCTTGATGTCGTGCAATAGGTAGACAGTTCCTTCCACTGCCCGTCTCACCCATCGCAGCAGAAGACATTCATTCTCCGTCCATTACTCGTTCAGTTTTTTTTTGTTCCCCATTTTCTTGGGTCCTCTTTGTAACATGAATCTTAGCTTCTCAGTTCCTATTTTTCTGTGCTGTCTTCCTCCGCCCTCTGGGTCGGGGAAAAATGAAAGGCTTTTGTATTGTTTTGCTTGCCGTCCTCTGTCTCCCCTATGACTTAGGGCAAAAGAAATATTCCTAATTTGACAGCAGTGTCAGAGACACGCTCTTTCTTGGACGACTTCCTTTTTTCTTTATTTCGTCCGTTTTTTTGTTTCCTCTCCGACTGTGCCCATAGAGAGCCAAATTAAGGATACGTCAAAAAATAAATGCCTTAATGACAAGAAAAATACAAACAGAATAAATCTGGATGAGGGAAATAACTGTTTGTCTAACAAAGAAGTGCGGTAGGTTTATGAGATAGGTACCTGTCCTGCAGGAAAAAGTTTGGGGAATTAATTTTTGAATTGTTTCTTGGAAAGCATCTCTTACAAAAAAACGTGCCAGAAAAGTTTGAGAAGGTATTCGAATCAGCCGAATACTACTAATAGACTTGATAATCGAATCGAAGTCATTTTGTGATTTTAATTTAATTTAACGATTCCGATCCGCCACAATACATTGATTTTTATTTACTTAATCAGCTGGTATAATAGACCAGTTGACCAGCCAACAAATTTAAATCTATTTAGTGATGTAAATGATCTGTCTCTTGAATCGCTTAATTAATTAATTATTTTTGTTATACATTTTGGGAAATGAATAAATGAAATGAAGTGATTAAAAAAATTCAATACTACGTATCCCAAAAAACCATCATTAAAATTTCAGAAAAATGGGCACATGAAGGATTTTTGGGTAGCTGATTTTAAGAATTAAGTGATGTTTCAATCCCGCCAATTTTTTGCACCAACGAAAAGCAAGAACTTCTTTCTTAAATCCTTTAAAATCCGTCAATGGCAAACTCTATACTGCTTTAAGATTCAAACAGGGTTCAGAAAACATATTCAATTTCAGTTTCACGGAAATTCTTCAATATTTTCCCATATGCCATGCAATCCAAATGTATTCAAAACTGTTTGGGAAAGGTTTGTGCAGAAAAGTCGAGCAAAGGTAAGCCAGCCCAATATGCAAAGATGAATAGATAAACCAAAAATAAGGGAAGATGGGAATCCCTCTTGAAAAGCACAACCATAAGGTCAGCATCGATCGATCCGGGAAACAAAGACGTTCCACCGACCGACACGTGCAGCTCCAACTAGAGGGCGCAAAGGAGAGCAAAAACATAAATCTGCACAAAAAAAGGGATGAACGAGTCACAAGATCCTGCATAGGCATAACATAGCTGGATTGACTTCTGCCAATCTCAGTGCTTGGAAGATGTCCTTTTTTGCAAGGTGTCTCCTTTCAATAACAATAAAGGAGTCTTTCAGCGCACGGGAATCCTGTGCCTCGAAAGGGAATAACCCTGCCTGTAGCACACAACCCCGGAGCGGGGGCTGTTCTGTATAGTGCGTACAGCTCGGTGCACATCTTTTGTGTACGTTCTATGAAAAACGCCCAAGTTCAATGCGATGGGGAAGCTGTGCACACCTCACTGATGGAGCTCAGCACCCATCCCGCTCCAGGCGAGGGGCGAGGGATAAAAATTGCTCGTTGTGTGCAGAAATGTTTGCGCTAATAAAAAAAGGGAATTCCCTTAAAAATATAGTGGCGGGGAACTGTGTTCTGAGCTGGGCTTTGTTACGTGAACACGTTCACGCCGTTTATTTGACGAGTCTTCTGGCTGGGCCTCAATCGAGTCCTTGGTGATGTACCTCTTTTCCCGGGGTGGTATACTCATCATCACGGCTCGGGTGCGCCAGCGGTGGACATAGCTTGCAGGCATCCGGGTTGGCATCCCGGTAGTGTTAAAGGATATTTTTTGTGCGACAAAATAGGCGAAAATTGTACCCGGGGGGTGTAAGGAGGCTAGACTTTGATAGATTCATGTCCTTTTCGCCCATTTTTATCCTTCTGTTCGCTCTCCCCTCTTCCCTGCTGTTGAACACGTTCCCTACTGCTTCTGGGGCAAATATCAAAGGAACATGTCGACAACGAGGAGTCCTGGGAACGTTCGCCGACGGAAAAATGATATATGGGTGATTGATTCCTTTCGGGTGCTTGAATAAATTTTTTTTTTCTGTGAGAACGGCTGATAAAAAAAGAACGCCGAGTCTACCGAGCACTGCAATTGAGAGTCTTTTTGTGAAAGGGGCACCAATTGTTGGAGGCTTTATTTGCTTTGATCGAACGGGGCCGGGGTCACAAATCTGAACGTGGAGCTTCAACGAATTCGATGTGGGAAGTTATTATTTTTGGATTTCGGTAACGGGGAACAAATGTGGACGGAAAGGGATGAGGTCTAAAGAAAAAAAAATTACCTAACTCACTGAATCCGGAAATTAGGAACTGAACTGCATTGGATCAATTGCTCTTCTTCATGCTATGGGTTGGTTCTATAGGCAGTTCAATTTTCCGCAATTAATTCCAATTGTATAGAATATTCGATATTTTAAATTGTTTGAATTTTCATAACTGGAAATAAACCAAATACATCCACAAATGTCGAAAGTTACAATAAATAATTAATAGTCGCATAATCCATTCATTTTCGAATTTCAAAAATCGTATAATAAATATAGCATAATTTTGGCAATTTAGAATTATTAATAAATTACTGCCCATGCAAAAACTTAGTAGTAGAAAATTTCAGATCTGTGCAAAATTTGTAATTTTGATTATTTGCATTGCAAAATAGCGGGAAAGAACAATAACGATATTAATTTGGAGTATATCTCTTGTATTTGGTGAATTTGTAATGTAATGCAAATTCCGTAAAAAAATGGGAACCACGATTGATTTAATTAATTAATTATTTAAACTAATTATTCACATGAGGCAATAAATTAAAAGAGAAGTTGTCCCTAAAGTTCAGTTTTATGAAAACATCCGTGCAAAACGCACCATCAAAAAGAAAAAAAAATATTACAAGGTCTAGAAGGCACAAAGAAATTATAACACACAATTCTGATAATGAAATTTATTAATTAAAAGTTTCCTCTCCACACCTCAGCACCCTAAAGCCATTCGAAACTGCTTCTAAACACGAAATTTCCTACTTATTTTTTTTTTTTCAAAAGTGCAGACAGCACGGCCTAATTATTAGATATTTTAATACACTACTACAACTTGGCTTTTTAAATGATATTGTTCGTTGGATTAATTCATATCTCACAAACCGTTCTTTCGACAAGGCTAAACTGTACTTTACCTTTTCTGACGATATTCGTATTCTGCTTGGTGTTCCACAAGGCTATTATTATGGTCCCTTGCTATTCACCCTTTTCATGAACGGCTTGTTTCATGTTATTAATAATGCACATGCCTTATTTAAAATTCGAATAGATCAATCAAGTCTTTATAAAACGTGTATAGACTGCAAGACACTTCGAACAAAATTTATGATAAGCGTCGTGAAACGTCTGAATTAGCATCAGTTCAAGCATTATTGACATGATTGACTAAAACATTTAAAAAAACGCAAGAATAAATCCTGGAGACAATTCTGTTCTTATTAACATAATTAGCACGATCAATACATTTCTGGTACTGAAGATGCCTATAACGAATATGTTCACAATATGAATGAAATTTTATTTAGGGAACCCAAACAGTTTTGGAGATTTGAATTGCCAAGATTTTTCGTGTTTTAAAATTGGACTTCTACGCTCTCCGGCATCGTTTGATCCGGTTTGCAGTACGCGATCTTCCTTGGAGTAACGCCCTAATCTTACCCCCCTAAAGAGATCTACTTAAATTTATTAATCTTGACATGAAGGAAAACGGACGGAAAATCTACAAAATTGTTTTCGCTTTGGAATACGAAATTTTTGAGAATAACACAACACCGTATCAAATTAAGGTTACAATGAACCTACCTCATCCATGTCCCCTTGTTTCAATGATAAGTTTGATTATTTAGATTTTAATTTTACGAGACAACGTGCTAATTCACATCTTGTTTAATTCAGTTTACATTGCCTCTAATGTTCTATCCTTAGCTCTTTTATTTTTGTTCTTTTGTAAAGTTATCAGCCATTGATGAAAGTAAATAAATAAATTATTGCAAGTTAACATACGTCGACGTCTCAGGAATCAAAGTAATAAGATGTATAATGTAATTCAAGGTGAAGGGTGAAGCTGCCATCTATCGGAGGGTCCGTCCACGCCAACTCCATCGGCAGGATTTCAAGTAAATCGATGACATTTGATAGGGAAAAAATCCCTTGTAAGCGAGCAAGGTGTCTAATGGGATCTCCGGTATGTTTGTAGCCTTTAAAAAACGCAATACCCTTCCTGTATCCATATCAGACTCCTCCCCCACTACGGCTGTAACTCAACTCAATGTTCGCCAGAGGGCTCGTGTTACACTTGAAATTAATTTTGATTGATTGAGAAAAAATGCGATGACGTGTGGCAGTCCTTTGTGCGAGAGCGCCCAAAGGGTTTCAGGTTACCTTTTTGTGGCCCCCGCTTTATTGCCATCTCAAACCATGTCCCAGCCTAACATTTCTTATTCAGAATTCAGACAATCTCTCCCTCCGTTTTCCACTATACCCTGAGCGCGCCGTTTTGGCTTTTAAACGTTCCAAAAAGACTTTTTGCTTCTTCGGTGCCCTCCAGCAATATCACAGATCCGGGACGATATCTCGGTGGGTACTATGTACAAAAAAAGCAATGAACGACGGGATGGGGGAAATTGAGCCCTGATATGGGTCATGTTGATATATCTCGCCCAGGAATGTGGCTTGCCATCTAGGGCTGTGTGGGCTAAGCGTTATTGCTTTCCGGGAGGTGCACAAATACACTGTCCATTTACCTTGTTCTCGGAGCTGATAAAGGATAACCTCAGAAGCAGGATATCTGATGTTTCTGTCTTTAAAAGTTATTAAAAATAAGAGAATTCTTTTGAGTCCTTTCCGGAAGACGAAATCTTTACCGTCAGTTCGTTTTCTCTGTTGCTCTTTTTGCACAGGGTTCTGAATTATTCAAATCCTCTGATCCCGGAATACCTTTAGACACAATAATTTTTTTTCCCCGTACACGTTCTTCCCCCCCAGTAAAGGTGAACCGTGGTGGTGGAAAAGAAGGGGAGCAAAAGTTGATTTCATCATTTCTGCACGTGCACTTTCTTTTTTTTCTTTTTTTGGAAAGTGGAAATATCCGAGGACTGGACAGGTAATTCCAAGCCCTTCCAGTGCTGTTATTATGACCAGAGGCACACAATTGCATACTTGGACACGCTCAAAGGCTTTCTCGTTCCTTTGAAGACGGAATAATTCCCTTGAAGAAATATTCTGGGCGTAGAAAATTATTTTGCCATCGCTGAGAAGTTTATGAAATAAAAATTCTCTGGCTGGACTGGCACTCTGGTTCTCACTTGCTCCTTACTTGCCCTGTCCCGTCTTGCCACTGTGCGCCGAAATAATTCAATTTCCATCGCTTTTCAAATGCCTGAAAAAAGAAAATTGTTTTTTTTTTCGAAGAAAGAGATTTCGTCTTGTTCACATTTTTTCACTTTTTTTTTCGTACTTTATATTAAATTTTTGCACAACCTAAAAAGGATCATCCTCTCGTGGAAAGCGGAGGGTCCCTATATAAACAAACGAACCTTTCTCAGATGATAAGTGGATTTTAACAGAAACAGACACAGGATGGCGCTGCCAGACGACGCCGTATACATGCACGTGTAAATATTTGCATGTTTAAGTTAATGTACACATCGGGGTGGGGGAGAGATGTGCAGATCGTGTAGAAGGCCTAGGACCAAATTTTGCACGTTAAAAAAAGGGCAGAGCCCTAGTGTATCCTCTAATGGGATTCGAATTTGAAATTTATTTGAGCAGACACTTTTCTCACATTTTCACCATAAAGTTTGCCCGGCCCCTGAGTAGGGTGACTGCTCATAAATTTGCATTTTCCCTGCTTCTTGATAGGAAATAGATGAGCCCGGGGAACGAAGTCGGGATGAAAATATGAACCTAACTGAAGTCATTGAATAATTTTATCCGGAACTCCATACCGCCGCCATTCCATTCCGTGCGGTTGTGTCTTCTACGGCTGTACGACTCTCAGAAGTATTATCGAATTTTTTGTGACAGATGTGAGCCTGGCAATAATGGGGAATTGATGCGGATGGGTGATATCCAGGAGGAGCAAAAAAAAATTAAATTCATATTTAATAATAATCACTTCTGGCAAAACCCCCTCTAACATAACACAGTATGAAAATTAATGCGCTGCATTCAGTTGGACGCCAACTATGAACTCGTTAATAAGACTCCTCACGGAAACCAATCGCCTCACTGCTACCGGGCATTTCATCGTCGCACCGGGGCCCCAATGAATACTTAACACCTTTCCGTTTAATAGGGTCAAAATGACCCTAAGCCCCTTTCGCTGTGCATGACGTGATTAATATTGGAAAGTATGCACTTCCACTGAATTCAACCAGAGAGGAGTGAAGCACATGAATTCTAATGGGGACAAATGGGCTCCACCGTCCGACTATGGCCGCCAGTTTAAATAATTAATATTTTGCCTCAAATAACTGATTAGGTTGTGCAGATTGGATTTTGGGGGCACGAAAATAATTGCAATTATTAGAGGGGAATTATTGCGATCATTTTGCGGACAGGCAGTGATTATTGAAGATAATTCCGCGAATAATTCCCCAAGGGGGGGCTTAGGGTCAATGGAGCATTCATGAGCAGTTTTAACAGCCAGTGGCACCGCTGTTAAAATATATATTTTATTTTACACCATATTGCTATGCAGATGTTATTGGCCCCACAACACAGAGGGATTACATGCCGGTAAAATTATTAAGTGTTTTCCGGGCTATCAAAGCTAATCTGTGACGACCCCCTTTGCTGCCCTGTAATTTTCCATAAATAAGAAATTGAGTGTAATTTATAGTTTTACGTTAATTGGTATCGTTGAGGGATTAGACGGCAGGTAATTACATGATACCCACCCGAAAGGTTTCATTTTTAAAAAAAACTGTCACGAAATGTTATTTCCATAAATTTCATGTCTGTGTGAATGGTAAAATATAGGAAAATAGTTGGAAGAGTGTCATAATTATGTTAATGCTGTAAGGCAGTAACATATGTTCCTTGAGATTTTTATTCGGACGCAAAGGCTTATTAAGGACGTAAAATATCAGAAATATCAAAAACCAAAGCAAGTTTAATTTCAGAGAAGAGTGGTAAGAATAATAAATTGAGTCTCGCTGTATTTCGAGAATTTGTTGTTATACCTGTTTTGAACTTTCTGCATGAACTGAACTTCACATATATTTGTGCGCTGTTTGTTTGATAATTGTTTAAACAATGAAAAACAATTTTTTTAGGCAAATTTGAAATAACTCAATGAATTTTGAAGCAATTTTACTCAAATTGGTACTATAGGGGTTTTTGACGTCGCTGAACAAAAATATGTTATAAAAAAATCTAACTGACTGATCAGATATGGCCGTCTTGTTGTAAAAGAATAATAAGCCAAAATTAAAATCCAACTCGATGAATTTAAAAGAAATATGATTTGTATTAGCTGCGTTCGACTCGCTACTGCCTCAGTGAGCCGGCTTAGTTTGCTCAGTTTTACTCGAAAAATACAATTTTAGACTAAATCAAACTTGACTCTAACAACTCGATGTCTTGTTCCTCGACAAAAACAAAAAAATAAAATAAAAAAACCAATTGGGCTGTTCAGACAACTAGTTACAGAACAAGTAGAAGATGCTACGGTACAAAATAAGTCAGCTTTCCTGCAACCACACTTACTGCAGCCAGTTTTGCATTCACTTTTTGAGTCCGGAGATCTTACATTTTGCATATTTGTAAGTGGTTCCATCGCATTCCATCCATTTTGCGTTTCTTACAACTTGAACTTTATGAGAGAATTTTTTTGTTTATTGTTTGTTTTTTATTATACATTACCTCGTTCCTTTTCTTTCTTTAAGTGCTTAATGGAAAACAGTCGAAAATCTCTTGTGCTTCCCAACTATTAGGTTAACTTTGACTAAAATTACCGAGCAGCTGTTCTTGCGTGTTCTATCTCTCTCTAACATTCAAATATGATATTTTCGATCCAATATAAAGTACACCAAAAGTTAAACTAATATTTTTATTTTAAACAAGAACTTGGATTTTGGAGCAAAAGTTTGTTGTTTTTTTGGTTTTAGGTAAAATTCTATTATTAGTTCAATTTTCTAAATAAAACCATTTAGGCCATCTTAAAATAAAGGTTTCAAGCTATAAAAACTGCTATAGTTAAGTTTTAATATCACATTTTAAACTAGAGTTTTTGGTCTTTGAAGCATAACCTAAAAATTCAAATTTGTCATTTTATGAAATCACGAAATAAAATTTTAAGATTTTTTTACATGGCACACATGTTGAAGTGTCGAAAGTAAACTGTAAAAATTTCATGTTTATCTTAAAAATTAAATAATGGCATTTGATTAATTGATTTTATAGAAAATTCTATCATCAATCAGATGAAAAGTTGTAACAAATTTAGTGTAACCCGCTCGTGGTTGCGTTCTCCTCGAGCGCTAGCACTTCAGTGTCGCCGCCTCACATTTTCGCACGTCAGCAAAAAAATTCTGCAACTTATAGTTTTTATTTTAAAGAAAAAACGTATACACCATTTTTATGTAAAAGTTTCCATTCTTTCCAATGGCACCATTAGTCTTTCAAACTAGATACACCGTAAGGGTTACCCCACAAGGTAGTCGGGTATAATCTTAAAATTCAAACTGAGAGGAAAAGGGGGTCAAGCATTTTCACAATATCGTGCACTATAAACTCATTAATTACATAATGAAAGAAGAAATATGGCAACGTATTCAAATTAGAAGTAAAAGTAAAATAGTAGACATCTTCATCATAAAATAATTTCGAAACTCCTCACAAAACCATCCTCCCGACAATGCTGTGCCTCACTCGGATAAAATTTGTTCAAAAATCGGAAGTCATACCCACGCCAATATAAAGAGCACGAGATCGCGAAAAGTTTATCGTCGGTCCCAATCCCCTCCGTATTTTGGACTGGTGGGAGCAACCTGTTAGACGTGGCATGTCTCTACCCCATAACCTGGCCACCACAATTCATCAGCAATAGCAATAAAAATAATAATGCTAGCCGAGTGCAATAATTCTCCATGGTCTTTCAGGTTGTCCAGGTCCCGCTGCTAATTGTGGCAGTTCTCACTTTCCTCGTACGGCACTCGAACCAATTCACCTGAGGCAATCGGGAAGGAGTGGACTATGGGGAGCTGGACACGTCTCGTTTGTCGCAAACATAATTTTTCTACGGTATGGCGACGGCGTGCTTTTTTTTTTGTTTTTTTGCCTGAAGGTGGGGCAGGTGGAGGCTTGGGTGATAGTAGCGAGGGCGAAGGTGTGGGCAATGACGACGTTTTAGCAAAATTGAGTTGAAACACGCGAACCCTTCAAATCCACTCATTTGTGAGTGAAGGAAATGAAAAATTCGATTTTTTTCCCTTTGGCTGCGTTTCCGTCGCTTTGGCGAGGCTATCGATTAATTGGAACGCAGTGAGTGCTCACCAACAGCCGAGCGGAAGTGGAAATCCCTTCCAACTTTCCTCAACATTTTCTCGAGGATCGCCCAAGGGTGGCCCAAAGGTATCTGGTAGGTTTTGAGCAGCAGAGATGCAGGTGAGTGCTTCACTTTCTGTCAGCTTTGTGAAAAAAAAATTGCATTCTTTTCTATCCTCTGATTCTAAGATTCCGGAAATCCCGGACTGGATTCATTCAGCACATCTTCAGCCCACTCCCCCGAGTACAGTAGCATACCCTGGCCAGGAGCCTAGCTCTTTCGCTAAGTGTTTTTCGAATATATCCCAGCCGTGTCCCTCACCCTCGTCACTTTGCTAGACGAGTCTCATGTGTACACAAATTGAGTAAACATGTCTCCGGTATCTATACGTACCCCCGCGCGCCTCCCCCTCTGAATATATTCTGAGGCAATTCACCAAAAACAGGAAAGGATTTACAGTCGAGGGCCATGTACACGGTTGCATGTGATATAAGATGTGTCCCACTTCCTGGATATGTTCGAGGGAACGCGCGCGGATATCCCCACCGAACATACGTGCCAGTACGTTGTGACCCAGCCGGGCATGGGAGCTTACAACACGGGGCGGGAGCAACGATATGCACTTTGAGCAAAACCCAAAAACTTAATTTAGTATCACAAATTTTGTCCTAAATTTTGTTTGCGTATACTGCAGGCACAAGATATCAAGAAAGGGTGGGAGAGCCTGGAGCCTTGGGGTGGTCCTCCTCCAGGATGCAGCCATTTCGTCGGGGTCGGGTGCACACGGGTGACACATAGGACAAAGGAAATAAAAATAAAAAAACTAACGAATATTTGTCAGCCCAAAGGAAAAAATATCTACAAAAATTGTAGTCAGAGCACAAGGGCGTGCATGGAATGAGAAAAAAAAAAATCAAATGTAGTGGGGTTTTTGGGACGGATCAGGGGCAGGAAAATGGCTGGTGAAAACCATCCAAGTCAGGACTATCGACCCGGCAAGGACACGTTTCATACATATTTTGTTCGCCGTTCAAATTTTCCTCGTTTTTTTCCCAGCCATGCCAGCTCGACTCGATTCTCTCTCTTACCCAGGACAGATGTGCACAGAACGGCAAAATTGTTATAAAAATTTTAACATCCTCCTCGTGTCCTTATGCCCTGTAGAACGAGAACGAACAGGCCAGGGTCCTTGCCGGGAATGTGCATCTCTTCCTGATTTTCGACTTAATGCTACAGTTTACAAGGATTTACTTTTCCTTCGACTCCAAGCAATTTTTCCCGATGAGAGCACGACCATGCACACGGTGTTTGGGCCCCTCAATGTGTTGCAATGTTTGGGGATTTTTCGAAAATTGGCGAACATTACCGGTAACGAGGCACAGAGCGAAGAAGAAGGTGTTTATTTCTAGCTTTGTTTTTCGTTCATTTTTTGCTAAGGTTTCTTTTCTTGTTTTTTCCGTGATTCGTTTGAACACAAGCGACTGCTTGCATGTGTAGAAAGCAAAGACGTTAAGGGGCTGAGTGGTGAGGTACTCAAAACTCAAATACGCGGCTAGAGTACTTTGTTTGCTAATTTTATTAATTTTGGCAAACAAAGTACTCTAACAAAAACCAAAAAGGACGACAATATTTTCTTATTTTGCTACGGCTAAAAGATCTTTCAACTCAGATTGATATTCAGCAGTGGGATGGGTATAAAAATCGGGAACATTCATGTTTTCGGAGTCACTGATCTTTATTCTATTTGTACATTATGTGATATAATATGAATTTTGCGTAGGAGTTTCACTTCTCTAGTGTGTGGTAAAGTATAATAGCAACACTCTTTTGTGGGCATTGTTCTGGATAGCAAAAAGCTCAGTTATCTGGGTGATAAACCGTTTTATATAGAAATGGAAGAAGTCTTAGGTGAACATTTCCACAGAGGAACCTAAGTCATGCAGAGTACTGAATTCCCACAATTAATTTAATTACGAATAGAAATTTGTTTACATCTGTGAGCTAATAAATTTATCAAAACTGGCAAAAAGTTCCAGCAATTTAAGTATAGTACCACATGGATGGCTTATTCCGTATAATCTGCAGAACAATTTTGTTCTGCAAATTTATGGCTGTCTCAGAACAAGGTGGACCAAAGAACGCAGCTCATAAAAGAATACGGTCGGAATAAATAAAAAAAAATTTTTCTATCAGTCTGCGATAACCTAGGTCCTAGAACATCGTTAGGAACTGTTATCGAGCTAAAGGCATATTATATTGAGAAACAAATTAAAATTAACAATGGTAAAAAAATGTTTTTCGAGTATTTCTAATTTTTGGATATGTTTTACCAATTGAGGTCCTAATAAAATATCCGCTTATTAAAATAAACAAAATAAAGGTGGGTGGTCGCTACGCCCGTTAGAAGTGAAACTCTATTTTTTCCAACACAATAATAAATGATGATTAAGTCCGCCATTTTGAATCTGTGCAGTGCGGCACCATATTTTAAATCAGCAAACGCATAAACCTGCATGCACTAACTGTCATGAAAATCTAAAGAAGTTAAATATTTTCCGTTCCTAATATTGAAGCAGCTATTTTGAATTTGTAAAGCTGGATATACCATATATGCAATCAGCGACTCCAAAAACCCCCATATACCAACCTTCATGAATCTGAGGTAGTTTAGTATTTTGTGTCCGACAATTTGGATTTCTAACATCGAGCAGCATATGGGAAATCATGCATTTTGCATACGTACCCGTTTTAGAGATAATTATTTCATGACAATATTTCACTACACACTTTTCTCTTTCCTTGTTAATTCAATTTCAGACTGTGCAACAGAAACTACAATCTATTTTGGTATTGAAAATAATTTCCGGATGAGATAAATTAAGTGTCGCGAAGTGTATAGAATTCCGCTGGACAGACAGACAGACAGACAAACAGAGACAAAGTGATTCCATAAGTTTTCCATTTTATGAGTAAAGACCACTAAAAGCCCTTCTTGTAAATCTTCAGGAGCAAATTGAATTGAAATCTCTCCCTTCCACATATCGCCACGCCCCGCCCTTCAAAACCTTAAAACACACTCAAAATTCGACTCACTTCCGCCCTTGCCCAATTTACCGCAAAGGAGGTGTGTCCTACACGCTGTTTATGTACCTTTCTCCCTAAATGCATCTTGCAGCAACTACCCTTTGCCTATCAATCGAATATGTGGCAACCTAAAATTACCACGTTAGCTGAAGGGCTTCTGCTGAACTCCTTAAGTTTACGAACCCTGTAGGAGTTGTGTGAAGGGGCGGGGTCAGGAGAGCATAAAAACTCGATTCTTTTAGCACTAAAGGACTCTTCCTTGCGATGGTTCAACAAGGGCGTTTGAGTTCGCCCCAACGACCACTCAGCCACTATTGGCCCCGGAACGATATAAACTGCACAGCAGACACAACCTGCGCTCGTTACGACGGATAATTTGTGTAATTCCATTGATAGCTAGAAAAAGGTTCTGATCTTGATAATAGGGCAGAGCCAGACCATCCGCTGTATGTACAGAGGACCCCCGAGAAAGCCCCGTGCGCCACAGGCATAACAGCTAGCACGCCTGGAAGGCGCTCTTGTTATCTAGGCGGCACTCACCTGGAGTGCACCTTGGCAATGTTTATTTTTGTGTAATACGTCGATTGGTATCGCGTTTGTTTATTGAAGCGACTCTGACAGCACCCGGCTGGCGCGGCAGGGTGGGTGCCAGCCATGGGTAAACGACCCACACCGAACGAGGATTGGCGCTTGGACAGGATGACGGACGTTTTCCTTATCAATTTGCGTGGAATGGAAATTGGTTTTTGCCGCTTTTAATTGCGACAAAAGCCCTTTTCGTTCTGCCCTCCCCGCTGCTGCTCCCACAAGAGCAATTGGGTCACTGAGTCTGTATTTTTTCAAGCGAACGTTTCCACAGATATTTCCGGTGAGTTTCCTCCTGAACGCTATTGAGAGAAGGGAAAGACCGGAAAATCCCTTAAAGCTGCCAAATTCCGCAAAACGGATACTTTCCAGATTTCGATAAGGAGAAAATGACAAGGCAGAGACGAGTCTGACACCATCGATATCAGCCATCGGTATTTCCGTCAGAGGCAAGCTGAGATAACCCCCGCGTGAGCGGCCACCCCAAACCCCACCGAAATTAAATTCTTATGTCATGCAATCCTCATATAGCCAATAATCCGTGCAAATCCCAAAGAGGAATACGTCCGTGAAAATCCGGCTCTGCCGGGATGACATTTCACTTTTCACCCTATCCCCGTGCACAGGAAAGCGAAAAACAGCACGAAAAAGATAAATTCCTGAGCGGCAACCCGTAAAATATTTTGTCATCTATCACCACACGAGGGGAAGCAACAAATATCCTACAGCCGCACCTCCGCGCAGATGTCCTGGCGGGGTGGGGCATTGGGATCACGGGGTCGCAAGGCGAAAGGCAAGAAGCGACAACTTAATGGCTGTATAACGACCACTACAGGCAGATTGTGTTGGGGGCACACCTTCAGGGGGAAGTAGGTAGTCATCTCCCGGTCACAAACTATTCCGGCACGGCCCATCAACCAAGTGGATGGGCCTGGAGTGGGCCGCGCGACAAAAGGGTGACTTGTCCAATGCTAAAAGCACTTCGTCAAACGCTAACTAACCAGGAAGGAAAGAAGATCCTGCAGTCACACGCCGAGGGGTGCTGTCCACACTCTGCCGTACACCTGAACGCCCACTACCTGCCCTCCTATGATGGCATAATTATTTCAACAGCCCGAAACGAAGACCTTATGCCCTTCGTCTCCTACTGCCGTCCGCCACTTTTTGTGCGGAACGACTTTTCTAACGACAAAATCTATACAAACGAAACGAACGACTAGCCCTAGCTTTCTTCAACCCCCCCGTCCCAAAAGCTCCCCTGACAACGCCCAAGGACCTTGTTAGTTTCGTACGCTCCTTCTGGATGCACGACGACCATGGCGGCGACGACTTCCTTTTTTTGTGTGCCCATTTTTTTTGATAGCCTTTGACTTCTTTTCTTTTGAGAGCGGCGACATCTATTCACGTCGGGAGTAGTTTGCGGCAAGGACGAGGTCGTTCTCGGGAGAGGGGGGGAGGACGACCAAAAGGGGAAAGAGTGACACAAATTGGATGCTTGGTTAAAATTAGAGAGACAGGCATCCCGTCCGTCCGTTGGTCGGACAGAGCAAGGGAGGGAGTGATAGTAGCAAAGGGGGCCTGACGGCGAAAATCGAAAATTTTTTTTTAAGCTCCTTTGACATGGTGATCGTGGAATTGGTGAACAATTTCTTCCGGTACGTGCCCAGCCTCACCAATGAGCACCTGAATGTCCAATAAAAAGGGGTTAAACTTCAACTTTAAATTAGACAGGCGGACAGGGCCCGCCCGAGCGGAAATCGTTTTGTAATTTGGAGGATAAAACGTTTCTGTCACTCCACTAATCGTATTCTGTCCGAGAACATGGGCATTCCCTCTGGGCTTCTAGCTTTGTACATCGTTTTCCCTTGAAAATAAAAAATAAAAAAATAGGGGGTCTATATTGCTTTGCTCTGAGGAGCTACTAGTGAGACATTGGTTCAATTATCAATGCAGATGATACAGAAAAATCATGTGTACGTTTTATAGGCATACAAGCAATATTGGTTAGATATCTTCCATTTTTTTTTATTTATTAATATCAACAGGTATGTTAGTTAACCACCTGACATTTACAAAAGAGGAACAAAATCGCTACAGGATTCAACAGCTCAAAACTTTTATAAGCATTAGTAACAGAAATAAACTTTTAAAAGTATTATCTTCATTTCTTTCCCAATTTACCCCCACTCCATTCTATTGGTCATAAACAAATTAATGTATTATATTTTGTTGGTAATGTAACTCTCTACAAAATCTATTTTGAGGACTTTTACGTTACAATCAATTGTTAACGGAGTTATTGCTATGTAATGTTTGAAAAAAACTTAAGATTTTGCAAAGTACGTGATTTAGGGCTTTCCATATCTCCGTTTCTATTAATCATAGAAAAAAACACATCAACTTAAATTTGTACAATATTTTGTCTTCTACAAAATTGCAAATAGCTTGTTTTGCACTTAAGTGCACTGGAATGGAGTTATAGGCGAAAACCTGAAAAAATTACTAATTTGCGCCTTTTTCCAAGCTGTGCGCACAGTGGGTGGGGTCAACGAAAAGTTTGTTTCTTCACTACCCTACCGATTTACCTATACAAAATATCTAAAATCCAGAACTACCGTCATAGCAATCTTACATCCCTTGACTGCGGGTTGGTATACTCAACTAGAGTGGAATTACGATTATTTGAATGTGCGCAAATTTGGCAAAGCTAACGTAGCCAAGCTTTATTAAATATGCCCTGGTGAACGCAAGCTAATTTGAAATGATTATTATTTTGGCATTGGCAGCTAGCAGATAAATGGCGCCGATACTAGTTATCAGTGTGATCCATCAACATAAATAATTGGTCGAAAGAATTTTATTTAGGGTAGTATTTGGATTGCCGAATACCAATCTCTTCAAAAAAAAAATCAAAACAGTCGATAAACGTCAATTTTACTTTCCTCTGCTTGTTTGCTGTTTCTCCTTTACTGTTTCTTATTCCTTGCTTAAATTTTGTTACGACGGCAACGTTGCTATTGCTTACTGCTAGGTTGTGTTTTGGGCCTCTGTCTCGCTGTGGACTGGAAAGTGGATTTGGTTTATTCTCTCTTCTGTATGCCGGCCTCCCGTGAGTTTTTAAACGCAAAACATCGTTAAAGGTAACCTTCAGTCTCAGTTTAGTAAAAACCAGACTTCCAAAACTTAAATTTCAAAAGTTTGTTACGATCGGCATAGTTGGGCTTCTTATTTATCTAAAAACCATTAAATATGAAATCATCCTAAACGAAATCAAACTATTGGGAAAGCCCTAATCTCCCAATCACCTCAAAGCATTCTGACGAATTTTCATTTGACGAGAAAGTGAAAACCCCTCCTGTTTTCACACAAAACCCCAGAACAGAAAAGTGAAAAAGGTCTTTTAAAGTTGACTTTTTCCCCGGAAAACTTTAAAGTGTCCGCCCTTCAAACTTCAAATAAAGCGGGTTCTATCGCATAGGAAAATATATGTACATGGAAAAATCTCTGGAAAAGCGCCGCCTTAAAAACATCCAATTTGGCCTAACAGTGCGCCAACGTATTGCCCTAAAAGAACTGAATACGACCGAAGGGTTAGTAACCCTAGAACTGTTCAGAGGCTTTATCACGAGATGAAATTGCCCGCACACGGTGCTCTGATCCCCCCAAACAAAGAGCCCTCTTATACCCAAACGCCCGGACCGTATATATACAGTACAAGTATGGAGCCTAGGCGCAGGCAGCAATATTCCCGGAAAGGGCCCCCGATATGACGACGACGATGTGGGTCAAAACACCAGAGAGGACCTAGTGAAAAACGCCATCGTGCGTGTCGAACATAACTGGCAACGTCATAGGCTAGAAAATTCTTGTTTCGAGTGCTAGGGCAGCCAGGCAGCGCCCGGCCACTTCATAGTGCTCCAGTGTTCCGGGAGCACGGCTCCCAAATGTATTCCCATCGGTCAGTGGATCTAGCCATATCGTCGCAGTCGTCCTAGTCGGCGCCCCCCGTACCACCGGGATACGCACGGCTGCGGTGGAGAGCTGGCGGGGACCGATTGGGGACGTACAAGTGTAAAATGTTTTCCAACCGTTTTGCGGCTTGGCCTCGGTGCGGCTCCTCCGAACGCCCGTCAACCGCAATATATGTAAGAAATAGATTATCCTGTACGAGCAACAATGGCAGCTGGGAGAAGCAACATCGTGCGCCACGGGAGCGATATATCCCGTGCCTCATATGGCATTACAAGGGATGAAAGGTTTCAGCCCGGTCGGGCTCGGCAGTCGGTGGCATGTGGGCTGTTGGAGCTTTAGGAAAATCGAGGGCTACACGGCCGCACAAAAACCAGCGGACACAAAAATTCGAAGAACCCCAGACTCAATTTTCTTGCACGCAACGGGCCCATCCCCGACCAGCAGCTCCAAGTCAAAGTTCGTTGTTCTCTGCCCAGTTCGGGCCCAGGGGTTTTTGCTGTGACCTGACCACCCGGCGGGTAAAAGCGCAGCCTTCGCCTTCGCCGGTAAATCACTCTCAGTCGGCGGAACGAGTCTTAATACCGTGGCGGTGGCGCTTCCCGTCTCCTTATTCAGGTGTTACGTAAATATACTGTGGGAACCGCGATAATTAATGAACTACCCTTAAGGTCGGTCGGTCGCGCGCCGGCAAATGACGATTTTCCATTTCTGCACTTTCCCTAATGACGGAAAATCATAAGGCCTCACACCTGTCTGAGCCGGGTGAGACGGTGTACATTAAATTAGAAGGCTCAAGGTGGTTGCCACTGAAATCGTCAGGTAAGGAGCCGAAAAGGAAATGTAATTTCTTTCCCACTGGGGGTTTCATCATCACATGTACACGACAGTCTCTCCCGTAGTCCCCTCGTCTATATTTTTGGTTGCGGTTGTGTAGCACATACCCCGCAAAAGCCGAATGATTACCGCAGCGCTCCACCTTCCAGGTCGTTAATCCTGGATTCCGAAAGTGTTTACAGGTCATGAGATTTAATTTTTCATGTAACCCCAGTTCGGGATGAGGGGCAATAATGAGTGTCAAATTACAAAATTAATTACACCAAAAATTTCCTACAGACAAAGCCATATGGGAGACTAGGAGACAGTGCAGTGAAACCGAAAAGTACTGCGGGCAATAAATGAGAGCAATTAAGTTGGAAGCACTCAGTGGTTTATGGAGGTATTGAAAGGATTGATTTCAGTTTGTGGAATGGTCACAGCACAGGGTGCCCCTTAAATTTATCCATTAATTGCTGCAAAGAGAGAAGGGGCAACTTCGTTTAAAATTAAGCGATTAAACGAATAATATGCTGCAAAAATTTAATTTTCAATAAACATGTTTTGATGCATTGCTGCACAGGGTGGTTCCTCAATTCGGCTTGTGAGTACATATTTAAGAAAATGAGAGAGAATGACAAATTAAGTATACACTCTTTTGCTCGCTTGAACTAGTGACCCCACCGTGTGGATTATAAATGTATTTATGGAATTTTCAGATCCATGTTTGCATGGACAAATACGACTCATGTCAAATGATTATCACTTGTCGTTTACTAACAAAACGCGATGACGCAATTTCAGAAAGTGATTTGTAAAAAAGCGCATTTTGATGGCGAGTAGGTTCCTGTTTTACGAAGCGACAAGTGTGACCAGTGACTAATAAAAGAGGGATAAAAGCAACCAAGACAAATTTGGTCCTTTTCAGTCACTGATCAAAATCAATTATATCAACGCGATACCATACTATGTGTGACGTGGGTTTGATAAGCAAAAATTATAACGTTATTGGGAATAATAAAATACCTAAGAGTGATCTCTGTGGTACAATACACGAAAATGTATCCATCACAATGATGAAATTATCAATTGAGCAGTTGTCGAGTTGATAGAAAAAAGATTAAATAAAGCAATTAATTTCCACTCCACTAGTAAAAATAAAATGTTATTAAATTAAAATAAAAACTCATTACCATTTCAATCAAGCGACACCGTTATTCACAATATTAATTGAGGAAATCAATTATCGGAGAAAATGAAATGAATGATTATAAAATTCCGTGGCTTATGGAATAATTAAAATGCATTTTGGTTGATTGATTTGGGATTTCTTTTTGTGATTGAGACTGAACATTAAAGATAGGAAGTGTCAATTTGCACTCTCCTTGTCCGTGTAATATTCGTCTAATCTCCGTGTACACGAAAGCAAACACACATCGTACATCGCACACCGGCACAAAACAATTCGTAAGAGGAAAATTAGCACAAAATGTGTGCTGACTGAATATTTTCCCTTCAACAAAATATTTTCCATTTACAAAATATCTATGGACTGACATTATTAATTTTGTACCCTAGACGGCGCTTTTTTCAGAGCTATCACGACACCTCTCACCTGTTAGGGGAAGGAATTTCGAATAAAAATGTGTGTACAAACACAAATTGTTGCATTGTATTTCCTGGATTTTTGCAAATGCGTTGCATTCGAAAATGACAAAAGTACCTTCTCCAAAAAAATAACAAGAATTTTAAAGAGCATAAGGAAGAAGAAGAACGGGCGCAATTCGTTACACTGATCCAGACTAGGTAAGACCAAAATCACGACAGTGTGGCATTGTTCATTTTGCGTATCTGGCGAACCTACAGACACTCCTACCTTAGCGATCGACAGGTAGCGTAGGTTGGAGGGTGTTGCATGTTTCCTTTTTTACGCAACTTTAGCCTGTATTGTTTTAAGCTAAAGATGCAAAGGCAAGAATCCTCTAGTGGGAGTAGGATGGCATGAAGAAATTTTCCTGCGAGGCAGGGTCCTTTTATTCATGATCTTTATTCATAAATATAACCTGCGCTACCTGACACCTATTATACTTGGTTTTCGCTTTGGCAAAAACGTGGAAGAAGACACATTCAGCTGTGAAAACATTAAGGGAATATGAGAATATCTCTTTCATGTACATATGCCGGGGAGGATTAGCCTCGGTGGGTGGCTGCTAAGGCAATATAACCTGTGACAGGTTTGTTTTATTTTAGCAAGTTCAAAATTTCTATGGCCACATTCTAACTGTTTTTTTTACTTTTAACTGACAATTAGACGTGTCTAAACTTTATCGTTTTCTAACAGTTAGGAGTGTTCATTAACTGCCTTACGGAAAGTAAAAAAAAAATTTTTAAAGATCGTTTTTAGGAAATGGAGTAATTTTTTGTGATCGCACCTCGAATTTTGTTTCAATTTTACAAGGAACAACAAATAAGTCTACATACATTCCCTTTACAAATTCATTTGAGACGTGTACCAATTATAACATTTTCTGGATGCTTAATGATTATTTTGAAGAAAATAAACAATTTGCAAATGCTATTTTTGGAATCCTTTTTCCATGTGTAGTTTGCGTTTTGCACATTAATAAGGAAATTGAAGTTTTATATATTTTCCTGGAACGCCATCCAGCCTAGAAGCATGTAAAGTACGCCGGGTTATAATAAATAATTAATTTAAGAACTTCGCCTTATTTTTCAATTGATGATAAAATTTATTCCTTTTGGTAACGTCGCAACGTAAACCACTTCAAAGGTGATTCGCATGCACAAACGATCGCAAATGAACTTTCTTCCAAAAAGAAGCTTATCATTCCAAATTAGATGTTCTAACCCGCCTGTCTTGTGCCGGAAGACACAGGAAGCTCGGTGGGGGTTGGTATGAGCAATGAATGAGAAATCCCCGGCATAAGCCCTAGAGATGTAAAGCCAGCACCTGTGATTCAACCCCAATTGAAAGTGGGTTGCATACCACATAGGGATGAGGCCTTTTCTCCAGAACTCCTTCAAACCTCATGCTCGCAGGACTTTCAATGAATTTGCGGTAGTAACAGTTCTGCAAAAGGTTCCGTTCCCATACTTGTGTCCCTGCACCTGGCATAAGGGTAATTAGGCGCTTTACAGCTGAAAAGTTATTCCGATGAAGAAGGGGGAGGACTTTTTGTGATTTTTTAATGCATTTATAGATTTCGAGTGAAACTTTCTTAATTGGATTCGCTGCAGTTTGGAGGAGTTTTTGCGAAAAGAGTTCATGGAATCAATTTTCTCACCGAATAGACTCGTCATAAATTCAATAAATTCCCTGTAAAGTGTGCCTGTTTTCCCGACCGATCTACCTGTCTAGAAACTTACACAATGTTCCCTCACCTGCTAGAGAGTCTTTAAGGAGGTGCTCAAAATTTTGTTTTGTTTTGGTAATTCTTGCAAACTTTCGACAGCTTTCTGGCAAATCCGCTCGATCCCATCGAGGAGCACATTTTCCGCTCTTTTCCCCCATTTTTTTTCGGGGGCTTCTCGAATATTTTTTTTTCTATTTTGGACCTCATCAACTCCTGAGCCGCCACTTGTAAATGCCACTAAAAGGCAGGGAGAGCACGGTAGAGCCAAAAGGGACGATTTCCCTATGAGGCACTGATTGCCGGCAGTTTTCCTCCATTTAGGGGCTAGGAATAGAAAAAAGAAGTATTTCGTATGCTGATTTTATTACGGGTGATTGCCCCCTTCTGTCCTGTCCCGCTCGGGGCCAACGGGCGCCCGGTGGTCTTTGCTTCCCTTTTGCCAGTGTTTTGATTGATTATTATTCCTCCGTTCTGCACGCAAACCTCATAAAGTACACATGCGGTTTTGTAGAAAATAGGAGCAGCCATAATATGGAATTTCGTATAACATGCAGAAAAGGAGCTCTCTTCTATTACCGCAGCCGCTCCGGCGGGTCGGGCCCGACCCCGGCCCCGGCCCCAACTTCAGCCATATACCCTATACCTACAAGCTGGCTGGCATGTTCGGCTATACATCACGCCGTGCTTCCCTACATTTAGTTATAGATTTCGAAGCTAAGACGGAGCCGGAGCTGTTCCCGTCCGGGTCCGGGGCTGGGGGCGGTAACGGGGCGTGTTTGTGTGCTTGTGATAAGTAAAGTCTGCCAGTCAAAATTTACCACCGACAGTTGTTTTTCCCCGAAGTATTCTGCATGGAAATTTTCGGTTACGGTGGTGACTCGGCCCAAGATACGGCGAGATATGGATATGGCCCGATAACATGTGAAGTGCCGCAGGAATTCGCTATCTATAAATCTAAATAACGCTAATAAGCAGTAAAAGAGGTGGGACCTCTTACACTTGTTTGGTGGTTAAGATGTCACAGCACACGACTATGGCGGTATGAGGGGGGTAGCATCGTGCTGCCGGGCCGACAACCCCTGTGCGCACTATACTGTGCACGCGTTCCCGGAGGGGGGGAGCGATACCCCAAAATGGATGGCAGAATGTGACTAGTTTTGGCTGCGAGTGATTTACTTTTACGGCGTTTTGATAGCTTTTCAATAAACCCACCCTCCACCACCGAGGTGGTCGCCTTAATTGGATGACGGATGTTTCGTGACACCCAGGCACATTCCCTGGATATGGAAAAAATCGCCCTCGGCTTAATCCATTTGAGCGAAGTTCGAAATCTCCTTCAAGGAAACTTTGTCTTTGCGCTAAAAGTTAATAATTTACTAAAGCGATACAAACTGGACAGCGAACGATGGTAGCTCGCAATTAGGAGCATTAAACTTGGCAGACAGTGTCGTTTTCTGGAGCGTAAAGAAAACATAGTTAGGGACTTTGAACGTCGTGTTCGTCTCCGCGCTGGGGCACTGTTTAAGCATCTCGTTTTGTTTTTAGGGCCTTTGATTCATTATGAGTGCTCAAAGTGCACTCGCTCTACAAAGTTGGAAAATTTCATTTGACCATTTTTATTTGGATTGTTTATGGGCCCTTTGCACCCTGTTCGGGAAGCAGTCAATTCGATTTTATTCCAAGGGCTGCAAAGTTCTCCCTGCACGCAACAAAACAGAAAGAGCAATAAGTGTACGTATCGCGGTAATCCGGTATGCAAGGTCATACGTTTCATTGCATGGTAGTTAAAGTCAATGGCGCATTTCTGTGACGAACTTGGAAGTGCATTACGTGACTATTCTATTTACGGCTGCTGCTGCATACGCGCTGCAGGGATATAAAGTGTGTAAATAAAGTGGGTCTAACAGTATCAGTACAGAAATTTTAAAAATTACTTTTTTTCATTAAATTGTTCAACAAAGAGTTTGTGTTACTAAATAAAATTTCATGTGCACGAAGGTCAGTTGCTGGGAGGTAGGCTCAAGCTTCTACGGGCCTTACAGTGCTAAAGCGCATCATTACAAATGACGACACGTGAATTTATGAATACGACATTCTTTTAAAAGGCTCTTAAAAGTTGTGCTTAATGTTTTCTTTGATTACCGTGGAGGTGGGCATTATACATATACTTGAAGATTTGATTCAGGGACAACGTTAACCAAAATCGCGTGCAAAGTGAAGCAAGACACAAAACAATTAAGAAGAAGATTTTGTTCTGATTTGCATGAAATTCAGTGCACTTAAGTTTTCGGGGTCGCTGATCACCAATACAAAGTTGAAATTGCCAAAAACAAAATGGGGGATGGGAAATTTTTTTTAAAGATGATCCAATTTTCATGAAATTTAGTACTGAAGGGTTTTCCGGGTCGATTAATATGAATCTGATGTTAGAATTGTCAAAAACAAAATGACGCGACAGCGGGTAGGACTGATGGAGTCTTAACTATCTACGTTTAGCAGAACATAGTGAAGAATTCTCACGAAAGTGCAGTAAGGTGAAAAACATAGAAGATGTTATTAAAAGGTTCTTAAGGGACAACACCACTGTGACCCCCTGTTTTTTTGCCGATTTTCAAGAATTTTTTTTTGTGGGAAAAAAAAGACATATTCCAAATTTTTTTTTTTTGTTTTGTTTGTTCTTTATTAAAGATACATAAAAAAAAAAAAAAAAAATTTATCGCCCCATGGTAGCGCTGGGGAAGCTCCCGCGTCAGGTGCTGTTGGCTCTGCAGTGATCCGCGGCCTGCAGCAGAACTGTCTTCAAAGTCGATCGGAAAAAAAATACCGATTTTTTTCGTTAATAATATGATATTTTGAAGAGAAGTACATAGGGATTTGAAAAAATATTGATTTTTAAAAAATAGGCACGCTTTTGAAATTTAAGTTCGATTTTCGAGCACAATTTCTCGTCGAAAAGCGCTATAATTTTTTTTTTTATTAAGATATCGAAAAGATCCTATGTACTTCTTTAGATAATCTAGTTTTATTGATGCAGTCCAAATTTGAAGTTGATCGGATAAAAATTGCTCGAGTTATGCTGCAGGCCGCACTCAAAGAAGTGGTTTTGAGAAAAACGCGTTCAAAGTTTGAAGTTTGTTAATTTATGTGTGGACCCCGAGCTGCACCGCTCCACAAAATATTCAATATCTCCGAAAATAATTATTTTTTCGACCTGGGACCAACGGCATTCTATTCTTAAATGTATTTTAGATTTTTCTAGATGGTTTTCAAAAAATCGATTTTTTGAAACCGTCACAGTGGTGTTGTCCCTTAATAAGATCTTACCCTGTGATTTGCGGTTCAAGAAAATTACCGTCGAAAGAACCAAAACCGTTTTCGTCCGATGCAATAGGATTACTTCAGCTTTTCAGATTTTAGTAACTCCGACGATGCAATGCGCAGAAAAACCACATGTCTCCCAAAATAGTACTTTTTTGTACAAAATTCTGCCATTTTGAATCCGCCATTTTGTTCTTTTTTTCGACCTGAAATTCTTTATCAGCCCTAGTACAAAATACTCCAGTCTACAAATTTTCAGACTTCTGGCCAGCTTTTTGGAATTTGGGTCCACTGTGCGCCGTGACGCAGCAACATATGTATGGAGATATTATAGAAATTTTTAAATCGAAATTTTATCGATGCGGATCGGTAGATGGTATCTCCAAAATTGCGTTAAAAAATTGGCTGCAAAAATTAGATTAATTCAGTCGTGACAACTGTCAAACCGATTTAGATGAATTTTGGTGTTTTTTCATAATAGTAAAAGATACTCTGCACTTCAATTTCAAGATTGTAAGTACAATCTAAATAGTCGAAAACATACTCGAGCTTCTATGTTATTCTATCTTTTGTAAAATTTTATTGTGAAACTTTCATTCATTTCATCTTCAACGTTTTCCTAAAATCAATAGTTCTAGATTTACATTGAAAATAAAGTTAAAAAAAAGAGGATATTTTGTTGAAAAACGCATAACAAAATTATCATTGCTTAAGCCCTTCCAGAGACCTTAAAAATAATACAGGTCTTACATGAAACATCCCACCCCTTTTTAAAACACATCCCGCCTGGACTACATAGGCTATTTATTTTCTAAACGTCACAGAGCAACGATGTTCTTCACGTTAGTTCATATCAGCGGGCCTAAGTTGAAAAGGTTAATTACGAGTAATTGAACCATAAAGCTCAAAACAAACCACGCTGTCGCCGCTGAATACAATAAAACTTCCAACTGATGCCTATGACAGCAATCAGGAATGCCTCGTCTGCCAAATGTTTGAATTTGTCCTACAACCCGTTCTGGACTTAAACCTTCCACGAGTACACAAATTGGCCATTCGGTCTAGGGTCACATCAAAGTTCGCCGGACGGAGAATAATCAAAACAGATACTATCGTCCTCCCCCGATAATTACTTTCTGCGGTTCCAATTAAGTCCGTCGAACTATTGGACGTCCTATCGTGGGCCTTCTCGCAAATTCTCAGTAAACATTACAATTGAACGCACAGTAATTAACTGGCAATGGGGACAATGGCGGCGTGCCCGGTCGACCTCTAAAATTATCATTAACTTGTTATCCGCAAGAATTTTTGCCAATGGGGGGCACTTCCGACGCAACTCAGTACGTTCCGCACCTAGGCTAGGCAGGCAGGAGCAATCGCTGTCTGGTGGAGGACATTTTGGTGATTTCCAAATTATCCAAAAGCGTCCGAACATTGGTGCGGCGGAGGGTTTGTTTACTAATTTTATCTAATTGCAGGTGGGGCTCCGATGAGGTCCACAGACGAGGTGCTGGGCGCTGATGCTCGTCCTGGTTCTCTGCTTCAGCTGCAGATCATCCAGATGCTTTTAGACAGCTCCAGTTTCCGAAATCCCGGATTCGGGATCAAATCTTGTGTGGCACTCCACCACTCCCGGCCACCCTGTGAATTCGATGCAACTCCCATCTGCTGTTGTTTAGCTAAGCCCCATCCGGTACACTGTTTGTTTGCACTGCAGCACTGGCACTCTCTAATGAATGCAAGTGCAGAGCGAAATTTGGTTATTTTTGCAATGGAGCATGCAACCAATGTACGCTTCATAAATATTGCAACATTTTGATTAAAAGCAACCTGAGGGCGGCATGCTAGGGTGACTTTAAGGACTTCTTGCTTCTAGTCCACTTAAAGCCCTGCCAGCACGTTCAAATGTAGAAAATGCCTTTTATTTTAAAATTCCCGCAAACAATTCGGAAAACGTTAGTACAGTATCCTCGCCTCCGCACCGAAAGGGTTTTATTCTTCAGTTTTGTCTCTTTGCTTCTACTGCCGGGCGTTTGGCAGCAATTCACATACTTCGTGTTGTGTTTCCACCATCCACTGACTCGTCCCGTCCCCATGGTGGCTGAAATTAGAAATTGTTTTTCGAACCACTTCATTGTTCTCCGTCTTGCAGCGTTTACCCAGAAACAACATCCCAGCGATTTCCTTTGATATAATTAGAACGCTCCGGGGTTACAGGGTGTAACTTGATAAGATGTTACATTTTCCTGGCCCCGTAGAGCGACCAAACTTTGTAGTAAAGCCAACGAAGGCGCGGAAAGGGCACAGGCGAAAGGGCGCGCTCTGTGCGGGTTGGAGGGTTTTATTTAAATTGTCCCAGGATTTCTGGGTAATTCTATTTTTATTGCGGGAAGAAACTAGTGGCAAAATTCTGTGCGGCTTTCCCGTTGTGGCTTCGTTGTTGACAATCTGGGTGTGTGCGTCGGTCTCTGGTAAGGCCTGACAAGTGATTGCAACTGTTTTATGGGTCGCGAACAAGCGCTTTATTACACGACTTGTTTGTTGCTTGTTGCAACTCCAAGGAATTGGGGATTGTCCCAATTGAATGGGATTGAGCATGTGTACTCTGTTTTTGAGCTGAAGAGAACTTGTTGAAGACGCTTGTGTCGATGCCTTTCAAGTGTGGATTTGGAGCTGATTAACAAAAACAATCGTTCCCTTGTTGATGATCATGCAAGAGTGTTTTGTTTTGTTTTTCTTTTCGCTAATTGCTAATAATGAGGTGTAGAAGCGTTTATTTTATTTTAATTGTGTATCAGAGGATGAAGCTTTCGAAGCTTCTATGTCAATGAAATCCTGTAACATTGAACTTCAATTTATGTGCCCATGGTTTATCAAACTATGAAGTACTACCCTTCATTTTGCCGCATTTAACGCATATACTTAACTACCACAAACTATCCTATTCCTTTATCTTAGAACAGTAAAGCTTCCCAGCCTACTGATACCCGACTAACTTCTATCAAAGATCCTGGAGAGAAGGGTTGAGTTTACTTTAGGAGTTCCTCAGGGGTCTATTTTAGGCCCCCTACTATTTGTGTCATAATATACTGACGAATTCATGACGCTCAACTTGAAGTGCAATATAGTTATGTATGCTGATGATGCGCAATTGTAGCTATTTTTTCCTAATATAACTATCTGTGATTATTATTAGTAATAGTAGATCTCCTTAAATGAAACCATGTTGAGAAAACTGAGGAATGGTTTGCAATGGAAGTGCATAATGCGACAGACTAATGTTTCGAACGTTTTAGCAATAGCTGATAAGACAGCAACCGGTCTGTAGGTAGAAATATTGTACTTATCTCTCTGGCTCGAAACAGTGTTTCAGAAAGGACACAAGAACCCAAATCAGCAACTCCTGAATATGAGTCGTGATGGTTTCTCCAACGAATAAATGGGAAATGACGTCAAGTAGATAAAATCCTTAGAGTTTCAGTTCACAGTTTTGATCACTAAAATCCGTAACAAAATAGTCGCCAAACAGATTGGATACCGTGTCTTAACCCTATATGATAGTATTAATGAGGGATAACCATCAGTTTTACGCTTAGAATTTACAAATTTGCAAAAACTGTTTAGGTTCATTACGATTCATTCAATACGATCTTTCTTTAGTTAATATATTTTTTATATAAAATAAATAAGAAAGGACCACGAATTGAGCCCTGAGGTATCACACGAGAAGAAGTGCTCATTATGTCTAAAACCTGGTTGTGAAGATGATACGATATTTATTGTATGACGTCAATTGCACATCCATTATTTTCTACAATATCTACACCAACACATTGAAAAGGCTTATTGATCCATAGTTCTCAAGTCCTAAAGGAGATGTTGTTTTAGTATGCTCGTAACTTGTAAAAAAATTACGCAGCAGGTTTTAAATGCTAAACACATTCTTCAATTTCGTACAACAGTGACATGAATTACGAATAAAATTTTCAATTCCAAAAGGAAAAGAACGTATTATAAATTTTTTCATTGCCTCCAAAACTGTTGCTGGCGTTTTCTTTGGCTTCGGCTTAATTGTCAAGGATTTTGGAACTTTAATTTTGAATACAGACGAAACCTTGGCAGTAATTCCAGACAAACAAATAATATCTAAACCTGTTCGTATAAATCTAAAATGGCCCCTTTCGTGTCTACCCTTGGCACAGTTTCATCACAAAATAAAACATTTACCAAAATATGCCGTTTTGTTGCAATATTTAGGAAACTCTCCCCATGGGTCGTTCTGGACCAGGGACAAAAACTTGAAAAACAAACTCATTGGAAGGAAAACGTTCCCGTTAGCATTATTATAAACGTGTGTCCATTACCTCCTGGCATGTACCATTCTATTGGACAGGAGGGAGCCGTATATAATTGGAACTGCACTTACGGAAGCTCCTTGACTGCCTGGCCCGGAAACGTAACAAAGCCCAGAACGCAAATAAAACGTGCTCACAATCAGAATGTCATACGTTTTATGAGGCAATTTGGGTGGCATGGCATGGTTCGGTCCTGCCTGGTCCCCGGGAACGATCCCGGCCAAAGTACGTACGTACGTATTCATGTATCTGTCCATTCGCATCTTTTGTCTGTCTTCATTTGGATCGGATGCGGCCATCTCGGGCTCCGGCAAGTGCCATAACCTCAAATGTCAAATAGCTAATAAAGCAACAATGTACATCTTTTTTTATTATTTTCGTTGTGGCGTGTGGCCGGGACAGCCGCAGACAGGGGAGTCCATTCAGAAATGTTATGTGCTCTCTGCTCGCAATATTTTAAGGATTTGTGGAGAAGCAAGGTGGGGGCTCCGGCTCCGGGCTAAAAGATGAACCCATGAAGGAAGGATAACGGTAAGCAAAAGATGCTGCGATAAGAGAAAAAAAAACTTCCAGACAACGGACGTTAGTGGGAATTAGTCCTTAAAGCAAACAAAAGGCACAATGGGAGGGCTGGCCGAACAAAATATGGACGGGATGTTATTTTTCTTTTTTTCTACTCTAATGGTGCGTCCAGAATATGTGGCACGGGTACCCCGTCCTGTCCAATTTCGGGAATGACTGGCGAGTGGGCTTATGTTGTCACTAGACTCGACCACTCACATCCTGGACCCCTGTAATTTTGCTGTGACAGATTTTTATGATTTCCTGGCGCTTGTCCAGTCGCCCGGAAAGCTCAATCTCTTGCCCAAATTCCCTTGTAACCTGGTTATGTGGTCCTTCTGGTGTTTTCCAGGAGCAACGATGACACCGAAAGCGTCATTATACCCGCGATTGGGGCCATCTCTCGTAAATGCCTTGTTACAGGACCAAGCGCTACGTGGTCAACGTAGGCGCCTTCATGGCTTCCAGGATATCTGGCGTGCTTCCTCCCCTTCAACTTTTTTGTGTACTGTTATTAGGAATTGCCCTTTCGCTTTCATAAGCACGCCCGGGACCCAGCTACGGCCCAGGTGATGTGGCCGGTTGTTTTTTTTTTTTGTGAGTGTTCATTGCGCGTTTTAGGTATAATCCAATCGAGGGTGTTTTTTGTTAGCGTGACCGACCAGCGCACGGGGGAAAAAATTCAAACGTTTGGCTTTATCCAAACGACGATTGATCCATCGATTGTACTGTAAACGTGCCAGTAGGCCTCATGCCAGACGCCCTAATGACGCAAAAATCCCATCTATTTCTGGGTTACCTTTTTTCCACGCAATTGGCTATCGAGTCGACACGACGACAACTGCCATTCGCCTCAATGTGCAATTCCAGTCGTGCGGGGGGTTGTTATGAGTTTTTGGGCTGCGATATTGTCACGTGCTGCGGCTCAAATCCAACTCAAATTTTCTAGACCGCAAAACACTCAGTGGCACGAAATATATTTATTTTCATGTAATCAACCCTCAATGAGTGGGTGGCTATCGGACAATTATGTAATTACCCCATAAAGCTTTGATTGCAGAAAGAATCGCCTTACGGTATTTTTTACGATATTTTTCGGTAATCTTAATGGAAGGCGCGAAAAAGTTGTATAAACTCAAAAGTAACGACCTCGTTTGGGAACATTAGGCGCGAAATTAAGGGAAACAAGATCATTGGGCGCCACAATGACTTCTCAATTACTTAGAGGTTACGTGATGCTATCTGCCTTCCTGCGGCTGGATATAATCTGTGGCACTTAAAAGCGGAAAGTACGTGAATTAGGGCGAGGTGGGCGCAAAATAAAAGTGTCAGGTCTACTCATGTGTACAAAAGGAGCCGGCGGCGCAGACCTCTGCTGGAAAGGTGATGGGTCATATCTCACACCACAGCGGAAAGTGTGAAGTAATTTCACGAAATCGTTTGTTGTGGCTGCCGAAAGGGAAGTGTCCCTCAGCAACGCACAACATGTTCAAAGGGAGACGATGTCGTCAACGGTGGCGACAATTCGGAAGTAATTATTCGCTGCATGGAAGGCGGCGGTGCATACCTTACATCATCAGAGCTGACACACCAAGAGTTCTGGGTTAATCTAGTGCCTCCCGCACTATGAGTAGGGGAATACCACTCAACATTTTCACATGTCATTTCCTGAGAGTTTTATCTCCTTAGAACCAAACACGAAATTAAACAATTAACCCAAGTTAGACGTCACAAACGAGTAGAAATCCGCCGCTATAGGTAGGTGCCCTTTAGTACTCCAGTGGAGTACCGTGGGCCGGGGATGGGGCCGGGGATGGGGCCGGGTGTGCCTGGTTTACCAGGATGCCTGGCATGCGACTTCAGAGCAACAACTTTTCTGGTACGCCCCACTATATAGAGTAGCATGGCGCGCCAGCAAGTTCCAAATTAATGTTGAGACAACGAGTGCGGGAGCACTGCGCCACGGCAGAAATGAGCTGTGCGATGTACTCCCCCGGATCAACCGTTGGCACACCTGTCGACCCGGCATGGCTGAATGAAAGGGTTTGGGGTGAGCGGGTATCGAAACTCCGGAAATATTTGACATGCCAAAAGTTCAGCAAATTCAAATTACGAAATTAATGAACAACGCGAATTAACTGGTTAAATTGAGCAAAAGTTATTGACTGCGCGCGCCCCTGTGCCTTCTCTGGCAACGCAGGGGCACAAACATTTTGCGGAAAAACTTTCACGTGCGGAGTTGGCTCAGATTTTTCGGATTTTCTTCACTCTACGGATGGGGCGGGGTGTAGCGGAGGTGAGCGGCTCACGGAAAATTAGTATTCAGCCCCAAATAGTTGGCGGGCTCGGTTGCCGTAATAATGCAGTCAACTGAAAAATATCTGGATCAGGACCCGGCAACGACGACGACGACGACAGTGTGTCTTTATTGGAGCGAGAAGATACACCGGCTGATGTCGTAATTAGAGGCTTGGGGTGTGGGAGAAAATCTGTGGAAATACCGCGACTACCGCAATGTGAAGGGCCCCCCAAATTGGGAAGTATTAAGCGATTAAGTTCCCCTAATTGCGCTGATTATTTCGAACTGATTGAAAAGTGCCCTAATTGGATTCGATTGGGCCCACCGGCTGCACGGACATTTATTTATGACTTGCGCCGGCTAATTGGAAGCGATAACTTGTACCAAAGACAAAAGATAGCTCCCCATCTGCGTGTCGGTTCTAATTACCCATATTGATGTGATTCCCAGTAACTAGGACCGTAGACCATCTGGGCAAGAATCAGCACGCAGGAAGGGAGGAGCAAGATTGGAAGCCCACCAGATAAAAAGTGGTTTTGTCTTGATGATTAACAGACCAACCAACCAGCGAAATTTCAAGAAATTTTCAAGAGTTTTTGGTATTTCAAAAGCAAAATGGAATTCCATTCCCCGAGGAATTTAATCTCAGAACTCATAACAATTCGCGGCACCACCAGTAACAGCAGGAATATCTTTCCGAACTCCCCCAGCAGTATGGCCCAGTAAACAGAAATAAATTTCTTTTGAAGACTATAGTTGGTGGGAAACAGCAGCAGTAAGGGGCAAGGTACTTTCTACACAGAAATGATTTTCTTAAATTAAGAAGAATAAAAATCAGCTTGCATCGCGAAAAATCTTGAAAAAAAAATCATAACCGTATTTCTATCTTCAGACGCAAAATAGATAAGAAGCTAAAGAAAACCCATCACCGCTGAAAAGCTTAAAAGTGGCAATGAGGCATCACCGGAGTGAGCTTATCTTTTACAATTCAGGCGGGCGCTCATTTTGTTTTTTATTTTTAACTTGAAGAATCTCAACCGAAGTGCTTCAAGAATAAATGAAAATCAGAGTACCTACTGCCAAAAATTGTTGAATCCACAAATCCTTTAAAGGAATCGAACCCTTCAACTTGCCATTTTTAATTAATTAATTATTTAGGCATTAAATGAAAGTGCACTTCCTCAGAAATAGAACAAACCAGTTTTATCAAAATTCGGCGTCAAACAAGCGGGGAGTACAGAATTTTGTAAAATATTAAGGATTCGAGTTTTCAGAGTTAAAGTTTTCACCAAAAAATGATCACTGCCCTAGCTCCACGGATGTGGTGCCTGTTTTAATTTGACATCAAAACAAGGGCAGAGTAAATTTTTATTAATCATTAAAATTGAATGTCACAAAAAGCTGTAACGGATTCGTTTTGAAAAACCGACTTGGCAATTAAAGCGATTTTCAGTAATTTTTGAGAAAAAAAATTCCAGCTCTACCGGTAATTGCGATTATAAGGGATTACTGCCCTAAGCAGCAAACAGGTATTAGTTTTCATGTTATAACAAAAAAAAATATTTTCCCGCCAAATTTTTCAATGTTAATGGCTCGTAGCCCATTAACTTTTTTTAAATAAAAGATCACTTTAAGCATAAACTAAACATAAAATATATTCCTATAAATATTCCTGGAAATGTATATTAATGACTTCCGATCCAAAAGTCCCAGGTTCGAATTCCACTCGGACCCCCCGCTTCCACTCCTAGAGTGCGCTTTTCCTAATAAGCGACATATGGAAGTTCCATAATCACCCACTATAAACAAAGCTCCGAAGTGGAGAGGCTTTTTGGAAGCCCTAAGCTCTTAACTGGAGTGAAGTAGGAAATGGTTTTATTTTTGCGAATCAAATGGATGAAGGAAGAAACGTACGCAGTATGTTTCCATGGACATTTGGAAACTTACAATATGTTGAGAAGGGAGTGCTCATCTGTTGGGTATTTCAGAAAGATAATGTCCCCAAACATACGGCATAAAATATAAAAGCTTGCTCTCGAGATAATAACATTAAAAATATGCCCTGGCCAATTCAGTCACCTGATAGATAATCTTGGGGCGGATGTAATACCACTGACACACTATGTGATTAATCAAGAACCTCCTTGGTTTAGCGTGAAACCAGCTCAAACCAGATGTTTTCGACCTGGTACTTTGGTTTAGGCATTAGCCAAGTACTTTCTAACAAACTGCAGCAAACTTCACGTAAGTGGCAGACTAACATACTACTTTCTGGAAATAACCAACTTGGAATGTATCCAAGTAACTCATCTATACTATCCGCCGAAAGGGCATGGTGTCATGATATTAAAAAAGTTTTTTTTAACACGTTAAGCGCGGAGCTGATTTTGTTGTGCTTCCAAAGAAAGGTCACCGTCAGTCCACGGGGAATGATGCGGCGCCTAATGTATAATTAATATTTATAACCTACCTACCACAATTTGTGCATGTAGCACTTAAAATAAATTTTCTAAATAAAAGGAAAAGGTATTTGATTGACCTTTAAGCCGGACGAACACAACAAACTGTTGCGACAGATTGTCTGACACGATAATCGCACCCGAGTGATCGAAGTTGGCATGTCAAAGGGAGTGGGGGGTGAGAGATCTCCCAAACGTTTTTGAGTTACAGGGTGATTCGTTGATTCGGGTTGCACATATTATTTTATTTTTATCTTTTTATCTACTCAACGTAGCCACATCAAATCACGCCAAACAACTTCTATCTTAATGTGTTTTCTAAAAAATCTATCTCTGCCACTGCTGGTACAGTCACTTGCGAAAGTGAAAAAACGCTCTAAAATTTCCTAATTTTAACGTTTTTCCCAATTTTTCTCCGAAATTTATGCAATATTAATGCATCTCCTTTTATTTTTGTTGAACTATCATTGCCTTTCCATAGAGGTATAACACGGCCGCGTAGAAAAACGATATGCAAAATTATACGTAGAAAACCGTTTGCGGAATAAAAAAAAAACTGAATTTTAAATTTTCCAAAAGCTTTTCTACGTAGGTATAAATTTGTACATCCTTTTTTTTGTACCTTTTATGGAAAGGCAACAAGACGCAATAAAAAAAATTAGAGTTCTTATATGAAACATCAAGTCCAAAACAGATTTCTCCTTTACTATTAAACTATTAAATGACAGAGCATTGGCCACTTAATATCTCCAAATCGTTTCAAGCCAACTTAAAAGTTTAAAGTTATACTACCTACCATTTAAACCTCATTTATCTCTTTCTCTTACCTCTTACGTTAAACTTTTTTCTGATTCACACGAAAGCGCTAAATAAAATGAAAAAAAATGTACTGTCTCAATTTCCGGACGTCCAGTGGCAATCTAATCAAAAAAGAAAAGAAAAAAATTAAACGACTGTACCTTTCCATTGCACGGCAACAGTCGATCACCACTCTGGTGGCTAACCATCATAAAAACAACAAAAGGACCGTAGCGTCCTTGATTTCGCCTCAAAGAAAGGATGTCCACACTTGAGTGCACCAGAGAAAAATCGGTGAGCAAGAAATTGAATTAATTGAATCTCGGGAGACTTTTTTCCCCCTTCGGTTTCGTGTGTCTTTTTTCACTCGTTTTATTTTGAAAAATTCCTTCGAATAAATTAACTTGCCGAAATTCGCCGGTTCCTTTTTCAACCTAGGCGCAAGAATAACAGGATTTTTTTTTCATCCTAATTAGCATGCTGTGTCTGCAGCTGTATCGCGCCCGTTTCTTTTGCTAATTAGAAACTCCTCCCCTCTCCACCTAGCGAATTTGCTTAGGAGAAACGGCTAAAGGCTGGGGCCTGGCGAAGTGTTTCTTCGAGGCGTCTCAAGGGTGTGTCAAGTAACACAAAACGTAGCTAACACCACCAGCATCTAGCACAGTACTCTCAGTGTACCGGGCTGATACTAGGGCGCTTCAAAAGGGCAGGGAACACGGTGCCAGTCAAAGATAGATTTCATCTTTGAGTGGGGGAAGGGAAAAACAAAGACGGTGTGAAAAGAAAAAAAAAGAAAACGGCTGACGATTTTTCTCAAAAAAGTGGGGTGGGAGGAAACTTTAAAGATTTCCCAAGGAGCCCGTATCACCTGGGCGGGTGTTATATTGCGCATCATACATCTTCCGGGGGACTCCTCACAGCGGGGGCGCTCGGCTCAGCCCGGCTCCGGTGCTTCGTCCTGTTTAGAGCTTTTTTGTGTGTTATCCATCAGACGACTATCCTATCAAGTGGGGGCTTACAAGGGTAAATCGATCTGACACACAATACCGGGGCAAGTCGAGCAGTCTATAAAGCGGAACAGCACCGTAGTGACACTTTCGGTTATCTACTAATTTCATCAAAAAGACTACGACCAGCCCCGGTACCCGGCTGTCCACCCCCAGAACTCCAATCCCCCACCTTCTTCGAGGGTCACACCGAACCGTGTTGCTGCGTTGATTTTCCATATCAACAAAGCAAATCAAATTTAGTTATCCTGGCGCAGCCGTGTGTCCGGGTGTGTGCGGGTTGGTGCCCGGAGGGGGCTCCCCGGTTTATTTAAATTTTATGTACGCTCGTGAAAAAAGCGTGTATAGAAAAGCTCTTTTAGGACCTGTGGATGAGGTGTTGTCGCAGGTAGATTGAAATTGTGAAACCATTCTCGAGTGGTGGCGGCGCTCCTTTTCCCTTCCCCCTTCCCTTTTTTTTTGTTGTGTTGCCTTCCTCTTCTATATCGGAATTGATTACGCTTTTCAATGGGAAATGTGCTGGTTTTTACGATTTTACTCTTTGGTAGCTGCCGGCCCGTAACGCCATGCAATTTGAGCCGATTCTTTTTTGTTAGTCCAGCCCCCACCCTGTATCTCCCATACTATCAACAAATTTTTTTTTCCTGCTCAGTTTGGTGTTTCTTTTTATTTGTTTATTGCACGCGTGCTTTTTTGTCAATGCTTGTGTTTTTTTTCTTCTTGTTATTGACGCGCATTTTTCATTTTTGTTTGTTTTTAATTGCAGAGGATGCCCAGATTAGGCTTGGGTGCACGAACAAGTGCATTTTTCATTAAAATCCTTTTAATATTCAGAAAAAGAAGGACAAATGAAATAAATGCAATTTATTCTGATTTTTCATTTCGGGACACCAATAATCGATTTGAATGTATGAAAAAGTGTAATTAGTGTTATGAAAATTTTGCTTTTACCATTTACAGCGACCGGACATGAAATCCTAATTGAAAATGAATCAATCAATTGTTCAATATTTAAATTTCTATCAGTAGCTCCATTTCAGGGCATTAATTAGAATCAGGCGCATCTTTCTTCATCCCTGCCCCCGTTTGGGAATTTTCACGTAATTTTCTTGGAGTATTCACAATTGACTGGAAGAGTGAGTTTGGGGGGTGCGGCATTTTTCGTTATCTATTTGTTGCGCTGTATAAATTTTATCAGTCTAAATTCAATTAAAGAAATGCTAAAACGTGAAGTAAGATGAGTGCATTTTTTTAGTGGTTTGAAGCACTTTTCTAACGAAAAGAAAGGACTGAAAATGATCCTGGGAGGAGCAGGAAAGTACCGTAAAGTTTCGACACAGTTCGTCAAAAAGTGGGTGACGTGATTCCAATAAATAAAAACGGGTAAATCTCCGTGATCGACTGTAATTGGGGCTAGATGATATTTAATGGATGAATTGTCTGTGAAGACGTGCAGTAACAAAATTAAACACCCCCTGAAGAATCCATGTTTATGTTTATGGATGTTTTTCTGTACAAGCTTTTGGAAAATTGAATTTGACCGGAATGGATGATTAGCCTGTACAAAAAAAAGGAGTAATGATGGAGGCTGCTATTTAAAAATTGTGGTCTTAGCCGTAGTTCACACTCCACACATTTCGAAGAGGTTCGAGATTGATTGAGCCAAACAAATTCGAGAATCGAGGAGAAGCGAGATAGAGTAAAGATTTCATATTATATATATATAGGCAATATTTACAGTTTTTTTTTCGGTATATGAAGCGAGCCGCAATGCATTCACTACACTCTGGTTTACCAATCGAGCAAGTCAACAGGCTGGTTATTCGTCAATATTGGCTGGTAGCTATCTACCGCAAATTGACGTCTCTGCCTGGAACGAATAACTATAGTTGCTGGTGTTATTAGTTAACTAGTTAACTAGTTATTGGCTCAACGCTGTAGTTCGGATCAGCAGCCTTTCTGAGTTTTTAATCGGATTTATTGCTGAACATAGAAAGCCACCTTTTCAACGCGGTTATTGAGTGTTTATGACACTACTGTAAATTAGAAGAATAGGGGCAGCCACATATTAAATTTTTTTTTTTTAGGGCAGTGCCTTCTACATAATTCTCTGCTGCTCGAAATGCATAACTAATTCCCGAATTCATGCCAAAATCGACCTCTTTCCACTAATTTAATAAAAATTCAATTTAAAGCCCTCAGTTCCAAATAAACCGTTATCAATTCAAAAACCTCCTTTCGGAATTCCATAGCTCTTCAAACATAGCAAATTTTCTGGCTGTGAACAGACAAATCTCAACTTTGGCAAATAAAACCTTTTTTCCTACCCGTCCAGAGCACACATAAATTTGCGCTCTTAATGAAATCGGGAATAAGAGAAGCGCATATAATTCAGCCGCCCTAATCCTTAATGAATTTCTGAAAAGTGACGCTCTACTCCTCCTCTCTTCAAAGCAATGTAAATCAGATTTTCACTTTTCGGCGGGGTGAAAATAATGAAAAAAAAAATATGTGCCAAAAAAAAATCTCCTTCTTCTTCGTGGTACACTGGCAGGGGGAAAAAAGAAAAAGTATGTGGCGTGTGCAGGATTGGATCTGGGAATATGCTAAATTCCATTCCCATGACACTGACACACCTTATCCCCCCTGGATGGCGTTCAACTGATTCCAAATTCCTCCTATTCAGTCTGGCATGATTACAATTTTCAGCTAAAAGATCAGTTTGAAATCAGTCTCATGTTTCATTGCTTATCCCATTCCCAGCGATATATTCGGGCGCGTGTGTCCCCGTTCCCGGATCCCGCTCGACTTCCATACTCGAGTCGAGTCGTCCTCCTGAAACTCAATTCAACTACAATCTATCGTACATCGTCCTGTACTTTACTGTGTGAGAAGGAGCTCCTTCGAGCCCGAACTGAACCATCCAGTCATTCACCAGCCAGCCAGTCAGCCATTCAGCCATCCAGCCGCCTGCCCTACATTCATCCTGAAATTTCCATAAAATGCCTTCAAGAATACTTAAGTAGGTAAACATGAATTTAACTCGTATATTTGTATGTAAAGCGTGTTTATTCTCTCCACAAGGCTTTCCTACTTTCATGCCCCGGCACAAATAGACGCCTCGCGTAACTGCCATCTCCTTTGATTGAGGAGCGTATGTAACCCGAACCGAATCCCGAAACCCATATCTCACCACACTCAACCCCTTCGGCGGGGCGGGGGCGTAATTTAAAAATTTTCAATTTACTCTCATAAATGAATAATTAATGCACACGAAACCGCCCCGGATATTCCACGTAATTTACAAGTTTTCCGGCTGACAAACCAGCAACCTGACCGAGATATGGGCGGATGTTGACCTATCCCCCCTATACCCCTCTGATCTTCCTTTCCCACCTCACAATCCTTTTTTGGATGGGAAAGGAGTAAATCAGCTGTAGCAGTTAACAGTTTCATATTTCCAGGATTCTTCTGTTTTTCAACTTTCTTCAGAATTATTGCGAAAGTTTTTTAATAAATTTGTGCGCTAATAGCAATTATTGCTGCTTCCTCAGTCACGTGTGCTTGTAATTTTCGCAATTTGAGAAAACTTTCGATAAGTGCCACTGTGCTGCTATAAAAGAGAATTAAAAGTTGAAAAGGGGGCGCGCAAAGGAGGCAGAGGACTTAAGTCCTGTGCTGGACAACTCCCCGGTGCAGTGACTCATTTATGAAATTGTAGAACGAACGAACTCACGGGAGTATTTCAAGTTTTTTGAAGGGTTTATTAATAGAACGGAGCAGGGTATGTCAAAATATTCAGTAGAAATGGGAGTAATTGAGGAAAAGTTCGAATTTGAGGAGTGAGTTCGTTAGGGTTCCATCGTGCTCAAGGGATTTTACAATTTATAAAAGTTCTCAAATTTCAACATGACAATGTCCCATGTTATCATTCTGTAGAATTTAATGATGTAGGGT
The DNA here is from genome assembly GCA_947538895.1 of Neoitamus cyanurus. Lineage (NCBI taxonomy): Eukaryota > Metazoa > Arthropoda > Insecta > Diptera > Asilidae > Neoitamus > Neoitamus cyanurus. The sequence goes on along the minus strand of OX384544.1, from coordinate 11,267,716 downwards.
TATCCAAAAAGAATTGGGCGTTTTTAACACAGCCCTGCTTTTTCAAATGTCAAAGTTACAACTATCAAACCCTGACATTTAACAAGTAAGAACTATAATGAATATATACGTTTGATCAACGTATTGAAATGGTGAAAGCTGCACAAGCACAGTTCGTAAAGCTCGTAATATTTTTTGTCGTAATGAAGCTTCTTCTCGTAACGTCACTGTTAATTTAATCAGCAAATTTGAATATCGTGGCGAAATTAGTGAGGTCGAAACAACCACGGGTTAGTTTTTTCACATCGCCAAGTCAGATAAATCAAAACCATTTCTGCCATTTTTCGATGCCTCTTCTTCTAGAACGAGTGACAGTTTATTGTGATTTTTGGGCAAGTGGCGTGATTGGGCCGTTATTTTTTTAAATGAAGCGTTACAGAGCGATACTAACTAATTTTTGTCCACCTATGCTCGGCACATTGGATTTGGGTGATGTTTATTTCCAGCAGGATGGCGCCACGTTCCACACAAGCGATGGAAAAACGGAGTTAGTAATTAGACTACAGGGGAGAGTGGGCCAGAAGCTCATTAGGAGTATGCGGTATAAACAAAAATGAGGTTGGGCTCCGATTCGTATGGACCCGTATAGTATTTAAGAGTAAAGTTACACTTATGGAAAAAAATCCGTCCTTCTAAAAACTGTTAACGTAGAAATTTATTTAATTTTTTTTTAACTTGTCTTAACGCTTTTAGACCCAAAGTATCATCTGAGAAATCCTCAATTTGCCGATTGAGAGAAACTGAGATTCTTCACGTATTTTTTTGTGTTGTGTAAGTATCCAAACCAAAAACCATGATACTCTGAAAAGGCAGTCGCTATTCGCATTGTCCGTGTCCGTGTAAAATCTGACGTAAACAAAATCCAGGTTCTTGTACATGCTAAATACACGGAAACGGATGATGCGAATAGCCACGGACATCTGAAAAGGCTTTATATCCAGTGTCTCAGGAGGTTAACAAAGCTAGATAGAAATAAAGCTGCAGAAATAATGACTAATATTTTAACACAAGCACAGAAACTTTACGTTACTAAAATATAAAAATTCGAACCCTTCAAAGGTTAATAAAAAAAAAATACTTTAAAAAAAATACAGCAACCATTTGCTGCCATTTTAAGTCGATGAGTGTATTAAACTGTATCGTCGAAAGCATCATTTGTTCTCCTATATTACTACACTAAACAACACCAGAGGCCAGTTTACACATGTCGACATTAAACGAAAACGACAACGTTTCCTCTCGACGTCGATTTCCGTGAACCAAGGCGTGACCGAGTGAAGGCCCTAGACGTTATATACTCCTACTTTAATATCGGCGTTCATGAAATCTTAATTTTAAAAATATATTAAAAAAAGTATATTTTGTACTCACGGGCTGCGTTCACATAATCAGCTGTCCATAGAAGTAGTGCGAATGCTGTAGCTGCAACAAGACTGGCTGCTGGCAATACTGCCGTTTGCAGCCCCATTCTATAATTGCCCCTTTTCTGAAGTTAATTTGATCGTGTTCCTCTGGGATTTCCCGTTTTCTCAAAAATTTCTCAATTTTTTTCTCTCTCTCAAATCAATTTTGGAAAAACAAACAATTTTTCTTTTTCTCAAAACTTTTTTCAGTGGGCAATCTTTTTTCTCTTTTTTTTTTAAGTGTATTGTGTGAGAGTGGGCGTGTGGGAATCCCGCACTATCGCGTTGCGGTGCAGGTGAATATTCCCATTTAAAGTGGAGCAGCCTACCACTGCTTCCGTTTCTTCTTCTTTAGGTACATAAGTTGGAGTTATTGTCGAAGTGTCGAAGTTTTAACAATGCGCGCCCGCGTGCGTAATTTACGTGCGTTATGTGGGCGAGTGTATTTTAAGCGATTCGCAATATTGAGAAACGATGTCGCGCCGATTCAATCATTGATCAGCGCCGGGAGCAGGTAGTTCCAAGCGTTCGATACAATTAAATTGCGAGCAATTATGGGCGTTGTTGTCACCATCGTTCCAGCAGTCATCACAATTTCAGTGGACATTATTTCGGCACGTGTCGTGGACGTGTGCGTGGGAGGTGGGTGTCCGGCCGGCGAAAGAGTGCAAAAGTTGCCGGTCGCGGTGTATGTGCCCATACACAGAAGGTAGGAATTTGTCGTCAGTTGTGGGGATGGGGTTGGGTAGGGCGATTAATTTAATGTCCGCATTCGGATTGTTGTCGTCCAGTGTCCGAGTTGTTGCACGTTCCAATTTTGTTGTAGTTGTCGTTTGTGTTTTTCATCAATGGACAAGTTGTCGCAACAGCCAATGTGCATTTTATCGCAGTTTTATGTGGATATCATTATTGTGATGGTTGGACGTGCACAAGGAATGGGAATGGAGGAACACCGGGTTAGATTTTAAGGACACGGTCAGTCGACACAAGGCGATTTTGTTGGTATTTTTCGTGATGACGGTAATGATGGCCACAGCAAGGACGTGGTTTATTGCAATTTTTGTTGTGCCGTTTTTTTTTTCAGTCGTAGAATTTGTTATGATGATGTACCATTTGTTGGAGTCGACAGAAATGAAAAGAAAGAGGGAAAAACTCAAATCAAAACGGGTTTACCTGATGGTATTAAGCATTATTCAAAAATCTGAGGAAAATTCGTTAATTTTCAAAAGGTCTGGTGTACAGCTTTCGTTGCTGTACTAATATTTTCTATTTTACTTTTTAAACTTCTTCACTTTTATTTATTTACTTAACAGAGGCGTATCCTCTTCACAATTTTATTTCTTTATTAATTTTTTTATAATATTTTCAAACACACAATGGACTTTCACTTTTTTATTAAAAACCTATGCACAACACTGCTGCAAAACAATCATTATTTCTTTCACTTTAATCCACTTTAAGTTCCTTCTTGAAAATGATTTTATTGAAATTTATTTTCTTCACGTAGACAAGGACGATTAGCTTCGTTTGCACATAAATTTCATTTTGGAATGACAATGAACGTTTGAATTTCACAAATATCTGCCCTCTTGGACAAATATCCCTCTGATATGTGTATAGAATTCTCGTCTATTTATGTGTTTATCTTTATCGCAAGTGAAAACCATTCACAGAATAAATGTTATTTGAGCATTGTTCAATAATGCGATACTTTTGTGGGCAAGTAATTCCTTTCAGTTTATTGTTTCGGCTAATATTCTTAGAAAGATTGACTGATGCTATTTCCATCCTGAAATTGTAAGGAAGAGATTTGTGGGTGTTTCTTTTTTTCACTTCTTTTTATTGATGTTGTTGTGTTTTTGAGAAAGCTCTTTTGTTACCAGAGAATAATTGTTCTTAGTTTTTTTCAAGTTATTTTTTTTCCTGAGGGGGTAGAAGAGGGGAGATAACAATATAATATTTAGGATTGTTCACGATATATCGTGTTGTGTACATTCCTTTTAGGTAATATGACAAAAAATATAAGTCTATTAGAACGCTGCCACTGAGTTAAGCACAAAAAGGGCTCTTGTACTAATCAGCACTAACAACGGCACACCCTCCTGAAATACTCCCTTGAATTAGAATCTCGTGAACAGAATTCAACCCCAAAATATAATCAACAACTTAGAAGAACAACTTAAGTCGTTTAATAAATAATGAAATAAAGGAAAAACAACGTGTCAAAAACACAAGCCATCTACCTCACTAGAAGACGATTTTCACGCCTATCCCCTACGCGCCAAAATCATCAGCATAACCTAATTTATGAGAATGTTAAAGTAGGGGGAATAAGTCATTTATCAAAATAACAGTAGCGGTCCAAGATTGCTGCCTTCCGGAACTCCAGAAAGAACTTGCGTTATAAAGAGACGAATTAAATTTGACTTTAAATAGTAATCCATGGGAATGTTGTTGTATACGCAGTCGACTTGTTTAAGCTTCTATAAGTTCGTTAAACAGACATTTTATTTTTCCACAAGGTTTGTAGGAACTAAACGTAAACGTAAAACGGCAGATGGTCATTCATAATCGACACAAAAATTGGCAGTGATAGTTTAGAAATTCGCCTATAGTTTTCAACTAAATTCTTTTTACCCTTCTTAAAAATATGAATCACAAAGAATAGCTTTTAAGCTACCGTAGAGATGGAGAAAGGTCTTCGAATAGGACGGCACATACCTACTATATTAACATTTTTACTAACCTAATAAACCAAATCAAACCTGGCCAAAGACTAAATTAATGTTTAAATAGTTGAAAAGATCTCCTACGGCAGTTTTAAAGCTGATACGAGTATAATACTCCCGAGGGATTATCTCCTTTCAAATTTAATCCAACTGACTGTAGCATTGATAAAATCATCAATTCATCAAATTCGATTCTATAGGGATATGCATAAACAAAAGCTTGTTAAAAAATCATTTCCAATCAAGCCCTCGAAATTAAAAATGCACTTTTCCTGAAAAAGAGCCGTGATGAAAATCTATTGAACACAATTTCAGTGCAAATCCAGAAAATCCAATACTCTGTGGATTGAGCTCTGTCCTTCCTGATTATCACGAGCCAATTATTTAGCATTTCATTGCTGCGTAAATAAGTGAGAAGGCAGACGAGTGCAGCGATTGCACTGTGTCAGTGGAAATTCAGGGAAACACCCTCGCTTTCGGGGAAAAGCACCATATGTCCTAATATCCGAGGCGAAAATTAAACTAAATAATTAAAGCGGACAAATTTGTGTGATAAATTCAATTAAGGTAAAATCAAACCAACAAATTCGAATTTATGGGGAAATTGGTGTGTGTCACTGCATCCGTCCAAGCCACTTAAAACTCCTTTTTTTTCCATTTAGAATAAAAATGATATTTAAATTTTGGAATACTTTTAAAAACATCTACACAACACAGGACGACACGCCAGCCACCCTTAGAAAAGAGCAAGATCACCCACCGCCAATTTAGTCAATTGTAATCAAGTTAATTGCAATCGATTTTGTGATGCGCCTACCACCCCTCCGTGTGCCCTGCTGTATCGTGCCAGGTGAAATTTATTTGCGCAATTTGATACAACTGAACTTTTATACACTCCGGCAGCACTTTGCTCCTTTCTGCTGCACTCACTCACCTGGCCAACTGATGTGGTACGAGTATAATAACCGGTAGGACCTGGGTAAGGGGGTTGGCGTTCCCGGTCGATCGGTTGAGGGGAACGAGACGGGCGCATTTAATCGTATATGCGAAACTTTCAATCATATTAAAGTCTCGGCCAATAAAACTCGAAACTTTTTTGCGCCAGCTCTGTGTCGGTGGAAATCGAAAGCTGAAAATAACCGGGCGCTCTAGGATGAGACTAGGTGGGGGTGATGGCAAAGAAAATTATAGCGCAAAGGATGCAAGGTTGGGTCGGGGTGAAAGAAAAATTAACAGAAAACCAAAACAAAAGTAATAAAAGTTGGGGCGATATGTAGGGAATCGCCTCGATAGCAGAACTCTGAACGTTTTCCTGCTTAGGTTGCAGGAGGCTCCCGGTGGAGTTGAGCCAAAACGTGGCCCTATAAGAATCGGACGTGAGGGCGGTATATCTCGCTCCTCCCTGCGGAACCTAGCACCACCCTTGTTCGTTGGAGGGAGTAAGAACTTAACAGCTACAAATGTCATGGAATGCCTTAATATGTAAATATTTTTTCGCCATCGGGTGACTATCACAAATGGAAGCTCGCCTGTTGTGTTGTTCCATTAACAGGGAGCGATCCGGCCGCGGCGGCAGAAGTAACGAAATACGTTTCTGCTCGGATGCCAGTAGTTATCATGAAGAATTAGAATCATCGCGATTGGGGTGCTGCTCCAGTTCATCTGTTCGGGCCTAGAGTACTCGCCTCGACGTTGCGCGCCTCCCCGCTTTCTAGGTCCTGATAGTGGGGAGCACGAAACGGACAATCCAGTAAATCTCGTTGGATGATTGCCAGCGATATACACGGTGGAGCAGCACGGCAGCGACTGGACGAGACGGTGGCTTTAATTAAAACCGCTTGTCAAATAATGAACAAGACAGGAGAGTCCCTGGTGCACCAGACACCCAGATAATGTTCAACACTAATCTGGAGGCTACACGCCAGTACGAGGTACTTGCTCCTGTGCACGAACTCATGCCTCATCCTGCCACTGGTACGCCTAGAACTGCTCCTACGGGGCCGACGCCATGGCTAATGATTTTACCAATAAAAATGGGAAACTGCTTAGAATCACCACTTTATCTCCGATTGGGAAGAACTTATGTAACCAGGTGCAGATGGTCGGAAAATTTAACCCAAAACGGGAAAAGCGGAAATGCCTGCTCGGGTGTGAAAATGGAAAATCATGGAAGTGACCCAATTCACGGATTATTCGTGGTGGGGATCGCATTTGGCATAATTGGAGCGGAATATTTTCTTATTAAAGTTGACTCTCTGGGCAATCGTATATTTTTGGCAGTTAAATCTCTCTCGATTATTTTCTTAAGGAAAATGAGGTTGGATTAATATTTAAGACTTCAGCGCTGCACACGCTAGGTTATGGCCAACTGGCTGCAAGTGAGGGAATAATTAGGATCCGATCGTAACATTTTGGGATATAATGTTTTCGACAAGATATGTACAATTGGAAGTCGTTGGCATACAGATGAATTTTATAGAAACGTAAACAAGCAACAATGTTATTCAAAAGGAGCAAAAAATAACTGTCCTAATAAAGAACCCTGGGGAACACCACTCGTGATATTAATAAAGCTCGAAAAATGATTGTAAACAGCTTGAAAACGGTAAGTGAAGTACCTATATATGTAAAATCGCAAATTAAAACCACTGAATTCCTATCAACTGACCTGAACTGATGAGACAACTTACAATTAGTTGATGATATCTTATGGTCCACCGTGACCAATTGGGTTTGATTTAATGTGCTGGATAGCCTAAAGGACCTCAAACATATACCATACATCCATGAACATAACTAAATGCAAAAGTAGATAAAATTTACAAAGATCTGTATTTATTGATAGCCATTGGCTAGAGTACCAAGCATTGAACCTTGAGGCACCTCAATGACCCAGTGTTTTCGCCATAATAAGTACAAAAATACAAGCAATCCCGTTTGAAAGGAGTACAAAATGAAACCCCCACTTAAAACCAAGTAATATATGGCGCGATAATGAACGGTCCAATTAAACTACAGAAGCTATAATTATATTCCACAAGAAATTGCAAGATGTAGCAAAAATTTATATCCTCTTCTCCGCAATTCTGCAAAACCCTTCTCATCCCTCAAAAACCCCACAACTATCCACTTTGCATAGTAGGGAAGCAGTGTTTGCCTTTAAATTAATTAGCCGCACAGTGCATCCTCCTTTGGGGCCGAAGCAAATTATCCCTCTTTTGAGGGACTCTAACGAAATCAGCAGCTACAGCAAGCAGCCAACCAGCCAGAGGAGCGCGCTCCTTAACAAGGATAACTTTCGAGAAACAAAAACACGAACTTGTTGCATTTTCCAATCAAACCGTGGAAACCGAGAAAATAAGAAAAAAAAACTTAAAAAAAAAATTTAAGGACGACAGGACTATTCCGCCGTACAACTTGTAAAATTCATTAAGGCCCTTTTACAGAAGTGTATAAACAAAATTCCCCCTCTGGCTGCTACCAGGGTGCGGGACCGGGGGTATTTTGCTTACATCGTGGCATTCAAGCATTCCAGGGGTTGCCTTCGTATTTATGTTGAGCAATGAAAAAATTATCAAAAAACCTTTCAAGACTGGCAGTGGTACGACGAGCCGGTAAAAATTTAAATTTATTTCGCCGCGACCATTAAAAACTTTCGAAATATTTTGAGTGGATGGTTGCGGTGGGTTAGGGGGAAAGTTTAGGTGCCTTTAATCGCTCCTGCCTTCCGTAAAACTTGCAAAACTTGGGAAAAAGTGGTATCCTGCGGAATTAGCAGTGCGAGGCGGGTACTGTGCTTCATAAATAAGCTCATGCAAAATATACAGTGATACATGCACCGAAGGGAGGAACGCTTCCCGAACGTCCTAAAGACTGAAGAGCAGCGCCTTCGAGCCACAGTAGCGGCGAAAGGAAGACGATGACAGTGATGATGAATACGAAGGACCCTTAAAAGTTTCTCTGCGCTTTCTTGCAAAGGAATTGAACTGGGAAACTTTCCTGTAACGCTAAAAACTCCTTAAGATGTTCCCGTAGCACGGCAAGGATCGGTAGGTGAGAGTGTACGCGTATATTGCGAGACATGCGAGAAATGCAAGACAGGTACAGGGTGTGCCTGCAGGGTTTAAAGGGTTGCAGCGCCCGGCTGGCAAGGAACATATGTTAAGGCGAAACAGGTTAAAAATGTTCACCGCGACAGCTATTCCAGAAATACCAGGAGGTCGATACACCACCTCTGAACTTCTGACGTTCCATCTTAAGATACATAGATGGCCGTGTATCGCAGGGATGCTCGATACGCGGGGAGCAAAAAGCAAATTGATTGATAAATGTTTCACCGCCGACATACAGGCGAGGAAAAAATTGCACATCACATGCAGGTACAGTACAGAGCCCCGGTATATGTACGTTCAGCTCATTTTACGAGTGCTGTGAGATGACTGTGGCCCATTTGCACGATATTGAAATTGCACTCGGTATTTTTAAAGGGGGCTCCTCAAAGGGCGGCTGAGTGTGCATGGGTGGCCTCGGCTATTCCAATTCATTTTTATTATCTTGTCGAGCACTTGTCAGCCGAGTAAATCGAATAAAAAGAGAAAACTTCACCGTAAGAAAATGACCCGGGTGGGTCGTACCTTTAGGAGAGAACGAGGCGAAACTTCCTCGTCTTCGTCTTGGACAGATATTAAAACTTTGCCAAGTAAAACTTTATCGAACAAATACTTAGAGAGTGAGCATATGCAAATCGTCCAAAGTTGTTGAAAATTTCACCGCCAAATGGAGGGGGGGAGACTCCGGCTACGATTCACCGCGTGCTACTTGCACCGGGCACGGCCCCAGGGCGCCACTGACACCCCTTCAGTTGCATGTGACGAAATAAATCGAGTGCATGATTTCGTTTACAAAAGCAACTCCCCCCTCCCCATTACTACAAGCCCCGCCGAGTCTTTTGGCTCGTTTGCAACTTAGAATTGACGAAATCCGCCAGGGGAGCAACGAGATGCAAAACGTGCCCTTACTCGACTGCACACAATAAATAAAGGCGCGCTCTGCTTTTTTTTCGGCACAACTGCTCCCCAGCTACTTTCCTTTGTGCCGAACTGTGTTTTTCACTACAGGAGGATGAGCAAAAAAATAAAAAATGAAATTGTGGATAGTAGGTAACGTAAACCCAGAATCCCAAAAGCCGGAGAAATTCTGGAGTTCCGCCGGGTATGCTTCGAGAACGCTGCCGGAGCGCCTACACGCTTTTAGCGAAGCGCGAGACGAGATGCAACTTCAACTTGCTCCTTCAGAGTTTACTGCACTTGCATTAAGTGCTTTCGTGGAAAAACTTTGTTTTATTGCCACAACAACTCCATTAGTCAGCTATTTTAAGATGGCTTCTTCACAGGGTGCTCCTGATGCTTTTTATTTTTTACTTTTTTTTGTTCTATACCGCACTCTTTATTCGTTTGTTTTTGTACCCGTTTTTCAGGGTGAACTGTTTTTGCCCCCATTTTTGTTTTGTTTTTGTTTTAGTTTTTTGTCAGAACAACCAAAGTTGACTCTTTCATGGTCTGTTTATTGAAAAATACGAATACACTTTAGGACCACAATTTGCAGCACCCACCTGTAGTGGTTCCTCTTGTCCCTGGCCTATTTACGGAACAACCTAATGAAATCCTGTTGTAACCTTTTTTTCCAAAAATAATTCAAATTTTCGCTTAATGGGTAAATAAAAAAGTTGGTGCTTCCTTTAGTGGTTGTTGGAGTACCCACGAGTAGCTCCGCGAAATCTAAATGGATTATCAAGGCTGCTGTTAAGTGAGAAGTTAACAGATGGCTAGTTTGGCATTGTTCTCGCTTTGAGATTGCTGTAAGGAGAAAAATCATCAATGCCATCAAATACAAAGGAAAATCGATTGCAGCTATAATGACTTCAATAAAGCATTTGACGCAATTAGCAGTAAAATTTCAATGCTTCATTTGATTGCCCTTTTCCAGTTCTTAATTGGATTCATTTGTCCTTAAGAACTTGCATTCAGTGAATATTGCTTCATGATTTGCTCTGGTGGATCACAACAAGGCAGCCCTCTCAGCCCTTTTTTGTTTATTACTTTTAAAGATTCACTTTGTAACTTTAAACTTCAACGGTTGTCGCAAAACTCATCACCAGGGGTTTTTGGGGTCGCTGATTTTAAATCTTCTATCGAAATCAATTCATCAATTCGGATTCTCTAACTTTAGGTTTCAAAATAACTGTTTTTCTTAAAGTTCATATGTTTATTTATACAAGACCAAAACACAAATAAAGGTTTTTAAAAATGTTATATCCTTACAGAGTGTTTGGTTAAGAGGTTCACAACTTCGATTTCCGAATTTTTTTATTAGTTCAGTTGGCACTTGGAATTCGACCTGTAGCATCAGTATACATAGGAGATTGATAATGAAAAAAAAACAACGAAAACCATAAATGAGTTCGTACACTGAGCCAGTTTCTTGTTCAGCCGAATGTTGATAACGCTAACTTTTAGTGCAATTTAATGATGTCTGATGAAGCCCTCTTTCATTTGCCTGGCTGTCAATTAAAAAAGAAATTACCTTTTTTGGGAGACGATCATTTAATGCACAGAAAGTCATGGTGGTGCGCTATATGGGCACAATCCATCATTTGACCACACTTTTTTGAAAATGCTTGTGGAACACGACGAATCGTGAATTCTGACCATTATCAACAAACGGACTTTTTTGGCATAGAATAGTGTAAAAACTACATGGTTTCAACAAGATGGCGCAACTGCCCAAATAGCGCGCACATCATTAAATTTGATGAAAATGATGGTTCATCGATTGGCTTCCGCGCTCACCAGACTTTACGACCCCCAATTTCTCTCTTTGGGGATACTTGAAGAGTAAAGTTTACGCTAGCCAGCCCATCACATTGAACCAACTCAACGACGGTCGAACAAAAGTACAGTATAGTCTAGAGATGTATGGCTCATTCAATTCTTTAGATCAAGGCTTTACAAAATTCAAAGTCGCATTGCCCCGGTTAGTGATACAGTCAATATGATCCTCAAAAAAGAACCATTCCACAAATAGTAAAATTGAAAACCATCTGTTTTTTTTTCTAGATAACATCATTGGCAGAACTTAAAACATAGCAGTCACGATCATCACATATTGTGCGAAATAGTTTCGCGTCATCAACGTAACAGATAATTCTCGAATGGATAGAGATAAGAGAAACATCGTTAATATAAATAATAAATAAAAGAAGATCAAGATGGCTACCTTGTGGAACACCAATTGCATTTATCAATTAGTCAAAAAAAATACGACAAAAACACAAATGTTGAATATGACAAGATAATTACAAAAAAATTCAACAGACATTTCCACAAAATAGTTAGGAAAGACAAGAGCAGACAGCTTATTATTATGTGATTAAATCTGTTGAAGCCCTTGCTGATATCAATGCAAATCAGTTGTTTCCTAGTTTCAATAGCTGACGTACAGTAATTGAACACTTCTGAAAGATTTGTTCCAGTCTTCTTCCCGCTTAAAACTTTTACTCCGCTATTAATCCTTCATGTATCTGAAACTACTTTATCCATTTATAAACGACCCATACTGCCAGAATCAAAAAAGCAGACAAATTGAGTGTGAATTTGAACAAGAATCACGTCTTAGCCACGACTCTGATTATGAGACTCTCTCCAGACTTCATTCAGCTTGTCACAGGATAATTGCCACGTTTTTTCTCTTTTCTCTTGTTTTTTTCTTTAAGGTTACCGCACAGGACCACATCGCTAACGTAAAATGGCGCAGGTGTATTCCACCCTTTTGTTTCACTCGCATACATACAATGCCTTTAAGTAAGGCGGGACGAAATCAAAACGTCGTACACCCCTCCACTAAGTCATAAATCCTGCGGAAGTGATCTCTCCCGAGAACGTTGGTGGAAAAATGCCTCCTGTATGCGCCATGCCCGCGCCTTCTTTGGAGAAATTACCTCCAGCAAATGTGCAAATCTTTTTATAAATGGCTTCTCTCAACACATGTAGCACGTGACAAGAAATTTTTATTGCTCACGAAATGAAAAATTAATTTGATAGCCAGAGCAGGAGACGGGAAAGGTCAGGCAGGAGTGTAAGTATATCTTCTTCCGCCTACACTATCGCCACCAACAAAAATGAAAAAAGAAAAAGAGACGAGCTGGGTCACATACGTAACCCGTTCTTGCACCCACTTGGAATTCAATGTCGTTATTATCAGCGAAAATAAAATGGGAGCATGGAGAAAAAACAAACATAAAGGATGTCCCTGTCGATTCCAGCGATTCAACTGAATTCATATCACCCGGCTTCACCCAGTCGTGATCTATTTCCCGATTCGGGTCTTAAGGGTGATACCTAAAAGCTAAAAATGTTTAGGATGCTTACCGTAATAGGGAGAGGATAAAATTCATGAGGTGAAGATATCTCACGCTTCACCGTGTCTATTCCCTTTTTTCGTCCTAAATTTCCACGTCCGGGATAGTTGTGGAGAAGTGGCAAAAACAAGAATGGGAATAACCAGGCTGGGGGGTCCTATTAGGTTCTGCCAGAACTCTGCAATTTTTTTTTCGCTGAAGTCTTCCCTTCGTCTAGGCAAGGGATAAATATTTCAGCATATCTTCTCCAGAATTCAAAAGAAGCACACGCTTATGAATTCCATTCGATGGTGGATTTGTGCGAATGTGTACCCAGGGCCAGGACCCCCATAGCAAAATACCAAGTATTTCGTTAATCCCTACAAATGCTCAGCAGGCTGAGAAGATCCCCGGTGACATTGTTCGGGACTCCATATCCTGAAGTCCTGTACGTGCTGGACATTTTTAAACGGTTTACTGGACATGCACATCGTGTTTCGGGTAATACCTCTTCCAAATAATTGAAAACTTTCCGGGACACCACCTCGAAAATATTGCTGAAGTTTATTGGGAAATGGCTAAATGTTGGGTAATGCCTCGTTCGGGTGTGGAATATATGGACTGCGGGCTACTGCGCTTTACGAAATATTACGATTCTTTGGGAAGAGAAGGACTCTTGGATTTTGCAGATATTTAATGCAGCAGAATGAAGATTTGGGATGAGTCCTGGGAATGACTGATCCTTACACAGAGATTTAGAGAACGTTGAACGTTCTTTTTCCTTTTTTATATGATGCATATTCATTTCTAATTTATTAATGGATTGAGTAGTCGTACTGCTGACATATGCAAAGTTACAATTATAAATTGTTCCGACACTTGGCAAAATTGGGAAATCACATTTTTTAATGTTTTATAAGAGTACAAGACAACGAAACGATTTCTAATTACGAGCGGCAAATCACACACCTGACACCATGTGTGTGATGAACAAAAGAGAAGGCAAAATTGAAGTGGAGGAAAATCGTAAATAAACAAGAAAGACTATTATTCCAAGTTCAGAGATAAAATTTAGAAGATAAGCCAGAAACACAATTTTAAGAAAAAAGTACAGCCATATTGTTTAACACCATTGTTCATTTTGTATGTTCCCGACGGTCCCGGTCCAGGGCTACTCATTTTAAGGTCTAGCTTAAGACTCGTACAAATAATAGTTTTTCAAATTCTCAGAACCATCTACAATTTCATCAAAGATCATCACACACATGGAAGGTAATTGATCAGCTAAAAGCACGTATTCATTGCTCACACAGTGTATAATATTATGTATGTATGTATGTCTCGCATGGTTTAATAAAAAATTCTCGCAAATAACTCTAGGTCAATTTATAGACCCCCCCTTTTAATTTTATAGAAACCATACATAATAATAGCGTGTAAAAGCTCTGGTAAAATCGCGTAAGTGACGTGAGCCTAATTTAACAAGAGGATGAAAAAACTTAAAATCATCTACATACATAACATATATCTTTGTTCGCAGAATTCTTGTGGAATTTTCAGCAGGACAACGCTGCCGTCCATGCGTCGAATGCTACAAAAGCGTTTTTGCATCCCATCGATAATATATGGAAAATACTCTCGAGGGAGGTTTTTGAAAACGAAAGACAGTTTGATATCGTCAAGTGCCTTAAAAATGCAATTAATTGTTAATGGAGAAAACTTGAACAAAATATATAGGTAATGTATATAACGAATTTGAATTTGGTCTTATCTTTAATTTGAATTTAATTTTTAATTGATTGTTTATATTTTTTTTTATTTTCTGCCTAGGTATACCTAAATAGAATAATGTATAATTTAATGTCAAGGAATACTTTTAGTGAAACTAATTGATGTACCAAATATTTTTACTGTGTTTACTAAATACTGGTCTTATCATTACTTCGCGGAGTGTGTTTTTTGTCAGACTAATAATTGGATATGGTGCTATTATTTGGAGTCCTTCTTATAATCCTCACATTAATAGAATTGAAAAGGTGCAAAGGTCTTTGACTAGGTTTTTATGTTAGCTGTTGAATTGGTGAAGACCATCTATGCCTGGTTATGTGGTTCGACGTTTGTTATTTGGATTATCAATCTTTAATTATATGTTAGACATGATTGTAGCTGCGCTGTATTTGTCCTGAACTGCTTAACTTATTGTTAGTGAATATATATGCTTTAGAAAGACCTGCTCATTCTCACAGAACCAATTGCGGTTGCCAATAATTAATTAATGACTAAATGCATTAAAAAGTTTAATTTTGTCAACAATAATACAAATTTTACTTTATCTAGTTGGAATTTAAGGTAAGAGTGGTATTTTTGGAAAATTTATTATTATTATTTATATTATTATTTTTTCTCTTTTCGAATTATTCAAGTCTGTAAAGTTAAATTGTAATTAATAGACGAAATATATAAATAAAAATTTTAAAGTAAAAAACCAAAACTAACTTGAACGTTACAATGCAAAATTTATGATGAAAACTAAAAACTAAATCAGTTTGCATTTATTAACTTCTAAAATTATAAACCAAGAAATACGATAAATACGTCTCATTTTACGAAAGGTTTAATTTTCCTATTATCATTTGGTTTTATAGACATATAAATAGGTTAGTAGCGCTGAAGGAGATAATACAGAATTTGCACAATGTTGAGCTGGGCCTCAATATCAAATTAAATTATGTAGCTACCATAATTACTGGAGCTGCCATCTGTCGCTTAATAGAAAAAGTGCACTCTCAGAGTGGGAGCGTGGGATCTGAATGGAATTCGAACGTGTGCATTTTGGAATCGATAGTCTAGCACAATTACCACTAGACTACTCGCATCCTCTATGTGAATAATGCCTTTGACACATTACACTGTCACAATGACTGTGATCATGATAGATATCGAAATAATGGGATGACACATTTTGTGCCCAGAGTCATTTTAGGCCATATGAAGGGTATGCGTATGGGAACAGTAGTTTACGTAAAAAAGGTCAACCCAACTCTGAAATTCGGTTCCGAGATACGTATTTGAAAAGTTGATTAATCCTATGAAACCAAAGCAACGACAATGTAACATCGTCGCCACTAGGGATTCAGCTGACTGAAATGACAACGAAAAT
Source organism: Neoitamus cyanurus (assembly GCA_947538895.1). Taxonomy (NCBI): domain Eukaryota; kingdom Metazoa; phylum Arthropoda; class Insecta; order Diptera; family Asilidae; genus Neoitamus; species Neoitamus cyanurus. The sequence goes on along the minus strand of OX384544.1, from coordinate 11,251,990 downwards.
TTGTGAACATGGGCCATGGCGCTACGCTATTCAAGTACAGATAGCGCATTACCGTCATTTTGTATGATGCACATCAATTGATTTGACATCTATGCTTGAACATCAATAGCTCAAATCTGACTAGAACTGTTAGGTCCTACGGTTCCCTTAGAACTTGCAGATTTAAAGTTACCAACTCTGTTCGGTTAAAAATATATCACCCCAAAAAGTATAAACCTCTCTTATCGTTTTAATAAATTAAAATAATCCGTAGGGATAAAATTACAAAGCAGGCACAAAATAAATACAATAATAAATTTAAATTAAGACAAAAAATAAAAACAGGCAACAAACGAGTCAAAAAAAAGAGTAAATCGTTCAGCCCACAACGCAAAGTAGAGAAGTATATTGACACGAACCCAGAGACAAAATTTCCCGAACGCCATCGTTCTGGATATCGAAGAAAAATATATTTAAAAATTAATGCGTCTCTCAGCAGTTATCCATAAAGCTTAAAAACGAGGCGAATTTTAGTCGACCCACACACAAAATCAGACCAAACCATTTCTGACTTTAGCAGCACAAACAGGTCGGCGACGACGGCGGCATTACTTGTACGGGAGGGCATAAAAGTAAGGGCCGCACCGGAAAACTGGAGAGCGCACAAAAGGCGAAAATGTGGCCCGGGATACACCCGATGAAAATTCCCTTTTATTTGAGAAATTATTTTTGTAATAATTTCTAAAGAAAATTCACATCCTTTTCACGTCTCCCCTTTTCACGATTTGTTAAATACCATCTCCGGGTCCAGCCGGGGTTATCCTTTAAATGAAAAACAGAGGCAAGGAAGCAGAACGAGGGAGGGACGATCCCAGAAAACAGCATAACCAAGCTGGAGGGGCTCTTTCACACAACTTCTCGTGACATTCACCTATCTGGCAGAGGACTAATTAGTGACTTCAAGTGAGGAAGGGAGGTATAAGGAGGACCTCTTGAATGCTCTAAAAATTAATTTGGTTAAACACAAAAAATAAAAAAATATGAAAGTGAAAAGAGGATGAAACACGGAAACTTATCCGTGCTCATTACGTACTTCATTATATACGGGACAGGGGTGGGGCGGTGCTCTAGTAATCCTCGAAATACTGAGGAAAACAAACAAACGCACATATGAAAAGTGCACTTCCATTCTCTCACCCGAGGCGGTCCCTGGTACTGCAGGAGTTGTTCCTGATTCCAAAGCATTACATCGTCGGGGCACAGCCCCAGCGGTGGGACAGGTTACACACGTTACTGGCGTACAGTTGCAGCACAGTGCCCAGGAAATTAGAGCCATAGGAGGCCCTTCATGATCCGGCACCGTCTAATTGCTTTGTGCAAAAATGAAATTACAAAATATTGAAATTGCAGGAAAATCGCGAAAAAATGGAAAAATGAAAAAAAATTACAAGCACACCGTTGTGGCAGTCTGGAGCTAGTTTTAATTAAATTTTTCACGCACAGAGGGGCAGGTCCCTTAATTGCTCATAACGGCTTGATTGTCCTTTTCGAGAATTAACCTCTATTTACATAAGCGTCCTGCGGATTCGTGGAGGTGCCCTCGAGCCAGCCATAATCGATTTTTGCCGGTTATAACCTTTTTCATATTTTCTACGTGTTCCTATATTTAGCCGGGTTTAAAATTAATTTTTAATATTCTTTCGAGATATCCTTGCGACAAGCAAAATGAATTATGGAAATTGGAAAAATTGATGAAGGCGGAAATGGAGCAGGACAGTAATCCCGAGCACGTTTCGAACGGTTTGAAAAATAGGGGGCCGGGCATACGACGGCTGTTGTAGTGTTTTGAACGTAAGCAGGGAAAAATAGACGTCTAGGGGGAAGGGGGAGTCAAAGAAGCCCTCGTTCGTCCCGACTCCAATTTAATTTATGAAAGCAGAAAGCACCCGGCCGACGAACCCTTTTCAGGTCACTGCCCCAAAAGTTTGAAGGGCCGGTGCCTGCTAGGTAAGACAGTAATGCGATCGACCTATTTCAAGAGCGAGAAATGTTAAGATTGATGTTGTTATACAGCAATTTCTGGCAGTCTTACACCTAGTTCGTCGCCGCCTACTTGGACTCCGATAGTCGCGGGTCGGAGGGGGTACCTCTCATCGAGATATCTTTTGTCCTTTGAAAATTGAAACCGAGGAAGTAACAAGTGACATTTTATCACTTCGCCTTCCTCGGCAGCCGGGTAGAGGTACCCAGAAGTTTCTACTCGAGAAACCCTGTCCCCAAAGGTCTTGGGACTCTCTAAGGTAACAAAAGAGCTTACTGCCGCAGCACGAAAGGCTCCAGTTCGGCCAGTGGGTCACCTATTAATCCAGCAGTTTGCCTGCGACCCGCGAGCACCACCGAAGCACACCACACAAAAGCACTACTTCGATTTTTTTTATTATTATATATAAAACCTTTTCATATCTGCACTTTACGCACACATAACTTGATTAGCATTAGAGGGCGATCTCAGAGCGCGATATCCATGCCCTGTGTGCACGACAATGTGGGCCCACCACTAGCTCCCTTCGCCCGGTAGCTGCGACGACGACGACGACTACCAGCTACCTGGAGTGGACACAGCACCGAACACACCCGCCGCAGCCGTACATCCATCGATCAGGCGGTATTTCATAGGGCCGACCGATAAAAAAAGATCTGCCGACAGACGAGAAGCAGCCGTTTCGAGAACACCGACAAACTCAAAACCCGGGGAAATTCAAATTTTCAAAACGCTAAAGCACCGCTTCGGGGCTGAGAGAGTAGCCGCCGGTTGAAGGAGATCGCCTCGGCCAGCAAACATAAGAAACGAGCCCTTCTTTGGCCAGGCTCTAGGTATCCTTCTTATTACTTTTTTTTCTTTCTTTTTGGTAATTAAAAAAACCCCTACGACTGCAAAGTGACCGCGACGTGCTTACATCATCTCGATCCCGAATGTACTAACTTGTGACCAAAAAGCTAAGGGATTGGTTGAGGTGGGAATACTGCCGATTCTGGTGCTTCTATCCTGACCGTGGTGGATTACTGTTCCCTGGGTGAGTTTCTCTGAAGCTTGGATACATGAGCTGACTACTTTCGCAGTCAACTGAGCCTCCCACAGAAAGTTAACTCCACCAAAAGAGCCCGTTACTTTCCGGCCATACACTCTCTCTTCGCGTGGTGAATTTCACCATAGCCCAACAAAGTGGGCAAAAGTTAATTTCAACAGGTTGCTGCTGTGGAACTCGCTGCCAGAGACACACACACACATTCAAACCGCTCCTAACTGAGCTTTCCAACTTAAGTTAATTTTCATATTTAAAGCCACAAGGGATGTGCTCGGGAAATTTAAATAGTTTCATTTGAATGGCTTGGGCAAATTGGGAAATGAAGTTTGTTGCATCCTCTTTTAGAATTTGCAAGTAATTTTGAGGTTATAAGGCGTGAGAAGGGGCTCAGGGAATACACCTAAGTGGTAATGTAGCGGCAGGCGGCGGCGGGTGTATTGTACTCCACTCAGACTGAGTTTTATTGGGGATCTTCGAGAGCTGTGCAATTGTTGCCTTAATTGCCCTAACAATGGAATTATGAGCCTTGTTAGGGTTATGTGCGTTTGATTGTCAAAATGGGTATTAAGGGGGAGATCATTTTACTGAATGCAATGCAATCACTGAATGAGGACAATTCAACTCTACTGAGCCGGATGTTAAGTGGTTTGTTTACAAGGAGATTGCGGTTTAACTTTGTGGGAATGGATGCCTCTTATAACGTTCTTTAGCTGGAAAAGGGCAATTTAAGCATAAATAAGCGTTCAGAAGTGATTGCAACATTTTTGTTGCATGAGAATGTTGCTAGCAACTTTTTGGCAGGAATTTGTTTATTTTGCTGGCGTTTTTATACAGGATTAGCTACTCTTGCAATTTTTACACTGCCCTATATAAACATATCAATACAACATGGATCTTTGATGCTATCAACAGTTATATACAAAATTGAGAACTGATGCGTTAACGTGATAAGAATTTGTTGGGTACACAATTTTAAAGAAAAATTAAATAGAAATTCGACGTGAGTTATTATTTTTAATAACTTGAACTTTGTAATAAAAAATCAAGCGCCACACAATATTTATATTTTCCTGGGTGGCTTCGGGAGAAAATTTATTTCGTATATTGCATTAAAATGCATTCAGCTTTTTAATAAAAGTCCATCTGACAAAACTATAACTTGAATCTTGTTCTGCTGAAAATATTCTTTTACCACCTTCGATATGTGTTTTATATCGTTGTCCTATTGAAGCACCCATCGCAATGGAATGTAGTAATATGATTCTCCCTAGGGATGGCAATACATTATTCCTTCGATCTCATGAATAACTCCTAACTGCGTCCGTTCATAACAGTTCCCTACTTAGAAATTCGCCAGCTTGTGCACGAAAGCAAGTCTTAATCTAAAATTTACAACGTATTTTATTAGAAAAAAACGCGCTTGTTTTACCTAGTTTTGACATGTTCTTTTGTTAATAAAGATTTTTTTTATTAGGCGATAAGCACGTACATATGTATATGTTTAATCGCTCGGCTTCGTACAGTGCATCCTCGTTATATTCCTGCTTAGTTCTTCCTGCGTAGTTCTTAAAAATTCAGCTGTTTTTTAAGGAGTGTCTAAACTTTTATTTGTATCTAATAGTCTAATAATCCGAAGGATAGGAAAACAAATTCAGATGCTATTTTTTTAGGCAAACATTTTTCAGTCGAAGTTATAATTTTACAACGAACAATGTGCCATGAACAAGTTAAATTGATTATCGGTATGGTTCTATTTTGATACGATTCACTTGTTCACGAAGCGCGTACTTTAGTGGTTAAGTGCAAAGTAGTTTTAACAAATGTTACAAGGTTTTGTAAAGGTAATAAGTTTCTTATTTCGTATTGCATACTTAGACATTCAAGGAAATGGACGAAACGAAATGCGTTTGAGAGCGTCATGTAATCTGAGATGCCTCCAAATGGCACTAAACATTAAAAACAAGAAAGCCGAACGGTAATGTTTACACAATTTTGAATGCATGGGTTTTTGGGGTTGCTGATTTCAAATATGTTGCCCAATTTTACAAATTCAAAAAGACAGCTTCAATATAGCGGACCGAAAATACCAATCATATTTTGAATTTCATGAAGTTTGGCATAATAGATGTTAATTCTAAATGTCTTCTCACTCGAGTGGAAAGACCACGACAAGGTGTCCACCACTGCATCAAAATTTTATAAATCCTCGAGGTAAGCATTTCGCCAAGTCAAGATATTATTAAATATAACGCCAAGGTTTTCAACTTTCCGTGTAAAGGGTACTATTATGGACAATAGGTGGAAGTTACCTTTATATATATATAAATCACATGCTCATTGACTTCACAGTTCACATCACAGAAAAAATTACATATCTTACTGTATGTAGCAGTCAAAATACAGTTGTACATCGTTGACATATTATATAATATCACACTTTAAGCCAGTGGCAATAAGGCAATCAATGTAGAGTGAGAATAGCAAGGGGCCCAGATTTGAGCCCTGAGAAACTCCACTCTTTTGTTTCGAAAAATCAGAGAACTCGCCATTTAATTTAACAGGTAATTATTAATTAATTTCGTTGATGAAAAATCAAAGCCATACCATGGTAAAATGCTAATGGGTCTTATAACCTGAAAAATAAAGTCTCCTCGGTAGACAAAAAACCAAAGATAGGCGTGAAAGAAAATTAAAAAAAAACACAACATTTCGATTTGTTTAAGTCAATATGGTGGTACCTACTGCGTTACCGTTCGTACACCTCTTTTTGGCAACGTGGAGCTATCTTAAAAGAGTGTCTAAACGAATGTTGTAAGTATTTTTCACGTCTTAATGTCAAACATTCCATATGGCAAATCTCAAACAAAACCACGAAAACCTGTTGTAATCTCGTCTACAAATTACAAAAAAAAAAGCAAAAAAAATCTATTCACTCATCACCGCCGACCTGTTGGTTAGCCCTCCCATAAGATTTTCCGTTTTTCCCCAAGCTTCCATAAGAACCTCCGCAGGGCTTCGAAATATGCCAAAAAAACTATCTAAAAACCGCCACAACTTATGACATTCTCATATTGCAGAAAAACCGAATTTTCAGTCGACCTAGTTTTAGGTTACAGGGAACACATTGCATCCCGAAAACCATAAAATGGGAAGAGGAACATGAACGTGGGCTCTCCCACCCAGCTCTTTTCCTTCGAAGAGCAACCGTACCCTGAAAGGCCTGAAAAGCTTGTGGGCGGCTGGTGTGTGCTCCTGCAGAAGAGAAATTTTACTCACCACCACCCCATGGGAGGATTCTACCACGCTATGACAAAGTCCGCCCGATGGGGCGCATGTCTGGTTCACAGTAAATTCCCGTGGTGAAAAGCCCCAAGCACTCCGAGTCCAAAACAAGTGCCTATCCCGTGTAAAGGTGAGGTATTCTAAGGAAACCTGTAATTTCTGTAAGGACCATTTGGCTCACCATGCCACCGGGGAACATTTCAGTTTCCTTTCGCTATCGAACGAAAGCGGGTTCCTGGACGGGTAGGGCAACCCTTGTGGCGCGCGCCCACAGTAGCCCATCTTTCGAGCGTCGTCACGGTCTCGCATAGTGTTTGGTTTTGTGGACTTCGGAAGGACTTGTCGAAGCAGTCGTGTGGTCGTTCAAATTGGTATAATGTCAAGCAGGTAGGGCCACCCCCCATTTGAGACGAAGTGTCAGGTGATGATGGAGATAATGGTAATGGACACTGTGGGGCGGTTTAGGGAACGGTGGTGTGTTTTAATGAAGTTAATATGCGGCAAAGTTTTGTTAGTGCGGCGGCCAGAAGTGACTTATTGTTAGTTCCGCACGTGGTCGCAAATTTATCAATCAGGTCGGTGCACCGCGGTCCCGGGACTAGACTATCAACCGGAGCGGAAAAACTGAAAATTAACTGTGTTTTCCCGGCATCGTTACCGGAGATGAGTGGTGCTGTAGTATGCGCACATTCGCATCGGATTACCAGGCACACGTCCCGAACCGTGTGCACAGCTCGCGTTTTAACATTCATGAGATTTTATTCCGGGATATGTTTATACTGCGGAACACGGTGTCCGGATCACTGGTGCCATAATCCGTAATTGGAGGTGACGGGAATATGAGCACGGTTGCCGCTCGCCGGCGAGAGAGGTAAATTTATTTATACATTTACATTTTGTGTTATCTAGTGCGATTTGTGTGAATTATACATGTCCCGGTGGCCGGGCTCCCGTGTGTTTTTAATCCGGGCCCGAGAGAGCAGGTACTCTGGCCGCCCGCCGCTCCCAGACCCGAGCCCGACCCGGCCCATTGTTGGTGTGTCTGATGCGGTCGAGTGCAACTCCAGTTTTAACGAAATACAAATAAAATGCCCCGGCGGCAAATAGACGAGATTGTTGGGGCTGGCCGAATCTCTGCGCGGCTACTGTTTACATTTGTCAAAAGTTGATATGTTTTTTGGGGCTACCCCGTCCATTACGGCTATCCTAGGCCACCCTTACCCATTCAGCGTGTGCAACTTGATTGGTAGAATTAAATTTGTGGGTATCTCCGCTGCCACGTCGATCCTCGGGATCAGTTAAGCGAATTGTGTGCTCCGAAGCTATTTGCGCTGATTAGGGGGCCCGCGATATTTGGAGGTGGAATAATTAACTCGGTTAAAAATTCATTGAAATAAATTTCACCAAAATTCCCCCGATTTTGGAGGATTCCATCAGTGAATAAAGCCGAGTGTAGGGATAGGAACAAATGTGGAGGAGGAGATGAGTGCGTGCTTAGCTGCTTAATAATTATTTAAAATTGGCGCCCACAATTCAAATGGAAATGAAACGCAAACGCTCATTCATTTAATCAGGTGTGGGGTTGTGGTAAAGAGTTTTCAGAAAATATTTTAATTCGTTTCGACTCGAGTTTCAATATCTTAGCAACGGTGGGTATTCAATTATACCGTTTATTAAAATTTCAACAACATTTTGTGTATGTTATACGAACAATTCAGAAAAAAAATTAGATTATGAGATTCTTTTGATCAGAAGATCGTCAAACAAATTACTTTGAGTTAGGCTATTATTTTTGTTTTAGAAAGTTGGTTCTGTTGTGCCCTATTTTGAATTAATTAATCTGAGAGGCTTTGGATTAGATGCGAAATGAGAAAAGTGTTGAATTTCTTGTCAAACATGTGAAGTTACCTACGTTTCGAGTTTATTTATAAAATCAAAAAATAAAAACAAAAGCATTTTTTAGGTATCTACTCTCTGTATTTAGAAACCGCGGGTGACTCACCCATAAGTCGCTACCCTTACCAAAAACCTATTTTCATGGAAATTAATTTCATTGAGAATTTTTGTCGCCATATTGGATTCCTAAATTTGGAAACCAGATTTATTATCAGCAACCTCCAACTTCTGGAAGCATCCCAAGTTAAACTTTTCAGTTGACATGTTTGATCCGGCATTCCACAACCCTAAAATGAATGTGAGCCTATATTGTTAAGTTGATATGTGAAGTACTTTCAGGCAAAAATTCAAAAGAATAAAAGTAGGCGTAAGGGATTTTCGGCCGCCATCTTGAATTTCGAAATGTTGATAGCAAATTTGTAATGATCGACCTTAAAAACTTATGTGTATTCAATCAAATGGGTAATCCATTCAAGTTGAGAATTTCCAATCGCCGTATTGGATCCACCATCTAGATTTTCTAATTTTGATATCATATTTGAAATCAGCGACCCTGAAAACTTAGAAGTAACCATTTTCATATAAATCCGTGGAAATTGAAACTTGCGGGTGCCATGTTGGATCCGCCATTACCCAATGAACAAAATCATAATTATTATCATATTGTTGTATTGTCATGCAGACTAAATACATGTGTAAAGCTCATGAAAATCGATTGAGTAGAAGTAGTTGGAAAAACGATTGCAAGTTTGAAAAAAAATTAACCCTCTGTGACTGACGTAACTCTGATGCTGATATTCTACTAATGTAGTAGTCTGATGGATACTATGTTGAAGTTGGAATATTACTGCTATCAGCAATAAATAAATTTCAATACGCTTTCCCAATTTTATTCAGATCTCGCCAAGAAGAAAAGAAACGATTCTGCTGATGTGGAGTCTGGGAGACACTATAGAATTATTACGATTTTACTGATGTAGTAGTCTGTCACAAACTTACGATTTAACTATGTACGTGATGTACCTCCACACGTGTAGTCGCTGCGGCAGTACGCTTCTTACAGACTGATAGTTTAAACTGCCGTATGAAGATACTGGGAGAGAGCAGTCCATATTGCAGCAATTCAATGAACTATAGCATATTCTTCTGTATACGTTGTCTGTCAGACTATCACGTCAGTCGCAGAGGATTAATGTCATTCGATTTCGATTAGATTTTGAGAGATTGGTCTTGAACACTCATAGAATTTTCCCTCGAAATTAGAGACTATCCCACCGGGAAAAATGTCAAGCGCTCTCCAAGGACAGCGAGTTAGAAGTGCTTCTCGCCCATACGAAAATCACAGGGACAAATGCGTTGACCGGAATTTTCACAAAGTTGGAAAACTAGACTTCGTTTCATACAGAAGTTACGGAACTTCCCCTTTTCTACTGTCAGGGCCTAGGACAGGTCTTATTCTGGAAGCGTCAAGTTTTCGGTGAATGGGCCTTGGAAAAGCTTGATGACGATGCGCTTTTTTACCAAAAAATTGTCTTCAGGGATTTCTTCACATTTCTGGTTGAACGGATTCGTTAACAAACAAAATTGCCGTATTTGATCCGATGAGCAGCCACAAGCAATACAAGAGCTGTAAGAGCTGCCAAATCATCCTGAAAAATGCACTGTGTGGTCTGTACTTTTTAAAAGATGACGATGAGAACAATGTTTCTGTCAGTGGTGATGCTCGCTATCGCGCAATGATTTTCAACTTTTTATTGCCCGAGTGGCAATCTGATTCACATGTGGTTTCAACAAGACGGTGCCACATGCCACACAGCACGCGAAACGATGGAGCTATTGCGAAATGAATTTAGTGAGCAATTAATCTCTCGTTTTGGACCAGGGAATTGGCTGCCTAGATAGTGCGATTTTCCACCGTTGGACTACTTTTTGTGGGGGTACGTTAAATCTCTTGTTTATGCCGATAAACCAGCATCGATTCAAGCACTAGAAGACAACACGTGTTATCGGTACCAGATAATCGAAAAAGTCACTCAAAATTAGACTTCTCGTATGGATCACCTGAAACGTAGTCGTAGCCAACATTTACATGAAATAATCTTTAAACAAAAATGATGTCTTACCACCCATTCTGCGAAATATTTTAATGTAAAAGTCAAAGGAAAAACTATCTCTATTATTATTCATTGTACCTGTCCAACGGTAGGTACGTACCCAACACAATAGGGTACGCGAAAAAAAAATTCATCCCTCAGTACGATGTATGGAACGCCACCCCATTTTTTTTATTTTTTTTTTATTTCATTACATAATCAAGTGAAGGTTCAAACAAGCCACCTGTATTTAAGTTTCATCAAAATCGATGTAAAGATGACGGAGTTGTAAGGCTTGTTGTAAAGTTGTAAGCGTTCCGCTTTTACCATTTTGCTACGGAACCCTAAAAAGGGCGAAAACTTTTTCCAGTAACCAATCTTTTAATTGTTTTTTACGACTTATACTCTACATAAACCAAGTGCATACCACAAATTGATTGGATTTCTAGTTCTTTATTTCTGAATTGCATTTGAAAGTAAGCAGTGTCCCAACCCGTTGGACGTCATTTGAATAAAATCGCTGTCAGAAAGAGTTTGGGAGGGAAATATTGTCGACCAAAACCTTTCAACACATGAAATGCTGAAATTCAACCGACCAAAAAATTTTCATTCCCTCATGCTCGTTCAAGCTGCAAATAGATTTACGCAACAGCAGAGCCACAGAGGGGCATTAGCCCATCAGAAGCAATATTTGATTGAAGGGGTGTGGCCCACTCTTTCAAATCCTCCAAACTCCACTAAGTGTTAATTTTTCTTTTTATGAATAAATAAAGCTTAGTGTGGCACATGCCACAGAAGCTGAGGTTAAGCCCACACTGAATGGTATTGAAAAAAAAAAAGAAGAGAAACCGGGGAAAAAAATACTGGAGATAAAACCGAAGGAGAAAAATCAAATGAATTCGCTGGCGGAGGAAACTTTTCGCATTTAGCCGGGAATTGGCCAATTTGCCCGACAACTTTTACGACCGCCACTAAGGATACTTGGGAAATGCCACCGGGGAGGTGTTCCATTAGAGAAATTTTTCACGTCCTTTAGCCTATTTTAAATATTAAACTCAAACTTTTCCCCGACTTTTTTTTCGTTTTCGCTTTTCCGCCCCCCCACACTCGTCGAATGTTTGCAGTGTGCAAGGGACCACTCGCCGGCTCACGCAGCCCAGCCATAGGTTGCGTAGTTTTATATCTATTAGCAGGTGAATCTTTAATATTTTAAGTAGCCGGGCGATGGGGACGCCACGCCGCTCCACGTGTATTCTAATATTTATGCAAAACACGTTCATGACAGTTTATTGGAAAAGTTTTCCCTATCTGTTCAAGCATAAACAGCCAAACCGTATCGAATCTGCAGGTCGTGGGTGGGTCCTCCTGCTCCGGCTGCGGCGGTGGCGGCAGCGATTCCTAAAAGGATCCGCGCTCCACCAGCCATGCACAACTTTTGCCCATATGAAGTTTACCTTTGATTTAGGTGGATCTTGTCCCGGGTGGAGTATTTTTCCATCATTTGACAGACATTCCTGGTGCGGGCGAAACTTTTCGCTTCACCTCTGAGGACGGCCGCTAAACTCAGCCACGGCAGGGCTCTCCTCTGGTTCTTATTTTTTGCATAAATCATATTTCGACGACAACGGACGCGAAAATATTTTCAGTTTTATCAACTCCTGTGCCCGCGGGAGTCGTTTCTGCTGTCTTAGTCGGGTCTCGGCTGGGCATACGGCTTAATTTGATTCAATTAAATGGAGAGGTGGTTCGTGGGGCGCACTCCAATTGACCAGCTGCAGGGAACCGGTCACGGACGTTACTAAGTAATGAACCTGCGAAAATAATTCAAATTCACGTCCCGGAACTTCCAGTGCAGAAATGCAACGCAACCGCCACCCTTACCCGCGAGCCGGCCAGGTCAGTCAGTCAGTCTCAATTAGGGAACCTCTCATCTGTTCGGGCCGCATCTACTCATTGGACCCGGTCGCGACGTACACGTGTGGGAGGCAAAAAGCCGTACTCCCATGAAACCTAATTCTGACCAATTATTAATGCATTACTCGTAATTGTCCCACTCATTTTTACCACAACTGGGACGGCGCGACGTGGTGCGGCATGGCCGGCGGGGTGAAATGAAACTCGAAATTTTTGGCAGAGGAATTATTCGAGGCACGCAAGGGTAATTCACCCGAATTACGTGAATCATTGGGGCTTTGTATTTCTTTAAAATTAGAAAGCAAATTAAAAAATAACATGGAGGGCGGCGCACGTTGCCGCTCGAGGGGATTTCATCCAATTTGTCTGATTTTTATCGAAACCCCGTTGTTATGGAGCAGGATAACAGGGACACCGATTGCCGCTGGAAGGATCCCACTTCTTCCACCTCTTCAGGTATTCGATTACAATCGAGGAGCAAGCATCCCGCCTGCGGCTACTCCGTCCCATTTTCTCACCTGTCGTACATTTGAGGAAGTTACTCCCAAGTGGTTTCCTCAATGGGAACTCAATCAAATTAAGTACTCTCGCTGGACGTGTTTATAGTCTTCTTATATTTTTGGCCTCCCCGGGAGCTAAAAGCAATCGGTCGACAATTTATCCAAATATCGCATTACGAGGTAATAGCAGGGAATCAATGGTGGCCACGGTAGCCGCTCTCCCCTGCAGGTGGACCGGGTAATAAGGATATACTGGCCGGGTCCTGGATGTCTTGAATTGCTCGGATGCGTCTACATTTCGTATTAAGTAAGCAGTTCTAGTTATTGTAGGAAAACTGTGATAGATAAAAATTCTCTGGAATTCTTTTGAAGTGAAGGACTTATGTCGGTTCAGGGACGTGGCGTGGCATTCAAGACATTTTTGTGCACGCAGTGGTATACGGAAGAGCGGAAAGTTGTTACACTTACTTAGTCCGGATTATTCTAAGATGTTTCCGCACTTAGGTGTTGTAGCCGTAGGTGTGCTTCATTCTTCAAGGTTGCTTTTAAGCCCGAATGTAATGCGTTTCCTCTGCGTTAAAATTGAAAATAATATGCTTCTTGAAATGGAGGTGTTATTTTTAATACGAATTTTTCAAGGATATCTTGACATTGAAACGTTCAGGTGTAGAAAGCTATTGAAAGCACAATAAAACTAATTGCTCTGAAATATTGTTAAATCTTTACATTTTTTTGCCAATTAAAAAATGAGGATGCACTTCAAATGTTGGTCCTCTCTCTTTTTACCAAACAAACGCACAGTGGGACAGAATCCCGATTTCGTGGCCAAAAATCCCAAATTACCTATATGGGGGTTTTCGAGGTCGCTGATTACGAATCTGAAGTCAGATTTTCAAAATTCAAAATGGCGGCTCCAATATGGCGGACAAAAATTTCGATTTTCTATTAATTTGACTGAAACTGGTACTCGGGGGGTTTTTTGGATCGCTGATTACGAATCTGAAGTCAGATTTTCAAAATTCAAAATGGCGGCTCCAATATGGCGGACAAAAAATTAGAATTTCTATTAATTTGACTGAAACTGGTACTCGGGGGGTTTTTGGGATCGCTGATTACGAATCTGAGGTCAGATTTTCAAAATTCGAAATGGCGGCTCCAATATGGCGGACTAAACTTCATACGTTAAAAATATCTCATGTAATTTGGTTTTCGAGGTTGTTGCTTACGATTCAGGAGTTAAATTAGAGCAAAAACATCGTAAAAGTATTGTAAAATTGATATGATAAATTGATTAGTGTAAGTATAAATTTTCCACGAAAATTCTGCTCTTGAAACTTTAAACGCATTTTTCTCGAAACATCATTTTCTAACACTGTCATGGGCCTAAACAAAAAACTATTTAACCGATTGCTTTGAAATTTATATATGTTCTTCTATTATATTAATAGTTATCGTCCGTACCAAAATTGCTTATTTTCGAAAATATTTTCTTATTTTTTTAAACGATTTTTAACAAAAAAAAACAAGATTTTCGTAATTTTTTTTCTACAGTCCGCCATTTTTTTTGTTTTTCAATGAAATTGATTAATTTTGGTAGGGACGATAGCGACAGACCTATTGAACAATATTCTATTCGACTTTTTTTCCGATTACCTAAAAAGAGGTAAAATTTATGCGTTCACATGAGAATACCCCCTTAATGTCGCGCCACGCGTTTTTCCATAAAAATTAGCAGTCGACTGCAGCCAGTTTTTTAATATGTTATATTTAACACTGTACACTATCAGCTCCTTGTCGAAACTAGATCGAGACTCGCAGAGACATTTTTAAAACTCTATTAGAAAATCGATTTTATATAAATATTAAAAAAAATATTCTATATACTTGTCGCGAGATTTACATATCACAAACATAAAATGAGCAATAATTGTGCATAAGCATAAATTCTACATACCTCCAGAAAATGAATCCATTTTGCCGAATTCGAATTGAACTAGTTTCCTCAGTTTCGCAGCACTTCAAACAGGTAAGAATTTTTCCACGCGTACACTTGTTTCTTGAGCACTCAACGGAGGCTGAATGTCGAATGATGTCGAGGCGAACGTAGAGCAGGTATTTAACTGCCCGGTCCGCAATTATGTTCTAGGACTATCCCTAAACAAGATCTGATGGTATATAGACGAATATACACAACTCAAAAATTTGATTTTTGGCCAGCTTTTTGGGATTCTGTCCCACTGTGAAACGCAATGAATGCGAGTATACTCGTCATGTAGAAAGAAAAATTCGTTTATACTATTTATTTTAATATGTAGGTAAAAAATAAATATTTGTAACTCTAGCAGATCTTAGAATATTTTAATTTGGGGAGACTTCAGTTTCCGTGACGCCAAGATTTAGCGCCTCTTAGCGAAGGAAGCCGTAACGGACTACCGTCTGCTAAAACTAAAACAAATAAAAAACGAAATTTGCTTTTTACAAAATGTTTGCTGACTGAAATTCCCTTTTTGCAAAATTTCGATTTTTTCCTTTTACAAATAGTTTAATAAATACCAACAATTTTATTTTGATAGAAAACAACAACAATTAGAAACAATTATCATTTCATTATAAATGAACTCAACTTTGAAAAAATTGCACTTATTGTGACTTCGTCATCGTCTAGAAATAATTAAACACACAATGTGTGCACGTTCTCAAAGTAAAGTTACGAGTACAACACGTTGAAGTTTGTAAAATGTAGTTTATAATCGACTTCGACAAAAGGAGGACGTTCTGAATTTGACTGCATGTTTTCTTTTTTTTGCGTGTGTATGTTACGCTATGGCTTCGCCGATTGTGAACTGATTTTAATGATTCTTTTTTTAATTGAATAGGATATACCTCGAGATTGATTCCATTTAAGTTTGAAGAAAACATTCCACCTCTAAGGGTGGAAACTTAGGGGAAGAATACCGTTTGTTGAAATTCAATTCAATTCCACTTCTCCTTAACCATTTAATATAAAACTGGCACAGGTATAGTTCTCTTTGAAAAACAAAAAAAAAACCACTTCAAAATATAAACTAAAGCACTAAAAAGTTAAAAATAATTGATTTTGGATTCGGTGCCAAGCCGTACGATACACGTTTGCGCAGTGCTGTGCCGAGTAGCGTGCGCGTTCGGGTTGCCCACTCCACCACGTCCGTGGTTTTCTTTTCTTTCGTTTTGAGAACACATCTAACGTTCGCTACTGGTTAAACTGGTCAACATTTTAATGTTTATTTATGTTGTCGAAAATGTATTAGGGGATTTCAAATGGGGTGGTGTTTTGTCGTGGCTTACCTACGGATTTGAAAAAGAAAATGGTATTCAACAAAAATAGGGGTAACAAGTAATAAGACCCGTATTTTGGCCAATTTTGAAAATTTTCACCAATTGAAAGACGATCCCCGGTGACGCGCTGATGGCGGCATATAAACCCACGCACACAAAGCCACGCCAATGGAGACTATTGTTTAGGATGACGAAAGCTGCAATATATCTAAATTTGAACCAATTTGGCCGAAACCCAATTCCCGTGCAAAATGTGTGGGATCCTTTTTTATTTTTCAATCAATTTTCAAAGTTGACGTCAGCACAAATTGCTTTTGCTTCGTCTGTTTTATTTTTTTATTTTTCTGTAAAAATTGTTGTCTTTACATTTATCATCAAATCTGATCCTGTTGATTTACAAAGTAAATTTCTGGGACTACAAGTTTCGCTTTCAAAGGATATCTTAAGGATAAAAATATTATAACAAAAAAAAACCTGCCTTTCGAAACAAAAATCCTTTGACCTACTAAAAGTGAAATAATGTCCCTTTAAAACTTTTGAAGGCCCTCAAAAAAGGAGAACTTCCTGCAAGACGAGCCAACCACTCTCACAATATCCTTTCAAGAAAACTGGACTTAATTAACGTACAATTGCGAGCTATTCAGTGGAAAACGGACAAAGCGAAAAATAAAAACATTCACAAAGCGCCTGAATGACATCCATCATCAACTTCATCAGACTTAGCAATACTCCGGTTTGCTGGAATCTGTGGCATCTTTAGCCGTTCTTATTTGGAAGAAAGAAGAAATAGCCTACAAGGAGACCACAGTTTTTGACATACAAAAAAAAATGCTTCTTCCCCCGGACAAAGCCGGGCCGCTGCGCAATTTGTGCATTTCATCAACCCAGTTTTTTTCGCCTTCTTCTTGAGGCCGCCATCCATTCAGCCGCAAATAAACCATATAACAAATAAAGCGGACAGGGCGCGGCCGGA
Source organism: Neoitamus cyanurus (assembly GCA_947538895.1). Lineage (NCBI taxonomy): Eukaryota > Metazoa > Arthropoda > Insecta > Diptera > Asilidae > Neoitamus > Neoitamus cyanurus. The sequence continues at coordinate 11,234,952 of OX384544.1, read as the reverse complement.
CCTCTCTCTTGTTATTTATACAAAAATTGCATCCTTTGGCAGGCCCCTGGTTAACTGCACCGAAGCAGGGCGGCACGGGACGAAATAGGCTCCTTTTAGTTATGATGGAGCCATCCCCTGCGCGCCCAGACAGGATTGGCGGCACTGTAATGGCAATTTTCTGAGAGAGCCTTTGATTCTGTATTTTTTCGCCGTTCCTCCGGCAGGATATCCACCCGGCCGGAGAAAACAGTAAATGGCGGGCAACAAGAAGGGAACAAGTCGCAGGACAAAATACCGCACGACAATTAAACTAAAGAACGGATTCCGGGCCGACGGGTGGATGGGCTGTGCTGTGCTGTGGAATATAAGAGACAACGTGCGACAGCTATAGCCATTGCGACGGTGACAACAATGTGAGGACAAGCCCCAAGTGAATCATTGTGTTCGGGAGGGCTCCCCAGGGTTGATGGAAGCGACTCGGTCGCACACTGTTGGGAGGACCTCTTTGAACGGCAATTACTGGGAACACAAAAGGCGGAATAATGACTTTTAATTATGATCGCCGAGCTGTAAACCGAGTGTCGTCTAGTGGCCTCGTAGGTACTGCCGGCCGGGACATACTGGCTTTTATACCATATGCCCAGGAAATCCGACGGTACGGGGGAAATGTTGGAAAAAAAAAGATACGATTCGCAGGGAAAACAAAAAGTTGCTCACCCCCCTTAAGAGGGGTGAAAGTGCTGTCAGCAATTATACCTGTAATTGCTCAAGGGCGAATTAATGTAGTCGTATGGGGACCCCGAAGACAGGACAAGGGATGGCAAGTGATACTATAGGCGAGGGTTCCTTCGACTTTATTGACAATGGAAAGGACTGCGTGGTACAGGAAATATATCAGGAAGACAAGGGGATTGTCATCTGTAATTCCGTTTAAGTAGGGTCATAAGTTTCTTGACAAGAGAACTTCATTTGGTCCTTCGTGAATTGTTTACGCTTAGTACAAGGAAATTATGGGAAGAAACGCAAACTTTTCCTTATTTTGTATAGAAGCATAAAAGCAAGACCCTCAAACTAAAAATATTTGCTCCCGAGACACCTTACTTTTATGTCTAATATTCAGCTAAGGACACTAGCTCAGTCTCAAGGTAGATAGAAAATCGACATCGGTTCAAGAAAGGTCCCTGCGAATTTTAGACAAACATTCTTCTAAAAGAAAAACTCATCATCAGATGATAGTGAATTCGAAATTTTGAAACAGCGGTAACCACCGAAAATTTGCAGGAAAAAAAAAACTGCGCTTTACAAGAAGAGAATTTAGTAAGCACCGTCAAACATTGAGCGGTTGTTTTGCGGCCTCTGGATTCGACAGTCTTGTATTAATTGAAAATACAATGAAAAAGGAAGATTATCTGAAAATTTGAGAAACGACATCTTCAGCCTAGCGCTGAAAAAGAGCCAGTCATGGATATTTTAACAAGACAACGACCCCAAGCATACAGTCAAAATTGTAAAAGAGTGGTTGCTGTCCAGAACTCTTAAGCAGCTAGATAATCCTCCAACCTTCCCAGACCTTAATCCCATAGAAATTCTATGGAATCATAAACTGGATAAACAAATAAGCAAACGAAACTAAATATTAAAAAAATATATTGACACATGAATTCAGTACTTATTTTGTTTATATTGCTATGCACTTGTTATTATGACTGAAGTTAATGAATGTTATTTTTTGAACAGAGTATATATACAGTTCTTTCAAAATTATTCAAAAATAACAAACACCAATCACTTATCTGAAAGCTATAGAACGAAAGATTTCGTTTGCATATTCCATCACTAAGTTGAATTTAACGTCAGCAAAGTGCTGGTCTGTTTGAACGAACGGATTTTAACTCGAAAACTAATGAAGCTATTAACATGAAATTTACACAGTTTATAAACAGCAACCCTGGGACCAATTTAGTTTTTATTTCAACGTGCAGCAAACTATCAAAATGGAATTCAAAAATGGCGGATCCAAAATGGCGACAAAATATTCTCTGCTTTAAAACATTTCCGTTTTAATTATATATATGTGTATATACAGGGGTTTTGGGGGTCGTTGATTCTAAATCTGCTATCGAAATTTTTTCCCATGATTATTTTGGGTTCTCGCGGGAAAAAGAAAACCGTCTCAGCGCATGAAACAGTTTAGTTTCATACATTCTCTAACAGCTTTAATTTACAAGTGTGGAAAAGCCCGGAAATTAGTTCGAAAATATTAAAAGTTTCGCGGGCCCCTGATAGAAGTATCTCGGAAAAAATTAATAAGTCAAAATGGTTCACATCACAAGCTAAAAATTTATTTTTGCTGAATAAAGGCCTCTCTTTTGAACATAAAAAATAGTATGTACGGGAAAAAAATCCTTCTATCCGGTAATTATGTGCAAAATTAGTTTAAAATTTCAGATCAGTCGATTCAGAAGTTTTAGAGTAATCGTGCCTATCGACTTGGAAAATGTAGTTTTGAGAAAAATAAATATCTCGTGACAATAAAACGGCACTTTAAATTTTTTTTAAATTTTACAAAATGGCATAGATCTAAGCCTGTAGATCTAGCTATATTTTCGAAGTTTGTGAACCAAACTTTATTTGAAAGACAAATAAAGTAAATAATTTCTTCATAGAAAAGAAGCGCAAACATTTACGTGAGAAAATGCAATTTTTTTCATAGCTTGCCATAATTTCAATTTTTTATATTTTTACATTTCTTAGGTTCACTCACACAAACCGTATAACTATTAGTAATAACAAATTTTTGTCACTTTTGTTTCGGATCAATATCGCGGAGACTAGAGATTACACAACTTCACGTGCGGCACCATCACCTTACTGGAAAGAAGGCTTAGATCTACGCCATTTTGTAAAATTTGTAAAAATGAATAGAATATTGTTATTGCCAGTAAATCACCATTTCATATGGGTCTGTAACTCCGTTCCTTTCAACCGCATTGATTTGAAAATTTCAAAGAATATTCTTAAAATGTGCACCTTTTAGGAAATAGCAATCAAAATTAAAAGTATTACTCACCCCTTAAATAAAAAAAAAAAATAACAAGAACTTCTATCAACAAAATTCAATTAAGCAGCTAGGATGTCCAAAATACGTTGAATTATTTATTGGCCGATTATTTTTATAATTATGCACACTTGTACATTGGAATTTTGACTTAATTCGGGGTACGTGAATCGGGGCATTACTGTACCTAATTTTGAAGAATTTTGTATTAGTGGAAGATTTCCGGCTTTTCTCACTCCACGTACATTCCATTATTAATTCTATTATAGTATGTACTAAATTTGTGGATAACTAGACCACCGGTATAGCTTCAACTAGGACTATTACGAATTTTTGAATAAACGAAGTCTTCATTTTGGAAAAAAAAAAAATAAAAAAAGATTTTCGTACCACGTACCACAACCCTTTATAATTCCAGCTATGACCCAAATCTTGCTCATTTACTCGAGGCGTAATACTCTTTCAAAAATGTCAGTACAAGATACCAAAATCCATAAGTCTCTCTAAAAAATTCAGCCATCCCCCCGAAAAGACATGTTCATTTCGCAATACCTTGACACCTGTGTAATAAATTACACCTCTGGTGAATCCCTTTGAGTCCCAATTAGGAGGATAACATAGCATAAACAAAAAATGCCGGTATCGAGGATGGAAAGCCCTGCCCCGTAATGAAGGCACGTGCTAACTTTATTAAATGGAAAAATACACTTATCCCGAACTTCGGGAGGAATTTTAAGCATATCTCCTGCCGTCTAGTTTGGGAAGATTCACGCACCATGTCAAATGTGACCTTTTGACACCTTTGTGCAATTTTTCGAGTGGTAAAAAGATTTTTCCCTAAAAATAAAATAAAAAAATAAAATAACCTGAAATTCCCATAATTACGACACAAGTCATCAGTTTTCTTTCAAATTAATTGCAAGAGCCTCGGCATGGTAAGGGCGGCAGCAATTACAGTAACAAGATCGACTTTACCCTACCTGTGGCATAGCACACCTAGGGGGAAAAAATGAGCAAAAAATCGGAGAGGAATTCTTGCAACCCGACCATCTGGCACGGCTTTACATCACAAGCTCATTGCAGTGATACCGACGAGCCAAGGCCTGGGAATATTTTCGCTTTTTCCTCTGAATAGGAAAATCTTGATTTTGCCATTTTTTCCGTGTATACACCTCAAGTATTCATGCGGAGCCGTGATGTGCTCTTTTTTCTGCGATTTACCTTCAACCTCCTGTGCGGTCGCCTGTTTGATTTTTTTTCCCAATGATATTCACTACGGGAACCGCCTTCTCTCCAACCCGGGGGAGTCTTCAACATCAACCAACATATACAACCGGTCGCATATTTTGTTTTTTTTTTCATAAAAATCCTTGAGATCAGATCCCGTTGTAGTATGTGATGCTACATATGTTCCCTCCCGCACAGCTCCTCCGGAGAATCTTCAGAAGGTGGAATACGGCTCGTGGTCCTATTTTTTATGGTAATAAAAAAAAAGCAGCCGAGAACTAGCACACAACAGGGCGGGGGCGCACCGGCACAATTTATCGATTGAACATGATCTGAATTTATGATTAAACTTTCGGGACATAATTTGAAATTTATCCGAATCGCTTTTTCCGGCTGTACGGAGGAAGCGGCGGCATCTGATAAGCCTAATAAAATCATAGTGTGTATCTGCGGCGCCGCTTTCCACCACCCCTCGTATATGCTTATTTGGGCAATCGTTGTGAGTTCCCCCCACAGCCAAAAACCCCCGAACCTTCATATTTTTCGGGGCTCCTGTCTCTTCCGTCAAGCGGGCGCGCTCCATTTCGAATGATTGAATTTCCCAGGGCTCTCACGGAGAACTCATGCCACAACCTTTAGAGTCAATTTGTGATCTTTTCAACATTTCACCTGTGTTTCACCTTTTATGTGACAAGCTTTCCGCGAACGGATGCGTTCACCACCGTAAAGGTGTAAATCTAATTTATTTTCATTCAGAAACAAATTAAAATTAAATTGCAACTAAAGGCAACACTGTTTAATGATCTTGAGAAAACCAAAATTTATATCTTCAAAAGGAGATAGTAGTAATATTAGTACAGGTGGTAGTTACATACAGTTGAAGAAATTTTATGATTTTAAAGTATCATTGTCGAGTTGCCATTGCTATTTAATCATGGAGAGTTTGACACTATAAGAACTCGTATTAGTAATAAAAATAATTCACCAAATGATATTTGTAACACATTTATTGTAGTTGGTGAACGATATCGTGTTATGAGTTCTTTTTGCTAAAGGTTACTCAGCACAATCTTCGTTTCAACAAGACGGCACCACATGCAGTACAGCTCAATTGACGATGAATATTCTGAAAATGTCAAAACTGGGTAATATCGATTAGCTCACCTTATTTCTCAGCACCCAATTCCCTTTTGTGGGATTACTTAAAGGGAAAATACTATATAATGATAACAAACAAACCAATCAATCACACTGCAGCAATTGAAAAATAATAATAATAATAATAATATTCTGCGAATAAATTGAAGAATTTATGGCAAACATACCAATACAAGACGTGTTTATTTGACATATATTATCATTCATCAAGTATTATTATGAAAACACTGCCCTACATTGTGGAAGAACGTTTATTCATTGCGGACCCATAACCCAAGAATGGAGAAAATGTTACAGTGAAAATTCTAAAATTACATGTTCATATTGGTTCGATGGCATGAATGTAAATGACATGTGGTTTCATCAAGATGGCGCGAGTTACCACACTGCAAGCGACATAATAACGTTATTGCAAATCAAGTTCCTGGATAGTATCATCTTTCGTTTTGGAGAACAAAGCTGGCTGTTGAGAAGAAGTTGCAATTTAACCAACCTCTGGAGTATTTTTCAAAAGTTCATAACATGCATATGGTCTATGTGAACCACCTAAGCAAAAAATCGAACGCCACATTCGTGCAACCCAGCCGGCTTTGCTTCAAAACATCTTCCAAATTTTTACTGTGCAAAAAGCACAAAAAAAATTTAAACAATTAATGTTCCATGGAAAATTTTCCAACAACTCCTAAAACTTCATGATACCTACCTGGAAATTTCGTCTAACGCTTAAAGTCCTCAAAAAATAAACCCCAAAAATCCTACACGTAATTTCACTGAATGTCTAACGAAAACAGAGAGGAAAATAATAACCTCCAAAAATCACTGCATGAATTCCTGGAAAAAAATCCAATTTAGCACATTCGAACGGCACCAACAAGAGTATGCCTTGACATCTTGCGCCACCATATCTCGGCTCCATGTAAATTTAGTTACCTTTCGACAGGTGAACCAGAGACGGAGCAGGCGACGGAGCACGAGAAAATGGAATTTAACGTTCGACTCAGACGGATATCTGGGAAATATCTTGGGAATGCCATAAGCCAGCTCATCAAGGAAACATCAAGTCGAGCGCAACAGTTTGCTGCGAAACCTCTAACTCAAAATTATTTCCATTACCACTCAAATCGGGGGGAAAAGTTATAAAACGTTCGCCCCACAGGTATTTGGGTGCGGCAGGTGGTGGGCGGGCGGACAAATGAGATATGCGAGTGGGGCGGGCGCAAGAAGCAGTAGCTCGAATTATTTCCGTTCACCCCCTCCGCCCAGGCTGCGGTTGCAGCAGGATCCCGCAAAATTGATATTAAAGATATGCTGGAAGCAGGCACCACACAGGGCGGGAAGGACAGACTGCTGGGGCAGTCGGAGAGGGTAGGTTCATCCCGGCCAATCTACCTGCCGAATGTGGCTAACGTGGGCTCGTGCAGGTAACCAGCAGTGCCTGTGGTGTCTTCATGATGATTTAATGATACTTACGCACCACCTCGCCTGCTGGAATCACAGCATCATAGCTCCACAGCCGGGGCTGAGGCTGAGGCTGAGGCTGAGGCTGAGCCTGGGCCCGGAGGGAGCTTATTTCGCCGGGATGCGAAAGAACTTTCGGCAGATCACTGCAGCGCTTATTTGAAGATTTTAGTTTCCATGTACCAGGCGCTCACCCCGTTGCCCCCCGCCTTTCGCGCATTGGGACCCTTTTATGTATGTAGGCATAACTTCGCCATCCATAAACCCGAAATTAAGTGCTGGAATGCTGTAGTTGCTGGTTTGCTCAAGGAGGCTACGCGGTGAGACGCAGGGGTCGGATATTGTACCTTGAGCACACAGTGGAGCGCACGAGTACAAAACGACTGGGGATGGTTTTCGGTTGCCTCATTTTTGTGGTTTGTTTAATGAAGGCTTTTGGGGCCTGTTATTATACCGGCGCTTAGAGCAGCTTATGTGAATGGGGTGACGACGACACGGGGGTGTATTGGATTTGCTGCTTCGCTTAGATTTAATAGACAGAAGCCGGTTGCGGGGGCGTACACATCCACCCGCAGCTCGATCCTGTTGAGCGGTGGTAGAGTGACTCATTAGAATTCAGACGGGTCCATCATAAAACCGGTCCCAAACTTTGTGTGCTTTTTTCTCGGTTTTAGCGCCACTACTACCCCGCAAAAAATTTTGTACCCTCGTTAATGGACTCTAGCCTTGTGGGCTGACTTAATTATCCCAGTAAATCAATGTCAATTGGAAGCTGTCGGTGTTTCAAATGATTTGTGGGATCGGACGGCTGAACCGAATTTGTATTAGGGATGAGGGCAGTTTTTGGCCTATCCGATTTGGGAGAAGGTTAACGTTTAAACGACGTAATGAGTTGCTTTAGAAATTGTGCAAAGTGATGCCTACGTTGGCAAATCTATCTGTTTGCTCATAAAGGGAATTTGCATACGAAGAGGTTTTCAATGGGACAATCTTAGGGTGATAGGTATTCAAAATACGCCCTCGCCGCAATTATTGAGACATGACACTCATTTAAACATGTATTCATTGCCTGATGAATGAACAAAAAATCTACTTAAAATACATTGCTCACATTTAACGATTTACAATATTTAATAAACCTATTTGAGGTACTTTGTCTTTGTCTAAATATAAACAAATATATAGGCATTTTATGTGGTCCACAATTTAGGCCAACCCTTACCAACCAACAGATTACGTTACAAAATTTCAATAGGATTTGAAACGATTAATCCAGCTAGGTTAAACAAAAAAAAGGTGGAAAAATATGAATAACTAACATAACTTACAGTTTAAGTTATTAAAAACAACGAGAAAAAGTTCGAAATCTTTACACTAGTTAGCTGTCGTAACCTCTTTGGAAAGTGGTTACCTACTTATGTATATTGTGTAGCAAAAATAAGCCGTGCTACTTTGTTCAAACTGTATATAGTTTTCTCACAATACTTATTTACACCTATATTTTTATATTTGTTCGTTTTTTTTCCTCTTTCTTCCAAATATTTAAAACAACTTCAAATTGAGGAATATAATTTAATTTTCACTAAATTTGCAATTTGGTAAATGGTAACAACTTCATCCGCATGACGAGCATACTCGCCATGACATAAAATATTGCCCCTTATTCATGACGAGTATATACGTCAAAAACAGCTAACTGGTTAAGAGGATGTTAGCTTCATATAGACGTAACGTATCATTAATTTTACCCCTTAACCCTTGCAAAACCAGTGTTTAGGCTGTTTTTAATTATTGGCTATAATTTAGTGCAGTGTTTCCCAACCGGTATGTCGAAAAAATATTAAATTTGTTTTTCATATTTTAATAGACTTTGCATTAACATTTCATTTATCTTTTATCTTTTCAAAACATATTTTAACCATTTTAACGTGAGACCACAGAGCGCTAGAAATCTATTATATTTAAATCTAACCCATAAAGAGTAGGCTTCTCTGACGACCTGAAAATCAATATGAAATGTTTGCAAAAAGACGCAATACAAAAATGTTACAGTCTTGATATTTGTCCAGCGTTTCATTGCGAACGGTCAGCTCTTATACTAAACCTTAAATTATACTATTATAAATTCATATTGAAAAATAAGAAGATGGGCAGTTTTGAAGAGGCGTTCGTTGTGCACCTCAAAATTCAGAATATTGGCTTAGAATGAAGTAAACCTAATTGCAGTTAATTATCTCGAAAGGGCGAATATCCAATAGAATGAACTCGCGGAACACATACATAGGAATCTACTAAAAGATTAATTTTCCTCCATTTCCACCTCAAAAATATGAACCTTCGGAAAGACGAACTCAAAATCACTGGTACCTTTAAAAATTGCCGAAATATTTTTTCTTACAAAAACTCCGATATTCTAGATCCTCTCACCTACCAGTTATGGCAAATAATAAATAAAATATCATAAAAGAAAGAACTTTTCACAACGTATACCAAAATGATAGGAGTGATAGATCTCACCTCGCCAAAAAAAATCGTATGGCAGGGAGGAAAGGGGGAGCGATCTAAACCGTATTCGAGTTGCATGGTGATTCATAAATTCACAAAAATGAGGGGAATTTCGGAGAAAAATTGGGAAAAACGTGAATTTTAGGAAATTTTAGAAATTTGTCACCCGTATCATTTGGGCATGCGTTAATTGACCTTCCTTTAGAAGGGCTTCAGAAGGACTTTGGTGTTTCGAATATTTTTATCAGAATAGGGAAAAGGCGGAAGAGAGGAGAAAAAAATGGAAATACCAGATACCGTGATAGGGAATTAAAATTTCTGTGCATTGCAAATTTCAGCCGTGTAAAGTTATATAAAGTATTACAACATATATAATTTATTCATTTCTGGGTAAATAATCACATAAAAACCTCCAATGTAAGGCCATATCCATCTAATATTAAATAATAGTACTTTACAAGCAAGACCTTCCGTTTAATATCATACACACCTTCCATTGAAGGCCTTCTCTCTTCGGGCATGCCTGTAAAAAAAAGGAAATGGATGGTAGTACGAAAAGGAAAGCCTCGCTTCCTCCTAAGATGGCCTTCAACAGGCATGGTAGAAGCATTCCATTCGCTGCTGGGTAGGGAAATGATTTCGTCACATCGATTTTAAACCGTACTGAGCTGAGAATAAGCTGTTTTTAGTCGCTAGTTAGTTGTGATTTTTGTTTAAAATTTCGAATGACGATAATATAATTAAATCATCCAAGAATTTTGTGTTCACTCGGACATAGCAAAAATTAATTTTACGATCCAATTAAAATTATTTTATTATAACACTAATTTAATATTAGAAACCACAAACCATAGGCTGTTGTAATTGCTAATTATTATTTAATTAGTCATAAAGATTTTTGTTATGTCAGTTTTACTTATCATTGTCTATCACATAATCATGGAAAAAATTATTGAAATATATTACCAAAATTACCGTCATTTTGCAACAACTTTAAGTGGCAGTCGTCATAACCGTTCCGCTCGATCCACGATTGAACAACTTTTGAATCAATTCGATTCAACATATTCATTGCAACTTGTTGTCGTCCCATTGAGACAAAGTACGGCAAGGATTATTACCGGAGATCAAACTTATCAATTTCATAATGTATGAAACGAATTTAGTGAAAAAAATCGATATTCGATACGAGTCATAGAAAATTGGGTTTAACGGATCCACTCCTGCAAACGCAGCCGAGATGAACATTTGAACGATACTGTGTTTCATTTTTAATGGCATTAAATGTACTTCAAACTGAAATAAACAAATCGTTGAGATCTCACATACTTTTTGTTTTATTTGCAGAACAAAACACCCTAAATGTGATTTTGATGAAAAACCCTCTACTTTGAACTGTGACCAAATTCTATTAAATAATTTTCATTTTATTACAGAAACCACGACTCATATACATATTTGCGGTCCCCTTTTAGAATGCGTCAGGTACCAGAAGCTGTGTTACAATAAGGTACTCACGTGCTGCTTCTTTGTCAAACCTTACAAAACATAATCATGTCAGCTTTCAGCAGGACTGCACGCCATCCCACTACTGAACAAAATTCGAGCACAAGTTCCTTTGAGCAGGAAAATGGTTCAAAGTTTGCTTAATAGGAGCAAGAGCAGGAGCAGTAATATCATTGAGTGATAAATTGTTCAGAATTTATGAAATTTACGGATGCTAGGTAAAACTTTTAATTATAGCAAATTTCAGCTTTTGTAACTGAAAACGCCCCCATATTTCGCCCCATAGCCGACACAACCGGATGCTATTTATTTCTACACTGTGGCAAACTTGCGCTACAGAACTCCTACTAGTTAGGGACGACAAGGAGGCATAGGACGACCACCACTATTAAGCACACAATCCAAGACCCACCACACCGAGTGAGACGTGGTCTAAGCAGTTTCTGTTCTGTTTCTGCCGATCGAGCGGTGCTGCACTGCTAATTTGAATACGCAAAAGTTGTACTCGGGCATAAAGCAGGAGAGAACACCATCCAGCCGAATGGACCTGGAACTTTTCCTGGAACAACAAGCAGCATTGTGAAAGTCTTGAAAGGTACGTAAATCTGCTTATTTACGCCCTTTTATTCCCGCTAACCCATCTAAATAACTGCGCCAGGATGACGAGAGATGCGCTCCCTGGCTATATCCAGGGATTCAGAATGCGCCGGGGCTAAATTGAATAACGCAAATAAAAACTTTGCACCAGTGTTTTGCCAGGACTGAATGATGTGTGCGGTGGCGGAAACTCAGTACGATGATTGAGGGCTCAGCGAATGGATAAATATTTTGGGATTTACACAGTTGGTCCAGCAGTAGTCCGCTTCCCAGCTGTTTGGCTACTAGCTCTGTTTGGGTGGGAATTTGCAGGCTGAGAGTTCCATGTAAACTTTCAATTGCCTGCAATCAATGCATACGAGATAAGTTTCCTGTTTGGACAAGCAACAAATGAAGTAAACATCCAAGCATTGGTCGTTTTCCGGAAACTTTTCCAGGGTTTTCCCTCCTAAACTCTCCGTCAATCGTTTTATTTTTTTTTGTGTGAAATAATTAATTAAAAAAAGGAAAAATAAACATGTTGGTTGGAGCAAAACAATTGCACAGCCCGTTTTTCGAGGATAGGGAGCCTGGTCCCAGCCCCATAATTAGCCTATTTGCGTCCAATTTTCATAGTAATTTATCACCCGAACCGAGGGCCTGGTACTGTTTCCTCGTCCCCCCTCTTCTATACCCAATTCGGTTTGCATGTGTAGCAGCATTGTCCGGTTAATGACGGATTTTGCAGGTTGTCCTATTATTAAAAGCTTTTAATTATCAATAGTTCAAATGAGCTCATAATGCGAGGGTATACGCCGCGACGGAATTAATCATACTCGTGTATCTCGTTAAAAGTGACCCTCTTTGCCGAAAGGAACGCTAATTGAATTTCATTCCTGGGTGGCACGGGTTCGCCGGAACTTTGGCGGGTGTATGGTATGGTTAGCCCTGCTTTAGCTGGACAAGAGTTGTGGCAAGGTGAGGTCATCGGTTTGGGGTTTTTCCCATGTGATGATTATTAGATACCACGAAAACGGAATCCTTTTCCAAGACGTTTATTATGCAATCCAAGGAGGTATTTCATTTGCATAGTTTTCCCGTAAAAATTCCACCACCTAGAAAATTAGGGAGGGGACTGTCTTTTTTATCGGACAATGTGCGGAGTTTGGAGAAAAAAAATGTTTCCCTGTTTCTAGCCTATAGTGTTGATTTGATTAATATTTTCAATTAATTTGTGGCTTTTTTTTTCTTTCTTTTTCAGAGCGGAATGCTGAGGTCGGATTACTGCGAAAAATGTCTTCACGCGTTAGAGGACTTCACAGCAAATTAGCACGACAGCATGATACTATGGAGTTACTACAAAACACGTGCCTTCTTGAAAATATTATCATGTTTTGGAAGAAATGTTTTTGAAGTCCAGAAATAATAAAAATATGGTCAAATCAATATTTTCCTACTTTTTTCTTCAATCCTTTGCCAGATGTGCTCGTAAGAAGACATTTATAAAATTTGAACAAAATCGTCACAAACCTTTTCAAATAAACCCCAAAACCAATTTAAATAAGAATAAACATATTGCCGGTAGCTTTGTTTAATATTGCGTAAAAAGAAGCGAACAGCCACCTAAAAATCATAGGCAAAACAAAATTAAATGTTAAATGATACATTTGTTTTAAAATGCCGGCTAATTTGTATCTGTCAAAGTTGTAGCTGTCACTTTTTGACATTTGACAAATACTAAGTACGTGATTAGTAAAAATGGAACGATACACCCTTGCAAAACGCAAAAAATGGTGAAAAGTTCACTAGAACTGTTATTGTGAATAGTGTGCGTTATCGCAAAACGCTAATAGATTTTTTTTGCCTGAAGTATATGATATGGACATGGATAACCCCCATTTTAAACAGGACGGTGCTACATGCCACGCAAGCCGACAAAACAATCACGTTATTGCGCTCAAAATTTCCTGGATATGCGTTTCAACCGTTTTCGAGTCACAGGGTGATTCATAAATACGGGATGTACACTTTTATTATATTTTTAACTTTTGATCTAATTAACGTATCTATATCAAACTTGCGCCAAACAACTACTGTCTTAGGGGCATTTCCAAAAAATGTCACCAATGTTGCCGTACCTCTACCACTGCAGGCACAGTCACTTGCGAAAGTGAAAAAACTGCTAAAATTTCCTAAAATTCACATTTTCTCCGAAATTCATATAATTAATATAAACCTTTTTTATTTTTATTGAATTACCCATCTTGTTGCCATTCCATAGAGATACAACACGTCAAGGTATAGAAAGGATGTGCAAATTAAGGGGGTCCTCTAGTTTCTCGGCTGTTTTTTTATGGCTTTTTCAATAATTTTTTACGAGCAAACCATCGAAATAATCAATCTCGTTGTTTTTGCATAATCTTTATTAACATTTAAATAAGCTATATATATTTTTTGAAGTCAAAATATGTACTAGAATAAAAATTATAGTGGCCGACAGGAAGACATCAAGAAAAAAAGATGCTTAACGGTTAGCAAGATTGCGGCTGTTCTGCTTATCAGAAATCAAAAAACCAAACGGCATTGTAATCTTCATATTTAAGACCAGCGATTGAATTCTAAATTACAAAAATTGACTTTTTCATACATATTTGAAAATTACATTCCATTTTTTACTCATTTTTTCTTAAGTTTTTCGCTCGTAGAAAAAAAACTATCGAAGCAATCATGATAATCCTAGTTCGCTGGCTTATAACATATTAAAGATGTTGTATAAATTTGAACAAAATCGGTGCAGTAGTTTCTGAAATATCGTGCTAACCGTTTCGAAAAATGGTGTTTCGAGAAAAACGCGTTTGAAAGTTCACGCATGTGATTTATACTATTGTTATTTACGTATACCTGCTCCGTTCCAGGGCCGTAACTTGTGAACCACTTCGAATATCGAAAAATCCTTTGGCACACATTTTCTACACATGTTGTAAATGTGATTTATGAAAAAAAAAAAAAATATGTTTTTTCGATCCGAGAAACAAGAGGACCCCCTTAATACGTCCGTCCATTCGGGTATTTCCACAAATCCACTCCTAATTTCCATAAACTGACTTCAGAATTAATTCTTATACCAACTCTCAAAGCGCAAGCTAAGGGATTTATGACGTGCGACCGGCCAAGCGGCATATGTGAAGTCGAGTCAGCTGAGTAATGGATTTTTAGGTCTTCATGGTGATGAAGTATTGATTTAGGGTTATTGATCAATGTTAATGCCGAGGTAAGTTAAGAATTGTGTAAATAGGTTGAACATTTTAATAAACCAGGATTGACACCTTGAACGTCTTCTTGTTTCAATGCGAATGTACTTCCAGTAAGCTGCCCGAATCTATCTAGAGTTCCAAAGCTAGAAATAGTTGCTCGCCCTCTCCGGAGTTGCAAAGCTAGAAAGAGCTGCCTGCACCATCCTGGAAGTCAGCTAAGAAGAAAGTTTACTACAACCTTTAGAAAACTTGCTTCCATAAAAGTTACAAAACTTCCCAAGACAAGAACCGTCATCTTCACGGCAACACAAAAATAAATTTTTACTCAATTAAATCCCTTACAATAAAAATATAAAAACACTCCTTTCCAATAACGCCATTACATCTTGGAAAAGTTTTAATTACAACCCTCAACAGCAGCTAACCACAAAAGACTCGTTCTTCTTCAGTGAGAGAAAAAAACCACTCAAAAGCCACAACCGTCCCCCAAGGGGATGTGTATACATCAATTATCAGGTAATAGAATTCATTTCTCATTTTACGCAAGATAAAAGCCCCGTCCCATCCGCCGCTTGCTATAATTCCATCGAATATAGTTACCCACCAGCAACACTGTTCTAGGACCGTCGCTGGAGCTACCATCTCCACCTCGCAAGTATGGGAAGCCGTCAATTTGTTGCCAATGAACCTTTTCAAGTATTACTCAATTCTTTTTTTCACATTTTTCCCATCGTGTGCTTTTCAAGGATAAATTGAGATGCTCCGTAACCACCCGCCCAACCAAGTAGAAAGTACTAAAATTAAGGGTATCAATATAATAATTTCGTTTCGTCCCGGCTGGTTCCCATGTACCTGTCTCTGGCGCACGGTACCCGCCGGGATAGCTCTCTTTATCGGGTTTCTGCCCGACATCGTAAGACGATAACAAGAATTGAATTTGTAAGATGTTCGGTAGCTGCTCGTCTTCGTTATGTGGCGAAAATAAAAAACAATGAAAAAAAAATTTATTTTTGAAAAGGGCGGTATACTCGTGATTGGGGAGATGTAATTCTTTTATGGGGTGAAAAATACAAGGAGCGGCACCCACCGCTGGTTGAGGGCTCAGATTTCTACAGTGGCACAGCATACGGTGCAGCTGCCAAAGGAGCAATCACATAACCCAGTCGGTTTCGAGTAGCGCTGAGTTTATGCTGGGAATTATATGGTGTCTCCTGTAAATTGTGCGAACCCCATGCCGGAGGGCGAACCCATCCTTTTTTTTATGGACTTCGCAACTCAGCGAAGAGTCAATTTCCCAGCGCGGCAACTTGAAGTTGGCACTTCATCAGCATTTCTATTATCGTGGCAAATTAATCGCAAAATACACTTCATTTCAATTTAAGTAAGCAAATTTCACCAGAACCGGCCTGCCGTCACAAAAAAAGAATAAAATCCCCTGCCGTTGGGCGGAAGGGGATACGCAGGGCGATCTTTCCACCCCCGGTAAGAGGTTGGATATGGAAAAATTTGTAAACCGAAAGAAAAAGGATACTCGAAGGCAAACTCCCTCGAAAACGGGGGTGAAACCCTTTTTTACCAAAAGACAAATCCCAGGCTACCAAAGCAGTCACCGTGGGGTTAAAAGATGGAAATGAGGAATTTATCGAATTAATTAAACTTCCTAACCGGGGAAAGGGGTGGCCAAAAATGGAAATTAAGGGCGCAAAACCGGGAAGCAGATGAAGCAAAAGGGGTCTGGTGCCGCGCAAACTTAAAGGAACTGAGTTTTTGCACTCGAGAGGTATTTCGAGGTAATTAATTTGAGCGAAAGTGCTTCATCATTGGCGAAATTACGTCCTTCTGGATGATGACTTCTTTCTTCGGGGGAAAACATAACGTGAAAAAGGATCGGGGGCCTCTGAGACCTTTTCTGCCACGAGCGTGTCTTTCTCCTTGGAAAATTTTCTATTTCCATCCTTCCCTCTCTGGCTCCATATACCTTTCCATTTTGGTTACTTTTTCATTACGATGATAATTTACTTTCTGACCAGCCAACGCAGCAATTTAATTATTTTGTACAGGGTGACACGTGACGAACTCTGATTTTATCTAAGTGCGATCACAGACACGGTGTGGTTTAAAAAAAAGTCATCAACACAAAAGCGGGAAATACTCTCAAATCTTAAAGGAAAGAGTTTTGGAAAATACAATACAAGAGACAAATTTTGGAGTGCGTAAACAAATTGTAAGGGGATGACCCCTTTTCAAAAAATTCTGAAAAGTACATTTGCACTCAGTTCTAGTGTGTTCTAGTTGTAAAAAACAAAGGGCTAAATTAAATTAAAATCAACAAGTAAGTGCTTGGAGGAAAAAATTTGTTGCTCCCATTAAGAAGAAATCAATCACGGGAATATAGTCGAAATGATTATGTGCAAAATAAGGAAATCTCTAACAATTCCACACAAGGATGTTTCTAATATGGGAAAGCTGAGCACATAAAATCGCAATTCCAAGTTTTAGCGAAACGCTCTGAAGCAGAATAAAATAGCTTAATTTTCTGCGTTTCGTGCTACCAATGTAGGAAATCGGGACATCGAGCAAATGATTGTCCACTGCATTCCGAAAAATAAAATCTGTTAATGCAGAGAAAACTGAGTTCTACTAATTACAAGGATATAAAAAAAAAATAACAATAATAAAATAAAGTAAAGTATATTTAATGATTATCAGGAGCAAATCCGTAAGGCAATTTGCTTCAAAAAAATTGAGAAAATAATGGTATAGAATTTTTGGATTCCACAATAAAATTTTTGGAAGGATTTGTTTTATTTTCAGATACGAGTATATTGGATGTGAACGTGGAACTTGAATTCGAAAGTTTGTTTGTAAATGCTGGGAGTACCGGTTTTGACTTCATGGACGTCCGATGCATAGGAAACGAAATATTCACGAAATACCTTGTTATGGAACTTTGATCTTGAATATCTCGAAAAGGGTGAGGTTTTGAGAAAAAATGCAAGAGACAAATCTTGTAGATATTTTAATTCTCTACAACTTTCACGTTGACCTTATGGATTTCTGATACATAAAACGCGAGATAATTGCAATAAACTTTAACCTTCAATATCTTGGGTTGCCATGTTGTGATTTTGGTCGTGAACCCAACTGAGCTATCTAAGTACATCAGTGTGGATATAGTTTCGCGGTGCGCGACGTTCACTGTACGAATTTTTGTGGCGACTTCCCGCCGTGAATCTGGTGCGGCTTATACAATTTGATACTATTGAGAGAATTCTTCTTTTTATCCTTTAATCGACTTAATAAAAAACAATCCGAAATCTCTTCTGCTTCTTATCTTTATATTATGTTAACTTTGAATATACGCAAAAACACGAGCCGAGCATGCTTGGAATCAATACATTCAACAATTTTTAAACATGTAATGTGGGCAATTACAGTAGGCGACAGACGGTATGTTTTTTGAACAAAACTAAAAGTGCAGATATATTGAAATTTTGACCTGCTAGTCAAATCTTATGCCTCAATGGACTAGATTGCCTGTAAAAGGGCTCATTTTCTCATGAATTTTAATGCAAGAATAAAAATGCTTGATTTCCAACATTTCAGTTATACCACGCACTAGCCCACAACGTACCATACAATTGCAAATCCTATTATGAAAAAGGTTCGTCTAAATAGATTTTCCGAAATTATTATTAATTTCTAAAGAAATCCCCCAACTACCTAGGATTCCTATAGGAAGTAAAGGATTTGATAAATGTCATTTTCCCCTCCCCACAAATTGTTGCGGCAAATGAATATAAATATCCTTTTCGGCCTCCATTTTCACCCTCTTTAAATATTAGCCCAACTCTCAATTAAACCTCGGCGAAATATCAAAGACGCCTTCTGATTAGGTAAATTATGAAATTATCCCTTTCCCCCTCAAAAAGAGTTCGTCCCTGTTGGAATCATTAGAGGCGCGAGAGCACAGACCAGGAAGAAAAACGGCTCATGAAATTTTCAAAATAATTTTCAAAAAGCTTTCAGCGCAATCTGTCAAATAATTAATTACACAAGGCACGAGGTCATTTTAAGAGCATTCAGCCAGTAGGTACCAGCCATCGAGCCCTTCTCTAGTTGGATTGGACGACTGACGGCAGCCTCACCAGCCCAGGGTGGAAAGAGGGCGCGGCGTGTCCAAAGGGCACACCAGTCTCGACACAGCCGGGCCAGGGGATCTAAAAAATTAATGAAATTATCGGAAAAACTTTCTTTAAGCGACAAATTTTGAATCATTAACGCCCTTCCATCGCTTCTATGTTGTGCTCACCTGCCTGCACTCACCCCCCACTCCCGAACATGGTGTGGGGTCGGTCCTCGTTTTGATTAAAGTTAACGAAAATGTTCAGTTCGCGAAAATTGCAAAGTTTACTTGCTTTTTCATGGCCTTAACTCAAAAACGAGTTGTCGTCGTGGCTTATAGCTTTCACTGGGTGCTCTTGATCCTTGCGAAACTTATATACCATCGAGAGGAGCAGGAGGCCGTGGTTCACAGCCACTAGGATGGCGTACTTGCTGGAAAGGATGCCCTTTTCACCGGTGGAGCGAGTGTACCGTCGTCGGTTGCCTCTACAGCATCCATCGTGCAACTCTTTTTGTTGTTGTAATTAAAAAAGGATTTTAACTGAGTGGTTTGGATAATTGATTGCTTAGCACGGGGATTATCCCACCCCATCAGCAGTAGCGCATCAGGCCACTACACCCCTCAGTGGCTCCGAAGTCCTCCTCAAGTGGGAGTTGCGGCAAATTTCCCAATGAGCTTTTTATGAGATCGCACACTTTTTGTTTCCCCTTCACAAGTTATCCCGAGTGTGAGTAGCATCAGATGTCCACACGAAATACCAGGTCGTCTCTCAGGTACTTCAGGTCATTTTTTTTCTTAGTCCGTTCTTTATTTACAACTTGTAAATTCCCATCCATCCATCCATCCGTCTCAGCATTCATCCAGCTTCCAGCAGCCCCATACTCCCACTTGCAGTCCTCTTAAATACGCTGAACTGGTGCGGTTTGCATAAATTTTCAAGTATTAGTTGGACGTAAATTTATTAGGAAGGGATCAAGGTAGTAATTTGCCAGCGCCCGGTACACTCGGGCAACTTGTAATGGCCCTAGCAAGCTCCCAAGGGAAAATTATAAATTTTTCGCAAATCATTAAATTAGGGATTTTTTTTTCTTCCCAATGC
The DNA here is from genome assembly GCA_947538895.1 of Neoitamus cyanurus. Classification (NCBI taxonomy): domain Eukaryota; kingdom Metazoa; phylum Arthropoda; class Insecta; order Diptera; family Asilidae; genus Neoitamus; species Neoitamus cyanurus. The sequence goes on along the minus strand of OX384544.1, from coordinate 11,215,003 downwards.
TCCCCCGACTACCTTCTAGTTGCTTCGGACCAGGCGCTGCCGCTCGTTTCATGGGAGAAAAGTAATTAATTTAATTATGGGGACTTCTAGATGCTGCCGGGCGTTTCCTCCCGGGAATTTCCTATTCATTATATACCTACGTCGAGGAGTGAGCATGAAATATTTCTACATCAGTGAACTTCTCATGTTGATTTTGATGCTATTTATGGAAAAAAAGACTAGAGAGAAACTGATTCGCCTATGTAAGGTGGGTCGGTCATGATGAGTTATGAAGATTATTTGGAGCAACACTGGAAGAGTTAGTTAAGAAGCAATTTAGGTTTGTCAACTATGGCTGCACATATTTTACGAAATTTGTTCACTTTTCATTTTTATTTCACCCATTTACTAGAGGCTAGTAAAATTCTCTTCTAAAACATTCAAAACTCAAAAAAAAAAAATTACCGCTGACCATTTAGTGGCTTTCTAGAGACTTGTGACAAAACGGACACGAATTGCACATGGGCACACGGAACGCAACGGAATGACATGGATCACGTGTCAATAAACAATTGTTATTCATTTGACGGATAAACCTTTAAATGTTGCTTTCAAATTATAGTAAGTTAAAGCGCATACAGAGAAACATATATACGCACATATACAAACATATGTGTCATACGGGTTAGCTAGATCGTAATTTGGGATCCCATCAACGTCTTCATCAGTTTAACAGATTAATAATTATATCACTAGTCGCTACCAAAGAGTTTCTGTAAATAATGATATATTTGAGCCAAAGGAGTTATCATCGGGCATTCCTCAAGGATCCATTCTAGGTCCTTCATTTTTTTTGATGACCTCAATTCATTAAATTTTAATTGTGATATTTTAAAATACGCTGATGATGCGCAACTTTATACTGCTGCACGAAAGACTGAACCCTGTGATATTAATTCTTATGAGCATTACCGAATGGGCAATACGCCCATTATAATTTCGAAGAACTCTATCCTTCCATCCTTAAATCTGGAAGATGCTCCAATTCATTTTGTGGTTAAGGTGAAAAATTTGGGCATTATATTTAATGATACTTTGACGTGGACTGATCATGTTAATATGCTGACAGCTAAAATATATCAGAGAATGGTGGACTTCCTGTTAAGGTCTCTCCCCACGGGTTAGAAAACATCTTGTTAATACGTCAATTATGCCACTATTTAATTACTGTGATATCCTCTACACTGCATTAAGCACTGCTAGTTTTGCAAAGCTTCAATTGACCATCAATTCATGTGTAAGATTTGTTTTTAGCCGCTTTGACTCCACAATTGGTTTTTTACTAATTTATAATCTAAAAGCCTGAAAATCACAATTTGTTTTTATAGAGGCCTTAATTTTTAGGGTTCCGTAACCGAAGGGTGCCCTACGGGACCTTATTACTAAGCCACCGCTGTTCGTCTATCTGTCAGCGGGCTGTATGTTATTAACCGTAAATAATATGTAGAAAGTTGAAATCTTCACAAAGTGTGTAGAACAAATAATGAAAAAATCAAGATGGCGAATTTCAAAATGGTCGTCATGCAAATTCGAAAAAAAATGTCCGATTATGTTATAGCGCCTCTCATGTTTCTTTTGCGAAGGTATTAAAAAGTACATAGTGTTATATCTTGTACGATGATACGAAACCCTTCATGTGCGACTCGCACTTGACCGCTTTATTTTTTTTCAATTGCTTCTTCAAAATAGAATTAAATCCCCCTCCCTCTTTTTCTCAACCAAAAAACGTTACACCGAAAACAGTAAAAAAATTTAATTTTCACCTGAAATACTAATTACCCAATATAACCAAAAGAAGAAGAAAATCCCTAAATTTCAAATTGCTAATTTGTAATCTTGTCGTACGACACGAAACTGCATTTGTCTTCTAAGCCAACGAACCCTCTGGTAAAATCACTGGCAATATCTCGAGCGAAATCTAAATTCGCCGAGCACTGGGTCGCCGAGAGAAGTACATTTTCGTTGCATGGATAATCTCTGACTGAAAATTAATAGAAAAAAAGGGGTAAATCCCGAAGGGAAACAATTCAATTAGCCGCCTGCAAACAAGAATCGTCTTTAAGGGAGTTGGGTGGGTACAACCCACGGGGACTATCCTCGGGCTGCACAAAAGGATGACCATCTCGATCGCCAGTTCCACAAAGTAGGGTATACCTCATGGACTCTCGACCTCGTTGCGGCGAAGACGTTACAGAGCAATTATAAAAGAAATACAAGGCTAGGGGAAAAATGGTTGGGGCCAGAGATGGGAACGTAACAACAATCCACTTACTGGGGCATGGTGCGCTAGCCAGACGGATATCTGGCGTTTCTGAGGATTCCATTAATTATAGCTTTCTTCGCTCGTCAAAGGGTTTAATGGAAACGTTGTGCAAAGGCTCATACACGCGACGCACGGGCGGGAAAAACTTAATGAACGCCATTCAGGTGAATTAAGGTTTTTACATTATTTCCAGAGCCCCGACGGATAATTAAATGTTTTTGTTGAAATGATTCGCCCGGGATTGTGGGCGTGTTAAGTAGAGAGAACAGAGCCCCCGAATCAACAGGGGTGCAGCCAGCAAGCAGGCTAAATTCCATCCTGTCCGGATTTCGACGGGAGAAAAAATTGTTATTCCCCAAATTATTGGGGGCTTAAATTCCCTAGAAAATCCTATTTGCCACCGGGTTGAGCTGCAAAATGTTGTTTTAATCAAGTTCATCTGAATTTAAATGGCCCAGCCCGGTCGCTGAAGAGCGGATTCCATCCACTCGAGGTGCCCTCTAAAATCGCCCCGATCTACGGCTCAATTCAATTTATAATCATCTTGCAATGGAGTGGCGTGGGCTCCGGCTCCGGCCCTCCGGGTTCTGCTGAATCAGAAATATATCCCGGAAAACGACGGCGGCTCTAGGGATTTATGTATACGTACTGCGAAGCACCGATATTAAGCCGTCCCTGTCACGGGTTATACAGCCCAGTTACACGCCTTCACGCTTCCCTCCCTGGAAGCTGACTACACCCTGGATGTCATTCTTTAGCGGCGAAGAATCAATTCACATTCTTCCGGGACGGATGCGCTATTTTGTAGCCGTTTCTCCAAAAAAGCACGCAGTTCTAGTATTTCCGGGGGTTCCACCAACTCGCCCACCCTCACTCCCTGTGGGTCTACTTGAAAAGGTCGCCGGCGTGGGTGTCTTTAATGAGTTTTGTTTGATGTGCTCAACTACTTCGGAGCAGCTATTCAATTTCCTAACCTATTCGTTTACTTAGTTACGACTTTTTTACGTGTTTCCGTCGACGCTCTCATTACAATAAATACAGGATACGGTTGAGGCGCGCCCGACAAAAAAAAAAAAAGAGTTCGAAAGGACTGAAAAGACTTAAGAGTAGCAATTAGACAGAAATTTAATGGCGCTCAACTGTGCCAGGCTTTGGCAGGTCTTTTCTTCCTGAGGGGCTCCTTGTGTTCGACGTGGGGCTCCATCAGTGAAAAGATCTAAAAAGAATCTTTTCCCCCCCTTTAGGGACACAACGAGCACCGGCAGCAGCTGTTTTTATTAGATTTTTACAATCCTGTTTGCCTCACAAATGGCAAAAATACACAGTAATCCGGAAGAAGGTGGATAAGAGGATGCCAGCCATCTTGGGAAAGGTGTTCCCTTCCGGAAAATTGAAGAAGCAATGGATAGCCTGATGCTGGGCTTTGGCTCCGTTGCCAGCAACGTTTTGCTTACTTTTAGGTTTTTCGGTCTAATTACTGCTTAATTTTACACTTTTCAAAATGTTATGCTACGTTTTTATGAGGCGTATTTTGAATCTTTGTAGGAATGAGAAAAAGTTTCCGTAATGACGACGTAAAGATTTATTTGTGCAGTAACCATTGGAGGTGTCGTTAAAGGTAGTTTGGAGTTATAGATTTTTTTAGACAAAGTGTCTAATATTTAGCCACAAATTCTGAGTAGCCAAAACGACGGTGGCGAGCTACATAATAGTCTTATTGAAATTTAGAACTGCTTTTTTCAAAACATGTATTTTGTAAATATAAGGTAAACTGGAGTTGCTTCCGCAAACAACGTACCCAGAACGATGGTATAGTTTGGGAGCCCTATAAATTTTAATGCCAACAAAGTATATATATCTAGTCTCGAAGGTTTTGACATATAGACAAGGATAAAGCGAAAAAAAATCTACCTAGGTACATGAGACTACAATCATCTTCAACCCGGCGGCCATTTGAGCATCCACACCTTGCCCTCATTTATTTCTCCAATTGTTCCCAAGAAAACAACCCCAAACTACTTGCCAATCCACATTTGTCACTGGAAAAGCTTCCCAAAACACAAGCCATATATATCCCCTCCCCCTCAGGTAGATGACACAAAAATCTCCCTAATGCCCTTAAGGGACTCTCCCTTTCGCTAGCAAGAGTGCAATTCATTTTTCTGGAAACAACACTTGTCCCATCAACCCTTCCGCGGGCGAATAGAAAAATATTGCCATATTATCGGGGGCGGGGACGGGAAGAGCGCACTGAGAAATGATATACACCGCAGGCAAGCCAGATGGATATGGATGCGTTTGTTAACTTTATTTCCCTGCAGACATGCCTCACATATTTCACATGGAAGCGCACTAGGACTCCGAAGACGCAGAACAAGAAAGAAACGAAGACGTTGCTGGAGATGAAGCAGCCCGCCCCGTTCCGCTCACGATAAAGATCCCACTAAATCGGAGCAGTTTGTCAGGGCCGAGGTGGCCCGAGGGGGTTGAGTGGCATACGGTGCTTATATGGCAGGGCAGCGGCCCAGTGTGCCAGCCCAAAATAATGAAACAAAATGAAGAAACGCTAGGTGTTCATCTTTTGCGAATGGCAAGGTTCCCAAGAATTTGAAAGCCAGAAGACAACTCCAGGTGGCTTGCTGGCATCCCAACCAGTTCTGCACACTTTGCATAAATCAGCCGGTGCGCGAGATGTGGCGCGGGCGTGGGCGAGTTTGTGCGCTGGAGCCAGGACCGAGTTCGGGACCGGGGCTGGGCGAACGATAAAAGAAATCCAAGGAGATTTAGGGTGGTTTAGACACAAAATAAAGACACAACATATTTCATTTGTTTTTGTCCCCCCTTTTCAACTTTCTGTCGGGTCCTTGTTGTCTACCTGAGGCGAGGTGACAAATGAAGTGGGTAAGTCTCACGGTGGTGCGATGTAAGGGATCAGCCTGGGAAGTGCCTTCGGGGTGAAAATCTTCAGCAAATCCAAGTCGAGCTGGTGTATGCTCACATGGCCACATCCCGGCGCAACGTGCGCTTTTTACCTTCCCATGAATAAGACTGTAATTTGGATTACGAATGGAATCTGGATCCCGGAGCTGGTTGCTTGGTTAGCAATTCATACATTGAAATTTACAAAAGGTCTGAACAGACCACGGGGACGGGCAGTGGGACGGTTTCTCCGCGTGCGGACCCAGACGACTGCCGGGTACGGTGTGACGATAGCGACAACGGCAACGTCTACTACTACTAGGGCGAAGGTACATGGGCAGAGTGTACTCCTTTTTTTTTTTATTTAAAAAAGGCATTTGAGGTTTTCTGTCACGTGTCTGCCTCATTGCGACACGTAGTCGTGCCATTCACAGGCGTTCGCTCCTTTTTGTGTGTTCTTATTTCTCTATGGCTACAATTGCAGGGTTATGGCTATTGGTAGGATTTTGCAAGTCCTTGATGTCTCGGTACGGTACAACTTAACGCAGCATTTGTATTTTGTCGAGTTCCATCCGGGGATTTTCAAGATATTTTCTGCGCATCTAAAGGGCTCGTGGGTTCAGGGGATGGGAGATGGAACCGTACTTGGGACAAGTGCGATGATGACACTGTTGGGCTAAAGCCACAAAACCATTACCTCGTTGAGTGTTTATGCTATGCACCCTTCCCCGTATATATCAACAAACAAAAAATAGCAAAATTCTGCAGAAATACTTGCAAGGAGGAGGAGCTGGGAGAGGGGGCAAGTGGCAGTGCTGGCAACGAGGTGTGCATGACTGCAGAGCACCCGGAATCATATTTCACGAATGAAAAATGTGCTGCTCATGTAGCCCAGCGACTCTGACTCTTATCATCTTTCTGGCGTTTGGGTGATTGCGTTTTTTTCTACACGATTTTTTTTTTGCCTTTTTTTTAAATGATCCTTTTCTTCTGCTTGAATGAGTATTCGTGAGCGATGCAAGAATAAAGAGGAAAAATTCCAGGAAAACTGCTCATTGAGCCATGTAGGTACTTCAGGTATTCAAAACTTGAAAATTCGAGCTGTGCGTCCTTGAGTGTTCGTGCAATTTGTTATGGGGATCAGATAATGGTGGCTGAAACTGAAGAATAACTTGCCAATGAAATATTTACGTCATTGAGTTACTTTATATCTTTTAAAGAAATGTATTTTCAAAATGTGTGTTGATGGGTGGAACCGATTCCTATAAATAAAATTTCCCATTGTCTTTTGGTAGACGTCCCTCTTAATGGAATCACAAAAAAAGCTGTGATTGGTAACTAGATTCCCAAATTGTATAAAACAAAAAACATTTTGCTTAAATTTTGGCTGAGGTTTTATTTTTAAAAAAAGGCTTTTATACCTTTCGACTATGGAGCGTAAAACGAAAAAAAAATGTCATATGAGGATTTTTATTGCTTTCTCCAATGATATTGTTCTTTGAATCACGTTATATCCCACGAACTGATCTTTCAAAATTAAGTTTTCCTCTACCATTTCTGATGCTATTCCTGTTCTATCCGGAGCTCCACAAGGTATCCGTCTTGGTCCCTTGCTGTTCTCTATTTTCATTAACGACTTGTTTCCTCTTATATGTAACGCTCATGTTTTAACTTAGCTGTGATGACTTCAAAATCTTCAAACTCAGGCCCATAATTTTTTTTCTTTCCTACGAAAAAAAAATATTCTTATACTAAAAGGTTAAATAAGTATACGAAAAAAATCGTCTTTCGGATCCCGAGAAAAAAATTCATTCACCCCCTTAAAGTGAAACCTTTTATGAGGTTTTTCCTCTGTCTCAGAAAAAAGAATAAGTGATATGTGATTTCGACAAGTACCTACACTAAAATTGAAAAACTGAGCCCATTTCATCAGGTAAGATATTTTGAGTATTTTTCAATTTAGTAGAAATGAAACCAGAAACACTCGCTTTACGGTTCGCCAAAGGTTCGATGGTGTTTAAATTTGGGAATTGGAGTGGATAATCTAAAACATTATATCCGCTATATTGCAACCACTCCCTAGTAATTTTTACCTTGTGTTTCGAAGCATAATCTTGCTGAAAAACAATATCTAAAATTTCTATACCCTATTTTCATTAAGAAAAGACCTAGGATTTGTTTTAAAATCAGAACGTACCCTTTCGGCTGTTATTTGACCGGTGGTTTAGATGCACATCCCAACCTTGTGCTTTGTTGCGACTTTGGTTAATTATCTTTCTTAAGAATTACTTACATTCGATTTAATGTGTGAGTCCCTGTATGTATGTATATAAAAATAGTGTGAAAATAATGAGACATTTCAGAAACCCCAGAAGCCAACCTTTTTCAAAATTCCGAAATTTTCAAATTCAAACTTTTCCAAAAATCAGAAATTTTTTTTTATTTATTTTCTTTACAACTTTACAAAATTGGTTTTTTAGGGAAAATAATTGTGTTAGTGTAAACGCACCTAATTTTGATCTAAAACACCAAATTCCTTCCATTTAGGAGAGCCGTGTACCAATTCAGCTTTTCGATTTCATTTCCTTTCCGGAAAATGTTTGGCAATTTTTATTTTGCCACTTCATGACGTTTACTTTCGACTTACATTGGTACTTTTTTCAATTCATATTACCTCAGAGAATATCATTTGCCAAATGAAAAGTAAGTAATTGTCAACCAAAACCAAGTTTCTGAGGAAGTTTTTCCTAAGACACAAACCTTTGAAAATTAATTAGGAAATTTCTGCATTTAACTGGACATGCTGTACCTCTTTGGAAAGGCAATAAGGTGGGAAATTTTAAGACATTTCAGAATATGTTTTCACTATCGCAAGTGACTGTACCTTTAGTGGTACTTGGTAGAGGTATGTACACCAGCATTGGTGGCATTTTTGGAATGAGTTTGATGTCGCTGCGTGTAGTATGTTATATCGTAGTAGTAGTATCGAGGGCTACAACATATCAAAATTTCAGTGTGATCGCCAGAAAAGCAATTCCCATACAAGATTTAATTTTGGTGAGGAACGTATTACTTAGACAACCCAATTACTATAACAAATTGTTCAAGCATTTCTCGCGCACACTTCTATAATAATGAAGTAAACTCGTATTCTAATTTTAGCCACGAAATTAATACACTGACGTTTTCCCACCGCCAGGGTATATTTTGCATTAAACTTTAAAGCTTATTACCCCCTCCTAACTTTTGAACACCTTAAAAAAAATTATATTAAAATATTTTCCGAGTTGCCGAGTGATCCCATTCACCGGAATGTCAATGATGGCAGCAGCAATGGCTGGGGTCCGTTAAATTAATTAAAACTCCCGGGGCAGACGCGGAGGCGATTGAAAAAGTCACCCGGTTCCCTTAATTGAAAGCAAGAGAAGAAAGCCCCGTCCAATCTATTGACACCATTAATTAGCTATCGAAATCCAGCCGTGCAAGTGGCAGCCAACACCAAAGGTTACGGACGGCGCAGGGGCAGAGGTGATGTGGAGGTGTGGAACGACAATGGGAAAAGCGGTGAAAGAATACCGAGGTGGCCAGTGATGGCGGAGCGAGTGCGGAAGAACAAAAAAAAAAAGGAAAAACAATGAAATCAAAATGGCAATAAAAGCAGCCTCCGGGGCTCCGAGACAATAACGTCGGGGCATAAAGAGAACTTAATGAACAAAACGTCATTTGTCCCTTAAATTAGGGATATGATGGAGCGTTTCGTGTATTTGATCACAATTATCGATCCCAGTGCGCCCCGGAATCATGATATATCCTGGGAACAGACAATTCCTGGAAATGGCCGGTGCGGTGGACGATGGACGTCGACATATACCAGCTGGGGCCATTAAAATAAACACACAGGAGCTTCGTTTCTGTGCAATTCCCAGCACTCATAGAGGTCCGGTTAATGTAGTGCTGCTTGCCTATTCGGGCCCTCGGTGCGCCCCAGTCTAATAGTTACAAATGGGCTCAGCAAAGGAGAAAGAATCCCGACACAATACAGGTTCTCTCCCCTAAGACATAGCCGGGCTCTGGCCCATGGTCCTGCCGAAAGGAGAACAATCGGACAATTCCAGGAATTCATCAGCACACACGGCCTCAATGGAACCCCCAAACCCCCGGTACTGCCCGGCGCAAATGAGCAACTGTCGTAGCCGCCCCGGTGGATTCTTATTTGCCTCGGCTAATCCGGTTGACAGGTTAATTTCTTTCAACCACAGTTGATTGGCGACGAAACTTATTAGGATATTTATGCGTTTTCTTGGGGCATCTATATGGGGGTTAATTCGCCGCACAAAGGGATGATTTATTGCGGTGGAAGTGGGCCAGCCGATTGCTGCCGCCCGCTTCATTACGGCCGTGCTGGGAATATTTTTATGGCCAAATGTGCCATAAATTCCATAATTTATTAATCCGAAAGTTATTTATCGGCACACGGTGGAATTAATTGCCTGAAAGACTTTAGGCGGAGGCCCTATATATACCGGTGGGCAAACAGCCGATGATGGAGACGGTAAGGTAGGCAAGTAGGAAAGCACCCGAACAGGGGCGGTGTCAGTCAATTTTGAAAAACCAAAGATTAATCAAGCGGGCACCACCAGCAGTGTGATGGCTTAATCAGTCATGAAATTGAATTGAGTTTTCTTCTGGGAGCCGAGGGCTGGCTCCTTGAAAGGGTTCAAGAGTTTGTGCCTGGAGCAAATGGGTAACGGAATTAGCTCTGCTCCCCTTGTGTGGCTGCTGTTTACGAAGTTTTCGTATGAAATTGCTTAATAACAGTTCACAAAAGATTCTACACAACAAGAATGTTAAACTACACCCACTACCATTTTTGTTCATATTCATCCGACCGAATTATATTATTCAAAAAAAGTATTATTATTTTTTTATTGAGTATTACTGTAGGCATATTGGGAAAAATTTGACCCAAGTTAGGAAAATTAGTTTAAAAGCCATAAATTGGTGGAGGTATATTTTTGATAGCCTGGAACAAAATACAAAAAATCCCAAAAGATCCCCCCCCGGGGAAATTCCGCCATATTAGAATAAGGGTCGCTACCTTGGATTTTCACTTGATATTCTTTTAAACGGGTTAACTCGGTATCTATGGGTGATATACGAACGCGGTTTGCTCAGAACTACTTGTATTAACATAAGCTACAGTTTTAACAACTTTTGGATAAAATCCATTTAAGGGGGTCCTCTAGTTTCTCGGATCGAAAAAATATATTTTTATTTTTTTTCATAAATCACATTTACAACATGTGTAGAAAATGTGTGCCAAAGGATTTTTCGATATTCGAAGTGGTTCACATGTTACGGCCCTGGAACGGAGCAGGTATACGTAAATAACAATAGTGTAAATCACATGCGCGAACTTTCAAACGCGTTTTTCTCGAAACACAATTTTTCGAAACGGTTAGCACGATATTTCAGAAACTGCTGCACCGATTTTGTTCAAATTTATACAGCATCTTTAATATGTTATAAGCCAGCGATTGAACTAGGATTATCATGATTGCTTCGATAGTTTTTTTTCTACGAGCGAAAAACTTAAGCAGAAATGAGTAAAAAATGGAATGTAATTTTCAAACATGTATAAAAAAGTCAATTTTTGTAATTTAGAATTCATTCTAGTTCAATCGCTAGTCTTTTCCAAGTATGTTTTTACCGGCGCCGCAACATGTGGACGAGCATTATCGTGTAAAAGAATAATTTTGTCGTGTCTGGAGTAGTAATGGGCGCGTTTTTCCTTAAGTGCCCGACTCAATCTCATCAATTGTGTTCGGTAGAGAGCTCCAGTAATGGTTTCGCTTGGTTTCAGCAATTCATAATACACGACACCAAGCTGATCCCACCAAATACACAGCATGAGTTTTTTTCCATGAATATTCGGCTTAGCTGTCGATGTTGATGGTTCGCCGGGCTTAACCCATGACTTTCTCTTCTTTGGATTATCGTAGTGAATCCATTTTTCGTCACCAGTGACTATACGATGCAAAAAACTCTTTTTTTTAATCCTGGCAAGCAGCATTTCACTCATGCATAATCGGCGTTCAACGTCTCTCGGCTTTAGTTCATATGGAACCCAATTTCCTTGTTTTTGAATCATTCCTAACGATTTTAAACGATGTGAAAGTGCTTGTTGAGTCACTTGTAATGTAAGTGCAAGTTCTTTTTGCGTTTGGGACGAATCTTCCTCCAATAGTACTTCTAATTCCATGTCTTCGTACACTTTCGGCCTTCCACTGCGTTCTTTGTCCTTCACGTCAAACTCACCGTTCTTAAACTTTTGAAACCATTCCTGACAACTTCTCTCACTTAAAGCAGCTTCACCATATGCTTCTAGAAGCAATCGATGCGCCTCAGCTGCAGATTTTTTCAAATTAAAAAAGTAAATCAAAAGTTCCCGCAAATGATGCTTATTCGGCACAAAACTTGACATTTTTGCACGAAAAAAATTACGTGATGCTGATACGGAATCACTAGTACTTTAAGGTTATGGTGTTGCCGGATGACGAAACTTGGGATATTACGTTTTACATCTGACAATTTCTCCATAACCTTCTGGTGGGGCCATCTTTTGACAAACCGCGGAAACTTATTTGTACACCTAATAGCTTATTTAAATGTTAATAAAGATTATGCAAAAACAATGAGATTGATTATTTCGATGGTTTGCTCGTAAAAAATTATTGAAAAAGCCATAAAAAAACAGCCGAGAAACTAGAGGACCCCCTTAAGTCAAAAAAAAAATTAAAGTAATAATGGGATAAAGTAAATTGGTAAACCAGAGTTCAATGTCAATTTTGGACCTTTCCTACTTATCGGATTAGGAAACAAGTAACAAAAAAATGTGTAGAAGACATTTAAACGCATACGAATAAATACGCATTAGATTTTTTGTAAGCCTACAATTGTGGCTTTTATAAGCCACCCCACGTGCGGGAATCCACCGCCAAACAATGCATTTAGTGCCATAAGCAATTTGTACACGTAGAGAGAACCTATTTAATTGATAATTTAAACATTTTATTGTACAATTAAAAAATGCAAATCGTATAATTGGCTTCGGTGTTCGAGAGTATTCAAAATGGTGGATCCAAAATGGCGACGCATTTGAAGTTGAACTTTTACGGTCGCCATATTGGATCAGCCATAATGAAACCTTACAAATGCGAAAAACCAAGCTATCCAACAGTGAAGCCCCTTCGAATCCATTCAGTAGTGTGGGAGATATAAGGGAACAACGCAAAAAGCCGGCCTTTTATATATATACTAATTCACAAATTATCTAAAAAATCTAAAAAATCACATATCGCAAGATATATGTAGATCTCAGCTAGAAGCTTTATGTATTTAGAACATTAATAATTTTTTTTTATTTAATAAGAGACGGTTAATTGCACTTTAAAACTCAATAATTTCAAGGAAGAATAATTTGTCTGTTAGTATTTGATAAATAAATCATAATAAATTATAATAGGACACACTAGATAACCTCCCAACTAATGGTAAAATTGAGTAAATATATGACATTAGAAGGGATTTCGCTAACATACATAGTTCTTATAGAACTGGGTGTCAACGATGCCAAATGCCAAAGAGATCGCAGGACTGAATATAGTTTACCAACCACAAAGATATATTTGAACATCATCTCCATACTTATGAAATTTGCTGCCCCTAAAACACCATGCTAGGTCACTCAAAAATATAAAAAATAATAATGGTCTTAATAAGGAACCTTGAGGCACACCACTGGGAATCGCAGGACCCTAGGGTTATATTTGAATTCATTATAACCGACCGCTCTTTGTCGTAAGGCCCGATAGTATGTTCATAAATACGTTACAACAAATTTTGTTCGATATAAATAAGCGCCGCCTATCAAATACGTTGAAATTTGAAGGGACCGAGAAATTTGTTCATTATAACAAGATTTGCTGTGGTACAAATTTCTCCACTTCTTCGTGACATTCGGATCTCCATAATAGGTAAATTTTGCAAAATCTATCTAATCAAATATACTCCAACAAAAAATCTCAAAAGTATCAAAAATATCGCAAGATTTGGGGGGCAGGATTATTCTGATAAATATTAATGCCCTCTACTTATTTTTACCATTTTTATCATCTATGTTTGGATCACCCTGTATATATATTTTAAGTGTTCATTTTGCATACGAAGCCTTGGGGCGTGAGTACAATTTGTCAGGTTTTTTAATAGTGTGCTTTACATACAGCCGCTCGGGGAGAAAAACGGATTAACGTTGACGAAACCCACACAATGTGCATGCGCTGTGCATTTTAAACTTGTTTTTTTTTTCTTTCTATTTTTTGTGAAGGAAGTGCATTTCTTGATATCCACTGCAATAAACATGGAATAATCACCTTTCGCCAAGTTTGCACCAGCCACGCCATTAAATCTGCTTCTATTCGACGAAAGACAAGCGTCAATTGCCCGTCCCGTCCCACGATCCTGACGCCTCTAACACCAACAGCAGCCTTTTAAAATTCGTCAAACAAATGTGCAATCAGGAAGCGAGGCGAGGGTGAAGGGTAAGAAAGCGAAAAGAAAACTCCGCCTGATACCAGGTGTATAAAAAGCCTCAAAGGCAGCCTCACTCTTCTGCCCCCCCGCCCCGCCGCCCCATAACCACCTCGGGCGCTACTTACGTCTAAACTCCAAGACATTAACCCGTCCATCGCTATATTTCCACATGAGCACAGAAATTGGACAGAAAGATCGACTCCTCGGCTCAGCTAGCACACACCTCATTTAGGTCCCTCCTGCCCCTACTTTACTACACCTGGTTGGCTGCCAACAGTGGGAACATGTGCACTTTGTGTTAGCCCGCTATCCATTCATTATCCGCTTTTATTGTCAGCTTTATCCAGCGCCCTGTATAACGAACGTCCCTGTTCATATGCGGTTACTTTTGCGGCAGGCTTTTGATGTCGGCCAGGCACAAAAAAAAAATAGAGGAAAAAAATAAGGCAGGCATTTTACCCGGGGATCAAATGGCAGGATAGGTTTATGCAGGGCTCAATCTCCCCTTTTATCGCACGTTTTTACACGGAAATGCAAAGCATTCACCAATACATTCTTCGGGTGCCTTTCTCCCGGTATATCTCACCCGCAGGAGGGCATACAAGTTATGTCAGGTTGGAGGTCCGTGTAAAGCCCGTTACCCTCCTGCTCTACCTTAGCACAGGCGTCCCGACGGTAGTAAAACCTCTAAGTTGATATGATTGTCCTTTGATTTTGTTGTCTTTGGACAAGTTTTTGCCGCCGCCCGTCCACAAAAAGGGTGGTTGCCTCTATGGCGTTTATGGGGTGAATCGAGCCTTTTACGAATAATTAGTTATGCCACGTCGTATATCTTAGCCGTAGTTTTTTGTTCTGCGTAGGTGCGGCATTTTTATTTCTGGAAAAGTTTGTTTACGTGCATCTTTTATTGTGTGTTTGAAGAAGTTATATTTATTGAGCTGTACACCAGACCTTTTTCACTCAAATTTTTCACAGTTAAATCAGATGGTTACTTACGCTGCCTTGGATCGACGATATGTGCTTAGCTGAAAATCTGTAAATAAAGAATAAAAAATATGTTTTAGTACTGGTAGAAATCTGACAAAAAAATACTGTTGCGGTGCAATGTTTGCTTCAACATGCAACATATGAGAACATTGAACAACACTTGCGTTTAATACTAAAATACATATCTATAGAAAGTATCCCAAAAAAGTGACCAAAAAAAGCGGTGGAAAGTATGTACTTATATACGATTTCTGCGGCAAAACCTTTTTGTTTTAATAAATTAAATTAAATCGTCATTCATTCTCGTGGCAGATACATTCATGTTATTTATAGGACAGGACGTAAACAATTGAACGTCATCAGCATGTAAATGAAATTTACAGAACTGAATACATTCACTTAAATCATTTACAAACAGCAAAAAACAACAACGGCCCTAACAAGGAGCCCTAAGGAACACCACTTGCCACATCAGCTAAGTTCTAAAATGTATGGTTAGTATACACAGTCTACCACCGCATTGCCAAGTAATTGAAAATATAAAAACAAACATAGAACCCCTCTGGTACTACTTTCAACATTAAATCCTACCATTTTACTAGATCTTTGAAGTCGGTGCGAAAACCTAACTGATATTAATTCAATATCGAAATCAGCGACCCCCAAAGCCCCCAAGTATTCAATTTCATCACACTCACTCGACATTTGAAAAATTCGGTCGCTATATTGGATCAGCCATTTTGAATATATACACACTGTTATATATACTAAATCCGTCCAGGGGTTTTTGAGAAACACGCGTACAAACAAACAAACAACCACACATACGGGGGAAACACAGAATCTCCTTTTTGCTTGAAGTCGGTTAAAAAAAAGTGTCGTACATAAATGTCCAACGTGACAAAATGTTTTGGAAAGTGCAAAACGTATCGAGGAAAGTTATTTCGACAAAAACAAATTAAATATCTTTGCGTTATAAAAAGAGTAATTTGAATAAATCCCAACCGTTTTTGAGTTACAGGGTGATTCATAAATTCGAGATCCACATTATAATTTTATTTTTATTTTTTGAACTAATTAACGCAACCGATATCAAACTCATGCCAAGCAACTACTATCTTAATATACTTTCCAAAAATGTCACCAATGTTGATCTACCTCTGCCACTGCATGTACAGTCACTTACTAAAGTGAAAAAAATGTTCTCAAATTTCCTAAATTTCACGTGTTCTCCGAAATTCTTGTAACTAATGGACCTCTTTTTTTTTTATTGAATTACCCATCTTGTTGCATTTCCACACGTCCAGGTAGAGGAAGGTCCACACGTCCAGGTAGAGAAAGGATATACAAATTTATACGTAGAAAAGATTTTGCGGAATTTTAAAAAAGATCTGTATTTTACGAACTTAGGTGAACCCGAAAATAATTTTACTTTAATTTAAAACTTCTGACATTAAATATGAGGATGTTACAAACGTTTTATTTGGAAGACAAAAATTAAATTCAGATTATTTAAAAAAAAAAAACTGTTTTCTACATATAATTTTGCGACCCCAGACCGACAACCCTTGAATTTGACCAAAATTTATATCCACAAAATACAAAAATTGGAACGTCAACAAGAAAAAAATATCCCTTGTAAAACTAAACCAAATTTAAATAATCTATGTCAAGATGGAATCGTTTTTAAGACTCGAAGAAGGGCAAACAGGTTCGAAATTAAGTTGCTTGAGTTTTTCATACAATTTTCGTGCTACATATGATTGAATTTACAAATTTCCTTTCATATATAGAAAACCACATCAAAATCGGTTCAACCATGAGCGAGATACAGAACAACATATAATTTTTTATTTTTTTTATTTTTGTAAAGCGAATTTACAAACTTAATAAAAAGCTCGCCATTAATGCGAAAATCGTGCCTAAAAAATGCCGCAGGTCACTGTGCATGTTATCCCGCAAATTTTATACTTTTTAGGCTTAGGATTTCATCGGCTTAATTCTGGTTCATGCTAAATGATTCCAAAAACAAGCTCTCGACTGAATTTTGTGCAGAATAATAGTTTCCTTTTATTTTAACTAAAACACAAAATAATCTTTTCCGAGTATGTTCAAAATAAAAGCGACAACAAAAAGTATTCGTACATAAAAAAATAAACTATGTTACACATTCGCGCCCAGATGGACAAATCCACAATCCCTGCCCCGAGTATTATGGAGCAAAACCGAAAAGGAAAGACACACACAAAAAAAAACAATATCCTTCCGCCAAACGTGTAATAAATTTTTACATTTAATCCTTTCACACGACCAATAAAAATGGCTTAGGGGGCTTAGCACAGCACTATGGCGAGGACAAGGGCGTTTCATGCAAAAATCTCTCGATGGCAGCACCCTGAAATGTGCCAAGTGATTCCCTGGCGTAGAGCACATATACCCGGGTGGCCCGGGATAATCCCCCAGACGTGGTTGAATGAATCATGGAAAATAATTAAGTCACCGCTAAGAAAATTACGGGGCACTAAGGAATGTAGTTTAGCTGGAATATTTTAGGGGCGGGTTACATTTGATTAAGGGGTTAGGGTGGCGGTCGATTTTTGGGAGCGGGACAGCGGGATTTGTGTGCGGAATTAGTGTTGCTCCGTGGAAATTTTGTGGCACTCCAATTAAGTTAAAAGGATCCACGAGGAGTCTTCACGGATGATTTTTTTTTTTGCACATCCCACCAAACAGATATTTTCTCTAGAAAGAGGAAATTTATTCCCATGAAATGCGAGCACGCACACAACAGTTTTAGAAGGAAAAACAAAGGCAGCAGAAATGCTGATGGCGATATCAAAACAATTCATCACCCCGCAGCAAGCGGATGGGAATTCCCCTGATTGTGTATATCTTCCAATAACCTCAGATTCAGGATGAATAACGATGCATTCACCTGAAGCTAAAGGTCAAACAGGTTAAGTAAGTGGGTAATCTCAGATCCTTCACAAGTCCCGCAGAGTGGTTCCTGCTACTAATAACTGGAGTCTTCTACCTTTTCCCCATTTCAAGGACACTTTCACCATCAATCGAAAGATCTCTTCTCTTTCTTTATTATACGAGAAATCATGCGTCCCGCAAACCCCCAAACACCCCACCGAACAGCTATCCTACGGGATTATCTGTCTTCTTAGCTTTCTTCGACAGGATTATTTATTTAATTTTGTTCCAAGCCGACGGGGACGCTGCTATACCGGAACGTGGGATGGGGACGTTTTATTTTCATTTCTCTGGTTAGTGAACTCATTATAAAAGAAGACCCAGGGCTGCTTTTGAGGGCAAAAAAGGTAAACATTTAATCCATTTAATCAGTTGATTAATAAATATCTACCCCCGATAAGGCCGCTGCTGGTGGACTGTTGTTTCACCTGAAATTTTCGGCATCGTTCACAGTGACCTTATGATTTTCTTTCCTCGTAAAAGGGGGGAATTTTGCGCGCATAAAATATAAAAGAAAAAAAATATTTAATTGCTAAGGGTCGCCCATTTTAATTTCCCGTATTTTTTCTTGAAGATGTCTTAATTGCTTGCGACAAGATGAATGGCATCGATATTAAGGTGAAGTATTGCGTACTCGAATTTGTGGGTTCCCCAGGGACAGACTTCGACGACTCTAAAGGAACAGGGGCAAGAAAATATTTAAACAATCAGAACTTTGCCCATGTGAAAATCTCAACAAAAAATGGAAATTGATTTTCCCAAATTCAAATTCAGATACAGGTAGGTAGATAACAAAAAAATCAGAGACGTTTAAGAGGATAAGAATTCCAATCCAACGTCCTTCATAATTCCAGATGCTACTGGAGACGTCAACATCTATTGAAAATAAATTTAAAAACATCAACCACCGTCAGTCTAAGCACAATGACATAGGAAGGCATCTGGTGCGTCACAGTCACTCCGCATCTATTCAAAGTTCACATCTCTATCAACCCTCTTCGAAAAAAATTCTTCCAAACAATCCACAATTTCGCAGAGCTTCAGGTGTACCCACACTGGGATATGATGCAAAAGGCTTGCGTACTTCCGCGATCACGTATTCATAATTTTATTTGCTCAACTGACTTTTATTTGGCGTATCGGCGACTGCAGTGGAGCTAATTTTTCTCAAGTACATCCAGCACGAGCAGACGGGGTATAAAAGAAGATGGAAGCTCCGATCTAGGCATCGAAGTTTCTCAGATCTTCTCAACACAACGTCCAATATGAAGTTGCTTGCTACAATTCTTATCGCCACGCTTCTGGTCCAGGGCATCACAGCCAAACCAGAACCCTTTTTTGGAGACATGATGAAGGGAATTGTTGATGGAGTAAGTAAAGTGGGCACAGTGATTGGAGGAATCGTATCCGGGGTTGTGGAAGGTGCAGGGAAGCTGGTGGTTGGAGTGATCAGCACAACACAGGGCCTGGTCAGTGGTGTGCTTAACGCGACTGTAACAATTGTAAGCGGTGTCACTAGGGAGGTTGCAAATCTCACAGGAGGTATCCTGGGTAGGGTTGCTGATTTGACCAGAGATACAGAAGATGCCGTCAGGAGAATGATAAGAATCGGTGGCAGCCAGGTCAAGGATGCTGCTCTTGCTATTCAGGAGCGAGTTGGACAAATTAACGGTCAAGTGACAGGCATGCTGGGTGAGGTTGAGAAGAAGTTCAACGAAGGTATGGAGAGGGTCAATGCGTCGATTGAAAAGAGCGCAGGTGAGCTCACTAATATGGTTAATGAGATCAAGGAGAAATACAAGGATGTTAAGGACCTTTCTAAAGAGAACCAGGAGAAGATCGATCAACTCATTAACGATTTTGCCACAAAGAGTGGCGATGAATTGTCCGTGTGTGCAAAAGAAATTATGGAACCTATGAAGAGCCTTCACCAGGAAGCCAGTACTGCCATTAACAATATCCTTCCAGTCGTGGAAGAGACCGTTAAGACTTTAACACAATGTGTCAAGGACGCTAGATTTAAGCCCGCCAAAATGGCGGAATGTGCTAGTTTGGCTCAAAGCAATCTGCCAAATGTCTCTCGTATGGAAGAATTTGCGAAGGAGTTGAAGTCTCAGATCGACAATTTCAAGCTTGATGATATCCTTGATATGTCCTGCATGGAAGAGACCATAAATCGTATCAAGAAACGGAAGGATGAATTGGACCAGGAAATCGGTAAAATAGTAGAGAAGAAAGATTAGAGTTAGTTAGTCAGTGAATTATTTGTAATTTTTTTTTGTTTTGTTTAAATAAACCTAATTGGTGCTAAAGCCTGATTTGTCTATATAATCTCATTTCTCCCTACACATACTACCCTTAAAAATCGACTTTCGACGATTCGACCCTTTGTTCATTAATGTCACATTCTACTCGTACACAGGGTTCATTGGTGAAAAGACTACACCCTTTTTTCACGTTTATCAGGAATTGAGGTACTCTCTGAAGACTACAACCGTTGTCTGTGCTGTCCGATGCTGTCGACAATCTTAGCGAATGCATCTTCGATTCACAATGTTTCCTCTGGACCTATAATACCCTGACTTACGTTAAAAGGCGATTTGGACACATTGCCTTCGACAGTTTTGACTAATTCAGAAGTGGGGTGCATGGTGTCTGTCTGTCAGCAGCGTCTAATCTATCTTCTGGTCGCGACGACTGTCTACCTGTTATTGACCTGAAAGAAGAGCTTACTGTTGAGAGTTCGGGCAATCTGTCTAGTATTCTTCAGGTTTCCCCTGCTCGTTGGTCTGTGATGATCTTTATTTTCAATACGTGCCATTTTACATTAATTCCAGCACGATTTCCTCAAAGGAATGCCTACCACCACCAACCTATTGGAATTTTCTAACTATTGCTTAACTACACATTGAAAAGGAAAAACAGATTGATTGGATATACACTGACTTTAGCAAAGCTTTCGACAGATTCAATCACAGAATTCTATTTTATAAATTATCTTCTCTTCAGTTCCCATCCATTTTGTTAATTATTTTTGCTTCTACTTATCTCATCGATCGTAGCGGATCCTATTTCGTGGTGTTTTTTTAACGGAAATATTTAACTTCTCTGGTGTACCTCCAGGTAGTCACTTGGGTCCTATCCTATTTATTATTTACATTAACAATTTCTTCACGTCTTTGTCTAATGCTGAAAACCTATGTTATGTTAATGACGACAAAATATTTCCCGTTACATCTGATATATACGCTTTTCATAAATAGTCCTCTTTAAATCAACTACCGTTAAATATTAACAAATGCACTTACATGTAACAAAACGAACGATCTGGGAGTCCTTGATGCAATTGTCACCAAAGCCAGCGCTACCCTTGACTTTATTAAATAAATGGTCTAAAGAGTTCGATGAGCCACACATTACTAGGAATCTGTATTGTACTTTCGTGAGATCAATTCTCGAGTATAGTCGGATCTCCTACCCATCAAACGCATCAGGCAGTTCAACGAATGAACCTTTGACGTAAATGTCACGTACTTACAAAAATATCGACTTCCATTTATCGAGAGTAATAATTAAAAATTATCTTGGTTGACATTAATGTGCGATAAATAAATAAAAATTTCTTTGATTTTTAACTTTTCTCGATTTGTTCTTAATATCTTTTTTTAATATCTTCCCCAAAATGAAGCCAGTTAACAGCTAAGACCTGGTTATTTTCCTCACCCCCACAAAGGGTGTGCTCCCAAATCGTAGTAAAACTTCCGTTATAAACAAAGTTTGATTGTTCCTCCCATTTATTGTTTTGTTGTCGTTGTCCTCTGAATCGGATAAAGTGCCTTGCTGTTCACACGCCTCGAATAGTGTCTTGATTTAATGCCTTTCCTTATTCAATCGAAACCGGAGCTGGACGCGTTGTCACGCATACAAAAACAGGTACCGGAAACTGGTCGATAAAACAAACACACTCCATCAGTTCCTTGGGAGTTTGGCAGTCGTCCTCTTAGAGCGGATTAACACCCAATTCAGCCACATCACTTCTATTGCGGTGTGTCTCCGTGACCACCATTATTTTGCCGTCTTCCGTCCAACAAAAGATGACGACGACAGGCAGACTGCCTGTTTGGGCCCCCTATTCTATTCGGCCCTGATAGGCTGATTCGGCACCCTCCAATTAATTTTTAATCTGAAAAGGATCAGACCGGTAATGATATGACATGAATGCACGCACAATTAGGGACCCCGCAGAGTAATAGACACAGGGTGCCTCTGATAAGGCACCTTACCGCGCAGACAATGGCTATTAACCTGAAATTTTGTGATACCATCACTCCACAGAAGCCATCAACTTCTTGTGTTTAATTTCAGGATAATTAAAAAGCAATAAACAAATTTCCATGTACAGGGTGTCCAAATATATTTCCAGCTTTAACTGGGCTACGTGACGCTAATGGAGAACCCATCCAGCTATCAAAGTAATCCGCACGATTCACTTAAAAGAAAACTTCAACGAGACCAAGATTGCCGTGAGCCAGTAGGTACAAACCACCGACTGAAGTAGTACGTGAATAAAAACCGCACCACTTCCGTAAACGGTTTCAGATGGGTTTCAGAGTTTCTGAACTTTAATTACTTTTCTTGTAGGCGAATATCATACTGGCGTCGTTTTAATATTTGTCCCAGCCATCTCATCTTCTTGCAGGGAGATGTTTGACTTAATTTCGGTGGCATAATGCAAAACATGCCCCACAATCTTTAGCGTTGTACCCGGGATCCGGAATACCCAGAGGCGGAACGGTATAGTTGCTACGACGACAATGACGACGGAGACGTCGACATCGACGATAGCGGCATGGCAGCATACCCCATGCACCAGACACCAACTGTAAAAGCACCTATTCGGTCAGACGGTGCTGTTTTATGCAATTCGGGTGCCTTCTCTGCTCCGCCCTGTTATGCAGGTTCCACCAACTCTGTTTAACTGCATAAATACACAATTGAATTTATAATCGAATAGTTGCTGTTTCCGCGGAGCTCTTACACATGAAGCGCTCTCCAGGCTTGCAGTTTGGGGAATAAAAACGATTCTATTTTCGGATGCAGGGTGATTTGAAAATTTGATTTTGTTTATGGTGAGCTCATTTCATTTGTAGTCCCGCAGCAGGATCAATTTTATGCAAAGTACGGGAATGGTGATGATACGAGTAGATTAAATTGTGAAAGTTAGATTTTTGTGTGGTTTTAAGCATTTTTAATTTAATTTAATTTTGTTTTTAGTCTTCTTAAATCTCTCTTAATTAAATTAAATATTGTTTCCTTTAATTCATACTCCAAGAAAAACTATTTATTTTTGAATTTAAAATTTTGATGGCAGATTCGAAATCAGTGACCCCGAAAAAGCCCTAGTGCGGGTTTTCAAGATTAAGACTTGAAGTTTACCGTAGAGGGAAGAGGAAGCGTGTAATTTTCTGCCCCACTTAAAAAACTTCCCTTCAATAATACACTTCTTTTCTTACACAAATGACGAAAAATATTTTTAAAGATAAAAATATTTCGCAAAGTGAACGAGTTTTAAAAATTGGATAGATGTTTCGATCCGAGGCAAATAAGCTGATCTATATTAATAATATTCGAAATGTGAAGTAACATGCGAGCCGTAGTGCAGCGCGCCGCCATTAGGCCTTCGTTTCAGTCAATCATAATCGACTGCTTTTTAAATAAATAAATAACTTTAACTTTTCTTCCTCAGCTCTCAGCTTAGTTGAACGTTTTGTTTCCTATAGGCAGAACGCCGTTAAGGACCAGGATATTGTCTCTAAATTTCGACACCCGAACTGTGGTGTACCTCAGGAATCAGCGATAGGACTCCGACTATTTATTCTATATATTAATGATCCTCCTGAGGTGGTTAGGACTGTAAGAATTCATTTGTATGCGGATGATGTCCAAATTTATTTAAGTGGGCCTTGTAGGATTTTATGTAATATTCTTAAATGTACGCAGACAAATATTTCATTAAATTGAAGTTCATCTTGAAGAAGAATGTATGTCATATTTTTTCTTAAGATAATCTGAAGCAAAAAAAAAACAAAGTGGCGTTTTAGTTTGTACATATGCAACTCATGAGCCAACAACAATTTTTGTGGATGTGAATTATGAAATAAAAAAAATATATTCTGAAATTCTCGTTTTGCTCATCTAAACACCAAAAAAAAACGTACTTATATGGTCGACGTCAAAACATCCTTTCAAAATCATAAGTTTTAACGCGCGGCGTGCCTCAAGGTTCAATTCTTGGATTATTATTATTTAGCCCGATATCGTGGGCATCTAAAATTCACATTTATATTGATGAGGCACATCAGCACCCAGAATATTTTAAACAGTTTGCGTAGGTGTGTATGTATGTATATTGTATCTCCACCGCATTTGAAGTGAAATTCAGAAGTCAGCTCATGTGTTGCACGCTTGGTACGAATATTGGCTTTTCTATTGCAGAATTTCAACTATTTGAGGTTCTCCCCACTTTTACCACCGGTAGTCTAATTGTTCACTTTATTTAAAGTGTTTGAACTTTCATGCTACCTCCTCAGTGATAAACCTATCTCCGAAACGAAGTAATCCAGCTCAGGAAAAAAAAACAAAGCTTCCAACAAAACCCGGACAAATACCGCAGGACTTTTATTATCGCAAAAATCCTCGCCGAGATAAGGCCAGAAATTCTCCTTTTCATTTCTGGTCAGTTTAACCCCGCATTTTTCCGTATATCCCTTCTGTTAGCATACATGAGAGCATTGCCCATTGTGCTTTGCCCCATTGTAAAGTTTTCCATATTTTTCTATTTCGCATAGAGTTCTTCTTTAACAGAGAAAAACTGAAATCCCCGCTTTAGCCCCGCGGGCGGCAACAACTCCGAGTCCGGACAGAGAACCCCATGTCCCAGGACCTCTTGAGCATCGTAAAAAAAAAATACCCCAGCAACGAGAAGGAAACTAGCAAAAGATTGTTTTGCAGGCATCACGGGGACAAAGGATGAATGAATGACATTAGATAACGCAACAATAGAAACCGCCGGAATTGAAAGAATCGACATAACGAGGATAAAGGTGCATTCGAGTGCCTAACAAAAGCATGAGGAGGGATCACGTAAGTAAGGAAGGCAAAACGAGCTGCTATGCTGCCTGAAGCAGCACGACACGGTGGTGCTCCTGCTGCTCCTGTTCCTGCTACATCTCCATGCACTGGTGCTCCCTGCACTGCACATCCAATTTGACTGCACTTGTAGCTATTTCGTGCAATGCCATTGTAATATGCTGGAAAATTCCGGGATATCAATTGGGGATGTGTATCCCACTGAAGGGACAAATAGCTGCATGAGATGGGATGACTGCGCCCGGATATGCAGAGGAGACGTGATTTCCGGGGGTATATCCCCCACGAACCCTTCGGGATAAGAATAAATCAGAATTTGCGAGAAATTTGTCCCGCCCGGTTGTGTTTTTTTAAATGGAATGTATGCGAAAATAATGTGCGTTACAAGTGTCCCAATTGTGTCCCAATTATGATCCGAAAATAAATCTCCCACCCCTCACGAGGCCGCCAACAATACCGCCTACGCCACCGCAGTACAGCCACTACGCGCGCTTATTCAATTTCAACGCGAATAAAATCAATTTCGCGTCGCTTAAACCCATTCAGTGAACCGCAAACGAAATCATGATAAATCGCCCCTTGTCATTCATTCACTCGAGAGCAGCCGCAGGCCCTCAGTCGGCACCCTGCTGCCCCATCCTCCGATCCTCTTGTTGCTGTTGCTGCGGCAACCCTTTATTAAAACAATTTTTATTAAAAACATAAATTATCAAGTATTACTGGTACCAGGAAGCCCTTTTCAAGGCGCTGTACCCACCCGTTGGACCATCAAACCCGCGAGGAGGGGCGGGGGTGGGTGCAAGTGCACACGTCCCGACGAGCACACATCGCACCGACCCGCTGCTACTTCAAAATAATTTTAAAAACATAAAGAAGGGTAAGACGATAAAACCTCGCCGCGCGCAGGGCGAGAAAAGTTCGGAGTGGAATAAGTGACTTCACTTGTTGTTACCCGCAAAATGAGTAAATCTTGGCGAGGATTACTCGGGGATTAATAAAAGGATTTTGGGTCGTAGAAAACCATCTGTGGCACCATTCATGAATTTTAGAGAGTTAAGTCGTCGGGGGGTGGGTACAAGGGCTAGGACCCCACAAATCTGTTTGGGACGGGGTATACAAGAGGAATGCGCCAATTTAATGAGGTTTTTCGGCTCGGTTTCCTTTGTGGTAGGACTTTTTCGGGGAAGGTATTCAAGTCCCCGAGAAGATATGAGAAACGGGCGCGATATTAATTGTAATAATGAATTGCTTCTCAGCGAGGGAGACATCATTTTGGCTTCATGCGAGTGATTTATTTCTGCGCTTACTGAATTTATTGGCCAAAATTCGGTATGGGTGCTTTGTTCTGTTGCGCCACCAGTGTGCCTGCCTCTCAAGAAAAATTACCCAGATATTTGCTTATCACATCAGAAAAGGATTAATTATTCAAAACGGATGCGGATCAAATGAAATATTGCGCAAATTTATTACAAATCGGAAATTGTGTGTAACCGGATACGGCCCTTGATGAAGACAACATGTGGCTGTAGAAAGGGAGGGTATGAGGATAAGCATTGGGAGAGATTAAGATGATAGACGCACGGAGAGAGGGCTAACTACATATACAATTTTGACTAATTTATCAGCTCATTTAAAATTTTGTTTAATCCGATAACTTCTGGAAGCTATTGGATTTCAAGATAAAATAAGTCGTCTCTTTTGTTCTGTGACCGGAGCAGAACAACAAAATTCGTATTGAATTGCGTTTTTTAAACGCTTTTATTTAACTTAAACTGTATGTACATATGTATGTATGTAACGGAATCTTTCAAATTAATTTCACCCACTTCCATTCAATTTCTCTGAATAATTTGAAATTTTACACAATTCCGAAATTCAAGATAACGGATATAATATGACGACCGAAAAAGTTAAACTTCAAGGGATTGCACTGAAATTCCGCGATGCCGTATGCCATCAAAATTTCCAAATATGAGACCACCCACGTCCATCCGCTGTTGAAAAATATCTAAAAAATATGTGAACAACGAAAATATAAAAACACATAGCGAACTTAAAATATTAAAATTCTTTCGATTTTCATAAAAATCAGTACATAGGGTTTTTGTGTTTGCTGAGCTCATATATTTTGCCAGATTATACAAATTCAAAGTGACGGTTTCAGTAATCAGCATTTATCATTATGTTATATAAAAAGCTAAACTCTTAAGGTATGGAACTCAAAAAACAAAGCTAATTTCCACTGGTGTATGTAGTACCAATTGAATCACTCTCACCACTTACAGTTTTCTCGGAGTTGACTTTTACAATTTCAAGATAACTTCACACGGCTAGGTTTCAAATTAGATCAGTTTAGCGGCCCAAAACAAAAGTTTAAAAATATATGCAAATTATTTAATACACCCATTCATTGTTCCCTCATAAATAATTCACGCAACAATGATCCAAAGACTCCTTGATAGGGTATACGTTCAAAAATATTTATTTTGTTTTTCATAATTTTTTAAAAATATCTTAAGAGAATTGCAAATTATTCTTAAGGTTCTTCTGGCTTCACCTCAGGCTCTGTTGGCTCCGGTTCAGATGGGTTAACGCCCTCGGGGACTTCAGTGGATGGCTCCGGTGAAGGAACTTCTGGCTCTGGTTGTTTTTCTGGTTCAGTTGGCTCAGGTTCTGGTTGCTTTTCTGGTTCAGTTGGTTGAGGTTCTGGTTCAGTCGGCTCAGGTTCGGGCTGTTTTTCTGGTTCAGTTGGCTCAGGTTCTGGCTGTTTTTCTGGTTCAGTTGGCTCAGGTTCTGGTTGCTTTTCTGGTTCAGTCGGCTCAGGTTCGGGTTGTTTTTCTGGTTCAGTTGGCTCAGGTTCTGGTTGCTTTTCTGGTTCAGTTGGCTGAGGTTCTGGTTCAGTTGGCTCAGGTTCGGGTTGTTTTTCCGGTTCAGTTGGCTCAGGTTCTGGCTGTTTTTCTGGTTCGGTTGGCTGCGGCTCAGGCTCTGGTTTAGGTTCAGGTTCTGGTTCCGGCTTAGGCTCTGGTTCCGGTTTAGGCTCAGGCTTTGGTTCCGGTTCAGGCTCAGGCTCTGGCTTGGGCTCAGGTTCTGGTTCAGGCTCAGGTTCTGGTTCAGGCTCTGGCTTAGGCTCGGGCTCTGGCTTAGGTTCAGGCTCAGGATTAGGCTCAGGTTCTGGTTTAGGTTCAGGCTCTGGTTCCGGCTTAGGCTCAGGCTCTGGTTCCGGTTTGGGCTCAGGTTCTGGTTCAGGCTTAGGCTCTGGTTCTGGTTTAGGTTCAGGCTCTGGTTCCGGTTTAGGCTCAGGCTCTGGCTTAGGTTCTGGTTCAGGCTCAGGCGTAGGCTCGGGTTCTGGTTTAGGTTCAAGCTCTGGTTCCGGTTTAGGCTCAGGCTCTGGTTCCGGCTTAGGCTCTGGTTCCGGTTTGGGCTCAGGTTCTGGTTCAGGCTTAGGCTCAGGTTCAGGCTCTGGTTCCGGCTTAGGCTCAGGCTCTGGTTCCGGCTTAGGCTCAGGCTCTGGTTCCGGCTTAGGCTCAGGCTCTGGTTCCGGTTTAGGCTCAGGCTCAGGCTCTGGCTTAGGCTGAGGTTCTGGTTCAGGCTTAGGCTCGGGCTCTGGTTCTGGTTTTGCTTCTTTACCAACAATTTCTTCAATCTTCTTCTCCAAATCTTCCTTATGCTTCATAACTTTTTCCAGTGTTGAACCTAAACAAGTATTACCTAAATCGTCAAACTTATATTTATCCAGCTGCTTTTGCAAATTCGAAACGAAGTCATCCATCGTTCCAAGTGATGGTATTTTCTTTTTCGCATCCATGGCGCATTTCACCAATTTCATTTGATTAATCGGTTTCTTTTTAATGCACTCATCCATTGAGGCTGCAACGCCTCCAATATTTGGAAGAATTTGATTGATAGCATCGAGCGTGTTGTTGAACATGGCCTGCATTGGTACCAAAATTTCCAGTGCACACTCAGAAAACTCATTGGTACTCTCGTGTATAAATCCGCTGATCAGGTCATCAATTTTCTTTTTACTGTCTTCACTGACATCTTTGTATTTTTCCCGAATCTCAGAAGCAATTTCGTCGATTTTTTTTGTATGCGACACCATTGTTTCATTGAGTTTGGCAACGCCCTCGTTATATTTATCCTCTGCATCCTTCAAAGCGCTCGATACCTTGTCGCGTACGGAATTCATCCTCTTCTGTACCTCTTCACTTATTTTTTTAAAAGTGTTTCCTCCAATGCCCATAGCATTTTTGATGGAATCCTCAATTGAAGTTGTAATGTTTGCAAATTTTTCAGCGGTGGCGCCTGTGATGGACGCCATACCGCCGGATACCTTATTTACAAAATCTACTCCTACATTAATTGCACCTTTCGTAACATCCGAAACTTTTCCAACAATTCCATTAGCGGCATTTCCGACACCTTTTACTGTCCCAGCGATTATGTCGGCCGTCTTGTCAACAACTTTGGTGATTCCCCCTGTGATCGAACCGATGATCGATCCAAAGATTGGTGCTGGGGTTGCTGCTTGGCAAAGCAGCAGAGCTACGAGAACCGTCGCTAGAAGTTTCATCCTATAATCAGGAACTCCTTTGATCTGACGAAGGTATATGACTGCAGCTGTAATGCAAGGTCCCTATTTTATATGATTTACAATTTTGCAATCTTCTGATGTAATACACAAAGTTCTACGACAGTCTTTGCTATTTATTCATAAGTTGCGCACGTTGAGTGTGTTCTGCGTGACAAGATTTCCTGGCACAATTAATAAAAAAGCAAAGGTGGCATATGTGTTTGCTTAGCAAGCAATCGTTCACCGTAGATGTCACAAGTGCTGAACTTTATTGAATGATTTGTTTTTGCATCTTACGCATATGCATGTGTTTTTTTGTAGTTACAAGGTTAGGAAGAATGGAATATTTTTTACAGTTTGGGTTATAGCACGCGACCTTGTTTGTTGTTTTTTTTTGTTTGTATGACTTTTAGAATGTGTCCTGAAAAATAGACCTCAATTGGTAAACTCAACATTGGAATTACTCATACATTTGGCGATCGTGATGGGATGGCTCATAGAAGTCCTCTAAGCCGTCTCATCATACATATATCGCTTTTGGACTAGTCAGTTGCCTAAGTAAAACTTCAGAAACATTTTAGCGAACAGTAAACTTCTTGGAAAGCAATGGCCCAACCTCCAAATTGTTTATCATTGAAGATGAGAGATCTGAGAACTAGAAGCTGCAAACTGTGGAAACAGTGTTGACATTTTTTTACTCAACAGGAGGATAGGCACACAAGATAATGTAAATATAAGCCGTGATGGCTGCCGGAACACCCGGCGGCTCTGTGTGTGTAACGTTGATGGATACAGTCAAGAAGGCTGGTGCAGTGAAGTGTTCGCAATGGCAGGAAAGCGTCTGCAGAGCAGTGAAGTGTTCGTCCGGAGATACATTCCGACTTCAGGGCTAGCGGCGACTAATACTGGAAGAGACGAATAATGTGACGTAGTTGCAAGAAAAAGAATCAAGGAAGTTGCAGGACGATTTATTCGCTCTGGCAAGGCAGGCAGTTAACTTTACGATTTTCTTTGCAGATTTCGTCGCTGGAACTCTTCACACTTCTGGTGATACTTCTTTGCATGACTACATTTGTCTCGCGCTTCTTTGCGGTCCTGTTTTATTTCCGTGCAGACCCTGTCCTTCGCCTTTCACCAATTCAGGTGGCAGGTAAGTTTGTGTCTTTAATCTAATACTAATAATAGCAATTAATGTTAAGGGTGTATTCTAGTCTAGGAGTACAATTTTGAGGTGTTCTTTAAAATCCGATAAAAAAAGCTAAGAATATTTTTTTATAAGATTTATAAAAAAAATTTTTGAAAATTGAAAAAATTACAGACAAAGTGTAAGGGGAGTGAAAAATAATAATAATCTTGACATGATTCCAACCCTTCTGGTGATGTTAAAAAAAAAAAGATTCTTAATCAGTAAGAATTTCGCTATCGTCTGAACCACGGAAATGAAAAAAAAAATTTGTTTACAAAATGGCGGCTGTTTGAAAAAAAAAAGTGATTTTTCGCCCTTTTTTTTCAAAGTTTTGAATTTTTTAAAAACAGTAAAAAACAAAATATTTACCTAATTATAGTTCCAACGATAGAGGCATATATAAAGAAGTTCCACGCCAAATTTCAAGTTACTCGGTTCATTAGAACTTGAGAAATCACGTCAGACGTGTTGGAAAAAGTAGTTTCGAGAAAAACGCGTTTAAAGATTTGAGCAAAGTTGTAGGCAGTCTGTACTTACATCAACACTCACAATTTATTTATTTTTGAACTGCACACATATAGAGTACGTACTCTACGATAGCTCAGAGCAAACTGAACTGCACTGCACACGGTGTATGAAAGACTTTCTGTAGAATAATTCACCCTCAGGTAGTCAGGGATCGTCTACCGCCTATTGTTCGATTCACTGTGGCAGGTCCGGTTTACTCGCTGTGTCACTAAAATAGCTATAACTATGTAAATATTTGAAATTTTGAAAATTCCTTTGGAGAATATATTTTTGAAGGTCTAATCTTTAAATATCGATTTTTTCAAAATTTTAGATTAGAATACCCCCTTAATTTTATTATTTTTTCCCAGGAACTAAGATCGGGGCCCGTAACAATATTTATGTACAGGACATGACATGCTGTTGATTCCTTCTAATTACCAGCGATTCGATTTTCCCATTTTTATTTTGTAAAGAAGAAGAAAAAAGCTATGTAATTGGAGCCCCTATAAGAAATTTTAAAATTGACGAAGCTCCCGTTTTAATCGTTAATCGTCCTTAACGTTTGTTTGTATATTCAGCTCGTTAGCTTGAACTCGACAGAAATTGTCGGTTCAGTAATACGAAAGAATGCCCATCTGTTCAAGTGAAGGGAAGTTTTCTGTTTTCCATAGAATTCTTAGAAAATAAATTTTCAATGCACAATCTATTCAGCTGCTAAAACTCAAATGGATGAAGGTGCCACTTGCTGCATACATGTCAAAGGGTCAAGATTGCATATGCACATTATAGTCAGAGTTCAGTTGGAACATAACTGATTCAGTAAATTTTGTAAAACATTTCGACAACCGTAAGCAATAATAAATATACCTAAATAAAACTCTATTTCACTTTCAAACAAAAACACTGCATTTATTTTATTGTCTACGTCGACTTTGAACACCGTTACAAAACATATAATACAATAGCAACAATTTTCTGAAAAATTTTTCTTTCAATCTTCACAATAATTATTTTGACTTTTGTATGATAGAAGGTTTCAAACGTGCTGTACCTAATTTATTGTTCAGGTGTGCATGTGTCTACCCAATGGCTTCTTTCGGAAGATCAGATATATGTACAACTGTTTTTCAGACAGAAGAACATATAAACAAATTTCTGTGAGTAGAAACGGCAATTTGAGGTCGGCAACAAAAATTAAAATTTTCAGGCGGCACTTGTGCGGTGTATGCTCGTGTTTTAATCTTCTTCTTTTTTATTTCTTTTTTTATTTTATCTGTAACTTCATCGACAATGTTGTCGTTCGTTATCGACAGCAGCGTTACGATGTCAATGCAACATTTCCGATGTCGACAATGATCGACAACAAGTCGACAATGATCGACATCATGTCGATTATATAAATCACAAGCATTTGAATCACAGAGGGGAGAATTTATTATAAATTGTTCTTTAAATTTTTCCTAAAGCTAAAACGCAACTAATTCAAGTATTACGGGTTTCGCAGCCTTACCAAAGATTAATTGTTTTTTTTCAACGTTTGTAGGTGGCAAAATTACTCTTAACACAGGTGAGTGCACCAAAGTTATTATAATGCCACTTAATCCTCCGCTAATTAAGTTTTGTAACGTACCACCGAGCTACAAACGGAGCAAGTTTCACCTCCTAATCCTAGAAAAGTTTAGAAAACTATAAATTGAGGAAAAACGAAAACTGCACACTCTCCCATCTCTGAGATATGATAGCTAATAACTCAACTCATCTCCTAATGCAGAATTATTACCCTTCCCCCTCCATTACTCCAAATTCCTCGGAAAATCCAATTTCAACTTTTCACATCGATGTTGCAATTTCGACAAAAAAAAAATAAAAATAATTCAAAAACTACCGACATCCTCGTGCAGCTTAAAGGGTACCAACCAACTGCATGGTTGTGGTAGGTGATGTACGTATGTAAACTTGCTGAGATTTTAATTAAAATAAATCCGGTAATCCTTTGCCAATAAAAACAAAGTTTCATAAAGTGTAAAAGAGACGAGAGTGCCCAGCTGTCGAAGTTAAAAAAAATAAAAAATTAAAAAAAAATTAGACTGCAACCGACGGGGGTTTAGAGGGTAAAAGGAAGGTTTGTTGGGTCATCGCGACGAAGATGAAATATCGGCCGGCAACAGCCTGTCGCGGTCGGGACCCGGAATATCGGGATATCCTCCCTGCCTGCATAGAAACAATTTTTGGTTTTTCCCAGGCTCTGGATCCGACAATTGATGGGATTTTGCCTCGTTTTTTTTTTTTGCTGCTGCGCCTTTCATGGACATAAATCAATGCATTGTCCGAGGAGGTGGTCGTAAAAAGCTTTAAGAGCTTTTGATCGGTTGCCAATAGTGTAACCGGCAATTTCGCAAAGGGTATGGAGGTTCATTGGCTGAAAATCGCCGGTGTAAACCTATACACCTTGGGCGCACCCATCATAGTTGCGACGGGACCTTCATAACCCTAGCGTTGCCTCGCGGGTTCTGCATTTACAGCCGGGGGCCCGGAGGGGGGCGCATATAGGTGGCTTTCGCAAGTGCTCTGTGCCGTGAACAGTGTTGCGATACGGTGACGAAAAGGTGAAACGCTTGTGATAATGTGCTGCCTCGGCTGCATGGTGCCTCGGTATCCTTGGTGCAGCGGGAAGGTATCCTTTTCTGATATTTGCTCCCGCACGACTGGTTAGCCGGTGCATTCAGGCAGCACAATGGGGAGAATACACACATTTAGTTGATTGATGATTGTAGGTATGTCCGAAACGCCACGTTTTCGGTTTCCTTCGCTTCCAATCAGAACACATCATCGGTCAAAGGTGGTAAAGGCATCCCATCCGTGCAGGTGGTCAAGAGCTGGCTGCCCCAGCCGGAGCAGCGTTTTGTTTTGGCTAACCGTAGCACTTGCACACTAAATCATGGCTCCTGCCGACTTCAAAGTTTTCCATACATATAACCCTTTGCAGCAAGATAACCACCGATTTACGGTCCAGTGACTTTCATTCGCCAAATAGACGCTCATGGAGTGCCCCAAGGTATACTCGTACATCCTGTGCAGCCCTGG
This sequence comes from Neoitamus cyanurus, assembly GCA_947538895.1. Classification (NCBI taxonomy): domain Eukaryota; kingdom Metazoa; phylum Arthropoda; class Insecta; order Diptera; family Asilidae; genus Neoitamus; species Neoitamus cyanurus. The sequence continues at coordinate 11,180,722 of OX384544.1, read as the reverse complement.
CATTTTACATGCCTCCATTTTGGCCTTATGCTCTTATACCTCTCAGGGAAAGAGCTAACATAAGTGAGCTGATTTTGTTTGCAAAACCGTCTGAATGAGATTTTCGCAGTTAAATCTGCAAAAACTTTTCAGGAACAGCTGCACCGACTAAGCGGAGCTTGTTGCTAGTGGATAATCCCCCGTAATCGGGCCTTGAAGTTGCGCCTATTTGCGCACATATCACCCACATCTGTTTGCATTTAGTCAATCCGCAGCAGAACAATTTGTTTGATCAACTCGGCGATTGAAAGTTTTTTCAACAAGACAATGCTCCTCAGCGACAATATATAGGGCAGGTGGTACAATTGCTTAACCAGTTTCTGTCTTCACTCTAAACGGTTGACAAATTGTTAAGATGAGATTTTTGGTAGCTGCTGTATTCTGCGCCCTCCTTTGCGGAGTTTTGTCCTCACCGGTGCCCGAGCCCGAACCATTCTTTGGTGAAATCGCCAAAAAAATCGCCGGCGGTATTTCCGGAGCTGCGAGCTCGGTTGGAAATGTCGTTGCTGGGATCGCTAAAGGGTGGGGCAAAATGGCCAACGGAATGATCGATTTCGGTCGCAGTGTGGCTGAGTCGGCTATTAACGGTAGTGTGAACATCGTTAGCAAATCTGCTAGTGAATGGGCAAGATTGACTGGAATGGTCGCTGGAAAGTTCGCTAACGTGACTCAGTCCGTTGAAGACGCCTTCAAGAATGTCTTCAACAAAGGATCCGACAGCTTCAAGAAAATCGGAGAAGACATCAAATCTCGCATCGCTGATATCAGGGGACAGGTCGAAGGTATGATGAGCGAGGTAGACAAGAAATTCAAGGATGCTATGGAAAAGGTTAACGATAATCTCAAAGAGAACAAGCAGAAAATCGAGGGTATTGTCTCCGACATCAAGACAAAATTGATGAACCAGAAGGACGTCAGGGAGGAGGATATGAAGAAAATTGATGAACTTATCGATGATTTCGTCAAAGAGAGCGACGCTCAATTGTCTGGTTGTGCTGAGCAAATTGTTAAACCAATGAAGGACATGTACAAGGATGCCAAGGACAATATCAACAATGTCCTTCCAGTCGTTGAGAATGTTCTCAAGGAAATGAAGGAATGCTTCGATGGCAATATGCTCAATCCTAAGAAATTGGCCGAATGTGGCATGGAGGCTGCAAGACAACTTCCAACCATCACAAGTATGGGTGATTTCGTCAAGAATCTCAAGGAGAAAATTGATGGCTTCAACTTCGACACTGTGTCCAACATGGCATGCATGAAGGAGTCGTTGGATAAGATCAAGGAGAGCAGGGATAAGTTGGATGCTGAAATCTCTAAAATTCTTGATAAGAAGGCGGAGGAGAAACCAGAGCAGAAGCCAGAGGAGAAGCCAGAGGAGAAGCCAGAGCAGAAGCCAGAGGAGAAGCCAGAGGAGAAACCCGAGGAGAAGCCAGAAGAGAAGCCCGAGGAGAAGAAAGAGGAATAATTTTTTTCTTTGAGATGTGTAATTTACTTTAGTCTGTAGACTTTTCAATAAACTATTGCATGTTTTAATTGAGCGTTGATTTTTTTTCCTCTTGGTATAAAGATTCATGCGTTGGTTGTTACAAATGGGCGTTGCACAAGGCTCAATTCTGGGACCTTTATTGTTTAACTTAACGATGTCACAACTTTGGTGAGTGATGCTTTACCCATCTTTATAGGTACAGGTGACATTCAGATTTAACTTAACAGTCGAGTTGATAAAGGAATAAGTCTAAAGGCGGCAAATCGCACGATTTCGGTGGCTAGTACACGTCGCCGCCACGCGAGATTACCATGCCCTCAAATCGCTTGTGCAAAATGTTCATCGTGGCGTGCGCTCTGTGGCATGTAGCACCATCCTGTTGGGACCACATGTCGGTATCCATATCATCCATTTTAGGCCACAAGAATTTGCGCTCGTCGGAAGAAGGTACTGATCTAAGACAAGCATTGGAATGGACAAATATCAGCTGTAACAGAGGGGCAGGTAATGACGCCGTCTGAAGATCAGGGTATCCAGATGGCTAACTTGCGGGACTCTTGAACGGGATACAGGGTTATAGATTACTGAGTCGAAGAGAACGTTGTTCTAGGTAGGATTCCATCCAAGAAAGAAAACATCGTTGGAAACCAAGGGAACCGACTTTTAAAAAAAAATAATAATTTGTTGTGAAATTTTGTCAAACCCTTTACTTCCTTAAGAGCTATGGTTTGGCAGGGAGAAAATGGGCTCACACTGAAAAAACATGGAGTCGTAAAAAATATTGTTAAAGAGTAAAGAGCAGAACAATTTGTGCTATGGGCCAAAAGTGTGTTAAATATTTGTATACACCTTTCATCACAAATATGTATTATCGAGTCCCCTGAAGGGTTTCTCCACGATTTTATTTTTTGTTGTTGTTGAGATTTTCCACTAAGCCTCTTGATGGAGCTCTACAGCCTCTGGCTGAGCGTGTTAAGCTCATCCGACTTTGCTTGATCCACCAAGCCTACGCCCATCGTACCTGGACAAATATTTTTAAAGTAAAATCCGCTTCGCAACTGTTTATCGTATACAAACCAAAAGACAACAGAGGTGGCTGCTGAAAATAAACTTAAGGAAATCCCTAACTGTTTTGAGCGCCATCGACCGCGTGCCTATTTACAAAAATTTTCAATTTTCCTAACAAGAAGCGATAGGGACGGTGGAGGAGCAAGAGAGAAAATCCAGTTCCGTTCGGCGAGCCAGCCAGTCAGTCAACAATGCGAAAAGTTAATGAGATTAATTTTCAATTAAACGAACAATGCGAACGTAAAATCGCAGCTCTTCCACGTCTCCGGATCGTCGTACTTTCCAATTTCTGAATATGAAACATCAGCCGCGATGGCGAGCTTCCCTATTCCTTTCTAGTTTCATCACTCCTCCCCCATTTCCCCTGAAGATGGCACAGCACCCCCGTAAGGCTAAGATGAAGAATCTTGGAAAACAACAACGGCATCGCCGATGACAACAAAAACCGGATGAACAATATCACGGTGGAGCCGTGCTGCTACTTAAAAACCGCCAAACAAACTTTTGTTCTATTACCGGGCGACATAAATCGTTCCCTCTGCCGTCCCCGCTGCCACTAAAGTGGATAGATACTGAGCTCTTCCGCGCTTGGGAGGGGAATAGGGTGGCCGTGCCAGGGGGGGTCTGTATACTTTGTCCTCCGGCGGCCGGGAATCGCTTCTTTAGGTGATTCGTGGTACACGAGGGATTTTAGTGTACAACCAGGAAACGTCCATTAACAGCTTCGGAACTAGCCTCGCGGGACATCTTAAAGGCTTTTGTTAGTGCCGTCACTGAGGCTGCGACGGTGACGAGGAGGTATCGGGAGGGTCTGGACGGCTGTATTATAGGATCCCGCGATCCAGATGAAGGCGAAAAAATATTAAAAATTTATGATTCAATACACCGGGCAGGATGGCGCTACCGCAGTCCCTCCCCACCTTAATTTTCACCCCTGGCGCGGCCGGGCGCAGGAGTGCAGGGCACAGAGCAATAACTAAGAAAGTTGCTATCACGCAACAATACCGCCAGAAGGGATTTATGGAAATTTATGGCGTCGGCATTTTTGAAAGTATTTCACCACTCGACGCACTTGAGGAGTGGAGTCTTGACTTGTAAAGTTTAAATTCCATCTATATACCGCCCCCCAACCCGACCGGGACGCCTTCTCAAGCACCCTTGGCGCCGCACGCTTAATGCTGTGGAGCAGTTGAGCTTAAAATCTCCGGCACCCAATAGGTATGTATCCCGGCCTCGAAACTCGAGAGCCAGCAGCAGCAGCCAGCCCATGCAAGCCGGCAACCAGACTAACATCTTAATTTCACCTGGTCGCCTTCCACGACCTTTACTTGTCCGTATTTTACGGGGGTGGAGGCACAGCAGAGCAGTATGCATCCCTGGCATTGTGCACGGACCTATATAAGTGCCTAGGAAACTTTGCACAATGCCACATGTGTGAATTATTGCATTAAATTTGAATAATGAAGAGTTACGGCAGTTAATTGATTTAGAGGTGCTCGGTTTCTGCGGCCGGAGCCCAGGGCTTGGGCTGGTGCAGCCTTTTTATGGTTTTAATTTATATAGCGGGGACAGTTTTAATGGGCGTCCTTCGTGCTCCCAACTTCAGTGGTGCGAACCTGAAATTTTTCAATACGGCCATAGGTTCTGGAGAGGGGGGAGGGGGAGGATGCTCTCAAGCGGTGGCGTGTGGTAACCACGGGTTCAAATTTATTGAGGGCTTCGAAAACTTTTGGCGGTTTTGATAAATGTTCGAGAAAATTCATAATTGCTGCCACTTGATCTAGGGCTTAAAAATTGGTTTCAGGTGACCCTTTTGTCCTTCTTTGGTGGCACACTGTTATACGAATGAGTTACGTAATTGCTGTGGCGAAATATGGGCCAAATATCATTTGATTGGTGAATTATTACTCATATTGCACAGAAGACTGTTTTAAAGGTATACATATGTCATTGTGAAACATTTACCAACATTTATTGTGGTCGTCGACGTTCAAACGGGAAAAACGGGTAGGATGGTTTGGCCTGTCAAAAATATGTATATCATAAATGTATGTGATACTGGAACGTGTTGTTCCAATGTATTTGCAATAAAACCATCCCGCATAAATGAGATTATAGATTATATTTTATGTTATTGCCAATTGACGTAGTTGACTGTAGCCTTTCAAAAAGTTCACCCAAACAGTTACGAGGCATCTTTTTCTATGTTAGCCACAACGCCGTGTAGCTTACCTCCTCCATTTCCAACGAACCCAAGAACGCGTCAGTACAACTAAAACTGCGGTCACAGCAACGTGTCCCGTGACCATGTCGATAGAATCTACTGCCAAGTGCGAAATTCGCAGCATTATGCGTTATTTCGTTGTGAAGGGAAAATTTCCGTCTGAATTTTTAGATCAAATCGGTTTTTGTGTTAAAATCGTACGAGTGTGTTTAAATGGTGTCAGAAATTTAAAAACGGTCGTACTGATGTAGCGACCGCAGATTGACTTTGGATTAACTTATCGATAACTACCTGACCAATTATGACAATTTACTGACCTTTAAGATAAGACTTGTGTCGTTTAAATCCGCTCTACATGAGGTGCTAACTTCATTGAGCCGACCATCTATGCATACATATAATTAAAACCCTAATACGAGAGCTTGTGATTCCTCCTATGAGTTCAGTTCATAGTTGATTTTAATGATTCCGAAACTGATCGAAAGCATACACCACCACATACACTAACATCAGTACAGAGGCAGGATGGTGGCAGGTGTGGGATTGTTTTTAAGTACGATAGAAGAGGAGAAGAAATTCTGAGCTTGGAAGTACCATAAATGTAATGTGTGGAAGTAAATGGGTCTCTGCCCTGAATACGTAATAATATAACAAATTTGGTCCACTTAATTATTATTACGTGTTATGTAACGTGTCACGTGACCTGTCATATCACATTTCACATAACAAGTAACGTGATCATGTTGTGGAATATTCCCCAAAATCTGAACATGCATCTTAATATTAATTTTGCAGTTTTTCTCCAATTTCCAAACTGCCTAGTGTTAAATATAAAAGTTACGTATATCGTGTCGCTGACCTTTTTTTAGATCTACTGATGACGACTATTTTTTTTTTGTACAATATTTTCACGTATATCCAACCATATGGTCATAAAGGACGCAAGCAGAGCGCATGTTATTTACACGAAAATATCGGTCATTCGGGCACTCTCTTATCAAAATTTTATATACATATAAAGTAGAAAGTAGGTACTTGTATTCGTGATTGTCCTTCACACAAAACCTCTCCTACGGTAAAACCTGGTGTCACAAACAACTGGCACGTGAGGGTTTTTGGGGTCGCTGATCTGAACTATGGTGCGCAAGTTTATAAAACAAAATTGTGTTGAGCCAGTGCAGCGAAGATTTAGACGTTTTGCTTTTCGTGGACTTAATTGAAGCGATCCGTTCATACTCCCGCCATATGGAAACTGGCTGAAACTTTTCCCTTTGGCCTCGCTCGAGGAAAGACGCAACATCTTCGGCTCTGTTAACTCCCCTGAATTATTGTAAATGCTCAACATTTCTGTTCCGGCACGCTCCTTGAGGAACTATAATTTCTTCCACGTCTCCCAATTCGTAAAAGGAAAATTTTGCTTTCACAAAATTGAAAGTTATCATCACAAATTCCGAGTACACGGAAATTACACGGACACGGAGTCACACTGCCAAAAGAATAAGTTTTCAACAAAAAATGAATGAGATGTAAACAGGGCCAAACAATTGATTAAATTCTCCTCCTTCATTTCGTACTCTTTGAAAATATTAAAGCATGTAAACAAGCTTAAAAGCAACCACTCTCAGCCTAGAACGCTTCCATTAAGGGGCTAATTTTAGTAGGGAAATTCCTGCTATTTTCGAAAAGTAGTCATCCCGGAAATTCATTTAAATCACAACCATTCGCTACCCATAATGGAGAGGAACAACTTTCAGCTGTAATATCAACAGGAAAACCGCCCACCCCCTTTTCGTTGCGGACAAACGGCCCCAAGACGATGGATGACATGTCCTTCTCCCTTACTCGGGCAGGGCAGGGCAGGACCTTCGCAGCTTGTGTCGTTTAACTCTCGGAAAGTTGCGGCATAATTTGATTAGATAAAAATAAAGCCCGAGAGCAATCCTCCTGCCCCTCTCCCGCCCGACTGAGTTGACTGCACTTAATTATGTTACAGAATGTTAAATTCCGGGGAGACGATTTTCCGGTCGCCTTCCGCCGTGCCTCCAGTCGAGGGCTTCATTATGGTGGATCCATTAAAAAATTAAAGCAAAACGTAAGTAGCTTCCCAGATAGGCGAATTCCCTTAAGTAATTAAGTGACTAAGTGAAGCGACATATCTCCTCGACCCGGCGCGGTGGGGATATCTCCTCCAACAGTCTGTAGCTGGAATGTTACACCACCAGTGTCCATTTTTGTTCCTGTTCGTTCCTAACTGCGTCAGGGTATGCTCGCGAGCAGGAAGAAAACTCAAATGTCCAGAGACCGTGACAGAGACCCCAACTGCACTCCTTGTTTTCCTTGCAGGAGAGCATCAGGAGCATCAGAGATCCCGGAAGAAGAAAAAAAAAACCCAAAACAGTCCGCAATAGCATGTTCCAGCCACCGCACTCAAGGGAGCGAAAGAATTCTGGGACGCAGTCCTAAAAAAAAGCAAGCCCTGTCATGATCTGGGAATAGCTGGGGATATTTAGCCGGAAAATGCGACCACCGCCCCACCCCGCTTTATATCTCTAGAGTCCTCAAATGACCATAAAAGATTTATTTCAGGTGGTTCATAACGTTCCGGGGTAGTGGTGTTTCCCACTACTGTTGCAATTACCGACTTTGCTATATTTATAATTTTGCTGCCCGCACAGCAGCCAAGTTTTTCATAGCGGCAGCGGCGAATGTATTCCCCCGCTCGGATCCAAGCCCCACACCCCGACCACCAACCCGCCAGGATTTACTCCATGCACTCGCATTTGTCCCCGTGTCTCAGGACGACTATTTGTTGGGCTGCTGCCTGCTTGTCATGCAACTCTTTTGGGTAATGAAAATGTGCACCGTAATTGGGTTAAATGAGGAAAAACTCTCCTCCCGGGGGTGCTTGTCCGGCGCTGGGAGGACTAAAGGCCCAACAAAGAGCCACAGCGGCTGGTATACCTGTAGAACACCTCTTTATTCCTTTCATATATTTTAATGAACCGCCGACTGCACACACCAGGAATGCACCCCTCCGTTCGCATCGGGATGCATGCATGCTGTCGACGTATCCTTTTGATGGCAACCCTTTTTTTCATTTTCATGTATGCTCCCCGAACAACTTTGTCCTTGATTCAATTTTTCCCACACCAAAGAGGGGGCCACCTTTTTGGCTTTTCCACAAAGTTGCAAAAAAAAAAAAGAAAAGAAAAAAGGAATGCATCCAGCGTTTTCTTCCAAAGGAAATGTGGGCTTACTCCATTTTTTTATAATCGCTGAAAATTTTAATTTGGCAAATTACATCACACCTAGGCGCTCTAGCAGAGCGCTGCGTTGTTAGGAAATTCTCACGTGCGGAAGTTCAAAGGAACGCGATTTGGTTCGGCCACTGCTAAAATGTACAAACTTACAAAAACCCGCTTACCTGCACATCTAACCCTTAAAACCGCTGCAAAGTGCAAATATTTGTTTTCTCTTTCAAAGGGAAATCATTTCGCATTTTTTTAAATGAAATTTACTTTGTGGATTTGCACTAATTGCATTTCGAGTGCATTTTCAAGCGGAGCCCTTTTGGTCAGTGTTCTGCTGAAAATTCGACGGACAATTTTGGCGATGTCTCTGGGCTGCATGAGGTTTATGAAACCACTGAAAATTAATGAAATTAAGTTACAACGAGTCCTGGCTTGAAAGTTTGTTTTTGGCAGTTGTAAGTCGGTAAGCCAAGAGGTAAATATGTTCTACTTTAAAAGTTTTACTCTGCCATTAAGTCTCGCTGAAGAATATCACAGTCATGTCATGGATACTAGAATGTACCGCTCGGAATATCTTGAGATCGTCCGCATATAAAAATAAAATCAGAATTAAAATTTGTAATCACGTCGTAAATAGCAAAAATAATAGAGGACTAAAAATGTACCCCTGTGGAACACCAGACAAGGGAACAAACTCAAAAGACGTACAATAAAAGCGCCTACAAAGAATATCCTACCTCTTTTTCCACAATAACAGCTGGCAAACATGGTCAAAGGCGTTTGAAAAATCAGAATAAATTATGTCAACTTGGATACGTCAAGAGCAAGGAATTCAAAGAGGTTGCTCACTGTGACTTCTCAATAATAAAGCTTGCTTATACGAAATATTCTTGGGTGGTTTCAATCTTAACAGATTACAAAATAGATTACAATATATAAAAATTTCACATTTGGTTTCACTATAAATTATTGTAAACTCGGGAGTTCCTCAAGGAAGTCGTCTAGGGCCTACACTCTTTTTACCTTTTATATTTTATTTATAGAGGAGAGTCACGGAACCTGGAGTTTTTAATATATGTAGTTCCAAAGCGGTTTTGAGTCATTGCAGCAGCGCAGACGGTTTTTAATGCTCGTGACGTAGAATCTGAAAACAGATTTCATGAGATGTTTTACGTGCGATCTACTGCATGAGAAAAATTTATAATTATCCAGTGAGTTTACTTCTAGAGCCTTATGAATTTCAGTTCAGAGACTGGAACTGAACATGATTAGCAATAGGGTTATTAAGAGCCTTATAAAAGAAATCAAATTCAAAGCACCTAATCGCAACAGCTCAGAAAAACAGATTATCCATTAAACAAACAAACGAAGGCATTCAAGAGGCAATTTATTCCACAAACGGGAAGCCTGAACAAGGAACGAACTCTCAAAAGTGCCCGAAGAATATTTAGGTATAAAGAGATGATGGCGAACACGCGAAAGAGTTGATAGATGAAGAGAGCAAATAAGAGAGATCCGAGAATTGACCCCTGCAGTACAACCCTAATTAAAGGCAGCGAACCTGTGATACTGAGCTTTATACGCACCATCCCCAACAGATTCGAAAACAAAATCGCTGCCTACGCAAAATGTTCAGATTGCCCTTTTTTTCGACCATTTGACTGAACTAGATGCTGAAGCAAATAACCAGGCGGGCGATAAAACCCGAATCAATTACAACGGTCACAAACTCTAATGTGGAACAAGTATAGCACAATCGCTTAGCCAAGTTAACTTCTAATATGTCCGGTTATCAGCTTACGTGTGATACCGTTGTTGTCTTGGCAATCCCACTTCTGACACCAAAAATCTCCTCCGTAACATGCGAGGGTTTCTAAATAATATAATACCAAACGAAATACTTAATTTTGAAATTCAATTTATTGTGAAATTATTGTTCTGTTACACGTGATTGGGAATAAACAAAAATTTAAGTCGTGTGAACGTAAAATGGGCAGTAGGCAAAATTTAAATGATGAAATTTATGGGTAGTAACGTTAACGCATTGGCACGTGTAACGAGGCTGGAAATGTATGAAGATAGAATTAGGGATGTGTATTGGGAACATAACAACCGAAAAGAATGGGAAAAAAAATAACAATTGAAAAATAAAAAAAATTTAATAAAGAAAATGGAGGACAAGGTTAAAAATGATCACAAAAAAGACAAAAGATCGAAAGAGATCAAAATTAATACAACTATTTAATTTTTCTGATTTATGGCATTCCCCCCAAGTACCCAACTGTAAATTTCGTTTTAAAGGCTTTAAAAAATAAATTTTAAATTCGTTTTTCCTCAAAAATTGCTGACACTCAGTCACGCCCATAGGGCGCGTAAACATCTGATAATAACGCACGTGTGATATGCACTCATTCCGGGGTTGCAGTGCAATTGCGGCCGGCTAATTGAGGAGATTTAAGGCCTAATTAGCGGTGGCTTTATGGAAGATAACAAAATCACCAGCAACAGAGAGCGCAAAATGGGAGTCTCGCTGAAGAATATCACAGTCATGTCATGGATACTAGAATGTACCGCTCGGAATATCTTGAGATCGTCCGCATATAAAAATAAAATCAGAATTAAAATTTGTAATCACGTCGTAAATAGCAAAAATAATAGAGGACTAAAAATGTACCCCTGTGGAACACCAGACAAGGGAACAAACTCAAAAGACGTACAATAAAAGCGCCTACAAAGAATATCCTACCTCTTTTTCCACAATAACAGCTGGCAAACATGGTCAAAGGCGTTTGAAAAATCAGAATAAATTATGTCAACTTGGATACGTCAAGAGCAAGGAATTCAAAGAGGTTGCTCACTGTGACTTCTCAATAATAAAGCTTGCTTATACGAAATATTCTTGGGTGGTTTCAATCTTAACAGATTACAAAATAGATTACAATATATAAAAATTTCACATTTGGTTTCACTATAAATTATTGTAAACTCGGGAGTTCCTCAAGGAAGTCGTCTAGGGCCTACACTCTTTTTACCTTTTATATTTTATTTATAGAGGAGAGTCACGGAACCTGGAGTTTTTAATATATGTAGTTCCAAAGCGGTTTTGAGTCATTGCAGCAGCGCAGACGGTTTTTAATGCTCGTGACGTAGAATCTGAAAACAGATTTCATGAGATGTTTTACGTGCGATCTACTGCATGAGAAAAATTTATAATTATCCAGTGAGTTTACTTCTAGAGCCTTATGAATTTCAGTTCAGAGACTGGAACTGAACATGATTAGCAATAGGGTTATTAAGAGCCTTATAAAAGAAATCAAATTCAAAGCACCTAATCGCAACAGCTCAGAAAAACAGATTATCCATTAAACAAACAAACGAAGGCATTCAAGAGGCAATTTATTCCACAAACGGGAAGCCTGAACAAGGAACGAACTCTCAAAAGTGCCCGAAGAATATTTAGGTATAAAGAGATGATGGCGAACACGCGAAAGAGTTGATAGATGAAGAGAGCAAATAAGAGAGATCCGAGAATTGACCCCTGCAGTACAACCCTAATTAAAGGCAGCGAACCTGTGATACTGAGCTTTATACGCACCATCCCCAACAGATTCGAAAACAAAATCGCTGCCTACGCAAAATGTTCAGATTGCCCTTTTTTTCGACCATTTGACTGAACTAGATGCTGAAGCAAATAACCAGGCGGGCGATAAAACCCGAATCAATTACAACGGTCACAAACTCTAATGTGGAACAAGTATAGCACAATCGCTTAGCCAAGTTAACTTCTAATATGTCCGGTTATCAGCTTACGTGTGATACCGTTGTTGTCTTGGCAATCCCACTTCTGACACCAAAAATCTCCTCCGTAACATGCGAGGGTTTCTAAATAATATAATACCAAACGAAATACTTAATTTTGAAATTCAATTTATTGTGAAATTATTGTTCTGTTACACGTGATTGGGAATAAACAAAAATTTAAGTCGTGTGAACGTAAAATGGGCAGTAGGCAAAATTTAAATGATGAAATTTATGGGTAGTAACGTTAACGCATTGGCACGTGTAACGAGGCTGGAAATGTATGAAGATAGAATTAGGGATGTGTATTGGGAACATAACAACCGAAAAGAATGGGAAAAAAAATAACAATTGAAAAATAAAAAAAATTTAATAAAGAAAATGGAGGACAAGGTTAAAAATGATCACAAAAAAGACAAAAGATCGAAAGAGATCAAAATTAATACAACTATTTAATTTTTCTGATTTATGGCATTCCCCCCAAGTACCCAACTGTAAATTTCGTTTTAAAGGCTTTAAAAAATAAATTTTAAATTCGTTTTTCCTCAAAAATTGCTGACACTCAGTCACGCCCATAGGGCGCGTAAACATCTGATAATAACGCACGTGTGATATGCACTCATTCCGGGGTTGCAGTGCAATTGCGGCCGGCTAATTGAGGAGATTTAAGGCCTAATTAGCGGTGGCTTTATGGAAGATAACAAAATCACCAGCAACAGAGAGCGCAAAATGGGATAGCTACTCTCGAAAAAGGACGAAAAAGGACCCAGAAACAGCCGCAGAAAAAATAAATAGTGGAAAAGTAGGTCCTACCCGGTTTACCCGGTAAAATTAAATGCTTCCCTGCTGCAATTGAGGTGAGGGTGGAGTGGGTGCAGAATTTTTTATATGCCATTCTCGCTTACTGGGTGACACTTTTGAGTTGGTGTTGTTGTGTTCGAGTGTTTGGGGGTATTTTTGGGTCACGATTATACCTAGAGCAGCAAAAGCAGCAGCAGCTGGGACAAGTCTACGCTCAATTCCCCGGGACAAAAGTGGCTTCCATCTAAAGGAGGTCGACTTCTTCTTTTCCTCCATTGGCACAGAAATATCCTTCATCCGGTTATAGTTTTTGAGGTAAACACCCATTCAAGTCAGAACCTTCTTCGCCTGGGAAATTTATTTGCAGAATAGCAAAGCGGCGGCGCGGGGTGTGCACGGTGAAACACCGCAGAATAGGACAGAAAATCAGAGTTGAATAAGTGCAGGCGTTAAATTACAACAAAGGCCCCGAATTGCAGCAGTTTTAATTTCGTCCAGGAGAGGGCTCCAATTTTTTTTTCCTGTTTTTTTTTTTGCTGCACTTTTTCTCATTTTTTTTTCTATGCAATTTTTCCCTTTTCGACTTTAGCTCGCTTCACTGCTCTCCTTTGACCGCAGAGCCTTTATGATTTTTCTCAGGGAAAAATTTTCACTTTTCCGGCCTTTCTTCGGCACACAGCAGCACTTCGGCGGTGAAATATGTTTTTCAAGTCCTCCTCGCCCGCATATTCTTTCCATTCTTAATGCCGACTGTATGGGGGTTAAAGTTGTTTCCAACTTCAAAGGCTTCCTGCCGGGACTTTTCCATCCTTTTTTTTTTCCACCCCTCATTTTCCAGCAATTTTCAGTCTCATGCTGCCGACTTTAACCAAGTTCTTGATGAACTTGAGTGAAACTCTTTCATTAACACCTCTCAAGACCTGGACTTCTTTCGGCCCCAGCAGGGCAAAAGGGAAGAAATAAAGGGAAAAAATTACGAGGGCCAGCCGAGGGGCGGATAGAAGTATGATTTACTGCTGGGAAAAGGTGAAAATTGCTTTCTTATATTCCCGCCAGGAAGCAGTCCTCCTTTAATGGATAACCGGAGCGTTTTACAGCCTTTAACTCAATAAACGGCTTGGACTACTTCGTTTCTTTTTTGGTGAAGCTTGCAGCCCCAAGGGGATACCCGAGACCGAAGCGATGCACGGATGAGGGTCCCTAAGGCTGAAAAGCAGGTTAACCACTTTTATGACGGAAAGACTTTTTACTTTTTAAAATTTTTTCCCTCCGAGCCCGAAGGGAAGGATCTTAAAACAAAGTTACCATTTGCTCCCAGCATCAGCCTCGTTGGCCCATCGTTGGGGAAAAAAAATATAAGAAAAAATGAAAAAGAAAAAAAAAATAAGTAAAAAAAATCACGAAGCCGTTTTTTACCTGCTTTTATCTTTTTTCGTCCTGAACGAGCGACAAGGGTTTCAGTCAAAATGAAATTCGACAGAGACACCGCATTGAGCCAAGAAGGCAACTTCTCGCGATATGGTCACTGGCGGTGACCGTTTTCTCACCCCGAACAGATTGATCCTTCCCACTTCTTGCAAAAAAAATGATTGACACCATTCTCCTCGGCGATGAAGGAATTTTAAGTGTCGAGGGGAAAATGATTGATGGCGATAGTGGCTGACTTACTACCATAAGAACGAGCCAAGATAGAAAGACGGTTGTGGAGACAACTGGCAGGTGGGAATTTTGAGATTGGACGGACAGTTGGAACTGGAAACTTTGGATATTATTCACTTCTTGGGAAATCTTCCAAATATAAGTTTTGCATATCGTTAGATTTTGATGAGGATGTGTCCTGTAAGTATTGTTGATAGGCACTCTTATTTTATATTTTCTACCAGTTCGTCATGTTAAGAAGACATTTACCTCTGCACCCTTTAAAGATGACTGCCCAAAAATGGTGCCATAAAAACTCCCTCAAACTCAATGTCGCCAAATGCCAATGTATTACCTACTCTCGCAAACGCCCTTCTTTTCCCCTTAGGGTTTACTTGGGGTTTACTTACTGTTTGGTGTGGATTCTGATCAGGCGCCGTCATTGAGCCGAATAGCCAGACGATGATTGTCAATGGGGAACGGTATCGGTCCATGATAACTGAATTTTTGTGGCCTCAATTAGATGACATGAACCTGGACGACATGTGGTTCCAACAAGATGGCGCAATGTGTCACACATTGGTCGGTAGTGAAATATCTTCCCTCCGTAATCTTCCGGGTGGAGTTCCACAAGGATCTGTTCTGGGTCCTTTGCTGTATAACATTTACACATCGGATCTTCCACTTCTCCCAAATTGTTCTCTATGTATGCGGACGACACAGTCAGACTTCTGACAATGCATCGAATATAGCGTCTAAGTACTTTAAGAAGTTGAAAACCAAAATAAATTCTAGTAAAATACAAGCCATTTTATTTACCTCGGCAAAGTCGTGAAAGTAACTCCTCACTCATTGAATGATGTAACGAACTTAAATACGCCATAAGTCGTTTATAATAATTTTGTATTTGAAGATCAGGGAAGTGGGCGTTACTGTTCGCTTGACTCAGGTAAGGTTGATAGAGATGTTGAGTTTATAATTGATTGTCGGTTCTTTTTCAATTTGTTTATTAGGCTAGTCTTCTCTCTTACCAGTTTTTCCAATGTTATTTCATGCCATAATTACGTTGCATTTATTTTTCTAAAAAATTTCCCTTGCATGAATGAACCAATGTAATCTGGTGATAAAGTATCATACAATAGCTTGACAGCTTTTTAACCTATTAAAGGAAAGTTTTGGAAATCTGTACTCTTCCATCTCCAGAATTATCTGCGTACGTGAAGGGAGTGATTAATTCGGAAACCGCGTTATACGGGAAGAGTTCTCTATCGTCAAAACCTGCAGCTTTATTGCTTCAACAAAATAACAAATGAATAAGAACAATGTATCAAAAACAATATCTCAGAAAGATGCCTCTAAACAAAGAACCCGTACAATGAATCTTAAGAAGTATAAAAGTTTTGAATTGGAACGTGTATCCAAAAATGCTCCGCCGTTCCCAAGTTAACAACTTTAAGGAGAAAATTAACATCCCCACCATCATCCAAGGACTCTACCAATTATACAACTTTGTATCTCGAAGCTTCCGAGAAAACATCGCTAACTCCACATTTAGACCAAATCGCCACCAGAATCCAATTTCCACCCATTTCTGGAACCAAAAACTTTTATTTCGAATATAATAGAATAGTGGAACGATACCGATACAGCAGTGCAAGAGATTTGTGGAACAGAAGACTTTCTAAAGCTTTCATATGTGGAATTTGTTATAAAGAATATACTTATAAGAGCTTTTAAATGTGGAATTTGTTTATGAAAGCTAAAGCTCTTAAAAAAATCGAGCTTTTGAGCATCAAACAGCATAAAGAAGTTTGAGAAGCTCGCCATATAATAGAACCTGGAAGTCCACAAGCAAAGACACAAACCATGAAACTGTTATACATATAAAAAGGTAAAATCACAAATAAGCAATTACTGCATAAAGTTGGAAAAACTCGAAAAGAATAGTTCCAACGACAAATTTGGGCGGTTATCCCACAAATCAAATGATTAGGTCAATATATAAGGCATTATAAAGTTAAAGGAAACACATTTCCAAAATAACGAAAAAAAGCACCTAAACCTACACACAGTCGGAGGCGTAATACGTACATAGCGGGCAAAAACTCTTAAGAGAAAAGAATCAATGTAATTTGACTTTTAATAATTCTTTTGTATTTTAAATTTAAAGCTACTTTGTTTATCAGAAATCCACATAACATGGATATCATCCTACCTTAACAACCGGCAACATATCATTCCGATACGTACTCCACCCCAATACAAAACACCTCAGGAGTTCCGCAGGGAAATCATTTGGGCCCCTCTTCATTTCATTTATTAATGACGCGAGCTTGATTTTATTTCACTCAAATATTCTTATTTACGCAGATGATGTAGAGATATTTCAAATGATTAAATTTTAAGGACTGTTTGCTGCTTATCAAGAAGTTTAATAGCTTTCTTGAATGATGCCCTTTACATTATTTAAATGTTTAGTTAATAAAACCTTGTCGTTTTCTCGTAAAAGTAATCCCATAAAATTTCCTTATTTAATGGATGTAAGCGAATATTCTCAACTTAATTCAGTGCAAGATCTAGAGGTTACTCTAAATTTAATTTTCACGACCACATCAACCCTCAGAGGGCATGCTGGATGTATGATACCAATGACTGATTTTAAACTACTGCTTGGCGTTCGAAAGAGAATTAGTATGGAGGGGGTCCCCAATACGCACCCACTAGCCTGCAGGGACTTCCATCTATAATGCTTGCGGAGAATGCCCCCCCCCCCTTACTAGAATTTTTGGAATAGATATACTGGGTATGGCAATATTTCCTATTTCACTCCAGTTAGGATCATTGGCCTTCCATAAAGCCTCTCCACTTCGAGGCTCTGCTGCAGTTTCTTTTAATCGTTTTATGTTCGCTATGCTGGGTGATTAGCCCGCATTAGTTACCAAATTGATTTGGTTTCCATCTGTCGTTTATTAGGAGAAGTGCAATCTGGAAATGGAAGCGTGGGTTCAAAGTGGGATTTGAACCTGGGACTTTTGGATCAGCAGTCTGCCATCGGCTTACCACTACGCTACCAGCATCCGTCTATGGCAAGCCGATAGCCAAATTAACATATTTCAAAAAAATTTCCTTTTCAAGAAAGTGTCCTAAATGGAACTATATTCGGCGGGTTTCTTCCAACAGGGATGATAGGATTTTGACCTGTCCGCGAACAATACCTGTCGAATTTTGCGATTGGTTTGGTGGACGATATTTATTTTCAACAAGTTCAACAAGTCGATGCAACTAGCCATACAGCGGGCGTTACGATGAATTTTGGAAATTTGGTAAGTCGGTTATTTCACAATATAGACCTTACAACTGTCAACCAATATCTTGTAATTTAACACCATTAGACTATTTTCTTTGGGGTTATGTTAAATAACAGGTTTGCACCAGCAAACCAACGACTCTTGGTGAACATTCGCACCACAGACACTCCTTGTGAATTCTGGAGCTGTGTAAATTAATTAAACAGTTTTGTCGGAAATACGTGAACTACACACGAGCCTACATGTAAGTCTTAAAAAAAAAATTGTTCGGTGGGCCGTTGTTATCCTCTTGTGCCATATTAACAGTCGACACATTTGTGCACAATTAAAGAAGTTATAGTGGTTGTAATTTCAAGTTGCCAATTCCATTTGGGGACTGCTAAAATACACTGTTGCTAGACATATGCCGTAGCAGCAAAAATTTAGCCTTTATATCATCCAATTTCCCCTACGGCGAATTGGAGGTGCTTCTGTTACGTGTTACGGGCCCTATCGCCCGAGGCACCCTTAAAAATACCAGACATCGTGTTGCACAATGTGGTTTTAGGTAAGCCCACGTCTCGATTACACATTTTTTTTTTGTTAATTAATTTCGGTCTCGCAGGCAGAAATCCACTGGTTGTCCAGGTAATAGCCAGTTGACTAGGGGCTTGTACTGGTTGTCCAAAGTAAAAGAAAACAAGAAAACAAAATCCTTCTCAAACCGAAAACCGGCCACCCTCTTGTCATGTGGTTTTTTTTTTTTATATGAAATCACAAAAAACCTTTTCCGTGAAAATTCCCGAACCCATCAAATCACCAACCGATGGGCCAATGAACCATGCACCCCTGAAACCCGATTCGCCCTACCCAAGTAGAAGTAACCCACTAATAACGATGAGGTAAATCAACAGGCCGACATTGTTCGGGGGGTAAAGTCGGAGGGTTCAGCTCATTACGCGCCACCACCACGGCTCGGTGCTTTGTTAAGTTAATCAGCGGTCGAGGTCACAGAGGTTCGTAAAAAAAAAAAAAGTAAAAAAAAAGGAAGTCACTTACTCAACCAGTACGGAGACGGACGGGTCGGCGGTGCGGTGATTACAGTGATTGGCTCCTGGGAGCAGATAAGCGGCGAAAACTAATTTGCCAAAAAATGGAAAATCGAAGGATCTTCCGGACTCTATCAGATCGCTTCGAACACGTTTCCCTAATAACTCCCCGCCACCTCCGAACCCCTCGGGAAGTTTTAGCTGAATGAAGGTGGCTCCCTCAATCAAAGCGCGCTGTGTGTCGGGTTGGGGCTCCGTCATGGGGAGTCTGGAGCTCTGTAACAACATGAAGCAGCAGCAAAGAATATCGGTGGGGAAAAATGTGGGTTTGGTTGGGTACGGTGCGCTAGGTTGAGATGGGGTGGGCGGATTTTCAATTTCGCACACTTTCATTGTTTCCCTAATAATTGTTTGCCCTTTTTGGGGTTTTATTGATCCTTAAAGGTACATCACCGCCTAAGACGTGTTTGCGTCAATTTTCCCCAAGATAATCCGCTTATCTCGGTCGGGACTGGGCTCAGCATAGTGTGGCGGCGGCGGGGGGGCGTAGCCCGACTATGGGTGATCCGCTTGGGCTCACGTACTCATACATAAATACTGAGCCTGGCAGGATAAATGACATGAAAATGACAGAGCTCCCTGGAATTCTGAGACAAAGCCCTAGCCGTGGTTAAGTGGAAGACGAAATCCATTTGTGTTGGGTGAACTAGACTGGGCACTTGGTCTGAGGGTGGATTGGGATGGGCCGGTGAGGATTACCTTGTTCCGCCCGTTCCAACTCGTGTGCATCGGTTGCTACGATGACATCGATCTGTTTCGATCCATCTGGATGTCGTAGTCGCTCAGCCGCAATAAAAAAAATTAATTCCCGCATCTTTTCCCGAAGTCCCTGAGATTATGGATGTGCACCTCGTTCCCATTGACCGATCGCTCAGTTAAATTAATTAAGAGGTTAGGGAGAGCCGAATGGGCGGGCGGGAAGGTGATGAGGTGGTTCTCGGGTGGTAAATTGATTCTGGTGCTTTACTTTGTGGCTTGCCACATGAATTCAAACGAACTAATCATCTCCAGGGCATCCTTTTAAATTAGGAACTGAAAGGACTCTCTGATTGAATGGTTTAGGGGTTTCCTGCAGTGATGCGCTCTGCAATTTCTCAGGGGATGGGGCCATGGATTTTCTCCTTGGGAAGGAAATTAATTAGGTAGCTTTGTGAACGGCAAGCATGGCCGGACCATAATCTCTTTGGGGTGGAATTCTATCGAACATGGGACATATGGCAGTGCACGGAAAAGCAACTGGAATTTGCTGACTGCAATTATGAAAATATGTGTAGGAGAGCGTGTGGCAGGTGGGGCACCAGCCGTGCCAGTTGCCACCTACGACAATTCCGAACCGGTCTGCCCGCCGCCGACGGCCACCAACATATTTCAATTTCAGTTCACATAATTACAAGCCTAGAATCCTCCCATATCTGTTGAGTGCTTGCTTAAACTCAAAACTTCATCCGGCGGAGGATGTTTCTGGGTCTCAGGTTGCTTAACATTCTAGGATTACTTGGCTATTTGCACAAGAGGGATATCTCCCGGCTGGCGGGCCATGTGTATGGGTAAACACCTTTACCTTTTCCTCCGTTTCCTTTGCTTACTAATTAAACCCAGGACTGAGAAAACTACTCAAGCTCGTCCCGGGTTGGGTCGGGCGGGCTCGAGCCCATGCACCGGCGGCAGTGCTCAGCGTCTTCCAAGAGTGCGCTGCTGTTGCTCGGTGTGTGCGTATGTGTAGGTGTGTGTGTGTGTGTGCTCAAAAGATTTCGACCTAAAACCTGAAACATCTCGGCGTACTTAAGCTCTCGCAAGGCGTCTAATTAATTATTCATGCAAGGACATGTGTCTAGCGGCATTACGTAACACAATTTTAGTTTGGGACCCAGCCTGTGCCACGTTAGGTGCTGCTCCCGCCCGCCGCTGCAGAAAGGTCCATTAAATTGGATTTTTTGTGATACCACTCTCGGTGCTCCCGTACTGACTTCTAATGGGCTTATTCACGTTTTTCATTGTGCCCCCGGGAAGCACCCACTCAATCGGGTCACCACCTGCAAAGTCTTGGCAGCGATTCAAGTCCAGATTTTGTAACTTCCCGCCCGTTTTCAGCGTGCAAAAGCATCGCTTTGATCATTCCCGTCCACCTTTATTTCCATACCTACATACGCCGACGAGGATCCCGGGGATCCGAGTATTGTTTTTGTTTCGGCTGCTCCTGGATTTTAAGTTTATTTTACATAGCCTGTGCAAGCGCAGGATTTTTACCGGATGCCTCCACGACCATGCAAACCTCACCGGCAAGAGAAGGATGCAGCGCAACGGACCATCCTGGCAGGGGCGGCAAAGACGCACACGGGGGGAAATTAGTGAAAATTAGAGGGAAACCGGAAAATGATTACTCCCATTTGTTCACATCATTATCATCACGCTCGCTCCTCCACTGTTCCCGAACTTAAGAGGTCTTAGAGGATTTTTTCGGGGCGGGTGATTTATTTTTTCATGCAGCCAATTCCGGTGTGCAGGCAAGGCTCATGTCGGACTTAGCGCTGAGCAACAGTAAGTGGATTTCTGAATCGTTCATGGAGTTTCGGTCCGAGTTATTACACGGAGAGCTGATTTAAAAAATTTAAGGGTGAACTTTTCCTGTGCACCTAGGCAAGTTAGTGCTTGTAGGAACACGTGCGGTACGTTTGTTAGGTAGGCTACAATAATTTATGTTAAGTGTATTGCATTGTTTATATACCCTAAATAAAAAAAACCCATTTATATTTTAGAATGGTGATTATCTTTGAGTATAAGTATCATAGCAATCCTTTGAAATTGAGAAATTTCGGTCGCCATATTGGATCAGCCATCTTGATTTTCTAATTACCAATGGCTTCCATGGCCAATGGATCAGCGACCCCAAAAACCCCTATATATTAATTTACACGAAAATCCGTTAAAGTCTCACTGTGCTATTACAGTTTCACAATTAGTTACAGCGATGCAACGTTTCGTTTCACTTTTAGTCGAATAGATTAAATTTTCTCTATCGTGCGTAAAGAAGTTTCACTTAAAACATAACGGGTTTTTGAAAATTCAAATTCAAGTATAAATTGATTAGATCAAAATTCACTATTCAGACTTTGGTTTGAACTTTTTAATGTTCGTAAGGATGTTTTGCGGTTAGTTTCTTACAGATTGAAGAAAAGGGAAATATAATCTGAGGGAAAACCACCCCATCAAAATAATAACAAGAAATTAACAGCACAATAAAAAAATCTGCAGTTAAAAAACTCTATTGTGAAAGAATTAAACCTTTGAGTTACTGAAAATGTTACACTAAAAAAGCCTGTAGATATCACCTGTTGCTGAAGCGTACCGAAAAGCCATACTGATATTTCCAGGGAGTCACATCAGTTGGTCCGCTGAATGGGCTTCATTAGGTGTGCCACAAGGTAGCCATCTCGACCCCTTATTGTTTACACCTACTCTTCATCAATGGCACCGTCGCTCGTTTTGATAAGTTTGAATATTTAAGTTATGTGGATAATCTTAAGTTAAACATCTCATAAGATCTGGATTCTTAGCATATGTCTATAACATTGAGGATCACTTGCATTGTAATGACTCAAAACCTTTTTGGAATCACATTAAAAACTCTAGATTTCGCCGCTGGTATGGCCGTATTCTTTTGATTGCTTCGACGTCGAGCCACACCCCGGACTTTAGTGGTTTGCACGAACTGAATTTGAAACTACATGAGAATTGTGAACTAGTTTTGTGCTAATTATGTACCGCAAAAGTTTGTGATGCGCATCGAAGTGGCGTTTGGCTCGTGTCAATTGGATATTATACGATTACAGATTCCAGTCTTTGCGCAGAATTCGCAAAGTCGTAGTCTTTGAAAGTTTAAATTCTTGTGCACGACGAGAAATCGAGAGATTTAGAATATCACGCGCACTATCGCGGATGGCGACAATATATTCGTTTGGCCGGACGCTACGATGTTGGTTGGTCTTTTTTCCCCTCAAATTCACTCAAAACCCAAATCTACACAAAAAAATAAAAAATTATTGCCAAACAAGAAAAAATCATTAACATTTTTCTGAAGTTTGAAATAATTCATTTGCTTGTTCGTTTGCAACTCCAATTTCCAGTCGATCCAGCTCAAAAAGCGCAATTCTATAAAAATCGACAATTTTCAAAATTGGAATTTTTTTTTGCTCAATATTTCCGTTTTCAGCACACTTTTCGGCTCACCCAATTTTCATTGCAATAACACAATGCCAGGCCACGTCAATTTTTACGTTCCTCGCACAAAGGCAGACTAGTTGCGGACAAATTTGTAATTTCCGCTCACCCACCGACAGAATTTATGGCTTTTACGAGAAATCCTCATGTTCCGACACCCCCACCAGCTTATAGCAATAAAACATTTCAAAATTTTAGATCCCCCTCACCATTGCCATACCTGGCCTGGCATGATACACCCTCTCCATGCCATTCTGTTCCTTAACATCAAAAATTTTTAACTGGGCGAAAACTTTTAGCATGAAACTCAAAAACTTTCTTGAAATCCCCCCCGTTTGCCCGCTTGAACATATCTCTCATCTCCTCGACGGCGGAAAGGAATCATTCGTTTACTTTAAATTTTGTCTTGGAAGACAAATGAGCTTTCTTATTACGGCGCTTTGGGCAACTCTTTGCGGAAGATACAGCTCGCGAGGGTAGGAAAAAATCGGCGGCGGTTGGCGGCAGGGTGGTGGCATGTCGTCAGCCCCCAGCAGCAGAATAATAAGAAAACACGCCAAGAGGAAGAAAGCAGAAGCTAAACGAAAAAAAGGTTCTCGCATTTCATCACCTTAGCCGTCTTCCCTGCTGGTTGATTCCGTTTATAGGTGGGTGCGCGTAGAGGTGGTGTGACCGCGATTTTCCACCAGCTAACACCCTCAAGGTGTTCGCCACGAGGTCTGAGATTCTCAACTCTGGCCCCCATCGCCGTTGTATTCGTCGCCGTCGTCCTTGTTGTCGTTGGGGCGATACCCCTGCGCCTGTCTCCTTACCCACTAGCCGTTTCTGTGCAGGACGAGCATGAGATAAAATTTAAATGTCATTTACAAATTACACTTAAGGTTTTCAGCGATAACATTTTCAGGGGCCCCTCTCATGCCCGGGTGCTACCCGCCACCTTCACGTACCCACCGAAGGTGGAGCAACGCCGAACAGTATTCAAGTTGAAGGAAAGTTTTGAAACATGTCAAACATGGGTACCCAGAACAAAAAGGTTATAAAGTTAATCCTGCGAGTGTGTACGAATTAAATTATCTTTTGAATTGAGTTTATTGCCGAGCTGTCTTGAGATATTTTTGTCAAGGGCGAAAAAAGGGTCGGGGCGAGCCCTCTGAGTGAGCAGAGCCTTCGTGGTTCCGTGAGGCACAAATGGAACGCGAATATAAACAAGGGTTGTAAAGGAAAGGGGCATATTTTTGTAATGCCTCTGGGAAATGTTTAAATATTTGACGAAACCCCAAAGAATTTATTCCGACAGTTTGCAGAAGGGGCCCTAATCTGCTGAAATTACAAGTTTTTTGGGGTCTCAGTGGAAATTCTTTCGTGTTGCGGGTTTTGTTCGTTTTACTCATGATCTTTTCCGTACATACAGCAGGAATGAACGGTTTTTTGCGGAAATGGAAAAGAGAAAAATAAATAACAAGAAAAAATCTCATCATCCTGAAGAACTAGTTTTCCGCTAAGTGTAACACTCTGAAGGAATAGTTAATGAATCCCTCGGAGGAGTTCAGCCACAACTGCGAAATTACAGGAAAATTCCCGCAGAGAGCAGCTAGCTGAGAGCTCCGCAATCCTATTACGGCCTTAATTAAATTTTACACGATTTAAGCATTAAAACATCCCTCACAACCCCACCGCTTATACAATAAATAATTCCGCAAAATATTAAATTGTGCGGAAAAAAATATAATATAAAAAAAAGTGCGTTTAAACTCTGGCGTACTCACCTGTAATGACATCACTGGTGGATTCGATAAGTCCTGGAAAAAAATAAAAAAAGGAATACATAGAAAAGGCATTATTGCAAACATTTAAATTTCAATGAATTTTTACCGGGCTGCGGGAGTGGAGATGAATAATAATAAAGAATTGCACATGCTTCATGCGATGCGGGTCACAGCCAAATAAATTGGATTTTTATACAATGGAAATTGCTTTCGCGGTAAATTTAAAGCGTATTTCCCTCATAAGCGAATTATCGAGTGATACCTGGGATAGCACCACGCGCCCGCCATAGGCACGAATCGGATGAAGCAAAATGACACTGGCGAAGGTAATAAAGGAATTTTTAACTAATTTGAATATTAAAACGCTTTACAAGGAAAAATTGGGGGTGCGATTGTGGATATGGATGGCCATTGGGCACAGTGGCAATTCGAAATTGACTCACATGCTTTTTCAGCATATGGCGAAAGGTAAATTATTCAGCATTCTATCATAAGTGGGACGATAACATCGATTTTTATTACCTATGGCCAAAAACTGCCCATCAACAAAATATTACGAAGCGACTGGAGAGCCATTATACGCACTCATTGAATTACTGAAATTTTCTACTCTATTTCTTCATCGTCTGTCGGAAAGAAAACGTGAACACGTCCATCGTGATCGTATTGGTGGAATAGTTTAACTTCAAAATTACGGTCAGTTCACAATTTCAGAAGTGGGATGTACCCTACCTGTAATAAAGGATCGTTGTTTTTCTCATTGCGAGTGCCTCCCAACCCTTGGCTTGTTTCCCTTTTCAGCATTTCCTTGCCTAGTACGCATACTCCAGTAGTCAAATGTTTTTACGCTACCTGACGATCGTTAAGGTACGAGTGTTAGTGGGTTCGCCTCGTAAGTGGACGACGCGCGCAATTAGTGTGTGTGACTACACCGCCGTGATTTTGGTCACACCAGGTCTGGAACGGTGTGACGAGAAGCCGTCGTTTTTTTTCTTCCTTGCACTCTTTTTCCCAAAAATCTGGTTATTTTGTTTGCTTCTGGCTGGGGAAAGTACTTTTGTGATTTTCGAATGCAACACATTCACAAAAATTCAGGAAATATAATGCAAAAATTTGTGTTTGCACTTTAGCATGAGTTAGCGAATCAATAACATTGCTCAAACTACAGGATATGAACTTGGAAACTCTCAGTCACTCACAATGTACCCCACACCTTGCACCAACTGACTACCATTTCTTCCAGGCATTGGACGACTTCTAGCAAAAGCAAATATTTAATTTCCAACAAACTGTATAAAATATCTTTCGCGACATTATAACTACTCGCTCTACAGACGTAGGTGAACTGTGATATATAAATGTAACAAATATGCGAAAGGTTCCAATTGCTTGACCACCCACTATTGTAGGTACCCTTTAATGCTATGCAAAATACCCGAAGCAGGAAATGACTAAATCCATATGATTTCTAGAAAGTTCTAACACACAAATGATACGTGTCAAAATTTCATAACAATCTGACATTAAGTTCATAACTTACAGTAGTTCTATTGACGATACTTTTTGAATTTTCGATTGGTGCGATTCATTGCGATGGAGGAAGAAGATTATCGGACTTTTTCATCAAGACAATGCACTGTGTCATAAGTGTCAAATTTTCACGAATTGCACTTTCAATTGCTTCCCCATCCACCGTATTGAAATGCATCAAAATGAGTTCAGTTTCTCAGTTTCAAGGACAAAAACAAACAAAACCCAATGTTTACCGTTGTCACTACTTGTACAGATCCATTTCTTGGATAAGAATAGGTTTCAAGATACTTTTGCACCACACTCCTCCCCAAAATTGATATTCGCATCAAATCCGCTGCGAAACAGAGCAAAAGTATAAATTGCTGTACACGGCATTTGGGAACGCAGATTTGCACAAGCCGGGTGTCATCATACCGCCGTCGGTGAACTTGTGAATTAATTTTCCATTTTTATGCAAACAAAATTTGTATCTCGTTGCCACAGCACATGGAGATGTTTAACAAACTTAACAAAGCTCCCCAAGGCCCTCCTGCTAATCCTGATCCCGTGATGCCGCTTTGGGAAAGTTTCAAGTTCTACCATAAACACCCCCTGCTCCCCCATTTCGCAACACAAGCCACAGCCCGGCCAAAGATGATTTGCTTGAAATCCAAGAAATTCCATCTTTCGCTTCATCGGCAAGAAGTGCGTCCCTCGATGAGGAGGAGCAGCTCTCCATATTTGCAGCGAGCGCGGAAACTTCATCAAAGGTTCATTTACTATTGAAAATGTTCTCCGGGTGTAGCGGGCGGGTATGGCATTCGAACTACTTTGACGAAAATCTCCGTTTTCCATCAATCACCCGGAGGGGGGGCGTGCGAATATTCATCAATATTATCGGGGGAGGCGAATATAAAACGATGCGCGATGGTATTTCTCTGGCTCTGAGCCGGATCCTCACCCCCCAAAAATCGTGGGGACTCTTCGATTCAATTTGAAAATTTTCACTTGTGGCGACGGAAGTGGAAGCCGCTTAAATCTCTCACACCGCTCGTTTGGAGTTCGAGTGTGATTCCCCGGGTATAGAGGAAACCGTGTCGTCGTCCTTGCTCCTCCTCGAGGATTGATTGACTCGACGAAACACGGGTTTGCCCCCGAAAATTTTCGAATGCGTCTCTCATTAATTCACTTTGCTGGCACAGTTCCCTGAGGATAATTTCAAACTTTATTACCGAGTGAGCACATCCGCACTCGCACACATCAATGATCCCGCCGCCATAATCGCACCGGGACATACAGCCAGCCATCCCAGACAGACAAGCAAGCAAGCAAGCAAACACATCATGCGAGCGCAAATGTATACGAGTCCTTAACAAATTGCTGGCTGCTGTGTGTATTGACAAAACTTGGGCAAAAAATTTATGTGACAAACTCCACCGATTGACACTTTGCGGTGCGTTGTATACGACCCCATGAGAGCTTTTGATTGATTTACAAACATCCAGCCCCTCAACTGGATCGGGTAGGCCACCCAGCGATGGCAGGGGCTTTTCGAGGACCTCAGCCGAGCGGCAATGACTGAAAATTTGCCTAGTGCAATCGATTCGGGTGTTCTCAACTCGTTTCCCACTATACCAGTCGACGAACTATCAGTTGGGAAAAAGTTAAGAGGGGACGAAAAAAAAAAAATACAACCCGTCAGGAGCAGGATGGAGGACAAAGGCACCGAGGAGGACTTACAGATGACTTGGTAGCAAATCGACTGTGCGACTCCTCTGGGTATTTCTACATTATTTTTTACGCCCGGGCACTGTTCGGGTCGGGCTGCGGTAGTGGCGACACATTTACATATCGATAAGGCCCAGGGCTCGTGTATATTACTTATGGTGACATATTGGGTGGCTAAAAAGGTACACAAATTCCAAATTGATTTATTCAATCAAATCACAAAGGGTTTTGTGTCCCGTCCCGCAACACAGCCCCGCACTGCTAGGCTTCCAGGACGATGGACGAGCCTTCGGCACGACTGGCTCCATGCGTTTTATGTCGGGCAATTTCTGTGGGGAAATGTTTATCTGTCCAATTCCTTCCGAGGGTTCAATTGAGCTGTATGGTGGGGCTATTTTTGAGCATCCATAAATCGCTCCTATTTACGACAATTTCGGAGTAATGTTTTTCCACTTTTCATTTATTGCCCCTAAGGAGTTTACGCCCGGACCAGGTGAGGACTCTTGGGGGGAGCTCTCCAGATTCGAATCTTTCCCATACGGCAAGAGGATAAAGGTGGTGTACCCACGGGTGTATGTGGCTTCCAAAAGATATGATTTCAATTTTCTATTAAACTACATTGCAACTTCCACCGAGTTGGACATGCCCCAAATTGTGCAAGTCCCAAAGCGACACGATCCAAAAATAAACACGAAGAGCTCATGCCTGTCCAAAACGAATTAATCGCACACATCTTCTTCCGAGGAGCACCCTAGAAAAGTATAAGTTCAGTGGGCGGTACACCACTGCATTTAAAGTTAGTCCGACTGATGCATACCTGCCCGGCAGGAAAAGCAACTTCTGCAAATTACTTCGAAGCGCCCGACTATCTTCTCGACACAAGTTTTTGTATAAATAGTATAACTTCAAATTCTGTAACAATATCTGGCCATACATGTACGGTGGAAGTACCGTTACACGAATATTCCCAGTGGTCACCTGTAATTATGGACGAAAGTTCAATTAGAGAGCATTCCCGTACACCGTTTCCGGATGGCTGAACGGGAATCGATTATGGGAGTCAAAGTGTTCGAAGTGTTCAAGCCGTTCGAATTCGAATGGCAGAGTGGCAACAATCTCCGCCCCTACCGACCAATAATATTTATAAGGAGCTGAGCATCCTAACTAAACAAAGTTTCTGCAAACAAAGCTCCTATTTATGCAAACTAAGAAAATATTTTCTTTCGGGGTATACAGCCGGACGGGTTTGTTTCGTGTGTATCCCCCTAAAGACGTTTGGCCTTTTATGCCCGCCAACGGGGAGGATACAGGGAGCATCTCAAACTATGCGAAGATAAGGGTTAAATCTATGATTTAATAATGCTTTTGAAAGGACGAGCAGCATAGGCCGGACCATTCCCATTTTGACTTTAAAGGAAAACGTTTTTGTGTTTTTATGGGGCCGGCTGATTTGAAATGGGAATGGGTCTTCCTTCTTAGGGAGGCAGCCACAAATCTCTTTTGGGGGGAAAACGACTTAAGACTTTGACTGTTCGGGCTGTGGTGTTGTAGGCATAAAGACAGGTTAAATTGTGGAGCTTGTGCCGAGCAATATGGGGAAAATGAAGATGTTTTCGGTAAACTATGGGGCAATATCTTTTGATGAATAGCAATTTATTAAAAGCTTTGAATGTTTAACGGAGTTTTATGGATCGGAGCGGCTCTATTAATAATTTGTTTGTGGAATACTTTCCATGTTGGTGGTGATCAATGAATTAAGTTCTCTTTAAAATTGACGTTCAAAATATGTTACAAGTTATTCAAATATTTATTTTTCGGTTCTGATACCAATTGATAAATAAAGTATTGTTGCAAAACTTGTCGAAGCAGCACACATTTGAGATTTGGTTACATTTAACTTCACGACCGACCTAATCACGGGGAAATACCAATGTGGGAGTTAGTGAGTAGTGAGTATGGTGAGTATACAAGTCAAAATATGCGACATAAATGGCCACAATATTTGATTGCGTTTTTTTACAGCTCCAAGGGACCGTAGAAATAAGTATTTGATATTAATTTCAACTTGATACCTCCATGTGTTCCTGAGAAAAAGGGTCTTGAGAGACAGATAGACAAACAGACGGACAGACGGAAAACGAAGTGATCCTATAAGGGTTCCTAAACCCTAAATCAGTTAAAATGCATGTACTGGATAATGCACAATTTAATTAAAGGCAGTGGCTATACGCATCGTCCGTGTCCATATAAAATCTGTCGTACACAGAGTACACGGAATCCTGGTTCATGTACATGCTAAATACAAGGACAAACAGGAAAATTTCAATCAGTAGACATTTTGTAAAAGGCAAGTTGTACTCCACGTACACGGTATCCGGGCTCGTGTATATGCTAAATAAATCTTTGGATGCAATGCATTCAACGTTGCATGGAAATAACGAAAAAACCTGGTACTCGTATGAAATATAAGAGCATAGCTTAACTCACACTCACACCAATTTTATTGTCCACCACTTAATTACTTTTTATGCGCTCACATTATAAAAATGTGTCATTGTGTCGGATAAATAATCACAATTATTTTATCATCCCACTTATGCTATTCGAAGAAGTGGAATCGATTATTATAGACTTATAATAAAAATTAAATAGCCTCAACGTACTAAATTTGACTAATAATTGTAAATATTTTTCTAAGGGTATTAATTTGGCGATGAAAAGTTTGCTTGCGATGTGCTAAGAAAGTTTCACATAGCTGAAATCCGCTGTTAACCATTCAAAGTAAAATAAATGTTCGCATTGTAAATAAAGGCCTAAAAATTGTGAAACCTAGGAAACATCTAAAGCCATACACAACCATAGAAGACAAAATTTGGAGCCTCACCCCTCGGGCAGTTCCCATAATTGTGCGAAATTTTTCATCATTAGAAGGCAATTTCGAGCAATTTATGTGTTCCTTTGTGACGAGTTCTCTGCCCATATATTTCTCTTTTGAAAATCCACCCTCCCCGCCCATTGCTCCCTCTGCTTGCTCATGAAAACGCCTTTCAGCGATCATATTACCATTCTCTAAAAAGGTACCAAAAATATATATCGCTCCAAAAATTTGGCTCGTGTCTTTCGCCCAGAAAGTGACGCAGCAGCAGCAGCCTAGCCAGTACCATAATCAGAGGCAGATCCAATATTGAACCGAAACGATTAACTTTTTCCGTCATGAATGCTTTAATACATCACTCGCAGGGCCAATCTCTTTCCATTTATTGTAGATGTATATCCGGGGCGGCCCTCCCGGGAAGCCCATATTCGCGAGGAGGCAATGGTGGCAGCGGATATTTTTAAGGCGAAAGACGACGATGTCATGAACAAAAAGCGCAGCCAGAGAAATTGTTTGATTTCGAAAAAATCCCGTCATTGTGCCGGGCTCCGTTGCCGTCCTCGCCGTCTTTTTCGGGACCGTCCTAGTCCCCGTCGACGGCAGGATCATGTATAGTAATGGCCGATATACAGTTATTTCGCTCAGTAATTGAATTTTTATCTGTTCCTGTCCCAATTTTCCGCATTCAGAAAACGAGGGGACGACCTCGTCCTCGTTGTCCTTTGAAGTCATGTCATTCCCTGTAATTGACTTGAAATTTACTTTTCCTTACTGCGAAGAGGTGCCCGGGGCCTGTTGGAGGTAGTGGGCCCGGTTGGGGGAGAGCTCTTCTCATCTTGCATCGCCGCTTCCCAAAAGGGCAAAGTGAGGAGGCATTCAGGGTAGCGACACAAGAAACCCGAGCCGGTTATGAATATGAAATTGCAGAAAGGATAAGGGTGGCCAGGAATTAAAAAAAAGCACTCCAGCGGGATTTGTATTTTTTAATATTTGCTCATCGCTGCTGGGAAGGTGCGGCGCGGCGTACTGCGGACGAGACTCATCCCTTTGACAACATTGCGATTTTACAGATGAATGAAATAAGTGGGTGATGAGGGCTCCTGCCTAGCCGACCGCCTCCGCAATTCCTGCTCCTTTAGTTTTTTTATTTGCTTATTGCAGAGACGTCTGCTGTAAAAATGCTTATCTCTCACCACTCAAGTCTCGGGCTTAGAAGCGATAAGAACCCTTTGGGTTTGGTCAGAGGGCGAGGATTAAACTGACTTGACCCACTTCTGCGTAATCCTTGCTTAGCGATGCTCAAAGAATCGAAAGGAAGTAGAGCACAGGCAGTAGCGCATCGCATGCAGCTCGGGATAACAGGAACAGGGGAATATATTGAGGGTGCTGAGGCTAAGATTCCAACTAAAATGGCATTAGTGGCAACGAATTTAATTCACCAAACGCCAGGCGATCCTTGGCACGTCAATCAAGGCAGCTTCCATCTGTTTTGGGGCTCTTTTTTAACTTAACACAAAAATAAAGCGAAAATGAGACCAACAAGATTACCCGATGCAAAGCAGCAAAGTGGGTCATCTGTTTTGTTTTCGCAAGGACTACTTGTTCTTTGAGCTGCCTGCTCGCTCTATTGACGCGGGGCCAAAAGATGGCTTTTATTTATGCTCGACGTTTTCTTCAAGAGCTTCGAGAAAAGATTTTCTCTTTTTAGGAAATTTTTCAAGTAGTTTCGAACTACAACAAATTTCATAGATATTCTGAGAAGGTTTTCCTGGAATATTTTGTTTGAAATCTCAAAGGGTTATTACATTTTTGGAATACTAGTCTGCTTATAGAGGCAAACATTCAATCCTTGGCTCCTACAAAATGAAGTTGGCTATTTCATTAGAGTAGGAAGGAAGAGCCCCCATGCAAACATACAAATATTGATAGAAGTTCAGATATTTTCATTTAGACAAAATGTCTCTGGAGATGGATCTGTATGCGACGACGTTTAGATAAAACCTTTTCGGACTTACAAAGAAACCGATTTCGATCATATGCAGCCCACATTATACTTGGCAATATTTAAAATAATGTGGTTTCTAGAACACCAATTAGAAAAAATTAGAAAATTACATCTTGTGCAGACTCAATCGGCATGATAATCTTTAAATCGTCAGCATTACGTCCAAGGTGGCTACCCTGCGGGATGCCAGAAAAATCATGAATAGCTTCAGAAGAATACGAAGCGAATTTTACTTTAAAAGAACGATTTGCAACATATGACCCAATGCAATGGACGATATTAGTATGGAAGTCAAGTCGTAACAATTTAAACAGGAGAAGCGTTAAGTAATGGTTATCGCACTCTTTGGACCAATGGTTAACAAAGCCAAACGATGCATTATAACGCAATCAATAAGTAAAAGGGTATACGTAAATTCATACCAGGGAAAAAAAATACGGTTGTACACAAAAAAAATTCTAAGAAAGCTTTGTGTTTCAATGGACGCGATCTGAAGTTCCGAACTTAACCTAAAAAATTGAATAGTTGAAAAAACAGCTTTTCGTAAATAACAAAAAAAAATCATAACTCTAATCCAAAAAAGTTAAAGTAGAAAGTTGTAAGTGTTAAAAAGATCTACCGATTGTTATTTTTTTGAGTATTGAATGCGGTAAGTGTATTAGATATATCGAAAAAAAAACAATAAAAAATCGAGTTTTCTTGTTTTCGAAGTATGTTTTTGATATTTACGTTTAAACACTAACTATCAATCGTAAGTATAGCTAACTTCGCGTTTATCTCATCGAGAGAAGAATCATGAATTTGCATCACACGGACAAGCGGAAAATTCGTTTTTACCACCAACATTTTTTTTGATTGTATTTAAAAACATTTCAAAATATGAAAAATAAAAACAATATTGAAAAAATAAAGAATTTTTATTTCATTATAGATTAATAATATTAAAAGAAATAGAATCTAATGATTTTGCACAACATGACAAGACTTGAAATGGTCAATGCATAATGTCACACATGACAATTATCACATTGATAAATGTGTCTTTTTTTTTAAACAAACTACACAACGTTTGCGAGCTTTTATTTCATTCACTGCGCGTCCCATTTGCACGGGTATAATATGCGCTTTGGTGATAAGTGCCTAAGTGAAATGCGCGCCCATATATGCAGGTGCCAGGCAAAATGCACACATACAGTAGCGGACAAAAGTCTGGAAACCCTTTTAATGAAAATATTCAGATGATTGTTCCTTCTGTCTTTATTGCATTTCTTGGAAAGCAATTTCATGTGTGTTTACAGTGTAGCCCATTCTAGCCCACATGTGCAATTTTTGCCTCATTTTCCAGGTAAAAAGGGACAAACGAAGACCGATTTACTGAAGAATGCCTATAAATGCGCGACAAAAGTCTGGAAACTCTCATTCACTTTGAATTCTTTGCGAAGAGTGCATTGTTTTATTGAACGAATCCAGACAATTTTGTGAGTTAAGTGATTAAGCATGGCACCTAGAAAAAAAACGTCAAGTGATGTTGAAAATCTTGTGATAAAATATCGGGATAGCGAGAAGTTATCATTTGAGGAAATAGGAAAGAGGTTAGAAATGGGGATAGGAACCGTATACAAAATATACAAGAGGAAGAAAAATCCTCCTACTCCGAAAAAAATGGGAAGACCACGAAAAACTGATCAGAGGTAAGTTTTAGCGAAGTTTATATCAATTTATCAAATAAAATTCTGTATTTCCATTCTCAGGGCGGATAGACGAATATTCATCGAGTCGAAGAAAGATCCTAAGTTAACAGCGCCTGAAATTAAAAGTGCAGCAGAGGTCTCCAATATCAGCAATAGGACTATTCAACGACGTTTGGTGGAGTTTGGCTTATCAGGAAGGATTGCAGCAAAAAAGCCACATGTAAATTCGAAAAATAGGAAAAAACGCCTATCTTTTGCTAAGGAGCACGAACATTGGACCGTTGACAATTGGAAAAATATTCTTTGGTCGGATGAATCCAAATTTAATTTGTGTTATAGTGATGGAATTCGTTATGTAAGGCGCCCCCCGAAGACTCGATACCATCCACGGTACACTATCGGGACAGTTAAGCATGGTGGAGGAAACATCATGGTTTTGGGAGCTTTCTCTTATTTTGGCGTTGGTCCGTTATTTTGGATAAAAGAAACAATGAACCAAGTGAAGTACAGAGAAATTTTATCAGATGTCATGCTCCCCTATGCCACTGAAAACATGCCAGATTCTTGGATCTTCCAGCAGGACAACGACCCGAAACATACCGCAAGGGCGGTGAAACGGTGGTTCGAGGATAATAACGTGCGAATAATGGAATGGCCTTCACAATCGCCGGACCTAAATCCGATCGAACATTTGTGGCAAGATGTTAAAAGATCTTTAAAAGGAGAAAGGTTCAAAAGAAAGGAGGAATTATTCGAAAAAGTAAAAGAAAAATGGACTCGCACACCCATTGAAAAAATACATACTTTAATAGAATCTATGCCGCGTAGATGTAAAGCCGTAATAGAATCTAATGGAGCACCGACTAAATATTAATTTAAACATTATAAAACTTAAGTTTAATCATTATATTATTAAATAAAGATTTAAAAAAAAAAGTTTCCAGACTTTTGTCGCACCAATTAGAGTATAAGTTACTTAACCGGTTTTCCTCTATCTCTTTTAACTGGCTAATAAAGAGTGAGCCATACTTGAGAACAGTAACGGGGCTTACTGTAAACAAACATGAAGTCATTTCCCAAAAAAAGGCGATAAGATAAAAAATACAGTCATTTGAATATTCCCATAGAATAGGTTTCCAGACTTTTGTCCGCTACTGTATATGCGCTTATGATGCAAATGGGTTAAGAGCGGCCGAGCAGGCTTCCCTCTACTCCGCCGCCTGCTGCAGTTAGCTCGTGCCGCGATTGCATGATTCATTTTAATTCTTAATTATTAATGCTAAAATTCAATAAAATAGACCCTCGTGGTTCTTTTTATAAACATAGGTATTCATCATTTATCTTCACAAAAGCTATCACTGTATACGTTGTAAATTGCGCCCTCTACAATAAAAAAATTATTTTTTTTTTGTGAATTCGTGAGAAAATGTCAGTAATCGGTTAAGTATATAAGTCATTTCTGTAGAATAGAAATTGCCAAAACTATTATAAAAAAACATATCCTAAAAACTGCAAAAAACCATTTATTTACCCTTAAAATTGATAAAACCGTTACAATTCTTTTACAGCATGATAGTAAAACTCTTTATAAAGAAAATGTGCCTAAGATTGAAACTACAGAATCCTTCGTTGAGAAAATCTAGCCGATTTATCGCTATTTACTTTGGTTTTGGTAGTCCATTCGATGCATTTTAAATAAAACTTTAAAGCAAAAATTTCATTTTCTCAAATATGAACTTATTTTAAAATACTTTTCAAACAAAACTAGTTGGCTGGGCACAAACTGTCAACTCAATTATAGGCTAGAGACGCCTAATTTTCATAACTTTGGCACCACTGAAAGTACTATATTGCAGAAACTTTTCCAACAGCCTACGTGTTATTTATTGACATTCAATTTTAGGAATATGTGGTTTGAAGAAAATTAAACTATTAGGAAAATTGTTAATATTCCTCCAGACATACCATGTTTACATAAATCCATCCAAAACAATGTATGGCCTCCACTTCGCGAAGAATTTAATCAGTTTCACGGGGTAATTCCCCTAAAACGACACCTAATCACATTTTTGGTGGACAAAGCAGAATCACAAGTGAATCCATCCATTCCACCCCGTGGACCGCAGTCACATAAATTCCTCTAAAACGGTTAATCCGCATAGAAATATTCATAATGTGCTGCACGGCTCGGTAAAATGCTTATGGAAGTTGGCATGAATAAACTGCCCCTCAAACTCGCGTACCCTTTCCCTAGCATCATAAATTTGCCGCTGAAAATTTTACGGAAATATATTTCGGCGTGGATCCTATCATTCATCCGCAGAAGCTGCTTCTCAGATATACCACCACCACACATATGGTATGTTGGACCCACTGTTCTACGGCCGGTGAGGGGGTGAAAGGAACGCAGAGAGGGTAGTTGTACGCCCCTATTCGAGACAGCAATTCATAAATACACAAAACTAAGCGTTGTGCACAAAATGCACAAAATTCACAAAATTTTCGAAAGACTCCAGAATCCTGTTTATGCAGAAGTCATTAGTTCATGGATCCATTAGAGCTGTTTGCAAGCCAGTTGTTGCTGGTCTCTGGTCACTACGTCCATAAATCCCTCGCAGCCGACGGCATACATTCCTGCACTAACTTTTTTTTTTTTTTTTTTTTCGCCCCAAGTCCGTTTCGCAATGCTCCACTTTTCGGGGGGGGGGGGGATAGTCTTTTTTTGCTCTTTTTCAAATTCCCATTGTTTGTTGAGGTTAGTGAGCTGCATGATGTTTTTTTTATTTATTATTTTATTTCGCATTTTTGCTAGTTGGTCGACGGTGTTTTTTTGATGGGTTTTGTTTTTCGAGTACTGCTCTGCCCGCGCTCTCTAATTGCTTAATTGTCCAAAAAAAATTGAACAACTTCCTCCGGCGTATAAATAATCAATTTAATTTGCTCCACACACAACACACGGTAATTACGGCTAATGAAATTCTTCTCATTCTTCTTCTGGGAGTGTTGCCTCCTCTGCGTGACCAGAAAAGTCTCCGGGACCGCTGCCTTTGATCGAGATTGTTGTGTGCACTTCGCACTTGGAAATTAGAATGAAACCACAGAATTAATTTATGCAGCAAGAGCATATCATTAAAATAGGAAACGGACTAATTCAGCGTGCATGGTGGCTAGAGTATGACAGGAATTTAAATTGGAACTGTCGCACTTTTCCGGGACAACATGGGGCACCGGCATTTATGCGTTTTGCCATTCCCAGTATTTTCTACCCTTTTGTTTTTGTTTTTTTTCTGTTTGCTTTTTTTTTTCTTTTTTCTTTTGTGTTAATTAAAAATTCATTTTGAGAGATTTCCTCCCTGATTGGGAAAACGCAAGGACATGGGAGCCACCAGAGTGCGGCCTGCTGACCACTCATCAAAGGGAATTTTTAAAATGCCGCAATAATCCGTATGCGAATTGTAAAAACGTTGTTCTGTGTAATGAGGTTATTTCATGCAATTTGTGGAAAGGATTTACTGTACGCTCCATTTGTCCACCGGATGGGGGCCGATGCAAAGCTTGCATCTTTTTAAATGCTTTAATCCAGTATTGTGGCGTTGCTGATTTTTGATAAAACAAAAACGCTGCCATAATTTCAGTGGGAGTTTGATACTACGTATAGTGCGGTCACGCAGCGATTTTGCGGTGGTACCTAATTAAGTTCTAAAAAAAAAATAGCACAGAAAGAGAATGGAAAAAATCAGGCAATATATTTTTCCAATTACAATAGAACTATAGAGTCTAGACTTTTCGGATAGCTTAAAATATTGGCACAAAGGCTTACAAACAGTGTCCCCATCGATCCGGCTTGTACTAAAAATATTACTCGAAGTCAAAGATAAAAAAAATCACGTTTTTCGCGTATATCTCTCAAACGGCAAATATTATAGTAAAAAGTGTTCATACAAACCTTTTAGATTTTGCGCTTATCTACAAAAAAGGTCTAATCACTTTTTCTCCTACAAATTATTTTTCATGAGATACCGCAATTTCAAAAATTATAAAAACTAATATTCCTTATCTTTTACATCGTGTTGTGTGGTATCGAGAAGACCCATTCGATGTTATTTTTGTCAGAACATTATTATGGTTTTGACGGTAGAGAAGACGGATAAGAAGAAAATCAAAGCTGCAGGGCAACGTCGAGTACTAAAACAACTTCATCTTTTCATGACCTTTTTGATAGATTTATAACTAATCCAACAAGCCAACAGCAATGCCTTGCTAATACTTATAACAAATCTCGTTGGTTCCCGGTCACTTTCCCGACAAGCATTAACCCGAAAGCCCTTTTCCCGAATGCACATTTCCCGAATAGACTGAAATTTGCCTTTTACAAAATGTCGGGAAAAATGCTGTGGGGATTATTGCTTGTCGGGAAAATTGTGTCAGAAAAAGTGCTTGTCGAGAAAATGGTCTAACGGGATATTGCATTCGGTAAATTGGACGGTAACCATGTATAACAGGTATTTAAGTTTTATAAACATTCAACATCTGCCGTTTATCAACATATGTATCGTATTTACTATCCAGCCCAAATATGGCTAGGTAACGAAGTCCGTGAAGATTGGAGATGGGTATTAAAAGATAACGGTTTGGAGCGAATTCACATTCTAGTCCCGCTAGATCCAGAAAAACATCCCAATACAATTTTTTTGTTCATCTGTATGTATAATATTATAGTGATTCCCAAGGCCAGACTTGCTCCAATGTTGAATCAAATACAACAGATGATGATAGTTATATCAATGAAGAGATATATTCTTTCTTAGAGCAATCTACACGAATTCAGCAACAAAAGGAAGAAGCCTAAGAAGAACATATAACTGTTGGAGTAGACATAGACAACAAATATGTAACGGTGAATCCTATTTTTTCAAGAAAACTATTCTCAACGACGAAGTTCACTTTCACCTCTCTGACTAAGTGAATAAAAAAATAACTGTCGCATTTGGGGCTGTGAAAACCCAACAGAAATTATCAAAAAAAAATCTCTCCATCCACATCGCATGACAGTTTCGTGTCCCTTTTGGACTGGTGGCGATATAGGACTTTCTTTTTAATGAACCTGTTGCCACCGTTGCAGTGAATGTATTGCGTTACCAAAATATGATCTGAAACTGATCGCTTATGACCTATAATCGACGAAATGGATTTGGATGATGTTTGTTTCGAACAGGACGGCGATATGTCCCACACAAGCTGTGAATCAATGGAGTTAGTCAGAAGTACTTTGGAGGTGTAATTTATCATTTCGAAGATATCGATTGGCGGTCTAGATCGTATGATTTAACCCATCTGGACTTTTTCTTTGGGGTTATATTAAGGATAAAAAATATCCGAATGTTCTACAAACTATTCAAGCAATTACGGACAGCTGTTATTAGAGAAATTGAGCCTCATTTACGAGTGGGTAAGAAGGATGAAAGAGGCAACCTGACAAATATTATGTTGTATTCCATGATATGTCGTCGAGTTTGTACTTTGGATTAAGGTAAAAATACCATCTATTTCCAAAAAATAGAACTTTCATTTTGTATTCATTTAAAATGTCAGTTTTTGTTGAATAACCCTGTGCTTCCCAAAATATCCGTATTTCGCCCACATTCTCCTAGAATTTATACATATTTCGCTTTAAATTAAAATGGGCTCTGTATGGCACTTAAAAACCAAAACTTTCCTATCCTTCAATTAATTCAAGTGCAGCAAATACACACTTTTCGCCAGAAAATATCCCAATTTTCCCTCCACTTCCTTGGGATTTAGCCAATTTAATGACTGCCCGAGGGAATTTTTGGCAAAATTTTACGAAAAGGAGCCTCAGTACAATTTCGTACAAAATCACAAGTTCACAAAACTTTTTTTTCTGACATAATTCTGGTGTCTGTCCTTTCTTCCCCGAAAAGCTTTAATAACAAGACAAAGGAGATTGGAGAAAAAAAAAATTGTTAAGCGAAATTTCCCGGAAACATCCTTTTCTCGCCTCTGGAGTAGAACGTCTTGCGGAGAAAGGGAGGAAGGAAAATCTTTTGTTCTCACCATGCACTTTTATAGATATAATTGAATTTGATAAAATCTAGGTGGGGAAGGGTTGCTTCATCGCCGGAATCTCATTCATATAAATTCTGGAAATAGCTCGGCAAAGCCCCGCAGCAGTCGCTGCTTCTTCAGACCTGAAAATGAATCCAGCGATTTTATATGAGAGGAGCCCGCCACCGACCGATGTTGGGGCTGGGGGGCAGTCGAGACAGACACCCGGCCCCAAACGCCACAATCCGGAATGACTGGTGGAAATAATATCTTTAAAAATTCACTATAGCAGCAGAATTTAACCGAAAACAATCTGTTACCAATCCCCACCGCATTTGACCGCAGTCGCCGCACAATGAGCCCATTCATTATTGATTTGATCTCTTGGAATCGTCTTGCCGCCTCCCACTCCTCCTGGTCTTATTCTTTTTCGATGTGGGCTCCCGTGCAAGGAGGTATTTTGTGGCGCGCACTCGAAACGCCCAGAATGCCCCCAATTCACCCATTCATCGGGTCGGGAATCTAACGGGCTGGAGAGCTGGGAATCTATGCTACTTCCTTCTATCGGGCCATCCACGGAGCTATTTGACGATAATTTCCCATTAAAGGAGCATAAATTTCAGTTTAGCGTAAAAACACTTTAAGGGCCTTGAAGCCGGGCCGAGGGCTAGTGGGTGGTCGGCATAGGACTTAGGAGTAATTCTAACAAATACAACAAATCGGTGGGAAGGGTCGAGAGCGGGCATTCCGGGTATATATGGTATAGACGAAAGGAACACGATTTCGAGGTGGAAGGGAATAAAAAGGAGGCCAAGAAAAAAGCCGGCAGCGCAATTGGTTGAGTGGAGGTGGAGTACGGGGGGATCGTAAATAAAACTCAACGTTTGCCGGTTGGTCCTTCCGGCCCGGTCGTCCTGTATCTTTTTCAGTACATTTTATTAAACCGAAAATGCGCTCGAAGGTAGCCGGGGGTTGGGTAAAAGGGCCAAACAAACAAACAATCGACTCCGGTAGGGTACTACTGCAGAGCTTTAATTAAACTTTAA
Organism: Neoitamus cyanurus; assembly: GCA_947538895.1. Classification (NCBI taxonomy): domain Eukaryota; kingdom Metazoa; phylum Arthropoda; class Insecta; order Diptera; family Asilidae; genus Neoitamus; species Neoitamus cyanurus. The sequence goes on along the minus strand of OX384544.1, from coordinate 11,139,111 downwards.
GTTTTCGAGGTTCGACGGAGCGCGAAGGAGCGCCCGGTGCCCCTGTTTGCAGCACTTCCTCAGAAGACAATTGAATTTATCGTTCATTGCCGGGCTAAACGGGCCACCGCGCTCGCTCTACCCGGGAATCTGGCCTCGCCTCGAGGTAAATGATTACTTCGCCAGCGGTATTGGAGCAGATATCCGAGATGCACCCCATCCCGAACTTGGCTCAAAGTCTTAGTCAGTCAATCATTCTCCCGTGGATTCCTGCGGGAACTCCCGAACTGTTTTTGTTTAAAGCTTTGATAATAAGAGACGGAATTGATCCCCACCCGGTTAGCATTGCAAAAAAGGGAAAAACTTTAAAACAAGTGGAGCACCTTTCGTTGCCACGTAATTAATGGAGCAAGGGAACAAGAGGACGTGCAAAACTCGTACTACCCTTTGCATGTGCCCGCCCTGCCCCTTCAGATGTGATTTCGTCTGAATGGAAAAAGAGTCCCTGCAGAGCCGGAAAGAAAATTACTCCGGAAAATGAGGAGAGTCGTTTTTCGCGGGAAGCTGCTTCGTAAATAGTTTGATACCCAAGGAAAACAGCACATTGTTCCCCTTTGAGTGCAGCAATTAAATTTACTGAAAAAGGGACTCAACTTTGAAGGATTCATTATGATCCCGGCACATCCACCCCCGCAGCAGTGACTCGGGTGTTGTCGACATTGTCAGGGTCTGGTTCTGGAGGTGGTACAGGCGCACGGATGCAGTCAACGAGTTGATCTCTGTGTTGGTGCAGCGCGGATACTGTGACTGAAACTCTGAAAGACGCAGAGAGGGCCGCCGCGCGTACAAAGTGAAAATTTCATTAAGATTTTAATCGGTTTAATTAATTCTAGTTAATATTTCACGCGCCCGTCCCAAGATGGTCCCAGTTGTGATTTGAGAAAGATTGGCCTCATTAGCGCTGCACAAAAGCAAGGTGTGCACATGAAAATCTCGTTAGAGACACCTCTGCAGTGGGCCACACTATGCCCAGCTCACCTGGCCTCGTTCAGTCGAAGAGATTTACTGAGTTGGGAATAATCCGCGAGGTGAATTAAATCAGAAATAATTTTTCCGTCTTATTTTTCAAGTTTTCGCAAAGCTCTTCTGGGATTAAAGAGGTTTAACTGCAACAGAGAAATTCAGTGCCTTGAAATGTGAAAGCTCAGCTTAAAACTCAGACGGGGTTTAAGACAATTAGATGTTTTTAGCGGAATTAGATCTTGTTAGAGCTTTAGATCCGAGTCGAGAGTGCCGTTTTTTAACTTAAACAGCCTGAAGATATTTCAGAAATTGTGCGAACTCCGGGAATAATTCGTTGGGACTATACATACTGATTTTGCACATATCCTAGGCCCCTAGCGCAACATCATAAATTTACAAATAGGAAATACGACAGCCCATTCAGAATTTTTACTCCAAAAAACTGCCAATTTTGACCCAACGTAAATTGGCTATAATCATTCGAATAAAAAGATTTCCTTTGTGTATGGGTCTGGTCTAGATTAGCTTCAGTACTAATTCTAAGAAAAATTATGTATTTCAAAGATCGGCATATTTTGCGTGCTACGAATTTCTATTACAAAAAATCTCACATTGGAGGCTCCATTATTAGGTTCTCAATTTTTCAGAGCTCTAAGACTGTGACTGAAAATATTTCCAGTGATCCTTCTCTCCAATGCACATCAGTTGCCAATTCACTGATGGAACCGAACCATAAATGGTAACAAAAACTTTATACATCTGGAATTGAACAAGTTGTTTTCTCAGTGGCATTAAAAGTGACATCTGACATTCAAAATTCGCTTGTTGAGAACCGTTGGATTTCTCTAATGCATCCGATAGTGTCAATCTCTCTAAGCTTATTAAAACATGTTGCCAAGCTTTCTTCTATTTTCAACTTTTCGAACTGCTCTGCAACGTTACTTAAGGGGGTAGTCTCATGTTCGATCTTCAAAAAATCTTTTTTTTTTTTGCATTTTCTCAAAGTTAAATAAGTTGAGAATATACTGTAAAAATTTTAGACCGATACACTACGTCATTTTAAAGTTACAACATATAATAGGGGAGAGCGCACCCTGCATCTGCATATATGAAAATTTTTTCTCTAAACTTTAAACGCGTTTTTCTCGAAACTACTTTTTTTCGTCGGCACGGATGATTAAAGAAAAACTATTGGACCGATTGGGCTGAAATTTTCACATATTATTATAAACATGAATGGTTCTGGCGGGTAGCAGAATTAGATCTTTTTATAGATTTCTTTCTGTTTTATATCGATTTTAAAGCGAAAAAAACCGTCGATTTTGTAAAAAAAATTTTTACAAGGCCGCCATTTTGCTACTTTTCACTCAAATCTTTTAAATCTGCTACGGGCCAGAATGACAACCCTACTGAATAATAATCTTTTTGGAATTTTGATTTCAGATGATTGGGAAAGGAGCAAGAGACCTACTTCGCCTCGCCAAAATGACCTTAAAAAATTTCTTTTTTTATTTAAAAGAAATGTTTTTGTATTGTTCAGTAGTTTAATAATAACATATAATTATCACAAGAAGATTGCATTTCATTTTCCACACAAAAAACAATCTTAAAAAACCTTCAAAATTTAAGCTCGGACATGAGACTACCCCCTTAAGAACTTCTTATCTAGCAGGCAACAGAAAGCTCAATCAAGGACCTAGCCACCTAAAAATGGTGTTCCACAGGGATCAATTCTTGGTCGTTTGCTACTCATTCAGCATCTAAATAAATGATTTTACAGAGATCATTAAGAATTGCATAGTTCACATGTATGCTGACGACTTCCAGCTTTGTTTTATTATCAACATCTGCATTAAACCCCTAACGTCACAGAAATAAGAAACAGAAAATTTTAAAATAATTAAGTAAGAAATCAATAATTTAGAGAATAGGTAAAATAATAAAAAATAATAAAATAAATAAATCTGAATTATCTTATCGTGAAATTTGTAAGGGTGATCAACAACCAATCAACTTACTGAACTAAATAAAATCACACTTACTAATATTAAGGAACATATGATTTTTCAAACACCGGCGTATTTAACGATTTTAATTCATCTTGCAAACAGAGCGAGTCATTTAAAGATTCGATGGTTTTAACGATTTTCAAATCATCTGCGTAATCCAAGATGTGCGCACCACGAATTAGAGGAAAAAGATCATTGCAAAAAAAGAGTAAAAAGCAAGGATCCAAAGTGACTTCCTTGAGGAACGCCAGACAAAACGATAACGCTGATATTTGCTGATAGAGTGGCGTGGGATAAATTAAAACAACAAAATCGTAAAGTTCCGAAGTTAATTTTCGTTGAACACTTTTCCCAACAACAGCATCCCTAATACTTTGATATTCTTATAGTTTTTTCATAGGCCTATTGAACATCTTTATGTGGGCATAACATGAAATTTATCTCACAGATCCACCGATACTGCACCATGCCATAAAATCAACTGGCATTTAACTTTTGCTAATAAACGATTAGCAATGTGACGCCACAAATCTTCCAAGATATTTCCCATAAAGTGCCCATGTAGAGTGGTACCTATCCACCCACCAACTGACCGATCCCTCTTTGCAGCAACACTTGTTCTAATCGATTTCATTACCTAGCGCGCACCGGAGGGTGTTCAATTTGTGCAAACAATAAATTAATTGCGAAATTACAGCCCCGAAGCCGCTTATACCAAATTTAAGGTGAATTTAATGAATTCAAATTATATGTGGGTGCATATTTCCGCCCGTGGCTCATGTCCCCATTAAATGGTAGTAATCGCACACCGAAACACATCAGCCCAGCACAGGCGGCACCTTGTTTGTACCCATCGGGGGATCCGGGTTTTACCAGCGCACACCTAAAGCTCGTTTTCGAGGTTCTGGGCATAAATTAGGAGCCATTCACTAAGTTAGATAAATCGAAACTGCTTCAGCCCTCGGGTGATTCGGGATTTATTGGGAAATGGGTCTCGCTATTACGGAGGAGAGACAAGTTTCAGGCACTTTTGGTGTTTGTTGGGGTCGGTCGCCTGAAACTTATCTCCCTTCTCGAAGTTACCCGAAGTGGAGAGAGGGAGGAGGCCGGAGGGAGACTAAGATATAAATTCTTGCTACTAACGATTAAATGTTTATGAAAGGCTAAATTGCGATGCAGCCAAGCTTTAAAGGTCGGCTTTATGAGGACTTGTCCTCTTTAAAGTTTTATAGAAGTTTTTAAGATTTTACGATCGTGTCTGGTTCTATCCAATATCCATCACACCTTCTCCAGATGTTATGGGTACAAGACGTAAAAGCATCGTGAAATGCCCGTAAAGTGCAATATAAATACGAAAACATGGATATTCCTCCTTCGAGAAAATCTTGAGTGATTTATCGCCGTTGTACGTGCGTTTGCTGATTTTACAATCTGTTAAGAGAAAACAAGTAGCCGACAGAAGCCCGACTCCGAATCTATAAATCGCAATTAGTGCACGATTCTGACCCCGGTGCAGAGCCGTTCGCTGCCGAGATCATCGCAGGCTGGAGACGACTCTTTAATTGTCGCAATCAGGTGTGCAATCGACACATAAATAGCCGGGTTTGGGTTATTAGGGTCGCACCACAAGTGACACTCTGGACACTTTCGACACACTCCAGATTGTTTACGGCCGTAATAGTCGCTTAATTGAACAAATCTCGGTGATGTGGCAAATTGGTGCCTTCAAAGGAGCTCTCCGTTGGCATGGCAGTTTCGTTGCAAAGCATCAATTGTGCGAAAATAGAGGGAGAAAAAACTAAAGCAGGGATCAAAGCGGAGCCTTGTGTTGAATCGACAGAAATAACCCAAAGCCCTCTTTGGAGTGGTTTGCACCGCGTTTTGTTTCCGCCACCACCCCATACCCATCGGGGCTGTAAACGCCCACTAAACAAGTGCGCAATCAGCTGAGGTAGAGAACGGTAAAAAGGGAAAAAAAAATTATTCGAGAAAAACTCCGTGGTGGGGAAATAGAGGTGGAGGTAGAACTCAAAGCCACGCTGACCTACATTTCACCACTGGCTGATTTCGATGCACTTCGGGATTGACATACGGACTTGACGGTGTTCGAGTGCGCTATTCCCGGATCGAACCCGCCCAGCCCGGACCGGCCGGCCTCCGGCTGGGGATGGTCGTCGAGTGCATTAACATTTTCCAGGGATAAATAACAGCTGCGATAAACAGATTAGTCCCGGCTGCATAAATCGCAGTTATTTTAAGAGAATAAATTATGCCGTCGCCGCGTTGACCTAAACATAGTAGGCGCGGGCAATGGGATATGGTGGGCTTAGGTGGTGGTGGTGGATTGTGGCGCTGGGTTTCAACTTCCTCCTTTGAGCTTTGATGAGGCAGTTGCAGGGTTACCCATTTGTGTACCTCTGTGTGAGCACACACAGGGCACGTCAGGGACAGGTTCCTGCCTATGCACGTAGGTAAGCGCCGCACTTGTCGTCCTCCATCTCTCCTCTACGCCAGCAGCGGCCCAGCGAATTGCAGCAAAAACGTAATTATGCAAACAGTTTGCATCTAATTAGTAATGTTTCACTTGATAATTAGAGCGTTACATAATTTATCAATTGAGTGCGACTGGTGAAAATAAAAGCGGAGAGAAATAGCCAGAAGGCCGCAGGGAAATTGCGCGGTCAGAAGCAAGTTTTCTCTCTCGTTTGGCGCCAGGTTTTCACAATCTTTTTGGCGGGTAAAATGGGAGAGAGGCCTTTTGTCGATTAATTTGTTTGATATCGAATAATTTGTTTTGCGGTAAATAGGTAGTCGCGTTGCTGTTTCGATTGTTTTCCGTCTGGAGTGGCAATTTAAAGGCTATGTGGATTGTCAGGTATACTGAGTGATAGCATTTAGCAAGCCTGATGGGTTAATAATAGGACGTACCGCAACTTTCAGTGAAAACTTTCTCCGCTGGTGTTTGCAGTAGAGGTTTAAAAATTCCACTGATTTTAAAGGAAATAAATTATTGGGTATATAAATGAGTTTTGTTGTACTATTGTTTAAAAGTATACTATGATTGAGAACATGAACAATATTTTTATTTTATTCGAAATATACTGTATCTGAATCTACACGAATATGACGATCGTTTTCTTCATTGAGTTGTTGGATCGTTTCAAGGTGGTTCACATTGATCTTACATTTTAAAAACCCCAACGAAAGGTTAGATGATACAATGTCATTGGTTCGATTGCGATGTGTTAGGTCGCACCATCCTGTTGAAACCAAATGTCATTTATATCTCTTTGCAAAAAAAATAGGGATTTCTTAAACGTTTCAGCCCCCACTGTCTTAACTGTATACATCGTGGATTATAAGCTATATTTTCCGGTCTTCTTTTATACTGCCTATACGTACGTCCTGCAGAACCAAAAGGAGCAATTTTGATCTCCTCAGCCCAAAGAATGTAGTCCATTCACTCACTGGCCAACTTTGATGTTCTAGTTTTTTGATTTCCATTTGACAGCTACCAATAACGATTGACTAAACATTTGACAGATGAAAATGGCACGCGACACAAAATTCAATTTCTTGTTTATTTGTTACTTTTAGTAGGGAACTCCAGCACTGTGGCAGATAAACGTATGTACGTAATCTACATTTACATAAAATTATTCACCATACACAAAATTTTTTCTAGTTCTGTATTGTAAACCTCTTGACAAACATTTTGAAGGGCAGAAGCATTTTCGGTCTTCAAAAATAAGGCTTTCAACAGGATTTCCGAATTTTAAAAGTAGGCAATTTAAAGCGTGTGACTAGCATATTTTTATTTTAATTTGTGCTGCATGCGTTAACTGTCCAAATAAGTCTCAGTTGTACAAACCAAATTGCCAGTCTTACCAAATTCTAGAAATTCGTTTAGTATCCTCTCAAAAATCACAAAAGCCTCTCTGAATAACTCACCAAAGGGAAATTTCACCTATAGCTTTCATATAGTTTTTCCGCAATTTAATGTTGTAAAAAATTTTTCACGCAAAAACGATTTATATGTATTTTCAATTTACCCCGCCTTGTCACCTTTAACTGACTACTGTAATTTCAATATTTCCAGGCAAAATATACTGCAAATTGCCCTTTCTCCCTCTACCCACACTTCACCCATCCACTGCCCGCCCAATCATTTCACCTCTATTCCGTGCGAAAGATCCATACTCTCAACTGAAAATTACAACCCCACCACTCATTCTCTCACCCATAAAAAATTAATTGAAGTTGCACACCGAAATTGCTGGCCACCAACAACCACCACCACCACCCAGCAGCAGCACTATTTCAAGCCAAACCACAGAAATAAATTTTAAATCTCAGGCGCACACTTATCGAATTGTTCAGGCTTTTTAATGCCTTTTAATGGTTTGTTTCGTGGAATTCCGTACAAAATATCTGCCAACTGGAAAAATAGAATTCGGCAGCAGTCATAAAAGTGTTCATGGATCGTAGGTTCTTTGTACGGCCAGATGGGAGTGTTGGTGAGGACCACTCCAAAAATAAGCAATGGGATTTCTTTTTGTTTTGCACGGCTACCAGGCAAGAGAGAGAAGTAGTAATTGTTTTCGAATTATTTTCCTGTTTTGTATGTTTGTTACATTATAACTCGCAAACCGTCAAATGAATTTGTATAGAATTAGTATTATATAATTCACATGAGGGTTAGCAATTACATAAAATACATCGAATAATAATATTTTTAAAACTGTCCTCTCCAAATATATAAAGCCCCGAAAACTGGCGATACTTCAAAAATCTCGTTTTACTAATATTCTCTTCAGCATCATTAACTGTTAATCGCTAGATTTCAAAGCCCCAAAAAGAAGAAGAGTGTTAACATAACTCTACCGTTTATTTCCAGCGATAAAAAGAAAACGCTGAAAAGCATGACAAACATTTTACCGGAGAGAGGCAAAAGCAATTATTTTAAAGGAACACTCCGACGGCAATTGTTGCCGATTGTTGTTTAAATTGAGAGCTTTCACCATCTCCCCCTCCTCAAACATTTTGCGGGGGGGTCAACAAATCGCAGAGCTCTCGGTTTGCTGTCCTTTTCGACGCTAACGAGCGCGAAGAACTTTGGTACGCTGGACAAATCCCCAACACCCAGAGCTCCCCGCAGCGTTGGCGAAAGTTTTAATTGAAATTAAAAATTACTACACCAATATCCATTCCGTGAAAGAAAACACCATTAAAGAGTAATTACGAGAAGACAAATATTTAAAATTCCCCTTGAGTTCCCTGGGGCCGGGTTACTGTTGGTGCAATTCTCGCCGCTTTCGGACAGCTGCCTGGTGGACGAAGGAAGGGCCTGACCTAGAGGACGGGAGTTAGGGAGCCAACCCATGCCGGCGAGCAGCCACGTAAATTTTTTATTCTCACAGCTTTCGCTGCCATGATATATGATGACGTAAAACGTCAGTGAAATGTCCGCACTTATTTTATAAACTTTTTTCGTGATAAACGAGTTAAACTGTGCAAACATTCGGGGCAAGTAGGGTCTGCCGGAGGCAGGGTGAAAATCGGTGGAATAAATTTTAATGCGGCGTTCGCCTATAAAGAGTGGATTTCGATTAAGTAGCGCCAGATGTGGGAAGGGGCAGTGTGGCGTGCTACGTGCAGCATATATAACCAAATCCACCACATGAAAGCGTTTCCAGAGCCCATAGCCTAGAAAGTGAGTGCTTCACCCTGCTAGGTCGCACCCGTCAGGATGTCAAGAACTGGACTGTGGTGGGTACCCATATCGCTTTGCTGTACATACACAGCTCCAATGTGGCCGTCACCACATATGCAGTTTGTAACAAATTGATTCCGACGCTAATGCCTATACTCGACAAGCTGCAAAAATGTGTATATTTTTTATATGAATTCACACCACCTTGCCTGAACACCCACCATCCCACCTCCACATTCTCACCTCTTCACCCTACCACACGGGGCCTAGCCCTGGCAAAATGGGTATTGAGTGGCATGTGCTACGCCCGTTTTTCGCTCGGGTCAGTGCAAAGGAGTTTTATTAGTCCTTTGTGAATGTGGCGATTTTTCGAGAGAGATTTTGTCTATTGACTCTTCGGTAATAATCTGATGATCAGATACCATTCAAGCTGGACAGGAAGGGAAAACGGAAAAAAATCATTTTCACCATCTCCTCAGCCCCCAAATAGTCCTCATCACGGCCAATTCCTTTTCACAGGCAGCAGGAGATAAAACCTTGTGGACTTGTGGGTAGGTGGACAAAAAGTAGCAACGTCCTCGACAGCAGCAGAGAGCTTAGTTGGTGGCAAACTTTTCTTAATTTCCCCTGGATACTTCCTTTGGTCGTCTGCTGAATGAGAAATGAAACTGTGGCGCTGCCGGTGAACAGTAGCAGCGGTAGAGGTGATAGCACAAGCCATGAAAATTGGACGACAGCGGAAAATAAAAATCTCACCCCGTGAGCAAATTTAAATTGAAAACTGCCCGTGAAACGACAGTGATGGTTTAATTAAATTTCAAAGGGTTCCGACTATGTTTTTTTTTCGCTCTTTTTTCTATCTCTGGACTTTTGTGGAATTAAAGATTTCCCAGTCCCTAGGATTTCGATTTAACATGCATGCCTTACAGCATAGAAGATGCGCATTCATAGAAACGCAGAAATGTTGTGAAAATAATATATTGGAGTATTTGGACCCTTTGGAGAATAAACAAGGAACTAGACGAAAACGGAAGACAAACTCTAGAACGAATAATTGATAATGATTGCTCCAAAAGAATTGGCAAGTCATAACGGAGTTTTTAGTGCCAGCAATTGAATACACCTTTCGTTTACTGATTTCGTGCGGTCTGCAGTTGAAAACACACCAGAGATGTGGCAGCAGCAAGATGGAGCTTCTGCCCATACAGCTCATCCATTGATGGAGCTCGTAAAGCAAATTCTTAGACGGTGAATAATTTTACGAAACTCTGACACATGTTTACTTGACCTTATAGCTCCAGACTTTTTCTGATGGAGATATCTAATAAAAAGGAATATACCTACCGCAACATACCTCAAACCATCCAACAACTGAAGGCCACTATATGTATATAATAAGCCAAGAAGCTTTACGAGAGGTGAGGGAGATCAATTCACCAATAGGTGTGCATATTTATTTATGATAAAAGGATAAAGGTGTATTTTTAATACATAAAAGAAGTATTCCATTTTTAATTGGTCTAGTGATTTTTGAGCCACCCAGTACGTAAAACATAATCAAATACAATTCCCGGAAATTGTGCTAATGGGCCTTAGTTGAAGCATTTTGAGCTGTAAGGCTTTAATGCCTCTGATGTACAGGCAGTCACTCTCTCCCCTCTTCTTTGTTAAGGATCTTCAGATCATCTCAGTATTAACTTGAACAAAGTCACTGTCTGTTTAATCACAGCATTTCCTTTGTTACAAAGCTGATTGTGTTATAAATGACTTCAGTGTAAAAATAATTAATCGAGGAAGAAAGCTATGCCACTCATTGGGTGTGATGTCTCCCTCTTCAATCTCTTCATGTATTTTCGGTACGAGGGCTTTACTGTTACGCCACTCGGTAAGCGGTATGCAGCGATGAATAAAAAATACAAAAGCAGAAAAATTTAATTTCAAAAAGCGATACGCCTTATTATATGTACCTCCTCCTCAAACTCGCATTTCGTAATCCCGACAGGTGTGTGCCTGGTGGCCCTATTGTGCTCCGAAATGGCAGGGTAGTATAGTCGTTCGCCTCGCATACCGCTCCAGCGGCGGCAGATTCAAATGAGGCTCCGCAGAAGAAAAAAAAAAGTGGCAGCATTAACAAAATTATGAATTCCGTCATGTTGTGAGCCGTTCGCTCCAGTAACACGGAATCGCTTGCGTCCATTCATATGTAAAGGCGACGAGCGATTCAAAAGAAATCTAAAGAAGCGACAATGAACCTGCTCGGCAGTGTGCCGTCATTCAGGAAGACAAAAGGAGTTCCTCACTCGCAAAAAAAAGGCAAAGACACAGAGGAGCCCCATTAATAAATAAATCTCGCCTAACAAGGCTGACAATTTAAATGGATGAAAATTATGTCAGACGCTGTAATGGATTATCACCGTCGCGGGCCGGGTGAGGGCCCGGTGTGGGACGGTTAAATTATGCCAAACGTCAGATAGGAGATGAAAAATTTATGCAAATCCTCAAGTTCACTCTTTCCCCGGAGAAAAATGAAATCTCATCGAAAGTGGCACTTCCGTAATTTATACATCTGCCGCTGGTTGGGTCCTCTGGTCGCACAGGGGTGTGCACAACCGAAAAAAAAAACAAAAAAGGAAAAATGTTTTTGTATTTTCTGATGGCTCCTGCTATCGGGATGGGATCCTGCGAAATATAAGTAGCATCCCGTAGCAGTCTCGAATTTTGGCAAGCTAATGCGGTAGTGCGGGTGTGGCGTGGTGCGGCTCCACACGAGGCGACGATGCTGATGATAATGAAGCCGCCACCGCCAACCGCCGCGACGGATGATGGGATGGAAGACGAGATGATGCTCGGCTTGCTGCTGGGTAATTAAAATTTCAAGACGATTATTTTTGTGAATAATGGATCCGGGGCATCCCGGGCTTCTACATGAGATGATTTCGGATTTTTCGCATTTTTAATGATTTCCTTCGGGATGAATTCTGAATTTGTGCTCGGTTTGGAGGGGCTGGGAGAGGATAGGCGCTACCGCAACACCCCGACACTAGCAGCAGCTGGATGGGACTCATAGTTTAAATTTTCTACCGTAGAAATAGGACAAGAAGAACAATTTCTATGGAGGCTCTCTGTGGGAAAGGTGCGGATAAATTTTAATGGAAACCGTACGTTTCCTGAATTTTCGACGAGAGGATTTTGTTTTGGAGTTTTGTGAGAGGCTTTGAATAAATTAGGAATTTCATGGAGCTCCAGAGTTCGACTGCGGTGCATTACCTTTCGGATGGGAGCACAACCCTTTTCGTATTGCGGGCGTACGCGGAAATTATTTCTAAACCTCTGCCTTAGTTAAGAGGAAACAAAGCAATTATAATTTATTCCCCTGTTTTCTGCATACATTGTTGCAAACGATGCTATTTAAAAAAAAAACGGGGTAATTAGTTTATGAGTTAATCTTGTCTTTAATCGAAGGATAAAGAAAAGTTTTGAAAGTTCACCAAATCGATATTAAGCGTGCTGTGTGTGCGGTGGCATTGTCTTGTTGGAACCACATATTCTCCAACCTCAATTTATCCAATTACAGTATCAAAAGGTTACATAACATGATTCTGTAACGCTCACCAGTGACAGTTATCGCGCTGCTATCAGCGTCTTCGAAAAGTAGGGTCCAATCATCCTTGCAGCACAAACGCCCCCACCGTCCAAAGATATGAAAATGTGCTTCGTCACGGAGGAAACGTTATTTTTAGCCATGACCCTAAAATAAGTCTAAATGGCTCAGGTGATCGACTAGGGATTTGGAGAAAATTATCCGATTAGTGCATCTATAAAATCATGAAATTCGGAGGCGGGTATATTATGAACTGGGAGTGCATGATGAACACCAGAATGAGAAAACCACTGCATCGAATAATCAACAGAATGCAGGAAGAGGAATGCATTAACATCCTACAAAGTAGTTTATGGAACTTGTAAATATTCAGCGCAGAAAATGAGACCATTTTATTTCAACAGGACAATGATCCCAAGCATTGTTCCCATAAAAACGATGGAATGGTTTGAAACCAATGAAATAATTAATGGTTATGGAGTAGCGGTCGCAATCCACAGACCTGGATATCACCGACCATGTCATTATCCATCTCAGTGGGATCCTTCTGTAAAGACATTGTCAGAACGAGAGAGATATACGCGCTTAAGAACATAAATTCAGGTCTAATAGCACAAACACCGAGAGCCTCTCTTAATTTTTAATGTATTTTCATCCAAAATCTCACTCAAAAATGCGAAACGTATTTTTCTCCCTCTCCGCTCTAGACGTTATTAGGATTCTTCTATTATAAATACGAAAAAAAATTCCTCTCCCCTCCTTTACTGCCGATTACAAGATTGTTATGTTAAATGTCCGCTGTTTCAACAAACTCTTCCCTAAATCTTACTATTTTTGCCCAGCCCTTGGGGGTAATGAATTTGAAAATCCCCCTTCAGCTGGAATTCCAAGGCCAGACGCCTCTAATTCGAATTTCTCTCAAACAATACCTCAAACATCCTTAGATCGCCCGCGGAGAATAATAAAAAGCCCAAAGATGGCATCCACTTCATTAAAATGAAAAAAAGAGAGAAAAAAATGAAGAAAATCGCTGGGAGTAAATCGGCTCTTTTAAATGGGCCCCAAACCCGGCTTAATTTCCCCTGATTAACTTCTGGAATTCGTGGCACCTCCGCTACCGCCGGTTCCATAATTCACACAGTGCGAGAATGGAAAAGTCTTATCCGTTTGCGAATATTAAAGGAATTCCACCCCGAAGGACCATCATACCTCCTCGGACTTGAAAGAAAGGAGAGCAAGAAAAAAATACGAAAAACGGTCGCCCTTTTGCGGGAGAATAAGTTCGGCATCAAAAAGATTTGTGACGAAGATATCCGAGTCCATTTGTTACCGGTGAGGAGTCCTTTAGGGGGCCCCCGCCAGAGTAACCATGGGCGGCGCTCCAGAGCTTGGGAAAAATGTCCAATTTTTCCCCCAATCTTGAGATGATGTCATTTGCAATTCAATTGTGACAATTTTTTGAGGGAGCAAAAAGGAAGGACTAGGAGGTTAGCGCCTCGTCCGCTGCAGATGCTCCTCTCGAAATTGTTGAGAAGCCAGAAGAGCCGGGAGGAACCTTGGCTGCTCGACCTCGTTCGTCCTCCGACATCCACATCAAATGGCCTTTTAACACATGACATCTGGGGGGAATCCCCGTCCGTCTGGCTGGGGCTCTCTGCTTCTTGGTTGACTCTGACTTGACTGAATCAACTGAATTCGGTTAACTGCCATAAAAACAAACTTCCGATGCCGAGGGCGCAGCTGTTTATGTTTTCAGGCTTTTTGCTAGCGAAGGCGACGAGCGGCGGACGCTCCGCTGCTGGCTGACGACGAGCAGCGAAGCGGCCACATTTATTGGCGAGATGGGGCCCGTGTGCTGTTGAAATATTTCACAGCGCGAGCGGAGGCGCCACACATTGCCACTGTACTGTGTAAAACAGCCCGGGCCCCATCGGCCCGCATCGACAGGATGAAATATTACCGCCATCACCGTGCCCCGGCGCTATTCCCAAGTTTAATTTTTGTCGCTTTTTTCCTTTTCATCAACTTCTCACTTTTTCTAGATCTTGAAGAAGGCTGGGGTTTGGAGGGGGTTTTTTCCCTCTACCCTTCGCACCGCCTGCCAGCTTGCGCGGCTAGTCAGGGTTTGCGATATTGCGGGTATTGGGCGATGATACGTGGTGCTGGAGGTCCCAAAACGGGGACGACACCGTAATATTCACACGGAGGCTGATGTACTCCGTGTGTGTCTCTTCAGTGCGCGGTATCTGGCCGTTGTGGGGCGAACTATTATGGGATGACGGGTAGCCATTCATCATTATCGATTTCGCTTCTCCACATCTCGAAAGGAAAATTTATGGGGCCCGGGCAGGACTGAGTCGTGCTGAACTAGACTTACACGCTCGCCCGCCGCCGTACTTTGCATATCGACGCGATTCTTTTTGGTACGACTGTCGGTCTACTTCCTCGTTGGATGGCCGGATGGCTGGTCTTTCTGGTGGTGTTTGTTTCCATTTTCACTCCCAGAATCACCAACTAGGTGGAATCGTTGTGCCAAGCACCGTCGCCGTTTTCCAACCATATCTATACCAATCCCCATAACCCATAGTACCTACAGAAAACTAACAGGGACCATAGCGGGAGTTTTTTATTTGCCCGTCAGCTAGGGGGCATCTAGTCCGGGATGCTGATGATGATGATGAACTTGTAGTTAGTTAGGGGGTTTGTGCATGGCTGCTCAACTAATACTCCTTTTGAAGTCCACGGCGTCCCACAAAGCTGAATAATAGAAAAAATATCAGTGGCCAGGCGAAGAATAGTCAAAGACCGCCGCACCCGGAGGGACCACTTTAAAAAGGGAATTTTAATGGATGAACCAGGTGAACACAGATCCTTCATCCCGCACCAGTATTTCCATTTCCCATTTATTTGTTTGTACCCCCCTTACGTCTACTTGTGCCGTTGTTTTCTGATACTTAATTGCACCAGGTATACCCCGGTACACTATTCACACTACAGAGGGCGGTGAGCGGAAACCACCACAACTGCAGATATTCTATGTCTGCGGAGGTAATTTGTTGCGTCCAATTTTCTCGTAAAATATTTTATAAATGACGTGGCCACTTAGACGCAAGCACTGGCTGCATTTTTATCTTGTTAAAATGTTATGAAATTTTCTGGCTTGTCTTTACACAGTCTGGCTAAACGATAAACGAGGTGGGGCCATAGGAGGAGCATGCATTTGGATGCTTCAGTTGGATCCGGGCTGAGTGCACATGTACACTTTTCACCCGGGGCCGACGAGGGGGAGTATCGTTTAGAAAACTATTCATTTCCTGTTTTTCTGAATGTTACCACCCCCACACCCCATAGTATCCCCTTCTCCCACCATCCAGATAAAACTCAGTACGCTACGAATAAGCGAATCCAAAATCAGACTCTATGAAGATAGGCAAGATAGCCTCTCGGAATGTGACCCGTTTTTTTGTGAATTTAAGTTTTAACCGGATTTATCAGGATGAGGGAGATTTTTGACTTTTCTCCCTTGGTTGGGTTTTACTGACACTGCACCCTGCGGGGACTATTTTAGGGTCGACAAATGCTCAAGCCCCAATGCCTGGAAGGGTTGTTGCACTCCACTCATTTCACGGAGGCTAGCTGAGGGCTATTAGCCGGATTGGTTGCTTTTTGAGAGGAATTTTTCATTAGGTACAGGAAATGCACGAAATATTTTCCTTTTCGAGTCGCTTTTGCGATTTCTTGTTTGTTTGTTTTTTTCACCCATGCCACGTGTTATTAGTCGTGATTGATGTTATCGGGATCAGATATTTCCGGTTGGCGTTTGGATAAATGTTCCTCAGATGGAAAAATGTGTACTTTTGGAGTTGTATTTGCTGAAATTAAAATGCAATTACTTTGGTGAGCTCTGAGTGCTCCAAAGTGTACCGGGCGGGGCATATGTGGAGATAGTACCAATGAATGCTGAATTCAAAACCATTTTTTAAAAATTAGTTGTTCATTTAGTTCTTTGTAAGAAAACGAAATATGTTACTAACATTGCTTTTGAGAACACTCAGAAGCACTCAGGAGAAATTTTACTAAATATGTAAATTAAATATCAAAGCAAATGAAAGGATTTCCGTGTTATTTATACTTATAGGGGTTTTTGGGGTCGCTGATCTTGCATATGCCATAGATAAGTGGAAATTCCAGACGGCGGATCAAATATGGCGACTCAACTTGAACGAATTTCCATGTAATTAAATATATAGGGGTTTTTACTGTCGAAATTTCGAACCTCAATATGACGGCCAAAAGATCTTAATTCATAATTTAGGCTATTATACATTTTATCCCGGTAGTATTTTGGGTTCCCGCGGAAACCTCATGTTCGCACATGAAGTAGTTCCATTAGTTCTGTAACAATTTTTAATTTACAAGTGTGAAGTCTGAAGTGAAGCGTGTGGGTGTTTTGTTCGACTCAAAATTTACGTTTTCCTCTCACACGGCATCCATTGTTTGTAATGTTTTTAGGATAATTTGTAAATCATTTAATAGAATGTCCTCGACATACATATATAGTAGTCCTCAGCTTCTTTGGCACTATTTGAATGCCATCTTATTAGGAACACTTTCACCTTCGCGTGAACAATATACAGAGAAAATATTTTTTTGTGCACTTGCACACTTTCATTTCGCGCTACTGCCGTTCGCGCACAGCCTCGGAAACACTGTGGCCCATTAGCTTGTTTTTTGGCTCGCGATCGTCTCATCACTTTGCTTCGAACTTCCTCCGAGCTCACCTGGCCACATAGGTCAGGGTTGCTGATTTTATCAAATGAACTAATTGTTGTCAGCGACCCCATTTAATTGTTCAATGGGTACGATATTATGTAACATGAACCATAGCACATACGGGCCGCTCCAAATGAGACCTTTGTCACGGCTTGTGCTGTGGCCGGTCGAATTACCGACTTCGTTGTTTTTTCAATAGACTTCAAAAACGGAGGAGGTTCGTAATTCTGACTGATTTTTTTGTGTTATGTAAGTTACCTCATATCTCCGGTAATTCTAAGCAATTTTATAATTCTTTCCCATAGAAATTTGGTCAATATCTGATGAAGACTTCGGACATGGAGAATGGAACTCCTCAACGGACAACAGCAATCGCAATTAATGTAATTAATTTAATTTAACAGAACTCAAGGAAAGACAAAAAATTGCAAATATTGATAAACCTCAACAATAATTCTTAATGATTTGCTGCCAGAGAGGGTAACTCTGAATTTTTATAATAGTTTTTTTTTTTTTGAATTTGGAGCCAAACCGTACGATGCTCGTCTCCGAATCCAGTAAAATATAATTGCATTACGACACAGTGACAAATAAGCAGTAAAATCAAATCCACACACGATTACTTTTACAGCCGCAACCCATAAATACCGTTGGAAAAAGTTACAAGAGGCAGCGTTACTGTTTACGTTTCAATTAATTAATTTTTTTTGCGTTTCGAAAAACCTCAAGAATATTATTCACCCTTAGTGCAATTGCCGGTACCGTGATTGTGTTGATAGGTTTGTTTAAAAGAATTTAAATAGACAAAAATCCCGAGAATCGCACTTTTTGTGTTTGTAACTAAATAACTGTTGTAATTTTTAATATTTTAACCTCTCAACGCTACGGGCTATAGCCTACAGAGTTATAATTAATAACAATTGGGAATTATATGTCTAAGACTCCCCAGAGGACGGCAGTCGTGGTCACCGTTTGCACCAACGCTTCGGACGCCTCAAATTCAACACGCTCACGGGGTAAAATTGTTTTTTTTCTATACCAAAAGGCCGAATAAATATACGAAAAATAAATCTTAATTAGTATATCTTTCTGTTGCTGGATGGTAACGTTAATTCAGCGTAAAAAAGGCCCATTTTCAAGAATTTTTCCAGACGCTACAGGCAATACAAATTTAATTAGTCGATCACAGCATTATAGTACAAACTGTGAATAATATTTCCTTAATTTTTTAAAACAAAATATAAATAATTAAGCCGAACGGCAGCAAATATTCCGAGGCGCCTCGAAAAAAAGTTGTTTGTCGATGAACAATATTACTCAAGAGTGGATCATCTGAATTAAAAAAAAAAAAATGTGTCATTAGATAACCGCTTTCCTAAGGTATTCCTGGGAGCAAATTTTTTTTTTCGATTTTTCAATTTTTGCTGACACTTAGAAGAGAAAACACCGATTTTCGTCTAAAAAATGAACCTATTTGTTATTGTAAAATCTATAATTATAATATTAAAAAAAAAAGCTGTAAAGAATGTGTAAATGCATTATGTAAAGAAGCTGTATACAAAATTTCAAAACAATCGGTCGAGTAGATTTTGATTTAAACTGTTCACCGGTTTCAAAAATGACAAGCGTCAGAAAATCGCCTTAAAATTTTGCATACCTGAAAATCCAGTATTATTCATGAAAGCAACAAACGCTCAAAGTTCTATATCTTAGTTAGTTTTACTCCGATTTGTTTGAAATTTTGACACAACAATCTTAAGATGTTGTGCAATCATATGAAACAATAAAAAAAATGAAGAAAAAAAAAATTTTAATACGTTACCCTGCCCTTAAGCGGATATTTTTTGTTGCAACTACAACCTCATGGATTTGGAGATATTTTTGCAGTTTTATTGTTACCACAGCTCGAAAAATAAGCACCTCCTTGGTTGCTAGCCGTGTGTGAACTCGCGTTTACATCGGTAATTGTCTGGATAAAATCTTGTGATAATCCGTATAAATGCAGTTTTTTGTAAAGCAATGCACCAAAGCTGCAAACGAAAACACTTCTGGAATTTTATACAAGCTCTGCAATTGTTTCTGATTTAATTGAAGGCTTTGAATTGCCTTGCATAAATTTTTTCAGAACAAAGTGTGCAATTTAAACTTTTTAAACTTCAGTTCCGTGACTTCTCGAGTTGTAATTTATTCCTAAAAGGAAAAAACTCTCGGTCAATAGGTAAGTCTAGACTCAATGAAAACTGAGCACTGGTCTTAAAGTAATGAAAATAGGTCTTGCTCTTTGTTGCTGACATCAGCCCGTAAGAGGCCAACGCCTATACCACACTTTTTAAGTCTTGAGCAGAATTCATCTCTGAATAGGGAAAAACGGGAACAATTTGAACCATTTAAAACATAGGTGTTTTCCACTTTGCCTACTTACGAGTTACGAGCCTCTCGCCAGAGTACTTCTTTCCCACAATTATTCCCTTTTCCTACCATCCACTTCGCATGGGAAAGAGTCCTACCCAAAAATGCACGCGCAGCTCGACGCAATGAAATGTAATGGCCGGGTTTGCCGTCGTAAATGCAAAGCGTTTAACTTCCAATTACAATTTATGCAAATGCCCGGTGTGCGGAGCGCGGTATGCGGCTTGGAAAAGACCTTCGACAGAATAACTCCATCAAGTCAAAATTAGACCCCTGAATGGCAGAATTACCTCATTAACTTATTAAATTGCTTCGCGACGAAGCAGCCAAGAAGTGAAAACATTTCCCGACAATTTGTGAACGCTGCTGCCGTACCGCACCGCACCGCGCCGCAGCCACCCACACACCGCACCGTAGTCTCAGTTGTCGGAACCATAGTTATAGCCCAGCCATAGTTATAGTCGTCGAGTACTGAAATCGTCACCGTGCCCTGCACCGGGTCGATACTCACGAAGTAAAAAACCCCTCCCACGCCACCCCCTTTGGGAGGCGGGCTAGTGATAAAGATGAATAAAATCACAAAACGTTTCGCCTTCACGGCCCGATGTGAATGTTCACCATGTGCACAGCACACCGACCAAGTCACGGTACCGTGACGAAACATGGCAAAGTGCCGCTTATCGGATGCACTTGAAGACGCTCATGATGACTGCATTCTAGTGCACACGGTACCCTCACTCATTATTTCTGGCAGTTGGCGCTGTGGCACTAGCGCACCAGTACCCAACCCACCCCCGTCACTCTTTCGTCGCCGTGACTCCCATGGACAAGAGGCGAACGTCCTCGAAAGGTCGTTGGCGAACGTCGATTGTGGTCGAACCCATGTGCGCGCTTAAGCAGCACGTTAGTTAGGTTCTAGCACGATCCGCGCCCGCGGTAGCTAACCTAGCCTAGACGCGTCTAACTCGAGGCACCCCGACCGATCCGCGAGCCCCACAAAAGTACAAGAGGTGGCTAGGTATGGAAGCCGGCGTTTGAGTGCGGGGTGCTCGATGGGGTCACGCGGTATTCCCGTATGGTTTGGGCGTGTTGAGTGCGTAGCTCTATGTTCCGAAGGTAAACAACAGCCAGCAGAGCCCCAGTCCCATTCAAGCTATAGAAGTCGGTCGGTCCCCGCTTCTTCATCGACGCAATCAAACTTTATTGATTCGCACACGTTCAACATTTGGCTGGCTTCAATTGTTGATCTAGCGAATCGTTCGATGCCCGCCTGTTTGCACAAACAGTTCGCTGGTGGGTGATGTGAAAGGCTTAAGACTTGTAGAGCAGTGCGCGGAGAACCCCAGCCACCGAAGCACCATAGGGCTCTGTGCCTGCTAATTGTAATTAATGCATGACGCGAGCTTTTCAGTTTCAATTCGGAGCGAAATTATCGCGCGCTTTTATTTGAATTTGCGCTCCAGTACGCTGCTCCCCCAATGGGACTGGCCTAGTCCCTCCGGGGAGCAGAACACTGCAGCACACACGAGGAACCCCGGCGTGAATTCGTGGCAATTTTATGAATTTCGATTTTCATGTCTGGAGTTATGGAAACCAGAGATTGATGTCAATTAAGGGATTTATTTTCCATTGATCGATTTCCTATAATTTGCATAATTGTGGGGATACCCAGGATACGGGTGAGGTTCTTTTTCATTTCGTCGGTGAATACGGCCAGGGATACGGTGAAGGACATAACGGAGGCCTTTTCTTATGATTCCGTTGAGACTCAAGCCTGCAATAAGCTGTTGTTTGCTTTTGAAGGTGAGCTGTTTCGCGAGCTTGCGTAAATCTGATCTGTACAGAGTGAATGGCCGCAATTAGGTCACTGCAAACTCTTCTTCGCTTGTGCATTTTATGGAATTCTTCGTGTATCCTGTTAGGTATAAAGTTCAAGGGAATTTCCGCCACTTTTTTTAATGCTATTTTAATCATCTTACTTAAATAATAAAATAATAAATATTTTCTTTACATCCGTTTTCCGAGGAAAAATCTCAGCATACTGATTTATTATATTTGACTACCTACAAATACTTCTGTTTTACATTTTCCAACTCGCAGAATATTGCTTATTTAAATTGCAACCGTTACAGTTTAAAGACTCCAATCAGTTGTAAGATTTATTTAGGATTCCAGTGTCTTGAGGATTATCAGGAGTGGGGTATTAAGAGTTGCGTCAGTCGTGGAATTCTTCATAGTTTCAATTACAAGATACTATAAGATTTCAGTCAAAGGTTAAAAGATAGATGTTAGTTCCCGGGGTTCTAAACAGTTTTACCACCAAATGCTGTTCAAATTTCGCCACTGTTAGTACCCTGAAATTAGCATCGATTAGTCGTTTTCTTTTGCATTCTTAAACATAATTAAATACAGTCTTGGGTATACTTTAAGACCACCTTTTTTCATCCATAAATGTTTCATCTTTTGATCCCTGTAATTTCTTCAAACCAACAAAAACAATTTTTGGTATAGTCAATGGTCTTCATTGTTTTTCTATAAATTGA
This sequence comes from Neoitamus cyanurus, assembly GCA_947538895.1. Taxonomy (NCBI): domain Eukaryota; kingdom Metazoa; phylum Arthropoda; class Insecta; order Diptera; family Asilidae; genus Neoitamus; species Neoitamus cyanurus. The sequence continues at coordinate 11,117,061 of OX384544.1, read as the reverse complement.
TTATGTTCTGGCTAGAAGAATACGAGTAATTAAAAAAAATATCGTCGGGCATTCGCGTACAAGTATAAGATCACTAAGCCCGAACTACTGTCTTTTGTAATAATTGTAGAAAAAAGCAAATAATTATTATTTTCTACCGTTACATTCGTTGTTTTGCACAGCACTGGATTCGTCTAACGATATTGATAAATAATCACATTTCTTGCTAGCTCCTATTAAATTCAATATTATCGCCTTCAACGAGCAGCAAATGTCCTCAATCTCACACATGGCGGTATCGCCAGCTTCTTCGGAAACAAAATTTTCAAGGAGACAAAGCCTGTATTCTATTATAACATAGTTCGTCTTGAAGCAATTTTTTTCTGATCGTTAACCGATATATCGTCGCTGCGCGTGCAAAACCGCGGAAGAGCAGTTTGTTAATACCGCGTATGGGCTTTTGTACGATTTTGCAGGAGGTGAAAAGAACTGGATATACTGCTGCCAACTTCCGACACACAATTGTTCCGCGGTATTGTTTCAATGTCAAAATCCTTCATTATTGGCTAATTGAAAATGTGTCAAATCTACTACCAGCCTACTACGCGTTAAGCATTCACTAGCGCGATGTTTCAAATTTGCGCGTTTTCCTGTTACGCGGTATTAACAAACTGCTCTTCCGCGGTTTAGCACGCGCAGCGACGATATCGGTTACTATTCTCTAATCTATACGCCCTCTTGCCCTTCAACGCGGTTAAAATTAGACTCGTTTGTTTTTAAATTATAAAATTATGAATTGGACTAAAATGTTGAATGCCTTAGGCGAAATAAAAAATGAAGGTACTTACAGTACGTCTAAAATATTCTCCGATACCATAAGTCTTGTACATACTCGTGTAATGGTCGAGCCAGATCACGAACTAGTTATGTTTTATTTATTTAGTAATTGCAAATCCCTAATAAGTTCAGTGGGTGACTTCATTAACTTCTAAGTATTTTTTTCCCCGAAAACATACCGTAATGGTCGACCGAATGTTCAAGATTGCGCTTATGTTTATTGTTCCATCGAATCGCACAGTCCACTGGTGATTAGGACTTTGGTTTAATTTCACTATCGCGTTCACGTCGAGGTCACCGAAATATGTTCATAATATTTTTATAAAATATCGAGGGTTATCGGTTAATTAAACGATTGATCAAAGATAGAACAACTTTATTTTTCGATTTTTGCAATAGTCCAAAAACGTGTGAGTGATCGAGCAAATTTTTCTAGAGCAATTAACAACGGTCCATTATTTTAAATATTCAACTGTAGCAATGAACTTTAACATGTGATTAGGGAAGTACAATAACATTTGAAATGAATATTAATATTAAATGCTTGTTTTGTTAAAAAAAAAGGACAAAACACGACTACGCTTAACGATAGTACTTAGTTCTTCAGTTTAAGAAAATGATTTGATTTTTTAATTTATAATAAGATGAACCACGCTTGAGAAATCTTGTGTAGGTACCGACTAATTTTTTCAAGACCTGCAACTGTTGCGTTGGTTTTGTATAATAAAAAATTTGTAAATTTCTACGGAACCCTTGATACGCGAGCCTGTCTCGCACTTGACCAGAATTTTTAAGTTTATCATCCAAAGCTTTTCCAACACATCTGGAAGGTAATCTTTCCATGTTTTTATTAGTTTGCTTTCCATTTGGGGATATTTAAAATTCAATAGATCTTTTCGCCACACGAGATACGTAACAATTAGAGGGAATTCATGTCGGAAACGATCAAATCTTTAACCTAAATTTTTTATGTAAGTACAAAACACCGATATTTCCCAGTCCTTCCAACTTCAAAACAGTTTCATTTATTTATAGTTTAGGGTCGAATGATTTATTTGTTGTAACTCCATTAAATTGTTCAAGGTCAAATCAAGGTGGTCCGGCTCCTTTCTTTTAATATTTTTACCCTTACTAAGTGACAAGGGTCATGCGAATGACTTGCGATTTATTTTCATGTTAATGTTTGTTGACGCGGATAGATGGACTGTAGTAAATGTCTGTCTCTAATTCTGCTGCCACAAAATATTTCAAAGAACCATCCAGAGCGCGTTTAGACAAAAATGACTTATCTGAGTGGACAGAGTTCTTTAACCCCGATATTTGACCTAATTTAAATTTTTATCTTTGCGGCAGAAGAAACACACCAGAAACAAAAGACATTGTCCGACATTAAAGCCAATCTTTATTTCCTGGCCATAATACAAGGTTACATGGCTGTGAAAGCCCCTAATGAACACATATCACAAAGTCATGAAAATTTCGCATTCAGCTGGATAAAGTTAATTAGTTTCGATGATACGCAAACAATAAAGTCACGTCACTTTCCTCCACACCTCGTGTCAGGCTTTACTGCTCCCATCCAATTTACCTAGAGAATTTCTTCCCGCCTATCCCCCTCGAGATCATAAAGGCGACAATGTCCAGACTTCGATTTGTTTAAAGTACGGAACACATCTGCTCTCAGCATGGCACAATTTCTTAGGTCATTGGCCACCGCATCATCTTCTGTTAGCTGAAGTGGGACTGCTAGGGGGGAAATAGGAGCGCCGATCTATTTCTCGGTAGGCCAGAAATCATTAAGGAAATAATTTACGAGTCAACTCCGACAATGATGCTGCTGACACAGCTCATCACTTGACGCGGAATGTTTATTGAGAAAACAAACGAGCCCGATCGGAGCCAGCTGCTCAAGGCCAGCAATTTGAATATTTCAATTTTCTTTTATTAAAGAAAGCGACGCATCCCGTTAATTAGGCCAGCAACCGCAAATCGAGCCGATGGGGCATGCAAAGTAGCCCGGACCCTGAAAAGTTGATAATTCCTGACCCGCCGGTCATCGCAGTTTGCGGCTGTAACGCTGCAATTTTACGGCAAATTACAGTCATTGTGCTATCTGCGGAATCTCAAGTTCACTCCGAGTGCAAATGCTTTATTATAAAAATTTCAGGTTCTGCTGGGGACAGGGCAGCCGGTCCTACGAAAATTCCAGAGCTCGAGAAAATTTATTCACCGGTTCCTGGACGTACCTCTCGCGTTCGAGACGCTGGATAAGGGCAGCACGGAATATATCGAGTACATCTGAAAATATTCCGCGAAAAGGGACCAGCTCCACATGCTCAATTAGTGGGCGACCCGCAGTGTCCCCCCTGACAGAGCTCCACACATGAGAGGTGTTACCGAAGTCTTTTTGCTTTTTCATTTCGTTTTGTACATGCCGCTCTAGCGGCACCAGTGCAGCGATTTTTATGCATCTCCTCACGTTCAGTTCGGTTTTTCTGGTTTATTTATCCCGTCGCAGCAACCCATTAAGCCGCCCACAACCAGCGCGGAGGTACAGGCAAATACCTGAAGATGTTTGACGCCTTTCCTGGCCTAGCGGAGCACTTTTGTTTGTAAACAAGGGCGCACCACTGCACACTAGTTGGAGACCGTTCGAATAGGACCTGACCATTGGCTTAAAATAGGCATTTCCGCCAGGAAATCGCAAAAACATCCAATAAATAACTTAGGAGTTTCATGTAAACAAAAATTGATTTGTCAACTTGACAGCGGCTGGCTGCTCTGTGTACCATGAAAAATGTCAATCTCACACATCCTGAGCAAACTTACCGGAATTTCGGGAAAATTGCACCGGTTCCGCACCTAATTTATACACAAAACAATAGTACACTTGCAAAAATTCAATTTTTCACTATGCAAACCACTTCTAGCACTTAAAATTACACAAAACACACGAAAACCGCTCGCGAAACACCACTAGACGTACACATAAACGATAAGGGCCATCTTAATACTGAAGGTTCTGCAGAGCACTGCTTTATCGGCAAACCATCGATTGTCATTTTGAGAGTGGAACGTGTTTCACATTTCCACGGTGTTCTGTGGCGGTATGGTACTATGTGGAATTGGAGCGAATTTGAATGTTTTGGCGGTAAAATTTATTTAATTTTGTTTTCGCTGGTACTAAACGGTTTAGGATTAAAGCTAATGATATCACGGATCTGGATACCGTATATGCTACAGAAAAAAGTATAAAGGTTACAAAATAACTGGGAGTGAGAGCTCTATGCTAATCTTAATATTCCTTGATGCTTTGAAGCCGTGTCTGCTACTTACGGGTCTTCTCACCTAATTACAAAAGTTTGCTTCTTTCGAAATAATTAAACATAACGAAAAAAATAAACAAACGAAGCTCTTGCAAATATGTCGCAATTTTTATCCATCTGCGACATGTAAAAATAAACACGTAGCTTGCAAATTGTCACTGTAATATGTTCTCCATATTTTAGTGGGTCCTCGCAATTAATGAACATTGTTCCGAATAGTAACTTGGCATCTACCTTAATAATCTTTCTCTACCTAGGCATGTTGTACGTTGTACCTCTTTCGAAAGGCAACAGGATGGGTAAGGAAATAAAAATGAAAACGATATTGGTTACATGAATTTCAAAAAAAATTGAGAAAATAGTAAATTTTCGGATATTTTCGAGCATTTTTTTATGGTAGTAACTTCTTTTCCATCAGGTACTTGACCGGACATAAAATTAAAATTTTTCAAAGTGTTGCATGAAACTGCAGTAAAATACACAGCAGAAGATTTGAAATATAAATTAAGGCAATATGCGCTCGAGTTCGTAGATACAACGAACTTGGACTTTCAACAAACACACTCGTCTAATTCCGAGACCACCTTCTTTGATTTTGGTGATGAAACAAGCACAAGTAAATATTTTAAGCACCATCAGCTATTATTAACTGTTAAAAATTAGTTTAATTTTTTAACTCATAAAATAAAAGTTTTCAGTGGACTTTTTCGTTGTTCTCTACGTTTTATTTGTCAACTACGGAAATGAAAGTCAAGTCTACGTTGGTTTGTTTGTTTGTCGCGCTTTGACTCAAAAACTACTCTTTTGCTTTGATATTACACATTGATGAGTCTTATTTTTTGAGTTAGAAAATAAAAGTAATTTTTGTAAGTGTTATAAACTGAAGATTCGCTTAACTACTATTTGCGACATCTGTAATATTTACTTTTAGATCAAGTGTCCAATATACCTTTGGGCCGTGATACAGTTTCAAGAGAAATCAACCGTTATTGGATGGACACAGACGAGAGTTTGGAGTGTTTGCATCAGTATCCAATAATAAAAAAAGTATTTATAAAATACAACACTCCCATTCCATCATCTGCGCCTGTGGAAAGAATGTTTTCCTTTGCAGGAATAGTTAATGGTTATAGACGGCAGAACTTGTTTGACAAGAACTTCGAAAAATTAGTTTTAAGAAAAGCGAATTCAATTTTTTTTCTAAATGAAATAAAATGAATTTGAATAAAAACCCGACAGGCGTTGCCCTGCCGTTCGTTTCAGTTTTTCCGAATTTTCCAAATTTCCGGGCAGCTTTTCCAAATTTTTCTTTTCCTAAAAACCTTATTCGGATAAATACAAACATTTAAAATAAAACAGCTAAATCGGTCCAGAATATTCCAATTTTCCGGTGGATTTTCCAAAACTTTTCTTTCATACAAGGTTTGCACTACTACTAATCGTTTAGTGATACTGATCTCTGTAATTCATGTAGGAGAAAGTTATCGGTAGCTTTTAATGATGTCCTAAAGCGCAGGACAAGCTGACAATATTTAGCCCTGTTTTATGGTACTCTAACAACTTATTCACCTATCAAATTCTCACTTCACATTTACTTAATGCATCGCCTTCTTAAGTTGTTGCGCAAAATAGTGTACGTTCAAGTGTACGCCGGTGTATCTTAAATAAGTTTTAATTTTAAAATTGTTATCTAACCACCTGCTGCTGAACTGAAACATATAAACCTAAATATTCTATTTCCTAAGTTAGAAGTTAAATGGAAAGAAGGTCATTTCAGTATCTCCATAACGACCTACATCGTCTATTGAAAAAATAATGCAATGCACTTTCGTCGGGGATTTATGATCAGACTTTTAAAATTCAGTGAAGTTGGACTATTCTTTTATCCAGCTACCTTGGGAACATCTGTGCTACTCGTCCATTTGTGTTTCTGGAGAGGATTTGGTTATATTAAATTGTCGTGCGCCTAGTTGTTTCCTAGCGGAACGTACACTAAAATATTCGATTTTAATTCATACTCTAGGATTTGTGCGAAATGTGAGAAATGTGCAAAAATAAAGGAATTAGAAATAAATAAAGCAAATGTACAAAATGTCTTTTTGATATAAAAGCAGCCACATAACTTTTATAGAAGCTTATCAGACTAATGTACTGAATTTCAGAAACCCGTCACGGTTAATGTAATTTTTAAAAACAAGCTTTTATTTAAGTCAAATGTACTAAAAAGAAAAAAAGAAAATAATAATTACCACTTCAATTACCTGCCTACTTATGGCATCGTTCGAAGGTTGGAAATGTGCACAAAACTATAACTAGTTTTACTAAATTTAATTTTTGTGTCAATATCGATTACATTACATTAAAAGATTGTTGCGATTTAATATATGAGCATGCTGAGTTTTCATATCACCATATCATACCCATATCAAGGGAGTTGTGACGAAAAACGTGGTCCGCCATCTTGTAGCGTCCGCCATATTGGATTTAAAAGGATATTGGATATCCTATATCTCATTGTCACCGGACTTATGCACGTGCGCAAAATTTCAAATCTCTAGCTTAATCAGAACTAGTCGAAATTTTGATTGCAAGATTTGTAGCAGGCAGAGTTAGTTTTTATAATAAAAACTTGTAAAAATAGTACAGGCTTTTAAAGATCATGGGAGGTATGAACAAATATTTAATTTCAAAGGTTCCTACTGTCTTTTAAAATGCACAACCCTACAACTTATATACAGCCGACACATCAACGGGGGAGGACTTGTAAATCAAGAACCTATTTTAATATCATTCCTATTTATTTTTCTCTACACTAATCTTTCCTAAATGCAAGTATTGAGAGAAAACCGAACATTTAACCCGTAAAACCATAAAAATGCCTCCAGTATATCTCAAAAATTCTGGCAACTCGGTCGGGATAAACTTCCAGTGAATTTTCGCACACACCTCCACAAAAAAAAAATACCCTTACAACGTCCATGGGACAGAGCCACAGTGAAAACCACGTGTACCCCCGGAAAATGCCTTCATTCCAAAAGAGAGCCCTTTTTCCAGGAAAAAAAATCGATACATGAACATTCTACCCCGATGGCAGTACCCCGCATAAATTGTCCTGGCCCCGGCACAGGATGATTGCACACCACACACCACACCACCTCTCATGAAGCAATCCTTGATGTCGATGGTGTGGCCGGCCCATACAGACACCGGGCCTCCTCTGGACTTAATTTAAAATGCCCAGGAGGTGATGGAAAGGTCACAGGTTTTCTTTCCGCCCTTCGCCTCGTGGTGGTTTCGTTCCCTCCCAATTCGGCATGGTATCACCGGAAAACAGTCCTAAAAAAATTTTCGTCTTTTCGCTCCTTTTTAATTTATTCTTTATTTTTTTTTTTTTTTTTTGCGACAATAACCGAATATCCGGACACCCCACCCTTGTAGGTGGTTTAGGTAGAAAGGGCCGAGCGCGGTGGGGCGAAATGGTGGAGTGTTTGACTTGGAAAAGTTTTTGTCGCCATCCTCGATAATTTCTTACGTGTGTAGTTACTTCGGCCCCAAAAACGGGTGCCGGCGGGCTGCGCAAATATAAGAAGGGAAAACTCCTGTCGCGCGCGCGGAACAAATGAAAAAAGAAAAAAAAATGTGGAAAAAGGGAAAAACTTCTTTCTTGGTTGCTTGGCGCTTTCAAGGTTTGTGGCCAGTATTAAAATTTTAAAGAGGGAAATAATGAGAGAAAGTTTAATCACAGCTGGCGGCCGGGTACCCGGAAGACTGCTGAGTGAAAAATTAATCTGAGTCCCCGGGTACAGGAGAAGTGGTGTGCCACATTCTCCAGCATTCGGACAGCTGTAGAGTGTAGACGCGCTGGTACAGGGGTATAAGCTCTTCTTAGTCCTGGAGCATATCCCGGATAGGGCTGACGAGGGGATTCTGCCTTGTACGCGAACTACTGCTGACTTCTGGTGCTACTACTGCACCACTAAGCACGAGGAGAGATAGCCTGGAACGTAGCAGCAGCAGATTTCTTGGTTGGTTTCAAACTATCAAAAAGGACTCTTGTACCACCCCCACCCCTACCCATACCCTCACTGTGACGTCCTGGAGCGGGAGCGGGTAAAAGACAGCAGCAGATATTGCTGCCCCAGTAAGGTGCAAGTAATGCGAGGAGCATAGCCGTATTCTGCGGGGCACGTATGCTCCTCGAGATTCATATCTGGCACATGAAAACATATGGCTGGCGCGTGATTGTGATTGGAAATGCCGCAATAATTTATTTGCGCAAATAAAGGAGACCGCTGACTGTTACGCCGGGGACGAATGCAAATGAGCTAGTCAAATTGATATCTGCGATTGGCATTATGGATTATTTAGGAATATGTGCCGCCCTCTGCAGAATGCTGGGGAATTTTCCCAAAATCGAGTTTTTTATTATCAAAGATGTATTATTGATCGAAATTAAAAAAGGAGAGGTCCTAATTGGCTACCTTAAGGAACGCCAGAAGGGATTGTCACTACGTGGAAGAGTTTCAAGAAATTTAACACGTTCTGTTCAACCAGTCAAGAAAGATCGGTACTAGTTTAGAAAAATAGTTGGAAAGTGAAGAGCTCACACTTTATAAACAAAATCGGTGTAGACACAGTCAACCTGTTTTCCATCATCTAAGGCAGAGGTACAGAAGATAGAAAATTCTGGAAGATTTGTAATGGTAGATTATCACTTTATGAATCGAGCAATTTATCCGACTCATTTGACATATCTGAACTGAGGTTTGACTCACTCCGAAGAGGAGATGTCGAAAGAGAAGGTACAAGTACGTCATCCTTCGAAAACACCTCCCAACCCAAGCAATTGAAGGCAAGTTGAAGTGACCAACTAATCAGATGATAACACGGCTGTAAGCTCAAGCGCAGCTCCGTTGATGTCCGGGGAGTTACCTCGCCACTTTGCATTGTGTTGCATTGTGCTGCTTCGCAGAATTCGAAAATTTGAACTCGATATTTTGTAAGAGCAAAATATTATCTATCCGGACATCGGCATAAAACAATACGCAACATACAATAGGAAAATTTACCGTTTACAAAATGTCTGCTGACTGAATTTGCCTTTTACAAAATATTTCCGATATTTTTTTAATTTCGAATTTTGCGAAACAGCACAACACTAGCACAATTCAGCACAATTTTCATTTTTTATGTTTCCGAAAATGGCGGGGCTAACTAACCCTCGACATGCGTCCGTTGGTAGGTGGGACGAAATTTTGGAAGTCAAAATTTTAGATAGTTCACATAGACCGAGGAAGTAGCCCAAAAACGCAACTTCTCGTCGCGTCGGCCAGTTTTGGTCTCCACGACCTGAAAACTTGGTTTGCAATAACGCTGTTGTTTCGCGTGCAGTGTGGCAGGTCGCGCCATGCTGGTTGGTAAAAGAATGTCATTTACATATGTTGCACACCAAAATGAACACGGGACTAGTAAAATTTTCTAAATCCTTATGACCGCCACCAAATATGACTGAGTAAACATTTGACGGAATGGCAAACGAATCAAAATTCAAAGTCTTATTAAGGCACCCTTTAGCTTGAGAAAGGGAGCTTACGTCCAGATATTTGCTTTAAACAAACCGTCTAAAGACTTCAGGAAAGCAACAAAGCTGGTATAGTCCAAACAGCCGATAATTTTTATCGCAGCATAACTTTTACACTTCAGTGACCTTGTTATCCAAAATTAGATCAGAACATCTCAAATGCTTGAAAGAAAAAAGTCAGGACAAGGTATTTTCCAAGCAAAAATTTTAGGCAAGCTATAAAACAAGCCTTCGTCTGAAAAAAATTATATTTCCCAACCACGGGCATCACAAGGAATCCTCTATGGTAGGCGAAACTGCGAAAGTGTGCAATTCCAAGCGAACAATTTTGCGAAAAATAACATTCAACCTCGGAACTCGGAATCATCGTACACAGGGTAAGTACCCGACCGTACCATACACAGTGCTTCCCTGGCGAACTAAATTATTCATTGCCATCATACTTTTTCGGCCATCCCACCTTGAGGAGAACCAGCTATTATTTCTCCCATTCGAGTAATATCCCCCAATAAATCTCCTACCTGGAGGCCGTAAAGATGTGTGTGGGGCAGGGTGAACAAATCGATTACAACCAAAAGCCCAGGTCTGAAAGCCAAAGAGCAAATTACACTCATAAAGCGGAGATAATTGGGGGGATTCTTGAAGCCCCCCCCCCACTATCAAGAAATTATTAATGCCCCACAATTGAGCCCACAGTGTACCTGCCATTTGCATGGATGGGGATGTGCTGTGATACCCTGTACCCACAACGGTGGCCGCCTGCCGACTACGGTAGCTTCCCTCATTAGACATGTCAACAGAATTAGAGCCACCGATAGGGCCAAATGGGGCCAAACTAGAGGGTGGTAGTTTTTATGCTTGTCGGACAAAACCCCTGGGTACGCTGCTGGGTAACCAGCTCTTCTCTGGGGATCGGGTGGTACTTACACAAAAAAGTGGCTATCTGCTGTGTCAGCGTGTCCCTTTCATAGGGAAGGTATACGGTACCCACCCGAGGAGCAGTCTAGACCGGGAAGCCGAGCTAGGGCTTCTCAGTTGCCACTTATCACGACACGTTCACGCCACGACAGCTCCGCCACCACCCTTGAGAAAACTTCAAGTGAACAGTCCGTTGACTTTCGAGTAATTGCTACCCTTGAAATTGAAGTAATTCCGTTTCGACCTCCGTGGGGGGAATATGATTCTTTTGACCGTTCCCAATAGCCAGCGACATTCTGCGGCCCCAGCAGTGACCCCTTGCTGTGGCCCTTTGCTGTGTCCCTTCGCTCCACCTCGGGATGAGGAGCCCTTTTGTGTTACAAAAAGAAAACGAGGAAAAAGTATCGCCGGGCCGAAAATCCGGTTCAGTTGCGAGCATGTGTTGCGAACTTATTTGGTTTCCATATTAGCTCAGTTCGTTAAACACAGACATGTACGCCGGAGGACCTGTGATTCGGGAAGGAACAGGATAAGGGGGCGTGGGGGGGTTAGCCACCTCATCCGGGGCATTATGTTCTCAGCTGGACACATTCCTTGATTACATGCTTGGGGCTTTGTTTTAGGGGCGCTTTTGAAATAGGACTCCGCTTCTTTCATCTGACCATGATTGAAGGCAGAGAGCGCACACCTGATGGATCTAGGGGACACTGCCCCCACCGGGCAGGGGTCACCTACGGTACGCTACACATGGACGTGCGTTCCAGGGCAACCTGAGGACAGCTAGATAAATGCGGTTCGCCCCATGAAAAATTTATGACTTTGGGGAAATAATCAATTTATCTGACGTCAGATTTTCGGCTTTATAGTATCATATGTGGCCAGGATACCCGACCCGTCTACATGTGGACGGGATGGATGGTGGCGGCTCTGCAGGGCCGGAGACAGTGGTGCCAAAAAAATTTTATCTTTTGCATGAGTAGGGTGCAGGGTGAGGAATCGCTCAATAGGCGAAGTGCTGCCAACTTGTCGGCCTTTTTACCCGGAGCCGGAAGGTCTTTGATCCGAAAAAGAACTTCTGAAGGAGCTGCACAATGGGGACAGAAAGTCGCCGGGCCAAGCGGAAGAAGGGGTGGTTTGAGCGTTTTATTTGTACAAAAAAAATTTATCGGCATAATTTTCGACAAACCATCTCTGATCGAAAGGATTTTCTTGGGAAGAGAAAATCGCGGCCATTGAACTTCTGACGCCAAATTATCGCCCGATTGGGCCAGAAATGACTCGAACGGACGATGCGGATGCGGACATGGGACGTGGGAATAAAAGAAAAGATATCCTGGGAAAAATGGAACTCATTGGTGATCTTCGACCGGGGATGTGGGGGGAAAGCAATTTCCCAAGAAAAATTGAAGTGGCTGAGAGGAAATGGATGCCTTGCTGGCGCTAGCGGGACAGAGAGATTGAATAATTTAAGAGAGACTTATGAAGCGAGTACCCTCCGTCCGGAGAAGCTCGACGGGGATTACGATGGGAATCAATCGGTGTAAGGGACGGGACGGGCATAAAAGAGGGAAATTATTTGCTCAACTTAATTGGGAAACCGTTATTAATCAGCATAAAAGACTTGCAAGAGAAGTAAATCGAAGAAACTTTCAAGATAAGCTTTTGGAAAGTGGTCAATTAGCCCCAAGCCCCTCGGATATGAGCAGCAAACAACCGACGGGCTTCGACGAGTTGGGAAAATTAAATTTCCAGTGGTCGAAGGTGTGGGTGGTTAGGTTGGAAAATCTGAACTCTTAGAAATTGCAATTTTAGGTTCATGGGGCTATTTCCGATTAAAAGAAAAAAACTAATGAAAATTCTCCCATAAGCTTACTTCCGGAGCCGTAAAGTACCCGGAGGGACCTAACAGCTCAGTGGAAAGTTGCTGGACTATCACCTTGAGGCCCCCGGTTCGAGCCTGGCTCGGATAACGGAAGACAATACGGCACACGAACAGGACAATGGAATGCGCCTACACTAAGAGGACCCTCAACGCTGACCCAAGTAGAGAAAGAAAATATAATGAACTATAAAATTAGTATTCTTAGAATCAGTGATATTAAATGGCCTAGTAGTGGGGAAATTACTACAATAGAAGGAAACACACTGTTATATTCTGGCAATAGTAACAGTATAGATGGAGTTGGACTAATAATAGCCCGAACTCTCAAAAGAAGCCTAATGAGCTGGAGTCCACTATCAGACAGAACCATAACAGCCAGATAAATGGTCTTTCAATAAGGATGCTCGACTTTTAAATGTAAATAAAACAATCTGTGTACGAGATAACCACTCTATTTTTATTTTATTTAAAAGAATATTTTATGACATTAAGTATGGAATATAAAGTAGTTCAAATCTCCCTCGCGGCTTTGCTTAGTGGCACGTATTCGCGACGTCAAGTTTTCGATGACTTTGTCGCATAAATCTGGCTGAATTTGCTGGATGGCGTTCGTTATGTTGACTTTGAGGGTATCAATTATTTGCGGTTTTTTCGCATAGACCTGTGATTTAAGATAGTCCCAAAGGAAGAAGTCTAAGGGCGTTAAATCGCACGATCTCGGTGACTATTTCACGTCGCCCTCAAATCGTTTGTGCATAGTGTCTATCGTGGCGTGCACTGTGTGGCATGTAGCGCCGTACTGTTGGAACCATATATCCATATCATCCAGTCTAGGCCACAAGAAGTTTCTTATCATCGATCTGTAGCGATCATCGCTAAAAATTATTTTCGACGATGAACATATCTCGAACGGAGCGCTGATATTGATAGTAAAATTTGATGATTTGCACACGTTCCTCAACGCTATAATCTTCCATGGTAATTTTTCACGCACTACTGAACAATTTACAAATTAGACAATTGTTGCTTTCACAACATGATCGCTTTAATCTAAAACATTTCGCGCGTTCATAATAAAAGACCCTTTAGAAAATAGCGGTAAACATTGGGCGCAAATCAAACAAACAGCACGGAACAAAATTGGTTGGAGAGGTTATGTGTAAGCCCTATGGGAGTAAAAAAGAAGAAAAAAAGTGCCCCAAAGTGCGTGGCCTAAATAATTTTCGTTGCAAAAAGGGAAATTTTTGCGAGGAACACAAAATTCGCGCTCGCCTGGATGACGTAGGTACTGGGTAGTAAGTGCTTGTGAGCTGCTTTTAATTTTTGCCACAAAACGCTGGCAAATCCCTTAGACTTGCTCCACGAACACGTGAGGTTACATATGTGCACCTCAAGCATTTTTTTATTTTCTGCTTTGTTTACCGGAAACTACACCCACCCTTTATTAGCTCGCACCTGGTGGCAACTGGCAGATGCTCTGATCCTGTATTTGCGGCTTTGAGCAGGCTCGGTAGGGTGTAGGGAAGGCAAGTGATACCGGGTACGATCCGGGTTTAATGGAATTCCAGACCTTTTCCAAAAAAAAAAGAAGAAGAAAATATCCGAACTTAGCTGATTTTACATATTCCGACAGAGCAGGCAATTTTTCCGGGTTGTAGCGTAATTTCATAAAACATGGAAGCGCTTTTCCTGTCATTGTGTTCCGAAAGGAAGTTTTAATCTTTAAATTTTCCAAGAGACACACGACAGAAACGTACCAGCAGCACAGCATCTCAGAGTCCCGTCGTTACGGAGCGGCGCGGGGGCAGAGATGTGTCGCCCATCTAAATCTCTGTCTACATCATCTGCAACTTGACGACAACAGAGAGAGAAAAAAAAACAAATTTTATATAAATTTTTCAGCAAGGAGCACGTCGTGATAGCTGAAGAAGAGACGCGTTGGGCGAAGGACGAATTTCCTTAAGCCCACCGCACCGAGCATAAGGATGTCTCAACGACTCTCCTGTGTATATCGGGGAGTTATCCAGATTCATATTTCATGGCGGGAATTTATCAGTGCCTCCCTGGTACAGTATGTCTCGTTATCGGACGTGAAATGCACGCGCCTGGGGTAATCATATATGTAGCAGCTTGTCGAGTTGGGCACTCTGCAGTGAAATCACATTCAGCGAAAAAATTATTTAAATTCATCTCACTTTTTTATAAAAAAAAACTAAAATTTAAAAGTTAATAAATTTTCAGTTTAGCATGAAACACGGAATACGGCATGTTAATTATTCCCCAATGGACTAGTTTTTTAATTAAACTGCGACGTTTGGTATGGGTTTTGTACCATACGAAAGTCAGAACAAGCCTATCATTTTGCTTTCAAAATATTTAGTATGACACGTAGCACCGTCCTGTTGAAATCACACATTCTCTACATTAATGGTATCCAATTCCTTCCATAAAAAATTATTAATTATCATTCGATAACGGTCTTCATTCACAGTAACATACCTAATGGTTTTGAAAAAAAATATGAAAAACACTAAAGATACGCGTCTGCGTAGTGTTGTATCGAGCAGCAGCGCGCAACGAGAGGGACGAACATGGTGGACAGAACAACATACAAGTAGACGTGTTGTGACAGACGTCGTTGACAGTCACATTTTCACTACAAACTACTTTAAAAAAAAAATTATTTTTAACTTTTTAGTAGTTCAGTGTATAAATAGTAGTTGCGAGGTCGAAAATGCAGCGATGCCGTAGTACTGCACAATTCAGCGTAGTAGTTTCTGAAGCTGAATTGCGCAGTACTGTGACATCGGTGCGTTTTCGAGCTGGCCCTAGCTGACCTAACTCGGGCTTTTGAAATCAATTAGAACTGTTGAAGAATGAATAAATCTGCTTCATGCGCGTAGACGGAATGCATTTTACCCGCGGAAACCCACAATATTCCCGGGAACAAATTCGGATAACGAATTTAAAATCAGCGACCCAAAAACCTTTATATATTCATTTCCACGAAAATTCGTTATTAATTCATATATCTATTTTTGGAGATTCTGTTGATGATAAACGTAATAAATACAATAATTTAGGTATAACTCTCAATCAGTATAGTCAGGCAAATAATCATGAATAGACTTACGCTTGAGAAATCATCAAAAATTATCCACATTTACTATAAATATTGGTCGCAGGTCGGGAGATTTATAGACTACTTCGTGATTTTTAGAATCATTCATCCATCGAAAGTATGCAAATTTATCGATTCGTCGTCGGTCGCAGTAATTGGGACTAAACTACGTGGAAAATTTTGCGCAAAGATGTTGGTCTATACACCCATAAGATTCAGTTGGTATTTTACAAAATACAAAAGGACATTTCAATAAATAAAAATCTAGACCAGATCTAGCTGCTGAAATTTTAACACAAATACTCTCTACACTGTTGAAAATATCTGGGGCGGGCATGGGGAAAAACGTCAAGCATTTGTCGAACAAACCGCTTAAATTCTCCCCAATATTTCTGCCTAATTAATGTGTTAATTCAATAAAACCCGACCATGGCCCGTCCCCAAAAAATTCAAATCCGCAAAACAACACTTGAAACTTCGCGGGTCTATATACCCTTCCCCTTTGAATGGAAACATCACTTTAAAGCACACCCAGGAACTAATTTGCGTGCAGTGTCCCAAATAATTGAGTTAAGCCCGTCCCTACAATTTACCTAATCAATTGAACTCTTACCCTCCGCGCACTGGCAATCCCCGTTCGCCCCATACCACTTAGCCGATCGGCGCCCGGAGGAAGGCTAGATTAAAATTTTCCCTAATTTATTGAATTACGCGAAAAATATTACAAAATTTTCGCGAAAATTTAGATGAACGCGCACTCAATGGTGTTCGGGGTACTCTCCCTAAAACACACTAGGGACGTTTGGGTCATGCCATACACACACCATACCGCACCACGCCGTGCCGCGCCGTACCGTCGCACCGCGGACAAGTACTGGATTTGAGCAATTTCAGGATCAGACGGGCAATTTGTGTGCCCGTGTGGCCCCAGCCGGGAATAATTGGTTTAATAAAAGTTCCATAGAGGCACTCACTCTGGCAGGCATACACGTCTGGTGGATTCTGGGAAACCAGGGCCGAAGTGATATACCTGACATTTGTAAATTTCCTAAATTCAGTTTTCGGCAATGCAATTATTTCGAGCTGAGGGTGCATGCGGGTGCCCACGTGGGGCTGAATGAATGGAATGCCAGATGCACCGTCCGCTCCCCGTCCCCTCTGCAAGTCGGAAATGCTAAGAAGACTTTGGTTTTCACTCAAGGAATTCAAATATGAGATAAGTGGCATAGTGTCTGCCTGCCGGAAAGGGCAATTGCTTCAAATGTTTGAAGATGGAATTCGAGTGGAAGGTAAATTCGAATATTTCGAAGCATTTCTGGTGCCCGCATATACCCCATGCCTTCTGGGAGTGAGTCCGGAAAAATTTATTTGATGGTGGACCACAGAATTGGGGCAGAACTTCTAACAATTTGCTGTTAATTGAATGGCCGTAGTTAGGGATACTCGGGATGTCATTCGTTCCAGGAGCTGGAGGGGACGAAAAGCTGCTTCCCTACATAAAATTAAATCTTCAAAACACCTGTTCTTCTTTGATCCCTTTTCTGCCCCGAAGCCATATACCCGAGGCGTATAAATTCGCCAAAATTAGAAACAGCCACCCCTGGAGACCGCTTCCCGGGTTGACAGGGAGCGCTCTTCCACGCTCCCAATATATTTCCTTATTAATTCCAAACAAAGAGGCAACAATTTCTTCAATTTATCTTTTCGAAACTTTTAAGTAACTTCACAGGCGAAGGAGCAGCGCACAATTTTGCGAGAAAAAAAAAGAGGGCATCGGACGACGGGGATGACGACCCGGACGATCCGGGGGCTTGAGAGCACACCCTGTGACAGGGAAAGAATCCCAAATCCCAAAAAGTTCACCAGTCGAATTTTCCTATAAACATCGAAAACAGATTTTCTGCCGATGGTTCCCATGGAGGTGCTTGGTTGCCTATTTAAACTTTTTTTCCCCCGTTCCGGGAGTCAGGCGGCAGCGTCTGGACGTGGAAGTTTTAACTGGATGTCGACTCATATCCAGGTTATCCACCCCCGCCGCGCGCCATGTAGCTATACCCAGGCTGGGTATGTGCCTTGTTTTTGATTTTGTTAAATTTCGCCGGCATCCTGCCGACGTAGACTTCATACAAATCACTTCATAACTGTGAGCATTGCCTGGTAGGTATTTTCAGAATCAGAAGGGCGGCTATAGCTAGGCACGAGTGTATGGTATCCCTGCATAGTGTGCCAAAGGATCTGGTGAGCTGATGAGCCAGCAAACAACATCATCATCTCTTCCCAGGTGCGAGGGGGAGTACCTGGCGGCGGCGGCGGCAGCGGTGGTGACTCGTTCGTGTGTTGTGTTCCCTTCGGCTTGAATTAACGCAGGACTCCGCAACACAGCAGTCTGTAACTGTAGGGTGGTTGGGCTGCTCCCGGACCGGAGCCCAACAGTTCGCTCGGATGGAGGCCTTCAAAGGGAATGTCGGGCACATTTCGGGCTATTGTTCAGATGAAGATCTCGGGCACCGAGGCAAAATCGGAGGACTCCCCACTTAGTCGCGTTTTTATTTTTGTCCCTTTCGTCGGGTGACAACGACAACGACAACTCCGTTCGTCCTCAACATCCCCTAAGGGGGTGACCGAGGTGTTTTGAATTTGGCCCAGAGAAATCTAATTTTATCGTGGCGACGTGAGATTGTGTGCAACACAGCACGCAGCCACTGCCGCTTCAGGGTAAAGAAATTTAATTCGCTTACAACCAGCTTTCTCTCCCCAAGAGGTTAGAGGGACAGACGGATGGAAGGAAGGGCTGGGCAGGAGCTGAACTTCGTCCGCTTGTTTTCAGTGGTTATTCTCCCGTTGGAATTAAGCCCTCTTAGGCAACTTCCTTTTTCTTATTGTGCACCTTGCATCTCTGGTATTGTTTTCTGCCGCAACTGTGCGAAATTTTTCCTTTTGTCTTTGAAAACTTTCAGTTTTCCTTTCTTCCCTCCCTTTCGTTAAGTGCTAAGTTTCGGTAAAGTTTAAACAAAAATTTTCGTTTTTGCTGTGTCGCCTTTTGCGAAAATTTGGATAACTTGTTTGACTATGTTAAGAGGACAGTAGGTGGTTATTTCTTTTGTCTGCGGATGTTTACGGATTTTCAAGGTTTTTCGTTATTTAGTATTTAGAGGACTCAAAGTAGCTTTCGCAGGATTATTTACACTTTCCCTTGTTGTAAATTTTTTTTTTTGAGGGAAAGTCGAAATTTGCCGATAATTCAAGAAAACTAGCTGATGTGGTGTGATGTTTCACCCTATTAGAAAAATATGATTTCGGATGTTTCTATTTTCATTTGTCTACCTAAAATTGTTTAATCATTTGCAAATCCACAAAAATTCATAAGCAGCTTTCTGTATGAACGATCTCAGGCGGTTAATGTCAAGTACTCAAGCTTTATACCCCTTTCTTGTGGGCTATCTCAGGGCTCAATTCTTGGCACTTTATTATTTAGCCTGTAGGTATATAAATGCATATAAGAATACATACATTAATATTGTATTGAAGTGAACTTTCTCATGATAAGGTATGCATTAAAGTTAATTAGAAATGGAAGCGTGACAAAAAAAGTGAGACGGTCTCCTAAGCAAACTCTAGAACACATTTTCATGAAAGTTGGTATGGGGGAGTTTGGAGACGCTGATTCCGAATACGATGCCCAATTTAACAAATTCAAGATGGCGGCTTCATTATAGCAAACTCAAAACACTAAGTTTGCTTAGATTCGCATGGAAGTTGGTATGTGGTGATTTTAGGGTAGGTGGTCACTTTTTCCATTTTAAATGCACTTGCACACTTTTTCAATAAATTATTCATCAACTCTTCTTTGCATCGCTGAATATTTGCCTAATACGAAATGTCGATGGAAAATTGAAAAACTTGCGCACAATGGAATGAAAATTTCAGGGGAAAAAATAGAATGGAAAAAACTTTCCATGGAAAAAATGGAATGGCAATTTTTTCAAATTCAAAATGGAGGACTTAATCATCATTAATTACAGTGTTTTAAAAAAGCAGTTTCACTTCTAATGCGCTTCGCGACCACGTACCTCTCCTTTCTGTTTGGAAGTAAATTATTTTTTTTATATATTATGTGTATCTATTACTAACTGCCCTTTTGGCGAGGCAACAAGATGGGCAATTCAATAAAAATAAAAAACGATTGTATTAATTACATGAATTTCGGAGAAATTGTGGGAGAAACGTGAATTGAAGGAAATTTTAGAGAATTTTTCACTTTTTCGCAAGTTACTTTTACTGCAGTGATAAAGACCAATAAACACGATACATGATAAGATCAAAAATAAATAAATAAATTAATAATGCGCACCCCGAAAATGTTTCGACCCCAAAACTGGATGTAACCTATTAAATTCGCAAGCAATCCACATACTTACCAGAATCCAACTCGTCGGGAAAGTAAACTGCTTTTATGCACTTGTTTATTATTTTCGTAAGTGGATTACCTTTTATATTATGTAACTCAATCAAATCTTTTATGGAATGGATAGATGGAATTGCAATGGGCTCTCTACTTCTTCGTAACTTGCCGACACAATAAACCTGAAGTTTTCATTTAGTGGATTTTGTACAGTTGGTTGTAGCTTTTTCATCATCTCCTTCTGAACTCCCAATAATCCATCAAATACATTGCAAAATGATAGTTCAAATGCGATTCAATCTTCTCTACCTCTGGTATCTTCTTTTACTGATAGGTTTGTCTATTTCTCGTTTTTTTCTTTTATTTTTGTTGTCGTTGTCAAGCCTTCCAAAACTTTTTGAGTTCAATACCATTCCATTTTTGTCCTTACCTTTTAAGTTTTTGAAGAATCCATTCCTTTTTCTAATATTGGTCAGTGTATCTGAACTTGCACATTTAAGAAAAATCCGGGGTGAGAAATATAGGACAGTGTTAAAACCATGCAAAATTAAGAGCAGTAAGAAAACCCTAAAAACCTTACGACCGTACCTACAAGTCCATTGCCGAAGCTCACAATAATTCTCCCAATCATTTAATCCTTTTCTGGAAAAGTGTCAAGTATTCAGACTAAAAAAAGCGGTTATGTCAAAAAAAAATGCACAACAACCTGTACATCATATTTCCGAAAAATTGGCATCCCTGACCAACAAGATCATTCATAATAAACTGAAAACACCCAGAAAATATCACCAACAGCTCCCAAATTGATTGCTTCAATGAAGTGCTCTCCCATTTTAGCTTGGTCCCCATAATATATATCCCGGCTCCCGGCATTCTCTACCAGCGGAAGAACGGACGGGCAGTATACGGCAAAGACGAGAAAACATATTTTCCGGGTCAAATCATGGGAACGAAGAGAAAAAAAAAATTGTTCCGCTCGCGTCCCACAAAATCCTAATCGAGGTCACCAAACAAAACCGGGCTGTTGCCGCCCGTCCCCCTCCGCCAAAGCCACAACGCATTCACCCATCAGAGCCCATCAAGCCGTCATATACAATGGAGAGATTGTCCCTAAATGCGAAAAACCCCTTTTGCCTGGGAATTTCTTTTGAATTTATAAAATGAGTAAAACCCCATTTTTGGGGCGCCGAAAAACACAAAAATGTGCAAAAAAAAAACAGGAAAAGCTCGCCATCGCTGAACGAGCGGAAGGTTCATAAATCGTCCTTTTCAGCAATTTACGGAGCCAACGAGAAACAAAAGGCTGCCAGGCTACCCCCGAGGAAATTTATGAAATATCTCCCCCCGATAGGGTCAAATAGGGGAGCAGATAAATTTGTGAACCGAAAAGCTGCTTGAATTCAGCTTAATAATAAATCATCGATAAATTATTTATAAATAATATTCCCTGTTGCTGGGACTGAAGTGGGTCCTCCCCGCCGGGGCCACCTACTGCCGGACTCCTACCGTGGCTCAGCGGCATGCCCTGCGATGCCAGAACCTGCACTGCCCGGCTCAACACGGCCGGCGAGAGCGTCGAGTCCCCCCCGGCAGCCACAGTCAGCTGCGAGAGGATCTGGTTTCTTTGAAATTTCACTGATTTATATGCCCATACGAATTTGGCCCGGCGAACAATAGATGCCTCCGAGGATTTCGCCCCGGTAATTGCATAAATTTTCCGCTTATGGCTTACAGGTAATGTGCTCAGTCGGGGCGGAGCGATTTTGGAGTGTTTTACGAATTTATTCGATTTTGGCCAGCTTTATTGGCACGTCTGGTATGTTTAGAATATTTTCACTTTGGCCCTTTTTTCTGGCTCATTTTTTTGCACCTCAGATTTGTTCCTGGTTCGCTATATGGGCGAGAGAGCAGTCCAAGGTTATTTGATGGAAACCGAGTTTGAAGGTCGACCCAACTGGGAGTTGGATTGTTGTTATTTTTTTAACCGGAGGCTTTGCGCGTGGTGTTTTCGTTTTGAAAGTTCAGATTTCATGTTTAAAACTTGACAACATTTTGATGTTCATTCAATTTGATTTCAATTTGCTCTGATCCAATTAAGAGTGTCCAGAGCTTGATGGACGAATGTATTCATGGACGTTTGGGTCTGTCAGGTGCTCAAAAAAAAACTACGCACATTTTTAGAAGAAAAGGTCTGAATGTCCAGAATTCTGCCAAGCCTACGTCTTTTTAAGATTTGCCTTTTCATCATGGACACTGTTAAACAACGGCTAGTAAATATTCAGCTCTATTATGAGTGTTCATCGGGTAATAAATAATTAGCTAGGCGCTAGTAACAAGGTTAATAAAGGTATAGCCTCTGATCATAAAGTTTTCATCAGTAACTGAGCAAAGGCAGATTCTATAAAAATACGTATAACAGATCATATTGAATTCCAGAATTATTTTTTGTCAGAAACATTCACAGGCGAGCTCACAACAGTTCATCCAAGCTACATCGTGATCGGAATCGTTACCCGACAACGGAACGGTTATGTTTTTATCAGGCTATGTGTGTATGTATGTTTGTCCGGATGTTACGGCCTAGAGCCCTACTGGTTTAACCGATTTGGGTAAACGAGGGGTCGTTAGAATCGTTCTAATCCTCCGAGTGTCATTGGCTATATGTATTTATAACGTTACAAAAAAAAAAGAAAATGGCGGCCAACGGGAGTATGAATGTCTGACAATAGAAAACAAATTTCACTATAGTATATTGTGCAACAAGTGCGGTAAGTAGCCGATTGCGCACGCTGGCAGCAATAAACGCACGAGCGAAGCGAGTGCGTTTAGCTGCAGCGTAAGCAATCGGCTACGCACCGCCCGAGTTGCACATTCTATTTTTCCGCACTAGTGAGGCATGCGATCGTCGGAAGAGGGTGGTTAAGGAAGGGGCGTTGAGGGGGGGGGGGGGGGGGGGTGTGGGGGGCGGAGCCCCCCACAACAGACAAAATTATTATTTAAGCAATAATTACAACTATTTTTACATTTAAAAAAAATTTGAAATTAATTAATTTTTTTCGTATTCAAATATATAGAAAAATTAGAACAATTCTGTCATAGAACGTAGTTAAATAATACATTTTTAAGGTATGTATTATTTACGAACTGCATTTCCTTTCAAAATTGCGTAATTTATTTTGAATCTCCGGGTTTTATTTTAAAGCGGAGCCGGCCAAATTTCAAGTCATACAGAACAGCTACATAAACTTGTGTCATAAAGGATCCTTTTTTCAGTATCTCTCGGGTACCGATGGAAAAGAAAAAAAAAGTACCCTTACATATGTATCTTCTCATTGCGTTAATGAAGCGACCCAAAATGCACTCAGGTATACGGCTCCCATGAAGGTAAAGTTTGCATGCTCCGAGGGAAATGGAAAAAAAAGTACCCTTACGCTTACATACGCCACGGAGCCGAGTCTGACCTGCTCTGTTATAAAGATGCGTGTTTTATTTTCTGCAGCGTGTTTTTTTGACCGTCGAAAGCACGCAGTGGGAAATAAGCAACTTACCGCACGCAAAGGCGTGCGTTTTAGTGGTACTTATCCCTCATGCGTGCGGAAAAATATTATTAATATGGGTATCAAATAAAAGTGTTGGACAAGAACAATAAGGTGAACTATGTGACGTCATTCTAAATCTATCCAGTATGACGGATCCCCCAATATAACGGATTATCTCTTTCTTCACAACTTCCTATGGGTATCAAAAAGGGTTTGAAGAGCAGAATATAACAAATAAATGTGACGCCATTTTAAACCGAATATGGTGCACGTCCCAAAATGACGGATTACATTTTTCTTCAAAACCCCTTGATATGGGTATGAAGTTGAAGGGCTTGACGATCATAACATAGAAAAATATATACGTGTCGGCTTGAGAACCTCCTCTTATTTTCATCGGTTAAAAATTGCAGCAAAGGTCAAATACACGTCAAATAAGACCCATCTTTAAGGAAAATAATATTACTGAATAATATTCCACAGAATTCCTCTTAAAAGGTAACATAACAATACGTTCAGTTGAATACTAAAACGAAATGCTTGTCGAAGCGAAAAGACTTTCGGTGTATGTATTTGTGCACATATCTACAAATTTTGGCTCCCTACGTGCGGTATACTCGTAAATAAAATAAAGTTAGCGTAGCCAATTTTCACCATATTACGTACGCTAACAAATTGCAAATTTATCAATCATATTTTGCTAAACAAAATCGTTTCACTATCGCCAACATCCTGACAAATCTGTTAAGCCAAAAAGCACCAACAAAATACCGAAATAAAAATCTCTTCCCGCCATCGCGTGTCTTTTAGGAATTTTTCATTTTTTATTTCAAGGAAGCAGCATCCACTTGATTTGGTGATTGATTGCTTCTGGAACAAAGTGTATTGCAATTTCCATAAGTTAGTTGGCATGGGAGCAGCTCTACTCACCCGTTTTCTCTTTTCTCGCGGCAGAGCGTCAAAAATTTAAAAAGTGTCACAATAAATCATCCGCGAATAACTTGTCCTTTGTTCGGTGGATGCCCTTTTTTTGCCTTTTCTTCCCGCTCTTTTCTCTCCCTAGGACTTTTTAAGACTTTGGTGAAAAATGATGTTTCCATGTTAAAATCTTTGAAGCGTGTATATGAAAGGACATAGGGGCGAAAGAGAGAGGGAGATAAAAAATGAAATAAACTTTGTTTCAGTTTTAGTTTATTTACTCCCTAATGCCTGCCATCGCTCCCTCCTTTGCCGCACGAATGATTTACTAGACCTGAGACAATTTATGGAAATTTGAATTTTATTAATTGTGTGAAATTCGCATTTTTTTTACATCTTACTTAATTTGTGTTACATTTTTTAATGAATCCTTTACAAAGCTATTCACAAATATGATTGAGCACACAAAGGATAAATGCAAAGGGCAGGATCAGAAATATTTCCCTAATTCAAAAATTATGATTCATGCGTACGCAGCCGTAACTTCGATCTTTGGACTTTCTAGGCAAACTCAATTTTTGGAAACATTTTAGTCAGGTGATTTTTAATTTCGAAGGGTGTATCAACGCAAACTTAAGGGTGTATCAACGCGTTAATTAATGAGCACAACAATTTTTATTTAAGCAAATAGTTAGCACATAAAAAGCAGTTTTTCGTAGGGGACAGTGCTACCCTATTCATATGGGGTCATGCGTTTTGGTGGGCCAACTGAAGCTGACAGGCAAAGGTACATACACACATGCTCGGCTCACCACAACGCATGAATCCATAAGAATAACATTGTGCGCCTGATTTTCTGCACGTTTGCTGGCTGGTGCCGCATCGCAAGGTGAAAGCATTATAAATTTTGCGTCACACGTCCGAACTAAAGCTGCCGATCGGCAAGGCCGTATGGTAAAGCAGCTTTAGTGTGTATCATTCCGTCCGGCCTTACAAAGAGGCTAAAATCCGAATTGAACCCAAGCCGATCCAAGTGAATTCAGATCGACATTGTTCATCATAAACCACCACCAC
This sequence comes from Neoitamus cyanurus, assembly GCA_947538895.1. Taxonomy (NCBI): domain Eukaryota; kingdom Metazoa; phylum Arthropoda; class Insecta; order Diptera; family Asilidae; genus Neoitamus; species Neoitamus cyanurus. The sequence continues at coordinate 11,091,484 of OX384544.1, read as the reverse complement.
ATTCATTCACAACAACCCGACGACGCCGGCGAAATTTTCCATTCAGTCTTGCGAATCGGCATAGTGTGGACGCGGCTTAAGAAGCGTCTGGATATGTACTACTACAGTTATAGGGTTCAGATGGCAGAACCCTAGAGCAAATTTTTCAATTCAAGTTATTTGTTCCGACTGCGAGTACTTTATAGTTTTGTTGCTTTATATTATTTCGTAAAAATCTCTACAAATTGTTGTCTTGTTATCATCCGTGAAAAATGTATGGGAAAGTGTACGTAAAAATGCTGAAATTAATTTTATTCACCCACCACCCTTCTCTGCTGCTCTCCAACAAATTATCACTAATGAATCGTTGGATTCGTTCAAGTAGCACCCGTTGGAGAGTTCTTACAGAAATCCCCCACAATTTCTTATTTTTCCGAATAAATCCGCACATTTTACAAATTCGATCCATAGAAACCCGCAGTTTTGCAAGCTATCCCCAGATTACAGGAATTTTTTTTTTTCAAGGTAAAGAAATTCTGCATAACAAGGAACCTACAGATCCCAATTCCCAAGAGAAAAAATATAAAAAAACAAATAGGGTAAATAAATCGAAAAAAGCGCTCTTTCGGGTGACGACACAAGTTCCCGTTTTCTACCGAATAATTTTTACAAAAAAAAAAAGACATACAAAGCTGACCCCATTGCGAGTACAAAAGAAAATTTTTCCAATTGACCAATCCTCAAATACCTGCCGAAGAAGAAAAAAACACAAACAATTGGCGGGCGCACACACATCCATCCCGGGCCAGGTAGGCATAGGCAGCACCGGGGCCGATCCAATTCAAATAATTCAAATAGTGTCCTGCAAGGCGGAAACATTTATTGAAATCTCAAACGATCATACCTGTCTCTACCTGCCTCTGTTCGGCCACAGAATGGAGGAATGCTGGTGTGAGGGGGGCTACGAAGCGTGCGGGGTGTGCATGTTTTTCATGTTTTTCGACATTAGCAATTTCCCGGGCAAAAGGAAGTTGGACATCGAAGAGCGTTCAAGAGCAAGAAATAATTAACGCTGGCCTTTCGAGTACATGCTAATGCACGTGTACCTGAGTGGTGGGTGGATGGGCGGGTGGTCGTTTAAAGCATTTTAGATCGTCGGAGGGGAGTGTCGAGTAACACCCTCCGGGCTGAAGTCAAATTAAAGGGGCATAAATCATCATTTCTGTCAGGTAAACAACAATTGAATGGCTTCGCTGTGGAGCCCCGCAAGAGTGAGAACTGTGGTCCAGGACTTCTTAAAGTTCTCCTAGCTTACACAACAAAGTTCTAACACCTGCTTCCGCGACTACAGCGGTGCTTTGTAATTAATTCAAATGCGCAGGGCACTAACAATAATAAAGCAATTGGGGTTGCGAAAATTTGGTAATGTTATTGTTACCCCCTCGCGCTCTAGGGCGAGGAGGCCACCCCCACGAAGGAGCCTAGCTCCACGTAATCACGCTGGAGATAAACCTATTCGCAAGGGAGGCCCTACAAAGGGCTTGTGTGCTTACCTGTGTGTATCAGAGGCAGTGGTGCTCAGAATACGCCCTTTCACAATTATTTCGCTCCTCAGTTCAGTTCAACGTTTCAAAATCCATTACAGCAGTGCTCCAAGGTGCGAGCAGCAGTTACTGGGCCTTACACCTGTATACAAGGAGGAGGACGGGATTCCTCAGTTATCCTTCCAGAAGAGTTGTGAAACACGAAAACAACCACACCGCAAAAACTAACTCACCTTTCTTCAAATATTTCTGATAACTTCCTTGAGGGCTTTGTGCCACTCAAAACACCCAACAACAAAAAATCAAACACAACAACAACAGGCCGCACACACAAATTATCGCCTCGCCAAAGGTGCGCTACTGCTTTCTTTCCGAAGGGGGTGTGCGGGGAATCCCCGACACGAATCAGATGGTGCACCTGAATGCCGCACTATTATCAACACTCTATTAATTCCAGATGGGGTACCGAGTACTCTACGCTATGTGGACACTGTTGGCCGGCTGTGTGGTGGAGGTGCCAGGACACCCGACACTTTACAGGCCCCAAATTGGATTCCCTTCGGGTTCACCAGCAATTTCCGGTGGTATGGGCACTTAATCAAACACTGAAAGAAATCGCTTCCTGTTTAAGGAGTCAGCTGAGGACTATATAGGTACCGAACGGGAGCCTACCGACGACTGAGCTTTCTCCATTCCGTCCCTCAGATGGGACACACAATCCTCCACGAGGTTTTTGTTTGAGCATGAAAAGCTCTGACACTTTTCCAGCAAGTATTCCACAAAATCTGTTGGAAGACAAGGCTTCGAACTTTCGATAGGCAGAAAAAAGTTTCCTTCCAGGAACCTCCATGAACGCTTGCAACAGGTGGTCCTTGTGAGCGAGCGCTAGAGAAAGCTCCTAACCGTGAGAAATGTCCCGGAGAGGAAAGGAGCTTTGATTTATGTTAATTGACATCCGTATTGGTCCTTAACTGACTAATGTCCTCCCCCATAAAGGAACAGTTTTAAGGTCCTTGCGGTGCGGGGGAGCCAGGACAAAATTGGTAACCCGAGGGGGGTGCGGTGGAGACAGGGTGGGTGCCGGCCCGAAACATGACCTTTTTACGACTTTTTCGAGGTTTCTTATCGACCGAACCTACGGACTTGATGTCTGTTTTATGTGTACCTGAGTGGACTTCGATTTGCTCCTCATTTCCTTTTCGCTACTTCGTAGATTTTTTTTTCTTTTTAAGGTTTAGGCATTTTTCTGACGTCCTTGCGCCTTGTTTTTTTTTACTTTTTCCCATGTTGCCTGGAATTTTTTGTAGAATTTACGGTATTTTATGGGACTCAACTCTTGTGACACATTTTTGTGTTCTTTTTTTCTTCTTCTGTGAGCGATTTAGTCTGCTTAGGATGGAGATGTATGTCCAGCTGACGTGCTCTGGGGATTAAGTTGGGGCCAGCCGCAATTCAACTTTTTTTTTTTTGTGTAAGGGTAAAGGAAAGGATTTCATGGCGAAGGCCCTGTAATACATTGCCTGGTGCTTCATCAAGGAAATATGACGGTTCTTTTTACCAGGGTCAGATTTGTCTTTTTAATGACCTGACCCACCTAGTGGATAAAAATTCTTTTAGAGAGCACGTACAACCTCTCGAGGGACTTTAAGTGTATAACCTGTTCCATGAATTGTTAAGATGTAGGGAAATTTCACGTAAATTGGAATAAAAAACTTCTCATTCCAACCAAAAAAATATTTTTAAATATATTTTTGCTCAAATTTAGTGAAGGCATGTTGTGTTCATTCAAAATTGCGGCCCCAATATGTTTTATTATTATTAATTCAAACGTTTTTCAAATATTCATGACAGTTAGTACATGGGTTTTTGGACTTGCTGATTTAACATATGGTGTCAGAAGTGGAGTCGTTTCCGGTTGGTCTGTCACGGCTTCCTGACTTTTGGAAAGGCCTAGACATGTGGTTCTTTGTACTCTGCCCACTTTTATTACATTGCATTATTTTATTTAGAGAGGGCAAATATACAAGCGATCCGTAGGTGAAGATAGGACTTATCACAACTATATACATCCACCACGCCATCTTTGGTAGAAGCCTCCATCTCCTTTCGATGGCTTTTTTAAAAGCGAAGAAGGTTATACAGGTTTTCCTGATTCGCTCATCTATATTCCGCTTCCAGTTAAGTTTAAGATCAAGGACTACTCCTAGATACTTTCCACAGTAGGATAAAGTCAGTACTTGTCCATGTATTCAAGGCTCTCTGCACAATATCACTAATCCCGGAGAGATCCATACTAGAAACCAAGATAACTAGATCGTCTGCATAAGCGACCACTTTAAATCTGTCTTTTACTGGAGAGGATTTTGTCCATTACCAACAGCGAGAGAAGGGATGAAATTACTCCTCCCTTAAGAGTTTCTCTACTCACAAATTTGGTCATGCTGCTATTTCCCAGGTCCAACTGTATTATCCTAGTTCTTAGCATGCTAACTATACAGTGGCTAAGAGACTAACTGTCATCTAACTGAAAAATACAAAATTAATTAAATATAGCACACACAGCACATATTTACATGCAAAGCAGCTCTCTAACATCAGATGGTAAAAAGGAAAATCGAAAGTCTATAGTTATATAGATAACAATTTTAAAAGAGTTGCGCAATTTTGATGAGTTTATGCTGTTCACTAATGCAATTTCCGTGCAAATGATTAAAAATATAGGCAAATATATTATAAGCAATTTAAAAAAGGGAATGCCATCAGTTTTTTGATGAGACTATGACCGCTTCACAACGTTGGATGCTTATCGACGAACCTCAAGAAAAAAAATAATTAAATAGAATCACTTTAACCTCAAAATTATTGGATTATGTAGTAATGGTACGACCACCTTAACTAATTTTAATTCTCTTGTTCCCTGACAATTTATATGTTTAAGAAAAGTAAACATAATCTAGATTCTAGACATATTCGCCAGGTAACTGCCCACGAATGAGTGCTCTACCTACTTAACCATCATTCCCATCATCTTACATTCCTCCATACCACGGTATCCTGTGCATGACGATAAGAAGCATAAGCCGCCACGTTGTCTATGTCTTCCTGTAAAAATTAGTTTGCATTGCGTACTAATAGTCTTGGTACTCCCGACGTTGCGGCGCGGCCATATAGAGGAGCCAGACTTAATGGAAGATAAAAGCCAGATATAACACGCCTTTCATGCGACTTGAAAGCGGTAATTGCTCATTCTGCAAAACACACGATTGCCGGGCTGCATACCTTTCGCAGGATAACCATTTATGCCGCCCTTAAAAGCCCCAGCATGGCACAGCAGTTCGGGCGAAGTGCCCGTCTTTTGTAGCGCAGCCAAGCACGTGGAATCCTCCGGAATAGACCTTTAAAAAGCTAATGAATACCCCGTAAAGGTGTTATCCTTGCGCCCAGGACCATTCGCCCCGTCGAACAAATTGTAAGTGGGGCCCAGATGGAAGAGAGAGCCCGGGCGGCTTTCGTGTAGTCAATTGACTACGAATGGGGGGCCCCCCCGGGATCTGGCCAGGGTAATGCAGAGAGGCATTCCAATTGGCCCTTTATCGTTATTAACCTTAAAAGGTTCAAAATGTAATTCCGCCGTGAAAAGACAGAGAATTCGCAATCAAATCACGTTCCGAACAAGGGCACCCATTCAAACAGCTTAACTTGAAGTGTGTTGCTGCACACACATTCCGGGCATTCATTTCGCCTCCCCCCGGGGCCGGAAAAAGGCAAGTTTGCGGATCGTTGTCACTTTCACGATTCGCAAAAATATCAAAAGCGAAAAAATGAATGTCCCCCCCTATAACAGCCTACCCATCCAGCATATTCGCGCTGGCTGGCTTAAGGGTATCAGTGGTATTAGTGGGTAACGGGGAGTATTTGAAACCGCCCTAAAACGTCTTTTCAATGCGAGATTCACTCAATTGAAGGTATTCTGACAAAGCCCCTTACGGACAGCAGGGCTCCCCAGCTGGTTATGGGTGCGGACGGAACCCCTGGCCTCCCGGCCCACCCAAGCCAACCAGGGATCTCGGAGTATCGGTTAACTTCGATTGAATTTGTATTGCCAATTTTCGATAGATTGTCAGGCGTTGTCGCCCAGTAATGGATTGGCCCTGATGTGTGCGGAGATGTTAATTTTTTGATAAGGATTAGTCCTTGGCTGGAACATTTCTCGAGGTTGTCGCAGGGAACACGCAGGACGTGTACGTGTACAGCAACCGATAAAAATTGCAAATGAAAATTCTAAGGGCGAACGATCGACCGTCTGCACACACCCGACCAACCGAAAATTGGATTTTAGCTAAATTCCCGCACTCTGAATAGCTGAGGACGTGCGCCTCCCGTTTTCGGGATGAAGCCAACAATGCATGCTGGCACTCGGTGACAGGGGGCGGGTGTAAGAGCACTTTTGACCAAAACTGGGCCAAAATGTGTTCTCAGGATGTGTACAACCACCCTCCCCCCCACACCGGAGAATGTACCGTACTTCCTGACAGTAAAATGAAAATAAATTGACACTAGAGGATCATGGCAATCTCGGACGGGCATCGGAAGAATTCCTTTCCTCCGTTTTTCGCATAACGATGCCATAGAGAGTGGAACGGGTCAACAAACCCACTCCTCGGAAATACCAAAGTATGGAAATGACACATCCTTGTGTCCTTGACTGGTTGCCTCCTTTTTGAGCAAATTAAATGTGACGTGGCAGTCATTATTTTTCAGATGCCTTGAACTTAATGATTTATTTGGACGAGGCCCTTCGCCCTAATGGAGCAGCAATTTTCTGAAGGATAGACGTACACTTGAGATTAATGTGGCCAGCGCCCGGTTATGGCTTTGTTTTATGAAGCTACAGCCAGCTACCATCATAAGGGGTTTCGCAGCAGCTCCTTTTCAGCTCTTTTGTGTCTTGAACTTAAGGACAAAGCCTTCATTATGAGCATACAGCTCTGAAGCTAGTGTACTCAGATAAGGTAAGGTGGGGCCAATGAAAGATTAAGTTCTGGAGGGAATGCCCGTAGATTTATGCTCTTTTGCCTGCATGGAAACTGAAGGTGCTTCGGGTAGAGCAGTTCCAACATTTAATTTTCAGTACCTATCCATTTTCCAGTCTCCTTGATAGTCGCTTGCTCCTGTGATAGATACTTGCCTCTAGATACTTAAATACCTCTTTCACTCTAAATGATCTGTTAAAAATTCTTACATCTCACTAATGTAAAATTTTAAGTACTTATAATAATTTTCGTCCATTAGAACGCTTTTGGGACCCCATAAAATTTTAACTCTTGCGAATCTCTAATAGTTTGAGCGCTTGTATTGTAAAACATTTCCTCCACAAATACTCGCCATCATCAACAGAAGTAATAGACATAAAAAGTGTATGAAGAAATATAGCAAAGAACGATTGGGAGTAATTGGGACCCGTTCAGAAACGTCTCGATTTTCGTATATTTTTAAGTAACCTCCCTGCTAGAAAGAATTATTTCAAGTCTTTCAAAAATTAATAAAAGGTGGACTAATGCAACAATTTTGGATCGTAAAGAATTTAAACTAAATGGAATTTTAATTTTCACACACTTTTTTATAGGGTCCTCTATTAACAAGTTTCTGGTCTTGTTTCAAGAAAAGATGTAGATGTAGATTATCATGAGGCGGGTAGATCACCCTGTACTTAGACTGAAGGTCCATTGTACAAACCTCGAGAAGAGAGACTGACATCTGAGTTAATCTCGGTGGCCATATTGAGCCGTTAGACGACCAGTTCTTCTAACAAAGCTCAAGATGGTGGGCAGCGTGAGTTTATGTAGATCCTTGGGATCTACCTGATAGTTCCCGAATAAAGCGGTTCTGGCACTGTTGTAGAACGGACATGCACATAAAAGATGAGCAATCGTCTCGTCTTCCAACTCGCATCCGCAAAGCGGCGAATCCGCTATTCGTATTGTATGAAGATGCTTGTTCAGCCTGCAATGGCCTGTAATAATGGCCATTGCTTGGCTCAACTGGCATCTACTGAAGTTGAGTAGATGTCTGCCGAGGCCTGGGTCGACCCTATGCAAGAACATCTTAGACTGTCTACAATCCAGTCTAGCGGCCCACCTCTCATTGTGCTCAGAGCGGACCCAGTCCTCCACCGAGCGACTGATGAGAGATGGTGCAACACCCACGTAGGGTTCTGGTCCTATAAAGGTAGAGCAGGCCCCTTCTTTAGCCAATCTGTCCGCAGTTTCATTGCCTGCTATATTACAGTGGCCAGGGACCCAGATTATTGAGACTTGATTGGAAGTCGCAATAAGATCAAGCGAGTGACGACACTCACTGAGAAGCTTAGACGAAACTATGTATGAGTCGAGTGCTTTAAGAGCTGCTTGACTGTCAGAGAAAATAAAAATATTTCTCCCACTCAGTTTCCTCTTCAGAATCTCTTGTACACAGATCAAGATACCAAGAACTTCCGCCTGGAAAACGGAGACGAATCTGCCTAGCGAGCGGGAGATGTACACATCTTCACTCAGACCGTACACTCCGACTCCAGCTAGACCCTCTGCAAGGGATCCGTTCGTGAACCACGCAGAGCTGGCATCCGACACTATGTTTCCGAGATAGTCCTCATCCCACTCTGTTCTGGAGGGAATGGATACAACATACCGTTTCAAGAAAAACTTGCTCCGAGTGTTTCTAGTTTGTTTTAAAATTTTTAATAGCTAGATATGTTTGGTCATAAAAAAACATGCAGAATTGAGGTGTCCCCTTTTCGGTTTGCTATAAAATCCTACTGAGAAAGCTCTCTAATAACTTTAGCTTCACCAATAATGCATTGAAAATGATATCAGACTTTCTTTACCACTGTTCACAGAGAGTTCTGATAGACAAGGACCACTACTCCAACAGTGTGTCACTGAATCGTGGCGTTCCTCAAGGATCTATTCTCGGTCCACTATTGTTCAATATATTTATCAACGATTTATCTCAAGTACTACAAGACGATTGCATTCACATGTTTGTGGATGACATTTAAATATATCTTGATAGGCCTATTGGACTCATAGACAACAGCGTTTCCACAATAATCGTCGAAATACAAAGAATCAATCAATGGTCACTCCATAATGAATTAAACCCTTCTAAATGTTAGTGTGTCGCGTTTTTTTGCTTAATTGTTGATCCATTTAGGACGGAACTTGGGAGCTATCCTTAACTGAAAGATGACCTGCTACGAGTAAGATATATTTAGCATTGCGGCGATTATGGCTTTCTGCGGGCGTAACAACCTTTTATGCTTCTCTTCTCAGCTAGAGGATTAACACACAATATCACCTTTCAAGATTTGAAACCTCAGTACTCGAATCGTCTTACACTGTCCAGTGCATTCGACACTGGCATAGGTTACCGCTCGGCGTTCAGCGTTCGTTTACGTCAAAAAATTGTTAGCCGACATATTGAGGTTTAAAATGTCGATAGCAGATTTTAAATCAGCGTCTCCAAAAACCTCTATGTATACACGCAAATCCATTAAAGTTGGGGATTTCCCGTCGCAATATAGGATCGGCCATTTTTAATTTAAATTCCAATAATTCATGGCACATTCACGATCAACGACCCGAAAACTCCTCTATATACACGAAAAACCGTTCCCTACCGCGAACCTACTCCGTGAAAATAATAAATAATACTGGTGTCATCAACCTCAGCTAAGGTTTTAAGCTTCATAGCGATATAAAGATATTGCAAGTATTATTTACAGTTTTCGCGTTATTTGTGTTGTAGCCCCCCCCAGCACATCATTTCATCCGCCAATAGAGCTGAAAAAATTGATTTTATTGGAACACTTCAACAAGAAAGTCATCCCTTTCATGCGGTTTCCCATGACTTCTGGTTACCCGCACAACTGACCTCTTTACGTTTACATCGTTATCACTTCTTCGTCGACAGGAAGTTCTCTACCCGGCCTCCGCCACTAAACAACTTGTACAAGTTTCCGATGGAACACTTCTCCAAAAAAGCCCCTACAATGATCCCAGCCCGGAACTTTTCTTCAGGTCGTTCGTTACGGGCATAGTGGTGGTATACATACTCGTATCTCCTGGAGATTGCCATTGACTGTGGAGTCCAAAGTTCGCCGACAAAAATTCATAATAATTTGGCATCGGTTGTACGATTATGGCCAGGGCTGAGCATGGACAGATCTCGGGTTGGGGCGTCTTTTGTAACTCCATGTGATATAACTTGGCAGTTTCCGGCTTAACTATTTGAGAAGCTGAGGCCTCGGCCTTGTGTTCCCGCCGGCACGACCCAATTCCGGGCGGAGCCTAACCGGCCCCGAGGAGATGATGTCGAGATTGTCTGTTTGAACTTCACTTTACCCCGATTCTAATTTGTAAGCTCCCCCGCCCCCTTCCGTTTACAGTACGGTAACCGCTTGCCTGAGATATTGGGGTTATTGTAAGAGAGTACAGCGGGGCTGCACCCCTTTATGAAGTTGTAAAAAAACAACAGCAGAGGGCAGGAAGGGTAACAAAGGCAGCAGTGCCAGCAAAAAAATGTGAAAAATGAGAAAAGAAAAGAAAACAAAGGAAGAAGTGGAGGAAAATGAGGAAAATAGGAGGAGAGCAGGCGAAATAAAGCGGCCGGGATGTACATATATTTCGAGTGTTTGCCGAGTCTACAAGGTCCTTCTGGATGGTTTGTTTATAGGAATCAGGTAATGTTACACAGCCTGAAATGAGTCCTTGCTTGCGCGGTAGGGCCGTTATGCGCTCCATCTCGCCGCGTCCTGGATTTATTGCGACTTAGGGTAGCTCGTAATAATTTAACTCGAAATATTCGCTATCCTCGCAAGTGCTTCGGCTGAGCTGGGTGGGTACCCGTGAATCCCGACGAGGATCCCTTCTTCTCCCTTTGGTGGAGAAATTACGCTGTGGGCGCATGGATGGATGGATTTTAGGTCATGTTTCAATTATTTAACCAGATGGTCATTTTGGGGCAATCCCTTATTTTTATTTTTCAAGAAAAAAAAAATAAGGTAATTTTCCAACTTAAGGAGGAGATGCATGAATGAGAGCAATTATTCAGCGGCACGGCCTCGCGCAATTTTCTCTTCGGGAGCACTAAATCTTCCTGGAGCGCATAAGAAGTTAAATTTCCCTGGCAAGCCGAGAGTTATAACGATGGCGGGAATTTATGGCTTCTTATTATTTTAATTTGCCCCGCTTTCATCATCTTTCGCAAGACATAATGTTTATTGGTTGCTGCTGCAGGCGCTTCAGATTTATCTCGGTGCCTGTTAATTGGAGAGATGAGATTTCAGGATTTCAGGATTTAGGGAGTGTAAGGTAGGGGTGTACGAATAATGTTCGGATCAACTGGAATGATTTATTCGTTTAGAATCGATTGAATATTCGAAAATGTAAAATGGTGGGAATAAGTTGAAAAAATAGTGGAAACAGTAGATAATTGAAAATGTTGAAATGAATCATTTGATTTGATATGTAGAAGGAGAGAAATGTACAAATTAAAAAATAGTGAGTAGGAAATGAGTGAGAAGAAGAAGAAATACAGGAAAAGAGAGAAAAGAACGAGAGGAATGGACCAGAGAAGCAGAAAAGTTAAAATCGTAATCGGCTAATGTGAGCACATGCTGGCTTGATGACCAAACTGCTGACATTTATAGCATCTTGCTAAATTTACATGCTCTTTGATATAATGTCGTCAAAATCATGACAAATAGAGAATTGCAGTAGAGATCTTTTATATTTACACGTTACAGAGAAGAGCAGCTGTAGTTTGAAATTATTCCTGTTTTTGAGCGACAGACTCTATCTTATCAAATTACATAAAGGCCAGTATCAGCATCTTAACAAAAACTCCCGGCATGTATACAAAAGGACATTTCCCTTTGTTATTTGGAAATCTAATTTGCAATTTCCTTTCTGTGAAAACAACATTTTCCAGGAGAATTGAATTAATCGCGTTCGCCTTATTTTCCTGACTATTTGGTGCTATCCACGTAAAGCTAAATTCCAGCCGATGAGATGGCTTAAAAGTTCCTTTTAAGATATTCTTATTGCATTACTGCTCTCCATAATGCACCTACCGTTGGATGTACAATGAGTGCAACGACTAAGAGCACTCCGCACATTTAAGGTCAGGCGAAGAAAGCAGCCAAAATTGCCTTAAGTACTCGTATACGAGTCCCCTGCCGCTGGGTGTAGGTGTATTGGGGAGCAGTTTAATCCATAGCGTTAATAAAGGCAAGGAGCTCAATTTTGCTAATTCAATTAAAGCAGCTCTTCCTTATCTCCAGTTTTGTTCAAATTAGTGGCCAAATAAAAAGCCTTCCATTGCCACTACCCTGCGAAACACGACAGCGACGACGCCACGGGCACCACAAAACGACTCATACCCTGGAGTGTGGGATGGAGTGGAGGCAGCTCCTTATTAGTTGCCCCGGATAAGTTAAATGTGCCTGAGCCAAGTTGGCTGGTAAATACGAAATGAAATAGAATTATTCAATGGCATCCAGTGCTCGCCAGGTGGCTGGCGAACCCTTTTTGTCCCTCTGCCGCAGATACGATCAGATTTAGAGAACAATCGTTTGATTAATAGTGGCTCAAGCTTATGACGCTTCGCTGGTCCCGCAATCCTTTTTGCTCAAATACGAATTATCCCAGGATTATTGAGCACAACGTCTAGCAGGGTGGTTGGATGCTCCGACAATGGCGCGATTATTACACCGGATTTCTTGCCCACACCCCCGTCCGTGGATAATGGCTGGAGCGGGGTGTTGGAGCCAGAAAAAATAATAATTGCGCCAGCGAGTGGGCTACATTGATTGATGGCTATTTATTTATCGAATCACCATCCAGCTGGTGGCCGCTTTAATCAAGCCAAAGTGACGAGGGATTTCTTCTAATTAGCACATCGCCGTCGATGTCTGGCGATTGGTGAGGGGAGGGTGCACACATGTGAACTCCCCCTTAGTTGGCCTATGGCACACGACGAATCGCTTGCGGTGAGATACTCCAAAGTGAAATGTGTTCTGCGGTCCATTTCGCCATTCTCTAGCTGCCCCTCCCGGACACTCTACGTTCGGGATGTTTCGCCCTGATGAGTTTGTCTAGACACAGCAGGAAATTATTCATCGATTTTCATTCCTCGCCCCTGAAATTGATTGCAATTTTCTTGATTTGTAGCTGGGCGACGTGTTACATACCTACACTGTCTGGCCAGAAGGACTCAGTTGCAGTTTTCAGGGGGTGCATTTGGACACTTTTGGACAAGATATGGACAAAGTGTGTTCGGTTATGGGGCATAAATCAAACTGGTCTTGAAGATTAAGTGGGTAACCGGACGATAACGCAGATAGGATAAACATTTGCGCATTAGGTCGCATTTCATATTGACGAGCGATGAGAGATAAGCGATGAGCGATAAGCGATGAAATATCAGAGTTGAGATATGAATGATAACTGTAAGTGGTACTGCCCATAACGAATATTTATTTTAAATTGGTGTATTCACAACGGAGAGCTGTGAGCATCACTGACTGTTAGTCTTACAGTTCGGATAATGTTGACTTTTGGTGATAGCGGAACGCACGGCGCAACAGTTGTCTTTATTAACTCCATTTGATTGGATTGGAACTGAAGAGATTTGGTAGGATTCGATATACTCTGGTCGAACGAGCACAAGTGGCGCTGAATATCTCTCTTGCCTTATTGAGGTCACTGGGGATTTTTAGAAAAACGAGAATTTTAAATTTATCTACTTATTAGAAGAAATTTGTTAGTAGGAAAAGAATAAGGAAACAGGAAAGAAAATTTCTACCTACCAAGATTTTACGCAACATTTTCATATGTTTTTGTTGCAGAAATATTTGACGAATTGAGCAAAAAAAATCCCCAAAAAAAAGCAACTTTTGTCCCCAATTACTCGGACATCAGCGTAAATTTATCCACAATCCGCAGCTGCTGTTCGAAACTTTTCGCCCGGCAACACCTCCGGGGCATCCCTCTAATAGTTCTAATCAGTTTCATCGAAGTTTGCTCATCAAAGGCAGAGTGAGCAGGGTGAAATTTTTTTTTTAATATGGAAAACTCGGAGATATCTCCGTGGAGAAAGTTTTACGCCAAGTTCAAAACGAGCTCCTTCCACCCCGATTCGTTTCGGCTTTCCGAGCGATCCCTTTATTGCTTCATTCTGAGTTTCATTTAATCATCGTGCTGACAAAAGTTTTGCCTCTCCCACCTCTCTTACGCCTCTCCATTCGCGGCAGTATCGAAACTGAAAAGGGAACGGGGGATGGTTGTCATTAGGAAAATTGATATCTGATGTTGGGCTAATAAGATGGGATCAGGCCGAGTCTCGACTCGGCGAAAAGTAGTAGTAGTAGTCCTCCTCGCAGCTAATTTCCGAAAAACTTTCTTATTGCGGACTGTTTTCTGTGGTGGTGCACAATTCGTCTCTTGTTGGGTGTCTTGCTCGGGAATGAAAAACATCCTTAATTGGTTAATGTTCTTGCCGATGAGACCCATCCGCCCGGCTCTCGCCTCCCTGCGCCCTACGTACTTTTCTTAGCAGCCAGAAACTCCTCTTTATCCCTTTGTATCATCGTCAACAGATAGAAATTGCTACATCCACTTTGTGTTGAAGAAAGGAAAGTTGTCAGCATTTTTCAAAAAAGTTTCCACTTCCCTGTTTGCCGGTCCTGTTGTGCCGCACCAGGCCGAATGTTATACCTTTGAATCTTTTAAAAAAAAAAATAAGAAAAATAAAATCAAGGAAAGAACTCAGGAAGGGCGTGGTACGGTAGTGAATGGGTAGGTGGGTAGTTGCGCGTCGGCCAGTCTAGGGGAGCGTTTTTGAAAAATTGTTTGAAATACTGAGTGATTTAATTTGCAGGTTTGTTGGGAATTTTCTTAGAAAACAAGCACCACTCATCGTGCTGCGCCTTTGTTGGGCAACCCTAACGAGTTCGAAACTGTGTAAAATCTTTATTAGTGCACTCCTAAACTACTTGCAGCCGGCGGCGGCGGAGTGGTGAAGCTAAACTCCACTGCAGGAAGTAAATAAATTACTTCGCCTGTAATTGGATGCAGTTGATCTGCTCGGAAAGAAGTTTTGCTTCAGTCTCGCACGTTAAAGGCGACTTATCGATTTAAGCAGACGACGGGAAATGTGTCAATTAGTGCGTTGAACTAGTTTAAATGGGGGGGTGCGGCGTAATGGTTCAATAGGTGTTCGAGCAAGTTAACGATGTAGTCCATTGTTGGAAATTTTATGGTGTATCAATCTGAGAAACTTCAATTTTTCTGCGAACTTATCATACAGCACTCTTTGCTGAAACTCAAATTACATTTTCAGGGCAGAGAACGCACTATTATCTACTTTTGTTATCTCAAACGCTTCGAACTTTCCAGATTTTTTAAAGAAATAGTAAGATCGTAAAGATAAAATACACAATACAAATTTATACGTAAAAACCTCTTGCGGGATATCAAAATATCGAAATTTAAAAAAATTTAATTCACATTAAACGTTTGTAGCTTACTGCCACCAACTGCATTTCATGTATTTTGGGGTTATATTTCCTATTTCGCTCAAGCTATAAGCATAGGGCTTCCACAAAGCCTCTCTCCACTTCGAGGCTCTCCTTCAGTTTGTTTGATCGTTATTATGCTGGGTGATTAGTAGTGTCGCTTATTAGGAAAAGCTCGCTCTTGCAGTGGAAGCATGGGGTCCGAGTGGGATTCGAACCTGGGACTTTTGGATCGGCATGGAGTCTAAAACGCTTACCACTAGACTCCTTGGGTCCCTATTATGGGGTTAAGTATATATATAGTGTATAAGTTGAATTATTTTCAAATTGCAGGAATTTTTTAATATTCAGGCAAAAGGGTTCTCTACGTTTAAATTTGTATAACCTTTCTCTACCTGGATATGTTGAACCCCGTTGAGCCCATTTAATAAAACGAAAATGTGTTAAATATATAAATTTCGGAGAGAAGTTGTTTGGCATGGGTTTGATGTCGCTGAGATGAGTAGAACAAAAGATAAAAATGAAATAATATAATATTATAATTTGCATACCGAATTTATGAATCAACATATAATGTATGCAACTCGAAAATTGTTGAGGGCTCCATTATACACTGACCGTCAGAATTATTCGATTACAAGTATTTTTTCGTATTTTTTCGATAATTAACAACCAAAATCTAAGCAAAACAGCAAATTTAACATGTTTTCAATTATACATGCTATTTTTAAGGCATTTATTGTGGTTGTTCTCTGGTGCGAGGTCTTCTCAAAATCTGATCCCAAACGTGTTCAATTGGATTGAGGTCAGAAACTCAGAATGGTATTGTTTAACCGATCTGACAACATGTGGACGGACATTATCATGCATTAGAATATTATGTTCTCCCACTCCATAAGCAATGGGCATCACCTCACATTCGAGGACATTCCTAATATGATAATCCGCTCGTATAATGTTTCCATTAAAAATGAGCCAGCTCGGAATGATAATCATAACTTATGCCGCCCCATACCATAATAGAGTCACCACCGAGAGATACGATTGGTATAATTGCACATGCGCCATACCGTTCACTTCTTCTTCCCCACACTCTCTCCCGTTCGTCAGGTAATGTCAAAGGGAAGCGAGCCTCGTCGGTGAAAAATACACGAGACCATTTACTGTGTTTCCCAATGTTAGCGTGCTTGGAAAAATCATAAACGAGCTCTGATATGATGCGGCAGTAAATGAGGTGCACGATAAGGTCTACGAGAAGCAAATCTGGCTTCCACTAGACTTTGGAACTACGTTTTTAGACTAACGTTTGTAGTTCCTCTTAAAGATTCTTGTAACTCCGAAGCCGTAACACTGCGATTCCTTAAGGCTCTAAGTTGTAAAAATCGATCAAATTGTCATAATGTAGCCCTCGAACCAGGTCCTCTTGTAAGGCCATTGTCTTCCCTGTATCCTCTCATCACTGCAGATACAGTATATTGCGAAACGCCAACGATACGAGCAACCTACCTTTGGGGTTTTCCAGTTTTTAGAAGTGCCACAGATTGTTCAACACTTTGATGCTATGTGTCTCTATTGCGCGGCATTTTGAGACTACAAATTTTGATATACAAAAAATAAAATTTTCAAAATAATTTTCATATGTCACACGAAAGCGTCGCCAATAAATTTCTTCAAAATTGTCTCTTTTTTAAGGCACTACCAAAATACTACGGTCCACTCACCAAACGATTTGAATCCTTGAACATTTTAACCCTAATTAACTGCTTTTATGAGAAGTTGTGCGAAAGAAATATTTATATCGTAAAACCGATTCGAATTGCATATTATTTTTTGCAGTCAATGTAGAAATGAAAGTGTGAAGTGAAGCAGTGAAGAAATAAAGAGCCATCACGCACACCACGCATGACCGGTTGAGATCCTTGCGTTTATTGCGGAATTATGTTACTTCATATACGCGACTAGGGGTACTTCACGTATCACACAGTATCCTGAATAAAGAAGCTAGGGGAGTCTAAAGATCGATTTGGACTGTAGTGCTATTTTGAGTGTGCTGGGAATATGACCATTAGCCAATTTAAATTCAAATAGGTGTGCAAGTTTAATTCACGAATTTCATTTATGAGAGAAATACAACCATGTGATACTAATATTTTAGTGTGTTTAGCTTAAGTTTAAGTCTCGTTGCGACCAACGTCTACGTTGTCGTCCAAGGAAAGATGCAAAATCAGCCAAACTCTCGCGAGAAACAGCAACTTTTCCCTGTCCCGGTGGCCGATCGGGCGAGTTCCAAAAAAGTAGAGGTGCGGTGCTCATAGCTCAGTACAGAAGTCCACACAAAACGTGCACATCTTAGGCTAGAGAAAAGACATTCGAAGCAGTCCTTCCACCGCCACGAGATTCCACATATCTACATACACGTTTACATAGAGGATTGGTTATAGTTCATCTGGATTAATATTTTAATAATACTCACCGACCTAATAAATACAATCACCAAATCATGACTTCGAAATAAAGAAAGCTGTTTAATCCAGTTGCAGCCAAACATTTAGTTTTGTATCTTTTGAGTGTTGTAGAGGAATGCAGAAAAGGTAGCAGCTGTCTTCATAATCTTGAAATATAAAACTGTCTTTTCTCTTAAAACCCAAAGATTAGAATACCTCAGTAAAAGTAGGCAAAGACAACGGCACAACTTTCCCTGCAACAATAAAGGGTTCGTTCTCGAGTCTCTGAAGGCTGAGCAAGATCATAATTTTGAAGCGTTTTGATTGGTTGTACCAGTCACACTCGTACATTCGATGGCGTAGTTGATGAACCTGGAAAACGTATCGTCATCAATAAATGGATACTCTTGGGAATGTCTATTTACCTGCTGGATAACCTGATCACCGAAATAGCAATATATTGCTAATTGAAAAACTTGAAGAAAAAATATAACAGTCATAGTAACTGTTAAAGCGTTTATTGTTTTGGCCACAAAAATAGCGTACAAAGCAACCGCCATCATACAAATATTATATAGAAAATGAGTGAGGCTCAGCATACTAAAAATGTCCCTAATGGAGTCGATTATTCTGAAAAGTTCGAACGACCAATTGAAATTGTTTGTCTATACTTTAACTGCAAACAAGACCCACAAATAATATAATACATGGAACAGACAATACCTGCATGTTTCATTGAAAGTCTCAATCACTCTGCTAAATATCTTCAGTTTATCTTCTTCGCTCAGCGAAGGCACATTCTGCTTGATGAAAGTTTGTTCGAAAACATCACTTGTGCTCTCTAGAATTGCTGACACCATTGCCATTACACCGCAAAACAACTACAACGAGACATTAAACTTGTCGAAAATATTATTAAAATAATTCAAGTTACCGTATCACAAGCCATCATTGTAGAGCCAATGAAAAGAGTTGAGACAAACTCATATGCATATATGATTTCATAAAATGGACTTTGCATAAAATCTATCAAATCAACTGGATTTTTAATGTCAAAAGGCAATGTTCTGGTGCTTTCAAATGCAGGGACGATATGAAAGAACAATGCTCCCAAATTGAAACACAGGAAGCCTAATGTAAAAAATACACCGTAGAACTTGAGAGCCTTCTGTGCATACACTTGATTTGCAAATGTCCAAGCAATATCCTGAAGTGCATTACAGCACTGTTTAATCTCGTATACGGAGTTCCATATTGCAAACATCTTGAAGGTGGAAATCGAAAGTGCAATAAAATAACTCATTGCTAATGTAGCTCTGGTGTTGTTTCCTTTGGACTTAGATTCAATATAGCCGGAAAACAGTAGGACACACATCATTATACCGGAAATCAAAATAACCACGGGACCTGTCGTAGTTCTTTTGGTAGTGTAGAGCTTTTTGTCATCACGCCACAACCCAAGTATTTTGAATACTTTCGCAGATTGCGAAAAAAATACAAGTGTGTCCTTGTTCTTTTCGAGAGCCGTTGATTCCTTTGGAGGCCTGGAATGTCGATGTTTTAAGTTGGATCTAATTAGAAATTATCTTACATTTTGTAGTTTTATCGAGTGCGCTTCTAAAATTTGTATAATCGCAATTCACTGTTTGAATATTTAATGTACTGAGGCAACGTTGATTGTTCCGTCAAGAAAGCTAGTTAGAGAATGATACTGTCGTCTACATAGTGAATTGGATTAGGCAGCTTAAACCGTCTAATGAAGTGAGAAAACAACAGTTCCAGTTGTGTGATTTATTTACGAAGGTGTTATGACAAGCAAAGAAATTTAAATCTAGAATGCGTTGCTAACGCACTGCTGCAGCTCGTGCGACTTCCCACAATTACGGTAATGATTTTCACCACTTTATGGTATACCTGTTATTATATGAAAAACTTTGTCACTTTTATTTTGGTAGGAGTAAACCCAAATAGCCGCTTCAGAAGATAATTCTGAGTGGAATTGGTAATTCGTTGACGTCCGCCGTTGCGACGGTTTATCATTGCTAATCATTTTAATATTTGTCTTTCTCGAAACACTTGGAAGACTCGACCTATTGTAACGATATCCGATTATAAGTGAAGCGATGAACATATTTATATTATATACTAATGGAAATAAAAAACTTCCAACTGTACGACTGAAACTTGGGATGAGCTTGCACAACTTTTGTTTATGTGGTTTTAATTTGTTTTTATTCAATATTGTATTGTTACAAAATCTCGCTGGTTCTTTAAAAACATTTGTGAGCTTGGGTATTGGACAGTTGTCAACGTGTGGACTATTAATTGGTAGTGGCATTGCTATTGAGCTTGTCGTCTTAATCAGGAGTAACAGAGGATACATGCCTGATCAAAAAACAATGATCTTCAGCTTAATTCTTTAAAATCTACTTGTTTGGCTGTTTACTGCGTACACTTGGCAAGTTTAGCCTTCCTGTAGTGATGCTGAACGGCTCCGCCTTGGAGAACGTAAAATCTCTGAACGATTTGGCGATACGCTTTGATGGTAATGGAGTATCATTTGCTATTCTGCATTCAACTTTAATTGCGTTTTAGAGGACGACGTGAATGATTGCTTTTATTGTAATCTGGTCAACCTCCAACGATTCGAAGCATTCTAACGACTGATATTTTCCGGAACCCAATCCGCACAAAACTTATGACCAGTTTAGTTCAATCACAATTATCATTAAATTTTGGAAATTCATCATCGGCGAGTAATGTGCGGTCACTTTCGGTATCAATAAGTGCTTCCAATTCTTACCGTTTATTAATGATGTCTTCATATCTTGCGCTGATATTAATTTCTTTGACACCTAGTTCTTGAAAACTATTTTTCGCCATATGTCCGATTCCATTACACCAAAAACATTTTGAACATGTTTGTGAAAGTTTTCTTTTATGATCAGTTAAAGTTAAAGTAGTGGGACGAATTGTTGGAATTTTGGTGTTTATATCCGAATAATTTGATTTTTGTCTTTTATATTTAATGTGATCATGTACATACGTCTTGACTAATATTTTAATTCACAGAGACTCCAAAGATCAATTTGAACTGCATATACATATCCATGTGGAGCTTTTTTAGTGTGTTGGGGATAAGAACAAAAGCCAATTTAAATTAAAATAGCTATGTAAGTTTAATTCAAGAATTTCATTTAAAACATAAGTACAACTCTGTGTTAATTTAGTGTGTTTAGCTTAAGTTTAAGTCTAGTTGCGACCAACGTCTACGTGTTCGTCCACGGAAAGATGCAAAATCAGCCGAACTCTCGCGGGAAACAGCAACTTCTCCCTGTCCGGTGGTCGATTGGGCGAGCTACAAAAAAAAAAATACAGGTGCAGTGTTACACAGCATATCGCAGTAGTGGCATCAAAACGCAACGTGCACAGCGTTGGCTAGAGAAAGGACATTCGAAGCGGTCCTTCCACCGCCACGAGACTCCACACATCTACATACACGTTTACATAGGGGATTGGTTATAGTTCTTCTGGATTAATTTTTTAATAACACTCACCGACCTAATAAATACAATAATCAAATCATCACTTCTAAATAAAGAAAGCTGTTTAATCCAGTTGCAGCCAAACATTTAGTTTTGTATCTTTTGAGTATTGTAGAGGAATGTAGAAAAGGTAGCAGCTTTCTTCATAATCTTGAAATATGAAAATGTTTGTCTTTTCTGTTAAAATCCAAAGATTAGAATACCTCAGTAAAAGTAGCCAAAGACAACGGCACAACTTTCCCCGCAGCAATGAAGGGTTCGTTTTCGAGTCTCTGAAGACTGAGCAAGATCATAATCTTGAAGGATTTTGATTGGTTGTACCAGTCACACTCGTATATTCGATGGCGTAGTTTACGAACCTGGAAAACGTATCGCCATCAATAAATGGATACTCTTGTGAATGTCTATTTACCTTCTGAATAACATCCTCTCCGAAATAGCAATATATCCCTAATTGAAAAACTTGAAGAAAAAATATAAAAGTCATAATAACTGTTGGGGCGTTTATTGTGTTGGCCACAAAAATAGCGTACAAAGCAACCGCCATCATACACACATTATATAGAAAATGAGTGAGGCTCAGCATATTAAACATGTTCCTAATGGAGTCGATTATTCTGAAAAGTTCGAACGACCAATTGAAATTGTTTGTCTGCACTTTAACTGCAATAAAAACCCACAAATAATATAATACATGGAACAGACAATACCTGCATGTTTCATTGAAAGTCTCAATCACTCTGCTAAATATCTTCAGTTTTTCTTCTTCGCTCAGCAAAAGCTCATTCTGCTTGATGAAGGCTTGTTCGAAAACATCACTTGTGCTCTCCAGAATTGCTGACACCATTGCCATTACACCGCAAAACAACTACAACAAGACACTAAACTTGCCGAAAATATTATTAGAATAATTCAAGTTACCGTATCACAAGCCATCATTGTAGAGCCAATTAAAAGACATGAGACAAACTGGTATGCATATATCATTTCGTAAAATGGACTTTGCATCAAATCTACCAAATCAACTGGATTTTTAATGTCAAAAGGCAATGTTCTAGTGCTTTCAAATACGGGGATGATGTAAAAGAACCATATCGCCAAATTAACAGACACCAAGCCTAATGTGAAAAATACACGGTATATCTTGAGAGCCTTCTGTACATATACTTGATTTTCAAATGTCCAAGCAATATCCTGAAGTGCCTTACAGCACTGTTTAATCTCGTATACAGAGTTCCATATTGCAAACATCTTGAAGACGCAAACCGAAATTGCAATAAAATAACTCATTGCTAATGTGGCTCTGGTGTTCTTTCCTTTGGACTTTAAATCAATATAGCCGATAAACACTACGACACCCATCCATATACCGTAAAGGAAAATAACCACGGGACCAGTTGTAGTTCTTTTCGTAGTGTGGAGCTTTTTGGCATCACGCCACAATCCAATTATTTTAAATAGTTAGCAGATTGCGAAAAAAATACAAGTGTGTCCTTGTTCTTCTGGAGATCCGTTGATTTCTTTGGAGGCCTGGAATGTCAAGGTATTATGTTGGATCTAATTAAAAAGTATCTTACATTTTGTAGTTTTATTGAGTGCGCTTCTAAAATTTGTTCAATCGCAATTCACTGTTTGAATATTTAATGTAATGACTAATGAGACAACTTTGCTTGTACCGTCAAGAAAGCTAGTTAGAGAATGATACTGTCGTCTACATGGAGAATTGGATTAGGCAGCCTAAACCGTCTAATGAAGTGTGGAAGCAACAGTTCCCGTTGTGTGATTTATTTACGAAGATGTTATGACAAGCAAAGAAATTTAAATCTAGAATGCGTTGCTAACGCACTGCTGCAGCTCGTGCGACTTCCCACAATTACGGTAATGATTTTCACCACTTTATCGTATACCTGTTATTATATGAAAAACTTTGTCACTTTTATTTTGGTAGGAGTAAACCCAAATAGCTGCTTCAGAAGAAAATTCTGAGTGGAATTGGTAATTCGTTGACGTCCGCCGTTGCGACGGTTTATCATTACTAATCATTTTAATATTTGTCTTTCCCGAAACACTTCGAAGACTCGACCTATTGTAACGATATCCGATTATAAATGAAGCGATGAACATATTATATACTAATGGAAATAAAAATCTTCCAACTGTACGACTGGAACTTGGGATGAGCTTGCTCAACTTTTGTTTATGTGGTTTTAATTTGTTTTTATTCAGTATTGTATTTTTACAAAATCTCGCTGGTTCTTCAAAAACATTTGTGGGCTTGGGTATTGGACAGTTCTCAACGTGTGGACTATTAGTTGGTAGTACCATTGCTATTGAGCTTGTCGTATTAATCAGGATTTACAGAGCATACATACCTGATCAAAAACAATGATCTTCAGCTTAATTCCTTAAAATCTTCTTGTTTGGCTGTTTACAGCGTGCACTTGACAAATTTAGTCTCCCTCCTGCATTAAAGGGAAGGTGAGAATTATTTAAACGACCGCAGACTCTTAACAGGCCTTCACTGTCAAGAAATGGATTGAGATTTGCAATTTTACTCGAACAATGAATAGGTTTCTTATTTCGAAGGGCGACAATTTCATCCAAGAAGAACGTGTTTTGCTCATGTCGAACCCAAAATGACCGGGCTGAATCTAGTTCTCTTGCCGAGATATGGATTGAAATATGGGTAGGATTATTTGACGTAATTTAGCAACAAATCGTTGACATAACGTTGTAACTCGCAAAAGTTTTGTGAAAGACGAAAACCTACTCAATATTTCTGAGAGATGGTCAGAGTCATCATTAGTCACCCTTTCAACGAAGGTTTTAGTCGGTTTGAGTTCGTACTTTATCAGCTCAGAGCTCAGGTTCGAAATTACGCAAAGATGGCCATGACCAAGGTGGTGCTAGCCACCAAAGAGGGTTATGCAATTCCTGCACTGTTGTGATACCTCGACTGGCAAGATCGGCAGGGTTATCTTTAGATGGTACATGTTTCCACACTGTCGTTGATTCTAAAGTTATTATAATTTCCGAGAACCTGTTACTAACAAAGGTCTTGAAAGATTTGGGGTGTCGATTAATCCATGAAAGGACTATCATGGAATCCGTCCAGGCAAAAATTTTAAGGGTTTGGGCTGTTATAGAGGAGCGAAACCTTTTTATAAGCCTAGACAACAATACTGCGGCGCAAAGCTCCAATCTTGGCAGCGTACAAGGCTTTAAAGGAGGTACCTTCGTTTTTGCAACCAACAGATTGACCGTTATTTGACTCTCATTTTGCGATCTCAGATATAGAGCTGCAACATACTATGTATGTTCGTTCGGAAGCATCTGCAAATCCGTGAAATTGTACTACAGTGGTGGGTATGGTATTTAGAAATCTCGGAATTAGGACTGAAGCTATTTCATTAAGCAATTGTAGGAATCGAGACCATTGTAGGGACAGACTAGCGCATATTGGTTCATTCCAGGTTATTCCTTGTTGCCATAAGGTTAGCATAAAAATTTTCGCAGAAATCGTTACAAGAGCCATCCATCCTAAAGCGTTATAAATTCGTGCAATTTCCGAGAGAATTACACGTTTATAGAATGGCGATTCAGAGTGTTTCAAACTATAATGAAAAGGAAACTTATCTTCTTCAGGAAACCATTGTATACCCAACGTTTTTATAGCGTTGTCTATATTAATGAGAATTGATTCAGCATTAGAAATCTCAAATTTTGGAAAGTCGGTTAAGATTTCATTAGAATTGGCAGCTCATTTCCTCAGTTCAACCCCCCCTTCAAAATAATGTCCACTTGCCGCAAAGCTTCTCGGGTAGTTTCTAGATCATGCGAGCCCGACAACACATTTGAATATCATTCATAAGAATACGTGCTCCTATAGGGAAAGTTTGGCCTTCATCTTTGGCGTGTTGATGGTCAGCGTCACCGTCGTCGTGCAGCGATAGTCAGATGGAGTATCGTCAGAACTTGATCGCCAAATAATTCTCTGAAAATCCTTATGCGATGGATGTATTAAGATCTGCCGATACATTTGCGCTATATCAGCGACAAAGACGAATTTGTGCTTTTTCTACTCGGACATAAGCAGACAAATATCGCGCTGCAACAGGGGTCCCGCTGAGCAGACGGTCATTTATGGAAAATCCGTTTGTAGACTTGCAGCTTGCGTCGAACACCACCCTAGTCTTTGTCGTTAAACTTTCCATCTTAAAAACGGCGTGATGCGGGAGATAAAAAACGTCTGAGGTTTTAGATACTTCACTAAGAGGGATTTTCTCCATATCGCCGTTCCAAAAGAACAATGATGTAACTGCAAAATTAGAGTAATGAACAATGACGGAGTGATCGTGGGGGTATGGCGTAAATTTTAACATTTGAACTTTGTTGTGAACCATATTGTAACCATTTGCCCAAGTCCCAACTCCATAGATTAATTAACTTTTGAATTATGGAGTTATTAAAATATAACTTTCAGTTTTTTGTGTTTTCTGAACAATTATTATTTTGGCAGTAACGTCATTGTTCTTCTGACCTTTCGCAAGGCTTATCCTCTGGGTTCATTTGATAAGGCGTGGAGATTTCTTCAAGCTCGTTTACTTGAGAACAAAAGTTTAGAGTAGTATCAAATGAAGGCTTAGGCGAAGTTAACGCATTAACTGCCTCGAAAAGAATCCAACCGAAACTTGTTTTTTGAGCAGTTGGCGTACCAGGCTTACCACGTACCACTCCATCCTGAATACTTTTTGCGTATATTTCTACTCACAATACGAGGTCTATTTTCCCCGGGCGGTCGAAGGAAGGGTCTGCTAGCTTTACTGTCTCGAGTTGCTTAAATTCAGGCATGAAAATACGTTTAGGTGGGGGAAAATCAGTGGGTGTATCAAGAACTCCTGCCTTTATGGACATTATTGGAGTGCTTTCTGAATAAGGTTTAATTGTAAATTCAGTACCGAGAGGAGTTCAATTTTCCTGTTAAAACATTTCCTAAGCCTCCGATAGTTATATCACGTCGATATAATTTCGAATGCAAAAGTTGAGTCGCTCTCCTCGTAATAAATGTGGTGTGTGAGCCGGGATCCATCAAGGCTCTCCGTTAGGACCGCACGCCTTTATGAGCAAAGTTGCCAGTAAAACCTCTCTGTTCTCCTTAATGAAATGAGGATTAAGTTTGCTAGTTAAAGCAGACAGAGTCGTTTGCTTTGATTGAGTAGTTGAAGCAATCTTGGGTACGCTTTGGTACGAAAGAGGGCGCAGGTAAATGAAGCTTATTTGACGAATTGGGACTATCTTCAACATGTAACAGGGTATTATGCTGATTTTGACAATGTTGGCAAGTTTGTTCACTAGGGCAATATTTTGAAAGATGACTTTGCGCGAGGCAATTAAAGCAGATCGAACGAGAAGAGACAAAATTTTACTTTGTTTTGCGGTGACATTTTGGCGAATTTAAAACATTTTTTCAATGAGTGTTGACCTTGACATAATGTACAGGAAAATTGTATGGCTTGCTAGGTAGGTACATGTTCTTTTCTCGGGGTGCCTTAGAGTTGTTTTTTGTACTTGCCTTTGCAGATTTAGTGTTTCCAGAGTTCGGAAGCGGCCTTCAAGAAATTCTTCAAATTCAGAAAGTTTTGGGTAATGAAGTTGATTTTCCTTGCTGTTGCTCCCAAAGCTCACGGGTTTCCAAAGGTAAGCGTTCCCCTATAACAAAAACAATGACTGGATCCCAGCAGTCGATTTTTACTTCGAGATTTTCCAAAGTAGATAGACATTCATTTGTAACGTCGAGGATCCGTCGGATTTGAACTGCCGGTTCAACCTTAATATCAGGTTGAGACATAAATCTTTTAAGAGTATTATTAATCAGGGCTCTCGTGTTTTGGTAACGTCTAATTAGATTGTTCCATGCGATTTCGTAATTATCGTTCGTAATGTTTAAGCACGTTTAAGTGTCTGATTATGTTTGCCGCATCACCAGCTAGAGACGCATTTAAATAGTGCATTTTCTGTACTGGGGATAATTGCGCATTTGGACCATAGAACTAAATATATCAAAAAACGAGAGCTATGAGTCATAATCTCCAGAAAATGTGGGAATAGAAATCTGTGGCAATTTTATATCACTTAAGAGAGGGTTGGAAGCTACACTTGCACTTGCATCTGATGGTGAATTGACAGGTGTACGCGACAGTTGCTCCGATGGTATAGAGGTTAACTTTATAATTAAGTCTTTGAGTGTACCTTGATACCCAAAATATACATTTTTAAAGTCGTCAAACATACTGCCAGTAAAATATTCATCTGTACTCTCTTTGGCAGCACTATGAATTTGTCCATCGTTAGCATTAAATTTATCCCCCCCTATCTCTTTCAAGGCTTTCAGGCGGCCTTGGAAGTCCCTAAGCTTCCTAATCTTTCCTTGGGGATTTTTGGTAATTTGAGACAAACCGTTCTAATTGTTCAAATAGAATACGTTGATCAGTTACAAGACCTGCGAGAGTAGTCATTACGGGGTTAGACTGATTTACGAGATCATATAAGAAAATGAAAGTGGAGATCACACTGTCTCGCCTTTATATTGTTGGTTGACAGAACTAAATGGGACTTAGTTCCTTACGCGGTTACAAAGTACACTGCACGTGGATTGTCCCGGAACCTTCGCTTCCAGAAATGAAAAAAAAGACATTGTAATTTAGGAATAACTGCGAAGCCGGTAATTGGGGGCACTAAGAGAAATATGCCACTCGCCAACAACGACCGAAAGGGGTAAAGTCTCTAATTTTATTTTAGGAATAACAGCGATCGAGTATGGTTCATAAATATGAATTTCCCAGGGCAACTACATTTCTATTAATCTTAAATTCCCGGGAGAGACTACTTTCCACCCACCCAATAAATGTGAGAACATGTAGTACCGATATACCGCTATGTCCAGATATGTCCAAAGAGAATTTGCCGACTTTCACTTATCTTACTTAAATTTGTACTGCATATTCCCAATTCATATATATTTTATTTTATTTTATACTTTTCTCCCCTTTTTTTCACTCCACTCTTGCACCCTTATTCTTATTCTTTTCAATTTTCAACTATTTTATTTTTTTTTTGTTTAGCACTAAATTTATTTAAATGTGTAAGCAGTACTTACCCGGGTTATCCGGCTCGAAGGACCAAATGTTGGGGGACAACTCGGAAACTCTGGGAATCAAAATAAATTCTTCATACACGCAATTGTAGATTTCTTAAAAATTGATCTTGACAATGACTTTGTCTTCATTGTGATCTGGTGCTGCTGGGTGCGTGCTAGCCTCTTGCTTGTATCGTACTGACGTTTAACTTATTACCGATCTGCTGGGCTGAGCACTTTCCATCCATCGGCCGGCTGTGCTTGAATTTCCTGAACATATACATACGTCTTATCTTATATTTTAATTCACTGAGACTCCAAAGATCAATTTGGATTGCATATACATATACAGGTGGAGCTTTTTTAGTGTGTTGGGGATATGAACAAAAGCCAATTTAAATTCAAATAGGTATATAAGTTTAATTCAAGAATTTCATTTAAAACAAAAGTACAACTCTGTGTTAATTTAGTGTGTTTAGTTTAAGTCTTGCTGCGACCAATGCCTACGTTGTCGTCCAGGGACAGATGCAAAATCAGCCGAACTCTCGCGAGGAACAGCAACTTCTCCCTGTGTCGAAGGTCGATTGGGCGAGTTCCAAAAAGTATAGGTGCAGTGCTACGCAAAATAGCGCAGTAGTGGCATCAAAACGCAACGTGCACAGCTTAAGCTAGAGAAAGGAGATTCGAAGCGGTCCTTCCTCCGCCACGAAATTCCACATATCTACATACACGTTTACATAGAGGATTGGTTATAGTTCGTCTGGATTAATTTTTTAATAATATTCGCCAACCTAATAAATACAATCACCAAATCATCGCTACGAAATAAAGAAAGTCGTTTAATCCAGTTGCAGCCAAACATTTAGTTTCGCATATTTTGAGTGTTGTAGAGGAATGTAGAAAAGGTAGCAGCTGTCTTCATAATCTTGAAATATGAAAATGTTTGTCTTTTCTGTTAAAATCCAAATATTAGAATACCTCAGTAAAAGTAGCCAAAGATAACGGCACAACTTTCCCCGCAGCAATAAAGGGTTCGTTCTCGAGTCTCTGAAGGCTGAGCAAGATCATAATCTTGAAGGATTTTGATTGGTTGTACCAGTCACACTCGTACATTCGATGGCGTAGTTGACGAACCTGGAAAACGTATCGCCATCAATAAATGGATACTCTTGTGAATGTCTATTTACCTGCTGAATAACATCCTCTCCGAAATAGCAATAAATTCCTAATTGAAAAACTTCAACAAAAAATACAACAGTCATAGTTACTGTTATAGCGTTTATTGTTTTGGCCACAAAAATAGAGTACAAAGCAACCGCCATCATACAAACATTATATAGAAAATGAGTGAGGCTCAGCATATTAAAAATTGCCTTAATGGAGTCGATTATTCTGAAAAGTTCGAACGACCAATTTAAATTGTTTGTCTATACTTTAACTGCAACAAAATACCACAAATAATATAATACATGGAACAGACAATACCTGCATGTTTCATTGAAAGTCTCAATCACTCTGCTAAATATCTTCAGTTTTTCTTCTTCGGTCAACGAGGGCACATTCTGCTTGATGAAGGCTTGTTCGAAAACATCACTTGTGCTCTCTAGAATTGCTGACACCATTGCCATTACACCGCAAAACAACTACAACGAGACATTAAACTTGCCGAAAATAATATTAGAATAACTCAAATTACCGTATCACAAGACATCATTGCATAGCCAATTAAAAGTGTTGAGACAAACTGGTATGCATATATGATTTCGTAAAATGGACTTTGCATCAAATCTATCAAATCAACAGGATTTTTAATGTCAAAAGGCAATGTTCTAGTGCTTCCAAATGCGGGGATGATGTAAAAGAACCATACCGCCAAATTCACAGACACCAAGCCCAATGTGAAAAAGACACGGTGGATCTTGAGAGCCTTCTGTACATACTCTTGATTTTCAAATGTCCAAGCAATATCCTGAAGTGCCTTACAGCACTGTTTAATCTCACATACAGAGTTCCATATTGCAAATACCTTGAAGGTGGAAACCGAAAGTGCAATAAAATAATTCATTGCTACTGTAGCTCTGGTGTTGTTTCCTTTGGACCTTAACTCAATATAGCCGGAAAACAGTACGACGCATAGCATTATACCGGAAAGGAAAATAACCAGGGGACCAGTTGTAGATCTTTTGGTAGTGTGGAGCTTTTTGTCATCACGCCACAACCCAAGTATTTTAAAGAGCTTCGCAGATTGCGAAAAAAATACAAGTGTGTCCTTGTGCTTTTCGAGATCCGTTGATTTCTTTGCAGGCCTGGAATGTCAAGGTTTAAGTTGGATGTGATTAAAAATTATCTTACATTTTTTGTTATTGTTATTTCGAGTGCGCTTCTAAAACTAAAACTTGTTAAATCGCAATTCACTGTTTGAATATTTAATGTAATGAGACAACGTTGGTTGTTCCGTCAAGAAAGCTAGTTAGAAAATGATACTGTCGTCTATATGGTGAATTGGATTAGGCAGCCTAAACCGTCTAATGAAGAGTGGCAGCAATAGTTCCCATTGTGTGATTTATTTACGAAGGCTTAGATATAGGACAGCTCTGTACATCTGGACTAGCCCCCTGAATTTCCGTAAACGGCATGATTTGTAGTTTTGTAACCTTAGGAGAGAGAAGATCGATCGGGCAGTAATATCGAGTGTGTGTGAGTGATAACGCTGACTCGGCCAAGTTTTAAATCCATATGTGACGTAAAGTTTTTCATATAATAACACTTATACCACAAAGTGGTGGAAATCATTACCGTAATTGTGGGAAGTCGCACGAGCTTCAGCAGTGCGTTAGCAACGCATTCTAGATTTAAATTTCTGAGCTTGTCATAGCACCAATACGATTTAAGCTGCCTAATCCAATTCACCATGTAGACAACAGTACCATTCTCTAACTAGCCGTCTTGACGGTACAAGCAACGTTGTCTCATTAGTCATTTCATTAAATATTCAAACAGTGAATTGCGATTTAACAAATTTTAGAAACGTACTCCATAAAACTGCAAAATGTAAGATACTTTTTAATTAGATCCAACTTAAAACCTTGACATTCCAGGCCTCCAAAGAAATCAACGGATCTCGAAAAGCACAAGGACACACTTGTATTTTTTTCGCAATCTGCGAAGCTCTTTAAAATACTTGGGTTGTGGCGTGATGACAAAAAGCTCCAAACTACCAAAAGAACCACAACTGGTCCCCTGGTTATTTTTTTTTCCAGTATAATGCTGGGTGTCGTGGTGTTTTCCGGCTATATTGATTTAAAGTCCAAGGGAAACAACACCAGAGCCACATTAGCAATGAGTTATTTTATTGCAATTTTGGTGTCCACCTTCAAGATGTTTGCAATATGGAACTCCGTATACGAGATTAAACAGTGCTGTAAGGCACTTCAGGATATTGCTTGGTCATTTGAAAATCAAGAGTATGTACAGAAGGCTCTCAAGATCTACAGTGTATTTTTTACATTTGGCTTCCTGTTTTTTAATTTGGGAGCATTGTTCTTTCATATCATCCCCGCATTTGAAAGCACTAGAACATTGCCTTTTGACATTAAAAATCCTGTTGATTTGATAGATTTGATGCAAAGTCCATTTTATGAAAGTATATATGTACACGAGTTTGTCTCAACTCTTTTAATTGGCTCCACAATGATGGCTTGTGATACGGTAAATTGAATTATTATAATAATATTTTCGACAAGTTTAATGTCTCGTTGTAGTTGTTTTGCGGTGTAATGGCAATGGTGTCAGCAATTCTAGAGAGCACAAGTGATGTTTTCGAACAAGCCTTCATCAAGCAGAATGTGTCTTCGCTGAGTGAAGAAGAAAAACTGAAGATATTTAGCAGAGTGATTGAGACTTTCAATGAAACATGCAGGTATTGTATGTTCCATGCATTGTATTATTTGTGGGATTTTGTTGCAGTTAAAGTATAGACAAACAATTTCAATTGGTCGTTCGAACTTTTCAGAATAATCGACTGCATTAGGGACATTTTTAGTATGCTGAGCCTCATTCATTTTCTATATAATGTTTGTATGATGGCGGTAGCTCTATACGCTATTTTTGTGGCCAAAACAATAAACGCTATAACAGTAACTATGACTGTTGTATTTTTTGTTGAAGTTTTTCAATTAGGAATTTATTGCTATTTCGGAGAGGATGTTATTCAGCAGGTAAATAGACATTCACAAGAGTATCCATTTATTGATGGCGATACGTTTTCCAGGTTCGTCAACTACGCCATCGAATGTACGAGTGTGACTGGTACAACCAATCAAAATCCTTCAAGATTATGATCTTGCTCAGCCTTCAGAGACTCGAAAACGAACCCTTTATTGCTGCGGGGAAAGTTGTGCCGTTGTCTTTGGCTACTTTTGCTGAGGTATTCTAATCTTTGGATTATAACAGAAATGACAAACATTTTCATATTTCAAGATTATGAAGACAGCTGCTACCTTTTCTACATTCCTCTACAACACTCAAAAGATTCAAAAGTAAATGTTTAGCTGCAACTGGATTAAACAACTTTCTTTATTTCGAAGTCATGATTTGGTGATTGTATTTATTAGGTCGGTGAGTATTACTAAAAAATTAATCCAGAAGAACTATAGCCAATGCTCTATGTAAACGTGTATGTAGATGTGTGGAATCTCGTGGCGGTGAAAGTACCGCTTCGAATCTCCTTTCTCTAACCTAAGCTGTGCACGTTGCATTTGGATTCCTCTACTGAGCTATGTTGAATAGCACCGCACTTAAAACTTAAGCTAAACACACTAAATTAACACTGAGTTGTACTTTTCTTTAAATGAAATTCCTGGATTAAACTTACATACCTTTTTGAATTTAAATTGGCTTTTTTTCATATTCCCAACACACTAAAAAAGCTCCACATGTATATATATGCAGTCCAAATCGATCTTTGGAGTCTCAGCGTATTAAAATATAAGTTAAGGCATATACATATATTCATTCCAAATAGGTAGGCTAATGACCTATGATGTGTTTTTACTACGAATTTTCTGCAATAAACGTATGGTTTGAAATAGGTAATAGCCCAGTGTATGGCAGCTAGTTCTTTCTCAATTTTTGATTTATTCCGCTCCCCGGGCATAAATGACTTACTTGCATATGCGACAGGTAGCTCTTTTCCGTCCACGTTCTGTGCCAAAATTGCCCTGCATGCGTCATTTGATGCATCGGTCGAGATAAT
This sequence comes from Neoitamus cyanurus, assembly GCA_947538895.1. Lineage (NCBI taxonomy): Eukaryota > Metazoa > Arthropoda > Insecta > Diptera > Asilidae > Neoitamus > Neoitamus cyanurus. Next base: position 11,058,007 of record OX384544.1, on the reverse strand, counting down.
GAATTCTTTTGTGAAGTCAGGTTGCTTCAATATTGTGGGTGACAGAAGTATATCGATTCATGCACTGAATGCTTTCTGGTGAATGTCTGACCATTCGAATTTAGTGTTTTTACGGAGCAGTCTGTTCAGTGGCGTTGCTATATCCGCACAATTAGGACCAAAACGCCTGCAGTAGTTACAGAATGCTACAAAATGTCGCAGAAATGGGCAGAATCCCAAAAAGCTTGGCAAAAATTAAATTTTTTAGTTGTGTATATTCGTCTATATACGTTCAGATCTTGTTTAGGGATAGTCCTAGAACATAATTCCGGACCGGGCAGGTAAATACCTGCTCTAGGGTCGCCTCGACATCAGTCGACATTCAGCCTCCGTTGAGTACGCACGAAACAAGTGTACGCGTGGAAAAATTCTTACCTGTTTGAAGTGCTGCGAAACTGAGGAAACTAGTTCAATTCGAATTCGGCAAAATGGATTCATTTTCTGGAGGTATGTAGAATATATGGTTATGCACAATTATTGCTCATTTTATGTTTGTGATATTTAAATTATATAGTGCTTTTTTTTTACATTTATATAAAATCGAGTTTCAAATGGAGTTTTAAAAATGTCTTCGCGAGTCTCGATCTTGTATCGACTAGGAACTGATAGTGCGGACTAGCGGACTGGACGGAATAGTGAGACTAATTTTTTATGGAAAAACGCGCGGCGCGACATTAAGTGGGTATTCTCATGTGAACGCATAAATTTTACCTGTTTTTAGGTAATCGAAATAAAAACCGAATGGAATATTGTTCAGTAGGTCTGTCGCTATCGTCCCTACCAAAATTAAACAATTTCACTGAAAAAAAAAAATGGCGGACTGTAGAAAAAAAAGTTACGAAAATCTTGTTTTTTTTTTGTTAAAAATCGTTTAAAAAAAATAAGAAAATATTTTCGAAAATAAGCAATTTTGGTACGGACGATAACTATTAATGAGTAGAAGAACATATATAAATTTCAAAGCAATCGGTTGAATAGTTTTTTGTTTAGGCCCATGAGAGTTTTAGAAAATGATGTTTCGAGAAAAATGCGTTTAAAGTTTCAAGAGCAGAATTTTCGTAGAAAGTTTATATTTACACTAATGAATTTATCATATCAATTTTACAATGCTTTTACGATGTTTTTGCGCTAATTTAACTCCTGAATCGTAAGCAAACCAAATTACATGAGATTTCACTTCATATTTTCAACGTATGAACAGTTTAGTCCGCCAAATTGGATCCGCCATTTTGAATTTTGAAAACCCATATAGGTAATTTGGGATTTTTGGCCACGAAATCGGGATTCTGCCCCACTGTGCGTCATCCGTATTTTTCGGAATGGGATAGGATTTGATAGCGTCATATTTTGAGCTGTCCGTTTTAAGATCCTGCTCTGAATTTTGGTGTCCTACATATGTTACTTGTGTTTGGAAGAACTTGCACTTATCAGGGTTAAGTTATGAATTTCTTTCCTGGAGCCGCTTAAAAACTATTACTAGATTTTTTAAATGGTGTGAAGGGGAACATCCTAGGACGATAATATCGTCGATGTATAGGAAAGATATTTCCGGGGTTAATCCAGCCATGGCAATTGTCATCATTCTCTGGAAACTGTTAGGACTTACATTCAGTCCAAAAGGGAGACGAGTATACTGATAGTGACCCTGATTGGTCGAAAAAGCGGTAAATTTTCTGGAGCTCTAAAGGGATCTGATGGAATCCTGACATGAGGTCTAGGGTGGAAAAATATTTGGCTCGGCTCATCTGGTCGAGTATATCTTCCAGTCGTGGAAGAGGGAATTTATCTGCCAGCACCTTTTTATTAAGATTCCTGAAGTCAACCACTAGTCGCCATTTCTTTCCTTTTTCTCTGGATTTTTTTTGTAACTAACAGTATTGGGGAGTTAAATTGCAAAACAGAGTTCTCAACAATGCCATCTGTCAGCATCTTTTCCACCAGCCGATTAATTTCGTGTTTGTGTATTTCCGGTATCCGGTAGTTTTTAGTATATCGGTTAACTCCAATTGCTGTTTATAGAAGTTATTCGTAGAGAGTTGCTCCCCTTCCAGACCAAACACGTCTTGAAACTTTCGGTATGCTTCTTCAACTGGTGCTCTGGCATAGCTTGGGATTTTCTCCAAGCTCAATTTTGACAATATCTGTTGACTCTACGGGTTTCTCCTGAAAGTGTGCTAAGTACATGAAATTGTGTGTGATTCCGCATCCACCTTAAAATCCTTAACCGTAACAGCTTTGTTTGTGGTATTTATAATTTTTACTAAGAGTTCTTTTCGTGAAATTACTGTCCCGGCTATAAAGATTCCGCTTTGGATTTCCTTGCTTAGGATGACTAACCCATCAGAAGCATTACCTTGCGAAATACACATTTGCCGTATGACTTCACATCGAGGAGGATGGAAAAGGAATTGAGGGCTCGTCCGGTTAAGATCGGCAATACTACCGTATCATTATTTGAGTTTAATGCCAATGTCCACGTATCGTAGTCTGCCTTGAACTTTGTAAGGAAGTCTAGTCCCAATATTGCGTCGGCTTCCAGAGTGAAGTCTTCGCTTACTATCTGGAAGGGATGTTCCACTATGAATTGTTGATTAAAATGTTCAATTGTTCATTCGTATGAGTTGATCCCATCGATTTGATTTTCTTTTTAGTGACACCTTGTATCATGCAGGTATTTTTGGGGTTGTATAATTGATCATTGCTAATTTTGTTTCTCTTAAAGATGGATATTTCCGCTCCTGTGTCTACGATAAACGTACACGTTGAGCCACACATATCGGCATACGCTTTAATGAAGTTTGTTAGAGATAAGGTTAAGTTTAAGATTATGTGCTCATCTGCTCGCTGTCCCCCAACCTGGTTGCTTCCGATTGTGGCTGGGGGACTTGGCATTCCCCGATTCATAGTAATTTACTCATCTATTCCTGTTGTCGTATTGTGAGTTGTTCTGCCTATACTGTCTGTTCCCATTTGTTATGCCAATGGTTTCTGCCATTATTGTTCCATTGTACGTTATTTTGGTTGATAAGATTTCAATACTAGCTGAGTGTTAGCGTTGGCAACATTATCGATCAAACTATTTATTGCGAAATTTTCCGTTAATTTGTCTGCAGTTGCACTCGTGGCTAGCTTCTCTGCGATAAAGGCTTTTAAGAGCTGCCTTGTTAACTCCTCTGCTGCAAATTGGTCGCGCTCTTCCTTCGTGGCGCCTAACTCAGCACGGAGCTTAAAATATCCGGCTTCCCTCGCCAATTTGCGCTACTTCCCTCCTCGGTTCTTCTTTTTACCTGGTTGTGGATTTGTTTTGTTGTTCCGCTGCATGTAGTCTACTATTTCCAGCTTTCTGGGGCCCGGTAGGTATAGAGGTACCTCTTCTGTCGTGGACGTTACTGTTTTGGGTATGTTGGGCTCCACTTGAACTCCTCCTGGGTACAGCGTAAACTCGTCTGTCTTCCTCTCGGACAGGTTTTTCCTCACTAATTCCAAAAGATCGTCAAACCTCCTGTCCAACTCGCTCATCTCAGGTTGAAGGCTGCCGAAAAATTCCTTGGGTATTGTTTCAGGTCCGAAAATTGCTGGTTCTTTGCGTAGTCTATCTTCTACGCTGTCACGGTCGCCATGTACATTAGTAAGACTAAAATGGGCCTAAATGCAGGGTGATTCCCGAAGTAGCTTCTTCAAAGCCTAACTTTAGGAAAGCGCCACAGTAGTTGGTAAGAACTTAAGGCCACCTGGTGGTCTAGAATTTTCAAAAAATCTTTTTTTTTTAATATTTCGAAAGTGTAGTCTTTCGAGAATATACTGTTTTGTAATGATATTGGCAGTATTTTAGGTTCTACAGCCTTTTTAGCAGGTAGCAAACGGTTGATCCGCCTATGAATGGAAACATACTAAAAACTTTAAACTCATTTATCTCGAAACCACCCTTTTCTGCACGGCGGGATGCAAAACAAAAAAACTATTCATCCGAATCATCCCATATTTTAATATGTTATTCAGTACACTAGTAGCTATGGCCGGGACCACCAAAATTTTTTTCTTTCAATAACTTCTTATTTTTTACGTAAAAAAATTAATGAAAAATAGTCTGTTTTCGATATTCAAATTTCAAAACGCGCTATTTTTGTCAAAATAATTTTTTTTTTCATTTTTTGTTAGTCCCGGCGATAGCTACAGTGATATAGATTAATAATTTCCTAATATTTTATTTTTCAAATAAGTGACAGAGCTAAAACTTCACCCGCCGCCCAGGTTCATTTTTTTGAGGGGGTCATCTTCAACACCATTATTTAAATAATAATCATAAACATATGTTTGTATGCCTTTTGAGTATTATAATATACCTACAAAGTTTTAATATCGTTGTTCATTATTTTCACCTTCAAACAAAATTTTGAAAATTCCCTTAAATTCAAGGGTGGTAGACCACCGGGTGGCCTTAACTGAGGCAGGATTGAATAGCAGTAGCTCGAGCGAACCTAACTAACACCGAAGGGTCTCTGATCGATCCTTAGTTTATTGAAATTTCATTAAGTATGTATACATTTTGTCTTACATCTACATTTACATTATTCAGTGATTAGTTACATCCAAGAACCAATGCGCGAATTCGCACAATCCCCCGATCAGCGATTTTAGCTTCGCCTAGTGACACCATTTTATTGGGGTGCCTACTTTATTTCCGCAGTGGCGCCTAGCTATTAGCGCAGACCGAGTGGCGCAACCTCGTACCATAGACGATAAAGCCTCGGGGAACCGTGCTTGCCGGTTACGCCATTGTTTGTGTATATATTCTTGTGCCGGCCGGGGTTTCCCGTTGCTGAGTGCTTTGCACTAAGGCATAATCTTGAACCTGGACTTATTATGTTCCAAGTCTTTTTCTGTAGATCTACAATGTTGCATCAGCGTTCCCTGTTGCCACGGCTCTTTTTCCTTCCAAGCAAGCCTCTTTTATTGGGATATTACAAGAATGCTTCGAATCGTTGTTGACCGGATTGCAATAAAAGCAGTTATACACGTCGTCCTTTAAAACGCAATTCAAGTTAAATGCATAATAGGAAATGATGCCCCATTACTATCAAAGCAAACATGAAGACTAAATTTGTCAAGTGCACGCTGTAAGCAGCCAAACAAGAAGATTTTAAAGAATTAAGCTGAAGATCTGTTTTTTGATCAGGCATGTATGCTCTGTAAATCCTGATTAATAGGACAAGCACAATAGCAATGGCACTACCAACTAATAGTCCACACGTTGAGAACTATACCAAAGCCCACAAATGTTTTTGAAGAACCAGCGAAATTATTAACAATACAATATTGAATAAAACCAAATTCAAACCACATGAACAAAAGTTGTGCAAGCTCATCCCAAGTTCCAGTCGTACAGTTGGAAGTTTTTTGTTTCCATTAGTATATAATATGTTCATCGCTTCATTTATAATCGGATATCCCCGCAATCAGTGGAGTCTTCCAAGTGTTTCGGTAAAGACAAATATTAAAATTATTAGCAATGATAAACTGTCGCAACGACGGACGTCAACGAATTACCAATTCCACTCAGAATTTTCTTCTGAAGCGGCTATTTGGGTTTACTCCTACTAAATTAAAAGTGAAAAGTTTTTCATATAATAACAGGTATACCACAAAGTGGTGGAAATCATTACCGTAATTGTGGGAAGTCGCACGAGCTGCAGCAGTGCGTAAGCAACGCATTCTAGATTTAAATTTCTTTGCTTGTCATAACACCTTCGTAAATAAATTACACAACGAGAAATATTGCTTCCACACCTCAGTAGATAGTTTAGGCAGCCTAATCCAATTCACGATGTAGACGACAGTATCATTCTCTAACTAGCCTTCTTGACGGAACAATCAACGTTGTCTCATTACATTAAATATTCAAACAGTGAATTGGGATTTTACAAATTTTAGAAGCGCACTCGATAAAACCACAAAATGTAAGATCATTTTTAATTAGATACAACTTAAACCTTGACATTCCAGGCCTGCAAAGAAATCAACGGATCTCGAGAAGAACAAGGACACACTTGTATTTTTTTCGCAATCTGCGAAAGTATTTAAAATAATTGGGTTGTGGCGTGATGACAAAAAGCTCCACAGTACCAAAAGAACTACAATTGGTCCCCTGGTTATTTTCCTTTCCGCTATAATGCTGGGTGTCGTACTGTTTTCCGGCTATAATGAGGTAAAGTCCAAAGGAAACAACACCAAAGCCACCTTACAAATGATTTGTGTTATTGCAATTTGGGTTTCCACCTTCAAGGGGTTTGCTCTATGGATCTCTGTATACGAGATTAAAAAGTGCTGTAAGGCACTTCAGGATATTGCTTGGACATTTGAAAATCAAGAGTATGTACAGAAGGCTCTCAAGATCCACCGTGTATTTTTTACATTAGGCTTCCTGTTTCTTAATTTGGAGGCATGGTTCTTTTTCATCATCCCCGCATTTGAAAGCACTAGAACATTGCCTTTTGACATTAAAAATCCAGTTGATTTGATTGATTTGATGCAAAGTCCATTTTACGAAATGATATATGCATATGAGCTTGTCTCAGCTCTTATAATTGGCTCTATAGTGATGGCTTGTGATACGGTAATTTGAGTTATTCTAATAATATTTTCGGAAAGTTCAATGTCTTGTTGTAGTTGTTTTGCGGTGTAATGGCAATGGTGTCAGCAATTCTAGAGAGCACAAGTGATGTTTTCGAACAAGCCTTCATCAAGCAGAATGTGCCTTCGCTGAGCGAAGAAGAAAAACTGAAGATATTTAGCAGAGTGATTGAGACTTTAATTGAAACAGGCAGGTATTGTCTTTCATACGTATTATTTGGGGGGTTTCATTGCAGTTCATATATAGCTGAGAAAAACAATTTCAATTAGTCGTTCGAATTTTTCAGAATAATCGACTCCATTAGAGACATGTTTAATATGGTGAGCCTCACTCATTTTATATATAATATTTGTGTGATGGCGCTTGCTTTGTACTCTATTTTTGTGGTGAAGGCAATAAACGCCTTAACAGTTACTATGACTGTTATATTTTTTGTTCAAGTTTTCCAATTAGGAATTTATTGCTATTTCGGAGATGATGTTATTCAGCAGGTAAATAGACATTCGCAAGAGTGTCCATTTATTTATAGCGATACGTTTTCCAGGTTCGTCAACTACGCCATCGAATGTACGAGTGTGACTGGTACAACCAATCCAAATCCTTCAAGTTTATGATCTTGCTCAGCCTTCAGAGACTCGAAAACGAACCCTTTATTGCTGCGGGGAAAATTGTGCCTTTGTCTTTGGCTACTTTTACTGAGGTATTCTAATCTTTGGATTTTAACAGAAAAGACAAACATTTTCATATTTCAAGATTATGAAGACAGCTGCTACATTTTCTGCATTCCTCTATAACACTCAAAAGATACAAAACTGAATGTTTGGCTGCAACTGGATTAAACAGCTTTCTTCATTTCGAAGTGATGATTCGGTGATTGTATTTATTAGATCGGTGAGTATTATTAAAAAATTAATCCAGAAGAAACTATAACCAATCCCCTATGTAAACGTAGATATGTAGAGTCTCGTAACGGTGGAAGGACCCCTTCGAATCTCCTTTCTCTAGCCTAAGCTGTGCACGTTGCGTTTTGATGCCACTACTGCGCTATGTTGTGTAGCACTGCACCTCTACTTTTTTGGAGTTCGCCCAATCGACCACCGGGACAGGCAGAAGTCGCTGTTTCTCGCGAGAGTTCGGCTGATTTTGCTATTTTTCCGCGGACGACAACGTAGACGTTGGTCGCAGCGAGACTTAAACTTAAGCTAAACACACTAAATTAACACGGTGTTGTACTTTTCTTTAAATTAAATTCCTGTATTAAACTTACACACCTATTTGAATTTAAATTGGCATTTATTCATATCCCCAGCACACTAAAAAACCTCCACATGTATATATATGTAGTCCAAATCGATCTTTGGAGTCTCAGTGTATTAAAATATAAGTTAAGGCAAATGCATATATTCATTCCAAATAAGTCCGAACAAAATTTGTCATCCAGTGAAAACTTTTACGATTTAATGAGACTTAGATTTAACGTTAGTAACAACGTTTCACAACACATCTCTACGTCTTTAACCCGGAAAGTTGAGTCAATTGACCCAGGGCAGTTTCTAAATGGTATTATTTCTATAAGCACGCATGTGCCGTTACCATACTTCTCAGTAGATGGGGTTGACACTTTCTGCTACGGTGTCAACTTCAGCTACTGAGGAGTGTGGTAACGAAATATAACAGAAGTATGGTAACAGAAATATTGTTATAATATTGTTTGAAACCAGCTTGCCTGACGCCAGGTTAATAAAATTCCTATTGACACGTGCTGTGCGTGTACATTTTATAAATATAAAACGTTCTGCTCACTTTAAAGAAAAACAATATTCACGGTAGAAGTAAGCACAAAATGTACTGGAGAAACTGTTGGGGCAACATTGAAACTTTTATTGTTTTGTGATCTCTGTCGTCTGTATGCGATTGTCCGTCCGACCCAGGCAGTCCACAGTGGGGCCAAAACTAAAAAAAAAAGTTTTCAGGTAGGGATTTTTCTATCTCAAATTGGCTAAAGTGATTCCTAGTGAGATAGAATCAAACGATAATAGGAGCCCAACTGGACGCTCACCCGTAGAATGCCAGTGTGAAAGTGGTATCCAAGGGTAGCAGTGATTGTGTGTTTTGAAGAGAGAAAAGGACCCTCGTTTTCAAGAACGCACAAAATTTTTAAAATTTCACAGTTTTTAATAAAACCAAATGGAATCGTCAGTTAAAGGTTAGTAGAATATTATAAAATTAATTTAGTTACTATTTTATTAAACACTAATTTTAGAGAGAGACAGAGTTTTTTAAATTTTACAACTCAAAAACTATGTAAGATTCTATGTTACAAAGTAAATATCTAAAATGCTCCGCATTATTCCACTCTGAAACGATTGGAGGTGATAAATTGAAGCATAAGAAATAAAAAAAAATCAGCGCCGAATATCACCGAATCTGGGCTTAATCGATTATTTTCGAAACAAATGTATGCATAACCTTGACGACGCACGTGCCTCTACAGCTGTAGAGTATGCAAACAATGCAATGCCAGCGCTCTCAACGGGAACACCCTATAGCATGTCAAGTATGTTTTTGTAAATTTGACATCGAATTCGTAATCAGCGACCCCGAAAACCTTGGAAGTGATATGTGACTTCATTGCTTTATGAAGTATGGGCTATTTCATGCAAGGGGTGGTTGTTAGGAAGTGAAGGGGATAAGTTTTTGTAAATTTGACATTAAATTCGTAATCAGCAACCCCAAAAACCACCGAGCGAGAGATGTCAGATCGATAACTTGATTTTTTTAGTTTTGGCCAGCTTTTTGAGATTTGGCCCAACTGTGCAGTCTTCGGGTGCTGAGATGCTCTCCAAATTAACCTATTTGAGGCTCGTCAGATGCTGCTTGGAAGGAGGCTGTAGGAAAAGATTTCGATGGATTAAAATAGACTTTGTGGGGCTTGTCACACTCACAAGTACGAGTACATTTTTAGGCATTGAACGCTGTACTCATTGGCACATGATTGCTCTTTGGAGTTCATCCTTTGTGGGATCTGCCTGAGTATTATATTACAAAGCTAGTTCGGGCAGATTCTAACAGCCGACGTTCAGCGAGTACAGGATGAAGAAGACATGTTTCTCAGAATTAGAAAATATTGAAATGTTCAACTGCGAACCAAGATGCATTAGAAATTGATAGGATCATACGCTTGAAGCGCCCGCCGGTATTAGATTTGACTCACCAGCTAGCTGGACCTCTAGGTATCTGTGGTCCGAAAGAGATTCCTCTGTTAGAACGTGCCACTTGGTAATCAGACCTTCCACCTTCCTATTGGACAGTGTCAAGTCTATTACTTCCTGCCGCCTCCTCGTTATGAAAGTTGGGTCTTTCCCCACGTTTTTCACCACGAGATCGTGCGCCAGAATAAAATCCAATATCTTCTCCCCACGGGAGTTGCACTTGCTGCTTCCCCATAGGGTGTGCTGCGCATTGGCGTCGCAGCCGATGATCAGCCCCAAGTTATTGGATTCAGCGTATCGTACAATTTCCCGTCACTCCCAAGCGGGAGGTGGGCGCATTGAATCATAGGGCAGATAAGCAGAAACAATAATTGTTTCGCACCTGACCTCCGATTTTTTGTATGATACTTTGACCGCGATGACGTCTAGGCTACAGTATTGCCTTAACATCATGGCTTCGATTGAGTTTGGGACAATCATACAAGCCCTCAGTCTGTCACTTCTATCGTGATAGAAGAGTTTACCCCAAGTAACCATCCCAATCTGAGTGAACTTCAAGTCCGCTGGCATATAAGTCAACTACTCCCCTATTCACTCGTCGACCGCACTTATTTTTTGGAGACGTGAACTTTCACTCTGCCAAACCCTAAGTACGGGCGGAGTCCGTAAACAGACTCCAGGACTCGTAACGACTCCAGGTCTATGCCCAGCGCCAGAGTAGAGCCCTCAGGGTCACTGGAGCTCTTCCTCTTCCCGCTGTACGCACGGACGCCAGTATTTGGTGTCAAGTCCTGGGTTCTGGATCCGGATTCGGGCCATTATGTCCCCAGGGCTCTTACGAGGTCCCGGGATCCACATAACGGCCCGAACCAGCTTGGGCATGTCGCTGCCTTTTGCAGCCTTAAACTTTATGCCCTCACAAGCTGGTATATTTGCCACATTTGCAAGCATCCATTTGAGCGAATGTTCGTCCGCGCACTGAACCTTCATGGCCCCGTCGCAGACGACCATTCCCTCAAACTTTAGTGACTCCTTGGTTGCAGCTAGAAGCTTCCAAATGTGACCTTCCACAAAAGTAGCATGATGCTGGGTCATGCTTTTTTGTGGGCTGTCGGCCTCAATAACAACGACCAAGGCTTCGGAGGCAGCTTTGGTAAAGCTTTTTCCAGCCACCCTATCCGCACTTCTTGAGCCCGACTTCGCATTAGAAGGGCCAGCTTCGACTAAGTCTCTCTGGCTGATCTCCTTATGCGCTACGATACGAGGATCGGGTTTCCCCTTTGCCTCGCTCGGTGACGAAGAGCTCGGGAGCCCGGTCTTGGCGACTTTCCTCCTTTTGCTCTTCGCTAGCTACTCGGGTTTGCTCACCCCAGAGCTTCCGGCGACACTCGAAGAGCCCGGGTTGGACGAATCCGCCTAGGATCTACTTCTTTTGTTCGCCGGTGCTAACGGGGTGGACGCAGAGCGAGCAAGAAAATCAGGGCCTCCGGCTTTCGCCTCCGGAACTTTGGCCCTCCTCGCTCTCTGCCTTAGCCATCGCAGCTGACGTTTGGACATGCCCTTGCTGTCCGCCACGTTCAAGGGAGGATCCCTTACCACTGTAGCCTCAAGCAAGGAGGTGGGAGTGTCCATCGGAACAGGATTAACCGTAGTCGCAGAGGAATACAGCTTTCCGGTCCTTTCCTGATTTAAAAGTAGGCTCTCGATTGACCCTGTCAATGTGCCTATCGATGATAGTTCGTCTGTAAACATCCTATCATCGGGGTCCAGTAGAGTACTTCCTCCTTGGCCTGGCCCCATCACCTCGGCAGTGAATGGAGTTGGGGCCTGCACATTTCTTGCCCCAGCCGCTTCTTCAGCGGGAGGATTCCCAGTTTCCTGGTTACCTCGTGCAGATAATAATTCCGTAGGCTTGACCTCCATTGTGTGTGACTGGTCACCCCTCTTAGTCTGACGCCTCAAGACTGGCCTGTTCGACATGGGTGACCCTGCCGGCAACCTTGGTCGACGTAGCCCAGTCCATCACCGAACCGCGCAAGCTCCTTCACCGCGGCAAGGTGGGGGATCGTTCGAAGGAGGACCTCACATTACTCGGCGATGATGCATTTAAAAAATTTAATAATAATTGTAATTTAACTAAACTGGTCATAAGTTTTGTGCGGATTGGGTTCCGGAATATCTCAGTAATTTCGAAGCTTCGAATCGTTTTTGGAGGTTGGCCAGATAACAATAAAAGCAGTCATTCACGTCGTTGTTTAAAACGCAATTAAAGTTGAATGCATAATAGGAAATGATGCCCCATCACCATCATAACGTATCGCCAAATCGTTCAGAGATTGAACGTTCTCCAGGGCGGAGCCGTTCAGTATCACCACAGGGAGACTAAATTTGCCAACTGCACGGTGTAAACAGCCAAAAAGGTAGATTTTAAAGAATTAAGCCGAAGATCATTGCTTTTTGATCAGGTATGTATGCTCTGTAAATCCTGATTAAGACGACAAGCACAATAGCAATGGCATACTAACTAACACCCCACATGTTGAGAACTGTCCAATACCCAAGCCCACAAATGTTTTTGAAGAACCAGCGAGATTTTGTAACAATACAATACTGAATTAAACCAAATTAAACCACATAAACGAAAATTGTTTAAGCTGATCCCAAGTTCGAGTCGTACAGTTGGAAGTTATATAATATTATTTATTATTTATTTTATTCCAATAGTATATAATATGTTCATCGCTTCATTTATAATCGGATATCCCCACAATAAGTCTGCCAAATGTTTCGGGAAAGACAAATATTAAAATGATTAGCAATGATAAACCGTCGCAACGACGGACGTCAACGAATTACCAATTCCGTTCAGAATTTACTTTTGAAGCGGCTATTTGGGTTTACTCCTACTAAATTAAAAGTGAAAAGTTTTTCATATAATAACAGGTATACCACAAAGTGGTGAAAATCATTACCGTAATTGTGGGAAGTCGCACAAGCTGCAGCAGTGCGTTAGCAACGCATTCTAGATTTAAATTTCTTTGCTTGTCATAACACCTTCGTAAATAAATTACACAACGAGAAATATTGCTTCCACACCTCATTAGATAGTTTAGGCAGCCTAATCCAATTCTCCATGTAGACGACAGTATCATTCTCTAACTAGCTTTCTTGACGGTACAAGCAACGTTGCCTCATTACATTAAATATTCAAAGAGTGAATTGCGATTTAACAAATTTTAGAAGCGCACTCGATAAAACCACAAAATGTAAGATACTTTTTAATTAGATCCAACATAATACCTTGACATTCCAGGCCTCCAAAAAAATCAACGGATCTCGAGAAGAACAAGGACACACTTGTGTTTTTTTCGCAATCTGCGAAGCTCTTTAAAATACTTGGGTTGTGGCGCGATGACAAAAAGGTCCACACTACCAAAAGATCTGCAACTGGTCCCCTGGTTATTTTCCTTTCCGGTATAACGCTGAGCGTCGTAGTGTTTTCCGGCTATATTGATTTAAAGTCCAAGGGAAACAACACCAGAGCTACATTAGCAATGAATTCTTTTATTGCACTTGTGGTTTCCACCTTCAAGGGGTTTTCAATATGGAACTCCGTATACGAGATAAAACAGTGCTGTAAGGCACTTCAGGATATTGCTTGGACATTTGAAAATCAAGAGTATGTACAGAAGGCTCTCAAGATCTACGGTGTATTTTTCACATTGGGCTTCCTGATTTTTAATTTGGGAGCATTGTTCTTTCATATCGTCCCTGCATTTGAAAGCACTAGAACATTTCCTCTTGACATTAAAAATCCTGTTGATTTGATAGATTTGATGCAAAGTCCATTTTACGAAATTATATATGCATACGAGATTGTCTCAACTCTTTTCATTGGCTATGCAATGATGTCTTGTGATACGGTGATTTGAGTTATTCTAATAATATTTTCGGCAAGTTTAATGTCTCGTTGTAGTTGTTTTGCGGTGTAATGGCAATGGTGTCAGCAATTCTAGAGAGCACAAGTGATGTTTTCGAACAAGCCTTCATCAAGCAGAATGTGCCTTCGCTGAGCGAAGAAGATAAACTGAAGATATTTAGCAGAGTGATTGAGAATTTTATTGAAACATGCAGGTATTGTCTGTTCCATGTATTATATTATTTGTGGGTTTTTATTACAGTTAAAGTATAGATAAACAATTTCAATTGGTCGTTCGAATTTTTCAGAATAATCGACTCCATTAGGAACATGTTTAATATGCAGAGCCTCATTCATTTTCTATATAATGTTTGTTTGATGGCGGTTGCTTTGTACGCTATTTTTGTGGCCAAAACAATAAACGCCTTAACAGTTACTATGACTGTTGTATTTTTTCTTCAAGTTTTTCAATTAGGAATTTATTGCTATTTCGGAGAGGATGTTATTCAGCAGGTAAATAAACATTCACAAGAGTTTCCATTTATTGATGGCGATACGTTTTCCAGGTTCGTCAACTACGCCATCGAATGTACGAGTGTGACTGGTACAAGCAATCAAAATCCGTCAAGATTATGATCTTGCTCAGCCTTCAGAGACTCGAAAACGAACCCTTTATTGCTGCAGGGAAAGTTGTGCCGTTGTCTTTGGCTACTTTTGCTGAGGTATTCTAATCTTTCGATTTTAACAGAAAAGACAAACATTTTCATATTTCAAGATTATGAAGAAAGCTGCTACCTTTTCTGCATTCCTCTACAATACTCAAAAGATACAAAACTAAATGTTTGGCTACAACTGGATTAAGCAGCTTTCTTTATTTCGAAGTCATGATTTGGTGTTTGTATTTATTAGGTTGGTGAATATTATTGAAAAATTAATCCAGAAGAACTACAACCAATCCCCTGTGTAAACGTGTATGTAGATTTGTAGAATCTGGTGGCAGTAGAAGGACAGCTTCGAATCTCGTTTCTCTAGCCTAAGCTGTGCACGTTGTGTTTGGATTCCTCTACTGAGCTATGTTGTGTAGCACTGCATCTGTATTTTTTTTGAAGTACGCCCAATCGACCATCGGGACAGGGAGAAGTTGCTGTTTCTCGCGAGACTTCGGCTGGTTTTTCATCTTTCCGTGGACAACAACGTAGACGTTGGTCGCAGCGAGACTTAAACTTAAGCTAAACACACTAAATTAACAAAGAGTTGTACTTTTGTTTTAAATGAAATCCTTGAATTAAACTTACATACCTATTTGAATTTAAATTGACTTTTGTTCATATCCCCAACACACTAAAAAAAGTCCACATGTTTATATATGCAGTCCAAATCGATCTTTGGAGTCTCAGTGAAATAAAATATAAGTTAAGAAATATATGAACCCATTAAATATAAAACACAAAAATCAAATTATTCGGAAACAAACGGCAGTAGTAATAAACATCAAAATTCGAACAATTCGTCCCATTACTTTAACTTTGGTTTAACTGATGATAAAAGATAACTTTATAAATCAGGTTCAAAATGCTTTAAGTGTAAAGGGTTCAGACATATGGCGAAAAATAGTTCTCAAGATCTAGATGCCAAAGAAACTAATTTGGGCCCAAGATATGAAGACATTATTAATAAATGGTAAAAATTGGAACCACTTTTTGATACCGAAAGTGACCTCACATTACTCGGTGATGATGCATTTCAAAAATTTAATAATAACTAGTTTGCCCGGACCCGGCGCTTCCCTATTTGAATTTTGCACATGGTTTAGATATTTTCCAACAGTATTATTAAATTTAGTTTTCTTCATTTTACACCACCTCCTTATTGCACCCCCTCTCCTTTATCTCCCAGAGGTGTGGGGGTGGTCCCATATTTGGAAATTTGAATAGCAGATTCGAAATTTGTGATCCCGAAAATTGCCTAGTGCGAATTTTCAGGGAAATAAATCCCTTGGAGTTTAACATTTTCGGTCGCCATATTGGATCCGACATCTTGAATTCCAAAATTTTTAGTGCAAGCTCGAGATCTTGAATATAAAAGACAAAAATCAAATTATTCGGAAACAAACGGCAGTAGTACTAAACACCAAAATTCGAACAATTCATCCCATTACTTTAACTTTGGTTTAACTGATCATAAAAGAAAACTTTCAAAAACAGGTTCAAAATGCTTTTAGTGTTATGGGTTCGGACATATGGCAAAAATTTGTTTACAAAATGTAGATACAATAAAAGTAATTGCATTATTATAGTAAACAATTAGAAGCACTTATTGATACCGATAGTGACCTCACATTACTCGGCGATGATGCATTTCAAAATTTTAATAATAATTGTAATTTAACTAAACTGGTAATAAGTTTTGTGCGGATTGGGTTCCGGAAAATCTCAGTCATCAGGATGCTTCGAATCGTTGTTGGAGGTTGACCAGATTACAATAAAAGCAGTCATCCACATCGTTGTTTAAAACGCAATTAAAGTTAAATGCATAATAGGAAATGATGCCCCATTACTATCAAAGCAAACATGAAGACTAAATTTGTCAAGTGCACGCTGTAAGCAGCCAAACAAGAAGATTTTAAAGAATTAAGCGGATGATCATTGTTTTTTATTTATTTATTTATCAACAGGTTAATTACACCATCTGATCTTAACATAAACAAACAATGATTTGAATTAATACCTAATGATTAAGTAACGATTTTTTGATTACATCTTTGCTGCAATGAAAGTCTACTGAGGCAAATCTAGTATTGTAAATTTTGGACATGGCCGATACCGATTCAAAAGTGCCATAATTAGTTCTGTGGTACCTGGAGTATAGAAAGTCCTGTCCTCTAGTAGATCGGGCGCGTGAGTTAAAATTAACAAGATTTAAAAGCTTTGGAAAGTCTATAACGCCAGTAATGATATCGTGCATGAACGTAACACTAGAGATTTCTCTATGGTTTGATAGAGTCGTTAAACCTAAAAGTTTAAGTCTGTTCATAACGAGGAAGACTATGCGGGTCACGCCAGGGTAGGTGAGGAAGACTGAACCGGAAAAAACGCTTTTGGACTGCTTCGATACGGTCTATATACACAGAATAATGAGAAGACCAAACAACAGAAACATATTCCAAGATAGGTCGGACAAACGCACAAAACAATGTTTTTAAGAGATAAGGATCATTAAAATCCTTAGACCAGCGCTTAACAAAACCAAGGGTAAAATTTGCACGATTTATTATTTTATCAACATGTCGTCCAAAATCGAATATAGAATCAATAGTCAGTCCCAAGTCGACAACATTCTCTTGCCGAGATAAAGGTGTGTCAAGGATTTTGTAGGAGTACTCCAAAATATAAGACTTTCTAGTAAATGAAATAAAGTTGCATTTACTAACATTTAGTTTCATGTTATTCTTTGTAAAAGTGATAAGATCGCGTTGGAGACTAAGCGCATCTTGCAGTGATTCGGTCACTCGGAAAACCTTCAAGTCATCAGCCTAAGCCAAGGCATGCGAGTTCTCGAATAGAGGAAACACGTCGTTAAGGAAAAGATTAAACAGCAAAGGTCGCAGGTGGCTGCCCTGTGGCACTCCGGACCTAACGGAAACAGGGTCCGAAAAGCAAAGAGAAAACTTAACTCTAAAGGAACGATTGGTAAGATATGACTTAATCCAATGAAGAAGGTCATTGGGAAAGCCAAGTCGACGAAGTTTAAAAATCAGCACTCTATGAGAAAGCTTGTCAAATGCTTTACTAAAGTCAGTGTAAACACAGTCGATTTGTGTACGTTTCTCCAAGTTCGTTAAACAGAAATTCGTAAACTCCACAAGATTAGCTGATGTCGATCTGCCTCTCATAAATCCATGTTGATTACTTGATATAATCGAGCTACAATAGAAGGCTAAAGAGTCTCTCAAAATTGCCTCAAAAAGTTTAGGTATAGGTGATAGTTTAGCAATAGGTCTATAGTTTTCCACTGAGTTCTTTTTTCCCTTCTTGAAAATGGGGATCACATAAAGTAATTTCCAGATATCAGGAAAAATAGCGGTACGAAGAGATAATTAAACAGAAAGGTAAGAGGCTCCACAAGTGAATCACTACATCTACGGATAACAACACTAGGGATATGGTCAGAATATTCTGAGAAGTTTTCATCAATTTTGTTGAAATACTCAAGAACAGTACACTCGTATAAAAGAATATTTGAACATTGAGCCGGAAAACAAGTCAAGTTATTAAAATAATCTAAATCTATATCACAGACTTCATCACAGTATGAATTGTTAAAATGCTTAGCAAACAAATTAGAAATAGCAGAAGGATTGTAACAGGTTTCATTGTCAAGTGTTAAAACAGAGGGGTAGCTATTGGTCTTCCGTTTACTATTTATAAAATTCCAAAATTCTTTAGGGTTAGACTTAATGTTACCTTTCACACGATCAATGTACTGGCGATATAAGACCTTGGAGTAATTATTAAATTGTCTCCGTAAATCAGAATAGCGCAGATAGTCCGCTTGATCATTTCTAATTCAAAACTGACGCCAAGCAGTGTTTCTTTGATTTCTCAATGATCTCAAGTGATCATCAAACCATACCGGATTATGTAAACAATTAAGCCAGGGGAACAAAACGATCGATTCTCATTAAAATTAATAGAATTTACTCACAGCCTATTCCATGTCAGCGCATTTGTAAACCAGGGACCAGTCACATTTAGCTAGAAATAAATTAACGGCGTTAAGATCAGCTGTTCTAAAATTACGAAAATAATTGGAAACCCTATCATAAGATGGTGGATCACAATATAATAGTGTAGATATTAAGGCCGGATGATCTGGAACCTCGTTGAATATCGGATCTAAGCACGCGTCGACATGGATGGTTGAGGAATCAATCGCAAACACCAGGTCGAGGAGACGTTGTCTAGAGTTTAGTATGTCATTATACTGATGAAGTCCAAGGCTGCACATATTGTCCATAAACTCCCGTTCAAAATCGCGTCTTGCGTTTGTCGCAGACAAAAAAGTATCAACATCAGAGTACTCCCAATTAAGATGCGGAAGATTAAAATCTCCAAGGACAAGCATGTCATCTTTACAAGTACAGCGATCAGAAATGCCCTCGAGATTCCTAATTAGACTCTGGTATTCGGCAAGCAGGCTGCTGGGCGGGATATAAGCGGTACAAACGAAAAAGTTCCTGGTCGGTAAGTTAATACGGACACAAAGAAATTCAATGTCCGCGCATTCAGGCTCAATGATAAGCGATGGGAACCTTTTGTGTACTGCTATTAAGACGCCTCCACCAACAGGAACATCGAAATTGTCCAAGTGACGGTCTCTTCTATATACCATATAATTGGGTCTGCAAAGCTCCGCGTCCAAAATTCCTACATGCAGCCAGGTTTCAGTTAGGCAGAGGATGTCAATTGAGCTGTTGCATGAGGCCTGGTAGAAATCGCCGGTCTTAGTCCGCATCCCATTAACATTTTTATAATAAATTGTTACTTCGGATTTACTCTCACTGGCCGACGGTGGAACCTCCTTCAAAACCCCAACGGTGGAGAATGCCGAACAAACTCCTTAATCAAAGTACCAGGAGGCCGTAGTGGGTGTTAGAGTGCAAATATCACAGTTGGAGCTTCTGAATCACGATTATTGCTTGAAATATTATTAATATCACAGTATATATGTATAAATGCTTACAACACAATAACTGAATGCGTATTTTGCCGGCAAATAATTTTAATCAAAAAGGAACGATTTACGCACGTCCGCACGCGACCACAGCTCTTGGGGTCGTTTACATTTGCAGTGTATTTTGATCAGGTATGTATGCTCTGTTAATCCTGATTAAGACGACAAGCACAATAGCAATGGCACTACTAACTAATAGTCCACACGTTGAGAACTATCCAATACCCAAGCCCACAAATGTTTTTAAAGAACCAGCGAGATTTTGTAACCATACAATACTGAATAAAAACAAATTCAAACCACATAAACAAAAGTTGTGCAAGCTCCAGTCGTTCAGTTGGAAGTTTTTTATTTCCATTAGTATATAATATGTTTATCGCTTCAGTTATAATCGGATATCGTTACAATAAGTCGAGTCTTCCAAGTGTTTCAGGAAAGACAAATATTAAAATAATTAGCAATGATAAACCGTCGCAACGACGGACGTCAACAAATTACCAATTGCACTCAGAATTTTCTTCTGAAGCGGCTATTTGGGTTTACTCATAAAAGTGACAAAGTTTTTCATATAATAACACCTATACCACAAAGTGGTGGAAATCATTACCGTAATTGTGGGAAGTCGCAAGAGCTGCAGCAGTGCGTTAGCAACGCATTCTAGATTTAAATTTCAGAGCTTGTCATAACACCAATACGATTTAAGCTGTCTATTCCAATTCACCATGTAGACGACAGTATCATTCTCTATCTAGCTTTCTTGACGGAACAATCAACGTTGCCTCATTACATTAAATATTCAAACAGTGAATTGCGATTGAACAAATTTTAGAAGCGCTCTCGATAAAACTACAAAATGTAAGATACTTTTCAATTAGATCCAACTTAAAACCTTGACATTCCAGGCCTCCAAAGAAATCAACGGATCTCGAGAGGAACAAGGACACACTTGTATTTTTTTCGCAATCTGCGAAGCACTTTAAAATACTTGGGTTGTGGCGTGATGACAAAAAGCTAAACACTACCAAAAGAACTACAACTGGTCCCCTGGTTATTTTCCTTTCCGGTATAATGCTGTGCGTCGTAATGTTTTCCGGCTATATTGAGTTAAGGTCCAAGGGAAACAACACCAGAGCCACATTAGCAATGAATTATCTTATAGGAATTTCCGTTTGCGCCTTCAAGGGATTTGCAATATGGAACTCCGTATACGAGATTAAACAGTGCTGTAAGGCACTTCAGGATATTGCTTGGACATTTGAAAATCAAGAGTATGTACAGAAGGCTCTCAAGATCTACCGTGTATTTTTTACATTGGGCTTGGTGTTTGTTCATTCTGGGGTATGTTTCTTTTACATCATCCCCGCATTTGAAAGCACTAGAACATTGCCTCTTGACATTAAAAATCCTGTTGATTTGATAGATTTGATGCAAAGTCCATTTTACGAAATGATATATGCATATGAGTTTGTCTCAACTCTTTTAGTTGCTTCTGCAATGATATCTTGTGATACGGTAACATGAATTATTCTAATAATGTTTTCGGCAAGTTTAATGTCTTCTTGTAGTTGTTTTGCGGTGTAATGGCAATGGTGTCAGCAATTCTAGAGAGCACAAGTGATGTTTTCGAACAAGCCTTCATCAAGCAGAATGTGCCTTCGCTGAGCGAAGAAGAAAAACTGAAGATATTTAGCAGAGTGATTGAGACTTTCAATAAAACATGCAGGTATTGTCTGTTCCATGTGTTATATTATTTGTGGGTTTTTATTGCAGTTAAAGTGCAGACAAACAATTTCAATTGGTCGTTTGAACTTTTCAGAATAATCGACTCCGTTAAGGAAATTTTTAATATGCTGAGCCTCACTCATTTTCTATATAATGTTTGTATGATGGCGGTTGCTTTGTACTCTATTTTTGTGATGAAAACAATAAACGCTATAACAATTATTATGACTGTTATAATTTTCGTTCAAGTTTTCCAATTAGGAATTTATTGCTATTTCGGAGAGGATGTTATTCAGCAGGTAAATAGACATTCGTAAGAGTATCCATTTATTGATGACGATACGTTTTCCAGGTTCGTCAACTACGCCATCGAATATACGAGTGTGACTGGTACAACCAATCAAAATCCTTCAAGATTATGATCTTGCTCAGCCTTCAGAGACTCGAAAATGAACCCTTTATTGCTGCGGGGAAAGTAGTGCCGTTGTCTTTGGCTACTTTTACTGAGGTATTCTAATATTTGGATTTTAACAGAAAAGACAAACATTTTCATATTTCAAGATTATGAAGACAGCTGCTACCTTTTCTACATTCCTCTACAACACTCAAAAGATACAAAACTAAATGTTTGGCTGCAACTGGATTAAACAGCTTTATTTATTTCGAAGTGATGATTTGATTATTGTAGTTATTAGGTTGGTGAATATTGTTGAAAAATTAATCCAGAAGAACTATAACCAATCCCCTATGTATAAAAGTGTATGTAGATGTGTGGAGTCTCGTGGCGGTGGAAGGACCGCTTCGAATCTCCTTTCTCTAGCCTAAGCTGTGCACGTTGCGTTTTGATGCCACTGTGCTGTGTAGCACTGCACCTGAATTTTTTTTTTAGCTCGCCCAATCGACCATCGGGACGGGGAGAAGTTGCTGTTTTCCGCGAGAGTTCGGTTGATTTTGCATCTTTCCGTTGACGACAACGTAGACGTTGGTCGCAGCGAGACTTAAACTTAAGCTAAACACAGTGTTGTACTGTTGTTTTAAATGAAATTCTTGAACTAAACTTATTTTAAACTATTTGAATTTAAATTGGATTTTGTTAATATCCCCTATCCCACACTAAAAAAGCTCCACATTTATGCAATCCAAATCGACCTCTGTAGCCTCAGTTAATTAAAATATAAGTTAAGACATACATCTATGAACGCATTTAATATAAAACACAAAATTCAAACTATT
Source organism: Neoitamus cyanurus (assembly GCA_947538895.1). Lineage (NCBI taxonomy): Eukaryota > Metazoa > Arthropoda > Insecta > Diptera > Asilidae > Neoitamus > Neoitamus cyanurus. The sequence continues at coordinate 11,035,518 of OX384544.1, read as the reverse complement.
CGGAAAAAATCGACAGTAGTAATTAACACCAAAATTCGAACAATTCGTCCCACTACTTTAACTTTGGTTTAACTGATCATAAAAGAAAACTTTATAAATCAGGTTCAAAATGCTTTTAGTGTTATGGGTTCGGACATATGGCAAGAAATTGTTTTCAAAATCTAGATACAAAAAAAGTAATTCTGGGGCAAGATATGACGCCATTAAAAAGAAATGGTAAAAAAATGGAAGCACTTATTGATACCGAAAATGACCTCATATTACTCGGCGATTGTAATTTAACTAAACGGATAAGTTTTGTGCAGATTGGGTTCCGGAAAAGGTTGACCGGATTGCAATAAAAGCAGTCATTCACGTCGTCCTCTAAAACGTAATTAAAGTTAAATGCATAATAGGAAATGATGCCCCATTACCATCAAAGCAAACATGAAGACTAAATTTGTCAAGTGCACGCTGTAACCAGCCAAACAAGAAGATTTTAAAGCTGAAGATCATCGTTTTTTGATCAGCTGTGTATGCTCTGTAAATCCTGATTAAGCCGACAAGCTCAATAGCAATGACACTACTAACTAATAGTCCACACGTTGAGAACTGTCCAATACCCAAGCCCACAAATATTTTTGAAGAACCAGCGAGATTTTGTAACAATACAATACATACTGAATAAAAACAAATTCAAACCACATAAACTAAAGTTGTGCAAGCTCATCCCAAGTTCCAGTCGTTCATTTGGAAGTTTTTTATTTCCATTAGCATATAATATGTTCATTGTTCATTGCTTCATTTATAATCGGATATCGTTACAATAAGTCGAGTCTTCCAAGTGTTTCGGGAAAGACAAATATTAAAATGATTAGCAATGATAAACCGTCGCAACGACGGACGTCAACGGATTACCAATTCCACTCAGAATTTTCTTCTGAAGCGGCTATTTGCGTTAACTCCCAACAAAATAAAAGTGAGAAAGTTTTTCATATAATAACAGGTATACCACAAAGTGGTGTGAAAACCATTACCGTAATTGTGGGAAGTCGCACGAGCTGCAGCAGTGCGTTAGCAACGCATTCTAGATTTAAATTTCTTTGCTTGTCATAACACCTTCGTAAATAAATCACACAACGGGAACTGTTGCTTCCACACTCGAATTCACCATGTAGACGACAGTATCATTCCCTATCTAGCTTTCTTGACGGAACAATCAACGTTGCCTCATTACATTAAATATTCAAACAGTGAATTGTGATTGAACAAATTTTAGAAGCGCACTCGATAAAACCACAAAATGTAAGATACTTTTTAATTAGATCCAACTTAAAACCTTGACATTCCAGGCCTGCAAAGAAATCAACGGATCTCGAGAGGAATAAGGACACACTTGTATTTTTTTCGCAATTTGCGAAAGTATTTAAAATACTTGGGTTGTGGCGTGATGACAAAAAGCTCCACACTACCAAAAGAACTGCAACTGGTCCCCTGGTTATTTTCCTTTGCGGTATAATGCCTTGTGTCGTAGTGTTTTCCGGCTATATTGAGTTAAATTCCAAGGGAAACAACACCAGAGCTACAGTAGCAATGAGTTATTTTATTGCAATTTTGGTGTCCACCTTCAAGATGTTTGCAATATGGAACTCCGTATACGAGATTAAACAGTGCTGCAAGGCACTTCAGGATATTGCTTGGACATTTGAAAACCAAGTGTATGTACAGAAGGCTCTGAAGATATACCGTGTATTTTTTAAATTAGGCTTCCTGTTTTTTAATTTGGGAGCATTGTTCTTCGATATCTTCCCCGCATTTGAAAGCACTAGAACATTGCCTCTTCACATTAAAAATCCTGTTGACTTGATAGATTTGATGCAAAGTCCATTTTACGAAATTATATATGCATACGAGATTGTCTCAACTCTTTTAATTGGCTCCGCAATGATATCTTGTGATACGGTAATTTGAGTTATTCTAATCATATTTTCGGCAAGTTTTATGTCTCGTTGTAGTTGTTTTGCGGTGTAATGGCAATGGTGTCAGCAATTCTGGAGAGCACAAGTGATGTTTTCGAACAAGCCTTCATCAAGCAGAATGTGCCCTCGCTGAGCGAAGAAGAAAAACTGAAGATATTTAACAGAGTGATTGAGACTTTTATTGAAACATGCAGGTATTGTCTGTTCCATGTGTTATATTATTTGTGGGTTTTTATTGCAGTTATAGTGCAGACAAACAATTTCAATTGGTCGTTCGAACTTTTCAGAATAATCGACTCCATTAAGGAAATTTTTAATATGCTGAGCCTCACTCATTTTCTATATAATGTTTTTGTGATGGCGGTTGCTTTGTACTCTATTTTTGTGGTCAAAACAATAAACGCTATAACAGTAACTATGACTGTTATATTTTTTCTTCAAGTTTTTCAATTAGGAATTTATTGCTATTTCGGAGAGGATGTTATTCAGCAGGTAAATAGACATCCACAAGAGTATCCATTTATAATTTTCGCCATACGTTTTCCAGGTTCGTCAACTACGCCATCGAATGTACGAGTGTGACTGGTACAACCATTCAAAAGCCTTCAAGATTATGATCTTGCTCAGCCTTCAGAGACTCGAGAACGAACCCTTTATTGCTGCGGGGAAAGTTGTGCCGTTGTCTTTGGCTACTTTTGCTGAGGTATTCTAATCTTTGGATTTTACAGAAAATACAAACATTTTCATATTTCAAGATTATGAAGAAAGCTGCTACCTTTTCTACATTCCTCTACAACACTCAAAAGATACAAAACTAAATGTTTGGCTGCTACTGAATTAAACTGCTTTCTTTATTTCGAAGTGATGATTTGGTTATTGTATTTATTAGGGCGGTGAGTATTATTAAAAAATTAATCCAGAAGAACTATAACCAATCCCCTATGTAAACGTGTAGATATGCGGAGTCTCGTGGCGGTGGAAGGACTGCTTCGAATCTCCTTTCTCTAGCCTAAGCTATGCACGTTGTGTTTGGATTCCTCTACTGAGCTGTGATTTGTAGCACCGCACCTCTACTTTTTTGGAACTCGTCCGATCGACCATCGACACAGGGAGAAGTTGCTGTTTCTCGCGACAGTTCGGCTGATTTTGCATCTTTCCGTGGACGACAACGTAGTCGTTGGTCGCAGCGAGATTTAAACTTAAGCTAAACACGCTAAATTAACACAAAGTTGTACTTTTGTTTTAAATGAAATTCTTGAATTATACTTACATACCTATTTGAATCGAAAATGGCTTTTGTTCATATCCCCAACACACTAATAAAGTCCCACATGTGTATTGTTACGGACTAGGCCTAGCGATGTGGTCAGTTTTCGCTAGTTCGCTCTTAAATAACCGGAGCTCATAACTGCAGGCCGATAATGTCCCAGAGGGAACGATTTTTATTTTGAACTGCAACCTCGGATAAAATTACCGACAACCGTGTTTGGAAAATAGACCTCGGCAACTTTTAGGCCGGACTGTATCTACAGGAATCCGCGGAGCTTTTCCGTGATGGCCGAAACAAAACACACACAGTGCACGGCGGCTAAGCTAAATACGCCGAAGCTCTACGTGCGGCACAAGAATGTGTGTGAGTGGAAACCCTTGTGTTGTTTAGTGATTGGCTTTTCCCACTTTTCAGGAGACGAGACTGCAGAGATGACGAGGGAAGTGTGCAGCGCAGGAGGATTGCCGACAACCTTTAATTGATCATAAAAGAAAACTTTCAAAAACAGGTTCAAAATGCTTTCACTGCAGTGGGTTCGGATATATGGCGAAAAAAAAATTCTCAAAAACTAGATGCCAAAGAAGTTAAATTGGGCGCAAGATATGAAGACATTATTAATAAATGGTAAAAAATTGGAAGCACTTATTGATACCGAAAGTGGCCTCACATTACTCGGCGTTGATGCATTTCAAAAATTTAATAATAATTGGATTTAACTAAACGGGTCATAAGTTTAGTGCGGACTGAGTTCCGGAAAATCTCAGTCGTTAGAATGTTTCGAATCGTTGTTGGAGGTTGACTGGATTATAATAAAAATAGTCAATCACGTGGTCCTCTAAAACGCAATTAAATTTAAATGCATAATAGGAAATCATACCCCATTACCATCGAAGCGTATCGCCGTATCGTTCACAGATTGAACGTTCTCCAGGGCGGAGCCGTTAAGCATCACCACAGGAAGACTAAATTTGTCAAGTGCACGGTGTAAGCAGCCAAACAAGAAGATTTTAAAGAATTAAGCTGAAGATCATTGTTTTTTGATCAGGTATGTATGCTCTGTAAATCCTGATTAATACGACAAACACAATAGCAATGGCACTAAAAAGATAAACAACACTGGGTAATTAATAAATAAAAAGGCTAAACAAAAGGGGTTCTAATATGGAGCTCCGTGGAACTCCTTTCGTCAGTTTTAATTGGGTAAATTCTGCATCATGCACCTTTACACTGTGCCTTCACTAAAACAAAATACTCTCAACAAGTTTAAAGAAAAGTTGTGAAAGTGGTTTAAGTTTGTAAGCAATTTTTCGTGATTGAGAGAATCAAATCCCCTGCTTAATTCGAGTGTAACGAAAGCAGTTTAAAACCAGATGGAACAAGAAAAGACATAAAAATTAGAATTGGGTCGGAAAATAGAAAAAAAACCAAAGAAAAAAAAAAGAGAGTGTCAAAAAATTTAAACATGAAAGCAGTGCTGTTTTTCTAAAAGTTTAGAGCGACAGTTTGTTTTTGTTTAGAACAGGCAATTTTGGAGGATTACGCCAACAATAAAAATCTAAAGTGCGAAAATGCGCCATGAGCTCTTCGGTCAGAAATTTAGGGGGTGCAAAGCGTGTTTAACGTTCTTCAACATCATCAGAGAGTGCGAAATTGCCCCTGGGAGATCCTTTAATCTTTAAGGGATGGGGAGTAGCACAAAATACTAATGAAGCTCCTCGCGCATTGAGGCAGCAACCACCCAAATCATCGCACAAAATTATCAAACGGTCCAATTTCGAGTCCCGCCGCTCACAATTACCTGGGATGCAATAAAATTTTCGACGGGTTCTACCTCCATCCCCAATGGAGTCCCATTGAAGCCCGGAAATCCCGACTTATTCAGCGGAAATACTGCTCACAAGGTCGAACCTGCCCTAATACTTTCCGGTTTTCGAGAGCCCTGCAAAAGCCCTGTTGCTCGGAGCGGCCTGAAGAGCGTGAGCTCATTCCCGCACCCAGCCCTCATCGAGCCAATTTGTCTTGGTCCCTGCGAACCCAGCAGGAGGCACCTACCCGGATATATCAATAAAGCACACTCTTACCGAAAGGGGGGACCCGCGCCGCACACGGCACCGTGTGCTGCTCGTGTCACCTCTTTTCTGTCCCAGTTTTCCTTCAGAATCACATTTTCCATTTCCAATAAAATCCCGAACTCATTCGGGGAAGATCCAGTTAAGAGCGTTCATAAATTGCCCCCGTAAAGCGGATTTCCACGGATTAAAATTTCGTTTGAGTGGCTGGAGCTCATGAGGGGGGCTGCGACAACTGTTGCATACAGACGACCTGATTACATCCGTCACGGATGGGCTGCACTTCCTCTTTCAGGAGACTTCAAGTTTGACGTGATGGGGCCGCGTCCTGGTGTAGGTACTACAGCCGTGGCCCCGCAGCCCTTCGGAGCGCGGCAGAATTAGATGGCACAGAACAATGAGAGCCCTACTGCCATCCCATCGGGAGGAGAGTAGGCTCCTCTCAGAATGCATAATTGGGTTAATGCGGGGATTTTTACTATCATTTGTGGATCACGGGGCACGACCGCGCCCCGGGGCAAATGAAATTAGAGGACGATAGTGCAGGACGGGTCATGCATCCTGGCCACTGCGAGATAACCGAATATCTTTTAAGTACGGCAGCCCATTAAGGGCAATTAGGGCCGGACAACGGCTTCGAGTCATATGTGGCTGCAGTTTCCGGGTAGCTGCAATTAAAAGGGCATTCCCACCGCGCCTCTTGAACGACTAAAGCCCCAGCCTCGTCCCGTGGCACCCTCCATTTGTGGAAACAGAAGAAATTACGGAATTGATTCGGAAATCCTCTTAAAAGTATCTCCTTAAATCGCGTGGGGAAGAGCAAGTGTTTGCCATCAGCGGCTCGAGAACTAGACAATAAATAGGCCGAGTTGTCGGTGCTGCCTTGCCTGATGCCAGCCGTAGAAGCCCTCGACGGGCCTTAGAAGAGGCGCGGCACACGGCGACACGGTCTTGAGCTTTTGAGATTGCGGAACTGGAATTTCCAGATCAACGCCCGGTGCGATAGGGTGGAAGGAAACACCCATTTGTACGGGGGGGTGATGCTGTGATAATACATTCGCAAATGAGCCCCTCCGTCGACGGAATTCGGTCCATTTCTTTTCTGATTTCAATTTTATTAGTGTCATCATGGGCGTGATGTTCATCTTATCGGAGTTAATGGAGCCCAGGTTGTTTGCTATTTATTCGCCGCTCAGCGTGACGGGGGCGGCAAACGCCTAGATGAGAGGAGTCCTCAAGATGTCCTCAAAGTGCCTCCCAGCGGGGCGAACTTTCGTCGGTGAAGATTAATGAGATCGCATAGAGAGAAGGACGTTTCCGGCGGTGACTCGACAATAACAGCTGGAAATTGTGTTAATTTCTGCTCTCAAGTTTTTAAATTTATCATCTGGCAGGATGCGGCCTGGGAGTCTTGGAGGGGGGCCGGAATTCTCTAGTTTTTTTTTCATAGTGCGAATATATGGTATGGGCAGCAAAATTGCCGGAGATGCGCCTGGGACTATGGCGATGATGGCAAAAATGGGGCAGCGTTATAACCTTGGCCAGTGTTTTTTTTTTTCATATTTAAACTGAAAGGACAGAAAGCGGTTGTTCGGGGACATAATTAGAGCAAAATGGTTTCTACCTTCAAGCGAGGACAATTTTTAATGCTGCGTAAAAAAGACAAAAATAGGACACTGTTCGGGAACATTAGCAAAAATAAAAACAAAAATAAGAATAAACGGAAAAACGAAATATCCTATGAATTTCAATTAAAAAGGCATTCCGGGCAAAATTAGTAGGCTCTGGGTAAAGCAGGTGAAGGACACTTTCTGGATAATCGCATAATTCCGTTCCTTTTGAATAAAATGGTTTGATGGGAGGGAAAAAAGGCACAATCCTTGAACCCATTTAGGGAATAAGGTCAAATTCGACCCAAGTTGTGTATTTCTGTTTATTACTTTCTATAAGGCGCTTTTGCAAGAGGGGTGGAGCGAATCCCGGAATAAATTGCCTTGAGCCTCGGTGGGGTCAGGAATTGAAATCAAAGAGATTAAAAACGTCGACGAATTCAATAACAATTTAATTTTCTAACATTTCAAAAATTCTTGGCTATCTGTCCATCTGCCTCTGTTTATTCAATCATCAAATATTTTAACGTAAAGATTTAATGTTCCAGCTCGTTGCACGTGTGATACATGAGTATAAGGTCATCAGCAAATACCTTATATTCAGCCGCAAGTTCCGCATATGTTAAGTTGCTAAGATATAGTCGATAAAATATGGGTCCTAGTAAAGATCCTTGAGGTACACCCATATTAATCAGCAGTGGGTCGCTTATTGTTAGTCATTTCCTTGTAGCTGTATGAGTGATACTCGTGTGAAATGAAGAAAGAATGTGTCCTGGCTGATTGAATTATAATTTATGAAAGGATCTCCACGAAAGGAAAAATACATATTAATAAATAAACGTCTCGTGTAGGTTGTGAGTGAACAAAACAAAAATGCAAATATACTTAGAAACAGAGTAAATTAACTACCCCTATTGGCCACAAACATTCAGAAAGCTGCAATCTTAGAAATGTTATGCGTTTTAATTTCAATAAACATTTGATACAATTCATAAAGGATACTATTATTAATTCTTATTATAAATAAATCTTTTGCAAAGGAACGCAAAAATTTTCTTTATAAAACTTAACTCTCGACTACGAGCTACAAACGAAAAATGAATCGACCTGAAAACTTGGTGACAGCAACGTATTTATTCCACGTGCGGTGTGGCAGGTCGCACCATCCTGTTGAAATAACATGTCATTTACGTCCATTCCATCCAATTCGGTTGACAACAAAATATATCTAAAACCATTAATGGTCACGGAGATATCATTATTAAAAAAACAAAAGTACGGTCCAATCATCGATTTTTTAAAGAGACAAGTGAACACGTAACTTTTGTACTGAAACTAAAATTAAACAATTGCAGGCCATTATGTACAACCTGATGGTTTTACTTTGAATATGCAAATGGTAATTTTTGTAAAAGGACACTTCCTGAACATCGGTAAATGCTACTTGAAAATTCATAACACGACCACGAGACCATATCGAGCCCACATTCGAATATCCCTAAAGACTTCATCGCATTTACAAATAAGAGCAAATAAAAAATCCTTTGACCTCTGACTTCCGTCTTACTTTGCCACAAGCAACTTCCAATGAACCAATAAAAATTTTCCATAAACACAAATTCATCTCGCATCGAATGAAGTCAATGATTTCGTAAAAAAAAAAAGAAATAAAAATTCGCTAACTCCTTGCAAAAGTACTATATACGCAACAGGGCACTTAAAGTCACCCTGTATCCCCCCGGGGGAAAGCTGCTAGCATCCAACGCATTTCTGACGACTCCGAGAAAATCCCACTTTATAGGTCATTGCTCTGCCTTCCAACCGGAAGTGTACTGTGCTGTGAATCTTCGTGAGAAAAATGTTTCCTTCTGGAATCACACCCCGCACCCGTTTCTAGTTGTACGTGCTTGCGTTGTCGTCGCCCACTCCCTGAAGTCACTTTCCATATGGCTTCCCTGGCTCATGTAACGCCATCGCTCGCACTATGCTCCTTCATCTGCACATGTCCTTCTACATTCCCTTAACCCTCGTCCCCATCCCCCGGAATATCGGGAAAAAATTCGATTTGCGAACATCGCCGGCGTCCGATCAGAGTTCCTGATTCGAAACACAGTGAGTGCATGCATTTAATCATAAGACCGTTGACTGCGACGGATATTTATCCTCCCCCACATCCACATCCAGTTCCGTCACAATTTCTAGCACACCCTCCCTCTTCCGGGTGGACCACCCGCACGAGGATAACGGTAGCGACAACGTCGGCGGCGGCAGTGCCAGAGAAATTTATTTCCTTTCCTTAACGGGGCACGCTAACACTTTCTCAAAGGACAAGTGTTTGCCGAGATGTGTTACATCTTAACCTCATTCGGGTGACGGAGACATCCCCGGGGATGTGTGATGCTACCTCGCGCACTGTGTGGATGCCTGTCACTGCTACTGCTACGCTGCTGCCTGGGATTTGCAGGATTTTTCCACGTCTTTGCCCAAGTCCTCGTCGAAAAGACTTAGCCAGCTTGCCGCCGCCGCCGCCCGAACGCCGCCGCCCGGCATGGGACTCGTCTCAAATGAGCACCCTCGAACCGCTCAAATGTGAAATTCTCAAGGAATAAAATTTTAACGCAGTGCCTGGGTCGGTGGCGTTAATGTCCTGAAGTTGCCTGAAGTGTGTGGAAAATTTGATTTTCAAATGTTTTCTCAGAGACCCGACTTGGGAGTCGTTTGGTTTAACGACTTTACAAGGTGTTTACGCTACATGGTGGTCAATAAACGGGTTTGTTTTTTTTTTTTAGCGTGAGGGATGTCTATAACTTCTGAAGGGGTTCTAATATCTGCATAATTCTTTTTCGTTTCATTCAGGAATTGAAGGCGTTTTTAAAGTAATACTTAGAGTTCCTTACTAAAAAATCAAACTGATCACTTTCCAGGTTCCACAAAGAAAAATGCTAATTTACATTAAAAGTGGCCCCTGCATAATCATTTTGCTGACTCGGATAGATGGCGGAATGAATCCCTAATGTAATTTTTTATTTGATTCATCTAATTTCCGCACTACACATTAAATAAGTAGTTAAAATAATTAATTTCGTTCAATATGGCTGCCGACGACCATGTTTTAAATATTTTCCCCGGTGGAACGCGTTTTTTGCTCTCCCAATTGCACGGTAAGTCTCTTTGTCAGTAATGGGGAATATATGGCTCAAAATCATCAAGGTTGCGAATTTCAAGATTGGTTTTATGCCAAAAAATATGTCAAGCTATAGTGATGACCCTTGGTTTATACTGTTGCAAAATTTGTATATTATTAAACTTTGACAGGGCAGCGCACAGAATTCAAAATTTTTTTTGCACTGAATATCTTACAGAAAACCATCAATTCGGGAACGCTTTTCTAAGTTTGATAAAATGTACAAAAGCACAACAAAGCACAAAACTTAAGGATTGTCTAATAACATGGGTATATTATGTATCCATAATATACAAACAATATTGAAAACAATAAATACAAAATCTTTTACAAGCAAAATACGTCAAAAAACGAGAACGCTACAGTCATTTTGGGAACGTACCATCATGTCCGGCAACGTTCCCGAAATGACGATTTCACATAAGCGCGCGCTTTGATTATTCAGCGGCCATCTTATATGCGACCTGACTTAGTTTAGTTTAGTTTAGTTTGAAAGGGGGCGTTCAGGCTAATAAAGCCTTCCGTTCACCGCAACCGCTAGGATCTATTGGGAATCCCCATCAATATTTTATCCCAAATTTAGCCTCTTATAGAGGCCTAGAATTTTATTGGGAGTCGTTTTCCAAACCTGTTCAGGTGTTGGAAAGGCATCCTCTAATTGTGTTAGTCGGAGCCTTGCTAGGGCTGTACAGTGACAAAGGATGTGCACCGCTGTCTCTGGGGCTTCCGCACAGTAGCGACAGGTGTCAGAGTCAGCTTTCCTAATCTTTTTAAGGTGGTACCTTAAGGAACAATGTCCAGTGAAGAGCCCAGTAATTATTCTGAGCTCCTGTTTGCTTAAGTGGAGGAGTTTCTCGACCTTTTCATACGGTGCACCCATGAAGGTCTTCGATTGCCGGCATCCTGGGGTATACCGGAGTCGGCTCCTCTTCTCCCAGCTTTCTATGGCCCCCTTTAGGTGGCATTTAGACACGCCACAGAAGGGTTCCGGACCAGTAAGAGCAGATTCCGCCCCTTGTTTTGCCAAACCATCGGCTATTTCATTGCCTGTATAGCCTTTATGGCCTTGGACCCACATAAGAGTAACCCTGTTGTGGGTTGCTAAGAGCTTCAGGGATTCCAGGCATTCCCAAACCAGCTTTGAGAACCATTGATGGTTCTGTTGATGCAGGTATTGACGCATTCTAGTATGGCCAATATTTCAGCTTGAAATATGGTAGGGGTTTTACCTAGTGCCTTTGAAATGCGGCACCTTGGGCCATACACGCCAATTCCTACCCCTTTATCTGTTTTTGATCCGTCCGTATACCACACCATCGATCCCTTCGGTGGGGACGCCTCACTGGCTTGCCATTGTTGACGGGTTTCGATTACCACGCTAAATGGCCTTGTGAAGTCCAGCTTGGTTGTGGTGCGACCTGACTTAAAAATAGTAATATATTTGAGGTTACTTTGTTATTTCGGGTCGTAAAAAAGATTCACATGAATAATTAAATGTAAAAAACACGTTCCCGAAATGACGGACTATTGATGTACGCTCTACGAAAAATGAATTGAAAGGTACTTACCACTTAGATATTAATTTATTTGCCGATAAATATACTGACAGCCGGCTTTGTCATTGTTTGCTTCCTCTACTAACGTTTGACACAGAATGGCTGCGTTCACTTAAAATTTGTTTTGTTCGGTTATCGATGCGTTCACTGAAGTGCCTTATGCGCTATCGAACAAACTATTTTTGCAGTTTTTAATTAAAAAAAAAAATCGTTCAGTATCCTTTCCAAAACTAGATTTCGTATAAAAAATACGGTATATTAAGTAATGACAGGAGTTAAATATGTACCTTAAATTTTTCATTAATATTTTGGACTTGTTGTTGAAGATCCTACATTGGGACGCGTTCCCGAAATGACGTTCTCTGCATTTATATTGATTTAATTTAAAATGTACTTCTTTAATAAATTGTATTATTTGATGTACACACAAAAAGGTTAGTTGTAGTATTTTATTAATTTTCTTTTCTCAATAAAGTCAAGATTTAAGACATTAAATTGCTGGCAAAGCCAATTCTGCACCTTGGTGATTTTGAGCCATATGCGAATTAAAAAAATCGGTTTTCTGGTTTACCAGGTAAATTTATCGTTTACCTATACCATAGCGATCGCCGGTGTCAAAATCAGAACCGATAAAGTTAACGCGAATGTGAATAGTAGTGTCCGACGTATTTTCGCGAATTTACAGGTAAGTGCAGTATCTTTCGTGTCTGTGAATGTTTAATTGTGATCTCTATGTGTTGTGCTTTGATAATAAATAATTGAAAATAAAATGTGCAGTTATGTAAATCGGAAACATGTGTTTATGTTTCTGATGAAACGTCAATGGCTGAAAAATTAGGGAATTTACAATTAAATGCCGACCTGCACGGCTACTAGAAAATAATCGAGTTGGCGTTCAGATTTTTTTTAAAGAGAGTAAGCTTTGGTAATGAAATTGTTTTTCAATTTTATGTTTTTCAACGCGCTGAACAGACCAACAGAACCTAAAGAAGTAATAAGTAGAATGAATTAATACAAATTAAAAATACAATATCTTTTACTGAATCGATACTACAAAGAACCACTAGATACCTGATGATAAAATGTATTGTCCGAAACCTAACACAACAGATCCTTTAATTGTTCGGGATCGCTGATCTTAAATCTAATATCGCAATTTGGAAATTAAAGATGGCGGATCCAATATGACGGCCGGAAACTCTCAATTCGAACGGATTTCTGTATTTAATGAATGTATAGGGGCTTTTGGGGTCGCTGAATTTAAATCTGCTATAGAAATTTCGTACTTTAAACGGCTGTAAGTTATCAACATAAGTATGTTCATATGTTTATGTTTACGATACCTAAACCCGGGCAAACATTTCAAAATGGAAAATAATGTAAGCGAACAATAATGGACCAAAGATTGATCCTTGAGGAACACCATAGGAAATATGTATACCGGCCGAATAAAATCACTCAAAATCGCGAAATTACCACTATCAAGTGCCTAATGGATGTCAAATGCGATGTTCAAAAGAGACGTCTCATAGTTGTGGTTAGGGCGAAACCCCAGCTAGAACTTTTGGCTCTGTACTAAGATGGTTAGTTTAAAAACCAAACGGTAACTGGATTTTTGTGTGTTTTCAAATCCTTGAACAGAATGGATGTGTCGTCGATTAGTCTATAGTTGAAGGGATCGCTAGTTTCTTTTTTAAATCGTTTACATAAATTACAAATTTATTATTTTCTTGAAACCACAGGTAAAGTATGTACCCACCCTAGACTTGTTCAAAAACAATCCGACATCTAGAAAACCTGTCTGACTAAATAGGAGCGCATTCAGGTCAGATCCAGGACAACACGACTTCGTTCTGGAATTGCAAATTTTAATTCGGAAAATCAAATTCCATTGATTTCATTCATCCTTAATGGAATCGCAAACCCTTAATAAACCCAGTAACTCCCATTTCTCGGAATGCCCTTCCATTATCGAGAGACATTGAAATCCCTGACAGCAAAAGCGGGCCAGGAAAGGAACGCGGCGGATGAATGGAGGGAGGTAATACGTCTGGCTCGATCTGGATAGTCGGGTCGGGCTGAGGAAATCAATATTTTGAAATATCTCCTTAAACTGGGATTGTGCCCGTGCCCGTGTGTCTTTGCCTGCTTTCTTCTCCACGGTCAAAGAATGCGGCACAAGGAAGACGCCAACTATGACGAGAAGGAAGAAAAGCTTCGGGAATTTTCTTGCAATGAGGGAGGCAATGGAATCCGAGGTTCCATTGTCCTCGGCAGGCAGCAATTACTCTCCCAATGAAATTGAAAAGGAAACGAAAACAAATGTGGAAATGGTTTTATTGTGTCTGGAAAACTGCATTTCCACAATTCATCCCAACAGGACTCTTTTATTATTACGGGCAACAGCAGCATCAAGCCCCAGCCAGCTAGCTGCATGGTATTACAGTTGCTAGTACTATTGCACTCATAATGCACTGAATGAGCCCCCAGCCGTTGCAATTGCACCCTATAATAGTGCTGATGCCATTGCTTAACCAACAATGCATCATCACTTGGGTGCACCATAGTGGAGGTGGCACAGCCCCCATCAGGGTGCTCGGGTGCTCCACTCCAGCCCCAGTCGATAGTATCCGGGGCGCGGTGGCTAGGCAGCGATCTCATAAGTGCTCACTTCGCAATTTCATGCTCAATTTGCTTAGAGTCTTTTGATGGCTTTCTAATGGAATAAAAATAAACAGCGAACGAACGGTGCTCTGTGGGACTTACGCGGTCGATGCAAACGATGACGGGTTAAGCCCGCGGAATTTGTTTAGGGGTGTTCCGCGAAAAATCGTTGACATGCCACGGATTTTGCTGGATTCCGTTGTACGAGGAATGTGGCGATAGTTGTAATTTTCTTCTTTTGATAAATACAGTAAACCCCGGATAAGTGCTTCGACACTTCCGATCCCGGATAAGCGCTTATGCGCACCTAAACTATCTCGATCTCTTGAGCACTTGTATGAATTTGCTCCAAAAAAAGCATAGTCGCTTAAGATATATTAATACGCTAACATAAATTCGTTGGGTACTGTTTTAGTGTCTTCCCTTTGTACGAATTTGAATAATTTATTTTTCATCACATAAAAAACGGCGTAGATGTGCACGTCAACAACAAAAATTTCAAATTCCAAATGGCGGATCCAATATGGCGACCCAAAAGGTTTAACGTCAAAGGATTGCGCTGAAAATTCGCACTAGAGGGTTTTCAGTGGAGACTAAAAAAGGCCCTTACCTTACAAAAGGTGGGGTAGGGATGGTTTGAAATATATTGTGTAATTATTTAATTCTCTTAATTCAAGCTACTAAGCAAACAACAAAGTAAGCCGGTTCAGGGAAAGCGAGTTATCTATATAAATAAAAATTAATGGCTAAATGTGTTGCTAAGCACAAAACTCGAGAACGGCTGGACCAATTCAGCAAACATTCGTTGAAGTCCGGGGAAGGTTCTTATCTCTAACGTAAAAACCACAATTTTCTTATTCACATCAAAACTCTTCCTAGCTATCAATTCTAGGGATGGCGATCTGAGATCAATTAATCGAAGAATCGATTTTTTAGGGACGTGAAGATCGATTTCAGCAATGAAGCGATCAAGTGAATTGATCACAGACAACTTAAAATCGACTTTAGAAAGAATTTTTATGTAAAAGGGCACTCGAAAGTTTTTGGGGTCGCTGATTTCGATCTTTTCATCAAAGTTTTGAAATCAAAGATGGCGGATTCAATATGGCGACCGAAAAAGTTAAACTTCAAGGGATTGCCCTGAAAATTCGTACTAAGGGGTCTTCGCGGTTACTGATTTCCAAAGGTGGGCATTAACTCGTTAATCCGTTAATCGTTAATTAACGAAGTTAACAATCTGCTGAACGGATTAACTTTTAAGTTAACTTCAAAAAATGTTAACGCTTTTGTTAACTTCCGTTAAATTGAACTTCCGTTAACTTTAGTCCGTTACATTAGTCGTTTGTTGACATGCTGTCGTCATTTCGTTTGTTTGAATTACGCGCCATGCCACGCTCGTATGTTCAGCGACTGTCGGCAAGTCGAATGGTGATTTTCAGGGTGAAGCTCAAGCATATCTTGGGACTCTACTACCAACCATTGGGACAACAGTGTTCAAACTGCAAGATCTTAACCACCAGGTGCATTGTTGTGCCCCTTTGGCCAATGCCCTATTATCTGGAATAAAAAAAAGATTTGAACGGTTTATGGAAGACGAAGTATGCCAGCTGGCTGCAGCCTTTCACCCAAAGTTTCGACTACTGTGGCTGCAAAAGTATGATAGTTGCAAATTCTCCTCAACAGTCAGGAAGCTTATGGAAGCAAAAGTTGAAGATGCTCTGATTAAAGAAAGGAAAGCAAACGAAAAAGATAATATTAGTAAAAGTGGAAGCAGCAATAATGAAGAAGAAGGTGATGATTTTTACGGCACTGTTACTCAGTCTGAAGACAATAGGTCTAGAAGCCAGAAATCTCTGAAAAACAAAGCTCAGAATTTGATAAGAACATGGCTGGACACGAAGTCAAAAGAATCTCTTACGGATGCTGCCTTTTTAGGTGAACCAGTGTTAATAAATCTTTTTATTAAATATAATACTGCTATCCCATCTAGTGCTGCAGTAGAACGTCTTTTTTCTACGGGCAACGATATTTTACGAGCTAAACGATCGTCGCTGTCGGATGTCAATTTTAATATGCTCATTTTTATGAAGGGGAACATGCATCTAAATTTCCTAATGCAAAATAACGATGAATAATAGCCTTATTACTACCTACTTTATTATCGACATAAATAAATGTGTGTTTAATTCTTCTTTCTTCTATTTGTTTTTGTTTTTGTTTTATTTACCTATTTCTCTCAGCCCAAAAGCAGTATAAGTTTTAAATGGTTAACTTTTAACGGTTAACTTTTACTTGCGTTAAATTTTCGAACATTTAACGCTCTACCTATTATCGAAGTTAACTTTTTATCTAACGAATTAACGATTAACGAAGTTAACTTTTGGATTAACTGTGCCCACCTATGCTGATTTCGAATATGCCATCAAAATTTCATAATTTTAGATCATCTCCACCTTGCTGGGACATATATGAGAGGGGTACAATAGAGAGGGGTGCGAAAATCTATATAAATAAAAATTTTACCCCGGGCATCGCCGGGTCCGGGAAAGCGAGCTATTATTAATAAAAGCTTCATTTTTTTTATATTCTTACTATTTTCCACCTTTTCCATAAAAATTAATTTATTATTATTACTTATTAATTTATTTTACATTTTCTGAACTGCTTAGTTGCTACTTGTTAGTATTGCCAGCCATTCTCCTGACCTGACAAAAAGTAGAAGAAGTATTCGGGAGTTAACATCCTCCGGGTTTTATTCTACCACACTTTTAGATTTCAATTCTTGGCGCGAATTTTTTATAATAATTTCTACAACTACGGGTAGCGGGTTCTACCACTAAAACTATTTCCTCCGACAATAAACATATTTTTTTTTACCTGCTAAATGTAACTTCAAGAACTCTAAATAAGAAGAAGTGTGTGCTTTTGTAGTGGTGTATGCGGCAGGACAATATCACTAGTCCGAGAACTCTTAAGCCTGCACTATCTTTAAAGACCATATGAGCAGAGCCGGATGTCCCTCAAAAGACATACCACTTCGAGTCAAGAAAAACTGGGGCTTTGTGGGGACCTACTTTTGAGAAAATCGATCACAGAGCTCTACAAGGTGGAAATTTCACCCCTGTTAGGATAGACAAATGGCTGTTCGGAAGGGACCACCTTAGGAGATCCCGGCTATTTGTCGCTGAGAGGTTAAGGTGGATTTTAGGGTCAAATTATCCCTCTTTTCACAGAGTTGAGTCTAAACAACGTATGCTGCAGCTGCAGCCACCACCGTACCATTTATTATCCTTAAAGGAAGTCCTCTCGGTTTGTCCTCCGAACAAAAAAATTTTCACATTTTTTTTTTTTTTTGAAAACCCATTTCGCAAGGACACACATCTTGACACAGACTCCTTGCCCTCGCCACACCCACCACACAAAAGAAGGCGAGCGCATCCCGGTGATTGACATTTTTTTTCAATTCTTGTTGCATTTCAGCTTCAACTCTGCTCGTCTTGACGAAGTGCAAGGACGGGATGGATGGTGTGTGGCAGTGTACAAACATGCCAGTAAGTGGAAGAGTCTTGAGCCTTTTTCTTGAGTCAAAGGAAAAGGTCTCTGGATCTGGGTCACAGCACTTTGGGCATATGGGGAGGTAGGGGCGAGGAAAACTTCGGAAGTTGTCCCTGCCCCTCACTTGCGGGTAGTGAACGGTGGCAGGGACAGAGACAGGCAAGTATGTACTACCAACAGAAGAAGAAGCCAACGAACAGCAAAAGGAGGAACTTTTCTCCTCGGCTGACGCTTTTTTTCCCGAACACCAAATTAAATGGTTCATTGCATCTGACACTTGGGCTGACTCCTTCAAACTTAAGTTGAAATTAAAGATCCGGCGCGGATACGGTGGCGGAGGGCGGAGGGCGGACGGGACCCTCGTCCTCCATTCCTCCCCGGCGTAATGGCTCTTTCATATGTCTCGGAAAATTGGGTAGCATCTCGACGACACTCGGTGAAGGGCAAGCACCCATCCGTTCAGAAGTGGGATGCGGGGTAGACCGAGTGCTAATGCTACGGAGAAGTTCTCCGCGATTGAATGAACCCTATAAGCGTCTGAATGACTTTTTGACATGTTCATGCTTGGCATCGCCCGGGAAATGTGGGACCCGAGGGTTTCTTTTTTTTCCGGGAGACCGGCTCCGTGAATTAGAACCGTTAAACACAAAGATTAGAACCGGATCCAGCTGGAGTGTAAATAATTTCATAGATCTTGCCAATCCAGCCTGGGCAACATGTATCAGTTGGTGTACGAGGTCCCGCATGTTCAGGGAAGAGCACCCAAAAACCTGGTCCTCGTGAGGGTAGTAGGTGCAGAGCAAGCTAGAAATTGTGAGGGCCACGTGACACGAAATTTCATTTAAATTAGCCCGTTGAAGCTGGCAAGAATTTCTCATTAGTCTCGTGCATTTGGCGCACCCAATTAAACAGCATCACCCTTGCACCCCACCTCGGCCCTTGCCAATGCTTTTCCACAAATTTCCACCGGATGAAGCCAGCCATTTCAGCGCTCGCAAAACAGTGCAGTTTTGTGGATTTTTGCAGATTCCTCCGTCTTACAGAACATCGGGCAGAGCAGAGCCGGGCAGGGGGCTCGTGCGGGGGAGCCATGATGCTCATAAATTCCGCCACATGTTTGCTTGCATTTTGCGACAGCGAGCACACACTAAAAGGCTTAAAATGGCACAAAGCACGAGGCATTTTTGCTGATTTCGCCGTTTCTCGGGTGGAACATTTTGGAGGCACACTTACATTACAAGTTGGTCCGGGACCCGCTCGGTTTTCGCTCCCCCATATATTCTGGTACCGGTCGGCTATTTCAAGCAGTTTTCCTCTTTTTTTTTTGTTCATTTCATTTCGCTCGTCCGCTACGTTTTTGCGCCCCGCCATCTCCCACTCATTCAACTTTTCTGACTGCCTCCGGGAAAGTTATTCAAATGAGCAAAGGTTTTCAAAAATTTTCACTGAGTAATTTAATCGCCCGAGATTTCACCGATTGTTGAGCACGACCGGGGTCCTGGTCCTGGACGATGGAACTGTGGATACACACATCTGTGCATAGCTCGAGTTTTGCGGCATATTTAATAATTGCAAACTGCAAATATTTGGTCAAGGTGGGAAATGGTTGCACAAAACCCACACGTGGCCGACTTTTGGGCCATGTTTGGTTAAATTTCTGGGTCTTCAGACAAGTGTGAGTTTTTATTTTATTACAGAGGCAGAGGAAAGAAGGAAGAAAGGAGCTTCATGTGAGATGTGGGATTGGTGTTTTAAGGTTGTGGATAGTTTTTTTTTATTTAACACTTCAGGCGAGCTCCACACAATTTTTGTTATTTAAATTAAATATTAGATTTAATTCAAGATAAGAGTCTTAATACTAACTTTTTATAAATTACACAATTTGTAAAAGACAGTAGAGAGAGGAGAATAAATTTGAAAATAACAGGTAACAATACAAGCATGTGTAAGGCTTTCTATCTAATTGTAATAGTACCTTCCATGGAAGACCTTCCGTCTAATAACATACACACCTTCCATAGAAGGCCTTCTCTCTGCGGACATGCCTATACGAAAAAAAAGGAATGGTAGTACGGAAAGGAATGCCTCACTCCTTCCGAAGAAGGACTTTAACAGGCATGGTAGAAGCCTTCCCTTCCCTGCTGGGTTCAGTCTCGTCATTCTTTGTGTTGGGTTTCTCGTACAGAGGTTATATTTATATTGCTGTCTATGGTTTGAGTTGGATGGTGAAAGCTTATTTGCATTTATATGTATTTTTAGTGTTCTGTTCCCAAAATTGGAAAAATGGAACACTTTAGAATCATTCCGGTGTCTGTCCACCCATATGTTTGTCACAAGCTCCCATAGCCATACGATACAAGCTGGAAGCTTGAATATTAAGTTAAAGCTTACCATTACATTACATTCGGATAATTATGGCAATTGTCAATTAAAATTTTTGAATTGAAACTTCTTTAGAGACGGTAGAGTAAAATCGATTCATGAAAATGAAAACGTTCCGCAACTATCTAACGCTCCCCTAAACTCAAGTTCACGTTTTCGTTACCAAGTGAAAAGTCTTAGCAACGCAAGTTCGAGATTATAAACAAAAGTCTATTAAACAAACGAGCACGCTGTTTTCTTTATGAATTGCACAGTGCCCCATATCAAATATGCACGCGTTGCGCGTTTATTACACCCTGCGCTAATTATTAACCGCACCATCCCAGTCAGTTACGGCAAATGTGCAACATAAGGAATTCCCGAGCTGCGCCCGGTAATCACATTTTAATTAAATTTAATCATTTAAGATGGAGGGTCCAAAGTGGTGACCAAAAATTTTCAACTTGAAAGAATTGCTTTGAAAATTGGTGCCTTTAAATTTTCGGGGTCGCTGATTTTGAATCTAGTAGTGAAAGGGAATTTTAGGATGGTGACCCAACATACCGGCTAAAAATTCTCAACTTCTTTATGTGATCGAGGTCGCTTATCGCGCAGAAGTTTTAGTTCTCTAGTGTAGGATTTTTTTTTAAATTCAGATGTTTCATAAAGCACCCTGTATCTAAAAAACGGTTGATTTTGCGCCCTCCTCTTTCCGTACAATTTTTTATTTGTTTGCCTAGGTGAGTCCTATTATACTTTTCATTTCTGCATGTGTTATCCGAAACACCCTGTAGTTACTTAATCGAATACAATATAGTCCTTTGAAAAAATGTTCAAATGTTAAGGGAGCTAATAATAAAATGTAAAAATAATTTTTCAAGTAACCCTACCCTTTATCTGTTTACGCTGACAACTGAATGATCCAGCCCTTTATTTGTTAAATATTCCAATGTACACATAATATCGGATCACGTGTGACTGACTGATGAAATAGTAAATAAACTTAAGAAGAGGAAAAAAAGTTTAATAAAATTAATATATCACGAATCCATACGTTTATAAAAGCTAGTATAACACCTGAATCGAATTCATCACCTGCACCGAAATAGTAAAATTTTAGCACTGTTCACTTTCGAACAGAAATCATTTATATACACAAAAGCTTTAAATTGTGTACCAGCACCTGCAGTCCAGTTTATGCTGAGCACACCGAAGACTTTCATTAAGTTCCACATATTTTGGAAACTATTTGTTTCCGAACTGGGCCCACATTTCTACAATTTGTGAAAAAGCTCTAATACGTCTCACCTTTTCTAAGACAAAAATGTGGTCTGACGAATTGGATTGATTTTGGTGTCAGAAGAAAACATTCTTTGGCGTACATCTCCGCTATCGATAACTTTGACCAAATTTCGCGATAACTACATTGCAGTCCATTCCCTGGAGAATACAATTAATTGGAATCTAAGTTTAAAGTGGTCTAATGAACTTTATGGATTTTAAGGAGAGGTTCTCCTTCCATTAAATCCACAATGATAAAGCTTTCAAGTTCGGACTCTTTTAAATGGGCACACTTACCCCTTTTAAAACGTTTAAACATGTTTCTAGACGTTTACAGCCACAAGTTATATCTCAATGTTTTGTGGATTTGCTGAAGATACATATCCCAGTTGGGAACATTAGAAGAATATAGAATCAATAACGTTAACGAGCCCCACAAATTATTTACTTCCACATTCCCTGGTAACGCGGAATTTAATTACTATATGCTTCTTGAGCCGTCGACATCCGTGGCAAACGAGAGCACGAGACTTTTTGTGCTCTGTAATTACTTGCCACTTTCCCTGGTAACGGAGGATAATAATAAAATAAATAAATAACCTAAATATTAGGAGCTCTAGTACTGATCCCTGAGGTACACCACAATTCAGGTGTCGAAATTGAAACAGAACATTCTGGTCCTTAACGGCATGTTGTATATATGAAAGAAAACTTCCAACTAAACTAAGAGCTGAGGAAGAAAAGTTAAATATATTTATTAATTTAAAAACCAGTCGATTGTGATTGACAGAGTCGAACACCTTACTAAAATCTAGAAGGACCAGAATTGTCATATTTTCGATATCTAAGGATTCAATAATGTCCGATGTGATCTTTAGCAAAACACTTTTGCAACTGTGCCCCTTGCGGACTATGTTAAGGTTGTGTTGAACACAACTCCCAGACTTTTTACTTTCTCCAAGAAGAGCACGGCTACATTATCCAGAATGACCGATGGGAAGCTGGAATACTTTTCATTGAAATGATTATTGCTTGAGTCTTATTAGCGGTAAGGATTGCACTTTGCCCACTCTACATTAATAACACAGGTTTCATTCTTTGGAGCTGAAAGGTATAATTGAACATCATCAGCATACTTAACTATATCATAGTTCAAATCAATTGCTGTTGCAGTTAAGTCATCAAAATGAGAACAATAGAGGCCCAAGAATAGAACCTTGTGGAACGCCCAACAAGGGTTCAATACATTTTGAGTATTTACCATCGGCAAAAACACTTTCAAACCTATTGGTGATATAATTGGATATCAAAGAAACGACTGTTGATTCTATATTAGGACTTCTTTGAGAGTCATCACATCACGATCGATAATTGTATGAGTATATCCAGTTATGAATACACCAATTGAGGACTATTTTGTAAATTTTTTGGTTTGCTTTTGAAACACATTCAAGAAGTCATACAATACGAGTACGTGACAAAGATCATATCCGACTGACAAGATCACAAACAAGGTCGTCTGCTATAACCCCAACTTTAAAACATATTCCATTCTTTTTACCCTTGAAATCACAAAAACAATACACCGGAAATATTGCTCAAACCATCATATACGTAAGATTCATAAAAAAATCAATCAAAAAAGTCCATCAATTGTCTCATCTAAGGTGATCGCTTGTTAAGCATACACATATGTTACCTTTGGCTTCATATTAATTATTGGAAGAATTTTGTCACGCAAACACACACTCAACGTGCGTCACACGAAACACACTCAGTAAACAGCAATGACTGTCGCTTACCTCTGCACGTATGTACTACATCAGAAGATATCAAATTGCAAATCATATAAAATAGGGACCTTGCGCTACAGCGGCAGTCATATTCCTTCTTCAGAGTAAAGGAGTTCCTGATTATAGGATGAAGTTTTTAGCGACGGTTCTGGCAGCACTGCTGGTTTGTCATGTGGCAACCCCTGCGCCATTCTTTGGATCGATCTTCGAATCGACCGCAGAGGGAATTTACAACGCTATGAGCGACACGACCAATATAATAGCTGGGACAGTAGAAGGTGTCGGAAATGCCGCTTATGGAATTGTTGGAAAAGTTTCAGATGTTACGAGTGGTGCCATGGAAACAGGACACGATTTTGTAAATGAGGTATCCAGCGGTATGGCGTCCATCGCAGGTGCCACCGCTAAGAAATTTGCAAACATTGCATCTTCACTTGAGGATTCCATCAAAAGTGCAGTGGGCAAGGGAGGATACACTTTCAGAAAAGTAAGTGAAGAGGTAAAGAAGAGGATCAATTCTATACGCGACAAGGTATCAAGCGCTTTGAAGGAGGCAGAGGATAAATACAACGAGGGTGTTGCCAAACTCAATGAAACAATGGTGTCGCATACAAAAAAAATCGAAGAGATTGCTTCTGAGATTCGGGAAAAATACAAAGAAGTCAGTGAAGACAACAAAAAGAAAATTGATGACCTGATCAGCGGATTTATACACGAGAGTACCAATGAGTTTTCTGAGTGCGCCGCAGAAATTTTGGTGCCAATGCAGAAGACGTTCAACAACACGCTCGATGATATCAATCAAATTCTTCCAAACTTTGAAGGTGTTGCCGCTTCAATGGACGAGTGCATTAAAAGGAAGCCGGTTACTCAACTCAAATTGGTGGTATGCGCCATGGATGCGAAAAAGAAAATACCATCACTTGGAACGATGGATGACTTCGTTTCGAATTTGCAAAAGCAGCTGGATAAATATAAGTTTGACGATTTAGGTAATACTTGCTTGGGTTCAACACTGGAAAAAGTTATGAAGCATAAGGAAGATTTGGAGAAGAAGATTGAAGAAATTGTTGCTAAAGAAGCAAAACCAGAATCAGAACCGGAATCAGAGGCCGAGCCTAAGCCGGAGCCAGAGCCTAAGCCTGAACCAGAGCCTGAACCTAAACCAACACCTGAACCTAAGCCAACTGAACCAGTTCCTCAGCCAACGGAACCAGAAAAGACCCCAGAGCCTGTTATTCCATAACCTGATCCAAAAAAGCAACTGGTGCCAGAAGTTTCTTCATTGTAGTTACTAGGAACCCTTAGAGTGCCATTATGTCCGTCCGTCCGTATATCGCAACATTGCTTTGTAGATGTCAACAATATTTGGTATAAATTGAAATATTTTGTTTGTATTAAAATAAAAATTAAAATCTTTTTAAATACAGCAATTGAAAAATAATTAACGTTTATATGTAAAAATTAATTCTTACAGCTTCCCAAAACTACATGTGGTCTCGTGTATTGTTCGTGTTTTGTGTTTTTCTTACAAATGATATCCATGAGGTTTTGCACACCTTGTGCGCTTACTTTTTGGTAGTATTTTGAAGTAATTGATTTCAATGTGTGCAGGTAAATGGACAGCTTTCTGGGCTTTTTGATGTATCACTTGGGGTTCCACAAGGTTCCATTCTCGGCCTGTTGCTATTTTCCCTCTATTTGGATGATATTAATTCTTTTAAACTTGAATCATATATTATAGAATATGCATACCTGTCTGCCCCTAAAGATGTGGCATGTAATATTATCCGGGAAAGACATAAATATACCATAAACCTTGCGGTAATATCACAATCTCATTTCGATCAAAACACAAGCCTTGATTATTTATAAGAGATTGCTCGTATATGATTATTTTATGTCTGCTGTGCTCAATGGTGTATAGCTGTGCCATTTGTGGATAGTTTTGTGTTGTAATAACTTATTGTAGCGTATAATTTTTTATATATATGTACCTATTCCTTACCTAGACATGTTGTGCCTCCTTGGAAAGACAACAAGATAAAAAAAATTGGGAGAAATGTGAATTTTACTAAATTTTAGTGCTTTTTCTTACTTTCTGAAGTGACTATACCTGCAGTGGCAGAGTGAAAATAACATTGGTGACATTTTTGGAAAGCACATTAACAGAGTAGTTGTTTGGCGTGAGCTTGATGCTGCTGCGTTGACTGAATCAAAAGATAAATATAAAATAGTAATGTGCATCTCGAATTTATGAATCACCCTGTAACTCGAAAACGGTTGAGATCCCCCCTCCACGCCATTTTTTGTTTGGCTAAGTGAGATATATGACATCTATTATTTTGGCCTACGTTAACTGAAACACCCTGTATATGGGTGGCAATGTTGTGGAAACGATTACATTGCGATAAATGGGAGGAGCACTGCAGTTCGATGGATTGATTAATAACACACACTGCAATCACGAATTCTGTCTTGATAACATCCGCCTAATGACCCATACACAAGACCCATGATACCATAACGGCGGTATAGGACCCAATAAATTTCAAACTGTTACGTAAAAGAAAGAGCACTGTGTATTTTCAGATGCACGCCGCATGCAATATAATTTAAAAGATTGGACTGTTTGGAACTCCCAATTGCTTCTCTTTTAGTTCAAAAGTTTTAAGTTGATTACAAAACTGCATCGATCAGCGTCTGCTAATGCAGCAAATTGGACGAAATTCCAACTGAGGCTGCATCAATGGGAGCCGGGGCGATAAAAAGCAGTGCCATAACATACGAGACAAGAAGTAGAAGATAAACTTGCAGAATTCCCCAAAGTTGTGCCAAACACCCGCATTGGGCCAGAGACTGCAAGACAAAGAAATTTCACGCATAGTTAGGCAAAATGATCGAACTTTCAGCAATTGTTTCCGCGAAATTCTTTGAACTCTCAGCATCCATTCCGTCCTTGCCACCC
Organism: Neoitamus cyanurus; assembly: GCA_947538895.1. Taxonomy (NCBI): domain Eukaryota; kingdom Metazoa; phylum Arthropoda; class Insecta; order Diptera; family Asilidae; genus Neoitamus; species Neoitamus cyanurus. The sequence goes on along the minus strand of OX384544.1, from coordinate 11,009,249 downwards.
GGTAGAGTTCGAAGTGATCCGAAATTGGGCCACCACCCCACCCCACAATATCAATTTTATGGGCACAGAAGTGCGCAACCAGCCCCCCACCCTCAGGGAATGGGAAATAAAGCAAAAAGTACTTGCGAGCAAAAAGAGAAAAAAAGACTCAACTATTCAATTGTTTGTTTCTACGTTTTTAGGCTCTCTCATCGGGCGAAACGAATCGTCAGGAGGAGCGGAAGAACTTCCTGTGAAGCTTTTTGTTCGTCCCGAAACTTTCTCAGGAATGTCGGGAATTTGTTGCAGTTTTGTTGCTCGATTCAGCTGCCTCAAGTTTTTGTTAACTGTTTTCTATAGGCCACCCTGTATATAGGGAGACCGCACACCAGGCTCCCTGCGCTGCCAACATTCCATCTGGCGGTACGATATCCCGGACAACAGGTAGTTCCAGAGTGCGCTGATAATCTTATTAGGACTTTGCATTCCCGGCGAACAAGGGACAGTCAGGAATTGCCTGCATTTCAAGCTCTCCCCGCAGGGAAAAACAGGTGCTAACCGTCCAAAGGAATTCGGATTACTTTAAGGAGATTTTTGAAAGACTTTTTCCCCACCCATCATTTACCCGCGATAAGTCCTTTTTACTTTTCGTCTCTGAGCTGCTTTTTTCCGCAGATGCCACAAGGACAGCGCACGACCTATTGTGGGGCTAAGCTTCATCAAAAGGTATTGGCGTCTCAGCGTCTCTGTTTCAGTATTTAACGCCCAGAAGTGCGGCAAGGCACGTCTTAAGACAAACCTCATTTACAAACTTAAAATTGAGAAAATTTTCTTAAAATTCCCCTTGCCCTGCCGCTGCCAAAACCGTTGTGCTGCTACTCCTGCTGGATGGCGATGTAGAGGACAGAACGTGGCCGTGGCCGTCATCCCCGCTGTCGGGAAAAATTCATTCCACAGGAAAATTTGTCGGTGGTGAAAGATTCGCTAAGAATTTTAATGACAAATTCCTAAAGAGCATTCGGAAAATTGTCTTGCGGAGTTCCACATACTTTTACGCAACCAAGCAGACGGCGGTGGATCGTTTCCCGGTTCTCAGGAGGCCCTCCTTGGTCTGCTTGGATGCATTTCACAAAGAGGCCGGAGAGCAAGGAGGTTGACGACGATAGTGGCAAGCAGGCGTCCGACGACGGCATGCAAATGGCACCACCGAAAATTCTGCTCCTGATTGCAGTTGCATTCTGCTTAAGGAAATTATTTTAATTCCTTCAAAGGAAGCCGAATAGATTGCATTTAAATTTAATTTAAACTTAATGCTCGGGGATACCGGCAGTGGCAGCAGGATACTGCTCCTTTGTCACACACCCAACCCCCGACATTAGCCACTGGGTTATATGGCAATTTGGGGGGAAGATATTGGGGAAAATTCAAAATGCTCCTTATTTTAGGTGCCATGGTAGTCTGCTCCTGTAAATGAATTTATGCGTTTGCTGCAAGGATCTGCACAATAAATTTTCCGAGTTATGGCAATTTTGGGATTTAATGAATAATTTGTTGCTCAATCGATTTCCACCAGCCTCCAGAGTTCATAAATTCATGACGCGAGAAACAACTGCTGGACGGGTTGTGTTTTGCATCAGAAATCCTTTTGTGAAATGCTTTCAGAGTTTAATGACTATTCCCCTCTCTTGTTATACAGGGTGTTTCTTCTATGGGGGACAAAAATGAATGGGGTGATAGATCGAAAGATCTCACCTAGTCAAGCCGAACAGTTGAACTGTGTGTAAATGGCTACGTAACTAATAAAGTAATTAAAACAACACTTAAAATCGGTCTCAATAATTTTTTGCGGAATTCTGACGGCGCTATTGTCCTTTTTGGAAATTTTTTATTGTTTTTTTGACTGACAATGTTATATGTTAAGTTGAATCACTGGCACTAATGGTCACTTTTTGGAAAATTGAATTTCCACAATCACTGAGGCGCTAATAGTCACAGTTTTCACTAAACTCGGATGGTCAAACCAATCTGGCAGGGTTCATCGGCGGCTCCAGGGAGGAGTTCCGGGGATCGCGCCCCGAACTAATATAGGTACGTGCCGACATCGACATCACCTAGGTTTGGAACTTATTAAATAAATCCTTCGTGCAAAATAAAACGTCAAATCGGAAAGTCAGTGTCGGTATTCGTAGCAGGAAACTAGAGAATTCAAATATGCTAATGCTAGAGCAGCCTTTCCCAACCTGGGGTCCGCCAGCATATCCCAGGGGTCCGCGGACATGTTTCCATGTTAAAATGTGTCGAATAAGATTTATCGATATTTACTCGTATCGATTACTTTTGCGTAGGATAAGACGAAATAAAAAAAGTAATAAAACATTGCGAATTAGCACAATATACTATTAAGCGTTTCTATACACAGATCAAATTTACGCCTCTAAAATGAATTAAACGTGGAAAAGGCACAGGCTTGTATAGAAAAGGGAGGTGGGGTTCTAAAATCGAAATTTGATTATTTGCATTTTCAAAGACTTTTGATGAAAAAATATCTCCCAGTTAATTGCCACAACTGCCCAAGTTAAAAGTGGCGTGTTAGTAATTTTTGTTTTGTTTTTCTTATGTGTATTCAAACTAATTAAAACAAACACAAGCGCTTACGTCAACGGGAAAATATACTAGAGACAAAATAATTCTTCGACAATTTGTCAACTTGATGGCAACTGTTTTTTTTTGTGGTGTTTAAAGAAAATTTAAATCGTCTTAAATGTGTAAACCTTTTTTAAAACATCCTGCTTGTTGCCCTCACTTTTGAGGTATTGCTCATGCATTCTCAAAATTAGAGCACAAAAACCAAATTGAGGGACCGCACCAAACTAACGATTTGTAATTTGCGTAAAAGAAAAAGAAAAAATCATATTTATAAAATTTCGCGTTTTGATACTTGCAAGCGACCGGCTTCGTCCAATGAGGTCCAAGCTTTAGTATGCAGCCAAAATAAGCTCAAATTTTTAATTATGTCTATTTGCACTCTCCGTGTCCGTGTAATTTACACGGAAGTTCACGGAGTACACGGAATCAATTCACGGTATAAGCAAGTAAATTTTAGTCCATACATATTTTGTTAAAGGAAAATAGACACTTCCTTTAGTTAAAGTATTTATAAAGTGGAACTACTTAATTTTTTTTCAAAATGTTTAATTACATGGTTAGAAAGTTTTGGGCGGAGGGGTTCGCATTATTATCGAACTTAGAAACCTATATCTCGCGAACTATTCACCTAAGGTAAAAATTCATTCAAGAACCTTTACTGTATTTGTAGAGACATATGCAGAAAGATACCCCACACCATGGGGTGATGTGAAATTCAACTATCTCTCAGTTCTATGTTTGGAACGCCATCCCAATTTTTATTTTTTTTTGTGATTTGAATACAAAACTTAGTGGACTTTCAAACAAGACACTTGCATGTAAAACTACATCAGAATCGGTGGAAAGATGACGGAGTTATAAGGCTGTGGCATACGGACAGACAGACGGACAATGACGATACTATAAAGGTTCCGTTTTTGCCATTTGGCTACGAAACGCTAAAAGCCACTATTTGACTATGTATGAGACTAAACTTATTTAAATTTTATTATATTGCTGGCATGTTTCATTCATGCACAGTAATTTTTGTTGTCTCTTCCTTTTTGTAAGCATTATTGTATTTTGATCTAAAAATCATTTTTTTCTTATTGTTAGTGTCAGATGGTCAACTGATTGTATCTGTTGATGAATTAATAAAACTGTGTGATCTCAATGTCCTTTCCAAAAATGCTACCATTGTTTATTTACCTCTACAACTGCAGATACAGTCAGTTGCGAAAGTGAAAAAAAAATTGTCTGAAATTTACTAAAATCCACAATTTTCTCACACTTTTATTAAATTGCCTATTATGTTATTTATATTGGCTTACCAAAGAGTACAACAAGTTCTGGTAGAACAGGGATATGCAAATATATTCGTAGAAAACCTTGTTGTAATCTTCATTTTGGGGGTTAAGCTGCTCAACGGTCCCCAAATTTACAAACTACAATAACTTGGCCGAATCAAAATACTAAATTTCCTTAGATTTTCAGAAAATTTGGCACCTTGGTGATTTTTGGGACGCTGAATTTAGAAAATTAAAGATGGCTGTTGTTATTATTATTATTTATTTATTAATACATCGGTGTATGGAAGAAAATAAGTTATTTTAAGTACATAACAATTCGGTTGGAATATGTAGGTACTTATCCTTTTCTTTAATTTTTCATAACATTTAACAAATGAGCGTTTTTGGGGTCTCTGATTAGAAATACATACTGTGCCCAATTTTGCAAATTGAAAACGGCATATTAGAATGTCGGATTCGAAATTCAAATTTATTTAGATTTTCATAAAAGTGGACACATGATTCGTTTCCATTTCTCTTTTCAAATAAGAAATAGCTCAATTGCCCACAGCAAATATTTTGAAGTATACTTGTGGATCAAGAACTATTTGAACTCAACTCTGTGTTATTCTGCCCTACAAGTAAGAGCTGTTACAGTTTTATTCGAGTGAATAAATAATTAAATTATTAAGTTTTAAACTCTACCAAAATCAATTAGAGTAGAAATTCTTCAATTTTTCACTGCAAGGAACACAACTCAAGAAAATTCCTCACAATATTTGCTCATACCAGAAAACTTAGTTCCTCTCAATCTCTGGGGGAGGAAATTATTACTTGCAACAGCAGAGGTGAATGGACACTAGCAGATTATCAAACCATCAAGAAAAGTTAATTTCGAAATAACTACTCGTCTTACAAAACAAAAAAAAATAACAAAAAGAAGGGAAAAAAGTTGCAACTTCTCCCGAACAGCACCTTGATCAGCTGCCATCCGTTATGAGATTAACTAAGCGAATTACCGTCGGGTGCAGGAGAGAGAGTATTACGGAAATAGAGGGTAATAACTAATAAGCGCTCATGGCCACAAAAGTTCCTCTTTAAATCCCTTCATCAACTTTAAATTTATCTTGAATTTTAAAAGAGCTCAGCATGCAAAAGTCTCCCGCACTAAGCCATCATACATCATCCTGCACGGTGTATACCTACTCCCGTCTCCCGTCGGTGGGATATATTCATCTTCATTACGGAGCGAGAGCCATCCACCCATCCCCGGAGCAAGTGAGTAACCTCATTTACTTGAAATGCACTCCAAAAGCTTCGACGTCCATTCAAGTGTACCTTTCATTTTTCAATAAATCAAATTTCCAACAAAAACGACGAAAAGGGAATAAAATCAGAAAATAAGAGAATAAAAAAAAAATAACGGTCGAGGGAGCGGTGGGTGATGGTGGGGGCCACCGGGGGCTCTTATGCCGGTGAAAGGATTTCAGGCAACTGCACTTATCCGGGCCGTAATGCCTGAAAATACCGCCCCATACGTGCCCTTTGAACCCACGCCATATGGGTTCAAATGCACCATAACTGCGGGACCGAATTGGCAAAATAGAAGTCTGCAGCAGAACCGATATCGTCATTGCCACTTGCGGGCAATGGATACTTGTGGCTCGGCCCCAGGTCGGGCTTAGTCCACCGCCAATGGCTGGAAAAGGCTCCGTCATTACGGCTCCGACTTATGCGACTAGAGAGCAGTTGGGGCTATGTCGTTCCAGCATTCAGGTGGTAATTGGAGGTATTTGGGCGCTAACCGAGCGGTAAACACCTTTTCATTTTTCACCTCCGGGAAGATGGGGGGACTCACCCAGAAGCAATGCAGAAATGGAGGTTGTAACTGATATGCGGTGGGACGTGGGAGGGGTGATTCAAATTTGTACTGCACCCTCCTCCATTATAATTTTGTAGTGGCTTATACCGGTCCTCTCTGGCGCATCCGGACACACAATGGGCGCCCGGAGATGGTGGCATCAAATAACATCAAACACCACACAGCCAACATGATGGTTTGGCAGCATTTAGCCGTTTCTGTAAAATAAATAAAAGTTAACCTGCGAGTGGGCGCCAAGGGAAATTCATCCTGTCCATCTGCTACCCAGGTCGCTATTTTGGAGGCCTTCTTGTTTTTTTCTCTCTGCTTTTATTCTGCGGCGGGCCATGCCATGTAAATAGAGGCCGGGCAATAAAAAATTCAGGATGTAATTTCATGCTACATAAAGCTTTACTAAATGCAGCGATTGGAACAAAAGATGAGTTTTGGTCAACTCCGGGCACTAGCAGCAAATATAAAGCGGACGCGCCATCCTGAAATTTTTGTATTTTTCCCAGGATGAAGATACATGGAGTCAAAGCTCCTCAAAAAACCCCCAAACCCCTCCGGGTTAGAAACGTGCCACTGCGGATGAAAAATTGATACCCAGCAAAGTCAACCAGAATCAAGGATATTATTGGCAACATTTTCTCTACGAGTAGTTAAAAGTTTTGTTGGGGGCCGGAGGCGGGGTTACATCAGTTAGATGTTAGAGAATTTTCAGCATTTGGCATTTATTTTATGTAGGCAGGATCCTTCAATAAGGGCGCTCGACTTTTAAATGTAAATCGAACAAGTTGTGTATAAGATATCTCTTCCATTTTTACTTTATTTGAAAGAATATTTTATGGCATTAAGTACAGAATATAACATCGTTCTAATATCCGCCGCGGTTTTGCTTGGTGGCACGCATTTGGGAGTTCCAATTATCGATGCTTTTGTCGCATAAATCTGGTTGAATTTGCTGGATAGCGTTCGTTATATTGATTATGAGGGCATCAATTGTTAACGGTTTATTCGCATAGTCCTATGATTTAAAATAATCCTAAAGGAAGAATTCTAAAGGCGTTAAATCGCACGATCTCTAGGTCCAGTTAACTTCACCCCTAAATCGCTTGTGCAGAATGTCCATCGTGACATTCACTGTGTGGCACGTAGCGCCGTCCTGTTAGAGCCACATGTCGTTGGCTTCCATATCAACCAGTTTAAGACACAAGAAGTTGCTTATCATTGATCTGAAGCGCTTGCCTTTAACGGTTATGCCAATGCCAGTTTCGTTTTGAAATTAGTGTGGACCGGTGATTCCGCCAGACCAATATCCGCACCAAACAGTGACTTTCTCGGGATGCATTTGGTGCTGATGTATCTTGTGTGGATTGGTATCGCCCCAAAATCCGACAATTTTGCTTGTGCAAATATCCATTCATCCAAAAATGGGCTTCGCCACAAAATATGACTTTAATTGACTTTCAACTGCTCCAGAACCGTTGCCTACCGTAGTTTACGTTGAGTGCCTGGGTCAGTTGAATTCTGTATGGGTACAGACCAAAATGCCGACAAAAAATTCGTCAAGTTGAAGTGGCAGAAAGGCCAAGTTCTTGTGAACGCCGAGGAATTGACTGCCTCGGGTTTTCCCGTAAATTCTCACGCGATGTTTTCAGCAGACTTTGCGTTGCGGTGACGTACGGATGTCGGTTGATTATTTACCGAACCGGTTGACTCGAATTTGGCCACCAAACGTCAAATAGTCGACATGTAAGGACAACAAATTTGACAGATGTTCCTTTAACACAACATGGCAGCTATAAACTGAAAATTTCGAGCGTTCATATTAAAAGACTCTTTAGATGTGCACTTAATGGTAGGTTTCTCTCTATGACTGTGTCCAGGGAATATGTAAACTCAGCCACATTTCGTAGTTGCTTCATCTGGATGTAGCCTTAAACGGAAATGGCCATTCAACAGGCACGTCGTTCCATTACCCTCTAAAACGAATCGAAAGCCGTCTAAAACTCCTAGGGCGTTTTAACTGCCGCAGACAATAAATGGTCCCCACATATCTTCCGCCCTTAATTCAAGTTTAAACGGTCCGATTTTATATCAGTCGCTATAAATTCCCGAAATTCGAGATCAAGTGGTGTTTCGCCGAAAGCGGCGCGGGGGAACACTAGCCAGCAGTTTAAGCAAAAAGCGTGCAGCAGTCGAAAAATTCAGCCGGCTGCTCCTAAAAGCTTCCTTACGTGACAAAAACTTTTAAAACCCTTTAAAAAGAAAAAAATACTGACTTGGCTGCAAAATGTTGAGAAGAACTGCTGCTACAACAATACAAGTCGGCGTGCCGTAGCGGCGAGCGGCGCGGCGCGGATAGTCCTAGTCAGTCTACATGTGAAAGTTAAAAAGCTTTTAAAATTGCACCCATTTAGAGCAACTATAAATCTTGAGGCGTGCACTCATGGTGTGCTGGCAGCCCACCTCGTCCTGGTAGTTGTCGTCGTGGCCCCGCTCCCGGTATGGCGGGAATGAGCGCTCGGAAACCGAAAAATTCCTAGTCCTTGTATGGTGTATGCTTTTGTAGCCGGCGACCGGGAGTTCAGCTCGGGAATCATTTCCCGGCTATAAAACTCGGCAACATAGGAACAAAGGTTATTCGTGCAGCTACACAGGAGCAAATTGCTTTTAAATACACGTCCTGGTTCGGTGGGCCATAAAACCTGCCGGGACACCGTTCCGGTAGGGTACCAGCTATAAACTGTTGCAGATTACAGCGCATATCGGTTGCACTCGCAGGAAATTGTCATCTCCCTTCAGAAGTGCACTCAATTCGCATAATGACTGTGGCCGCAACCTCCCTGTCGTCGTTACATGCAGGTGGAGGAATTAAAAAGAAAAGGAAAAACAAATTGCGCCAATTGCTTGACCCCAATCACCTTTTCCGCCCAAAGGTGCCGGACACAGCATTAGCGGGCGAAATGTACAACGAATCACATCTGGCTGAATTCCGGCCGGGTGTTAGCGATCCATTACAATTCCGTCGACCCAGGGTCCCTGAATTGCGCCCAGAGCCCCCGCACAGCCGCAAGGATAAAGCAATAAGGAATTAGAGCAACTTAACTCGACTCCCTGCAAATTAATATTAATGAACTCGCATTAAAAGTTAACGCAATGGATGAGACAGGCAGTGTTGGCAGTGGCGTCGCACCGGGTGACTTGCTGGCACTTTCTGTTTCGAGCAATAGAACCTGCACACCCACTACCATCCCCACCACTAGATAGAGGGGCGCTTCTCCGGATGGGGCCTTCAAGCAGTGCTGGTTTTCACGGCGGAAACTTTTGCATTCGAAGGAATTAATTTCTCCGTGCGCATTATGCAGTCAGCTCTCGAATCGCTGGTCGTAATGGATTAAGTGCTGCTGGGGGTTTTCTTAATTAAAATAAATTGTAATTTGAATTGCGGTCACCAGTGATCAACAATTGATCGAAGATGCAGCCGTTGCAGTTGAACAAGTTATGACAACTTTTGGGGAGTGAATATGGTAATTCTTGGCTACCGCTTTGTGAGTAGAAAACCAAACAAAAAAAGTGAACAGTCAGGAGTCAAGCAGCATTTTCAATTGGAAATAAGACGGAAATAGGAAACGGAATGCACGAATGATTTTTCGTCATTTCAACGTCCGCCCTCATACAACTAAAAGTATACAGACACAGATCAGCATCAGTTTAAACTAGAAAGTTCACCTTCGTACGGATTATTCCCTCAAAGGAAGAAATCTAAAGGCGTTAAATCGCACGATCTCGGTGGCCAGCTCACGTCACCCTCAAATCATTCGAGCAAAATGTCCATCGTGGCATGCGCTGCGTAGCACGTAGCGCTCTCCTGTTGGAACCACATGTGGTCGATATCCATGTATAATCTAGTTTAGGCCACAAGAAGCTGCTTATCATCGATCTGTAGCGCTCGTCGCTTTTGGTGAAATCTGGATTACTTCCGAATACATGCCACCAAGCAAAGCCACGGCGGACATTTAAACGACGTTATATTCCATACTTAATGTCAGAATATATTCTTTTAAAAATAGAACATAATCACAATCTTGGTGATATAGGCATTTTATACTCAGCGATCTTTTAATCGACCAACATCTAGATCCCAATTTCTGATATTATTTTCCAGGTTTAAATTAATGGATTAAGGTTTGTTCAAGCTTCCTCTTTAAGTAAAAAATTCTCTGAAAACATTTAAGCACCGTGCAACCCTTAACGTCGCAAGGTGAATAATTTCCAACAGATGTAATCAATTAATGGAGAAAGCGAGAAGCAACTTAACGTCGTAATTAAATGAACTCTCTTGCTAAAAAAAAAACACAAACAAACACAAAAACAGATAAAAACGGAAACTTTCTCCATCAAGTTGTAACCATTTGTGCAAACCCAAGCCACCCATCCTCCCCATATACAGAGAAGCAAAGTTTTATTTGAATGTCACGGCGCAACTAACTTAATTAAAATTGTGTTTCACCTTGCATTTCCACGTAGCCCAACGGTGCATCAAACAAATTAGATAGGAAAAGAATCAGACACCTTTCATTATTTTAACGGAAGGTATCTGGGATCCCGGTACCCGGTCCCTATCCTCGTCCAGGCTACGATGCCCCAGCCGCTCGCTTTCTTCTATTGCTTTCATTAAATTTATTTTATGAAAGTGAAAATGAACCCTCCAAGTACCCCCAGCACTGGCTGTCGTAACATTGAAGTTTTTAAAACCCCCGGGGAACCCTGCCAGTGTATATGTATGTGTGTGTTTGTATAGTTGTTCCGGAGCAAAGATACGGGTGTCTGCACAGGAGCCTCACAGTCCTTTTATTTTTCAACATTTAAGGGGCATCATTATGGCAATGTAAAAAGAATTCAAGGGTGGGGGAGCTGTGGTAACGGTGATAAATATTAGAGCCGCTCCCGGTCCAGGATGTACACAACCGGAAGGTAGGAAAATAATATAATTGGACAAAGGTTCACATCCCCGTTTAACTTGTCGATTTTATTACGGGCACAGCAGGGTGCTCTCTCCGGCTTAAAGCTATTGGACGGCATACACCTGTAGACTGTAGAGGTATACCCGGCTCGGGCACGGCACTCCGACGGCAACCTAATATATATTTAAAATCAGAGGAAAAACAGGGATGCTCCAAAAATGCTATAACCTCGCCTCACCATCCTTACCGAAAAAAAAAATAATTTAAAATAAAAAACCCCTCATCCTCTCAGTGGAAGTAATTACTTAAAACTAGAGTGCCACTGACATCCCCCGACAGGTAAAAATTCACACATGAGTGCTTTCAGCTATTTTGTATCTCTTAATGAACTGACGACAGAGACGCCAACGGCGGGATACCAGCTCCGGGGATCACCGTTCCTGCTGCTGACATTCAAATGAATCCCCACCCGGGCTAATTTCTTAATGTAAAACTCGTAAAATTTCTAGCCTTCGTTCCATTCTCGATTTTTGTTTTTTTCGTTTTTACTGACTTTTTTATGACATACGTTTTTTGATACCTTGCAAGATTAAAATACTCTTTTGCTGTACACCAGTCAATTTCTTGCGCTTTAAGTGGTTTTGATATTCGTAAAGATGACACAGTCAAATCGTTTTGTCATTTATAGCCGGTGGGGGTTATTAGCGGCAGTTTGAACATTGAGATGTGTAGCTCTTTGGAAATATATTTAGGACTTCGTTGTTTAGTAAAATTATTTCCTCTAGCACATCCTGCTTGTACATTTAGACTTTTGATAAAAAAAATTAAAACAAAGTCTAACGGTGTTAAACGCGAACGAGGATGCCATTTCTGGAGATAGCCGAGTCGCCTAACTTTTCTCTCAATCTATCTCTGGCTGTGTGGCAGGTAGCGCCATCTTGTTGAAATCACTTAATATTTTCGTTAACATCGCTTGTAAATGTCAGCGGCCACTGTCGAAAAGCGCTATGGATCATCGTGGCAATGACAGATTAAAAACTTTAATGGAATTGTCCACAAAGGGGCACAGGAGCGAGGGGCATCAGCTGGAGCTATTTTGAGGGAACTACTAAACGAAGATGGTGTGGCGAGTAGGCCAGATTAATTTTAAAATAAACAAAAATTCGTGTTGAACAATATAAAATTGTGATTAAATAAAAATAATAATTAAATCAATTGTGGATTTTAATTTATTGGACAAAAGAAAGATGATAATAATGAAAGCGAAGAAATGAATAAAATAGCTAAGTAAATAAAAAAAGTGCGTTGAGGACATTAAAACGACCTGCGAAAAAGTGAACATTAAAAACAGTCATTTGCCAACAAAGGTTATGTTGGGAGCAAAAGTACACGAGGCACGGAAGGGATTCATACAAGATGGAGCACCACATCATACATCGAGAACTAGTATGGACTGCATAAGATCGCTTGATTTGGAAGTTTTATCTTGGCCTAGAATTCACCGGATTTAAATCCAAATGAGAACTGTTGGCACTATTTAAAATCGAGGGTGCACAACCGGAAAAATAATCCAATTAAAAAGAAACATCGAATTTATGTGGGAAAACGAGAAGGAAATGAAGCAAACAATCAAGAAATATTGATTATTATACTATATATAATATTATATTATAATATTAGGAACCGTCAGAGCCACTCACGTCTTTACATATACATACATACACACCTACCCGTACTATGCCTTACGCGCCAAACTCTTTCTCCCAGTAGGGAGATTACTCTGGCGATTTTCCCCCGCTCATTTTTTCCCTTCTAATTTTCCCCTTAGCCTTTTTTCCCAGGGGTTTAAAATTGCCCCTGTCATTTATCCTAAGTTTCTGACTAAAAGACTGAAATATGCCTTTTACAAAATATTTTATAGAAGGAAGTAAAAATGGTGAAAAATGACCGGAAAAAATTTAATAGCCGGAGGAAATATTACCAGGGTTAACTTGACTCCCAATCCCCTCTCCCACATGTGATTTTAAAGTTCATTCCAACAGTTTTAAGTGGTGGCCTTTGAGAGGCAAAATTTAAAAGGAATAAAAAAATAGAGTTCAGTTTAGAGTGTATTTAAAAGAAAGAAAAATTAGTTAAAAAAAGTTAAAGAAAATAAATATGAGAAACAGAAGTAGCTAACTTATATTTATTACATATGTAGATATATTTGCTTCATCTTAAATTATAAATTTATCCCGCACTACGAGTTCTAATTTATATAATAGTAGCACAGGATGCCCAAATAAATGATTGGAAAAACATTTTCAACACGGCTTTATATATCATATATACATATATACTCATATACATATGTATACCATATATTCCCACTTCGGCCCTTTCTTTCTATCTAGCCTTATAACGTTGCGTACACGGGGTACCTACGTAACACAGTGTGTTACCCATCAAACCACACGACCAATACTCGTTAGTCCTAATGTTACAATCAACGCGACATACTACCATGAAAACATTTTGCGGCATTTTAATGACGAATCACAGCGTCCAGATTGTAATGCTATTATATTTTTCACCAAGACTCAGCTTCCAGCCACACTGCTAAAACAATTATTAATTGGTTACATGAAATGGTGTCTCCTTTATCACCCCTGACAAATGGATGCCATCAAGTCCCATCCCAATGCAGTTCCGTGTGATTATTTTGTTTGGGGTTACCATATGTCGCGAATGACGCGAATTAAACAGTCTATATAATGAATGGCTTAATAAGAGCGATTCATCCGAAAATGGTCTAGCCTGGCGTAAACAGAAAAATATCTTACAAGTAGAAATTTATCCCATATCGAAAACGATCGAGCTTTTTCTGTCCTTCTATTATTCATCAAGTGACAATAGTAATTTTTTTTATGTTATAAGTTCAGAGAAATCGCAACACGTGTATCCACCAAAAAATGGAATTTGCTCACGATCATGAATATCATACGCTGTGTATAGTAAAAGAAGAAAGGGATGAGCTGAAGAGATAGGGAGTTCTGAGTCAATTTAAAGGAACTCTACTAGAGTCTAAGCTCCATCCGTTAAAATCCCTGCCGGTGCCGGACTAGTCATACAATCACCCACCACCGTTGCGCTTTCATAGGAGCCCCATCCGGGGTAGCTGTGAAGAGTGTTAACTTTGGAAACATCTACGGAGCCCGAGCCGGGCCATTGATATAAATTTCCTTGCCAACAGCCAGCTACTTCACTTCCATTAATTTCACCCGAAAATCTGTCAACAAGCCTTTGCGAAAATCCCCAGTAGGGCAATATAATCGTGGAGGATTTAGAGGACCCCCCCCCCCCATTCCTGGAATCACTGCTATGCTTGTGGTTAATAAATAACCCGGCTCTGATCGCCGGAATCTCTATATCCTCCCGGGTAACTAGTTGCGTTTCCTCCTCTCCAGGTCGTTGTGTGTGGTTCGGTTCTAGATCGCCCTAGTACACCCGGAGGTTTCTTTTTTCCTTCATTTTCCGCTCTTTGTTTTAATTTACTTTTTATTTTTTGGAATTTTTTTTCACTTTTCCTGACTTTTCCGCCCCTGCACGGTGAAGTGGTAAAGTAGCGAAATTCAGACTAGCGCCCAGCAAAGCACCACCACCGCCCGCGATGGTGCCTTTCTAGCTGTTTAATCGGAATTTATCAGGGAACACATGCCGAATTTTAATTCCCGAAGCCTTATCCCTGCCGGGCATTGCAGTTATTTATGCCGCCGAGTTAATCCTGACAGGAATTTATGGCGGGAGTAATTCTTGTGCATTACAGTGCATATTGTAAACAATCGAAACCGTTATTATCCGCGCCAGCTCACGGATCTGCAATTTACGCCCGCACCGTGCATATTAATCGTTCCCGATAAGATTAGCGTCCAGCTTCAAGTTCCAAGCTCCCAGCCAGCTATAGCTAACATCCAGCCCTTGGAGAGCGATATAGTCCTCGGGGGAGTTGGCTTGAGCAGTCCCACGGGCACACGGAGTCCTTGATCGGAACGTGCGGAAGTTCAAAGGCAACTGAATGCGTGCGCTTTACTGATTTTACTAATCCTTTTGTGCGTTGCATGCACCGAGGATGCTGCTACTACTTCTGCTGCTGGGGTACCTCTGAGAAAAGTTCCTCTCACCCCATCCGGGTTGTAGCCTGGCTCGAATAAAACAAGCAAAGACGATGCCGGAGGAGACCAAGGACCGACAAAGATGGGGCCCCAGAACAAAAGTTTAATTAAATTTTACAATGTGTAGACGGTGGATGTTTGTTGAGCGGATTTTTACTGCCCTCGCTGTCATATTCCTCATCATCTCCACAATAAGAGATAGACAAAGGCGCGGGTGCGGGACTGATGTTAACCCATTGTCTTGTTTTCTGCTCGGCTTCATCTTGGGAGTCAGCAGATTGAAAAGTTCCCGGGCTTTATTTTACAATGGCCGCGGAACGTGATGAAGTTTACAAGCGCAATACTGGCGCAGGCCCTACCGGCTGCTCTCCGTCAATGGGGGTACACATAGCGGGCGAAAAAAAATAATAAAAAATTACGCCCCCCTCGATGTTTAACAAAAGTTTGCCCGGGGCTTCGTGCCCTTAATGATATGCAATTAAAAGATGAAGCTGCGAGGTGATATTTAATTCACAAGTTAACGAAGTGAGTGGGTTAGCTGCTTTGTTCGGCGCGTAATTGTGATTAAATTAGCGAACAGCGCCAGTTGTTGCCCATTGGTGCAGCTCCCGCCCCCTCCCTTTGAGTGGTATGCGCCCGTTGTTGGCGTGTTTTTGGCGTTTTCAACGTGAACAAACACAAAAATTCCCTTTAGCAGCGTGCCTTCTGGAAAGAATGGCGCGCGCTCTGCAACGCTGGGGCTTCTCTGAGTGGCTTGCAGTATAATGGGGCACGCAGCAGATGTAATTGTTACCAAGGACTGCAGTGCTATTAGCGTAATCATGTTAAATTCTTTTCTAACTACCCCGCCGGGAGGGTGTACTTTTGAAGGAATCCTTTGGACAAACTGAATGCTGCCTTTTTGTTCCCAAGGATGAAGTCTTGCATTTCTTTTTAATTACGGACAGAATGTTTAGAAGTAAGAATCCGTCATAAGCATATTTTGCTGACGTAATTAAAATTGTCTGAATTGAAAACTTTAATCAGCTTAGCATCAACATCTATCAGTTTCTTATTTTGCCGCCGTTTTTAGAATGCACGAAAAAGTAAAAGAAAAAATAATAATAATAATTTGTTTGACAAATGCTGTAGGGGAGACTGGGTACGGTTGTGCCACTTTTCATTTGATCGCCCATAATTTTGTTAGTATGCCAGTTAGCTGGCACAAAGGTGTTTTTTATAGTAAAATGTACATTTGGCTACTGTATAAATGTATAAATATGTGTCCCTAAGTACAATGGATTAACACATAGGAGAAAATTTACTAAAAAGGAAAAAATGGCACAACCGACCCCACCCTGGGGTCGGTTGTGACAGTGTTTGCGGTCGGTAGTGCCAAGATTCAGATATACACCAAAATGGTCTAAAATCATTTTTATTACAAGTAATATCTAATATATAATAATAATAATAAATAAAAGAAGCTTGTCTTCTTCAACAAAAATAAAGATCTGTATATATATCAACATACTTCAAATTAAATAAAAATATTTCCATTTCAGAGGTGAAAAGTAATGTAGGCCTCTGCTTGCCGTAAGGTCGCGCGATAGCTGACGCAATACTGTGACGCACGTGGAGCCGGGCACGCCGCTTCTTTCTTCCCTTACAACCACCGCGGTATTCCTAGTAGTTTTGCTAATATTACGACTGGCACAACCGTACCCTGGCACAACCGTACCCAGTCTACCCTACATAGGCGTAGCCTTTAAAATCTACTCATTATAGTTCTAAAATTTACAAGGAGAAAGAAAATAATAATAGAAAAAAAACAATGACATTAATTAAAGAAAGTATTGAAGTGACATAAGTCACGATACATCAGCTTAAAGAGGCTGGATCAAAAACTAAAATCACGGGAGAATTAAATCAAATTTCGCTAGATGATAGTTTAGCATCATATAAATCAATCACAAAAAAAAATTTCAAGTCACCGACAAAATAGAAGAGAAAAATCAAACTAAAATTTATTAAGGGGTTATTACCAACTTAATTTTTTTTTCCATTTTTTTCTATTAGCTTAAATCATGCCTAACCATCCCTCGAATTAAAACATACTTTGCAGAAAGGTGTATTTAAATGTTAAAATGTCTCTAAACCAATTTTTCCGAGGCCACTTTTCCAATTTTTTTTTGACGCGTTTTTCTCGGAACCACTTTTTAGAAATCGGCCGGCAGTAGAACTCGAACCGTTTTCATCCAATTGACTTCAAATTTTAACTGGACCTTTATTATTGAATTATCTAACGAAGTATACACGATTATAGCGATTATATATCAGAAAAAAAAAGTTATACCTAAGCCATTTAGTTCGAGTTTTTTCGTCGAAAAAAACGGTTTTTTTTTTCAAACAACTGCCATTTCGCGAAAAAAAATTCTAGAAATATAATCATGTGTATTTCGGTAGCAAAAATCATGTGGATAATGAAACAATTTTTTTGTTTTTTTTGAGTTACTTTGGACGAGACTTCTACTGCCGGCCGTGCATCTAAGGACTTTTTTAAATGGTGTTTTACGCGACCTACTGTATAGCTGCCATTTTGGAATATTTTTCAATGAAACAATTTTTTTTGTAGTTCAAGAAGTACTTAATCAAATGTAATATCATACTTATAAAATTTATTTAAAAAAAATTAAGCTAGTTAGCTAAGGGGTTAAACCTTAATAAATTTTATTTTGATTTTTCTCTTCTATTTTGTCGGTGACTTGAAATTTTTTTTTGTGATTGATTTATATGATGCTAAACTATCATCTAGCGAAATCTGATTTAATTCTCCCCTGATTTTAGTTTTCGATCCAGCCTCCTTAAATTTGCTTTCAGTTTTGGCAGTTTTACATTAGTTCGGCAGGGCATTCCAAAGCTTATCTACAGAAATAAAAAATGAATTCCTCGATTGTCTATACTTGAAACTCGGAACTACTATGTTTCGGGTTCTGCTTAACTGTTTATAATCCGAAACAAGTAAACACACTTACGAAATTTTAAGTGATTGTCTAGACTCATATAGAATATGTTCCTGGAAAAGCGTGAGACATGTGGTCAAACCGGCGCAATCTATATACAAAACGGATACAAGTATTATACCATAATCACTGTGCAGTCTGGTTGAAGATTCCGAAACCAGATACGAGTAAAGGCAATCACAGGAGTTTATGAGTGGCATGATACTAGTTTGAACAAGATGCTTCCGGACCCTCACATCCCAAATAGCATCACAGAGAGAGGTCCTAGGAGCAGTTATATACATTTGAACATCATCAGCATATAAAAAATAAATAAAGTGGGCCCAAGATCGATCTCTGCGGTATCCTCAAAGATAATTTTATACGTTCAGCAAGCTTGTCACCTATCTGAACATATTGATAACGATTAACAATATATTTTTTTATCAAGTCAATCGACATGGAAGAGAAGCCAAAACGAATCGCGAGTTTAGTCAACAGAACATTATTATCCACAGAGTTGAAAGCCTTGGAAAAATCCAATAACACGAGAATCGTGGCTCAATAATGATAATGGCATTTCTGACATTTTCAGTCAACCTCAAAAGCGCTGTAACGGTGCTATAACCATACGGAAACCGTTTTGACTAGGGTACAATAACCAGTGTTTTTATTACAAACGGCAAGACCACAATTTAAGAAATTTTGTGTTTATGAGGTCCAAACCAACTGCATACGGATTTCACTGCAAAAATAATTTCCTCGTCAGTAACATTGCGGAAGTATAGTGAGTCAGGTACATCTCGCCGTTCAATAGTGTGGGGCTCTCTTGGATGTGTAGAATTAGTAGATGCAAAGATTTTATTTCGGTCATTTGGGGAGATTCGGGGCGGATCACTCTGTCGGGAGAAAATAATACCACTTCCATAGAGTTTGTAGCAGTCTTCAAAGAACCATATACCAATACTACCCACTATATTTTTCTCAATTTTCGTCTACGTTTTTAGGACAGTTCCATTCTGAGACGAAATTATGTACAAAATCGGTCTTACAGAAACTGTGGTAGAAGTAATTTTGCGAAACATTTTATAAATTTAAACTAACAGCTATCAGATGCCATAAAGATTAAACTTGCGACGAATAAACAATATTACTAAAAAGAGCCCTACTGTTTTGAAACTTCCACTCAACCAAGAGGAAAAGACAAATCGTCCCTGTAAGTTGATACATATATGCAATATGTCTCTCACTTTGTTTGCAAATCGAAAACCATATCCAAATCTACTGCCAGAAGTAAAGTAGGTAATTTGAAGTAACAACACAAGAGAGAGAGAAATCGGTTTCCTTGCCCACGAGACTGTAAAACGGCAAAACAGCCGCGAGCAATTGCTCAACTCATGCTGCATCCACATACACACACACCCCACCCACTTTGGCGTCCCCATTCACTGAGAAAATAACGAGTTACCGGCAGAAAACACCTAAAGTAACTTCTGAAGGAAACTGGAAAAGAATCGCTGTACAGGTACAAAGTACAAACCAGACGAAGAAGCAGCAGTTTAAAAGTAAACAGAATTGTAGATCACATGCACACCATACTCGCGCCACCGTTTTTTTTTTTTTGGTTCTACCTCGTTTTTATATGTAAACACTCACCGAACCGCCTTTAAGGTATGCGCGCATAAATTTCACGTGAAGAGGAGGACATGGTGGTCCTAGCGCAAAAAGTTTTGGGCGCTTCTCGCGCTTATGGAAGCCCAAAGTAAGGGCGAGGGCAGGGGCATGTGGTACCCGCTGGTAATACGCATTATTCCTCCATCCTTCGAACATTTGGCGAATATTTTATCTTATTTTTATCCACCTTGGTTCCATTATCCTTTCAATTTTTCAGCTCTCGGTTTTATGGAAATTTAAAAGAGAGAAGGACCCAAGGGAGATGGGATATGATGATATCACAGCTTGCGGAAATTTATCAAAAAATAAAAAAAAAATATGTACGAAGAAAAAAGGGGTAAATCTACACCGGGTGGAAGCCAGGTGTACATATTGGAAATCCAGGTTAATTTTAGAATGATAGAGGAAGCGACTCTGTTAACACAACGAAAGTGTTCTGATGAAATATGACGAGAGGAAATGTTTTGCGATAGAGGGAATTGGTGCAATTGATTATCTACTTATAAAATGAATTACTTATACCGACATGGGCATTTATCGAAATTGTACTGCAAAAAGCGGTCCTAGAGTTGACATTATTCGACATTAGAGTAATAAACCTTAAGACAAGTTGGTCAGTCAAATTTTTGGCCAAACATATTTAGTAGCTGTCATATGGAAACATACCTAGACACTTACGTAATTGCCGTAAATGTTACCGACCAGATAAATTGTGCAGTAACGAATCGCATGTGACTTGTTCATTTATGAATGTTGATAAACCTTTTTCATCGAAATCGGATATAATGAATGTAAATGACATGTAGTTTCAACAAGATGACGCGACCCACCATACCACACTCTACATAATGACGTTGTTCTAAACCGCCTTCCAAAATTCGCCCAGATCTAATTTTAATCCAACAGTATTGCCACTATCGAACATCTTAACTGTTATTATTATTATTGCAAGGACTGCTGTTATCAACAGGTTAAAATTTTAACTGATTTAATTACTTCAAATGACTGCCTTTAAAAATTAATAAAAATTATAAAGGAAGGCAAAATCCAAAAATAGTATAACCATCCCCAAAAGTGTCTCATTATATCCCAAAATTGTATTCGCTGATGATCCTTCAAATCTTTAGCTTACTCTGGTTCCCGTTTAAATAATTCATCTTTCTCATTTTATGATTTATGATAGAATTGCTTAAATTTTAATTTATGGTCCAGGTAAGATAAATCACGTCAGCCAGGGGAATATTTAAATGGCTTCAGTTTACCATATTTACATGCGAAATCCTAGTAGAATCCGCTGTCCATAAATAATCGGGTGAATTTCATTTTAATTTTTCGTCGTTTTATTTATTTTCGAGCTGCTTAGGGAAGATGAGGAATTGTTTAGTGTCTCAGATTTGGTAACAGAAGGCTTTACAGAGTATTAAGAGGGAAGTGTTGATTCTGGAAAAATTGAAAAATGATTGATTATTTTTTGGTTTCAGTGATTTATCTACGCGGGCGTAACTATTTCACTAGGCCTGAAAGCGTTTATACATATGTACATATATTCCACAATTCTGTAGCGCTGGGAGGTCTCGACTTTTATATGTAAATAAAACAAGTTGTTTCTGAGATATCCACTCCATTTTTATTTTATTTGAAAGAATAAGGAGTGGATACCCATGTTGGCAAAATTTGCATTATTATTTTTAGTTCACGCATTTGAATTGTTAAAACTGGGGACACACCTTAAAGTGGGGATGCCGAAAACCCCTGCGCACCAACTTCTATAAAAATCTAAGAAAAACAACAGGTATTTTCTGTCAGTCATATTAAAGCTTCCATAAAGACAGTCAGTATACCAGTTCGTGTTTCTTTATCGCTATTATAATTCTGGACAGCTTCAAGATCGGTGTTTTCAATTCAACCAACTATCTGGTTCAGAGAAGGGTATGTCATGGTGTGGGGCTGTATGTATGATGAGGACCAAATTGAGTAAAATACATCTTATTACCAGTCGTAGGTACTCAGTATTGTTTTTTTTATGGAGATCTACGATATTTTGTCGGTTGACAGAAGTATGGTTATTCTTCAACACGACAATGATCCTAAGCATACAGCGCGCTAAGCCAAGCAATGGCTATACATGTTCATAGAGCCCGATTTATTAGAGATAAAAATATGTAATTAATCTATGCCAAAAAGTGTCACAAATACTATAATGAAAATAGAAAACATGGACAAAAAATAGGCAGAAATATGAACGAGTAAGTAAAACAGTTTGTGCTCCTCACGTAAAATATATTTCTGCGTGAATAAATAGTTTTGCTTGCCGCATCAACGCCTCAATTTTGATATTACACACAAATGCTTGCCATTGTTTTCAATGTTTGTCTTTGAGGTTTAATAATTTTTTTAATTGACTTCACAAAAACTGGCTTGGAGGCGTTAGTTTTAGTCGGTCCCGCATTTATTTTTTAATTTAAGATAGAAGAATTTAATTCCGCTGCCCTAGAAATATTTGAGTGCAAATTTTTATGGAAATCGCTTGACTTTTCAAAGTTTCATTCAAGACTTCATTCTCTCTTCATGTTGGAATTTCTATCATAAATTCCCAATTTTTGCAGATAGATTAGAAAATAACACACCAAACCCCAAAGTGTCTATTTTCTTGGAAATTCCTCCGAATCAAGAAAATTGAAAAACCTTCTAAGCCTATTCAGCTATTTTGGCGAACGTTGAAGATAAGCATTTCGGACATATTATTTGTGCCTTTTAAGAGTTACAGTTATCTTTTGCAAAAGTCTATATCGGATTAAAAAACGAACCAAAAAAATCTTTTCATTACACGGGGGCTACGATTGCGAGACATATTCTCCTTTCAGAAGTAAAAAATACCTTCTACGACCAGCCAAACGTGAAGACAACTTATAAGTCCAGAGTGTGTCACATTATTGGACTTTGGCATTTATACTATATTTTGTTGGATAGTTACGCTGTCGCATGAATTTTAAATATGATATCAACACAGTACTTTTAAAATTGTTGGTGTCTTTCAACCGTTGACATTTTTTCTGTTCTAAATCGTATAATAAGATGTTGACCAATTTAAAAAAAAAGAGTTCGAAATCTATGCTGAGGTTTACTGTGGAAAATTTGGGGGCACTGGAATTTTTGAGATTATTCCAAATTATGCATTTAGGCATCCAGATATTTTGCTATCCTTTGTTATAAATATCTTGTAGTATGTATGGCAATTTTGTAAACTGGCAATTTGTTTCAATTTTTGTTAGATTTCATTCCTTCTTATGAAGTCTCTATTATGCCTTTTGAAATATGCCCAATTCGGTAAGCCGAAAAACGGCCTAATTTTTGAAACAATTGCTCCGTGTCTATCCCTCCAAAATTGTGGTACAGCAATACTCTGAAGCTTAGTTGCTCACCGAGGATACCATTTACGTCCCAAATTGCCCACAATCTTAATACGCCAACAACTAAGGGACATATAAATTCATTACAAAACATCTTCATCTGGGTAAACTAGGAGGCAACCAGACACGCTGAATGATGCCATCAA
This sequence comes from Neoitamus cyanurus, assembly GCA_947538895.1. Classification (NCBI taxonomy): domain Eukaryota; kingdom Metazoa; phylum Arthropoda; class Insecta; order Diptera; family Asilidae; genus Neoitamus; species Neoitamus cyanurus. Next base: position 10,986,166 of record OX384544.1, on the reverse strand, counting down.
ATCCAGGATTTGTACGGGCGTTGTACGCCTATGGGCCAAAAAGAAACGAACCGGCGCTCACCCGTGGAGCCGATGTAGGCGAACATAAGGGACATGCTCCGGCTGTCAAATTCGTACAGAGCACGGGAAGCGGCACACAAAATATCTTCATCATTGGGAAAATCTGCCTAGGTAAACAGCATTCCTTCATTGCCTTCAATTTTGTATGAATGACAAATAAAGCGCTGTCAAAGGCAAAAACGAGTAAATCCTTTGGTAAAACAAAATTCCCGCCATGGTCGTCCGTGTCTGGGGTGCGCTTCCACATTCCTGCTCGAGTTCTTCATTCATAATTTACTCAAACAACTGACTTTATTAAAATTTCAGCGGATCCCATTCCAAGGCGCAATTCATCTTCCAGGTCTGATCATAAAGGCGTCCCGTGCCGGGTCTTCTAGCTGCTCCCTACCCTCCTTTCATTTGGTTGTGGAGCTGCCACCGAGCACCCAGAGCATCTAGTGGAGACACTGTGTGAAACTAGAACAGCTTCTGGCTCCAATTTCCCCATACACAAACAACAAAATGAGCTCCTCACATAGGAAGATGGCATTTTTTTTTCTTTTTTGAAGACGTTTTCGGTCGGTGTAGAGAATGCCCGGGGATAGCAAGGATGGGGATGTGATTCCTACGGGCTCAAATAGACTCGATTTCAGGGAGATGGAGCCAGCGATGGCGGCATCCTTCAATGCTGGAAAATCCTTTCGTGTGTTAAATTTATACTAGCAATAAAGCACAGTAGGTGTTCAGGAGATATTACACCCAACCAGTTTGGCGCGGGCGGTAGAGCCTGAACTTCTTCCTCGACATATTTTATTTGCGTCTGGCGGTTTCACACCCACACACATTGTCGTCTGCATCCCTGCCCCTTTACCTCTTTCAAACAATTCAAATGAAATTCCTAAAAATATTACTAGTGAGGGGACGTACCCGCACACGAAAGGCACAAAAGTGGGGACAGAATCAAAAGATTCATTCATTGCGAGAAATGCCTTTTTGGGAACATGTGGTTAATTAGTTTTGTTAGCAGCTTTGCTAGTATTGTTCAATTACAATTCGCCAAGTTGCGATTTTTGGAAAATTTATACAAGGGCGTTTTATATAACGCAAGCAGAAATGAGTGGGGTGATAGATCTCACCTATACAAACAAAAAAAGTACTATATGAGGTACGCAGCGACATCAAACTTCCGTGAAACAACTACTATCTCAATATCCTACCCAAAAATGTATACAATGTACACTTACTTCTTCTGACACTGAAGGTACCCCAACTTGCGTAAATGATAAAAAATTTTCTGAATTTTCCTAAATTTTGCCCCGAAATTCATGCAACTGTTTTTTATTTTTATTAAAATACCACCTTGTATTGCCTTTCCAAAACGGTACAACATTTCCAGGTGAAAGACAAGATCAGTGACTCAACATTTTTTAGTTTAAAGTGGCCATGTTATTAAAGTAACATCTGTCAAATTTGTTGTAAATTGTTCAGTAGTGCGTGGAAAATCACTATGAAAGCGTTGAAGAAAGTTTGCAAATCATCAATTTTTATTATCAAAATCAGTGCTCCGTTTGAGAAACGTTCATCATGGAAAATCATATTTAGCGACGAGCGGTACATACAGATCGATGATAAACAACTTCTTATAGCCTAAATTGGATGATATGAATCCAGACGACATGTGGTTCCAACAGGGCGGCACGATGTGCCACACAGCTCAAGCCACGATAGGCATTCTGCTCGAGCCATTTGAGAACATGTTGACGTGTAATGCATCCTCCCTCCCCCCCCTTCCTTTTTTTCGATTTATAGAGTATTACTAGAATTAATTATTTCAGGAAGTTTTTGTAGCCTTTGTAACCACCCCTTGACCACGGCAATTTTCACATAAATCGGTGAAGTGGTATAGAAGTTAAATTTTGGCGACACCTGCCGGGCCCACATCTAACTATAAATCATTCTAGCGATCTACCATAACTAACATATGATGATGATGATGTGAATATGAAGTCAATCGGTTCGATCGAACTTTTGTCGTGTGCGACACGGGAACGACGATGAGGGAAAACACGTCTTAAAATTTGTTTAAATCGAAAAACGTGAATTACGTCTAAACCCTGTGACGTAATTGATTAAAATGTTTTTTGCTGAAGATCATTTTTTGTCACAGATCGAACCCTATCATCAATTTATTTGAACAAGTCTTTGTTTATTTTTAACGGATTTTTCTTTCAACACACACACGAAAATTTTAATTTTTATAAACACGGCGCCTGAGGGGTCGCCTTGATAAGTACTTTTGTTGTCGTGGGAATTTCTCTTCTTCTCATTTTAGTAATGATTACTGTGTTTTAGTAAATTTTTCTCTCACTGTAAGTTAAGTGGCACTGCCACGTTAAAATATCCCTACAAAGGAAAAGCGCATTAAAAGAAAACAGGAAGATGAAACGACATCATCAGATGAGATTTCACGTCATCGTCGTCGGTACGAAATCAATGATCACAAAAAACACAAGAAATATGGCTTTCTACAGACTTGTGAGAAGTTTAAATCTGCGATGCGCGAAATCATATTTTTAAGTTCATCTTCCGACGGAATGTGAAATCCGTTCACCCATCGACTTTTATTCGTCACCATCAGTCCCATCATCCTGGCGCTGATATTTAAGCGCATTCCGGTCGTTCGTACATCAGCCGAGGTAGTCGCAGAAGTGTTGAGGCCATATTGCCCGTCGGCAGATACTCGCCCGTCTCGTCTCGATATGTGGAGCTCCTGGCTGGAAGTCTTTTGCGCTCCACCGTGGGAATAACTTCCACCGATATTGTCACTTTAGCAGTAGATAAATTTGACTTCAGGTATGTGCCATTGTGCACACGGCGGGCGATGCCACTGCCACTGCCATTGGCATCGTTGGGTCTGCTCTGCTCTGCTCCATGGCGCGTACTTCTCGGGACTTCCGTAAATATTGTGTCTTCCATGTGTCGTCCTGTTTCGAGAGAATCCACCAGACGGGAGGGAGACACTCGAACAGCTCCTTCATTGTCTGCCAGGATATCAAAGGGATTTTCATCAATTTCGAAGCGCAATCTCTCTGCGAAGTACTCAGTTGTCTGGAAGATAATTCATTTGAGGAAGTGGCAACAGTTTCAATTTTGCACAATTGATGCCAGTGTGGAGCAGAAATTAATTGGACAAAGTTGCTCCAGCGGGAGTTCTAGTGCCAAACCGTCGCTCGACAGGGAAAACGGTTTAGACCCAGATCCGGGGCTGCTTTCCGCTTATCGGGAACAAAACGGGCGCGGGGTACACTAGGTACGTGCATGGAAGACGAGTTATTGCTTTCAGGGATTAAGAAAAAATGTGAATTCACTTATTAAAATGTTGAGGGAGTTATCAAAAGTTCGTTATCATGGCGCAGTGTACTACAGCGGATACCTTACCCCAACAATGCCATCTCTGTCCCTGTACTGCTGCAGCGCCTGAACGAAATATGGTATATCCCCGGTGCGCTAATTTTTTTTTCGTTTTTCCCATTTTTCTCCTGTTTTATATCAAAAGGTGAACTTTTGCACTCCGGTGTCCACCGAAACCCATATGTGACCTGGCTGGCTGGCACAGCTCTCTTGGTGGGCTTGGTCAAGCCGGCGAAGGTATATGTACATATCTCCAGGCGGAGGAATACCGGCCCCTCTATCACACCACCGCCGCCGCGGCACCGTCCTTCCACTTTCATATTTCCAATCTTTCAGCACCATGTGCCATCGTCGTCTACATTTGCGGAAAATGTGTTACCCTTGCAGGGTCTGGTCAGCCAGCCTGAACGCGGCCTGGCTCCCCCGACGGTGATACCATTACTGCGGGGCCTGAGTGTATTTTAATCCTTTTAATACCATAAATCAAACTCGAGTTTTTGTGGCAGGGATTATCATTATTAATGCATGGGCTAAGTTTAAAATGAGAGCAGAGATTAGTTCAATATTTTTCAGTTTCGCTGCTTAACAGATGGACAGACGGAGTCGTGTGGGGATAATCCCAGCCGCGAATAATTGTATCCGGGGCCAGTTGCCCGTTTTCCTCTTAGCCGACGTTGGCATATACCAGCTAGCCCGAGTATATCCCTCGTTTTCATTTCAGTTAATCGGAAATGATTTGGTGGTCGAGGAGAAGGTTGGTTTTTCCGAGCTTATGTTCCAGATGAAAATGGATTTATTAAAGTTTCACAAAGTGTGGCGGTTGGTCGGGTTGTATCTACCAGAACTTGATGAAGAAGCAACGGTTCATGGGAAAAATAGCGAAAAAAAATACACTCAAATGAACATTACACTCGAGAGCTTTTCATGTGAATATGTTTTCCTTTTAATTATTTTTACTGTATTCAATTGAACCAATTGGTGTATTTCCGACCGAAATAACTTGTTATACTTTTTCTTGTTGAAAATTTAACGTGTTTTTGTTATTCCGACTTTTTTCTAGCTTTGGAGTTTAAAAGAATTCAGAAAGAAATGCAGCGTAGTGCGAGTCGTACTCGTTCACTAAGATTGCGTACCTATTGTGTAAATAAGACAGTTAACGAAGAAGATAAACAAATCGACATCTACGGTGACTGTCTTAACTGAAGGTTTTTCTTGAGAATGCAAAGTGTGGCCAACTCTAATGCAAAAACTGCATTTTTAATTTTTACAAAATAATATTAGTTCAGGCCGCACGTAAATTATTATATAATAATATGAAAAACCCACACACATTTTTTGCATAGGCCTTAAACCCTCTCAGTGTCCCAAATTCGCAAAATTCTAAATTTTTTATGGCCAGGGAGGAGGCGGAGGAGGAGGTCTAATAGGTGCAACAATTCTGACATTGCAAATGAAGTCATTGAAGAGCCTACTGCAAAAATTGAAGCCCATAATTGTACTGCCTACATGAAATCTTTAGGAAAGCTTCCTTACGCTCGGAGAAACTTCAATAAATTTGGTTGCCTTGCCCCCACTTATTGCCCGTTTACGAACGATATAAAGATGGTGGAAAAGGTCAAGGTATTTTGTCTTAAAGTAGAGGATTTCAGTTTTGATTTGAACCTAATTTCATGCTTCTACGTGAAGCGATTTTTTTTTTTAAATCTAAAGAACCAGCCATGAATTTGGGGCCCCCGTTCGAAACGCCCTCTACGATAGATATAGAATAGAATATAATTATAGCATTTGTAGCCCTCGCCATATTCTGCTACAAAATCTGGAAATGCGCTTTGGGTTTTCAAAACGGCGATTGATTTGATAAAAACTATTTAAGTGGCAGGTTTCAACGTAAACCTGGGTGTACCGCAGGGTTCAATTTTGGATCTTCTACTGTTTATGCTGTATGCTTATGTAGATGATATTAACACTCTAAAATTAAAGTCGTATAGAATAGAATATGCCGATGATGCTCAATTGTATTTCTCCTGAGGATATGAGGTAGGTGATATCATAGGGATCACGAATAATGACCTTGATACTACATACCATAAATCCAAATAGAACAGAAGAAACAATCTAGGTCTTAATCGTGTTCAAACACATGCCTTAATTATATATATAAGAGTTCTTTTGACAGGCATTCTATACCAACCGTCGTATTGAATGGGGAGACGTGATGTATGTGGATATAGTAAGGAATATACGAATTTAATATAATAAGACTGTGACTGTAAAAATGTTAGGTGAGATTTGTAGAGGACGATATATAAAAGTCAGAATGCATTTTGTTGTTTCTTGTGTTGTACCATCATATAACATATTGCGAAAAGCATTTGTGTTGAATTGTGAACATGGCTTTATAATTAAATATGTATGTACTAAAGAATATGTAGCCCTAAATGCCAAACCCTTTTCCGGTCGCTATGGGGAACGAAAAATTATAGTTAATTAGTAGGTACCTCTTCTACAGGTTTTGCGCCCTAGGATTATTTTATTAGAGAGGTTTAGAGTCTGCTAGTTGCTGGAAAAAATTTGCTGAGTTCAATTGGAATATGGTGGCTTCAAATTAGGTGACAAAATCCTTGTAGATCTGTCCAATTAGCCAAACATTCTAAGCTTCTTGGAATGTACACAGGATGTTGGTCGCGGTCCAACTTTACTTTCTATGAATTTTATATTCAACCTGGTCTCCACTTACAAAGAATTTTGCATGAAATTTTAACATTCACTACCTGAACGTGAACATATCCTTCGACCAAGAAGTTTGGCTTAGTAAATTCAGTTTCCGTTGAGGTTCAAATTACAACACCTCCCCCCACCACTTTCGTGAAATAGCATCCACTCGATACACTCACATTGCAACATTGTGCCTGTTTCGTTATCACCATACAATTTGCCTTAATCCCAACCCACAAATGAAAGAAAAACAAAAGATTTTTTACCGCAATTCCCGGAGCGACAAAGCAGCAGTAAATAGAATTTCTACGAAATGTCATCGGGTTCGTAAATTTTAGGATTTCCTTGTACTTGAAAGCGCACTATTACCACACCCCCCTCCCACTCCCGTGGGGCATAGGAGCGCATAGTAAGAAAACGCTGCGAGCGAAGCGGTGGCGGCGAGACCATAAACACGGCAGTCTACCCACTGCGAGATTTGGTGTTGCATCATTGTAGTCCCAAATGCGTTTCACTGCTTTATGGACTGGAAATGACATGGAACTGCTGCTAGAACTGCTCCAGCTACTAGAGCTAGGTCCAGATTTATCGTTCCCGTAGAGCACTTCAAAGTTGATTTGAAATTCCTAAGGAAGGAGCATATGATATCGCGTGGGTGCACCGCACCGCTAGGGAAGTACAAGTTGGAGACACTCCCGCAGCGATGGGCCCACAGGCCACAGCATCCGATCGGCACGTGGTCTTGTTTTTGTTTATCCGAAACGAAAAGCTCGAAGGTTTGTAAACAATTCCGTGAGAAACCAATTGCGCAAGTGACCACCTTAAAGCTCCCAGTAACATGAGAAATTTTGAAGGAAGAGTGACCCCCTTGCTCTTTAAGAGTCCCAGAAGGAGAGTCCTCTCGAGGTGAGCATGCCCAGATGGTAGTAACAAATGCAGGTCTTGTGCATGAGCTTTCTCCCAGCCCGGACTCCCTAATCGAAGCAATTATCAAATTTGATCCACTTGCACTTCACTTTGGACACCTTCCAGCATAAGGTCGGGGACATAAATATGTGTCGTCTGGGGCACCCACCATCAGAGGGCAAGTCGTGGTGCAAAGAAACATTGGACAGAGCCTTCAGGCAGATGCATTCGATCCGAAACAGGGTGCATTGTTTATGGCGTAGGAGGCAGGGTAGGTCTACTGGAGCATATATATGTTTTTTGCGGTAATTAAGTTGTTAGATTGCCAAACTTTGGCTCCAAACGTTACTTTATACTCGTGCAGATGTACATAGAAGATAGGTCCAGGAAAGTGGTACGGAAGTTCAAGTCAACCCGCCCCATACAGCCCTACACACCGGGATAGATGCTAACTGGGCATGGAGGGAATGGAAGCGGGACAGTGTGGCATGTACCTATAGAAGTAGGTTGGCGTGTATATGAAAGCGGGCAGGTTTTCGGTTCGTTTGTACAATGTCCAGGACTATACCATTTATATTCGTTAACCGTTATGTGTCCCTTGCTCCCGACAAATATATTTATATCTGGTCCTAGGGCTGTCTCAGATCTCACATTTTGTAGTTAATTTGGAAATTTGTAGTTGTAGGATAGCTCTGCGGCCACATAGGTTTGCTTGCTGGCCTTTTTTTTTTGCTGCCTTTTTTCCCAGCTTTTTTGTACGACTGAAGGTGGAAGATGGTAGCGTGCCAAGGAAATGCACTACGATATGACTGGCTTTTGGGGTCATTTAAATTTTAAAGACAACAGGGGAGGGCATCAGGACAAATATTAAGCAAATATGGAAATGTCTGGCTGTTGAAATGCAAACAGGGGATGCAGATAATATTTTAAAATAATAAAATTATGTTCAAGAAATGTCTACAGGGTGTAAAGTATTCCAAGATGAACAGTTCAATTAAGTACATATTTTGATTAAATAATAATATTATTTCTAACTAAGCGGGCGTATCTAATACTTTTTAAAAATCACCAAACTGCAATCATACTGTTTTCTAATGGGAAAGGTAGGAAGTTCAAACAGGTTAAGTCGCAACTTATCGGAGGTCAATTTTGGTCTTAAAAACAAACGATGACACGATCTTGGAATTTTGTTTACAACAACGTCATTCTTTCACGTGCGGTGTAGCAGGTCGTGTCATCTTGTTGAAATCACATGTCACTTGCGTAGTTAAATATTAAGGCAACCAAAAATTTACAAAAATTGTATTACTCACAAGTTTCAATTGAAACGTTAAAAGTTTTGTTATTGTATTTGTTAAGTTAAACAAAAAAGCAAATTTAATTAATTCCCGTCGAAATGATAACAGAACTTCTTCCGGTAAATTTCACCCTCAGACAGGCACCTCTGCTCCATTGAAAGACTTCTTTTGTGCGACTTAGTGCTCCTCATTGTTTCGCGCTATACTCAGCCAACCAGCCACCATCCCTCGTCCGTGCAGTCTGAGAATATTTGCAAATCATAATAAAATCGAGCACCACGAGCACGATCTCAAGAACAAAATCTTGGAAAATATTATCACGCTCCCTAGCCGGTTATGAGTTGACACCGGTAATGTGCACGGAATGCAGAAGACCTCAGAAGCAAGTTGCGCCGTCCTGTACACGTCGGGACGACTATTTAATTTTCCTTTTGAATCTAATTAATTCTGGAATTTATTCTCAAATCTCGGGAGCTATTCAACAAATACCACTGCGCTCCCAACCCATCCGCCTGGATGCCTTCCCAGAAAATTCATCTGGACGATGGGGGACGGAGGACTTCTTGTGTTTTTGCTGTGATCTGCCACCTCTTCTGTCTGACCAATAGACCTTTGTTATCACTGGGGCTCTCGGAAACTTCCACTAACTTTTCGCTCGGAATCTGATTCCAAGAGCTGTGGTGGTGCGGCCCAAGAAGCAAAGGGTGTGGAAGGCTGCACTGTCCGGTTTTTTGGATTCAGGGGTCCAAACGGAACGGGAGGGATATCTAAAAACTTGAAATCTGAAAAGTTCATCGCATACATTTGGAGGATTCTGGTGGGAGAGGATTATGAAACTTTATGGCTCGGCTTGTTTGTGGACGGTGTCGGACATCCTGAGCTCTCATGGATTGAAAACTTAAACGATATTTACTCAGCTTGCAGCCACCTGAAAGGACGCCGGACAGTAGGTACTTCGGGCACTGGCAGGAGTTATTGATTTGAACAACTCGAAATGATGGAGCCATTAAAGAAATGGTCCCCGAGGGCCGGGGGTCCGGGTCAGAAGATAGCCTTGGCCACTAGTAATTGTATTAGCTTTCAGAGCGGCCAGAGGGCCCGAGTCGACCGACGACAGAAAAGCTGCGCTCATAATTAAGACTTAACGATCATTTTATGCGGGCCTTCGGGCCTTCAGCACGATAGCCAGCCCCAGACATAAGGAGCGGCTGGCGGCTATGGTGAGAACTACAATAAAAGTATTTACTGCCCTCTTTGTACTTTACGGGGGCGTAATTAAAGGACGCTGTATGGTAATGATGCTCCCCTCGACCGCAACTCATCACTGCAGGCTCCTCCCCAGCCATCCGAGAGGGCGGCCAGTAATTAAAACTTCACTCCCGCGGCTGACACAGCCTGTCATTTCCCATTTTGGAAGGTCCACGCTTGCTTTCTTTTAATATATTTCCTTTTTTGTCCTGCTCCTCTTTTTCATTATGGCGAAGGCGATGTGCACGCATATTATTATTCCCAGGGGCAAACAATTGTTTCATTTCCAGAGGATAGTATAGTAGTCGTTCTGGCAGACCCAGACGTCTGGTGAGTGGAGGACGCATTTTGTCCTTCTATTGCCTTGCGTGAGGCGGTAATGTATACTTTTTCATTTTAAAAATACTGACACACCACACCGCCCCAGCCTGGCATGTACGTTCTGGCGACAATGCTCCCTAGTCTCTAGAAAGCCATTTTCATATCTCGTGTCACTCCGAGGCGATGGACGTGATGTGGATGTGATTTCGCTTTTAATGAGCGTCAACGATAGGTTTGTCATATTACGAGATATGTGAGAACAGTTTTATGCCACTTTTGTCTGCATCACATTTTCCAACAGGAAAACTCTGTGGATTGGGTTTTTTTTTTTTTAGGAAATGATGTGGTTTTTATTGCGGAGTAGTCCGAGAGATTTTGTGGCGGTTTCCTTAAGGATCTCTTGCTTGAAAAGTCTTATAATATTTAACGTGTGTCAGATATAATTGCCTCTCAACTGTGAACGGCTATACTCTGATGTAGATGACCATGGTAGACTCAGCTTCCTCTAAAATCTAATTACAATTTATTTATCTGACCGATATCAGGGCGTATGTGCCAATAAAGAATCCGCTGAACCAATCATGCTATCTGCAGGTGTTCCTTAAGGTTCAATTCTTGGGCCCCTACTCTTCTCCATTTATGATGTTGGATGGGATACGATGATGACTGCAGCAGATAATTACTGTAATATTTTGCAGTATGCTCTGCTCTGCTTCAACTTATATTGGCTGCCCTCGAAATATGTATACTTCAAAACAGTAAAGAAGCTTAAAAAAAAATCACATCTGACGAAGCCAATATCTATGATTTTTTAAATATCTACTTTTTAAATGTTTTACAATTAAACATACTAGCTAACCGATACTGTGCAAAATATTCGCACGGATCAGCTAGTGTTGTTTATGGTATATTTTCCTTGCACCCTGTAACACTTTTCCAATTTATTAAAATTCCAAGCTCCGCCTCGACATTGTTCGTCGCTCTTGTGCATTGTGGTATGCTTGAGTATGCTGACGACTTCTAGCAAAATTGTGAGGTTGGATGGAGTAACGATGTTAAGGTCAGGAAATATGAGAGTGCTTAATAACATACTCGACATTAATGGCCAGAATGAAAAAGCAACGGTCCTAAGTGGCTACCCTGAGGGACACCTGAATTAGCCACGTAAGATTTGTAGGAAGCAGAGCAGAAGAGGACCATATGTATACTGGCATTGGTCAAGATAAGACTTAATCCAAGAAAGGAAAAGCTAATTGAAGCCAAGGGAGCACAGTTTGAAGAGAAGTAGTTTATGTGTGATTTTATCGAACGCTTTACTTCAGTCGGTACCAACAACGTCGACCTCGTCACCAGTCTCCAAGGCGCACAGTGTTCTAAAGACGAAGTCGGTTAGGTTGGTGGTAGTTGATCTACCTTTGAGAAAAAAATGCTGGGAAAGGGAAAAAATGGAATTACAATGAAAAAGTATACAATCGTAAGGAATGCGTTCAAAGAGTTTGGGTCATTCTTGCAGCCCTTTTTATGAATGGGGATGATGAATGAGTCTTTCCATCTAGCAGGGAAGATTCCTTGGGTGATGGAAAGTTGAAAAATGGAAGAAAGGGGTACCAATCAAGTGTTGAGCGCCCTTTTTCAGGACAATAGCGGGAATTACTGGGTTGATGTTGATGGGGGCAAGGGTAGTACTGGCACACGAGCGCATGAAAGAAGTGAGCAGAGGATAGCTATTACACGAGGGTCAGAAGAAGTGTCACCAAGCTTAAGTGTTGAGGAGTAGCCACTAGATATTCTTTTGTTCTTGATGAATTGGTAGAAGCGTTAAGAATCAGATATGAGGCTGGATTGCATACGTTCGAGATATTCAAGATAAGAGGATTCGCTACAATCAGAGAACAGAGAAGCCACAGAAAGTTAGTTGGAGAGGTCAAGATTTGAGTGAGATAATGTTTCGCCTATTCCGAAGGGATCGAAGTTGTGTCTGAGGTGTTATTGTTATTAAATTCATAATCTACAAAACTTTTTGGATATACAAAAAAGAGCCAGATATACCTGATCACCAGTTCGCTTTTATATATCCTGAAAGTCGCTTTTAACCGTCGTAATTGGTATGCGAATTAAAGGTATTCATTGGCGCCGCAATATCACGACGGCAGAATTCAAGGGATAATTAATAGTTATCGTATCACCGTCACGTTTTCCTCTTTTTAAATTCATCCGCCACAGTCCCCATGGCATTGTCATGTAACCGAGACCAGGAGTGAAAACAAAAATGCGGCCAATTTATAATTAATTAAAAACAAAAATTCAAACAAACATCATGTGAACCTAATTATTTGGTTGATAGTGGACACACATTGGGGGGTGTTAAATTTTTGGGCGGGGGATAGTGAGGACTTCCGGATATCGCAACCGAGTGCGGCACTCGCCAGGCACGTAATTGCTATTAATTAATTACATTAACTAAGTAATTTTAAAGCAAAATATCCCAAAAACCAGTCTCCCCGCGAAAATTCCAGCAACCGCATTTTCCGGCGCAGCGCCCGAGGCGCGGCAACAAAAAATCAATTTGAGCCCATTAGTGGTGTAATGGGGTTTCGATTGACTTTCCGATAGCAAAGTGTGCCGCCATTGCGCGTAATTTCATTCATTTTCAGCACTTTTGGCAGCCTTTCTATATAACAATTGATAATTTCCATTGCTGGTTCCATTTTAATTTAAACAACAATCAATTTAGAGTCATGAGCGCAGAGGGTAGGGGGGCTCTACAGCGGCCCAAAAAGGGAGGACTCTGAAAAATCACGTTCATTCCCCGAACGACTGACATAATTGGATTGGTTGTGCAGCGATAATTAATCGCATTAGGATTAATTCATAAATCAGGAGATAACTCCTGGTGGCCCATTACTCAAGGCGATACGGTGGTTCAGATGGCAGCGACGCGGGAGGGCGGACAAAGATTGTTTCGCACGGACCCCGGGTAATTTTCACTCAATTTAAACAACTCGTTTGCCCCACCGTTGTGATAACACCGCAAATCAGGCCCTCGCACCCCACTTTTGGCGGGGCCATCCTTTGTTTCCGGGACTATGGTAAAAGCGAACTCCTGATAGCACACCGCACCCAGCAGATGAACCTCCGCTAGGTTGGAATCTTTTCGATTTGCTCGAGTCCTTTTTCGTGTCTTGGGAATCCCATTAATTCGCTGATAACAGCCGACGACTTCGCACTTTTGTTCATGCCCTACCGATTTGGTACGAGAGCAGCAAAATCCCTCAAGGAATTTGTGTTAAGAGCCTTCCCTGAATGCTGGGCGGGATTTTTCGCCGTGATGTCGTTTCCTTGAAGTGGGAAATTCTCAAGGAAATGCTCGAAATCAAAGCTCGTGAAGGCAATTAGCATTACAAAGGGAAGAACATCATCGGGAGCGCCTGGTTCACGGGGGATTATGGGACGAATACCGAAAATCCTTTTCACTCCCTTCATGCGGGTGGAGCGAATTAGAGCAATTCGACTTTTCTTAGTACCCCCAGACTAAAATCTGGAAAAATCAGAACGTTAATGGAAATTTGTTTGAAACTGTCTGTGCACGGAAAATTCGCTGAAAAGATCAACAAGTTTAAGTAGAACAGACAGTCTTGATTTTCTGTTAGTCTGTCTATCCTCCTGTCAATTTGTCCACCTATTTTAACGTCCATCTGTTTACCTACTAAACTATTTATTTATTCATCTGTCTATTTTTCTGTTTGACTGGCTTTCTGCCTCGCTGTATCTGGTGCATACTTTTAGTTTTCGAACCACTTAATCTATTAAACCTGATATATCTCAAATTTTCCCAAGTACAAAATAGGTACCAAAAAATTGCTAAAAAAAATGGTTAACATATAATAATTTTGGGGAAGAAGAGGAAGAATCCCATTTTAATAATAACAAATCCGAAGAACAGGTGAAATGACCGAGAATGTTCCACTCATCATAAAATCCTTTTGACCTCTAAAAGCGCCGCCATGTCATCCTCTAGCTGCCCCGACAGTCTGATCAAACTATCAAGTGCTTTGAGGAGCGAGGGAATGAATATAGAAGACCCCTTTTTTTTTATTTCGAGAGCCTCAAATGACTCTGGGGGGAGCGAGCGCAAAAGCATAAAAATCTGAATGTCGACCAGATCCCACTTCTGGCCCCGACGAATGTAGCATTCACACATTCTCCTTTTTTCAATATTTCAAATGGCGAAAAAGTCATTTGGGTCAAACTCCAGTAGTGACCCGTTTTTTTTCATTTTTTTTTTCTTACCCGTCCCCAGGCACAAGTTGATAGCCATCAAACATCCGAAGGGATAAAAGGGGACTACTGACGGCAACATTTCATCGGAGTCGCCAGCTTTTAATATTCTAATAAAACTAAATGACTTCCCATAAATTTATCTCGTTTATATCTATTCCAGCAGGATGGTGTGCAAGGTGTGGGGTTGAGGCCGGCCGGGTAACCGGGGCAGTGATTTCCGAAAATGCTAAGGAACGGATGAGGATAAATGGGAACAAATCAGTCCAGTTAGCCTACACAAATCCCAGTGTTCATATGGAGACGAATGTCCTCAGATAACTTTCGGTTTGGACAGTCATCTTCGCCTCTTTTTTTTTTTTTAAATCAAAATGGGCGATAAATTTTTTTACCAGGGGAGCCGCACTAAATATACCCGTAAATATTTCACCCCTCGAACCCGAGGACCAGCTCCTTACTTTACTTGTGGGCTATTTGCTTCGATGAAATGAAAGTTTGAAAATTCAGACGGAAGCACCGGGACGCATCCCTTTCGGATGGAAGTTGGGGGATTTTTTTGCTATCGAAGGATAGGCTTAAGGGAAATGGTCCTAGTGATGTGTTTGGATATGGTAAAGTGCTAATAGCGACAAATGGACCCTTGGGTTCCCATCCGCCGAGAGGCTGTTCAATTTTACTTCAAAATTCCGAAAATGCTGGGGATATATACTTCTTCGTATTCTGAACCTGGAATTGACTTAATACTCCTTAATTTTGGTGATAGCGATTTGCGAACTTCTATAGATGGAACTCTTCCCAAAACCGTCTCTTTCCAAAAATAATTCTCCCAAGACGACATCAACTGTGAACACCAAAGAAGCAACTTTCATCCCCAAGGAGATAGCAAAATTAATTAATTAGACAAATTACATCTCAAGCGGAATTTCCATAATTAATTATACCATCAAGGCCCATTACTAGTTCACAAAGTGGTTGGGGACGCTCGCCAGAGGAGGCAAAAATTCAATAGGCCACTCACATTTTTCTATAATACCTTCAGAATATACCTGAGTGATTCCATTAGGGATTCCTCCCCCACACGCCAGCATCGTCCATCTCGGCGTTATTATATTTCCTGCAAGTCAGTCAAAATTGTACGGGATCCTAATTAATTAAATATATTGAAGCTGCCAATGTACCAATAAGACAGAACTGACAGCAATGGGGAAACATGCCTGGGAATGTCCCTTTTGTTTACGGTGAAGGACATGTAGAACTTCTGTGTTGGGAGAAAACTTATGTGCTGTCGCTTTAGTTCAAGGTGCCCACTAAAACTTATCAATTATTATTTTTCGACTTTCCTACGACGGGGATCATGATTAAAACACAAACAAACCCCGAAAATATCGAAAATTATTTTGTTTTAAAAGTTTTGAACGGTGATGGGGTGTATGTTGCTTAAGATGCGAAATTTATTGGGACCAATACAATTAAAATATTTAAAATGTCTAGTAACAACTCAGGTAAACCTCAATTGACAAGATAGTAATCAGGATGTCTTTTGGAATGTAACTTCGCATTTAAATTAAATTTAACGACAGCAACTCGCCCACTTTGAAGCTCATTTATCTGCAGTTTCAGTTTCTTTAGTCTACTGTTGTATACCTGAATTCTCCGGTCTACGAAAAAGAATATATTTTTGTTAACAAACCATAAGCATAAGCCACATAATTTAAAATGAGCGAAGAATGAGAATAAGAGAGGACCTAGGACCAACCTCTGAGGAACTCCAGTGAAAAACTTAATGTTACGAGTATCTTGAAACTTGGCCAGAGAACATATCTATAATCTAAAATTAAAAGTGCAAGGCAAGTGCAAGTCGGACTCATGCGTTAAGGATTCCGAATATTTCGCATTTTAAATTACTGTGCTTTTAAACAAAATATATTATCAGGTGATATAACAACAAATTAATTTTCGGACCTTTTCCTGTAGGTACTTGTGCTGTGAGACTTTGCTTCTTGCCAAATTTCATGATTCAAGGTCAACGGGAAGTACCCTATTGGTTTTGATTTATTTGCGAGTGTCAAAATATGCGACATAAATGGCCATATTTTGTGATTGCGTTGACTTAGAAGCTTGACTTTTTTACAGCTCTAAGGGACCGTAGACTTAAGTATTTGATATTAATTTCAATTTCAATTCAATTACAATTTCTAATTTGATACCTCCATGCGTTTGTGAGAAAAAGGGTATTGACGGACAGACAAACGGACAACGAAGTGATCGTATAAAAATTCCTTTTTTCCTTTTGAGTTACGGAACCCTAAAAATTTCTTTAGAGTATATTACAATTATCGTAAATGAAATGCTTGCTGAAATGATTCTTTTACGAATCTATAGCGAATCATTTGGTTTGCTGGGAAGCAGTCAAGCCAATACCTTCTAGAATTTGCAAGCCGTGAAGTTTCAAATGAAATGAAATTCAAAAATTTCGCTCTTACGGCGGAATAAGCAAACTTCAAAGAAATTCACCACAGTTTCTAAATTACCGATATATTCCAGTCAAATGGTGGAAAAAGAGGCAATCTGAAAATTTTTTTTTGTAATCTGTTGGGGGCTCAGTGGTGAGAATAAAATATGGATTTCGGAATTTCCCCCCATTTGTCCGCCATAAAGGGTATCTCGATAAGGGCTACTCAAACAAAAATGTTCAATAAAGATTTTTTGCTTAAAGCCAAATTCTCTACAAATCCTATTAAATAACATTTTCACATAAAATTAAAATGTAAGAAAAAAAAACAAAATGTAAGAATTGTAGACAATTTTATTATCAACCAAAAATATATTTATTAAAAATTTTTGTTCGAGTATCTACTTTTGTATTTTCAATTTTACAACAAAAATGCATTAGAGGTTTTGTTAGACCATCTTCCTGCAATTAATTCTACCCGTCTATTTTTTCAATTATCATTACTTTTCAGGATTTTACAAGAGCAAAGGAAGGACAATTTGTTTTTCTAAGATCCTGACATGATTGCTTCATGAATAAACATGACTTATGCTTGACTGCCCCTACTTTGGGATCCTGTAAAATATTTAAAATAATAATAATTGAAAAATACAACTATAGATCCAATTAATTATAAGAAGATGGTCTAGAAAAATTTCTTGCTTATTTTTGTAAAAGTTAAAATGAATAAGTTATAGCGTTTCAAAACTTTTTTAATCAAATATTTTTGCCTTTTCCTGTTTATTATTTCTCTGACGTGAAAAAGTTATTTAATATGAATTGTGGAGAATTTGATTCTGAACAAAATGTCTTTGTTGAAGATTTTCGTACGAGTAACGGTTAGCGAGATATTGCAGAAAAGCCGTTCACACCCTTATTTTAAAGATGGTGGACAGATTGGGGGTTGCAATCCCGAAAACTTAGTTTTATGCAGCGTTCCGTACCATCGTACAAAATATAACGGTATGCACTTTTTAAATACTTTTATAGAAGGAACAAGAGAGGCGCGAATTTTTTTTTCTAATTTACATGGCGGCCATTTTGAAATTTGCCATCTTGGTCTGTCATTATTTGTTGTTATAGCGGCAATAGAAATACACACTCCATGAAAATTTCAACTCTGTGCCTATTACGGTTCATGAGATACAGCTCGCTGACAGACAGACAGAAGGACGGACGAACGGACGGACAGCGAAGGCGTAGTGGTCCCGTAGGGCACCCTTCGTGTACGGAACCCTAAACAGGAAAATACAAACAAACGAACAAAATAAAACAACCCAGTTCTATTGCTTGCAAAGGTAAAATTAATAAACAAAACCCCCAAGGCGAATGAGAAAGCCCCTTAAAGGTCTCAGTGAAAATGATGACTAGATAGATACTATGAAATCAGAACGGAAAGTTTAATTTTTTTTGGAGGAGAATCGCTGACCGGTCCAGTGTCTTATTTGTGAGACTGCAAACCGTTCCCATTTAGGAAGTAAATTACAAACGAATCTATTCTGGCACAGTGGCTTTGTCCACCCGTAATCCCGCCTGGATCTCACTCAGGCACCCTGAAAGGTGCCGAAAGGAGAAGAAGGGCTCTATGTGTCCAGTGGCAGTGATAAACGAACTCTGAAGGCCATCAATAGGAATCTACAAATGGACTACGATGGTGGTCGGGCTCGTGTAGCACAAGGTTAATAATACAGAGGGCGGTGGTGACGATGTGGTGATGCCGCCTGAGTCCAGCGACAAAGGATATCGGGGACGTCTGGTGCCCGGTGGTCTCGCCTGCCTGATGGACGGAAACTTAAGAGAGAGCGACCTGCTGGACTCGGGCAGCATATTGAAACTTGAAGATTATTATGGTCGTCGGAACGGTGCCGTGAATCGCCGTGCCGCAGTTGTAGGTCCTTTGTCATGTTTTATTCAGTAGGGAATTCACTAGAGTGAAATAGTGAATTGCTGGCGAGCCGGAACTTTTCCGCAGATAAAAATTCATTCGTGGGGCTTTCGGGCGCGTTTATGAGGAGTGTGGACAGTCCATGGTGGGACCAGCCTCGACATTCAACAAGAGACATCGGCCCAGATTTGTTCCATTTGGCAAATGAACGTCCAAGTTTATTGCCTGTCCGCCCGCATTAATGCCGGGTCGAAGTGGGTCCGCCTCCCCCCCGACCACATCATCATTATTATTAATTCCGGAAGCATTGTGCTGCCCGGCAACCCAGCTGACAATCAAGTCAGGATTTCGCCCGGCAACTGCGCGCTCCCGTCCCCGTCTCGAACGTTGTGCTCTGTTCATTGGACAGTAAATTCTCCGGAACACACTCGAAGTTCGGCGAGGGCTCATTAAGCCGGGATATTCCCATTCAATGGCGCTCAGGATAAATTGCATCTTTCGACGAAGTTGTTAATCCTATAACTGCCCTCCGATTAGGTTTTAAACTACAAATTAACTATAATAAAAGCTAATGAGCGCCACTTGAATGGAAGATCCAAGTTTTCCCGAAGAAGCCCAAACTATTCCAGCCGCACAAATTTAAACCGTCCGAAATTAGCCTGAAACGGGTGCTTCCTTGTCGGCGGTCGGAGGTCGGATCTGGGCAACTCTCGACAGCCAAGAAAGTATACGTCTAATGAAGGAGTTTCCCCGGGCTGGGTGGTGAAGTGGTGTGGACTGATTTCTCTGGGAACGGAAGAGGAAATTATGAAAGTTGTGTATTGAAAGTTTCAATGGCACTTTGAACGTATTTGCGAATGCATGTGTTAATGGCCGAATAGCCAGAGGCTGGCGATAGCTTCAAATTAGAAGGGCGACTTGGACGACGACCGTACTTTGCTCGTAAAATATTTGGGGGCATTTGAACGCAAAACAGATAGGAGTTATGCGGCTATTTTGTCGAGTTTTTCGTGTGATCTTCGGAGATGAGATTATATTTAGGACTAGGCGACAGTGGTCATCTGCAGTAGAGCAGCAACTGAGACCCAACATGTTTATATGTATTTATTTTCGGCTTCTATTAAAGCTAAAAGTAATGGTACCACCGTAGAGGGCGTAAGCTTATTATGATTTTTGTTGTAACTTCCGTGGAGCGCGGGGGGGCAACAACTGAAATAATTGTTTTTGCAGATACGACGAAAGTGATGAAATCAGCGTAGAAAGCGCTTCAAGTACTATAAGTTTTCTTACCATCACTTTCGTTTAACTGCAACAGTTGACCGGGAGGGAGTATGAGTACCTACATATTGGTATTTTCGATGTTTGAAATCGCGATATCTCAGGAATGGTAATTCTTAGGAAAAAAGTATATGAACCACTTTTGTAGACAATTGCAAGATCTACAACTTTTGTATGAACTATATTTACGATAACACTTACCGTTAAAGAGAAATATGCGAAAACTCGATCTTTTTCACCTTTGACAATTAATACAATTTTCGGCACAATTCGGATCGGTGGGGACTTTTTATATTTCATTTGGAATAGTGTGTTTGAGACTTGTACCAATTTTCAGTTAAATTCAGTCAACAGTTGCTCTGACTATGTTAAGTGTGATGAAGTTTAAAACAGTATTGTAGCGTTTATACAGTACATCAAACATGGAGTCACATGCGGGTTGTCGGTCTCTTACTGATCGACAGTTGCGCTCATTTTTATTTACATATATTATTTGTCCAATTCGCTCGTCGAAAAAAGTAGAGTTATATCAACCGCAGCGTTCGGACGAGAGCTCGTTTGAAGTGTTGTTCTCCGGACCTTCTCGCGGACGTAGTTCATATGCGATGTCATACACATGCTCTTGTACTCGAGCGTCTCTCGCGTTTTGGTAGTGAACATGATGCATTTGGTCTTGTCGACATTGCACTTTAATCCCCATCGCTTATACATATATAGTTGATCGTGTCTCTGGCCGGCTATGCTGCTCTTCTGGTGGCCCTATCTGGTGTGTTGGCTGTATTGATGAAACAAAAATCGTCGACGTATTGCGAGAGCATCTCTCCTGCCTTTCTTCCTGGCTGTTTAATATCAGGCACGTATAGAATCTGAAAATCAGAGGCTCGATGATCGATCCCTGGGGAACCCCGTGTGGAGTGTTATGGAAGTTATGCCCCGACGACATGTTGTTGTCGTTGCCGTCCAATTTGAAATCTATCCATATAATCCCATGTATTTACTTCCCCTATGCTTTCGTGTCGTTACCGTTATCGTCTACTGTGAAAACGCTCAACGTTTGACAAAAAGGCGTTAACAAGTTTTAAGTTCCAAGATTCTACTGTTCGACTTTTGTCCCAATTTCCTTATCGATTATTACTGTCTTTATCTGAGTATATCCGCTTATTTCGCCCACGCATTCCCCATACAGAGATTTTAACCTTGAAAATGAAACAACTGTAAGGTTACTTGTTTCGCTTTAAGAGAAAACAAAATGCTTTCAGTCGATGTTTGCTTTGGTAACACAATGTTCAACTTATTCGAACGTACGTAAAATGTCAGTATTGAGCAAAAAATTAAAGTCAATGTTTACACAGCCGTTGTTCACACTTGGCTACGGTATCAAATCAGAAACATCGTTCCATGAAATCAAATGATTTCGAGCTTTCTCCAATGGTTAGACAGACTTGGAAAAAATTTTACAACCAGCAACAACACACTGTAGAATTTAAAAATTAACTTAACTTGGTTAAACAAGAGATTGGACCGCTTAAAAAATAATCACATATTCATAAAGCGGTCATAGCAGAGTAAATATTTTAATTGAGAACTCGCGGTGTTTCCCTATTAAGAATTTCTGGAAAGGAAGATTACAAAATTCCATAAAGCGCAATTTAAGGCTTTTCCCATGATTACCATCAAAATATTGCTTTGTCCGCCCTTATGTTTTCCGTGGAAAAACCTCGTTAGAAATGCGAAAAGACTAGATAAGGAGGCAGCAATCAGTGCTCCATAAATAATGGCGATTACGTTTAATAAGAATCCACCGACAATAGATCAAAAGCGCAAGAATTACTGAACCATTATAGCGCGTCCCGTCTCTCCGTCCGAAAATCCAATTCAATATCATCATTTTCGTTTTTGTTTTCACTCCCACCCACCTGCCTCTCGTTCACTCGCCTCACGCTGCGTACTTCCTTCTATTTGTGTGCTATCAGAAGCAATTCTTTGGTAATTAAGGCTAAAAAGAACTCTATTGCCTTCAGTAAATATTGACAACATCTTCAGTGGGTATTCCATCTTTATTTTCAATTTTCGTTTTCATGAAGAAAGCGACTCCTTCCTTGCATTCAGCGATAATCTCCGGACAAATTTGCTGCCTGTCGTGAATATAAATCCAATCAATTTTCTTCTGTTGTTTCTACGGAAAAACAAAATTTGGTTATAGTAAAGGAAAGCTACGTTGTCATCGTTTCCAGTTTCGTGCACTTGTCCAACTTCCTTCTGGTAGTTGTGGAAGGATTTGTTCTGGGTTATTTTTGGAGATGCCCTACGGGACCCTGAGACGAACGCCGATCCACCTCTACCATCTGCTCAGCAAGAGTGGGAGATTTTGTCCTTTTAACGGAAATACAGGAAATGTAAATATTCAAGGCAGTTTACCGATGATTTTGTGTCCTGGCAGATTTGTGATTAAAGCACACGCACTCAGGGCGTATAGGGCTCTTCTCCGCTGTCCACTGGGAGAGAGACGAGACAGGCAGGGACAGGAGACAGTATAGCTCATGACTAAGTCAAAGCAATTAATTAAACTTTGTCCCTTGAAAATCTCCCTTTTGCTGTTGTGTTTGTTTGTGTTATCTTTGTGCTTTTGGGAAATTTTGTGCTTTTCCTTCTTGAGTGTGCTTAAGCAATGTGGAGAGACGGGCTGGGATTACCGGGGCACTACATAATGCACATTTTCTGTCAGCACTCCTGTAAACAAGAGTATTAGCTTTACCTGGTAAGATGTCGATCGGGGCCAAGATTATATACTGCAGCACTTTGTAGAGTTGTAAGGGATACTTTCGAGTTGGGAAAATTGTATTAAGAATGTCAACAAACTTCTGAATATTTTAGTGATAGGAATAATTTTTAAGTAAACAGCTAGGGCCCGGAATTAAATTGCTTTATTGCTCTGGATAATTAAAATAATTGTTTGTAGAACTATTGCACTGTCTGGTGTAAATAAGAACTGAATCCGGCAGGTAAAAAGTATGAAAAAAATGTAAAAAACATCCAACGATTATAACTTAAATAAATTTATTTCATAGTTAACTCCATTTCACAAAAAAAAATATATGAACACAAGCAAAATTACAGTCCCCGCCAAAATATTTGAACCTTCGATTTAGGCCATTAATATTTGGACATCCCTTTCGATGATGGATTCAGCCTGTTTTCGCCACTTATTTCGGAACTGAAGAACACTGTTGGTTTGAAATTTTGTTCTCTTGAGTTTAGACTTCATATGTGCCCAATATCGCTCAATGGGCCGAAGCTCCGGTCTCGGGACTCGTCTCAAATCTTCTTCCTTTCAAAGGCCTTTTGAGTTTGGGGAACAGGAAGAGTCACAAGAAGCGTGGTCAGGTGAGTTGGGTGGGTGGGGAAGAACAGTGAACGAGTTCTGAGCGCTGAATGGGCTGGAGCATTGTCATGATGAAAAAACCAGTCACGACTCCCCCACAATTCTGGCCGTAATCTCGTGACATGATCCAACTGACATCCCATACTCTTCGGCAACCTCTCTGATGGTCAAACGTCGATTTACCCGAACCAGGGTGTTGATTTTATCGACACGTGAGTCGTCAGTGAACGTGAAAGGACATCCAGAACGCTCATCGTCTTCAATCGAATGACGACCATCTTTAAAACATCCATGCCACCTAAAACATGTCGCAAGCTTCATAGCAACGTCGCCGTACGTCCTCTTGAGTATAACAAAAGTTTCACTCGCAGCTTTTCCAAGTTTAACACAAAATTTCACAGCAACTCTTCAAGTGACTCATTCTAAAATCCGCCAAACGATAATAAATACACTTTACAAACAACCGCGTTACTAAGTAACCAATAATAATATTTGCAATAAAAAAAAACTGCATTGTAATTAGCTGATCTGTACGAATATGGCGACACCAAGCGGATTTGACGAGCAATTCGAACAGTCTACGTATTTTTGGAACAGACCTTCACCTACGAGGTCCTTGTAAACCCTTGTAAACTAGTGTATTTAGTTAAAGGAAAAAGTAAAAGAAATAAAACTTTTATTCTGCATAATTTATCCCCTCCACGTTTTGAGAGTTGATACACACAATCACTACGAAAATAACTATGATAGCCACTTTTGACAGCTGCTTTCGTTAATGGAGTAGGAAATCACATAAAAGAGACAATCGCAATGGCTAAATGAAAATAACGACTACATACCCGGTAGCCCAATGTCGTGAAAACATCTTTTCAGACTTTTATACTTTAGCTGTGTGTATTAACTTTGGACATCTGTCCTACTGCTATGTATCGTTCCGAAGCAGCTGAAGCATTGACCAACGCCCTAAGTACTCCATTCATATTAATTTCGGTCCCCATATCGGAGGCATCCTAAAACCCATCCCCTGCCCATACACCGGGGGAGAATTACTGTACCATACATTCGGCTTCAGAATATTAATCACTTCAGAATGTTCAAAAATTTTTCACAACATCCATCAACCGGAGCAAGGAAGCTCGTCGATTCTTGGCCGGGCCAAGAGATATCCGGATCCAGTCCACCCATTCCCGCTTTAAAGTCTCATCAATGGCCGGATAGTTTCCTGTACACGTCTGTCGTTTATGTTATGAACGTGTTCCGAATAGACATTTTGCAAGAATTATGTCAGTAATGATCGTAAATCTGTTTTATGGATGAAATCCCATAAATATTTGAAACCATAAAAATCAAAGGTGAAACATTGAAGCATATGCCCGTCGACGGTGGCGGCTATCGCGCTCGCCCGCCAGCTGGTGTTTAGAAGGGCCACCAGAATTCATGAGGTGTCGAAGGTTTCTTATTGATGTGCGATTTTATGGCGGGTATCTCTCTTCCTGGCGGATGGGCGGGCGCAAACCCATCCAGCAGTCAAAACCGAACAGAAATGCCAATGACGCTGGGCATCTTAATGGCATAGAGGAGCACATTTTGTAGCGTGAATTGGTACAACGTGAGAATTTTTCAAAAAGTCACATCAAGACACGTGGGTGGGATGGGGTTGATTTTTTACTGCCATTCGTCCACGGGAATGAGGGTGGGGGCGGTGCCGCTGCGCCGGTAGGGTTCTCAATTTACTTGAAAGACTCGGGGGCTATAATTGCAAAAAGTTGCCTGGGAGAGCTGGGCTCGTGTGTCTGGGAAGCTCATAATTCGCAAATAAAACTTTCCACCGTTAATGGCACGCATTACTGCTCCACCGTCTGGCGCCCGCCACGCTACGCCACCATGTCGAAGCAACTTTGAAGGGTGGAATATCCCCCGTCGTTCGGAGCTCCTTCAGTCACTTCGCTTTCATCAACTTAACTCGCTGGGTGCACATGTGTTACCCCAATTTTCTTAATATCCCGAGCATCCCTCACACTGGGACTGGGATGAATCTATATAGTAGCGTCTTCTTTCTGCAGCCCTTCCCATCATTGTGTTACGAAAGTAATATCCCCTGCAGTTTGCAGCGAGCGCATTTGTACCCATTACCTGTCCCGTCAACAATACGGCGAAATCAATTTGGCACATCTTTGTGCGCCCGTAAATTGAAATTTAAGACGACTTTGTCAAAATGAAATGGGAAAAGGGTTTCAAGCATATTATCCATCCCGGGAGCGCTGCAAAACTCGGGTGTGCGCAAAAAGAGCTCAGCAGCAGCGCCCAAGTAACTCCCGGGAACACGATGGAAGACTGCTAGTACGATGTGGGACGAATGAAGTGCGAGCGACGCTCCTATGTAAAGTTGTTAAATTCAAACCGAAGGTGCACACATGCCCGGCCTTGGCTGCATCATCTGCACCAGATAACAATGAAAAATGTCTCCAGACGGTTGCCAGAGCCTTCTTGGGTTTAATATGTTTTTTTTTTGTTCGCTTCCTCCGATTGAATTTGAAGAAACCCGGTGATAAGCCCTCCCCTAGCCAGCGAGCAACCATCTTCCTGCCTGCAGCGGTGATTGATTGAGCAGCAGCGTCTGTAATGCGATTAGATTCTGATCGACAAGGATATTCGGTCTGACTAATGACCACTCGGATGCCACGGATGTGGCTACTTCCTCCGACATCCATCTTACACTGCCATCAGGGTTAATGCCCCGTCCGCGAAATGCAACTGTTGGGGGTACTACAACAGCGTCCGCGGGGCTCGTCACTCGGTAGGTAACCACACCACCATACCCTGCTAATGGGCAGGTAAGTAAAGCATGATTACAGGTGCTGGGAACAATAGAAAATGTGATTAATAACCTTCACACTTAGTTGCAAATTACGAATACAGCGACGACCCGGCCGGCACCACGAACATTTCACCCGATGGTCATCATGCAAAAGGCCGGCCTGCCATAACACATCGCGGAACCATAACAGCCGGAACTCGTACAACAAACGCCATAAATCGAATTGCGCTAATTTTCTGGCAGTCCGTCTCTGAGCCACAACCCCCTTGTCTGAATAAGAGGGGCCTTCGCTATTTATGTTCATTGTTCATAATTGCCATAATTATCAGGCACATGCGAGATACACACCCTGTACCTTTTCGCGCTTTCCAAACAGCCCTAAAAATTCTATGACTTCCGCTCTTCTGAACTAAGCTGGTATTGTTCTTTTACAACTAGGGCTGCAGGTGCACTCGTATACGGCGCAATTATGCCCAAAATGACAACTTGTCGTTCCGGATTTATATGAGTTAGGACTTAGCAGTGCGCAAAGTCAGATATTTGGTAATTCGGATTATTTGCGAACACCAAACATTCCAGATGGTTCCTCGTCACTTTCCCGACAAAGAATTCTTCCGACAATTTTTTTCCTTTTACAAAATGTCTACTGACTGAAATTTGCCTATTACAAAATGACTTCTGACTGAAAAGATTGTCCGGAAAGTATCTGTCGGGACCAAGGTGCATCCTCCACTGCAAAATTACGTACATATATGCACATGCAGTCGTGTCTATGCCAAAGCTATGTAAAAATGATCAGTGTTTTAGCGCAGAAAAAAATCTGTTACTATATTATTTGCTAACATTATTATTGATGACAACAGTATTAAAAATAATGAACAAGAAACAGAAGACGAAAACGAAGAGGGATAACAAGAAGAAGAATAAGAAGTAGAAAATTAGTAATTATGTCGAGTTTGATGAGGAACAAATTTTTTTTTCTTAATTAATTTCTCGTACAACTAACGGATTACGAGATAATCGAGAAAAACGAGTTTCTCGACCTTTGACCGACACGATTTCGCTTCGGACTTTTAAGAGAATATTTCTACTGCCCAAATAAACAAAATCCTTGAGGAATAATTTCCATTAGGATTTTGTCCCGACGCGACGGTGTACTAAAGATACTGTGCACTACTTAATATATCCAAATGTCATCCAAATAGTAACGAAGTTTTTCAAGAGAAGGAATATGAAATTTGTCTGCACGATTGGAGTAATCCATGTAACGACCTTATAAAGGTTCTTTCAAATTGAATTTTCAAAAATAATTTAATGGAAATTATACAATTTGTATTATAGTAAATGGAATCTTTATTATACTCTGTTTACAATTATACTCTGTAAAATAATGTGACCACCACATGAGTGCTGGCAGCAGACGATTTTTTTTTTTAAATTTTCTATAACGTTATGACACAATTGGGGCTCTATCTCACGAATAACGCTTACAATTTCATCTTTTAGTACGTCAATAGTTCGAGGATTATTCTTATGTATACGCCTCCTCAAAAAAAATAATAGTCCAGTGGCACGACCTTTGCAGCCAATTGACTTCACTATTTCTTGAAATTACACGACCAGGAAATTTCCCGTGGAGTTAAGTTATCGTTTTACTTACATCAAGACCTTCCAATTCCGTCTACAAAAAATATCATTCGTCTATAGAATTGCACTACATTGACATATAACACAAGTGCGTTTAATGGAGGGACTTGTTTTGAAAGACTCTGTACTTTATATAAGAGGAATATTTTGAAACACATCTGGACCCAGTGGCGTAGCTAGGTCCTCAAGGGCCCTGGGGCAAATCAAAAAATGGGGCCCCACTGCTACCTAAACTGGTTAGGTTTTATCAAGTAAAAATATTAAATATACAAATACTTTAAAAATGCTAAGCTACTTTATCATCAGCTATTTTTAGTGCACTGCAGGGAAGGTAATAAAAATATTAAACAGTAACAACAGATGTTCATACGTTCATACATCATTTGGATAGTCTCTTATCAGTCTTTCTAAACTTTCTGTGATTTCCTCCTTCGACGCATTTAAATTGACAAAAAAAGAGAATTTAGCCGCGATATCAGTGTATGCCTTAGCACATTGTCGCAAGTTGGTTGTCAAAGAATCGATCATCGGAAGAAACGATTTTATCCGAAAACTATCACGCGGAGACAAATTTTCAAGCGCATCTTCAGCAGGCCCGTCGTTTACATGGATTTTTTCATTTCGCATTTTTTATTTTTTTGTTTTCAAATTTCCGAATGTGTTTTCAAAATTTTTCAATTTTTGGGGCCCCTGTCCAAGCGGGCCCCCAAGCAATTGCTTCCTTTGCTTCCCGGTAAATCCGCCACTGACTCTGCGGCTGCCGCTTGCCGACGGCAAAGCTTTGCCGGCCGCAAGCGGTTGGCGGCAATGATAGCCGTTCTCGAAAAAAAATCTTGACTCGAATTCACAATAAAACGCACATCGATGAATAATAAAACGCACATATCGCTATCCGTCAAATTGACAACACTGCAAACCCACAGAAAGAATTAAGGGGAATTCCCTAGGTATAACTTTCGAATTTCTCTCAACTGAGTTCCCATGATTAAAGTCGGGTTGCAACCTGTCATATTTATTTTGAAAATGGGATAGGTTTTCAAAAGTTTAGTTCGATCGAGATTTTCTGGTAAGGATTCGAGGGCCCCCTGAGCTTGAGGGCCCCGGGGCACTGCCCCGCCTAGCCCCTTAGTAGCTACGCCAGTGTCTGGACCGATTCAATTTGCCGTACAGAATAGAATAATTTATTTATTTTTAAATATATGATCTAAACTACTCATTCCTATTTCCTAACTATAAAACACTTGCTGTCATCATTCTCCTTAAGACATAATTTCCCATCTTTTACCCATGCATACCTACTTGAAGTGCTGTTCAGTCTTCAAAATTTTAACCACAATACCTACACCTACAATAGTTGCTGTTAAGATTTGGTAAGACGTTCAATTAATAATTGAATTTAAAAAAAATACAAAGCTTCTCCCACAGCTTTATGCTTCTCCTATAGCGTTCTGCGGACTCCGTCGGATGTATTATCTCAATGGGCTTCAGACCTTTAACCCCATCCCGAAAAACGAAGGGATTTTCGAAAAGAAAAAAAAACCAATTCTTCTGATCCACCGAAACAAAAGTGGCATTTACCTCTGCAGGATTACTTCAAATTTCATCCCCATTATCCCGAGAGTCAATTATGAAGTCACAAAGCAATTAGAACAAAAGCTAGCAAATCACAGATCCCCCCTCCTTCATCCTTCTTATTGTCGACGAACAAGCCTACATGGCGGCGAGCCCTTTGCAGCCACTTTAAAGCCGAGTGGAGCGCTGTAGCTAATCACCCCCTTTATCGGCTCGTAATGCCTTCAATAAACAAGGGCTATCTGGAGGAACTTCTTACATAATCGCCTTACATCAAATGGATCAATAAATTTCCCCATTATGACTCATTTAGATGTCTGCAAAGGACAGGCACTATCACAGCAGCATACCCCCCATCCGTTGCGCCACAGGCTTCGGTCCACAGACTGTGGGTTATGATAATCCTTTGAATCGTATTCAGCCGCATCCCCTTTGTTTTCGCCTTGAAACGACCGACGATTTTGCTGAAAGAACACACGAAAAGCGCCACTCTCATGTCCCGCCACCACCGCCATACTGTGGTCGGGGGGAGGCACACAAGAAATATATAGCCGCACGGGTCCCGGCTGCTCCTGAATGTAATAACGAGTAATTGTTGCAGCCCCAGCAGCCCCGGTCGGTAGCCCCAAAAGAAACTTTCTTACAACGATCACATTTGCCTCCTATTTGTCAGGGACCTCTTTCGACTGCATTCAAACAATATTTTGAGAAATTGTCCTTGGTCGGTAGGGCCAATGCATGTGGCGATGGAACGCACGGGCGGAGGGGTGGACGGAGGCCTTTTTGTCCTTTCGATTCCCTGCATTATCTATACACAGATGCATCCATGGGGGTGTAACTCTTTTCGGGCACAAAAGGATGCACAAGACCGGATTCCATTATTTGCCTTTCAGTTTGAATGGTGCGGGCCTAATATCCTATCTCGGGCCACACAGATGCACCATGTGAACATGCCCGTTCGGGTAAGTATTATATGAGATGGGACAATAACTCATACAAGATTTGAATTACGGACAGAGTTTTGGATTGGATGAATGGATGGATTTTAGCTTGGAACAAGGACTGTCGTCCGGTCCGGTGGCGAAGAGGTGTCGAACCCATTGGGAGACGAGCTGCAATTTGCACAAATTGTTGAATAATCGTACGGAGGATATATCGATGGATTGAAAGCGCCCAGGCGAAGGACGAAACCATTCAAGTTTTTTTGGGTGTGAAATTAAGCAGGAGAGTACTCTGGCACTTCAATGGCTGTTTACTCGTTCAATCAATTGCCGCTGAGTGCTAAGGGGGCTGGCACTGATTTGAAACACTGAACGTATAGAGATATAACATACAGGCATATAGGGGATGCAATCACCTTAAGTTACTTTAATTTTCCATCGTACACAGCATTCGTATTTATACTTAAGCAGAAATATAGGGAATTTTTAGGATAAGTTAGTATGCGTACGAAATTCTTGGAAACATTTATTGATTTGTAATGTGTAACTGTTGACATTAGACCTGCACAAATATATCAGTGAAAAGCCCACTGAGGCTCCTTTTGACGATATTTTGAACGTTTTGCAGTAAAGACAGCTGAATTGCAGAATGTGGCCTTCGATATCTTCCTTATGTTGTCGAATCATCTCAAGGTGACTCACATGGACCTTACCTTTCAAAAACAAACCTCTCGTTTAAACTGCAACTTCACGGCTTCCAGTTTAGATCTCCAAAACCAGAGATTACACCACTTGCGAACTTGGTTTGCAACAACGTTTCCGTGGCAGGTCGCGCTATCCTGTTTAAACCATGTGTCATTTTGTCATTTACGTCCATTTCGTCTAATTATGACGGACGATTATGTATACAAAAATGAAAACTTTACCTGCTGATTCTAAAATTTTTTAAATATTTGTAATGAACCTTCACAATTAATAAACAAACAAAAAATATGGAGCAATTTCGTAATTTGATGGCTTAACATACTTCATTCGCAATTCAACAGGTCAACAATAAGTAGGGACTCTCAACTAGCGTAAGCATTAATATATACTTTACTCAGTACTGAGTTAACATAGACACAATAGCTGAAACTAAAGTTCATTACTATGCCCAAATTTGTTCGCTTATCCAATATCGCATATTCCAATAGAGTGTAGTTCAAATTAACCGACGAAATATCCTTTTTATTAAGCTTGATCCTGTGTATGGCTAAACATTTTGACTTAGAAGGATTAATAGTAAAATTGTTGGCGATGGAGCATTTATGAATTATACATAGATCTTCATTTATGCAATTGTACAAACCTAAATTAACCATATACCGTATACGTATGAAACGAGGTATGTTTGATGACCTTGATAATGTCGTTTAAATAAAAACTAAAGAGGAGCGGACCTGGAATAGGCCCCTGAGGGACTCCGCGGCAAGAGTAAGTAACGTCAGCGATTTTTAATCTCAACCACTTGGTTACGTCCCTTCAAGAACCGATTGACAAGTTTTATGGCGGCAGAAGAGACGTTAAAGTTAATCCTTACTTAAAATGTAATGGCTTGTCCAATTCATTCGCCACTCTTTTTGCCAACCAACAAAAAATTTATGTAACCTACAAACGTACGGATTTGTCTTTAAAAGATAAAGCCATCTCAAAATTTCCCGAAAAACAACCGATTTATGTGCTTAAGTGGCAAAGGAAAATCCTTTGGCTGACTGCAATTAGTTCCTCCACGCCCCCTACAGCGATGAGCTTGTAAAACAAAATCAGAATCATGTTGAACAAATAACCCATTCCCAAATCCAAAAACATGAAATTCTCGACAAAGTCCTGCGGTCTGCTGCAGCAATTGACTGTTTTTTATGTAACGTGAGCCAGCTATACCTACCCATCAATTCTATGTGAAAATTCGAATTCGTTAAATAATAGCGGGATTTCTTGTAGCCACATTGTTCCCACATTTTAGCCACAGTTGAGCTAGAAACTAATGTAATCGGAGCATTAGTGCTAATCGCAAAAAAGCCATTGTGGATAAACGCCAGCATAGCTGCTGTCAACCACTTGATGGAAACATTTTCAAAAGTTTCGCATTTCAAAAATAAGCCCCCCATCTACACCGTTAAACACCCGATTCGATATTATTTTGTGACTATGCACAACACACCTCCCGCCGTGCAATTAAGCGCATCTATTGTCCGCACGTATGTATGTACATATGTATGGCGTAAAGTCAGGAGCGACAATTTGAAATGCACGTTGTGCCCTGGTTACGGTGGGCCACTGTTTGTTTCGCGTTCGTGTGACACCGATGGACAGCAATCACGAAATTAGTCATTTTAATGTGTGATTGTCCGGTCAAAGTTCCGCGACGGTGGGTGGATGGATTACAAAGCCGCGATGGCCTAGAGTTATTTCTGCGAAGAACTAC
This sequence comes from Neoitamus cyanurus, assembly GCA_947538895.1. NCBI lineage: Eukaryota > Metazoa > Arthropoda > Insecta > Diptera > Asilidae > Neoitamus > Neoitamus cyanurus. The sequence continues at coordinate 10,953,472 of OX384544.1, read as the reverse complement.
TGGTGGGTATCTCTTGGGACATAAATCATCCAGCGACACACTCAGCTCCCGTTATTAACATAATAATTGAAGTTGGTCCAACAGTCATGTACCGAAACGGTCAGCGTTACCCTCCCAACCTCTTTTATTTGAAGTTAGGCCCATATGTGAGCCCCATAGTGCCGATAGTCAGCGAATTTGGATTTCTGTTTTCGTCAACAACAACGAAGTACAGAAGTGGATTTGTGGAGGGGGAACTATGACGACGATGATGACGACGACGACCAGGAAGGTACATCAGTCGTCCAAAACTTCCTTGTGCTATGCTTGCTGCTGAAGCCAGCGCCAAACTCTTGTTGACCATTTCATTCATGGCCTTATTATTTATTGACGTGTCAACAGAGAATCGACAATTGCTGGGAATGCACCTGACAGACAACGTTCTGTCCCATACCTGGCCGTCCCCGTCTTCCCTTCCTGCCCCTTAATCACCGCAAAACGCTTGCTTTCATATCAATCAATTATTCTTCACCGTTTGACAGGTTAACGTGGTTGGCTGAGCATACATTCAATTGTTGGACTTGCTGATGAGCTGATTGCAGAAGATCAAAAGGAAATGAAGCCATTACAGTCTGTCACGGCATGTCATAACATACACTGTGTGTATTTGCATGCATGCGGTGGAAATTTGATTGATAATTTCTGGGGCACAAGGACAAGCTTCAATTTCGTCCCGCTTCAAGGCGCACTTTGTGCCCTATCACGTGGTAAATGAACTGCGGAATTTATACGTAGCCAATTTGTTGAGCATTTGGCTTCCGGGAAGGTGTTGCCCCCGCCCGACACGTTCACCCTAATGAGAGTATTTATTTCCAACTCGCTTTCTACATAAACATTGATAGAGGTTTTGTTTTGATTGTTAAATTCAGTAACACAAAAGGAGAATTGTTTTGTCGAAACCGTCTTTTCTTGGAATTTATGTTATTATTCATATTTATGAAAAATTCCAACTTTTTTAAAAATTCCCACCCAGCCAGCTATAATTGATTGAACAGTCGTCCTACTACTATTAGTTACTATAATACCAGGTACATATTCAGTTAATATAAAAATCCACAGATGTTTATCAACAAGTTTACTATTTTTACCATGCTTAATTTTAGTAAAGTATTTGACAAAAATCGATCACTCAAAGTTATTAAATAAACTTTCAAGTAAATTCAGTTGCGCTCTTAAACAGTTGCTTCCTTCGTTCTAGAAAATATTTATAGTGGTGTGCCGCAAGGTTCGATCTTGGTTCAACTTCTTTTCTGTCTTTATATTATAACAACCTTCCTGATGTGGTGAGAGATGTTTCTGTACTTATCAGCTTATATAAAGGCTCAAGTGACCACGTCAATACAATGAGTAAAGTGTATAGTTGCTTGCGCCAGCTGTTGGTAAGATCAAGCATTCTTTCTGTAAGCCTTCACAAGTGACCAGCCAAAGTTTTAATAATGCCGTATTTCACACGAGTGGTATACGCTCAGCAGCCGTCGTATCTTTTCGAGAGCCTGAAATTTCTAAGCTCGTCCTGACGTCTACATTTATCTTATCTTATTTTATTTTATTTTTCCTATAGTTTTCATTTCCCTTCTCCTTTCAATTGCTAATTAGTTTTGCGTACAATTAAAATGAACCTAATTCTGCGCACCTAGTGGTCTTCTGGTTGAAGAGAAAATCATGATTCCTTTCATAAGTCGAACATAAACTGGAATGGCACAATTTCACTTAATTGTTTTATAAATACAGCACCAAGGCTTAAATACAAAAACTATACTAATGTTGTCATGAAAAAAAAATTATGAAAACTGTGGTAGAGCTTCCAGTCTAATTTCACTTTTTCCAGAACACAAAACAGGTCCTTTTTAGAAATTGGTTGGAGTTGATTGATGACCGCTAAACAAAAATCATGAAAAACAAATTTTTGTTGGACCCTCCCTTATAGAATTCACCGTCAAAACATTTTTTTTTCACTTACCCCTTTGAGTTAGGTGTCCTTAAATAGGTCTTCTAAAATGCAGCAATGATCGTTTTTGACCTTTAGATTTTAAGTCTTCAGTCACGAAATATTTTCTCCCCTCTCTAATTTACAAACTATCGATTCACAATATCTGAAAATTTTCCTGTATAGAGGATGTATCAGTTAACGCATCCCAAAAGGATAGGGGTCATAGATTACACCTAGGCAAATAAAAAATCGTATGGCAGGGGGGGGAATCTCAACCGTTTTCGAGTTACATATTCAACAAACTAATGCTTTAACGATTAACGAAGTTAACTTTTAGATTAACTTGGCTCACCTATGATAGCTACACATATTCTCCTTTTGACGAGTATAATCGTCATCGCTTGGAAGAGGTCACCACAGCCTACTGGTTTAATAACATTTAGTAACGGTTATTAATTTACAATTGTATGTATATATAAAATTAGCTTTTAATATTCCCAAATCATATTTCGGGACCTTTTCAAAAGGCTACGATTGACTGTTGTGCAAATTTAAATTTAAAAAAAATTAATGTTTTTAAGCAATAGTCCCCAATAACAAAACAACAATGTTGCGATCTTTCAAACATGTGGCTGAGGCAATTAAAAAATCATTTTCTTATTTTTAATAATTTATTTTATTTCATTTTCATGTTTATCAATGTCACAAATGGCAGAATAAAAAAATTACCATAAAATAAGGAGAGAAAGACAAATATGTACCGAGAAAGCGATACGGCCGAATATATGCAATCTCCTCCAAAGACGACAGATGACAACGACATCCACTGAAAATCTATTTTGCATTAAGCGTGTGCGTCATCTGTTTCGGAGTATGTTCATCTCTCCTCCAGCAGGCCATTAAAGCGGTGTGTGCTCCCGTTATGCTCCCTTACCCTACCGAAGGAATCTGGAATGGAGCACGCCACCTGGGGCAAATATAACTTTTAAGGACATATGCGGGGCAACACTTCTTCGATATGGCTCTGGCTACAACCGACAAGTCTTTTCTATTTGTGATATGTTTCACGCTCTGCTCAAATGTGATGATGAACAGTGTCCCACACGTCCCCACTACTCCTCCATTCTACACGGGGCTAAAACTTAGTCTCAAACATTTCGATGAGTTCGATGCAATCCACAGCTATATGTATGTTGTACAAAAATACCCACAACTCATGCCGGACGTCGCAAGAATGTCCCAGAAACCGAAAATATACCTAAGCGCGATTCTAAGAGGCCGGCTCTCGAGCAAAGTCGAGTTGTTTTTTTTTTTCATTATTTTTTTCCTTTTTTTAGAATTTGCATTAAAAAGTCCCTTTACACTACGATTAATATTAATGTTAAATTGTAGACAAAAAATATCATTCATTCGCTGCTGCTACTGCTGCTGCTCCTCCTTCTCTTCTACGTCAGTTTAACTTTGAAATTGTTAGAGCTCTCGCCGAAAGTTTTCATGGGTTTCGGCTTGATCTCGACACTTGTGGCATTCCGTATCCGAAGGATTTTCTTTCGTGTGGGCGGCGGTTTTGTTGGCGCTGGTGGAAGATCTGGCAAGTTGCAAGGCTTCTTTAAGTACTTGTAAACACTATCGACGCGATCTATAAGGCGTTTCGAGTATTTTGTCGCTGTTCGGTCCACAATCGATGGCGACTTTATGCAGTCGTCTCCACCAAATTCACAGACCTGAAAAGAGGAAGCGAGAATTTGTTTCAGAGTTTAGTTTCTTTTTTTTTTAAAGAACTTTAAGAAAGGCAACGGTTGCATTACGTTCAGGTATTTATTATAAACGGTGGTACAAGGGAAAGTTTTCGTTTTTATAACATTCGTCATTCCTAGTTAAACTAACGTCAGTTAGGCTAATAATTACTGCATTTAATGAGACGGTTAATTTAATATATTTAGATTATCATTCGGAAAAATGTAACAAATAAGTGATTGAATGTTTCTAAAGAGTTTTTTTTTATAGATTTACATACGTTTTCACCGATTAGCTTATTAGGAAAAGCCCCTTCTGATCATTTTTGTGTTATTTTGTTTTCTTGGCAAAACGTGAAAACAAAGAAAATAATAAACTCTTTGTCAATTAGAATTTGAAAAACCAAAATGTGTTTTATGTACATTTCAGTACTTTGTGTGATGATTTTACTGTAAATTTTTCCGTCAAAAGCAAGTGTTGCAAATGTACCTAATCCCTTATCCTACATAACTGTCGACAAGCATATGTTCAGTCGCAGATCTAAGGGGGGCAAAACATTTCGTTGCATACTAAATTTCATTTAGCTATCGTATTTTATTAAAAGAAAAAACGTTTGGCTAGTGTGAGTCAGACTCGCGCGTTAAGGTTTCTCACTATTTGCCGCAAATTAAATGACTGTAGTTTAAAAAAATATTTGTTTATTTTCGGACTTTTTCGTTTACTTGTGCTGTAAGACCTTCCTTCTTGCCAAATTTCATTATTCTCATCATCTCCAAGGGACCGTAGACCTATGTCTTTGATATTAATTTTAGCTCCACGGGTTCCTGAGGAAAAGGGTCTTGACAGACAGAAAGACAGGCAGACAAACAGACAGATGGGCAACGAAGTGCTCCTATAAGGGTTCCTTTTATCCTTTTCTATTTCGCTAATTCGTAAGTTAACTGCCTAAAACTAAAATAATAGCTGTGTTTGTTTGCAGAAGATCCGAATATGTTTGCAAAAAAAAAAAGTGGGATCTGTGGGAAAATAACTTGAATTTGACAGCTGTCATTTCACAAAAATATTTTACTTGAATAACCTTGTCACTTAATTTAGCGGACTTATGATGTGCAGAAAGTTGCAGTGTTCATTGATTCACGTACATAAGTTTTCTCAGCTAGCAAGTGTGAGTTTGACGACCAATACTGCGAACATTTTTTACTACAAATAATATGTGAAAAGTTGGACTAATATTCCGATTTTAAAGATCCAGATCCAAAATCAGTATAAAATTGCAGATTTTGATTTGTTGTTTGAACTACGCCTTAAAGACAGCAACACGCGAGTTCTCAGGATCTATTTGGATCTTTTGAGAAAAAAAATCACTATCGTTGCGAGTATTTGCGATCGGAGAAAAAAAGCTATGAGTAGCCTGGTTTCACAACCACATTATTTAAGGACGCCATATTTATATCTCGCTCTATCCTAAAACTAGAATCGGGGGACCGGCACAGGCAAAATGTGTTGGAAACATGGATGACTGTCTTTTATGCAAATCCCTCCCATCCTCGGAGAGACCAAAAAAACTCCGACAATCAATCCCCCCACCCCCAAATTTTCATCTGGCTAGGCCACTGACATATTATTTATTAAATTACTTTTTTGGTGTTAGCAATTAACCGTGATAACGAGATCATTACAATAATTTAGTTGCGTAAGACTGGAATGATGACAGCTGACAATGTTCGAAGGACGGGTTTCAAACACTCTTCAGCAGGACTGTTCACTGGCTCACTCGACCAGACCAGATTTTCTGAATTACTGAATTTTAGAGTTTTCGAATTTTTTTTTTTTCATATTTCTGAATTTTTAAACCGTTGAAGTTTTGAGATTGAGGACATTCAAATATTACATAAGCATATCTAGGGGAGAGCGGATCGACAAGGGGACTGACGAGTCTAAAAAATTCTTACGTAAGATTTCTTTCTAAATTTTCTATTTTCCCTTTTCATTGCAACAAAAAGATGAATAATGAAACTAAACATTTGGAAACTTTTAACTTAAAAACATCACACAGAAATTAAATGAAGTATCTCAAAGGGGAGAGAAGAAGCTTTCAAATACTCTTAATGCATTTATCATTCAAATTTGTTTGCACTCCATAGACCCTCTCAAAGTTTGTAAAAAAATATAGAATAATTTTGGTGCAGCACAAACCATCAAGGGATCGGGCGCGTATGCAGGGGGGGTTAGGGGTTTGACACGGGCGACTGCCTAATTATTATTAACGAATTAATCTGGAATTTAGGTGCAGTGACTTAGTAAAATCAAGGGAGAACGATGAATTACTGATACATAAATGAATTACCGAAAATAATCAAATGTTTCTTCATAAAATACATAGTAGCTGTACTGGGATTATGGTCCTTGCCTTAAGACGAGTATACACGTCAAACGCAGTTAATTGGTTAAACAAATAAAGAAATCTATAGCTTGATCAGTTTTAAATTTTTTCAGACAGGATACCAACATAATTGTTTTCATTGCTTTGATAAATTAAAAAAATTGCCTTTTAACTAATTTTTAAATGTGCTAACGCAAAATCGTACTTACTCTGTAATGATGCAAAATCCCAGCATCTGCCGGTACGTTTAAGGAGCCCTTTCCTGGTACAAACTCCCAAACAAAATGATTACCAGCTTCCACCACAGCTTCAGGCCTACAAATGTATTTTGATCGTTGTTTCTGCGGGTGCAGTTTAGACCTCCTGGAAGTTGACAGTAAGTAAAAAGAAATAATTGTGTGTCTTTTTAATTCACAAGATTTCCATAATCTCAGCTAGTTGTAAGCTGAACTCTTATTCGTTATATACATATTTGATTCTGTCTATTTTTTATTATTATTTTTATTTTTTTTTTCAATTACAAATATCCGGCTGAACAAAACTATACTAAGATATTAGTCAACTCACCTTCTTGTTTTTCGTTGCGTCAATAGCGAAGCTCTCAGTCGAGCATTGCTAGAATGACTTCCATAAATCAGGGGATCGTCCCCAAACTGTAAGTAGAAAAAGGCGTTCTGGAAGGAGTAGGCCCCTGTATTTCTGTTACTGTACTTCTGCGTGAGCCAGCTATGAAAAATCAGGAAACAAAAACAAAATAAAATATAACACCCATCTCTGCGGGCATGAACGCAACCCTACCTCATCAAAGCAGTAAGTGTGTCATTGTGGCGTGGTATAATGAACTCGTCAAGGTCAATTAGAGCCAGGTGAGAGTACCTGTACATGTTCCTGTACAAACAATCGTTCAGAGCCGCAAATAGCCCCTCCGTTCGTATCTCCTTTTGTGACCGCATCCTTAAGTTCCATGGCATAATGCTGACCGTCGGCTTCGTGTAGTTAATTTCAAATTTTTTCGTCGAGGTACCCTTTGAGTCGTTCTTCTGGCTCCCGTCGGGATTGAAATTTTCATAGTCGTCCGTTGCCGTCAAATTTCCGGGAATGTCCCCAGAGGTGTAGTGATTTAGGATGCAGGATGCGTGCGATCCGAGCGTGTGGTTGTAAAATGTAAAGTGTGATATGCCCAGAAGGGAGTTCAGCTCCAGAAATTCTAGAAGGTATAGCGCTTGATCGTAGTTGAAGTGGAACGGTTTTACGCAAACTGCCAATTTTTCTGGGATCCTCCCGACACCAGGACCTGTTTGATTCGCAAAGTCTCCATCCATGTCTGTGTTTCGCACGAGCAAGGTGTTCCCGGGTGGGGCTCGCAATTTGCTAACAACACTCACAGCATACGGAATGTCCAATCCAGGTGCCCTCAAGGGGCAAAGTATAAAGCAAGCGCTGTACTTGAGATTCCAGTTCTCCCGGATTACCTGCCAGGGAAAAGAAAAAAATGAGACACCTGCAACCAGGGTCGACACTCAGTTAATATTTCATCGCCTCCTAATTGATGGGTCAATAGTAGCAACGTGCATTCCAATAATTGCCCCTATTGATTTCCACCCCTGTTACTATCGATGGGGGCGCAGAACATGCACCTACTTGTTGGGTCGCCGACTGTGACTCACCTTAACCCGGGCCATTACAGTCGCCGAGTAGTACTTGATTTTGTTGCTGGGATCCTTGTACGGGTACCACAATCGGCACCATACTCTCTCCGGTCCACGTGTTTTCGTTGCCCCAATAATTCGGACCATTTTGCCATCACGTCGGTCATAGTAGGCCGAGAAGACGAAAAATTTGAAACGTGTCCCATTGACAACTTGCCAGGAACCATCTGTTGGCTGATACCCAACCGAATAGTGTGGCAGGGTTTGTTCAATTTTTGTTGGTAATAAATGTCCCCATGGTATTGGTGGTCCGTTACCAACACCTCCAACACCATTCCCTAGATTAATTGGATCGGGAGCCACTGGTATACCAACAGCCAAACGATCTGCAATATTTTAAAGAAAACATTTTCATTTTATATTTTTATTCTCTTGTTTTTCTGAACAGGGTTTTCTTTGGTGCCAAGGTTGTTTTTAAAGGAAAATGAGCTTGAAATGGATCGATAGCCCAGTTCGCTTAAGTAGGAAACAGGGACACTCACCACTCATTTTTACTTTATTGTCACTGCGAAACTGAAATATTCCTAGTTTATTATCACCCATGAGAAGGCTGCCATCAAGTAAATCATAGTCCTCCTGTAAGGAGAAAAAAATAGTGAGTGATTGTGTATTTAAATTTTTATTTTAAAGTGGCCACAATTTTCCCTTGAATGATTGGAGCAATTTTCATTTTAGACAATTTGTCTAAAGTGGTAAAAAGTGAAAAATCATTAAAGTAAAAGCTTATATTTTTAAAAGATAACCCACATGCAACATCTTAAAGGTCTTTAATACAGTAGACATTTAGCTTACTGTATAATAGAATATTTGTATATTAGTTTAACGAAAGTTAATCTGTTTTTCTTGGTAAATAAATTGTGAGTTTAATTCTAAACAGTCAATAGATATATTGTTTATTGTTTTAGATTAAAATATACTTTATCCATTTTGCATGTACAGGCAAATGAACAAATGAAATTAATTCTAAAGTTTCTAACTAAAAATATCCCAACGATTTTTATATATCCTTGAGATACATCAATTATTATGTTCTCATTTATCCACAAAAGTGTCTAAAGTAAAAATTATGTGCTGAGAGATTAGTATAGTATGTAAGACCCAGTTGTGTCTGTCTTGGACTATCTACCTATGTATTAAATTGTTGCTTTTTGACAAATAAAACATACTGTATTTCCTCTTGCAAATTTTAACAAATTTATTTTAGACAATTATTCTAATAAGTACATCTAATATTTGAAACTGCAACTACGAGGGTAGTCGGAAAAGTGATCAGCCTAGATTAGACATACCGCCGTCGGTATGAGAATGACGAAGTTCAATGCCAGATGGACTTCTTCTGGAGAATCGAAACCGAAGAAGCCCAAATTTGGGCTATCGGCCAACAAGATAATGGAAACTGTTTTTTTGGGATGCGATTGGACCGATTCGGCATTAATTTAAAGCAAAAATGCCCACACTTGGCGAAGAAAAATGTGCTCTTCTACCAGGACAAGACAACGCACCGACACGACCTACAAGGAGACTATGTTGAGAAATATTTTTGTTTTTTTTATACAAAGAAACGTGTTTTCTTGCCTTTTTATCCCATTATTAGTATACATGTATATTTTGTGAAATATTTGGTGGTCTAAACAATTATTTGAAATTTAGACATAATGTCTAAAACATTTACATATTTAAAAAAACAAAATATTTGACTCAGAATTTGCTATTCCATATAACATAACTATTACTTTAATAACACAAACCACACTAGTAATCAAAAGAGTGCACAAAGAACGGTTTTGAACACAGTCAAAGAGGGTTTGAATGGTGTCATGATTTAAATTAATCTAATTTGGATATATTTTCATTTAAAATAATTTTAGACAACTTGTCTAATTTTCTTAATCGACATGCAACATTTTAAATTCAAATATTTATGCATAGATCCTTTATGAGTGGTTTTGTAACTCTAAATTAAAATTGCAGTTGCACGTTGGACAGCATTTTTGTGTAGGACTATGATTGGAATATTCAGTTATTATAAAAATACATCCAAAACTGCATTTGGATTAAATCAAGTAACAATACTATGAACTATGCAATCAAACTGCTGTTAAGAGTGTTTTGTTCGATTTTAGACAAAATGTCTAACTTAAGAAAATGTCTAGACTCGGTTCTTTAGGTGCACATAATTGCTTATTTATTCTTATTACTTCGGTCTCCTACTCCTTACTACTAAACGAAAGCCAAGGTAGAATAACTCACCTTAACATTGTCATAGTCAGGCATAGAATCGCCAAGACGTCCAGCCATGTTACTATGCCTGAGAACGACAACCCCACCGTGACTCTTGTCGTCAATCATGAAAAGCTGAAAGTGCAGGAACCATACAATTTTTTTGCAGAAAAGAAAATCATGTCTGGCTTCCGCTATGAAGTCGTTCTTTTTTTATTTACATTTTCAAGGAACTCACCTCAGTTAAGATGATCAAACCGAAAACCGCAAAAAACGCTATGACAATTAAAAAACTCATGCCGGCACGTTCTCTAGCACCCCAGGTGCTCCGTTTGCTTCGCTTATTGCGCGAATGATGGGAGTGATGAATGCCAGAGGAGCCAGTCGCTAAAGGAGCCGCAGACGACGACGTTGAATACAAAGAGGTGGTGGATGAGGCCATCGAGAGAGACGGGCAGGCCACTGACGATGGTGACGACAACGATGCTATTGCAGCAGCTGCAGTACTTGCCTTTGTTGCATTTAATCCGCCGCCGGTCTTCAAGGAGCCCCCCGACTTCTTACTTGGGGGGCTCCCGCTCAAATACATGGCACTGTAGAATATGTCGATATAATGCCAACATCATCGTCGTCATCGTCACTCAGCAGCAGTCCTGGCGTTGTGCGGTATAACTGAAAAACATGGTTTACCTCACTTATCACGTGTCCCAATGGTATTGCTGCGAACTCAGGGAATTACAGCACCTGGCTCAACACAATCAACTCAGTGTCTGGCGAAGGGACAGTTAAATTGACTACTTTTTGGCACTTAATAACTACACCCTCAAACCGGCTAACTCCTCGGAAGGTGGAAATCACAACTTCACCGCGCCACGAGCGAGGATAGCGAGACACACTCGAGTTATTTCCTGAACTGAAGGGCCTTCCCGAGCACTTCCTTGTTGGTTGGGAAAAATCAATTCCTAACCTCAACCCTGTCACTAGGCTAGGGCTCCCTCAGGTTCGGACGCGGTTTCTATGGAATAGACAGTGGAGCACAACCATTGGACATAGATTTAGAAACAAAACAAAACACCACTAGCGTTAGATTCAGGTCCAGGGAAGAAACACTCTTTTAGGTCTCCTAGGGCACTCACTCACAGGGGCACCACAGAGCCCATAAACAAATTGTGGATTGCCACCCGCACACAATATGACGCGAATCCTTTGGCTGACATCCCGAATGGGCCATGCAACAACTCCGCACCACAGAACCCCCTTGTGCCTGTCCTTTTACTCTGTTTAGCAACTAGGAAAGGATGTCATGGGTGGCGGGCCTGCGCAATAGATTCGTCCTCAGATCCTTTCTACCTTTCATCCAATGGACGTCACGGCGCTGCCTGGCTCGATTCTTCGGATGAACAACAAAACGGCGGGCGCCACTGGAGGAAACAACTAATATTTCGCACTTCGCATCAATTCCCGCACTCAGAAATGATGACCGTGAAAATGGGGTCACTATCGTGAATAATTTATTCCGTGCACCTCGCAGGAAACACGCAGCTCGCCTGATTAACTCAACGAATTGTCTCAGACGTATGGTTGCAATGCGTGCGAGCTGAGCTGCTTATCAACAAAATTTAATTTCAGCGAATTTGGCTGATTTTCTTTTTAAGGTCATGGGTGAGAGCTTTATCAGGCGCGATACCCGGGGCCATTTGGCTCGGTACGAGCACTCGAGGAAACGATTTTTAACCGTTTCGATTTTAATGAGACGCCAATAGGGGCGATTATTGTGCTCATTTTGGAGGTGGATTTTTATGTTGGCTTGGCTTTCCTCAAGAGGTGAGGCGGTTCATGTGGGAGAGTATTTCAGAGCGATAAGAGTTTACCATATTTATTCGGGCTTAGTACCTACAGAAGATAAAATATTGTTTGACAGTGTAAATAATGTAAGCAGGCAACGTTTGAGCTGATCATTTTTATAGTGTGCAAGTATTGCTCATAGCGAAAAAAACATCGTAAAACAATTTCACCACTTTCAAAATAAACACATGCCATGAGTTGTCGTTTTATTTATCTTCAGATACCAACCTATTTTGGGTCTGTCGGCAAACATACCTTAAATCACAGTTGATGCGCAGCTTAAACCTTAAAAGATATGAATGCTGGCAGACGGGTTAAAGGAAAACTACGCCGTATTTTTACCTAAGTCAAAGAAAATTGGCGCAAAAAATAGCAATTTTCGTAATTTAGGTAATTTAAGTAAAAGAGATATTATATAAATTTTACATTACAAATAAAAACGGCAACATTTTCTATTCAAAACAATTCTAGTGTTCTAATTCGAAAACCTTTAGAAATAGCGTTACAATCAATTCCAGAAAAATTAACTATATTACATTTCCTCATCTTCAACAAATTTTGTGTGTGCCAAACAAGTGATAATTGTTATCTTTAGGACATTTTACGTAGATCTTTTATCTAAAAACATTTTGTCCATTTAAAAAATAAATAACAAAGTAGAATTGACCGTTGGAACTTTATGTGATTTCCTCGAAATGCGAAATATTAAGAAAAATTTAATTCTATAATAAACTGATTTTTTTTTATTTCAACGCTTTTATTTAGCTTGACCTGGAATGTACCATATACCATATATGCAACGTAATCTTTCAAATAAATTGTCACCCACTTCAAGACGTCTGAATTATTTGACATTTTGCATACGTATTAAGAACTGATAACAATACAATAATTTTATAAAATTTCCAAATCCAAGATGGCAGATCTAATATGGCGACCGACAAAGTTAAAGTTCAAGGGATTGCCCTGAAAATTCGTATTAGGGAGTCTTCGGGGTCGTTGATTTCAAATATGCCATCAGAATTTCCATATTAAAGTGACGAATCCAAACTTAAACTTCAAAGAACGGCCATGAAAATCTGCACCAAGGGTTTTTCGAGGTCGCTGATTTCGAATATTCTATCAAAATATCCAAATTCAAAATGGTGGAGCCAGGAAGGCGACCGACATAGTTAAAATTCAAGGGATTGAAATGAAAAAAATGAAAATTCGTACTAAAGGCGTCTTCGGGGTCGCTGATTTCGAACATGCCATCAAAAATTCCACATTCAAGATCGCTGATCAAAGATAGCTACCGAATATCAAGAATCATTTCCAAATAGTGAAATGAAATTGTTACCTGTGAAAATGAAGCAAGGCAATGTAAAAAAAGTGTGGGGTGCTTTCTAATCAATCTTATTGATATCAGGTACCCCACGCTTTTTTCGCATTATAGTTAATTTTGTTATCAATCACTTTATTCTGTTTTTAAACTTATTTTAAAAAAAACTTAAATCATATCGAGTTGGTGGTTCCTATTGCTGTTAAACCAAATCTTTATATTTAATAATTATTTTTTACTTTTTAGTTCACATTGATGCAAATGCATCAAAATTTAATCCCCAATAAATCCTATTTATATTTTTGGATTACTTGTGTTTTAGAGCCTATAGACTATGGCATGGATAGATGCACATTGGAGTCACGTTAGAAGGTTCTACGGTATTTAATTATTATTTTAAATTTTTTTGCGAAATAGTGAAATTATGGAATTTTCTACAATTTTCCTCAAAAACCTTACGTAACTGAGTATTTTAGCATTTTTGTAATCGGATCCGTAAACCACACAAAAAATGCTATAGAAGTCACCTATCACTTGTTCTGCATCAAAATTGCTGTTGGCCTCTGTAATACATAATTAATTTTTTTTGATAGGCGTGGCACCGTTTATTATAAGGGAGAACTGCCCTTTCGATATCCAAAAACTTTGTATGAGATTTTAGCAACCACGAGTTTATGGTTTTCAAACTGTTGGCAAGAAAATGTTTTAAATTTTTATTTTCGCCGTTTTTCGACTCTATAAAATTCCCCGCCACAAAAGACGTCCTTTTCCAACCGTACGTTTCAAGGAATTCCCTTTGGGCAGCAAAAGAGTTCTGAAACTTGTTCAAGGTTCCTTAAACAATTTTTCCCCCCACCGCCCGACAAAAGCCCTTTTTACCTGAATGTCCTTGTTAGAAATCGGCGTTCGACATTACCCTGAACAAACACTTTTCTGAGAATTCTCTCACCCTGTTCTTCTTCCTTTGTATGGTGGTATATGTAAGTGCAAACGTAAACCCATTTTGTTAGTTCAAAAGTTTTAACTTGGGGTTCCCTTATCCGGAACGGAGTGGTGCAAGGGGGGTTGGTTTCAATCTTCTTTCGTTCGGATCCCCTGGGAGCGCCTTATGTCCAGCAGTGTACTTGCAGCCGAAGCAAGATCTCCAATAGCCCCTTAATAGATAAATTAAAACAGGAAGTGTCCTTCACAACTTTTGATCAAATTCTTCGAGTTTTCTCCCTTAAATAAACTTAACTCCTGGCTCGAGTTCGTCTGGGAGGTCCTTAAAATATTGAACAGGAAGTAACTCCCTGGTCGGTTGGGTGTACTACCAGAAGGGCAGTGTGGGGGGTAAGGCATAAAGGTGCCTATTTGAAAAGTTCGTGGACACGTACGCGACTACATCCACAACTACAATCCTTACACCCTCGCTATTTGCCACCACGTCTATTCAGAAGGACGTGCGGAGCTGCAACGCTTAATGGACGGTCTCGGTGTCCAAACTACTTGCGAGCAAAAGTATCCGATTACCAAATGGATTGGTTCTGGGGTAGATTTTCAAAAAGGTTAAAGGGTTGTCGTTGGAAATCTCATTTTCCAACTGAGCACAAGGAATAGCCCGTCGACATACCATACACGGCATCACCTCCGGTTGGCCTGGGCATTGCTTTAATAGTAAAATCGCCTCAACCTCGGGGTGCGGGGGATGATATGCAATCCACACAATGGGAGATTTTAATACAAAACAAAAGTGTTGAAACTGCAGTCCAATTAAAATTTCATTAAAAGCCGACGACAGCGACATTCCCTCCGTCGTCGTCGTCAAAAGATAAAACTGTTGTTATTAAAATTATCTGAAAAGCGCCTTAATCGCCATCCACTGGCACAATAAATAATTCACACCTAAGCTGGGGGTCCTTTACGTAACAAGTTTTTCACGTGCATTGCCACGACACGGGCAGGTAGTAGCGCAACGCGGTTTCCAGGGGCTCCGGGTACTTGTGTAGGTCGAGGAATATCCTGATATGGACCCAGGAACGTGGCAGCCGGGCAAACCGGGGATCCCATATGTGCAATAAAAGATTTTGTGTGGATGCTGGATGCTGCAATTACCATCATTTGTGGGCACCATAAGCTAACAGTGGTTCAAAGTTTTTCCCTGCCCCGGGCCCCGAAGGGAATATAATGGGCGGCCAGCGATAAATATCAGTCAAGTGGATGAATTTAATTACGAGCTGCAGGTGTATCCCAGCAACTTATGGACAAGGGAGAGCCTCCCACCCAACCCGCGTATACCTGTGTGGTGTGAGTGCCAATTTAGCTGAGCTATTTACATATTTGTGTGCATTTGGCGATACCAGAGCCACCCACCGTCCCCTCCCTTTTTTTTCATCACAAACCAATTCCATTTAAACAAAGTGCAAATCCGGCAGGATCTCCAGCGCATTTTAAGCAGTAGTGATGTAAAGGATATTATCCCTGTGTCGACATCGGCTCATCGCGGTGATTAAATCAGATGGGAATTTTTGCGACGAAATCCGATCCAGTGTCGAGATAATTCCGTTGGGTTTTGCGCTTCAGTTGGGGAATTTTCGAGACTTTATTTTCAAAAGATTCAGCGGATTTACAAGAATGTTTAAGCTTAAAGGCAGAGTTTCATTTCGTGAATTTTTAGGAAAACTTTTCTACAAAGAGAATTAATTTTCAACAATACAAGTTTCATGAGGAAATAGGGTAGACGGTCTTCCAATAAGGACGCTCGACTTTTAAATGTAAATATAGCAACAAGTTGTGTGTAAGATATCTATTCAATTTTTATTTTATTTGAAGGAATCTTTTATGGCTTTAAGTATGGAATACAACGTCGTTAAAATGTCCGCCGTGGCCACACCGCTGTAGTTTTGGTCACACCCGGTCTGGATCCGTGTAACGAGAAGCGGTCGTTCTTCTTCTTCCAGGAATGCCAAAATTTGTGTTTGTACACAGATTTTTGTTCGAAATTCCTTTCTCCAACCAACGGTATCGTGACACCTCTAATCAAAGCGCCACGTGGGATGGCCTAAGTGATTACAGAACTATTTCAAAATTTTGGAAAGAACTCTGGTATGAATATGGAAATATTTTAACGTAAATAGTATATTTCGTCATACATGTAGCAAATTGCAACATGCGTGACTATAATTTATTAAAAACGTCCTTATATTTATTGCATTTGTCGGTGATAGGTTTCAGATGTCCCGAGTTCGAATCTCACATGATACAGTTTGTTTTCTTTCTAAAGAGTCAGATTATAAGTGAAGCACATATGTCTAATGGAATACCGGCAAAGCCAGGCGACGCGAGTTTGAATCCCATCGGAATGTTTTTGTTATTTGAATTAAAAATGTGTTAAAAAAAAATGTTTCCTCAGTGTACCTTAAATCGTCAAGTAGTAGACAACTTCTCGTACCGCGGCATAAATATAATTCGATTACTACTGCTTACATTATCCGGTCCTCTGAGGGACTCAAACGAGCGTGTCTTAATTACTCCATCCTCCTTTTTAGTTTATGGCTAGTATTATTAGTTTTCTATAATATTATTATATTTTTCATTACTTTTACTGAATTTTTATGGAGGCATATAATCGGACGGATCCCTGACAGAGAAATCCAAAGTCCTCAGGGAAATGATTTCTCCTAGATTTATTAATGGAACCTTTAGCCAATTCCAATATTTTGACACATCCCTTTTTTAATGAAACTGAACGCTACAGGCCAAACTGTCATTTTTATCATCAACATCTTGTTCCTTCTCCAAATCTAAGGACATTGAAACATTTTCGGCAAAGTCGATGTTACCGTTTTGAGAGAAAAAGAATGTGTCAAAATGTTGGAATTGCATAAAGACGCTAGCGATACATAAAACACCTTCCGCACCTATTACGAACCAGTTCGACCCACAGATTGCCTTAATTGTCCCAAAAATATGTCCTGACATAGTAACTAAAAAAAATTAGAAGCAATTCGCGAAATAGTAATACCCCGCGGAAGAAATTTGCGATTTATCTTAATCCAAACATGTCATCCCACTTTTCCCGCGATTTATCGCTTCTTTTCGGTCCAGTGGTAGCCTTGCTAAGTTAAGCGCGCGAAATGAATTCCGTCCAGGCGAATGCAGAAAATGGAAAATTCTTACAAATTCCAAGCAAAGTGATTTTTTATTGAGATTTATTATGATGACTCTGCGGAGATAATTACTCAGCCCCCCTCAGCACGGAATTGCAATCCACCCCACTTCTGACTGTTAGGGAAATAAAATATGTCACGGTACCGGCCGTTGGATGAGAGCTCTCTAGATGTACTCATACTTCACTTCGTACGAATCATTCCAGCTAGAATGTGAGGAGGGGGTATGGCCCTCCTGACCTGGATTAAACAGGATAAGTCAGGTCTGAAGCATCCGCACACTTAATGGCTGTCATATGGCAGTGGATGTCGGGGACAACCCCCTCCCCGTTGGCTGGGGAGAAGGGCCGGGGTGTATCGCTTCCTTTGTACACCGCACCGGCCAAGGAGCCAGCCTCTCTCGAGGAGGTCGGAGGTCTCTGTCCCGTCCATAAATTAAACATTTCCAGCCATCAGCATCAGATGTATAGGGCAAGATGCCACCATTCAACCTTAGTCGATCAATTAATTTGCATATTCGCATTGTTTATTTGTGTAGGCGCCCGTAATAGTGCACGCCACTCACTCAATTTGGGGCTCAGCCATGGGTGTGGGCGGCCACTGGACAACCCTCATCAGGAGCGTTTAATTTTGACACGGACACCCCCGCCCCCATTGTTTGCCGTGCAATGTCCAGTGCCCTCCTGCATTCATGTATCCGTCTTAGAACGTACCTATGTATTTATGTCACCCACGAAATTTATTGGTCTCGGCCAATTGAAATCGGGCACCAAGGCAAAAATCCAGTTTGGGGATGTATAACGTAAAAAACCCCCACATGACACTATGCGGTGTCCACAGCATAGAGTACGATCCAGGCCCTTTTGAATGCAGAGGAATATCTCCAGTCTGGACAAATGTACGACTCCGGACATTTACATAATGCCCCAGTGCTGAATTTTTCCGATAGAACGATCCAAAGGACGGCCACATTTTATGGACAGAGTCCTGAATGGTCAGTGAGTGGTTCTGGTACTGATTTAGTCCATTCGGACGGCTGCCTCCTTGGTTTGCTCTGCCACTTCGTAAATTATATTGTCAGAAAGGATTCGGCATCCGTTTGATTTACTCAAAGTCCACGCTTAATGGTTCCTATCGCTTCTATTGAAATAATATTTTCCCCCTGGACGATATGCAAAAATGCTCTACTGCATCTGAAACCTTCTGATTTTCTGCGGTGATAGAGAGCAGGAAGTCGACAGAATTTTAAAATGATTTCACCAGTGGAATAACATTTCCCAAGACCACTCCCCCGAGGGGTTTCGATCCGTGCGCCTCGAGCGCGAAATGTGGCGAATATTTTAATGTGGAATTTGCTTTAATAGAGACGAGGCGTTGGTTACATAGTTCGGGATCACATCGAGTGATTCTCATAGATGGAAGTCATCTTCAAACATTTCTTGAAATAAATTGCTGGAATATTATTGGGTTTTCTCGTTCAGCAAACGAAAATATTTTTCTTAAAGCTGGAGTTAGGATTTACTGAGGTTATTTACAAACCGAAGTTGTTTGCACACCCTGTTGGTTTCAGTTGTAAGATTTAGTTAGACTTTTATTCGGGTGAAAATATCAGTCTTTGCACAGAATTCGTTAAGTCGAGGTCTGTGAAAGCCAAGGTTTTTGTGTACGACGGGGAATTGAAAGGTTTGCTCTATTAAGCACACTGCCGGCGACCTATTGCTAAACTCTCACCGATTCCAAAAAAGTTTGAGGCTATTGTGAAAGATTATCTGACATTTTACAGCAGTTCTCTTTTGTCAGTACACCAACATGGCTTTGTGAAATATAGGTCAACTGTGACTAACCTTGTGGAATTTTTGAATTTCTGTCTAACAAATATTGAAAGCTTAAACAGGTCGACTGTGTTTACACTGATTTCAGTAAAGCATTTGACAAGCTGCATCGACTTGGCTTTCCATTTTTCCAGGATTCTGCCCCTACTTCTGTTTTGTCCGGAGTTCCACAGGGTAGTCACCTTGGGCCATCACTGTTTGTTATATTCATTAATGATTTGTTTCCCTTACTTCGAAATACTCACGTTTTAACATATGCAGATGATTTGAAAATCTTTAAAACGATTGAATCTCTCATGATGCTCAATACCTACTGGATGATTTTCTAATATTCGCGGAGTGGTGCCTACATGAAGATGGTTTGTGCTCTAATGCTGTTTGAAGATACCGCATGTTTTTTGTTCATTTTTCGTTTTAGAGTCATCCCATGTTGTTGAGTAGTTCACGATTTAAGCTTCGGGCAAAGGTGGGGATGGATTGATTTAAAAAAAATTCTAGTCTTTAAAAAACAATAATTCTGAGCTCGATACACCTGATCTACTAAGTAAAAGTTAGAGTTAAAAAACACCATTCAATTTTTGCTCCTGGCTAATTTTCAATTTTCTCCACAGTGCCACAATGCCATACAGTTTTTGTCAATTATTTTTTATGATTTTCCAAGAAGTTCCAGTTTGCATTTTATCACCTGAGCGCAAAGCGGAATAGGGCACATCAATTTGTAACCCTTAGAGTGACATTCCTTCTTTCTACCAAGTTTACTTTAAAAACCGTGACGTGACACTTTTGCTGCAGAAACATCTCAATGACATACAATTTCTAACGGCTGATTAAAACAAAACCATCTCTGAAGACCTGAATTACGTCTTCCTCAAAAAAGGCCTAATTTATGTTTAAACGGTAAGACCTGTCCATTTCCCGTAATGTTATTTAAAAAAAGTATCCTCGTTTTTTTGGGCACACTTCCACCATAACTGCTGAACTTGAGCTCGACAACATCAACGTGATTTCGTAAAGGTTAAAATCATGCACTTTAGCAAATTTTTCATCTCCGTCACCTCCTTGGAGGTATAGGGGAATGGCACGACATGCCAGGAGACGAGAAAGAGGACGGCTTTGGTGGGAAATCACAGGAAAAATATGTCAGAAATTCCTTCCAGAAGTGGTTTGTCACTCAACCGAGGGAAACCATTTATCATCGGCGACCAATTTTCTTTTTGCCTTCATCACTATCCCCATACCGTCGACGGTCGGGATATCTTCCACGGTCAATCCGTCACAGAATGCTGAAGTATTTTGCTGCTGTGAGTACCCTCTGCTGGAGCAACATCCCATCACACCCCCGCCCGAACACGTTAATGTCAAACGTACACAGGGCGGAGAGGATGGCATGGACCAGCAAGTTGAAACTTTTGTCGAATCCTCGGACAATTGTTTTAAGATTTGTCCGTGACAAATTGCTGCTAAGGACATCAGTGAAAGCTGAGAGATTTTGAGGGGCTCTTGCGAGGGGTTGGAGCCGTTTCTACAGCGCGCTTTAACAATTTATAAACATTTCCTGGTGCTGTGCTGCTCAACATAAGACGACAGCTAGTCAGTCATAGTGGTTTTCAACATTTCCCGAAAATCTGAATTTTGAATTATTTAGGCCCCCCTAGAAATGCAACCAGCACAACCACACACGTACATGCAGATGCAGCGGTACTGAATGAGTTATGCCCCGTCAACGTTTAAATTGTGCTGATTCAGGTGCGGCAGTGTGCTGGGGTTGTGATGGCGACAGATACCGAATCCAGATAATGGCCATGAATAATGCAGCGCAAAGTGTTATCGGGTACAAAATTAATAAGTACCAAAACAAATTCACGCTCAGATTCGGGCACCAGCACCACGCCCCGTCCGGCAGCGGCAATTCAGCTGTTTACACTTTGCAGAGCACCAGAGCAAACAGGGAATTGTTCGGCTCAACAGCTCCATTCGGCTGGGTCCAAGTGGCCGAGGGCCAGCAAAAAACTGTGAATAATATTTAGCGATAGGTATCAGGAGCGGGAGTGCTTAGTTCATAAAATAACTCTAGCTGCATTATGGGACGGCCAGGTGAACACAGCCAGCCCCCCTAGTGCTGCGGTCACCACTCTCCAGTGGCAGAGATGCACTGCTGGACGGACTGAGTAAATTTTCATTTGGCTTAATGTGTTTGCTAAAATTTTAATGTTTGGCGGAATATTTTGATTTAATTAGTGAAAATGCGCCCAAGCAAATATTCAGCCCCCTAATGGAGGCTTTCAGGCGTGTTTGGGTTGCACGGGTTGCATGCAGTCGATAGTTTCAGTCATGGGCCGCTAGCGCTACGGTAGATCTGTAGGCGTTAGACACTCGAATGAAGTTTTAACATCACTTTTTGTTTTGTGTATTGAAAAGGTAGGTCTTCACGAAATGTCCCCAACTATAATATTGGGTATGGGAAAAGTTCGTGGCGTTTTTTTAATAAAATTCAACTGGTGTTCGTTTAGTATGAAAATGAATTTATTGAAACCAAATACGCTCCATTATTATCGACAATGTTTAGCCATTTTTTGGGTAGAACCATGATGCCATCGGTGAAGAACTTCCGTGGTTTCTGGTTGAAAAACTGAATCAAGTGGTTTTCACCGGCTTCTTTTGAAACCAGCTTAATTCCATTGAGAGAGTTCTGCAGGGAACGGAACAAGTGATAGTCAGAGGGTGCTATGTCTGGACTATACGGTGGATACCTCCCAACCAAGATCTCGCAATTTTTGACGGGTCATCAAAGAAGTGTGTGGTCGGGTGTTATCGTGATGGAAGACAATGCCTTTATTATTATTCAATTCAGGCCGTTTTCTTTCAATTCTTCAGTAGACTTGAGAATTAATCGTCTGACCAACTGGAAGTAGCTCATGGTGGACGATTCCCTTCCAAGCCCACCACACACACAGCATCACCTTTTTCGGCGTCAATTCTGGCTTCCCGAACGCTTGGGACGGCTCACCAGCCCTTGTCCACGATCTTTCACCCTTCCGATTGTCGTATGTGATCCACTTTTCATCACCAGTTATTAGACGTTTCAGAAATGGCTCGATTTCATTGTGTTTCAGCAGACGGTGTGGGCAAACTATGACCAATGAAGCGAACGATACAAGAAAGATAAACAAAGCAGAGCCCCACAATAATATGACATCATGAGGCGCATCATGCTAAATCCTTGTTCGCAAATGCATTTCGGGTTCCGAGCTACATATATTTAGCTTTACCTGCCAGCGCACTATGGGGCCAAATCTCAAAAAGCTGGCCAAAACCTAAAAAAAAAAGTTTTCAAGTTGGGATTTTCCTATCTCAAATTGGCTAAAGTACTTCCTAGTACTATAGAATCAAGCGATAATAGGACCCTAACTGGACGCTCACCCGTAGAATGCCAGTGTGAAAGTGGCATCTAAGGGTAGCAGTGATTGTGTGTTTTGAAGAGAGAAAAAGTTCTCGTTTTCAAGAAGGCACAAAATATTTAAAATTTGACAGTTTTTAATAAAACCAAATGGAATCGTCAGTTAAAGATTAGTAGAATATTATAAAATTAATTTAATTACTGTATTATTAAACAGTAATTTTAGAGAGAGATAGAGTTTTTTACATTTCACAACTCAAAAACTATGTAAGATGCCATGTTACAATGGAAATATATAAAAAGTTCCGCATTGTACCGCTCTGAAACGATTGGAGGTGATAAATTAGATAACTAAGAAATAAAATTAAGAAAAATCAGCGCGGCATATAACTGCCTTTGGATTTAATCGATTTTTTTTGAAACAAATGTATGCATAACCTGTTTCGCTGGACAAAAATCGAAAAAGTGATGAATCGTTTCAAAAGTGGTTCTCGGGGGCACTGATTTCGAATCTGATATCGGATTTACAAAATTCAAAATGGCGGACCGGAAGTGACGTAATATTTTACGAAAAAATTGAGTTAGCGCTCTGAAACTCGGTTTAATATTGTTTTCGGGGTTGCTGATTACGAATCTGATATGAGATACATAAAAATTCAAAATGGCGAACCGGAAGTGACTTAAATTTTTGCAATTTTTAATTTTATAAATCCGATATCAGATTCGTAATCAGCGCCCCCGCAAACAATATTAAACCGAGTTTCAGAGCGCTAACTCTAGTTTTTCGTAAAAACTTACGTCACTTCCGGTCCGCCATTTTGATTTTTACAAATCCGATATTAGATTCGTAATCAGCGCCCCCAAAAACCCCCGAGTGAGAGATTTCAGATCGATAACTTGAATTTTTTAGTTTTGGCCAGCTTTTTGAGATTTGGCCCCACTGTGCAGCGCAGTGTGCTCATAACACCAAACCAAAGGGAGCAAAGGCGCGCACAACCTTATAATACCGACGACGGTCTTGTCTTGACTCATGAGCCGGGCAAAGGCCATAAAACGCAGCACACAAAGGATTTCAGGGAAATGATGAAATCATCGGGGCCTAAAACTATTATACTTACGCAAAACGTTCTGTACGCAAAAGAATGCATCATCTGGAGAAGAAACTCGCACGTAATCCAGCATCACAGTTGTTAGTAAAAATGTTTTATTTATTGAAAATCGCTTATTTGTCAGCCTCGAAAAGTGTGCATCCTCTCGCAGTCCATTCACGGAAAACAGAGGGGACTTTCAAATATTTTAAAAGAATTCCCCAATTAAGCAGCAATGAGAGAGTATTAAAAGCTCCAAATTAAACTAAAGAAAAACGACCGGAGTCAGCACGATTTCACCATCCCATCGATCACAGTCGCAGCCATCCAATTATAATAGTCCATCGAGCCTCCAACTCCCCGGCAGTGAATGCTGAAAATTGCAGTAAAAGAACTTGCAATTTCCCATTTCCCCCATTTTGGGCTGATTTTAATATTTACCCACGTATGCGTGGACGGGTGCGTGTGGGCACTTTTTTTTTCGTATTTCATTTATTCGCAAATAAGGTCCCGTTTCGGTTAATTATTCAGCGAAATAAATCACACGAAATAGTATGCACTGAATTATACTTTGTTTGGGTGTAAATTTCGTAAAAATTGAAACACCTGAAATGGCTGAATCAATTCACGATAAATCTTTATTTTAAACATTTTATCACCATTCATCATAGTCGCCGGGATTCGCCCGTTGAGGGGGGTGTGGGCGAGTGTGCCTGCGGGAGAGGGCAGTTTCCACGTATATCTTAACTGTGGCAGCGGTGGGAATGGTGGAGCTCTATCTCTGCCGGTTGTTATTTTGGTGGTGTCGCATGGAAGGGCTGATTGAATGCCACCGTCTACATTTATGAAATATTTAATATTTTCCCAGTTGGAATTTATCGCTCGATACGTTGTACCCCGAACTGATGTCGGTGGTCCTCATTGTTGTTATTATTGTCATTATCCTTTTTTCGCTGTTTGGCGGTGAGGGGGGTGGAGCCTTTGGTTTATTTAAGTACTCCCATTTGGACTTTTACGCGCCCAAGTATTTTCCAATAATCGCCCGGGATGATCTCTGAGTTGATTAATTAAATAAGGAAATAAACACGATGGTTTACAGATGCAATGGTGCTGCTCCGTTGTGATAAATCTCCATGCTGTTTCGAATATATCTGGGCGTGATGTACACCAGCAAAATTGGAAATTGGATTTTATGTGATATTTTTAATGAGTTTGTGATATCAGAGTTTTTCGTTATAGTAATAATTTAATGCTACCAGTATGAGCTTAAAAGTAAACAGTCAAATCTGTAGCTTTTGCCTGCAGTTGGTGAAAATTTTATTTTTCGTTGGGATTTTCAGTTTGTGGAGAAATATGTATATTCAAACTGAATGTAATATTAGGAGGGGATGGGTCACAGTAACGTCTCTTGTTATATATCGATATTTTTGGTGCAATACTTTTATTTTCCATTAATCGTGAGCTGTCAAACTGTGAATAGATTTCGTACCACATACCCTCTGTATGATACAACAACACCAACACATCGGAATATGCATGCAGCCGCTATGAACGAAAATGTGCCACAGTATCCCCATTGCTCGATTCGTCGTCGATTGAAACAATTAAGAATCGGTGTACCACCTTATAACATCAAGTTGGTGCAGGAATTAAACCCACAAGACCACATCACAGTTCATTCGCTGATCTAAAGCAGTTGCAAGCTCACCCGTTCTTATATCGATAAGTTTTGTTCAGTGACAAGGCTCATTTCTCACTTAGTGGAATAAGCAAAACAGTCGCTTCTGGAGTGAGATGAATCCAGAAGGTGTTCTAAAGATCCTGTTAGATCCAGAAAAATGCATCGTTTGGTTTACATCATGGAGATCGTAACCGAATTAATGAATATTTGTTCGAAAATATGAATGCCATTGATCCTGTCGAGTTGTAATTTCAACAAGATAACGCTACATGCCATACAGATACAGTGACTCAATCCATTTATTACATTTACCATTTTTATCTATAATGCGATTAGATAAATTTACCTTGTGAACTCACTGGTGTGTGCTATAAATCATATAAAATATAAATATAGCATCTTTTAGTAAGGACGCTAGACTTTTAAATGTAAATCAAACAAGTTGTGTGTGAGATATCCACTCCATTTTAATTTTATTTGAAAGAATACTTTATGGCATTATGTAGTATGGAATATAACGTCGTTCAAATGTATGCCCGGCTTTGTTTGGTGACACGTATTAGGGAGCTTTAATTTTCGAAGACTTTGTCGCATTAATTTGGCTAAATTTGCTGGATGGTGTTCGTTATGTTGACTTTGAGAGCATCAATAGCATAGACCTGTGATTTAAGATAGCCTCAAAAGAAGAAGTTTAAAGATGTTAAATCGTACGATCTCGGTGGCCAATTAACGTCGGCCTCAAATCGCTCGAATAGAATGTCCATCGTGGCATTCGCTATGTGGCACGTAGCGCCGTCGTGTTGGAACCATATGTCGTCGGTGTCCTTATCATGCAGTTTTGGCCACAAGAAATTGATTATCATCAATCTGTAGCATTCACCGTTGACGGTTATGGCAATGCCAGTTTCGTTTTGATAGAAGTATGGACCGATGATTTCACCAGACCAAAATCCGCACCAAAGATTGACTTTCTCGGGAAGCATTTGGTGCTAGTGTATCTCGTGTGGATTATTAATTTACTTTGAAAAGTAGATTCTCTAATGAGTGAATTGTGTGTGAATTACGCATTGTAATCTACTCTTGATATATAATCGTTTAAGAGAAAGCACGAGGAGCTGTTTTAACTGTGGGAAAGAAAAAATAATCTTAATGGAGCATAATATAAAATTGCATGGCATAACACTCCTCATAAAATGCGGGGAATTAATTTTATACGTTCTCTCTAATAGTCCCATACTATGTAAGAAGTAAGTGCGTTGACCTCACTTCGCTGCAGGTGCAACATTTTCGCTTTGAAGGGTGCAAAAATGCGCCATTACTACCCACACTTCTTGAAGAAAAATGGAAATGAATATAACTGCCTAATAAAAATCCCTGGGCAGTTTCAAGAGCGCCGATTTGAATAAATCAAGGTGCTGCCGAATAGTCACTTTAAAAAAAAAAAAGAGTCTTTCTTTCTGCCTTTCGCTCAGCTCGAGTAATGAGCCGTCATCAAGTTCGCCAATTAGAATTTTTGCACTCACGCAACACAGCATATCAGAGCATTCAGAACTTATGCCAGTCTGGTATAGCCGGGGCGTCAAACGGAACACCCTGTGCAATTTTTTCCCACCCTCCCATCCCACCAGAAAGCGTGGTGCATAGTAATTAGCGTTCACCCAACACATTACACATTTGTAATATCGCATAAATTTGCCCCCATATAAAGTACTCGTGGTGATTTTATTATTTCAGAAAACATGTGTACTTCCAATTACAGGGTTTAACAGGGTGCTCTTTGTTGGCAGATTTGAAAGCATCATTAGGCAAGCGGGGGAGGCTATGACACTGTCTGAACGTATGTATGCTCGGCTGCGAATCCATGTGGAGTTGCAGGGGGCTGGCTGTGAGGGGAACAGCATGATGATTGAAGTAATTTGGTTTGGTTCGATTTCAGGAATCTAATTATTGGCGCAAAATGTACCCAACTTATTAGCTGTTGTTTTCAAATTGTTATGAGGCTCATAATTCGCCTCCGGAAAATTTTGTTTATTCAATCCAGAGGGGGAGCAAAGCTACAAGTAGTACAAAGCGTAACAAAAGGGTCAGTTTCGGATGATTTGAGATATTCCAGGGGAATTATGGGGAATGTTTTGGGCAAATGAGGACTTAGGGCGGAAGGTCTTGCCACAAACCATGCTTATTACATTGCTTATGAATGCTTATGGCCTAATAGGCATTATTTTGTTCATTAAGGAGGCTTCAGTTGGGTATCGTTTTATTTGCAAAAATTTATTTGTTCTATTTTAGCATGTCGTACGAAAATTTGCAGAGTGTGGTCCGTTGTTGTTTTGCGGAAAAAGTTCGTGTTCAATTGGAGCCCTACGGGAAAATGTATGTCTATTTTATTTTGCTCTATGGACTGAAGGTACACAAAATTTTACCGAATCCATTGTCTGGTAAGGTTTTTGGGTATTTCTAGATAGGGATGGTAAAAGTGTACATTGCCTATGTATGTATATCGCATCGCCGGCTGCTAGTGAAATTAAGAGGTCATGCGCAGAATAAACATCCTTCCCAACTAATGGAGCATCATAGGCGAAGATGATTTCCGTTTTTCGGGGCAAAAAAGGTCATCATCCTATTATATAGTTTTCCATGTCGAAAACAAGTTCCCAAACCTTCATGACGAAATTTGGAGTTTACCTCTAAAAAACATTTCTACAAGTCCACGAACGCAATGCTAGCGCTCTCGGAACACGGAATAACTATTTATTTTTTTCATTGTTGGAAAACGGCGGCGGACACAATTACTCAAACAAAATCTTAGTAACTAGGCATTTCATGAAATTACGCCTTCATGGAACAATTCTTGCATTAGAGTGACTGTTTCGCCTCTTGAGATGCATACACCGCCGTCTAGTTGAAATGAGTTACATATAGTGGCGGTCAAGATAAAGAAAGCGGCAAACAAAAATTGTTAATCATCACCCCGATAGCTCTCTCTACTTGACGGTTAATGCTCGTACTTCATCATTCTCGTAGAAGTAGAGTCCGATGACGTTAACGATACATTCATTCATTCTGGTAATTTTTTCGATTAATTGCGGTACCACGCGTATTTGATTCAAAAAATATGAAACCCAACAAATTCATTAAAGTATGTACCTCAATGAAATTCAATTCAAATAGGTGTACACAAATCACCTAAAAGGAAAGCTGAACAACAAAATACAAAATTGAAAAATCTGCCTGGATGAATCAATTAATTATCACAGCATACAAAATTCTGTAATATTACTTACAAAATCAAACACTCCGTCGTCGTCGTCAAATTCTATGAATTTTTCTCTTCATCATCGTTTAGGTCGGTACCAAAAACCCTTCGCTGCTCTCGTGACCTGACCGTCGACCAAGTGGCCAAGTGCAAAGGCATTGGGTCGAATTTTTAACACAGTGGTTGTGCATCTGTATTACTTGTCTGTGTTAATATGTAGATGGAGATTCATGTCGTTATTGCGCTTCATAAAACAACTGAGCTCTGTGCTGAGTGCTTCGAGTCAGAGAGTAGTGGAACATAAGATACACAGCGATACAACCGTTAAATGTTTCTCAATATTTTAGGTAGATCAATAAAAGCTCAACCCGTAAAACTGTTCGAAAAACTGAAAAGTTCTCACAAGTCTCCATTGGAGGAGAAATATTGCGTCTTAAACTTACCTGCTACATCCAAGCAGGTAAATTTTTCATGCAATCCAAAGCTTTTCCCAATTCAGACACAATCCGCATTTTAGCACATTTCAGCAGTAGCACCAAATCAAAGCTTTTAAGTGATTGCCTCCTAACACAGCCAACAGATATCTCTCACTGTACCCCCGATAAGGTACACTCACCTGTATTTCTGCATGTGCCTGTGATGTGATAAGCGAAATCAAACGATAACAATGGGGCATTCTGCAGGTATAACGCAAAAATGGAATCGACAGGTAGCGTGGTTATGGAGCTGAGGTTAAAAGTGTCAGAACTCCAAATAAAACTGGACGCAGGTGCAATTCCAAAGTGCTGCCATCAATCAAAACAAATAATAAATAATTTCGTTCAATTGCAGTGCTATCTCAAAATAACCGGCTATCTGAGGAAAATGCAAAGCTTAGGCATGAGAACAACAAGCTGCAGACCGATACCAATATTGCGTCGAGCCTGGGCATCGACAACCGGATGAAGCTGCATCACCTGGAGTCGGAGAACGAGGACCTTAAGTCGTCTCTGCAAGAAATCAAGATCAAGTACAATAAACTTCACGACCGTTATATGGCTAAGGAAAGGAAGGAAAAGGCACTGTCAACATTTTACGTGAAACACAATTCCATGCCTTTTGCGGTACCAAAGCAGACCAGAGGTTAGTGGGTCTTTTATTTGAGTGCTATTTGAAGTAAATGATAGAATATGGAAACCACTTTTTTTAAGCTATTTATATCCGCGATTGTGTTTATATGTTTTATGTAGTACAAAAGCGTGAGCAAATATTACTTCCGCTCGAAGTTATCTCTAGTATTACGAAGTCACTCTTCTGATTAACTGATAACGAGCGGGATTTACGAGTACTACTGAAAATACACAATGTATGGATTTTGTGGACGGACTTATTGAATTGTTGTATTTGGGGTGTGATAAATAAGGAAGCGGTGTTTTGTTTCGTTCTCACTTTAATACCAGTGCTGCATTTCATATAGATCACTCCCTAGCAATCAATTCTTATCGTTCGCAATATACAGGGTGTTTGGCATAACGCACGCAGAAATGAGTGGGGTGGTAAGTCTTACCTAACAAAAAATTGTTAGACGGGGGGGAGCAATATAAATTGTTTGGGAGTTACAGGGTGATTCATACATTCAATATTTTCATGGTATGCACATTATTATATAATTTATATATTTTTATCTACTCAACGCGGCCGAGGGAATATTTTATCGCATTTTATCACAACTGCATCAAGCAGCCATAGACATTGGGTGTAAAGATATGGAGTCGACAGATAGCAATTGTTTTGCATTTTGCATTCTTTGGTATTAATCATCAAGCCGTTTGTTAGACTCTAAGCAAGTATTCGATTCAAGTAATCATCATTACCACAGCACACATAATCCTCAATTAAGCAAAAAATTTGGTCATCATCTGTAACAGACGGAAAGCCATTTATATAAATATAGAAGAGAAGAGGGCCCAAAATTGAGCCTTGAGGAACACCGCTGAAAATTAGATTTATGGCAATTGATGAGAATTTATATATATGTACCAGAAAGCTTAGTTAATACTTAGTCTAGAGTGATTAATAGTGTCAAAGGTTTTAATAGAAATTATTATAAGAGTATGCTTCCATTGTTCGGAAAATTGAGAGATTGTGATACTGTGACTAACCAGATGTGTCAGAACGTTAATGATACATCAGGAATATCGATGGTAAATGATCGGGATCAATTACGTCTAATTTTTTGGAATGCATGACCAGATGAACTTCATCTTCGTTAATACAAAAAAAAAAAAAAATCCTTTGTATGAATAATTTTTAAAATTTAATGTGTTTGACATTTCATTTGGTAGATGTGGTTTGTTGCTAAGAATTTATTAAGCACAACTGGGTCAATAATTATGTGGGATGTGTCTGATTCAAAGGGTGTTTTTTTAGAAGTTTGTTTTTCGGATTGGCAACACTGTTTCTTTGACAGCTGATAGGTGATTTATGATCAGTATGTTTGCCATATCACAATAAATAGACTTACGCTTGAACAAAACTTGCAAACTATGCAAATTTAATTTGACAAATCGTTGTTACTTTCAAAACAAAATTTTGTTGAATAACCAAAATTGACAAATTTGCAGTGCAGAAAATCCAAAAGGATTTGTTGAGACTTTGTTGCATCCACTAATAGGTAGTTATGTTATAGTTCTACTTAAAACAACCACTTTGAACAACTGCTTTTTGATTGAGAAGCACTGAATATTCACCAAGAATATAAATGAAAAATGTTTCTTACCAGTTTAAATGGAGGCTTTTGAAAAAGAAGTAATGGACATCATAAGGGCGCGCCTGCCTGACCATTTAAGGGTAAAATATACAGTTATATATTTTAAAATTACATTTCTAATAACATCTATTATATTTTAGAATTTACCCACAATGGTTTTATGGGGGACCCGCTCAAACCCGCCAGCGCATCCCAACACCATGACTCCTCTATATAACAGACATGTACAAGGAAGAAGGGTTGTGGTATCCTATTCACCAATAGGAGAGCAACTTCCCAATTGTACAGTAATATGGGTGGTTTGCGACACCTAATGATAAACATATGTAATTGGGCTTATACACACTTGCTTATAACTTTAACTAAATGGAAAATATAAAATTAATGGAAATAAAACCGAAGTTGTATTTTTTACCACCAGAAAAAGTCCCTGTTATTTACTCAGGCTAAATATCAAGGAATAATCCTGGACAAGAAACTGACTTTTGCTAAACAAATAACGCTAACTGTATATAAAATTTGCGTATTGATTAAATCTTTGTACTACTCATTTATTAATAAGCGATTCTTCCCATAGATACCACATAAGTACATACAAATGTGAATTTTAAAAAAGAATTAGGGAAGCTTTTAGGTTCTCGGGACTTCTGAATTATTATGAAAAACACTGACTTCTGACATTTTGTTTTGGGGGGGATCCTGTGCTTGTATGCTTGTATCGTATCTATATTGAATGTTTCAATTTAAATTTTCAAACGACACCAGATTGACAATTGTAGAAACCTGAACTTTTTTTAGGATGTTAGGTTCGTCATATCGAATATTTTAATTATAATAGCCGTTTCGAAATCAGAGTCCCTTTAAATCGCTATACAGGGTGTATCAGTGAACTCTTGCCAAAATGATAGGGATGCTAGATCTCACCTAGCCAAACAAAATATCGTATGGCAGAGGGAAGGAGGGAATCTCAACGGTTTTAGAGATACAGGGTGATTCATAAATTCGAAATTTTCATAGTATTCATATTGTTATTATAGTTTTATCTTTTGATCTTATTAGCATAGCGACATCTATCTCACGCCAAATAACTACTATCTTAATGTGCTTTCCACAAATCTCAACAGTGTTTATCTATCTCTACTACTGCAAGTACAGTCACTGAAAAAAATCTTCTCCAATTTCCTGACATTGACGATTTCCACAAATTTTCTCCGAAATTAATATAATTATAATAGTACACAAATTTTATTTGTTTTTAAATTTATTTATTTATTTAAAAATTAAAAAAGATTTCCTACAAATTTTAATTTTAAATGCAACTAAAAAAGATAAAGCGTCTCAAAAATTGTTGGATAATTTTCGCATTTTCCGGCTTATATTTTGTTTGTTATTAATTTTACGCGAAAAACTTATTAATAAAAGTGTTGGACTATTTGATTCGCTACAAAAAATCTCCAATGAATATTGTTCGACGACTAACGGTTACCAAGTTATCGCTAAAACACGGTTCGCATTCTTAATTTAAAAATGGCGGACTGGGAAGGTTCTTTTTACTCAGGCCCCAATTTTTGGGAACGGGGTTCGAAACATTTTGCTGTGCTAATTAACGGAAAAATAATGAAAAAATTCTATCTCGACCCGTTTTCGAGATATAGGTCAATTCGCGAGCCACCTAACGTTCGTAGCTTTTGGGAAAATTCTATAATATTATATATTATAATTTCCCTTTTATAAACTGCCGGTGGAGTTAATTTTCCTTTTGCAAACTACCGGTGGAGTTAATTAGCACAGCAAAATGTTTCGAACCCCGTTCCCAAAAATTGGGGCCTGAGTAACAAGAATTGTGCCGGCGGACTAATGGAGAGGATACAATTCTGAAAATTGAGTTTTAAACTCATCACCGACTCCCAAGCACATAAAAAGAATTTCTACTACCCACAGTATTCAACACCCACATTTTGACTGGACTATAGCTTTAGTCTGAGATATTCGGCTAAAAAAAATTGATTGATAAGACCGCTCGCTTAGCCGCCTGAGTGCACATTATGCACATTCAAGTTTCTGCTCGCTTGGATAATAAAATGAATAAATTTTAAAGTGTGAACGATAAATAATACGTGGGCGTGTGTGTAAGTAATTACGCAATAAAAATTACTAATATCCACAATATCCTTTTAACGTTACTAATTAATTATAAGCAATAATTATTCTCGATTATCTGCAAGGTCATCTAGGGTCAAACTAAATTTCCACGGTTAGCAAAATTTTATAAGAACTAAAATTATAAAAACAATTAAAAACTGCATAGGCTAAAAACAGCTTAATATTATATTTCCCCTTCACTATAATTACCAACACCAAAAATATTTGCCGACATGCCATACTAACAATTAAATTAAGACAATCACTCAATAAGGTTATATAACACACCTTTCCCCCTAGCCTCAGCGACTGCAGCAGCAGCCCGCCACACCCAAGAGGAGACACCGGCAAAACCTAAAGAGGCATCCAGATCGAACGGCCAAGAAGTTGCTCACCTAAAAACCGAACTGGCGGAAGCATATGACATAATTGATGGACTTGAATTTGAACTGGAAAGTGTAAGTAGCCAACGGCTGCGCGGCAAGCGGCGAGCAGCATGACTGGAATCACCTCCAGCCGTCGCCAAAACGCACACACTATGCAAGTCTTAAAACATTCCTTTCCCAAAACAGATCACTTTTCTTGAATGTGAAAATGAGCGGCTAAGAAAAGAGCTGGAGAGCTTTAAATTTGATCGTGGACACCTGCAAGACGCTATCTCAATTTCGGGTCGATCACTGTCTTCGGATGATGCACGATCGTCGTTTGGTATGAATGAATATGAAAGCATCGACTACAGCAACATGCGCATCCAGCGACAAGATAGTCAAGTTGCTCAAGAAGACACAGAGGTAAAGTTCACGTTGATCGTGTGCCGCATGGCTGGTCAAACTTCCCATAGCTGATCACGATGGCGATGATCTTGAAATATTATGCTTAAAGAAAACTACCGCTCAAAAGTGTGGTGATGCTTCTTCAATAAGTTCAAGTTCAAAGCCAATTGCTTTTGGCTTGGGACTGGAACTGTTAAAGATTCGCGAATTCGAAGTGTAGTCTCGATCGAGTGAGTAGAGAGGATCTTGCCGTGATCATTTCTATAAGAACAGGTTGTGAAATAAAAATGATGGTGTGCATTTTTCAAACTTAGTGATAGTGTAATAGTATAAGAATGTAATTTTTACCGAAAATTTTGTCTTTCTATTTCAGATAGGAGTTGAGTTGAGATCTGTTGCGGAAAAGAAAAAACTTCTACAGACTCGACTGGCATCTGTTTATGGGAAGAAAATTGACCCCATCAAATTTGAGAAGAAATAGCTGTTGTGCAGTAAAGTTATTGAAATTGTTAAAGTCAACTACGTGACTTCCGATTTCGATGACATTGGCATATGTCATTTTATTGCAGTCAATAGACATTCTTCCTTGCCAACTAAACAAAAAACTAATAGTAAACATTTTTTCTTCTGAAACCGTCGTCCACGGCACATACACATACAAAATTACATGTATAGTTTTTCCTGTAGGTTTTCGTGGCATATGCCCAAAGGCAAAGTTTCTCAAAATGACCTCCTTTATGATATATTTCAATTTCACCGAAATTGGAAGAGACATAGTTAATCTTAACAATATCCGAAAAATTATGACAATTATGACTATTCATTGAGAGCACTCTGTAGACATTGTTCGAATAAATCGAATTAAAATATAAAATAAATCGAATGGCTGCTTTGTAAAATAAAATTCCAAAGAAGAGAGAAACACAAAATAGGTTTTTCAACAATCGACGACTAAAATCACCAATACATACGAACGGTTCAAACTATATTTATGTACCTATACCTACACTAGTGGCAAAAAAAAAAAAAAAAAAACACAACCAATGGGAAATCATCCTAATTGTCCACTTTAGTAATAAAAATAACGTAAATAATTCATTGATATTATTTTATTGTCCTTTTATAGCATTGACAATGACCTGAAGCCTTACCAGGCCAAAATTGGTAACTACAGGTAAACATCCGCCTCCATACGTTTTCTATCGGATTTTGGTCGCAGATCAGTGCAGGCTAATCTAATACTCTAATCCCATTATCTTCTAGGAATTAAAAACTAAAACAAAACATTATAAAAGGAAGTAGGTATACAATGTTTTTGGAAGCCCAAATGTATTTTTGTTCGAATCACTGATACCAATATATTAAAAAAAAGTTACGTTTACCACTGCAACTTTATGAACAGGATCATTGTGCTGTTGAAAATCAAATTCTTCATTTTCCGAAAACATATCTTGGATAGATGATAGCCTGGAAGCTGACATACTTCCAACTCTCTTTTAAAATCGATCGCTGTTTTGAATCGATCAAACAAAAAGAGGAATCCCCACTGAGAGACATCCAATGCGAACATATAGTGCAGTCAGTCAAAATAGGTATTCAATCTAGACAAAATTCCCACAGAGCTCATTTTGTACAGACCTTAAATACATCACTAACAATGAAATGTCAAAAGAACCCACCGATCCGACTTGTGCTTAAAATTTTATTCAACGTCAAAAGTCAACGACATCGATTTTTCACATATTTATCGTAAACGGTAAGAGTTATCGTAAAAATATTTTGGCTCAGAATCTGGTTGAAAATTGGAATGCGGCATGTATCAGCATAGGTGATTGAGCATCCAGATGCAAAAATCAGATCTAGAAGCTGTTGCCGAGAGTTAAGTACTCCGCTGATCTGATGTAATCCCAAGTCGCACATACTGTCCACCAGTTCCACTTCAGAATCACGCTAGAAAAAAAATAGTAGAAAAGAGAGTAGACGAAAAGGGAAGAGAAGACAAGAAAAGAGAAGAGAATAGAAGCGAAGAGAAGAGAAGAGAAGGGAATAGAAGAGAAGAGAAAAAACGAAGCGAAGACTTGACTATAGATCCAATTTTAAATCGTCTTTTGGCGTATTTTTCTGGTTAGGTTCTTCAAAATATTTTTGTTGGATAATGTCAGCCCCATTTTCGGTTTATTCCGAAGTGAAATAAATTTTATTTTCAAAGAAAACAAGTAACAACACCACGAAACATGTTAGCCATCAATTTTCCAAGAAATGTGCCCATAAAATTGGCAAATCCAGGAAGAGGTAAATATTTCGCCGACAGTCCCAAATACCCATCAACATTGCATTTGATAGTGCTCCACTTAAAGCGTGCTCGCGATCGCGCTCTCGAAATGGCTCGACCAAATAGTGATTAAGTACCTGTACTGCTATGGATCACCAGAGTTCCAAACAACCACATGAAGCGCACCAGGGGGACGCTTTCCTAATTTGTGTTGCGGCAACATTATCTGAGCCACCACCGATGCGGCCGAATCGGCTAAAAAAAACAGGTTTCTTCCTTGTGACAATGTCCAGTTCACATGGACGTTATTAATGTAATTCGTGTGTAATATCCGTAAAGTGCTTTTACTCGTTAGTTTACTCTCGCTTTCGGCCCAAAAGCCGGTCGAAAGTAGGACAGTGGTAGACTGTATGGTGCAAAGGCAAGAAAATAATAAAAAACCAAAAAGAAAAAATAAACTCGTTTAAGGCATGTGCTCCACGGACAGATCTGGTTTTATACCCCGTCCCCCGGCTTAGCACACAAAATCGTACTGCGAAAGTGAGCCCAGGACAGAATCAGAAATCAAAATCGTTTCCAATTCCACTAGCGGCAGAGATAGACGAAGAAAAAGGTTTGAGGCCCATAAAGGCTCCGATTATGGACCACTTTTGGTGTCTCGACAATTTTGTTTATTGACTGCCCGAGTGGGACCCATGTCGATTATTCGAAGGATTATAGCGAACCCGCCCGCCGGTTAGCGGCACGGCGCGGCGTCGTCGGTGGCTGCATCAACTGCTAAAGTGGCCGACTAAATCTTAAATTGGAGGCGATGACTATGAATAATTGGGAGGCGCTTTGGGGACTCGAAATTTGCACCCGCGTGAAGTAATTAGGAAAACAAGCCCTGGGCGGCAATTGGCTTGGACTGATTTCATGTGCGCGATAAGTCGTTGTGCAACGTATTTATTAATTTTTAATGAAATTCTCGGCTAAGGCGGCTTAGCCACTTTTTCAGGCTGCACGCATACTGGAATTTTTCTTTTCAGATCGATTTAAGCAGGGTCTTTGCAAGCAGCAGTACACTGCCTTTTTTTCGCGCCAATCATGCGTGTAGGGGCTTATAGAGCAATTGATTTAGGTCCGTACAGAGGCAGGTGCAATAACTCATGTGCGGAATGGTAATTGTCAGCTAGTAGATCTTGCGTAGATAGCAAAAGAAGGTCGATAAATAGCAGGAAAAAATATCAGTGATAACTGAGGAGAGGAGAAGTGAGAAACCAAGTTTCGATTGGCACCAAATTTAACCGCTGCCTGTGGATATTTATAGAATATTAAAAGAAGAGCCACAAAAATCAAATTGCAAATTTCCGACTACCTCAAAAGTCATTAAATGTCAACATTCCTCCTGGAGCAATCGCAGTAATTAAAAAGAGGCATAATGGATACAAGGCCTACTGACGCACACTTTCAAGATCAACATTAATATTAACAGTTTGTATCACAGATATTGATATTAGACGCAGACAGACACATCGTCAAGTTGAGCGTCATCAAATTAGCAATATTCATATAAATACCAGGGGACCTAAAGTAGACCGCTGCGGAACCCCCATGTTTAGCTAGGGGATACATTATTATTAGCGACTTTACTAGCCAATATCAATTATTCACCTAAGGAAAAAGGTTTCTTAAGAACCTTTATTGCATTTTAGAAACCTGTTCAAAAATTACCCACACAATGGGGTGTGTGAAAAAATTTTCCATCCCTCAATTCTATATATGGAACGGTACTCCAACTTTTTTTGTAGTTTCATTGCAAAACTAAGTGGAAGTTCACACAAGACACCTGTATGTAAAATTTCATCAGAATCGATGGAACGATGGCGGAATTATAGGGTTATGACTTACGGACAGACGGACGGACATGAAGGGTTCCGTTTTTACCATTTGGCTACGGAACCTTAAAAAGGAGAAGAAAACCCTCAATTTTATAGAATTGCCATGAAAATGGGTTCTTTCATGTTCTTGGGTTTGCTAATCTGGAATCTACTATCAAATTTTGGAAATTAAAAATGGCTTCTCCAATATGGCGATCGAAAATCTTCAATTTGATCGGATTTCGTGTAAGTAACTATATGGAGGTTTATGGGGTTGTTGATTTTAAATATGATGAATAAATGAATATTTAGGGTTCTAGTGGGAAAAATTAAAAACGGTCTCCGCGCATGAAACAGTTTCATTGGCGTTGATTAGATTAAAATTTTAAAATAAAATAATAATGTGCATACTGACTTTATGAATCATCCTGTAACTCGAAAAAGGTTGAGATTTCCCTCCCCGTGCCATGCGATTTTTTGTTTGACTAGGTGAGATCTACATCATCTCTATCATTTCTGCATGCGTTATACGATAGACCTTGTGTATCTACTTATATATATAGGCTACCTTTCAATCAAAAGGGTTGCAAAATGGTGGATCCAATATGGTGATCGAAAAGGTTCAACTTCTAGTGATTTCCATAAAAACGAATTCGAATTCGAATCTGCTACCAAAATTTGGAAATTCCAGATGACGGATCCAATATAGCGACGAAAATTTTCAATTTGAACGAATTTCTGTTGAATTGAATATATGGGGGTTTTCAGGGTCGATGATTGTGGTTTTTTGAACACCCACTGTCATATCCCTTTCCCTGTAATAAAACCCCCACAAAATATAGTCTGCTGGTTTATCTTCTTATGTAATCTTATCAGCGATATGCAAGCACCAAAATCACCCACATAGAATGTCCACAAGACTGAAAAAATGAGCAGTTGTGGCGACTGCAATATATCAACTGTTTGTCGCCGTGGCATAAAAAATGAATCAAAGATAAAATCATAATCGGCACTTGTTCACTGTGACAACTATCTTATTGGCACCATTGACAACGCCTCAATGGCAACCAAGCTGAAGCGGAGACCCGAAAGATATCGAAAGGCCGACTATGGCCTCCTTCGCACAAAAATGCAAGTACACCGCGCTGCTGGCACCAGTTGCATGTGGTGTCCGACTATGGCCATAATGACCACATAACCTTGATGCAGAGCTTTATTTTCGGTCACTTAGAACTTTGTCCTAAATCGTATCCAATCAATTAGATAATGGGTGCGGCGACACTTGAAGTTGAAGCACACACGGTCTATGCAGTCCAATGCACTCTCATGTCGGGGACTCGGATTTTCCAATCGACCATTTCGCATTGATCACCGTCAGGGCAATCAATCACACAAATGGTCCGGGCAAACATTTTCCCAGCTAATCAGCGCAATTAAGTTGCTTAAATTGCTGAAATCAGACCCGATTAGGTGCCTCCGGTTGCCTGGCTGGGTTCCGGTCATTTTCTCTCTTTCATGAACATTTGCCTCGAAATATCTTTTGTTTTCCAACACGAACTCCGGACTCTGTAGTGTGGCCAGCTGCTTGGTGTAACGCGTGCCTTTAACCTTCCGAGGCAGCGATTTTCATCAATTGTCCGGACAAAGAAGTTGCACCGTCACAATCAATTAATCACCACAGTCTCAGTGGGTCGATTCGAGCCTATTCGAGTACTCGGGCTCCGGTACACAGACAGCGAACTTACTGAATCTGCCCGCAAGGTCAGCCGCCAATCATCCGGCTGTACCGGAGATTTGACCAAAGAAAACCTCAATGCAACGTGCCAATAAACATGTTGCGGAGGTGATGGATCAGCCCCAGCTTACCGCTCGATGTTTAGGGAAGTTGCCGGGATTAGGCGTGAAATTACTTTTGAATTAATCCCACCTGTGGTTGTGATGCATATGACTGCATTGTTTCGTCATACAGTTTTCAAAAAATCTACAGGTTAATTGAAAGAGCATGTCCAGCTTAGCTAAATAGGTCAACAAGTAAATTTCTGATGGATTTCAATTTTGAGTACCTGAAGTTATTTTTTGTTGGGAGGGGGGGCTCGTAAATGACTGTTTTTTTCTATGCGCCCTATGACAATGGAGAAAGGTTTTTCAAGAGTAAGAACTTGAAGAAGAGTAAGAATGTTAAGGGAACAGTTGCGCACATGGAGGGGGTTAAGGTGACACATCCCCACACGAGTCTTTTACTATTAAATGTAAATATATGCATACATCTCATTTGTCTCCGAATTATTCACTTGCTTTGCTGTGTAGCTTTTGCTACACATGGAATAATCCCTTTTTTCCTGAAAGATTAACCTTTGTTTGCCACAGGGTTGCCATATGGCTCCAAGCCTTTTTCTACTTAAATTTAAGTATCTAAACGTAAGGGCAGAGGGTCTATAGCAACATATGTCGATAGTTCAAGAGTACCACTACCCTTCTGGCCAGTGACATTAAGCTGGGTTGGTTAATCTGTTTGTAGCAGTCGTTCAAAGTCGCTGGGGGTCCATGAGGAAGGACCCCCTGCGGTAAGTACGTTTGAAATTGATTTTTCGGAGTTTAATTTTTTTTCATGATATTTAACATCATAACAACAATAATTTACGATCCCGTTGTATATATGATGAGCTATTTTGTTTCCCAATCTTTGACTTGCTTCAAAAACTGCTTCTATCTCTTTCTCCCTAAGTGACATCTCTGCTTTAATCTGTTCCTTTCTGTGTCTGTATTCCTCTCTCTCTCTTTTTGCATCTGACACGAAATTTGCATGCTCCCAAATACATACTAACTTCAAACATCTCCCCCCTTCATACCTGGATTTTATCTGCGACGCATTGTACTTCTCTCTCTTTCTCTCTTGCTACTTAGATAAATCGGATTTGCTGCGGAGTTACTGCGGGGCTGCTACCTGAACCCGTGTGGTGCAAATACGAATTTTTTTAATCAATTTCAATGTACTGTGACAAAAACATATAGTTCACTTTTTCACTGTAATCCTTCCTTCAGTTACTAGAATAATTAGTTTTCATCAGTAGAAGACTCAGCAAACAGTTTAAACATAAGATAGTCATGAAAATTTTTTTTAGTATACTTAGATTTAATTTTTGACTGTACAGCCTACATGATCTCTTAAAGTAAGCTCTTAATAAGTTCTAAAAATATTGGCAAGTAAAATTATTCGACAGGTTTTTTTCACAACAAATTTTCGTCGCAGGGGTGCACACGGACCCCGTATGGCAAGTACATGATTCTATAGAGGTGTGTGGCAAGTAAGGATTAAACTACTAAAAATATTATGTTATATTATGAAAAGACAAAACAAGTCGTTCGTTACATTACGACCCACTCTCTCAGCAAAAGCAGTTTTCCTTGAGGATTAGAACCCGTCATCGCGAGCGTGGCAACCAAGGCCGATTTCACTTTAAATTTTACTTGCATGGCGGGCATTTTGAAATTCGCCTTCTTGGTTTTTCATTATGTTGTTATAGCGGCAATAAAAATACACACTTCATGAAAATTTCAACTCAGTGCATATTACGGTTCATAAGATACAGCCCACTGACAGACAGACGGACGGACGGACCGTCAGCGGTGGCTTAGTAATAGGGTCCCGTAGGGCACTCTTCGGGTACGGAACCCTAAAAATTATGAAAACAACTTTTTAAGAACAATGTTTATTTTCTCACACCCAAGAGCACTATAAAGCAGAAAATAATATTTGCCAATAATTGTGAGCTGATCAGAAAAATATTTTTTTTTTAAAAACCCGCCATTCTGGTAATTTTAATTATAAAATAAAAACACAGACAAAAACTTGGGACCAAGTAGAAAACCTCCTTAAACTCCCCTAAAAATGCATTTAAAATGAGGTCACGCTTGCGCAAAAAATCCTAAAATGCTCTCTCTACGTCACTGGAAGGGCACATAACTAGAGAAATATAGGGTGAGATATCTAACAATTTTTAGAGGTCGTGGTTCGTTTATATTTTTCGATTTTTATTTTTTTTCCTTTTTTTTTTCGATTGAAAATAAAGTTTCTTTTTTATTTATTTTATCTTTTCATAATTTTTTTTTATCTTGGTTTGTTTTAT
Source organism: Neoitamus cyanurus (assembly GCA_947538895.1). Classification (NCBI taxonomy): domain Eukaryota; kingdom Metazoa; phylum Arthropoda; class Insecta; order Diptera; family Asilidae; genus Neoitamus; species Neoitamus cyanurus. Next base: position 10,910,964 of record OX384544.1, on the reverse strand, counting down.
CCTCTTTTCTCAGCAAATATAATTGCGAAATGTCTGCTACTATCGTACTTTATAACCTCAAACAGTTACAGCGGTTTACACGATAGTCGCATTTGTCGCAATTACTGCGGATATGCGTTCCTCCACACATGGCGAGAGGAATCTGATCAGATTTATCCAGAGTGCGACCGACCGGCTCCTTATGTAGCTGAACAGCGCGGGACCGGTTGCTGGCAGAGAAAATTTAAACTTCAAAGTGCAAAATAGTTAACATTTGCTGGAGACTGATAATTTGTGAGTGATCCTGTGATTATCCATGCGCGATCAGATGAATCTGAATTACTCTCCCCAGGGGTGCCCCCCCTCGCGTGCCCCTCTGAAGCGCTAAAATCGCACTATCTCAACGCGTCGACAAATCGTTAAGTGACGGCTACTCTAGCTGCAGTTGCATAACGTCTTGAGCGCGTGTGCACCTTGGTATAGAAGACATGATTATCGCTGCTGTTGGCTCGCTGGTAGTGCACCGCCGCCGTGCCGTGGCCCAAGGGAAAAAATCCCCCCAATGGTGCCCGCCTTTTTTCGGATATTTTCCTCGAGGATTTTCTCGTTTAATTGGACTTGAATGAAATCTGACTTTAGTCGCATTGAGGCGCGCTAGTGATTATGCTCTAAGTGAGACATTTCTTGCGAAAATGGTACTAGGCGCATAACTCCGGTGCCATACATGGGCTAAACTATGATAAACGTTACGGCCGCAGCATTGTGACAATTTACTTGATGGATGGCGGAGAATTAGATCATATTTTTTAACGGCCAGACCCACTGAGGAATGCCTGAACAAGCATTTCTTTTATCAGTCATTTTTTTTCTGTTTTTTTTTGTTATTTGGTTTTCAGGTGGAACCTTTTGCCGTTTAAGGCTTTAGAAAATTGGTTCTCTACTCCAAGTTTCCGTGGCTTATTGGAAACAATTTAAAATTATAGACGAAGTTCGATATTTCATTTGAAGTTGATTTTCTTACATCTGAGGGACATTTTATGGCTGGAACAGGTTGTAGTCCAGTCAAATAGTACATTGAGGTTTACGAAATTTTTTAAAATTTATTACTACTACTTAGCCTACATTAGTAACATAAAATCCTCTTTGTTTGATGAAAGAGACGGGCGGCAATCTTCACTTTTACAGGGTTCAGAATCGATCCTTGAGACACGCCACAGTAAAGAAGAACAGGTGATGGGAAAACATAAAATGATGTTTAATCTTTTGCAGCAGAACGTCATGATTCACAAGATCAATTTATCAATTGCTTCACGAACATCATCAGAAATTTTAAACAAGGCGGTAGTACAACTATGTAAAAAAGAACACACGTTCTGAGACATGGTTTCATCACTTAATACACTTAATACTCTGGCTATCGGAAACAGGGGAGCAACTCATGCTGGAAAAATAATTATTCACATCTGTTGAATTGAGATCACAAAAGCTGTCTTCAACAGCACTTACATCCATTGATCGTAAATTCTGCCAAATAATTTTGGGCGAGGCATTAGTAATAAATTTAGAGTAACAGTAGGTCTTCTTAGCCCGACGACTAGCTATAGAATTGGCAGATTCCTCATACAACCCAAATGTTAAGGGTTTGTTACGCCTCCTCCTATATTTATACAGGGTGTTTCAGTTAACGTAATAGATCTTACCTAGGCAAACAAAAAATCTTATGCGAGGGGGAGATATCAACCGCTTTCCAGTTACAGGGTGATACATAAATTTAGGATACATATTATTGTTTTATTTTTATCTTTTGATATACTCAACGCAGCGACAATAGATTTACACCAAACAACTATTATCTTAATGTACTTTCCAAATATGCCACCAATGTTAATCTGCCTGTACCACTGCAAGTACAGTCACTTGCGAAAGTGAAAAAAAGCGCTAAAATTTCATAAAATTCACGTTTCTCTCTATTTTGCACCGAAATTCATGTAATTCATGGATCTCTTTTTAATTTTTATTGAATTACCCATCTTGTTGCTTTTTCAAAGAGGTACAACATGTCCAGGTTATACGTAGAATCCCTTTTGCGGAATTTTTCAAAATATACAAAAAATTCAACTTAGTACGTTACAATCGTTTAATCTGAAAAAGAAAAACTCTTTCCTAAAATAATATAAAATCAAGAAAGGAGGAACTGCTCCATGGGTCGTAAAAGAACTCACTTTTGTTTTCTTTAAGGGGTTATATCCACTTGTAATTTTGATAAAATCGATTTTTTTTTTTTTGCTTATTTTGAATGTACATATAGTTGAGAATATCGTCCGAATATTTCACATTGATCCGGCAAATAGTTTCGGAGAAATTAGCGTATTTGTAAAGACGTCTCCGAGCGTTTGAAAGTAGTTTAAATGGTTCCCAAAACTTTAAACGCGTTTTTCTCGAAACGGTGTTTTCAAAGTCGGTGAGCAAAATTTCTCCAAAACGGCTTGAGCGATCGGCTTGAAATTTTCACACAATATTCTTAGATACTTGTGTCAGGTAATGATCGAAGGAATAAGGTTTCTGACAATAATTTCGATTTTTTAAGCCCCTTTGAACTGTAAATTTTCTTGAAAAAAACGATTTTTTTCTTTGGGAAGCCGCCATTTTGTCAAAAATCAAAATTTTGACTGTTCCTTCGATCATTACCTGTATTCATCTATCCTAAAATTAAATCTTTTGGTTTTTTTTATTTGAAATAATTTGGATCAGAGATATCTTGCTCACCGCCAGACACCTTTTTGTGGAGGTCCTCTAGGAAATCTACTACAGGAACAACGGAACCGAATATTTTTGTAAATACATCGCGAATTCTTAAAATACATTAAATTAGCTATATGTACATTTATTCTATGTATTTATTTAATCAAAAGCCTCTTCACAAAAAATTCACAAAAAAACACGTTTTTTCGGACTTACAAGTGGATATAACCCCTTAAACATACATTTTACATAATTTAATAATCACATTATATGTTACTTCGTCAATGTGAATAGCATTGTAGATATTTTCCAACTGCAAACTATAGAAGTCATTGCACAACTCTGTATAGTCAATTTATTTACATCCATATGTTCTTTGTAATGAAAATGATTATACGTGTTTTAAGGGCTTGTCTATATTTATTAAATTTATTAATATTTTGTATAACTGTAAACTACAAAAAATTTTGGTTATTTTGTTAAATTTATTTCTTGTTACCATTAGTGCTACTGTGTCGCCACTTTAAAATGTAAATTTGATATCATTTTTCTTACTTTGGTTGTACAAAAAAAAAACATGACTTATGTATGTAATTAAATATTTATTTTTCGAAACTTTCCAGTCCTACGTAAGACTATGAATTACGTCTCTATATTCGGTGAGTACAGAATGTGTTAAAACCATTTTGAAATTAGTCTCACTGTGGACTAATTTGCAATTTCTTTTGATACACTGGCCTGCGTTGTGTTCCTGGGATGATAAATATCATGCAATGTTCAACGTTCCTGATCCATCTTTCATACCTCCATACCTACATATCTTTACACTCCACATATATCAACCTACAGGCCTCGGGTCAGTCCTAAGAGCCTTCTGACTTTGCAGGAAATGGATTACCTTCTGTATCTGATATGTACTAGCCTACGTACAATAGTTCGACTAGTTTGACTCAAACCAGGTTGTGACAAGGATGAGACCATAAATTACCACAAAATCGCGATCTCACCTTTCTCAGTCTAATGAGCCTGAACCGACAGGACGGCGTAGGCTGCATGCACGTAGGGTGCACACCTCAGCGGCAATTAGGGAACTCTGACAAAAGTCGCATGTTTATATATTGCGAGGTTGTTATCGCGGACAGCACGAAAGGAATTCGTCCGTTATGCAAAGAGCCCACCAAACCACCCCTGGCCCTCTTGGGTCTGACAAATTCCATCCTACAGAGAGGCCCACGGCGCTAATCCAAACTCCAAACATTCACCAAGACGGACGGGACGGTCGGTCGGGGGGAGCCAAAAATAAAAAAAGAGTAAACAAAAAACCGGCGGAGGTGCCTCAGACTGATATAAATCCGATTAAGTAATTTATTGACCGCGGGTTACAGTCAAGTTGAGACCCTCCGGTGTCCGAAACGGCCACCACATGTAGAACACCTATGCGGTTCAAACTGGACGGCTCCCCGATGGTGGTGGCTCCTGCCCACTTTGTCCGGCCGTGTGTCTGGACGCCCGGCTAGTTGGTTGGCACGGTGTCATGCACCTTTCCACCTATGCGATATTTAGTGTCGCACAGGTAACTGGATCAGTTTTGGTTACGTCAGGAGATAGCCGTAGGCCAATGGGCGTTACCCATAATATTCCGTACTAGGTCTCCTTGTTGGCCAGTGCATGGCCAAAGACTGGTGCGCCGGCCAATTGTTGCAGGCGGCCCCGCACCATGCGGCAAAGAGAAAAATCTTAAAAATATTTCTTTTTTTTTTCTTTCCTTATTTTCGCGACTGTGCGCGCGCTTGTTGGCTGGCCTTTGTGAATGCGCGAGGGGTCTCTTCTATTCCATTTCGGGCAGACTTTCCACTTCATTTTCATTTTCCTTCGCGCTTTTCCTTTTTATTTTCAATTATTTCTCCTATCCGAGCGATTTTCTGGCCATAATGCACACACACAGGCGCGGACAATCGGTTTGTTTTTCTGCCCAAGTCGATTTAACGCAAAATATTTCGTATATAAGCGGCCGGCATAAAACAGTAGATCCGTAGTTCACCTTAAGAGTTTTCAGAATAAACATACATACACCCCGGAAAATAAATCGAGTGAAAATGGTGTCTCAAGTAAGGAAGCCCCCGACCGCATTGAGGATATCTTTAACGAAATTTCATAATTTCAGCTGATCGGAGTTTTAGTTCTTGTGGGAGTCGCTTGTGCCATCGAATTACCTGGATATCATGGATATCCTTCCTACGTGAAGGCTGTCGCTCCTGTTGTCAAATACGCTGCTCCTGCTGTCGTCAAGACGATTGAATACGAGGCACCTGCCCATTATGACTTCTCCTACTCAGTGCATGATGGACACACCGGTGACATCAAGAGCCAGTCTGAGTCCAGACAAGGAGATGTCGTCCATGGACAGTACAGTCTGGTCGATGCTGATGGATACCAAAGAATTGTTGACTACACTGCCGACGCCCATAATGGATTTAACGCGGTCGTCCGTCGCGAACCCCTCGCCCAGAAGGTTATCGCTCCAGTTGCAAAGGTTGTCGCCCCAGTGCTGAAGTACGCAGCACCCATCTCCTATGCTGCACCCATCGCTAAGTACGCAGCACCCATCTCATATGCCGCCCCAGTCGCTAAAGTAGCCTACGCAGCCCCACACCACGTCTCATTCGCTGCACCTGCCCATGCATACCACTACTGAAGATAGCGCCTGATCTGTGAATGTTTGTTTAATGATTTTTAATTTAATGTTGTAGATAATTTACGCATCTGTAAATAAAGCGTGCAAGCCCATAGATGGTCGTGTGATTGGTTTCCGCGGACTTCATAAATCCCCGACTTTACTGCCCTCATTCTACATACCCAAACGCGGCGGTGGAGGCGGCGGCGGCTTAGTCAAGCCACTAATCCGCCGCGGCGTGTAAATTAATTTGAGGCCGTTTTAGAGCTCGTTAAGATTACATGAACGGATTGACCGTATGGGGTACTAAACGATTTTCTGGAAAATAACGAGCCAATTTTGATTTGTGTCATCGGCATGTGTGCACTGATCACAGGTAGATTAAGCATGCTAAAATATCTGCCTGCAGAGTGCAGTGCACGGGGCTAGTATGTAGATAGCACGTTGTATGGTGCTCGACTGACACGTATAAAATTGAAGATTCGCCATAAGGAAGACGTTTGGAGTGAAATTAGTTTATCGCATGTTCGGTAGAAATGCGGTACTCGAAATGAGTGTAGAGAAAATTGAATTGAGTAATAAACTGTTAGAAGAAATTGCTTGCGAGGAGGTGCAGTATTACATAAAATGTGTGAAAGAGAATCATCTCTATTACTTCCCTATTATAAATATGTCTAGAGATAATAATTAGGTTGAAAGGTTGACTTTAACCAAAACAAATAGTGCAATCTCTACTTTTCCGAATAGTTGTGTTATATTTTACATACACAAAACGTAGGAATGCGTAATACGGTAAATCATTTTATTACACCTTCTGTACCGTTCATTTGCATGATCAGCATAGCAAATCTGCAACAAACAATATGAATTTTTAATTGTTTTTATAATTCACTTCAAACTGGCGTACCACAAGGGTGTATTATTAGACCACTTTTGCTTCTTTATTATTACTCTAGTTGTTTTCTCATTTACAGGAAGCCCGCATATAACACGGTTAATTGCTTTCACAACATTACCACTTTTAGACTCAGTGTCCATGTTCCAATGGACATGGAAAATATTTCTCTCCAAAATAAATTAATAAATAAAGTTAAAGTGTATTTGTTTTTATAAGACCACTGAGGTTTTTGTCCCAAAGTCCCGTCAACCGTCCCTCCACTCTGCAACCCTAAAAAATGTTTCATCTAGGTCATCAATCAAGGGAACTAAGTAGATAAATTTTTTTGGTGGATGGATTGATGTAGGGCCGTTAGGTAGATTTTTTTTTCTTTCAAATAACCTTCGATTGTGCTTTAAAAAAAACTGCAAAAAGAATACGAATACTATTTTTATTTTGAAAATATAAACTACTTTAAAATAATGATTTACTATTAACTACAACAATCTATTATACTACAGTGTTACTCTTCTAATTTTAACTTTAGCAAAATTGTTAAAATATGTCCCTATGTTTCTCTAGTCTAAAGTGGAAGCCAATATTTGAATATTTAGACAATTTCAAAAATGATAGATGTGTTCATCATTTTTGTAGCATGTGTGATACGACTACAGAGGAGCGCTCTCGAATTGTCACTCGGAAATAACCATGTCAAATGTTGACCTGTTTTTCTAAAGCTGTTCGACGTAAATATTTGAAAAGCACAGAGGTAGAGTGTGATGGTCCAACGGAAATGGGAAAAAAAAATTTTTAGGGGCATCGTGCAGGATGTCTAATAAAAGCTTATTGAAGCGCGAATTCAACATGATGCATTTTTTATTATTTTAAACAAATTTCGGGAACAACCCTTAAAACTTGCTGTCCCCCACCCTTATCAGCAAAAGGTTCGGTAAGAAAATTATGAAAAAAATCATAAACATTGAAAATTAGATGTACGAGTAGATTGAACCGAACTTACGAGGACTGAAAAATTCTAACGCGATCAAAAAATCATATTCCGAGAGGCGATCGCAAAAAGGTGGAGTCCATCGAGAGGAGCGGCGAAATTTTCAGGAAAGGTTCCGTATGCTTGCTAAAACCCAACTGGTATATGTCCCCCCCCCCCCCCTCCCTCCTTTCACTCCCTGCTTTGTCGGCCTCATTTCGGCTGATCAACGACCCCTTTCCAAATTTCTGGCGTTCTGGTGAGAGTGGTAATAACCAACATATTTTTTTCTGAAAGACAAGGACTTCAGCTTTCATTTGAACCAATGCTTCTTTGTATTCGATACGGTTTTTTTAAATATAAAGAATAAACAAAGATTTTTGGCGCAACTACTTTAGTACAGAAAATCTCACGGGCTACAACTTTTGTCGCTCACCTCCCTTAAATTGCTATGACCAATCAAATAAATAAATGTTTAATTATTGTAAAAAAAAAATTAATATATAGCATTCTATAAACATTACTAAAGCTGCCGATCATTAGAAAATGCTCACTCTGGGAATGAAAATAATGTATGTATGTATGTGGTCCAAGTGGGATTCGAACCTGGGACGTGGATTAGGAGCCTCGCACGCTTACCATAAGATCCCTCCCGAAGAACGGAAGAACTTAGGCGAGATAGACGAGGCCCACTCAATTTAATACCGGGCGGAGCACCTGCCTCCGGTGGCAGCCAGCAATTATCTTCGCCAGCTGCGAGGGAATTGGAAAAGCTGCGAAGGGAATTGATGGTAAGTTTGGAAAACTAACCGCATATAATAAATTTTCAAGGGCCCTTCGACGATGCGAGGATGGTCGGCCCTCCCATCATCAATCATTGGGATGCGATGCAAATTGAGAGCGGTTTTCCGCTCAAGTTAATCCCTCCACCGGATTTGTGCGACTTTATTCCTGCGAAGGTCACGGGATCATTTGCAATTCATCCTTTTCCGCTGGTTGACAGATAGCGGCTTGTGCAGGGAAAGAGGTCAAGGGGTTGTGGTTAACTAATCAAAGTAGCTTGGAATTGTTAGGACTTCTGCAAAGCGTAATCTATTTCAAGTGGGTGGATTTTAATTTTATTTTGACCCATTTTCAAGCTTAGCCTACATAGACATATTGGCGCCCTGGAAGAGGGGGTGTACATGCACCTCCTCCAAAAGGAACGATTGGGTACCAGTTTCCACAATTTTTTTTTCATAAAACCTTTTTTCCTAAAATCAAGTTTTCCCAGAAATCCATTTTCCTAAAACCATGATTCCGAATGCCCATATTGATATTGCCGATTTGTATAAAATTTCGTTCTTGGAACAAGTTCGCAATTCTCCTTTTGTTAAAGGAAAATCATCTGTCAGAAGATATTTTTAAAGAAAGGTAAATTTTTATTTATTATTTTTATTTCAGTACTCTGAATTCTATTTAGGAGTCATGGTTGTTGGGAAAAAAGAATTTTATTATAAAAGGTTTTGGGAAAAATGGATTTTATGAAAAAGTGCTTTGGGAAAAAAAAATTGTGAAAACTGGTCCCGAATGGTACCTATAGATAGTGAAACATTATTATTATATGCTAAACGGGATATAAGTACTGGGAAAAATAAAAAATATTTCAAATGCCATAAGTGGCTAATAGTCTAGTGGCAGCGTGTCGATTTTCAAATCGGAACAGTGCCGATTTGCGTTTTATTATATAGCAAACTTTCGAAAACATAAATCACAATAAATCTTTTCTCTCCGCTACCAAAAGGACCGCCTTCACCTACATTCCCATCTAATAAAAAAAAATCGCCAAAAATTGCACAATATCACACTACGGCTGCAACGCAGAATGACACAGCAAAATCCAGAGCAGTTACTCCAATATCACTCTCCTAACCGTATGCATTTTATTTTCAAAATTCTAATTAGCGCGTTAACATGCATTTCTCAAGTCGACCGCGCCACACCATGAGCACGAAGATTACGATCGGACACTGTCAATCCTTGCATATACCCGTAAACCTCAAAACCTCTAATCATCGTCTCAGATCGCCCCGCAGGTAGCAAAGGTAAGCAGTTTTTTTTTTGCACATTATTACTTACTTCTGCCGTTCGACGTCTTTTTTTCTTATAATGACTTTAATTTATTTGTCAATGTCTGCTGGGAGCGGGTGCCGGCTTTTTGATGTAATGTGCCTCATCATTGCCGTGAAATTATGTAGAGTGACATAATTTTTGTGAAAGGAATGTAGAGCAAACGTTTCTTGGTTTTTTTTTATTTTTGTTATGCAAAGGATGCGTTTTGAAAGTTAGTGACCTTGAGTTTTTGATGCGTGCTGATGAATAAGTCCTCGTTGGAATTTTTTCGTGTCTCAAGTTTTTAAAGAGGAGCCCAAGAGCTTATAAGGAAAAATTAGAACTACGAAAAACTTGATAATTTTAAGAATCTCAGAACCTTTACACAGTCGAAAAGGGGGACAAAGTCTTAAATACAATACTGATAATGATTTTTAACGTTGTCGATTATATGTACCTACTGTTCCTATCAGGAATCGATTTTCGATATTTTCCTCTTCATTCTTGTTGAGCGTGTGTCTTTCGAAAATAAGTTCACGTAGACGTAATTTCAAAGCTTGTACGTTTACGCAGGACTGGCATCCTTACAAAAATCGAAAATAAGTCCTTTTCTTTCATTTGTATCATAGATAGATATGTAACAAAAATTGTGAAATTTATATGCACATTTAACCAGCTTAGCTAAAAAAATTTAGTAAACCTACTCGTGGATTACGTCCATCAAACAAAAACAGACTTTCATATCTCTTCCAATTTCAGTTGAGCAATACCAGACATTCCATCAACCATCGCGAGTAATGTAATTGCATCACATTACCCACCCAACAAAAATGTTTGTGACTTGGCTCTTTGAACTTGAGGTGTCAATGGCACTGGCCACTGGCTACTTTTTTGCCAACATAAATTTCCGTTCATTTTGGTCATTATAAAAGCCCCCACAGCATGTCTGATAATTGCAGTCTAATTAACAGCAAAATCCGAGCAACAACCAGAAGGACACAAGTATGGCACTTAAGGTAACCCTCAAGTGATTTCAAATTTATTTCCCAATTAACCCGTGAAATTCTCTGCACAGTTCGCTGTAATCCTCACCTTCGCCACCACAATGGCTACGTCCAACCCCATAGGGTACGAGTACGCCCCAACAATTGTGAAGTCATATGCACCTACTTTTGTGAAGGCTGCTCCCGTTTACAAACAGCTGGAGTACGAAACACCCGCACAGTATGACTTCAGCTACGGAGTTCATGACGCCCACACAGGGGATATTAAGAGCCAGCACGAGAGCCGCAAAGGAGATGTTGTCCACGGTCGGTATGAGCTGATTGAACCTGATGGCCACAAGCGCGTTGTCGAGTACACAGCCGATGACCATAACGGCTTCAACGCCGTGGTCAGCCGCGAAGGTACCAACATCGTAGTACCTCAGCCTCTGCCTCAGGTGCACAAATTTATTGCCCCAGTTGCGAAGGTCGCTTATGCGGCTCCCGTGGCCTATTCTGCCGCTCCAGTGGCCAAAATCGCGTACACAGCAGCTCCAGTTGCTAACATTGCATACGCTGCCCCAGTTGCTCCAGTGCTGAAGTATGCAGCTCCTGTGATTAAGTATTCATCGGGACATGAAAGCAGTCATGTTACGTTCACTGGTCCAAATGCACATTACCACTACTGAGAAGGGTGAGTCGCTTTGGTCACGTAAAAATGCTTTAATAAATGGATTTTTTTGAAACACCGTTTCTTTGTTTTTTTTATATTCTTCGTGAATACAAATTTTATTTGTCCTAAAGTGCATGAGGACCTCATTTGCGCTGCCGTCAATGTTCTACTATTCTCGTAGTTAGCAATTTTCCTGTGGAGCTAATATTTATGAATATATCCCAAAATACTATAAATACCAAATAAAAGCTTACTTATTCCTCTATCTAAATTTCGACGGGTACTTGGTCGGGCTGGACCAATTACGAGGCAGCCTCAATTTTATGATTTAACTGCTAAGTGCTTATTTTACTTATTTTAAAGTTTCATTCCACACCATTACAGCTATTGCTATTGTCCAAGAGGCGACTGTAAAAAGTGGAGTCCGCAACGAAATTTTCAGGAAAGGTTTCTTATGCTATGAAAAACCTAACTGACATGGGCTGTCTCTCCTCCCCCTATTCAGTCCCACCCCCTTCCCCCATTTCCGGCGTTCTGAGGGACTTGATTACAGAAAACTTATTTTTTTCTTGACACTTCAACTTTCATTTGCAACAAGTGTCTTGTTTCTACTCCAAACGTTTTCACTTATGAAGTAAAAAATGTCGTTATATTTCGACAAATAATTTTTCCGTGTACGTTTGTGAGGTACAATAAATTATTGAGAAAAATAAATATGACATTTTTGTTGTTTTTTGTTATCTTTCATAACTCCCTTTGATATGGGTATTAAATGAGAGGGTTTGACATGTAGAATATGATAAACTATGTAACGTCATTCTAAATCCATATGGCGGGCTACCAAAGAGTACGAATCACCTCTTTCTTCACAACTCCTTTGACAAGGATATCAAATGAAAGAGTTTGACGAGCAGAATACGATAACCTATGTAACGTCATTAGCATAGGATAACTAATACAATTTCTGGACGTAGTGTAATAATAGCATTTTTTGCCTGAGATATATCCTTAATGAACAGCCAAGCTATTCTGTCCTATAACTTGAGATGTGTTCAAACCTACGAAGACCGAAAACAAAACGAGTGCAACCATTAAAAGCTACTTCCAGCTTACGGCTTACAAACGCTATCCAGTTTAGGAAATATAGCAACATCATAAAGGAAGTATGGAATAATTAGTGTCTTTACAAGTTTCATACGGAGCGCAGTAGGTAAAATACTAGAGCCCTAACCTTTGCAGACCTGCAAACACTTTGCGGAGAATTGCACTTATATTATGACAGTATTTCATGGATTTACTCAGTATACGACTCCCAGGCTTGTAACTTTATCATTCAGAAACATTTCTGGGATATTGTAAAGGTCAAACGTGGAGTTAAAGAAAAAGCCATAACCTGTGACTTCCCGGAATCAAGTATTAGCCTACGTATATTAAGCAGAGTCCATTAGTTAATTTTTTTATATTCTCGTCTATTCCAGGCTGCCACTAATGAAAAGACTGAATAATAACGGACCAAGAACAGAACCTTACGGAACGCCACTCGGTACACTTAGAGGGCCAGACTACACATTATTCACTCGCACTTGCTGAAAGCGATGTGGAAAGGCAATAATGATCAACGTTGTCAAATACCTTGGAAAAATCTAATAAAACATTTACTTACACTATTTACCCATCCTTACGCAGGAAAATTACTTCTGCAACTGGGTCAAATTTCAAGTGTGACATACAGACAGACCTTGTATTTTGTTTACGTACATCGGCTCCTAGTATAGGAAGATGGAGAAGAGAGAATTCCTTTTTTCTTTTAAACTGTTTATTAACATATGCATAGAAACTAAATAAATGCTAAAACGAAAGTGTTACAGATATACAACAAAGAGGACAAGAGAAACGCCATTTCTAATAGTTATGCCCATGCTGCTCCACGATGGGAGTGGCTATTTTGAGTGAAGGAGCCGCGATTAGCCTTGGAAGAGGGCTAATCACCTTCTGCACCTCATGCACGGGCTGAGGGATTCGAATATCGGTAGGCTCCCGATGCACCACAGCATTGAATCCGCTGTGCTCATCAACTGAATATTCCACAATTCGCCTATGTCCATCAGAATCGATCAGCTCATACCGTCCATGGACCACATCACCTTTGCGACTCTCCTGCTGGCTTTTGATATCACCCGTGTGCTCGTCATGGACCGAATAGCTGAACTCATATTCCGCTGGAGCATCTTGGTGGTAGTCAACTTGCTTATATCCTTTGGACCCATCTGAGTATTCCACGGGGATGGCTACAGCAATTCCCACAAAAGCTAAGAGTAGTGCGATTACCTATTTTGAAAACAAAAATCAATAATTCCGAAAAATCTCCAAAATGTTCGCACTCACTTTAAAACTCATCTTTACCAAATAGTCCGAAACCGAAACCTTTGTATGTCGCAAGAGGTGAAATTGTACTGTACCCCAGTGGAGAGCTTGTCCGGTCCTTTTATAGCGAGTGAAAGAAATTTTTCGATAATCGCACACTTAACTCGATCCTTACTTTGTTTCCCTTGCAACCCCGGCATAATGCACCTGTAATCGATTCGCACTGTATATGCATAAGCGACGCACATATTACGGGTACATGTCGTCGTTGATTATTCAAGCGAAAAATTACCTGAGATAATTTCACCTGTTGTGCCGTCACGCCCTTTTACTCCAGGCCTGTGATGCACGAATTATTAAATTTTTCGAATCGATTGTCGTACGCAGCAGCATACGAGTACAGTGCACCTGTAGGTTATGTGTGCACTCACCGGCCGGGCAGGTTGTGACAATCTTTTAAAATTTTATTTTTCTTCTTTACCTGGTGGATTTTAATTTTTGAAATTTGCTGGAAATTATATTAATATGAGTAGATCTTGGGTCTTGGGTTTGGTCTTCGGGAGATTTTTCAGTCGGAAAAGAAAGGTGCAATAATGTGAATAAGTTCTTAGTAATTCGTGTGGGTTTATAAATACATAAGTGCGAACCGGTTTAGAGTTCACTTCTGAGTATTTATAACTTGTTGAATGGTTTTTTTTAAACTGATGACTTTTGGAATGGTCTGTGGTGACAACTTTTCACTTTTTTCATATTTTTCCCAGCAATTGGACAAGATATTTTTTTTTAATTGAAAGAGACAATATGCGCAGATCAATGATTATGTTATAACTGTTATGTTGGCTTTGACGGCAATTTTTAAGGTATCACAACTATAAACACTGGGATCACTGCAATGACCGGTCGTCTACCTTTTTGGTACTGAGAAAATAACATGGAAAATCTTACAAACATGTTAACATTTAAATGTAAGCAAAAATTAATGAAAAATATACTTTTTTTCTACTTTATTTAAAAAGTATTCTGAAGGGAACTCAAGCTACGTAAAATATCTAAACAAATGTTGGAAATATGTGGACTTGGAACAGAGATGTTGTTTTATGTTTCCGGAAAGTATTAGAGGATTCTATATGTTTTTTTTTTGGATATATACAATTTTTTACATACACTACTAATCAACAAAAAGTGAGCTCAGCATAATATTCATAAACTGGTGCAATAAGAGTGATAAAAAGAAATTAGACTTAAAATATTTCAACAAAAGCATACTGTTAAGTACCTATGGTATTTCATAAATGACAGAACATTTACAAAATTCTTTCCACTGTTGTATTTTAAAACTCTCTCTCTAACCTCCTTGGCATGGACAACGCTGAATTTTCAATCAGTGACGATGGAATTTCATTTGAAGCAATTTGTATTACTACCCCATAAATTCTCGACAGGTTTCAAATCCGGGCTTTCAGCTGGCCACTGATCCACTATTTGAATATTCTTCTCTTGGAACCACCTCTTCGTCTTCCGGGCAGTATGGCATGGAGCATTGTCTTGTTGAAAGGTGTATTGATCACTTTCGATTTCACTCAAAGTGGAACTCAAACCTTCTTTTAGGATATTTTTACACCTTGATTGATTTTTATAAGTTTTCCAAAACCTGCTGCCGAAAAACGTCTAATACATGTTTAGAGATGATCAGATGAGAGCAAAACGTGGAGTCATCATATCATAAAATTTTTGGGAAATCCTTGTGTGGATTTTCGTTAGCCCATTCGATCCTTTTTCGTTTATGATTCGTTGTAAGTAAGGGAACTCGCTTGTGTGGTGGTGTGTCTGCTGACTTGAAATCATGAAGCTGTTTGAAAATTCGCGGCAAATTTCACAAATGCTGATCTCCTGTTTTTTTAATATTTCCATCTTTAAGGAGTGGCTATGTTTCTCCGTCAGTTTTCGTGGTCGATACCTGACCCGGCCTTCAGGGGCAATGTGGCGCGTTTCCTGTACGAAGCAATAATCTTGGAAAAACAAACATGAAGAAGAGAGGGTACTTAAAGTCGTTAAAAGTCACACTTTCATTATTCATAATAAATTGTCTTTATTTATTATTACAATAAAAAAATGTACATAGTAATAACACTTACCGTCTCGCGTGTATGTCCGACCTATCACAAGACACTAATTTCATGTTGTATTGGTAGGTACGACCACCATCCATACATTGCCCTTTTATGAAGAACATAATAAAGAATACTTAATTTCTTGCATCACTTCTAATTTCTTTAATTTAATCTCTTTTCGACTCATCCTGATTTTATTGTGGCATATATTAAAACAAAACACTTGATAAGTTGCGAAGTGAAAAGTTGCAAAGTTGTTTTGTGGATTAGGGCCCTGCTCTCAATTGAAAGATTTTTTTAAATGTTGCTAACATTTTTAATTTTCAGTTTTAAGCTCATATTTTAGAGAAAAGTTTTTGCTTTTACTTTTCCTAATAACTTTGTCAAAACGATCACCACAAGGCCATATTAATGTTTGGTACTCTTTCAATCAAGTGTCGTATTGAATTATATTGAATATAATATTGAAAAATATTGTTGTAAAGTTGTTTTTCATTAATTTATTATTTTTTTATTTTTTACATATAGTATGTACCTAATATATTATAATACTATATAATAGAAAAAAAATCGTTCAAAACACATAAGCCAAATCAATAATTATAATTAGCAGATGGCCCACTGAAGCTCACATGATTGATTTCCTGCCCGGAGGGGTAGTGTCCAGCAGGAGCAACCACTTTTGATATGTGTGTAACAGGAGCAGCATAAGAAAGTTTTGGGGCAGGAGCAATAATTTTGTGAAGTTTAGGAGCTGATTGAGGGACTCTAATTCCACTATCTTCACGGTGGACAACAGCATTGAATCCACTGTGGTCATCGGCGGTATATTCAACAATTCGCCTATGACCATCGGGCTCAATCAACTCATAGCGGCCATGGACAATGTCTCCTTTTCGGCTTTCCTGCTGGCTCTTGATATCTCCAGTGTGGTCATCATGGACGGCGTAACTAAATTCATATTCCGCAGGTGCCTCATGCTCCACTTGCTTGTATACAGGGGCGACTGATTTTACCACAGCAGGAGTGTAGGCTTTAAGGGGGCCGATACATGTAAAAGCAAAAAAAATTTTTTTTTTTTTTTTCGTCGGGAATATATTCTATAAGGTGTTGAGAACGTGTGTCTAAAGAGCGTTTCCCGATATCTCAATCCAGTCTCATGGAATCTCACATAGAAGCCGATACATGTAAAATCAAAAAAATTTTTTTTTTTTGTTTTCGTCGGGAATATATTCTATAAGGTGTTGAGAACGTGTGTCTAAGAGCGTTTCCCGATATCTCAATGCGGTCTCATGGAATCTCACATAGAAGTGGATACATGTAAAATCAAAAAAAATTTTTTTTTTTTTTTTCGTCGGGAATATATTCTATAAGGTGTTGAGAACGTGTGTCTAAGAGCGTTTCCCGATATCTCAATCCGGTCTCATGGAATCTCACATAGAAGCGGCGATGTCAAGTAGCGCGGGTGAGAAGCTGTCCATCGCCCCGGCTCCAGACCGCCCCGCTCTTAGCTTTTCGTCTATTATTCCCAAATTCCTCAGCTATTGTTCTAATCGAAGACAAATATTTCGAATTATTCTCGAGTAACGAGCGCATACCGGCACACATTTCTCGATTCAAAAGAAGCAAGAACGGCTCGGAAAGAAAAAACTTTTGCCGTAAATCAGCTGCGTGCACAAGAGGAAGAACAACTCTACGGTGCAGGAATAGCCGACTAAAATGTAAGTAGAGAATTCGTCTTTTCACTTCCCCAAACTTTGAACTCAAATTCCTCGAAACGACATTTTCGACTACTCGCTGCACGATAACTTTATTAAGAAAGGTTCAATTACGCTGAAAATTTTACCGTAGCTTCAAAAGACCCTTGTCTACTGGATGAACCTAAATTTATAGCCGATTTCGCGAATCCCCGACCGTAGAGGTTGCGAATTCAGCCAAAAAAACAAGCAAAATTTTCATTCAAGTCGCATTTGGGGAAAAAAAATTTTTTTGTCTCAAAGTTAGGTTCACATTGAAGCCACAACTGTTTTTTAACAATTTCTTCTTCCTCCTTTGTTTCAGACCAATATTACCGCCGCGAGAACGCAGCGACTGAAATATGAGGGGGCTGTTGCGTCACGGGCTTCGCCGCCATTTTGAAACGCCGGCACTCGAAAAAAAATGTTTTATAATGTACAAGCTCTTGTGGTAAACTAATAAAAAAATTAACTCGATCCGCTTATTCCTTCCCTATCAAAAAAATTCTTTAAAAAAACTCACTTTCAATGTATCGGCCCCCTTAAGGACTGCTGGTTGTTGATGGTATCCTTGATAGTCCACAGGACCAGCGGCGACAATAGTTAAAAACGCAAAAGCAGCTACAATCTGTGAAAAAATATATGTAAATATGTTTAATTCAATATATTAATTTTAAGAGTTAATTATTTGTATAAAAGAAATTACTTTAAAGGCCATTGCAATTGAATTTCTACGGCTACTGTTGTTGTCTTGTTAGAGGCAAATTGCACTGCATAAAGCCCAATAAATTGCACACCTTTTTATAGGTGGAATGATATTTCATTAAGCGATGGATGGAGACATGTGACACCCTCAGGCGATTTGTGTATCGCAAATTTACAAGAGTTAAGCAGGTCAGTAGCATTTTTATTGGCTGTATGGCAGTCACACTGCAAGTTGCATTAAGAAAAATTAGAAAGAGAATTCAATCAATTGTTCCAACGAATATTTCTGATAATATGCAGTCATAGATATGCTGATAAATTATTCGATGTGTTATTTTGGCGATTTTTATCTTGGGAATGTGAAGTGGATATGGAGAGATGTGGACCCCTACATTTAATTTTTATAGGTGGCAAATTGGGATATAATGTTAGTGAAGTAATTAAGTTAGTTAGTAAGAAGTTAATTACCATCATAAGGCTGTGGAATTTTTTTAGTCATTTTTGAATATGCTTCTATACTTATAAGATCCTTCAATAAGGACGCTCGAATTTTAAAAGTAAATAAAATAAGTTGTTTGAAAGAATATTTTATGGTATTAAGTGTGATATATGACGTCGTTCAAATTTCTGCTACGGTTGTGCTTTGTGACACGTAAAGAGACCCTAAATATAATTTTGAAATCTAACAACAAAAATTACTGATATGTTCGAATATTACAAGAAAACAAGATTTCCTCTGATAAGTGGGATGGAAAGGGAGGATACATTACACGTCAACACAAGAGAGAGAGCGAAAGAAACCAACAGCCCGCTTTTAGCCACATTTAAAAATTTACATCGTACCTAGAATAAGTTCGCTGAGGAAAGAGCCCGCAAAGGTATAGAACATATATACACCGTGAGAGGCAAGCATATACAGGGTGGTATCAGTTAACGCATGCCAAAATGATAGGGGTGATAGAACTCACCTAGGCAAACAAAACATTGTGCGGCATGTATTGGGGAGGGGGGGATCTCAACCGTTTTCGAGTTACAGCGTAATTCATAAATTCGGCATGAACATTACTATTATATTTTTATCTTTTTGATATAATTAACGCAGCGACATCAAAGTCACAGAAATGTTTGTGTGTTTCTTCACTTTCGCAAGTGACTACCTGCTGTCACTGCTGTAGCTAATTCAACATTGGTGGTAGCTGTGTAAAGCAAATTAAGATAGTAGTTGTGTGGTGTGAATTTGGTGTCGCTGCGTTGAGTAGATCAAAAGATAAAAATAAAATAATAATGTGCATCCCGAATTTATAATTCACCCTGTAGCTCGAAAACTACAGAAAAGCGCGAAACATACATGAGGGTGATTCGGACACCCCTCAATATGAGGCACCTAAATTTTACCTTTGGACGTCATTTCTCCAGCTACGGTCTAATACCTGTAAACATTGAACAAATAAATAAATAACAATTAAGCCTTCTTTTTCTCTTATTTTTATTTTTTTTTAACCAAAAATCACAACGCAATCATATCATTCCCGCCAAACCAAAAAAAAAGGAGTAGCCAACACACCTGAAAATTTCAAAACTTTGTAATGTGCTAATAGCAGCAAAAATTGAACAAACCACCGATCGAAAATGATAGTGGCGCCTATGTATACGAGATTTATCCCAAATCAATATGCAATACTTCAATTGTCAACAGAAGTGATTAAAGCATTTCCAAGACGAAAAAAAGCCACACGCGCTTATAGTGCCCGCGGCCTAGATAAGTCACAATTGCGAGTGACACAGCATCAGAGCTCTACATCAATATAAAAGCGAAGTAGCAGTTTGGCTAATCACAGTTTAATTGTCTCTTCAACCAGAGCAACAGTAGCAGAAATTAAAATGGCCTTTAAGGTATAACTTTAATTTAATTAGAGTTAAATCTATTATAAAAATAATTTATTTTAGCTCGTCGCAATAATATCTCTGGCTTCCCTTGCCATCGCTAGTCCTGTGGACTATCAAGGATACCATCCACAACCAGCAGTCCTCAAAGCCTACACTCCTGCTGTGGTAAAAGCAGTCGCTCCTGTATACAAGCAAGTGGAGCATGAGGCACCTGCGGAATATGAATTCAGTTATGCTGTCCACGACGAACACACTGGTGACATCAAGAGCCAAAAGGAAAGCCGCAAGGGTGATGCTGTGGAAGGATACTATGAGCTGATTGAACCCGACGGTCATCGACGAATTGTCCACTATACCGCGGATGCCCACAATGGATTCAATGCTGTGGTCCACCGCGAGGACAGTGGATTTAAGGTTCCTCAACCAGCTCCACAAATTCAAAAAATTATTGCTCCAGTTGCTAAATACGTAGCTCCAGCCGCAAAGATCGCCTACGCTGCTCCTGTGGCTAAAGTTGCCTATGCTGCTGCTCCTGTTGCAAAGGTTGCATATTCAACACCAGTTACCCACTACTCTGGTCCTGTAGCGAAATTAGCTACAAAAATCGTTCCCGGGGGATACCATTCATCAGGTCATGAAAATAGCCATGTGACTTTCAGTGGTCCCTCAGCCAATTACTATTATTAAAAGTACTAAATTATCACGCGAACAATTAATGACATTTTATTTATAAACATTGGTAAAATAAATACACATCATAGAATATTATAGTATAATATATTTTACTCAACGTCTCATGAAATAGGCTAAGAATTCAGGTATCTATGTATGTCCCGTGACACGCCTATATATCCTAATATATATATCTGATCCTTGTATAAAATTATCAGTATCACTGATAACGAATCTGCCATCGAAATTATCTAATTCAAAATGGCGGATCCAATATGGCAACCGAAAAAGTTGAATTACCAGCGATTATTGCCCTGTAAATGTCTACTGACTGCAATCTACTTTTCATAAAATGGCTACTGACTGAAATTTGCCTTATTTTGGCAGCCATTTTGGGTCCGCCATCTTGAATTTTGGTAGATTTGAATTCTGTGATCCCAAAGACGTCTTCATATTAAAATTCACTAAAATTACTTGTAACTGAGGAATTTCGTTCGCCATATTGATTCGAAAACAGCGACCTTGAAAACCCCCTATCGCAGATTTTCTTGGAGTTTGGGTTTTTCAGTGGCCATTTTGGGTCAAATAAGTTCCCGATATTTTGTTCGCAGATATGGGAGCGCGCAGCCGTATGTCCTGCATGTCCTTTAGAAAATCCTAGATGATTTTTATGAGATACTGATTACCGTAAGTAAGTAAATTTCAGCTCAGGTTTTGCTTGTTTTCGTCAATTCACTTGGTTTAACTCTCACAGTTTCTACATTTACTAATACTTTTTTCAGCAAATGGAACACGCGAATTTCCCAACATAACTTCTATTTTGAATTTTTGAATGAAATTGTTGAGCAGATATTAGCATAGATTGTACAAAACTCCCATTTACAGCCAACAGTTTTTGTTCACCTCCCCAGCTTTCATGTGAGCACCTCGCAAAATTTGTTACTCAGTATGTTATTGAATATATTTGTTATTTTATAATTTTATATTTATTTTTAATAATGACATATTTATAATTTTCAAAACACAAATTCGGCCACGACCACGGCCGCGCTCGCAATATTCAGCAATTTAATCAGTTAGTCGTGTTTGACGAGTATACTCGTCACGAATAAAAATTTGGTGTCATAACAAGAATATTCGTCATACGGTAGTAGTAGTAGTTACTATTTGCTAAATTGCAACTGCTGTGAAAACTAAAATATATTCGTAAATTGATATTTTGAATATTTTGGAGACCAAGACCAAATAAAATTGGCTGTAACTTCCTAACGCTTATGTCAACAAAATTAAATGTGTAATGCAATTAATGTGAAGAATTTTTACACGATACGATTTACAGTATAACCCAAACAAAGGTTTTTAAAATTTTATTGTGTCTGTTTGTCCGGGCTAATCTCGGGAACGGTTAAAACGATTGCGGAAGAACTTACACAGGAAAGTAGAGTATTTTGTCCTGCAACGATTTAGCCCGGCTATGATTTCGGTTCCCGTGGGAGAAATGAAAAAAAAAGCCTCCGCGTAAATTTATTGTGCAAAAGTTATTTTAAAAGTCAAGTCGTTAATCAATAATAGAAAGAGTAGTAGACCGAGGATAAAGTAAGGTAAATTTAAAATAGCAATTCATTGTAACTTCTCTGGATTTAATTTTAACTTATTTTTCTACTGACCAAGAACGTGTGGGGTAGATTTGCACGTCGTCATCTTGAATCTGGTAGTTAACATATTGCATAACCTCGGTAAGATCGTTTAAGCATAAACTAATTAGCAGTGGTCCAAGTATGGATCTCTGAGGAACGCCACGGTTAAATGGAAACCAAATCAGAACAATTCCAATCTTCAGTAGTAAATCTTTGTGATTTCAATAGAAAAAATTCTCTTACTAGATTAATTGAATTTATGGAGAAGTTAAAGCGAGTGTGCAGCTTGTTTGTCTTTGTCAGTCAAATAAACTGGTAACTAAAATTGCAATTCCAATGGAGCAATGTGAATGCTGGATTTGAAAATAAAAGAAAAAATTAATATTCTTGAAATTTAATTAAATAAATATAAATAGGGGCTTGTAACTCAATATCTCATAATATCACAAAAAGGACGAATTAATTTAATAATGGTAGTTGGCTGATGGGCCGCTGAAAGTAACATGGCTGCTTTCGTGTCCTGATCCATGGTATCCAATAGGAGCAGCAGCAACAACCTTCGCAATTGGGGCTATAACTTTGGCAACTGGTGCAGCATAGTGTGAAATTGTAGGTTGAGCATAATGGGCAACTGGAGCTGAGTATGCAATTTTGGTAACAGGGGCTGGGCCATATGTAACCTTAGCAATTGGGGCGGTATAAGCGACCTTTGTTACTGCAGGTGCAGCATATGCAATTTTAGCAACTGGAGCAATTATTTTATGGACTTGTGGAGCTGGTTGAGGAATTTGAATGTTGGTGGGTTCACGTTGGACAACCGCATTGAATCCACTGTGATCATCAGCGGTATAGTGGACAATTCGTTTATAGCCATCAGGTTCGATCAGCTCATAGTATCCTTCCACAGCATCCCCCTTGCGGCTCTCCTTCTGACTTTTCATATCTCCAGTGTGCTCGTCATGTACGGCATAGCTGAAATCGTACTCAGCTGGAGCTTCGTATTCCACTTGCTTATAAATTGGAGCAGGAACAGCTGGAACTAACGATTTTACCACGGCTGGCTGACCATGGTATCCTAGGATCTCCCCAGGAATAGCATTAGCAACTGCCAGTACAGCGAAGATTACTGCAAACTAATTAAATAATTGAAATAATTTCCCTTGTGAAAATGACTCATTTGAAATTACTTTGAACGCCATCACGATTCGTGTGCTGCTGTTGATCTGATTGAGGAGGCAATTAAACTGTGATTACTAGACCGACTCGCACCCTTTTTATATTCGATAAAGAAAAACGCAATTGCAGTCGGCCGCAAAAATATCGAATATCTCTGTACCCCTGAAGCAATTTGAATTTTGGTTGCCAAATTGATTATGTCAGCGTATCGTGGGTCAGGCTAAATTTTTGTTGACAATTCAAGTTCGCAAATGATAGGCGTAAATTGATATTGGCCAATCATAACCTTTCACCCAGCTACTGACAGAACAATTAAAATTGAGATTAGTCAGAAGGGACGGCCTTCGGCAGTCATATTTCTTAAAGTTTAAGACTGCAGACATTTATTGTCGCGAATATCGTTAAAGGATGTCCTTATCTATGGAAAACCTCATGAACATGAGAAAACTCTTAACTCCTATCAATAGGAAAAATCTGATTTGAATTAAAAAAAGTGCACACACCCAAGTTATGCAAGAAGTCTTTTCCACAATCCAGCAGATCTTTACGCAGAAAATGGTTAGTAAGACATGCTGCAAGTCATCGGCTTTCTTTGCCAACTGAATTAATTAATCAAAAAAGAAATTACAACTCTGCAAATTTTTCAATTATATTTGCCTCGGACCAAAAACTGTGTCGCATATGTCTGTATCAGGCAAATGCCGGTCAAAACAAAAAAAATAATAATCTATCGTTCGGGTTCGGTACATGAACGCAATTTCAAGTCGCGAACTTGAATTACACGTGACATTGGCCACTTATTGGCGCTGTTGCATGGCGGTGAAATGGCTTGAGGGCAAGAAATGTCTCAAATGGGAGTTGTTACATTTCTCTATGAATATAAAAGGGGAGTAGCAGTTTGGGATAATCACAGTTAAATTGGCCACTCAATCAGAGCAGCAAGCATCAAGAACTAAAATGGCTTTCAAAGTAATATTTTTGGGACTTTTGATTTCAATAAAATTTTTATATTTATTTTATTTCAATAGTTTGCAGTTATTCTCGCCCTGGCAGCAGTTGCTAGTGCTGTTCCCGTTGAAATTCAAGGATACCACGGCCAGCCAGCTTTGGTGAAGTCCTATGCCCCAACTGTTGTAAAAACTGTTGCTGCCCCAATTTACAAGCAAGTGGAATACGAAGCTCCAGCTGAATATGAATTTAGTTACGCTGTACATGACGAACATACTGGTGACATCAAGAGCCAAAAGGAAACCCGCAAAGGGGATGCTGTCCAAGGATACTATGAACTCATCGAACCTGATGGTCACAGGCGTATTGTCCACTACACCGCTGACGCCCACAGTGGATTCAACGCTGTTGTCCAACGTGAACCCACCAACATTCAAATTCCTCAACCAGCTCCACAAGTCCATAAAATAATTGCTCCAGTTGCTAAGGTTGCATATGCTGCTCCAGTTGCTAAAATTGCATATGCTGCACCTGCAGTAACAAAGGTCGCTTATACCGCCCCAATTGCTAAGGTTGCATATGGCCCAGCACCTGTTACCAAAATTGCATACTCAGCACCAATTGCACATTATGCACAAGCTCCAGTTGCTCACTATGCGCAAGCTCCAGTTGCCCACTATGCTCAACCTGCAATTTCACACTATGCTGCTCCAGTTGCCAAAGTTATAGCCCCAATTGCTAAGGTTGTTGCTGCTGCTCCTATTGGATACCATGGATCAGGACACGAGAGTAGCCATGTTACTTTCAGCGGTCCATCTGCCAATTACCATTATTAATTTGTTGAAGCGTTGAATGTCCTTTTGTATTATTTTGAATTAATTTATTAAAGAAATATTTATATACATATATGTATGTACATCTTCATGCTTTCGAGTTTCTACCATGTCTTCTGAAGGCCTTCTAAGGAAGTGACGAGGCCTTCCTTTTCGTACTACCATCCATTTCCTTTTTGTACAGCCATGTCTGAAGAGAAAAGGGCTTCTATGGAAGGTGTGTATGTTTTTTGCCGGAAGGTCTTCCATGGAAGGTACTCTTGCAAATAGTTTAAACGCCTTAGGGGATGCTTGTGTAATTACCCAGATATGAATAACTTATATATGTATGTACCTTATATAAATTTAAGAAGATGTGAAACATTTTGTATTTACACTTTACACCGCACAAAATTCAGTACACGAGTGAAATGTATGTACACTGTACAAAAACGTCATTCCCTATCCCGTTTCCCGTTATTTCCATTTTGTTTCCTCTATCTCTTCAGCTTTTTCCGTATTCTGATCAAAGTATTCTAAAGACCAAAGCCCTTCTTGCACTCTTCTAGCGAAAGGTCTTCTCATTTTCGCTACTGGGATGGGCTACGATCGTGTGTTAGTTGTAGTAATTCCATACGGTAATGTAAATATTGGATTGTCAGAGAATTCATGACGTATATTTCAACAGATGGCGGTAGTTTATTCTAGAAAACAACAAGGCAACTGAGGGTTCGTACGATAGCTGCGCTCACCTGCTGCTTTGCTTGCTTTGGTCTTCTTTCTCGGAATTCGCCCTGCACAGTACACGAACCATTGGGACTTCTCCTGCATCGAGCTCGTCGGTTTCCGTCACACATGTGGAGGCGTCGCTGTGGAGCTCTCCGAAATTTTTGTCATGTTTTGCTTGTTTTAATTGGATAACCTTTATAGTTATTTGTCTATAAAGTATCAAATCAGTGGTAGGCTTTTAAAAAATGCTTGGCTTTGTTACGAAACAATGTTTGTGCCTTTCCTTCCACCAGAATAAATAGAGCTGAGTACACTGGTGTTTTAGAGGCCAAACATCCAAAATAAATCAACCATTAAAGGAAACACGAAAATATTCATCTTCAATCTCCAATTTCTGATCAAACAATTTATGAGACGCTTTAATATTTTTATTGTCAATCTCAAGAAAAATTAGAGACCGTGTCGGTTATGATTTTGTTCATAAAAATCATATATGTATATAAAAATAATACTTGGCTTTTATTTTAAAAATTTTAACTGGTTCTTTGCTGAATACCTAATCTGGCATTTACTCAGTAGTGCAGGTCCCAGTGGCATATGTTATTCCACTGTTACTGTCACTTTTCAGGGCATGAAATAAACTATTGCGAATATGAATTTAGTTTTTGCCCCACCTATAACAAAATCCTGTGAACGCCTATGTATTTGTGCATAGAAAAGGCAGAGCTTTCGGTTCTCGGATTTCTTCCTATTTATTTGAATGAACGTAACGTGTCTGTTTCCGTGGAATTTTATTCTGAACTACCGATAAATACATCTGGTGTACCGCAAGACAGTCATTTTGGTCCATTTTTATTTATTATTAATGAATTTTTCCTTATTTGTATCGTAGCCATGCGAGATTCCTCTGTTACGTTGGCGTACATTTTCTAGTGATCGTGACTGTCATCTTCAACTCTGAGTTAGAAACCTTCCAGAAATGCTAGAAGTGGTGCACCGTTATGTCTTTCTCACTTACAAAACAACCTTATCCTTTCAAATTATACAATTAATGGATCACATGCATACTATTGCGAATAGAGGTAACGCCACTTTTGGCTTCATACAAATATAAGCCAAGGAGTTTGACGATTCCTACATCTGTCGAGTCCTCTACATTTGTTAGACCTATATTTGGATATGCTCAACCGTATCGAATTTGTTCCACTGAGATTTCTAAGGTTACTGCTTCATGGCCTTCCTTGGCAAAACATTTTCCTTTTACTTCCATATTCTGATAGGTTCAAACTTACAGCACTTATTGCTCTGTTAAAGATATTCATGTTACTCGCAGTCAGCTTAAATTGAAATTGTGTTGTACTTTACAAGAGATTACCTTCAGGTGTTTATTTCCATAATCAAAAAAAAAAAAAAATTAAGTGGCGCCAATGGCACCTGATTCCCCAAAATCTTTTCACCACTTAGCTTTTGCCCTCAAAGTGCTCCCATTTGATTGTATCAGCAGTGCACAGATTATACCGCGAAAGATCGCTACAAAAACCTCTCCCATTCAAACGCCTACATTTGCTAAATGCTCTTGGTTTAACGTTACGCAATAAATTAGGATAATACTCTTGCACAATGCGGCTGCCCATTTACCTGTAGTGTTGTGACACGTGCGTTTGTGGTTTATCATTGGCACCTCAAATGAAATTTGGGTCAATTGTTCGACCAGTTAAGCGGCTTCTACAGCCAATAAAGTCCGTGGCCACTAATCTCCGCAAATCAATTTTCTGATCTCAATTAGGTTGCAAATTGGTGTAACTAGTTTTCTGAGGTCTTAATTTCGGTTTGTGGTTAAATTCGATGTGAACTTATCATATGTACTTAATGGGGACCGACAGAATGCGGGTATGGAATAAAATGGGGGCCGGTGCAAATGAGTTGTTAGTTATAAACGTAAACGCTTTTGATCCTATTTAATAGCTTGGTTATTTAAGAAGTCGTAAATTATTTTAATGCTTCAATTTAATTTCTATTTTATGGATACATAGCTATCATTTAATCTCGCTAGTTCACGCGGGCAAAAGACGCAAGTAAAGTACTTGAAGGAAAGAACTACTGGAAGGTTCGCTTTTTTTCTCGTTTTACTTTTAAATAACTTAATATCAAGGAAATGGCCGAGTTTAAGTACATATGTAGCTCCGAATGATGAAAAGAATTTCAATCGGCCTTCTTGATTTTTCAAACAAAATTCGAAACTTTAAAGTTAAGCAATTGAGAAGCTTGACAATGTTCATTTAAGTCAAGGTATGTGAAATAAACGGAAAGAAATAAAAGTGAATTATTAAAAATTGTAAAATACGAATAATTTGTGTGAGGCAATAACCGCACAAATTTGCCATTTTTATATTTTTGTTTAATATTTGATCTCCAGCATGACTGCCTATGACTATGTGTATTTTGCTTAAAACCAGGTCTAACGATTTTGATGAAATTTACAAAATCAGGATTTTGGGGATCAAAAAATCGATCTTGCTAAGTCTCTTATCTAGGAAAGTTCGCTTACTTAAAGAAAATTGCAGCATGCTCGAAATTGTTAAAATGTTAATAAAATTTTATACACGGGGGTTTTGGAGTCGGTGATTTCAAATAGGACGCCTAATTTTTCAAATTCAAGCTTATTTAAATTGGTGGTTGCTACATGGCGACCGAAAACTCTCCAGTTCAAAGGATTGCTACTTGTACATTTGGTAATACAATGTGAATATTACGTAGAAGTTTGACTTCTAGTGTTCAGTGTAGTATTGTATACTACATAATAACACGGTAAATTTTTAATGAATATTTATATTTCGGAATGGAACCATTCTGCACTAAATGCTGACTACACCGATCGGAACAGCTAAACTAATCTGAAGGAGCATTCACCAATATGTGGTCTAGCATTGTCATGTTGCAGAATTATCTTGTCGTGTCGATTCACCCATTCAGGTCGTTTTTCTGCAGTAGCTCACTTTAAATGGATGAGTTATCGTCTGTAATCCACCCCACTAAAGTTTTCAGCTTCCAATTGTTCATCATTAACCTTTTTCGGTCTACTTTCACGTTCAGCATCTTCTTTGAATTGTCTGAACACAGCATCATAAAAAACATACTCACCGTATGTTTCAACAACAATCGATCAAAAATAAATGTTGTGAACACCTTAACTGATTCAAAGACAGTGCGTTCTGACATTGACATTAACACCTGTCAAATATATAATATGTTAAGCCGGTCTTACGTAATACATACAGTAGAAATTACGCCATCTATTAGAAAACTAATTAACTAATAGTAACTATTCGTTTTTCTATATCTACTTCTCAGCCAAGTAAATCGTAATGGTACCAGTCGCCCTAAGAGCGAAATCGTTGTTGAGAAACGTTGGAGCGTTGTAGGTTGGTCTTTAAAAATTATGGCCTTAGACGTTCTCCAGACATCAAAAATTGAAGGTCAATGCCGGCAAGAGTTACTTTGTGACAAAACTAAATTGCATTGGATTGCACGAATGTGGTGTTCGAGTTCTTCCTTGAGTTACTGAATAATCTCAGGGTAGTTGGTGCTGACCTAATATTTCAAAACAAAAATCCCAAATGAAGAAGTTCAAACAAATAAAACCACAGCATCTCGGCGGCCAGTTTTTATCGCCAGAAAGAGAAGTGAAACGACCTGAATTTACAATAACCTCCTTGTTTCTGCGGTGTGACATGTCGCACCACCCTGTTGAAAACTTATATATAATTTACATCCATTGCATCCATTCGCGATGGATGACTATCCACACCAAAATGAACACCTACTTAACTTTTAATTGTCATTGTATAATTGTCTGCACTTTTATAAACGATCTTCACATTTAATAAACGTTCTTCTCAATGTGATGTTAATGATATGAAGGATGTAAATTTTGCAAGATGCTAAGTGAAAAATCGTTTTGGTTTTTATCTATTTTTGCACTTAACAAACATAAATCGTATGTTTGCATGTAGTCACCTTTTTGATTAACATAAAATAAATAATCTACCTAGTATGTTCTAAACCCAAAACCGAAGAAGGTTTGCTAAACATCTCTAGGTGTGTCAGCAAAATTAAAATACCGCTTAAATTTCAATAAATATGAAAATGTTTTATAATTGGATCATTTCTACATGAGCAAACAAAAAAAGATGTAAAATTAGAATCACATGGCGCTGTCAAATTTCCTAAAGTTTCTCTGCCTCAATCTTAGTGATGGTAGTGATGAGCATCATAGGCTAATGGAGCAGCATAAACCTTAGCAACGGGAGCAGCAATAACCTTGGCGACTGGAGCAGCATGATGGAGAGGTTCACGATGGACGACAGCATTAAAGCCATTGTGCTCATCAGCGGTGTACTCAACGGTTCTCTTGTATCCGTCAGAGTCGATCAGGCTGTAGGATCCATGGACATTGTCTCCATCACGGGACTCAACCTGGCTCTTGACATCTCCGGTATGGGGGTCCTCAACTCCGTACGAAAATTCGTACTTGGCAGGGGCTTCGTATTCAACATGCTTCAGGACTGGAGCTGCAGCAATTGTCTTATAGACAGCTGGCTGATGGTACACAGGGGCTGCATGATGGTATTCCAATGGGATGTGTCCAGCTGATGCCACAGCGACGAGGGCGAAGAGGGCGACGAACTGTTGGGAACAGAAAACCAAAATTATAATCCAAAAACCGATGGGTACCGCTCAAATCGTGATAGCCCTTACTTTGAATGCCATTTTCGGGTATGTATACTTGAAGATGTCTTTGCCAACAGAGGAAGGCTTCAACTATGATTTGCAGCTGCTTCACGGCGACTTTTATACGCGGTTTAATCTAACTAACCTCATGACCACCAAATTGCGTTTTTGTCCCTCACAGCCGAAGCATGACTTTCGTTTTTTCGGGAGTGGTAAGATCACTGCTATATAGTTGTGCTATGGTTGTACTATGGTCCATGAAATGCCTGTGCTGCCCGCAGTGCATTGATATGCCCGAAATAAAAAAAATAAAAAAAAATTAAAAACCAAATTGGCCAGAGAATACCTTAGGCCCATAGCCGCACTTGTGTCTCAATCAAAATGACACATGATCCGAAGGCAGGAAGAGAAGAAATTGGCCCAAAGTACGGTATGCCGTGCGTGCCAGCATGCATTCGGGTATCGTGGTGTGCGGCTAGGTTGGTACAAAAAATTTAAAAAAAAAAAACGCGAAATCTCCTCACCAATTGTACATTTTTGCGAAGGTCGAATATTTTCAGGTTTCTGATTTTAATTGTTGTACCTGAAGTAGTTTTGCTCATTTACGCTCATTCACCGGAGCTGCGAGCCATTTGGCTGGGATTAAGTGCCAAGTATCTTTTTTTGCGCTGACACGGATTGAATATGTGAACTGAGCTGTAGATGCAGTTTATTGATCTTATTATGCAATACGCTTTATGGCTTTACAGACGATGCGACGTATTTAAGCATACCTTAGTTCTTCTAGATGCAAACGGTATAGTTATTTTTTGTCGAATAAAATTTAAATTCAAATTGAATTTGGTTAGTTTCCATTGTTAGTTAATATTAATAATAATTTTTATTCCAGAGGGAAGTATTACACAAAGGCTCCGAAGACTTTAAATGTGAAAAATGAGCCAGAAAAAATATATGCTCAGACAAATAATTGTTAAAATGAAGCAAAAACGGGATTTAAACTAAGTATACATGGTAATAATTTTCAGTGAAGCACAACGAGCTCTCTTTTAAGCTCAACTTATACTTCTTTGTGGTGAGGGCTATTGTCGAGTTTGCCAGATTTGAAATTCTTCGAATCGTAGGAAATTCACAATCAGACTGGAACTTTTAGGAAATTTCGTAATGTCGAGCACTCAGATATTTCCAGTCCGCTTGGGCAAAGGGTAAGATATGATCAAACCCTCGTAGACGTAAGACAAATTATGAAACGAACACACGCACACAAAAAGTCGCAAAAATTTACAGATTATATCTATCTAAGGCGCAGATAAAAATAGCTGCTGGACATCGTTTGCATACTGAATAATATTGTATTTCAGATTCACAAAATTAAGGTGGTAAATATACCTACATAATAAATAGGAGAGGGCCCAAGATAGATCCCTGAGGAACACCGAGTGATACTGAAAATAGTCAAAAAATATACTACCATCTGCGTACATAGGGATCGACCAGTGATATAATTTTTTATTAACGCAATTGACGTGCTATACCAAAAAAACCAAAACAATATTTTAATTTATATACATAGATATATAGGATATCGTGATCAATAGAGTCGAAAGCCTTGGAAAATCCAACAGTGCCAGCACTGTGGGTCAGTCCTTCTTAAGGCTATTTCTAGTATCCTCAACCACTTTTAACAAAGCAGTCAGAGAACTGTACCCCTTGTGAAAACCGTTTTAGTTTGAGGCCAGTAGTTGATGGCTATGTAGGAACTCTGACCTGTTCACGACTTTCAACAAAAATGGGAGTATGCTAATATTGCTAATGGGTCTAAAGTCAGACGGCTGCCTGGCTGAGGTGCTTTTAGGGGTTATACGCAGTTAGAATTCGCAGAAAATCGATTTCTTTCGCATTTTCGGAATGTGCATATATTTAAGTCAATTCGGCGATTATTTTCGAAATTACACACATATTTGTAAAGACGTGTCTGAGCGTTTGACAATAGGAGAGCGGAGCGGCAGCGCTTACCTAAATCGCTGTCCCTTTTATATACCTGCCTATTGTAAATTTTCCCTTATAATGTATTCAGATGTGTAAAGTGTGACAGTGCATTAGTAAGTGACAGTGTATTATATGGCCCTGGAATAGACGACTCAATGTAAGTTTAAAAAAAACCATTTTTCTTTCTCTATGCAAAGTGCTTTTGAAACTTTAAACGCGTTTTACTCAAACAAGTATTTTCAAAGCCGGTGATCTCGATTTCTCAGAAATGGCTCAACCGATCGGTCTCAAATTTTTACACAATCTTCTTAGATATATTCCTCAGGTATTGAAAGAAGGAATACGATTTAAAGAAATTATTACTATTTTATTTTAATAATTTGGAGCGAAAATTTCAGTCAAAAACGAAAAATTTTTTTCAAATAGACGCCATTTTGTCAAAAATCTAAAGTTTTATTATTCCTTCGTTCAATAGCTGCATTAGTCTATCCTTTAAAAAAATCCACCATATTTTTTTTGATTTCAGATAATCCAAACTGCCGAAATGGAGATCACCGCCAAGCGCCTTTTTTTAGAGGTCGTTCGGGACACCATCTACAGGTGCACATTAATATTTTTACATGACGACGCGCTATTGTATTCTTAAAAGTAGGCTCTATTTGAATTACCATCACTTGTTATTGATAAATAAAAACTGTTTCTATAAACATTTCATAAAAGGACGTCTTTCTTGAGCCTTGCAACAGCGTATAACTGCTTTAGGTACAAGAATTATCTTATCTACCAATTTTCCACACATTAGCATATTCATTGTCAATATAAAATTGAGGATGTGAGTTAGATGGCAAAATATAAGGTTTCTAGTCCATTAAGGGGTGTCACTAAGTTGATTTGACAGAAATCTCACTAAAATTTGAACTTCATTATTGAAGCGAAATGTAAAGATAGAGACTTGAAATTTGGCACACATATGAATAAAAAAGTCAAAAATATGGCAATTTTTCTATATTTCGGAAATATCAACAATTGATTTGTTTATTTAAAAAAATATCGAACGACGCGAAAATCTCCGGGCCAAACGGTGTCGACGAATTTTTAAGTTCCGCCAATTTGAAACAAAAAATTCCGAAATATTTATTTTGGGAATTACGTTCTTCACAGCTTAACCGTTTTTTTCCTATCCCGTTAAGCCGTAGAGAACATTAATATAAATGTATGTTTCAAAAATGAAGTCAATCGGTCAATTTTTGCTCGAGTTATCACCTACACCTGTTGAAAAATCGTGTTTCGAGAAAAAAGCGTTTGAAAGTTTCGTTGTGTATTATGTGAACTTTCCATCTTTAGGGCGCTGATTGATTTTTACGTTTCTTGGTGCATGATGAGCGCCCTAACGTTTCCCGAGAACCCTTACGGTGTTCGCGCGCTCGTTTCATGTTTGCTGTGAACTCGTGGAATGCTACTTTGAAAATGAAGAAACCTGCAGTGAGACGACTTACGGAGCTATACAGCCCTCGTCACGCCGCTCAATGAAAATCGCTGTATCTCCGAAAATAATGAAGATATAAAAAAAATTCTTTGAAGGACTTAATATAGACCCTTTTGGCTACAATAATATAAAAAAAATCGATTTTCTGAAAATTCTTTCTTGGTGACACCCCTTAAGAGAACTAGTTTAAAAAAAAAATTAATTTATTTTTGTTTTGAATTTGTTTTTTTCTCATTGGTCACGTCAATTTTACCCCTGACTGTGGCAGCTAAAAACTGTACTACAGACATATAACTATATATTTGAAAATTAAGCTATTTAGCTGCATTTCTCAACTTGCTATAAAATCAAAACCCTCTTGACCAATTCTGCAAAAGTAAATGGACTCAAAGATATTGAACAATTGATGGAAGCTCGATTGAATAACCATCATTTGCATACTGGCTACCCAAAAAAGGAAGAATTTATGGCTGATTTAACAAGCAGGAAAAAAGATCACACTAAAAATAACTCAAGAACTGCTTTCTCACGCCTCTCAATATCCACCTGTCCCCAGGTGTATTAAATAACTCACCGGTCTACCAAGATTCCCTAAATTTCAAAAGATTTCAATTTCTTCCTGAACTCGGACGTCATCCGCAAGTAAAATTATGCAATTGGTCCAGTTAAAGCAAGATATGCCCATATACGCTTCGCATACCTTTTGCTTATCAATTAAGTGATTGTGAACTTCTCGAAAGGAACAAGTTTGCGGTGTTGCGATCGAAACATCGCTAATGATGATGGCGTGGGCATGCGGTGATGTGCCTTTTAAGTCATTATGAATTCATTGCACTTGTGACTCATCGCAGTTTGGTGATGGTGGCTGCAGCATTTTTATTGCTTTTAATTTTGATGTGCAAGCAAGATGAGCTTAATTAAAATTTTTAGCACCAGCACACACCCACTAAATGAAATTAATAAAAAAATAATTGTAATACCAGCTTACACTTTCCAATCATTAAAACGACGCGACGATACCCCGTGGGTTTATCTGTATACCCAGCCCAGTAAATTGACCCACTTTATAGCCTTCATAAAACCTGTTACTGCACATAACCTAAATACGTAAAGTCTCGACGAAAAATCCTGCTTTTGCACCTTCGAACCTACAACCAGGCCAGCCTAACAGTCAGACAGCTCAGTCAGTCACCTTTCTTTTTCTGCCTGTGCCCATTATGAAACCACCCTGCACCGTGTGCATACAGAAACTGTAACAATTCTGAAATGTAAAAAGAAAAATGAAAAAAAAAAAAATTAAATGAAAGCACGCACGCAGTGCGGCTTACTTGGCGCACAGAAAATGTGCTCTCGCAAGTCATAAGTAACATCCAAGGCATATAAAAGTCGTTGCGATTGCAATGCAAATCATAGTTACGCCTTCCGCAGTTGCAGCAAACACAACACAATAATTCACCGCATCGACATGGCATTCACAGTAAGGACAAAATTTCAAGGATATTTAGGGATTTTAACTAACTTCTTATTCCCCCAGTTCGTAACCTTCTTGGCCCTTGTTGCTATGGTATCTGCTGGAGGCATCCCACTGCAGTATCACCAACCAGCTGCTGTATACCATCAACCAGCCGTCTATAAGACTGTGGCTGCCCCCGTCCTGAAGGAAGTTGTTGACTATGATGCTCCAGCCAAATACGACTTCTCGTATGGAGTTGAAGACCCCCACACTGGAGATGTGAAGAGCCAGGCTGAATCCCGTGATGGACACAATGTTCATGGATCATACAGTCTGATCGATGCTGATGGATACAAGAGGACTGTTGAATACACCGCTGATGAGCACAACGGTTTCAACGCCGTTGTCCACAGGGAGCCCTTAGGTCATGCTCCTGCTGTTGCCAAAATTGCTGTTGCTCCATCGTACGGCTATCATCACTAAATTGGTAAAGAGGTGTATGAAGATTGACAACGCCATGTGATTCTATTATTTTGTATTCCTGTTTTTTTTCGTGTAGACAAGTTAAAATACATTTTTGTGTTAAATGAAATTTTAGAGTTTTGATGTAGCAACATATTTTTAGTGTTCTGCCTCTTACACTCATAGCCGGAGTTACATTGATCGTAGCACCCGGTTTTCTTCAGATTTAGGGCTCTCATACAATAACTCTATATCTGACATGGCTTCTAGGCTTCGGAGTAACCCTACACAATTCTGAAGATTTGTGAACTCTAAGCGAAAATCAAGGCTTGGTAATGTTAACATTAGTGATCCTGCTATCATTGCCAATCTATTTGCCGAATTCTTTTGGGCTGCTTTCTGTGATTCTGACTGTGTTTGAGGAATCCACAATTCTGAAACATCTGGCTGACATACTAAACAGCTTCTCGAGCGGTCCTGACAGTATTCCGTCATTGAGACATTGGTCAACAATGTATTACGTTTTTATTTTAGTTCAATTTTAGGCTCATTCCAGAACGGATTTACCAAAGGTAAGCAACGAGTTTTATTACGCGAAGCTGTCTCATCGGCAAAAGTTAACTCTTCATGTGTGGCTCAAGGTAGTATTCTCGGTCCACTCCTATTCATCATGTACATCAACGACGCACGTCTCCTTGCTTCTTTCATCGCCTAGAATACTTTGTTGTGCTGACTATGCAAAGTTATTTCGAGTAGTTTCTAATGATATTGATTGTCACCTTTTACTTTCTGGCTTAACCATTTTTTATAAGTGCTGCATCTCTAATCTAATCGTCTTCCATTGAATGTGGATAAATGTGCAGTTATGTCATTCACTAGGAAAAATTCGTTCCTTAATTTGAGCTATTTTGTGGATAGAAGTTTATTAACCAGACTTGAAAATTCTACCTTGGACTTTATAAAAAGATGGACCAAAGAGTTTGACGATCCCTACATTAACAAGCTTTTGTATTGAACCTTTGTTAGCCCCATTTTAGAGTATGCTAGCCCTGTTTGGGCCCCATTTAGATTTCATCGGTTTGCTCTCCGTGGTCTACCTTGGATTAACTGTTGAACCTTTCCACTTACGTCGATAGACTCAAACTGATCTTCCTGAATTCGCTGGAAATGACCTGTAACATCTCCAGAACTGCCATGATGTGTGCCATATTGAAAGGGTCTATTTTGGTACCACCTCGCTCCTTGAGGGATCATGACTTTCTTCATGTGCCGTGTCATAGAACTAATTGCGGAAGGTTTAAGGAGTAGAAAAAGCGGATCAAATTTTTCAGATAGATATATTGAATAAAGTTTCTGTGTCAAGTCAAACCCCACAAATGTTTAAGATCAACAAATTTCCGATCTTCATACCTTTTTGTATGAAACCTTTAACTAGTTTGATTTTGGTTGATTAGATGATACTTCTCCACTGAGCAAGGTACTGTCGCAATATTCTGTTTATATGAACGCTAGGAGTCAGAGAAACAAATCTGGTGCCTTCCAGTAAATCCACGTAAAGTATATCTTGGCTAAAGTTCTGGCTCCATAACAACTACTATGCCGCTGGAATTAACCAGGACTTTAGTAATCCTTTTTGTTACATATGGAAGCACTGTATTCAGTAAGGTAGACTCGCATTGCTGTTGTAGACTTCTAGTGGCTTTCAACGATGTGGCATGCTATGTATATGTATATACATGCTGCCTCGATACTCCTACAATATTGGTATATGCAACGGAGTTCTAAAACAAACAATTTCAGGGACACCTACTTTAGAATAGACTTATAATTAGATTTTGCCGACTTGCGGTCCCAACCCAAGTAAAACTACACTATTAAGCCAACTGTGTTGTGTTTCTATTTATAACTTAAGTAAATAGAGATATTTGGCTATTCTTGAACAGTCGCCAAGACAAAACCCAATAAGGCTCTATACAATTTCATTTCTAACAAAAACTGTCTACCAAGAACACATCCAAAATCCAATGCCCCATCGAACGAAAATTTGTTGAACGTCAGTCAAAAGAGCAAAAAATAAATAAATTAAATAAAAAAGCAAATCCCCCGTGGCGTGGTGCACCAGCCCAAGTAATGAAGCAATCGAGGAAAAAAACAATAATTGTGAAACGTGAAAACAATAAGACTTCCTCCTAGAGGTAGCGAGGAGGCTCAGTTGGGCGCCAAGTGATTTTCTTGTTTCATTCACAAAAGCGCGTCTGAGTCTGAGCCAGCCTCGGAGAGTTCTCAGAAAGTGCTCAACGTTTGCTGCTCTATTACATCACACCAAGGCTGTGGCGCAGAATTGGTTAGTTAGTTACCGAAGATTTTACCCGGCCAATCTAAAGGCAAGGCAGCTGGCATCAGGCTCCAATTAAAGGCTGATTGTCAGAGCTCAATATCGGCCGTAATTAAGATAATTCGCCTACTACTCGCCGCCAAGACGGTCAAGACGTTCGAATCATCCAATTTTCTGCGGCTACTGATTTTTTTTTTTTCGTTTTGCTCTTGATCGCACTGTTAAGAACGCCTTAACGGTCCACCGGACTTAAAACCGTATCCACCTGGTGGCGAAGCCATTCCCATCACAACACGCAAGCGCAGTCGTGATCTGGAAATGAAAGCCAAATCCGGTGTCCTTGAAAGAGTCACACAAATCGCATTTTACCTTAGCCGCAGTGGACGATCAGATGAGATTCCAAAAAATTGAGGAGAAGAACAAAAAACGCAAAATCGAAGGTCCCGCATAGCTTTGAATGGATGACGAGCGACGGGCTGGAAAAAAAAGGGAAATGCATCAGCGGCCGCACGAGTTGTCCCGGCACACAAAATCTGCAAACCGCCACACCGGGAAAGGTGTCCCATCGAGACAGTGAGTGAATGCATTCGCGAATCTGTGCGGTGCCTGCCCCCCAATCTCGAAGGAGACAGAAAGTGAATTTCACTCTCACTTGTTGCGCATGCTGTTACGGCATCGGATTACCTGGCCACATACTACCCGGTGTGGCTTACTTACCTGTGCAGCACCCACTGCTGCGGTGCTGCTGTTTGACGGTATCGCGCTGCGCTGCTGTTTTTCTTCAGCCACAGCACGTCTTAGCACCCAAAGGTGCTCGGAAAACGTCTCTCAACCGGTGGCGCGGCAGGGAGGCGACCGACCATTTGGACTCTTTGTCTGGCGTTGCTCGTATCTGATGACCTTGTTGCGCAATGTTGCGGTAGGAATTTATTTTTAAGGCCGCCGAAGGTAAGACTGCTTGGATTTTTTTCGGCGCTGCCTTTAGTTTTTCCTTTCTTCGCCGTTATTTTTTTTTCCGACTTTTTTTTCTTTGGCCATTGGGTGCTATTGTTGACACAGAGCCCTGCACTTGATTTGACATGACAATTTTAAGCGGTGTCCAAACTCGATGGTAGTTGCACGGGGGGAGGTAACTTACTTGTCGCAAAATAATGCGGTCAAGTGGGCATTCGGTGTCACCGTCGAGAGTAGGTACATATATATGTATGTGCCTCTAATTGTAAGATACGCACATGTACCGTTTTTCGCGGATTGTCTCTAATACGTCGACGACTGTTGCCGTCGGGCACCGTTTTTACATGCAGAAAAGCAATGAACCGATGGATCATAATAGTCTACTCCTCTTGACGAGCGATGCTGTTATTGTACCATATTTGGAGTTTTCGCAGATCAAAAACAGCAAAAAATCAGGACAAAAATAACAACAACCACCTTAAAAGTAGAGCAGATGTTTTTTTAAATTTAAAAAAAAAACTCGACAACTTGTTTTTTTACCTTTTGTGTACTTTTTTTTTGCGTCAAAGCTGCAGCCTTGAATATAATAAGGACTTTACCCAAATTGCTAATTTAAGAAAGTACACATAGCCTCAGTAATTGACGTTATTGTGAGAAAGTAGAGAATTATTACCATGAAGCATGACACACAGAAAATAATTGACAATTAGAGTAAATGATTAATTAAATGGATCCGCATAAATTGAGAACAACTTCAGATACAGTGTTATAAAGGGCCGATTTCCATTACATTTATTTATGAGCTAATTTGTACACAATAGAACAATAAGTGTGCGTAAATCTAGTTTAGGATTATTATACCATCCTTTAGTGCACGGACAATGTATTTAGTGGTGGGGATGTCCATAGGGTATGCGCACAGCGTACGCTAAAGGAAATGGAAAATGCATTGGATGTGTGAAAAATGGAATAAAAGGATGCTTATGTCCTACAGGACCATATGGGTGTGGATTTGGAAAAATATGTGGTTGAGGGTGCGGGTGGGGAATTGGATGCACCTCATGATGTGGATGATGATGATGAGGTTCAGGGTGGGGATGTGGATGTGGAATAACATGTGTATGAGAGTGGGGATGGGGAATTGGATGCACCTCATGATGTGGGTGATGATGAGGTTCAGGATGTGGATGTGGATGTGGATGTGGATGTGGAATAGGATGAGGGACAGGTATGGGATGTGCAGCAGGAACAGGGTGCGGTTGAGGTACTGGTACAGGGTGTGGATGCGGTACAGGAACTGGATGTGGATGTGGGACTGGAACGGGTACAGGATGTGGATGTGGGACTGGAACAGGTACAGGATGTGGAACCGGTATAGGATGTGGAACGGGTACAGGATGTGGATGAGGAATTGGAACAGGTACCGGATGTGGCACAGGCACAGCATGTGGGTGTGGTATGGGCAATACATATGGATGTGCAACAGGCACAGGATGTGGATGTGAATGGATATAAGGAACTGGATGGATAGGATGAATATGAGGAACCGGGTGAATAGGATGATGATGCGCAACTGGATGCGGTATATGTGGATGAGGGTAATGATGGGCATAGTTATGATGATGCACTCCCTCTCGGTGTACAACTGCATTAAATCCATGGTGATCATCAGCATGATACCGCACAATCCTTTTACCACCATCAGGCTCTATTAAACTATACTCTCCGTTCACATGATCCCCATGCCTCACTTCATGCTGCGTTTTTATATCTCCAGTCTGGGGATCGTGCACACCGTATCCAAACTCGTAATTCCCTCCATGATGTTCTGAAAACACCACTCCCAGAAATAGAAGGAAAAGGACTATTAAATCCTGGAAATATGAACAAAAATTATGTAATTATTAGTTTTCCTTGAAACATCCTCAAAATTACCTTGTACATTTCGATGAGCTATTCCTTCAAAAATGATCTTAATCCAAGTTTTGCAATGTCTTCGAGGTGTCTTCGGTTTATAATTTTCTCGTCAAGGCCACAGCTCTTTTATACCTCTGAAACGTACGTGCAATTCATGTGAAGTTGAAGTCTCCCTACGCGAGGAAGGCTTTCACTTTAGCTATGATGTGATATGTGATACTCCCCTCAGCATAAGATTTATTTTGTCTAGTGCTTCTCTACGGAAATACTTCAACACATTATTGCATTTCAGATACCGGCGGAAGAGTTTTTTTATGTGGTTTTAGATTTCCATAATGTCAACGATTTTTCGCTCTTTGACTAGACTACGTGATTAAATTTTATTTATTTATTTAATTAAGTCATTACATGGGAGGGTTTAATCTTACTTGTACTGAAAAAAGAACGCGCTCGGAATCGCAGTCTATATGGCGTTTTAGCAAAAACTGTTAACGTTTTTTGTTCACATTTTGAAGATTTTATTGATATTTGGGTTAGATTTAAAAATAATTTCTCTGGAGTTATTATATATAACAGCATAAATAACTCGCAAACATCTTTTCCCATATTACAACATAATTGTGCAGTCACAGAACTAGTTCAAATGTTTTTGAATGGAGTAAATTGTGAAAATTGTTAACATACCCATATATGCCCATCAGGCATATTTTGCATCACCTAAAATTGTATCCGACGGAATGCGATGGAAATTCTTACGAATATGCGAAATACAAGATCAGAAAAGAAAGTTGGAGATCTTATTCTCATTTCGCATTTCTGCATTTTAAAAATATTATTTCGATTGTGTCCCAAAATTACAATTTGTACTCATGTTACTCTCCTTGAAAACATCAATGAAAAAATATAATTTATTGTGTCTTCATGTAATCTGAAAATTAGTTTAGTTAGCATAAAATGATTTCAATTATCATTCCCGCGAGGCACTTGGAAATACCAGTTATCTAAAATTGTATGCAACTGAAATAAATAGCTGGAAGCTAATTTTATCGAGGAAATTGCCTACAAAATTAACAAGTTTTTATAGATAACAATGATGAACTAGTACTTGAGAAAGTTGGCCTATACAAGGTCAGGACTATTTTTTAGTGGTATAAAAGCACCCCAAGTTTTGTCATTCAGCACAATTTCTTTTTGTTTTGAAACCAGAGTCACCTCAGTCAAAAAGCAAACAATCCCTACTGGAACAATGGCATTCAAAGTAAATATATAGAAATATTTTTAAGATACCAAAAATTCATAAATTAAAAAAAAATTAATTTCCAGTTCACAATACTCCTCGCTTTGGCAGCTGTTGCTAATACTAGCGTCCTCCCAGGGCAACATAACCATATCAACCTAGAACCAGCACTCTTCACTCCAGGCATTTTCAGGACCATTGAAGCTCCTACGGTAAAACATGTTGAGATCGAAACTCCAGCGAAATATGAGTTCTCTTACGGAGTTACTGACTTGAAAACTGGCGACATTAAGAGCGCCGAAGAGTTCCGTGATGGTGACAAGGTTCATGGATCATACAGCTTGGTTGATGCTGATGGACTTAAGCGCACTGTTGACTACACCGCTAATAGCGACACTGGCTTCAAGGCTGAAGTCAAACGTGAGCCTTTTGAATTAACACCCAAGGAGGAAATTGCTCCAATTGTCACAAAGGTTG
Source organism: Neoitamus cyanurus (assembly GCA_947538895.1). Taxonomy (NCBI): domain Eukaryota; kingdom Metazoa; phylum Arthropoda; class Insecta; order Diptera; family Asilidae; genus Neoitamus; species Neoitamus cyanurus. The sequence goes on along the minus strand of OX384544.1, from coordinate 10,868,145 downwards.
TTGCTGAACCAGAAACTAAGATTGAGATTGCTGCTCCAATTCATGCCTATACTGCTCCACTCCACGCCTATGCTGCTCCACTCCACACCTATGGTGCTCCATTTAATACCTATGGCGTTCCATATGGAGCACTTACTAAGGTGGCGTATTCTACCCCAAATCACTATACTAAGACCGTAACTCCTCTTTCTGCTGGCATCCACTATGCTCCACTGGCTGGCGCACATTACGCTGCAGCTCCCTATGATTTTTCGAATTTCCTGTACCACCACTAAAGCTTATGAGGTTTTACGCTGAATACTTTTTAAAATATTGAAAATAAATTTTTCTTTACATTTAAATTGTTTTTTTAATTTAAATTTCTTTGTTGTCGTTGTCTATCTTATCTTAGTAGATAAAGCTCTAAAGTTTTGCATCCGTGTTTATGTCCGGTAACAAGGCAATACAGAATATCCAATATGGCGGACACCCCAAGATGGCGGATTACCATTTTCTTCACAACAACATCAAATGAAAAGTGTCGACGAGTAGAATACGATTAGTTATGAGACGTCATTAAAATTAAAACATAAATTACAAAAAGAACTAAATAATTAAAATAACTGTAAAGTGTACTGCTTGTTTTTAAGAATAAAATAGAATAAACATAATTATTAAAAAAATAAACTACCTACTCAATTATGATACTATCCTACTTATAGCGTTTTTAGAACTTCACAAATGTGCACAAACTGTGTACCCACTCGGAACTTCACGGCATTTGTAGAGACATTATTTTACGATATAACGGTCGCCTGTTAGAAATTATGCTGTGCCGCCAACTTAGGTCAGTTTAAATCGCAGCACGTTTATATATATACGAGGAGGACATTATTCCCTTTACATTGCACTTTGCTTCAATTCGTTATCACATGATGAAAATAATAATAATAATTTATTTGAAAAATCTGTACAAAGGACTGGCCTTATGATGTACACTGTATTTAAAATTATCTGATTGTAACTTATTATGTGTTAAAATTAATTAATAAAAAAAACAAATTAAGTTAATATGAATTTAAGATCACAAAAAGAAAAAAATTAAAATTTAGTAAATTAAAACCTTAACCTAATACATACTAAAATAAATATAAAGATAAAAAGAAGAGAAAGTCAATACATATAAAAATTACAAAAGAATTAAAGTTATAATTATCTAAAACAAAACTAATAAAATGAATATGAAAAACTATACTTAAAAAGAAAGTGCAAAATCAAAATCAAATCAAGGTCTATTAATACACAATTCCCTATACGTCTGCTTAAATTGGCTCTCAGTTTTTGACATTTTACACTTCATTGGGAGGGCATTCCAGAGTTTTGTTGCGCAAACAAAGAATGAGTCTTTTGACTGCATATATTTAAATCGCGGGATAAGTAAATTTTGCGTTCGTGCTGATGGTAAAAATTGAATTTTTTCATATAAAAACGAAGGTGATCGCTGCTTAATTAGTCGGAACAAAAACAAACATTTACGGAAGTTCAAGTGCTCTTCTAGACTCATATCAAGTAAACGTCTAGAGTATGGTGATACGTGGTCAAATCGGCGTAAACTAAAAACAAAGCGGATACAGGCGTTATAAGCCCTGCGCAATTTGACAGACGACGCTGAGTCGAAATATGAATAAAGGCAGTCACAGTAATTGATATAAAATAAATAAAAAAATATGCTCGGAATAACATCTGCAAAAAAAATCACTGTGTCGAGGATTTGGGTCAGGTTACGGAGAGACACTGCCACTGCGAGCTAATCACTCGGCATGGCGAAAAAAGAAACGATTACTTTGTGGGCTTTGTGGAAGCCCTATGCTCCCAAAGGGCGTAGTAAGGAAAAAAAAGGAGAGACACAGGCACGGTTTTAAAAAGAAAACACTTGCAACTTTCCTCTAACATTCTCTAAACTTTCTTAGTAAAGGAAATCTTGACTGCTTTAGATAGAAGTTGTGTAAAAGCGGCTACTCAAGGCCCAACTTTACTGACAATCTGCAGGACCAATCGCCTATATATTTCTGCAGGGAAAACAATTTTACTTGAGAACTCCAATAATATTTTGTTTTTAATATTAAGCAGCATGAGTTTTTGACTTATGCCCAAAAATATGCAAAAAAAAATATTTGCTCCTCCTACTACACTATGTTCAAAATATGTACATCTTGTGTATACAACGCGAAATAATATCGGCGTGGGGAAATACGATTTCAACAAGATGGCTGGACGTTCCACACAGCTTGGGAAACTGTGTAATTATTGCGTCGCATGGCGTAAACTTGCACCACCTACCACTTATTCGTGAAGTACAACATACTGCACATATGTATTAGTCTGCACAAAAAAATATCTAAATAGGTACCGTACAGCACAGAGTTTTAAGTAAGCATATAACATATGTATATAAATTTCCTTACAACACTTGAAGTAATTGTCCTCTTGCTAATAATTATCTAAAAATAAAACACCTAAATGTGTTACAGCACACTGCAATAAATCCATTAGATACCCTCATTTGTCATTCACCCACCAGGTGCTCCAATTTTGTCCAGCCACAACCAGCCACAAACAATCCCATTACCTTTCATAGCAACTAGTCAAAACAGTCATTACAATTAGCATTATCTGCAATCACTACAACCACAACCGTATTTTACGTATCCGGCTGTGTCAGAATGAATTCCCCAGCTCCAGACATTCTTGAGATGTGTCTAAGACCGCTTCCGGTTTCATAAAATTTTAACGCCCTGCCTATGAGTGTCTTTTTGTTTTTTTTTTAGAGTAGTAATCGCCCCAAGCAATTTTAGTTCGAGTTTCTTGTTGTCCATTACAAGCCAATTTAGAAGGTCGCTCGACGACGGCACAAAAGCTGTTCAATTTCTTTTTGCGGTATAAAAGCAATTCGATTTTAAGCAAACAGTACAGTTACCTACTGGTCTCCAAAGATTAATCAACCTCCCAAAAAAAATGGCATTCAAAGTGAGTCGCTGCTTCCAACTCAGAGGATTATAAGGAAATTTATTTTATTTTTTGCCTTCTAGTTCGTATTTGTTCTTGCATTCGCCGCTGTTGCAAGCGCTGGACACATTGATCTGGGCCACTCCTATGGACACTATGCCCATCAACCAGCTGCATATGCAGTTGCCGCCCCAACCGTCATCAAAACCGTGGCTGCTCCAGTTCTGAAGCATGTTGAATACGAAGCCCCTGCCAAGTACGAATTTTCGTACGGAGTTGAGGACCCCCATACCGGAGATGTCAAGAGCCAGGTTGAGTCCCGTGATGGAGACAATGTCCATGGATCCTACAGCCTGATCGATGCTGATGGATACAAGAGGACCGTTGAGTACACCGCTGATGACCACAACGGCTTCAACGCGGTCGTCCACCGTGAACCTCTCCATCACGCTGCTCCAGTTGCAAAGATTATTGCTGCTCCTGTAGCCAAGGTCGCTGTCGCCGCCCCAGTGCACTATGCCGCAGGACACTATGCACCAGCCACCTATGCTTCATCGCACTATGCTCCAGCCACCTATGCCTCATCTCACTATGCTCCTGCTCACTACTCTGCCGGTGGTCATTATGCTTCAGCTGGATATGCTCCATCCGCATATGCTTCCGTTGCCAAGGTCGCTGTTGCTGCCCCAGCACACTACGCCAACATTGTGTCTGCTCCAGTTGCTCACTCCGTTAACTATGCTCCAGCTGCTTATGCAACCAGTCATTATGGTGGACACTACGACGCCCACTCATACCACCATTAAATCGGTAGCTTGTTAAGGACTGTAAATAATGAAATGTTTTTTTAGAAAAATTTTATTTATGAATATTTTAATAAAGCAAGGGGAGAAACTCTAAAAATTCTTTATAAAATTCGTTATTTCCTTTTTCCAATTAATCTTCATACTCAAAAGAGCAACACAAAAATAACTTAAGCGTATTTATTCTTCTCTAGATAAGATGGCGAATAGTTTTTTTAAACGAAACTATCTTACAGATTTGCGAAATAGTTCAATCCTCGAAGTTCAATCAGAAAGTGTTGATTTATCTAAATGACTCCAATTTTAAGGAATTTTACACAACATTACTTAGATAAAAGTCACGCTTAACCGGCAACGGTATCATACGATAAAATTTATTTAAGTTCGATATATTTGTTCTCAAATTTAAATATGGTAGACAGCTTAATTTTATAGATACCTAAGTATCCAACTGTCGGAACAGTTTGAATTTTTTTTGGCATCTTTCTTCTATTTCTCTGGTTCACCACACTTGATTACTTTAATTTAGCATATGGGCTTTAAAAATTCAAGATGGCAGACCTAATGTGGCGATCTAAATTTATTACCGAAGCAGAAGAACGCTTTTTATGACATCATCACATATATGCATACCTGCGCGACAAATAAGCTCCTCTTAGTATGTATAACATCTGTTGTTTTTTTTAGACCAACCTTGCAAGTTGCAAGAATCCAAAATTGACAAAAATGATACACAAAAACAAAATTACAACAAGCAAAAAAATCTAAAATGTATAAAGTGACCTGTTAAATTGTTGTCTGCATAAATTTGCCTAAAAATCTGGTTAATGTATGTAAAGCTTGTATTTACAATAGCTTACTATAATTGCCTATCTTATTGATATTTAGCTTTCACAAAATGTCTACTGGCTGAACATTTTCCTTCAACAAAATATTTTACAGACTGATATTTGGCAGGTTCGTATAGTAAAGTTTTACCTATAAAGTATTATGAAGTTAAGGTTTTTCACTTACACAAATTCTGATAATTTCGTTCAACCGTGTTGCGCCAGTTGGAATGCGAGTAATAGAACGAGACTCCCTTTCTTTAATTTTCGAGATATGGGCTATGATGAAGTTCAGTTGGCAGTTGCATCAATAAAGTCAACTATTGTTGGACTCGATTTAATTGTTGCGAAATACTTGAATATGCTTGTATTTTAAAAATTGTCTAAAATAATTCCTGTTCCAGAATAGATTGAATGTGTACTGCTCGACATTTCAAAAGCATTTTATTATTTTAACCATGACATTTTGTTGGCTAAACTCAAAACCCAATACGGTTTCAATAACTCTACTATATAATTCATCAGAAATTATATCACAAACCGGTTCCAGCGGGTGTTCGTCAATACTCGTTTTTCTGATGTAACAGGTTTGACGTGCGGTGTTCCTCAGGGATCTATTTTAGGTCGTTTGCTATTTTCCCTGTATATTGATGAACTTAGTTTCATTGGATTGAGCTGCGAACCGCTCGGGTGAGGTGACCAGGCAGACCATAATATTCGTTAATAATACAGTTCTATATTTGATATAACAAACAATTTTGACTGTGTTCCATACATTGCTGACTTACCAATTAATTAGGACGCCCTGCACAGGATTTTCCAAAGTCCTCCAACGGTTTGATATTACCTAATATGCTATCAATTAATTTTACTATGAATAAAAAATGGGTTTGATAAATTCAAAATAACTATCACGGCCTCTTAGTCTATAAGTGTTAATTTAGAGAAAGTCAGCTCCAAAAGAAGAAGGTTATGTTATAGGTTAGGTTAGGTTATATAAAACCTCATCGGACCTCCAAATCAGCCAATACCAACTAGAACAGGCTAAAATTCCACCTTCACTTCCAAAAAGGAAAATATTTGGACAGAATTTCATAAAAACATCAGTCACTTCAGGTTTATACATTTAGAGATCTTCAAAAAATAATAAATATGTGCGTATAGAAACCTACTGTGAAGAAGCAGCAAAAAGTTATTTTTCCCTTTAACAAAACCTATAAATATTTTTAATTGCATAAAATGTTTTCATGACAGACACAAACTCCCAAAATGTGCACATTGTTAGGGGGTTGATCCCACCTATGTGCATGTGGGTACTCGGAGTGGGCGCCTAACAAAAAAAAATTTAGAAACAGAAATACACTTTAATATAAGTGAATGCGTTTTTGAGTTTTTCAAAGTATTTCCTTCAGTTGTAATTAGGTTGAAACAAACATTACACAAAACAACAGCTTAAAGATAGTAGGTAACGTATTTTCAGACATTTGGAAGGTAAATAAAATTATTGATATAGGAATTAGTTTTTAACCCACCAAACCGTAGGGCCGTAGGACAAAAAGTTGTGTGTTGCCTCAATTGCACCGTATCAATATATGTCAGGACATAAGTTGGTACCTAATTTCAAAACAAACGATTTAAAAAAAAACTTCAAATGCTCGTAACTAACCCGGATACAAAAAACGTGTCTATGAACAATTCTATTTCTGTCCTAAGTTTGCACAGCAGTAGTAGGTACTGCATCCGTAAATGTTATATTTTACTTTCCTTTTCAATTCATTTGATCAGTAAAAATAAAATGCAGTAATTAGTAATTTTAAGTATTACTTACACTAGTAGTATTTGCACAGCAAAAGCATTTAATTATTTAATATTAATAAAATAATCACCTCGAGAGGTTTTTCCTCGAGTGTCTTGTTGTCCATTACAAGCCAATTTAGAAGGTCGTCCGACGACAGCACAAAAGCTGTTCAATTTCATTTTGCGGTATAAAAGCAATTCGATTTTAAGCAAAGAGTACAGTTACCTACTGGTCTCCAAAGAATAATCAACCTCCCCAAAAAAATGGCATTCAAAGTGAGTCGCTGCTTCCAACTCAGAGGATTACCATATAAGGAAATTTATTTTATTTCTTACCTTCTAGTTCGCACTCGTCCTTGCATTCGCCGCTGTTGCAAGCGCTGGACACATTGAACTGGACCACTCCTATGGACACTATGCTCATCAACCAGCTGCATATGCAGTTGCTGCTCCAGTTCTGAAGCATGTTGAATACGAAGCTCCCGCCAAGTACGAATTTTCGTACGGAGTTGAGGACCCCCATACCGGAGATGTCAAGAGCCAGGTTGAGTCCCGTGATGGAGACAATGTCCATGGATCCTACAGCCTGATCGATGCTGATGGATACAAGAGGACTGTTGAGTACACCGCTGATGACCACAACGGCTTCAACGCGGTCGTCCACCGTGAACCTCTCCATCACGCTGCTCCAGTTGCAAAGGTTATTGCTGCTCCTGTAGCCAAGGTCGCTGTCGCCGCCCCAGTGCACTATGCCGCTGGACACTATGCACCAGCCACCTATGCTTCATCTCACTATGCTCCTGCTCATTACTCTGCAGGTGGTCATTATGCTTCAGCCGGATATGCTCCATCCGCATATGCTTCCGTTGCCAAGGTCGCTGTTGCTGCCCCAGCACACTACGCCAACATTGTGTCTGCTCCAGTTGCTCACTCCGTTAACTATGCTCCAGCTGCTTATGCAACCAGTCATTATGGTGGACACTACGACGCCCACTCATACCACCATTAAATCAGTAGCTTGTTAAGGACTGTAAATAATGAAATGTTTTTTAGAAAAATTTTATTTATGAATATTTTAATAAAGCAAGGGGAGAAACTCTAAAAATTCTTTATAAAATTCGTTATTTCCTTTTTCCAATTAATCTTCATACTCAAAAGAGCAACACAAAAATAACTTAAGCGTATTTATTCTTCTCTAGATAAGACGGCGAATAGTTTTTTTAAACGAAACTATCTTGCAGATTTGCGAAATAGTACCTCCTCGAAGTTCAATCAGGAAGTGTTGATTTATCTAAATGACTCCAATTTTAAGGAATTTTACACAACACTGCTTAGAAAAATGTCATACTTAACCGATATTTTTGTTTCAGTGGAAAATTATTGAATAACATTTATTTAAGTTCGATACATTTGTTTTCAATTTTAAATATGGTAGATAGCTTAATTTTATAGATATCTCCAACTGTCGGAACAATTTGAAATTTTTTTGGTTATCTTTCTTCTATTTATTTTTTTTTTCGTTCCCTGATTTACTACACCTGATTACTTTAATTTAGAATATGAGCCTTTAGAAATTCAAGATGGCAGACCTAATGTGGCGATCTAAATTTATTACCGAAGCAGAAGAACGCTTTTTATGACATCATCACATACCTGCGAGATAAATAGGATCCTCTAAGTACATATATCATTTGTTGTTTTATTTTAAGACCAACCTCGTACAGAAAATTACTTCCCATTCCCAATTACACTTAGCAGTAGTTGCAAGTATCCAAAATTGACAAAAATGAAACACAAAAATAAAATTGCAACAAGCAAACAAATCTAAAATATATAAAGTGACCTATAAAATTTCTGTCTGCATAAATTTGCCTACAAATTTGGTTAATGTATGTAAAGTTTGTATTTACAATAGCTTACTATAATTCCCTTTCTTATTGATATTTACCTTTTACAAAATGTCTACTGGCTGAAAATTCTCCTTGCACAAAATATTTTACAGACTGATATTTGACAGGTTCGTATAGTAAAGTTTTACCTATAAAGTATTATTAAGTTAAGGTTTTTCATTTACACAAATTCTGATAATTTCGTTCAACCGTGTTGCGCCAGTTGGAATGCGAGTAATAGAACGAGACTCCCTTTCTTTAATTTTCGAGATATGGGCTATGAGGAAGTTCAGTTGACAGTTGCATCAATAAAGTCAACTATTGTTGGACTCGATTTAATTGTTACAAAATTCTTGAATACCCTAGTATTTTAAAAATTGTCTAAAATAATTCCTGTTCCTGTTCCCAAGAAATTATCCGCATCTCAGTTGACTGATTATAGGCCTATCAGCATATTGCCGTACCTATCTAAAGTATTCGAGAGATCAGTCGGGTTTCCAGAAAAAATATAGCACTCTCTCGACGTTGTTGAAAGTATCTGTGGTAGCATATAGATTGACTGTTCTTGTACTACTCGACATTTCAAAAGCATTCGATTATGTTAACCATGACATTTTGCTGGCTAAACTCAAAACCCAATACGGTTTCAACAACTCTTCTATATACCTCATCAGAAACTATATCACAAACCGGTTTCAGCGGGTGTTCGTCAATAATCGTTTTCTGATGTAACAGGTTTGACGTGCGGTGTACCTCAGGGATCTATTTTAAGTCCTTTACTATTTCCCCTGTATAATGATGAACTTCGTTTCATTGGATTGACCTGCGAACCGCTCGGGTGAGAAGACCAGGCAGACCATAATATTCGTTGATAATACATATATAACAAAAAATTTTAACTGTGTTCGATACATTGTTGACTTACCAATTAATTAGGACGCCCTGCACAGGATTTTCCAAATTCCTTCAACGGTTTGATATTACCTAATATGCTATCATTTAATTTTACTTTAAATAAAAAATGTGTTTGATACATTCAAAATCACTGTCATGGCCTCTTAGTCTATAAGTGTAAATTCAGAGAAAGTCAACTCCAAAAGAAGAAGGTTATGCATCACGTGTCTTAACAAAAACCTCATCGGACCTCCAAGTCTGCCAATATCAACTAAAACAGGCTAAAATTCCACCATCACTTCCAAAAAGGAAAAAATTTGGACAGAATTTCATAAAAACATCAGTCACTTCAGGTTTACACATTTAGAGATCTTCAAAAAATAATAAATATGTGCGTATAGAAACCTACTGTGAAGAAGCCGCAAAAAGTTATTTTGCTCTTTAACAAAACTTATAAATATTTTCAATTGCATAAAACAGAAACAAACTCCCAAAATGTGCACATTGTTAGGGGGTTGATCCTACCTATGTCTGTATACCTACTGAGTGGGTACTCGGAGTGGGCCCCTAACAAAAAAAAGTTTAAACAGAAATACACTTTAATATAAGTGAATGCGTTTTTGAGTTTTCCAAAGTATTTCCTTCAGTTGTAATTAGGTTGAAACAAACAATAGACAAAACAACAGCTTAAAGATAGTAGGTAACGTATTTTCAGACATTTGGGAGGTGAATAAAACTATTGATATAGGAATTAGTTTTTAACCCACCACACCGTAGGTCCGTAGGACAAAAAGTTGTGTGTTGCCTCAATTGCACGGTATCAGTATATAGTATCAGGATTTAAAATTGGTAACTATTTTCAAAACAAACAATTTAAAAAAAACTTCAAATGCTCGTAACTAACCCGGACATAAAAAACGAGTCTATGAACAATTGTCCTAAGTTTGCACAGCAGTAGTAGGTACTGCATCCGTAAATGTTATATTTTACTTTCCTTTTCAATTCATTTGATCAGTAAAAAGAAAATGCAGTAATTTGTAATTTTAAGTGATTACTGACACTGTTAGTATTTGCACAGCAAAAGCATTTAATTATTTATTATAATATTAATAAAATAATCGCCTCGAGAGGTTTTCCTCGAGTGTCTTGTTGTCCATTATAAGCCAATTTAGAAGGTCGTCCGACGACAGCACAAAAGCTGTTCAATTTCATTTTGTGGTATAAAAGCAATTCGATTTTAAGCAAAGAGTACAGTTACCTACTGGTCTCCAAAGAATAATCAACCTCCCAAAAAAAATGGCATTCAAAGTGAGTCGCTGCTTCCAACTCAGAGGATTACAAGGAAATTTATTTTATTTCTTACCTTCTAGTTCGCACTCGTCCTTGCATTCGCCGCTGTTGCAAGCGCTGGACACATTGAACTGGACCACTCCTATGGACACTATGCTCATCAACCAGCTGCATATGCAGTTGCTGCTCCAGTTCTGAAGCATGTTGAATACGAAGCTCCCGCCAAGTACGAATTTTCGTACGGAGTTGAGGACCCCCATACCGGAGATGTCAAGAGCCAGGTTGAGTCCCGTGATGGAGACAATGTCCATGGATCCTACAGCCTGATCGATGCTGATGGATACAAGAGGACCGTTGAGTACACCGCTGATGACCACAACGGCTTCAACGCGGTCGTCCACCGTGAACCTCTCCACCACGCTGCTCCAGTTGCAAAGGTCATTGCTGCTCCTGTGGCCAAGGTCGCTGTCGCCGCCCCAGTGCACTATGCCGCTGGACACTATGCACCAGCCACCTATACTTCATCTCACTATGCTCCTACTCATTACTCTGCCGGTGGTCATTATGCTTCAGCCGGATATGCTCCATCCGCATATGCTTCCGTTACCAAGGTCGCTGTTGCTGCCCCAGCACACTACGCCAACGTTGTGTCTGCTCCAGTTGCTCACTCCGTTAACTATGCTCCAGCTGCTTATGCAACCAGTCATTATGGTGGACACTACGACGCCCACTCATACCACCATTAAATCGGTAGCTTGTTAAGGACTGTAAATAATGAAATGTTTTTTAGAAAATTTTTATTTATGAATATTTTAATAAAGCAAGGGGAGAAACTCTAAAAATTTTTTAAACTAATATTTTTTATTTGTTGTGATTGTGTTATTGATTTTTTGGAAGGTTCTGATATTGAAGAAACAATTTAAAGGGCTAAGGAGATGGAAACGTGGAGGAAAATTAAACAATTTTAGGATTGGTTTTTATGACGTGATATCATACAAAATTTCACATTTTCCTTACAACAATTCATAAATTCATTGAAATAGGTTTTTAGAACCGCTACCAGTTTTTTATTTAATTACAACTGTGGGGCCATTCAAATATTACTTACGCACATTTTTGCTGATTTTTGGCCTCCTCCTCCCTGCGTAAGACAAAATAAGAATATGGACTGGTCTACCCCCACCTAATTAAAGAGTAGGACATATGTTAAGATACTACATTGTTAAAAATATCTATCGATGAATTGTTTTAGGGTTTTGATAAGTGATAGAAATATATTGGATCATTAGTTCATACATATATCAATATATAAAAGAATTAAATTAAAAACTCAAATATTTTCATAATGCTACTTGGTGATAAACGATACAAAAATTATCCCATAATTTTCTACGAACTTTGATACCGTCTATGTGAGCATTTGAAAATATTTTCTTTACTCTTTTTGAAACACTTTCTCATTCGTGAGTATTTTATAATATTATTTTTATTTATACCCCACAACGGAAGGGTTTTGTGTTTATCAGTCTATGTATGAATGTATGCATGACCATATGTTTGTTTGGATGTTACGGCCTATAGCCACACACATAGAGCCTATTTGGATAAATGAGGAGTCGTTAGTATCGTACTAATCTTTCAGCTGTCATAATCTTTATGAACTTACAAAAAAATCAAGCTGGCGGCCACCATAAGTCAAAATGTCTGACAATAAAAAACAAATTTTACCAAACATTATTCAAATGTATACCAAATGATAGTTTTGGAGGAGCACAATACGCTAAACTATGTGACGTCATTCTAAACCCAATATGGTGGATTACATTTTTTTCCACAGCCCCTTGGCATGGGTATCAAATGAAAGGGTGTCACGAGCAGAATACGGCAAGCTGTGTGTCATCGTGATATAGTGTAAAATCACTAGTATGAGCTGTCTGCTTGATCATGTCATGACATTACCTACCTACTACACATTATCTGATACTATAAAAAGGTGAATAAAAAACAATATTATATAAAACAGGAAATCCGATCACGGAAGATCGATCTAGATCACCATATTGATCATTAGTAATCCATTGTGTTTTCCGATTTTGGTACGGAACACTAAAGAGGAATTTTATATTTAAATATAGAAAGCTCTGGTCGAGTCAGATTTTTGTAACATGATACAAAATCGTGAATTTTTAAATTTGTTATACCAATTTCCGGAAAAAACATGTCCTTTCAAACTTAATAAAAAAAATTTCCACATACAAAAAAAAGAGTCCAGGACGGGACATCCAAATTTAATGTAATTTATTTGTACTCAAAATAGTGAGTTAATGGGCTGAATAGATTTCGACAAATTTTGGGTACCGACTTTGAAATACAAAAGTGTTTTGCATTAAAAATATATCTTGTGCCCGATTGGGTACATTGTGTTATTGTAATCCTGACTGTTACTTGGTCTACTACCTTAAAACTTAAAGGATAATTATTTTTAAGGAATTGCACTCGGAACATCTAATAATAGAGGCGTTTGTAAATAAACTGTAAACTTAATATTTATTTGTTCATCGCCTAATATAATATTATTCCTTAAAACTACTTGTAAAATAGGTCCCTTAAATTACACCCCTCAAAAATAAATGTGCACTTAGTGATAATCACCTTTCACATCATCCATTAAAATATTAATATTTGTCACCTGGAAAATTACATGAATGGAAAAAAACGTCGATTGCTAATTATTCCGTAAAGTGCACCAGCTTAAACCAGTCGATCAGTCGATCAACTGCTATATGTACATTTCTAGAAAAGGTAATGAGCAGTACCAATATAAAATTTCCGGTACGTGAAATGAACGAGTATTCGTACCATCAAGCTACCTCTCGGTGCCCTCTTTTTTTTTAACTACAATAAAACGCCCCAGGCGCCTTGCGGTCAAAATCATTTGGTAGATTACAAGACAAATTAGAAGGTCACCAGCACAAAGCTGTTCAATTTCTTTTTCGTATAAAAGAGATCCGATTGCGGTCAAGTAGTACAGTCACCCACTGGTCATTGGAGGTAAATCAGCTAAACCGCAAAAAATGGCATTCCAAGTGAGCTCAATTGACCCTGCGCCTAAAAGGATTTTCAAGTAATTTTCTTTTCATTTTATAATTAATTGTAGTTCGCACTCGTCCTTGCATTCGCCGCTGTTGCAAGCGCTGGACACATTGATCTTGGCCACTCCTATGGACACTATGCCCATCAGCCCGCTGCTTATGCAGTTGCTGCCCCAGCCATCATCAAAACTGTGGCTGCTCCTGTGCTGAAGCATGTTGAATACGAAGCCCCTGCCAAATACGACTTCTCCTACGGAGTTGAGGACCCCCATACCGGAGATGTCAAGAGCCAGGTTGAGTCCCGTGATGGAGACAATGTCCATGGATCCTACAGCCTGATCGATGCTGATGGATACAAGAGGACCGTTGAATACACCGCTGATGAGCACAACGGTTTCAACGCGGTCGTCCACCGTGAACCTCTCCACCACACTGCTCCAGTTGCCAAGGTTGTTGCTGCTCCAGTTGCTAAGGTCATTGCAGCTCCAGTTTTGGCCGCTCCAGTCACCAAAGTCCTTGCTGCTCCAGCTGCCTACACTAGCGCTCATTACGCCCCAGCAACATACGCCTCTGGTCACTATGCTCCAGCTACCTATTCCTCAGCCCACTACGCTCCAGCTACCTATTCCTCAGCCCACTACGCTCCAGCGACCTATTCCTCAGCCCACTACGCTCCAACCACCTATTCTTCAGGCCATTACGCTCCAGCCCACTATTCTGCAGGTCATTACGCTTCAGCCGCATATGCTCCAACCGCATATGCCACAGTGTCCAAGGCCGTTGTTGCTGCCCCAGCAGCCTACACTAAAGTCATAGCTCCAGCTGCTCACTCATTGCACTATGCTCCAGCTACTTACTCCACTGGCCACTATGCTGGACATTACGATGCCCATGCCTACCACCACTAAATCGGAATACGACTGAATGGATTTTGAATGGATTTTATGATGCTTAGAAAATTTATTTATTCTTCAAATAAAAATTTTTGAAATAAATCACATACTTTTACATTTCATAATTATCTGAAATACTCTGTGAGGAGTCATAGGGTCTGTTAAAAAACGGCAAAGAACTTAAATCTTGAATCGCACACCAGCTTTCATATGAGGCCTTAGACATTTATGAAAATGCCACGTTATACTCCGGAGGAATGTTTATGAATTGGGAAAATACATTACAAAAGTGGAAAATATATTACAGTGACAATTTTCAGGTTACGAGTTAATTTTGTTGTGATAATCGTCTGTCGCAGTTGATTGGATATAATGGACGTAAATGTCATTAATTACAACAGGATAGCGCGACCTGCCACACAGCACGCGAAACAATTATGTTATTGCAAGCCAAATTTCATCATGCCATCTCTAGTTTTAATATCACAATTATAGTGCAGATTAAGAAAAAATTCAATTCAGTATAATTGTTTAAATGTTAATTATTAGGATCTGTTATTTTGCGTTTTGTGTCAGTCCTTTTTGTCCACGGTCTGTCTTTAACGGTTGACGAAGGTTAGAGGGGAAAACGTATTTTTATTTCACTTACTTCGCTACTATACAATTATTACTATTTCCTGTGACTTTGTTTGTTTGTTTTATGCAACAAGAAGTGCAAAGATTGTTTTTCTATCTTCTCGGTGGTTTTTGCATCTACGGCGAAAGTGATGATATCAATGTATAGGGCGCTTTGAGTACTACAAGTTTATATATAATTACTTTTGCCGTAACTGTAACGGTTGACCGCGGGGGCGTATGAGTGCATATTAGTATTTTCGTTGTTTGAAATCGCGATATCTCAAGAATGGTAAGTCTTAGTAAAAAAATGATATGGATCATGTTTGTAGACAATTGCAAGGTCTACAACTTTTGTATGGACTATTTTACGATATAACTTACCGTTTACGAGATATATGCGTACCCGTTACCCACCGATCTTGTTGACCTTTAACCTTGAATAAAATTTTTAGCTCCAGTCGGATCGGTGGGGACTTTTGACATTTCAGGATATTGCAGGAACATGATATGTATATATGCACATAAAAATTCACATGTCTTATAAAACAAGCAATAAAAATAATTTATTCACAATAAATCGTATAACATTCGGTAGAAGTTTCGGCTGACAAGATATCAATTATTGATAGCCTTACGACGACGTTACACCATTAGTGCGCATAGTGTCCATAGTGTCCGTAGCTGATCAGGGGCGAAGCGATTTTTGTGATTGCTGGTGCAGCATAGGCGATTTTCGTAATAGGTGCGTGGGCCAAAGCGATCTTAGGCGCTGGCTCTGGAATCCTAATGCCGCTGTCTTCCCGGTGGACAACTGCATTGAATCCATTGTGATCATCGGCAGTGTATTCCACAATTCTTCGATGACCATCGGGTTCAATCAGCTCATAGCGTCCATGTACTGCATCACCCTTTCTGCTCTCCTGCTGGCTCTTAATATCACCGGTGTGTCCATCATGGACACCGTAACTGAATTCATATTCGGGTGGTGAATCATAATCGATCGCGACTTGTTTGACAACTGGAGCGATTGTTTTGACGATGGTTGGTGCAGCGACTGCTGTCTTATAAATTGTGGGAGCTGCGTATGTCTTTAGGATGGCTGGAGCTGGGGCTGCGTAAGTTTTGATGAGACCACCGTACCCATAGTCCTCAATAGGTGCAGCTGATGATGCTGCGACCAAACCCAGAAGAACTGCAAACTGAGGAGGAAAAGGCGTGTGATTAAACTCCACCAGAGCTTCATATATTACTTCATTACCTTCAAAGCCATTTTGAGTGTTTGTGAAATGAAATGATCACGCACGCAGTCCAGGGCAGGTAGAACCGAACTGTCCCGGCTGATAAGTTAACGTCTCCTTTTATATGAAAAGGAATGACGGCACACGTAACTAGGAATGAACATATAGCCCGAAGGGGTTAGCCCGCTGCTACTGCTACTCCGTTGCAGTTATATAATCTCGGCGATTTACGATTCTTGCAATTGACCGCGTTAATCTGGGCACTTTAAATGCACTCTGGGACGCACGGGGGTCGCTGTCGGCTGCGACAGACACCTTGCAATTTCAGGTATGGGCTGGGGGGTTATTAAAAATTATTTGGATTGCCTTCCGTTCGTGTTTTTGCCATTTTTTTGGAGCCGTCATTAGGCGAAACGAGAAATCTCTCTATTTGGTGGTACTGATCGTGCGTGATCTCGTCTACGATTCTGTGACATTCGCTCTTGTGGGCTGTGCGCACACGTAGGCTACCCGATCGTGAAAGAAACTGGGTTACGGGCGGCAAGTAGGAAAATGTCCATTTTTTTTCTCATTGCGACGACTGGTCTTTTTTAAACGGAAAGTGTTGAGGTGCCAATTGGTCACGCTTTTGCGAAATATGCTATTAATCATCCTGACATCTGATTTTCGACATTTTCTCAGGTGTCGCGAAATGCCTCGCGGCTGTAATGCAAAAATACTAAAGAATAAATTTAAAAAAAAAATCTTCATCCGCCTGCAAAAATTTCCTCATTCCTGAGAGTATCCGTGGAATGACCATGAAATTCGTGCCTTACTGCCCGGCGACTACGCACGGCAGCCGAACGCTATGTTCCACCCCGGCGGCGATTACACGCTTCATTTGCTTAGCGCCACCGTATCGTGCCGGCGAATTGCATGCAATTCTTGTGAAGCTGTCTGCCGCTTGTTGCCGAGATAATTCCGCGACCGAATGCCACCATAAATTTAGCCGCTTTATTAGCCATGAGGAACGGATCGCTTGTTCATGGGCTGTGCCTGTCTCAAGACAAAACCTGGCCGCAAATCGTTAGTAATTGATTTTCGTGCCATGTGCCTTCCCGGGCAAGGTTCTGTGAGGTGGAAATTGATTTGTTTAGTTCGCAGATTTAAATTGATTATTTTAAGTGGACGGCACACTGCTGTGCTTATTAGCCATTAAGTGTCCGCTGGTAGGCTTATGATGGCGGGTTGGATTTATTTCTTCACTTAATGCGCCTGGTACGCACTTAACCTTAGGGCTTTAGCTGGATAGAGCATGACTAATAGTAACACTTTGCAGTCGTTGATCATATCAGTAAGACTATTTATCCACCATTAGGAAAACTGGAGTTTCCAAAGTTTTACGGTCATTAGGAACGAACGCCATAAGAGGAAATCCCAAAAAGAGTATCCAGGCACTTAGTAAGTTTTGAAAAAGCTGTCAAACTTGACTCAAATTTTGCATCGCGGATTTCTTTTCAAGTAAAAATTAAAATATCTAATAAATACTATAGCTGAGTAACTCGGCCTTGCCCGGGAATTTCTGCACTTGTAAATTAAAACTGAATTTGTTTCATGCGCGGAGATGGTTTTTCATTTTTCCCGTAAAAACACAAAAACTTTCCGTGATATGAAAAAAAGTAGTAGCCTAAATCATGCCCGATAAAATACTCAACCTTCCAATGAAAATCTCATCGAAATCGGTTTGACCGTTCCCGAAATTAAACCGGACACACAGACAGATAAAAATTTTAATACCTTTGTTTGGATTGTGGTATCGGGTAAAAAACCATATGTACCATATACATATATCAGCTTAAAGAAATGCAGTTATTTCGAAACCACAGACCCCAAGAACACAATTTTATGAAAATTCATTTATATTGGTAACGTTTGGCCCGTTGGCCGCCATCTAGAAATTCGAAAATTTGTTACCAGATTTAACACCAGCAACCCCAAAAATCCCTATTTCTTCATTTATACGAAAAGCCATAGAGAATTTTCAGCCGTCATATTGGATCAGGGAGATCTTCAAGATCTTCAAGATCAGCGACCCCGAAAACATGAAAGGAGCCGTTTACATAAAAATCCTTTGAAATTTAACGTTTTCCTCCATCCGCCGTCTTCCGAATTCCGAGTGCCCCCGAAAACCCTTTAGAGTTAACTTTTATGGCAATCATTTAAAGCTTCACTTTTCCTGTAACCATTTTGAGCCCGCCAGTTTGGAATTTCGGCGTCTTTATATTAAATTAAGAGGGCCGGCCTATAAGGCTGAACTACGGCCCCTTTTATTTTTGGACAAACGATTTTGGGAAAAATTTATTTATTGACTACTTACATATGTATGTGTGCTGTTAAGGCAAACTGATTATTGAATCATTTAAGGGGTGGTAAAATAGGGAGGATTAGGGGAGATTAAGTTTGTGGTCAAATGGATTGGATATTACATACAGTTAATAAAAAAATTTGTTTCAAAATTGTTTGGCCAAAAATAAAAGGAGCCCAAAACCGACCTTATAGGCCCTCCTCCTTTCACGAAGTATGAACCATTCTACATATATGTCATAATAAAATAAGATCGTAGTTTTTAGCCGTAATGTGCATGCGGAGTTTATGAGTTGCAGGGTAATGATAAACAAACAGACAGACTTTATGGCAAACCAATAAAGTTACTTCCAAGTACGGAATCCTAAAAATACTACTGAAGTGCTAAACTAACTATTAAAATTAACGAATAGTCTTGCAGGCACACAAAAAGCGGATTTCATCCTATTTAAAACGATTAGAAAGATAAAAACACGAAAAATCTGCATAAATCACCTGGTGATAAAACTAGCAAAATTATCCAATACCTGGGGGCCTGAGGTCTTAATCCGATTAAACACCAATAAATCAGGCACTCAAAACAATTACTGAAATTTGTTCATTCACCTCATAAATATGGGAAAGACCGATATGCAGTAAAGCAACATCCTGGGCGGCGGCGGCTGCGGTATCCCACACTGAGGGGCTGTCGTCTAGGCTTTTCTCCCCATATGTGAGCGATAGTGCGCCAAACTCATGTTTTTAGTCGCGGCTGGTTCCGTGTTAATTGACTCTAGGTCACCCGGTAAGACCACAGAAAATCAAGCTGGGCATCGGGCATTGCTGCCATGTGTTGCAGTGTGCCGTGTATGGGGCTATATGAACGGGGCAGCACTTTCAGCAGGTAATTCAATTTCAAATGTTTGATTGAGTTTTTTTCACCTCACCCAGCAGCCCCATGTTTCCGACTACTTCGGCGGCTCCGTCGTCCATTGCATAATCCGCCGCGAGACGCGGAATGCATTCCATAAATTTTGATTTATTTATACGTCAAAGAAAATATCTTAGCGGATTTTGTTATTCGACTTGGTCGATGTGTTTGATTTTGTTTTTTAATTTTTTTTTTAAATTAGGTACATGTGCATACAAATAAGAAATTTTCCATTTCTTAATTTCGATAGCGATACTGATCATCTTTTGTAAGACTGCAGCAGGTGATGGATGTGATTGAATACGCACAAATGTACTCTGGTCAAATGTCGGGAGTCGTAAAAAAATATTTGTTGTGAAGAGGGAAGACGTTTGCATAAGTTTTTTAATGGTACCATGGTGGACTCTTGAATATGAGTATAAGGAGCAATTTGATAGGGTGCCGTAATCTGTATTTGAAAATAAAATTTATGCATTTGTTCAGATAGTATATAACACATCCTTCTATGAAAATTGTCATGAAAACCTAACGGATTGCCCTTGTATTTAATTTGTAAATATATAATATTTGTATTTAATGGCAATCCCTTAAAGTTTAACTTTTTCGTTAGCCACTTTGGGTCCGCCATTTTGAATTTTAGTAGATTTAAATTCTGTGACCCAAAAGACGTCCTCATATTAAATTCCAATTAAATTGTTTAATTTGAGGAATATCGGCCGACATATAGAATCCGCCATATTTAAGTTGTGAACTTTGATGGCAAATTCAAAATCAGCGACCCCAAAAACCCTCCTTTTCTGATTTTCTCGTAATCCCATAAAGTTTAACTTTTTGGTAGTCATCTTGGGACTGCCATGCCATTTTGACACAATTTAAGATGCTTTCTTGTGTTTTCCGGGGATTCTCAAGAATGTCACCTTTTAACCACTCTTGTTTTTTATCGCCATAAATGATTTGGCCCTTTGCTTTAAATTTGCAAATTGTTTCTTATTTCTGATGACCTGAAATTGTTAGCTCCAACTCGAACTGTCGAGGATTATAATATGTATGTATGTTGCATTATGACACTGACAATCTAGTCTTATGGTGTGCTGATAGTGTGCTATATTACCTTTTGAAATCAATTAATCAGGTTCAGATAAAGGTATTGGGCGGACCACTCTAAAACCCTTATTTTCTGATCTACAAGCCAAGATTGGAAAAATGCCAGCTCCCAATGTCAAAATGGAATTTCATTTTATTGGCAAAAATTCATCAGCTGGTTCTATATGACATTACGGAATGTCTTTGTTGACATGTTGCTCCATACGCTGATCAATTTTTACTATTAAAGTCAACCCCATGCCAAGGCATTGCAACCCAAGCCAATATGCTGCCTCAGCCCATCTTACATGGCCAAGAACAATGAGATTTTTTAAACAAATTTCGCTTTCCGACAAACTTACTCACTGCGAATAAAACCCAGTGAAGATTATTTCAATACTAGGGTACCTACAACAGACTGCGTGAAGCACTCAATACAGTAACTTACATGAATTGAAACAAGCAACTGAGATGTCCTATTTATTTAGCCACCACTGTATGTAATTCGAAGTCAAAACAAATTCCAATTTTTCCTGCCTGCAAAAACAAAGTTAGCCTAAAAGACAATCCAATTAATCAACGCCTACATAACTCAAAAAAACAAAAAACAGATATTTTCTTCCATTAAAACTTACCGATCGCGAAATTAATCAATCAGCGAAAATAATCAGCGATGTGTACAACAAATATGCAAATGCCGTGCCGATCGCAATTAGCAACGATCGGTGCCAGGTTGCAGAGGTGTACGAAACGGCCTGGATGATTTGTCTGTAACTAAACCAGATCACTTACCACAGCAGCAAACCGGCAAAATATCATAGAGGTACACCTGGAAACCACTTATGATTTTGCCACCCAATCATTGGGGCAGCTATCGATATCACAGCGATGTTATGCAAAAACTGGACTTCTAGTTTGGAATTTTGCATTTTTCACCCGTAATGTAGCAAAATGTAAACAGGCGAAAAGGCAGTGTAAGCGAATTAAAAGGTAGAGAAAAAGGTGATACTTGCAGCTTATGGGTGAGAGCAGGAGAGATTTTGTGGGATGCCCACCCGATCTAAAGAGCTCTAAAACCCTGGCGTGCACTCATTTGCACTGGTAATGCGACAGAATGTTTAAAATTGGGTGAAAACCACATAACTGAGTTAAAACTTGAAATTAGCTTGTTTGTCCCCAGTCAGTGAGTCGGAGCCGTCGAAAAGTATCTGAGCTACGTATATAAGAAGTCCTAAAACGCTAAGAGCACTAATTAGTTGAGGACAGATATCGTGATCGACTCAGTGGATTAGCAGCTGCCAATAAACCGCAAAATTTTATCCGAAAAAATGGCGTGGAAGGTAATGAGTGTCACATTTTTAGAATTATTTAATAAACTTTTCCAATTGCAGTTAATAGTTTCGTTAGCCCTGCTATGCATCGTGCAAGCAATTGAGATCCAGCATTCGCCTCTATACAAAGGATACCTGGCACCGACCCTAATCAAAGCACCAATCGCCCTAAAAGCTGTTGAAATCGAAGAAGGCCCCGCCGAGTATGAGTTTTCATATTCCGTTCATGATCCTCACACGGGAGACATCAAAGCGCAAAAGGAGACCAGAAAAGGGGATGCCGTTGAAGGAAGTTACGAGCTGATTGATTCTGATGGTCACAGACGTATTGTCCAATACACCGCGGACAAGCACAGTGGATTCAACGCTATTGTTCATCGGGAGCCAACAGATATTAAAATTCCTATCCCCGAACACAAAATCATTGCCGCACCAGCACCAAAATTCTACGCTGCCCCTGTGGTGCATTATGCCCATGCACCAATTGCAACCAAATTGATCTCAGCACCAATTGCGAAGGTTTTGGCACCCGCCCATGGCAACAACCATGTGTCATTCTCTGCACCCGCCGTTTCCTACCATTATTAAGATTCATCTCATTTTTCCTCATACTAATCAAGCTCACTCATCATAGTTGATCTTCATATGTGCCAATTATATCATTAGTGAATTAACGCTTAATAAAAGCATTTTTAATGTCTGTGTAGTTATGCGATTGTTTTATTTTTATAAGAATTATTACAAGCCTTCCAGCGGTCTTCTTTGCTCCATTGTGAGTTCTTACAATTGATTAATTGTTAATTGCTATTACAGTTAAAATATTAAGAATTAAATGTGCTGCTGCACGTGACTTGCGTGAGGAAGATTAAAACTGTAAAGATTAGTGATCTCCGGTACTGCAAAGCCCACTAACGTGAAATTTAGAAAGTGGGTTTCTTCCATGACGTAGGGGAGCTTTTTGGGACTTCAAACTCTAAGGAAAAGAAATAAGGGATGAAAGTTTGTATGGGAGTTCCGTCGAAGTTTTCGGATTATTTGAGTTTTATTCGGATAATTCAAGTAGTCAAAACGTAAATTCTTTATTATGTATAACCGTAATGGTAATGATTTTTTTTTTATTTAAAAAATGGAAAATACAAATCATAAAACAAGGTTTGTCTTTAAAATAGACATCAGAAAATTATTTTTGGGAATGCTCCACAACATGGTCACGTTACATGTTATGTTCCTCTCACATGACTTGTCACATAACATATAACACATCATATTGCGGAGTAATCCCGAAAATTGGAACATGCTTCTTCTTAAAATTTATTTTTCACCCTTTTCCCGGCTTCCTAGGGCTGTGTTCACTACTATGGGCTTTTTAAGGGGGAGTTATCGAACCTGCTCTACAACAATAAAAAAATTACGTCACGTGTCACATCACACAATCATGACATGTCACATAACATGTAACGTGGCCATGTTATGGTAGTGGAGTGAGTATTCCCGAAAATCATTTGCTGATATCTATTTTAAAGACATATATTATTTTAAGATTTTTATTTTATTTTATTTTGAAAATTTATTTTATTTCCCAGTAACTGAGCATAATTCTCGAAAATGTTCTGAAAATATAATTATTGCCCAACTGTGAATTATAAATGTAACATATATATGCTTTTAACCGACTTGCAGCGGAAGAATTTAATCATTACTACAATTAACAATTGAAAATTAAAAGGTGACCTTCTCCTAACTGGGGTAAAAAAAATATCGATTTTTTTTTCACGGAAAAATGTTCCTTAATATGTCTAGAATCATGTCCTAAAATTTTACGAAAAACAAAAATATGGTTTTCGAGTTATAGTGCTATATATTTTGAGAGAAAAAACAGTGACGCAGCTGTCGCCCGAGCACGCTGTTTGGGACGCCGCCGGAAGAAATTCAATTTAGTTATATTTTACGTGGCCACTTGAACGTATCGATAGTTTACTCTAGATATTTCGAGAAAATGCCAAAAACTCAAAAAAATTCTACATCAAGAACTCCAAAAAAAAAATTCTGTGGAAACCGGCACACGGCACTTTCAGCCGGTGAAATCGATCTAAAATCAAACGCATTTTTCTCGACTTCATTTTTTCAATCGTACTTCCACGATATCTCTTGAACCGCTCCACCGATTTCCATAAACCTTGGTTCATTTTGTTCGGAATTCAATTATGCACTAATCTAACTAGGATATAAGGCAAAACCCAAGTAGTATTTTTTTTACAGCACTTTATGTAAAAAAAATTTCGAAAAATTCTCGATTTTTTACTTCAAATGGTTACCATTTCTTTTCTAATCGACCGATTGCTTAGATCCTAGTTAGATCTATAGATTTTTATGTCTAAATGAAGTTGTTTTTTGATTTTTTATTTTAAATGATTGGACGAGCCGCAATAACGGAATTACGGAAAAAGGCCGATTTTTTTTGGCGCCCTCTGGCGGCGACGGGTGATCGAAAAATGAAAAAATTAAAAAACAATTTCTGGTTTTTGTTGAAGACTTCCAAACAAAAAAAGAATCAAGGTCATATGTTGTTTTGTTTTCTTGTGAAAAAATCCCAAATTTTTGCTTTTTTTTTAATTCAGTTAGGAGAAGGTCACCTTATTGCAAATGACGAATTTTTAGCTTTGATTAAATTAATTGCTAGTGGCAATTAAGTGATTTAATTGCAAACTATAATACAATTAATCTTTAGTTCAATTAACTTAATGGCAATTAAATTAATTGCAATTCTATCATTTGTCCCTTATACTTATTCACATTCGCACTTGATATTTTGTTACTTCACGTTACGGCCACTCTGATTAGGGCTAATGTTGTCATATGTTACGTCCTTCACTTCTCTTGCAAATCCCTTCTGCCACCAATCACCATACAGACGAGATAAAAATCCATGGATTAGATCCGGATGGTTGCGAGTAAATGTCACCCGAGGTGAGGGTAGTAAAGTCGCCAGGTATCCATGGTTCGCATACTATTAAGCTCCCCCTTAATCATGCAGCCCTCGGCGTATAATGTTCCCCCTTCTTTGAACCTTATTTTCGCTGGCAATGATAGAACACATATTATGGAAATAGATATTAATTAAATTAGACATTAATTAATAGATATTGAAAAAATATTCCTGAAGAAAAGTTGTGCAGTACCAGTGCCCTTACTTAACTAATTATGCATACATATGTATATGTAATTATAAATCAGCGCCGTGTGAACCAGATTGATTATAATACTTCTACAAAAAAAAAGTGCAGCCCCAAAGGCACGTGCCTAAGCAGCAAAAACAATTTTGATTTATCGTTTTCGATCAAAACTCGCAAACAGGTAATGAATAATGAAAAACGGTCAAGCCATTACGTACACCTGCCGCAGCGCGACAAACCACCAATGATAAAATACGGTGGAGATCTCGATATCACCAGATATTGCCCAATATGTAAATTTTAGCTGAGAGAGAAACAGCCTTAGCGCACTTTTCGGGTACAAGAACATTTCGCAGAGTATAGGAAAGAGTGTCGTCTATCAGTTCGAACAGATGTTGAAATTGAAAACCCGAGCTATCGATACACCTGTTTAGGTGATTTGCATAATTGGCCTTATCAGTGTGATAGACTTCGGCTAATTACATTTTCCGATAAATTGGTCGTTGCCACGGAGGCGTGGCTGGGTGATAAATTCTTAATGAAGCCATTAGGGGGAATTGAGAATGCGATCGAGTACTGCAGAATTTTTTTAATAATATGCTTAAACTGTACAAGTGGTCAAACCATTTCTTAGGAGCTTGTAAGGCCTCAGTGATGATAATGCGACAGGAGGCCATCATGATGAACAGAGTGTGAGCTGATCAAGGGGGTGGCGATGTGGGCGGATTGGTGGGCGAGAGCAATTGGACCTCCGTGGTGAGCGGTGGCAAGTCCATGGTGGGAAAGGGCCAAGGGTGCGGAATGTGCAACTGCAATTTGACCACCATGGTGGGCAAGGGTGGCGTGGTGAGAAAGTCCAAGGGCTGGAGCTGCATGGTGGGCAATAGCAATTTGACCACCGTGGTGGGCAAGACCGTGATGAGAAAGGGCCAAAGGTGCGGAATGTGCAACGGCAATTGGAGCAGCGTGGTGGGCAACAGCAATTGGAGCAGCATGGTGGGCGACAGCAATTGGAGCAGCATGGTGGGCAACAGCAATTGGAGCAGCATGGTGGGCAACAGCAACTGAACCAGCATGGTGGGCAACTGGGTGGTGAGTAATTTCCCGGGAAACATGAGCGTTGAATCCATTGTGGGCATCAGCGCTGTAGTCTACGGTGCGACGGCTGCCATCGGGTTCAACGAGGGAGTACTGCCCTTGAACATTGTCTCCATGGCGAACTTCGTGTTGGCTCTTGATGTCTCCGGTATGGTCATCATGGACAGAATATCCAAATTCATAGTTGGCTGGAGCGTGCTGTTCATAGTGGTCATGTTCGTGACTTCTCAACAGAACTGGGGATGCGTGCACTTCTTGGATGTGATGCGCAGTTGGAAGTATTCCAGCATTGCAGGCGGCAACGAGGGCGAAAAGGGCAACAAACTGCAAATAATATTTTAAATTAAAAATATTAATTATAATTATAATATAATATTTGTTAAAATAATCCACCTTGAAGGCCATGGCTCAGCTGTCTTATCTTCTTGGTTTGACTTAAGTTGGTAAAGGCACTTGAGTCGAATGATGCTTATTGAAAAATCGGCCCTCCTTTTTATAGTTGCAGCAAAAAAACAGGAAAATCGCCAAAAGGTATTAAAAATTGACTCAATGTCCCAAAAGCCAGCTGGCCCCAACCACGCATTCACCCTTTCCATTTCTGGATCATTTGCGTGCATTCACTCCACCGCCCGATATTAACGCATGCACTCTCGGATCACCAGGGCAATAAAAATATTCCACTTGATAAACTGCACTTGCACTTCTTTCACACATTTACGCCGATCACCCTTTTTTCTTATTTCTTCGCCTCTTTCCCCGAAAATTAACTCACTTCACATAATGATTATTGTCCGAGGTGTATTTTGGTCGCGAATCGCTTACTCTTTTTGTTTTTTCAACCCATGGCCAACGGTGGCGTCTATGTAGTCCAAACTCGTTTCACTTTTATTTACGATAAAAATCTTACAGGTGACGCAGACTCTTTCCCAAGATCTTTTTTTCTGGTTTTAGGCCGATTAAACTGAAGTGACAGGCAAGGGCTGGGCCCCAAGATCGCGGGTGTGTTTATTGTACGCGAATGATCCGGATTCAGTTTGAGTAAATGCGGAAGATACATGGGCATGTACACGGCACTTTAAACGGTTTTTCGATGAAACATGAAATAAAATACTGTAATTACTGTTAAGTCGCCTTGAATGGATATCTTTTCGCGCATATCAAATTAGAAGGTTCTAATGCTTCTGTTCAGGAACTAAGTTGAGGTTTTTACGTGATATAATTGTCTTACAAGCAATCCCGGATTTGATATCACTCTGGCGTCTATAGATTAAAAAACAAATCGTGTAGTACAAAAACGACCACAAAAAATAAATTTCCATCCTTAGTCATTCTAAGTAAGAAATTGAAAGTAGAGTATGGTCTGCCGCATTACTGGTCGCAGTCAGGGCCGACGAGAAGTTCATAGGGGACCAGGGCAGATAACCACAGCCTTCTGACTTTTCGACTTTCCACATTTCGCAGACCGGAATCCAATCGCAAAATTAACGTAGGTCTGGTCGGACCTTATCACCAGAATCCATTCAATGTTTGGGCGTTCTGCTCGTGCGGTTTGAAACGTTTTTTTTCCAATTTTTCGATACCACTTGTGGTTACAAATACTATGATTTTCACAAAACCCTTATGTCTGGGGGATAGACAGGTGAGTGAGGACTAAGATAATTGCATGAAAGGCATGAAGGTTTTCTTCAACTTTTGTATGCCAAAAAAATTAGTTATTTATTAAAACATCGTGTTTTCTCTACACAAAAGTCAACACATATTTTACCCTATTCGTATTCTCAACATTTTTCTTGACATTTTGCAAAATTCATCATTTCTCCTGATATTTTCGGGTTTTTTTTTTGGTACAGCCACCCAGCGTGTGTTAGAAAAATAGCAGATATTGCAACTTTACCGCATGTTTTACTCAAAAACCAGGATAACAAAATAAAAGTATTTCCAAGAATCCAGCTTGTTCGGACTTTTTTCGCGGTTACGATGTGACTAATTTTACTGGGTTACCTACGAATATTATAAAAACAAAATAAAAAAGGTTACAAAAGGGATTACTTATTAAATTTTTGGCTTATTCTCTTCAAATTCGTTTACCGAACTGATGCACAGTATGTGGGGCAGAATGCCTTTGTGACATCAGCTCAGAATTCAGAATACTATTAGAAATGCTTAATACTTAGAACATTAGGGTTTTCGGGGCTGCTGATTTTGAAATTATTATCAAAAATGTAAAGTTCAAAATTGCGGATCCAATATGGTGGATGAAAATAGTAAAACTTCGTCGATCACCACAAAAACGAATAGACATATGACATTGAACTTTTCGGGGGTTCTGATTTCGAATTTATGGTCCAAATAAGTCCACAAAATTCCCAAACTTATGTTCACAAAAAAAAAGAGAAAAAATGGTTTTTTGGATTTTTTAAGGGTTAAGGGTTATTCGTATCGTCGTGTTCTACCTGAAAAGCTACCCCAAGATGTCTACATATATCATAAATATCTGGATCAAATTTGGCCACCTCGCTTCATAATTTTATTGAACTATTATCGACAAGGATATTTATTGATGTAAAGTGCTATTTATTAAAAATAGGGCAAAAAGGGGCAAGAGATTTTCACGCATTTGGAAAGTAAACTATACACTTAATATAAATACATTATATTCAGATACAACTGAACTTAAGTTTTGTTTGAATAAAATATTAAATTATTCTAGCTTTGTCTAAAAAATATTATGGATCACACGAAGTTGTCATACATAAAAACTATTTTGAATGACATGGCGTAAAAGGAGACTGTGTGGGCCAATTATATGCCTTTACACATCTTGAACTGGATTAGTGGCAGAAAGTAGAATCTTACGATTATTTTTGAATTTTTGCATATGTCTCTGCTTTCAGAAAATGTCATGAGTAGTAACTACCGGCCGTATTCTTGATTCCGCCAGACATCGATTCCATTTGGAACGTAGGACATTTTAAAGCGAGCTGAAAATGTCATAAAGCTCGTCGCTTACTGAACATTCGAAACGTTTCAGCATGCTTTTAAATTTTCTGCATTTCGAACGGAATTGAGTTCCGTCGGGATCAAGAATACGGCCTTTTTGCGTAAATCAGCTATCGAGAGATATATATATAAAATAACATTCTGTGTTTTAAAAAGACATACCATCAAGCCTTACCTAATTTCTAAAATATAAGAAGAGTAGTGTTTTGACGCCCTAATGACAGAAAACCCTTTACAAAAAGTTTATTGAGTTTTGGAATGTGGACATACAAAAATATAATAATTTTACAAAAATCTCATAAGATGACACAACAAATGATATCCAGCTAGTCGTCGTCGTCATGTTCAAATGAATCCGTTATTTCTTGCCGATAGTCATCCAAAGCGTCTCGCATTTGATCCAGAAAGTAGTTAATTTCGTTGATTTTCACCCGATTTCGTTCCAATTCATCCCTTTGTGAAATACTCGAAAGTTATAAAAAATCATAATATGTTAGTAACTTCTATCATACGCCTTGAAATTATCTATGAGACTTTCCACCCAATTCCGTCCTCTTGTGACAAGCTTATCCTCGCGAGCATCAATTTTTTGCGTTTGAAAATCACGCATGCCAGACACTAAATTCATAATGGCGTCCTTGTCCTCCAAACACTCTTGAAGTTCTCGGGGTACTTCACTCATTAACCCTGTTGCCATCATGAACGTTATATACCTGAACAATTAGAACAAAGAATTAAGCACTATTTATATACTTTAAAAATTAAAAAAACCAAAATCAAAATTTGAAATACGTTAAGTTGATTAAAAAATAAATTACAAACCTGCTCGTCGCTCCACTTATGTTCTCCGAGAAATTCATAGCTATATCGCGAAGGCTTATAAAATATGTTTGGATATTTTCTATGAAAAGCGTCATCATTTCATTTATGTTCCTCTCAAAGTTTCCGATAGCTTCCTGGAAAATTGAAGCTTTATAGTTTTTCGTCTATTTACAGGTCTTGTATCGGTTTAGCTACCTGAGCGCTTTCAAACAACATCATTTCGTCCTGCATGAGCTCCTGCCATATATTATCTATTTCAGTGCCGTACTTATCAATCACAGCATTTAAATGGCCGTTTTCAGCCACAAACATTGGTGAATCGTCGTCAAGTCCTTTCAGCAGTATATTTTCAAGGGCCTTCATGTGACCTTTGACTTTTATAAAAGTGTCGTCCTTCAACTCCAAAAATGTCTCAACAATCCTAAAAGTAGTTTTGTTTAAATTCTATTTCACACCAGTCGGTCATTTTGTAGAACAGAATAAATCAATCGGTACAATTCTTATAAAGAAAACAAAACTTTCTCACAATATTCTACTTCTTTGAGGAAGAAAACAAATAATGTAATATGTATGTAACAATGAAGAGTTCAGAATCCAAAGAAATTTAGCATGTTGATCGTCAATTTGCAAAACTGTGCACGCATAGTTGAGATCAGCGACCCCAAAAACCCTCGGTAGTCAAATTTTCGTAACTCCAGAGTTTACCGTTGGAAAACTTTTGTGTGACGGACAGACATGAATACGAGTACTCTCTACTTTATAACTATGTATGTTAAAATATTGATAAGAGAGTGTACGATTATATTTCGCGTATACCATAAATGAGATCCCTGTACTTTTATTATATTATAAATAGATATTTTTTCCATTCAATATAAATTTTGTATTTTATTAATGAATGAAAAATCATAATTTTTCCGATTTTTAAATTAGTGAAATCAGTATTATATCCCAGTAAAAATAACGTACTCTTTTCCCTTTGTCTGCGCCCTTTCCTGGCCCTGTTCAAGTGATTTTTCGAACATTCGTAGTTCAGTCTCACGTTCCTCATATTTGGCAAGTCCAATTTTATAAATCTCTTGAGTAATAGCAAAGAAATCATTTCTGTATTCCTTAATTAGCTCTTCAGCGTCTTCACCAATCATTCGAAGTGCTCTTCCGTCCTCATCCCCTTGCCATAGTGTTTCAAAGAGTTGATGCTCATTTAGATGTTCCACAAAACTTGAAGATAAACGCTGTTCATCTTCCAATTCTTTTTTTAGTTTTCTTCTCTCCTCCAATTCTTCTTCTTCATTTTGCTCGATTTCGCGAAGTTCACGTCTAAAAGAAAAAATTTTAAGTTAACGCTAGAATTGCCGGATATTAAATGTTGTACGTAATATTTAACTTAGAAGTCGCTTCATGATATTACGCCATACTTTTGAACTCTTTGTAACATGTCTGCTATAATTTATGCGCTAAATTGGAACTATTGTAAGTACTCAACCACTTGAGCTTTCTTGAAGTTTGTGTGTATGAGATAAACGTAATTCACAAAGTTGCGAGAGTACATACTCTTTAGGAGATAGTAGCATAGCTCTCCCTAGTTCCCATTGCCTATGCATTCGCATCACCGCTGAAGCGTCCTCCTGCTCGGTGAGCTGAACTTCCAATCCGCTCCCTCTTTGAATCACATAGATTAAGTTGAGACACGTTAAGGAGTTGTGCGAGTATTAGTAAAATCATGCCACATTAGGGATTTCTTTGGTACTAATATGGCATTCTTCCAGGCCCTTGGAAACGTAGATGACATTAAGCAAGTGTAGAATGTGACTGCCAATTAAAGGTAATAGTAATTTCACAAATCTGTGCCAGTATAATGAATAAATCGCTAATACAAGCTCGTAAGTAGAAACTTCAAGAAAGGTAAAACTGCACGCACTATCGCCAGATGCACTTGAACTATCATGGTAATCACAGCTCGAAGGATTGCTGTAAGATTGTATAAATGTGAAAAATGAGTTCAGTTCATCCGGCTCCACTCGGCAAGCAGCTCTATCAATCACCACAAACACCAGTTTCGCTATAGTTTCTTGGGTTCTGAGCTACCACTAAATTTAGAACTATAGTACTACCCACTTTGCCTTTCTAATCGCTGCATTGGTCTTGGATATAGATACATAATTGATAATGGAGTAAAATTTCGAAAAACGAGAACGTGAACGGTATGCTGATATAAATTATTAAAATTCAATAATGGTACTAAAATAACTCTAAGACAAACTAAATAAGTATCTGAAACACAACTATGACTAAGTCTATCAAGTTAACTAATGTAACTAAGCTCTAAATCGTGCACGTCTTCACCTAAACGCTACGTTCGACGGTTTAATTTTGTCTCTAAAATATGTCCTAAAAAAACTTACTCGAATAAATCTTTCCCTTCTTCCCTCTCCTCCTTTAGGACCAACGAATACTCGTAATACATCAAACCAGGCAGTACAGCAGCGATGTAATTCCTAAAATTTTCCGTTTCAGCGATGGGGTTTCCTTGAAGATTTAAAACCTTGAGCTTAGGCAGAAATCTAAATCGCTCAATCTGTACGAAAAAAAAAATTTGTTTAATTCGCAATTATCCAAAAATATACAGCTGTTAGGCGTTACCCCCTTTTGGCGTCTGATTCGATTATTTCCCAAACTGAAAATGATCAAGTTCTCCAACGTATCCAATTTTTCAATGGTCTTGATGAGATTGTTGAAGAGTGACAGAGTTTCGAGATTCACCAAGTTTTCCAAATTCTCAATTGCCTCTATGTAATTGAAAGATAAATCGAGTTCCTTTAGATTTACCAGCATATCTAAATTTTCAATTTTTTCAATTTTGTTGAAATTCAAAGATAGCTTGGTAACATTGGGGAGTACCCATAGGTGATCGATTCGAATGATGTCTGAAATTTTTTTTTTTTTATTTTAAAATGTTTTTCTAAGAAAGTGGAAATTTCTAAGAATAATTTTTAGTAAGAGACAAATGTGACTTACTTTTAAATTCCAACCTGAGCGCGGTTATTTTATCGCATTCGACATTTTCTAGGCTTTGCAGCCTACCCGCTTCTCCTTTGTAGCCAGCATCCTCGTAGGCCTTTTTAATCATGTCAAAGTTAATCACACCCGGTTCTATTTCGGGAAATAAAACCTCCTCAAAGGGTTTAATCAGTGGCATTTTAGCAGCAAAATCTTCAAACACACAAGAAAATGAAATACAATCCTTTTGTCTATCTTATACTGACAGCCGAATTCAGTCAATACAAAAGTATACAATTTCCCCAGCTGGCTAATGCTGTTTGTTACCACCTTGTTGCCTTAGCAACCCGTTTCTAAAGTAACTTTCCTTCTGTTTATCGCCATCGAAAACCTTCGCCCACCTGCCACAAAACAATTTCCACTTCAGTTCGACCGCGACGGTGCCTTCAAGGGAGGATTTTTAGACGAATTGGGCTTTCTTGTGCTCACTACCAGAAGGGCATTTGAAAAAGGAACCCTTTCACAACCACCGCGTCAATCGAGCGACTCTGTTCTCGTGTGTTTAATTGGAAAAGTTTTATAACTTTATGAAATTTGTGAACTCTAGTGCGACTAGGTCCTATTTCGTGCGGAATGTTATGTAACAATTGAATTTTGACTTGCATAGTGTTTTCAGCCCGACAATTACCCAACACAGGCTTCCTATATGTGCAAAACCAAGGAGACGGCTCTGTTTTCGGCTATGTTGGATATATGCCATGCGGTGTAGTGTTTCCACAAATGTAGTGCCTGTTATTTTAGTTTTCGCCAAGTGGGTAGATTGTATCTGATCACAATCTAGATACTAATTGATATCGTCATTTTCGTTAATTGTTGTGTACAATTCCTTTTGGTTTTTTTTTGTGAGTTATTGTGCACGTGATAAATAATTGCAGCTGTCTGGTCTCACAACGGATTAATTAAGTTCTACTGGTGAGTTGTTTATATTTTCGGGAAACTTGTCAAATATACATTATGTACCTAATAATAAAGGAAAACCCCAGGTTTTGCGTAAAGGGCAATGATACGCACATTAGTACCTTGACAAAGAAGACAGTGAGATTATCTAGGTCAAATTGAGGGAATCATCGATACGTTTGTGAAGGAACTTTTCCAATAATAATTTTCGTGGGCACTTCTCAGCTTGTGTAGCACCTTTTTGCGCAATGATTCTCGCACCTATCATCGATATTTGTGTTTACAAGCGGCGTTGAGTTGAACTATCCACAAAGCCTTCATCAGATTATGGGGCAAATACAAAGAATTTTAAATGAGTTTCAACATTTTTCTTTTTTACTCCAACGACGACGTGGGGTTAGATTCCGTTTACCTTCGTCGAAAGGTAAAGGACATTTTGTAATATTTATGAAATCAATAGGAGCTTTTCTTGGAAATTAATAGGTCGGTCGTTGTACAGGTGTTCTCAATTGCAAGGCTGCGTTTTACTGTTTAATTGGATTTTCCGTTTGTGAGATATAAAACGATTAAAAGGTACAAATCGTCAGTTTTTATTTTACCAGCTTCGATAAAAGGGTCAAGGAGAAAACTTGAAAGGTTTACTGCTGTTCCAAGTGCATAAATATTTTTTAACTTAAATATGAATCACTGAAAGAATACAAGTACGTTCACTCGAGTAAAATTCTTAAAATGAATAGATAAAAAAAAGGTGTGTATCTACCTACCTACGTTATAGTCCGTGAAGCTCCTCAAGTAAATTTTTAAAATGTCGTTAGAAATATTAAATTATACAACTTACAATCACCTGGCCGGGCTTATGCATTTTTGAGCAGCAAACAAAATTTATTCCATTTTTGTCAACATTTTTCAAAATCATTGATACCATATATGGATATGAGGTAAAGCGAGGTACCAAAGTAATATATAATTTCTTATTATCACGGAATCGAAGTACCTACGGCAGTTTGATTTCGAAATGTCTTCTGACTGCTTCCCCATATACCTTTCTAATTTCTTCATTGCAGCCCTACTATTTTCGGCAACTTTTTTTTTCATCTTAAAGACATTGCGATAAATTTATCTCAGAGTTGTTAGATGTACATATATATTTTAATTTTAAGAAGTGTGCAAGATTTATTTTAGTTTTGGGATGGTTTTAATAATAATCTAGTAGATAAACTTCTTTAATAATTAAAAATACTATGAAACTCTCCTGGCTACCTAACTTATTAATAAAAAGATTATTTTAATTTTGATTTGTTTTTCTCTGTTCTTATGATTTTTTTTATCGTCTTTGGACTTTCTTGTTCAAGTAACTTGACGTTGTTTTCGAACTATTGAAACGATCGAGAATGGCTATGGATGTTATTTATACGGATTTTACTAAAACATTTGATAGGGTTATTAAAATATATTAGATCTTGTTTAATTTATAAATTAGGTACACTTGGTTTTCACTCTTCAGTCCTTTTGTGGTTTAAGAAATCGTTGTGCAATATGTTAATATACAAAATGTCCTTTCAAAGAAGATAACTGTTAATTCAAAAGTCCCACAAGGCAGTCATTTGGCTCCGCTCTCTCTTGATTTGAAGTTATTTAACAGAATAGATTCTCCATTCTCATATCAAATGATATAGACACGCTTCATAAATGGAGTAATCTTATAACTTAATATAGAAAAGTATAAAGTAATGTTATTTCATCGTTAAATTAATGATATTTGTTTTCTGTGTAAAATTAATAGCATTCCTCTCAAAAGCGAATATGTCTTTTATTGATCATATTGAATGTCTTGTCACTAACGCATTTCAGGTTTTTGGATTTTTAAAACGGAATACTAAATACTTTAACCACAACTTTATTTTATTTTATAAATATAAAAAAAATTTAAACCTTATTAATTAAAATAATTTTAATTTTAAAACTATCCCTTCTTCTGATTTATATATATACATACTTCAATACACGAAAGCAATTTAATGTTTTTTATACATAGATGCTACCTACTTACCTACAATTTTCCACATTGTTAATTATCACCATTAGAAATTTCTTATATAATGCTATTTTCAAAATATTGAAATTTGGAGAACTTCAACGTAAGAATAATAAAATATGAAGATGTGTCAATTGTTTCTGAAAAATGGAAAAATACAATCGACATGTTGCTTTATCCGAAAAAAATAACAGACACCTATTTTTTATTTAATTGTGTTCAAAAATTCATGCATTTTGTTTTAACAAGTCCCTAACCAAACTATAAGGAACCTGTAAAATAAGAAAAACTAAGAGTATACTCATAAAAAAATTAACATATTTCTAAAATCGATCATTATAATTTCCGGTATCAATTTTGTTAACAAACACTTACACCTTCCAAAATCGTCAACCAGACTGAAGTCCCAATTAGTAAGACAAATAACTACGTGCGTATTGGACACCTGGCAATTACAACTCTACGAGAGATGCAAGTTAATAAATTTGTGTTTTGCGTGAACACGATTACCTGGTGGTGATTAGTGCCTGTATCGATTTTCCTACACCTGGCTCAACGTGGTTCCAAGGATCAACGTGTGAAATGGCCGGCGTTTGGCTAATTTTAAACACAACTACATACGTAAAATAGCGCGTGCCATAAAGTTTTAATTAAGTTTAATTGCGTGCAGTAAGACACGGAACATTTCAGCGATTTCGAGCTGCTTGCTGCAATACCCCCTTTTCCAGTATAGGGGCGGGGAGTTATCGTGAAAAAAGGAATTCGAATTGAAGTTACTTATATGAGACTGGAAGGGGTGCTAAAACTCTTGGAACAACCTTAACTACCTTTATTTATTCGGATGCAATGACTTGGGGTACTTTTCGCCTTGTTTATCCAAACCGGTCATCGCTCCAATTTGAGTACGCGCCATCGAGTGTACGAGGGTACTGGTGGTCAACCACCTCATTTGCATAGAACTCCCATAAAACATCAATTCTTCAAAATTCCTGACCAATTAGTAGCATGCACTCAGGTGTTTTGATAGGAACTGCTTCGCCTTTGCGAATGTTTTAGTTTTTTTTAATTACAAGCGAACAGCGTACTAGCCGAAGAGGGTACTACCTGAATCGTGTGCACCTAGTTGCGCTCCAATTTCCCATCATCATAACAAAACATTTTTCCGCACACTCATTCAACGCACATTTCGCTTCAGCAAAAAATGAGTGATGTGTGGTTATATCGATTTTCCCATTTTCGTGTTTCCCTCAGTTTTTTTGTGTGGAAATTATGTGTATAGATTACGCCTGAAGAAAGTATTATCGGTAAAAGAAACAAAACCGGCGACGGAAAAAAAGTAGCAAAATTGACCGTGACATTCCTCGGGCTATTAAGACAGAATGAAAGTCCTTGATTTCTACGAAGGACTAGCCTATTTAGGCTATTTCTGGATGCCTTTTTTTCTTTGGAAGAAATAAATGCCGTAAAAGCGTGTGTCGAGCGATAGGATTTATTTTTTTTGCAGGGATCGGGATGCAAAGCACGAAATATGAATAAATGCCTTAAATTTTAGTTGATGATGCGAAAAACAAAATTAATGTGAAATTCACAAAAATAAGCAAGTTAATAGCACAAATCACGCGAACTCATATTATTTTTAAAAAAAATATGGCAAAGTCTATTCGCGCGCGGATAAAAAAATGTCTACTGACTGAATATTTTCCTTTTACATAATATCTACGGACTCAAATTTGCCTGTTTATAGGTACCGTGTATTTACGTGTTCCGTGTACACGGATACTACACCGACACGGAGCACACGAATAGACACTATCGAAAATTATATTTTAGGTAGGGGAATGGAATAGCAGTTTTCTAATGTAGAAACAAGTGAGCACATTATTTTATACTCGTACATACGTGCCCCAGCCCCTTGCATTAACTATGCCCCAAGCTGCAACTTCGAGTTGTCTCAGATTATTCCCTTAACACCTAGAACGCAATTTGCAACAATTTGTAAGAAAATTTACATCGCTCATTGAGTTTTGGAATTCAGTCCAGAAATAGATGCAATACATTAGCTGTATAATCACATACTTGCGTATAAAGTACATGCAGGCAGGTACTACCCATTGCTATGGTTACCACAATATTTGTTGACTCACCTTTCAACAGAAGTTAAACGTAAACAATCTGCTTATATTTTCGCTACGCAATTTATGTAAAGGTATTTTTCTTACATGCTCTTTTCAGAACTATCATGATTGCTGACGTGCTATGGAGGTGAACATTACTTAATGAAATGCTCAGCTATCCCCAAGAGCCGCCATGAATCGATATATAACGTTAAGCCAGCTGGGCGATGGAACCTATGGTACCGTCGTTCTTGGGCAGAGGAAGGACACCGGAGAAAAAGTTGCCATTAAACGAATGAAGAGGAAATACTATTCATGGGAAGAAGCTATGAATTTAAGAGAGGTTAAGGTAAGTGATTTAAAATTTTTAATAATTCTTTTACCATTTTACGTAAGCAGGTAAAGGTAATGTTTCTTCATACTAACGATGCCACTAAAGTACCTAAATAGAGGAATTTTCTTAAATATTTTCCTGAAAATTTTCTTTATGATAACAATAAAAATACATATATATTGGGCTTCCATCAGTATTGGACAAAATTTAATTGGCTGAACAAATATCAATTATATTTTCACATTTAATTGTGTTTAACAATTAAAATTATTTAACTTTAATTGTGTCTTCTACAACTACAATTAACTTATTGCAATTGTGATTTCTTATGTTATGAGTTCTTACAATTACATTTGATTAATTGTTAATTGCTTTTACAATATTACAATACTAACAATTAAATGTGCTACTCTAACTGACTTG
Source organism: Neoitamus cyanurus (assembly GCA_947538895.1). Classification (NCBI taxonomy): domain Eukaryota; kingdom Metazoa; phylum Arthropoda; class Insecta; order Diptera; family Asilidae; genus Neoitamus; species Neoitamus cyanurus. Next base: position 10,829,196 of record OX384544.1, on the reverse strand, counting down.
CGTGAAAAATGTTACAAATAAAGAGATACGTGATCTCAGGAACTGTAAAGCCTACAAACTTGAAATTTAGAGAGTAAGTTTCTTCCATAACGCCACGCACGAATACGACACTATTTTCAGATTTGAGTTCACTCATTTACATCCCTGATAAATCCATACATACGTACGCTATTGAACGTCTTCCAGCGGGAGAATTAAATCATTAAAAAACATTAACAATTGAAAATTTGACGATTCAATTTTTGTTTTGATTAAATTAATTGCAAGCTATAATTAAGTGATTTAATTGCAAACTACAATTAATCTTTTACTTCAATTAAATTAACTGCAATTATTTTTTCAATCAATTGATTAGTTCATTAAATAATGTGTCACTAATTCTCAACATTGGCTTCCACAAACCCTCTCCACGTGGATACTCTCTGCTTCAGTTTCTTTAATCGTTTATGTCCGCCATGATGGGTGATTAAGCCGCAGTAGCTGTCCTGATTGATGGGGCATCCATCTGTCCCTTATTAGAAAAAGCGCACTCTAGGAGTGAAAACGTGGGCTCCGAGTGGGATTCGAATCTAGGACTTTTGGATCACCAGTCTAGCACGCTTACCACTAGGCTACTCTCGTCCTATTAACGAATTATGAAGATTCCGTGAAGACTCTTGGTATTTTTCTTAACTCAGGTTTTACTTGTTGTGGGTATAGTATATTAGTTAGGTGATGGCAAAAGTATATACTGGGCCAAGACAATTGTGGATTAGTTCGAATGGCCTTCTAACTGATCTTCGTAAAAGCTATCAATGTCTCTGATAATTCCGCGTCTAACCTATGGTAGTTTGATTTTCACCATTGTGCAATTCACTATGCAAGAACAAATTAACTGTTCCGTTTAGTAAATTTATTAGCACATACATATCATAATTATCACGTTGCTTGCACAGTTATAAAGTTTGTAATCTTACGTGTAGACATACATATAAGTTCTTTAGGAATGTGAAAGGCAGGAAATTTGATATATTCCTTCAAAAGCCATATTCAGTTTTGCAATTTAAATTAATAATATAATAATACTTAGGATCGTCGTGATCGTTTAGTTTCAGAAAAATCAGCGCGCAACTTGCAACAACAATAAAAAGCACGTAATTACTCCATTGGCGTAACCCATTGTAAATTCTCTATCCATTTTAAACATACCACACACGTGGTTGATTTTCGGAGTAAGGATATTCTGAAAATAATAAAGTTGTATCTGTAAATTAAAAAAGAGGAAATTAGTACGCCAATTTCTGTAAATGTACTGCAATTAATTTTCTTACGTTTTTCTCTAAAGAATTATGTATCTTAATGTTGTTTAGCTTTTCAGTGACTTCATACCATTTATTTTCTTTTCTATGATCGGTTAGCAAAGCTATCGATGTCATATTGCCGAATGATATAAGCCAGTAAAATAATTGAAATCCTAGTAGTATATTCGAGTCATGATAAAACGACATAACAAAATTTAAAAATCCCGTGAGAGCCACAAGTAAAATGATTATTTCGTACGGTTTCCACAATTTATACGCATTTTCCCAAATTTCGGAGTGCAGACAGACCGCTCTTTTGATGTCATCACTATAATAGCATTGCAGTTTCGAAAGCGTTTGTTTATTCCTAGAGCACGTAATCAAATCAGAAACCTCATCGCAAATTGTGTTAATATGTGCGTAGAGCTGCTGTAGTTGTGTTCTACTTATCACCATAAATTCGATGAAAACTGCTACTATTGTAAAAATCAAAATCATAAGGAAAGTGTAATTATATTGGCAAAGGATGAGAATAATATTAACGTAAGCGGAATTGATTGTGCCAAATATTAAAATCACAGTTCTAAATGTAATGCATGTTGTAAAAATAAGTGTGCGTATACCAAGCCAAAGGTCGATGGTAATTCCACGTTTTGTTAGTTGGCTAACTTTGAGGGAAGTTCGTAAAATGTTTCGAATTGCAGTTTGAATGGCTGACCGTTGCATTGTAACAAAAACAGTAAATGCTAGACACGCCGCTAGAATTTCCATTCCCATTCTAATGACAGATTGGAGATAATCACTCCTAGTGTAATCTATTTCGTGAAGTCGAACAAAAACAACGATCACTTCTAGTAAAACTGTCGAACAACCAATACACATACTGTAAAGGGAAAATGCGCGATACGTTTTAATTGTCTTATGCTCTCTATCGCCCGAAAAATACATCAAACCCAAACATTTTGCGAATAATTCTAATATACGAAAAACTTCCCAAACCACTTCGTTCACTACGTTTATCATTTTCATAATTGTTGTAATTTTGTTGACGGGGGTTAGTTAATGAAGTTTGTACCGAACGAAAGACGCGCCCGAATGTTGAAGCAATAAAATTGAATTAGAACGACACTTGCCACGTCTGTTTTTAGCGAACGTTAGCTTTCATGACCTCACCACAGATTGTCTATGTGGCGATGATTACAGAATGTTAAATATTTAATTATCTTTCATTTATTAAATGAAACGTAAAGTAGCAATTTCAAAATCAATACTGCTTTTAGCGTTTAGCGTTTCTAGTTGTAGTAACCGCAGTCTCCATGGTAATTAAAAAAAATGTGTCCAATCCACTGACAAATAAATTATTGTAGTGGTAGTTTCGCTATTAGTCGAGTGAATCGGCACAACTTCCGAACCCTCAGAAACAGATCCGAGTTTGATGGGATTACTTTCTAATTGTATGTATGTTATGTTATATTATATTATCTGAAATCAGAAACATTCCAGCTGTCGGCGAAAATGTTTTGAAACAGGATTATATTCACCAAGTGTGATTTTCGATGATCAAATGATATCTAGGGTTCTTGGGGTCGATTATAGAGCAGTGCAGCTGTCTCAACTCGGCCACTACGCTTTTTTTTTGTTGATATACTCTGTATATATGTATATAGTAAAAACAGATTCAACAGTTAGTTGAAGCAAAAGCCTATATTCCTTGTAGAAATTTGAAGTAAAATACTTTTATAAAAACCCAGTGAACTATAATATAGAAATACAAATATTATGACTTAACGGGGCGACCTCACCCTGAAAGCTTAGAAAAAAAACCCTTTGTGGGGTATTTTGTTTTATAAATTTGAAAAGGTAAAGACGGGCACAACTATGTGTTTTATGAAATTAAATATGTATTTATGGGATTTGAAATTGTAGAAAGTGATAAATACAATTTTTTCTGTACATCAAGCTTTTTTCCTTGTTATCATTTTGTTATACATATATATAACGCACGTAACCTTAATAAAAAAATATAAAGTACGATTGCAGAACTAAAAAGGAAATATCACTTTTACTATTTTTTACTATAGCACGGAAATAACTCGACATACTTTCTTAGAAGCTACACTCAATTTTACAACTTACGTTAATAATACAAAGAATACTTAGGAAATTTTATTAGTGGTTGTTTGTTTTCAGTAAATTCACCTCACAACTTGAAACAACAGTAAAATGCACGTAATTACTCCATTGATGAAAACCATTTCAAATTCTCTATCCACTTTAAACATACCACAAACATGGACGACTTTCGGATTAAGAATATTCTGAAAATAATAAAGTTGTATCTGCAAATAAGGAAATAGAAAATTAGTACGGCAATTTCTGTAATTGACTTACATTTTCATTTTCTTACGTTTATCTCCAAAGAAGTGTGCATTTTAATGTTGTTTAGCTTTTCAGTGACCTCATACCATTTTCTTCCTGTTCCTTGTTCGATTAACAAAACAAGTGATGTTATATTACCAAAGAATGTTATCCAGTGCAATAATGTTAATCCTAAGAAACGCATATTCGAGTCATGATGAAGAGTAATTACCAAATTTAAAAATTTGATGAGAATCGCAAGTAATATGAGCAGTTGAAAGGTTTTACAAAATTTGCAGGCATTTTCCCAAATTTCGGAGTGCAGACAGATTGCTTTTTTGATTTCATCACTATAATAGCATTGCAGTTTCGAAAGCGTTCGCTTATTCGAACAACGTGCAATCAAATCAGAAACTTCGTCACAAATTGTGTTAATATGTGCGAAGACCTGCTGTAGTTGTGCTGATATTATCACCATAAATTCGATGAAAACTGCCAGTATTGTTAAAGCCATAATCATGAAAAATATAAAAATATATCGCCCAAAAATAAGAATAATATTAACGTAAGTGCTGTGCGGGAGTTCATTCGTGCCAGTTATTAAAGCCACAATTCCTAATGTGTTTAACACTATCAAAACAAGTATAAGTATGACGGGCCGAACTTCGATGATAATTTCGCGTTTTGTTATATGGTTAACTTTAAGGGAAGTTTGTAATATGCTTCGCATTGTAGATTGAACAGCTGACCGTTGCGTTGTGACGAAAGTAGCAATTGTCAGAAACGTAAGTAGAATTCTGATCCCCATTTTTAAAGATTCAACATAATATTTCCTCATGTAATCCATATCTCGAAATCGAATAAAAAGACCGTTTACTTCTGCTAAAACTGTCGAAAAACCAATAGTCATACTGTAGAGGGAAAATGCGCGATACGTTTTAATTGTCTTATGCTTTCTATCACCAGAAAAACACAATAAGCCGGAACATTTTGCGATTAAGTCAATTATTCGAAAAATTCCCCAAAACACTTCGTTCGCTACGTTTACCATTTTCATAGCTATTTGAAGTTTATTGACTCAACACCGAACGGAAACGACACGCGCCCGAATGTCACTTGAAACAACGAAATTTAATATTATAATGACACTGCACGGTAGTTCTTCTCCAACGGGTAGCTTTCATGAATACGGCCCCGATATACCATGTTCGATAAACGTTAAATTTTTAATTATCGAACATTATCAAATGAAATCTAATGTGAAATACATAGCAATCACAAAATCAATGCTGCTTTTAGGTGATCGAATTTTCAATTTCCAAGTAAAGTAAAAATTTCACTTTTCATGTTTTTTATATAAACACCGTTATTACTGTCCGCGGCATCAACTCAATAAAAGTTAGGACCTAGTCTAATTACATTTAAGTTAAAAATAGTGTGTACAGCAACCATATATAAAATATAATTATTTTGATAAACACATTAACCTCGTAAAGAACTCACGACGTTGTTATTTTTACCCGACTGCACCAGAAGGAGGGTAATGTTTTTCGAGTGTATGTATGGATGTATGTATGTATGTATGTAAATATATTACTTTGCCACGCTCTGTAGCCTAAACGGCTTGAGGGATTTTAAATTGAGAGATGTCGGTAGATTCGTCTTAATTGTAAGAGTGACACTGAATATATCAAAATTTTAAAAATTATATTATAATATATGTTTTCAAAAATTTGTTTTCCCTCAAAACCTATCGAGTGGGTTATCAACACAACCGGCTTTTTAAATGGCTTACAAAAATATATACAAATTATATGTTTAAATGTAATTTGAAATAAGAAAAACTAAAAAAAAATAAAAAAATATTTAAAACACCAAAACCCCTGACTGACTGTAAAAAATAACTAAAATGATGTAAAGAAGACACATTCATAATTAAATCTATAAATAAATCAGTACTATTAAAATTGATCTAACTGGTCAATATTTGTAATAAACTGACAAAATATATCTAATTGGCAGTCGGAGGCTACCTACACAGCTAACAAAAATATGCGTAGCCTCCGATTGCCAATGATGTCAACGATGCCTGTGAAAAGGCACTTTATTTTGCTAGAGGTGAATATTGAGATTTTACTATTTTTATATAGGGGACATTATAATCGACAAAACGAGTTAAAATTGAACCAAAAAACTTATATTTCACACTTTTTTCGGTCTTTTTTGTGCATTTTGAAGATGTGTTTAGCTTTGTAGGTATATGCCAGAGTTGGACACATTAGTATATCTAACATGTTTTATGAAAGTGAAAATGGAATTGGATGGTCGAGAAGAGCTCCAATTTGGAATTTGTATGTACTTTATTGACTTTTATTGATACTTAGGAAATCGCAGTAGTTATTTAGTTTCAGAAAATTCATCTCGCAACTTGAAACAACAGTAAAATGCACGTAATTGCTCCATTGATGAAAGCTATTTCAAATTCTCTGTCCAATTTAAACATACCACAAACATGGACGACTTTCAGATTAAGAATATTCTGAAAATAATAAAGTTGTATCTGCAAATAAGGAAATAGAAAATTAGTACGGCAATTTCTGTAAATGTACTACATTTAATTTTCTTACGTTTTTGTCCAAAGAAGTATGCATTTTAATGTTGTTCAACTTTGCAGTGACCTCATACCATTTCCTTCTTTTTCCATATTCGATTAATAAAGTTAACGATGTTATAAATGCAAAGGCTATAATCCAGTGCAATAATGTTGATCCTAGTGAACGAATATTCGAGGCATTATGAAGAATGGCAACCACTCTTAAATATATGATCAAATACATTAGTAAAATGATCACTTCAAACGTTTTCCAGACGTTGTACGCATTTTGACAAATTTCGGAGTGCAGACAGACCGCCTTTTTGATCTCATCACTATAATAGCATTGCAATTTCGAAAGCGTTTGTTTATTCCTAGAGCACGTAATCAAATCCAAAACCTCATCACAAATTGTGTTAATATGTGCGTAGAGCTGCTGTAGTTGTGTTTTACTTATCACCATAAACTCAATGAAAACAACTAATATTGTTCCAATTATAAACGTATCTAGAGTATAGCGCCAAATGTTATGATTCATATTAAGGCAAGAGAATTGGTTTATGTTAATTATTATCATAATATATCTAAATATGTTGCTCACAATAAAAATAAGTATGAGTACGACGGGCCGACCTTCGATGATAACTTCACGTTTTGTTATTTGGCTAACTTTAAGGGAAGTTTGTAAAATGCTTCGCATTGCACTTTGCGTGGCTGGCCGTTGCATTGTGACGAAAACAGTAAAATGCGTAAGAATCATTAGAGTTCTGGCCCCCATTTGTAAATATTCAACATAATTTTTCCTAATGTTATCTTTTTCTTGAAGTGCAATAAAAGCACTGATCACTTCTAGTAAAACTGTCGAACAACCAATACATATACTGTAGAGGGAAAATGCGCGATACCTTTGAATTGTCTTATGCTTTCTATCACCAGAAAAATACATCAAACCCAAACATTTTGTGATTAACTCAAATATACGAAAAACTCCCCAAAACACTTCGTTCGCCACGTTTACCATTTTCATAGTTGTTGCAAACGTTTGTTTAACAAAGATTACTTTATGTCCCGAATGTCGCTTCAAACAACGAAATTGCATTATAGCGGCACTTGCACGGTAGTTTTTATCGAACGTTAGGTTTCATGAACTCGCTCCAGTACCTGATTACAGAATGTTGAATTTTTAATTATCTTACATTTATCAAATGAAATATGAACTAGCAATCACAAAATTAACACTTTTTTAGATTATCGCATTTTAAATTGTTGATTGTGATAAAAAGGTATGTGTGCGCATGACGTGTGTTTGGATTTAAGTGTGTAGAGGATGGCCAATCGGGTACATCGGATTTAATTTTAAAATGAAACAAAGTAAATTATATTCCGACTCTCTTGAGAAAGTTTTCGAAGTCTTGTTACAATTCAGTTGGCTCAATTTCACCAAAAAACGCGTTTAATTTTTGTTTTCAATTGAGACCTTGGAGCTTACAATAATAAAATAATAAATAAAAATATACCCTAGACCTAGACCCTATACCCTAGATTTGGGTATTAAAATAGGAGATTGAATAAGACATATAATAGACTTAAAAGTATTTCTAGGAGGTTGACATGCGATCGATATAAAGTACATAACTAACCACGCTCTACTAATGAAACCCATCAATTTGATACATATGTCAAGGGAGTTGTAAAAGGACCGCCATATTGGATATACCATACAGTTGAACATACATACTATGCAAAATTTCAGGGAAGTGGTCAACAATTCGATCGCTAGATTTGTCCCCCACAGACAGCCCAGTGTTTGGTATCTGACTTTAGCAAGTGCTCTGACAATTGGGTATACAGAAAGTGAAAAAAAGGCTCTTTCTCCTTTGGGATCTTACAGCTGTGACAGTGGTTGTTGAAGGGGATTCCCAGCTTAGCTGCATCTTTCCCTTCTTTACCCGTCACTACTCAGCCAAAGTCTACACAAGCCCGTTTAACAGGCGTTCCCAATTTACCATATAAGCAGGCCAGGTCAACTTGGAAATTTTACAGGTTCCAAGACATATGCACCTGTTGTTGCCGAACGTTATAAAATGTATCTAAATATTCTTCTTGCCGGATGCAATAGGAGTATGCACTTATTTTCATTAGAAAGAAATGATGAAGTATGATTACAAGTGTAATAAAATAATAAACATCAGATAACTTCTTGAGAGAGTTACTTTTACTGCTTTATACTATAGTACGAAGTTTGTTTGACATATTTTCTTAAATTAATGTTAAACTTTACAACTTAAATTAATAATATAAGGAATACTTAGTCGCAGTGATTGTTCAGTTTCAGAAAATTCATCTCGCAACTTGAAAAAACAGTAAAATGCACGTAATTGCTCCATCGATGAAAGCTATTTCAAATTTTCTATCCAATTTAAACATACCACAAACATGGACGACTTTCGGATTAAGAATATTCTGAAAATAATAAAGTTGTATCTGCAAATAAGGAAATAGAAAATTAGTACGGCAATTTCTGTAATTGACTTACATCTTAATTTTCTTACGTTTTTCTCCAAAGAATGGTGCATTTTAATGTTGTTTAGCTTTTCAGTGACTTCATACCATTTCCTTCCTTTTCCATATTCGATTAACAAAGTTAACGATGTTACCATGGCAAAGGCAATAAACCAATGCAATAGTGTTGATCCTAGTGAACGAATATTCGAGCCATGATGAAGAATGGCAACCACTCTTAAATATATGATCAAATACATTAGCAAAATGATCACTTCAAACGTTTTCCAGACGTTGTAGGCATTTTCCCAAATTTCGGAGTGCAGACAGACCGCTTTTTGGATCTCATCACTATAATAGCATTGCAGTTTCGAAAGCGTTTTTTTATTCCTAGAGCACGTAATCAAATCAGAAACCTCATCGCAAATTGTGTTAATATGTGCGTAGAGCTGCTGTAGTTGTGCTCTAATTATCACCATAAACTCAATGAAAACTAGTAATATTGTTACAATGATAAACGTATTTAGAGTATAGCGGCAAATGTTATGATTCATATTAAGGTAAGAGAATTGGCTTACGTTAATTATTATCATAATATATCTAAATATGTTGCTCACAATAAAAATAAGTATGAGTACGACGGGTCGACCTTCGATGATAACTTCACGTTTTGTTAGTTGGCTAACTTTAAGGGAAGTTTGTAAAATGCTTCGCATTGCACTTTGCGTGGCTGGCCGTTGCATTGTAACGAAAACAGTAAAATGCATAAGTACCAGTAGAATTCTGATCCCCATTTGTAAATATTCAACATAATTGTTCCTAATGTTATCTTTTTCTTGAAGTGCAATAAAAGCACTGATCACTTCTAGTAAAACTGTCGAACAACCAATACATATACTGTAGAGGGAAAATGCGCGATACGTTTGAATTGTCTTATGCTTTCTATCGCCAGAAAAATACATCAAACCCAAACATTTTGTGATTAACTCAAATATACGAAAAACTCCCCAAAACACTTCGTTCGCCACGTTTACCATTTTCATAGTTGTTGCAAACGTTTGTTTAACAAAGATTACTTTATGACCCGAATGTCGCTTCAAACAACGAAATTGCATTATAGCGGCACTTGCACTGTAGTTTTTATCGAACGTTAGCTTTCATGAACTCGCTCCAGTACCTGATTACAGAATGTTGAATTTTTAATTATCTTACATTTATCAAATGAAATATGAACTAGCAATCACAAAATTAACACTTTTTTAGATTATCGCATTTTAAATTGTTGATTGTGATAAAAAGGTATGTGTGCGCATGACGTGTGTTTGGATTTAAGTGTGTAGAGGATGGCCAATCGGGTACATCGGATTTAATTTTAAAATGAAACAAAGTAAATTATATTCCGACTCTCTTGAGAAAGTTTTCGAAGTCTTGTTACAATTCAGTTGGCTCAATTTCAGCAATACCGCGCTTAATTTTTGTTTTCAATTGAGACCTTGGAGTTTACACAACCATAGAGGGCTGCCAAGTTAAATGTAAATAATAATAAATAAAATTATACCCTAGACCCAATACCCTAGATTTGGGTATTAAAATAGGAGATTGAATAAGACATACAATAGACTAGATAGATAGATATATATTTCAAAGGATGATATATACATGTTTATACAATAAGAATCTTATAATTAGAGCCAGAATTAAATTCATTCATCTATAATAGTTTTATGTAGTCTAGCAGAAGGAAAAGGTAAGTTATATAGATATCAAAAATTTGGGAGAAAAAAAAGTTTTTTAGAAAAACCCAGTAAAATTTTGCTTAAAATTAGGAGTTCAAATGTTTAAAACTTAAGCCTACTTAAAACTACCACTACTACAATCCATTTTGACATAGCTTTAATATTAAAGGGTTGTCTGAAAGAGAGCAGTTTTCAAAAAATTTACTTGCAATTCTGTTTGCTTTGGTGTTTATAAGCTCTATTTCCGCAATGTTGTGTAGTACCGAGGTGGAGAAGTGCCATGGCAAATTGAGGATCATCTTCAGTATTTTATTATTATTTATTTATTTATTTATTTGGCTCCCGTCAGGAATGAATTCGAGCGGGAGGGCATACAAACGCACTCGGGAACTTAGCCCAGTATTTTATTTTCTATGGTTTGCAACTTATTGATATGGCAACGCGCGCATTGAAACCAAATGGGGGCACCATATAACATAAAGCTTTGGAAAATTACTTTGTAAATTATTAATTTATTTTCCACATTAAGAGTGGACCGTCTATTAATAAATGGGTATAATGTTTTTATTACAATGTTAGCTTTAGTTTTTACCATATCTATATGCTTAGAATAAGTAAGAGTCTTATCAAAGGTTATACCTAAATATTTTGCAGAATCAGTCCAAGGGATATCGCATCCGTTTAAATTGATATTACAGTTAGGAAGGAAGCGAGTATGTCTTCTGCGTGTGAAAAACATGGCTTGGGTTTTGTTTAAGTTCACCTTTATCTTCCAATCATGAAAATATCTACAGAGAATCTCAAGGCCTCTCTGTAGGTTATCACAAATATTAGTGGCGTCTTCATGTGTACTAAAAATAGCAGTATCATCAGCAAAGATTGATGAGAGGCACTGCGGGATGTAAGGAAGATCAGATGTAAATATATTATATAGGATTGGTCCCAAAACAGAGCCTTGAGGAACCCCTGCTAATATATTTTTGGCTATGGAGATTTCAGGTGCGAGGTATACCCTGAATTGGCGATTTTCTATGAAGCTTTGAACTAAACGGGTTATATGATGGGGGAATTTAAAAACCATCATTTTGTGTATCAGAGCATCATGCCAGACTGTGTCGAAAGCTGATTGGATATCAAGGAGTACGAGTCCTGTAGATCTTTTTCTTTCAAAATTTTCTTTGACATGTCTAGAGATCCTCAGAACAGGCTGGGAAGTATTGTGTCCTGCACTGCACTGGTATTGTGTTATTCATGTCTGTAAATTTTACTATTTTGATTTTAATGACTTTTTCTAGAATTTTGGAAATATTGCTTAAAAGGCTTATTGGCCGGTAACTGGCTGGGTCATCTGCAGGTTTACTTGGTTTCAATATTGGAATTACTTTTGCAGTTTTCCATGTTTTTGGGAAGTACGATAATTTGAGACAAGAATTGATTATAAAAGTGAGGTATACAAGCCCGCTCTTAGGAAGCAATTTTAGGCTTAAATTGGGAATTCCATCAAACCCAGGAGTTTTGTTTGGTCGAGACTGTTTTATAATATTTTTAATTACTTTAGGACGAACGTACCACTCAGATTCGTGACAATATTGCATCGAGTTCAGTTGAGTTAAAGAGGTTCCAACTTGTGTTTTTGTTGAAGAGTCACTGAGATTCTCGGAAACAGTAAAGTTTGAAGCAAATTGCCGCGCAAGTAGTTCCGCCTTTTCTTTGCATGTAATGAATTTCTCATTCTGAAACTTTAGTGTGAGTATCGGATTTCGTTTTTTCTTTATTAGCTTAGTGATTTGCCAAAATGGTTTGGAACATTTTTCCAAGCTTTCTAATAGTGTACTCCACTTCTTATTTCTGTGCTGGCTGATTAAATATTTTACTTCCCTATTTAATTTTCTTAGCTCATACTGAAAACATGGCAATCTGTATCGTAACCATTTCCTCCTGGCAATATTTCGCTCAGCAATAATATCAAGACTATATTGCGGCAGTGTTTGGTTTTTATTTTGCATGTGGAAACGGGGAGTAGAGGCTTCGATACAATCTTTGATAACTTTTGTGAATGTTGTGACCATGCTATCAATTTGGCTGCTATTTGTGATATTAGCAATCGACAGATGTGACAGTTTGGGTAGTTTCCGTTTAACTAAGCTTTGGAAGCGTAACCAGTTTGTTAATTTTAGATTAAGCTTGCTGTAATCACGTAGGCAAGAATTTTTGAGCTAGTCAAGGACTACCGGCAAATGATCTGAAGATAATTCGTTTACGACCATTGGTTGGGAGAAATGATCAGGGCAGTTTGTGAGAAATAGATCAAGCACTGAGGGATTTGCTTTAGTACAGCTTGGGATATAAGTAGGATCGCGGGGATACAAAAGAGTAAACGAATAATTCGAGTATAATTCGTGTAAAATATTTCCCTAACAGTTTGCTCGTAGACAACCCCACGATCGATGCCTGCAATTAAAATCACCGCCTATAATGAAATTTCCTTGAAGACGGGTCAGTTTTAGTATGTCTGTTCGAAATAGGCTTTTCTTTTGATTATTATAGACACACCCCCTGGAAAATAAGCACAAATAATTTTAATTGGATCACCCATATTAGTTGTGATTTCAACTCCAATGGTTTCAACTACCTTACAGCCAATTGCCGACAATTGGTTGACTTTAAAATTTTTTTTTGTGACAACTGCAACTCCTCCACCTCTGGAACTTTCCCGATCTAATCTATAGCAATTATAGTTATCGTGGGAAAAAGTTAAGCTAGCATTCAAGCCCGTTTCAGTAATTAGAGCTATATCAATTTTATTAGTAACTAAGAAATTGAAAAGTTCAATAGTCTTGGACCTAACACCTCTAGCATTCCAAGTAATAAGTTTAATGTTATTATGGGTCATTTTTTAAATATTTCAAAGCTAATTCAGTAATTATACATTGAATTGATCATATTTATCCTTACACATTCTAAGTTTGGTTATTAATTATAGTAGTAGTAAATAAATTTGGGTTATTGGTATTACATTGAGTTGTGTTATCAATAGACTTTTGGTTAAACCTTGTAGATGACCAATCAAAATTACCGCCGTTTTGTTGATTGTAGGGGTTTTCTCTCCTCAGTGGTGGAAACTCTTCTGGACGGGGAACATATCCTCTATAGGGTGGGAGGTACTCGCCGGCTTCCTCGAAGAGATTTTCTGTCGGTAATCGACGTAATTAACACGACTGGGACATCTAGGGTCGGTTGACTTATGACTTCCATGGCAATTTGCGCATTTTACTTTGTCCTTTGTGTTGCACTCAGCCGTTGAATGAGGTCCAGAACAATGGGCACAGAAAGTTTTTACTCGGCAATGTTTTGATCCATGGCCGTACATTTGGCAATTATGACATTGCGTTACCTTCTTTGGGAGTTTTCTATGGAAGTTCCATTTCACAATAGTTCGGTTTATGATACCGCACTTATCTCGGAGCTCCTTAAGTGTTATTGTACCTCGCTGGAAATACACGACGAAAATTGTTATTTGCCCGAATTTAGTTACTCTTGTTACGGGTTTAACATCAGTGCATTTGATCCCAGTAGTGGCAAAATGAGCTTTTATTAAATCAGCATCATTTAACTCCAGCCCGGATAAGGTGGCCTTAAATGGTAGTTCCGATTTCAAACTGTGAGTAAAGTACTCACATTTGGATGTCGTAAGAATCTCGCAAATTTTTCGATAACTAGTAATTGTCACTGGCAGAATCTTTATCCCAATCGACATCCGCCTGATGGTGTATTCATTTATGCCATTTTCCTTCATTATTTTGTGAATCTGGTCGCTCTTAGATTTAATTACGTTTATTGGTGGAGGCCTGGGCTCTGCAATTTTCTTCTCCGTAATACCAGCTGACAGGTCTGCATCATCACCAGAGTCAGCATCAAGTGCGAGAGTTTGCAACGGAGTGTAGTAGTTTCCACTGCTCGATGTACCGCTTTCCCCAGATTTGGTGCTTCGTGTTGCGGGCGCCTTTCCGTGCTTCGATGTGCTAGCTCTTTTATCACCCATAGTGATAGATGAATTTGCAATAAATCTTTTTAGATTATTTGAATGATATAATTCAGACTCTATAGAGTCGTCATCATTCGTATACACCACGCGAGCGCGCTTTATGATTTTATATTTAGATTTAAATTAGAATACTTTTGCGTACTTTAATTACTTTTTGCTAAATACGTCTAAAGAAATCGCCTGGTAGCTACGAGAGACATACCCTGACTGATACAATAGACTTAAAAGTATTTCTAGGTGGTTTATATGCTATCGATATAAAGTATAATACATAACTAACCACGTTCTACTCGTGAAGCCCGTCAATTTGATACCTATGTCAAAGGAAAAGGTGATCCGCCATTTTATGGTGGCCGCCATATTGGATGTACCATACAGTTGAATATGTTATGCAAAATTTCAGGGAAGTGGTCAAAAATTCGATCGCTAGATTTGTCCCCCACACACAGGAAAGCAAGCTAAATAAAAGTTGATAATACAATGATGGGAAATATATATATAAACAATATGTCTAATTCTAATACCCGCCCTGAGGGATTCTTGAGATCATCGAATAAATTCCTGCCCAGTGCCTGGTATCTGACTTTAGCAGAAGTGGAAAAAAGGCTCTTTCTCCTTTGGGTGTTCTTACAGTTATGACAGTGGTTGTTGAAGGGGATTCACAGCTTATCTGCATCTTTCCCTTCTTTACCCGTCACTACTCGACCAAAGTCTACACAAGCCCGTTTAACAGGCGTTCCCAATTTATAAGCAGACCAGGTCAACTTGAAAATTTTACAGGTTCCAAAACATACACACCTGTTGTTGGCGAACGTTGTAAAATGTTTACAAATATTCCTCTTGCCGGATGCAATAGGAGTATGCACTTATTTTCATTAAAAAGAAATTATGAAGTATGATTACAAGTGTAATAAAATAATAAACATCAGATAACTTCTTGAGAGAGTTACTTTTACTGCTTTTGTACTATAGTACGAAGTTTGTTTGACATATTTTCTTAAATTAAAGTTAATTTTTACAACTTAAATTAATAATATAAGTAATACGTAGTCGCAGTGGTTGTTCAGTTTCAGCAAATTCAGCTCGCAACTTGAAACATCAGTAAAGTGCACGTAACTACTCCATTAATGAAAGCTATTTCAAATTTTCTGTCTAATTTAAACATACCACAAACAAGGACGACTTTCGGATTAAGAATATTCTGATAATAATAAAGTTGTATCTGCAAATAAGGAAATTGAAAATTAGTACGGCAATTTCTGTAATTGACTTACATTTTAATTTTCTTACGTTTATCTCCAAAGAAGTATGCATTTGAATGTTGTTTAGCTTTTCAGTGACTTCATACCATTTCTTTCTTATTCGAAATTCGATTAACAAAGTTAACGATGTTATAAGTGCAAAGGCTATAATCCAGTGGAATATTGTTGATCCTAGTGAACGAATATTCGAGCCATGATGAAGAATGGAAACCAATCTTAAAAATATGGTCAAATACATTAGTAAAATGATCACTTCAAACGTTTTCCAGACGTTGTGGGCATTTTCCCAAATTTCGGAGTGCAGACAGACCGCTTTTTTGATCTCATCACTATAATAGCATTGCAATTTCGAAAGCGTTTGTTTATTCCTAGAGCACGTAATCAAATCCAAAACCTCATCACAAATTGTGTTAATATGTGCGTAGAGCTGCTGTAGTTGTGTTCTACTTATCACCATTAACTCAATGAAAACTAGTGATATTGTTCCAATTATAAACGAATTTAGAGTATAGCGGCAAATGTCATGATTCATACTAAGGTAAGAGAATTGGTCTACGTTAATTATTATCATAATATATCTAAATATGTTGCTCACAATAAAAATAAGAATGAGTACGACGGGCCGAACTTCGATGATAACTTCACGTTTTGTTATTTGGCTAACTTTAAGGGAAGTTTGTAAAATGGTTCGCATTGCACTTTGTGTGGCTGACCGTTGCATTGTGACGAAAACAGTTAAATGCATAAGTACCAGTAGAATTCTGATCCCCATTTGTAAATATTCAACATAATTTTTCCTAATGTTATCTATTTCTTTAAGTGCAATAAAAGCACTGATCACTTCTAGTAAAACTGTCGAACAACCAATACATATACTGTAGAGGGAAAATACGCGATACGTTTGAATTGTCTTATGCTTTCTATCGCCAGAAAAATACATCAAACCCAAACATTTTGCGATTAACTCAAATATACGAAAAACTTCCCAAAACACTTCGTTCGCCACGTTTACCATTTTCATAGTTGTTGCAAACGTTTGTTTAACAAAGATTACTTTATGTCCCGAATGTCGCTTCAAACAACGAAATTGCATTATAGCGACACTTGCACTGTAGTTTTTATCGAACGTTAGCTTTCATGAACTCGCTCCAGTACGTGATTACAGAATGTTAAATTTTTAATTATCTTCCATTTATCAAATGAAATATGAACTAGCAATCACAAAATTAACACTTTTTTAGATTATCGCATTTTAAATTGTTAATTGTGATAAAAAGGTATGTGTGCGCATGACGTGTGTTTGGATTTAAGTGTGTAGAGGATGACCAATCGGGTACATCGGATTTAATTTTAAAACGAAACGAAGTAAATTATATTCCGACTCTTGAGAAAGTTTTCGAAGTCTTGTTACAATTCAGTTGGCTCAATTTCACCAAAAAACGCGTTTAATTTTTGTTTTCAATTGAGACCTTGGAGCTTACAATAATAAAATAATAAATAAAAATATACCCTAGACCTAGACCCTATACCCTAGATTTGGGTATTAAAATAGGAGATTGAATAAGACATATAATAGACTTAAAAGTATTTCTAGGAGGTTGACATGCGATCGATATAAAGTACATAACTAACCACGCTCTACTAATGAAACCCATCAATTTGATACATATGTCAAGGGAGTTGTAAAAGGACCGCCATATTGGATATACCATACAGTTGAACATACATACTATGCAAAATTTCAGGGAAGTGGTCAACAATTCGATCGCTAGATTTGTCCCCCACAGACAGCCCAGTGTTTGGTATCTGACTTTAGCAAGTGCTCTGACAATTAGGTGTACAGAAAGTGAAAAAAAGGCTCTTTCTCCTTTGGGATCTTACAGCTGTGACAGTCGTTGTTGAAGGGGATTCCCAGCTTAGCTGCATCTTTCCCTTCTTTACCCGTCACTACTCAGCCAAAGTCTACACAAGCCCGTTTAACAGGCGTTCCCAATTTACCATATAAGCAGGCCAGGTCAACTTGGAAATTTTACAGGTTCCAAGACATATGCACCTGTTGTTGCCGAACGTTATAAAATGTATCTAAATATTCCTCTTGCCGGATGCAATAGGAGTATGCACTTATTTTCATTAAAAAGAAATTATAAAGTATGATTACAAGTGTAATAAAATAATAAACATCAGATAACTTCTTGAGAGAGTTACTTTTACTGCTTTGTACTATAGTACGTAGTTAGTTTGACATATTTTCTTAAATTAATGTTAAACTTTACAACTTAAATTAATAACATAAGGAATACTTAGTCGCAGTGGTTGTTCAGTTTCAGCAAATTCAGATCGCAACTTGAAACATCAGTAAAGTGCACGTAACTACCCCATTAATGAAGGCCATTACAAATTCTCTATCCAATTTAAACATACCACAAACGTGGACAGCTTTCGGATTAAGAATATTCTGAAAATAATAAAGTTGTATCTGCAAATCCAAATAGAGAAAATTAGTACGCCTATTTATGTAAATGTATTATATTTAATTTTCTTACGTTTTTCTCCAAAGAATTGTGCATCTTAATGTTGTTAACCTTTTGAGTGACCTCATGCCATTTGTTTCCTTTTCCTATTTCAACTAACAGAATTTGTGATGTTATATTGCCAAGAAATGCAATCCATTGAAGTAATGTTGATCCTACTAAACGAATATTCGAATCCCGATAAAGACCAAAAATCATATACAAAAATTGGATGACGTTCCCAACTAATAAGATCACTTCAAACGTAGTAAAGAAGTTGTAGGCATTTTCCCAAATTTCAGAGTAAAGGCAGATCGCTTTTGTGATTTCATCACTATAATAGCATTGCAGTTTCAACAGGGTCCGCTCATTCCTACAACATGCAATCAAATCGAAAACCTCATCACAGGTTGTGTTGATATACGCGTAGAGCTGCTGTAGTTGTGCTGATATTATCACCATAAACTCAATGAGAACTACTAATATTGTGAGACCCATAAACAAGTCATAAGTAAAAGTGTATTGGCAAAGGGTAAGAATAATATTAACGTGAGTGGATTGTTGTGTGCCAAAAACTGAATACAGAGTTTTAAACATATTGCTAACTAAGAAAACAAATATGAGTACCACGGCCCGAACTTCGATGATAACTTCACGTTTTGTTAGTTGGCTAACTTTAAGGGAAGTTTGTAATATGTTTCGCATTGTGGTTTGAATGGCTGACCATTGCGTTGCAACAAAAATAATAAATATCAGACAGATCATTGGAATTTTGAGCACAATTTTAATGACAGACAGTAGATAATCCTTCCTTGTGAAATCTATTTCTTGAAATCTAATAAAAATAGCGGCCACTTCTACTAAAACTGTCGATAAGCCAATAGATATACTATAAACGGAAAATGCAGGAAATGTTTTAATTGTCTTATGCTCTCTATCACCAGAAAAATAGAATAAACCCAAACATTTTGCGATTATCTCAAATATACGGAATATTCCCCAAAACACTTCGTTCGCCACGTTTACCATTTTCATAGTTGTTGCAAACGTTTGTTGAACAAAGATTACTTTATGTCCCGAATGTCGCTTCAAACAACGAAATTGCATTATAGCGACACTTGCACTTTAGTTTTTATCGAACGTTAGCTTTCATGAACTCGCTCCAGTACCTCATTACAGAATGTTGCATTTTTGATTATCTTGCATTTATCAAATGAAATGTGTAGTAGCAATGACAAAATTAATATTGCTTTTAGGTTATCGGATTTGAAATTTTTAGTACATAAGTAGGTATGTGTGCGTGTGGTATTTTTTTTAATTAGTTTAAGTTATATTATTTTATAATATTTCTAAAGTGGAGATGTCCAGTGTCCAACATTCACAAATTCATAAATCTGACAGTTTTGTCGTTTTAATTGCTCCCGATACTATTGAATAAGATATTCTAACAAAATCTTAATGGGAACATTTTTCTGACTGCCCTTTTTAAAAAACTTTGGCTTCTGAAAAATAATAACAAAGATTTGTTTTTATCCATGCTAACTCTTGTTGGATTCGTAACTTTAATAAGATATGGCACTAAAATCATACGTCAAATGCTATTAAAATTTGAAATATATAAGTATATTTCAAGTTGCTAATCACCACGAAATCCCAATCGGAATTATGTACTGTAACTAAGGCCCGGTATATAATATGGGCATGGTGGGTAGCTGTGCCCACTCGAGACATTCCGAATGGGTAAAATACGGCATTTTAGGAGGGAGGCAATCTTTACGATACAACGGTCGCTTCTTCACCTAATAGAAATCGCACTGTGCCACTAACTTAGATCAGTTCAAATCGCGGCACATTTAGATGTTAATGAAGAGGACATCATATCTTTTTCATTACACTTTGATTCAACTCGTTATCACATGAAGAAAATATGTTCGGAATAATACCTGGAAAAAAATCGCTGTGACGAAGGTTTGGGTCAGTATAAGGATAGGCACAGGCACGATTTAAAAAAAACGCTTGCTGCTTTCCTCTATGAGATTTTGTGCAGATGAAGGATTGATAGTATTTTTGATAAGGTAACCAATAAAATCACTTTCTGATACTTTGAATATCAGTTGAACAGTTTTTTATTCAATCTGGTATTCACTGCTCCCTCCTCACTTTCCAATCACGATGCATAACCTATGTCACTCAGGAGGTTATGCGAAATACGCCTGTAAAACTTCATCCCAATCAGATAAGTAGTTTTGCGTGACTTACCATAAACACTGCTCGTAATTCGCTTCCATTCCACTTTACCTAATTACAACGCATAGTCTATATATAAGTTGGTTTGGGCATCGCTCTCCCTTCTTGGATGTTGGTTTCTCGTTTTTCTGCTTTGATTCCTCTCCGTATTCGATTATTACTCCGAGCCTCTCACATAACCTTATCGTCTAAGCCTAATAATACATGGAAGTTGGCCCTTTCACGTTTGGTGGGTCATTATTTGGAAACTTTGAGAATTTGTTGGTGTTTTTATTATTTATTATAATTTTGATTTTCTTGGTTATTTTTAAAATATTAGAAATTTATTTGAAAGAAGACTGGTGGAATACCAACACTGAATATCACTGACTATAATCTCTCACAAAGTTCCATGCAAAATATTTTCAGTAGAATCTAACTTGCACCAGCAGTATCAAGCATGTCAATATTCCAATGATGAAACCCATGGCGAATTCGTTATTCAACTTGAACATTCCAAAAAAGGTGATGATATCCGGGTACAAAATTATGTGAAACTGAAAGCGTTCCAGCTGGAATCAGAAAGTATGACTTAACTACTATTTCACTTCTGAAAAGTTTCCTTACATCCTTTTCCAAATCCTTGTTTAACTTTACAGTGTGCAGCTTTTGAAGGACGTGTGACCAATGCTTCCGTTGACTTAATTCGGTAGTTAGAATAAAAGTTGTTATATGGCACAAGTATATGAACCAAAACGAACTCGACTCCAGCTTATACTTTCCGACATCACGATAGAGTATGACCACTATATTTACAAATTTTAAAAAGAATATCGCCAAGATCTGAATCCGAAATGCCGTACGAAAATCACGTGCATTTTTCAAAACCATCGAATGTATGACTGTAAGTTTACTGAGTTCACAACTATAGTAAAAATGCAATGGTAGTTGCATTTGGCTCGTTATGGCTGATGCACTTATATCCAATATTTCATCACAAATTTTGTTCAAATAATTTTCAAGTTGTTTAAGTTGCGCCAGTGTAATAACCACAAACAGCAAATATATCCCTTGAATTACCAGAAGGATAATAAATGCGGAGATGTATGTAAAATCTATGAGAAGAGCATCATAAGCACCCGAATTGTCACTGTATCTATACTGGGATGAAAAAATAAGCCTCAAACCGCTGGTTATAAGAAACAGAAGTAAAATTACGACGTGCCTTATTTCAATAAAAGTTTCGGTCCTTGTAAACTCACAGACTGTAATAGAAGTTTTTAGTATTTCGTTTAAAACATCTTTCACAATTTTCCGTTGCGTTGTGACGAAGAAAACTATTATCGAAACAAGCATAAATAAATCACTTCCGAATTTCAAACTTGCGGATAAGCTTCTAACAAATGATACTCCGACGATTTTCACGTGAAGAACAATCGCAATCATAGCTAGCATATAAACGAAAGCGGCAATAAGATTGCTAAATAGAAACATAGTTGAGGTCCTTTTAATTTCTTTATATTGTTTATCACCCGTGAAATACAGTAAACCAGTAAATTTCGCAATTATTTCAAATATCCAAAATATAGCCCAGAATGCTGTATATCCCGAATATCCCACTTTCTCCATTTTCGTAGGACTGAGGTTCCGAACTGAATAGAAAATTGTGCGTGAAAGTGTTCCGTGCTTTGGTGTATTTGCAATGACTTGTACATTGAAATTTAATGAATTGGTGCCATGGTATGTCATTTTGAGTGACGTTATAATCTGAAGTGATAAATGGAACATTGGGAATGCTCTTTTTGAGCTAATTAAATAATAAAAAACCAATATCGTAATTACATTTGAGACACGTCGTTAGACTGCGGAAGTAGACTCGATTTCCTCAATTTCCCAATGTGTTTGTTTGCGCTTTCCACTCATCTAAATTATTTAGGTCTAATGAAAGATTTTGAAGCGTTCGTGTCTTAAACAAATTTATTGGCATTCGTTAACAAGAATCAGCGATCTCATTAGGTACTACAAGAAAAATAAGTACCAAACAAAAATTAATAGAGCTGGTGTCTCAGTTGCTTTTTTTAGAAATCAAGGCCACTCGCCCAAACTAAAGTCCAGGGCTAGACAAAATCCCAAATTGCTGTCTTACTAATATGCTCAGAACCTCGCTTACCTAACAGTTCAAAGTTTATGTGAGTTGTGAATCCTCAACTCCCCACACAATAATAGCAGGCGTACCTCAAGATTCCGTCCTCGGACCATTGCTGTAGAGCATATTTACCGCTGATTTCCCACGACTTTCAATTTCCTCCTTCTAGGTTTTTGGCAGGCGTCACTAATATTTATACAACCTCCCTAAACAGCACACACAAACCTATACCAATTTTCATAAAGGCGTACATATAGTATAGTATACAAGTATACATACACAGGCGATGTTTTTTAGCCGTAGGAGAAAGGCTTCTTTCCTACCTAATATCCTACCACCTACCTAAATGTCTAATTTTTTCCACAGAGGAACTTAATTCATCCGGAGTAGTGAATACTACACAATTCATTTTTTGACTTACATGTATGGGGTGATAATTTTATTAAAACTGGCAAAACGTTTTGGCGTGTTGAATACAGTATGACCTAGGTTTAATTAGAACAAATAACTAAACCACATTCTAACCCACAGTCAAATGTCCCAGTTGTAAAGAATAAATAAATATCTGAACTCTGAAAAAAATGTCTCTACAAATGTATCCACCATAAATGTTGAACTTATGAATGAATGAAGTTAATTTAATAAAAGACTGACGAGTACATAATAAATAATAAGTAATATCACATTTATGTCTTAAACAAATTTATTGGTCATTATTAACACAAATCAATGATCTGACTACTACAAAAAAAAGGTAAGAGAGTAGGTGTCTCAGTTGATTTTTAGAAATTTTTAATCATGATGATTATGCACCCACCGTGCACTTTATGCGAAGCTGCGATAGTATTTTGTTGTTGCAAATTTTTTGTTAAAATAATATAATTAATGAAGCCTTAAAGCCTAGACGGTTGCATATAACTCTTGTACCAGCAATATTAAAAAAGTTATTATTCCACTTAAGAAAGCCAAGACAAACTCATTATTCGCCTTGAAGATTCCACAAACATTGATGATATCCGGGTTAAGAATAAGCTGAAACTGGAAGCATTCCACCTGAAATTGAAAAATCTGACATAAGTACATACTTTAGAGCTAGACATAAAAAAACATCTCTTACAATTTTTTCCAAATCCTTGTCCAACTTTAATGTATTTAATCGTTGAATCACATGGAACCAAGGCGTTTGATCACCTAGTTCAGAAATTAGAAGAAATGTAGGGATATCGAAGAAGTGGAAAATCCAAAAAAATATTGCTGCTAACGAATAGATTTCAAAATCTCGATAAAGTAGAATGAAATAATTTAGGAACATTGCAAAGTATATTGCTAAAATCTGAATTTGAAATGCTCTGCGAAAATTGTAAGCATTTTTCCAGAGTTTCGTATACAAGACAATAATTTTATTGAGTTCGTCACTGTAGTATTTTGGCTGTTGAACTTCTACTTCTTTTCTTGTGCTCAGAACCATCTCCTCGCTGATTTTATTCGAATATGTCTCAAGCTGCTTCAGCTGTGACAATAAAATCACCACAAATAGAAAAAATACTCCTTGTGCTGTAAAAATTACCGCATTATTTAAAAAAAATAATATTTTAACAACCGGAACTTGAATATTATTTTCCCTCCATGAATGTCTTTGCATACAAATATTTTTTGAGATATGAGAGACCATAAACACGAATAAACTTGCAACATGTCTAAATTCAAAGATAACTTCACTCCTTGTAAGTTGATTAACTGTACAGAAAGCTTTAAGAATTTCATTTAAAGTATTTTTAACAATTTTTCGTTGCATTGTAACAACAACAACACTCATCGAAAGTGAATTTACAGAAAAGTTTATTAGCTTTAAAGTTATAGACAAATTTCTCATAAATGAAAAAATTTTCCATGACACTATCAACGAAATAGTACACATTACTATGATGATAACAGCAACGAGGATACTGTATAGGCACACCTTTTGAGTGCTTTTAACTGTTTTGTGTTTTCTGTTACCGGAAAAAAATATAAGGCCTGTGATTTTCCCGAGTAATTCAATTATCCAAAAAATCCACCAGAACGTTTGATACACCATATCCGCCATTTCGGCAAACTGATTACGTTATAGCCATCCAGGAAGGTTTTCTTTGAGCGGAGTGAAAAAGTTTACCTATAATGAAAAATAGTCATTTAAAAATCAATATAAATGT
The DNA here is from genome assembly GCA_947538895.1 of Neoitamus cyanurus. Classification (NCBI taxonomy): domain Eukaryota; kingdom Metazoa; phylum Arthropoda; class Insecta; order Diptera; family Asilidae; genus Neoitamus; species Neoitamus cyanurus. The sequence continues at coordinate 10,804,346 of OX384544.1, read as the reverse complement.
AATAAAATTGAATGCCTATAATTTTGTTACTGCAGATGTATCGGATATAAAGTATTGTTTAATACTTATTACATATAAAACTAGCAGACCCGTCCCGGCTTTGCCCAGGATAAAATAGGATAGATTTAAAATCAGCGACCCTCAAAATCCCTGTATATGTATTTATTTAGAATTGATTAAAATTTAGTATTCAATTCATTTTTCCACTTAAGAAAACTCTTGCACCAAAAGTATTAAGCACGTTAATATTCCTGCGATGAATCCCATGGCGAACTCATTATTCAGCTTGAACATTCCACATAATGTGATGATGTCCCCGTTAAGAATAAGCTGTAGCTGGAAGCATTCCAACTAAAATAAAGACAACAATGTTACTGTTACGGAAACAACTAATTACTTTACATCTTTTTTCAAATGCCCGTCAAGATTTTCCATCTGCATTTTCTTATGCTCATCAATTTGTTGAACACGATCCGCTAGCTCTGTTGTTAATGAAATCGGTGCAATATAGCACAAATGAATAATCCAGTGAAGGACTGATCTCGACGAATAGTTCAGAATATCTCGATAAAGTAAGAGAGTATAACTTGTAAACTTCGTAAGGTAGGTTATCAACATCTGAATCTGTAATGCTCTCCGGAAATTATGAGTGTTGTTCAACACCGTCAAATATATGGCAGTATTTTCGCGCAGTTCGGCGACGTAGTAAGATAGCAGTCGGAGTTTTTCATGTTTATTGCATTTGAACGTATTCAAATCTAATATGTCGTCACAAATTACACTTAAGGACATTTTAAGCTGCTTTAGCTGCGCCAGTGTAATCACCACAAATAGGAAAAATATTCCTTGCAGTGTCAGAGATATAACAGCAGTAAAAAAAAGCAAAATTAAATGTATAATTTTACTGTAAGACAAATGTTCATTATATAAGTGTTTAAACACCAAACTAACTCTCAATATACTGCTTAACAAAAAAATTATAATGTGAACAACATGTCTAAATTCAAATAAAATTTCACTCTTTGTAAATCGCTTAATTATATAGAAATTTTTTAGAATTTCCTCCAGTGAATTTTTAACAGCTTTTCGTTTCATTAAATATATAGCATTAATCGTAATGATTGCTAACATGCGATTTACAGTTTTTATGCTATATATACTTTTAAATAAAATATCGTCTGGTTTGAATATCATCAGTACAATCATAATAATCACCAAAAAATTTACGAAAAAATAAATGAAACAAATATACAAAGAAGTGATTAAGCTATTACGTTTAACTGTCTTACAAGTTCTATCACCAGTAAAGTACACTATTCCGAAAACTTTTGCGATTAACTCAAATATTGAAAATACACACCAAAATAGGCGATTGGCCAATTTACTCATTTTCGTACTGCTCGAGGTTGTGAGTGAACTGATGAATAGCTCTTGAGCAATATTTTTACTCAGCGTGATTACTTTGAGGGTGCAAAAAATCAATAAGGCAATCAAATTTAAAAAATTCTAGCGACCAAGGCATACAGAAAGAGAATGAATACAACTACACACATGTATAGACAAATTATAAAATGTGTTTGAATAAGTCCGATAAAGACATCTTCGATTAAATTGCTTTGCCATAAACGTACAAGCTTATTCGCTATAAAGTTAATTTATGACCACGTCGACTCTAAGTAATTTTTAAAATGAAAAAGAAAGAATTTATTACTCACATTTAATATTACAAGTCTTCTACTTTACTGTTTTCTTTTCTAATTTCAAGTCGCTAAAAAAATTGTCACATGCCAATGTTGTGAAGCTTAAGGAAGTTATCAGAGAGAACGATGTGCTCTACTTTGTTTTTGAGTATATGAAGGAAAATTTATATCAACTAATAAAGGACAGAGATACCCACTTCCCCGAGAATACAATAAAAGCAATTTTGTACCAGGTAAGTACCCAAACATTACCTTTACATATGCTAGAATAAAAGTGTGCAAATAGTGTGCAAATCGAATCGAATATTTGAATAATCCAACCAATCCTAGTAATCCGAATAGGTAATACTGTTTGAATAATCTTAAATATGTTGTACGAATTGTTTTAAAAATTTTAATTTTCATAATGTTGCAGTTTAAATTTTGTCTACCTAATGTTGCAATAAAAAAAAGTCCTTTGTTGTTTTTATTCTTCGCTGCGGTTGGTAGATCCAAAAATAAAATAATTATATGAATACTGAATTTATGAATCACCCTGTAACTCCAAAACGGTTGAGATGCTCCCTTCTCCCTGCAGTACAATTTTTTGTTTGGCTAGGTGAGATCTATCACCCCTCTCATTTCTGCATACGTTATACGAAACACCCTGTATATTGTGAAGCCATTTATGGCTTTGCTGATGCGGGTATTAAGTCATTCCAACATTTCCAGTATTTCAGCCTCAAAAATTGCTGCTGTATTGCCTAAGCCTTTTGGTCCATTTGTGCGCCATGCCATCAATCCCCGTAGTTGAAGAATTCCACTAGTATTCCATTTCTGGTCGTCTTTTAGCACCATATCGAAAGGTTGCTGGAAGTCAAGTTTTGTTGTCAATACTTCGGATGTTTTCGCTAAATGGGGAACTAGATCACTTGGTTTCAGGGTTTTATATCTTTGCAGCCTTAGAGCTTTTTTACTTGCAAATTCATTGGTGTGATTGAGGTCGAGGAGGGTTTGTATAGCTGTGCTCACCACACCTGTTATCCCTAGCCTGCCTCTGTATCTTATGCAGCTCGGATTCTGCCTTTTTCTGTTTTATTTTAGCCACCACACTAGGACTGCATACGTGAACATGGATCTGATTTCTATAATATAGTATTCAACCAGACCATCATTTTTGGTTTGAGTCCCCAGCGTATATATAGCGGCGACAGAATTAAAACAACGTTATGACTTTTTGCTCACCTTAGAGAAGTGTTTCTTGTCGAGGGTCTGTACCTTTTGATACAACATTGTCGTTTTCTCCAACTGTGACCACAAGGTCATCCGTATAACCTTGCACATTCAAACCTGATCCCCCCCCATCACAATGGAGTGGGTATAGTACCTATCATCCTGACAACCATACATGGGGACATGGTATTCGATTCGAAACAAATTATTCGTACACCCATTTGTTTTGGTATGGGACCTCATTGTCGGATGGGTTCTGCGACCTGAAAGATCTGTGTAACGCCGAGCAAAGGAAATTTCGAACTCACGACCTCTGTGATGGTAGCCTGGCTCACTTAGTACTGAACTACCCAGTCCCCTTCGTGCACTCACACAAAAAATAATAAACAACCAACCCAAAATTACAAATAGACATTAATTTAAATTTTACTTTTAGGTACTAAACGGCCTTGCATTCATGCATAGGCATGGATTTTTTCACCGCGATTTGAAGCCAGAGAACTTATTATGCTCTGGGCCAGAATTGGTTAAAATTGCCGATTTCGGTCTAGCAAGGGAAATTCGCTCGAGACCTCCATTCACGGACTATGTATCAACGAGATGGTGAGATTTTAAGAAATATAATTAAATTTGTATTTCATACGTCTAAATCAGGTACCGAGCACCAGAAGTTCTACTACACTCTACCCGATATGGCAGTGCTATTGACTTGTGGGCAGTTGGCTGTATTATGTCCGAGCTCTATACATTTCGACCACTCTTTCCCGGGAGCAGTGAGGTCGATCAACTGTTTAAAATTTGTTCTGTTTTAGGAACACCGGAGAAGGTAGTTATCCCTGCCTGTTATTAAATAGGGGTTTATTAAACCAAAGTCCCTTGAAGAAATTAAAAATTTTCTAGTGTTGCTTTGTGCTTTTATATCGGACGTAGCACTCAAATAGTATGTACATTTTTACAGGACGACTGGTCAGAGGGCTACAAACTAGCAGTAGCGATGCAATTTCGATTTCCTGAATGTACCAAAGTGCCACTTAATACAATAGTAACACGGGCCAGCTTGGCTGGTCTACAACTTTTAGAAGACTTTCTGCGTTATGATCCCGAAAAGCGACCCACAGCTCAACAGTCTCTGAAGTACCCCTATTTTCAGGCAGCAAAGAGAACATCAGCAACAAATAAGATACCACACATACCGGCCCAAATTGTTCCACAATTTCAGCCGATACAGGGAAATAACAACGTAAACACCCACCAAAATGGAAGGGTGTCCAATATGAGCTTTGTGTCATTAAACATGGACATCGCAAATGGTAGAAATGAACTCAAGGAAAAGATGATGAATCACGACTTCAGCGACCGAAGTTCTCTCATCAATGGGATGAGTATCGGGATGCTCAATGGTAACAGCAGCTTAATCAGTGTAAAGGAAAGTGACCTTAACTCCATCACAAGCGGGCATAATCCTTTCATAGTGAAACCAAAGGAAATGCCCAAAAATATACCCAAGAACATTATTCATGCTCCAAATGGACGAGCCGACGACCCATTCGCAATGGAGAAGATCAGTGATATATTTGTGAATCGAAATATTGGACAAATGCTGACGATGAATAATCGTCCGAATGTGTCTTTTAACAATACAAAGGTGGTTAATGCAAGAAACTTTTCTATGTTCGATCCGAAAGCGAACTTGGTGAAAAATATGAACAATGTGAATGGCACTGTTAATAATAACATCAATGGGTTTTTCTTGCACAGACCGAAACTTGTTAACGCTGAAAGTGTGATAGGAGACCCTAAGGTTTATAATGCATTTTCAAAGCACTCAAATCCACCTTCTTTAGTGTTGGGCGAACCTGTGAATTTATTGTCTCATCCAGCTAATGGTGATAAGGAGAAAATTGATAACACTATAATTGCGGAGAATGGTTTGCCGTTTTCTATTAACAAGTGGGATATTCGAGAGGATGATGAGTTGGCGAATATCCTAGGGTATGTACACAAATATAAAAACCATAATATTTCATTTTACTTAAACTGCTTAATTTTTTCTCACTTCTTTTAAAATACAATCAGGCTTTAGAACCAGAAAGCAGTGGAAGAGCAAAACCTTCGGCAGAGCATTTTAAAAGCTTCAAAAATATCAAATCCTTTTTTTGCATTTATTTCTGTTAATGTTTTCTTTCTAACACAGCTGTTTTTTGTTTTTATGTGTTTCTTACGAGTATATTAAAGGAGATTTTCACAAATTCAAGAAGGCAACTTCAATACGACGAACCCAAAATACTAAACTTCTATAGATTTTCATGAAAGTTGATATTTGGGCACTTTAGTCGCTGATTGCGAATATCAATATAAATTTATTCAGGAATCTGGATTTTATTATTTCAGATAATTGTCAACAAAGTTGAATAATCCCTTAAGTGGCTCAATTTTTGCATGTTTTTCATTAGTTTGTTTCACAACACAAAAACTTCACCTTCCCTATTTTAAAAATTATTTTCTCATAAACTCATAATTTTCAGTTCAAAAGTAAAATCTTCAAAATCCAGGAAAAATTCAAAAACAAACATTCAATTGGAAGATCTTTTTGGGAGTCTTTCGGTCAATGATGAGACACATGTGACAAATTATCCAAACACTGTACCTTTGACAAAAGTCTCAACTCTTCGTAATTCCAGTTTTTCAAAAAGTCTCCCAGGTGAACCAGATAACATGAAGCCATCCTACTCAAGTGCGAATATGGCTACGAAGGAGCATCGGAGATATTCACAAAATCTCATATCAAATGGGTACGTGACAACATACTTATCTAGATTCTAGAAATGTTTGGACGAATACATAAATGGATTTTATTATCATCTAGAGGGTTAACAAATTTGTCAGAGTACAAGAATCCGAAATTGTTTCCTTGGGAAGAGTCTGCTAACAAAGATGACGACAAACTGAGTGCCTGGATGGTTGGCGATAATAGTAAGTAATCAGTTTTGAAGTTTAAAAAAAAACAACACAAATGTTCCAAGGTGGTTAAATCATAAAACAACGCACGATTAAAGTAGTAGCATAGGTTCAGAAAACAGCTACCATAGATACTAAACGGCTCGAAAAGGAATCTTTAAAGAACTACAAGATTGACGGACGATATTTTTAAGTAGATATTCTTATTTTATTATTATTTAAATATGGACTACAAAATGTGGGATAAGTGCTAATATTTACGAGAAGGAAACTTCCGGTTTACTCAAACCTATGTCCTGTGACGTCAAATAGTTGGCAATGGGTGACTTCCAAAGGGTCAACAAAACCGGTTGTGATGCAGTTCATCTAGATGGTATTGATGCATTTTGGAAGTCAGCCATAGTTATGTCCAGAGGCTAAATTGCTTAAACAGCTTTAACTGGAGGCACCAGTAATGGAAATCTCTCAATCATGCAGACACGAAACTCATTCCGCATTTATGGCCCTACAATGATTTGCCTTACCTCAACTTAATATTTTATTATAATTAACCACTAAGGCAATTATTGGATATGGAACCAATTGCATCACGCTATCAGACTTATTATGGTAAATACCATTTAGTAAAAGGCTCAAATATTCTTTATCAAAAGGTTTTAGATCTAATAGTAATTGCCTGTCTGCTGTATTGCTCTAGTTATCAGAATAATAAGATAATTGCTTTGATTACTTTCGTGATCTAATAAAATGTTTACTACCTTCTATTCACAGATTCATTAATAGACAAAAAGGCACTCAATGGGATCGGAGGACGAACTGACTGGGCAGCAAAGTACCTGAGTAAATAGAACTCAACAAATAAAAACAAAACCGTCATAACATTGCAAAATAAGTCAAATTCTGTGATAATACAAACGTTATTAACTCTGTACAGCCATTGTAAGTAACTATTATGATTCTGCCGTAAGAAATATGGATTCAGAAGTATGCAGTTGATAGACATTAAATAATATAAAATAAAAAATATTCAGTTCATTTTTCTGTAAACGTTGTTTTCTCTTTTCCGAACTGCAAGTGTTAGAACTAATAGAAAATTTATAATAAATTCTGTGTTTTTAAAAAGTATTTTTTACTTATTTAGGTACCTACATACTTTCAACCTTTCCAATTCATGTTATGAAATAAACACTATATCCCAATTTTTACTAGCTTGATATTTCCAAGGCTTTTATAGGCTGTATGTTTTTTCCTTTGCTATTCATTACATACATTACATTATTCATGTACTTATATGGTATATAGAGCCTGGCTGGGACCATAATTGAGGTGCGCTCTTTTCTCTCTCTTTTCTTTCTTTAACTTAGCTGCTCCTAATAATTAATTAAATAGAAAAAAGGCTAAGCTACGAAAGGAAGTAAATCTTTATTAAATCTCAACAAAATACATGTGTTAATAGCAGTGATAATAAAAAAAATACTTTATATCGCGCAAATGCTCGTAATCTCTTTAATCTTATCAACTATTTCTTCTTAAGACTCTCCAAATACATCTCCAAACCTTTCTGGACCTTCGGCTGATTGATAAAGAACACAAATCCTTGCAGGTCCATATCCTTATTTTCCACAAGCTCTTGAATAGCCTTACTTCTCAGCGATTGTTTTGTAAGACCTCTGGCAATTGGAGATATCTTCTTAAACTTCAAAAGGAACGCTTCACACTTTGCAATTGCATCAACTTTATCGGATGCAACCTCGTCGACGAGGCCAATTTTTAAAGCCTCATCTGTGCTGAACATCGTGCCGAATGTTAGAGCTTTCTCAGTTAGTCTAGTTGGAAGGACGTTTTGCATTGATGCTATGAACCATTTGGGTGGAATAATTCCAAGTTGAGTCTCGTTTAGACCGATTGTGAAATTAGGACACATCACACGGTATTCACAGCTTAGGGACAATAGACAGCCACCTGCTGGGGAGTGACCCTGTAAGGAAAGAATTTCAATACGTTTGTGAATTTCAATACGTTTGTGTTAATAAGATTCCTGGGACATAAATGTGGGTTAATGATTTCTATGTTTTGTGAAGAGATTGTGTAAGGAGTTTGAGTCTTCTATACTTAGCTTTTTTATTTTTATTCTATTGTAAAGTAATCAGTCATTGATGAAATTTGCAATTAAATAAATTAAACCAACAAATGCAAAAATGCCTGTAGGTAGTACCTACTAATGCTACTCTAGAATTTATATTTTCGACAACTCTGTGCGATTTTAGTATTTAAACAAATTCATAGAAGAATTAAGGGTTCAAAACTTACATTAATAGCTGCCGCTGTTGGATAACTGGAGCCGTACAGCTTAATCCACACATCCTGCAGAGTACTCCAAAATTTCTTTACACGGTCTTGATCTGGTTTGTACATTTCGAGGATGTCTAGGCCGGCGGAAAACACAGTTTTTGACGACTACAGAAAGGAAATATCAGATTTTTGTAAAACCTTAACCAAAACGCAACTTACAGAAGTCAAAATCATTCCCCTAGACCGGTTCTCTTCCAATTGATCGAGGACAGTCTTCATTTCGCTGAGGAGGTCGAGATTCAGTCCATTGACTGGTGGTCGGTTCATTGTTAGAACAGCAATTCCAGTCTTGTCGTTGACTTCAACAGTTGTGAGTTGCCCTGAGGTTGATGCCATCGACCTGGTCCCCACGAATGCCAGCCTGCTGGCATTTTGGACCAATGGCATTAGCAGTGATCTCATTGTATACCTACAGAAATTAGAAGGGGGTCCTTATGTTTTAAGGCATTTTAGCAACTACAAATATTAAGGGAGCACACCACTAAAAAACCTATCGTTTCAAATTTTTTATGAACAGTCTCTAGATCTAGATTTAAACTTTTGGACTAATTTCAATCTGATTACGCCCGCGACCTGATCCCGAAGGAAAGTTTCAAAGTACAAAGTCCGTTGGGAATGATATAATTATTCACGGCATTCTTGAAAGGAAAACGCCTAATATCTTTACAAAATTGTTATGTTGTACGAATAAACCGATATTTAACATCTATACAGCATAGGACACCGTAAATTTCCTTTAATTTCGAAAATTTATATTTAAATTATACGCAAAGAATACAATTACTTAGCAGACAATAAATTTTGCTTTTAAACCAGAAAAGAAATAGCACTTCAAACATGACTAACACAAAATAATATTAACTTACGCTAAAACGTCGAGGAGGTAATTAAAAATAAAAACCGGATCAAAATAAACACCTCCGCCAGAACGAAACGTCAAAATAAAATAGAATTGATCCGACGAATTGCAACGTTGAATTCGCCCCAAATAATCCCATTGCCTATAGTTCCCTCATCAGTCCTTAGATGGCACTCAGCCAAAAAGTCAAAACGTCAACGAAACCCACTGACACGTCGCAACTTGCAGTAATCTTCTTGGCACTTTTGGTGTGTTGGTTGCTTTGGGCACGGACTTTCTCCACGACCGCTGGCTGAACTGGAACAAATCTTCGAAGTAAATCGTTTTAAGTGAAAGAAACAAATTGCTGAAATGGTTCAAAATAAGGGACAAAAAGTGAGCTCGTCTGGCTTCACAAAGGAGGAGGAATTACTCTTGCAGGATTTCAGCCGGAACGTGAGCACAAAATCTTCAGCACTTTTCTACGGCAATGCCTTCATAGTCTCAGCGATTCCAATCTGTGAGTACCTTCTAGTTATTGAGGTGCTGGCACCCCACATAGTAAAATACTAATTGGTGGCAAATTTATCCGTTTTCGCAGGGCTCTTCTGGAGGATCCATAGTATGGATCTCATCTCGAGTGCGGTGTTCTTCGTTGTCGTCACTTGCCTGAGCACCTACCTCATGGCACTTGCATACAAAAACACAAAATTCTCCCTGAAGCACAAGGTTGCTGTAAAGAGGGAAGAGGCCGTCACACGGGAAGTAATGCGCCAACTGGCCGATGATAAAAAGATGACCAGGAAGGAAAAGGACGAGCGTGTCCTCTGGAAGAAGAACGAGGTCGCAGACTATGAGGCTACCACCTTCGCTATCTTCTACAACAACGCATTCTTCCTCGCGATCATCATCTTCACGAGCTTCTTCATTCTGAGGACCATCTCGCCTGCTCTGAATTACATTTTCTCCGTGAGCCTCTCCAGCGGGCTTCTCGCCTTACTGTCAACCAGCAAGAGCTCGTATAACTAGAGAACTGACGACTGACGGTTGTTTATGTGAAAATTCTTCGCAAGTTTCTTTATTCGCATTTTTTTGAGATATTTCTGTTTTTTAGAAATAAATTCATTTCCTTTTCTATCCGAATATTTCTCCATATCGAAACAGATGTTTATATTTTCAGAAAACTACAGCTTTTTTTTTCATTCAAATTTTTCAAGTACTCGTCCGTTTTCATTCATAATTCTCCTAATTAAAAATATTTGCAATTATGCACAGATCCACTACGATATTATGTGGCACTACTAAAGCTTAAGAATTTATACCACATTCCCACGTTTTTGTATAACAGAAGTAGGCACCACAGGAATCCGCTCCCCTGTTCTGTTCGTGATGTAAACAGTTGGTTGTGCGTACTAAGTAGAAAAGATTGTAAACATTCACCTCTAATTACGTGAAAAACCGCGAAAAAGCTACAAACGTTGAAATATTCCTAACGAAAATAGTGCTAAAGTGTTTGCCATGATGGACTGTGAGGAAATGATCATAGCTGAGGAGCCAAATTTATCGGTAAGTGCAAGAAATCCCCTAAAATGAGCAACGCGTTGCTGCCATGTGCAGACATTCTCTCGCAAACTTCAGAGTTAATCATCGTTTGGATTTGCAATGAGATGAGATCGGCGTTGCAGTCCTTTGTGTAGAATGTGTTATTGGGCAATGGGCGCTACCTTATTTGATTAAAGCGCGGAATTGCGTCGCATTGTGTAATTCCAGTGGGATGGGGTGTTTATTATTCCTCTGGTTTGACTGTGGGTCACGTGATTCCTTTGTTTTGATTACCCTTAGGTGGCAGCTGATGGTTTGCGTCCTAGAGCCAATGTGGTTTATGGAACGAATGGAACAGAAATGTACTCGGGATGGTCATCGATTATTTGTGGTCGAATTTTTTGGAACTTGAATTTTCCCAGCGGAAGATTCGCTTTCGTATTAGTTTGACGATTACATTTTGCGGGAATGATAATGATGCTCGTATTGCGTTCTTATCTTCCGTCGGGAGATTACGCCGAAGATGAAACATGTGAACAAAATAAATTACAATTTTTAAATATAAAGATTTTGTTCAACAGCGATAGAAAGTCCCCCAACTCAAAATAAGCTTAAAATAAGAAAGTGACGACAAATAAAACTTTAATGTAACAAAAAACGTGGTGTACTTTTTACATTTTTATTAATAACTCGATTTGGCACGATTATTGTATCCTTGGCCCCGCTTTTTGAGAACGGGGTTCTAAACATTTTGCTGTGCTTTGCATTCCTTTGTAAAAGGAAAATTAACTCCACCGGCAGTTTGTAAAAGGGAAATTATAATAATATAATAGAATTTTCCTAAAAGTTAAAGTTCTCCCAATTAAGGTGGCTCGTCAAGTATTAACTATTTTGCCCTATATCTCGAAAACGGGTCGAGATAGAATTTTTTCTTTATTTTTCCGTTAATTAGCACAGCAAAATGTTTCGAACCCCGTTCCCAAAAATTGGGACCCCGTTCCCAAAAAGCGGGGCCACGGAAACAAGAATCTCCCCCTCGATTTTTACAAATAGCTAGTGTTGAAAAATTGAAAACAATTGATATAAAGCTTGATTGTTTTCAAAATTGTAACCAGCGATGAATGAACGCTCCATATCCTCACCGCAACGACGAACTTTGTGCGGAGCAGGACTGGAGAGAAACACTATCCTTCTTGTATTTATGACAGGGTGAAGCATATCCTGCTGGGGCAGAGTTCTATAAAGTAGAGGGTACTATGCGGCAATACCAATATAAAAAGGTATTCACGAATATGCCTTTTTGCCATTTTTACCACGTCTGGATTCATGGAAGTAGACTGGAAGTTCTATCTGGCTAATATGCTCCATGCCGCACACCCGTTACTATATAGCACGGATAGATGTGCCAAATGTGGATCCTCAAAACGCTTCTTATTTTTTAAATGTTGAATTTTATTTGAAATAATTATTTCTTATTTCATTTCAAATGAAAAATGCCTGTGTTGTCACGAAGTTCATAAAATTACTGGCATAAAGAACAAAAAAGACTAATTCCGTCATCACTTGTCTAGTGTATTTGCCTCAACTCACTTTTAATTACAAGTTTTTATTTAACTCTATCTGTCTGTCTGCTACAAATTTTGAGATCAAAAATTTAACTGTTTCTAATTAAGCTAGAGTTTAGCACACGTGTATAAGTCCAGGACAAGCAATAATTCAATGTTTTTCTATATCCAACTTGGTGGGTTATCTTTTTATTCTTTCTTGATATCGGTATCAAATTAAAGGGTTGGACGAGTAGAATGATGAATTACTTGACGCCTTTTTTTCATTTTTTCTACATTTACTTAAATAAAAACTTGTTTTTAAAAAAAATGATTTTAACAGTTATCATTGTTCATTTGATTTGATACCAAATAGTTTCGATCCGTAATTTTTTTCCCCCAATAAAAAATATATCTGAAAATTTTCAAATTTTACGCACAAACGTTCGTTTTCGAATGATTTCAGAAACATCGAGTATCACATTTTTTACATTATCCAAATATTTAGTCTAGTCTTACAACACTAACACTGCTTACAGAACTCCTTCATTTAAAAAAGTAAAATATGTGCTTCCTACACGCATAAAGCTTGTGAACGCTATTTCTCACTTAATTATACACATCAAGTTCTGATCCATTACGCATACAAATTCTTGTCCTCCATAATACTGAAAACCCCAAGAGTGTGAAAAAGTGATCGATAGAATCTTTTATTTAAAGCGTCAATGCCAAATTATTTACATTCACGCAGCATACCTCTGACGAAAACATTTGGTTATTTCGCAAGTTTTTCGATTTAATAAAATCCATTGATTTCTGAAAATCTCCGCATTAAAGAAACATTTCGAGCTGTTCATAAATACGCAATAATTCAAATGATGGACTGATTCCAGCACCTCCCGTCAAAGCTTAGCATATTCCGAACTACGTACTTGAGTTAGCCACATTGTTTTCTTCTCTATGTTTACTCCAGAGGCTGTTCAACCCGGCGTGTTATTCACGCTGCTATGAAAACGGCCTTCCAAACGAAGTAGTGAGAATAAATGCAACACGAAAAATACCAGGAGAAACCATCTTCGCTCGAAAGATGAAGAAAACAAGGGAGAGAAGAAGAAGAAATAAATTTGATACTTTTGCGCAACAGTTTTGCATGCATACATAGTGCGCATCAGATTGAGGAATATAATTACTCGTTCGATGCTGCGACTGTTGCTGTGTGATGTGTTGTTACGTTTTGGTGGTCTCAGAATTTGTTTATAATGTCGCGGAGTGCGTCATTCACACTATTGTTAACTGCCCTGACCTTCGAGGGAAGTAGACTTTCCGTAGAAGAACTCTTTGGAAGTCAAGGCATTTCTATATGCATCTGGCCAGTTATACTCGCCACCTAACGCTTTTTTTGAAAAATGCCATTTTAGTAAACAAAAAATGTGCTGACCTTGATGCAAAGTTGCTCATCGTTGGGGGAATGTGAACGTACATATTTTATTACTATTTTAAACAATCGCTTGGTCAGTGGTTGTATAGAGCTGCACCATAAATTTTTTACGTTCTGTACACGCCCTGATAACAATATTTGTGGCATTTACGAGCGGCCGGCTCTGTCGGACGCAAAAATATTATATTTAACTTCTGTATAATTGGTGGCAGTAATTCCAGTTGCTACGGCGAATAGGTGCGTTATAAAACTAAAATAGACAAGCATAAAGGTCACATAGCTCAAAACCAGTTATTTTTAGCTGAATTAATTATTGCAAGTAAGTCAATCCAGATGGTAGAGAACCCCACCCAAATATCCTACCGTTAAATTTTCTTAGGCCTAGTTTAAGAAATATCTGATTGGGGCAGGTCCACACATTTCTAGATTTTTGGGCCGAATGGTTCTGGAATTGATTTTTTCGGCAAGATTGTCTAGACTGGTTTAATTGCGCAGTCCCATTTATCTTTCGGAAAAAAAACCTGTTATCTACCAAATTTGTTTGTTTTTGCCCGCATAGATAGAACAAAGACCTCCAGCTATACAATATCTATGAAATTCTTAATTGCAAAAGGGGAAAGTCATATAATGACCATCATCGGCATCCTTTGCCACAAAGATGAAAAGAGTTCATTCTATTTGCGGCCAAAACAACAAAACAATCCACCGAGGCCCCCTGACTTTGATCTACGGCCCTGTTTCACCGAGAGCATAGTCACTACGACGTAGTTGCAATAATTATGCTCGAACGTCGGAGTAGACTTGCAAATTTAATGCGTAATACGACGGTGGAAATAATCTCTTCCCGTTGCCGGCTACCACCGCGAGCAGGCCAAAGTGTGCGGTGCTGTGACCGTGTGATTGTAAATAATCAGCGGCGTTTTAATCAGCTTGTAAATTTACTCTGAAGATCTCAACACTGTAATGTGTCCCATAATATTCAGTTGAACCGGTGGGTATTCGAGAATTAGGGCACTGGCTATTGAGGACGGTCCCACCGCGCACTATGAGAGTGAGAATTCGTTGAAAAAGTGCGATGTATGCAGCTCGCGAACACGTAACGTTGAACTTCAAAGCTAACTTCGGGAGCTCCCCTATGCTGAATATTAGGGAACAACGCAAGATTCTAGGTGAAGTGGTGACGAGCGAGCTCCACAATCGAAGCGGCATAGTATGTAAACGGCACATTCGCCGCGTCCACATATATCCGTGGAAGAAATAGCTTTTTGGGGCTTTTTCCAGCCATCAGTGATGTCGTAGAAGTTCTGTAGCTGGGGGCCTGGGCTGACTACCAGCAGTCAGTGGCTTTACGTTCTCCCCAGACTCAGCACGGACTGTTCCCAGTCGCTTCCTATCGACTAAAGTGCGCGGGATAGAAGCACCTCAATTTTGTTCGAAGAGATGTGCGCGTAAATTGTATCACTTCAAATAGTTTTTCCTTTTTAATTTTGTTTCGAAATTTTCTTAAGTTTTCTCCATCGCGCTCCCCTCAGTCGATGAGTTTTTGCGGTTTATTTAGCAACCATTCCGTACCATCAACATAGGCGAGTTATCATCACCACTGCTCATCATAAACTGACTGACTCCTGTCGTATTATAAGACGTAGAACCTTACCTAAGTATTCACACTGCAGCTGCATTTATTGGACCCGTAAGTACATGCGCTTGCATCCGTAAAACTTACGAAGCCCACCGCCGCCCGGCTTTTAACCAAACTCATAATATCGTGAATCTCCGGTGTGCAACTACGCAGCACTTCGCCGCTTGGTGGGATGTTCTAAGTGTTATTACGCACAAAACTCAGGTGCAGAGTTATGTGAATGCCGGACTAAATTCGGCATAAGTGTCGAGGTGTTGTTAGGTGCATAAACTTCTAAACACGTAATTGAGTAATAATTAACTTCAACGTAAACAGTGTTTTTGTAATAGTTAAAATTATGTATTGGATTCCGTGATTAGACTAGGAACTATTAGTACAATGAACTGGTAGCAATATTCAGTTATAACAGGGGATAGTAGAATTTGAATTTCAATGCATTTTCCCCCCACTAGCTGATGTTCTGTAGACGTTTCTGGGGGTTTGCACTTTTGTTTTATTCATAATCGATCTTGAAGTGGCAAAATCTTTTCAACTCGTATGGTAATGCAAATATTTTTCAACTGGCTTATCTGTTTGCCTTTCAAATATACAAAAGTCAACGGAATCTGCTTTCACTCCTGGTCGACTGAAAGTTATTTCTTCAAACAGCCCTGACATTTTCTGTACCGAATTTTAACATGTGCCTGTGATTATATTTTATTGTTGTAATGGAGCCATAAACTGGACACTATCGTTATCATTTACAAGCATTTCTATCAACATTAAATGTACAGAGTGTATAAAAAAATTGAAGTGCAAGGGAACCATGTTTTATACAGTAACTCCGTCTAGCATAATATTTCCATGGTGTACCACAAGGGAACATTGTTGGACCCCTGCTATTTGCCACAGACACATGGGCTATGCTCTACATCCTAATTTACACTGCAATCGCAACATTTAGCAATTTAAAATATAAGGCTGGATACTGCGTTTGCAGTGCAACTGACAATACCGAACACAGCCATGTTGACATCGAATATCTGTTATGAAATTTACAGCTGGATTTGAAATGTAATCTTAAAGATAACTTTCTGTGAAACTTGTGACGAGTTGTCAGACAGGTAGCTAAAAGTATTCCTGCTGGATGAGCCAGTTTGATTTTTTTAGGTAAATTGGTGTAATCACTAGAATGAGGCAAATTAAAATTTCAAAATTTTCACTTCCAATGCGTTTTTAAAAGAGATTATGACATGTTCTAATGACCTCGGACAATGCTTCAACTATTTCTTAACTTTTACTGCACTTGTACGCTTACTTATCTCTTTATAGAAATGGGCAATAAAGCGGCGGCTAAAAGTTTTTTTTTTTTATTTTTAACATGTTCGCTTTTTACGATAACACGAAGACACTGATTTGTTTTCAACAGTGCGTAACGAAATAGTATCATGGTTGATTGCGCTATTTTCTATAATTGGCGTCTAGGCTTAGTGGTCCGTATTTGCAGATACCATGAATAGTGGGCGACTGATAATAAATTTGTAATTTACTTTTTGCTTTAATGAACTCTAAGTGGAGAAAAGCCATTAATGGGTTAATGGAAAATTAAGTGTATTATTTTAGAATTCACAGGCGAAAATAGGTTAAAGTACTTCTAGCAGGCCTACAATCTTGAAATTTGGTGTTCAATTAGTCTTTAGTTTGTAGAGAAAGGAACTGTGAAATATACTTTCCACTGATTAATTATTACAAGAAAATTTATTTGGTAAACTAACAATATTCCTTATTACCGACCAACTATACAAATAAATTGTCTTCTACTTAATAATAATCAGGCAGTGGAGACAATAGCTGTGTTCTTTTGTGGACGCCATCCAGAGCAGAATTCAAAACATGTAAAATACAAACTAATAATACAAATGATAACACATATGTTAATCGTGTCTGAGTTTTTAAAAAAGTAACATGTGAGCAACCAAGTTTTAAAATTCATGTTTTGGGCGCCTCATATAGAGTGTTCGCAAATACTATATGTACGGATATTATGATGATAATATATTGGACCATTTAAGTATATTATTTTGTTCGCCGATGAAATGTCCACAAATGCCGTGCGGTAATCATATGAACATAATTTAGTCGAATGCTTATAACTAAATGGCAAGTGAAATTTTTTATCTGTGCTATTATCCTCTATTAAACTACACAATCACTGGTTGAGATACGTGCCTGCCTAAAATATAGGTAATGCGATTGAATATCTAATTTTAGTCCGCGTTACAATGATTATCATTATTATACTGTTCATTTGAATTCAGCAGACGCTACTTATAATTCCACACTCGTAAAATTCAATTAGAACTTAAGAACAATTGAATTATTCGTTTCTCAATGCTTACATTTTTTTATAATATCACACTATTCCACAGGAACGTAAAGAGGGTGGAAAACGTGGACGTAAACCAGGCAGAAAGGCATCAGCTGAAAAAATTGACATGAAAGCTAAATTAGGTAAGATATTTTTATTCTCAATATCTATGCGCTTGTATTTTTCAATTTCCTCCAGTTGTGATGCTTATCTTATATTCGGGATTTTCCCATTTTTGTATTTATATAGAACGCAGCAGGCAAAGTGCGAGAGAATGTCGAGCACGTAAAAAATTACGTTACCAATATCTGGAGGAACTAGTCGCTGATCGTGAAAAAGCTGTGCTTGCCTTGAGGACTGAATTAGAGCGTGTACGTATTCTTTAATTATTCTCGCTTTGATGCGGTATCTGAGAGATTTTTATTGATGTCTTATCAATTTTTAAAGGTGAAACATGTTTTCCGCGGAAATGCAAAACAATTTAGCTATAAGAATTTATGCAGTCAGGAAACATAGTTAAAGGCACTTCCAAAGAAAAATTGTTCTTAACTATACGTTTGTTAATTTATAAATTTGGTTTCTCACCTACTCTTTTTATCTGCGCCAGTCGTACGATTAACAGAGATGAAGAAAATATACAACAAAAGTTAACTCCGAAATTCTTCTTTACAGTATCGACAGTGGAGTGTTGAACTTGATGCAGGGCGTTACCCAGAAGGCTTCCAAGCTTTCCTTGAAGAGATGGGATTGCTGAAAAATGAATAGTTTATTGACCTAATTCCATTGTGTGATATATTCCTGCACAGACTATCCTTTTTTCATGATTTGTTTTAAATTTAAAATTATCCTTGAATGTTATAGTTAAGGATTAAAAGTAAGCTGCTATATTTTTAACTCTTTTTAGTTTGTTTATTCCTTTTATTCCGTTTCTTGGTTTTGTGTTTTATATTGTTTGTGTGAGTTTGTTACCTGTATTATATTTTTTATACCCATATTTGATGATTATGCTTCTAAAAGACGGCCACAGATAGTCTATGAAAAGTTATCAAATTTCAGATATATTTTGTATGACCATGTTAAATATACGGGTAAAAAGTCTTGTTTCGTGAAAAAAAATTATTGAAAATATAAAATTGTTTTACAAGGAAAAAATAAAGTTATCTCTGTAATACAGAAAAATGTGTTTATTTGCTTTACAATCACTTTAAAATATAGCGAGAGTCAGTTAAAGAATTTAAATATACGTCGCTTACTGTTTAATTGTTTAGAACTAACCACCAGTGTCCACTATGTCTTCAAAGACTTAATGGACCTTATTCTTGTTGTCATGTGACATGAGCTAAGCGATTCGGTATTCTCGGTGTCCCTCATTTTACTCGGCAATGGGAATAGCGAAAGTGTCATGAATGTGAGCTGATAACCAGAATAGTGCCCAATGCGTTTCGCGGCTAACGAGGACCATGATTCATTTTAGGCGCATTCGAAAACGGCTGTTTGGATTGTTATCGCGGAATCACAGTATTCAGCTTCATAGGTTGAACTGCTGCATACTGCAATTGAGGTTTATAAAACGAAATGCTAAGACTGCACTATTATGTCATTCAAGACCTAATGTATAGCCATTTAACCGAGTTAACCAGAGACGCGATAATTCGTACATTTGCGTCTTTATCTTTAAAGGGATGTACATTTAGAAAAACTTATTCAATCTGTAAAATACTTTGGTTTTATTTATCACACTCAAAAATAATGACTATCAGCTAAATATAAACTTCATCAATATACTTTGGCTACTTTTCACTGCAGCGTTATAGCTGGCTGAATCTGCAAAGGTTGAAGTTGTACTAGCTGAATTGGAAAGCTTTGAAACGGATGCACCTGTGCAATTAGATCAGATGCTTGTGGCAATAAAGGATCCTGCTGAATATCATCAGGAACGGTGATTTGAAATTTTTCCTTTTCCGGAGCCTGTCGAACAATTATGGGCCTCAGATTGCTCGCCGCGCTTTGATTCTCTTGGTCTTGTTGAAATTGTTGGAACTGCATCAGCTGATGTCTTTGATTTTCTAAGAAATTTTGAAAATCCGTCTGTCGCGGTGTTCGCGTTGGTGGTGCTTGTTGCACTAATTGAATGGGTGCTGCGTACCTGGGCGCTACAGTTGGTAAAAATTGATTAACACTTTTAGAAGAGCTCTGGGACTGATCACGTGGACTATTTTTTGGCACTCGAACCTGATGTATTTTGCTGTCTAACGAGCTGTAGTCCTTTTCATAGTCGAAACGAATTGGACTTTCGAATTTGATAGGTTCATGATGATGAGATATCAGGAAAGGTAATTTTTTCTCATGTACAGGAACATGTACTTTCTTTTCCACCTCTATTGGCACTGGAACTCTTTTCTCAACTGTAACTGGGAATGGCTTCGGTACTGGGAAAGGTACCTTGATTTCAACCGGATATGGTACATGTTTTACAACCGGATAAGGTCGGGGTACCTGTACAATTTTTTCAACAACTTTTTCTACCGGATATGGCTTGGGGACATGCACTATTTTTTCAACAATTTTTTCAACTGGTACATGAACGATTTTTTCAACAGGATAGGGCACCTTTATTTCTACAGGTACCCTTTTTTCTATCTCAACTTTTTTTTCCACAATTTTTTCAACCGGATACGGTTTTGGAACGTGCACAATTTTCTCGACTGGCACATGTACTACCTTTTCGACAACTTTTTCAACAGGATATGGCTTTGGTACATGAACTATTTTCTCTACAGGTACGTGCACAACTTTTTCAACTGGATACGGTTCTGGTACTTTTTTGATAACGGTCTTAATATGGTTGTGATGATGGTGATGATGATGATGTTTTACCTTTATCTTCTCTTTGTGTTCCTCATAGTGATGTTGCGTTTCCAGAGTAACTGGTTCATGCTCGTGAACTTCATGTCCTTCAAGTCCATGGACATCGTGGCTATGGATTTCTTCATGGCCATGCTCCTGATGGTATTCAATTTTTTGCGGAGCTTCATGAACTTTCTCTTCGCTATCGTGATGAATATGCTCATGAGTCTCTGAGTATGTGTGATGTACATCCTCCTGTTTGTGCTGATGGTGTGGTTCTTCGTGATGATGCTGCTGATAGTGCCCATGGGATAGTTGATAAGATTTCAGCTTATGAACCGGCTTAAGTATGTGAAGGTAGTGTTTGTTGCCCCGTTTATTTCGTAAACCACTGTCATCTGTTGCTTGTGCTTGTTGATCTATGGGCTTCTGCTTGTATGCAAGAATTTTGTCTGGTTTCTTGTGTGCTATGGAGCATGTTGTGCAGACAATGTAGAGTAATATATAAATGGTGAATAACTGTAAAGAGAATATATTTAATTTTAGAGGTTTGAACAGATTATGCACTATTTGCTGTGTTTCTAGGATATCGCGTTTCTAAGATTTCGTGAACATTCAATCAGGGTCGGCAGTATTTTTCTGAAGAAGGTCACTTCAATTATACCAACGAACTTGTCTCACTTTTTTCAACATTGCAATTTATCACAACACAGACACCCTTTTTTATGTACTTGTAAAAAAAAGTTGCCTTCAACTTATTCGATCCTGCCTTTTGTTATGTTTAAATAAAATCAAAGTTTTCTCACCGTCAGCTTCATTTCGTTGCACTTAGGAGTTGTAGTCCGAATGAGTGCTGTTTTCGATATGCCATCAACTGCATCCCCCAACATGTTTTTATAATCCTTCGAGTTGAAGTTAATGACCACTTGAGTAGCAAAATCACTCAAAGAATTAATTGCATATTACTTTCACTATTCAAACACTTGAGCACCCCGAGACTATTTATTTCGCACTGTAAAAAAATTGCGATCGCATGATTCCCTTAGTTTTTCTTCTGTTTATGCTTTCTTTACACCATCCAAGTGCAAGACATTTTCTTGCGTGTCTCGAGGGTATTTCTTACAAAATTTAACTGGTGGAAATGAAATAAAAGTGGCATGAAAGTAAATGGAGCTAACTCTCTGCGTGCTTTTTTTTTTTAAAGCGGAAGAATTTAATTTGAAGATTAATCTCCCTCCGTGATTAATACTTCCTTGATTTTCTGAGTGTGGGGTAAAACGAATTGGATAAATGGTTTGGTAGTTTATTTTTTAATTTTCGATGTGTGCAATTTGGTTTCATCAAAATTCAGTTGCACTTGACTTTCAACAACTTTTTGTGTGGAAAACCAGGTGCGTGAAGAAGACATTAAATTGGAGCAAGGCTGTATCATGTAGTACAATTTATATGTACGGATTTCCAGGTATCATGAAATGGTTTTGGAATAATAAATTGAAGATTTTGGTAAAGAGTTCTTCGGGTATAGCTCCTGAGAGGACATTATACTATAAATAAACGAAGCTCTGTTCTGAATTTCGCACGATAATAGTGATATTTGTCATTTTTAAAATATCTTTACTCTGCTTGGCTTCTTCGATTGTGTGGTCTCCTTATATTCAGTTTTTCATTTCGTATTTTTTATTTTCGTATGTGTTGTCAGCTTTTTATAGTGTTTAGATTACCTTGCTATTTATATCATTTAATTACCCCGATTCTGCGAACCTTTGTAAGATTACTCAATCTCCTTTTTTGTTGTTTTTTTATTATTATGTATTTTAAGTAGTATTGTTAGAGAGCCTGTGGAATACAACTTTAGATAAATAAATAAAATGAGAACATCAGGATTATGATGGTTCTAGATATCTGATCGGAAGTTTCAGCTGCATGAAAATAGTACTTAACTTTATTTTATAAGACATTTTCTTATCCACCATTATTATAATTATTTTTGTTGTAAGACAAATAGATGTATAGGTACCAAAAAATGAAAAATGAAAATTTCCAAAGCCATTTTGCTTCATCTGACAGAAAACTAAATTCGCAAAAAATCTTCTATACACTTTTAGCCAACATCCACCCAATTAGGGAATAGAAGAAATAAACAAATGCAATAATTTGCCGCTGAGTAAAAATGATTTATTTCAATATCCCTATTTTTATTCCTCATTACAAGGAAACGTGTAAACAGTATAAATAAGATGATCTACACTGGCCAGTGTATGGTTACTAACTTAAGAAGAGACTTTACAAATACATGGTGCATTTGATTTTAGCTTACTTGATACATGTTAACATCGAAAGAGCTCTTTAGTTAACCGGTCTGCCTGGAACACTGCACATTAAGGTATGTAGGTACACTGCACATCCGTCTCAGGCATCCCCGTAGTCATCATACAGACAGTTTTTGTTAATAAATATTTTAAATAAGATAAAAATTAATTAATTGATAGAGATAACATGACACGATACGGTGACTAGGTAAGTATTCTTCGCTATGAGGGCTACACGGATATAATGTACGTATCTAGCGCATAGAAGTAACAAAAAAAATTTCTTTTTGTCTTATATCACAATTTCTTAAGAAATATAAAAAGAGTTGTTTCTTAGTTAAAAATGACCAGAAATTACACTAAGAGTAGTACTTGCCCTCACATGGGGCAGCGGTCTTACCGAGTAACACTAGCTAGCTTCGTGAATCTTACAATAAATGCTAATTATTTGAGAAAAAGTTCTTTTTTTTTTTTTGTAACAGTATTAATTGCGTTTTTGAGCCGAAACGCGCCAGCTTGACTGGACAGGGTCTATTTGGACGATGGGTAGTAATAGAGGACTGTGTTTCCTGGTAGTTGCCATCTCGATGCTTGCAGCTCGATCAGTTGGAGAAGGGTTCTTCGAATTGCTGGAGCCGATGCACTTGAGTTCAGAAAGGCATCTCTTACAGATGATAATAGGGCCTCCAACTGCTGCGGTAGATGGGTCTCCAAGTCACGCCCAATGCAGGTAAGGACGAAAAATAGGCATTCAATCTGAAATAAGTTATTTTTGCTCATCAGGTGTTATTTATGTTGGGTGGAAAGATTATACCTCTGAAAGTGATCGCACTGGTGGTTTAACACAGTCCTCACAGCACTTTGATAAAAGTGTTAGAAGAACAAGCGGCGGCGGTGCTCCATCGCACTGTGTCCTCAATTGGAGCTGACGACGTTTCAGTTGGCAGAACATTTCAGTTAGAAATGCCATGAAAGCCGTGAATCGTGATCGTGATGGTGATTTCATACCTTGAATTGAGTACAGGATCTGTGGAGAAGAAATAACGAAATAATGAGATAATTCATAGGTTCAAGGGGTGATCTTATTCGTGGTAATTGCACCGCAGATGTGTGATTTCGGAAGAAGTCAGTAAACGAATATATCGGCAGCAGTATCAAGACAATTATCCTGCGAGTATGCTAACCAGAAGCATATTAAGTTCAAGTATGATAAGCTCATTTAATTTATTTTTCAGTGTCTAAATACTTAAATTATTCGAAACTGAAAGTTGATATTTCCACAACCCTTAAAAGAATGTGTTAGGCCTTCTAAAATAAATAAAAGACAAATAAGTCCTTTGAGCAGATTTATTTTTTTTAAGGGATATTTGACCCTTTTTAATTAAAAATTTATATTTGTAGTGACGCCATCCGCATGCATATATGGCATTGTAAAAAATACAAGCAAGGTGGGTCTTTGGGAAATATTTTAAGCCACTCGGATCAAAATCCAACGACACTGCAATTAGACATTCGTACCCTATCTTAATATTTGGAACCGACTCTAATTCAATCGTGGTGAAACGCTGCCTAGTCCCTCTTCTATCCGAATCATTTCAGTTTAAGTAATCAGCTGCTGATGAATTGTATTAAATAAATAAATAAGTAATGTTATCAAAGGGTACGTTAATTTTGTTCTAAGAGCATAGAACAACATATCTGAAAAACAAAGTCCTTTGAGAATATTTTGAGCCACGGAATTAAGAACTCGAAGGAATTAAATCCTGCTCGAATAATCATATGCACTAATTGTGCGTTATCCCCAAGAACATATGTATGTAAATCTTTTTAAGTACCAACCTTCTCTCTTTCCTGATACCACTGGCGGCACGTATTCAATAAGGCTTCCAAAAATGTCTCCTTCCTTTCTTTGGCTATTATTGATATGCAAAGTCTTGAAATTGGTAGGGCAAACCTTCGTCCGTCCACGGCTCTCTGCATAACATGTGACGCCAATTCCATAAGATATCGGGCATTGAGCTGATTGGGGTCTTCGATGGCTTTATCAATAAGGGCTTGTATATCCGGAGTGAATGTTCCAATATCGGTTGCTTCATTGCCCAGCGCCAGTCCCAATCCAGCAATACCACGGGCTAGGGCATCAGCCGAAGATAGTGATTTTGAACGTTGCAGCGGGTTCATACCAATTTTTAGTCCATTATTAATCATCTGCATATTCGGACCATTCCCGTGATTGCTGTTGTGGTTCACCATTTTAATCGGATTCTCATTTGCGAACTTAACCCGGTGCGGGGTGGACTGCTGTAAAAGTACAAATTTTAGCATGTGAGTCACAGCCGACTTAAAGATGTCTTACATGTAAAATATTTCCACTCGATGGCGAATTAACGAGCGGCATCTGTGATGATTGCAATGCAACGCCGACGCCCATTTGGCTAATTTGCATTGGGTGAGAAACCAGAATCGCCCGATGGTTGCCCATATTTGCTAGTGGTATCCCATGGCGTCCAGCCAAATGCATCTGCTGTATGTTAGCATTCGATTTTGAATGCTGCAAGATACTGCCAGGAGCTGGAAATATTATTGATGAACTGGAAGTATGTTGTAAGTTGTAGTTTAATTCTGGAAAAGAAAACAACATGTTGGAAAAGTAACGAGAATTTATCATTACCGTGGATTATGTAGCTCTCCCAGTCGATTCATGGTGAATTCCTGGGCATGAACATTCAGTTTATTTAAGGAATTCCCATCGAGTCGAACGTCTAATATAAAATATTTGCATATTAGCGGGGAGGTCTTCTGTTTTTTTTTTTCAAATAAGAAGAAGATACTACAAAGGCAGTCTACTTATTTTAAGAAAGTAGATAAGTACTCACTAGGAGGACGATAGATTTCCAAAGCTGGCTTACCCCGCATTTGGTTGGGATGTTGAGAATTTGGATTCTGACCGAATGCCAAGCTTCGACGTTTATTTAAATTCTGAAAAATAAACATGCTCTATTACATTGAAATTTTAATAAAACTGCAATTACCTGCTGATTAGACGTTCGAACAAAACTCCTCTCCCTTGTTATACCGCCAGGAGCCATACTAGCCAACTGAACATCCGGAGACTTCCTCTTTTTTACTTCACCTCCATTTGGGCCTAAAGTTACATTGGTTGCTGATTGTGCGACTTGTTCTGCCATATTTTTAATTGCTTTTTTTATTGTTTAAATTTTATTAGTTTTTATTGGCTTAAGTTTTATACATGAACAAAAGATGTGACTTGAAATATTTACAACCGTTTTACATTAAACCTATGTGTTCCTTTTGCTTTATGAATAATATTAACGCTAGCAATGTTCACTTTTACAATATCACAATTTGGTTTTTTCTTTAATTAAGGTTTTTTTTTATTTATAAAATAAATAATACAGTTGAATGCTATGTTTATAGTACGAAAATTATTAGGATCTAGATCTCTGTAACTTTTAAATATTTGACTGATTTTTGTTTTGTTTTGTTTAATCGTCGTGTCGCCTTGGGATGTATGTAGTTATGTGTTTCGTTGGAAGAGTATTCCTGAAATAGTAAAGAAAAATGTGTGTTAACTTTTCGAATTACTGAGAGAATATCAATCTTTCTTATTAATCTAAGTTAAGAAATTCTAGAAATAGTAACCCCATGCCCGTAATCCTGCCTTTTTTCTTAAAAAATCCTCAAAACCGAACAATTTTCATGAGCCAAACACATTCGTATCTCAACGTTTTAATGAGATATGTACATATTTGATTGTATAGTACCCTGAATGCAAATTTTGAAGTTAATTACTTGATCAATCAAACAGTGAAAATATGAAGGTATTAAAGATTATATAGACTTTAAAAAGTCTGTAGTCGCGTGTTAAAAAAAATCTAAAATGCTACGCAAATCAACCGGAACTGTCCATAATTTTGTTAATATCTGTAGCCGCAAAGAAATCAAAACAACCATAAAACCAAAAACGACGAGGTGGCCGAACTTGAAGTCACTCACACTTTTAGGATAACTAAAAAAGTGCGCCAATAGTTTCACGCTTCGATGGTTGTTTTGTATTTGCACGAAACGCATTCTATTGTCTAGCGATTTAAATATAGCATTATTCGAAGTCAATTCAAATTTATGAAAAGCGCAGAAGTTTGTTGATATAAAACATAAGTTTCTTCGAAAATAACTTTATTTGTTCTATTCTGAAAATAGTGCGATCTAAAAATAATGTCGAAGGAAAAAATTGAAATTTACTTTTTGAATCAAAGTGCGTAGTATTGAAAATGAGGGCATGATTAATAGATTTTTTCTTTTTGCGCACTTAGGCGACTTCAAAGAGGAAGAATATATAACATTGTTCAAAACTGAAAGCATTTTGAAAAGTCTAATTAGTCAAATCTGTGACACTTCAAGGGGGAATTGTGCGATAAGCAAAAAGCCAGATCGTGATAGAATGCAAGATTTCCTTAAATAACTGAGAAAGTGAAGCAAAACTCGTCGATGCAGAGAGTAAGTTGCAACAACCGACTAATTCTTACTTCCACGTAATTGCCCAAGAAGCGTGTCATTTTTTTTTATGAAATTCATTAAAATTGTAAATAAAATAAGACAGCGTAAATTCTGCCAACTGCTTATTGTGATTTAAAATGTCAAAGCATTGTGAAGGCGATCTTGCCCCTCGAAGACAAAGAGCCACCACCGTCTCTGTTCGTGCAGAAGAAGGAAGGAGTCGAAAAATGCACAGATCTTGTCTGAATCTTTGTAAGAAAACATCTTTCCACTAAAAATAAGCACTACTCATCATCATCACACCGCCATCACCATGGTTGTGCGCATCGCTCGCGTTTTAGCATGCCCGCGTGAATCATTCGGAAATACGTTTAAATTATATTTTTGGCCCCAACAGCAGTTCCATCGATCTCTGCACGAACCAAGATGAACTACAGTAAACATGGGCGATCTAGCGTCGCACACTAGATCGAGATTGCCAAGATCAGAGATGCTCGCGTTCAATATCTGCTCCGCAATATGACATCATGATATGCAAGCTAACAAGTGTAAGGGCGTTGTCTTTGACGATCTGGATAATCGGTCATCACCTCTGAGTCACCAGAGCACGATGGGGCAGATGGTGATCGTGATAAGGCGACCCCCAGCTCAAAGTATGATCGATGCGATGTGTTCGACAGTTATGTAACAAAGAAGTGGTCGCGATTCCTTCCCAAGTCACGTCTAAGTTAAGAACGGGCTACTGCTTCGTCTACTATGGATCTTATGTCATCATAAGCGCATGGCCAGAGCGCGAACCAAGTCTTCGGGTGTAGGTGTGAAAATTGTCACTTGGATTGGGGGACACATAAAGTTTTTTTGTTGTTAGCTTAGCACTAGGCCACCAGCGATATTGGCATTTGCACCAGCTCTAGCAAGTGCGGAATGCTTTCGCGCGCCCCCCAAGGCTGTTTAGTGGCTGAATCGCTCATTTTCTTTTTTTACATTTTGCAATTCAATGGCGACTACATTAATTCGTGAAAAAGATGTTTTTTGATTAAGCTCTTCCCGTCATCGGAAAATGACTGCAATCGGTCTTGTGCACTCTCTGCAACCAACTTTTGGACCTCATTCAAATTCTAATTGGTCCCGTGGGTTTATTAAGGCGGTATAACCTTTAGTGTGGTTTAATGATATTCGAGTATGTTACATCTTCCGGCCCTCAGGTGGTTTATTTGAAGAAATATATGGCAGATAAGGCATGACCGTAATTGACATGTAAATTGTTACTGGTCTTGCTGTCCTCGCGCGCACTTTTATATGCGAATTGCAAGTGTAGTTGCCAATTGAGCATAATTTCTACGCGGAGGAAATATGAATGAAGATCATTTGCATTAAAATACGACTCGTATTTGTCACGAATTTGTTTAACCGAATTTTATGGTTTTTATCTCTTTCAGCAAGTCTTATTGCGTCTGTTTATTGAACATGAGAAATGTCTTTTCGTGGAAAGACTGAGAATGAGAGGGTCGAGCAAGATCATTTGACTCATCTCAATAATTTTATCTGTTATTTCAAGAGATGGGCAGGTGATAAAATTAATTGGAGCGTGTAATCGGTTGCACATTTAATGCTATTCGGCAAGATAATTTTGAATATAATGGAAGATTGTTCAACTTAGGTTTTCATGCTCGAAAAGTGTTCAGTCAAAAGAAAACAAGTGAAGGGAACCATCTGATGAGGCTGAAAATATCTGAGTGAGTCATTCAATGTTCCCTTCGTACTTGTGCTAGTGCTGCGTTGAACATAGCATATATGCCTGATGAAAATTTTATGTGCTGGCGACAGTTGGTGGGCTTTAATCAATTTTTATTTTTTTAGCATGTTAGCTTGTGACATAGACCATAGACCTTTTTTTCTTGTTCTAAATTGGTTTCATAGCACGACTGGTAGAGACCTAGTTTTGTTTCATATATCAAATAATAATCCACTCTTTCACTCGAACTTTTTTTGTGTGCCTGTGTAAATTTCCCGATGTTGCTTGACTGCTTTTTCTAGAAATATTTTACCATTGACAAGATTTGTGGTAATGGAGTACCTTTAGGAACTGCAATGAGTCCATTACTATTTCAATTATCGCGCCAGTCGGCTACAAGGACACATATTGCAATTCGTAGTCTTGCAGATGATTGACAGCACGCTTAAATAAGTACAACTTCACCGCATTTTCTTAAGATATTCCACCGCCACAACAACTATATCATAAGACTATTTAACCACATAACTTTTTCCGATTGAGTGCGCAAATAGATAATAGAAAAATTTAATTCATGCGATAGCTCAATAATATTTTGTCATATTATCCGACTTCACACAAATTCTTAGCCACTTATTTATTTCATAAGCCCATAATCGTTTAATTAAAATTCAAATCAATTAACCGAAGCAGTTTAGAAACAATTCTCCGACAATTCAATTTCGCTATCCCTTATAAGCTGATGGTATTCATGAAAGTGACTCAGTACTTCCACCACTTAATAATGTAAATAGCTTCCAAGCAAAAACGCAAAAAGAAAAACTTAAATAATCTTCCGTTGTTCTCATCTGGAATATTAATCTATAGAGTCACTCATTTAAGACTTCAAGAAGAGGAAAATAAAGTACGGTAAGAAACCAAGAAGACAATGCTGTCAAGTAGTATAGGCAAAGTCTTTTTAGACGGCGAGGATATAAATTTAAATTTCGCTCAATTTTTGTTGTAATGAAATTACCGGCGTTGTGCACTTTAGCAGCTTGTCTTGTCATGGCATCGGCCATGGTTGTGGCTTTTTCGTATTATATGTGGGTGGGTGTGTTTTTGCAGCTCTACAGCCAGCACAGAGCACATACCCCATCGTTTTGCTTGATTGGAGCCACTTTATGAGTGAATTAAAGGTTTTTACTTTGCGCGCGCCACTTGAGAGTTGGCTGTATTTTGTTATAAGTATGTAAGTACAGATGAAAGTCTGGCTTTGGCCAGATATCTGCTGGTGATTATAATAAATTTTATCTTCGAAAATCTTGGCAACGAATGTGAAATGATTGCGAGTTATATGTTGGTATCCAGAAAGTAAACAGATGGATAAAAGCGCAATTATTTTATTTTAGCGATTAACTTAACTTATTGCCACGACAAACCGCAACATTGTGGGAAGTAGTAATTCTCTACAAGTTAATTTGATTTTGTATTACTGCTTTGCGACGCATTTTTTTAAAATAAATTTCTGCACCAAATAGTACCAAACATTAGAGACAAATAATTCGGGTAATTGATGCTCCTTATTCCCTGGCTCATGGATGCACACTTGCGAAAGTGTATAAATATTATTTACGAATGTGACATAGGCTAGGGCAAAACAATGTTTGCCAGGTCCTGCTAGTAGGTATATTATATTTCACTGAGTTACAAATATAAGGAAAAAAATAAAAAAGAAAGCGAGAAAAGATAACAAATAATAAAAACCTCAATATGTATATATATCTAAGCTACAGAAAGCAAAAGTTTTATTAAAGGGTCACCAAATAAAGCATCCTCGTCCGCTCTTTGAACTCGCGAAGAAAGATTCCAAGCACGTCGAATTTGAACATAGAAAGAACACTCCATTATGGTTTTTCGGAAGCCAGGAATTATAATATCAGTCTCCTATTAGACCTAAAAAAATGCAGGTGATCTAGAAGGTAGTCGGGTTGACCTGTACTTATTAGTGTGAAATGAAAAGTTAATCCTCGGCGCTTTTGATATGTGTATAATGGGCACCAAGTAAAGAGAGTCGGAAGGGCGTAATGTAATCATAACGCCGTAAACCATAAATAAAATGCAAATAGTCGTTGAAGGCAACGTCTATGCGGCTTGCCCACACTCGAAGTCTAGTTTGGGGAAAATCAGGCTCCCAAATCAGAAGTGATTTGACGGAGCAGTAAGCGAGATCAGGACACTCGAGTCGTTTTCACTATAAAGCAAAAGTTAAATATCGCAACCAGATTGGTAGTAGTCGATTTCTCTTGCTTGCACTTATGACACCTGTAAAGGATGTAAAAGCTCCACAAACTAGAATATCGATAGCCCGAACATTAATAAATCTCCTGAAATTCCTAGAGACATATTATGACCACATTAGGCCATTAATTTAAAATCTTTTGGATTGAATTCGCTCTCACTGCGTTTACAGTACTTACGATTTTTTATCTAATACATTTTGAAGTACATTTAATAAAATTCACTCTTATCGCTCTAGAGAAAACCTAAAGAATTTCTTTTTCTCATCTATCTTATCTAGAACCATTATCGAGAAAAAATGATTTAAGGTAGCATCTTTCTCCGGTTTATATATTTATGACTACCTACTAAATATTCGCGACCAAATTCTTGTTTTTTCAAAATTCTCGTCTGTGGTTGGCTAGTCAGTCCATTCGTAATGGTTATTTCCTTGTTTAAATTTTCCCCAATTAGCTGACCTATTTAAAAATTAGCAGGCTTCAATAGCTCCATTGAAAATATTTTGCTTTAAAGTATAATCCCGGAAAATTGCTTGCTCTAAGGAATAAAGACCGGGAACGTCTCTTCCTCATGCACAGTGCATAATCTGACAGGAGGCGAAAATAAAGAACATTTTCTTCTTTCATAAATCTCAAAAATTTATCTGGCAATGCCCGGATCTAACAATAGAACTGAAATACTAGAGATTGCAAAGGAATCTCCTCACTGATAAATCCCTATTTTTACCTTCGACGACCGCCTTTCCATTTACTTTCTACCTTGTGGGACTATGCGAGGACCACATGCATGTGCACGCAAACGAGCGATAGAGAAGATTTTCATGGCTAAGAGGATAAAATTATCACAACTGATGGCAGATATTAATTATTCCACTCTAAATAATTTTTTGTACACCCTTCACCCAGCCACGAATAAATTAAACCACTTTACCTGCAGCAGGAAAAATCCGCTCCACAGCCGGAAATGGCGATTTAGGCACAGAATTTTCTCTCGCTGATCGTGTGTTGGATTTAATAGTTTGGTCTGCTGTCTGCCTCTAGATCGAGCGATTAATTAATTAACTAAAATTGACTTCTATCCCATTTGGTGGACCAATCGTTTTCGTACGTAAGATCACCCCAATCCTGCTGGGGAGCTTCAGTTAAAACTCCTGGTTCGTTTTCACGCTAAATAACTAACACCCACGCACATAATCTTTTTTTTTTTAGAAGAAACTCCCGGAAAACTCCTTAAAGCGATTTTCACCCGATTTATTTCCCAGCGGGATTATGTAAAAAAAATAAACGCTTCGGAAGATCACACCGGATTTTGTCCTTCAATCTTTTCAGTTTCGAGTCGTCGGAGTATTTTCGAATTACTAAAGTAGTCGCGAATTGAACAACTGCAATCATTCGGAGGGTTCGTCAGAAAAATTCGTCAGTTCTGCTGCCGCCGCCTGCTCGCTCGCACACAATCCGGCCTGGATATGACGAAACGTTTTTAAGAAATGTTTCTAAGAGCTTTGCGCAGGCGTACCGTACAGCAGCTCTTCATCGAATTAATTGTGTCGCACATGCTCAGAGCCGCCCGAACGATTTCTGATCGAAGAACTAGAGTCAGAGTAAACGCAAAGATTATGAAAAGCATATTAAGGTGGTAGTCACTGTTCTCTACTTAATCGATGAGATGTCTTGAGATCGAAAAGCGGTAGAGCGGAAGACACTGCCGCCGAGACATTCTTGTTCTATTCATGTGGGGCCAAGTGGCTTCTACAGAAACAAGGTATGGTCGCATGCAGCCGAGCGTTTCCGTCTCGCTTGTCTTCAGATTGAGCATGGGTGATTAAATGACACGATCAGCGAAGCTTAAGTGGTTTAGTTTTGCAAAAGTGCTCGCAAATCGAAAAGCAGTGGGCATGCGTGAGCAGACGGAAGAGAAGGCCAGTGGTGGCACCTTTTTAGATATCTTCGAAATGTTTCTAACAATTCGTTTAATTTTTTACTAGAGGCAGATTCTTAGGCACATCACAATTTTTGAGCTCCAAGCTGCATATGAAGCTGGAAGCACATTTTTTGAACATTGCCATTTTTAACAAATAGTACCTAATAGGTCAAAAGTACCAAAAACAAACGTTTCCTTCGCTTACCAATGCTAAATTTATTAAAAGACAATTATTACCTAATTAACAAATACTTGTGGAAAAATAAATAGAAAAAAAAATGGAGACGGAAACAAAGATGTTACTACCAGTTAGCATTGGCATGGTCCAACAAAATTTCCCTTTAAAAATCTTCCTCATCCCTCCGCTTAGTATTATCACCTGCTGGTTTATTCGGAATAAGAAGTGTCTCAGCTCTCTCCTCGTCCATTCCAAGTGCCATAGTGAGTAGCCGAACCATGCACTTGTGTTCCTGCACATCATCCTTTTCGGAATTAATCTCTTTCTCCAGATTAAGTTTATCCTTAGCAATCATCAGCATGCCCTCCTCAATAGTTCCCTCAGTAATGAATCGGTAAATGCTAACTGGCCTAGTTTGTCCCATGCGATGACATCGATCTTCAGCTTGCTTATCATTGTAGGGATTGAAGTCAATATCGTGGATAATTGCTGTGTCCGCTGCTGATAAATTTATTCCCATTCCTCCTGCTTTTGTGGATAAAAGAAAAATGAAGATGTCTGAGTCCTCGTTGAATTGGTCGATCATTTCCTGTCTTTCAGTTACAACCGTTGAGCCGTCTAAGCGCAAATATGCGTGATCACGAATATCCAAATAGCGTTCGATGATGTCTAGCATCATAGTGAATTGACTGAAAATCAAAACACGGTGACCACCCTCTTTAAACTTTGGCAATAAGATGTCCAGCTCGTTGAACTTTCCAGAGTCAAGTATGAGATCTTTAGGAATGTTTACGTCATCAAGTTCCTGGAAAGTATTAAGATATAGGATGTTTCCTAGCGATAAGTGATAAATAAATAAAGCCAAACGCTGCAACAAAATCAGCAGAACAAAACTGCCGCAAAGCAAGGCGAAAGCTGTTGTGAAAACAGCCTCAAATCTTTTACTTACATTCTTTTCGCAGACTTGTAAAATCTGGAAATCTGACATACATGCTAAATCTTCAAAAATATACTGAGCATTTTGCTTTTTATATGAAGGACTGATAGCCAA
The DNA here is from genome assembly GCA_947538895.1 of Neoitamus cyanurus. Classification (NCBI taxonomy): domain Eukaryota; kingdom Metazoa; phylum Arthropoda; class Insecta; order Diptera; family Asilidae; genus Neoitamus; species Neoitamus cyanurus. Next base: position 10,769,938 of record OX384544.1, on the reverse strand, counting down.
TCGCTTCGAAATTTCCATAACATCTGCATCGGAAAAGTAATGTCGCATGAGCAAAGGATGATTGGCAAGTCGTCTCATCTCCATCATAATTGCGCATCCAGAAACTTCAGTGTTGCCCTTTATCACCCCTTTCTCATTAGAGTAATAATCAACCAGTTGGCTGTAGTAAGTCTTCTGCCTCTCGCTCATTGGAATTTTTTTCTAGAATACATGAAAATATTACAAATGTATGTCAAAGGATTATTAAAGTCTTACGATATATTCAGTTTTCTTAGGCAAATCTTTAAGTACGTCCTTTTTGAGCCGCCGCAGGACAAACGGCTGCATTATTCTCTTCGCCTGATCTATTTGAGTTTGTTCAAACGAAGAACTTTCATCCTTCCCTTTAGTAGTTTTTTGCTTGAACAAGCTGCGAATATCGTCGACGTTCTTTCCGAAAAACGAGGGCATTACAAAACACAGGAGTGACATGAGTTCAAGCAAGTTATTTTGTAGAGGTGTTCCAGTGAGAAGGATACGCATTTCAGCATTGATCGTAACCAGTTGCGAGTATCTTTGCGTTGTCATATTCTTCACCATATGGGCCTCGTCGAAGATGACATAGTGCATCTTCGACACGCGGAACATTTTTCTTTCTTCGGGCGTTGAAGCAACCATGTGATACCTGCGAAAGGGAATCATAAAAAATCTGCATAAATCTTAAGCTACAGTCAGACAATTCAACAAATGCGCACACCATATTTAGAATAAGATTCTACTGAACCAAATTTAAATTTTCCTACAAAAAAAAATAATAATTGCCTATGCAGTTACTATCACCAAAGCATTCATTCATGCCAGCGTTCTTGCGCTACAAAGAGCGCATTTTTTTTTATTTTTTTTTGTGGGATTCTGCCGTACCAGCGCATTACTTTTTCCAACGCAAAAAAAAGCAATCGTATCTAAACACTGCGCTATTCTATGAATAAGCACACCGCCTAGACTAGGCTTCAGCTTGGATGATCTTACGTGGTAAGAAGTACGTCAATTCCATTAAAGCCTTCCTTTGCGTATCTAATCCTCAAATAACGTCGTTCATCTTGGTTGCCGTAGTACTTTTCCATTACTACGCTGGGCCACCACTTTAGTAATTCCGCCTCCCAGTTGTCCAGAGTAGACGATGGGACGACTATCAAGTGCGTCGCTTTGGCTAAGTTATTTTCTTTAAGATACGCCAGAAACGCGATGACTTGGATTGTTTTGCCTAAACCCATTTCATCTGCTAAAATTCCGTTCATCTTCTGCTTGTGCATCACAGCCAGCCAGTTAAGGCCAATAAGCTGATACTCGGCAAGTTTAAAGCTGGAAAATGCAATGAGTAAAATAAGATGCTATATAATGTAAAAAGAAGAACAAAGCACCTGCTATCAAGAATACTCGGCTGCTCAGTGATTCCAGCTCCAGTCTCAATAGCAGCCCCTAGCTTCTTAACCATTTTACTACATTTCGACATAATGCTAACTATGTTGCCCTGCTTATTCAGCAGATCCTGGCAGTTGTTTAGGAGATCGGCCGATAGGTTCCTGTGCCGCTCCAGTTTGTCCCGCAAGTCTGCCCAGTTAGTGAATGGCCTTAAGGAAATTATAGCTGCCGCCTTTTTCTCAGAGCAGGACTTGATACCGAGAAGCTCTTTCTGGGGGGCGTTGTTCATATAATCGAAAACATCTTTCCTCTGCGTGGTCATCTGATTGGACATCTCTGCGTCGCTGTCGTCGCTATCGTAGACCTGCTCCTTTGGGTGGCGGACGGCTGAGTCGTCCTCGTCCTCCTCGTCAGAGTTTACGGTGGATTTCTTTTTGGACTTGGAAATTCCGTTTTGGTAGGGTTGCGAGGTCGATTTGTGAGGTACTCTGTTGTATGTGGGAGCAAAGTGCTCTTTTAGGTAACGAATAGCCGACGATACATCCCAGTTGCAGCGAACTAACGAGTCCTGTATGTTCTGTGGAATTTTTCGGTAAGTATTACAAGAAATAGTTGAGAGGAAGGAAAATTCTTACCATGGGATCGTGCTCCGGTGCAATTTTACTGGCTGACAGAAACCTATTCTCCCTGTCCTCTACAGAAAGTTGCACCTTACCCTTCTTGGATGCAACGGACGCATCGTTGTCACTATCACTATCGGCGATTACTCGTATACGTTTTTTCCCAGGGACTATCCCCAGGTTGTCTTCTGGAAGGATACATTTTTTGAGTCAGTCTCTAAAGCTGGGCAACCGGTAAGTGGAAGATTGGGCACTAAATACAACTGAAGGTTGAAGCTCGGCCATTGTGAATAGGCCTTGGCAGCTGGCAATGTCCAACCATGTAGTGTCCCCAAACAACGCTCAATTCGCGAAATTGTAAAAGCCAACGATCAGCTGATTTCGGATTCACATGTTTAAATCGGGATGCATGCTATAATTTCGTTCAGACGCTTTTTCAAGCCGGAAAATAGAAGAATGACAGCCGTCGCCATATCACCCTCGCGTAAAGCCCACCCCAGTCGCAGCCAATTTTCTTTTAGAAATCGATGTAACTCAGCTGCCCTACATACCTGCTTTCCCATTAAGATCCGATGCAGCCGCTTTCTGTAACCGAAATTGCCTTAAATCGTCCAGAGTCGACTTGCGGCCGTCCGACATTGTGAAACTCTCCATTTTTATCGAAACTGTGGTGCTAATTACTGCACCCGAATAGCTATTTCTACTTTTTCACTTTAACTATATTTGTTACTTTTAGACTAGGCCAGAAATTTTACATTTTATAGGATTCCCCAGGAAAAAGGCTGAAATCACAATCTGGCACTAGTCCTCGTTGTTCTCACCACTGAGCAGTTTGACAGCAGAAGAACAAGAAGGGCGAGCGAATTGGAATTTTCGCCGCTTTCATACAAGTTTAGCGGTATTCTAGTGCTCTCAGGAAACTAAATTGAAGAAATTTGAAAGGTTTTTCTAAATGATTTCTATAATATTACAATTTTGCAATAATGATACATTGAAAAAAAACTGACGTGAACTAGAATTTAAATAAATACAATTTGAAGTCTGAAATCGTTTAATATCGCCTAAAACAACATTTATGGTCAGCAACATTTGTAAGAATCTCGAAGTCCATTAATCCTCGCTGGGCCCATCTGCGCCTGAGAGCAGGTGTGATTTTTCAATTTTCATTCGCCAGCTGTCAAACACAACAATCCGTCATTTGAGCGGAAAGTCGTCGTTTTTATTCCTCTCGAGTGTTTATCAGCAAAAATGATCGAATGTCGCTTTCGTAGTAATCGTTGTTACGCAAATCGGATCGTTGTCTGATTTTCGAAACGCGCATGCAGTGATAGTGCGGAACAATGTGAAAAACGAGTCTCCCGAAAGTTTTACAGTCGAGGAAAATTAAAGTTCGATTAACGACAGTGTGGTGAGCAGAGATTTTTCGTTTGTTTTTCTGTAGACTCCCCTAATAATAGCGCTTTCCTTTGATAATAGAATTGATTAGAGCTTGGTTTGCTGCTGTACTGCACTGCATGCCTGATGTGCACAGTATTCGACCCCCCCAAACAGGCCACGATGCCTGCTGCAGTTGCATGAAGTCAATTAGATCGAATTAAAGGCATTCCGCGACCGTCTACGCTTGGGACGGAAACACTACGAGACAGACCTTGTTTGCTTCTTAATTGAGGCTTCCCCATCAGAAGAAATCGCATCGCCGATAGTGCCGGAAAAACAGCTGTGCACACCTTTCTGATTAAACCTTCTGCGGCGAGTGCTTGAGTGAGCTTACTACAATCAGCGAGCAGGCCACGTCGTTTACACGGGGAGTCGGGCACTATTAATTGATTCTAAGCGCCTACTTGAGATTAAGTGATTTGGGCCAATATTTGCAGTGTTCAATTTGCTTACTACTTTAGGGCTTACAAGTATTGACATCGCTGCTTCTGGGGCGTAGTTTTATGTGGCGTTGACTGATTACAGCCGATAGAGCTTACGATACACCTGGGCGGGGTAATACCGATGTTTATGTATCATCTAGGCTAGGTCGCTGTTCTTTATTGGCTAAATAATTTTTATAGCATAAAAGAACTTCAATCTGTTGTATTTTATTTTTTAAGGCCCTCCGAGCATTGGAAATAATGCAGACGCCCCCCGAAAAAACATTACAAATAAACAACGCATTATTTAATATTTGTTTTTTGTTTTTCACTCTTGACTTTTCCTTACCTCTAATTCCATCCTAATACAATGAGTTTTACAATGTACTGCGAATTCAAGAGCTGGCTGCTTAAAAAATTACTTTGTTTTCTTTTAAGGAAATATAAAGTCTTTAACCGGTAGAACCCTACCTAACTTTCATATACAGGCCTTTTAAGCAAAAATCTTCTTACATTTTTTGTGTTCTAGGAACTTGAAAATTTTAAAATCCTTTCATGAATTCTATTTAAAAAAAAAAGAGGGCATGTGGCCGCCACGCCTGTTAGAAATGAGACTTTTTTACAACACAGTGATAAACGACGATGAAGTGTGCCATATTAAAGCCGCCATTTTGAATTTGTACAATCAGGCATCATATTCAAAATCAACGACTCTAAAAACCTCCTCATATCAATTTTCATGAAAATCTGATCAAGTTTGGTATTTTAAGTCCGCCATTTTGAATTTATAAAATTGAAATAAAATTTACCATATTCAGAATTAGTAACTCCAAAAATCTCCACATATCAACTTTCACGAAAATCTCAGGTTTGCTTAGGGGAGCATTTTACTTTTTCGTTATGCACCCATTTAGAACTTGTCTTACATATACACAAAGTTTTTATAGACCGTGTTACATTGCATTTTTTTCAGAAAACCAACTTTTGTGTGTTTATAGAGGAAATTAAAATTGTTGCGAAATAAATCCAAAATTTTTAGTTTAAGTACGCGTAAATTCATAGCCACACAAAATAAAAAAAGTGGGGATTACTTTTGATGCCATAAGTCATATCCGTAGTAATTTGGCCTGCTGATCACGAATCCGCGACCAGAATTGAGCTTTGACGTCCAGATTTTTTTCTAACCTCCAAAAAGTGGGTTAAAAACAGAAAATCGTGGAGTAAAATTCGGAAAAAATTTATTTTTAACATTTAAACCTATATTCATATGAATTGAGACCTGCTGAGCACGAATCCGTCACCATAATTGAGCCATCACGTTCTGATTTTTTTCTAAAAATTAATAAAGAAAAATTTAAGAAAAAAATCATAACGTGATGGCTCAATTCTGGTAACGGATTCGTGCTCAGCAGGTCTCAATTCATATGAATATAGGTTTAAATGTTAAAAATAAATTTTTTCCGAATTTTACGAGTGTATTTTCCACGTTTTTCTCTGTTTTTAACCCATTTTTTGAGGTTAGAAAAAAATCTGGACGTCACGGCTCAATTCTGGTCGCAGATTCGTGCTTAGCAGGCCAAAATACTACGGATATGACGTATGGCATCAAAAGTAATCCCCACTTCTTTTTTTTTGTGTGGCTGTGTTATCAAAGGGGGAAACAGTTTTTACAATTTTATTTATTTTTAAAACCATTTTATTTTCCGTAATTCGGTATGTAAAAAATCTCCCTACAATTGAGCGTAGCGGAGATACACATTTTTAAGAAAAACTCTAAACAGAAAACTTGATTCCGCATTCCTTGGTAAATTGGTAAATTCCCATTGGTTTACGAGTACACTAACAACAACATTGTCTATTGTGTTCAAAATAGTTGAGATAATTTCCAACAACTTCTGTTTGCGCTTGAAATACTAAAAGTCTATCAAATCACTTCATCCAAACACTGTTCCTTTAGATACTATTTACTTTTCCATTCAAGTTGTGGTTGGCGCCGTATTACGTATCTCATTTGCTATATCGACAAATAGTTTCCCTTGCCGCAGCTAAGGTGTTAGAGGTGATGTCCCGATTGAGAGATTGTAACTCATTCGAAGTAATAAATTTTAACACGAATGCTTCTGAGTTGCCAAAGCAGGCATGGTTCGGTGTAGCACTCAGTTGGCAGTCTGTAATGTTGCAATACACTTCCAGCACGTTCAATTGTTAGGTGATCTAGATCAGTTTGAAATTTTAGACTTTACAAAGTTTCAGTTAATCGGAATTATGCTGAGAGTTTCCTTCCGCATAATTCACTACTTTAGGAAATTTGTTTTGTCGAGCTACTTGAAATAATTCAGCCGGCAAGATCAGTGTTGATCGTTATCGCGCCGAATTGAGCGCAATAATTGCTTGTAGTCTGTTATTTTGTTCTAGTCATAAAGCGCATTTGTTCGCATTTTTTTTTCGGTGTAAATAATTTCTACTGTCTGGCGTAGATGTGCAAACTGCAGATCGTTATAAAAGCATCCAGAGTGATTGAACCAAACTTTGTAACGATTTCAATCACAAAAGATCACTTCATTATAAAGGTGCAATTACCGGTCGACTATTGAGCTCGAGAAAAAAAAACGCGAAAAATTAAATGAGGAGCGACCGGAAAGTGTTTCAGACCACTTTGCCTTTTTGCGACGAATGAACTATCTCGTTAATTACTTACTTTATCACATACAATTAGTACCACAGCAAAATTTTTGAGTTAAAAAAGCTCGAAAATGTAGAGACCTGAAACTGCCAGCTTCGCTGCCCAATATGCTCCGATGTGCTTGCTGTATGCTCTCTGGATGCGATTACGACGATTGAAATATCTATCAGGCGGCTCGTACTCGCGGTCAGTCGCTTGATTTCTTTCGAATTAAAAATGTCCAGAATTGTTTCTATCAACAAAAGAGAAGGTTAAAAAAACTGTTGGAGGCCGATAAGAAAATTTTCGTCATGCAAGCATTTCCCCGCTTGGTTTTTGACTCAACTGTTGTTATTTGATATAGTCAGATTTGTGAGTGCTCGTTTGTAATATTTTGCAGAAATCACGTCGTTCTTTTGGGAGAAGATAATATTTGCAAAGATGAGGAGACTGCTGAGCGATAGAGTGCAAGTGGATACAGTGAGTTCTGGTGCATCCTACTGCTAAGGTCTATGTGGATAAGCGATATCTAGCATGGGACCCTCGTTACTCGAACTAGGTAAGTGCATCGGATTTGTATTTATTTTGTGAATTAGGGCAAAAGTGCAGAGTTTATCTTGGTTTTTTTTTTTACTTAATGGCAGTAGATATGTGGGCTTGCTAACAGGCAGATAAATTTCCTCTTAAAAGTTATTTAATTCGGAAGTGTGATATGCAATAACAAGGTGTGAGTGGGCGATAAAAGATTGTTAAAATGTGTGGGAATGACCATTTGCTTCGATAAAACTTTTGTTTAGCTTGATCCCAATTAGCTAGATTGCGGCAAAAGTTCTATAATTCTATTTAGTATTTTGAACTCGTTACTACATGAAATTTCCGAATTCGTTAACTTACTAACTTTTAATTAAAACACATTATTTCTTAAATATAATCACCGTTTACATTTACTAAGTGAAAACCTGTACTTCAACATGGTTTTTGGGTTTGAGAGAATTCCTTTTCATTCCAAAAGAAACGATAAGAAAAGAACAATTTTCTGGAGCTTTTGTTGAATTTTTAACGACTGGGACGACAAATTGCATTTTTTCTGAAATACCGACATGTTTTCTTTTGTCTTAAGGAAAATTCCAGGCCTTTGAGAACTCCTAAAGATTAGACCGACCAAGAATTTAAGAGATTAGATCCACTTGTAGGGTTGAAAAAGAGGCATTAAAAAAAATTCATCACAACTAAATTAAGTGATAAATATAAGTATTGTGCGAGGTCGAAATTGCAGCGATGACGCAGTACTGCACAATTCAGAATTGGCCCAATTTATTATTATCTACAGAGGTTACATTTATGATATCGAAATGATCATTTATCGCGATCGTTTAGTAGTAATGGATGAGCTGCGGAGCCCACGGTGGGCACCCTAAGGGTTGTGTATTGCATCTGAAATAGAAAATAATATTGTTTCTTGTTAATGATTATAATATCTATCTGGTCTCGAGAGCGTTTTTGAAATTATCAAAAATTGTGAAAACACAAGCAAATTGAAAAAAAATATTGTTCACACCATGTCTATGGAATTCATCCATGGTCCATGGAATGGTTGAATGACCAAATCCAAGCTTCTCGGCTAGTTCTTTAACAGTTACGATGGTTCTTCAAACAAACACCATTTCGACAAAAAACGGAATTCCATATGGATATGATATAAATTAAAAGATCACTCAAGGTATCGCATTTTTAATATGTATTATTATTTGCATTGCAAAAATACAAACTTTGGAGGCAGAAAATATTAGATATAGCAAATGTGTATCCCGGGAATCATAATTAAAATTTAAGTGGCGCGATGAAAGGATACAAGTGCAATATGAAATATTACTAAGCATTTTTTTTAAGAGGTGATAAACGAGCTGTAGAGATGAGAAACTCACCCAATGTCTTTTAAAATACTGCATGACTGCAGAAAGTAATGAATGCTCAAGTAATTTTATTTGAAATATTTTCCAGATGTAAAAGAACCAAAGAAATTTTCTTAATGTTACAAAAAAACCATCTTGCCAAAGTTATGTCCTTACCAACTGACGTGCGTACTTTGGGAAGAAATGTATTCCACGAAGGTACAAGCTTTCCCTCAAATCACACCTCTAATATAATCAAGTAAAAATTATTCCCAGGGTCTCGGGCGTTAACAAATCGTAAATCATTAATAGCTCTAATTGTTGGACTGGTAGTGGGCTTTTGTATGGCCGAACTCTTTGTTTTGTCTTCACCGTCGCGAACAACGTGGATAGCGTATAGCGGCCATATACACGGTGATATTAATGATCCGCATCATGGTCACGATATATTGGATGCATCTGGACCGGAAGCGGAAATTGGTTCACATAGCCATCAAAATGAGAATGCCACCTTAGCAAATCAGTTGTATAACGATGTTCGGATACTTTGTTGGATTATGACAAATCCACAAAATCATCAGAAGAAGGCGAGACATGTGAAGAGGACGTGGGGGACGAGATGTAATAAGATACTCTTTATGAGTTCGGCTGAGGATAAAGAATTGGGCGCAGTGGCACTACCAGTTGGTGAGGGCCGAAATAATTTGTGGGGGAAAACAAAGGAAGCTTTTAAGTACATCTACAAACATCACCTGGATGAAGCTGACTGGGTTTTAAAAGCTGATGATGATACGTGAGTTGCTTTAATCAGCTTTTATGGGGCAGAGAAATGTAATTATTTACTTTAGGTATGTGATTGTTGAAAACCTGAGATATATGCTGTATCCATACTCTGCAGAACATCCTATTTATTTTGGTTGCAAGTTTAAACCATATGTGAAGCAGGTAAATATTTTTTTTTGCATTCAATACTACTATTATATTCCCTGACTATACTAACATCGACATTTTCGAACATTTTATGAACTTTTATTGTAAAATATACTCAAACCTCTTATTCATTGAAAACCGTCATCATCAAAAATTCACCAGAAGAAATACCTTATCAAAAACATTTATAAATTTAAATAATCAAAAATTTCATAAAATACGCTAATACCGTGTCAAATTCTAATAGGGCTATATGTCGGGTGGCGCAGGATACGTTCTTAGCAAAGAGGCTGTACGTCGGCTGGTCGAGAAAGGGCTACCAGACAAGTCACTTTGTCGTGGTGACAGCGGAGGTGCTGAAGACGTTGAGATGGGCATTTGTCTGGAAAGAGTTGGTGTTGTTGCTGGTGATTCTCGGGACTCAAACGGACGTGGAAGATTTTTCCCTTTCGTTCCAGAGCACCACTTAATACCGGGCCACACAAACAAAAATTTTTGGTATTGGAAGTATATCTTTTATGAAACAGACGAGGTAAGTAAATCGTTGGATTGTTGAAATCCTGTTCCTTTATCCTTTTAGTTATCCAAAAGTTGTTATTGTTTCTTTTTTACCTTCAGGGTTTAGACTGCTGCTCGGATCATGCTGTATCCTTTCACTACGTAACGCCGAACCAAATGTATGTTTTAGACTATCTGATATATCACCTAAGGCCATATGGAATTGTTTATAATCCAGATTCTCTACCAGAGAAAATAGGTATTAATGAAACGGAAGTAAAATCAGGTAATGTTAAAAGTAGTAAGAAGCCATTGAAAAATTAATTTTGCGGTTGTTTTTTTAAATTTCATTTAATGGGGGTGCGGTATGGTGATAATGTTTGTTGCTTTTGCGGTGAACGCCTAGAAAGATTTATTGGAATATAATTCTACACTCGAATAATTTTTATCTGCCAGAAATATGTACTAGCTCAGCTGTTAATTTATTTTACAAACCGAGTCACCACGACCACGAGCCAATAGCGCAATGCGGCGTAACGAAAGCGAATGAGAATATAAAGAAGCGTGAAGAGTGAAATTAAAGTAGTAAATTGCTTTGTAATAAACACGAGCAGTTGTAAATTAGGATTTAGTTAAACATTTCTCTTAATTTAATTTCATCACCATACCAAAAACTCCTTCGAACATAGCAATAAAGTCACAAAGTAGAATTACGCAATTTCAATAGTTATTTGAATAAATTCTAGAACAAACTTTTGTGCAACAAATACCAAAAAGTGGAAATACCAAAGCCATTGTTATTTATTTCAAAGATTCCTAGAAATCACTGCCTCATCTGCAACTAGAAGCAGAGTGGCAGTATAAATGAGACTTTTAGTTTAACATTTAAGTGTCGACTTATCATCTGCTCACCTACTCAGCAGATGGAACAGGTTCTGTTAAATACTTTTGTGCAGTTTAGTAACAGCATAAAGTAGACATTTTTATAAGGAGACTCAGAAACATAAATTTTGTATAAATCTAGCTGTAGCTATGATGCCATTTACTAAGTAAGTGTAAAGTTAGCAACAGAAGCCAATTGGCTGTAAATTTATACCAAAGTATTTAAGACAGGTTCTTCGTAAGCATAGTGTGCTTTAGTCGTTAAGCAATAACCGTAAGTTTATCTAGTCTCTACCTAATAAGCATAGCGCATTTACAGACTTTGATAGATGTCCTATGGAAGCGTAAAACTTTTTTAAGTCAGCGGAGTTTTTGCTCGACTAAAATATTTAAAATGCATTTCTTCTTCTAAGTTTATTTAATGGTGGAACATAAGTGAAAGAAAAACTTTTTCATGACAATTTTTATGCACTATTTGATTGTAGGTTGGTATGATGAAAAATAAAATATAAATGAATTTTTAAAGGAATGAGTTTGCGTCATAAAAATATTTTTTTAATTGCTTAAATTTCAAAACTTTTCAACGCCTTTTTTGATATCAGAATAAAACTTTTGGAGAAACCATGTCGATAATCGAACCGTGCCACCGTGCAGAGCTCCCCTTCTCTACGAGCTCTAGGAGCTGCAGGACTCCCCCTTTAATTAATTGTCCGCCACTGCGGCACATTTGATTTGACTGTGGGTTCAAATCTAATCCTGACCCTGGTCCTGTCCTTTTCCCAAGCTAAGTTTGAAGCGATTATCATTATTCGTCATTATGCAAATGTTTCTCTCTCACCTACCCTCCCTACTTCCTTTCCGATCCAACTATGCATAGTGCAAAAACAGGTACCTACATAAAAATAATTTCAATGGATACAGCAATAAACTCAAAATTATTAGTTTTTTTTTATAATTCGCAGAAAATGTTTATTATCTAATTATCAACGTGCAAATATTTATTTAAAGTGACAATTTTATGACCTCTAGTGATGGCTATAAAGATAATTTCTGAATGCAGCAGCCGATCGAGTCTGGACACCGTAAACCAAATGGAAGAGCATTAATCGAGTAGTAAATTTTGTCCTGGTAAGAGTTCATCGATAAATGCGCGAAAACAGTAAAACAGCACGATTTTTATTTCGAAATGTCTCTGTGTATATAGGATATCGACGTCTTACCATTCCGGTAGTCATTTTGTTTTTATTTATTTATTTATTAATTCAGACTAATGCAAGCTATACAGTCATGCATACATACATCCAAACATACAACCATAACAACTTAAGGACTGGAACTAAGCTAGAACTTACTTTACGAGGGGGCGAGGTGAAATTTGAACTATGGTGTGGAGTTGGCTTTGCGGATCATCCTGGAAATTGATTCGGAAAAGCCATAAGTGGTACGGAGCGAAGAAGAGGGGAATAGGCGTACTGATCTAAGATAATTGATAATTAATTGTAGCGTTTCAATATGGCGGATTCAATATGATTACTAAAGGATTCAATTACAAAGGATTGCTATGAAAATAGCTTCTTTCATGCTTTCGGAGTCACTGACTTCGAATCTAAACTATCGAAATTTGGAAAGATGGAAAATCCAATGTTACGACTATGTGAATGCATATAGGGTTTTGGGGTTACTGATTTTAAATTTCGAACTTTAAGGTGATGGTCAAAAGTTTACCAACGGAAATGAATTGTCATGAAATTGAGTCTAAGATTTCAAAATAATTGCCTTGCCTAATTGTCGGTTTGTCGGGATTAATCTAGGAAACGATTGAAGCGATTTCAATTTTTGTCTACACTTCGCTTCGATACATTGAAAATAGTAACGATTCTCTTATCGGCTCGCCCGTTTTCAGTGTACACAAGTGAACGGTTAAATCTATAAGTGGAGTGTTATAATGCCGACAAAATTGCTTGTCATAAAATTCTCTACAAATTTCATCCAACACAATTTTTTTTTACTACTAATACTGTGGCTGCTATTCAGTAAAAGAAGAGGGACGGATTTTATGTGCCATTAAAATATTTCCTAGAAATATCGGTCTATTCGCAAGTGAACCTTTATTGTTGAGCAGCAACTAAAGAATTAGTAGAGTACACTTTTCAAGTAATTCTCCATTATGAAGCATTTCAATTTTTCATAATGCCTTTTTAAAGCTGTGGCTTTTGTTGTTATGTAACTGAGCCGCGGCAGGTTTAACAATATAAACAACAACAATGGATTTTGATTATTTTCTTTATTTCTTAGACTTAAAATGGCATTAATTTTAAACTCTTTGGGTTCACTTTAGATTTGTGCCGTCAAGAAACCAAATCCAAAATGAAAACTCAATTCAAACTGAGTTCGGTGCGTTTTGGGTTGGGTCTGCCATGTAACTTCGTTATTGCCCCTTCGAATACCTCCTCGAAATTTCTCCCTGAAGTTGGGAATTCAGCATCAACCGCCAGAACCAGAATTTCTCTTTAAACATTTTATCAATATATTCTTGTTACATTAGATTCAATCGTCTGGACTTCTACTTATACTTAAAAAAGTTGAAAATGATGAAAACGAGTAATCAAAAGATTAAACTTTGTAGACAATTTAATCGGTATTTCTACTCTTTGCTTCATTGAATACAAATTGAATCAAAATGACGAGGTATGTGACTGAAGCAGCAGCCATCTGAAAAATCAGATTATTTCATTATCAAACAATAAAAAAAATTATCAAAATACTTACACTCCCTAAAAATTCAAAATTAATGGTAAAAAACCCATGGGCAGACATCTCGAATGGCTCATGCATGACTTGTAGCTGAAATTCACTCACCAAAAAATTATATGACTCGTCTTCAACTTTTTTAATTTTGTGTAGTAATGTTCCAGTATGATGACCCTGAAAATTGTCACTAATTGTGCTTTAATAGTCACGACAACCTTAGGAGGCCTTACACTTCGGGCACAATTCTGGCACGCCCAAGCAAAGATCCCCAAAACGGCAAGAACAGGTATGACCGTTGTTGTCACAATTGACATCAACCTGTACGAAAAATTTGATTCCAGGGCAACGAACAGGTAGAAGGCGCAAGTGGTGATAGTCAAAAAGTAGGCAATTGAAATAATCAGAAGGGACCAACCGAAGCAATCGTTGATCAAGTTCATGGCATCCCATAGGCGGTTGAATATTTGCTTCATCTCCAGAATTTTGTTATTTTCAGAGATTTGCGGCAGCTTATCGGCAGAATGCATTTTACTTAACTCACGGTACTCCTGTGCGAAAATAACAAACGGCTGGGAGTGGGCGTTTCGTAGAACAACCTCTTCTACTTTGTCGTTGATGAAATTCAAATGTCCTTCTACCAGAATGACGTAGATCATGTTTTGTACGCACCGCACCTCCAGAGTTATTGTAGTATACGACACCAACCAAGGCAATATTCTATATTCTTCGTAGTTGTGATACAGCAACATTGCGTTGCAGAGTATTGAAATGATAGCAAGAATAACAACCCTCACATGTACTCCCTTTTTAATTTGATTAAGATCGACATGGAAACCAAGTTTCACCCGAAAGGACTCGATAATTTCGGAAATTGTTTCAAAATATTCCTGTTGCTTCTTTCTGGTAAAATATGCCTCTCCCAAGATAACCAGGTGCGCTGATATCTTTACATTGAAAACCATTGCACTAACCGAAGGTGATAATGCACCTTTGGAAAATCCTATGAAAAAATTCATAACAACGAAAACAGCTATGACAATCGAGACAAGTAGCAATTGATAAAATTTAAAAAACACTTTAAGCCTTGGATTAGACGATATTGGGAGCAGACCGAATGCCATGAACACAATCACCAGCGCTGGAAATTCCCTAGCAAAGGTATTTTTCGTTTGCTTCATTATGTCTTGCTTTTCTGAATGACTAACCGACTGGACAGGTCACTAAGCGAGAAAGGTATGCGTCCACTCTATGTAGTGCCGGCGACTAACAGAACATACTCACCTCGCGACAGGTGACACGGCCGGCCAATTCATTAAGTTCGGGTCAATAATTTATAATTTGGCACCTGCTAATGGACTTCAATGATTAATGGGCGGTGCCGTTTTGAAATAATTTTAATTGACTCGAAAAATTGATTTTTATGTGATGTCCACGTGGGGGTATTACAAGGTGCGAGAGGTCTGGTCTGTTCAATTTAGCGCTGTACTGTGGTACTCCTTTTAGGCTAAACATATTACGTAGGTTGCTACAAATCTGAACGTGTTAGACCTGTCTAGGAACCTATTTTTCTTGTATTTTTCTATTTTAAGATAAGTAAGATCCGGCTCTTAAGGAGTTTCTTTTATAGTAAGGGGGGTCGTGCGAATGAGAGTAGTAATTATTTTTACTCTATATTAGACCAATCTGGGAGTTTCAGAGTTAGCAATAAATGTTGACCGGATTTATTTATCTTTGAGGCTCTGAAGCTCTCTGCTTTGATAGGTAAAATTCAGGGTTGAAAATTTGATTAGTTGTCGCACCAGTCCACAATATTCAAAGCTCATTTGTTTTCCAATTTTAGTGGCTTTTTTTTATGCTGCAGAGTTGCTGCAGAGTTCTTTGTCCTAGGTGAGAAAGCTCGTTTTGTAGCAAGTGAAAATAGTGATTATTTTAGCCTATTTTGGGACCAAGGATCAAAAGAATTTTGGGGCCGTATTCGGTACCTCGACTCGATTCATCGAATCCACAATATGACATAATGCCTAATTGGGTTTTTCGTAAAAATCGACAAAGCTGTGTTGTCGAGTCTATATACCAAATACGGCCTCAGGTTTGAAAACCTTTTTTTAGAAAGTGGAGTAATGATATTTCGGCCTATTCCTGGAGTACCAAAATATAATTATTCTTTGTATCATTCCTGTAAAGCAATGATAATCGTCTCCAATTACAAAATCGTCCTATTAGATGACTAAACCGCCACCTAGCTTACATCAGTTTGCAGCAAATGCCTTGCCGGTTTTCACAAGGTAATTGCGGCTATTCATCAAAAAGCTCGTGTGCGCTACGTTGCGTTTCAATTAAAAGCCCTGAATCACGTTTCGCACAATCGATTTATTAGAAATTAATTCAGACAATATATTGAATTAGATCGGTGCAGTGAATGCTCAATATTTCACCGTCTTTTTAAATCGCCTACTTTTCACATTACCCATGGACAAAGTGATTGTGGCACATTGGCGGTATTGGCTCTAGTCAGGGAAACTGAAATATTTTTCTCCAATTTTTGAAGCACGATGCAGCTAGTCAGGCACGCACGCCTGAATAGTCTCTGCACTTAATATGTCATCGTAGTCGTTGGTACGTAGTGCCAATTAATTTGATCAGAGTGTGGAAGTAAAAACTAGCCGCCACCGTATTTGGTGCCCCTTTACGAGTGAGATACGCCTGCCGTGCATACGTCTCCGGAGCCTTCTGAACTTTTCATCGAAACATTTCTGTTAAGTGACACTAAAAACATACCATGCCCGGCAGCTATGAATCACAGAGGCACCTCAAGCGGCCGATATAAGCCGTAGAGGTAGCATAGTAGCAGCCGCTGCAAACGCTCTTTAAGACCATCGAGGCATGGCGGTTAATATTAATCGGAAAGATTAAGTGATACCGGGACTTCAGCATGCGCATAATCAGCTGAATTAAAATTGCTCTGTACGACACGAGCCTTGAAATAATGATGCGAGTTTTGTGCACATGCCTGGAATGCAATGCGCGCTAGATGGATCTTCTCCAGCAGCAGCAGCGGCGCGGTCTTTGCTTGATCGTCGTCTTCACAAGTGATAATGGGCTTATGCGGTTTGCTGCTAAAGCTGATCACAGTCACGTGGGATGAATGCATGAGAGGCTGAATTAAAAAAAAAAAAGAAGTTATTTAAGGACATCTGCACCATTGATGGCTTCATAATCGGTTAGAAAGTTCTATGTGATCTACGATGTGCCGTGGGAGCACCTGTTTAACATGAGGAAAAACATGTTACGTTGCTTAAGGAGGTAATGCATCTGCACAGGGCACGACGTTTCTGTTAATGCAAATTATGCGGAGGAGGAAACCACAAATTGCTAATTTAAGAAGGGATTTTGCAGATTGCTCTTATAAGGGGTAAGGCAACCGTGATATCGAAGCAAGAAGCTCATTGAAGCCATAATTAGTGCGACGCTGTGTGCAGAGATGGTTTTCGACAGTAATTTTTTTCTAATTATCTTATATTCTTGTAATTATTTTCAAAAAGGTAAAACAACAACCGGAGTAGACTACATACGCAAATCTTCTGGAACAACTGGATGAAAAATCGGGAGACGTGAGCTGATTTGTGCAAGATTTCACCAAGACAATGCACCTGTTCACAAGGCAGTGGGAAAACTAAGCGACTTGAAGTACGAATTATTGGAACATCTCCCAGATTTGGCTCCATCTCACTTCCACATATTTTTAAATAAAAACTAACTTTTGGTAGGAAAGCGATTTGATTCAAAAGGAGATGTAACAGCAGTCATAGTTTGATATTTTACAGATCTTCCGGCATCAGGGACGGAATGGATATGTTATTGCAGAAGCGGTGGACAAAATGCATATTTAACTATCTTAAGGGAGACTACGTGGAAAATAAACGCATAGACAAGATCAGCAGTAGTGTCGAAAGATTTTAGGATGCTTGGATCTGATAAAACATGTTTTCGAACGGCATGTTTGTACTGCTCCCCGGTGCAACTTTAACGATATGTAAATGAATTGCATGCATTTATGTACGAACATGCCGTTGTTCAGTTCATTGCTATTATTTTACTGCCTAACACCTGCTTATTTCGATTTAATTAGCGTGAATTGTGCAAACACCCCATGAGCAAATTACCTTCAAGTTGCTCATTACAAGTAAAATTACGCTAAAGCACTGCTCCATTCTGTAACCAGCATCTATCAACCGACCGATGCACAATAGGTAGCTCTATAAGGTGCTATTAATCGAAAATGAAAGTGCAACCGTAATTTGCTAACGAACTGAAAAAAACAATTTGTGCGTTAAACTTACCGCGAAATTACTTTAATCGCGTACACATCTTCGCTGATCACACGATGTCTCACGACTTTCGTAATTTGCAAGTGAAAACCGCGTTTTAATTTAAGGCTCATTTATTCTCTCGAAACAAAGCATGAAATCGGGTTCTTAGCTGATTCCGGTTTCTCGAAAAACAAACAAACCCTGTATTTAGTTGAGCGCCTGAGAAGAGGTATCTCTCTACTTTCAAAAAAAGAAAGAAAAAAAATTGTTCGAATTTGGGCCACGTACTTGATTGATGCGGGCAGTTTTTTCAAGATGCACTCAAAATCGCACAATCGCTGTCTCAAGATTTGTATTCATCTTCTGGGATAATCAGGAAATCGATGAAACGCAAATAAATCTGATAAAGTGGTCGAAAGAAACACTCGAACTCCTTCAAGGTGATTGCCATCATAAACCAATCGAGAGCTGGCTCCCTTAGAGCGAAGTGCTTGGTAAGCTGCACGGTTAGGTCCAAGCGGTGGACGGTAACGAGATGTGCTACCGTCTTGCCAAATGTACCCCATTAAGGCTCTCTGCATTTAAATACAAATTGATTTCGCATCAGTCGATGGCCAAGTAATCGCTAAAACTGACCTTAATTGAGAATTGGCTGCAGCAAGGGTAGGGCGTTAATGACTACCGGATTAATTGGGTCGTAATTAGCACTGCCGAAGGAGCTTTTTTAATGGCGACTGCTTCTCTGCACCTGAGGGCGAATCATTAGGTTGGTGTGCGAGATCGACAAACTGACACATTTCACTCCTGAAAATGAATAAATCGCTACCGCCGCACTGTAATATTTTCCCACACGGGTCTGGGTCACCGTCAATTTCATGGTGTTTTTTTCCCATTGTATGGAGCAAGCCACGGCACGAAGCATCTACGTTTTCCTCATTTGCATCGTCTTCGCTATTTATTTCCCTCTTTGTACACGCACAAAAATTTCATAACTAGGCGGTTATGGTAGCAGGAGGTTGGTAGGTCTTTCTCAAAAGCAACTTTCTCCGGCGGTTAAACCGCACCACCATCTCAGCCATCGGAGTCATTGTGCTTGGCTTCAAATGAAACGGAAGATTTAAGCGACGAACTTGAAGCGCAATCGGTGTGCGATGAAAAGGCTTTTCTTGAGAAATTTTCTGCCGCTTCTGCTGCCGGGATAGAATTGAATGAGCTGGTGAATGAATATGCAATTAGCAGTGCTGTGCAGTAGCGCATCCGGCACACGGGTAATAGCTTCGAAACGTTTATTCAGCAGATGCATGCGCATATTTCGCAGGAATTCTTAAATTCATTAAGGTGCAGCTGGCTGTTGTCGCTTGCTGGATTACACTTAAATTAATGCTTTTTCCACCTGATGGACTTTATGAGTCCGTGTTCCGTCTAGGGTGCTGTTTTCTCGGGAATAAGTGAAACGTTTTGTGCATTGCTATGGTACCTGTTGAAAGGCGGTTAGTCGTGTTAGCATTTTGTTGTTTTAATGATTTTTTGAAGCAAATTTTCTAATAAGAATTTTTCCCTATTATCGCCGTCCTAATTTCTTTTCCCATCGCTGTCCTATAGTTTTGTGTCCAAAGATTTACAACTGAACCTGAAAATTAATCCATGTATGTCTGCGTCTTTGTCGTCTGGTCTTGGAGTCTACTTATCTGTATGTTATTTGTGTGTGTGTCTGAAATTTCAATTTAAAAATTTAAAACACTGTTTAAATGCAATTTTTCGAAATTTTAGGGTTGATTTTTTAAGTGTGATTATTCACATTAGACATGAAGTAAAATGTCAGTCAAAAGGCCATCGTGGCCCCATTGGCAGGCGTGTATGATGTATGTTCATGCATGCCGGTCGATTTTTTCCTTAAGTTGGTTCACATACGAGGGGAGGTCCAAAATTTCGCGGAATGTCTTGGATAGAAAGCAAAGCAGGCTGATTGGTCTATAATCAGATACCTCAGTGGGCGCAGTCCTTTTTTGGATGGGAACAAACTTAGCTGTTTTCCTTGCCATGGGAAAAACAGACTTGGTAATGCATGTGTTGAAAATATGTGCAATATGTGGGCTTCCACAAAGCCTCTCCACTTCGAGGCTCTGCTTCAGTGTCTTTAAATCATTCATATTCGCTATGCTATGATGGAACTACCTTTTAACGCTATCAAGTAAAGCGCACCTCAAATATGGTCCGAGCCAGGCTCAAACCGGATACGCTGGAGTTATAGCCGAGCGTACTTACCACTGAGCTATTGGATGTAGGTAGGAATATGTGCAAAAGAAGACCGATAATAATTGGTGCGATGAACTTTAAAAATGGAACGCAATTCAAAATTCAAGTTCGTGCTGAGATATATTGGTTTTATTTTGTCTACTACTTGACTGATATTTGTAAAATAAATAAAATTATATTCATTGAGTTACCTGATAACAATGCTTTGTCACGGTTCGTAACATTTAGGACTCAAAAATGCAAAAGACCAATCCCCACATAGTGTTATCACTTTTTTAAGTGACGCACAGAAATCTAAAGGAAATATTTTCAAACATGAAAAAACTACTTTCTAACTTACTGTCGAAGAACACGATAACCTTAATTTATTACTGTGGAAAAAATTACTGAAATTACTCAGTTTATTTAAAACTTTATAGATCTGGCAATGCATAAAGCTCGTAGTTTTATCGCAATAGTCATGGGTCAGGTAGATATGTGGGTACTTTAAGCCGGTCACAGATTTTACAATGAAATGATTCAATTATATGTCACCCCAAGAAAACAGCTGCATTTTACGATCTGGCCATGTTATAAACGCAGCATGCATGCTGACTCTTTGCACAAAATAAAATCCACTAAATGGCATCGATCGTATCACGCTCTTTAGCTTTAGACCCTACCCTCAGGCCTATTTACATTTTGATTATTGCAGAAAATTTATTTCGTTGAGCAACTGGAGCAGCAGTGAGTAAAAGTCAATGGGTATGTCCCCGTCAAATAGACAAAACGTTTTCCCCCCGATCTTCATACTGATATGGCTGATCTTCCTTCGGACAGATTTTGTATAATCAATTAGTATTATGTCAGAAAGTGAACATTTTCTCAACTGAAAGTGTAGACAGACAGTCTGTGGGATAGCAAAAAATGATCAGGCTATGCTTCGAGCGCTTTTTCACCGTAAAACTCCGCACTGCGCGCAATCAGGGTATGTACTTTGATCCAATTTCTTTTATGGAAACCAGTTTGGGTTAGTCACACAGGCGCCTTTGTTTCAGATGTGTGCAAATATTTCGGAGAGAAAGGAGACGAAATTTTTCAGAAAATTGCCGGATACCAGGGCGGATGCAATTGCCAACAAAATGCTGTCTAACCAGCTTATAAGCAGCCAGAAGAATGATGTTATCGGGGAGCATATTACAAACGAATTTCTTCATTTAAGACCCCCCGGGGGGACAATGATGCATTTCAACGTTTTTGTGTTCCTTTTTAATTCATGTCTTTTGTGGCAATTGTTATTAATGGCATCACCAGATGGCGAGCACGACCCACTTAACAACAATATGATCGAGACAGGAGTTATGAGAAATTTACATCGATAGCGCTCCGATCATCTTAACAAACAGGATAAGGAGCTTCCGAATAAAGATATGTATATGCTTTGGAAGTACCGCTTTTCGGTTTTGCTTTGTGATTTTTATTGGAAGTTATTTTAAACATTTTTTCACATTTTGGCGGTCAGCCCCAAACCATTTGGACAGGTATCATTCACGTGTATGCTTCAAAAGCATTTATTAACAGAAATTCGTTTTGTATTCAACTGGGTGTTCGCATAAATTTTAGTTTTTTTCTCTTTATGTTGTCGTTTTTGGTGATCTTCGTTGGATGCGGAGGAATTTCATTGTTTTGATTTACAGAAACCACGATAAGCCTAGTTCGGAGCTCTTTGTGATGAAAATCAGGGGAAGTACTGGCGACTCTGAATGAAATAAAATTTTTGGGTATGTACATGCATATGGCTTAATTTAGGCTGAGGCAGACATTTGATTCATGAAGAACGTGGTTTTTCAAGCTATCTTTTTTATCTAGAAATTATTGCTTCTGGTTTTTGTTTTTTTTTTAACATCATTAATGACTTGGACTCCGATAAGCGGAAATCCAAGGGCAGAACGTTCCGTGGAAGTGAGTACCTATCCCTGTAAACTTTAACAAACAGAAGAAATTATTGAACGAACAACCTATGTACAGTCTGTTCAACAAAAAACGAATCTCGATATTTCAAAAACTATACAAGATTTTTATTCATTTTTTGTTCATTAAAGTACTACGATGTGGATGCACAGGCCAATCTCGATGACTTTTCCGCCATATCTCTCGTATTTTCCAGCTAAACAATGAACAGTGGGAATTAAGAGAAAACTCCTTCGTCGAATCCAGACAAGATAAATTCGACATTCCGCAGTCCAACGAAATCGAGAACTTATAAAAAAAGAATGAATTGCGTCAATTGAAATAGTCAATCGGGATTGTATTAAATCAAACTGTCGAAATTATGTTAAATCGTGCAATAAATTGTAGAATTCAAATTAGCATAAAGAGACTTTGAACTAAATATGTATTTGTAATCCTCGGTAAGTTTATCATGCACAAGACCCTGGTTTGAATCTCGTTGGATTTCTCGTATTGCTCTTTTTATGTTCATTGGTTTGTTCACTTATGTAAATTTTTATTTGCATCCAAAAAAGCCGGCACATTTGTATAATGACATCTAGACGCCACATATGTTTATAAAAAAAAAATTATTTAAAATACAAGAACGCTATTTTGCTCACCCTGCGATAATAATTTAAAAACCGAGTAAAACTTTGCGAGACAGTAGGTACAAAGAATATATTTTATATTGAAACTTTCACAGACTATTTATGAAATGTTGCTTTTTTATCTAAATAAACTTACATAAAAAAATACAATGTTTTAACTTCTATAACTACTTTTATGGAAAACAATATGCTTAAATGTAAATCAGCATTGCTTTGAATTAATTTAATTTATCTATTTATTACTGATTTGTTTTTTCTATTTTTTTTTAGTTTTATATTTCTTTTTAACTTACAACGATATTTAAAATCTCACTTTTTTATATGTTGCGTTTGTGATGTGTTCTTCTCAATTTTCCCTCCTGCTTGCTTTTTTAATAATCGTATACTTTGTTTTATGTTATTGGAACACTTTAGAGGCCGTTCATAAAATATTCGCACACAAGGGGGAGGGAGGGGTCTTGCTGAGTGTGACAATATGTGACAAGGGGGGACGGGGGGTCTACGGCAACGTGACGTTCGCCGTTCATCAATAAACTTTCCTGGAGTATTTCTCTCGAATATTTTTTTTTTTATTTATGTCATGATAGAAGTCATACATTTCGTATTAGTAAATACGGACATTTAAACGTATATATTTTTATTACAATAAATTGTAACTTGATATATTTACTTATGTTTTTTTTTTCAACATGAGCGCTAGCTCTGTGGCGCGGCTCTAGCATTTTGACTTAAGGCAGGCCCCCATACAATCCGGCAACGGCAAACGTCGCCTTCATCGTCGCCGCACAACTATTGAATACATGCATTCATATGGTAGCTAACCCATAGCTGACGCACCGGCAGCGCCGTGCCGGAGAGAAATTTTGAGGAACCTTCTAGATAAATAAAGTGAATATTTTTTAGTATCGAAATTTGTGTACTATCAATCGAAATTTATCATGTTCAGGGGGGGGGGGGGGTCTTAGTTTTTGTGAACACAGCGTGACATCAGGGGGGGAGGGGGTCAAAAAAAGCTAATTTTAGCGTGACGTATTTTATGAACGGCCCCAATAGTGTATTTTTAAGTTTCTTCATAAATAAACTCGTAGCCAATTTGAGATGAATTAATAACATTCGCAGTACAGCTTTGTGTTTTAAGGACATCAATCTTTTCATAGTTTATTTTGTTAAGTTAATTAACCTTTGACAGTGTTAGCTAAAAGGATTCATCTGGAAGGCGATGGAAGAGGCAGGAATCCCACTTTAAGCTTATCAACCAGGCTAAATAACATTTGCTCATTTACTGGAATGTGCATAGAAAATGTTTTTTCGAATTGCTATGAAGACAAGAAAATCGGTTCGTAACACGAATTAATAATAATTTTGATATTTGGATAACGTGTTTCATCACATTTTCCAGAATGGTCATTGGAATTGCCGTAATTTCGCCTTTGAGTTGATCCAATATAGTGGGCTGGTTAGCGTACACTTTACTCTTCAAATACCCGAAAAAAAATGGAGGCATTCAATCCCGATAAGCGCAGAGGCCAATCGATATCACGGTATCTTGAGATGAATCTTCCAGGAAACATAGTTTACAGTAAATTCGCTGATGTGCACACTGTATGGGCAGTTCTGCGATATCTTATATTATTTTATAATGAATTTCCTATATACTGAGTCCACAGGTTGAAAAAAAAGAAAGAAGAAAGATGGCTGCAACTATACGTAATACAAAAATGGCGTCAAATCAAAGTAGTAAGCCTCTTAGCCAAACACTCTGTATTAGAAATATGCAATTGAAAAACGGTGACTGCAACTCTCTCAGGGTAAGTAGTAAGGCTATAACCAAGGGTTACTTCATATTCCAACCATCGAGTTGCAGATGGAATCCTGATGATGATTTATCCTGTTCAACTCGCCGATAACACAGATTCCCTATTTTCTGAACGTTAACGTCTACAGAAAGCGACGCATCAACTGTATAGTTTCCTTTAACGTCGATGTGCATGAGCTGAATAAAAACTGAGATTTTAGGGGATTTGGAGCATCACAGATTGGAAGGTGTTGCGTTACTGAATTTTTCATTAACATTCGTAAGAGTACTCTGAAAAATGTCTGCTCATAAGATTCGAAAACATTTTAATTTCTTGGAAAATAATTTATGCAGCTTTGAAATAATTGAGCCATTAAGTGCTTTACCTTGCTCTTGACCACAAATAGAACCTATTTTTGGGGAAACCTCATTCTTACGTAGTAGGAAAAAATTTCAGAAATTTTTATATTTTTTATACTTTTTTTATATTTTTAGAAATATCCCACATTTGCCTTTCTGGAAACGAAAGTGCACATTAAAAGAAAAAACTGTGTACGAATGTTAGAATACAGTGATTCAGTGGTTTTCCAGCGAATTGATGATAATTTTACGACATAGTCCTTAAGTTTTAGTTAGTTAACACTTTTGTTTTGTGTTTATTTTTTTTATACCAATGACCTTTCTGCAGAGGTTCTTCACACGATCTAAATATGCTTAAATACCTATTAGTCATGATTAAGCCCGACTTTGGTAACTTAACAAATCTAAATAAAAACAAAACACTCCTCTTCATCGTGAACGAAATAAATTGAGTGCTTTTTTAAGACTACTACCAAACAAAGCATCTTCACAAATTCACCGACTAATCCCATTGACCCAACGGACGGTGATATTTGACCCTTGAGACTTCAAGAGGTGCTCTACCTGTCTGAAGATGACTCAAATATAAAGATTGCTTTGTTTTCCATAAACTCTATAACCTGTACGATCAGCCCGCCCCACCATCTCCCAAATTGTAGTTACTGATAAAAAAAATCCCTCAAATATTTGCTCACTACAAAAGGTCAACACTCGGGTCAGTAGACAGAGAGTGAGTTCTATGTACCTAGCAATAAACTTTCTACAAATCTCAGACCGGACATATCCGTCCAATGTATTTCGAAATCATGACTGTCCACTACCGGTTTACCGTAATTCCTAAGCACTCTGTAGTTTTCTGATAGAAATTGCCTCACAAGCGCCAAAAAGCTGAGAAGATTCCTCCAGTGTGAAAAAAAGCGAGCCAAAAACTATTGTTCACGTTCAAGACACGTTTCTTAGCCTATTATATCTCAGGCCGGAGTTTATTTAAAACTTAAAACACCGTGGCAGGTAGAGGTATATGTGGTTGTGGTTGTTGCCTCAGAGACTCTCGGCAAGCAGGCAGCAGCAGCCGTATCACCGTCTTAAAGACGAAAAGTAAGACATTGGAGATTTAGCCAACCACCAGCTGGTATGACTGTATGTGGGACTGTGAGGAATTTTTACGTTAGCTTTTTCTCGTTTTCTTCGTTAGCGAATTGAGCGAATTCAGCCAGTAAAAGCAGTAAAAGGCCGTGCATCATACCACTCTAAAAATCGCGGTTGTCCGCGCCGTTTCCACCGTCATTTGGCGGTTGTGGTATTAGTAACTGGCGAACGGTAGACTCCAGACTTGAGCAGTAATCAATAGTCATCCAATGAGGTCGGTTCGTGCTGTGTAGCTGTGCTCACGTCACGATTAACGGCAACGACGGGGTATTCCGACATCAAAAAAGAAGTCGCGAAAACTTTTCTTAAGACGGAGGTAATTGAGCCGCACTTGCGCAATCGAAGCTCAATTCTTGGCACTGCCAGAACTCTTAAAGCTCAGGCGTTCATGCGTGAGCAGCTCCATACAAGTCTTACTGAGAATGTGATTCTTTTGCAGAAAGGAAATATTGCAAAATTCGACCAAAAGGTGTGCAGTTTGTGAAAAAGTGTGTTTTAGTGAAGTTCACAAATCTCCTTTTCCTCCAAGTGTTCGGGAAAACAACAGTTGGGCTCACATAGCTCCCGTTTCCTTCAATTTTCACATGTCTTTTTTCGAATAATTGTGCAACTCCTTCAACGGTATTTCGACGTCTCCGCGACTATACTCCACTCGGAAGTATTGAGTAATTCCTCCAACCTTGCAGCCATCATCGAATGAGCGCGAAATATGTTTCTTTTTTAGTGTCGTTTCTTGCTGCTGCTGTTGGCTGGCTGA
The DNA here is from genome assembly GCA_947538895.1 of Neoitamus cyanurus. Taxonomy (NCBI): domain Eukaryota; kingdom Metazoa; phylum Arthropoda; class Insecta; order Diptera; family Asilidae; genus Neoitamus; species Neoitamus cyanurus. The sequence continues at coordinate 10,743,237 of OX384544.1, read as the reverse complement.
TTTTTTTCCTTGCGAAATTTTCTATTTCGCAGCCACGCAGAGTGCCTCGCGGTGGTGTGTACCTTCTTATAAATTTTATGTTTTCCCTCGCGATAGCGCGCGCGCTTCGTACAAATGCACCGCGTGCAATATTTCGAAGATATCTCGGAACAACCGAAGACAGCATATCTACCCGAAGAGAAGCGCGTAAAAACGGAAGAAATAAAAAATACAAATATCATCGAAAACGTGCTTCGGGGACTTTGTTGAAGCTCTACAATTGTGCTGTGGTGGTTTGCCGCTGCTTCTTCTTCTAGTGTATGAATGTACACAAAGTGACTAAAAAATGTCGAGCGATCGATTATTCGCTTTTGTTTTATATTAGCAAAAAATTAGTGGAGGTGTTGTCCTATCCGATATTGTCCCCATCTTCTATCTGAATGAATTGTTGTAAACGCAATTGGCTAACCACCTGGGGGGTGGCTGACTAGATTTAGACGGTGTGTTGCACAAAAAAAAAGAAAGGTCGACTAGTTTTAATCTAAAAGTCAAAATTCTGCCAAACTAATCCGGTTTTCGACTTCTTTTAAACATTCGATTCGGCTGAATAGTAGTCGCCTTACTTTATTTTCGGGTATTCAGCTGAGCTCTCCGACAATGTCGCTCTTTTTTTGCTTTGATTTGACAAAAAAAAACATTGCTTCCGAGCAGGTGATCGCGATTGTTTTGGACATCAGGCATATTTCTGTTGTTTAACAGGTGGAAAATATACAAAAGTTATGGCATGATTCAGTTAGTCAGAAATGTTCGTTGTTTGTGACATTAATGAGAATTAGTTTACTCACTACTTTGCATATCCACTGCCGTTGTATGATAGTTCTTCAGGTATTCCTCGAAATAATTAATTGAATCAAATTTCCTGCTGTGAAACAGACAGTGGTAGTCATAAATAATTTACTACTGTTCAAAATCTTTTTGACAATATCGCTTCTGTAGTACAGTGTAACATGAATCAGCGGAAGCAATTTTTTTCTGACTTATTTTTCTAGACTAAACAAGAAAATGGAATGTGTAACTGCAGTCAGATCGTCGAATTAAATCGTCAAACTTTAAATTTACCCTTGGAAAATAAACGGAACGTAAAAAATGACTAAATATAAATTAGATATTTAAAAAAATGAAATTTGGACTAAAGTCTGAACGTCTAGCCATCTCACATCATATTCTCACATTACGTGATTGGACTAAACTGTAAAAAAATATAATTTAGCCATAGAAAGTTAATGCAATCGCATATAAAAAATCAGCAAATACTGGAGGAAAATACGAGAGTTTTCGGGACCCGTTCCAAAGAGTAGTGTATGTTTTACTAAAAAGTAGAAAAAAAGATTTTGAAAATAAAACAAAATTATTAATAAGTTTGGCAAAATGTTGGAGAGCTTAAAACGATAAAATCCAATGAAGTTGCTGTGCAATTTTATAAACAAATATATATATAAAAAATATCAGTTACCTTTGAGGCCTTACCTTATCACGTGGTAATTGGGCGTGTACAGAGGGGGTTAAAAATAAGTGGAGTGTTTCACGACTTTATGCATTTTTGATATATGTATAATCAGAATAGGGCTTACCAAGTATGTTTACAATATTTTGTAAAAATATATTCATATCCAAGGATTTTTTGTACTGTACACGCTCCCGCTCATTTGATTGGTCAGAAACACAAAAAAATAGTAGCTATATTCATTAATCATTATTAGCTATCGCCTGACGTAGCCTTTGTGTAAATCTCACTCAAAAAGTTATCAAAAAAAACTACGTCAGGCCACAACTATATTTTCCATGAACATCTGTTCGAAATTTCAAACAGAATCGTTAATTCGCGTCCGAGATATCGTGTACTGTATGCCATGCCCCCACATTTGATTAACAATGAAAGCTCTCGGCGGATCCACCTTTTATGTAATATAGGTTATTGCTATAAATTATTGGAACTAGATATACTGAATTTGCTTCATGTCAAATTTTACATCGCAGATGAAGCACTGCATGTAAGCAATATGCTGCAAATACAATAATGCCAAAAACATACTTTTTCCCTTGAGAAACATTTTTTTGAGTTTTAATTTTCGGTTGCTTGAAAATGTATTCGGTGAGTAACAGAGTAACAAACAGCGCTACGAACTTTTGCATACGGCCACTGGTGAAGAAAGTTTGAAATTCAGTTTTGAAAAGGGGATGACTGAAGGTGCCCCAATCTCCTCCTAAAACTCATTCTCACTTATCGCACCAGATTTAAGTTGACAACCAGTCAATTAGTCAGTCATTTTTGTCCAGTAAGACCAGCTTGCTTCGCTAGTAATGAAGCTCCCAGAACTTTATTGAGTACAAATACGAATTGAATGAAGATTATAATGACACTTTGAATTTAGTACGTGTAAAACATATTTATTAAATCAATGATCATTCCCATCGAATTTTTATTCCGCCATGTCGTTTGTTGTGGGTATTACTGTTCGCAAGCTATGAAGTCCCAAATTAGATTGAGCGCGCTGTCTGATTAGGAATGGTCAATTAAAGAACATTCTAGCCGGACTAATAACCAGAAATCTACAAGTTGAGAATCGAACTTGTGAGTCACTCTATACATGCATACATACATACATATGTATGTACATATATTGAAATTATAGGTGTCGATTTTTTGACTTTATGGCTATCAAGCCTGGCCTTAGGTACCCTTTTAGGTAGACATCGACATCGAATGAAAACAACAAGTCGATCATTTTAATTTACGAAATTCTTATATTCGAAATTCGATTAATTTTAAATATTTTTTATACCGAATATATGATGTACTGATTAGTTTTATGATAGGAAACAGCAAAAATCTTCAAGTCCTGTTTATATTTGTTATTAATAATATTCGAATAGAAATTAAGAACTCGTAAGTTCGAACTAATCGCATAATCCTATTACTCTTACCTTGTTGATTTTTTTGTGGTATCGAAATTGCTGGCCATTCTTTGTCTGAATATTCAGGCATGCAATTTTAAAATCTGAACACACCGGTTCTTTATATTTATAATATTTACGATGATAGAACAACAAAGCAAATATGATTAAAAACCCGTGCGTCTGCGACATTTCATAATATTTCGTAAATTCCACCTACGTCTTCGCAAAACCTGCTGCAAAACAACTTTGCAGTGACACCAAATTCCAAAATATGTGAGTAAAGAATTTTTGGGTTCTTTAGAGAATTCTACGTCCAGTGGGTGTGCATACCCGATTCTTTTCATGTTCCGACCAGAATCGACTGCTTAACGATTTTTATGGTGTTTTTAAGATTAACATTGCATTTTTATCACATCTATAAACATCTTAAATAACATTTGACTGCCTGTAAAATTCACAGATTTTGGGACTTTTACCTTCCGTCTTTTGAAAAGCTTTCGGTACTTTACCTGTTGGGAGTTTGGTTGAAAATTTTCTCGAAGACAATTTCTGTGTTCATGCTTTCAGTGTAATGATTTTAAGTCAAATTTACAACCAGGCTTACTAAGGCTTCCTATCTTTCCGAGACATGTTATGACCCACTAAAATATGGAAAATTACACCCATATAGCGAGTAAATATTTAAAGAATAAAAGCGCAACACGTACATCATAAAATTTTTTTTCTTTTTTTTAAAATTTATTTACTTCCAGAAGTCGCTTTAATGCATCAAAGTAATCAGCTACTGCCTTTTAAAATCTGTAGACATTTTCCCATTTTTTCAGTGTTTTATAAAACAACGAAAACAAAAAACTTAAAACCTCTTCAAAACACCGCCGCGCTATCCGCATTTATTCCCCGTGAAATTACCTGACGAGCCAGTTTTGACCTCTGATTTCACGTAAATTGACCACTTGTCTTAATAGGCGAAGTGATTTCACTTTCTGTCGTGAGTTAAGTACGCGGATGGCTGGCGGAGTGCCATAATGCGATCGCCACAATTATTGCTCTAAAGCACATGCAATAACGGATGCTACCTTCTCAGGTAATAGAGCTCTATACGTGCTTCGTTATTGTTACTTACGACCGCGTAAATGCCTCAATTGCATAATTCGAAATAGTGCGGGCTTTGATAATTGAGTCACCTCCTGCCCCGCATCGGTGCACCCATAACCGCATATGTATGTGCTCTGGCAAGCAAGCAGTCAACAAAACAAAAACAAAACAAAAAACTTGGGAAATCGTTACATTTTACTTCTTACGTGGCGGGCGACGGCTATGCCGGTGTCTGATATCTAGTGGAAAATAGAAAGGAAAAGTTTACACCTTTTCATGGTCTTGAAAACGAAATGGAAATTGCTAAAGTGGGGTTTTCAGGTTGATTAACTGTTTGCATGCTACTTGTGGCAATTTTGTAGTAAGAGAAGGTGTGGGCAAGTTTAAAGTAGTAATAAAAGAAATGAATTCCTCAACCACCATTATGCTATCAACCCATTAGCGACTATAACTCTGAAGCAATTAAAATCTATTTATCGGATTTTTTTAAATTTAATAGCCCTATAACAGTATTTTTTTATTTTTTTTCAAAATGTAATTGTGAGATCTTCTCAAGTGTATCCACCTGAGTATTCTTACTTAGGACACAAAGGCTTGCACTTATACCACATGGTCCATTGTACGTACCACATATTGTTATAATTATAAAAAAATCTAGTGAATGATAAATACTCGTACCTAGTTAGTGCTCTTCAGACATTGTTAACTAAAAATCATCCAGTACTTTATCCTAATTCAGTTCCATTAGTTTGGTGTTTCGTTCGCCAGACATTTCGTGTGTTACGTAAAATTTATAAATCAATTAATATTATTAATAATTATGTTTACTGTTACTTTAATTGTACGTTTTCACACATATAATGTATGTATTGTCTCTCGCTGAGTGAAATTGTACTAATCAATTTAGCTAAAGAGGTAGGAAGTACAGTTAGAATTTAGACATTGATACGACTAAATTTCAGAACAGAGTATGTAACACCAAAGAACATGTAACATAAAGAACTTGTATAAGGAAAAAATAAGCTGAGCTGAAATTTCTCTTCTAGGGTTCTGCCATCAGAACCCTGCAGTCGCCTACATTTCATTTCTCTCGGCAGCCTCTGCGCGGCTGATTGATATCTGCCGCTTGTTACAATTAGTTCTCATTATTTCTCTCTCTCTCTGGGGTTGAGAAAAATTGGGTCAAGGGGAGCCCAACGAAAAGAAGAACAATTTGCAATTTTTTCCTTCTCGAAATTGTTTTGAAATCCACCTCGAACAGTTGCAAAGCAATAAGATTGTCAAGAATGATGTTCATACGTTTCTGTCTCTAAATTCATTGAACGTCGATGAGAGCAAGATATTGAGTTGAAAAAGTATCACAGCAATATAAACGTATCCATTCTGTTGGCCGAACAACAATCCATCAGTTCGCATTTAAGAAGTAATTTTCCACCTGTCCCTATGTATCTTTTGTTTTATTCACTTCATAAAATTTTCAGTACCACCGATCAATTTTCTTAATGCGAAATAACACACCTTGCAATGCTCCACTTATCGTCCTTCGCCTGATTATTTTACTTAATTGAAAGTGTCTTGCTTCACATTTACACGAACTTTTATCACATGTTTCCTATTTTATGTTGACACTGTTTTAATTTTTAACGAGCTTAATCGACCCAATACATTGTCGACAAGCATTCAAAGATATTTTTATTCCCTTTGCTTGGCACCTTTAACGCCATTAGTGTTAAAATAAATTCGAAGATCTTTCCTGATAGAGAGGAAAATATATGGCAGTAACGATTATCACCATCCCAGCACAATTTGTTGATTTAATTTTTTGGCAATTTTCTTAAATGGTTTTTGCGTAACTGTAATATGTCCTTCGATTTAAATTGAATTTATGTCGGTGTAAAACTGTCTGGAGCAATTTTTTAAAGTGTTGCATTTTTTTCTTTCTTTTTTTTTTGCAAAAGAGACAAAAATGTTCGCGCAAAAAATGTGTGAAATTGTGAAGGAAGTTGTTAATAGGAAGTTTTTGTTTTTATATTACAGAAGTAAGTGGTTGTATGTTTGCTGCGCAAAATAATTGAGAATTTCTAGAAATATTAAAAGTATTATAAAAATTATGAGTGTCGCGAATTCACCCCGTAAGGGGGCAGTGCTGTTTACATGGATCCGCATGCAGATTGTGGTGCTGACGGGGATCCTACTCTTAATTGTTCCTGCTGCATTTTGCAATGGTAAGATAATTTTTTGGTTTATACCTATTTTTTGTAAAATAAGAAAAATCGTTTGTTATTTTCCATTCTTAATCCTTTAAAGTATTAATTTTTTTCGCGTGAATTTATATGTAGTTATAGAGGTTTTTTTGGGTCGCTGATATCGAATCTCTCAACTTTATATTCATAGCAGCAATATAAACACAATGCTCACTACATAAATTTTTTTCAAGATCTTATTTTGCCAAGTATTGTTTGGACCGGTTTTGCAACGTGGGGTTTGGCGTTGTTGTGTAGCATAACTAGCTTGTTGTACCTAGTGTCCTATTTCGGCTGTTTTTCTTTCAAAGTTCGGTTCAAGCGTATTAGTTGCAATCGATAACGATCCCTAGGGATGATTTTGGGCAGTTTTAGAAGTTCATAATAAACAACACCCTTCTGATCCCACTTGATGCACAACATAACCTTCGAATCGTGGTAATTTGGTTTTAGCCTTCGTTCGACATCGACTTGCGTGGACTGGTCTCTGGTATATTTATACAATTTAGAATTATACTCTCGTCGAGGTGGAATTAAAACGTTAAGTCGTCACGCCGATTTGCGTGGACTGGGTTATTTATAAAATTGGTGATCATTAGTAAGACACGTTCACACACATGTACTACTTCCTTGAAAATATTGGAATGGAAACTATTTACTGCTCAATTTGGCATAGTCTAAAATAAACACAATTTTGACCATTAAAATGACGTAAGAACTTTGAACAAAGTCCACACATATGAAATTGGGTAAAAACTGCAGGGAGTTCAACGACAGTCGACAATATCCGTTGGGTCATGCAAACCCATATTGCATAATAAAATAAAGAGAAACAGTTAAATTAATATTCTGTTCTATACAAGAAAAAACCCATGGCTTGTACCTATTAATTTTTTATCAGAAGAAACCAATCATTGCACAATCTGACATCGAAAGAATACTTCCCTAATCACCTTATAAAAGGAAAGCCTGATAAATAAGATCTCCTTAGAAACAGGGATTTACGCGTAATCGGCTTTAAAAGTATAAAACCCAAAAACAACAACTTTCAACGCCTGCCCTATGGCCAAATTCCCGTACCACCCAATACCATTCACAGAACCATTCTTTGGGAGAATTTAGCACTTTCCGATTTTGCATATGTACGTATATGTGTGAAAAAAAAACTGACAAAAGGAAAATTAATTCAAAAGAATCATTCGATTCCGTCCAGACTCCAGACAGACCGTCTCCACGAAACGACCGATCAAATGCTAAACCGATACCCCAGCGGCGAATTTAAATCTTCAGCGCCCATGTTACGCGCCGCTAGCCATTGGACATCATTAATTAGCATAAAAAGATTCTCTGCCCAGTCTTTTTCTGGCTTTTCACTTTTTACTGGGAGCCTTAAAAGAAATATCGAATGACCACCTTCGACCACCCCCATGCAGCGAAAGAGGTTGAAATTGGCAATTTTTTCGATGAAAAATTGCCTTAGGGCAACGAAGGGTCAGAGAACCCAGCCATCCTGTCAGAACTGATTAGTGCCTCAATTAATGCCGACGGAGCAAATTAATATAATCGATCCAGCTACGTCAGTCAGTAGACTTCGCTTTCATCTTATCTGCCTTGAGGCGAAACTTGTTTTGCAGAAGAGCAATTGCTTACAGAATCACCTCCAGCCGCGCCCCTCAATTCAAAAGAAGAAATCACGGAGATGAATGTTTTCGATGATCGTGGAGCGGGTTACCTTTTCACAAAATTTCTACAGATTGATCTAGTTGGGTCGATAAACTTGGAGGTGATCAGCACTGATCTTGACAAGGTGTGAAAGGTGCTAGCGGTCGGCAACTGCAGGTGAAATCTAATAGCCTTCATAAAATGGTGTATAAAATGACCGATCAGCCGAATTGCCCAGCTTCTGCTCCCGTTGAGATGCTGCTCTAATGAGCCTAATTGACAGGTAGCAGCTTTTTGAGAATGTCACCTGTTGCGACTGATCTCAATGCCAACGCTTATGCACTAACGCTGTGATTTACTTTTTTTATTCTTTTTTTTTAAATCATTTGCAGCAGCTCGGATCGTGGCATGAAGCCGCTGGTAAATGAACGAGGTCCATTTAATTTTCAAGTGGTTCCGCAGTATCATTACACGCTCGCTGCCTCGACAGTTGATATGCGAGTTGATCGTAACTGATCTTCCGCGGCTCTGGCTTCTGATCTTGAGATTGGAGGAGGCTGTAACCGAACGGGTTTGGCACTAATTAAGAGCGCTAATATTCGACTGCACTTAAAGAAAATTTCTCCAGGTGAATTCCTGGAAGAAATATACCCGCGATACATTGGGGTTGTGTCTTCATTATCTAAATTCTTTACGGCACCAATAATTTTCGGCATACTCTTAAACCACACATGCTCTGCACAAGAAGCGCGTTGGTGCGGTCTAATGAAGCCGCCAAACATTTTACTTAAATCGCATTAATGCTCATACAGGGATTCGAGGGCTATACATTTTTTGAAAAACAACAACCAACTTCACCGTAACAGTGAATGTCGTTAACAAGATCACCGATCGCGAGAATGCAGCGCCTGACTGAATATCTTGGAAATTTGCAACGAATTAAATCGAATGGGACATCTTTATTTATACTGCCGTGTATAGAATAAGGCGATAACATGATCTCAAAATATTATCGTGCTCCTTTGATCACAAGCTTATCGGAATAATTTGCATTTTTTATCTGTGAGGCTGGGTGTCTGTTAAAAGGGGCGACCGCCAAATTTTCCAAGAAATTTATCGCAAATTATAATCAGATTAGGAGAAACACCGGTTTGGTGTTTGATTCCGATTGAGAGCGCGTATTTGTTTGTTTATTTAACTGCAACGAGAGTGTGATTTGAGAAAAGAATGAATGTGGCGTTTAATTTCATCCTTGAGATGTTGAATCGTGTAATAACGTCATTGTTTCGCTTACTATGTGCCAGGTCGCATCATCCTGTTGAGACCACATGTCATTTATGTCCATTCAGTCTAATTCCGTTCAAAAATGTTGTCAAAATGCCATCGATAACAATTGACAGTCACAAAGGCACCTTAAGAAGAGCTTAAGGGTTTTAATTGGGAGCAGAACACCTTCTTGCAAAAATTTCAGTATATATTAATTAGTGATCCGATTCTTGCCCGTTCCTCTTGTATGTTAAAAGAGCCTGCCTACATAAATGTTCGGTAATTTTACAAACTCTCGCTCTCACTATTTCCCAAATATTTTGGAGCCTCATAGGATCACACAATTTGCAATCCACTAATTGGCGTACGTTGTAATTATAAAAAAAAAGACAAATTCTGCAAAAACCATCAACCGAATAATTAATTTTGCATTCACAATTACAAAATCTTGCCGCTACGTTATCTCGATCGTGGATCAGCAAACAGTGTCTGACAGTGGTCAACTAATAACTGACCAGATATGCCGCCAAAGTTCGACCTCATCAGTAAGTCAAACACAATCGTGCGATCACCTTGCACATAAAAACGAATATTGTCAAGACTTCTTTATGATTAAAATGCCAATTAAAATTTATTAAAATCGAACAATAGCGCAATTCGCAGAAAATTACCATTGGCAGTCAAGCAGCCGACCTGACGGTATCTTTGGGCACAGATCTTTCTTTCACGATCGAGTGATCGCAACTGTTTCTGCTATATACCTACATAAAAAAAAAAGTTCGTGAAAAAGGTCTTCGGCCGGACATAGTCATCTCATTGTGGCAATCTTGGTTGGCTTCTGCAGGCCATCATGCGAAGCCCCTCATACAATTGTTTGGCCCCGCAGACAATTCGAACGCTGCACGCGCTCACATTCGCGCATCAGAGATTGGTTTGGCGCGATCATTTTTTTCTTGAATAAAAAATAATACAAAACATTTTCACTTTCGTCTTCACTCGCGCTTTTATTCGTTTCTCTCTTTGTGCGACGGTTGTGGTATGCGAACCGCCTCAAGGACGTGCAGCTAATGGTCTATTTAAAGGCCTCCGAAGTACTTGAACTGCCGGAAGTTTGCATTTTATATTAATTGCAGCAGCGATTAGCCGGAATAATCGGTTGAAAGTGAAAATGACGAAAATTTAAGACTTTTTACGTGCACTTCAACTCCTTGGAGATACCATACAATAATCTGCGGGAGCTGCAGTAAGACAAATGTTTGCAATAAGACACAATTTTTAATGCCGGGATGGGAGAACTGCTATTCAAGTTTCCAAAAATGACGAACAATTCATTAGGCAGCCACCGTCAACATATCTTCTGAAAACGTTACGAAAAATGCTAATTTGGTGGTTGTGTGTCTGAAAAACTGGAAAAGTAGCAATTGCTCAGACTTGAACCGCTTGGGATTGCTGCTACAAATTGGACGCTCATGCCATTTATTAAAAATTCCTGAGAATCTCGTCGTTTTGGGTCATATTTCACACACTGGCGGCGTCTTCAGCGTGAGATTATTGTTGAAAGCGAAACTAATTAGCTCAGCAAATGTGACGATCAAAACATCAAAATTGGTCCGATCGAAATTTACGTGGAGCTATTACCCGTGCCAGCTAATATACTGGCCAGCTGTGTTGTTCACGGATTCTGAATGTGCCACGAATGGAGACCCATTCCATATCTAGAGCAGTCAGATCGCCTTGAGACAGTTCGTTTTAGGAGTGCTCCTCTAATTAGAATACATTTCGCTTCCCCCGAGGATCGCCCATGACCAGTATGATTTAGAGGTTCATAACTAGAACACAGTAACAAATAAATTTGCGAGCGATTTCACTGGAAATGCAAGCAGGCACACGGGGGCTTTGCTACATAGGTTCAGCTAATATCATGCAAATTGGTGTTATCTATAGTTTGAAAGTCTGGCACTGAGAGTTACAATTACTCATGTATATTCAAGATAGAGTGTAGCAGTTTTACATATAGAACGCACCCCGTATTATATGTTTTTATTGCACCAGGTTCTATGGACAGCTTAGATACTTATGTAGTTGTTTTTAATCGACTTAAAAAAAAGAGAAGGTTCTCAGTTCAACCAGGGGTGTTTTTTGTGTGTGTGTATGTTACGCAATGTCTTCGCCGATTGTGAACCGATTTTAATGATTCTTTTTTTATTGTATAGGCTATATCTCGAGGGTAGCTCCATTTAAATTTTAAGAAAATATTCCATCTCTAAGGGTGGAAAATTAGGGGATTGTTTTTTGAGTCGATGCCAAACCGTATGATACGAGTCTGCGCTGTTTTGGAAAAATGCCTTTGAACGACGCCTGGGGTTGTCCATTCGGACAAACACGTTTTGGGTTAAGCTGCAAACAAATTTGGAAAATGTTCTTTTGAGGAAAGCGTTTCTTTATTGTGTACCTTGGTTGCTTCACTGATATCTCATTTTGATAACTATAAACTATCATTTGCAGCCAAAATGCAGTAAGATTTTTTTAGTGCTCCCGGGATGGAGCCACTTAACTGAAATTGATTTTACAGAATTCGGTATCCCCTTGTTTATAATAACAATAACAAAAGGAGAACGTAATTTGTGGAATTCGAAGACAAATGAATTCATCAAATTTTACTTTAATTTAACAATTTCGCTCAAAACATACCGTCGGATGAGTGGCAAAACAGACCAAGTGAAAATAACACTACTTTGCAGAAAAGACAATTTCGAATTTCAGGAATTTATTATTTTTTTTATGACCATATTCTGGTGAAGATAGGTCTAGGGCAAGTCTTTTGAAAACTGATCCATATAGTCAATACACCGAAAATCATAACATTTCACTTGGTCAATTCTGCCAGTCAACTGACGATATGTGAGCATGTGCATTGTCTTGATGAAATCTTTATTTTGACGCAATCGGTACTTTCTAATGGGCCATTTCATTCATATTAATATTGCATTGAGCACACACACGCACATCTGTCTGTTTTTAATTTACTAACAATTTAAGTTTAAAAGAAAACACTTGACCTGCCTTCGAAAATTGGGATTTTTTTCTTGCTCAATTCATTTTTGTGTTTTGTATCTATTGTAGGCTGTTGTTTCGTTGAAAATTTTTGGTGAAAGCTGATGGGATCCTTCACCTTTCATCAAAAGATCAATACTGTTGAAACCCATCCAATCTGATCCTCTCAAGTGTAAAAATTGCAGAAGTCTGTACCATCCCATGGAAAACTCATGAGATTACATACCTCTTTTTGTCTCACCATAATAATAGACCAAGTGCCCTCAAACAAAACTAATAGACAAAAAAGCCTTTCCTGCGATCACAGCATGAAATTGAGCTAGCGTGCTGTGGTAAATTAATAACGAAAAAGGCGTCAGTGTGAACGATTTAAGCCGACATGAATGCAAAATGTTAATCACTCCTGTCGGTGGCGGCACTTTGAAGTTTATCAATTGAGCGGCATCTATTCGCACCCCATAGCGGTCCGTCTGGCAAGATCTCGATGGAGAACTCTTGCTGGCACTTATGTACATATATCCCAGCCCCATACCCCGATGGGGTCAAAGATCCACCTTCGGAGCGTGCTAAAAACCCATGAGACATCTCGCACCTGAAGAAGCTGTCGTAAAGAGGCAGGCGTTCGTTGAACCACAACCTGTGCGCGCATCTACCGAATCATCTTCTGGGCGATGATTAATCGCAAGTGGAATACCTTGCAGCGTCGGTAGCTAGATTCCAATAAATATTGTGCGCTAGGTTTTCTGTCAGGTGATTATCGGATTTGGTCTTCATGATTTGCACCCATGTAACACCCCCCAGGTGGCATGATTTATTAGAGTAGAACAAAAGGTCAAAATGCTCTCCTCGTGAAGCACGATTTAACCTGGAAAGGCTCCCTCTGGCCTACCTTCATTTTGAGACCAGCATGTTGCGACATTTTCGATTTTTTTGTGCTCCGCAGAATACGCGTGCCATAAAAATTTCACCCAAAAAGCAGTTAAACCTTTTTAAACGAAAAAATTCATGGGGAAGTACGTAGGTGGGAATTTGCTGCTAGGAAAGCGACTGGCCTTGCTAAGGCCGATTATGTGGTTACCGTACCAACCCAACTCTCGTTTTTTTTTTTTTGCCATCGAACGAACAGTGGGCGTATATTGGAATTTTTGTCGGATAATTGGTAAGCTATTGATCGGCAATTGCTTTCGAGGAGGAGATTTATTTCTTCCTCAGGTTTAGTGGAGATTATGCAAATTACACGTGTTGATCTTAATGCCGAGGTTTAGCTAGGTATGTCCGAATTGAAGCTCTGGGGTGTTACGCAGTAGGCAGGTAAGCTGGCCTAATTCTTTCATGGGAACATTTTAGTTGCTGTCGGGTGTTGACGAATTACTAGCAGCTGTGCAACCTTGGGCGATTGTGGGGTTTAGTTGTTGCAAAGTGTAATTATGGGTTTAGAGGGAGATTATTTTTGGTTTGGAATTGTTCAGATTTTTTTTTTCGAAAGTGTAATAGAAGACCACCGGACAAGCGATGCGTAATATAAAACATTGACGTACTTTTTTGTCGTAGATCAACATCAGAAACATACTTAGACACTTTTTTCTTGTGTGCTCTGTTTTGCAAATTCCTGACGGCTATACTCGTTATTTGCTATCATGCTAATAAAAATTTGACGGCTATAGCTGTCATTTGCGTCAACGAGTTAATTTATTTATTCCACAGCGATAAATACGACAATGCATATTAGTATTTCGAATAGATAAGTAATGAAAAAAAGCAAAATATCATCAAACGCAGGGCAACAATGAAAGCTTCAAAAATTTAAGTTAATATATAAAAACTTGGCCGATTTCACAACTGCGGGCGGTGGAGTTTTTTTTTTTTTACTATACAAACAGGAATAGACATTTGTCTACTATTGTCGAGCTTATCTATCGATTACAGACAAGCTGTAGTATTTCTCTTTTCATGCGGAGCACTTGTCGAACACAAAAAATTAATTCAACTACTCGGTAAGAATATTCCTCACAATAGCAAATGGATATCCTCGTAGAATGAGGTCAGACACAGACATTGTGTTTGTTTAAAACTTTTTGACCTTAAAAAAAACTGAACTGATTTAGTGTTAGCACCGAGTCCAAATGTTCATTTGCATATTTCGTTCATCCGCAGGTATTATACCAACAAATTGTGTCCGGCGCACCGTACTCCAGCTTTAAAGTGAATGGGCTTCCTAAGAGTTTAAAAGTGACTCAAGATCTCATGACAGTAAGGTGTCTCAGTTTACATAAAACGCGGACAAAATAAACATTTCTGAATTTCAAATAATTGCCTCAGCCGTACCCGGCGTGACGGCGGTTTTACGGCTATAGGTAGGACAGGTGCGTGCTGACTTGATAAAATTTTTATTAAATAAACCACACAAACCGATGTGCCGGCCTAAAGTTGCAGCAATTGAGCTAAATAATGACGAAAGAGCACATAAATCAATGTGCGGCATCAGCCGAATATAATCACAGTCCATTAGCCCGATATAGCGATTATGCCGCGCGCATATTGGTGCAGTGGAAAATGTTTCGTTATTGATCGCAGTTCTATTGGCTAAAACCGAAAGGCAGTGTATACATTTGATTTATTTAGCAAGCCAGTGCATGGGAAGGGCACATAAGTCATGTTTTATGCGGCTATTAGAATGGTGGCTTTTGCGATCGCGGGAATCTATGAAGTGATCTTGTAAGCGAGGATCACTAATGAATAATGGCATTGTGTCGATTTTTTCAAATGTGTCCAAAGGTCATTAACTTTGTTTTTTCTAGACTAAATGTCTCATCAGCGACATTTTAAAGATCAGTTCTATCTGTTTTGATCTCTAATGAGCATCTTAGCTCCCTACCGAACCCTTTAATCAATCCAAAACCTTCACTACTGAATATATTAATAAGATCGTGCCGCATCGATCGTAAGTCATCTAAAATTCATCTAATAACTGACTCACGATCGTTCCCTCTTCGATCAGTCGACTCCAAATGAGCAAGGGATTTGTCTTTCATCTCGGTCGGCATTCGCGGCATTCGTCGAAATCCATTGGAAAGTGTTGATTGATCGTGTAAATAAGCCAATCAACTTGAACCAAATACCAATCAAATTCTACGCGACTCAAGCAGGGATTTATTCAATCGAATCGACGTGTTATCGCTCTCGTCAAGGCAACAGTACGTTCATACATGCGCTACTGCCCCGTGCTCCATAGCGCACCTTTCAGGTGAATCCGCGAACAGCCAATCGCGGGCACGCATGCTGAAAATGTAAATGTGTGTGGGGTGTACGATCGCGTTTATCACCGTCTAATGAAAACACTTGTGATAAAAGTCAAGCCTAATGGCCCGAAATGATCGGGCAAATTATGGAAACCGCATAAATATGGAAAATATTGGCGCGAAGTTAATGCCTGTTCGCCGGGTGTCCCACAAGCATAAATTTTCGAGTCGATCGAGTCCGCGATCTGGTGGATATGAGGAGAGGTACGCCATGTAATGTTTCAACAGTTCGTAGCGCAGTTTTATCAACTTCACGTTCTTCTACTCCTTGCGAATAGTGTGCCGCGGACATGGTTCAGGGAACTGAAGAAATTCCTAAGATGGCTGATAATGAGCTGAAGGAATTTTGGAATTTGATTGATTTGCTGTAAATTGATTTATTTGAAAAGTGCGCACTGTTACTGCTGACTGTTGCGCTTTATTTTCGCATTTCTGGCTGGATTTAGATCAAGGATGTGATTTTGCTACTTTCGTGTGGGCTTGCTGCACATTTTTAATTGCATTGTCAACATATCTCGCATTAAAAGTTCTGTTCTTTTTTTCTTCTCTATTTTCATCTTTTACCTCGGCTTTACCTCTCTCCCATGTCTTTGTAATTCTATTGACCTCCTTTCATTAGTGGCTCAAGATACTTCTAATCTCTTGCTTGACTGTGATTCTTTTTTTTTTTTAATTTTATTTCAATTTTTGTCACAGCTGTAACACTTTGAATAATTTATTAATTAAAAGTTTGTTTTTCTGTTGACATTGTGTGCATAAGGCAGTTGCGAATTGAATGATTGCTTTTTTTTACTGTCGCGGGTGTTAACTACATGAAATTGCGACACAGAACTGATAGACTTATCTGAAGGTTGCGTTCTTTGTGACTTGGTATTTTTTGATGGGCCTTGGCTTACACAAAGAATTGTGTCGAGTATCGAGCCGAAACTATTATAGGATAGCAACATATTTTTCATAAAAAGATATAAAATGCATCCGTCATGTAATTTACTGGAAATATTCGGGAATTAATATACGCGAATGATAATTGCATAAATTAAATCTTTAGCATAGTAAAGTTAAACTTTGACTACGAAAAAAGTCCGAACAAGCTGAATTTTTGTGGAGACCTTTCTTTCGGTGTCCTAGACATATCCTTAAAGGTACTCTAAATTTGAACCGTGGTTTTTTTGTTTTTTAGGGGGTGAAAGGGGTTAATTCTAGTTTTTGCAAATATCTCATAATTTATTAATTTTCAAAGAAAATAGTTATATGAAAAATTGTGGCTTATAAAATTCTAAACAAAAAGGAGGTCTTCACTGGTTTTCCATGGAATTAATCGATTTTATTACAAGCTTTTATTTAAGGGGAGACACCACTGTAAAGAGTTAAAAAAGGGCTTTTATCTCAATTTGATTTTAGGAACTAGATTATTTATTTACGATTTGGGGAAAGGATATGTTATTAAGCATACAATGAATTAATATTGTACAAATTTTTATTGAAAAAAAAAAATAACAAAGTTATAATATCAGCATGAGAAAACCATAACAAAATTGTTGCCCAACGGCCGGATCGCTTTCTCGAGAATAGTTGGTCTGAAAAAAACCAAACATTTGTAGTTTTCGTTAGTCGTAGCCGTTTTTTTTAAATTTTTTCACAAATTGGCTAGTGTTCAAACCACAAATCGCTTCTGGTATGACTTTTACTTTACATTTTCTTCTATTCCAAGAGCTCAAAAATATACTAATTAACAAAATAATAAAAAAAACCCTACGTACTACAACCCTACGATTATCACTGCGATTACAAGTAATTTCTTATTTTTAAATTTAAAATCGGACAATTGTAGCTCGTGTTATGAAGTCTACCAAGTTGAGAAAAGTCGTTTCGAGAAAAACGCGTTTAAAAGTTTAAGGCCATGAAAAGAATTTTTGAGCAAAGTTCATTCTGTAAATCGCAGTAAATGATGTATGAACATTAAAATTTTTATATTTACCAAACTTGATTGATTCCCGTCCCATAAGGCGGACCTTCTCCATCATCGGCGTTCTCACTAGCGTTTTATTTTTAAATTGTTTTGTGCCCAATCTTCGTTAGATGGCCGCGCTCCCTACGCCCAGACAAACGGCTATAACTTCGGCATTTATTCGATTTGTGAATTAAATTTTTTTTCTAAATAGTTTTGAAAATATGTACTTTCAGAAAATGCAAAAAAATTGAAGAATTGTTCATCTCTCCGCAGTGGTGTCCCCTCTTAACTTAAGCTGAAACTATCAATATTAAAAAATCTCACTAAAATATTCTCTCCACACACTGCCTGATTTATTATTAAGTAGAGTATAATTTATTTGTACAGTTGATAATAAGGAATAGTTACAAATAAATTTTCTTGTGATAAATAAACAGTGGAAAAAATATTTCACGATTTTTAAATTTTTCCTTTCTCTATAAACTAAAGACCAACTGAATGCCAAATTCCAAGTTTATAGGTCTGTTAGAAGTACCTTAACTTAAGTATCTTCGCCTGTAGAATCTGCAGCCCCTCACTGTGAGGAGTTGAAGGGGTAAAATCACAGATTTTTTTATTTTCTCGTTACTTGTATGCTAAACCCAGCTTGCATACCAAATTACAAATTTTCAGGTCTGCTAGAAGTATCCCATATTTTTGATGATCGGTCAGTGAGTCAGTCAGTCAGATACGAAATAAGGAAATTTTTATGGTGCACATTTTGTAATCTACAATAGTTAAAAACTTGTAATTTGGGATTTACGTTTAGTACGTTAAGTATTCTCAGTAACAGAAATTTCAGGCTTTTACTCTGATCAGTAACAAAGATACAGGGGGGGCCTCAATATGTCCATTCGGAACTTTAGGTCTCTTGTATTCTTTGGAACATATTACAATTGTTATCTTGTTAGCATTTTCATAAGCCCTTGAAAACTTTTACTGTCTTCCAGGTTCTGAAAATTCCATAAACTGCCTTTCAGCCTACCATAAAATGCAAAGTAGGTAATATAAAAAGAAATCATTTCGAAATCCGTAGAATAAACGTGAACTTCTGTAGATTTGGGTTTATTAACCCAACCTTTAAGGAGTGAAGGAATAAATATTTTTTTTTCTAACACATAACAATCCTTTTGTGTCAGCTATTTGAACACGGCTTAAAAATTGAGTTATTTTCCGTCATTTACGGCTATACTTGGTCACACCTCTTATATTCGGCTTAAGTGGTTGGCGCGAACAGTAGACAAAGTTTCAAAATGCTGTTCCTACCTAAATTGATGAAGACCTCCTTGAAGTGAAATATGTCCGAAGAAAACCAATTTACTAAAAACTGAAATTATTTCACAAGTCACGTCCATGTCATCTTTGCGCCTATTAACATTTTCTTTAAGCTTAACTGGTATGTAGACACCACCATAAAGCACCGGTCACAACATGCGCTTCGGTGTAGACCTACAACGATGGAGGCTCTGCTCAAAATGGTAGAGATTTCCATAAAAAAATTTGTTGCCTGAGAGAATTTAGGCCTGTCAGGTTCCATGAAACGATAGAGTTGTTGGAAACGGGCGATATATTTTGCACCAAAGAAATCCAGTTGAAGCCATAAAAGAATTCCCTTGGCAATTTTACGGCTCACCTCAGGGGTAGAATGGACATGCGATGGAGGAGATTAAGAGCAACGAATTTATGATGGTCTTGTTCCTCCGTTGAAAAGTGAATGGGAAGTGGAATTGTTGCACCTGAACAGGTTTCCCCGTGCAATTTCCTACACGAGATCCGGATGGCTCCAAGGTATGGTGGTTTTTCTACATTCCTAAAGGAGCTTCATTCTTCGAGCGATGATGCCAACAATGGCCAATTGCGATATCCAAAAACGCAAGAAATATTTAGCAAAGTCTGACGATTCTATAATTAAACAACTTTGGTATGCTGTTGACGCTGTTTCCGGAAAACCTTGGACGCCACTTTAAACAGTTTTTTTGCCCGGCTGTCTTTTTTTGTCTTCATTATTTTTTTTTTAAATATCTTTTATTGTGGTGCCGAAGAAGACTCTCTTCTGCGGCTGGGACGCCGGCTCTGTGTCGCTATTAGCAAATGAATTCCTCGATTTGCCACTGATGACTGAGCGACCGAGGAAGGTGGAAAAAATTTAGTCAGAAAAAAATTCGACGAAATTGGAAGACTCGGTCATGAGTGCTTGCTTATGTAATGAGTTTTTTACTGCCCTCGAAGATTTCGCTTAAGTTTTGGAACGAGTTTTAATTCCCGATAAAACCAGCAACGCCTCTGCAAAACCCTTCCGAGACGAGATATGGTCTCTAAATGTTTGCAGTTTGCACATTGACGACAGACCTGCAGGTCATCCATGCGCCGTTTCCAAATTGAGAACTAATTGTGCCGGCAATTTGCTCTTAACGAGTTCTTATTAATGCCGACCGTGATTCCGAGGTATAACCATAATTTTGGACTTAATGCACTTAACGGGGTGTTACTCACGATTTAACCTTTTTTGTTTTGTTTCTCAGGGAGTGCGTGGACTTGAGCCGGATACAGTATTTTTTCAAGTGGAGGTCAACAATTCGCGTTAATTGGGGCAGGTGAAAAGAGACCATTAGAGCTGATTGCTCCACTGTTGTCCCGTGTGAATTGAGAAATCAAAATCCTCTTGTCACGAAACTCCCACACGCCCAGCCCAACATAACACGAGCAATCAACAGATTTTTGCGGGTAATTAATCAAGATCCGGTGCGGTGACCAATGTCACCTCCATCAAAGGCTTCAAGTGCTCAAGCAACGTGCTCGCATTTTAAGTTGTGACAACTCCCGATAGGTATCACTCAGCACTCTCAGGTGGATTAAAAATTTGTCACCTTCCAAAAACAAAACAAACTTTCGAGTACGCGACACCTGCGGTAATTTTATTGTCACCAAGTCCGTGGCTAGGACGGATGTAAGTGGACAAGTTTTCTCTGCTCCATTAGCGTGTGGTAGCGGGCGGGCAGGCTTGAGGGATTTTCCCACTGGTCGTGGACATGTCCGTGTGTCTTGTCACGGACAAACAAATTATTTCAATTACCCTTTCCCACATGAAGGCCAAAAATTAATTTTCTATTTTGTTTTTTTATGGAAATGAAACATTTCAGAATTTATGAGGTCTTCCTTATATGCAAGAAGATCGTGATGGAGTGCGACTTCACCTGATCGTTTGGAATATTTTCTCGTTACTGCTGCTTCACCTCTTTAGCATAAGTTCGCCTGTGATCGTCACGTAAATAAATCTGTAACGTGAGAAATGATTTCAGCGTTCTGCAAATGATGTTCGTACACATCGTACAAATTCGGATATTGGGAAACATCCCTCAGACGGAATTCAAGTAAGGTAACCACGATAATGTTTTTTGGTTTTTGCACCGCACTGCGTTCTTCAAAACGACTCCTACATTGGGGAAAATTATCTTAGCCCTGCTGTGCACTCACCGGTTGCAGGAGAGGTCGTTTCGCAGATCTCAGGTGTTATCACAGCAGGAGCTGAAATAAATTAGGAACGTTACAAGAGGCCGATACATGGACATGGTACTTAACAAGAAAGGTTTATGCGTGTTTTATGGGCGATAATCATGTGAGAAGTATTTTGGTACGGACTGAAGAAGGCATCCAGCTAAACCAAAGTCGGTTGTTAATTGTTTCGCGGTCTTTTGCTGGCTTTTTTATCCCTGTGGCTACGGTTATTTAAAAAGTTAACTGAAGACACGTGCGGAATAGCCCTTTTAAAAATAATTGCGAAAATAAATACGTCTGCCTTTTTAAGTTGATATGAAAATTATCATCTTCTTTTACATTTGACCAGAGCGACGCTAATTCTTTAAGTAAATCTACATATACTCTGTAGTATGTGTTTTCTAAAAGGAGCACTGCATTTTGTTTTTTAAATAAAACACGGGATATGTGTTATCAGAAATTCAAGTTGATCATTATTTAGATTTTAAGTACAACTCGTACCATTAGCTATGGACGACAATATCATTTAAATCTGGAGTCACAGTAGTGCCCCTACCAAGTATAGTAAACACGGCCGCACTACCTTTTCTCGAAGCAACTCAGGGCACTTTGCAGCCCACTGTATCTTTGTTACAGATATACGTAGGAGTAAAAGCCCGATGTAAACATTGATTTTGGACGACCGAAAAATGATCCCAATTAAAATTTCAGTCAGTTGGGACAATCAAATTTTTTGAAATTCTGCCAAAATCAGCCAGAACTGGTTAATATCAGCCAATTACCTTCCATCATCTACCATCGCTGATTTTGTACTTTTATGAACTTACAGTTCAGACGTGCTCTCCTAGCCGTCGCCAGAATTGATATATAGTTTAGGGTTCCCAATAAGAACGTCCGAACTTTAAATTTGAATAAAACACACAATTATACAGCAAAAATGGTTCTGATCGATTTATTTGAAAGATAATTTTATGCGATTTATGATTTGAATAACATATCGGCCAAATGGCCACCACGGCTCCTCTTGCACACGTTCATCCGTTCACTCCAATTTTCGATGACTGTGCAACATTTCGGCCGGTATCTCCTCAGCTATGGCTTGACGAATATTGGCTTCCAATGCCTCAAGAATTGTAGCCCCAAAGGAAATAATCCAAAGGCGTTAGATCACACGATCTAAGCGGCCAAGCGATGGGGCCATTTCTGGAAATTAAGGACTCACCGAACTTACCGCGCAATAAGGTCCATGTTATGTCGGTAAGTGTGAGGCAGTGCACCGTCTTGTTGGAAATAAAGGTCGTCCGCATTAATTTCATCAAATTCCGGGAGTAAAAATTCGGTCAACATCGTGTTATAGCGGTTGCTATTAATGGTAACGGCATCTTCTGCCTCATTTCGAAAAAAATAAGGTCCGATGATTCGGCCATACCATAATCCACACCAAACGGTCAATTTTTATGGATGCAATGGTGATTCATGAACCACTCGTGGATTTGATTCACTCCAATAGCGGCAATTTTGCTTGTCGACGAATCCATTGAGCCAGAAATGAGCCTCATCTGAGAAGATGAAAATCGTCGTCGGCATCAAACAACATTTCCAGTGACCAATCAGCGAACTGAGGACGAATGTGGTGGTCGGTTTACTTGAGTTCTTGTGCCAATACCATCTTATAAGGATGCAGACCAAAATCCAATCGCAAAATTCGGCAGGTCATCCTGGAGAGCCCCAACTCTTGAGAACGGCGCGGAACAGACGCATTTGAGTTATCACGAACACTGGCTTGAACGGTGGCAATATTTTGTTCATTTAGGGCATTTCTTTGTCTTACAGGCACCTTTGTATCGTGAAGAGTGAATTTCAAACTTTGTTGCGTCCTATAGCGCGCTCAGAAGGAGAGTTATGACGACCGTTTTTTGCACCAAGCGCTCTTACAGTACCCACAAGGGAATGCGAATTTGCGTGATAATTTTGGACAATTTCCAAGCATTAGATCAATTTGACACGTGTCATGATGAAAATGGGATTTTTCAATACCGCAAATTTCTGGCCCTCTAACTTTTAATGTTTGTTCTAAACATAACCCCTTTGCAGTTGTTAAAATTAGCCTGGTTGTGATAACAATCCAACTAGATTCTTCTCCAATTTTAAGACTAATGATGTCCCAATTTCCAAATAATTTCTCGTTTGTCGAGTTTCATAGCTAAAATTAATTCAGTAAGATGAGACTCTACGCAGATTTTTGAACACGACCACAATTACAAAGTGCGTAGCAAAAAATTGTTGAATGATCGAATCTTGGAATCTATTCGGAAATCGAATCAGTTCGAAGACTATTTTTTACATTTTTACTGCCGTCGTGTATTAATTTACTACAAATGATATTCAGCGCCTGCACGGTGTCCCATTAATTCTATCTCATACCCCCATAAAGCTCCCCGTGGCTTAAGAAATTGTCAGCTGAACCCGGAATGCATCCATAAATCACATTAATTGATGCCCCCAGGCAATTAAGAATTGTTCAAGATGCTCCGTGAAGAATTTGCCGAAGCCACTACTGATCTCCAGCGCATGATAATTACCAGCTCAGCGGTGAAGATCCCGGTTTAACGACCTGGACGGACACATACTGTTATTTCGCGGAAAACCGTTGACGCTATCAGCAAAAATCAGGTACACCTCCAGCAGATTCGCAGCTCCGTTTCTACTTTATCACGGAATTGTGTGACAACAACTATATCATCATCAGCGACAAGTCGAACAAACATGCGCGAAAGCATCCGCATACGGTGCAATCTTTGCCTATTGCCCATAATCTTACATTTACGGCTTACCTTACGTCTGCACAACAGTCGCCTTAAATACCTATTACCACCTACGCTGGCTAGATCGCTGCCATTCCGCCACCGGCTGGCTCATTCACAAGTTCGCGGCGATCATATGCGCTGGCTGCAAGCTTCTCAAGATCCGCCTGAGGAGCAGTAAGCCAAAGACGCCAAGCTATGGGTGAGTCACGTTTCACATCACATCACATCCATCAGGCCCGCTCGCTGTGCCTGCTGCAGGTGATTTCAATCTTTCAATCTTTCGTCACGCTAAATTATTCATTTTTCCCGCGCGCTTTTTCGCTGCCATAATATTTTTTTCCAATTTTTCAAGCCGGCGGCAATTACACTATTCCATGCAAAGGCCCATTTTGCGGTGAGAGGGGGAGTTATCAATTAGTGCAACTGACGCACATCTCAATTTGGTTGCTATCGCATCGCACCATTTGTTCTCTAGCCGGACTGGGGTTTGTGGATAAAACCCAATTTCCTTGTTTGGATGATTGTCTATTTGTCTTTTTGTAAATCCGGGAAGTGTGGGCATTAAAATGCGGAATTTACTACATTTCCTCGTTAATGAGGTTTTGTTGGAATATTTGAAATTTTTTTTTTCAAAAATAAAAAAAAATGGTCTGACGCTTGTTGGGTAGAATCCGCATTTTATTTCTCTTATTCACTGAGCGGCACTGAGGCGGTATTGTTATTGTCATTCAGTGAACTCACCGTTTGTATACCTTTTGTCTTGGCTGTTTGCGGTAAAAGACTTGAGTAGGTAAACTTACTATTAACCTTCTTTAGAGTGATGAATTTCGTCTTTTTGAAGTCATTTGATGGACATAGGCAATCCAGGTGGAAAAGTCGACAAACCGAACTTCAAAATTGAGAAGTTGGGGCCTCCGAAATTCCAATAACACGTAAACATTGTTTTTTTCCTTGCTGCTAAAATTAACCTGTTATCCCTCCCTCCCTATCGAATGTCCGGTTGGCGAAATTTAAATAGATAGATTATATGTATGTTGTGTTAGACAGCCCGCCCCAATGAATATGGAAGCTGTCCTGGATAGTTTTTTCTAGCGATATGGAAATTAGTCGTCTTTGAAGTTAAAAATTCACACTTGTGAGTTGTTCAGCGATTCCATAGGGTTCTCACCTCGATCCGGTTGTTTTCTAAATCTTCGTCAACGAGATCGGTCATGGATTCACTTATAGGTACCTGATATATTACGTGATGATCGAAAAATTTATAAAACAGTAAGCAAAGTTGAAGGTCATGTTGCAAGAAGTTATCGACATCTTGCAAAAAGAGGTGCCAGATTATACCCTTGTGGGACATCTGTGAAAAGCTGAAGTAGGCTTGAGTAATTGATTAAGATTCCTTCGAATTCCAAGACGATTCTTACGAATACGAATACTAATCGTCCATGATAGTATACGAATAATAATCAATTAAAAGTTTAAATTGCCATTTTATTGCAAAATGATCGTGACTAATTTTAACACGGAAGCTGACACGTGTTATAGCCTATAATTTACCAGCAAATAAAACAAGATGAAGCCACATCCTTGTTACTCCCACAGTTTCTTCAAACAGCCAGAAATTCCAGTTGAAGTATATCATCGGATCACGCAAAGAAGATTAATTTTTGTTTTTGCCAAAATGCCAGCAAAGTCTGAATCATGATCACTTAAAAGTGATTACTCCTCTTTACGACGGACGAAGGGACCACATTCGCTTCATTAAAATGCTTCCATCTTGGCACATTCATTTAATTATTCCCTGGCTCGAAAAAAACGCAATTTACGCGTCATTATCTGGCCCAGCCTTGATGGATCGCATCTCAAATCAGAACAGATATTTTTTTGCGCAAAGTCATCTATTCTACTGTAACCTGCTGAAAAAACCAACATCATTTTTTTTTTACCTTTTTCTCGCCAAAAAATCAATTTTCGCTATAATTTTCTCTGATTGTTACCTTTTTGTGTCTGCTCTGTGAATGGAGTGATTTTCATTCAATGATTAATTTCGTTTTAATTATTATCTTTTGCAGAGAGGATCTTGGCCCACACAGAAAAACAGAGATACGACGGATGGTATAACAACTTGGCGCATCCGGACTGGGGCTCCGTTGGTAAGATAATGGAAATTCATTTTTTTTCTTGGTCAATATTTTTTTTTATTCGTTGTTATATTTGTTTTTTAACATTGTATTCATCTCACGGATCTTGTAGTATAATTACGGTGCCAGGTGGTAAACATTTTTGTTTGAAATTATACAGTCGGTTTTATTCTTTTTTTTTATGTCGCCGTAAACTGTAATTAAAAATTCGGGTAGTTGAACTGTGAGAACGCTGTTCGGCTACCGGTCACACTTTTATTGCCTTTTTGTGCTTTGCATCAATGATTTTGTTACAAACTGCCTGACCTGAAGAATAAGTGGTGTTTTTCGTCTAAGGTTGGTCTTTTTTTTATTCAAGGAAGTTATTCAGAATGCCGTTTTTTAATTATAGGTATAAAATTAAAATTGCACAGTCAAAAGGAATTGTCTGGCTTGGCATGAAGGTTAAGACATTTTAGCTCGTTTTGACTTTGAATATCTTCTAATCCTTGGTTGTCATGTTTTATGGTAATTTGCAAACTTTTTTTATATCAAAACAATACTTCGATTTACCTTGACGATTCCAAGAAAGTGCTGTTGCACATTAACTGACGAGTTTTTGCTATATATAAATATATGCAAAAATATCCCACCTCTTCAAGCCACTTATTTTTACCTGTTCTTTTGTATTTTAAGAAGGTTTACAAGAAACTTGATTTGGTGTTCTGATATGACCCAGACAATACTGTATTGGAACAGAGCCAAATCCGTATGTCTCCAGTTGAGAGTTATAACCCCCCTGTTTTAGTTAGTCGAATATTGCTTTAATCTCAAAACATCAAATACCCTGAACAGGTTGGTTATGATTTTAATTTTTGGAAGTCTGATTATTTTTACATGATAAACTACTACTTCGAATTGAGAATTAGGTATACTATAGATTGAGCGAAAGTTATCAGGATTGCATAATTCCTGCACGATCAAATTTTATAAAGGAACAATTTTTGTCCTTGTACGTTATCGCAAATTCCAGCAAATGGCAGCATCACTAGTCATTTACTTCTTATTACAGTATGCACTGCAACGAAGTGCATTTTGGCACTCAGCACGATGCCTGACTCGCACTAGACCGATTTTTTTTTTTGGATTAAATACTAAAACAATGAGAGATATAAACAAAACTTAAAAATTGAGGGTATGACTGATCAAAAAATATGAACGTGTATTGTATATTACACAAGTAAACAACTTCTATTTTTGTGAAAAAAGTGTTTAAGGAAGGTCATTCAGGTAATGTAAAATTTTCCTGAAAATGAATTGCCCAAAGAACTGAAATCATTGTTAAGGCGTAACTCACGATATTCCACATAACGAATAAACCACCAAGACAAATCGGCTTTTAAGTAAAACATGATTAGACAAATGTCTAATTTACGCATAGCAACTCGCATACATGTATTACCTCTGCGCTGCTGCATTAATCAGCGAACTAATAAGAGAAGCTTGTAATCGCATGTTTCGTCACGCCTATAGCCGAATAACAGCTCAATCAGTCCACCTTCTCATTTGTTATCAAAAATTAATGACGCGCCGACAGAAAATGTACGCTATCAGCTTCAGGCATAGCTATTACAAGAAAGAGGTAGTTGACTCGTATTTAATTTATTTTGATGTGTCTGTTACTAAAAGCAATTGAAAGTCGCGAAGCCTAGTAAGGTGTTAATGATCTACTAAATTATTATCGCCTTTTGAAACTAAGCGCTACCTAAACATACATTCCTTATATGCATTATACGGCTATCAAATTGTTTACTAATTTTCTACACCTGAAGCGCATGATCACGTGGGCTCAAGAAATTATTTTTGGAAAAGTCGTGGGCGCTGAGACTGAGAAAAATCATCCAAAAAAGCAGTTGTACATGTTTTTTGCGGCAATTGATTGGTCATCAGGTGTTCAAAAATAGTAAGTGACTGGCGATCAGTTAAAGACAGACTAGTTTTTTATGAAGGTATAGTTGAAGATTTATTCAATCATCCACAGGATTAATTTAGGCAAAAAAACTATAAATGCAAGGTTAAGGAAAAAACTGTATTAACCTTTAAAGTTTTTAGGTCAGGGCCCTGGTAGTTCTGTGGTGACGTCGGTGAATACCATTTTAAAACCGCTGACTGGTCCTGCACTTATTGTTAGTGTGATGTGATCATCAGCATGACAGTCGTAACACTCTCCCACTTCGCGCAACGTTGTTTGCTTCCGAAGATCAATGCATAATCCCTGCAGCTTCACTTCAACTATATATGGTGGCCCATAATGTTTGATCCTGCTTTCCTAGGCTATGAAAAGAAATTGAATAGGATGAAAATATTAAGGATTTTTTTAAATGCTTATTTTTTTTAAAATGATATCCTTGTGGGCTGCTAGAGTCTGTGGCTTGCTCATATAAACCCGTGCTTTTAAATAACCCTATCGAAAGAAGTCTAGGGCAGTCAAATCGTATGATCTTGTGGGCGATATCAGAAGATTATTCCGCGTTCTTCAGAAGTACAGCTATCCATTGTTTATTCACAGAAATTCTAATTCTGCTTGCTTAACAAATGTCAAAACCGAATCGACATACGGCGCTATTTGTAAAATCTATGGTACTTTCCGATAGGGTCATACATTATGGGCCACCTCAAAAATTCAATACGTACGACAAAATTACTCACAAAATCCTTTTCCATTATTTTTTTTCTATGTCTTAGACAGTCATCTAGTCCGGAAAGCTCCACCAGCCTACTCAGATGGAGTATACGCAATGGCAGGGGCGAATCGACCATCAACTAGACGTCTAAGCCGCTTATTTATGGGAGGCCAAGATGGTCTAGGCTCAAAATACAACAGAACTGCCCTTCTGGCATTTTTCGGCCAGGTCGTAGCCAACGAGATTGTGATGGCCTCTGAATCAGGATGTCCAATTGAAATGCACCGAATAGAAATTGAGAAATGCGATGAAATGTACGATAAAGAATGCCGTGGCGATCGATATATACCTTTTCATCGAGCGGCATATGATCGCAATACTGGACAGAGCCCAAATGCCCCCAGAGAACAGGTGAGTTTTTTATTTATTATCTTAGACAGAGGCCACTTGTTTTTGGATTTTCACTTTTAATTAAATTAATTACTTAATTAATCAATAAAAAATAAAGAGAAATAAATAAACAGTCTTAATTCCTGTTAAAGATCAACCAAATGACTGCCTGGATCGATGGTAGCTTTATATACAGCACATCTGAGGCGTGGCTGAATGCTATGCGAACCTTTCAAAATGGTACGTTACTGACTGATAAAAGTGGACGTATGCCTGTGAGAAATACGATGCGAGTGCCACTTTTTAACAACCCAGTGCCACATGTGATGCGAATGCTGAGCCCAGAAAGACTATTCCGTAAGTACGAAACACTTAATTTTTTACACATAAGGTGGGACAGGTAAACACCCCTAAAAATTAGGTGTGCAAATTGAAAGTAAGGAATAATAATTTTTAAAATCGAAGAATACTTTTCTGATTTTCTGCAGTTTGCCGTATAACAATTAATAGTGGAGAGAACTTACGTGCCTACGAAAAAAAAACATTCTTTTAGTTTAAGAACAGTTCCAATACAAAATTTTGATTTTTAGACAATTTTTATCTCTTTGAGCGTAGACACGTTTAGACTCCAATTTTTTCTTCTACTTGCCATAACTTTGAGGGACGGAGAACACCTCTGCATCATTTTTCTACGATAAACGGAATTTGCAAATATGCCGTCTTATAGTATAGTTCCAGCTATAAAGAATGTCTCTATATACATTTTTTCTAACTTAAATAGTTCCAAAACTATAGCGGTTAGGAAAGTGCCGCATTTTTACCGCATCTCTACTAGTAAGTTCTATAGAAGGGTCTGCAATATATATATATAAAAATAAATTGCTGTGGTTAGTCTCACTAAAACTCAAAAGCGGCTTGACCGATTTCGACAATTTTTTTTTGTTTTGTTCGCTATAATACAGGGGAGGTTGAAAAAAAACTTTCGGGAAAAATTCGGGAAACCCCAAAGGAAAAGCCGGAAAATCGAAAAAATCGAAGTTTTCGTTTTGTATAGGTAGCGAATTTTCCAACTTCAAGGAATCCTTATGAAAAAGGCAATTGGAGGTTTTCGGGGTCGCAGATCTCGAGCTTGCATTCAAAATTTTGGAATTCAAGATGTCGGCTCCAATATGGCGACCGAAGAAGTTAAACTTCAAGGGATTTCACTGAAAATCCGAACTTTTGTTTTTGGTTTGGGTTTTTGGGGTCACTGATTTTGAATCTGCCATCAAAATTTTGGAAATCAACATGGTGGATCAATATGGTGACCGAAAAGTTAAACTTCAAGGGATTTCCCTGAAAATCCGCACTAGGGAATTTTCGGGATCACTGATTTCGAATCTGCTATTGAAATTTCCAAATATGAGACCAGGGGTGCAATAAGAAGGTGGTGTAAAATGAAGAAAACTAAATTTAAGAATACTGTTGGAAAATATCTAAAACATGTGCAAAACGCAAATAGGAAAACGCTGGGTCACATAGGAGAGGCGGTGGTGCAGTAGGGAGGCGTTGTAAAATTAAGGATTACAAATTTAATAGTATCCCGGGAAATGCCGGGTCCGGGCAAGCTAGTCAGTCATGAAAAAACATAATTTTTTACCGTAAAACTGATTATTATTATTTTCGAAATTCTCTTCATTTCAAGCTTCATTTAATAGGCACCATAAATTGCTAAAGCTGGCACGCAAAATTTAAAAGTAGATAAATGAAAAGCAAAAATGTGTATCACTTATATGATCAATTTTAAGCATTATCACGACAAATAAAACTAAAACGGTCAGAGTTACGCAATTGATACGTTCAAGTAAGAATTTGCGGCATTCTGATATTTGCAAAATTTCATGAAAATCTATGGAAAATGGAACCTACCTGACCGCGTAAAATGCGATCGCGTAAATCAATATCGCGTCTAAAAAGTACCACCTAAATTTATTTCTAATTTGCCGCACAAGAAAAACTCGCATGAAAAACGTTCCACGTAAATTAAGGGACGGGTGTATGTTCATTCGAGTATGTCATAATTCTACTCAATGGGTCCAATGAAACTTAAAATCACTTCGGGCCGAAACCATATTACTTACATACAACTTACCTATCAAAACAACTATAAGTAGGTACCTACTCTCTAGTAGAAGTAGTAATTATTATACTTATTAAGACTTCAGTAATTATGAAAAAAACGCCAATAAAGCGGATCTTAAAGTAATTGCAGATTAATTCAGTCATTACCAATCAGACCTGGTATGCTACGCATGTATAACATTAATTTAAAAAAAACATAGGTTATCTACACGAGCAAAAAACTCGACTCAGGGAACACACTGGACTAGTTTTAGCGGATTAATTAATTCAATCAATTCAACAGATACCTCTCTATCGCGACAGATATTAATCCGAAATCAATGTCGCGTTGATAAATTGCTCACTGCAGATAACACAGTAAAAAATCTGGCTAGTACCTGGTATACGTATTTAGTAACAGAATCAAATTATTTCTTATGAGAATTTTTGAAACTCAGGTGCAAGATACCAAACAATTGGATTCGCATCGTATTCCCATAAATTATACTCTGACATGCAAATCGTGTGCCCAGTAGAGGGAGGCTAAAAAAGAAGGTTCCACCGAGATTTGAACTCGGATCGCTGGATTCAAAGTCCAGAGTGCTAACCATTACACCATGGAACCGCTTGGCGATCGCGCTGCTTGGGTTTGCTAATAAGCAGAGGGCTAGGTGATCAAAAGTAATAATTCATTGGTGCCTTAAAGTATGCTATTTGTAAGAACGATCAGTAGCAGTAACATTGAATCTAAATGTGAAGTTGCGATCTCAGTTGAAAAGCGCATTGCAGACCGATCAGGGAGAACTGCACATTTCACAGTATGTAGTGTACGACAGATTTGAGAAATCTTCCCACCAGCCCAAAAATTCACGAGGTCATCACATAGTTGGGGGTTCCAATCGAAGGTTGGCTGTGTACTAATAATTGTTAGATGAGCATGTTTTGCACCGCAATGTGGGGACTAGATGTTGTATTCATTTACATAAAATATCCTGAAATTAGCTGCTGCTACACCTACTTAATTTAAAAGGCAGATACTTGCGTAAGATATTTTCAAGTTCCACACAGTATGCACGCAGAAATGCAAAAAGCAGAAAAATATCAGGTTCCACCGAGATTTGAACTCGGATCGCTGGATTCAAAGTCCAGAGTGCTAACCATTACACCATGGAACCGGTTGAGATCTCGGCTTCATTGGATTTCCTCAAGTGAAAGCGATTTCAAGTGAATATTTCCAAAGCTCAGTCGTTATTGTCGTAAGTACGAGTACTTTGCAGTAAGAAATTTTATGACTTAAGTGGGTTGGTTACATTTGTAACTCCGAGCTAGGTTTTAGCTAAACTTTCTTCAACTACAAGGCGGGAAATAGTCCACACACCATATACACTTATAAGACAAAGTGGGCTGAAATTCATAAATGAATGCATTGTCTCTTATGGGGGAAGAAATAGGTATGGTTACGAAGGAAATTCAATGTAGCTTTCAAACTAAAGCTTGCATCGAAAAGTCATGTGCTTCTGAATGTTAGCCTGAGAAATTCTCTTCACAAATCAGTGAAGTGATTAATACCTTTTGTAACGAAATATAAAACATATTCGAGTTTTAATCTAACTCATCAGAAAACACTTGAGGCACATCACATCACTGACGACATTCGGCTGAACGTGAACAAATCGCAAAATCTCTGCAAATCTGTTAGGAATGTATACTCGTACTTTGAGCACATTTTCTGTTTATAAGAAGTAGAGCTAAACTCTCTTTTCGTAGCTTCCCTAAATTTGTCCTAGTGATTTCATTGTTAAGCGCCAATGTTAATTCATATATTCACTTTTCAGACTTCTTACGTATGAAAATAAAAGGGTGCTTCACGGCTTGTAATGTAGACAGTTTTGTTAGACCATACCATAATTTCATATTATATTTTCTGTAAAGGTACATACCTTTATTTAAGGTGACTAAAAATTCAGGATATTTGGGTTTGAAATACTGAGGGCACGTCATAATCTTTGATACTCAACCCGTTCGTTTAGATCGGCTAAAAAGAATGTTGTCGCACAAAATAAACCATAAGAACATCCATTGCTATCAAGGACTGCTGGAACAAAAATTTTACACTGTGATACACTCACTTTGACCGAGGAAAGTGTCTTGAAATCAGCACTTTTACCACTTTAAAGCATAAGATAAGAGATAAATCAAATGTAGTTTGTGCGCAATGTGGCGTTCCTCAAGGTAGTCATCTTGGCCCTTACTATTTATTATTATACGATCATGAATGTGTGATAAAACATTCTGAACTTTTAATGCTCACGATGTTAAGATTTTTAAGCGGATGTAATGTCGTAGTCAATAGCCGTAAACTTATTCCCTTTGTATTCGCATACTTCATAAATTGCATCCATCTTGATTCTGTTGATGATATTAAAGATTTGGGATTAGATTTATAATCTTTGACACTGAAGTTACTTTTTCAAAGCATTTAGGTTACGTAATCAAATAAGCTCTGTCTTATTTTGGACAAAGGAATTTCGTGACCCTTATATGTAGATACATTGAAGGCCACATATGAATCACTTGTAAGATCTCTGCTAGAGTATGGTCACCAAATTTGGAATTCTTCCTATACTGAGGATGTTAATCGACAGGTTCTTCGGTCTTCCATTTATAATTTTTTTTAATATTACACAAAATTTCTATTTATATATATTTTTCATTTTTCTTGCAGTTCTTGGAGATCCGCGCACCAATCAAAATCCAGCCCTACTCTCCTTTGCCATACTATTCCTTCGCTGGCATAACACAATAGCAAAGCGTGTCAAGCGGCAACATCCAGACTGGACGGATGAAGATATATTTCAGAGATCACGAAGAATCGTAATTGCTAGCCTTCAGAACATCATCATGTATGAGTATCTCCCTGCATTCTTAGGCTCAGAGATTCCCCCATACAATGGTTATAAGCAAGACATCCACCCAGGGGTGGGGCATGTATTTCAAGCTGCTGCATTCCGATTCGGTCACACGATGATACCTCCAGGAATATACAGGTATTTTTGAAAGTACAAACAATTTACGCCTTTTGAGACAGCCTTCATGCAAAAGTTAAACAAAAAACTCCTGCAGGCGCGATGCTAAGTGTAAATATAAAACGACACAAATGGGATACCCAGCGATTAGGTTGTGCTCCACATGGTGGGACTCAAATGTAATTTTTCTTCATATTTATTTTGTTGATGGAGTTTTGTTAATATTAAAAAATATTTTAAGGACTTTTTGATGGACACGTCTGTTGAGGAGGTCCTGATGGGAATCACTTCTCAAATTTCTGAAAGGGAAGACCCTGTACTGTGCTCAGACGTGCGAGATAAGCTCTTCGGTCCAATGGAATTTACAAGACGAGATTTAGGTGCACTTAATATCATGAGGGGAAGGGATAATGGTCTTCCGGACTACAACACTGCTAGATCTGCTTTTGGACTCTCTAAGAAGAAGGAGTGGAAGGACATTAATCCAGAACTCTTTGTAAAACAACCAGAACTGCTTAGGTATAGTCTTTTTTCATTTATAGGTTGCTCACAGCTGTAGCAGAAAAATAACTACAAACCTGTTGCAAATCTTCTTATCTTCTTAAATTACCAAGATACAACCTAAATCACTTCACAATGTAACTTTTAGAATGCTAATATCAGCCTACAACAACCGATTAGACAACGTCGACGTCTACGTGGGAGGCATGTTAGAATCTTACGGTCGTCCAGGAGAGTTTTTCACAAGAGTCATCAAGGAGCAGTTCACCCGTATTCGCGATGCAGACCGTTTCTGGTTTGAAAATGAAAGTAATGAAATTTTCACAAAAGAAGAGATTGCAGAATTGCGCAAGATCACAATGTGGGACGTGATCGTCAACAGTACAGAAATTGAGCCCGATGATATTCAAAAAAACGTTTTCGTCTGGACTGAAGGGGATCCGTGTCCCCAACCCATGCAACTCAATGCAACAGAGCTGGAGCCATGCAGCTATCTTCAAGGGTACGATTATTTCTCAGGCTCTGAGCTGATGTTCATCTATGTCTGCGTGCTTCTGGGATTTGTTCCCATTTTATGTGCCGGGGCTGGATACTGTGTGGTTAAACTGCAAAACAGTAAGCGCAGAAAGCTAAAAATTCGACAAGAGGCCCTAAGAAATAGTGGTCAAAATAAAGGGTCTGTGGATAAGATGCTTGCAAGGGAGTGGCTACATGCGAACCATAAAAGACTGATTACCGTAAAATTCGGACCTGAGGCAGCCATCTACACAGTCGATCGAAAGGGGGAGAAGCTAAGGACGTTTAGTTTGAAAAATGTTGATGTGGTTACTGTGGAGGAGTCACAACCTAACCATTTGAAGAAGAAGCCCTATATCCTTTTAAGGGTTCCTAACGATCACGATCTTGTCCTCGAACTGGAGTCGTATGCTGCCAGGAGAAAATTTGTTAAAAAGCTTGAGGATTTCCTTGTCCTTCATAAGAGGGAGATAACTTTAGTAGAGGTGGATAGGAAATAAATATTTTTTTAACGAGTGATGGGATAACTTACCTTTTCAGGTAAACAGAGACATAATGCTGGCACGAGCAGAAACAAGGGAGAGGAGGCAGAAGCGGCTTGAGTACTTTTTTAGGGAGGCATATGCCTTAACATTCGGTTTAAAGTAAGTTAATGTACTGAAGTCCAAGGCATTAGGTTAATTTTTTTTTAATTTTTGTAGACCCGGTGAACGCCGTCGAAGGTCTGATGCATCAAATGATGGTGAAGTCATGACCGTAATGAGAACAAGCCTATCAAAAGCTGAGTTTGCAGCTGCCTTGGGAATGAAGCCGGATGATATGTTTGTCCGGAAGATGTTCAACATTGTGGACAAGGACCAGGACGGTCGGATATCCTTCCAGGAGTTCCTTGAAACAGTTGTTCTATTCTCCCGGGGTAAAACAGACGACAAACTGAGGATAATTTTCGATATGTGCGACAATGACAGAAATGGAGTGATCGATAAAGGGGAACTGAGCGAAATGATGCGATCACTAGTGGAGATCGCTCGAACAACAAGTTTGGGAGATGATCAAGTCACAGAGCTGATCGATGGAATGTTCCAGGATGTTGGGCTGGAGCACAAAAATCATCTCACTTATCAGGACTTTAAACTGATGATGAAAGAGTACAAAGGAGACTTTGTTGCTATAGGGCTCGACTGTAAGGGAGCCAAACAGAACTTTTTGGATACTTCAACAAATGTGGCAAGAATGACCTCATTTCATATAGAACCCATGCAGGATACCCAGAGGAATTGGCTGCAGGAGAAATGGGATTGCTACACAACTTTCCTGGAGGAGAATAGGCAGAATATTTTCTATCTCTTCCTCTTCTACGTTATTACAATTGTTTTGTTCGTGGAAAGATTTATCCGTAAGACATCCTATATTACTGTTTTGTGCAGACTTGTTTAATGTATTTTATTTTTAATTTTTTGTAGACTATTCCTTTATGGCGGAACACACAGATCTCAGGCATATCATGGGAGTGGGTATCGCGATCACTAGAGGAGCAGCAGCGTCGCTCTCATTTTGTTATTCACTGCTTCTTATAACAATGTCTAGGTAGGCATAATTCTAATTTTAAAAAAAATTATTTGCAGCAATTGTCCTTTTTTTCAGAAATTTAATTACAAAACTAAAGGAGTTTCCTATCCAGCAGTATATACCGCTGGACTCGCATATACAATTTCACAAAATAGCTGCATGCACTGCCCTATTTTTTTCACTGCTTCATACAGTGGGTCATATTGTTAATTTTTATCACGTCTCCACACAATCTATCGAGAATTTAAGGTGTCTGACGAGAGAGGTACATTTCGCTTCAGACTATAAGCCAGACATCACGTTTTGGTTATTCCAAACAGTAACGGGTGAGTTTACCTATTCGGTTTTTTGTGTGGACATTTTTAAGTGAGGTTACGGTGCTAGAGTTTATTTTTTTATATATTTTTTTCTAAAGCCACACGCGCTAAAGACTATGGTCGGACATATTTTTTTTAGAAACCGGAAAGGTTTGGGTAGGTTAAACAAATGTCCTCAATATTTATGAATATTTTTTTTTTTGGTTTTTTTTTATATTTTCCCCCACGTTGTGATATCCATTTTGTCGCTAAGAAATAAAAGCGGGTATCATGGGTATTTTCAGAAACTTGTACCTTTTTTAAACGTGTCACCTACTAACACATAAAAGTTATCTTTTTTTCTATAATCCTGCAGGTATCACTGGAGTCCTACTATTCATCATAATGTGCATTATCTTTGTGTTCGCCCATCCCACAATACGAAAAAAGGCTTACAAGTTCTTTTGGAATATGCACAGCCTCTACATACTTCTATACATTATCTGCCTCATTCACGGCTTAGCAAGACTAACAGGCCCACCAAGATTCTGGATGTTCTTTATCGGACCAGCAGTCATTTACACTTTGGATAAAGTGAGTTATTTTTCTCTTAACCTCCGACAGTTCGAAAAGTTAACCAAGTTCGGAATTACTTACTGGTCAGAATCATACTCTGGAAGACGATACGAATCGTGCAATTTATATATGTGAACTGTATGCAAATATTTTTGCACCAATGTTAGACTCCATTGAGCTAAATAGTTATTGAGCAAAAAAAGCTATTCGTTTCGCCTTCCGCAATCGAGACCACACGTCCTGGACTCCCACAATTAAGTTAAATTATTATTTCATCACAGGTTGTGTCCCTTCGCACAAAATACATGGCCCTGGACGTTATGGAAACAGACCTTCTCCCATCAGACGTCATCAAAATAAAATTCTACCGTCCTCCAAATCTAAAATACCTCTCCGGTCAATGGGTGCGCCTCTCCTGCACAGCATTTCGACCCCACGAAATGCACAGTTTCACCTTAACATCAGCACCACATGAAAATTATCTAAGTTGTCACATAAAGGCTCAGGGTCCTTGGACTTGGAAGTTGCGCAACTACTTCGATCCGTGCAACTACAATCCCGAGGATCAGCCAAAAATTAGAATAGAGGGCCCATTTGGTGGCGGTAACCAAGACTGGTACAAATTTGAAGTCGCTGTGATGGTCGGTGGTGGTATCGGTGTTACACCGTACGCCTCCATTTTGAACGACCTAGTTTTTGGGACGAGTACAAATCGATACTCCGGAGTTGCTTGCAAAAAGGTGTACTTCCTCTGGATATGCCCATCCCACAAACATTTCGAATGGTTCATCGATGTCCTTAGAGACGTGGAGAAGAAGGACGTGACTAATGTGTTGGAGATTCACATTTTTATTACACAGTTCTTCCATAAGTTCGATTTACGAACTACCATGCTGGTAAAGATTTTCTTGTGTGTAATTTAATTTAATGGTTTTAAAACAATTTTTTTTATTTTCAGTACATTTGCGAAAATCATTTTCAACGACTGGCCAAGACGTCAATCTTCACCGGCTTGAAGGCTGTGAATCACTTTGGACGTCCTGACATGTCCAGCTTTTTGAAATTTGTTCAAAAGAAGCATTCATACGTAAGAACCCATTTTTACCTGGTTTCAATTAATTAAATTCAACTCTTAAAATTAAAC
The DNA here is from genome assembly GCA_947538895.1 of Neoitamus cyanurus. Lineage (NCBI taxonomy): Eukaryota > Metazoa > Arthropoda > Insecta > Diptera > Asilidae > Neoitamus > Neoitamus cyanurus. The sequence goes on along the minus strand of OX384544.1, from coordinate 10,704,473 downwards.
AGGTGTCCAAAATAGGTGTATTTTCCTGTGGTCCCCGACCGCTTACAAAAAGCGTTATGTCGGCATGTGACGAGGTCAACAAAGGGCGTAAACTTCCATATTTCATTCATCACTTTGAGAATTTCGGATAAGACTATTTATTTATTCATTAAATTAAAAAAAATTAATCCCCTCCTCTAAAAGAATTGTTTACCCTTTCTCCCACCATTCCTCCTCCAAATTAAATTTCTTCAAATGTAAGAAATATATGGCCAATTTTTTGTGAGGCCCTCTTAAACTAAAAACTAATTAAAAAAAAAACTGTTCGTAGCTTTAGGCAGCAAGTAGGTAGAAATTTTTGAAAATTCTTGTAAATACCTATTTTTCGTTTTTGTTTTTTGTTTTGTATTTGATGTACTCTTAAGGAAGTTTTCCAAGAAGGAGATATGAAACAACGAGTGATAGCTGTGAAGCAGTGAGTGTTTTCATAATAATTAAGGAATTTACTGAGATCAAATGGATGTATTTTTTTATACTTGTATTATTTTATTAGTAAATATTTATACTTTTACAAAATGTGTATGATTTCAAATTGTGTTCACTCTTGAAGAAAATTCGTTTCAAAACGAAAAAACAAAAACTGTTTTTCATTATCTACATACTACGTAGCCCTCAGCGCGCCAATACAACTCACGTATGTCGTAATTCCTGAAACCAGTATTCAAAAAATGCTTAGAAATGAGTAAACCAAATAGGTATAAATAGTTCCATCCAAGTTGTTTACATTTATGCGACGTAGGCGATTTTTTGAAGAATTGTGCAGGAGGTGTCCCTTTTTCCTCTCTAAGAAAGTAACGCGAATATTGAAAATTTCCTGGGTATTACTTTAACTCAGTTAGAAGGCACGATGATGAAATAGCCGATGGTTTTGACAAGGGGCGGAATCTGCTCTTACTGGTCCAAAACCCTTCTGTGGCGTGTCTAAATGCCACCTAAAGGGGGCCATAGAAAGCTGGGAGAAGAGGAGCCGACTCCGGTACTGGAATAATATCCCAGGATGCCGGCAATAGAAGACCTAATGGGTGCACCGTATGAAAAGGTCGAGAAACTCCTCCACTTAAGCAAACAGGAGCTCAGAATAATTACTGGGCTCTTCACTGGACATTGTTCCTTAAGGTACCACCTTAAAAAGATTAGGAAAGCTGACTCTGACACCTGTCGCTACTGTGCGGAAGCCCCAGAGACAGCGGTGCACATCCTTTGTGACTGTACAGCCCTAGCAAGGCTCCGACTAACACAATTAGAGGATGCCTTTCCAACACCTGAACAGGTTTGGAAAACGACTCCCAATAAAATCCTAGGCCTCTACAAGAGGCTAAATTTGGGATAAAATATCGGTGGGGATTCACAATAGATCCTAGCGGTCGCGGTGAACGAAAGGCTTTATAAGCCTGAACGCCCCCTTTCAAACTTAACTTAACTTAGAAGGCACGATTTTAAAATTCTTAAGAGCGGTTTCCTCCATTATCTCATTTGGCGATGAAGAATATACTATTAGTCGACCATAGGATAAAACTCGCTGTGATAAATTAAAGGCTTACCGTCTGTAAAATCAATTCTTTATTTTTTATCTTTACAACGTTCTATTAATTACATAAAATTAGAATTCTTATCAATATCATCATTCGTTGTTGCACAGCAATTTTATTTGATTTACAATGTTCTATATCTCTCTACATAAAAAAAAACTATCTCACACGCAGACAAAAACTAAAAGAGCTAAAAAATAATACGAGAACAGCTCTGAATAAATATTAACTCTAGCTAAGGACTTACACCCTAATACTTTTTGATAAACACATCATCGTCAAGGTAAAATAATTATTCCTCTGACTCCCTGCACAATGAACAAAGGAGGGAGTCGTCTGATGTAGTCGAGTAGTTTTTTATCATATTGCCTTATCCTGGAATTGATGTCACTTTAAATATATCACATTTGTAATAATCACTCGTTAAGTATCTATCAAGGATTCCAATGAGGTGGTCATACAGTTACAAAATAATCTATCTGTTGATAGTAAGGGCATTGGGCTAAGAATCACCAGTTGTCTACCTCTCTGGTTCGTTCCAGCGGTGGTTTTCTGTAGAATAAAAAAAAAAGTAATATGTAAGTAAAATCAAATGAAAAAACGAAATAAAAAAAGCATAACATTTTTAAGAATTATGGCCTGTTAAAGATTCAGCCCTGCTACTTTGTTTGTCAGATGTTATCAACCATATGTATTCAGCAGTTGTCATATGGAAATACAAGACATTTGAGAAAATGCCGCGTCACACTTCGAAAGAACGTTTATTAATATAAATAGAGAAAATTTTACGCCGACAGTTCGCAAGTTACGTGTTTATTTTGATGTGCTTAATTGTCCGTTGTGGATGGATGGAATGGACATAAATGACATGTGGTTTCAACAGGATGGCGCGACCTGGTACACAAGCGAAATAATGATGTCATTGAAAACCAAGTTCCCAAGTCGTGTCATCTCTCGTTCTGCGATTTAAGCTGTTTGAACTTCTTTCTTGGATTTTTTTTTCAAAAGTGTGTATTTAAAGCACAGTAAAGCTTTCAAATGTCTAACACGGATTTAAAATTTTCTCTTCCATTTAATTACCGCAAAAGGTGTTATTTTCTCCTTTTAATAAGTTACCACTTTTAGTCGAAGGAAAGTAACAATGACTTACGAATATGCAGATCTGAAATTTTGAAGACGCTTTTAATAAAACACTTACGGAAGTATTCTAGACAAAGCCTGCTTATGCATCGGTGAAATTTGAACTGATGCTGACCCTATACTGGAACCTGAGTCCTGCGATAACGTCCTCTGAATAGTCATTGGATGTGGGGGAAGTTGATGAGTTCGACGGAATGGATATCTCCAAGGACTCTTGGGAACATCATTTTGGAAGGCCTTGTTGTCGACACCCCCACCAAATGATGTATCCTTATTTTTTGATGATAATCGCCTCAAAATTCGTGATCCCAATCCTGGAGGATCTTCAAGACCTTTACTATTTCGCTTTCTATATCGGACATCTCTAGATTCTTCTAAAATTACATGCCGATCGTATGGTGTGTCGTAATACACTTCCAGAACTGTAGAAAATGTATGAGGCCATACTAAGTCTATGGCAGATATGACTAAGCCTACAAAGAGGCAGAGGACTCCTGGAAATAATTTTAAAAAATTTAATAGTAAGAGATTAGTATGTGTGCATAAATCATGTGAGACATTACAATGACTAGACGTGTTTACACGCTCGTAGCAGTGAAAGGGTTAATATGTCACGGTTTTATTCATACCTGCTATAAGTAGCAACCAATAACACCACCCAAAATGAAACTCCAGCCTCCCACCCTCGATGTAGATAGTCAGAGGACGTTTTGGTAGCATCAGGTAGTAGCCAATGTTGGTGCATACCAAAAGCATGCCAGTAAGGCATTTCATGTAGGCTCCATACCTTGGGACTGCTAATAGGAGTAAATTCATAAGCAGCCATGATGCCAGTGATGTCCACAGCAGGATGCTTGCATAATAGCCAGCCGCCCGATATTGTCCACCCCAGGAGAATCCTTCACGTCCCAAGCTGAAGTACTCAGCAACCGTCAAAATTGGGTATGGCAGACCACGCTCTAGTGCGTTTCTGTAGGAATTACTCATGTCGTTGGCACCTTCCCAACTGAAACGTTCGTTAAAATCAATATCACGTGCTGACCAGTTGCCTAGAGGTAGTGCTGTGGAATACATTTTAGAGATAAGATTTTTTTTAAGTACATAAGGGCATATGTATACGAGACCGGCAGCGACTTCTTTTTTTTTTTAAATACTTTTCCAAAAGTTTACCACTATGCAAATTTATTTATGATTTGTATTGAGGTGCTTAGATATAAATTGTTTGCACTTAACGTTGCATTTATGAACATTTTATTCTATAGTAGCTCAGCTCTCAAGCAAATTTATGCGTTCAAGTGGTTTTAATGCTTTTTCAATTGTAAAAAATCGTAGGATAGGTAGAACTGCTAATTTGAAGAAAGCAGGCAATAGTTCGTCTAATTTCTTGGTTGTGAAAGATCCCAAGCCCTATAAGGCCATTATACCTGTTTCTAGCGTGAAATTAACTTCACAAAACACCGGCTACCACAATTGTTTACGAGTCATAAAGCCACTTTAGAAGGCTTTCCAGCATCGGGCCAAAGATCAAGATCTTTTCAATACTCAGCTTCCCATAGATATCAATCAACATGCCTGGAGTCAGTCCAGACACCTGCCAACTTGCCGTCATTTAGGAAAAAATATATCGTGAATGCGGAGAACTCTGATGAGGCAGCCGTGTTGGAGCCCCCCCGCAGAAATGTCGACTGTGCCATTGTTTCAAGCAAAGGCTGGTGCGCTCCAGGTTAATTTTCCAATTACCATCTAATTGCAAAATGTTCAGCCGCAGCAACAGCTCCCTCACCACAGAACAAGTCATGAATGAGAGCCGCGAACATGGGTACGAAGCTGGGAGAATCGAAGGCGATAATGTGCAGGTGTAATCCCACCGTTCAGCGGCACCTAGGTGAGGTGGAGTGGTTTACCTGCAACAATAGCCATAAAACAATTTTCCCATAAAATCCGTTCTACTCACCGTGCATTTTCTCCCGCGCATACGCACCGCACCGCATCGCAGCGGTATACCGCCCGGCAACTTCTACGGGAGCGGCGAGTGTGCCGAGCCGAACACAAGAAACATTTCTTGGCGGTTAGCCTTCAAGACAAGACGCCGCCGCTTGTGACTTAACCTTGGTGAAGTGGTTAAGTCATTTCTTATATAAGCGGAAAGCAATCAGCGCATGCGGAATTGAAGGTACGTGATGGCTGTTCAAAGAGCGCACGATCAAAACCGCACGGTGAACACCGCACGCACTTACCTCCGGGGAGAACGCGATAATATGTAAGTGACTTCCATGCGTGTAGGTGAGGCAACCGCTTTCTGTGGCCCATGCCCAGGTGAGATAATGTACCACCGATCGTCGGATCGAGGAAGTAAAGTAGGGAAACGTGCAGGTCGAGTACCTGTCCCGCGGCACCTATCTTGTATGCGACGGTTGCGCTGCTGCTGCTGCAATATGTGCAGTGACACATGAACGTGGTGGCGCAGACCAAAAGAATTTTCAAGTTTAAATCCGAAGTGCTGCGCTGGCCCCGCAATGAGGAACTAACTCCGTCCGGGACCGTCGTCGTCCGCCTGCTTACCTGCCTGATAGCTTGAATGCAAATTAGCTCCATTCTCACGAGGCGTGAGATTTGTGATCGCTCAATCCAACACGGATGTGAGGTTTGATCGAGTGGGCCTGTGCCTTGGGTAGGCTTATTTATAGGTGGCAGGCACGCAATCCGCTATTGTGGCTGAGATTTGCCAGATTTTGCTACTTGCTTTTTTTTGTTTTATTTATTGTTTATTTTGAGTAAGCAATTCCGGGGCTGATCGGTGATCTTGTTTTCTGTTTTGTTTCTATTTGTTTTTACGAATCGGTCGTGGGCTGAATTAGGGGATCGTATGTAAATGGTGATAGCGATTTGATTATAATTGTCACGGAATACCTAGTGAATCACCAACGAGTGGGATTTTGTTGGAAGTTTTCTGGGTATTTTTTAATTGCCTCATGAATCCGTGGTGCATCACATGACAGCCGGAATAATAGAAAAATTCTAAACATCAATCCTGAGGGACTTACCCATACGAGGTGCCTCTAAATTTGAAAGAATAAAGTAGTTAGTACTTTTGCACTATTAAAAACTCCTACTGGCTGATTATTTGCGTTTTACAAATTGATGCCTACAGACTTATTCTATTTACCTTTCACAAACTGTTTCGAAGCCCTAATACAATCTAAAAAGACAGTTATAGACAAGAAAAGGTGTTTTTGTTCATCTGGTGGGACATGATAGGTGTGTTGTTCTCCTTACCCCGGGCGATGCGATTAATGCCAGAAGTGCGAATCATCAATCAACAGATTTGGACGTAGCATGAATGAAAACCAAATTCAGAAAGCCATCCTGCTGCATGATAATGCTAGACCATACGTTGCTTATTAGACTTAACAAACCATTTTTAACATGACGCCTGACTTGGCGCCTACGGATCACCATTTTTTTTTTCGATTGGCACAAAACGTTTCCGACATGTGACCAGAAAATTGGTAGACAACTGCATTGCATTAAAGCTCATGACTTTTTGTTTGCGATGTTTCTCTGAAACTTATGATAAGCAATTACATATACTGAAATACGCATCGATAAAAAAAATCAAGGGACATGGGGTATCTGAGGTAAACACTTTCATTCAGAACTCGAAGAGTAAACAAATTACAGGGTGACCCTCTAACTTCGCACATGTTATTTTATTACAAAAATTAAACTTTTTTAAATTCATTTATTTATTTATTTTATTACACAGCCATACAAAAAAAAAACAAATTTTCGGTCCCGGGGATCGGACTATGAGTTTCATATGTTTTTGGGGTCGCTGAAACTGAATCCGATATCAGTTCAACCCCATCACGTCAGGTTTTTGACATAACCTCAAAAAACCTCAGCAAAAACGGGAAAAAAAATTTCAATCTGGGAATCAGACCATGTCTTTTATATGTTTTCGGGGTTGCTGAAACCGAATCCGCTGTCGATTTAACCCCATCGCATCAGGATTCAGCGACCCCGAAAACATATAAAAGACATGGTCTGATTCCCAGATTGAAATTTTTTTTCCCGTTTTTGCTGAGGTTTTTTGAGGTTATGCAAATGTAGGTAAATTTTTTTTTTGTGTGGCTGTGTTATTAATATAATTTGACTTAAGCCCATCATTTGGAGGAGTGAAGCATACGAGTATATGTATATAGCTTTGTCTAAATCGAAATTAATGTCGATATATTGATAATATTTATTATAACCTCCACACATGTCAGAAAAGATCATGAATACAAAGCTCAGCTACATACACTAATAGAAATACATGATAAAAAATTAGGAGAGTCTATCAGTCTAGCAAGACCTTATGTACAAAAATACACAAATGCACCTCTCGTCTTTTGAGAAGTGTAGTCATGCCAAGGAAGTTCAAGAGCTCAATATAGGGAGGAGCACAAGTCGATTACTCTATGGAAGACGTCGTAAATGAAAATGCAAAATTTTTCTTTGTATTAAATTTAATCCATACAGACAACCGAACATAAAAAAACATGATAAAACCATTGAAACACTGAGCGAATTTCGTCACAGGGTATACTCTTTTAAAATGATAGAAACTTGAATAAGATCGACTAATTTTAGGTTGAGTAACCAATTAAAACTACTTCAGTTTTCAGGTAGACTATACATAATGATTACGTTGCCAATCGTTACAAATCCATACCAATAGATAGACCTTCATTTGACCTAAAGAACTTTGACTTGCAGTCACCCTAAAAATCCCAAAAACCGCTTAAAAGACTCTGCTTTTTACGATGGCACTAAAGCCAAAAGTCAATAATAATTACACCCGTGCAAAAACCATGCCTCATCAGAAATCCACGGGAACGCCTCATTAATCCCGTGGCATGCGGAACAAAGATAGGTCCGATCCGTTCCGCCAAATGCACTATGCAACTATGTACAGTTGGCACTGATATTCAAATGACTTTAGTGATGAAAACATGGGTGTTGCGGTTCATTAGCGGAGGTATAATTGCTAATTGTCGTTTACATAATAATTAAACATCGTTCGCACTCAGCTCGGTTGTTTGATAAATACATAGATACCCAGTGCAGGTGGTGAGCATTGCACTTGCAGATTGCAGTATAGAAAAAGTCGTAATATATTCACACTATGAGCACAGAAACAGTAAATAACAGTCGTATGCGGTGCCACGCGATTAGTTGGCAAGAATGGCTTTATTTGTTTGAAAGGATTGTTTGCTTTGGAAATTATGCAATTCAATGCTAAGTATGAAAGTTTCATATCCACATGATTTGTACATTTTTTCAACTTTAGTTTTGCTCAGAGATGCTGAGAGAGTCAAACAGATTAAATTTCCAGATGCTCGAGTAGCTAAGGTCCCAAAAATGAGTAACAGGAGACACAAAGTTGGACTTAAAACTCACAATGAACTTTAAGGGGTCGACAATTTGTAAATCTACATTTAACAATAATTATAATCAATAATTTATGCTCAACACAAACAAAGACTCGCACACTCCGTAAATCACATAGTCAGCGCTTTACACCCTTCGTGGGTTATTGCGTTAGCGGCCTTGAGCCGGATTGTAGCCCTGGTGACTTAAGCACGGGAGTGCAACGAAACTTTGTTTTAGTGTTGGGCGCAGACTGTGACGGCTGAGCACAGCTGATAAAAGTTCTGCATATTTATTTATTTGTTTACGAATCTGAGCTCGCTTTGTTTATGAGTTGAACTTAAATTATGAATATCACGCGTGCTCTTTGTTTACGGTTTATGAATCATTAAGCCTGAAACTAGACACATCACACAATTTCTGGTTGAGTGAAAGTGCAAACGAATTACAAAATTGAGTTGGCAATTAATTTTTAAGATATTCTCAGTTCAGGTCCGAGCTACGCGACCATTCAAAGATATCGACAGAATAATCGCGAGGGACATTTTCTATAAGTTTTGCCATATGTGCTTGGGCTGTATTTTGTATGTATGTTACGTGATTTCTTCGCCGATTGTGAACCGATTTTAAGGATTCTTTTTTTATTGAATAGCTGCGTCTGTGGTGTGGAAAAAATGATTGTGGACGACGCCTGCCCCTCCACCACGTTCATCCCTCGCATCGCATCAGCACAAGCTACTCGACACAGCACTGCACAGACGTTTATCGTACGGTTTGGCACCGACTCCAAAAACAATTATTTTCAACTTTTTAGTGCTTAAGTTAAAAAATATATGAAGTCAATTTTTATTTTTTTTTAATTTTTTACTATTGGTACCATAAATGCTGAGATATACCAAAAATAATGTTTACAACGGAGATTATTGCGGGGGACCAAAAGACATAATACTCCTGTTCTGTTTTGGCCCAATTAGACCATAATGCGTCCACAAAGATAAGCTGTTCGAATTCCAAGAGTATTGCTTTTGTTAAAAAAAAAGAGGTGACCTCCTAATACGCCAAATCTACTCCCGATCAAATATATTTGGCAATTGTGAATATGAAAAATTAAGAAGACAAGAAGGAGGTCTAAAAACTGTTGATGGATTGAAAAGACGTTGTGTCGAAAAATATAAGATCAAGAGTCAGACAATTCAGCAAAAGAAGCATTAAAGAAATACGTAACTAACTTTTCGTTAGAGGTAAGAGGCTTTGGTTGTCCAAAGCTGTAATTTTTACACAACATCTTTTAAGAAGTCATATTGTTTACATTGCAAGACTAAAAAACTGTCTTATAAAAAATTACATTTGAAACTGAAAACGGAACTACAATAATTTCTGCCAGACTAGGTCGCACAACGTCTTTTCAATATGCAGAGTACTTAGGAAATTTTATAGTAGGCAGGTGTATTAGTCGTTTCAACCGCCAAAGTCTACTCAATGATATCAATTATGCAAACTACGTACAGTTACGAAAGCCTAACAGGCTGTTGCGTAAGAAACGTCGACTTGATTAAGCCGTCACTATTCTGAAAATTCAGGAAACTAATAATGGTAATTGTGGGTGACCGCATAGTTCCACTCTTGGGCCCCAACCAAACAGACCGTCGAAACGCACGTGCGCGCGCACAGACAGCACATTCCTAACTCGTGCCGGTAATAATTAATAAGTTACCTTTCTGAAAATGCAGTGAGAGACCACAACGCTTATTAATTTCTCAAATCCCCTCAAATGGGCAATTACGCGGCCCGACAAGAATATTGTGTTACACCTGAGCGCGTAGAACTCGCGGCAACCCTTGGCAAGTACTTCACAATCATTAAGAAGTCATAAAATGCAAAGTATCTCATTTCGTAGAGCTCTAGCTGACCGTCATGCGATTGGTCAGTAAAATCAGCTCTACTGTTTTATTACCGTGCAATGAGTAAGTCAACTGTGCCGGGCGCCGATCTCTGTATGCGCATGTGCACCTTGCAACCAGGTGAATTACTTACCTGTTAGAGTGACATTGACATGCATCAGCCCGATATGAGTGCCAATCCGAGCTGGAAGTTTCTCGCGTGAGAACGCCTTGTACGGAGCCACAATAGTCGTACTGGCCACATGCCATGCTGATCCGAGTCGAGTAACTGGAAGCATATAATAAAAATTGTTTGTTGTTGTAAAACTATAACAATTTCGCTTTCTTGCAATTTTTTTATTTTTTATCATTTTTCAAGACTAATTGATTTATCGCGCTCCAATTAAGCCCCCTTTTTCAATGGTTGGCGGCTTTGACTTTGGTTCGAGATGACTGAACGCCGCCACCAGACACTGCTGTTCGAGTGCATGCTTACCTGTGCAGAGAAAAATGGAAAAAAAAAAACACAAAAAAGAGAAAATGTAAAATTCGTGTGCGACACTTACTCAGTATGACTAGTCCGACGAAGAGGCTCAATGTCACGGTCGAAAACGTTGTGAATTTCTGCAATTAAAATTGGGAGGGGCATCTGTTATGAACTGTTTTTCTGTTTACTTTAATTTATCAATTTAAGCGTAGCATCAATCTTTACTTTATGAGCGATAAGCCATGAGCAGTAGCATGTAGAGCGGTGGGCGATCTGTGATATCTTTTAATCTTTTTTTATGGATTACATCTACATTTTTGGTAACCACAACTTTCGACTGAAAATGTGTCTGTTAGTTAGATATTTTTGTACCTACACTCCACGGCGAAATCATAACCCACCGCGAGAGAAAAATAATCCGGGTATTTCCAGAGTCCTGTAATGGAATGGGATGCCCCAAAAATGTACGGGCCCTGTCATGGCATACCCAGTAGAGAGTCTCGGGGAACTTAACGCTAAATTAGTATGAGGCCCCTTAAAGGTATGCCCTCAGCTCAGGGAAAACTCTTCCCTGGCCCGGAAATTGCCCGTAATACTGAATTTAATTTTAATTTTTTAATCTTGCCATTTTAAACTAAGTAAATAAAGCATATAATTCCTTTATCAATTTTATTTTGAATTTGAGGACAGTTGCATGGGAAAGGAGTCTCACTAGATTTAGCTTAAATTGCCTTCTTATGTAAAGTCTCTGTGTGTGGTTTCCGGATGAGATTCGAACTCGGGACGCCTGGCTAAGTGTGAACACGTTGGCATTACCCCATTGGCACTTCTTATCTGCTACACTTATAAATCTGACTCTTTAGAAAGGGAAACAATTTTATTCGTGTGGGATTCGAACCCAGGACCACTAGAGAAGTAGTAGTACACAGCTCCCACCATTCATCTACAGATAGCCTCGTGGCTATAAAAATTCTTTTAAATCAAAATTTTTTAAAACATTCGAACTGTTGCTACATTAAAAAAACCGCACTTTACAATTTAAGTGTTGACCTTTTAATCAAAAAATAACGCTTTAAGCGTTAAAGAAAGCGAGAAAAGAAAGTATTTACTTTGGGATCACGTTAAGGGATAAAAAAGCATTCTTTTCAAAGCACCCTTACCTCATTTCCTTTCACGTGGCACTGAGTCATGTGCCAATCTACAGATCATGGTGTCGCTTCCCATTAGTCTATTTGCTGTAGAACTGTTTAACCGCTAAAAAGAAAATCTACAAACTAACTTTCAAATGACTTTTTGCGCCAATCGATCAGTTGAACCAATTTCCCACAAGCCCACACACTCTAGTATAAGATCACTTCCTATCTAGATCACACCTCTCGGAAAACTAATCCAATTAAGGTACAAAAAGCAACAAGGGGCCCCTACTGTGTGGTACATTATACCGAAATTGTACTGTACCTCTAATCAGCGAAATAACATACTGCACGAATTTTGTGGCATTTTGACGGGCTCCAATCTCTCTGTGTCGCGCCGCATATATTGAAACGAAGGTATAAATCCCATTCGTTAGTCGCGATCACCAGAGTCCTCGCAAATGGATGACATAGACTCCGTGACCAAGGGTGGTACTATATAGTGCACCAGCTGGTGATCACGAAGCAGACAGAATACGTAACTCAATTTGCAAATTGTAGGTATCCCCGTGTTTGCAGGAGGTGTAGAATTGTCACCCGAAAGAAAATTGGTTATCAGCTAAATGAAAGGTGATCGTGTGCGGAGTTACTTTTGCATGAGCAAAAAGGTATGGTTGCACGAAGGTGGAAAGATAAAAATTGTTTGAAATTAAAATAAAAACTTTGCTCACCTGTTTTCTTACGCCTGGAAATATTACAAGAAATGCAACGTATATTGTTCCAAATAGCACTGATACTGCAACTATTGATACATCTCCAGTAACTGGAGTTCGATTTGAAAATGAATAAAGTGTGGGTCCACCATCGTCTCGAAAAGCGTCGAACCAACCCTTCATTGTAGGATCGATGAGCTCTGCAATAAAATAAAAGTAAAGTTATTTTTATTGTTAACTGATAATTCTCAAATAAATATTGTCACGTACTCAGAAATGTAGGAAATATAAAGGATTAAATTGGGGAAAATATAGGACCAAATAACAGACCTTGTGGTATTCTGACTAAGAGATTTTTTTAATTAATAAAATATAATGGACCTAATAGCGATCCTTTTGATACTCCATGGTGAGGGTACTTTTGAAACTATTGAAGCCCATTTTGATTCGTTTGTTTGTATATAAATTCTTTGAAATAAAGGCGTCATAAACTGAACAACACATTCATTTCAAGCAAAAGTTCTATTACACCACTATCCTATTAGCTACTTGTTTTCTGCTCATGAAATATCACATTTGGTCACAAAAGATCACGTCAATTGCGAAAGTGCAGACCATAAATACCACTTTAATTGTACACTCATAGCAACTGAATGCGACAAATTGAGACAATTTTGATTAATTTTGCAGCAATTGAATGCGATCGTATTAAATCTTTACAGAGGCAGTTCAATTATATATCTAGGTGAATTCCGCAATAAAATTAATTATTACACCTTTCTCTCTATGCGGGCTCCAACCGGGCAAATAGAGGCCAAAAAGGTCCAGAAAAGCGACACTAATTTAACAGTCCAGCGGATATATTTGCACTCCCCGGCCATTAATCATTACCGTCTTCGAATAATAATTAGCCGCAATTTGATTTATTTCATTCATCCTGAACATATACATTAGCGCCAATTAGTGGCCACTGACTGTTATTTATTGGACGGCACGTTTGCTATCTTGACGTGCCTTAAAACGGCCAATAATGTTCTTTGGATTTTTAAATCTAGACGCCAAATTGCTGGCAGAAAACCGTTCAATAACTATCTTTTGACGGCGTCTATTAAATTCGTGCCAAAAGTTCATGAACAGGTTAGTCTCGATTGCTTTTCGCCTGCCCAAGGTTTATATCCGTCAAAGATTTATGTGTTAAGTTGCGTTACAGTGTAACGAGAATTTTTCCGCATTATTGATCACTTGATCTCTGGCCTCTGCCACCTACATACAAATAAAAAAGAAGCAGACGGTCTGTCCGGAAGTGTTTGTGAAGTGTTACAGTCTCCACAGACTCCAGCGACCACCGAAGAGAAGCGAGATCGGTATTTTGTAGTGTCTAGACAACCTAAGGCTCGATCACCTGTTACACAACGGAGTTGCTTCAGGGTAAGGTAATATCTGAAAGGATGCATTGGCAACAAATCAGTCTAATTGGATGTAGCCGTAAAACTGATCTTACATAACCCGAACTGATCTTCCCGCCTGAACGGTGGCTCTTAGACTGTGTCTTCGTTTCTTAAGAAGAACCGGCGCAACGTGCAACTATCCGATTCACGATTTAATCGCACAGATGGCCAAAACAAAGACCATGTCTTGACCGACCACTGTCCGTCGGCTACTGAGATTTTTTGTCCGTTTAGCACGCAGCGTTGAGATGATGTTCATTCGATCTTTCAAACTGCCTAGCAGCTACATAGCTACCGACCACCATCGGGGCTATCTAAGGCGGTGATCTTGTTTCGGTCTGGTAGCTCCACTTTTTATGCTTTATGATTATATTTTGTGAGGCGGTTGGGCCCAGTATTAAAATCAATTTACAATACATCGCCAGTGATGGTATCCGCATGCTTTGACCAATTCCTTAATTGTCTCAAACTTTACCGATCGCTTATTTGGCGGGAAACTGTGACTCAATTACATCACATAACGTTCGATGAACATTCGATTTAATTGGGAAGCCGTGGAAATTTTGCGTGATGTTATGTGTATCACGATAATGTTGTCTGTGGTATGCTGTAGAGTGCAGCTGGTGCCAGTGCGCGGCACGGTTGCTGCTGAGATTGGGATGGTGTCAGCACCAAATTCCTTTCACTCGTCGGAGAATGCACGTTCTTCGATTGCGCGCGTTTTTTTATATATTGAACATACACATGCATTTGCTTTTTAATTAATTTATGAAATATTTCAACATTTTTTATTATGATTGCATCTCAGCGAAGCTCACTGAATATTCAAACAAATAGCAATATGCCTAATATCACCGTTCAACAATTTCAGAACTAAGAAATTGAATCGTTGTTTGCTTACTGGCATAAAGCCTAAGAGAACAATTGAGATTACCGTTACAAGAAATAACATTTAACAGAAAGTGATCAATTTCTGGAAGACACCCAAGTCAGTAGCAGTCACGATCCCTACATATTGTGCGAAATACTTTCGCGTCGTCAGCTTAACAGAGAATTATCGAATGAATAGGAATTAGAGAAACATCATTAACATAAGTAATAAATAAAAGAGGACCAAGATGACTAACTTGTGGAACGCCAGATATTCAAGAAAATATAACACAAAAACACACGTTGAGTACGATCAGATAATCACGAGGAAATCCAACTAACAAAACAGTCAAAAAAGCCAAGAGCAAGCAGAAAATTTATGAATAAGAACTTTGTGACAAATCCTATCAAACGCCTTGTTGAAATCAGTGAATTTATACAATTATTTGCCAGATTCAATAGCCGCCGTACATTTGGAAAATTTCAAAAGATTTGTTGTAATCGAGTTGCATTTTAGGAACTCATGTTGAAACAGCACCAGGAAAGGCTTACAGTGGAAATAAAGCACTTCATAGACCAACACTCCATAAGCCTAAAAAAATAGCAAACAGGCAGAAACTATGGCAGAACTTCAAAATTATACACAAAAAATCTTTATATATAAAATTCTACTGTACGTGTGTTGTCACTGCACTCCTCCTAAACGGCTGGACCGATTTGAATGAATTTTTTTGGATGCGTTTGGGTGGCGCCCCGGATGGTTAAGATTTACAAATCAGCCCGCAGATGGCGCTGCAGTCGGTATGAATGTAATGAATTTCATATATTGCCATGCCGTGTGCCATGTTATGGGTATCGTTGGAAAGGGGAGGTAGTGTAGAATGTGTTGATGAAAGAAAGGTTGGTGAAAAGTGTTAAATGTGGGAATTATTGGTGAAAACGTGTTTTTGTTGTGGGGAGGGGTGGGGGGTGACACCCCCAGAACTGTATCTCAGGGGTAGGAAGAAGAGGCACTATAGGAAATTGGGCCGGGTTGATGAAAGTTGGTGAAAATAGTGAAAACTTGGTTTTTTCGGTGGGTGCCGACAAAATTGAAACGGCTGTGGAAGAAAAGTGTATGCATGAATTGGAATAATTTTTTCATCAATCGATAGCTAAGGAAGCAGAGTAATCTATATATATAGAAATGTATCCCTATTTCCATTGGTCACGACATCACGCGTGAACGGCTGGACCGATTTTGCTAATTCTTTTTTTGTTGTGTTTGTTATTTGTCAGGAGAAGGTTCTTATGAAAGAAAAAATTAAGAATATTGCGCGGAAAATTACAAAAATATGTTTTTGGTTTGGGTTTTTGGGAGATATAGGAGAGGGGGTGCAATAAGGAGGTGTTATAGGTAGGGGCAGGTGTCGGGCAGGGCAACGTCTGTCGGGTCCGCTAGTAAAAATATAAAATTCAAAATGGCATGTAAAAATAAAACAGATCAGGCGGATATATTACTCTCGCACTGTGTTCAGCACATATGTAGACGTATTTTAGATAAATTTCCTTCAGTGGTAACATCATTCACACTTACATTAAAGCGTTTTTTAGTTTACCATTTTTCGTAGGTCGTGTAATATTTCACGTTTCTAATAAGGATAAAAAGTACAAAAAAAAATAAAAGCGATAAATAAAGTAATTAAAAGAAAAGACACAAAATACAAAGCAAAACAAAAGAGACAATCAAGAAAAGAGCAAAAAAGAAAGACCACCAAAAATTCAAAAAACAAAAACCAGAAGACTACAAAAGAGCAAAACAAATTTTTTTAAATATAAATGAAATAAAAATACGAAAAAGCAGAGATCAAAGAAGAGTCAAGGTAATATGAAAGAAAAAACAGGAAAAAGTTAATAAAATAAAAATAAGTAAAACAAAAATTTAATATAACGGCATTCACCCACCGGTTCATCGTCTTTTATATAACAAGACAGCATGAATGCATTTAAATTTTCGAGTACTCAGACAGTAACCCCTGGAGGAAAGAAAAAACCGGGAATCCGTTGATGATATCTCTTTCATGGAAATGGCAGCACGCGCATAATTTAGCAATTAATCATGTGTCAGAAGGCAAGACACGATCGTATCGAGTTCTCTTGGACATAATGCCACGAAAAAGAGTGGACGGAAAGACCCAAGAAAATTTTTCGCCTCGCGATAAAGCCAATAAATCACATTTAAACAATAATCCAAATTGGAGTAAAGTACGCCCAAGATTTACGAGGTCCATTCCAGAAATCGAGATTAGCCCAATGCACGCTCGACTGATTCGGGACAATTATTGTGATTACCGCGGCAGGTAATGGGCGGACGGTGGCGGTGATTGCGCGGGAGTCTCAATCGGTCATTTATCCTTGGCAGCCGTGCACTTTTGCATACACCACATTTGTCCGGTTGGATTATGTGAGTAGCTGGCATGCAACCTGCCATCTGCAACAGCAGCAGTACCACCACCTCCACCGCCTCGGTTCACTGGGCTCGATCGATTGTCCTCCACTTTGTCTTGGGCCGGACCTCGAATTGCCCCGCAAGTGTTGAACTATGCGTTCACGATCGCTATCGCCCGCTCTGAAGTTTCGCAAAATTACGAGCTTTTGAGGCGAACGCAAATATTCAGGGAAGTTAATAATAATCCGCGGAGAAAAAAATAATAAAAAGACGACCGGCGGCTAGGTGAGAAAAAATAAAAGTGATCAACTGGTGGACCCCAACGGTAGGCCACTCGGCGAAGGAATTGATTACCGACAGGCAGGGCATTCAGTTGGCGTGGTGTGCGCTTGTGAAATATTATTCTGCACCTTTTGGCTAAAAGCGCAGACTATTGTTTCCCTAATGCGTTTGCTAACAACTGAACGCTTATCTCTAAGACGTGATCACCGGTGGTGGTGTGCAATTTAATTTGGCCTGTGCACTGGCCGATCTTGCCGCCGCGATAACCGCTGAAGAAAATTCAGAAATGCAGTCGCAGTGCATTTTATGGGCACGCGGAACAAATCCCGGCTACGTGCCATGCGGAAAATTAAGAAATTCAATTTTAAAGTGATCGTACGTACTGATAAGCTAAGTGATGCGTAGGTGCACTTTAGTGCAGTAGGATTTTGAAATAAATTCATTCAACTGGTCTGGACTGAAGCTGAAATAAAGCACGTTTACTCGAGAATTAATAGGCACTTTGATTCAATTGAGACCCAGTTAGAGATCAGTTGCGATCGATGAAAGCACCCTGCTGCCCCAGGGGTGATTTACGTGTATCCTTATCGGGCAAATACCACACCAAATTGGCTGATCTTATCACGGATCACATAAAATATTATGAATTATTTTAAAATTGAGAGAGAGCGAAATATTGATATCATCGAGAGATATAAATATGAATAAATTAATTTCGCGTAAATGGTGGAATTAATTATCAGTCGCTGTAGCCGATATGTCGCCGTTGGCATAAGAGGGAGGTCTCCATGTGAATCTGAAAAGGTGTTTGACCTACGGTCATCCAGCCGCAAATACTGGCAGCAAAAAACAAAAATGACAATGAATTTTAAATAAAAACGATGAGATCCATTTTGGGAATATTTAAGTTGTCTATTTAGTGGATCTGACAGGTAACAGGAAAAAAGAGACGAAAACCGTTTAAACGGAGGTGATCGTTAGCAGGTTCCTGAGGGGATTCGGAGAATATCATTCATAGCCCCCTGAGCGGGCAAAGACTGCTAACGCTATAATCTCGAAAAAATCATGAGATCATCGAAATTCAATGATTTATATTTTAAATTTGCATAGCAACAGGGTCCATTTAATTAACCGGTTCGGAATTAGCAAGCTTTTTATGGATAAGCAAGAAGAGCATAGAAATTGCCGGACGGCAACGTTTGTTTTATTTTTTTTTACTGTCATGCCTTTCCTCAGAGGACTTAATGTTTTTTTCTTAATGTGACTGATTATGTGTATTATGTTCTATCGAGGCTAATCGCAGATTACATTGAGTATAGGCTTGATAACGATTTTTTCTTGTTTGCGGAGGGCTTTCAACATAATACACGTATTAAGTTACATAGAAAAATACTGTGAATAGAATGAACTTTTAATTTTAATTGCTTACATCACATGATCACTATTTTACCACACTTCTTCAGCAGCCGAGACTTTAAAAAAAATCACTAAGAATATTCGAAGTGATATAACTTGACCTTTCATAAAATTACATGATCAGGAAGTTCTCTAAGACGACACCTATTTTTTCGTAAGTGACTATGAAGACTTTTAACATTCTGACATTCTGTGAAATACAAAATTCTGGCAACTCCCTAAGGATAGTTCAATAGGAAGATGCTTGCCCTGTTAAATTAGCACTTGGCTGTGGAAAAGTTCTCGTCTATGGTATATAGTTTGAATATGGCTATAGATATTGTCGTTTTAGACACTCTTTCAAAAATCTTAATCGATACCATTATAGCTAAATTTTTTATAGGGGGTGAAAAATAATTGTTTGCAGTCAATACGTTTTGAAAAAGATGCATTTTTATCCTTTAACGTATTTTATCCGAAAGTAAATACCTTTTTTCCAAAGTATCAAGTTTTATTTAAGGGGGTGTTCTAGTCTAGAATTTTGAAAAAATTGATTTTTTCATATTTTTAATGATCAGACCTTCAAAAATATATCCTCCAACGCAATTTTTAATATTCCAAATATTTACGGAGTTATAGCTATTTTAGTGGCACAGCGAGTAAACCGGACCTGCCACAGTGAATCGAACAATAGGCGCTAGACGTTCCCTGACTACCTGAGGGTGAATTATCCTGGGCGTGCAGTGCCGCTCAGTTTGCTCTGAGCAATCGTAAAGTACGTACTCTGTGTGTGTGCAGTTCAAAAATAAAAAAAATGTTAGTGGTGATGTAAGTACAGACTGCCTATAACTTTGCTCAAATCTTTAAACGCGTTTTTCTCGAAACTACTTTTTCCAACACGTCTGACATGATTTCTCAAGTTCTAATGAACCCATTAACTTGAAATTATCCCTCTATCGTTGGAACAAGAATCATGTAAAAATTCTGTTTTTTACTATTTTAAAAAAATTCAAAACTTTAAAAAAAGGGCAAAAAAACAATTTTTTTTTCAAACAGCCGCCATTTTGTGAATTTTTTTTTTTTCATTTCCCTAGTTCAGACGATAGCGACATTCTTACTGATTAAGAATATTTTTCCCTTTTTTTTTAAGATCACCAGAAGGGTCATCATGGAATCATGTCAAGAAGGACGCACCCCCCCCACTTTACCAGCCTGTAATTTTTTCAATTTTCAAAATTTTTTTGTTTAAATTTGTTTTTGTGTTGTTAAAATATTAATAAATATCTAGTAAAAAAATGGCTGATAAAAACATTCTTAGTTTTATTTTTTATCGAATTTTAAAAAACACCTCAAATTTGTACTCCTAGACTAGAATACCCCCTTAAAGGTAAACACATCAATTGTAAAATGGCATTTTCAAAATGTATTATAGCAACAGTTTATATGTTTAAAAAATCTGTTTTTTACTTAAAAGAATTTTTATAGCCACGAGGCTATCTGTAGATCAATGGTGAGAGCTGTGGACTACTGTTCTAGAGGTCCCGGGTTCAAATCCCACGTGATTGAGATTGTTTTCCTTTATAAAAGTGTCAGATTATTTTTCTCTGAGGGGATGTCTTTAAAGAGCCTCTAATAAATTTAGCGTTACGCGTTTCCCGAGATTTCCTATCGGGTATGCGATGACAGAGCCCGCACATTTTTGGGGCATTCCATAACAGGACCCAGGCCCGGATTATTTTTCCCCTGACACTGACACTGTATACTGCAACTTAATCATATTGTTATTGTGAATAATTTTATAGTCTTGCATAATTATTAGTTTAATTGTATAAAACAATTGCTACCCTGGGTTTTAAAAGAAATCCACCACGTTAAATTCAGCGTCTCAACCCGGAAAAAGTTTATAATTTTGAAGGACCATCAATCAATCATAAAAAGATATAAAATCAAGACAGACTTAATTAGCTTTACTAGCAGGGTATGGCATAACATGGAAATTGTATAGCCAATTACCAATGCTCGACAGTACACAACTTCCGTTTTTATCTGTTTTCCTATACCTGGAGGTGAGATTCAATTCGTTTTGTCGTTTTGCATCCCACAGAGCGGCTAATCGTGCGCATTCCATGCTCTCCATGTACACATTTCCGTGCATGCCGTAGTAAATCGAAACTCCGCAAAGAAACAAGAGCTAGCCCATTTGGTTAACCTTTGGCAACTCCAGTGAAATCACAGCGTCAGCTTAATAAATTAGGTTCCTCCAATGGACCTGCATAAGTGCTGTTTTTAGTCTCTCTGTATAATTTTCGCCAGTTTCACATTATATGCGTCCTATGCGCCTAGTTACTGCAGTGTGATGAAATAAACAATGACAGCATAATGCAGCACTAATCATCCCACGCACAGGGCTCCTGTTGCCTGTTGCGGTGCCTCGCTTCATGGTGCCGTACAAGAAAACCCACAATTTGAATGATTTTTCCTCCGAGAGTGTACTGTTATTTTGCAATTTTCAGCGAAAATTGATTGCATTGTCACGGAAAATGGAAAATATTTATGTACGACAGCGTGTCGCTGCTTCTGAATGAAACGTTTCAGCTCAGAAAATGGCACTTGCGCGAAGTAAGGCGGTGTTTTGCGCAATTCCAATAATTCAAAGATTAGGTAAATATTTAGACGCTGCACTCGAGGAGCACGCCGCCACCGATGCTGCAGGCTAGACTGGGTGATTTTAAGTGCTTTGTGTACCTGTCAGACACGATACGGAATTATTTTTTTGAGATATTCTTGACATCTAAACAAATGCTCGCGTTGTTTTTATACTCAATAAGATACAAGTATATTTCAATCTTGTCAACTATTTATACTTTGATTGTTAACGATAGACTGATTTGTGGTGCATAACCAACAACACATTTATTTTTAAAAAAAATCGCATCAAAATCCATCTTTCCGTTTGAAAGTAATGAAACCACAAACAGACAAACAGATAAGACATCAACAGACAAACACACAAAATTAGCCGCCCAGCTTTCAGTGGTTAAATAACCTACAATAAAATGTTGTCTTTTGTCCATATTTTATGGAGACAGTAAAATTAAAAGCAATCAAACAACAGTCGTCCGGCCAAGATCATTCTCATTCATAGCATCTGTTCTGACCTACCTTTGCAGTGATCAGAAGACCCGCCAGGGAGATGATCAATTAATTTGGCAGGTATTATCCACTGATCGACAGCAATTTGCAGGAATCTTTCGCAATAATTGTCCCCAGTGGTAGTGCTTTTGATGTACACCTGGTAATTTTTGATTGACAGCCAATCAATATTTGTTAAGTAACCGACACCTCAAACATCAATTACAAACCGTGACGGCCGGCATTTCTTTTTTTTTTGCATTACTATATTTCATTTTGCAGTGATCGCCTTGAGAGAACAAAGCACGATCACTTAACACTCGACATTTACCACACACCGATGATCATCATGTTGATGATAGTGGTAGGTCAGCACGCTTTTGCCTGGATTAAAAAATTTTTGTAAATAAACACCTCAACTATACAGTGCGGCTAATTAATTACTGATGCAATGAGCCCTCTGGGGAAACAGCAATTTTTCTGATTTTTTGACAGCGCAACAAAAAAGGGGCTTACCCAGAGGTGCCTGTCCATTGTAGATGGAGATCAGTAATTTGGCAATCTTCGGTGATCAGGTAATCAGCGATGGCAAGATCAGCCGACCGGGCCTATTCACAAGTCAGTCAATCTGTAAATCTTTTATAATAATGGGCCAGCGGATAATAAGCAATTCCCGGTAAAGTGAGAGGAAAGCTGGGTTGAGGAAAATTATTGATAAGTGCCTCCTGTGCTGCTGAATGACGCACAGAAGTATATGCTTTCACTGTAGCAGGCGCGTGTTAAAGCCGTAACGCAATCCAGGCTACACTTAGGGGCCTATTATACATAAGAGGTGCTCTGCTGTAGTTTCAACACGGTCAATTGGGCTGTTGGATAATTTTGTATTTATTTTTGTTAAGTTGCTGAGATGTAATGACTCTCGCTCAAATGTTATTGTGGCCTTATTCATACAAGGAGTAGTGTCAGAAGCGCAAAAAAAGCTCTTAAGTTTTTGAATCTTTTTGGGGATTGAATAATGAGCAGTAGATCAATTTTGCTTGGTCAAAAAAGTGCCTTTTGCTTTTGCTCGAAACACATCGAGTATTTGAAATATGTATTATATAATAGTTCCACCTGTACATATAATTAGAATCATCCAAATTTGTACGAATAACACCGATATAATATGTTATCGAATCCTTATATATTTTATTCCCTTATTCTTAAAAAAAATTAATTTACAATCAATAAATGTTCGTTTTTTTAATTTTCTACCATGGCATGGAAGTAAACGATATGTAGTTTCAACAGGATGGCGCGACCTGCCACACCGCATGCAATATAATGACGTTATTATTATTTACAAATCAATAAGACTTTCGAATAATTTCATTTGAATATTGGTTGTTCGTTTATTTGCAATTCAAGTTCTTGTCGAGACCCCTTTTAAAAAATTCACCATTTTGCTATTATACTTTTCAAGCATCATTAGATCAAAATAATCGTTCCCCAATTTGGCCTTAACCCCTGATGACTTGCTAAAATTTCAAATTCCTCATAAATCTAGTAATAAAGATATTCATCAAAGGCAGTGAAAACAAAAAAAAAAAACAATTACCCTCCAACTCTGCAATTATGAAACAAATAAAAAAACCGAGTAATTTCCATTTTAACATTTTGAAGGAGTTCCAGCCAGAAAAATTGGTCACTCCGTTAATCTTCTTTAATGTCTGGCCGTTAAGAAGAAGAACATCATCTCATTAATCACAGCGGCTATAAAGCAGTGTGCGGCATTATTACTCGTATTTCTGGGAAGGAGCAGGCGAATGCCATTTTAAGTGAGCACTGGACGGGATGCATTCGCAGATATATAAAAGTGAATAATGAACCTCATGAACTGCTCAAGGACTGCACGCCGGTGCAAAGGTACGTAGCTGCTGGCACTTCACTTTTTTTTTTTTTTTGCTTCATTGCCATCAATTATTCCGCAAATGCTAATTACCGCGGTTTTGCTAAAACTTTTAGTTATCTTCGCATTAAGCCGGACTTTAATGACTCTTTTTTCGGGAGGAAATGATTGAGTAAGTCGTTTTTTTTATGATGATCTACAAAGTGAATGCAAAAGCTGCAAAAACACACAAGAAAAAGTAATTGTGGCGGCATATTGGGATTCAATGAAATAAAATTGCATTATGTGTAATAGCCGGTCAAATTTAGACTTCCTGATGAGCTCATTTCCAACCAATTTCGCCATTTTACAGAGTAAGTATGGCACCAAACTTTGGCCACCACGAAAATTATAGGATGGCATTTTTTGAGTTCCGACTGTTAAAACAGTTGGTGGTTTTTATAAATGGTGCGCTAACAAGAACTTGCATTTTAACAGAACAGAAAAATCAAACTCCTCCATCCGGTATCGCTGCCAGGAAAATTTTTCCCAGAATCGAATGTACCTAATGGATGAAAATGACATGTGGTTTCAACAAGATGGCGCGACCTGCCACACTGCACGGGGAATAATGATGGTATTGCAAGCCAAGTTCCCAGACCGAATTATCGAAAACTGCTCGCCAACACGTTGCGATATATCCCTCTGTTTTTTTTTTAACAAGATCTGAACCACCCTGAGACGATTCTATAAGTCAAGAAAGAAATCAACCATTCGTGAAATTCAGCCGCCTTTACTCCAAAAACTCGTCCAAAATTTCGTCCAAAGGATACACACCTGCCAACGGTAAAATGCAGCTTTTGGACAATGATCTCAAATATGCTCCAACTGGATGTGTAAAGAAATAAAAAAAAAATATGAAAAAATCGTGTACATATCGCAAAATGCTCACAGTTCATTCACAGTTGACAGTCAATAGTGCAGGTGAAGCGCATGAGCCACCTGTTGCTGACTTTATCGATTTATGATTATGAATAAATTAATTAGCCCATAATCTGCTAATAGCAATCAGTGGGAAAATCTATAAATTTCATTGTGCCAGAGTTTGACCACTAAATGTGCGTTCGCAGCGATATCTTCTTCACCTAAAATTCGGAAAATACTGTCGCATTATGTCATCTATCTTAATTTGCATATCTGATGACTTCGACAAATTTTTTATATTCATATATCGCAGCTAGGTAAATGCCAGCGAAACGGGCAAATATGTATGTTACCTGAGAATATCATTCTAAAATTACCCAGAATCCGAGACTGCCCATAGCTTGAAAGCTGGGGCTTGTATTTTCGCCATGGTTCACCTCATCCAGGTGTGAATCAGAGTTCGCGGCGCCCGCCGGTGCTCCGAAAGAATCGATATAATCGCCACCGCCAGTACCGGTTTAGTCGGTTAGCGGAGTAAATCAAGGCCTTCCAAGTTACGTAAGAACAATTGCTTTATAATTAGCTGCATGCGCAGCTCATGAGTACATCCTACTTCCACAAGGCGATAATCAGCAGATTTACCAACCTCTTCGGACCTCTGCTCTTGGCTTTGCTCGGACCCCCAAGGGGGTGGTTCCGCATTTTGCGTCTAAGCGAGGGCTTCCATTCGGACACAGATCCCCTTCGATAGTAAAATTAATTTCCGCCCGGTAAGTGGCTACTTCCACTCACGCGACGCCAGGCAACGAGCTGTGCAGACGCAAGCCAGCAGCTGAAGGAAAGTTATGATCCAGGAGCGCAAGCGCAAGTCACTGCCGGAGTTGAACTTGCGAAATTATTAGAAAACTGCCCAGCAGCTGACCTTAAGGTCTTCCGGAGTTGTACACCAGGCAATTTCGTGTCTTACTTCCAGCGGTAAAGGTCAAGACTGGGAGCAGTAGCCATTCACGCAATTTCCTTATGCGTCACTGAGTTTTGCTTTCCATCCATTCCACAGTCCGCTCCGCAGTATCATTCTGGCGGCCTTGAAGAAGTTTTGGTGCTATTTCGTCTTCCACCAGTCGGTGTATCTAGCAGTCTAGCGAAACAAAATGAGTTTTTATTCGCGGCCCAGAATTAAGTCGTTTTCTTGAGCACTTCAGGCTTGTTTAGGCCGCACATTAAGCAACTAACAACAGGCAGGTGGATATGACTAAGAAGTGGTCGTGCGCGTGCCTAATTATTTGCACGAATCTCCTGTAAGCCGTGGGTTATTACGGCTCCGCTAGCAGTTGGCTTTTCTCGTCCAATAAATCGGAGCCAGGTTACGAAATTTTTTTTTTTTTTTGGATGCAATTAAAACAGACATTTAACTGGCATTTGCTGGTGACTTAAAGGCTGAATGGTTAAGATTTTATTAATATTTGGTGATTTTTACTGTTGTGAAAAGTAATAGACCTTCACCGCGAAAAGTGGATCATATCCAGGTGTAATTAGGTAGGCTGCCAAGGTTTGGGAGCAGGGTCTATAAAATGCAATAAACCCTCTTGGTCTTGACTAAATGACTTATTTGTCGGATTTGTTGTTTTAATTATTTAAAATGACAGGGACAATTTGTCGTCCAACCAGTTTGTTTATAGTGGAGGAACACAATTTTCTTGCAGGGAGTTTTTCTTTTTCATATTTTGTTTTATTTTTATTGAATGTATAATATTTTTTTAAAAACATAAGTTAACCATGTCCGACGTGCGTGCCATTCCGAATTTAGTCCAATATCGATTTTGGAAATAGACCTATAACCTGTAACAAAAACGGTAAATACCGACCTTGGCGTCTCCTTACTTTGTCATTTATAAATTAATAAATACAGCGTCGTTTTCAATCATTCGGGAAGAAGTGCGGATCCAGGGAGGATATTAAGGATATGAGACAAAAGATGCACTTAAAATGCTCCATACTGAACTCCACTTAGCTAACATATTTTATAAACAACATGCTTATGCGGCTCAAGAAAAAAAGCTATGAGTAGCCTGGTGCACACTATATACATAAATGGCACCATATTTACATCTCGGTTTATCCTAAAACTAGTATCGGGACGGCACTGTCAAAGTTTGTTTAAGAATATGGATGATCCCCTCCCGAAAATCTTTTACGCGTACGCGCCTGGTCGGAGCGAAATAAAATAATTCCTCAGGAAGAAGGACTTGTTTTTAGGGGCAGGTATATTTATTAATTCATGGAAGACGAAAAAAAATTGTGAAAATGCACCCCCCCTGCTATTTGCTTTGAATCCGCCACTCCAGGCAGGTTATAAAAAAAAAGTTGTTCAACCCCACTGACATATAGGATTTGGACTGCTGATCCCGTACAAAAACTTACTTCAAGAATGGGATCAAATTTTGGCCGAATTCTAACTATTATATCTCGCTCCCACCTGAATCCCGCAGACAGAAAACATATTAAAAATTCATTCTACTATTCGAATGAAAATGGCGTTACGTTATGTTGGCATATACGGGAAATATGAAGTTTAGACAAAGGTAGTAACAATGATTTTTATATCTACCTGGACTACCTCGATGCGGTTATTATGTACTCCGTATGAAGGGCATCAAACCAAATTAGCGTACTAAAGAATGGGTCTCAAAAAAGTGCAATACAAAATTCTAGTAATGTAAGGATCATCAAACTCTTTAGACCCTCGTTTAACAAAACCAAGGATAGCCCTGGCTTTGCTAGCTATGGCATCAAAATAATCCTCAAAAAAAAATTGTGTCTATTATGGTAAAAGCATACCTCTGGAGTGTAGGTATTGAAAAACTGAACTAAAATTTTTCTATCATGATGCAATTTTTGGTGCGATCATTGATCTGTCCTCATGTTGTTCAAAGTTCGTCAACTTTCCCAAGCGACTTTAAATAAAATGTAAAAAGATAAATCCCTATTGTTTCTGACTAATTTTATTAATACCCACAGTGACTTTTTTCGAATTTCGATTAAAATTAAGAAATCCCAAAATATATTTCCACCCAAAATGTCTACGGCATGAAGGTCGCTATATCTTCAAAGCAAGTCTTCAAATAAATTGACCAAATTATGTGACCAGAAATCTAACTGCCTCCAAAACAAAACAAAAGTACTTTGGTTATTCCCCCTTCCAAATTTAGTCATAAATGTGACCCCCTAACGAAATACCTCTGCGCCATGAGAATATCCCTGAATTTTGGGAAAAAAGTCTCGTCTCACCTTTGTTGAAATAAAATCCAACGTGGGGATTAACCTTCCTGGTTGAACTTTTCTCATTAAAAATCCTCTCCACTCGTGTGCATATGCCTAAATCCATTAGTCATTTCTTTGTGCCTTCTTAATGTCACCAGAAGGACACGGTGTATAATCCGCCGCACCAAACTTAAAGAAAAAATACGAAAAAATACCCGAAGCCGACAGCAGCGTTCTTCAAAAAGGTTAAGCAATTGAATTCTACACACGTAAAGCTGACTTCGTCTCAAGAAGTTTGCAGAGTACCCTAAGTGGTCTCTCGGCCACGCGCGTCAATCTCGACCAATTTAAAGTCTATTACTGCCGGAGTGTCGGCAATGAGCAAAACAGAGTTATTCCGGTGAGGTGACATTAAAGCGATCTTGCAGGTGAACCGATCACAAGAAGTCATCAGCATGCTGCCTGTGTTGGCATTGAAGTGGCTCCGACTCCAAAATTGGTGGAGCAACAGAAATATGAAAGCGACGTCGCGTTATAGTTCCGATAAACTCAACAGTCTGTCCGCCCCTGAACTTTTCGGGCGATATCAAGATGTTTAGTATTCCGCAGAAGTACGAGTACATGCGGCGGAATGGTAAAGTGGCCACGACCGCTTGCAGCAAGAGGAACCCTTAATTGGGATGACGAAGGGCTTGTACTACGACGGACAATGAACAATTCAAGGAATGTTGCAATCGGCTTCAACTTCAACACTCCGGCTATTCTTCGCAAGAAGCCGCTCACGTAACTTTCAATTATGTAAATAGCAGGAAATGTTGAGGTTGTTTTCATATTCCCACAAGATGCACCACTCCCTTACGGGGCCATTTCTAATTACCAACGATTTTTGCACCTCAATAGACCGCAAACAAGCAAGGCCCAAGGCGGCTCTAATCTTGTCCAATATTTCCTAATAAACTCATCGACTGGATTGCCATTGTTTGGTGCCAGCATTCGAGCCGATCGATCGCGGCTCGGCCAGTTAACCTTTTCGCTTCTTCAAACTCCGCGCCCAGCGGCCTGAAGAAAATCTGCGAGCTTGGACCAGAGATTTTGCGTGATCTTCACCGATGAGCAGGCCCATTAAGTAATAATGCGCTTTATTGCGGCTAACTGGGTACAAAACGCACAGGCGCGAGAAGCGTTAGGTGCAATAATTCGCGGGCACCCATAGATGATAAATGTTGTTCCGCGGGCTGTTGTAGGAGTGCTTGTAAATGACCCCGGCGGCGGCGTCCGCTTGTTGAAAAGCAAGTCCTCTGATATTTTCCAGCACGAGTCCCAGTTTCCATGATTGCCCATCATGATCGTGTCTTTCACGAAATTTGTGAGGGTGCTGCCAATTGTTTGCAGGCAACATGTGCCATTCTCATCTTCGGGGCAATTGGAGGCGCGAAAAAAAGTGGCTCACACGGTTTCTACCTATTTTGCTGAAGGCACCGTGGGCGAACATGGTGAGGTGATGATTTGACGGAATTTGCCGGTTGTTTTGAGGATATTGATTTTGCTAATGATGCCACTCTTGGATGTTAATAAAAAAAATGAAATACAACATGTCTTTATTGCGTTTAACTATTTCCTTTATGCCCGGGATGTATTTTTAGAAGGCAGGCAGGCATTTTGCTTTTGTTCTTTATGATTAATGGCAGTTGACCTAAATTGAAGACATGTATGTAGTGAAACACGCTTCTAAATAATTAAAAAAATCTACCCATCCCATCTACAAATCCCGTAGAACTGTGCCTCAAAACAAGCCCCCTCAGTCAACGTTATATGGGTCGATAGTGAACAACACAAAGTATGAAAAGAAATTTATTTGTATGTTGATTCACAGAATCCGCACGTAAGACATTAATCTTCTTTTATATGACAAAATGAGAATTAGGCTTCTCTTAAGAAATTTGCATTTTTTTTTTAATTCTGCTATATTGTATCTGTTAACTTAATTTATTATCTATTTAAAATCAGAGACCGCAAAAACTCCTATTTGCGATTTTTAAGAAGATTTAAAGACATTCAGTATTTTAAAGAAATTTCACTTGAACAATTGAAAAAAATAAAAAACGACAATAGTATATTGTGCAACAAGTGCGGTAAGTAGCCGATTGCGCACGCTGCTGGCAGCAATAAACGCACGAGCGAAGCGAGTGCGTTTAGCTGCAGCGTAAGCAATCGGCTACGCACCGCCCGAGTTGCACATTCTATTTTTCCGCACTAGTGAGGCATGCGACCGTCGGAAGAGGGGGGTCGAGGAAATGGCGCGAAAAGGGAAAGGGGGGTGTGGGGGCAGAGCCCCCCACAACAGAAATAATAATAATTGAAGAAATAATTACAACAAGACTATCGCTTGTAACGAGTTTTGCTTAGTGAAAATAAAGAAATATTGCAGCAAAGTAATGAGGAAGGTTCTGCGTGCATATTTCAAGAATGTTGCTGATTACCTGGAAATTGTTGAGTACAAAAATTTCAATCCTACCTAAACACTTATAAAAAGGACCATTGGCAATAAAGATTTTGTCGTAACGAAACCTTTACGCTACTGCAAGTGCAAGCGAGAAATATTTCTGCATCTCCTCATTGCTCCTGCAAGTGCAAGTGAGGAATGCATACTGCTGACGTGAAATAGTATATTACGATACAAGATCGCTTCGCTCGTGCGTCAACACCGCCATCGTGGGCAATCGGCTACTTACCGCCCGAGTTACGTATGCTATTTTTCAGCACGAGTGCGGGGTAAGCAGTAGGTACGTTACCGCACATGTTTCCATTCGGTGACTCATAAATTAACCACGGTGCGCTAAGGAGCCGATTGCCCACGATGGCGGTGTTAGACGCACGAGCGAAGCGAGTTCGTTTATAGCCATCGTGGGCAATCGGCTCCTTAGCGCACCGTGGTTAATTGATGATTTACCGCATGGAAACCCGTGCGGTAAGGTACCACTTACCCCGCACGTGTGCTGAAAAAATTATTATCGAACATGTTTGAGTACGATGTTTTTCCATAATTTTAATAATCTGTCTTTCCTGTGGCTCTGGCTCTGGCTCTGTCTGTCGCAATAAACGACAAATGTGTTTCGCCTCAAAAGCGCAAAAGGGAGGTTAATATGGCTCTCCGTCAATCTACGATCGGTATACGAAACCCTAAATAATAAATATCTCTAAAATTCAATAACAAAAATAATTTGTGGTCAAAACAACAAACAAAATTTCTAAAGGTAAGTGATAAACCTTTTCAATTTATAAGCCACAAGAGCATAAGAAATAAGAAGACGAATATTGTCACGAAAATAGTAAGGCGCCGTATGGACCTTTGGGTACCGAACATTAAAAAGTTATAGAAAATTCGATGGAAAAGTTTCGTTGACGAGTTGCTATGATAGCTGCAAGTATCCTCTTTAAGATGAATCTAGAATCAGCTTTTTATCTTCAACCGTTTTCGAGATGTTTAAAAAAAACTTGAAGAACGCAAAAAAATTCGACCAAACTTCAATTTGCAATAACTTTTTAAAAAAAAATGTTTTTTCCCAAAATCTTTAATGGGATTTCATTTGATGATATAACAAACACATGTTTATCACAAATTGAAAATGGTGGCTTTGTTTGTCGATTGTCTAGTTTCCAAA
Source organism: Neoitamus cyanurus (assembly GCA_947538895.1). Classification (NCBI taxonomy): domain Eukaryota; kingdom Metazoa; phylum Arthropoda; class Insecta; order Diptera; family Asilidae; genus Neoitamus; species Neoitamus cyanurus. The sequence continues at coordinate 10,672,868 of OX384544.1, read as the reverse complement.
ACATCCTCTTAAAAAAAATTAATTGCTATATTGATAGTAAATGGCACGCAGGGTTTATCTATAAATAAATAACAATCAATATCGGTAAATTAGGTAGATACTTGTTTATTAGTGTAGATACGGAAAATTGTATATCCCAAAGAGTATTAGAATTGCACTAAATTACACGTGATTAATTGTACATCAAAAGTGTACGTACTAATTTATAGCTTAAAAAATTACAAACAATTATATAATGAAAAATCAGCACGTTCTCTATAGTTTATATAATATTTTTTTTAAATCAATTGAATATACTTGGGGAGGTGTGTATGTTTTTTTTTCTCGTTTTGCTTCCATCTCAGTCTAAAAATGTAGTTTCGATAAAATGAGTTGAAAATTTGAACTAACTACAGATTCTCCGTGCAGTTGCGTTCTTAATGAAACCCAACTGTATATCTTTGACAATTTTATGAATTCCATTATAATATTTTAGGACACTAGTCTCAAAATGTCTTTCGAAAATCATATGTATGTACAGTACACCCCTTAGTGTTTTTATAAGAAATTTTTTTGCGAAAAGTTGAAATTTTACAACACATGGTTTACTTTACAGCTGAAAGATAAATTTAAGAAGAGAAAAATAAAAACGTTGTGCTACACAGGCGCCGCTTTATATCTTGTTAACCATAAAAATCTTTTATGTTTCCGGCAACATTTCTGATTTATTTCAGCTGCGAACGTGCTTTGAAGATTAAACTCAGGAAAAAATAAATAAACTTAAAACGTGAGCTGATATGTTGGAAATGATAACACTCGCAAATTCTACTAGATAGTGAAACAGATTTCGGTAAAACTTGATACGGAAATTATTGCAAACTTGTTGTTGTTTTTTTTAAATAGAACATTCAACTGAAGCTCATGTTTGCATAAAAAAGAAGAGGTTTAATGAGGTTTAATGACCTCATTGGCATATTCCTGGACTGGGAAGGAATCTCAAAAAAAGGCAAATCAGTTATTTTTTTAATTGTACTTTATATTGTTCATTCTTATGCTTTTTTTTTGATTTTTCACTATGTTTTTTACTTCACCAGCTGGAAAAAAAAATTCAATGTGATTCATGAATTTTAATGTCCGCGGTGCATCCAATACAGAATTTAACACCGAAAAAAATTAGTGGTAGGAAATTCAATTTGATCTACTGGTTCTTGAAAAACTCTAACAGGAAAGATCGATCTTTTGGTCCCGTCAGAGAACATCAATCTGCCAGCCCTCGACATTAATTGCGGCGAGCTTCTCAATTTTCAATATTCATTGTTAATATCTCTATACCATGTAAAGGTAAAAAATAATATTTTAAAAGTATTTTGCGTCTTACTTTAAAACTGAGATATAATCAACAAAATACGGTCAGAATATAACAATCCAAGTGTTTGCTAATTAACCAAACAGAAGTGGTTGTCGCAAGAAATTCAATATAAAAGACGAGAAAAATAAATCGTTAAAAGATTCATAAGGGGACATTAACACCCACGTTTAAACCATCAAAATCCATTGAACAAAACAAAATGCAGAGGTGCCAAATTGGTGATAAACTGGAAAAGCCTGCATTCACATCAAAACAAAAACCACCGAAAATAGCAGAAAACACCCAAAGTTACCTAACAAAAAATGGTTTTGAATCAGTGTGCCGTTCGAGCTGCAAATAAAAAAACTAATGGTATAAATCTAGGCCAGTCAGTGGAAAAAAAACTGAGTAAAAAATTTTTATAACATTTTCCAACTGGTTTCTAACGTAGAAGCAGCAAAAAATGAGAAAAGTTCAAATAAAAAAAATTCGAAAAAAAATCGAGCTCGCCCCTGTTTAAAACTCACAACAAAACATTGAATCGATTGAATCGGATGGACGGAGCGGTGCGCACTGCATCTCATTATGGCGTTCGCGGGCAATTGCATAAGCAGAGGGCAGTTCAATATCACAAAAACTATTGTAAGGGAAGCCCTCACTAGTTGAGCTTATTTTAACGGTTTTTAAACAGTTTTCAAAACCAGTACCCTTTCTATTCGGCAACAATCTATTTTTAAATAGTGCTGCAAAATTTCTACACTGGAATTAATAAATCTCAACGCGTTGGCGCGCGACCTTGAAAGCATATGAGCGGGGCCGTAAAATGTTTGAAGTAAACAGCTGAAACCGTGGATATTCTGGAAAACCGTGTCCGGATCAAGTTGCGGACTTGCGAGGAGTGTCTCGAGCACTTAAAAAAAACTCACCAAACTCGTCAGGCAAATTTTTTTTTTTAACTGGACAACGGTCCGTTTCCGTCTGCAAAGGCGGATCCTTCTTCGTCGATCGTCAAGAGGTAAAATGTGAAGATCATCAAAATTATAAGTAAAATTTTGTTGTGTTGTGTGCACTTTTATATGAAATTTTACTTTGTACGATCACTTTTCTATAAAATATAACGGTGTATCACTTGAATTAATGATTAGGTGAAATAGAGATATTTTTTTTTAATAATTAATTCTACTGATCACTGAAAAAAAGAACAAGCAACTTCGAAGAACTCGATTGATTTTAAATGCAAATAACGATATTGCTTTTAGACAAGGCATTTCACTCGTAGGCACAGCACCAAATTTCATGTTACACGCCAATTTTTCCCGCCACAATAACCGGCAAATGCATCCTAATTGGTTTGTTTGGAAAAGATTTCACTTTTTCCCGAGTATTTGGTAATATTTGGCTGTTAAACACCATTCGAATGGAATGGACCACAATACGTGGAGGAGGTTTTCATTATTTACCACCGACAAAAGAAAGTGAAACTGTTCCAACAAAGCCGTTAAGAAATACGCATACATCGAAAAATTTGATACACGATCGCCGATCACTGTGCGTACAGAGGTATGTAATCTTCGGAAGAAAGTGAAATGCCTGTGACCATGTGCAAATCACTTTCGTCACAATCAAATATTTCCACCGGGAATATCACGTCTAAGCTATTAACAAGGAAAAATGCTAAATAAAAAATTTCCGATTTTACCGCACCGCCATTCAATCGATCAGTGATATCGATTTAACGTTTGTCACGATCGCACGATCTTTAGTGCTTCTGGGCCTGTCCCGCACACGATTCGATTTCAGTAGAACATCCGACTCGTCCAGTGGCTCTTAGCTAACTGAATGGAGCCATTTTACATGGAGGCAACAAGGTGAATTTTTCGATGTCCGCCCCGCCCGCCCCTCATTCAGGTGAGTCAAGCTTGAGAAACCATCAAACCGTACAAAAGTTGGATTTTACTCTCAAAAACCACCAGACAGGCCCCCAATGCGCGAACACTTGGGGCCACAAGGTGCTGCGGATAGTACGCCAGGTACTCAAACATTCGCGGAACAGGCATCCTACTGAATGCAGGCAATTTCAAGCTTCTTCTAATCCGTTTTCTTGAAAGCTTTTCTTCAGGCAAGTAATCGCGGTTTTCGTGATCGCTTTGAAGATCATTCCTTCCTCGGCATATACATACTGCGGGATATTTCTTTTTGCTGGTTTTTATTCATAACATTGAATTGGCGTGTCTACCGATTTAGCCGAGGAATAGAGTATTCCCCCCTTTCACCCGGCCTTTCGTGATCTATCTTAGTAGCACATGGCGCACACTGATTGCGCTTTTTTGACTTTGAAAATTGGCGGCACTCTCCCGCTTTCCGTGTGGATCGTGCTCTTGGATTAAATTCACTTTTGTACCTGCGCCTCGGACTTAATGATTTCCCTGGCATTGTGTTGGATGCCATGATCGGTTTTATGCTTGGAATTTGTTTGTAAACATTTTTGGCAGAACTATAGTCGAAATTGTTATTGCTGTCTCTATTGTACCTTTGAATGAAAAATAGACAACTGCAAAAACAGCAAGTTATCTTATCATGGACTTTGAGAAAAATACAGCTTATGATCATTTCGTTGTGAATCGATGCGTAAAATTAGCTTAGTCATTGACGGTAATAAAAAATGCATAGTTGTATACTTTTGGTAACATTGAAAGCATTAGTGTGGTTTTGTTATAAAAAAAAACATTGGTTTATACCTTTTATGTTTTTTCTTATCCCAAATATGAAATATTGAGAATTTCTCTTCAATTAGGTTTATTATATTTTATAGTCATACCTTAAGGTTAACCCTATCTATTGAGCTATATATTTCGAGTGCCTTAAAAACATTTACGAATATCACGGAAACATGGATTTTTTCACCTTTTAGACGTCGTTTTTCATTAAAACCTTACGTGTTGCAGCGGATTGTACGACACTTTTACTAATCCACTTTTACTAAGAGGACAATTTTACTAATACTTCTTTTTACTAAAACCCACTTTTACTAATACTTCTTTGTACTAAAACTCACTTTTACTAATAAATTGTAAAAGGAAAACTATTGTTGATGTCCATTGGAAGTACATTAGTAAAAGTGTCCATTGGTAAATAGGTCCATTAGTAAAAAGTACATTAGTAAAATTATCCTTTAGTAAAATCGGCTTAGTAAAAGTGGATTAGTAAAAATGGATTAGTAAAAGTGTCTCCCTACCGTTGCAGCGTTTTCGTTTTCGTAATCTATAGAAAGAACTATATACTATCAATATCGTATTTCTGGCTAAAAAAAACCTTGTAAACTAGTGTGATATATAAAAAATGATGTTTGTCGGAAAATATTGAATTGAAGGGTCTCCCCCCAATAAATACTTGTTCTGGGCACATTCAGTTTTTAGATAATTATTCTAAACTGTGAAGCCGAACTAAACTAGAACTATGATCGCGGTTCAAATACATCTGCTTCGAAATTTAGAACAAACAGGGTCCATACTAATGAAAAAATTTTCAGCAACATATTCATACAAAATCTATGAATGGTACCACGGCCAAATAATGTTTTGTAGCGACCAACGTGAAATACATTTTTAGGGCTTGTCCTAGGAGTTTTCGCGGAAGCACTGAGACCTGAACAGGAGCGATGGTACTCCAAATCGATTTATCCATTTATGATGTTGAATAAGAGCATCAATGTGGGACATTCAATATTATAGTATACGCAACAGAATGCGCAGCACAAACAAGTACAATTTGGGAGCGACCATTGAGGTAGCTCGCAATCCTCCTAGAATAGACCCAGTAATTTGCAATCTATCTATCGTAAGTCTACTGGCAGTCCTACGAATTTTAGAATATTACTAGAGTCAATATTTACGAAGAATTGTTTGCAACTTATTGCGGGTCTTCCCACTAAAAATATTTGCTCTACGGACAACGCACCTTTATAGTTAATACCAGGCGATTATGCTATATTTGTTGGGAAATAACTAGAACGTCGATCATGCCATCTGGTTTCCTACTTTAAAACTGTAAACATTGAACATGTAAATCCAATTTGATCTAGGACCAAAAAAATTATCCAAACCCAGTATACAACGGTGTTACCATTTACAAATCCTTCTTTCCATAAATCCGTAACCATACAAGCAAATCATGAAATCTCACTAAATTCTGTACAAATTATCCGTCCACACCTCCTTATCTTCATCTACAATATTACAGCGACAAGACCCATTGCCAGCCAAGTGACTTTCACAATTCAAATCCAATGGAGACTACGTCCAATATGGACCAATGTGATAAGAACATAATTTCAATCGATTGATGAAATCGGACACATAACAACGTCTCCGTCTTGTCTGAAAAGACCTCGAAAGATATCCACAAATCTGATATTGAGCCCACCGACTGGATAAATCACCTGGAGCAGCAGTGTTTACGAGCTTAACGCTTTTTAGCTTGAACAAAACGTTAAATATGTCGCTGTCGACATTTACATAAAATAAATTTCCCATTTCGAGTACGATTCCATAAGACCCGAAAACATGGCCAAGTCATTCTCAGGTGGGTAATGTGTTTCACCACCAAATCTTATATGAGGTGGAAAATTTCTGTTTGTCTGTCTGGGACCAGAGACTTCCGACAAAATAATCATTAAAATATTCTCTCATCTCACACATTACAAAAAAAAGAAATAGCAGGAAGCCTCAGAGAAACTGCCTATCGACCAAAACCAACCATCCATTAATTTTGTTTACAAACACTCAACGGTTGGCATGTAGTGCAAAAAGTATCGCCTTAATGGCCCTCGACTTGTGACTCCTTCCCTCCAAGCATCCACAAGACGTAGATCATCCGGCGAAAATGAAAGTGACAAATTGAGGAAGACTGTACAATGTCTGTCTAATGCACGACAAAACAAAAAGGTGCAAAACGTCTTATCCACTTATGTTTTGAGCAGTTCAACCGACCGTGCGTGTGTGCCTAACTGACTAGGTACCTGGCCGTTGTTAAGTGACATCATCCGACTTTTTCGCTCAATTTGTGGATATGCAACAAGAGCGCTTGTGGGCAACGCACATTACACCGCGAAGGGGTCTAATGTCCCAATGCTAATGGATTATAATCTTGGCACGCATGCTCTGATATTGACTCAGATTTATGTGTAATAAGTGCACCGTGACAGGTGTCTAGTTAGCATTCTCAGTTTGCGCGGTGGAAAAACTCACTCTCAGGTGCTAGTAGAAGCCTATTGCCCATGCGTTCGTGGTCACATTCGACAAACTCAAAATAGAAAATCACTTGCTGCCGCTGGGTACTGTTGGGTATATTGCTGCCACTGCTACACAGCACTGCTATGGAATGCAACATTGAAAATTTCGCGGCTATATGTCTGGTCGACTTTCATGTGATATCAAATTCAATTTCAAGGTTCTTTCGAGTTTTCAGCTTACTAACAGTGACGACAATGTCGACGATGTTGATGTTGATTCACTTTTTTGTAGGGGTTTTTGGGCACTCACATTTAAAAAGTATTCATAAGCATTGTGAGTGACTCAGGCTTAGAATATGCGATCTCATGAGACATCATCTGGTTGGGGATTCCCATCAACAACAGTTGCTGTGAGACTTTTCGGTATTTTAGTATCTTCCGGAATAGGGAAAAATGCAAATTAAAATCTAGAAAGAAAAACTCTACATCACAAGGTTTATTTATGGAGTATCTTTCGTACTAACCCCTTGGAAAATATGTATGTATAGTTTCTGCTCTAAGGATAGTTGCGAAATTGCTTTACTACAAATTACTTTAGATCTGAAAAACGGTTTAGACAACGAATAGACTGGTACTGTCGCGTTCCTAGATATTTCTTGAACATTTGAGATCATTATTCAGCATAACCTTCTTGAAAAAATCCCTTCAATTTTAACCTCTCTAACAAGATTGAAATCGTGACCTTTCTCATAGAGATATTGCAGTTCGTGTAGATGAGTTCTGCTCCAATTTCACTTTCCTACATATTTCATGTAGTGTACCTCAGGGTTCGGTCCTGGGCTCCCTATTATTTAAACTTTTGTCCTTATGCTAATCTGAAAAGTTTTGAATAAATTATTATTATATTCGAACCATTAAGTTAATCCAACCTTAATAAAAAAAATTGAATTCCGACAACGTCATTTCAAAGGTATCTCTTCGTCGTGATAGAAAATTACACCTTTACAATTTATCAGTTCTGGCCACTTCTGCGTAACTGCTCTCTTCAAATTTATCAGCTATTTTTACAGTAGTTATCTGAATCAATTGTTTGGACTTGGCGAAGAAGCTTGTAGAAGATTACACCTTTGCAGTCCGACTATATGGAAAGTATCACTTTCTTCAAATACAGCCCAGGTTTTGCGGTACTACGATCAATGAAGTCTTAATTGCGTAATTAAATAATTATAAAATAAATACAAAAAAATATAGTCAGCAACCACGATTTGCAGAACTCCTGGCTTAAAATATTTGCTCGAAGCTTACATCACTTCATCATGCAGTACTTAGCCAGACGTCATAAACCTTTTGGGAAGTAGCTAGACCAATGATCTCGTGCATCTGAGGCCACCAGGGATCTTAAAATAATAAAAAGAGACTGTATTTACAAGCGCTCCTACTTATGAAGCCGAACGAAAATTTCGAAATACTATTGGAAAATTGCTTAAACCGTGTAATTTTCCTGCAACACAAAACAAATTTTCTCCACAAAATCGTGAATGATTTGTGGGGCACGACAACCGACACTAAATTGTAAGTTTGAAAAGCCATTTCCAGCATGTAACTGCCATGTTTCGTGTATTGTTGTTAAGAAAAAAAATTTTGTACAGCTACATATTATAGCCCATATGTCTCCAGTCCAGGTATGGAACCGGTGCCGCGATCAGTGATCATTTCGTCCGGATAAAAACATTTCCACTCCCCCCCCGGATCGCTCTGTACAAGGCAAACAGAATATACGTGAGGAATATTCACGGAGGAAAAACAATTTCATTTTGCAGCGCATGACAAACAGTCAAGAGGAAAACAAGCAGATAGCGATCGCTGTGATCACATGTAATAAGGCCAAGAATATAATAAAAAATAATTAAAATGGCCAACGAGATATCCAGGCTGTGAGGCTTTTTATCAAAATGGAGATACTCGAGGTCTGAGACGTGAGCTATTTCAATTTGCTGCAAGTTACTGCTTTTAATTGCCCCATTGAAGGGATTTACTGATCGAGGCGACAGCCATCTAGTCATATTTGTTTACGTGTTGGAATGCATGTTATTTGATTTATGGAATCTTTGATATTTTCCTGACCCCTAGGTAGCCCTGGGAAGTTTGAGGTCTTTTATATGTTCATTGCGAGGCCTTACAAACGAGACATCACCCCTTCAAGGATTTTGCAATCAGTTGAGACACGGCAACTGCAGTCATACTCGTGCGGTACATTAATTAAAATTACTCAGCTAATTGCTCCATAAACTTCGATGAAATCCTTCGCCCGGTTACCTCGCAACATTTGAATGATTTACAGCGTAGAGCTCATTGTTCATATTCGTTTCTCCATATTGGCGGACGCAGAGTGTGGTGGAATGTTGTCATGTCTCATCCGGTGGTGGCAGATTTTGTCGTTTTCACGTGAATTTACTGGTTGGAAATAAGTAAGTAACATGCATAAAACAGAATATTCGTCTTTAGCATGTGGAGCCTGGGTGCTCACCTGGCCGGTTGTGAAGGAAATTGAATCAAGAGTAGTGTGGAGTAGGTGATGGGAAGCTACCACTATAATAGTAATGACTGGGAAACGTTGCTGTAATTAAAAGCTGAACTGGGAGGTGGAGGACGGATATTTCATTTCATGTAGAACTAATTAATGTCAGACACCTGCACTATGCTTGCTGGTTTTCCCAGCTTAACGAGTGTAGTGATCTAGCAAGATCGTTCAGGAGTTTTACAATGATATTAGCCTTTAACGTTGGCGCTGTAAATTATAATTGGATGGAATTTTCTGCAAAATGCAATTATTGTAAGATGCTGCATTTGAACTTGTTGGGTGTGTCCTTTAAATTTAAGTGTAGATCAAGAGATATTTCAGTGTTATTCCCCGTGGAATTGGAAATACTTATAATTCGAAATAATTGACATTATATAACGTGCTGCTTTGTTAGTTAGAAGTTTAATTGCATGATAAATTTGATAGTGATTAGAGTCCAAAAAAATACCTTTTATAAGAGATCCGTAACTTGTGGTTGTTGAGAATCTATATATGTATGTGTATAAAAATGAATTGCTGTGCGTTAGTCTCGCCAAAACTCAAAAACGGCTTGACCGATTTCGATAATTTTTTTTTTGTTTTGTTCGCTATAATACAGGAGAGGTTTAAAATAAAGGAAATTCGGGAAACCCCAAAGGAAAAGCCGGAAAATCGAAAAAATCGAAATTTCCGTTTTGTCGAGGAAGCGAATTTTCCAACTTCAAGGAATCTCTATGAAAAAGGCAACTGGAGGTTTTCGGGGTCGCAGATCTCGAGCTTGCTTTCAAAATTTTGGAATTCAAGATGTCGGATCCAATATGGCGACCGAAAAAGTTAAACTTCAAGGGATTTCACTGAAAATCCGAACTTTTGTTTTTGGTTTGGGTTTTTGGGGTCACTGATTTTGAATCTGCCATCAAAATTTTGGAAATCAAGATGGTGGATCAATATGGCGACCGAAAAGTTAAACTTCAAGGGATTTCCCTGAAAATCCGCAATAAGGAATTTTCGGGATCACTGATTTCGAATCTGCTATTCAAATTTCCAAATATGAGACCACCCCCACTCCGCTGGGAGATATAGGAGAGGGGGTGCAATAAGGAGGTGGTGTAAAATGAAGAAAACTTAATAATACTGTTGGAAAATATCTAAAACATGTGCAAAACGCTGGCTCACATAGGAGAGGCAGTGGTGCAGTAGGGAGGCGTTGTAAAATTTAGGAATACAAATTTAATAGTATCCCGGAAAACGCCGAGTCCGGGCAAGCTAGTTTGATATATTATTCAATATTTAATTTTGGGGCCTTTAATTACACAGGCACCCATGATACCTTATTTAGCTAACTCTTCTTTCTGCGAACATGCACGTAGTAGTTAGGAATGCTTTACATTTTAAGCCTCCTGTCGGAGCAGAGGATCTTATAATTATTTTGATATTAATCGAAAATAATTGTGGACACTACACTCAGGCCTTACTCTGAGACGGGGTAGTGGGGAGACTCTTTAAACTCAAAAGGAGGGATAAAGATATTAATAATCTCGTAAATAACTAAAAAGGTATTTGGACAAAAAAATTCTAAATTGTTTCCTTAATTCCAGAACAAATTGATTTTAAAATGCTTTTAAAAATTTGAATTTTTTTAATTAAATAATTAGTTCTTCGCATGATTATTCTAGGAGGAGGGTGTACTAGCGGGACATGGTCAAAGCAAATACATATTTATTGTAAGAAGACCCAGACCTGAAAGTAAAATTTTCTGATGCAAAAAAAAATAGTTAAATAAACAACAAGTGCAATTTCCATTGAGAGAAAAATATTCACCAAGCGTGACTTTACGGACCAAAGCATAACAATTGGTAATTGCTAAAAGGCCATCTACTCGTACATTGAACAAAAATAAAGACCACTTCCATTGAGGCTATTTAGCATATCTCAGCGAAGTACGAGTACACCCATTGTGATCATGCGAAAATTACTCTTAAGGCGAACCAGTCCTAAATTGCAAACAATTGCTTTTACCATAAGCGATACCCATCGCAGGTGGCCTTAAAAATCGCAGCTTCCTAATTTCCACTAATTCTTTTGTGGCCCGTATTTGAAGGATTTCCGGCTCCGGTAAACAATCAATTAATCGCACCTGCCCCTGGGGGTCCCTGATTATCATCTTGTCACTGACTTAATTCCACCGTGAGCTCAGCTTAATTACGTGACAATAATTACCTGCACGCGCATACGCAGTTCAACAAACAATCGATACACACACTCACCTGTTGTAAGATACATAGGCAACAGTTCGATCGATCCGCCTTATATCAGACCGACAGGACAAGTGTTGTATTTGGGGAAGTACGTAGATGGCAGAGAGAAGGTGAGGCGACACACGGCTAACAAGTGTTACTGACATTCGGCGTTCACATTGAAATGAAACCAAAAGTGAATGCATTGCAGGTTATCACTGATCAGGCTTGCAGGTAGTACTATTGGCTACCTGGTATGGCTATCGTCACTGTCACTTCCTCTAGAGAGTGCTACTGCAGGTATTAGCCGTTGCGGCAATGACCAAACCTGATGATGGTGACCAATACGCCTGGGGTGGAATGCACGCTGTGATATGTGCAGCAATATTCTCAAGGCGATTTTAAGAATTTTTGTTTTGTAAATGGACATTTAAGCGGAAGTGCATACCTAACCATTAAGTACCGCCTTGATGCCGGAGAGGTATGAAATGAATTTATGGATTTTTCGTGGTAAGAACCGGAAGTGAAATGGAAGTTCTGGTGAGTGGTGCTTATCCGGACCTTGTTTTGAGGAAATGAATGTATTCAAGTCTTACGTACAAATAAGGTTCTTTGCTGACTGTGTAATGAGTGGTTAGCCCTAGATACCCTTGCGGTAAAACTACTGGCGGGTATGAATCATATTTAGTAGCTGCCATATGGAAACATGGGTATTTACGAAAATGCCGCGTTACACTTCGGAAGGACGTTTATTAACTGTGAAGATCCATCTACGCAGGTACTCATTTGTATTGTCGTCCGTCGTAATTGAACGAAATTGGATGGAATGAACCTAAATGACATGCCACCTGCCACACCGCGCGTGAAACAATAACGTTATTGCAAACTAAGTTACCAGATCGTATCATCTTTCGTTTTGACCAAACTGGCCGCCGAGAAGATGCGATTGAACTTGTTTAGACTTCTTCCTCTGGGGTTTTTTGAAAAGTAAGTATGTGAACCACAATGAGACGATTTAACAACTTAAGATCGAAATCGAACGCTACGCTTTCTACCCTTTTAACGACATTTTGGAAGACTCTAACCACTTAGTTTCTTATTAACGCAATGTGCTATGTTTCAGGGGGAAGTCCCACTCATTTAAGATAAACAGCTACTGAGGGGTTATTACCTGACAGTAAAAAATTGATTTAAGATCTCGAAGAAGATCATCGTATTCCGACTTACAACACAAGTAACAAAAAGCGAAAAAAACGCCATCCAGAACAGAGTACATTTTGGAGACCCTATTAGGAAAACACATTAATATAAAAATTAAAAGGGAAATTATGTTTCACTTACCACTTCAAGGAGAAAATCATGATGATCCGCCTGAATGGTAATTTTCATAAATAAGGACAAATCAATTGCTGTCACGCTGACGAACTGGTACAACAGAACCGCCGGACCCCATAATTTAATTTCCAGTTCACGTCTAACAAAGACTCACTGCGATATTTGCAACTCGTCTATCAATCAGACTTCAATAGCATGTTACACTTTCGTAACAAATAATTTTCTCAGTAAAAACAGATCAGCAGTCGCGGCCTGAAATAGACAAGCGTGCGTAAATTGGTAGATTTATTACCAGTCTAACCGACCAAACTACTCTGTATGTTTGCATGCATTCATTCACTTGTCCTGTCCAGAAGCACTTTAGAAGATCCCTATGAGAATCTGTTTAATTTGCATACAATGTCGACATCCCCTTAGGGTCTGCTAGTTTTGTTTCTCACCAAGTAAACGACGCTCTTAAAATGTCAATTTGAATGTTGCAAGCGTGTCTTTTGATTTACATATGCCTGTTAGGCAGTTAGCTCACATAGTGATCGCCGTATAAGAGTCGGCGCATTTGTGCATTTGACGTTTTACGAAATGCAATACGATCGTCAAGATCATTTGGATATTACGAGTAGATGGTGTGCAATTTAATGGCTGGTTTAAGGTGATTTTGCGGATTCTTGTTAAGGATAATTACGTTTTCCCTCGTTAGGGTAGTCTGTGAGAAAAAAATCAAGAATCCTACTGTGATCGTCACTTGTTAGGTTTGGTGATCATGACATGATTTCAAAATTTTGAATTAAGATCAGGAAAAAGTAGGCACACGTACATGCACGTTTCGGGACATCCCTCGAAGTTCCAACGATTGAAGGGAAATAAATTAGAGGCTGTCAAAATATGGAGGAAAAAAGAAAATTGTTTTGCCAGGTAAAGTCACGAAGAGCGAATAATGTTCATCATGGTTCTCGAAGAACTAGAGCCCGATGATGCCACCAACTCTCAATCTGCACCTAAGAGTAGCTTTTTCCGGTTGCAATGGGCGGTCCAAGATCCTTTGAGGATTCTTTTTACCTCATATACGGATCTTTTGGTTGTTTACAAATAGATGTTCATTCAGAAATGGACCTCGTTGCTGAAGATGATCTTTTGGCCGAAATTCTTGTGCCAACTGGATATTATAAAGGGGGAGCGCAGAATTTGAAAATCAGAGCTCTGTGAAAGCCCAAGTTCTTGTGCACGACAAGGAATCGAGAGGTTTCTATCATGAGCTGAAATTTAAAGCACAAACTTAATAAAACTTGGGCAGGTATTGCGTATTTTTCTTCGATGCAACCGACACAAGATTCGATTTTGCAGACTAGATTGATTTGGCTCTTCCAAATTTTGAAACGTTGCTATATAATTTTTTTTTAATTCCACGAGGTTTGAGTTGTGTTCAATTAAGAATGGACAACCAAAAATATGTTACGCCTAGTCAACATTTCATACGGAATGTGATATTTAGCATAGGAATGTAAATCAGCGTTCCCGAGGATCAGTTTGGGTAACATCTAGACTCTTTCGGACATATTTCAGTTGTATTTAAATAAAGCCATTTTCAAGTACTATTTAAGATGCAAGAAATGTTTATGCGAATAGAATAGTAGAAACCTATTCATGGGATACCGTGGTAAGATCACTTGTTCCCAGGCACTAGAATGATTTCTACATTCAAATCTAACCTCCAAAAACAAGAACATTACATTCACAAAAGTTCTTGACGTACCTAGCACAACCTCCAAGATCTAGTTGAGCGATCATTACATAATGGTCATAAGCAGGGCACCCACGCCAGCCTACCAATCAGTGCGCGACTTCTCACCTTGCTTCACTTGGCCAGAGGCCGTGAATTCGCTCACCTTTTGCGTGCTATATGATTTTTTTTCTGTTCAAGCAAAAATGTACCGCTTTGGCCCCACATCCCCCCGAAATCGAGAGCAAATGTATTAATTTCTATATGCACTAAATAACTGAATATCCGAGGTGAAAATTGAGAAGGAAACAAGAGCGCAGAATATTGCAAAACCAGTTCACCTGAGCGCCCAGTTCAAGGTGTTTTCCTCGAATTACCCACTGGCTCAGCCTTGCCATCGGCGGTGCGGCAGCCACCAGCCACAATATTCTCCGCCTCAATAATTCGCGGCATTGGCAGGAAACAATGCCGAGGCGCCATGAAGTTAATTAGGAATTTTTTTTTGTGTGTTTCTTCTAAATCAATCGCCAATCGGTTGGTCAAATTTAATAGTCGTTTTATTAATTTACATTGGGACAACACAAGTTAGCTACCTGCGTGCATAGGTTTCGATTTGTGGGCGAAGTCACGGAATTGCAATCGACCTGAAGAAGGTCAGATGCACTCGAACAATCCAACGCGACTTTTCATCGGCTCCCATTTGTTTGAATTTTGAGTTGGTGGCAAGACCTTGTACAGTGAAAATTTGCAAATTACGCTCTTCGAGGAGTCACTGATAGGGTCTTGGTGGTTGTGGTTTCTCAAGTTGAACGAACCGAAAGTTGTTACCATTGGGTCAATAGTCGTTGTCAAGGGAAGAGAATAAATACATGTTGTGTAGATCTCTCTTTTTTTTTTTGTGTTTAGTCGCTTCCGAATAAAACCTGATCGCACAGTAGCCGAAAGGTAAATTGGGCAAAAAACGTACGCCGCCTTTCAGAAAACAAAAGATTTACGCTTGTTTAGCCGAGTAACTTGCTGCATAACTTTGCAGCTATCTGATAGCAATCATGCCGACTTGATTAATGATTCCTCTAACTCTAACCACTTATTAGAGCGTTCAGCTCTCCAGACCGTTTTGGTCAAGAGCAATTTTGAGAAAACACCTCAATGTCTTTATTCGGTGCGATAGGATCAACGTTTCTGGCGGACAGAACGTAAAGTTGCAGACGATGTTATTTATGCATTGAGAAAAAACTGGCGAGTCACTGAAATCGTAAAGCATTTGAGGGGCAATGGCGATTTTGGGGAAACACGATCAAATGAAACTTCTCCCAAACTTGGCGGTTCAGCGCTAAAAGGTTGTAAACAATTTTTGCACTTTTGTCTGCACAAGTAATAAAGGAGATGACTGGCCAGTGAATCCAGCTGGTATTGAAGATTGAAGTGATTTCATTTCGGTCTGCGATTGTGCAGTCAAAAAGTCAAGGCCATTTACAAATTGATTTTTCGATTGCTGTTTTTTCCATCGATACATGAAAGGCGTTAGCTTCTGTGAACTTATGACATGGATTTAGTGGGCTTTATGGATTGATGTTGTTGGAGGTGAGAAAAATAATTGGCCTTTAAGCACAAAAATATTCAATGACCTTGACACTAGTTTAATACATTTTTAAATATTCGATAGTTTTCCACGAAATTGTACAAAATGGAAAATACGTTTTTTTCTAAATTAATATGACATTAATTACAAGTTGTGCTCCAAGACAGGCCTTACAAAAATGTAATACAAGAGCCGCGGTATGGAAGAATCATTAAAATCCTTACACCATTTCTAACAAAACCAAGAGTGCAATTAGCTTTATTGGCTAACGCGTTGACATGATCGCCAAAAGGAAAGTGGTCATTAAACCATACGCCCAAGCCTTTGGTTTCGTCAAGTCAATTCAATATACAACTATTAATTGTGTAGTCAAAGTTAAAAAGTGAAAAAAAAACTTTATATATTTGGTAATTAAAGAAAAGATAACATAACAGTAATTCGCAGTCACGTTCAGAAGATACAACAGGAAAAATCTGGGCATCGCAGCATATCATAAAATGTTTGCTTATTTCAAACAGTCAAGGAAGTTATTAACAAAGATAATAAATAGGAATTGGTCCAGACCCAAGTGGCTTCTCTGCGGTACACCAGAAATACTGTGTGTTTCTCTCTAGACATACAACCGCGAAATGACACTTGCTGAGTGCGACCCATCAAGTAATGGCAAGCAACAAAAATGCAAATAACTTGATTTCCACATTCAATAAATATAAGTTACTAGCTTGCCCGTACCCGGCGTTCCCCGGGATACTATTAAATTTGTATTCCTTAATTTTACAACCCCTCCCTACTGCACCACCGCCTCTCCTATGTGACCCAGCCTTTTTCTATTTGCGTTTTGCACATGTTTTAGATGGTTTCCAACAGTATTATTGAATTTAGTTTTCTTCATTCTACACCACCTCCTTATTGCACCCCCTCTCCTATATCTCCCAGCGGGGTGGGGGTGGTCTCATATTTGGAAATTTGAATAGCAGATTCGAAATCAGTGATCCCGAAAATTCCCTAGTGCGGATTTTCAGGGAAATCCCTTGAAGTTTAACTTGTCGGTCGCCATATTGATACACCATCTTGATTTCCAAAATTTTGATGACAGATTCAAGATCAGTGACCCCAGAAAACCAAACCAAAAACAAAAAGTCGGATTTTCAGTGAAATCCCTTGAAGTTTAACTTTTTCGGTCGTCATATTGGATCCGACATCTTGAATTCCAAAATTTTGAATGCCAGCTCGAGATCTGCGACCCCGAAAACCTCCAATTGCCTTTTTCATAAAGATAAAGATTTTGTAGTTGGAAAATTCGCTTCCTAATCAAAACGGAAATTTCGATTTTTTTGATTTTCTGGCTTTTCCTTTGGGGTTTCCCGAATTTTATTTTTATATATATAGATAAATTGGTCGATTTAATTTTGAAATAAAATTAGTGGTTTGCAATGGAAATATAAAACTTTACAAACAAGAGTAAAAAATTATTCCAAAAGGGCACATTTTAGCAACAGATGTTATTTGTGATGTGGCATTTCTGTTGCTTTTCCTTTGGACGGGAATAATAAAAGATATGTAATTTCCAAAATTTGGGAAACCTTCCAGAAGAAAGACAAAGTAAATAAATAACGTCCCTGTCGTTTATTTTCTGTCTTCTAAAAACTTGTACTCATTATCGTTCGATCTTGTGCGTCTTTACAACATTTTATGCCGTGGACAGTTTTTCTCTTTCAAATTATTATTAACAGGAAAATACTTAAAACAAAGTAAAAAATGTATGTCAATAGATAGATAGACAATTTAGCAACTTAATCGGCAAACTGTAAAGTAAAGCTGCCGGCCCAATGCGAGGAGGAGTTCAAATATTTATGAACATTTAGAGTCAATTCTCCAGAGACTGTCTTCCGCAAAAACTTACAATTAATCACCCGTCAATTTTAGTTAAAGTGAAAGGAATCGACCGATATAAAAGTTTCCCAACATCCTCCCAATCCTCCACATTACACTAATTTCCTGCCGAGTCGACGACGTGATCATTTTGTAAGCACCGCCACTGCTATACAATAATAACTTCGGCAGCATGCCACAAATCAGATCAATGCAGTGCACCTGTCCATATGAAGCCTATGAAAAGCACGAATTAAATTTAATTGCACACGACATGCCGCAACTCATCTGAGCAGCCACCAATTAAAAATTCGTCTAACCTCCTCAAACCCGACTGCAATTAATCCACGAAATTGTACATATTGCCGTAATAAAAAATAAATATAAAACAAATTAAAATAAAAGAGTGCGACTGGTCAGATCACTACGCCAGATTTGCTTTTGTCGCTGATATCGTTCTGGTTGTTCTGGTTCAATACACCAGATGCCCTCGTGCCGGTACCAACTCAGCCATGGAGGACATCGCGATCTACTAAATTCTGAGCCACAATTTCCAAGCTCCAAAAGATTTTTCGGCCAGCTCAGGTAAGTGTTAACACTTCCCCGCCACAAAATCTGCAAAAATCTGTGCCTTGTAGAGTTGAACCAGATCTTGTGGCGGTGGTGGCGCCATGCGTTCCAAGTCCCAGGCGCACTTGACATGCAGCCGACACCGAGGATAATTAATACGCCAATTGTAAATTTTGTGAAATAATTCCAATTCGGTGTCACGGCTTATGAGGCTCGAGACGGACTTTAGTTTTGCTCTTTTGCAATTCTGGGGCTCTGGCGCTGAGTAATTTGTGGCTTAATTGGGGATTTCGTTTCGATAATTTGAAAATATTTACGCTGGCAGAACGTTTCAGCGAAATTTATTGCGATTAATAAATTCCAGGGGTCGACGCGGATAAACAACGTTTCGTAACGTTGCTGTTGTTGGGGCCACCTCGACGACTGATCGCGTTTACCTTATCAGCTGCGGCCTTATTGCCTTCGCGACAGCCACTGTCGTTAACATTTAGCGTTTAATTTGAAATAAAACTTAATGGGCCCTTTAGTCTTCGGGACAATATTGCACATCGACCCGACGTTGACAGCCTACGGCCTACCCACCTGCCGTACTAGGTCCCTGCCTCGGAGAGTGGTCAGAATTACCGCACAGGACATGGGACTAGGTATTGCAAAACGACCCGGTTATTGTTATTGCTGCGATTAGATAGGCTCTTTACTGTGCTGGAAACAAAGGCAGAACTGCATACCTACTTCTCCTGGACTGGTCCGGTGGCGGTGGACTTTCGCAATCTTCTAAACACCATGAAACGCGACGATAGGCTTGCATGCGATAGATGGCCTTAGAGTATCCAGTGCCTTCCAGCACCTCCGCCATTCTCCATGAGGTGAGTAAGTGGTGTGCTTTGGTGGCTCTGGCGGCCGACTAGCAATATAGCCGCAAAATGTGTATTCCATGAAAAAGTCATTAACTACGCTAACTCTCTTTCAACAGAGCACTATAACCTCGACAGCATTCGATCGAATTAAATTTGTTCAATTAATTACCGCCGACTTATGGGAGGCGAGTTGCGATAAATGCTCCCGACCTGATCGCTGTTAGGGTTTTTGTTCAGCGCCCTCAGGTAATTAGCTTTCCTTGAACAATTGCCTAATTTAATTCTCTTCGATTATTATCGGGAGGAAGAAAACAAAAACGTGAATTTTTTGCAGATTTTTCGAAAAGAATTTTTGAAACTGAAAGAGTGGATTGTAAATTTACAAAAACATGAACTAGGAATTTACCTTTTTTGGATATATGGAACCCTCCTCAGGTACCTAATAAAAAATCGACAAGCTCAGTAGGTGCACAACAAACTTCTGCCAAAAAACATCTATCACAGCTGCTGTGACTTTGAGCTGTTAGCAGCAGACTACCTAAAAAGCTGAGATTGCACTTTTCTGCCCTAGCTTTTTTTTTTTTTTTAAAAAGAGAACAAAAAAGAAGAAGAAATGAAGAGAGAAAGATAGCAAAAATGGATGCATAAGAAAATAAAAACATAAAAGGAAATAAGGAAATAATAAAACAAGGGAAAAAATCAAAAAAGCATTAAGCCAAAGAAAAAAAAAAGAAACGGTTTAAAAACAAACCCAATGCTCATTCCATTTGTTTATATTTTCTTCAGCGGGTAGAGTTGTTAATTCACCTTAATACTCTTTGCAACTTAAGGTAGCGTCCTACTCGAAATATGCTACTAAATCAATTTTCCAGAAACCAGCTAAATTGATTAGATAATGCCCGACAACGATAGGTCTCAACGGCCATTAATCCATAATTTGTTCATCAGCATTTGCATGATTGAAGCAACTGCTCGAAACGGCATAAAATCGGTTAAATTATTCTCTTCACGCATGCGGGTAGGCACCGCAGGTCTTTTGAAAATAAAAAAATCGCCGGCATCTGCGGTGACAAATCGGCCTCCGTTGTCTCGAACGTAGACCACTGAATGACGATTTCGCAATGGAATTCCAGTCGAATGCACTCTTTTCAACTCAAAACATCTCTAAGCAGTCTATGTTAAGAAATCAACTTAATTGGCCATGGAATGAGGAATCGTTTAACGTTGTCTTGAAGCAAGCAAATTACTAATAAAATTGTATTGGAACTCAAGCTGACTGGACTTTCTAATCGGTGCACCTCAGTTGAATATGTTTGCGAAACTTCCTGAGGAAATCGGTGCAATTGACTTGGACACCTTTAATTTCCTCTAGGCACCGCTGCTGGACGATTCGATCTTTTCGGGCTGTGTGGCAGCAGTTATATTTCTACTACAGTGTCGGACGTTGGCTACACAAAAAAGAACTAAAAAAAAATTCCGAAAATTCCACATGCCACTTATAACATCCTTCAGCCCATTGCGTCTCCCCTAACCAGAGATATTCCAATTAACCCGCATAAGTACCCCTTTGCGCCATACCTATAAAATGAATGCTCTCCATTTGCGGCTCACCAGCCATCACCTTCTGCTTCCGAAGAGAAAACGACAAGCCGCAACAGGCAGTCAAACGATGGAAAAATAAATTTACCTTCGGGTTCGGTAGTAATTTCACTTTCATTACACAAACTGGGCCATACCACTCTCACTATCGAGATGAGTGTGCCTGCAAAACACAGGCAGAGGCATGGTGCGCAAACGGCTTTTTCTCGGCACGTTTCTACTACCTGAACAAGCCGTTTGCGCAGGTTTGCGCGGTGGCGGGTGGAAATGCGACTGTGATCGCCGCCTTACAACCGTAACCTTTCCATTTCACTGGCTTTGCTTGTTTGGTTCCGATGCTTAAAAGACGTTCTTCGAAAAGAAACTTTCCCGCTTGACAAGCAGCAGAGGTAGGAGGAGCAAACGTTTTTGTTTGTTGTGGGAACCCAAAGCACCCCAGGTGTATGTACGCCTATGAAAGCCGGAAAGACACTGCTGGTTCGCTGTTGTGGAGGCTCAACGGATGTGCTGTTTTCATGTTTTCATAAACGAAAATGAAAGTGATAAATGGCTTTAATTAAATTAAGACGAGACCAGTTATTCGGCTTGAGTATTTGAGGGGAAATGATTTGTCGCCCTCAAAAATGCCCCACAGGTTGCTCACCGCAATGCAGCGCGGGTTGATTAACTTTCGTTGAAAAATGTTAATGACCGACATCAATGCCGTTCAGAGCACGCCGTTTTGCGCTCGTTGCGATAAATAATATAAATTCTTCCATAATTGCAGCACCATTGCTGCAAAGTTGGAGGTAGTGTAAAAACAAAAGATTTAAGCGACGAACTTGATTTTTTTTTGTTAAAGAAACTTGCTCTGAGCTGAATAAATTGCTTCCTGTTGGGTATCTGGAGACGGTTCGATATTTCCAAACAAGGTGCTGGAAATCACCTATTTCAATTTTTCGCTAAAGTAACTGTTCATTTAAAGTTAAAGCGCTGAAAGTCGCTACCATATATGGCAGGGAAGAGTTTGATTTTAAAAAGCCTTCCGTTTCTAACTAAAAAACACCACTGCAAATGTGCAGTGGCCATGGCTGCAATTCGATTACATGATTTCTTCCGTCATTGAGTCACTCACGACTGGCTTCAAGGCTTGGCCGCGATCTTTTGTTAAAAAAAAAACAGAACCGGCAAAGAGAAAGATGATAAAATCGCACTGCTCATCGTGACCATTCAGGCGGATAATGAAATTTGTTCCGCGCTGTTCATCAAAGCATTAGCAGTGCACGAGGGATGATACAATTGTCCGCCACCCGCTTGTTGACACGATTTCCCACAATCTCGATTACTTTATTACCTGTCGTGTTTAATTTACTGAGATGTACAGCGTGTGGCCTGGTCAGTATCAAGCAATAGACACCTAAGAAGGCGCAAGAACGAATAGGCCTCCGTGGCTTAATTTCATCACAAGACGTGGTTTGTTCTCTCGCCTTTCAAACACCTCCGTACAACAGCAATTTTATTCTATATGCGACCTTTACCTGGTGCGGTCTTATTTGCAGCCATTGCCATGCATCCAAATGGCATCTGGGTATCGCCGTGAGCGCAGGCTGACCGCGACTGCTACACCAGTGGACACTCTGAGGCGGACAGAGTATGAACATGCAAAGTAGTACCCACAAACGGCTATGATCGCTAATCCAAACAAATTGACGTTAACAGCATCGAAAGTGCAGGCATGGCTAGTAAATGTCCATAAGAGCGACTATTTGCCCCGCGCAAGAGACCACTGCCGATTCTAATAAACTTCAGTCTCAACTGGATTTTTATCGTTGAGGTGAAACACGGCGTTAATTTGTAATTTTCATGGCAGTTTTTCCAATGCAACGAACTATAATGGCGTGAGGTCAATGGGGAATGTTGAAAATTTCGCAATTTTTTGAACACATGTTCGATTACCTGAATCGAAGGCTGTGCTGCAGCGCTATTCCGTGTAATCATATGTTTGCCGAACGTTTATGGAACGGCTTGTTGTCTGTTCAACGTGCAGATATTTTGCTGCTGAAACTACTGCATGCATACTGTGGAATTTTGCGGTAATAGGACCAATGTCAGGTGTACAGGAGCAAAATATCGGTGGAATATTGTGAAACTCGTTTCCTGTACGAATCATTGAGTCTATTGTGCTGCAATAATTACATTTTACTGGCAATCGTTCAATGGAATAGTCACGAACGTTGTGAGACTTACACCGCATTGGTGTCAGATGCGGGGTTAACTTTATTAATTAGCAAATTAGAAATTGAAGAGCTTAATGACATGTTCGGTATTTGTGAAAGAAAAAAACATTTCCTAAAAACGGTAACCCCCATAGCTGTCTATACATACATTTGTTAAAGTTAAATTTAGTATATAGATGGTGAATCAGATAACGGATGCTGGAGGCAATTGCTTAATTTCTTAAACAAGATAGCGACATGATTTTTTTAACTTGTGGAACACGTTCTTTATAATTAATTTCAAATGTACTTAAAATACCGTTATAAAATCTACTTACTAGATGCGTAAATCTTTTGCGTAAACGTATTCCTTCAGCCCTCAATCCCTCCAACAACTTCAAGTATTCACAAAACAACTAGTGAAGTAATAGCACAATCCCATCACAATGTCCACCGATTCCCATCATAGTGTGGTTGCACCCAAAAGCACCAACAACTGCTACCGTTTCGTTGGCGGTAATGAAGCATTTTAACTGGCCTCGCACGAACGACACATTTCACACACATGAGATACCATTCAAGCGGCTTATCGCGCGCACCAGCAAGAACCCTCTTCTCTTCTTCACCGAGTACACGAATGTTGCAACGACTCTTTATTGTGGGACTCATGCAAATTTCCCACGCGCACCAGCACTTCCATACACCTCTCGATTTTTACTCGAGCAACATTAAACTTGGAAATTATTGCGGAAAACAATAAATTATTTATGACAAAGGATAAACAGCTCAAAATATCTCCAAAGGTGAACTGAATCCAATTCGATCGAATTTCCCTCTAGCGAGAGCGTTAACCAGTTTTTTTCGATATATTTTAAAAACTGGAACAGACTGGCTACTTAATTAAGCGATCTTAACGAATTTTACTGATCTTTTTAAAGACGGGTTCAAGCACGTTTAAAGCTTCCTCCTTTAGTACTTGGCGCTCACTTTCACTGGCATTTTATATCAAAAACACTCGCGATATTATTGTTTTAATGGCGATTGGAGCGCCAGACTGCACCTAGGTATCCCGCTACGATGTCCATTCCGAAACTGAGAAAGATGCGCGTGAAATGTGCAATCGACGTGGATCGATGCCAAAAAGAAACTGCGCCGTACTAGCTAAGCCCCTCAACTCAGGCTGCTTAGTCGGTTATTCGAATCGAAAAGACAAGAGGCCCCAGCCGCTGAATGGTTGAGATATAAAGAAATAGTAGCAGGAAAAATTTTGATGGCTATTTTTAAGAAACTGTGTTAGGTTTTTGGAAAGCGTTAATGCCTTTTAAGTTGCATTTTGTTCAATTTAGCAAGAGCAGCACTCGATTTTAAGACCAGTGTTGGTGGAAAAGCGGATTCGATGATTTTGGTTGCATGTAGAAGACAGTACAGGAGATGGCAATGTTCCAAATTATATAATATTCTACGTGCACTGTATATTTTCTGTTAATAGCCTCAAGAAAGAAAAATAGTCCAATAGCCTCAACAAAATGAATTTTTATGACGATCACAAAAATGCTCTTCAAAAGAAAAACTTGCGGAAAACTATCCCTACAACGCTCAAATCGTGGAACTTATTCTAATTTTGTTTGTTGATTTTTCCTTCAGGGCAGATGCATTTTGTCGATTTGTCTCATAGCTATGTACTTATATTTTCTTCTTCAAGAGTAAAAATGGGCAATTCAAATTTTGCAGCAAAACTTGTTTCTACAGTTCTTCGAACGTCGATTTTGGTTGTGTAGAGGGATGAGCTAATTCTGTAAAACGGAATTAATTCTAGGGGACCCCCTACATTTGATGTGGGATTATGATTGTCGTATGTATTTCCTTTAGAGTTCTCAGATCGTATATTTTTGTTCAATATCAAAGAAAGCTTTTAGTCTGGAGAGTAGTTCCATATTTCCCTCAGGACTCGTACATTTTGTGAATTTTTCTGGTAGCTACATGTCTTCTTCGACATTCTCAAGAGAGAAAAAATTACACATCCGATTTTCTGGAAAATTCCCTCTACAATGCCCCGCGCGTCGGAATTCATAGTTTTTATGTTTTATTCTGATAGTTACACGCACCTTCTTCGACACTGTAGAGAGAAGAGAAATGTTACAAGGTGATTAGCCCCTCAAGGCCCCAAGGAGGACTTAAAACCCCATAAATTCTTTAAAAATATGAACGTATTTTATTTGAATGGAATAAATAGATAAGAGTATAAAAAAAAGAAGAAGAAATCTTACACTTAAACTGCATATGTTTTTGCACTTAGCAGTAATCCCAGCAGATAAAGCCTTAATTCCTCGATCAAGCGGGTGGAGCTCTAAGGAAATGCTCATAAAATGATTTTGTGTATTCCACCATTTCATCCTGCATTCCAAGGGGAACAAAATTAGGATTCCCTTGACCACCTTCAATCGTTCCCTTTGCGGTATACCTCATAAAACTGGCTACTGTCGTTTCTGGGGGCAACACAGCCCCGTCTTCTATTATGCAACAGTCTTTGAGGATACAACGACGACCCTATTGGTGAAATCTTTTAACTGCAGAAGATGCAAACATAATTTTAAGAGGATACTTACAATAACAACATTTTTTCCAATGTAAACGTACGATCCAACCAATGCAGCCGAAACCACAGTACCTTCACCGATGTAGACGTGATCTCCAATATGAAGAGGAAAGAAGGCTACCCTGCAAATGTAGTTTTTAAACCTTGAACCCATTTTAAGTCCTTGACAAGTTCCTTTACCCTTTGCTAAATTGCTTGAACGGTGGCCTAATCACAGCGCCTTTATTTATAATGCAATACCTTCCAATCCTAACGTTGGCAAGGTCCCCCCGAATAATAGCTCCTCGCTGGACAATCACCTTTCCGTACAGGACGATATTTTGGGAGCCAGTTAGGACGGTTTGTCTGCTGACTTTATTTCCAGAAGCCTAAGAAAATCCGTTCAATTTCGGTAAAAGGGATCTATTGTTTGTAATGTATACTTTACCGTCTCCACGTACTCATCGTTTCGGTAGTAAGTGTTGGCTAATTCCATTTTTAAAGCTAATTTTACCAATCTTTAGCTGATGACCCACCTAGCTATTTGCCGCAGTCAAAGAATTGTCAGTGAAATGTCAGGTTGATGACAGCATTGCGTGTGTTCGCAAATGTTGTTAATAAACATTTGTTTTTCTCCCATGCATTTATTTTTCTTAAGTCAATAATAACACTAAATTTGTGGAAGTAAACAAACAAAACACTTTCTAGCCTTTATACTCCTTTAAAGTAAATTAAAATTTTTAAAAACCGCTGTAACTAAACGTTAAAATAATTCACGTGCTTCCCACTTTTTGGCATAAACTTCAGCTGTCTTCGGTCTTCCTTCTTTCCATTTTCCGTAAACAATCATCGAGGGCTATCTTTTCTTGGAAATTTCCTCAGTGAAAACCTGCAAAAATGGAACGCCCTGACTATAACGAATTATTTGCAATTCCCGACGACTACAAGCCGCCAAGTGATAGTGAACTGAGCGCAGACACAGAGTACCCGAACTTAAATTCAAAGGACTACCGCAAAAGGTCGGTAGAACGCCGGCCGAAAATTCACCCCTTTTATGAGGCCATTGCAATTAACGATGAGGGCGAAAAGATCATTGCTTGCAACGACATTCGGGGCAGAATTTGGGAAGGTTGCGTCTGGGGGTTTCAGGACAATGACGATGTGGGGAAGGAGGACAAGGCCTTGTACAGGGTTCACTGCCAGTCGCCGATTACAAACTTGATTTACATAAAAAATAACATTGTAAGGAAACTGGTTCTCATTCTATAGCGTCAGAACTTTCTAACGATTGTTTCCATCAAAGTTTGTCTTGTCCCAAGCAGATGGAACCGTCCAGGTTTGGTCTACAAAATCCGGAGCACGAGCTGGGAATAACTACTGCCTTTTTCTGATTGGTGGGAAAACTGAGCACCTTGGTATAGTGCAAGCTATGGACGTCTTCCCTAGTAACAAATCAAAAATAGTCACGGGGTCCAGTGACTGCTGCTTAAAGGTATGAAAACGTTGCGGCCATTTTTTTCAGGTCCTTTTAAAGTACTTATCGTTGCAAGATGTGGGACTCTGGGTCTGGAGACTTAATGTCATTTCACACCTTAAATTACGCTCATTCCGGTAGTATTACTGGGATATCCTGCTGGTACAATTGTGAATCTACATTCGCCACCTGCTCCCGGGATAAGAGTGCCCTTATTTGGGACAATAGACTTCCGCGACCTGCTCAAGGTTTGTTTGGCCTAAATAGGGAAATTTTTATAAAAAGTTGCCCTTTTAGCTCTCATTGAAAATCACAAGTACCCGTTCACCTCAATTTATTGCACAAGAGAAGAGGAAAAGGACCACAAAATTATTATGGGCGATGAGTCTGGAGTGGTGTACGCAGCCGACAAAAGAGTGCCCAAGAAGTTCTTCGACAAAGTCACCGTTTTCAATCGTCCAATTAGGAAAACTCGTTTTCAATTGTAAGTATCATTTGTCTTGCAGAGGATCTATCTTGCCTCTTAAAATATTCTGAAAATTAGATCGTTAACTCTGATTTATTGCTCTTCCAGAAATCAAATGGCTGTGATCGGAAATACAAATCTCTTAAAGGTTTACAAATGCACCAAAAACAACTCCAGACCGTACGAGTTACTGTACAAAGACTCTCAAGGGAAGAACTTTCTCAGAGACTGTGTGTGGAATCCGTGGGCGGAAAATGAGGTGTACACCGCAGGTTGGGATAGAGCCTTTAGTAAACATGTTGTGGAGTGATGGAAGAATTTGTGGGGAGCTGAAGCTGTTCTTTATTTAACTAGTATAGTATGTGACGGGCTTTTTGGGTGGGGTCGATATCAAGATTGTTATAAAATTTCGGCATAATGCTGTTTGTTCATAGAAGTATTCTCATGAACTAGAACCAATTCTCAAATCAAAAGAAATTCTTAAACTAGACTTTAAAGCGCTGTTTTAGTCATAGTCCCCTCACAAGCTCCTAAATTATGTTTTGGAACGTGTTATAATTTTGCTGTATGGTGAAAATAATTTTAATCGCACACCTTTTTCAAGAAAGTAGATTTTAAGTTTTTATTACGGCAGATATTTGTTTAACAATATACCTTTAATGCCTTAATATCTATTGCAAAAAAAATAAAGAAGGAAATGAAAACTACGTTTTAACTTGGCTTGAACATTTTATTAATAATACAAACAGCCTTCTGCTATGGCTAAAAATGTAAAAAACATCATCCTTACATCTAGCGAGGTAATAAACTCAAAACTTCTCCACGTCAAGCTTAATGAAGAGCAGAAAATTAACTGTGGCGTGTACGAAGCAGGCACATCAGGAACTCGTTGGCACAAAATAATGCTTTCATCGATTTTTTATATACTCGTTCATAAAAAAGCGCGAAGTTCTAATTAAATAAATGATTTTTTTTTTTGGTTTGTACTTTATATGATTTAAAAATATAAGAAAAAAGGTCAGAACAAGGCTGCCTAAGCAATATAAGCATATCTTAGGTAGCCTGTGACCAGCTCCGATCGAACAAACATATCAGAACAAAACTTAATGCTGCGTTACAAAGAATTTTAAGTAATGCTTAATACTTGGCTTGTTGGAATTACAATAATCACACTTAGAAGGCAAATCAAGTAAATTGGTTGGCCGCATCTCCCTCCCCCAGGCTAATTATCGTCGAATTCGTTTTGCAGGAGGCTCCAAGAAGTTCTCATCGTCCGAATCGGATATGACTATTTTCATAAGCGTATTCGCCTTCTTGACGATGTTTTGATCTCTGAGCCATTTGTGCCGGAGGACATAGTTGATAGAGGGCCTCTTGTTCGGGTCAACAGTTAGCATATCTTTGATTAAAGACTTTGCACTTGAGGAGATGCTTTTCCAACAGGAATGACCGAAACAGAAGGACCCTTTTTTGATTTGCTCAGATGCTGGTGTACCATAGTCATCGGAGAACGGAAGTGTACCGCTCAAGCTTCGAAGATTTCAATTTAGTTATGATAAAAACATGTTTCGAGGCTAGCTTACCATGTGAACAAAACAACTCCTAGACTCCAGACGTCTACCTTCTTGGTGTAAGCCCCTCGCCCACCTGTTGAAAGAACTTCTGGAGCAACGTACAGCGGTGTGCCGCACAGGGTTCGCATTACAGAGTCTTTTTGCACAAATTTGCTCAGACCAAAGTCAGAGACTTTCAGCAGAGTCTCTTCGTCATTTGTCTCTAGAAGAACATTGTCAGGTTTTAGGTCCCGGTGGGTAATGCCTAAAAAGGAGAACAAAAATTTAGTCATTTTAGTGTGAAGTCTCGTCAAGCGGAGAAAGAATTTAGAATCTACCTTTGTCATGAAGGTACTTAACCGCAAGACACATTTGGTAGAAGTAAAGCTTCGACGTCTCCTCGGAAAGTCTCTTTTTATTAATAATCCTGGAAAGCAAATCTCCACCCTTCATAAGTTCAAGTACCATATAAACCGAGTCAGGCTTGTCGACGATATCATGCATTTTAATAACGCATGGCTGTACAGAAATGAAATTAATAAAATTATCTGAGATATCCTCAAGATATACATACGTGTTCCAAAGCCTTTATGATTCTGGCCTCGTTCATCACCCTTTTGGGATCGTTAAGAGGGGTCACCTTAGTGCAGTCTGTGAGAAGATTTTTCTGAACAAGCTTCATAGCGTACTCCTGGCAAGTGCGGCTATCGTAGACCAGGCGGACGACACCACATGCACCAGAGCCCAGTTTTCGACTGATGAAATACTGGGAGCGGATCTCTACAGGCAGACCTTGTGTTTCGTTCGGACCGAAGTCTTTGAAGACGAATGCTGATAAAAGAAACGGAGATTTTAGTTACTCTAGGACTGTAGAGCTAGCTGTTTGCTAGCAAAATACCTTTGTACTGTGGATGAGACAAGGATATGTAATCATCATTTTGAAGAATTCGTTTGTTGTTCAGCCCGATTTTCTCTCCGTTCACGAATGTACCGTTTCTGGAGAAGTCCTGGAAGATACATAAACAGGTAATTAACCTAAAATATCAGATTCTGATTGTTCGTAGTATTTTCTCACAGTTCCCATCACACCGTTTTAACTTGTTTTAACAGCAGAAGCTCGTTGTATATGAAGACCTCCAATTACTACACTATGCTCTCAAGGTGCGAAATTAGTCATTTGCCCGATACCTGCGGAGCATGGTTGACGCGTTTGTGACAAAAAAGCGGGATGAGCTCAAACCTAAGCGTGCACACCTGTGCACCAGGTAGCACGGTCGTATCGCGTAAATAAAAAAAAAAACAATCTCGCCCTGATTTAAATGAAGCTGATAAGCCGGTTTGTTCTTACCTGGATATATACGGGGTTCGATAGGTCGGTCAGATCCCGTGTAATTTGAAAGTGAACTTTTGAGATCCTACACAATACTCTTTCGGGCAGCTCTTGCGCTGTCAGGCACACATCGTTCGTCTCTGCCCTGCCTGCTTTCAAAAGTGGCTTGCACAGATCTGAAGCAGAAAAATAACGTAAGAAATATGAAAGATTGGTCCGGAGTACCCCTAACGTTGGGATAATATTCTCAAATTTCAGTTACCACAATTAAATGGCGAGCTCGTTACCAGAATTTTATAATATTTTGTCGTACCGAGTGATTTTAGGCGAATATTCTTCGCATACAGTCTGCCCCAGACAATGCTCTCAATGGGTTGACTCTCAATGTTCGCCCAATATTGGGATTGCTGGCTTTGTGTGGCTCCTTGGGTATCTGGGACATCATCACGCGTCATTTTTCAATATTTTTAGTAATGCACTAAACAGAGACTGAAATTTAAGAGAAAAAAACTACACAGGAGCAGGAAACCAAACCAACAGACAGCACTTCACAAATTCACTTCAGTCGTCAGTTTGCCAACTATCGTTGTGGTGTCGTCCTTCACGATCGTTTTGTAAAGGCGGGTACTCAACACATTCATTCTTTTGTTTTATTTTGTACCTTTTCCTTATACGGATACGAAATTTCTTACCTACACATGAGAAAACAGGCGCAGGTGTTTGAAATTCGAATATTAACCGAAATCAAGAAGTTCTGATATCCCTTTCTAACAATTCTGTTTAAAGGGTGATAAGAACTGGTGAGGAAGAGATAACAAGTATGGAACGAAAGTATTCTTTCAGAGAGGAATGAATGGAAATTGCAAACAAATGTGTTTTGGCGCGGTTTTTAAAAAGGAATTTCTATTCATTAAAATAGCAAAATTTCTTTGTACTTAAATTTTGCTATATATTACGAAATTAATATAAGACAATAAACTTTAAATTTTTCTCTCTATTACTTCTCAACCACATCTAAAACCTTAAAATAATTTTATTTGCATCTTCAAAACAAACTGCACGAAATAAGCATTGGGTTTGTGTCCATACCCTAGCCCAACAGCACGAAACAGCATGAAATTTCTGATCCGTCATCTCAAAAGTTTTGGGAAAATAAAGAATATGGCGTCCGTGATTGTTTCTTTCGAGGCATTATCACAAAAGAAGTTTAAATGAATCAGTTGAAAATGCACAAATTGCATTTGAAAATCACCGCCAGACTCTGCTAAACAAAATTCAATGCATTCGCACTCCGCGGAGTACATCCACCGAACGCAAAAGTTCTTGTAATCGCTTATTCGTGTTGTTTAGTTGACGTTCTTATCCTACAAGAAATTTTTCCCTGATTTTGTGCTGTTGAAAGAAAAGTGTTGCTCCTATTGATATTGTGTAGAAAATTGAAATATGTTTGAAGATTTTGTAGTACAAATAATGTGGAAATTATGCTTTGAATACTGCTTTTGTCGCCTGATATAAATCCTGTCGAAGGAGTGCAGCAACGAAGTACCCGTCGACTTCAACTTGGGTTCTAATCGAAACGCACAATGTTTTCGGGGCCGCATGTTACTATTAATGATTCTGACGAGTATGACTTCGATAAGAGCGAGAATGCAGCCAAGTGGAAGGGTGTTTTCAGTCCGGGATTGAAAAAGGTAAGATCTTCCAACGCCAAACCAAACTGCTGTCATTGCTCAGAAAAAGTTTGGGGGTGTCGGGAGAACTTTGGTGTAGTCGTTTTTCAGTTGTCCAACTATGCGAAATGTAAGGTCCCCAACTCCTTACAATTACAGTTTAATTTTTCTTGGGCCATTTTCTGTGTTTAAGCTTTGAAATCGCTGACTTACAAAAGAAGTAGTAATGCAAATAGTGCGTAGCTAGCTTGTTGTGGAATTAAGAATCTTTTAAGCATAACGCTGGTCTCCAAGATCTTTCAACATCTCTTAGAAAAATACGCATCAGTCCGAAGATTTCTGCTCCTCTGAAGAAAATAAATTGCTAGTTTAAGAAATACTACAATTCTATTTGCTTCAAAAAATAACTTTTTCTCAAAATAACTATTCGAAACCTCTTCACTTACAGGTGCTAGAACAAGTACATCCACGCCTTTCAGCAAAAGATGATGCCTTGTTGTATGTGGAAAGCCTTTGCTTACGGCTTCTGGCTATGCTTTGTGCAAACCCTCCACCGCACACAATTCTGGTGAGTGTGCACTTCATTCCATCGCTACTTGGTTCAAAAGTTATTGCATATTTAAAGCTACAGTCAAACAGGAGAATTTTGCTAGATATATCTATTAAAAGTTGCGTGTGACAAGTAATAAGAGTTCAATTGAGAGAAGAAATTGTATGGAATTGTCCTCTAGCAAGATAACAACCAAAGAACTACCCTGTTTGAGTGTGTCTTTACAATAAAGTAAACTAGTTCTAATTCATTCGTTTCACAGGACATTGAGGATAGAATAGTGAAAACCTTCCCAACACCTATAGACCGATGGGCGCTATCCGAGGCCAGAGAAACCCTTGACAAGACAAGGAAGAAAAAATCTGTGCTACCTGTTGACCGCGTTCATACGATGCTTCAGAAGGTAAAACAAGACATGGAATTTTTTTCAGTGAACTGAGGGTTTGGGTATTTTTAAACTATTTTAATCGTTTCCAACGATATTTCAAATAGTTTAGCAGTCTGTTATTTTAACTAAACTTTAGGCAAAAGCTTGAGCTCTTTACAACTTAAATACATCGATATTTCTGTCTATCAAATCTAAATTTTGAATCCAATTCAATTTCGATCAATTAACCCTTAACTGTAGTGGTGAAAAATAGTCACATTTCCTCGGGACTCGCCTATTTTTGATTTAAAATAAAACAAAAATTAAATTTCAATTTTACACTTTTTTTTTAAACCTTTCCATTGAAACATTAACAATCGTAGTATTAAACAAAATCAACAATAGAAACTTTTATTCTTATCTATAATGGCACTTCTTTTAATCACGCCGTTTTTTACACCCGTTCAAAGATTGAACATGGGTCCACTGGATCCACGACTACAGTTCGGGTTAAAATAATAAATTTTAAAAGCTATTATACCTTGTTCTGGACTGATAAAAATATGATCATTAACTCTTCTTGCGTTCCTCTTCCCCAACTTATTTTCTTCCAACCACCAAAAACTTATTGCAAGCGTCTACAAGTTGAGCTATCGAAACCCGAGAACCGCATACAGAACATCTGGGATTTCCTTTCAGATGATACGAATACAACGCGATAATAATATAAATACACCTTATCCTGTAACCATTATTTGCCAAAAACTAATAACTCCTCAATTAGCTGATTACATTGAACACCAAACATCTGATAAGTAACCCCTCAGTCTGCTGAAGATGGATTTCCCGTTTGCTTTTTTTTTTTTTGAAAAACAGTTCTTATAGCAAAACACATTTTCTTTTCTATTCTGATTTCTAACAGGAGGTGCTACAGTACAAAATCGATAGCTCAGTATCGCTGTATTTGGTGGCTGTTCTGGAATACATCTCTGCTGATATTCTAAAGTTAGCTGGGAATTATGTAAAGAATATAAAGCACATTGAAATATCCAGGGAAGATATAGAGGTGGCTATGTGCGCTGATAAGGTAAGATTTAATCTGCGTTCAACTTTTTAAAAATTTACTCCTACATTAAGAAAAATCTAAAATTACAAATAAAAGATAGAGGCCTTACCCCTAAAAACGAAACGAGACGAAATAGTCATACAAAACGGTATCAAATGGCCTACTCTTGATGGTACTCCAGATGGTTATGGTATTGCCGTAAGGATTCATAATTAATTTATTCCCACATTTTCCGCATAAAGTATAAATTTCCTTCATCTCCCAAGAGTTTACCCTAAAAAACGTCACTTACTAACGTCTAAACGAAAAACGAGTACCAAAGAGCAATCTACCCTTCAATGATAAACGAGGCGATATTCTGTTGTCTAGTAGCATTTGCATCGCGATTCGTCGTTTTCGATTCGTTTCGTTTTCAGGGTAAGGGACCAGGTATAGGTTTCAGTCGAAAGTATAGTTGTATCAAGATAGAATACATTTTGATTCCATTTTAGCTTAGACAGTCTTCATATTTTTCTTGTTAAACAAAGTACAGACTTAAAAAATAAATGAATGGAAAATTTGGCGCTACACAAAAATATTTTATATGCACAAGAAAATGCTTAGCGTTTTGCAAAATTTATCTAGATTATGCTCTAGAACACACCGCTTTGAATTTGGACAAAAATTTTACCACAATTGTAAATGTAGCGTAAATTTTACTACAGAACTGTATTGAGAGTTTTCAAGTAGGATAGGTTTTTTGTGGAAGAACCAATAGAATCAATTTAGGGCAAAAGGTGAATCACATCACACGCTTCTAGTCTGAGTATTTAAAGCTGCAAAAATACGCTAAGAGCTTCTATTTGTTTGTGACGTTGTTGGATATTACATACATATATCTTCTCGAAGAGCTTCTCATGAAATACATTGCAGATTTTGATGATTTTCATTTTGTAATTTTCTTTATAATTTTCTCATTGTATATGTCGCTATATAAAGATATATTTTTTCATGCTCTCCTCATTTCTAAAGGTGGTATGTAGATTAATAAATAAATATTAACTGATTTTGTCTTCTTTTTTCGATTAGAAACGAATAGATTGTAAGATATTTTCAATTCATTGTTTTTGGCGAACGAAATTGTATCCTCAGGGGTACAGCAGATTTTTTATTGATTGGCACTATCTAAATTTTTTGTCATTAATATTTGTTTATTAATCTCTATTAATGTACTAGATTTTTGTGTGTACGTGCGTGTATATAATCATTATATTCGGATTGTCTAGTATCTATTACCGTCGATTGCATGGGCCCTTGTTGTAAACTCCCTTGGATGTGTATCTGTGTTCCCTTAATGAATTTTTACCCCAAAGAATGGTAATTGATGTTGATTGGTTCCAAAGGCATGTGTGATCATCAAGATGCTTTCAAATTGTAAATTAGAATCATAGTGCCACACTTATAAGTGTTATTTTTCTAAGCAATACGTTTTTGGAGAAAGAAAATTGTACTTTTTTCTTATTAAACCTATGCAAGCTGAATAGAAAATAAACTAATCCCAAGACATTTAAGTAAATTGCTATTAATATCATAGCTTTAAGTACTTTAATTGATAGTTGGGTTTTAATATTCGATGTTTCCCTATCGATATTCCCTATTACGTATGGTAAGTTTCTAAAGTTAGGTATTTAAATATATGTAAAACATTTTGCTTACATTTACTTCCTGAATTTTGTCAGGATTTTGCTTCACCAGTGATACTTCAGTCATACGTCCGACATTTATAAGTCATTCTTATGTTTATTTAAAAGTTGAGTCCTTTACATGAAATAGCAAAATGAACAAAGCGATAGCGATGAACACTTCAGTGCTTTACTTTATGCACCATTTGGACTAGGCTTACGGCTGTAATAACAGATCCACTAGTAAGTCTGTGAAGCATTGCACAGAGCTGGCCTTAGTGATAGAACCACTCACTTCAGCTAATAAAAATCTTAAAAAAATGTCTAGCGTAGATTCTATATAGACAGTTGGATTAATCCATTTATAAAAATGAACGTACTATGTGTAGCAAATAATATCTGCTTATCGGAGACCACTAGACTACACGCCGCCATTAGTGTTTTTTTAAATATTTCTCACTAAGCTTCAGGGAACTACGGTGCACCTATTGCCTATGTTTCCAATGATACCATCAAATCTTGTAATGTGTTCCACGAAATATAGTAGCCAAACAACGCTCTACTATAATTTTGAACTAGATTGCTGTGTTAATTGTATTTATTAATATTTCTGCTATATAATTGAAACTTCATTAACTTTTCCACATATTTTCGCTGTTTAGAAATTAGTTTGCATGATTAGCTTCACGTCTAACAATTTATTTACTTAGAGCAAAATAAACCCTACATTAAAAGAAGATCAGTTTTAGTAACAATGTACTTATTCGTCAAGTAAAAATATGTAAAATAAAATGCAGCCAACGCGGCATCAAGAACTAAACACTCCTCCTGTACACTTTTTAGGTCTTAATGGATATGTTTTACCAAGGTGACTCTAGTAACACGATAATACCAAGCCCACTACCTCCAACGCCTCGAGCTAGCCTAACGTACGATGAAGTCGTTAAGGAGCTTATCCATGACGAGAAACAATATCAGCGTGATTTACACATGATCATACGTGTATTTCGCGAAGAATTAGCGAAAATTGTTAAGGACGTTCGGGAATTGGATCCGATATTCTCAAATATCATGGACATTTATGAAATGACCGTGACTCTAATTGGGTCAATCGAAGATGTTATCGAGGTGGCTGAGGAACAAAGTTTACCTTGTGTGGGTAGTTGCTTTGAAGAGCTTGCTGAAGCCGCTGAGTTTGATGTGTATGTGAAGTATGCCAGGGAAGTTACTTCTGCACAGTCTAGAGATGCATTAGCTAATTTGTTAGCACGACCAGAGGTAAGTGGTTTTTCTTAAACTTGACGTTGGCATCTCCTTTTTGGACCTCCTGCTGTTTTTTTTTTCGCTTCTTCAATTTCCCTTAAGAATTTTAAGTCTGTGATATATTAAAAGTAAAAAATTTGACAAAAGTAGCACAATACATATTAGAAGCTTTAAACACGTTCCATGCCGGAGTTTTCAAGAAACTTTCATGAGAAGACTACGTGTAAAAATGCATTTGACGAGAGAAGGAGAGTTTCATCTGTAGCCCGTTTTCGGCCTACGCGGCACGGATCGTGTTAAAAAGTTTTAATTCTTAATTAAGTGAGCGAAAACTAAACTGCTGAAAATGCTGAGGATTTGAAATAATTGCAGAGCTTCTGCTTTAATTTTGTTCCATTTTTTCTGTTCCTCGTACACTTTTCGTTATTTGTATTACAGCCTTTTTAACTACTTTATGAATTCCAAGCGAAAACACTACATCGTTGGCGATTATTTTATTACAGGCGATATCACTAATATCAGCTGGTCATGGTTTCCGGGAAGCTGTTAAATACTATTTACCGCGATTATTGCTGGTCCCAATATGGCACGCTTTTCTGTATTTAGACTATGTTAAAACTTTAATGCATTTAAGCCCTTCACAGGAAGATAAGGAAAGTTTCGAGCAAGTTTTAGGTTTATTAAAACCGCTTCAATGTGATCTGGAAAATATCGTAGCATCTTTACCAAAGTAAGTTGAACATTTCGAAAAAACTTCGTTCGATGTGGTTTTTATCAAACGTTTAAATTCTACAGAGAGTCGGTAGTTCGTATGCATAGCCGGACTAGGCGGCAGTTAGCTATTGAGAGGACTAGGGATCTGCAAAATACTGTGGAGCACTGGGATAAGGATGTTGGACAGAGTTGCAATGAGTTTATTAGAGGTGCGTCTTATACAAATGCGATTCCAATGGTTGTTCCTTTAAAACTATCATTTGCAGAGGACACTTTAGCCAAGCTAGGGTCAGGAAAGAGGATAACCGAAAGAAAGGTGTTTTTATTTGATGGACTGCTCGTTCTTTGCAAAGCAATCACAAGGCGACAGGCTGTTTCGGTTGGAAACACAAACTACGAGTTTCGGCTAAAGGAAAAATTTTTTATGAGACGTGTTGATGTGATCGACCGAGTGGATACAGATGAGTTGAAGCATGCATTCGAAATATCTCCAAGAGTACAGCCAGCTGTTGTGCTGATTGGTAGGCTTTTCAACTGCATAGTGAAGCAGGTATAGTACTAGTTATTTATGAATTACAGCAAAAAATGCTCAACATAAAAACGACTGGATGGCTGACCTCATTATGGTGAACACAAAATCCATGCTGGATCGCATATTAGACAGCATATTGTCGGACATTGAGAAGAAACATCCGCTGCGGTTACCTAATCCTGATATCTATAAGTTTGCAGTTCCTGATAGTCCAGAGAATATCGTTTTAGAGGAGAGGGAAAGCACTGGTGTTCCGCTTATAAAAGTATTTGAACAGCGCGTTTCTGTGACCAACATTATAATAATTTAAATTTCCAAAACAGGGAGCCACACTCTGTAAATTAATCGAACGATTAACCTATCATATCTACGCAGATCCCATGTTTGTACGGACATTTTTGACAACATATCGTTACTTTTGTTCCCCACATGAGCTGCTCCAGCTTCTGATTGAGCGTTTTAATATTCCGGACCCGAGTTTAGTGTACCATGACCCCCCTGGTGATAAGGATATGAGTTGTGAGCCAGATAAAATGCACAAAAATTCTCAACGTGAAGACTGGAAACGATACAAGTTAGAATATGTACAGCCAGTACAGTTTCGTGTATTTAATGTGCTTCGGCATTGGGTCGATCATCATTTTTACGATTTTGAAAAAGACCGGACACTTCTAGAAAAGCTTTCAAGATTTTTAGAGACTGTTAGTGCCAAAAACATGAGAAAATGGGTTGAATCGGTGTCGAAAATTGTTCAAAGAAAGGTAAAGTTTCTTAAAAGTCTTTGTTTTCTAAGACGTAAAATTAGGTTTAATGTATAGTTATGTAACACGGCTTTATGCCTGCCTCACGTCTTAGGAAATTGAGCCTTAAAATTGCTTTAAAAACTGAGGATAACACTTTTTCTGTTTCAGAATGAACAAGAAGAAAGCCATAAACAAATAACATTCGCATTTGGCCATAGCCCGCCTGCAATTGAGCATCACTTACAAGTTCCTGAGAATGAGTTTAATCTCCTAACGCTTCATCCTCTTGAATTGGCACGGCAGTTAACTGTGTTGGAGTTTGAGCTTTATAAAAACGTAAAACCATCCGAACTAGTAGGATCTCCTTGGACTAAAAAAGACAAAGAAGTTAAAAGTCCCAATTTGCTAAAGATCATGAAGTATACAACCAACGTTACTCGATGGTTTGAAAAATCAATTATTGAAGCTGAAAATTATGAAGAACGTGTTGCAATGGTGACTCGTGCAATAGAAGTAATGATGGTTATGCTGGAGCTCAACAACTTCAATGGAATACTTTCTATAGTCTCGGCAATGGGTAGTGCATCTGCATTTCGTCTTAAGCTAACTTTTCAAGGTCTGCCTGCAAGATACGAGAAGTTTTTAGAAGAGTGTCGTGAACTAAACGATGGCCATCTCAAGAAGTATCAGGAAAAGCTGAGATCAATTAATCCTCCTTGCGTACCATTTTTTGGGCGATATTTAACAAACATTCTCCATTTAGAGGAGGGAAATCCTGACTTTTTGCCTAATACACAACTAATAAATTTTTCAAAGAGAAGGAAAGTAGCTGAGATTATTGGGGAAATTCAGCAGTACCAAAATCAGCCATATTGCTTGAAAGTCGATCCTAAAATTAGAGTAAGTTTGCGAGTTTAGGGTGTTTAGATTGTTTAGTATATTCCGTTTCGTTTTGTATTACAGCATTTTTTGGAAAATTTAGATCCATTTATAGGGATGTCGGACAATGACATCTCTAACTATTTGTACGAAGAAAGCTTAAGGATAGAACCTAGGGGATGCAAACAGCCCCCAAAATTTGTGAGTATACTCAATCTTTTTTTTTGATTTTAAATGTCATATGGGGCGCAAAATAACCACACAATTAGTTCATAAGGCAACAAGAGCTTTATTGAAATACCAAGTTATGACGGGCTACAAGTAAAAAAGGCTTTTTAAAATTTCCACGCTTAAATTTAGCTCTTTATTAAAACAACCCGTCCTCTCTTCTTTTAAATAGCCTCGTAAGTGGCCAGATCTTCCACTGAAATCGCCAGGAATAAAACCGCGCCGACAAAACAACAGCAATAATAGCGGCAATAGTAATAACAATACCTCTATACTACTGCCTGGAACGCTACCGTTTAGCTCAAAATCACCTCATATAAACACCAACGATGGCGAAAGAAGCCCTCCGGCCTTGAATAGTGCAACATCAACATCAAATATTTCTAATGCGCAA
The DNA here is from genome assembly GCA_947538895.1 of Neoitamus cyanurus. Classification (NCBI taxonomy): domain Eukaryota; kingdom Metazoa; phylum Arthropoda; class Insecta; order Diptera; family Asilidae; genus Neoitamus; species Neoitamus cyanurus. The sequence goes on along the minus strand of OX384544.1, from coordinate 10,632,322 downwards.
GATTTTTCAGTTTTTGCTAACATTAATATTCAGGGGAGAAACAATAATAGTTCCCATGGTCAACAACATCAACAGAGTTCTCTTGTTAATCACAATTTAAATCACGGCCAACCTGCTAGTGCACTAGCTGGAACCACCCAGGATTTTGCTGACAATGTTTCTTTACATTCGTCGATGACTGCCCCTGAACTACCAAAAAGGTCAAACAGTATTATATCGATAACGAGCAACACAATACCACTGGATTACACAAAACCTGTGCTTAGTCCAGGGTCGAGTGGTAGTAGCCTTGTAAATCCTATGGGGTGGCGCTATCTTCCACCAACGGCGAATCAAAAACCATTGATATGTGAAGATACTCATGGACCGTCAGCAAATTCTTGCATATTCTCGCTTAACAGCAGCGATACATCACCCCCTCCTATTCCGACATTGACTGTGAGCCCAAGGACCGAATTCGGTCCAATGACTGCAAATAGATCTCCATTCCAGAGTGCATCGCAAAATAAGTTTAATACGAATACTAGGAGTAGTACACACAACTTAAGGTGAGTTACTTGCTGTTTTGTTCCTAAGATCAATTAAAAAAAAGGAAATCTTATAGTTCTGGTGACGACATACTTAATAACTCAAACAGCATTGATTGTCCGCCGCACATATATCCGCCAAGCCCGAAATCGCAACAGCCTATGATGTATTCTAATTCCGCGGAGAATACTGCGCACAATAATTCAGGAGCTGGCGCTTCTGACTGTGAACCAGTGCCTATTTCTCCCCATGTAAATGTCCCAAATACTCATGTTAGCTTCAACCACGTTATTCCACCTCCGTTGCCCCCAAGGCGGCGGGAGAAAAAAGATAACCAGGATTTGACGCATTTAGCTCAAAAGCGACAAGCGCCGGATGCACCACAAGTAAGTCTGATTCCTAGCTTGGATTTATTGAGAAAAATAATATTTTCTTTAAAGCTTCCGCCTCGCGACGGTGACCTAAGTCCTCCGCCACTTCCACCGAGATTAAATCACCACCACCATCACCACCCTCACCACCAGCAGCAGCTGCAACCAAGAAATCCAACAATAACATTTGATTCACCGTCCCGTGATTTGATAATGGGAGAGAGTAATCTTAAACTCCCGCACACGAGCACCATAATGATGCGTCGTAATTCCGCCATGGATAGGGCACCAAAAACTCCAACTGGATGTGTCAGCTCAACGTCACCAGTAAGCCATACAATATCATCCACAACGAGCTCCTCGGCAACACCGTCGCCCATAACACCTCTTACGCCAATATCACCCCACAACATAGAACCATCGACAGCTTCTGTGCCCCCTCCGCCGCCACCAATTTTGTACAAACAAAGTTCACCAATTACTGCTGTACCACTTGGGGTACGACGGGCTAGCATAAATACATCACCTCGATTCTCACCGGGAGAGACAACACCAAAGCTTCCTCCTAAACCGAGGTTCAGCGGGAATTGTTGCAATAATTCAGGTAGTAAGAAATTTTACACTTTTCTTAAACGAGCAGGACTAATGTGTCTTTCCATTTCAGATAAAATCACAATGTTCCCTTACCCAAGTACAAACCACGAGTGAATCGGGTGATCTATTTTTGTTGTTGCAAATCACACAAGAGCTGTCAATCGTATAATTTTTTTTTAGTCCATTGTAAGTGTTGAAAGTTTCATTTTTTAAAATTTTTATTATTTTTATGTTTACTCGTAAGGATGTTTATTTGAAACTTATTTTATTGTATCGCATCAGGAGAGAAAAAATGTTCCAAAAATATCCTTGTATTGATGTTGTTGATAAAATTCAAATGTTTTTGTTATAAAGTCTGAATTTCTTACATATTAATGATAAGTGTAAAATAAATGAAAAATTCACTGTTTATAAAAAGTGTACATTAATTTACATCTGATGTGTTTTTATTTAATTTAGATAAACCTGAGGTTGCTCCCATTTACTTTCCGTTGTTTTCTGATCCAATTTGAAGAATTTAAGAATGGGATAATTTTCTTGTAGATATTTTACGCTTATCAAACTTTCAAATCAATGAGGAATTTCCTTTTCATCTTGATTAGTGACAAAAGCAGCTAATACGCAATCCACGAAAGGTTCCTTTTAAAAATCCAATAAAGTAAGCAGAAACTGCAATTTGCGAAAGAACATTTGAACTGACGAATTCAAAAATGAAGGGGCCTATTTAGATCCGATTCACGTGAAAAGCGGTTCATATTGCAAATATCCTATTATTATTAATATTTAATGTGAATGTTCTACATATTCAGTATCTTATGCAGAACTATCTGAAGTGAATAATTTCAGTATGAGCAAAGTGAAGGTTCTGTGAAAATATTTTTCGCGTGAATCGGATGTCAGAATAATATACCCCAAGACCCTAAAGAAATATTTAATGGACGGACAAAAGAAAAAATGTTTTATATCAATCAGGGGATTTCACAAGTAGTAAGACGTTGATAAGCATTTAGGAGAAATGAAAAAACCGATTTTCGAGTCGGTCTTTAAAGAGACATGTCTCGTTCAAATAATATTCTGATATAAAAAATTTTTTTTCCAATATTCATTGACTTGTTTTAGTATACATCGACTTTTTCTTAATGCCACTCATGTGCCACAACCCGTAATTTTCCGCTGATCTATCCAAGATTGATTTTAAGAAAAACAAATATATTGCGGTAACAATGAACGTCTGCTAATTCGCAGTAATTTGTCACCTGACAAGTGCTGTTTTTATACCCCTCTACAGCTTATTTCATATTTATAAAGCGAAAACCAATCAATTAATGTCTTGCATCAGCTCTTTATATCCCCAGCACCAGGCCAAGCCAAGTGAAACAACATCTGCACCATAATTATGCATGTTCCGTTGACCGCGTCCCATCGGGGATTTCTGCAATATTCTGCGTCACTGGACAATGCAACTCTTTCGTTTACCCGTTTTAAAACTGGTTCAGTCCGTCAGGTCTAAGAAAATCCCAAACTCTTCAGACCGTTGAGTAATCTAAATTTCTTGAGATTCGATTACTACGCACGAAAGATGACGTATAAGAAGAATATCTGTGACGACAATCTTTGCGTCTTCAACGACGAAAACTTGTTTTATGTGGGATTTTATCCGACTGCACGTAGATAGACAATGAGACGCCAACATATGAATGGATCTGACCAAGGTAAAACCAAAGAAGCATTTCTTTTTCGTAGTTATTTTAGTCTTTTATACTTATTATGGTTTTATTGCTCCATTTATGTGATTTTATTTTTATCGAGAGATCCACACAGGTTTATCTTCGCGGGAATGAATTCCCGAGGTGGATGTGATCCGAACTGGTTTTTTTCTTTCGGTGCGCGTGCTAATTTTTTTTCTCTAGATGAGCACTTCTGGTAGTCATATGTATGAATACTAACTACATTTTTGCAATTTGTGAAAGGTTTAAGTGAATGAACCTGCCCAAACCTTTTATATAAATTTTTGTCTGACTTAAACATAACTGCTTGGAAGATCTTATTTTCGAATAAAAAATAAGGTTCTGCAAACTTGTCTAGGCGATTCCTTAGCTTCTTGATTCAATCTTAATGTAGTCGAACATTTTTATTCGAATGTTAAGACCCCGCTTGGAGGGCATTACCTTTAATGGTACTTGATCGTGTCCTCTGCTTTGCATATTTGTCGACTTCCGGAAATTGGATTGCAGGAGCATCGAAAATTGTATGCAAAATATATTAATGCCGGCGGCAAACTCACGCGTAAAAGGGCAGCGATTATGCCGGCGGCATAGTGTGTAGGTGTAGAGTAGGTTCCTCACAGGAATCTCCAATTTTGAAAGATGCCGTACATATAATTGTAGTCGTTTTTATTTTTGATTCTATCAAATTCAGGTGTTATATTTTTTAACGTCTTTAATTTTATAAGTAAAAGGAGTAAAAAATGTAGTTGTATGTATATTAGCATCGCACTTGTGGTGTTTTGGAAAACAGGTAGTCGCTATCCTTAAATAACCAGTTAGAGCCATAATTTTTGCACATTACTCTTAATAAAAATTAAAAGCAATTTTCAGTAATAAAACTCTCACACTTCCAAACAAACCATTTTTCAAGCTGATATTCTGGCAACAGAATTCTGCACCCCACCTATTTTAGACAAAGGAAAACTAAAGACTCTGAAATCACAAAGCCTTATAAGCTGCAGAGGCATTAGGGAAAACCCCTAGAAACTCTTCCTTTGTACTGGAAAGCCACAAGAGGGTAGGGTTAAAATCAAAACGGCCTTTTATAGTTACGCCTTGGAGGTGGGGGCAATGACTTCACAAACGAAACAAAAAATTAAACAAAAGAAAGAGAGTAACTGGTTAGTATGCAACCCCGACATACTAGAGATTTGGTGCAATTTACATAAATATTGGTTGTACGGCTATCTAAACAATATCTTAATTGTTTCCTTGTTCCGCAGTAATTGAGCAGTTAAATACTAGTGCCGTTTCTTATTTATTTTATTTACAAAGAAAAAATTTCCCCTAAAAATTCGACGCAGTATCGATGCACAGGTATGGAAGCGGTCAATATCAAGGTTACAAGATCTCGTTAGGTAACTCTTGTAAATGAAGAAACCAACAAACTTCCGCTCAATTTCAGTCACTTGCATTGTTGCGCATTCATTTCACTTAAGTAATTATAAAAAAATAAAAATACAACACATTCTCGCATAGTTTCTTGTACTGCCTCTGTAATAAACCACAGCGTGCATATACGATACCGTTTCTGCATTTCATGGAGAGTATAAGCAAGTTTCCCATTGACATTGAAACAGGTGGATTTATGCCACAGGTTTACGCTCGCTTTAGCACACAGTATGGATCATGCAATCAACGTGCCGAAATTCGTGATCAGAGTTGTAGGAAATTCAAAGAACCCCCGCAGAATTACTGTATTGCCGGAATTACACTACTCTGTGCTGTCGCTCTTTGTGCGATTTAAATAGTGCTATAGGTACCCTGCGAGAAATTTAATCTAATCATTCGATATGCCCATCCTGCTGCGCATATCCCTTAAAATTATTCATGTACACGATAATTGGTGGTCTTTCCCGATTATCGAACCTAAGAGATACACTCGCAGTCGATCAAGTTTCTTCTCTGTTCTTCGGTTAAATAAATCACTGCGCCTCACCACAACCGATCAGAAATTGCAGGCATGACACGGTCTTAAAACATTATAAAAGGCGAGTAAGAAACTTGCGATCGGCCAGTTTAACCGTCAAAAGCTCGATCGATCGGTTGAGATTGAGGAGAAACAAGAAGCAAGGAAATCTCATGGTATAATAGTTGCTCGTTCTTGTGAGTTAAAATTAAAAACGAAAAAGCGAAAAAATGCCAGCAAACGGTGAATTGAATTTTGAGTCCCAAATCGCAGAGGAGACGAAGTTCTTCAACGGAACAGAAGGTGCAGCGTCTTCATCGGAGGAGGAGGAAGTCATTCATAGTGAAAATTGTGATAATGTACCATTGAATGGTGTTAAGTTATTTGAGAAGATAGACAGTGGTAGAGTGGACTCAACTATTCCTAGATATGCTAGCCTTCCTGTTAAGTCTAGCCATGAGAAATTCATCCGCAGCTGCCTTGAGGATATTTTAAATTTAGCTGTCTTCAATGCAACCGATCGCAGCAACAAAGTTCTTGAATGGCACAGTCCTGATGAGCTGAAGAACTTGTTTGATTTTGAGATTAGACAAAATCCAGACAGTGATACGAAACTTAGAGCCCTGCTGAAGGATGTTGTGAAGTATTCTGTTAAGACAGGACATCCGTATTTTGTGAATCAGCTCTTTTCGAGCGTTGACCCTTACGCTCTGATCGGCCAGTGGCTGACCGATGCCCTTAATCCAAGTGTTTACACGTATGAAGTGTCGCCAGTTTTTAGTTTAATGGAGGAAGTCGTTTTAGCTGAAATGAGACGTATCGTTGGTTTTCCAAACAACGGAAACGGTGATGGAATTTTTTGCCCAGGCGGATCCATAGCCAATGGGTATGCGATCACCTGTGCGAGATATAAGCTGTTGCCTGATGTGAAGGTAAGAAAACTTTTATGGGATCTTGATTGAACCTGCTGAAGCATTTATTTTTAAAAATGTTTGATTAGTGCAAAAGTAGTGTCGATCACTTTCTATACGGTGATTGTTGGTATGACTTAAAAATATTTAAAAAAAATATATTTTTTACAATCATTCTAGAAAAAGGGATTGTGTGGTTTCCCCCGTTTAGTGATCTTCACATCTGAGGACTCCCACTATTCCGTTGAGAAGCTTGCATCATTCATGGGGCTCGGTTCGGACAACGTCTACAAAATTAAAACCGATGGTCGTGGAAAATTGAACATCGATCATTTAGAAAGTGAAATTTTACGCGCCACAGCCGAGGGAGCAACACCTTTCATGGTCTCGGCAACAGCAGGAACTACAGTGCTGGGATCCTTCGATCCACTTGAAGAGATCGCTCACCTTTGTGAAAAGTACAACCTCTGGATGCATGTGGACGCCGCATGGGGCGGTGGTGCACTCATGTCGAAGTGCTACAGGTCTCTGCTCCGAGGAATTGAAAAGTAAGTAGAATCTCCCCAGCCAGGTCATTATCAAATTCAATCCGGGGCTGCACAATATTGCGAAGTGGCGGCCAGCTGTAGCCTTGAAGCGCTTTAACAGATTTTGAGTGATTGGCCATGAGCTGGCACAGTATAATTGCTACAATTGCCGGTTCGATTTCCACATTACCAACGAGTTAATTACATTAAATGGTGAGCAATAAAGTGTGGCTCAAAGACGGCAGCAGCGGTTCAAAGCGAACTAACGAAAGGTTTTTAATACAATGTTCTGTCTGAACATTTTTGTATAGAACAAACGTTGCTTGTCCACAGTTCATTAGTTGTGCAGCCCGAGTTAAATCAGCTAGCTCACCTTGCTTCAAAAAAATTCACTCTTGAGGCCACCTGTTGTTTTAATAATTGAACTTTCCCGCGCGGCTATGTTAATCTTTCACGCTAAGGAAATTAAGCTTCCGCGAAAAAATCGGCTTAATGATTAGCGGAATTACAAAATCTCCTGAAATTGGAGCTAACCATTTCCGTGGTACTAATTATTTCTTATTTTTTATTATCAGGGCGGATTCAGTAACATGGAACCCTCACAAACTCCTAGCTGCTCCCCAGCAGTGCTCAACATTTTTGACCAGGCACAAGGACATCCTATCTCAATGCAACTCGACCCATGCGACATATCTCTTCCAAAAGGACAAGTTCTACGACATCAAATACGACACCGGAGACAAGCACATCCAGTGCGGTCGACGTGCCGATGTCCTCAAGTTTTGGTTTATGTGGCGCGCTAAGGGTACTGAAGGTTTTGAGAACCACATCGATCAGGTCTTCGAGAGTGCTGAACACTTCACGGAGGTGATCAAAGAGAAACCAAATTTCAAACTGGTGCTGGAACAGCCTGAGTGCACAAATGTTTGCTTCTGGTATATCCCAGATCGGCTTTTGGGCAGGGACTTCGAGGATGAGGAGGTCAGGAAGGAGGTGCACCGGATAGCACCGAAAATTAAGGAGAGAATGATGAAGGCAGGATCGATGATGATCACCTACCAACCTCTGAGAGACTTGCCCAACTTCTTCCGGCTCGTGTTGCAGAATTCCGCATTAAGTAAGCAGGACATGATGTATTTTGTGGAGGAGATTGAGAGACTTGGAGCTGATCTGTGAATATTGTGCTTGTAGATATTGTTTGTTTGTATGTTTTGCGTAATTTATTAATAAAATAGAATTCATGTTATGAAGTACCACTGGAAATATTTAATTTTTCCAAATGATTTAGCAAACTCCCATTAGTCGAGAGGTCTTTACAAAAAAGTACGAGAAACTTAGTTGATTTTAAAATTTGTCATTATCATTCAATTTGAATTTTGTTAAGCACGTAGATCTTCCACTCCATCTAGACATTTTAGGAAGAAGCTCGTTAGTGACATCGAGCGAAAAGACTCGCAAGTTTTTATTACTGCATTTCTATAGACAGGATTTAGTTTTCGTAGGGTTTCAAGGGAATGAGGGTAACCCTCGGTGTTTCTATGTACCTGGGCTAATTTGACACAGATTTAGATTCTAAAAGATGAAGCAGTAGATCAAGAAGAACGAGACTCTGCTGAGCCAGGTTCGTCATATGTTTGCGTATCTTGAGGTCACCTTTTACTTCAACTTTTTAAGTGAACCTTCTTATGGCGCAGTAGTGTAAGTTCGTAGCGAAAAAGTGCAACGCTTCTTCAAGCTAACCCGAGAAAAAATGTTCTGAAAGTTGGTGTGTTGGGGTTTTTGGAGTCGCCGAATCTGAATATGGTGCCCAATTTTAAAAATTCAAGGTGGCGCCTTCAATTTGACGGACTCAAAATACTAAACGTCTTTGGATTTTCATGAAAGTTGGTATGTGGGTGTTTTTGAGGTCACTGTTTCAGCCATGGTGCTACATTGTACAAATTCAGAATGGGGGATTTAATCATGACTTATCTGTTCTAAAAAAGTAGACTCATCTCTAATTGGAGTGGCGACCTGAGTGAAACTAGTGTACTGTTTGATCTTCAAATAGGCATTAAATTGTATTCATATTTTAACAGCCGTTGAGGTATTTACTTTTGGACTTTTGTTGTGTTATCGAACTGCATGCTCGCCGAGACCCTAAAAGACTGCTAAAGCTTCCTTTAAACCCTTTATTTAATGATACGACATAACCATTGTCCAAAAACAATAAACTGTACACTTGCTTCAATATAAAAAAAAAAACGAAAAAAAACGACGATCTCTAAAACTCAGCCCCACAGGTGGCGCACCTCTTGTTTTTCATAGCCAAGCAGAATAGGATGCCTATCGGGAAGAACACAATCGCAAGGCACAATCCACAGCAAGGGTAGTTATCCTCGAGGACTCCAATCCTACAGCTGGGGCATCCCCCGACAAGTACGATCGGTGGCGTCAATACTGTGGTGTGATTTATAGTGCCGTAGGACGGCGCTGTTGGAGGAAAGTAACTTGTTCCTGGAGGTGGTGGAGGCATGTATCCAACTCCTGGTGTTGCCGGGTAGATTGGGACGGTCACGCTGGGCTGGGCTTCGGTAGTCACTTGCATGCCTGGAGAGGAAGTTAGTTAGATAGAGATTTAGGTGAGTGGTCAGACTGCTCTTTCTGTTTAAACTGTGCAATTGACCCGAAAAGGGGGTGGGCGGCCACATGAATTGACGCGTAAACAAAAACAGATTGTTATCAGTTAGTTAGGAAAAATTTGGGGTACGGAATGCGACAAAAGTACTCGCGATTTACCTGGACTAATCTTCGGTTGCTCCCTAACCGCCTCAAAATACGGGGGTGGTGCATCGAGTGGAGCATTCTGCATGTTCACCTGCTTATCTGGACGCTTCTTTAATGAACTGCACTCGAAATTCTTCAAACACGAAAACGACTGACTGAAGGTTACTCATTTGCCGAGTCAATTAACTCACAATGTCAAAATATGTCTTTGTTTGTGTTGTGTAGGTGAGTGGATTGCAATCAACCAGCTGGTATCCATTTATTGGACGAAGAGGAACAAATTTAATTTTACTGTTTCCCGGGGACTTTTATAATGTACAAATATTGTTTCTGATAAAAATCTTGGATAATTTATAGAATCGGTTGAATTCTGTGCTAAAAACGTCTTCAAAATTCCATAATAATCACGAAAATCTAGTAAGCACTCAATCCAGTTTTTTATCAAGTGTGTTTTGAACTGAAAATCCTCACCATTTACCAGAACCATTTCAGGTTTTCTTCCGATAACAGCCAACTCATCATCCTCCACAATATCCTCCAGCAGATGCCACTTGGATCGGTATCTTTTTGACAGCCTGACACGCACCCGATTGTCGACGAGTTGGAAATTGGGGAGCAGATTTTTGTTGACATTTTTATGACGTCCCTGGTACAATTTGAAAGTATATCCAGGTCGGTAATCGAAGTGTAATATCTTAGGCGCAACACAACTGTACATTACTAGCAATTGAAGCGACCAAACGAGATGATTTGAACGATTTTCTGCACGACCCTTCTTCGAGACCATCAACTAGCTCCCCGTTTCATGGCTGCATAAAAACAACCCCCCTCTGACAGCTGCCAAGAAATATTTCATCGCTGGAAGTTTACTTTTTTTGTAAATTGCCGAGAGCTCCAAATGTGAACAAATTCCGAACAGTCGAATTGAGGCAATATGCAAACAAATCCGATAAAAACGAAGGAAATGTTTATCGTACGTGCACTTCGGAAGATTTTAGGTGATAAGGACATTAAACGGGCGCACCATTCGCAGCTGAAAAAGGCCTGCGAGGCGGCCCTCGAGGAGATCGATAGTGAGTTGCGGATTGCTGGACAGACAGGCGGAGATCAAGAGGTCAGTTCTGCAGCCCTGCCATTACCTAAAAACGATTCCGGAAATGTTATCAACGCGGAAAAGTATTTTCTCCCCTTCGAGTTGGCGTGTCAAAGCAAGACGCCACGAATTGTCGTAACCGCGTTAGATTGCCTTCAGAAACTAATTGCTTACGGCCACTTATCAGGGAACATACAGGACTCCTCGAATCCAGGGAAATTCCTCATCGATCGCATAGTTAACACCATCTGCAATTGCTTTAACGGACCCCAGACTGATGAAGGTGTCCAGCTGCAGATTATCAAGGCGTTGTTGACCGTCGTGACATCCCAGCACGTGGAAATTCATGAGGGCACCGTGCTCCAGGCTGTCCGCACCTGCTACGACATTTACCTGTCGAGCAAAAACTTGGTGAACCAGACAACAGCCCGCGCCACTCTTACGCAGATGCTCAACGTGATCTTCACCCGAATGGAGAACCACATCTACGACATCTCCATGGAGACGTCCTCGCAAAACACTTCCAATGGCACCCTGCCGGACGAACCAAAGGAAGAAACAGCTGAGGAGGTTATTCGCGTACTGCTGGACGAGATCATCAACTGTAAGCTCCCCTATCCCTTTCTTTTTTCATTCTAATTTTCAAAAATTCTTTCAGCTGCAGTTCTAGCCGTCGAGCTAAAAATCGACGATAAAGCCGACACGGCGAGCATCAATCGCGTCCCATCTCAGGAAAGTGTCGAGGTGCAAAGCGAAAACGATGCAGTCGTCACAGCTAAATTCACCCACATCCTCCAGAAAGACGCCTTCCTCGTATTCAGAGCTCTGTGCAAACTGTCCATGAAACCTCTGCCGGATGGTCAGCCGGATCCCAAGTCTCACGAGCTGCGCTCAAAAGTACTATCGCTCCATCTTCTCCTCTCAATCCTGCAGAACGCTGGACCAGTTTTCCGGTCCAACGAGATGTTTATCATGGCAATTAAGCAATACTTATGCGTCGCTCTCTCTAAAAATGGAGTCAGCTCGGTCCCAGAGGTGTTCGAGCTGTCTCTTTCCATATTTGTAGCCCTGCTCTCGAACTTTAAGACGCACCTCAAGCGCCAGATCGAGGTCTTTTTCAAGGAGATCTTCCTCAACATTCTCGAGGCGACGTCCAGCTCGTTTGAGCATAAGTGGATGGTTATACAGGCCCTGACTCGAATATGCGCCGATGCCCAGTCCGTTGTCGATATATATGTAAATTACGACTGCGATTTTTCCGCAGCGAACCTCTTCGAGCGGCTGGTCAACGACCTGTCCAAGATAGCGCAAGGTAGGCAAGCCCTAGAACTCGGCGCTACACCTAGTCAAGAGAAGGCTATGAGAATTAGAGGGTTGGAGTGCCTGGTATCCGTCTTAAAGTGCATGGTCGAATGGAGTAAGGACCTGTACGTGAATCCCAATTCCCAGACCAGCTTGGGGGAGCCCATCAATAAAAATGGCACCTCGAATGGAATAGACGACTCAAGCGAAGGTATTGTGACGATAAAATCGTTCCACGGAGGTTCAAATCAGAGCCTGAATTCATCAGAAAGTGTTCAAAACCGGGAGGTCCTGGATCTGCCCGAAGAGCTCGAAGAGCGAAAGATGAGGAAGGAGGTGATGGAGACCGGGATTGATATGTTTAATCGGAAGCCCAAGAAAGGTGTCCTGTTTCTGCAAGAAAAGGGTCTTCTCGGCCAGACCCCTGACGATATCGCAAAGTGGTTGCACGAAGATGAGAGGCTCGATAAGACGCTTATAGGGGACTATCTAGGCGATAATGACGAGCACTCGAGGGCTGTAATGTGCTCGTACATCGATGCATTGAATTTTGCAAATATGGAGATTGTGGCGGCGCTCCGCTTCTTCCTAGAGGGCTTCAGGCTGCCTGGAGAGGCCCAGAAGATTGATAGGCTGATGGAGAAGTTCGCCAGCAGATACTGCGAGTGCAATCCTAACAACCAACTCTTCCAGAGTGCTGACACGGTCTACGTGCTCGCCTTTTCCATCATCATGTTAACGACGGACCTGCATTCGCCTCAAGTCAAGAACAAAATGACCAAAGAACAATACATCAAGTTGAATCGCGGGATTAGCGATAGTAAGGATCTTCCCGAAGAGTATCTGTCTCAGATCTACGATGAAATCGCAGGGCATGAGATTAAAATGAAAGGGACAATCATGAACAAGCCTGGGAAGCAGATAATAGCTAATGAAAAAAAACGGAAGCTCCTGTGGAACATGGAGATGGAGACTATATCAGCGACCGCTAAGAACTTGATGGAGTCTGTCTCCCACGTGAAGGCGCCATTCACGTCAGCAAAGCACCTCGAGCACGTAAGGCCAATGTTCAAAATGGCCTGGACCCCGTTCCTAGCTGCTTTCTCTGTGGGACTGCAGGACTGTGATGATCCAGAGATTGCGGGTCTTTGCTTGGATGGTGAGTAACATCCCATAAACTATTGTAGCATCCATATTTAAGTTTCTCTAATTTATAGGAATTCGCTGTGCTATTCGAATCGCTTGCATATTCCACATGAGCCTAGAACGTGACGCCTATGTTCAGGCGTTAGCTCGGTTTACCCTCCTGACCGCTAATTCCCCCATAACTGAGATGAAGGCGAAAAATATCGACACAATTAAAACGCTCATCATGGTAGCCCATACGGACGGCAACTACTTAGGCTCGAGCTGGCTGGACATAGTCAAGTGCATCAGCCAGTTGGAGTTAGCGCAACTGATAGGTACAGGCGTTAGGCCACAGTACCTCTCCGGTCCGACTACACTCAAGGACTCACTCGATCCCAGCGTGAAGGAGCACATCGGAGAGACGAGTAGTCAGAGTGTCGTAGTCGCAGTGGATCGTATCTTCACCGGGTCAATCAGATTGGACGGTGATGCAATTGTTGATTTTGTTAAGGCGTTGTGTCAGGTAAGAGCTTTAGTCTGCCTGGTCAAACGTTCTTGTGATCGTTCCTCTTTTAGGTATCGTTGGACGAGCTGCACAATGCCCAGCCTCGAATGTTTTCACTCCAAAAAATTGTTGAGATTTCCTATTACAACATGGGCCGTATCCGATTGCAGTGGTCTCGCATCTGGCAGGTGCTTGGTGACCACTTCAACACAGTTGGATGTAACCCTAATGAGGAGATTGCCTTCTTTGCCCTGGACTCCCTGCGGCAGCTTTCGATGAAATTCATCGAAAAGGGAGAGTTCTCTAATTTCAGGTTCCAAAAGGACTTCCTGCGCCCGTTCGAGCACATCATGAAAAAGAACAACTCGCCTGCTATTAGGGACATGGTGGTGCGCTGCGTTGCCCAGATGGTGAACTCGCAGGCGCACAATATTAAGTCTGGCTGGAAGAACATCTTCTCTGTGTTCCACCTGGCCGCCGGTGATCACGACGAGGCTATCGTCGAGCTAGCATTCCAGACGACGGGAAAAATAATCTCGGAGCTCTACCAAAAGCAGTTTGCTGTGATGATTGATTCCTTCCAGGATGCTGTGAAGTGCTTGTCCGAGTTCGCCTGCAACGCAAAATTCCCCGACACAAGTATGGAGGCTATACGGCTTGTGAGGACGTGCGCCTTGTGCGTCCACGATTCGCCTAATCTTTTTGCTGAGCATGCAGGAATGGAGAATGATATCTCGGTTTCTGAAGAGGATCGTGTTTGGGTCCGTGGATGGTTCCCAATGTTGTTCTCACTCTCATGCGTTATAAATCGTTGCAAACTGGACGTAAGGACTCGAGGCTTGACTGTGCTGTTTGAAATTGTTAAGACACACGGTGATGCCTACAAACCGAACTGGTGGAGGGACCTGTTTAACATTCTCTTCCGCATTTTCGACAACATGAAACTGCCCGAACAGCACACTGAGAAAGCCGAGTGGATGACCACAACGTGCAATCACGCCTTGTATGCTATTGTTGATGTTTTCACGCAATATTTCGATATCTTAGGGCCCCTGCTCCTCGAGGACTTGTATTCCCAGCTGCACTGGTGTGTTCAGCAGAATAACGAGCAGCTGGCTCGCTCTGGAACAAATTGCCTTGAGAACCTTGTGATATCCAACGGGTTCAAATTCACGGAAGATACCTGGCAGAAAACCTGCAAGTGCATGCTGGATATTTTCGATAGTACTTTGCAACACGAGTTGCTGACTTGGAAGCCGGAACCTGGGCAGCTGAGTGCGATGCGAATGAATCAGGTTACAGAGAATGGGGAGGTAAGGCATGGGATCCTCAAGAGGTCCATGTCGCAGCATTCTGTCTACAGCATAAATTCAGAGGACGGAAAGACCGAATTGATCACGCACTGCACCAACAGCACGTTTTCTAGTCTTCTCATCAAATGCGTTGTCCAGCTGGAGCTCATCCAGACCATTGACAATATCGTCTTCTTCCCAGCTACCTCACGCAAGGAAGACGCTGAGACCCTGGCTCTGGCGACGGCTGACTTGACTGGAAATAATCCCAATAATCAGACCGAGTGCCAGCGGGAGGAGCAGGGTATGTACAGCTTCTTGAACACTTTCCACTTGGTTCAGCTGATAGACTGCCTGCTGCAGTCTCACCGATTTGCAAAGAAATTTAACTCGAACCACGAACAAAGGAATATACTCTGGCGGGCTGGATTTAAAGGGGCGGTTAAGCCCAACCTGCTCAAGCAGGAGACGACGTCGCTGGCATGCGTTCTGCGGATACTCTTTAAGATGTACAGCGACGAGAATCGACGACACGACTGGTCCGATATCGAGAGGAAGCTCATTTCTGTCTGCCGAGAAGCACTCGAATACTTTCTGGGTCTGCACAGTGAGGCTCATCGTGATGCATGGACATCTCTACTGTTGCTTGTACTGACCAGAATATTGAAAATGCCTGATGCCAGGGTAGGAATATTACTTTTCTCTCAAATTTGTTGTTCCTTTACAGCCCCCTTCTTTTCTTACAGTTTGCGGCGCACGTTTCAAGCTACTACACACTGCTCTGCGAGATAATGTGCTTTGATTTGAAGCCCGAACTACGAAGTGTCCTTAGACGTGTGTTTCTGAGGATTGGCCCTGTTTTTAGTATTACTTGTGCCACATAGTTTTATAAAAACCGGAAAATTATATATCTCGTATGTTGTATATTTAAATACCGTTAGAGCATAACACATTTAGCGTTGCAGACAAAACTGGGTGACTATTTATTACTAAAGTTTACGCGTATAAACACTAGGAACAGTGTAGGGCTGTACATTGGACATTTTTAGAAACTTGTTTGAATAGTTAGGTAAACTATGGTATTATATTAAATACACCATTATTATTTAGACTATCTATCGCATCTCTTTACTTCGAAAAAACCAAAGATCCATGTGACATTGAGAATCACGCTTAATCTGCCCAACTTCCAACTTCCCTGGCGTCGAAACGGGTAAATGTGCTAAAAAATACTTCGGACTAATTCCGGGTTCAGTTAAACAAATCATGGACTGCTTGGGGGAAAACGACAATAACGGCACAATTGGGCTTGCATCTCCTGCTGTAAATTGCAGACCCTTCTCTCTTAAATTATTAGACCGACTACCAATCGGGTTACGCCATCAGCAACATTTCTTAAAATGCCCCAAAAGCCTATTTTACCAAACCCATATTTCCTTCTTTGGAACATTTTATTCGTCTCTAATTTAAATTGCAGTGATTTCTAACGCTAAATTAAAAAGAACAAAAACGCCTTAAATCTTAAGTCCTTGCATTGATCTCGACAGGGTAGATCCAATGTCCCAGATAACAAGTTGCCCATCAATTCCAGAAGTGCTGACTTTCTTGCAGCTAGTCTTGTCGCCACTGTACAAACGAACGCTACTTATTGCATTCTGATGAATCGATGTCACGCTCGTATCATTATTCTCAGTCCTCAGATTGCGGTCAAGCGATTGGAAAATTCTCATTGCTGAAATCCCAGTAGACTCCTTCTTCTGGGTCTGATCCAGTTTGGCAGTTAGAATAATCTTATTGTTCGCATCGAGAGTGTAAATGATCGGGATGCAGCTGTGACCAGCGACGATAATAGAATTTGTTGAAATCCACTCGCAGCACAGGAAGGGAAGGTATTCAGTTCGAAGCTTAATTACAGCGTTACCATTGCTGCTGTCGGCTATATTAATCGAACTGTCGTGGGCCACCCAACAGACGCGGTTACCATCTGCTGAAAAGCTTACGCTGTGTACCCAGCCACCTCCTGCTGTTGTATTCCTGAATTCAGCCATCAGCTGGCCAAGAGGCATTCGAGTGCCCCACGATGTTGGGCTAGGCTGCTCTTCAATATCTTTTATGTAAGCTGAGAACACCCTGACCTGGAATTTACAGAATATTAGGATTCATAATTGTCTTAAAGACCCAAATAATATCACCTTGTAGTCGGTGGAGCCTGCGGCTAAAAGTACATTATTCGGATGCCAGTCGATAGAAGTAACCGTCGATCTAATCGGCTTCTTAATATGCTTGGAAACCCACCAGTCGTTTTCGGACTCAAAGTAGCAAACTGAAATCAGCCGTGCACCGGAACCAACTGCAAACTTGTTCTCGAGCGGTGACCACTTCACACAAGTTGCAGCGCGGTTGATGCGAAGGAGCACCAGAGTGGGCTTCCACTTTCCGTCATCCCCTTGAGACCATACGTAGGCATTTCGATCGACTGCACAGGTCACAATCCTGTTAGTCATCTTCGCCCAGTCGATTCCCATGACCCTCAGGTCGTGCTGATTAAGAACATCAGTCAGCTTCCAGTCATTACCTTCACGCTTGTATATATGGACCTCATTGTTGTTCGGAGATAGGGCAATTTCTACAAAAGATTACAACTGAGTCAATTCCAAAGTTCACTCCTTAATTGGGAGAAACTTACGAGTCCTGTCCTTGTTCCATGCGTGGCAGGTTATCGGGGCAACGGATCCGCCAAATGTATGCCTTTCAGACATTGTTACACTTTTATAACTTAATTAAGTTGCCAAAATGCTTTTATTGAATGCTGTAAATACTGTATTCGTGGACTCTGGTCAGTCTACACGAATAATTTATGAGAAAACGGCAGCAGTACACACAAATCACCAACGCCCTGACCGATGCGTCACGGAAATTGTCAGAATTTTGATAGTAGTCTTCTTCTTAGTTTCATGTAAAGGGATTGCACAACATTTCTGCGGGTTGAGAATTTATGTTATTTGTGGCGGGTGGTTTGAATTTTAACGACTTAAATTTATAATTTCATGTTTGGGTAAAAATTACGCCATATAATAGATTCAATAGAAGAAGTGCAGGGTGTCTTTTACTGCACAAATTTTCCTGAAAGCTGGTCAATGTATGTAAAGTATTTCTGGATCAAATCTCACCTCGATAATCGTCACCACCAGTTTCATTTTGATTAAGCAATTTTTAACCCCTTTGCTTCGCACTCTGACGTCCCTCAAGGTTGGACACCTTGGTTCATCAATAAACGATGTTGAGATGATAATTATGGTAAACAAAACACACTGATGATAAGAAGATATTCAATAGTATTTCCAGTGCATCCGATCCTATATCCCTTCAAGAAGACTTACTCAGCTTTTCCACCTGGTGTTCGAAAAACTTTCTAGACCTTAACATCTCTAAATGCTAATCAATCACTTATTCCCACAAACGCCTGCCTGCTACTCCTCTTAGCTATTTTCTTTTTAGGGAAATCATTCCATCTATTTGTTCCCTATGTGATCTGGGCGTTCTTTTGTGTGTTAAACGCTGGTCTAAGGAATTGTCAAACCCCTAAACCCCTATGTCACCAGTTGTCCACCAAGTCTTAACAGGACCCATCGACAGTCCCGAATTTCTGCAGAACGCCTTTTTCAATACCAAGCCCCGCAATGTAAGATCATTTCCATTCTTACGCCTTGACACCCACCGTACAACTATGGTCACATTGAACCTTTTACGACATTGCTACGTAAAATTAACAATACCCCCTCTTTCGATTTCCACATTGATAAAGCCACCCACAAATACTACCTCTACTATCCAGTCCCGCCATCTTAATTAGCCCCTCCCGTTAGGTCCCACCGGCTTCTTCTTCGTATTACCTGTTTTAGTTCTAGTCTTAGTTTAAGTTGGTTTTGTTATTTTGAAGTCCATTTTTTTCTTTATTCTTCGTAGATTGAATTCAGCGAAATAAATACATATAAAAATAAATACCTGTGGAGTGCCCCAAGGATCCCACTTTGACCCCCTGCTCTTCAGTGTGCTATCCAACGATTCGCCGATGAACAAACGAAACCATAAAATTCAATTTATAAAAATTTCTTTAAAGAATTATTAATTTCTTCCGCGTCATCACAGCGAACGAGAACGCGTTCCCCGGAAAGGGGTTCAGATAAATTGGTTCGAGCATATCAGTGATGAATGAAGTTATAAGTTAGAGTGCTGGCAATTTGTGAGTGATCAGCTCCGGAGGTATGTGACCTGAATCGCCGAGGGCTCGCAAAGTCACTTTGCCAGAAGGTCGAATAGATATCCAGGTAATGGACCCGTGCTTCAAACTGAAGCGTAACCAAGCCTCTGGTGGGAATTGTAGTGCCCTGCAGACAAAATAACGAATAACATTGCTGTGACCGACGAGCAATGTGTAAGTATCCTTGGGCTCCTCAGGGTCGGCCCTATAGAAATATTTCCGAAATCCAGCCTCTATTCGGGGCCCATCTTTTAAGAACGTGGACTCGGGCCCCCAGTAACGTTCGTCACAACGTTTCGGTGGTTCTGGTGGAATGGGAGTACCCTCGCGGATCATATCACAATTCTCCATGAGATTACAGTTCAGCACACCCGTAATAATCTTTGCAGTCTCTTGAGCTCTGGTTTGCGTCGAAGCCACTATCCTGTCCCACTTAATATTGAGCGCCTTCAGCCGCTCTCCTGTGAATTTGGCTTGAGAACGCCCGACATTAGTTAGATGGTTATCCAGATCAGATCCGCGAACCAGGTATTCTCCATGACGCACAAGGATTACATGCCTCGTTACCTTGGGTGTGCAGGCAACCAAATTCTTGTTGTACGTGTTCTGTTCCTCTGGGGAGGCGTTTTTCATGGGCTCAACTAAACTCTTTGGGTCACGCAAATCCCAGTTGTGATCCCATTTTGAATATTCACTTATTATCTTTGAGTTTTTGACAAGCCTCTCGTTCTCGGATTGAGCAAACAAGTAGATAGCAACACGGCTTGCTGTGCCTTGCAACCTATACCACATGCCCATCGTATATCACTAAGCTGAAAATTAAACTAAAAATGTTAGACGTTCCTAACAAATCCCGTATTTTAGTCGGTCATGAGCATGCCATGAGTGGTCGGGTTTGGTGAGCACTTTTCGATTGTCTAAAATGAAAACGTCATCAAGCACTTATTGGTGTAAAATTTAAATACTAAATCTTCGAAGCTTCTACTAGGTAGAGAAGGCTTCCATAAATCTATACATCTTCTTCTATATATGTATATAAAAATGAATGTTTGTCTGTATGTCTCGCTAAAACTCAAAAACGGCTTGACCGATTTCGATAATTTTTTGTTTGTTTTGTTTGCTGTAATACAGGGGAAGTTTAAAAAAAAGAAAA
Organism: Neoitamus cyanurus; assembly: GCA_947538895.1. Classification (NCBI taxonomy): domain Eukaryota; kingdom Metazoa; phylum Arthropoda; class Insecta; order Diptera; family Asilidae; genus Neoitamus; species Neoitamus cyanurus. The sequence goes on along the minus strand of OX384544.1, from coordinate 10,612,216 downwards.
TTCGGGAAACCCCAAAGGAAAAGCCGGAAAATCGAAAAAATCGAAATTTCCGTTTTGTATAGGAAGCGAATTTTCCAACTTCAAGGAATCTTTATGAAAAAGGCAACTGGAGGTTTTCGGGGTCGTAGATCTCGAGTTTGCATTCAAAATTTTGGAATTCAAGATGTCGGATCCAATATGGCGACCGAAAAAGTTAAACTTCAAGGGATTTCCCTGAAAATCCGCACTAGGGAATTTTCGGGATCACTGATTCCGAATCTGCTATTCAAATTTCTAAATATGAGACCACCCCCACCCCGCTGGGAGATATAGGAGAGGGGGTGCAATAAGGAGGTGATGTAAAATAAAACTAACTTTAATAATAGGGAAACGCTGGGTCACATAGCAGAGGCGGTGGTGCAGTAGGGAGGGGTTGTAAAATTAAGGAATACAAATTTAATAGTATCCCGGGAAACGCCGAGTTCGGGCAAGCTAGGCTATAAATAAGTATAAAATATAATTGAGTCTGTCTTTTTTCGAAATAACTGAATCGACTTCGGAAGGTAGAGTATTTCGTCAAGGATGATTTAGGCTACATTTTGTCTGCCTGTCTGTCTGTCTGTTTATCCAAACCAATCTCGGGCGAGCGGCTGAACCGATTTTGATGGAACTTTCACTGGAAGGTGGAATATTTTGTCGGTCATGATTTAGACTATTTTTTACCCCGGGAATTTGTTTCATTCATTCTGCAACAGTTTTAATTTATGTACAAGGAGCCTTCTAGTTTTTAAGTAAAGGAAAAATTTCAAAATGCAACCATTCATAATAACGTCTTTACATTTATTTCTAAAAACAACAAAAATGTGCTTGTTAACGCTAAACAATGAATAAATGACGACTAAAAACTAAAGAGTTTACGTTTATTAAACGATAAATAACTGACTAATTTCACTCAAAAATTAGCATGAAAAACAATAACTTAAAAACGCCTCTAAGCTAAGGGAATACGTTGCGAAGATATCTCAATGTCCGTCGATCGTATTTAGAAGGCATATTGCATCATAAGGTCGTTAGGTCGTTGCTGCAGCAGCAGTTCCCTGCTGTTAATGTTCCCCGTACTCTCGCAGTTCCCGGTTGCCCAGGGGCAATGGGGGCCTGTAGTTGTTGATCACTTTGCCGTTCAGCTCATCGCAAGGGCATTCCTCCTTGATATCGTAGCAATTTAAATTTCTCATAAGATCAAGCTGATCGTGTGCTACTTCAATGGGATTTTTGAACACTATCCAAATTACAGACTCTGAGCAGGGTGGGGTTGTTAAGGATCCTTCGTAAGTCCAATAAGCTGTGTTTTCTGGGAGTAGTTTAGCTGGATCACAGGGTTCTGGGAGTGTGACCTGAAAGTAAAAAAAAAGACTTTGAGTACTGATGTTATTGTCACTTCTTAATTTGAATAGAGAAAACCAGAATATCGTCGGAAATAATTATTGCATAATCAAGTCGGTAGAAGACAATAACTCATAAAATTTAAAAAAAGAGTACAAAAACCTAAAATAAAATTGTTCTGGCATTCAAATGTACCCTTGAGAGCCGTTTTATGTTCGCTTTGAAGAGATATACAAGCGTTTTAATTACTCGGCAACAATTCAAGTAAAAAACTAACATTCCTGTGTTTCTCATATAAATTGCATATTTTATGACCCACTTACCCGGTCGCCTTTGTGAACAACAAAGTTTAACAATTTCGCTATCTTGTGTAGCTCATCGTGGTAGTTCCCGATCTGAAATGAAAAAACACAAAATTTAAACAAAATTTCAACAAAAAGTAGTAGTTAAATTTAATAATAAAAAGTACAATAATTTTGTGACAAGGAGTGGAGATGCTGGGTAAATCGCAGTTGGCAACTAGCAAGTAAAAATAAAAAAATGACTTCTTCCCCGATATCCTTATATACGTCCTCAGTAAAATTAAAAAAATTATTTGAACTGCAACACGTTACAAAAAAATCCTTAATACCTCAAAGTGACACGAAAAACGCAAAAGCTGAACGATAATTTGAAAAAATTTTAGCATATGGGGGGTTTTTGGGGTCGCTGATTTTAATACGGTGTTTAATTTTATGATATGGCGGACTCAAAGTGCTGAAGTTGTGGTCACTGATTTGTATCAACATGACGCCCACCAAATACTAAACTTCGTTGGATTTTCATGAAAGTTGGTACATGGAGGTTTTTGGGAACGACGATTTAAGATATTAACCGCAATTTAAGAAATACAGTATAGTGGACCCAAAATAGTAAATTTGTTAATAGAACTCCGCTCATATTTTTCATTGTACTGTAAAAAAGGAGTTTCATTTGATTCAACTACTATAACAATTCAAGAAAAGTGCGCCTTCAATAATCAGGCCCCGTTTTAACTAAAGTTACTTTGCTCTTCTACTTTTTATAGATGAATTGCGAGTAAATTTTTTTATAACATCCGTATGCAGTAAGAAAACAAATCGGTTCCATAAAGTGATTTGATTTTCATTATAATTGGAAAGGTGTTAAATATGTTGTGTGAAATATTAAATAATACCTGAGTATAGGTAGGTTTGCTTACCTGAAGAAAAACTCCTAATACAGCGAGTCCATCAGGATGTGAAGCCGCTTGTGTAAAAGACTCATACTTTGAAGTATTCCAGTGGACTAAATGCAATTCACCAGAATAAGCAGCACCATCGACTGTATGCTCAGATCCTTTACCATCTGAACAGCCCCAGTGGCAGTGAAACTGTTCTAGTCTGTAAATGTTTTCGCCTAGTGGTCCACCAGTTAGCTCAGATCCAACACCTTTTACATCTACCCTCCAGCAATAGCCTGTAACAGGAAGATAGTTTGAAAAAATTGTTTTGCTTTTATATATCAAAATTCAAAAGTGTAAAATGGATTAAAGTTTAGTGGGGTATAAAATATCAAATGAGCTCGAGGATAGGTTATCGATATAAAATTTGAAATAATTATAAAGCGCATATGCCCGCACATAACAAGACTGAAAAAAATTTTATTTACTTTTTAAGCGTTAAATGTTGATACACAAAAACATTTGAAGTAAAACTTCTATAGAGAAAGTTGCGCTAGAGAATGTTAGAGAATCTGTGGATTTTTGGGGGTGCTGATTTAAAATGTGGTGCCTATAGTCCTTAACGCATTCATCGAAAATTAAAAATACGTATCACATTATTTATGACAATGGCAATGAATGGCACTTTAGCTGCCATTATTGAAAAAACAGAAAAATGACCAGAGAATTTGGTTTACAATAATTTCATTGTTTCGCATGCGGTATGCCAGGTAGCGTCATCCTGCTGAGACCACATGTCATTTATATCTAATCCACCTAATCCTTCCAGAGGGATGATAAATATCACACATTATTTTTGTGGGTGATTTTATTAACTATTTGAGATTGAAAATGCCGGACCAACAGGAGTGGGGTACAGGCTATGAAATCTAGATTGCTTTTATATCTGTCTAAAGTAGAATAAAAGATTAATGAAGAATCTACGCACAATACTTATATGTATTACCGTATTATAAAAAGAAGTTTGAAAAAAGATTCCTAGGATGGCTGTACATTGTTTTATCACCAACTTTGATTTTTGTTTTGTTCTTTTTTAATATGATTAATAAAAAAAGAGAAATTCACCTAAAATAGTGCAGTCCAATCATAATGAAACTTAAAATGTTCATACCGCGAAGACTATCAAGCAGATGTAACTCGTTAAACTACTTCTACTACCAAACATCATCCGACTATTCATAAAACAAAAACAAATTAAAAAAAACAGGAAAATATAAAAAAAATGTCCATCATGATTTGCAATTAAATAAAAATCTACAAACTTTCAATTACGTTTACGAAAAATTTTTAAGCAAATCAAGTTTAAGTTGTTCCCCCATAATTTTGTCGGTTTAACAGCGGGGCAACAATTTCATGCTTCGATTAGTGTTAATGGCCACCTCAGTTGCCCGTGCGATTAAAATCAAATTACGCCGGATGCTATCCATACCTGGGCGGGCTCATTGAAAGTATTTACCAAACGTTGTAATTTTACAATTATAACAGCTTGTTAGTGTTAAGAGCGCCGGCAGAAGTTGAATCAATCACATTCGCAATTGTGCGTATATGTCCATAAAAGTGCCGACGGGTGTGAATTTTTTGCTGGTTTTAAATGGAAACGTAACTAACGCTGATAGATTTAAATTGTTCGTTTCAGCAGTTGAACGAAATGTTTACAAACTATCTCATAGGATAAATTGCAGATATCATTTAAGTTTTAATAAGTCAGGGGAAACGGAAAATTTATAAAATTGGGTGAATATAAAAAGAATTCAGCACTCTAATTCCTCGCGATTAATCTAATTGATTTAACCGCAAGCCATAATAATAATAATGCTGAGAAAATCGATAAAAAATGAAAATGAATAGTATTGTAAAAAAGCACCAAATTAGGAAAATTAAATATTTCATCTGCTAGAACCCCATGAAGGTTTCGGAAGCCCTTGCTAGGCTTACTTATATGGGAACCAAATCGATCATTGGTTTCTCCATAAACTGAGAAAGTACTGGAAGCAGAGTTTTTCTTATCATTTTACATTTACTTTGTGTTTTTACAGAAAGCTTAAAATGAACTTTGAAAGAAAACAGAGCTGGACCCATAATAGTCCCTTGAGGAATCCCCGACGTTCTTTCATCCTGTTTTGGATGAGGTATACAGTTCGTTATATGATTATAAGCCTTCTAATTTTCCAAAAAGATTATAATAAACCAATGCACAACTTCCATAGAAAAAAATAAAATGAATTTATAGGCTATAAGGGCCTAGAATTCGTTGCCTACAACATCACAAAAAAATTGCATAACAAGTCGACTACCTGTCGAGATCAAGATCGCAAACATGTAAAAAAAAAGAACAAACAAAAACAAAACTGTTTGCCTCCTTACCTGGATTCACCAAGCTCAATGTGTTTTCTGGAACATATTTCCAGCTCAACGGCTGGCTCTTCAAGTCACGACCACGTTTTGTAATTGAAGTGTTGATATCGACCGGTGACTGCCGGTGTCCAGACGCCTGTGGAAACAATTTGGGCCACTTCTCTGGACCTGTAAGAAGAGAAGAAAATCAAAAGAGAATAAGACAATCTTACTTAACAGAGGAAACAAAAAAAAAAAATTCCATCTTCAGGCATAACATAAATAAATCAACAAGCTCCAATTTCCCTGCATTCCTACACGAAAATTATTCATAATTTTCTCAAATATTTCTCAACATTATTGCTTTCATTCTGTTACCCCTTGCCCCTCGCCCCTGTGTGAACAAGTAATGTATGGTCACAAAGTTCAGCTTGATTTCATCCGCCTCCCATCGTATGCACACCAATTGAAAAGGAGATGACCCTCGTTGCAGCGGCTAATAAAAAATTGCGGCTACCCTTCAATTGAAGGCAAATTGAGGCCTACGGGTACTGACCAGCTAACTAATGCGCTTCTCTTTTTTTTTTTTATCTAGAGGCGAGCGGTCAGTATCATATCGTATCACGCATGATTTGGCACATGCCGCATAACATATGACGAAGTGCTGGGTGAAATTATGCGAATTACAGAGAAATGATTTTATTTTTACGCAGCGGTATGAGGCTGCCTGAGGTTTTTTTTTTGTAGGGTTTTGTGGGTAGATACCAAAAAAAGCAGGCAAGGGGCAATTATTTTTATTTTTTTTATTTTTTTATTTTTTTATTTTTTTTATATTATTTACATCAACAGGTAGTTAACCATCTGACATTTACAAAAAATGGAGTGAAAAGGAAAATACTATTTAGTTAGAATTACAAAATCAACACTACCAGTGTATCATAGCGATCGCATCTACAGTTAATTATTCAAAAGAGCCTTTTTAATGGCATTTCTGCTTAAGTTAAAATTAATAATTCCAGAATTGTCGTTATAGATTCTAGCATTAGCCGAAAAAGGTTCATAAAATCCATAATCTGTCCTATGATAATTGGGGTAAATAAAGTTATGAGCTCTAGTTAAGCGTGGTCGACTATTAAAATTAATACAAGTTAAGAGGGAGGGTGAGTCTATATTGCCAGATACAAGATCGTGGAAGAAAACAGCTCCAAAAACCTCCCGGCGCTTATGTAGAGGAGACATGCCTAATAGTTTTAATCTATGTAAGTAAGGAGGTAAGCAATTTCGGTCCTGCCATGGAAGATGGGATAGAGCAAGACGGAGAAAACGCTTCTGAATAGATTCAATTCGAGAAATGTGAACAGACTGATGGGGGGACCACACGACTGACGCATACTCAAGAATAGGACGGACAAAAGCACAAAACAAAGATTTCAAAACATAGGGTTCATGAAGCTCCCTAGACCAACGTCTTATAAAACCAAGAGACGAGTTAGACCGGTTTATAATACTCTCAAAATGAGCCTGAAAAGTTAACTTAGGGTCTAAGACTACACCCAGGTCTGTAATAGAATCACAGCGAATTAGTGGGTTACCTTGAAGCTCATATTGATGAGAAAAACAAGGCGATTTTTTGGTAAATGTCATGATGAAACATTTATTAGTGTTCAAAGTCATATGACTCTTCAGGCACCACTCGGAGAAAATGGACAGATCGGACTGCAGAACTAAGAGATCATTAATGTGAGATATACTTTTAAAGATCTTGATGTCATCCGCATAAGCAAGAATATTGGAATGATTGATGAGTTGAAAAAGGTCATTCAGGAATAAAGTGAAAAGCAGTGGACCAAGGTGGCTACCCTGAGGGACCCCCGATGTGACTTCAACCACTCTAGAGAAATATGAGGAAAATCTAATCCTAAACGAACGTTGGGAGAGGTAAGACCTAATCCATTGTACCAGGTGAGAATGAAGGCCCAGATTTTCAAGTTTAAAATTAAGTACTTTATGAGAAAGTTTGTCAAAAGCTTAAGTGAAATCTGTGTAAACACAATCAACTTGGTTGCCCCTCTCAAGCTCATTCAAACAAAAACTCGAAAATTCCACTAAATTTGTTACAGTTGATCTTCCCTTAATAAAACCGTGCTGCTTGGATGATAATATTGAACGACAAGAAAAAGATAAATAATCACATATAATAGCTTCAAAGACTTTTGGGATTGGGGAAAGTTTAGCGATAGGTCTGTAATTCTTGATCAAATCCTTCCTACCCTTTTTATGAACAGGTACAACATAGAACTTTTTCCATAAAGCAGGGAAAACACCAGAACGCAGGGACAAATTAAATAGAAAAGTAAGAGGTTCCACAAGGGACAATGAACACTTACGTATGACAACACTAGGAATTTCGTCGGGAGAATCGGAAAAATTAGCGAATTTTCATGGATGAGGCTGAAGCCTATTGGATATGTTGTCAAAGGGTATTTGCGAATTTTTTGCGGGGATTTCTTCATTAGACAAGGTGCGACACAATCAGCGATATTCATGGATTTTTACAGATTACCGATAATTCATCTATTTTCGTTGATATGCGCCCACTGTCATAATTGCAAAGGCATGTTAATTTCTCGTTAGTACCCCACTAAATTGCTGAGTGGGTGAATGCAGGGGATGGGCACAAAAAGTGCGAAAAGTTCTAGAGAAAATTACACAAGTATTTAAGCTCTTGTTCCATTTCAATTTGCAGCGAACGCTGACAAGTTTGCGCCTCCACCGCCACCACCGCGCCGCCGGAAGAGTTTTATTTGCTATTGTTGGAGATGCTGGAAATATCTGAGGTCTTCTAGTCTCAACTGGCCAGTGGCCGGCCTGGTTGGCTGACATTGCGGGAGGGCGTTTTGGTGCCTCTTGCATAAATCAAATTAATTAAATCAATTGTTCCCCGGTTTGTACGCTTCGTTTTCGGTTCATCGTTGAGTCTCGTTCAGGTCGATATGCCTTCCGCGCTGTTGCGTGTTATTTTACGCGCAGGGAAACAATGGAAAGTTGTTGGGGTCTTGGGGGCAGTTGTATACTATAAATAATTGTAGCTATTGTAACCGGCGCACGTGCAGAAGAATAATATGGGAATGTTTAAACAGGTCCATAGTTTTCATTGTTTCAATGAAAGATAGGTTAGAACATTTTGGGAGACAATATGGGAGATTTACGGTCTTATCGTTCTATGCAAAAATCCTCCTACTCTTTCGCTCCCCCAGATCCCCAATATTTAGAAGCCTATATTTATTTTTATCCAACCCATTATTTTTTTGTTCTCACCACCACCCGTTACAGTGATACTTTGTGGACCATTAAGCTTGGATTTTATTCACCATTGCTGGTAACCATAAAAGGTCAAATTTCACATTTGGCCAGTCATTGTTGCTAATTGCTATTGCCTGTTGTAAACTTTTCATTACCAGTATTGTTTGTCTACACCTGGTCTAAACGTGAACTCCACCGCACCTTATTGTTAATTTTTTTTTTCAATCTGCTACAGTTACTGTTGCATAAGCCCAAGCAACCTGTGTTAAGCTTTTCGGTGCCCACATAATTTCAACACCAGTATTATTTGTCTACACTTTGTCTAAACGTAGTCTTGGCGATAGACTTTTTTCATTCCGCCTGTTAATATTGAGGATTATATCTGTGTTAGGTTTTACGGTATCCACATATTAAATTAGATGCAATATACACCTTGACTAAACATTGGCTTGTTAAGGCTTCGTACCCGAAAGGTGCCCTACGGGACCCTATTACTAAACCTCCACTGTCCGTCTGTCTATCTGTCAGTGGGCTGTATCTCATGAACCGTAATAGGTAGAAGATTGAAATTTTCACAGAGTGTGTAGTCCTATTGCCGCTATAACAACAAATAATGAGAAACCAAGATGGCGAATTTCAAAATGGCCGGCATGCAAATTAGAAAAAAAAAATTCGATTATGTTATAGCGCCTCTCTTGTTTATCTTACAAAAGTATTTAAAAAGTACATAGTGCCATATTTTGTATGATGTCACGGAACCCTTCGTGTGCGAGTCCGACTCGCACTTGACCGGTTTTTTTTTTTTGACGGTAAAATGCGAAGCTCTGAAGTACTAAAAAGATTCCCACAACAAAAGAGTTATTTATATTTACTTTCTCTTTACTTTATTATTATAACATTCACAATGTAATCTAAATATAGACTTTCATAGGTTTAGGTATACCCCATATAGGACCACTTGCTCGCGAGTGACCATAGTCGGTAGGTTCTAGCACCAGAAATAAAAGCATAGCATTGTTTTCTCGGGAAATTTACTGCAAGGCCGGTCTACCTCTAACATAGTTAGAGTAAGCATTACAAATGCAAAATGGCACTTCTGTACTGAAAAATAATTTTGCGCCGTGCGAAATCGAGTATCTTAGAGCCGTAGCAGACGACCGTTTTTTGCGGGTGCGGGGACAGTGCGTCGACAGTATTTTACATAGGAACGTTCTGCTGCGACGAGAGGCAGTAACCTGGCTGCAACTCCACCGATCGTCTGCTACGGGCCTTAGGTTATATTTTGTAATTTTATATACTTCTTATGAAGTTGACTCTTCGCGAAGCGTAGTAGCATAGACTTTATAATTAGTTATATAGTTATAAATTCTTTGGTAGAAGCTTGCCAAGAACTCGTTATTGTACTGACCTTTTATGAAAAAGATGCTCTTAAGCGTCCACAATAATGCGCTATAAAAGTGTAAGGAAAAAACTTTTCATGATGACTGAGAGGATAAGAAAAACTTTATTTGCGGGAACACTAACGTCTAAGGTCCAAAATATCCTCTCTGTGATCGTATCTGCTTAGAAACAGTACACAATTCTGGATTATCCTATTCAAAGCAGAATCACGTTTCAAACAAACAGAACATCGTAAATTTACTTGATGTTCAAAATAGCACCGCAAAGTATCCTCGTGTACGTGATAAATTTTTAAACATTAAAGACATGCGCTTTTTTTTCTCCTGCATTAATACAATATCAAATCATCTCAATCTACTTTATTTAAATTCTTCTAAAATGGCGTGATATGCGTGTTTTAAATATCACTTAGTCATTGGCTCCTTTGCTCTCATAAAAATGTCTGTCATCGTCTATTTAATTCAATTAACAAATCGGGTAATAAAACGGCTACTGACTGACTGAGAACTTCAACAGGAATAAAAGTGTGAAATTATTTTCGTTACAATTCACTTGAACTACTAACCTGATCGCGACTCGCGATCGTGTCTCAAGGTGAAGGTCATTTGGTTCGTTCGTACATAAACTATGTGATTGGGTCACATGAGTGTTTTGCTTCCCTTTGTTTTTGCACCATATGGCGATTTCCCGCGGAAGATCAAATCAAATGTAAGTGCGTAATCAAAGCCAATTAGATACAAGTTTCCTTCATTTCGTAAGATCATGTGGTCGCACCGTAGATCGGCGCATGACCCTGTCTACTTAGACTTTGTGGAGGTTTTGAAAGCTAGAAATGCTTACGTAGAAAGTCAAGGTATATCCGAGTGCCAGCGGCTCTTAGAACTGATCTTGGATAATGCAAATCGACCCGACTGATTATATTCTTAAAATAGCCTCCGCTGTCTTGAAATATCACGTTTGTGATGTAAATCTTTCTCACGTTGTTAGCACGATGTGCACGCATTTTTTGGCGGGGGAATGGAATTACAAACATAGTTGTGCTGCACGGTTTAAAGTGGGGGCTGAATGCTAAATATATAAATTACAATCGCTATATCTAAAACTTCCGTCTAATTTGACTTAGTTGGCTTCATAGTAAATAATTGTTGAAATTTACATATGGAGTGGAGGTCAGAGACTGGTGAATCATACAGACTTTGACTGGTTCTAGCGGTGGCATTTAAATATTTGTTTTAAATGAGCTGCTAATTAATCACGTTTTACTTTTTTTACAGTTTTCCTAACATGGATTTATGTATTATATAATCGTAAGTTGATTCTTTGTCGGGATTCGTCATACAAGATTAATTAATATATTTCTAAAACAATCAAAAACCTTTCAACGAAACCGGCTTTTTAGCTGACCTCTTGATAGATGAAAGTCCACAGATTTATAGCACTTATTGAAAGAGCCGAGATACGGATGAGTTTGGCTTATTAAAACCATAATTGGTGCAATGATGTTCCAGGTGAAAGAAGTTTTGGCTGCCTCAGTATAATTTCTCTGGACAGGCTGCGACATTTTTATCGTATCTCAATTATCGTAGGTCACCGTTTCAAATTCCAACTGTTCAAAAATGCTTTTTATTAAATCGGGAGAACCGTGATTGGTCCCATATTATTTACGATATACATCAACCACAATTAGGATAGTTACTGCCGGCTAATCATCCAGCATAGCGAACATAAACGATTAAGGAAACTGAAGTAGAGCCTCCTAACTGAAGTGAAGCAGGAAATATATGAATAATAGTAGGCCTAGATGGCTGCTCTGCGGGACACCGGACTAGTTCAGAAAACCCACCACGGAGCATTAATCGTTGAGTATGATGAAACAAATAAGACGGACAACCAATTAATGAACCATATAAAAAACCAAGAACAGACATCTTTTAGAAAATTATACTATGCCTAATTCTGTCAAAAGCTTTACTAAAGTTCATGAAAATGTTGATCGAATTCCATGGCTGTTATACTGATTGGCGATTGGTGAATATTTAGAGATGACGTATCGCATTTATTGCCCTTCTAATGTAACGGAATTATTATAGAAAGTTTCCAAGGAGTTGGGAAGGCACAGATAGATAAGAAAAAACAGGAGAAATAGATGAATTACATCTTTTCAAAAAATAAGAAGGGTTACCAAGCTTCATCAAGTGAATAAAATCACTAAGGCTGATATAACAATTTTTTGTCGGAAAACAGTCTTGAAGAAATCGCAAAATAATGTGAAGTTAGTTATGTAGCATTTTAATAAAAAAAACATTATCCATAGTTCAAACTCAAAGTAGATGTGAGCAACATAGGTTTTTCAGAAAAGCACTATCGAACACCGTGAGCTAATAAAAAAATACAATAGACAAAAAAACAACGTGTGGAAACTTTTAGTCTTTCTTCATGTGGATAAAAATTTGTAGACAAGTTTAGACATACTTGTAGTCACATATATAACAAGTAAGTTTTTCTATTTTTTAGACTACTTGCACGTGTAGACTACTACGTCTATTTTGTCTATACGCATTCAGGCAGTTATGAAAACAAAAGTGTAGTAAATGGCATTTTGTAATTAACCTGGGTTGGGTTTTCAGAGTCATAAGTTAAGTACGTATTTCCCACAATTTGCAGTAATAACACTGTTTGCTTCATACTTAGAGAAACCAATTAGACTTTGGGAAATTAACAAGCACAACTGGCCATTTACAGGGAATATTTCTATTCTGCAAAATGCTCCTGTAATTATTGAATTGTTTCTTGAGAACAGCAAACCGCTTATCATTTGCGTCGCTCAAAAACGCAAAGTAATATAAAACAAGCGAACTTTCAATTGTTACATTTTTTCTCAGCTGACTCATTGAATTCTTAAATTACCTGGCGGCATTCCCAGCAAAATAATTAAAAAATCCGGCCACAATCGAAGTATTTTGTAAACGGACTCCGTATCTACACAAACGCATTCATCAGCCACTGCGGCGACTGGAAAATCGTGTCCGCCCGTGTCTGAAGAACGTGCTGACTTAGCATATTCCGATGAGATCCTTTTACGGCCTTATATCTTCTCCCCCGCACACATAAGTGAATTGCACTTGAAAAATTATTGTCGAAGCAGTAGCAGTGGCCACTTAAATAATGAGTTCAATTCAAATTCCTTTTCAGGCGTGTGGCACTCTTGTAGGACTTCATGGGATTTTGTTCGTCTTTTTGCCAATAGATGTCGTCACGTAAGGTGGTCACAGCCACTTATAGGTTATGTAACGCTGCACGGCCTCGCCTCACTTAATCCGCTGGAAAAGAGCTCGGAACTTGAAATTGGAAGAATTACAACCAAATGACATCATTGGTCTTGGGCTTTGGTCGGCGTGTGGGAGATGCATATCAATCGGGATCACCTGCGTTTCAGCGGCTCGAGAGAATTGTATATTTTCCCGGCAGGCGGAATTAATTTAATCAGTAGCAGCGTCAGTCGGGAGCACCTGCCTTGTTTCGTTTCTCGAAATTTGTTTGTTGTCACGTGCTAGACCTTTCCGGTTATTAAGTCCAAAAATTGCATTTGAAATCTTAGTAATCCTGTAATGCGCCCTCCGTAAATTTGATGCAAATTTATGCAGTTTTTATGCGGTTTCACCGGTCAGCAGCTTTGCGGCTTACGTTTATGCATGCCTAATGACTATTGGGAATCACAATTCAATTGGCAGCAAACTGCAAATCAGGCTAATTAAAATAGAATAGTTCTGACTTTCTTTTTTTCCCGATTTCTAAAAATATTTAGTCAAAGCGGGGTCTACCCGACAAAAACTTCTTTAATTCAACAGAACAATGCGCCACGTCACGTGGCTGTTTGTGAATAATATAAATTTCAGTCCGACTGGTTGCTGACAGTAATGGCGAATTGTTTGTACCTCTGATTGAGGCATTTCAAATTGATAGATTGATGTGGACGAAATTTTAATTGACGATCTGTCCTACAGACGCCTTTGTCCGCACCATTTGGATATTCCACTTCTTTTTCTTCGCCAATTGTTATTCCATAAGAGATTTATAAATAAGCCATTTGTAGAATAACTTAATCGCGTTCTGAATGCGAAGTAGAGTCCAAAGTGACCTTGATTGTCCCTCTATCGGATTTGAGAGAATTCCTACTAATATTGTTTTTTATTAGTAAAGAAAATCAAATTAATAAGATCCAAAATACACGGCGTACCACTTCATTCTTCATACTACCATAACAAAAAAAGGCGTGGTCGTGCAATGCTCGTGTAATAATTTCCTTTTTTGTGTAGACACTTTTTAGACATCATTTTAAGCTGCGGTCAGCGTATGAATTTACATAATTTTCATGTTTCTAGTAGTAGCACGTGCAAGGGTGATACGTGTCCCGAACCGGATTCGCATGTTTTTTGCGACGTTTTGATAAAGTTTTATGGAACTGCTTTAAACAAATGAAAACAAAAAAAAATTCCTTACATAACTTTCGCGACATTTTCTTAAGTAAATAAGAAGAGGAATCATTGAAACATCATGCTCGACCATAAAAAGCACTCGGTGAACAATAAAATAATTGGCCACTTCGCACTTAATTAAACCCTGCATCGTGTGGTGTGTACTTTATGGTGATTATTGCATGTGAAACCGTTCAATTGGAAACGACATTACATCTCTGTACATACCACTTTTTTATTAACTGATAATAATTGACACCAGGGATAATTTCACTTGCCTGTAGCTGTAGACGGTGCAAGTGTGTAACAGTTACCAACTTTGCTTTTGCGGGCTATATTTGAAGAATAAGGCAGAATAAAAAATGGAACTACTTAATCTGTCTTCAGTCTAACAACGATGTGTATGCAAGAGCCATACGCTCAGTTTTCAACTTATGTTTTGCAGCAATGCAGTGTTCCTCAAGGGTATGCTCTGGGACCTTGATCTTTAATAATAAATTAATCAGCGCCTTCAAGGCGGTAATTGGTAAATGGGGAAGGGAGGCACATGGAGTAAGGGGGGAGGGGGGTGTCGTATCAATCAAGTAGGAAGTATCAATTTACACAAAGTTTCTTAAGTTTTTTTTTTCACTTAGAATTTTTAATGCTTGTTTAGTTGAAAAATATAATGACATTCAAGAAAGCACCTCCAACGCATAACAGAAATTTTCTCTTTTAAAGATCAAGCAAAACAAGTAGCCCTTGTACAAAATGAAGAAAAAAAATATTTGTATAAATTTCCAGCAGTGTCCTTCACAGCAATCTTGTGTTAAGACTTATTTATTTTTTGGCACTACGGTAAGCCGCCTTTGATTTTTATTTGCTCATTATCCAATCACTCATAGATTTGCTTTAATTCTCAAAAAAAAAGAGAAAAACAAAAATAAACAATTGGAGGTTGTTTTCCGCATCAATGCATATCCGTTGGGCACATGCCAAATTCAGTTAAATCGCAAAGGAATCGATTTGGCTGTCAACAAAAACAAAAGCCTTTCCCACTTTGCTTCGATATTTTGTTAATGTTTCTAAAATCAGCGACGACACTTTTATTGGTGCGATAAAGCAAATGGCTGTGGAAATCTTGAGGCCTTCGAGTTAATGTGATTTTAAGAAGTCGTCGAGTGAACCGGCCGTCGCTTTTACTCAGAAGTTGTTAATTGCAGTCTTTTCGCCGAAGACGGAATATTTAAAAGGCACGTGATACAAGTAGGCCACGTGACACATACATACATATGTGGGACTTCCCCGATGTGGGGATTTTTTTTCCAGTAGATATAAATGCAAATAAAGTTTTTGCACAATTCTGATAATAATTATTGGAACAGGGGAGCATAATTTATGGCTTTGCCTTGCTTACATGTAATAATTAATTGGAGAAAAATTACCTAATTAAAAATTATTTTTTTGCAGCAAGATTACTAGAAGACCAGTTCTCTCATACTTACCCCACAGTTTAAAGATATCCTGTCTATTTTTGTGTGCTTAAAAGGCAATACTTTGTTAAATTCCGCCGCGTATAGGTAGTTTTAATGATATTCAACGCTTTCATATGGGAGGTGTCAGGTGGAGGAGAGTTTTGAGTACCTACTAATAATATTTTCGGATACAGCGAGGTCAAATAAAAAATATGACATTATACAAACGCGGAATTGCGCTTGGCTCCCGCTCACTTGAACGTCCTCTATTTTTTCATGCATGCTGTTTTTTATTTCTTCTACACTTTTCTGGCCTTCTTGTATACTTTCCAGGCATGCCTGCACTTCCTGTATATTTATCTCCATATTCTTCAAGATCTCCTGAACTCTCTATCTCGTACCTTAAATTTTCGATTCCATTAGTTTCTGGCCTTTGTATATCTTTTTATGCGTACTTTTATGGGATTGTTCTATTTTCTTCTTATATATTATTATAAATATTAACCGCTATTCAGCAATCACTCGAAGTAGTTGAATGTTAATTCCGCACTTACCAACCAATTAATCCCACTTCTGACACCAATTGTTACGTTTTTCCGCAATTGGCTAATACGACTTCATTTGGATTAATCAGAAAAAAGTCATTTTATACAAAACCAACATTATATAAGTACGGAAGTTAAACAGTTACTTTAAACTAATATTAAAGAAATTTAGGCAGAGGATAATGTCCTTAAAATTCTCTGTATCGTTAGAACACACTTGTTTAGTAACTCCTTTAACGCAAGCAACCCCAACTATGTTATAGATAAGTGAAGGTCGATAAAACTATAGTGAGTGCCGAGTGGTTGTAACGACGATACCTAGCCATGATTGGCTCTATAAAAATAAAGGCATAATTTAATTAATGCAAAGATACCTGTAAGAGGTTCAATGATTTGTCAAGGAGCGTACAGGCACTGATATGCTGAAGGAATTAAGAAACTCGAAGGAGTCTACAGGTCTCTGCAGGTGAAAGTTTCTAAACAGATAAGCTTTAATCTACTCATCACGTAAGGTGGCACGGTTATGTGATTGAACCATGTAAGCCCTCGTAAAGAGGTTTATGCTGAAGTGAGTCAGCTCGGTCAACGTAACTTGAAAGGTGACGAAACGAGGATGAAAAAATTAGAGCATTCAAATCCGGGTTATGTAACGATAACTCTCTATCCAATCATCTGATCCGCGAGCTGCTCTGTTTTAGATACAACGCCGAAACTCTTCGAAAGTATTGCTACTGAAAAATTGTCATCTTTCTGGAAGAACGTGCGATAGCCATACTAACTTGATTGCTTAACTTGAGCAAAGTCAATCAGTTCGCGTTCATAGGACGCTTTCCGACGAACATTTGGCATTCTTGCGAGTTCCAGAGGGTACCCATTTGGGTCCGATGCTGCTTAGCATCTTCTTTAAAGACCTAGCAACGACGCTTACGTTCTCCAAAATAGTTTAGAATATACTCTGGGAATGGAAGTGTGGGATTCGAACCTGGGACTTTTAGATCGGTAGTCTAACATACTTACCGCTAGACTACTTGCGTCCGTAAACAAATATATGCACATAATATATATCTATGAATATAATAAACATTCTTGGCTCTTATCGGGATACGGCCTTGGCGGTGGCTGCTTTATAATCAGCACCAAATTTGTGATATTTAAATCCTCCAGTTTGCCTACAGCTTTGCAGTATTTTGAAGTGATAAGAGACATTCTCTGTTCCCAACGCTTGAGAAGTAAATTAATCTCTGATAAAAAAACGTGTTCCCCTTTTTTAACACAATTCAAAACCAGCTGTTTGAACTTTCCCATTAACTGCAAATTTTGAAGGCTACTTAAAAAACATACGCATATTTAATTTATGAACTTAATCTTGGAGAACAAAGCAAACGACAAGAAAAAAAGAAAAAAAAAAGAAAAAACAAAAAATGGTCGCCTTGCACTTATGCCAAATGCTCCATTTTTGTACTTATTAGCTGCAATTCATTACTCACCTCCAACACCTGCAGATAGTTGAATTGATTTACAATCTCCGGATGCATTAACTGAGCAGCCCATTATTTGTAAACCTTCAGCATTACTAGCCAAGGTGCGATGGCCGCGGCCGGCAACTAACGCACTACAAAATGTCTTAAGTCAGTCTAGCGCGGAAAAAGTAGAAAATATCTTATTCAAATGGTTCCATTGACATTGCTTGCCATATTCGATGCGTACGCAACTTAATTGTAAGTCTGCATAGCAAATGGAGGACGCCTGGCGCTTTCCACTTTTTTTTTTATTATTTAATGGTGAATTGATTTCCAGGCGAGAGAAGAGGAAATTGAAGAAAAAAACTGGAGTTGAAGGTTTCCGTAGAAAATATGAGATTTTTCTATGTTGGGACCCCAAAGTCTACCGATTTCCGAAATTTGAATTTTATAAATCCACTGGACGTAACCTGTAGATTTTTGTTTCTACTACGTAGCGTGTGAATAAATAAAATATTATTATCCAAAAAACTAAAAGAAGAAATGGGTCTAGCACTTGGCAATTATAGTTCAATGCACGGCGCCTTTGGTATTTGCATCTCCCAACCAAATAGCGCTAAGACACTCGGCTCAAGGGAATTCGCAAAAAAAAAAAAAAAACATTAATTCTGTCTTCGGCTCAAGTGAATTTCACGGAATCGACATTTATCACTTACTTACAGCGGGGTTACGTGTGGCACACAGGTAGAAGGTGGTCTCGTGTAAAAATAAATAAATAAAAAAAAATAATTCGAAGATTACGATTCGTGAGGCCGGGCCGGCTCGGCCGATCAACCTGTTTGCAGTGCAAAAACCTCAAAAGCGCTTAACACTTCGCCAGCAATGTTGTGTTGTGGCACATGTCGTGTAGGCAGGCAGGCAGGCGCACTCTACCACTTTTTGCACATTTTGCAATTTTGCGTATCAAAGCGTTTTGATGCGTTCGTTCTGCCAGTGCTATTGCGGCTTGTAATATTTCTTACAATCACAAAACTTGATGTTGATTCAAAAACTGGTTTGGCCCCCATCTGACCTTCTCTGGAGCAGTGAACTTTGGTCGCATTTTTAGTTAATTTTATTGATGGATTTCGTTTGTTTAAATATTTTTCCTGAATCTGTTTATTTTATTTACTTTTTTGTTATTTAGTAAATATAGTGAAGAAATATACGACATTTTTGGGGTACATCTCTTTAATGGAATAACTGAGTCCAGAAATGGGTTTGCCTTACTTTTCAAGGAAGTGTACAGCCCGCAACCCAACCGCAAGGGATTTCTATTTTTGGTAGTAATTGCAGTAGAGCTATGTAATTAGCAGTCGTTTTAAAATGCATTAAATATTTTAAGAATATTTTCAGAGAAAACAGCACTTTCTGGCCTTCCCCAATTTGTCGTGGTGACTTACCGGAGACGCAGGCTAATGTATGTACATGTTATTGCAACAGAGGAAAATTTTAAATGAAGCAACTGTCGGAATTTGGCGTATTTCACGACTTTTTGTTGGGAAAAATTGTAAAATCAGATCAGATCAGATGTTAGATATTTATATATATCCCCCCCACCCCCCCCCCCCCCCCCCCCCCCCCCCCCAGATCATCTACTCACTCGGGCCGAACATGACCTGCCGGGCCATTGTTGTAGTGTAATGAAAACTGCAAAATATCTAGTCGAATATTTATTGCAACAAAAATAAATAAAAATAACTAGTGCTTCCAATTGAGTGGTTATTGAGTTTACCATCCTGTGAATAACCTAAAATATTTAAAACCACCTTCTATTCACTCGTATTCACTAAACATAACGACCTCAGCTGCTTTACAAAGGTTAAAATAAATCAATGTCATGTACTTGCGCACATAAGGCCAAAGCCATATACTCATAAAGGCATCATAAAGGCATTAAAGTAAGAAAAAGTGAATTGAGTGAATTAAATAGTCCAAACAAGGTAATTAGAGCTCATTAGCAAAATGTTAACTTGAACTCCAGCAGCACTGACGTGTGTCGAAATAGAATACAACTTAATTCCCATTTGAAGATCAAACAACACACTAATCTCACTCAGGTCTCATTCGCATTGAGGTCTACATCATAAGATAAATAATAAAAATTTAAATAAAAAGTGACATCAACAGGCGCAAACAGATAACGGAACTGGCTCAGCATTCAGCACTCAGCAGACATAGTCTCGTGACTTCTTGATCTGGTTGCTTCGTCATGAAGACACAAAAGAAATGCGTGATGTGCCCAGCCCACTGATGCTGCTGTTTAAATAACTAACAACACATCACACGAGGAAAAGAACGAAAATGATTAGAATCATATGATGAATATTTTGCAGTCAATTAAGTTTATTGCCCTCGTGACGATACGAAAAGATCAAATGAGAAAATGTGAGGAGAGAAAATTTACGACTATGTATGTTTTTTACTTTCGCTTGTTTGTGTGAGCAGCAGTGGTCCCAGAATACAGCTTTGAGGAACTCATGGAGTCGGTGCATGTTCCAGAATTTTATTGATGCTTCACTGATGTAATTTAAGGTTGGGGTGGGGGAGGTGCGTGCTTTCTCACATAATTTACGAATATGTCTTAGCGAAGTTTTGTTATGTTGAATTAATCGTGTTATCATTTTGTAGAAAAAAGGGATTTCAAATTGAAAGAAGTAACGGTAAATGAAAGAACATTAATTTTGTGATAATTCTGTAATAAATACGATAAAAAAAGCAATGGGTGTAGCTTGCAAACTCACGCCTCTATTCTTATAGTAGTGTCACTTTTCGAAACGAGTGACATGTGAGTTATGATATTCTCGTGTTCGATCCAAGTGACCTCTGTAAAAATGGCTATTTTTGAAGTCGATCACAAATGGCGGTACAGAGACAATTGAAGTCATTTACAAAAATCATTCAATACGTTTCGTGAACAGAGCTTTGAACTCAACGGTATCGCCCGGTCGAGTCGACCTGTCGAAGTCGATGGTGACAAAATTAAGGCTATACTATACTCATACACGATCCACGAATGTTGACGACACATATTAGCAGGGGACAGCTCGCGCATTTCGACGTTGAATGAAAACGATGCACAAAACGTCGATTTTATTTCACGCTATTCGATGCGTGTGTTGACTTTTTCACGGCATCACGTCGACATGGAGCATTCGACGCCACTTTTCGTGTCGAATTGAAAACAAAATAATGTGGAGGCTCTGTGAAAAGGTTGGGCCTTTGTACAGTTGTACAAGTTGTATTATTATTATTAATCTTTCATCAGTTTGAGAGAGGAATTAAAAAATAACCGAAAGGTCATTGACAATAGTGGTCACTATACATATTATTGATTTCAGTAAACAAATTTTGGAATTTTATTTCATATAGAGAAAACGATCGAATTTTTTGATTTGTTTCAATTGTTTGTTTTCTTAAAAGATTGTTTTCTTTAAATCCATCCATATGTGGCTACACCACAAAATATTACCCGATCAAAATAATTTACGACCCTATTTCAATTTGACACCATTGAAAGCGATCGTTATTTTATATTATGACTGTTCAGAGCCCCTCGTTAAAATTTTATGATTACTTTTACGACTACAGTTTAAACGAGGTGATGTTGTGTTGAAAATCTAGGATTGATTTTAATTGAAGAAAACACAAAACTGAAAAATATGTGTTTGCTTAAATTTTTGTATTCCTTTATCTAAACAGTTAATTAAAATTTTTTTAAATGCACAGCCCGCGGTGTAATTAAAAAGATTAATGTAAAAATAGACAAGAGTTTTTGGTCTCATTAGTTAGAAGGATTCCATTGAAAAACAAAATAAAAAAACATATTCAGTACTTCGTTGGATTAATTTAACATAATAATTTAAAATATGGTTTGTAACAAAAATTGTAGTCTGCTGACCATAGATAACGCAACGTAGTTTGTTGATTGGGTTTTGGAAATGTATCAAGGTGATCCCAATTTTATTAAAAAAAAACCTTCGCAACAACGAAGCTCAATTTCATGAATCTGGCTACGTAAAACCTGTGGATACACAGGCACAGCTAGTATAGATACCATATTACTCATATTAGCATTGTACCATGTGCACAAATTTATTGTTGATCCATACTACAAGATCCTCAGTTTGAAAACCCTAGTCAAAGAAAAACCAGCGATAACATAATTATGCTGCAAACCTGCAAAAGATTCTTTCTACTAGTGGCAAGACATGGCTGTCGACATGGCATCGGAAAATAGATGTTTAGAAGTAATAGATTGGAGCAACACCATTTGTAGAAGGCCATTAAGTCGTCATTAAGGAGGGAACAGTCGTGGTATTAGATATAAGTCATTAATATTTATTTTAAATAAGAGTGGCCCCAAATGACTACCTTGCGGAACACCAGAGGTGTTATAAATAGCATCGGAAACAGCGTTACGAAAAACGACACGCTAAATCCGATTATATAAATAGGAACGCAGTAAGTCCATAAATAATGGGAGAAATTGAAGGAGGGATAGCTTATGGAGTACAATGTTATGGTTAATCCTATCGAAGGCTTTATTGAACTCAGTAAAAATACAGTCAACCTGCTTGGCCTCTTCAATGACAGAAGCACAGTAATTTGAAAATTCCATAAGGTTGGTAGCAGATGATCTGCCCTTCATGAACCGCGATGAAAAGAGATTAGAAAAGAAGAAGTACAATGAATCGCAGATCAAAGCTTCGAAAAGCTTAGCAGTACAGTACAAGTTCAAAAACCTCTACGGTAAGTTATGCATGTTTTTGTCTTTTATTACAGCAAGACAAATTAAATTACTTATTTATGTATTTATTAAATCTTAGTCTCCTGTGAACAGTACAAATCTTTATTTTTTTGTTTTAAAATTGTGCCAAGAAATTACAAGCTGCCCATACGACAAGACCAAAACGTTTTTGTTTTTTACTGGCAACCAAAATTAAATCTCCATCTCCGCGCCATAAAAGTCCACCTACTTAAAAGTTGATGAATATTTTTGATGTGACGTCATGCAAGAATTTCTTTCTTCTTAAATGTCCATTATTTGGTTATTGTACACGTACACAATTTCATTATCCCGATTTTTTTTTGTTATAAACATGTCGACTTTTAGGAATTAAAAAACAATTTATCAAGTTCCCGAAAGTTATAGTATTTTTAAAAATAAGAATTTTTGGTGATTAATGCCCAGCCTTGAAATGAACTAAGGATAGAACTTTCGAGATCGCGATTTCAACAAGTTAACGACCCTTGACTATGAACTACATAGTTCCTAACAATCAGAAGCTTTGCGATCCGGAAATGTGTGGTAAATTTGAAACTAATTTAGACTTGAATTAGTATGACCGCTTTATGTCGAAATACCGCAAATTTGTCCGCACTTTGTGTAGCAGATTAGGAATTTTCTGCGTCGTCTTTACGCTGGTCAATGACTAACAAAAGTTAGATATGTACTGCTGATAAGAACAATCCCTTGCCAAACGAGAACTGCACGTAGTAGCCAGTTCAATTAAAAATAACCGGCTTTCTTTGCTTATTGCCTTAAAATTAACCTGCGTCACGATCATCACCACACTCTGCAGATTCCAGTGCGCCCATAATAAGAAGAGTACAACAGAACAGAACGAACAGAAATCGTTTCGCACAGCTGGGAGAAAGCGCGGGTATGTAAACATTTCTAAACGTTGCGCTGGAAAAGCATATCAGCGGATTCTTTAAAGCACGTGATGCTCAGCGTGCCCCGCGCCTATCGTCCCACTCTGCAGCGCAAGATTTGTATCAACAAAATTTCTGGAAGTAGAACCACCACACCATGTCTTATCAGACAGAACGAGACAAGTCGCAAAGCTCCGAACATCCAATCTGAAAAAGTAGATAAACGAATGGACCGACCTGTACAGTGGAAGTTTTTCTGTTACTAACTATTGTCGATTTTTTTTTAAGTCGACGTATGGAATGGTTTGATGAAACCACAGCAACAAAAGAGTAGAAGAATACCGATTGCACAACTCCCAGGGGAATTTTACATGCACGCCGGAGTAACGCAAACTGTTCACAAACTAAACGTTTAAAAAAGGCGACATGCACTTACCATTCTGTTCAGAATATCCCCAGTTTGCACTCATGGTTCAGTAGCTCGGTGCGAAGTTGCCTTGCCAAATTACAGAGGAGATTCTGCAGTTAACAGCAGGTAGACGTACGTAATGTGGAAAAACCAAAAACCACAAGAAATCGGCCGTTAATTAAAGCCGACTCAAAGTCGACAAAAATATCTCACTAGCGGCCCTTTCAAACAAAGTCGAACTAAATAAGGGCACTGAACAAGAACAGGAAAAACACAAAATGAAAAATAAATAAAACCGTGCACTGGAGAGCAAGTAATGGAAACGCCCGACCGGTTTGGATGCGATGTACTGTCTGTTAGCGACCGGGAGTCGAGGAAAAATCTTCCTTCGTTCGCGTGAACTTCTTCACCCAAAATCGACAATTCCAAACGGCTTTGAAGTTCGAGGCGACTGTGGTAGCGACAATTCTCTCGCTGCGTCCAATAAACGACTGAACCGGCACCCTGATGTAGCCAAGCATGAAACGTTCGTTTCTTTCAGTCGGTTTCGCTGATGGATTCGAACATTTGAAAGCGCCAATCGTTTGGGGGGGAAGCAGCTTGAGGAACTTGGCGCTCCGCTCTGTGGCTGGCTGTAGGGGGGCTCCTTAAAAAGGTGGAAAAAAGCAACTTCTCTCTCGACCGGCACGGACCGGAACATGTTGCAGCTTCGAGTTAGAGTCATACTCATTTTTCGTAAGGTGTAACCGTCAATCAGATAATTAGTCAGCTATTTACAAGACGCGATCAATGTCGATCGATTATAGGGACGATTGGATTCCGGAACGTCGATTGGCTATAGGGGACTGGAAAGGTAAGCTTCTTTCAATTTTTTTTTTTAATTTCCGCTTTAACTCTATTTCCGATTTGTTTACTCGTTAATCGACTAAAAATTTTATATCGACATTTTTACGGCGTCCTCGAAAATGTTTGTCGATACATCGCAATGAACTTTTTTGCATCTGTAGGATCATCTGATGTCGCCCACCGGAATCAATAAATCGATAATTTTAGCCAGCGACGACGGTCGTAATTTCACAATATTTAAAACAAGTTTGTGGTAAAACTGCTCCAGACCTGTGGAGGTGACGTGCAACTACTAGAAATGGCCGGTGGCACGCACGTATTTTTTTCCTCCGCATTTGGATGGGCATCGATACAGCCGGAACCTATTAACGGCGCCCTTCATTCACTCCTTCTCTATTAATAGCGCGCATATGTAGAAGGCGATGATGCTGGCGATATGTAGATTATCATAGTCCAATAATTGGGTGATGCATCGCTGGGCTGGGTGCGACTTACATAACGTAAGCAGTGCCTGGAACTTCCACGAAAAGAACGAACCTGTTGTTTGGCTTTCCCATTTTTCGGTCAAATTAAATTTGAAGTGGTCAAACAAGAGGTCTTCTACGTCTTGAATTTCCAGAGGTATTTTTAATTGAAATTACTTATAAAAGCAAAATAAACAAAGCACCTCGTTTCGATACCTTGATAACCACCCCCCGCCAAATTACTCAAACAAACAGAGAGCCACTGTAATCGTTAAATAGACACATCGACGCCTCTCATCACAGTGCTCTCTTAAAAACAAACAATTTATCCATCCGTCTTGCAAGTGACAATTACAAGAATTAAAAATTGTCCAACAAACACACCGGTCGGTCAATTAAGCAATTCACTCGCTAACAATTCCGCCGCACGAAATGCCGCTTTTGTCTTTTATTAAAGACATTTTATTTCGGCGGTTATTTAACAGTTAAGTGCAGAGCATGCGATTTCCTTTGTTTTAGCGGCACTATGGGATAAAATTCTTTGACGATCTTTAGGTGACAAAAAATGCGATAAAAATCACGAGAGGATTTTTGCTTAGTAACAGATTTTAACTGCGTGAGGGACGTCATTATCTTGTTGGAATTCGATGATTCTTTTGTGACAATTTAAAAGACATTAACGTGAACAGCAGAAGTACGATAGATAGTTATTGGTTTTATTGGGGCGATAGGTGTACTTGTAGTACCATATAGATGCAACCATCTTTTGGGGCACTGCTGATTGGAAACTTAGAATCTACACCACACAGGGCCGGGATTTAGGAAGCATTAATTGACAATATATATATGTATATTGTATATAATTTAATTCTGCTATGATTTCGAGCAATTGCAATATCATTGACATACAGGCAAAATAGTAACGGATCCAGAATTGAAACTTGTGGTACACCTGCATGCAGCAATTTCTCTTTCGAATGCTTTCCACTCGCTACAGCTTTTTGCCTTCTTGCTAATAGGTATGAGCCTTGTGCTCGTCTAAATTGTTATTAATATGAGTAAGAAGAAGCCTTTCTATTATTTTAGACAAAATATGTAATAGGCCTAAAGTCCCCTGGTTGTCATGCTTTCGCCAGCTAATTTCCAATTCAATGGAAATGCGCTGCTAGTGATAGCTGATGTTAGAAATATGTGTCACAGGGTTAATTAGAAAATAACGTATAAAATTTAAAAATTTTTCTTGAGTTATTTTGAAGAGAATGTACAAAAAACGATCACGCTTAAACGCTTGCTTCGATTCTTTTGAATTTTTGCGAGACAGTACATCATTCATATACACATATTAAGGTTGCCATTCATTCTAGGGTTGCAAAATGGTGGATCCGACATGGCGACCGCAAAGTTTAAACGTCTACGGATTTTCATGCAAATAGGTACTTCTGGGTTTTCGAGGTCGCTGATTTCGAATCTATGTTCTATCGAAATTTGGAAATTGAAAGTGGCAACTCAACTTCAACGGATTTCGGTGTAATTGAATATATAGGGATATGCGTGGTCGACGATTACGAATAGGACAGCGATATTTGGAAATTCAGAATATCAGATCCAATATGGCCGATGAAAGATTCAACTTGAACGGATTTACTTATAGGAGGTTTGAAATCTGCCCATGTATCCTTTGTCTGCATTATTAACTAGTCCAATAACTCTTTTCTAAAATATTTCAACTTAATATTCGGTGCCGCTCTCCACTGTATTCTCTTTTATTCATTGACATCTCATATCAAATTATTCATTCAAACGTGTTATATCAATGTTAAAAAAAAAACAGGAAAACCGAATACGGAAGAAAGAAAAAGTATGGAACAATAAAATATTCTTTCTTTTTTTACTTAATTCAAATCGGCAGATAGGTAGGTTGATGTTCATAGTAAAATCGTGGTCACAAGCAAAAAAAAATATTTTATTTATGTAAGTAGGGCAAAGCGGCATATGACCATGGGCACAGCCAGCTTTACATGATACCACAAAGATAGTATATTCTGTTCGTCATACCCTTTCATTGACATTCCATGTCAAGGGGTTGTGAAGAAAAAGTAATCCGCCATCTTTATGCGTCCGCCATATTGGGTTTAGAATGATGTCACATAATTTATCGTGTTTTACTCGTCTAGTGCTTTCATTTCCCATATTACTGATATTTAGTGAACTATTTTGTATTGTCAAACATTTTGACTTATGGTGGCCGGCACTTCACTACTTTCATAACGCCATAGAGCCTATGACACCCGGAGGATTGGTACGATTCATTTAAATCCAGGGGGGCCGTAACATCCGGGCATTCACATATTACATACATGCATAGACTGATGATCATATAGCCCTTCCGTTGTTGTTGCCGTTGGTAAAATAGACCTATAGATAACGGAAGTAGGTACTGTTACAAAACTCGACGACCATCTGAACCCAATAACATCTGGCATAACCATCCATTACTTTCGAAAGGCAGCGTGACCGGCGCTTTTGAAGAGAGAAAAGTAAGGTGGTCAGTCGTAAGGATTGTGTGCGGGTCACAACTTTGGACTTTCGAGTAGGAAATTTGATTTGAAATAAAAATGATGTGGATAAACTGTGGATTCTTGAAAGCGTGTGTTTCCTTATTTAAAACTCAATGGGCCTTACTCACAGCCTCGCAGCAAGTTTTGTCTGCTTTTAGGGTTCCGTACCTCCTTCGGGACCCTATTACTAAGCCTCCGCTGTCCGTCCGTCCGTCTGTCTGTCTGTCAGCGGACTGTATCTAATGAATCGTAATAGGTAGGTAATTGAAATTTTCACAGAGTGTGTATTTCTATTGCCGCTTTAACAACAATTAGTGAACAACCAAGATGGCGAATTTCAAAATGGCCGCCATGCTATTTTCGATTATGTTATAGCGCCTCTCTTGTTTCCTTTACAAAAGTATTTAAAAAGTAGATAGTGTAAAATGTGGTATCATGTATTATCAATTTTCCTGTACCTAACGTTCTTAAGAGTTAAATCAATTGTGATGTAATGTAATGATCCAGTCATCCGGATGTTCTAAAATTCGACTCACCGATAGTTAATTTAAAGGACAAGAAATAAAGAAAAACAAATGTCTCCCTATTTGTAAAAAAATTCCATTACCTTGACCCGATCATTGTATCCACTGTATCCACTTTTTCTGTTAAAACTGCTGACGCAAAAATCATCTCACTAACTCACATTTCATGACGTTTACGAACTCTGGCTTCTGCTAAATGCTCAAAACCATAAAAACAAAATATCTTTAAGGGATTGAGCAATCACGCAAACCGATTTAATTTTTGCTGTTTACCTGCCGACAGTTGCTTTTTTCTGGTGCTTAAGTGGCCAAGTGGTCTTCCTCTTTTTGCTGGACACCTCAAGACAAATTAAATTGGCCTATTCCGAGAAATTGTGCTCTTCCTGTTCTCTTACACGAAACGAGTGATCTTTTCATTTTTTTCAATTCCTCAAGTTAGTTAAAAAATTAATAGAAGCCCTTTAAAAAAATTCAGCACGGTGTGTGCTAGTTGCTAGTGCTGCAATTTACTCGACCCATCAGCTCAATTTATCCGCCAGCTTGAACTTAAGGTTGCGGGCAATAAACAGACCGTAATTTTAGCGTTGAATAAAAATTATAAATTAATGGAATTTTTCAAAAAACACTGTGTTATCTGCAAGTAAATATTTTGCCAATGCCGATCGGGTTTTATGGGATCGTACCCTGCACCTTTGCCTTATTCCATGGAATTGAGTGCAACGCGCAAAAAGCCAAAGATTGTGGCGAAAGTGAACTCTGCCAATTAACACAACGATATTAAATCATCAAAAATTCTAGAAAGAAAAAATTTAAAAATCTTGTTTGCGATTTTTTCCCATTATCACTGCATGGGGGTATGCGGGCGCCGGGCTTGTTAGTGGAAAACGCGCTAACGGGCGATAATTCGGAGGGCAAACCTGCCTCATTTTCGGAATTTGTTAATCAGACACGCAAACCACTTTTGAGGAATGGCTTTATTTACTAAACTAATATTCGGACTTCCTTTTCAGGCTGGGGACAATCCTAAAGTCAACATCGTCCACCCACTTCTCATTGTCTGCGTACTCGGCGAGGTCTTCAATTTTGATATGTTGAAGCAGTGGCTTGCCAGTCGCATCCAAGGATAGGTAATCCCTCAATTTTGCATTGAGAGGCCTCATTGGGTTTGGATTGGCGTTTCCAGAAATTGGGACGTCCTCGCTGAGTAGGATCAGGCTATTTTTGTTAAACTCGAAACCTTCTGGTAGACAGTGGTGCTGGAGGCAATAGTACTTTTGCTTCCGCTCCACATGGCATAGTGTGCCGTCGGGGAAGTAGGGATCTATTCCAAGATCATTCAATTCTAGACGAGGCGTGTAAAAGCTGCCTGTGGTGCTCCTGCGACAAAATATGGCACATCCCATCCAGAGTCTCGTCGGCTCATGGGTCGCTTGAAGACCGATACCTTTGGGGTCTAATGCAGGCACAACTCGACTGAAATCTCGGCACTTTGCAGAGGCGTAGGTTATCGGCGATTGGCGGCGTTTGATTGCGCGGCAAATCTGTAAAAAAAATTGTGAAATTCTAGAAACTAGCAAACTATACAGATATCAGGAAAGATTTAAAATTGGAAAATTCAAAAACAATAAATTTGGCAATTGTGGAATTCCAAAAAACACAAATTTAAAAAAAAATGGAGGATCACGAAAATTGCATATTTGGAAAAAGGCAAAAATCTGCGAAGCTGTCATCAAAAATCAAACAATGCTCTCAACGAGTGCTTCCCCTGGACTGGATTGAGATAAATTCTTATGGCAAGCTACCAGCCAAGATCGCGATGAAAGAATTACAGAGCGAAACAGAACAAGGCGACGAATGGCGACGATTTCAAAAAGGTAGCTCATTGCGACATTACCCTTTAGCCTAGGGAAATTAGACGGAAAAAGGAGAAAACCTCCAGAAAATGTTTGCACAGGTGTCCCAAACCCAAAACCGCAAAAATTACAAAAATCACGAAAACCACAATGAGTTGAGTTTTTTTTTGCAAATATCTCGCGTTCTATGCATCCGACATCCATAAGGCCAATGTGAAAGTTGTAGAGAATTAAATTATCTACAAGACTGGTCTCTTGCATTTTTTCCCAAAACCTCGCCCTTTTCGAGATATTCGTCACCTCAAAAAACCTCTGTGCAATTTTTGTCGAAGTCAAGTGCTAATTTCCCTGGGCTGCTTGTATAAAGGAATATTTACGGCGATGCAACACATCATTCTGAGCGAACAACAAGGTTTTATGAAACGTAGAGGTACGACAACACAAGTTCTTCGTGACTGACGCTCTCGATGCCGAGGATAACAACATATCATAAAGCTTCGATAAAAAAACTAATAATGGCATGACATCGATCCCAGTATCTTCCACCTCATTGAGAACTACCTTGGCCAACGAACTAACTGTATAGAGTAAATTTAGAACAACCAAGGCAGACGAATGCCCCGTCACTCATGGAATACCGCAAGGCAGCATACTTGGTCCGATACTCTATAATTTGTATGTATCGGTAGTTCCAAATGAAATCATTGCCGTAGAATTTTTAAAAATTGTAATGTAATAAAATTGAAAAAATTCGCAAACCTACCAATTCATCGTTGCACTGAGTGACGTCATACGATGGTCCATCGCAACCCTCATTTGTATTAACTGGGACAGGGTTAGTGCAAGTTCTTCTACGTGCCCGATGCCCTTTAGAACTGCTGATGCAACCTGAATTACACTTCTCATTTTTCCAATCGCTCCATCCGCCCCTTGTGACATTTTCGGGCTTGGGAAGATTTCGTTTCGGACTACAGTAGCCACCTTCACACCAATTGCTTCCGCCACATTCAGTACCTTCCAGAGCTGGACCAGCAAAGAAAAATCCGCTGCGGTGAGGTGATCGACACTGTAAATTTTGACAAATGCCTTGTAGACTACTTGTGATCGATACTGTGGCATCTTTGTCTCTGTATGTTTTAAATAAAATTGTTATTTGTGCACATTTTTAATAAGGCGAACATTTTACGTTAATAAGAGTTCACATTGCTTTTTGGCGGACCATTTTTGGCCAGGGTACCCCTGATACTTCCAAGCGTTGTACTCCTTCGGTGTGGCTAGGGGTCGATCCTTCAAACAGTCTGCCCAACTACACAAAAAATTGTTTGTCATATTTTCTAATTAAAAAAAGAAAAGAAAAAAAATCTACCTAAAAAGTTCCCTTGCAATATCAGCACTACACGGTGACCAACTTGTCTCACCCTGAGTACCCCTCGATGGGGACATGATGTACCCTTCCCTGGAGCAATAGTTCCCAGACGAATCATGAGACATGCCTAAACTAATAAAAGGAGCATATTTCTCTTCTGTCTACCAAAATACAACTCACTTGTGGCCCATTTCATGCGCCAAAATATACACAGAGTTAAAGCCAGCCGATGGGTATGGCCTTCCAAATGTGTTGGTGACTCCATACTCCGCGATAATACAGGCATACTTTCCGGTGCATACTCCACGAACAGTTGCCAAACCCATGGTAGCGCCTGAGTTGATACCATTTTCGTACCCATAAAAGTCCAGCCCTGAAACATACAGCGCCATGTCCCAGTGGTTCTGGTCACTATCCTGCGGAGGATTTATCTTGTCTTGGTATTCACAGAATGAGTCTAGTAGCTGATCACGTTCGCCGTTGTATGTTGGTAGGGAATTCGGTTGTCGACGCATTATTTCCATGTGGACGATGCTTATGTCCACTGGTATGCCCAGGGAGGGATGGTGGTATAACACCTGGACACCATTCATGTACACAAGTAACATTTCGGCGATTTTACGATCGTCATAATTGTACAAGGGTGCGAAAATTTTATAGGCGGCTTCGTCGAAAAATAGACCAACTTCGACTGTTAGTTGGGCGTCTTTTTTTATAAGACGCTGAGACGGTAGAGGAGTTGGTGTTGTTGTTTCTGTAGCTTCTCCTTCTAGTGTTGTGTTGTCATATGTCGAAGTAGTTTCAAGTGGTAGTTCAGTTGAATTGGGTTCCATTGTTGGAGTCTTCGATGAATCTACAGATCTAAAATTTGGAAGAATTGTGGCAGTGTTTTTAGTGAGATGCAGAAACTAGTCACGAACATTCTAAAAAAAACTCATAACCTTCTATTCTCTCTTCAATAGAGTTGTTGCCCTAAACTTAGTTGCATTGCACTACTACCCAACGATATTTAGCTGGTCTTATTAGTTTGCTCTAAGGTACAGTATCTCGTATCCACGATCATATAGAGAGAATTTATCACAGCTAATCGCTTAAACGAAATTTGCAGGAAAGTTGCAATTGTCAAGAACTATGGCCTGCTCTTATGGCACACATAGCATTTCTACACAGCACATAAAGCAAAGTGCCAATAATGAGTAGTAGGAAGCCAGAAGTCGGCAAAATCCCTTTGAAAATAATACAAGCCCATTGAACACACATTATCAGCATCATCACATTTTTTGGTATCGTGCCATGTTGCACAAGACACCTTCAATGTGTCACCGTTCGATCTACACCACCTGCCATAGACGCCTAATCTGATCTCCAATCACGCAATTCGACCTACACCAAGAGCACGGAGCGTAGATATCTGATTCGACTCTCATTTACGCGATCGCGATCTTCTTGCAAACTAAAATAATTTCTAATCGCGATCGCAGTCGAACAATTTCAAGATCAATCAAATACGCCGTACGTCTGATCCAATTAGCCAAAAAAAGATTACTCACCGGATGCCAGGTGATACCCCAGAAATTGAGTTGTAAAAAATTTCAGGGAAATCAAAATACGTTGTGTGCTTTGTTTATCTCCTCAAAGAGTCAACGACTTGTTTATATTTGTTCGTATTTTTCCGCTTTAAATGATTGCCGCGATATATTTGGGCAAGTGATCCTGTTTACTCACCTCATCGATCTTGTCGCTCGAAACTGACTTAACAGTTCCTCATTCGGTTCAAATTGTTTTATCAGGTAGACAGAGTCGTGTTTGATTGTGAAACTCTCATTTTGCCTCAAGATATCAAGCAGACGTTGGTTAATCGGCTGCATTTCTAAAATTCTATCGCTGAGAGCAACAAACCCCTCCTATCAGGGCGAAACGTAATCGATAAAAATATTTTGGCGCCCAAATCTCTGGCTTACAAACATATTTCCATTACAGTTGCTGAGAGCGGCAACACTGTTCTCATCGTGATGTAGGAAAGCACATCTCTCGGGCTGTTTTTCGCCAAAAATTTCCTTCCGATTGCCGTTTGGGTCGATGCTCCAAAAGCCCGTTCCAGGTAGCCAAAGTTTGTAATTCGGTTGCAGTCTGAGGTGAATTGGTCTAAAAAGCGTGGGAGGGGATCTTGAGTAAACAAACCAAAGTTCATTCTCAGTGCACAAACCGTTCGAATGCGGTAAACTGCAAGTTGTGCTTGGCGCCAGCGATTCTAGCGACTTCCCGCTTTGTAATCACCCGCACAGGGACTACGTCGTATTGGGGTATTTGGGGCATTTTACTCTCTTTGGCAAAGAATCGCCTCACCTCGCTTTCATCCATCACCTGATGCAGGTTGTAATTCTCGCAAAACACCAAACGAAACTGAAAACTCACAACAAACAACGTAACGGCTGCAATGCACCGCATGATCGACACTTGTTTTTGGCGCGCGTACAACTTTCACCGAATCACTGAGCGGAGTTGGAGTAGTCCTCGTCGCACAGGTGGAGGAGGCTGCACTGGTCAGGTGCACGCAATTCCCGCGCATATTTATAGCTTTGAAAAATTTCTTTTATCGAAATTCTAATAACGGGTTCTTGTGATTATGCTTATGCGAGCCGTATGCTGATCGTATGCTAATTTGGGGCGACGCACACCCGACCGCTCCCAGATCATTCCTGTACGTGCGACCTACCTCGATTGGGCAGGTGGTGTAAGGTGGGAGTGGAGCATGCTTGTCGGGTTCTTGCCGGGTTCAAGTTCAATGACAGGATAAATTGTGCAGTGGTACCGTCATTTTGGCGCGTAAATGGCCACCCAGCGGAACTGGTTTTAAACTGCAAAGTGCAGTCAGCCGATCTTTGGTTGCTGCAGGTGGTATTGCAGTTCGGTGCGGTGATGTCGATGTGATGTGAATGTGATTTTATTTTTAAAGATTTTTAAGTATTTTTGTTTGGTGGAAGACATTTTTTTTTGGACATTTGCATAGTGGATAGTGCTTCTAATTTCTATAATTACTTATTTAAAAAAAACCGTTGAAAAAACTCGTGGAAAATCGATGAAGGCGACTGGGAAACGTTTTCACCGCTTTTTTTTGCTTGTAATCAAAAATGGCGGAACTGATTTTTGTTGTTGAGATATAAATCGATTTGTCTTCATTCCACGGGCAATACAGACTATACAAAAATCTTAAAAGGACAAAATGGCAATCATAAGGCGGTATAATGTTAAAACGTAAAAATCAAAATCCACGTACAGAGGTTATAGTGCCGGAAACCGGCCGGGGTTCGCAAATGGTAACGGTAATTAGTTCATTAGCATTTTGTGCCTGATTGAAAAAAAAACTTTTTACCTGACTGTATTTTCCTATAAAAGCAGATCCTTTTTGGGTGTAGTTTGAATATTGGTGCGATTTTAACTAGGCGACATCAAATTAAGTTTGTGCGTTCTATTGCCAAGACAACCATCTTTATTTATTCTGTAGAATGTCACGTTGCAATTTTGATTTGTCGTCTTCAGCCCTTAAACTCATTCACAGCTTTTTGTCCCAGAGGTCGCAGCAGATCAAGGCGGGTGGTACATTTTTTGCAACTGGCTACATTTCGTGTGGGACTCTCCAAAGTTCGATCTTGGGACCTGTACTATTATGCCTCTGTATTAATGATCTGCCTTCAGTGGCGCAACACTCATCACATTCATTCCCTCGTCGATAAACTGAACAGTGACCTAAACCTTATACCTAAATGGTCCGCAGAGTCTTGTTATCATTGCAAGTTTTTTTTTTCTGATCAATCTGCCTTCAACACGATGACGCAAATTTCTTTCTTTCTTTTTGAATAACTAAAGATTTATACATTTCGATGCGAACAAGATGGTGCACCATGTCACACAGCAAAGTTGGTAAACGTTTTAATGCTTTGAAGTCCACAACAGAAGCCTGCTCTATTGATCAGCCGTGTCATTCTTCCACCGAATCCCAGTCACACTCACTCTAATTAAGTCAAACATGCTCCACGAGCGATGAAATGTCCATTTCTAAAGGAATGAGCCAACAAAGGCAATGAAGACGTGCATATGCCCATAACTTACCCATCGGGGCCCCCCAAATAATGCGTTTGATTCCACTCCGGCACAAGACAACCAGAAGCCTCCGAAAGTATTTTACACTTGACTCTTCTGGTCTTGCGGCCCCATCAGCCGGTGCAGGCTTCTTCAGCAATGTGTACAGTGTTCGTACTGTGCACCAAGACCGCCAGAGAAACCACCGCAATTGCTCCCATGCCCATCCATCTAAAAAGTTCCACGACGATTTCTTGTTAATTCCTTGCGCTGTTCTTCTTTTTTTCTCCTCTGACTGAAAATGCCTGCGAAAAGAAACAAATCGAAAAGTTAAAAGAGCATGTGCGATGTGCGCTTTCTTGTGCCCCACGAAAAATCTTGGAGACGATCGTCTACGTATGATCGCACGCACTTGGATCCCCATAAGGAACGCAAGCCTCAGCCAGTCGGTTTGCTTGCCGCCTGTTGTTCATCCGTTCGTCGCCGGCTTTTGGGGTAGGCTTAGTGCCTTCGCATTCAAGATCGGTTAGTCATTTGCAGTGGATGAAAACTTCCTGCCCGCTGCTCGCTGTCCAGTCAATGATCGTGTCAGAAAAATCGAAGTGATCGCAATCAGTGCTTCAGTCGCGAAGTAATGGAATAATTGGGGACGCTGCTTTGTCCTGCTTGGTCCTCGTTTTGTTTCGTTTGTTTGTTTTTTGGCGGGAAATTTTACGATCGCCTGGCGCGCGATCAAAGATCATTGAGGATCAGCCTCAAGAATGCAGCAAGATGGAACAATCACAGTGGCGACTGTGAACAAGGCGCCAACACCTTATTTTGCAGTTGAAGTGCCAGAGATTCTCACCAGCAACCCTGACCAGATTGCTTCAACTGGTGCGACCTCAGAGGCGGCAATGATGATCACTTCAAGTGGAGGAATCCTGCCGGACGCGTATATCTGGGGATTTGTTATAACCGTCGTCTCAGTCGGAATTATTCTCAACTTCTTGGCAATCTGCACGCTTTTCTGGGCAAAGTGCAATGGTAGGTCTCTTCGCATTTTCATCTAATTGAGTTGATCTTAGTGCGCGCCCGACGTGGACATGGGCAATTAGTGCCAAACTGGGACGACGGATTTTGTCTCTCTTGTGGATGGATGTCTTTGAACTCACGTTCTTTGGAGCCAAATTGAATTTTATTTCCGCCATGTGGGTTGCGTGAATTCTAAGTGCACGTCTTCACGTATTTGCCGTCTATACCCGCGTGGACGGGGTCTTTGTCGTCTTCAGACAGACACTGAGCCGCTTGCTAATTCGGGTGGTCTTGCGAAAATTCGCCAAGTGAACAAAGGCTTGTTGTAAAATCTAAAAATAATTGGACGTGATAGTGCCGTTTATTGCTGCATTGAGAAGTGTGCTTAAGTCATGCGGAACTCCCGCGATAGACAAAGAAACGGGATGGCTTCCTGTCGGAATTTGTGATATGAGTCGATTTCTATGCGTGTTTTTAGTGTCACTCGAAATAAGGTGAAACTTGAACCTTCTGGAAGGGCAACCAACGACCCTATTGCCTGAGGTGATAAATTTACCCCACAATATCACGACAGTCGGTAATTGCCTTCAAGGTCAGAAAACCTTCCAGTATCCTTCCAAAATGTTCCAGTATAGATTGAGGTCCTTTGAGACCCTTTATTCGAACAGTGAAGTCGTTGAACAATTTTTCTATATTTGGGTAAATCACTGATTTGGTTGCAACACAATTTGAAATTTAAATGTAAATTTTTCGTCACCGGCACTCGTCCATTTGGGACCCCTGAAGGGAAATTTAATTTAATAGATTCCTCCACATATTCTAGGGTTCCCATTGTCATCTTTCGAGGTCCTTAAAGCTGATTCAACCAATATTGACTTATTGAGTACAGTTTGAAAGTTCACTTCCTTAGGGTCTAATTGGGGTACTTGAATTGGTTTATATTTTTTTAAAAATATGTTGTTCGGGGTCTCATTTTTTTCCTCGAGTCTTCCATTTGGATTCCTTAACAGAGTGTACACGGGGCATGCAGAAAAGGACCCACAGAAAGTTTAATGGGTAGCTACAACACTTTTCAGGATTCAGTCAAGACCTCCAATTTTGTCTTTAGGGTACAAAAATTTCATAATTAATTAATTTACTATGAGGGAGAGCAAATCCCCTTTTCAGTTTCCCCCCTTAGGGTATATTTGGGGTCGTTTAACAAATATTAAATTTATGTATTCCTTCTGGGGTCTTTGTTTTTCCTGAAGAAGTGAATATTTTTGAGGTCTCTAATTTGCACGTTTGGGTTTTAACAGGTTGAAGCACAAAATAAATCATAGGTCCCTTTAATCCTTACTAGGTTCCATATAAGGTCCTAAAAAGCATCTCAGAAAATTTTTGTTTTTCCTTTTGTCCAATGCAAGAAACAAAAGTTTTAGGTTTTACAAGATTTTGCGGATAAAAAGTGCAAAAATTTCAAAACTTCTCTCCCCCAGGTGCTCGATATTTTCTACTACAACTCTCCTTTTGCGACGTTGGAACCCTAATGGTATGTGGCGTTGATTTATGGTACATAAATCACCACAAATGGGTGCTACCGTTCGAGCTGTGCCCCGTCTACCTTGGACTTGAGACGTTCACAAGCACAGCAACGATATACTTCATCACAGCGATAAATTTCCATGCGATCTCCACCTACAACTTGGCCATAAAAATGAACCACAAAGGAGACAAAACCGATCATGAGTACACCGAATTATCGACAGAGCCCACGGACGATGAAAGCTGTGAAGTGGTGGTGCCGCCCAACAGTACCCTCCAGAAGCGATTCTTGACCATCGACTATGGCAAAAAGAAGACCAAGGTGTCGGTGATCCTTCCGGCGTTATTTATATGGTTTCTAGCCGCCTCCGTTTCGATACCGCTCTTCGTCTTCGGGAATGTGATCCCGAACGATTTCAGTCCGCAGGTGTGCGGAGTAATTAATTTCGACAAGCACAGCAATCACATTATGCAGATATTTCTCATTCTTGTGAGGATCGTGGTGCCGATCTTGTGCCTGCACTCCACTGTGATTTGCGCTGGAGTGAAGCTCTTCTTGGCCAGGTCGAAGCTGAAGAGGAAGTGTGAGGTCGACGAGGACATTAGGGCTATTCTCAAGTTGGCTGTTATTCTCTCCATCAGCTACGGGGTGTTTTCCCTGCAGAGGATCTATGGAAGTCTCTATTTCGAATTGATCACGAAGCCATTCACACACTACAGGTACCCGCACTTGAGCCCAATGGTTGGCCTGGGGCTCGCTATGTTGGGCTTTGTTATTCCCTGCTTGCGGCCGTGTATTTATTACGCTGTGGACAAGGGTTTGAGGTCGGCCATTTCAGGATCATCGAGCAGCGTGAGGGAGGGGACTGTCGAGGATCAAGCGTGAGGCAGTTTACTATTTTTAAAAATTGTTTGATTTTATTGTTTTGTTTGAATTTGTGACAATGATTTTTTCAATAAAAAATTTTAAATACGAACACAAGTTTTTAGGGAGAGGAATGAATATGTTTTTAGCGCACACAAATATTTATTAATTCATTTTAGCTTTTTGCTTGCTAAGTAACAATACAAATTTTTCGAGAAAGCCCTGCTTTCGCAGATTCAAATTTTCCCTCCAAACAAAACTTTAGTCACAAATCTCAGAACCCTCTCCAAAATCATGACACCACCATCATTCACTCGCATCAAACTTCACAGATATTTAGGAATTGCTGCGGGTTTTTTTTATTGTTCCGCGCTACAGTCATGCCTGTGAAGAAAAACAGCTCAAAGTATTGTTACTGTGCCGTTTAATGCGAAAGTAATTATTGTATTGTGTTCGCTTGTAGCGCTTCTATGTTCGAAACTTAAAATTTACAGTAATATGGTGGAGGAAGTGCTCAGAGCAGTTCTCGAGAGTGCAGTGCATGGTGATTTTGTGCAATGGTTGCTTGACTTCTTTGCGGTAAGCCCCTGCTTCTTTATTCAGTTACTTGTTTTCTATTTATTGCTTGAAACATTCTATTTGTGCTGATCGCTCTCATAAAATGCGGATAAAGCGAAAAAACCTTGAGGCAGAAAGTGCTTTCTTTCTCTATAAAGTGGTGGCTGTCAGTTTTCTGTCGATATTGCAGTGCAGTCAAATTCAAACATTTTGCGTGTGGGGGAATGATTTTGGCGCCAATGTGTTTTTGTCGTACTACAGGTCGACAGCGCTGTTTAACGGAAAATCGCAATTTGAATATAATTCTGGCGATTTTAATTGATTGGAGGGATTTATGCGAAGGGTGGCCTCGAACGCGAGGAATTGATTATTTTCAAGAAAAAGGACAGTGTGAACAATACGGGATAGAGAATTAAGCAGTTTTCTAATGAATTTTCGAATAGTGGGATTTCATTTGTTAAGAATAATTTTAACGTTCATGGGCCACCGCCAGATTGTTTTTTATGCTGTTTACAATCGATTTACTCTTTCCAGTGTAACCACCGCCTCACGATTTTTTTGCGTTTAACGGAATATGAAAATAGATTTTGGAAACTAGAATTAGACTGGTCTGAAAGCATACCTAAGCGGTAAGGCCACTGAACTGGGCCCGTTTTCACAAAATGAAGATGACGATTCTCTATTTTCTCCATCAATCAGCAAGCTCATGTCCTCTTCTTCATTGATCACCATTGAACACACCCACTGACTCAAGCTACTTTGATCTTCCTACCTCTTTATTTTTATTTCCGCATAATCCTGGTCCGCCACATAAATTAGTGTATTGTCAGCGGAGAGTGCCAGCTATGAATGCTTTGTTACGGTTCCCATGTCGTTGATATACAGGTAAAATAGAAGGGTCCGTAAGACCGAGCCTTGCGGTACACCTAACTTCAAGCTCACGTTTGATGAAACCATCTGCTCCACCTTTGTTCGCTGTCTTATATCTGTTAGAAAGCCTTTGAACCAGTTCAGCTCCTTGTGCGTCAAACCATATTTATTTCATTTTTGCAATTTCTAATGAACCCTCTGTCAATTGTCTCGAATGCCACACGCTATTTTCTTCTTTTCTGCCATATCCTCCTTCTATGCAGCTAACACCATCTAAATTGCTGTCTCACAAGAGTATCTCTGTCTGAATTCCGACTGGTACTCGACTATTAATTTATTGTCCCCTAAGCATTTCAACAACTGACCATGTGCAATCCTCTCGAATACCTTGTTAAGTTGTTAAACGAATTGATAATTTCTCCCTCCTTTTACTATATGTTTATATTATATTTCCATCAGTGCAGAACAACGGAACAAGTCAAAGGCAGCTTTACAGAAACGGAAAGCAGCGTTGTTGATTACATTCAGAATTTCGACCGTTCAGGAAGGCTCGAGTGAACTTCCATTTTGTGCAAATAAGAAATTCATAGTCTGATATTAATTTTCACGCAATTTCACAAAAAAAAAATAATGTAACGGTCTAAATCATCATTTATCATTGTGTGTTGTAACAAATGAATTTAATTTTGGATGTGTGGTTTCTGTGAACATCTACACATCTTTTTCCCCTTGCCCCTCTTACCCCTTAACCCCTCATAGTGAGTACCTTAGGAAAAGGTCAAGAATTGATTTTCAAAACTAATGAACTCTCAAAAACAGTTTTGTTTTTCAAATGAATTCCGTTTGTTGTACCACTCTGCGTTAAGTAATTCGATAATAAAGCACAATCCTTTTTGCATCAATAATTCACCAAGAAGAAGAATGCGATTTTTGTAATTTTCATCCATTTAGTCTGAGATTTGAGTGCGGCCGCTTTATCATCTTGAATAATCCTCTACAGGACTTAGCACTCTGCGGAGGTTTCAACTTTTCCTTTGATCATCCATTGTTCACGACCAAACCTTACCTCCTCCTAAGGAGCATTACTGTGCGGCATCTCATCTGCATAAGTGCTTCAGTTACCAAGAGCGCTTTCTACTCCACACCCACCTTAGAGATTTGGCCAAGAAAAGGAAAATCCAATCTTCCGAGGGCAGAATATGTGGAACTGCAATCAATTTTTCTTTTCTTTTCTCCGAGTTTTTGGACTTGCATTTGCCCTAAGGGAGCCTTCCACCAGAATTTTCTAAAACATTTTTCCGTGAACACATTCCCCCTGGCAATATTTATCCCACCAAGTGCCATAATTGTGCCCAACTTTTTCCAAATCTTGAAAATTCTAGAAAATTGAAAAGTTCTTTTTCCCTGTCTGGGGCGCCAAGAAAATGGCGCAAATCATTTTTGTTGGGACCGCCCAATTAGCATGTGCCGTCAGTACCAGGAATATCCAGGGCCAAGTAAGGGCCGCCGTAAGCGCCTTGTGTTATTAGTAATAAAAATTTTCCGCTTTCTGCTGACTACCACCAATCAATCCGGCGAGAAATTTCAGCATACCCAAGGCTGTTTGGCTGCCTGGCAGTCTTCCTATGTGCGCCAGTGTTTATGTGGGGGTTGTCTGCCACATAGGAAGACCACACACAGAAGATATCGGAAGGGGGGTATAGAGGGGGTGCCTTTATCTCCCCGGAGCCAAATGCTGTTCAAATAAAACGCTGATGATGTCGCTGGCGAAATAGTTGTCGTCTGGCTGGGCCTCGAGAATATTTCACAGGGTTCAAATCCCCCCTGTGTGTTCGCTCTGTGGCCGTCGGACGTGCGGCATGGCAGCTACAAGTTGAGGGTTCGATGGGACCAACACTGACGTCGCCTACTACTACTTCTATACTATTTTGACGAATCGAAGGGGTGAGCGGTAAAACGAGAGCGATTTTATTTCGCCTGCGAAAATAAATTTCATTCCACAAGTGGGTGGGTGGCGGCTGAGACACAGGCTGAGGGATGGCAATACAGTCACAATAACCCTCATACCCGCAGACGGCTGTATCCTGTGCAATTTGGCACGTCTACAAACACGAACCTAGGGGGATTTTCGCCAAGCCGGGCGCATGCCCAACTTTTCCTGGGGTTCCGCTTAGTCATGAGGAAAACCCTGCCGGGGGTTACCACAGTTTCTGATGGAAATCGTCTGAGTCGTTGGGAAGTTTCTACTTTTCTTTTATTATTCCCAGGAGAGTTGGCTTCTTGCCATTTCTCTCCAACAGATTACTGCACGTCCAGACCGACTTGGCGAGACCTTAATAAGTCCCACCAGATCAGGCACACCCCGTATAACCTTGTAAGAAGAGTGCAAAAACTAAAAATCCCCTAAAGGGCCTAAAGTAGGAAGCGCATAAAAACGGCAACGGTGCATGTTTTTTTGCCTCACCCTCATGGAAAATGCGAGCAAAAGTGCGCAACCCCTCGCATTTCATAGCCGGTAAACTTCCCTCTTTCGCTGAAGAACAGTCAGCCTGTCGGAGTTACCCTCCATTAGTCCCGCACATGGCGAGGGTCGAGTTTCACACCACTAAAACAGCAAGGAAGCAATGCGGCCAAGCCAGCCAACACTCAACAGCCGAAGTAAGCGAGCAAACAATTCTAGCCGGCTAGCCTAGCCGAATGGCACCAGGGTTAACGTGTGGTATAACGGTGATTTATATAAATGGCGGCCGCCGACAGTTATATGCACACAAGGGCTGTCTTCTACCCGCCATTATCGCCGTTGGCTGGTTAGCCGGCTTTTATTATGTATTTCCCGTTTTTTAGCCGTTCGTCGGTGAAAATTCTGGAAAAGTGCAAGCACATGTCGCCAGGAAAAAGTGCACATGTTGCCGTTTGAAGTTGTCGCAATCGCCCCAACCTGTCTGGGGTATACTGTGCGCTCTGGGGGCATTTCCGAATCAATTTCACTTTAATCAGAGCCGAGAAATCTCTGAGCGCTCCCCAGGTGCCACTTCTACAACTGGTTTAAGGAGATAACGCTTTTTTTTTCTTGAGAAGACAACTGACTGGAAAGCGACTAATTACACCAACGACTAACTTTGGCACATCTTACAGGCTTTGGAAGTCTCGACTCTCGAGACAAAGCGGGCATGATTTTCCATGAAGTGTGATGTGAGGACTGTCTCAGAGGGTAGTCATGTCTGGCTTGCGCTGGGAATCCTTTAAGAAACAGGAAGTCACCCCTCGTTAAATGGCCGCCATGGAGACGACGGCGGCGGAAGGTGTGCCTCCTTATGAATTTTTAGCTGCAAAAACACTCCATCTCAATTATAACATTGCAGATTAAAAATTTATCGCGAAAGTTCGCTGTCATGTGAAAGGAAAAGGGACCTTGTTTTTTAGGGTATACGCCGACATAACTGGAGGCAGCTTGATCCATTATTCAAATGTCAGACTTAGTTAAATTCCATGCAAATCGTAGCTCTAGGGAGGCCTAAATATGCAGAAGGGGGCGCTAGACCATTTCCCTAGTCTGGGAATACAAATGTTGAGGGTCCTTTTGCTTTTTGCACACTTCGACAGTGCTCCAGGGGAGAATTGAGCTTATTTATGGAGGCTTTTGGCGGACTATTGGCCTTAAACGGATCGCTGGTTTTGTAAAGTGGCTGATTTGGTGTAGCAGAGTTCCTTGAAATAAACCAAAAATATTTTTGGTATTCAAAGTATCAGTAACTTGCTGGAACAGTAGCAACCATTTTAGGGAGAAAACTTATTAGGAAGACCAACAAGGAAAGATTTGGAAACAGAGTTGACAGGGTTAAAATGTTTGCCAGGTTAGATGTAG
Organism: Neoitamus cyanurus; assembly: GCA_947538895.1. Lineage (NCBI taxonomy): Eukaryota > Metazoa > Arthropoda > Insecta > Diptera > Asilidae > Neoitamus > Neoitamus cyanurus. Next base: position 10,568,149 of record OX384544.1, on the reverse strand, counting down.
ATTTTGGAGACTGTCTTCAAATCTCTGCCCTTAGACCATGTGCCTACATGGGCATGGGCAACCTGCAAGAAACTGTAACGAGGGGTATGGTTTCCAAGATGGCGGCGATTCTTCGTGGTCCTGATCGCTTACATTTTGTAAAGTGAAAGAGGGACCCCAGGGGTGTATGTATACCAACTTTTGGTATTTTTTTTATTAATTTTTAGAAAAAAATCAGAACGTGATGGCTCAATTCTGGTGACGGATTCGTGCTCAGCAGGTCTCAATTCGTATGAATATAGGTTTAAATGTTAAAAATAAATTTTTTCCGAATTTTACTCCACGATTTTCTCTGTTTTTAACCCACTTTTTGGAGGTTAGAAAAAAATCTGGACATCAAAGCTCAATTCTGGTCGCAGATTCGTGCTCAGCAGGCCAAAATACTACGGATATGACATATGGCATCAAAAGTAATACCCACTTTTGTTTTTTTGTGTGGCTGTGTTATGGGTCCAACCCTATTTGAGCCTAGAATGACTATATGTGGCCAAATTATTATCACCGCTTAAGAAATACTGCGTAATGTAATTTGCAATGCCAGAATTGCATCCTTTTGTCGAGTTGACATGTCATTAAGGTAGGTATCGGTCCTGAATCCTGAAGGCCCTTATCGGTTGAAAATGAGTTCCGAGTTTTTATTGTCCTGTTAATTAATTTGATTCATTTAACCCATTCGAGACGACGAATTTTTTCGGACACGATCCCCAGGAGCGATTGCTTTTGTTTTTCTTTATATTACATGTAAGAAAGGCTTCAGATAATTTTCAGATTTTTTGGTACACAGTAATACCAATGCCAAATTTTGTTTTCCTGTACCTTATAGATTTCATTATTTCAAGAAAAATGTTATTTCGACGACTAGTTTACTCAGAATAACTGTAAATTGCACATTGGTGTTATTGCACACACGGTGTGCAGGCCGTCTTATAGCCTCGGAAATCAATTGCACACAAATTTCAACGTATTTGGAAGTAGGTGAGTATACGCACGCGCAAATAGCCCAGAAAGTGGGAGTGAGCCAATCATTCATCAGCAAATTTGCGAAAAACATAACATTGCAACCTTCAACATGTCCCAGAAGAAAAGAAAAATGCAGTCACAGTTGCAAAACAACAGCAAGCCAGGACAGATTTTTAGTGCGGAAAGCTAAAGAAAACTGCACGATATCCAGTAACTCCCTAAGGGGCCTAAGGGATACATTGCGCAACGTTGGAGTAGAAATATCGAAAGTAACAGTGAATGACGACAAGACTATGATGGCTTTAAAACTACCAATGTCCAGGACTGTCCGACAGCAGATTTATTCTAACTGTCTGGTAAGTTGTACCCATTTATACATTTTGGAATTCTCCGGGAATGAGAAGGATCATAAAGTGTCTCCAGACGAATCCCTTTCCGAAGATCGGTGAAGGAAGACACAAAGAGTATTAAGGGTCTTTTGGGACAGACGATCATAAACGAGTTATCCTTTTACAAAGATCTCGCCGGAGCCAAGAGTTATTAAAAGATATCAGTGCGTGACTGATGCAGAGACCTTTGACTCAAAAAACTTCTACTACCCTTCCGAGCAACGCAAACTAACAATCGTGCCAACCAGCACAAAGGGTAATTAAACAGGCGAGGTTCTTTTTAAAGAGTGGATTTGATGGTACCTTAATTTAATACCTCTCTACGACGCTCTAACATTTACTTGCCGACATTAAAATTGTTCCCTAATCCATTAGCACCTCCAAAAATCCTTCATACACAGTACGCCCTTTTCGCATCAGTGCAACGATCTCTACTCCAAGAGTTTGAAGGGTTTCCTCAGTTGCCGGTTGGCCTCATAGAATTCCTCAACACTTTAGGGGGCCACCTTCTCCCCGTTAGGCCATTATCTAAGACGTAATTAAAACACCCCAAGAGTCACGATGTTGTATACCTTTCACCAGCCGACCGAAAATTATTTGAAAAAAAAAAGTGGAAAAATCGACCAGCGACGAAACGAAAAAAAAAAGAAGAGAATATCCACCGGCCGTCATTTTGTCCCGTGCAAGGACTCGCCGTCGAACCCCAAAAGTCCCCCGGAAGCGAATATTTCATCCGCCGTCGCTCCACACGTCGGAGGTATTAAATTCTGGCAACCCAAGCTCCCCCGGTTGTCTAGACGCTTTACATCACAGAAGTTAAAAGGGAAGTCTTTGATTTGTTTGTTTTTATTTCCTTTTGATGCCTGCCTGGAACAGGTTGATGGATTCGTTGTTTTTTTTTTCTTCCTCGATTTCGGGAAAATAAAACGAAGGAGTCTGCAGCGGCGGCGGCGGTGGTGGTGGTGCCGGTCAGAACTAAAGTTCAGGCCGCTGATGGATGCAAGTGCGACCGCCGCCTTTGCCGATTCTGCTGCTTTTGAGTACTGTGCGTGTGCTTGTGCGGCCTCTACTATACCGCCGGTCGACCGGGAGGGGTCATCGAGCTCGATGACTCGAAATCTGCTCCCAGAGTCCCAGCTTCATTATTCCTCTATGTGTGCACATTATGTACCCAGATGAGCGAGGGAGACGTGCCGTTTCAAATATTGATTCGGGGTTAATAGTCTGGCGCGCTGGCAGTACGGCCGTCGGGTCGGGCGGGCGAGATACCCAGTTCCGATTCCGCATATCACCCCATTCGGGAAGAGTCTGGCCTGGTGCATCTGGTGTTCGATCCAGGGGTGGTTAGCACGCGTTATAATAAAAATAATGAGCGTCGTGCCATACGGTTGGAGAGCACAATGGGACTCGCTCCCAGGGCCTGCATAAGCCCTTTATAATACCACACCCGACCCTTCTAATCATCGCGTCCTTAAGTGGCCAGCGCGATTTCCCTGCACACTGATCCTTCTTCCGCACTGCCCTGCGCTAGTTCCAGCTTCCTTGAAGCCCACCACACTCCTGCTGAATGTGGCACTGTATTTACTGTGCCGGGAGCCGGGGAACGGGATACTTTACAGGTTACAGGAACAGGGGATGAAATGGTGTGCGCCTCTGCTTAAGCCTGTATGTTAGATGCAGCTTGCCTCTGTCGTCACCCCGTCCCTGTAACAGTGTAACCACGGGAGCCAACCCTTTGTTGTTTGTATTATGAGCCCTGCGGGCACGTACATGGACCGGCTGCACACACCTTCAGCTGCCTGCCGACAGCAGCAGAACAGAGGAAACCAGAACCCCACCGACTTTTTACACCGCGGAGTAAAACGAAGAACAGAAGCTCGGCGCGGTCTAGGCAACGGCAATACCCGGCAGAGAGCAGCTGCACTGGAGCAAAAAAGGCCTAGGCTGGTTTGGTAACCTTCGTGCCTGGCCGACTGTCGGTGATGGGCCTGATCACGTCCAGGGACCGCTGCGGATGCTGGAGCCCGGCGTTGATGGCAGGAAGCGACCGGGAGACCCACTCAATGGTATTCCCTTTTGCGAGGGTGCTTCGGCTGTAGCAGGTTTTTCGGGCCTTCTTTCTTAGCAAAAATCACCATTTCTCCGCCACCCCAGCAACAAACCCCAGGTGAGGTCGCTGTTTGCGCACGTAAAGGCCTTCTAACGGTAGCTTCGTGGCTCTGGTGGCCTTGTGCGTACGGATAACCAGGGGAGGAATCACCCCTGTACTGTATGAAACGAACTCAGCTCCTATGCCTTGCTTTGCTTGACTGCATATCGACCCCAAAAGCAATTTCGTTACGATTTCGCCTTTTTCGCATTTCGGGGCGCAAACGGAGGATTTAATTACGCCCGACCACGTCCTGGCATATCGTGTGTTTGACTGTGTGTGAGCGCGGCAGATAAGGTTAGGCCGAGTCTCCTGTTTCACTTAATTGATCCAAACGCCGAGCGAAATGGAAACCTTCGCAAAATGCTGCTACTCATTAGGAGGCCCCCAAAGGAAACATTCAGAGGAAAACTCTGAGGCTCAGGTCGACGCAATTAAGAAAGGCTGGGTGAGGAGTGGGGGAAGGGCGGCGCTAGGTGGTCTCCCCTGGTCATGGGGACACCGAAGATTTATGAGCTCTGTACAGCAGCTCTTGTCTGTCGGCCAGGTTTTCTGCACAGATCTGCACCTGCAGTGACTTATTGCGGCACCAAATTTTGTTTGCTCTGCTTTTTTAATTAATCCGGCGGTGGTAGAGATTAAATTTTTATATTTTCGAGGTCCACGTCCAATCAGCGGTGCGAAGAGAAAATCTCTCGCCAGAAAAAAAGGCCCCGCCGACGAAAAATTTTGACGCAATATTAGCTTGCAGAGCTCATGGCTGTGCCTGGGCTTCACGGTTGACTAGGTGCATGATCCATCCGGAGTTGGGGGAAATTTATGGGTGAAAGGTTGCGATACGGTAACCTCCTTACTGATATAGTGTTTCCGGAGCAATTTCGGCAGTATGTGGTCGCTGTGCACGGCCGTTCCACATCAGCTAACTTTTCCAATTGATTGAGTGGCAACTGACAGTTTTTGAGGGGGCCTTCGATTTGATGTGGATGAAATTTTTGTTGAATTGCACAAGGGGTAAGGGCGTAGTGATGTCCCCGGAGGCTTGTCCATCGTATCAGATTTCTTTGCTATTAATCAGAAATTCAAACACTTGATCTAATGGCGTCGGGGATAGTTTAGCGGATTGAATTTTGGATTAGGACCTTAAGCCTTTCTAAAATGAGGGTGACGTTAATGTAATTGTTGTTATTAATATCGAATGAACTTCTCTGTCTTGCATGCACACAATTAATGAAGATTCGAGTGAATGATCATTTAAACGCGCCCGTCTGTCTGCAGCATTCATAAATGTGGTCAACTGCAATAATAGCAGTTATAAAAATTGTCAGGACTGGAAATAGTCGACAACAACATTGCGAGAGTAAAAATAGAAATTCATTCCAAATACTCTAGCGCTAGCCTAGTCACCGGTGAAATTTCTCACGTGTATGCCTATTTTAAGCTTAAACACGCACGAAGAATTCCTCTCACAAAATCGGGTAATTCCTCAAAGTCACGTCAACCTAGGCCTTGTAAGCAAAAAGCGGTTGGTTTTCCCGGTCCTATCGAGTGGCATTCCTTGGAGATACATTGCCCGATTTCGTTAAAGGGCTGACCTAAGACGGTTTCCCACAATTCGAGTCCCTGGGATTTTTCTACTGCGGCTAGACATGACTCAATTCATCTCACGACCAGAAAAACGTATGGAAAGACGCCAGGGAGGTGTTCATAATGGGCGCGAAGGGCGCACAAGCCTAAGCAATTATTCATTGTTCTGAGGCTTTTAGGGGAACCTTGGAGCTGCCTTTTACCTCTTCGGGGTAATTATATCCAGTTTTTTCCTGGAATTAAAAAAGAATGGGTGCGATGACTGTACCTTTTATGGCGACACTCCATTTGGCGGGGCAATTACAGCGCCCAGCAAGTTCCCGGAAAGCTGTTAAGAGCTGACTTTTAAGGCTTCCTGATTAATTGGTCGCCCCCGATTGATAGCCGTTTCGCAATTAAGCCAAAATTGTTTCAAACTAAGCTAACTGCCCTTGGGGTCAGCTTGCTGGCTAGCCATTTGGCCGGTTCAACTCTGTCTCCGACTTTGTCAAGCACACTTGTGTTCTCCCCTAAAGCTGGAATTGATTTTCCGGTCTGCGATTCCTTTTTTATTTTTTGCCCTTGAACGCTGCTGTGTCTCGAGCTCCAATCGTAGCCAATTAGAGGAAACATTTTCAATTCTCCGCAAAACGGCTTAATCTGGCAATCCGCAGGAGCTTTTGCCCTCGGTGATGCCGTTAACTTCTTGCCTTCACGCCGCAGTAGTAGTATGCAGTAGTGCAAAAACCCAACGCCGGCATTCGCATGGAAGAAGACTTTTTTCTGCCCGCCGAAAGCATTAACCTTGGCAAGCCGACTGGAGACGATGAGCCCGTCACTCGTACATCGCACACCCGTCCGGGTCGCCCCGTCTTTTCAGAAAATTGTTATTTTGGAGAAGAGTCAAGAGGCCCCAAAAGAATGGAATATCCGCAACTGAATTATCACCGCAAAGAAAAGGTCCGGTCCTAGTCTAGATGCGTTGATGACGCCTTTTCAGCCCCCTGCATTTACTTTTAGGGGGTGATTGGAAGGGTGGGCTGTCGAAACGAAATATTGTTTTGGTGATACTACCTTTCCCGGCGATTGCTACTGCCATGCCACCCACACCCGTCGCCCTGGGGAGGAAATGCGACGTATGCGTTCGATTGGGATCACCACCACAGGTGCAGCAATTCCATGGACACAAAATTTGTCTACTGGTGGCGTGCTTCCGTTCTCTCCATCGGCCCCACCGTGTGCTCCTGTGTGCGCACTAAAGCCAATCCCCACCGGTGTAGTGGTGCACTGTCGGCTTCTTCGTTTTCCCGGCAGCCATTGCAGCTCGGTCGCTGTCTAGACAGAACAAGAACACCGAAGAATAGCCGAAAAAAATTTTTTCGTAAAATTTCTGTTAATTTAAGCCCCCCGGAAAAAAAATTGGAAAAAGCGCTCGCTCCACCGACTTGTTGAACTTGTGAACTATTCGAACGCGCCCAGAAGTGGGCTCCAAAAACTATTTAGTGTGAGTGTGCGATAGGCCGCCTAGTGCAACGACTTCTGGGAACGATTTTTCCACAGACGAAAGCTTTGTGGCTAACTTCGTCTTCTTCGCAATTAAGTGGATTTCAAGTGTGTCTTTTTGCGCGTAAAACGCCAAGAACTTCCCGAAATGTTCTGATTTGATTTGGAGGTACAAAGGTAATGAGCTTCCTGGGGCAGGAAAGTGAAAGTACCGTTAGTTGTCGTACCGCAAATCGTCCGTTTGTTAAGATATGATAAATTGCGTTTCGGCGACAACCTCAAGTGTTTAGGCTTAGGGCTCACGCGACCATTATCCCCGCTACCGCCGCCAAGTTCTGCCCATGTGCTCATCAACAATTTGATTAATCGGTTGGGTTGGCTCTTGTCGAGAACTCTCCTACAGAAACGGACGGGTGATGTAATGTAAGATATCTGATTTTTTTTCAAATTCCTTTTTTTTTCGTTTTCACACGTTGCTGGCATGTTCCGTTAGCTGTCAACTCTTATTTCTCTTTGTGCATTTTAGTAGACGGATGGGGCTATTTGTCTATTTCTATTTGTTTAAACAATTATTCCCAATCACAGCTTAGAGGGTATTAGGTGACCGTAGTTTCAGTTTGCGAAGGTGTTTGTTTTAATTTTTATCGGCCTGTCTCGGCGATAGATGCCTATAGACACCAGATGAACTTTGCTGATTTAGCTGATTTGCAGTAGCAAATCAGTCAGTCGGGCTATTCGTGTTAATTGATGTTAATTTTGAAATAATTGGGGAAAAGTAGCCTTAGAATTTAACTTGGAACTTTCTGGAAGAACAGGATGTTGGGTCTATTACGATAAGTAATATTCGAGGGGGTGCTATTCATATGAGTTGTAAAGAGCTTTCCGCTAGGTAGGGTTTTTAGGGCAGAGATGTATAAAGAAATTTAAAACATACCGATTCACTTTGTCAATGCTTGATGGTGATGTGTTGTGATTTCGTCATATTGCGTTAATGTCATGAAGTGTAACTCTTAATTTTCATGGAGTTGCAAACGGGGCAATGCCAATTTTTTCGAACTCAGTTATGGAGACATCAGTCTAAAATGTGAAAGAACGTTTTCGCACGGGTTCTGACTACAAAGTTGTGATAGATATTAAGAATATTTTTATTTATTGCCAAAAGGTCTTGAAACCAATGTAACTGGCAATAGCTAGCTAAACCGCAAGAGATTTCAATAGTCTTCCTTTCTATTTTGCGTATATTGGCTTTCTTGTTGTTGCTATAATATATTTTCATATTTTGAAAGTAAATGGCCGATTTGTCAGGTTCTAAATTTAAAAACACAAATTAACTATTTCGTGTTGAATTGATAATGCTACTACTTCTACATTCTTAAATTAGGATCTTCATTTTATCGAATTGGTTCAGGAAGTTAAGAATTTTCGGCCGCCATATTGAATCCGCCATCTTTAATTTTCAAATTTTCAAAGTTTAATGGTAGGTAGGGGGTGCCACCGAAACAGTCCGCCTAAATTTTCCCCCTCGGGTTCCGTAAGGATATTCAAAAATTATGAACGTAGAAATGTAGAGAATGTCATGGGCTACAATTTTGTGAAAGCTATTTATCGTCTCTGATTGATGGGATCGTCGTACAATCGAAAAGACCGTTCCCACCATCTAAACTGTAATTTTTGAAAATTTATATAGCTTTTCAAGTGTCCATAATTTTGAAAAAAAAATTCAAGCAAAAATTGTTTGTAATATTGGGTCGTATGAATAAAACAGAAACAAGAAGAAACAAGTACTATCTCATTTTTGGAAGTAATGTCTCACGTTTGAGATACTACTTTTCCTATGAATAAAAATTATGAATTTCTCCTCTGCTTGAAGAGTCCCTCCTGATTTTTGGAGTCATCAGTTGGATTCTCAAAGTCGTCTAGTGAGTTGTACTTCAGAATGACTTTTAGATTTTGGTTCTCAGTCATTTACTTTGGCTCCCTTCAATGACTAATTTTGGAGCCTTCAATGATTCATTATGGAGACACCCAGTTCCTGTTTTGGGGGAACGGGTCTGCTTTTCATAGGGGGCCCACGATGACTTTCACCCAGTCTCACTGATGAAATCAAGTCCTTTTTGGAATTCAATTGTATTGATTTTTTTTAAACTGTTTATGCTTACGCTGATAACTGGGGTGGGAATTACGCCACTTGTTTGTAGCTACATGGCTGAAAATTAATATTTTGAACTTCTCAAAAGTCTGAGAGTTTTCAAAAACTCCGCCAAAAGCATCTCTTTGAAATTCTCCATCCGTGTCCATGCGGTAACACTTGTGGAAAGTTCGTTAAGCCCGCTCATAAATGTGGCAACACACCACTCCGGCCAAGTCCCTTCTTGCAATGGGCAGAGTGGCTTAACAGCACACAACACAGCATAGAACTACATGAGTCACATTCCCTACAGCGGAGAAGAGAACAAGTTGAATAGCTGAGCTGCACGCCGCACAGCCGGGGTACTTGGTGCACGCACACAATCAGAGAAATCGTTGTTTCCACGGAGCATATGCTTCTGGTGCGAACGGGATAGCGGCGCATTGTCAGCACTATCAGCAGTGGCTAGAGAGAGAGAGTGCTAATTTGTGCGCACACAGTGCCAAACTGTGGTCGTATCAAACGTACCATACACCAGCCCAGCGGCACCGTGAGCAAAGCACCACAGCGGACCTGGGCTGGCGCGCAGCATTGAACACAGCGTCGTCACCAGCTTCCTTCATGGAATCGAAAGGTCTTTTTTGTGTGCTTTTTCGAGGGGGAACTATGCGCTCGCCTGCTGGTGCTGGCCGACTCCATTTCTCACCGAAAGCCGTCTGAGGTAGTTGAAAAGAGACTTTGCCGCCGTTGTGTAGCTGGAAAACTGTGGATAATTCCTCTGTTGGTTGAGTAGTTTGCATTTTTTACACCGAACTGTTTTGTGGATCGATTTTGGTTGCGCTGAGTCCGCTGTGAGCACCGAGGCGGCCCGGTGAATATCCCCAGAGTTAGTTTTACAGAGTGCCCCCTTACAAGTGCTGAGTTACTGGATTTCCCGGAAATTGTGAGCCAAGAAGTACTGACCAGGCAAAAACGCATTGTGTGCCAGTAAAGAGCTCTAGACCCGCACCAGTAACCCGCAAGGAGGCAGGAAGACGTTACATTTTTTTCTTTTCTGTTCGAACTCTTTGACGCCACACTCGCAGCTTCTTGCTGCTGGAGAATTTCGAGTGTTTCGCAACCGCAATCACGGCGATATGTGAGGAGTAGCGCAGCGCGGAACCGTTGGAGAAGAAGTGCACGCGTTCGGTTCGAGAGGAGCTAAAAGCAAGAAGAAGGAAATATTGCATAAATGCATAAGTGCTGTGCCGTGTGTGATCCCAGTGAAATGATATAAACTTCCTTTGTTATCTGGCCAGCCGCTGCTCATCCACCATCTTCGTTGTGCTGTTGCTACACGCCGCGCACTGCTGTGTGTGGCCGCCCCGCCGCACATACACCGCTCTGTCTACGGCAGGCACCACGGCCGTCGCCCGCTTGGACCACCGGTTTGTTGCTTATTTTTTTCTCTTAGCATATTTCTCCCCATAGCTGAATAAGTACAGGGCTCGGGCTGGACTGATGCACCGACACCGGTCCAGCGTGAGCCCTTTTACTAGAATTAAGTTTTTAATCGCTTTGTTCGTCGCGTTGAGAGAGAAAATTACCTGCCGCCGCAGAACAAAGAACACAATCGAGGAGGCGCAGATCACCACCATCATCAACACCAGAGTCCAGACCAGCAGCAGTGAGCATTGCCTTGAAATGCCGGAGCCGCCGCCGCCGACAAAAAGGACTACGGCTCCTCTGGTCCCGGTGCTCTGCTCTGCTCCTCTGCCGCAGTGTGGCGATGTGAATTGTGAAGGTTGCGCTTCTTAGTGCGCCTTCTGGAATGTTTTCCCCATCATGCAAGACAAAATTCGTTGGTATTTTTAGTCTTGAAAATGTGCAACGGAAATAGTCAGCCTCCTCCCCTGCGTGGCTGGTGGGTGCTGTGCTGTTTTTGTTGGGCCACCTCATCGTGGAGGCGATGTGATCTGGTAGTCCCTTGTTCCCTCCGTTTCATTCATCAATATGGCGAGTTCCACTTGCCGAACTTTCTGGTCGTCGCTGGACAGTAGGGGCAACAGAAACCCTTCTTTGGTGAATGATGGACTTTTAAATAATTAAAAGGGAGAGCTTCTGCCGAAGATGTGTGCAAAATGGCTTTGTGGCCGTCTGCTCCGAGTTAGTCCAGAAACATCCTCGGCAGCCAATTATTAATTTTGAATGAAAATCTTGATTTGCGCAGTGCTAAAGGCTCACAAAGCCGCAAACGAAGTCATTCTACAACGGGATGGAGAACCTTCTAAGGTCTCTAGTTATTGGGGGAAGGAATTTACATAAAATTTTGCGCCATGAATAAAGTTTAATTTCGGGAAAAATTAGATTTAAAGTAATCCTGGGGGTTATGTAAATTTTGGATGCTGCCCGACGTCCGTGCAATGAAGGATTTTGAGAAGTGCCTATTAAGCTTCGCTCAAAGTTTTTCAATTAGAAGTGATTTTAATCCACTTCTCGGGAGAGGAAAAGGTTAACGTTTTCGTGGAGTCTTTTCAAGGTTCCCAACACTGCTTAGGCGTATTCGTTTGAAAGGCTTAAATGTTTTCAAAGTTTCCAAGTTGTAAACGTACTTTTTGGGTGAAGTTTATGACCTGAACTGGTGAAAACGTGATTATTTTATCGCTCCAGGCTTTATCTAGGTTTTACACCTCACTTGCGTGAACAATTTCGCACCTCTATAATTCTATTCTCATTTTATAATTTTTAAAGTACCATACCACAAAGGGTAAAAATAAAAACTTATGTTATGGATCATTCAAGGTGTTTCAGTCTATCTGTACATTAGTTAGTTAATATGTCTGTCTGTCTCAGTCAATTATTAATTATTAGTTTCTTTATCAGATAGTCGACATGCCAATCAGTTTATATGTATGACTGTTAGTCAATCTGTCTATAAATCTTTTATTTTGTCTACTTTATCATTTCCTCGTGGGGCACATTTGCCACAGATTTCGGCATTTCAGAGGTAGTGCCCACCTTGTGTAAACTTGTGTTTTTATTGATATAAAACCTATGAGTACGGAAGTGAATGTCACCCGAGGGAGATCCTATTGTGCCCCCGAGAAGTCTAAATTGAAGCCGAAGTTCGCCAGGTATCCGGAATTCTATCTACTAAGCTTCCCCTTAGCGTCGCAGCCCTCGGGTTATGCTGCTCCACCTTAACTTGGTGAGTGTCTGATTCCGAGTTCCTTATTTGGTATTCAGAGCTTCCCTGAGGCCGAGGTTCTCGGGGTTCCCGTCGCCTCTATGCCTCAGGGCGTTCCAATATACACCACCTGCCTGGTAGTTGACACTCAAAGTCGCAGGGAAAAGTATCTAAAAACAGGTGATAAACATTGCCGATCATAGACTGTCACTGTGTAGAGATCAATCCGTCCAAAATAGTTTACGAGATGATAAGTCTGTAGTTATTTTAGGTTATCATAGGCCGTGGGTTTGGTTCATACTTTGGACTGTTTCAAGTTATTTGTGAGGTGGAAAAATCGCCAAACAGTACTCAATTGTATGGTGAGGGGCAAATCTCAACCGTTTTCGAGGTACAGGGTGATTCATAAATTCGGGATGCACATTATTATTTTATTTTTATCTTTTAATCTACCCAACGCAGTGACATCAAACTCACGCCAAACAACTACTATCTTAATGTGCTTTCGAAATATGCTACCAATGTTGACCTACCATTACCGGTACAGTCACTAGCGAAAGTGAAATAATGCTCTAAAATGTCCTAGTGACTAGCGTAATATGGTGACCAAACCACACATTCATATTATAAAGTGGGCAAAACAAAAGATTGGTAGAGAGATTTTGAGGACATACTTATGCATAGATCAGAAAATTCCTTTGTCCAACGACGAATAACGCCAAGCATACAGTTTGATCGGTACTAGCACAATTGGCATGTATGTATTTTAACACCAAGTTTGGAGCAAGTTTTGTATCCTATCTTTCTCTAGTTCTCTCTATACTTCCCTTCCGTCCAATTTGCTCTTTTTTTCTTTCAGATCTCGAAACGTATTTTGCACATAAAAAAAACGTAATCGGTACAAATATATTATTGGCGCATTGTATCCATGACATCATTTTAACGATAATTAAACCAGTAAATATCTCCTCGCAGTAGCGTATCATTCGCGCTTAAAAAAAAGTCACTTGTTTTTAGGTTAGTCTCGTGTGCCTTCCTAAAGGCACACTTGGCCCATTGCGATCACTTGTTTTTGTCATTCAAGAAAATAAAAAGCGTAGTGTAAATCGTCGAATTATATCATTGACACCTTCTGCGCAAAAAAACTTCGAAAAAGCGTTGATTTTTCCTTTTGTAATTGCCAGATAACACACGTAGTTATTTGCACAACTGCCAACAGGTACAATATAAATCGGCCTTCTCTTATTTGCGTAATGGTGTTCAAGTTCTTTCAGAAAAACATTTATTCGACTTAAGCCGAATTTAAAGAGGCAATTTGCGGGTCTAGTAGCATGCTGAAGAGATTTTAAAAATTTCGAAGCACATGTAATTTCTTTTGAGTCACGATTGACAAATTTAGAAGTTGGTGTACATCTGGTACACCAGCGTTTGATTTTTAAAGCTTTTATTTTTGGTATAATTATTGCATTTTAATGCCTTTTATAGTAAGTGGTCTACCCTTGAAACGAAAACCTCCGCATTTCTGAGTAAGCGGGCCTTGAAAATAAACGAAACATTTTGCAACAAAAGCTGAACTCTGTAGCAGTCGGCGATGTGAATACAAAATTGCAGAAAAATTCAAAGGCACTGGAATTGGCCGTCGTCGTTACAATTCAATGATGACACCGATCATGTTAGGGTGATTGGCATGGTATCGTAGTGGCAATTCTGCCTTGTGGTGCCAATGAATGTAAAATGAGTGCTTCTACGGGAAAATAAGTTCAATTGTTTCCTGTATACAATTTTTGGATTTTGTTTGGTTTTCATGTGAATACAAAGTTGAGAAGTTAGACTTACGTCCTGTCCTGTCGTCATTTAGCTGTTCACAGTTTATAAATGTGCTGCGATCTTTCTAATTGAAAAAAATGCTGTCGAGCCTACGCAAACAATTTATTGTGTCCTAGGCAACGAATAAAATCACTTGCAACTTTTATAAACTCAAAATGATTGTCGACTCAAAATTTCTGTCGATATTATTCATTCAAAACCATTGTTTATCTTATCGACTCAAAATAACTGTCGTTCTTATCGACTCGAAGCGACAGTCGACATTATCGACTCAAAAGCACTGTCGATAAAAAGTATTGTCTATGTTATCGACTTCACATCACCATTTTATCGAATCGATACCGATGTCCTTTTTCCTATGAGAAATATCGCTCACAGTCCGACAGACGGCAGAGATGTATAGAAGATGACTGAAAGATAATTTATTATAAGTTAATGTATTTACAATTGGAATCTAGAAATTTAATTTGAGCCCAAAGTATAATTATCAGCTATCGCGTATCGCAAAAATCTACAGCTGCTGCTTTGATCAAGTTCTCTTCTTTTCTGTTGTTGTAAAACTGAAACCTGACAAACTGGCAGCTGATTCCAAAATGCAGTACGACAACTTTCACATCCCATTAATTCCTATTAACACAGGAAAAAAACTTAGTACTGTAAATCGCCCCTTAGTGTGCAGCAAATTCATTGCTCCGAAATCCCTTGTTACTATCCTAGGGGTAGCACTTCATCGCGCACAACTACCCAATAAAACCACTTCGTTATACAATTTCAATCCCCTTCCCATGACAGCCCTTTCTGTTCCAGCTCTCGATTATTACGAATACAAAATCTGCATTAGGGAGTAGGGGCGAGACGGTTGGGCTACCCTGATATCCATGGCATTGTTTCCTGGTACGAGGATTTTAACTCCATGGTATTTCACTACTACTACTTCTGCCCCCAACCCTACAATGTTGCCCTTAGGTTTGCGGCCCTAACTGCCATGGTCTCGCTATGGATATGGCAATGGATCTCTGATACCTTCGTCGATACATCTGTCGTTTTGTGTTTCATTTTTCAAAGAGACAGCTTTCGAAACAGGGTGAAATTTTCATGTTGTGTGCACGCCGCCTGCCCTCTATATAAGACGAGGGTTTAATTAATGAAGGGCGGGTTTTTTGTGTCCCCATGAGTCGTTTTTTTTTTTAATTAATGACAGGCGACAAAATTTAAAACGGTGTGCACGGTTTGATTACAGGGACAGTAGAGACAATGTGTTAAAATAAAATTCGAAGTGCCACATTGGAACAGGGACTCGTGTAATTGTTGGAAAAAAGTAACCAAAGCAATTTGGGACAGAATTGGCTTAATTCTGAAAATTGGATTGCGGCGAAATGGGTGGTCTTTATTTAGATTGTACAATTGGTGTCGAAATGGAGCGAAATATATTCCATCGTACATACCATGAATGACATACATACGATTAAATTTAATTTTGCTGTTTAGATTGGATATAGTGACGCAGACCTACATGACGTTTTCCCATAATTCTGCAAAGAGCCCTAAATTTTTAGTACACACATTTTCGATAACAAACATAGAACAATTGTAGAAAATTCAAAAATAAAACTAGGTTGTCGACTCAAACTCATTGTCGACATTATCGACACAAGACTTCATGCTTGATTTTACTCAAAACCACTGCAGTTTTCCAAAAGGAGAGATGGAATGATTATTTCACGCACTGTGTAACATGTTGCTTTATCATGTCCACACCAATTGTCATTGAAATTTAAATCATCGGTTTAATTACCTCCAGTGAATTTTTGGATGTTCAAGTCGCTTATGAAGCATGAGTTCGATGACTTTCTGTACGCGCTTGTTAACGAATCCAATCAGCTGGAAATGAGATTGATCGCTTGGTCAGACGATTTTTTTAAACAATTACCATCATCTTCTTTGTTTTCTATCTAACGTGATATTTATGCGATGTTGAGTTATAAACTGCTACAAGTATAAGTACAGAAATAAATTCCTGGACAAAGGAGGATTCAGCTGGCTCACAGGACTATTCTAACGTAAATAAACAAGGAATTGTCCATACTAATGAGGCACGACATTGAGTAAACAATTATCAGAAAAACAAATCATTGTTAAAGTATCCAGCTATCAATCGATGAGATGCTGTACATATGTCCAATTTTCTTTTCAGAAATATTTTACGATTCGATAAATAACTCCAAGGTCCTCGTGGAAAATTCATAAAGGTGGAAAATCATCGCTCTTCCTACGTCTGTCTCCAGCAGCAGCTCTGCACTTCCCAGCATGAAATGAGAAATTGCACAAGCTTAACTGCAAAATTTTCCTTTATTTCCAATTCTTTTCTTCATTGGAGCAGAGCAGCATATCTCGTGACTTTATTCCTTATCTTCTGAAGGGATGGAATAAATAAATAAAAAAGACTACCAAGACGAAGCCGAACTGTATTCCATGTTTTCCGTCCATCGGCATCATCATCATCATTGTACCCTCCATCGGTCGGTGCCGTCCTAGTCGCCGTTGTCGTGTAAAACTTTTCCATGGAAACGTTTTCATTTCATTTTCGTTTATTTTTGTCTGCACTTCCTTCTTTTGCTGGTGGTGCTGCTGTGCCGACAACGACGACGACTACGACTACAAACTACGTCGACGATGATGCTGCAGTCTTTCTGCTTATGCCCGATCGCCTCCAAGAGCAACTATTTTCAGGAGGAGACCGAGGTTTTTACTAGTTTTTTTCCCGTTTTGTAAGAGAAAAAAAAGGTGAAAAAAAAAGATAAAAAGGACGAGGGGATGTGTGTTGGGTGAATGTGCAACTCTCCGCCGCCTGCCGAGGTACGGATTTGGTTTGGTTTCGTTTGCTTCGTTGAGTCGTTTCTCTTCCTCTGGTGGTGCAACATTGATAAATGTTTCTGCACTTTATACCAACTTGAATGCTCTTTTCTCACTAAACAAAAGCACCTTCAGCTGTGCTCTGGAATATCTCTTAAAACTCTTCTAATTTGCTGTAATTGAACGTTTTATAACGAAACCTAATTACATTTTACAAAGTTTCCGTTAAAACGATCCAGACATCGGTACTGGAGATGAATAGTCCTCACTGTCTGCCTTATCCCTTTTCAAAGTAAAAAATTCACTCAATCATTGCAGACCAATTCAAATAATTAAAGTCCATAAAGATTTGCACTGCAAATCTTGTTACTGATTAATTACAAGTATCTGGCATGCCGACATTACCGACATGTCAGAGAACTTTGTGCAATGACTGCATTAACCTCAAAGTGACAAACGATGTACATACATCCTTTATCCGCAGTTTCAGCAGAAAATGTAATTCCGCACGTTGCACTTGTATGACATGTGTTCCGGGAGCTGAATTTGCAGAAACTTAAAGCAATTAAAACTTCACCCCAAACGGTATTTGCATGTGAAAATCCTTAAAAAAAAGAAAAAACTAACATACCATCAACCGGCACACAACGTTCCTTTCTCTGATAGTAACGAACATTTTCATTTGAGATGGAATAAGAAAAACCGAAAATAAAAAAAATCTAACAATAGATTTCAGACTTAGTTTTTTTGGATTTTTGAAGGGATTTCATTTAGGCAGGGTAAAAGAATTTCGAGTTTGAAACACCTTCGGAAGAAAGACGTTGTAAAAAAATGAGAAAACAAGCAAATGTGTGAGAAGGTAGAAAAAGGTCTTCTATTCACAAGAAGGTTCTCTAGTATGGTGCACGATTGACATGTTATCCTTGAAGGCAGGGTTCGCCTTTTATTTAGGTTCTGGGCATTTCTACCTGTTTACGGCTAGGACTTGTTTCGAATACAAATTGAGACGAAGAGAATCTTCGTTTAACCGTTAATGGGTTAATATATGCAAGGGGTTGATGGTTGCTTGACTTCAGAGCCTTCAGGCTAGTTTTCTTCTGTTCGAGAGGTGGTTTTTATTTTATGGGCAATTATTTCGTTCGTTGAAGGTATTATATTTACTTTTGGGTTGTCAAGTGTGTTTGGGGTTTCCTAGGAATTTGAAGGCGGTTTTTGGAAGAGTGTAAGTGTGTTTGGAATGGATTAAGGCGGTCCATAAACTGAACATGAATGGGGCTGTACTATTGTTGTTTCAAGTTAAATCCACAATTTTACTTGGGTTCCTTAGCAAACATAAGACAGGAAGCTGTCCAAGTAAGGGGCGTTTCAAGAGTAATTGAAATTTTAAATCAATAAGAAAAAAAATAGTAAAGTGTGTCTAAATAAAATTCTTTGACATTTTTATTGATTTGTAAAGTTTGTTTCACATGCTGTGTGGCAGGTCGTGCCATCCTGTTGAAACCACATGTCATTTACATCCATTCCATCCACCCTCGATGGACGATTATGCACCCTTTAGTATAAAAAGCATGCTGTCATCATTGTGCAGAATTTCATTTGCTTTTTGCTGCCAGAAGAATTTCGTATTCCTAGCAGAGCGAACTGATCTCTTTTGTGTCATTAAAGTTTACGAGGTGTCGTAAGTTATACCAATTATGAAAGTCCGCCATAAATTTGTCACAACGACTGCGCATTATCATAAAAAAAATGCGGGTGAGATTAGCTTTTGATCTTGAAATAAATGTCCATGTGAACTCGAATCACAAATTTCACTAAAAATAGAAAAATTACAAAGCATTTGATTTTTCACTTCCCTCTTGGGCATTTTTAATTGCAAATGTCTCTGAAGGTGCCAGATTTGTTTATTTTGCGCAGCAGTCTCAGTCACAGGTATGTGTATGCCCTTGAGCCATTCGATACTTCGTTATCGCAAAGTCGCATCAGCAAGGTTTCCAAAAATTGATACGTGAAGATTAACAAAACAAAAGCTAGTGAATAAACGAATTAAAATGTTGTCAAGCCTGCGGAGGGTCTCAAAACTTCAGGTGATTGGAATTTGCATAGCGAGCTTAACCTAGCCATCTTCGGGCATTGAGGAAGCGCTATCAAGCCCGAGTTGGGGCGGGTATTAGCACCGAAAATGCGAGGTTTTTCTCGTAAAGTTGCAATTTATGAGATTATCTAAATAGTCAGCCTGACGTGATGTGTAGATGTGACGTAATTCTGCGCGCAAAAAAAACTTTTACCTTTTGACGGTAACACCTCATCGGTGGCCGGAAAGAGAGGCAGAAGAAGACGATGGAGTCGAAGTTGGAGCTAAAAAGAGTTGGAAGGGGGCAACAAAGCGTTCACGGGTGTCTGTTGTTTCATAATGATTTCAAGACGAAACTGAAAATTTATACCTGAAAGTAATGAAAAGACGATTGCTGCGATTGCACGCTGTCGAGAGCGTATAACCATTGAACCGGAGCAGGTTCGCTGGATCGCCTGCCTCACCTCGGCCGCCTAACATGTTTGCAGAAGGCGAGCGCGAAGAACCGAAAAGTCTATTTGAGGCAAAATTCACGTTTTGTTTTCGTACTTCATTCACTCGGCACGTCTTGTGGCGAAGGTTGTGGCTGCAGCTGCAAGCCCTGAACGAAAATTACACACATTTGGGGGCCCGGGTTAAATTGGCGGAGTGAATGTGGAGCCCTACGTAAATGAGGCGTTATAATGAGCGTCAATTAACGATCGCGCCAGCAGTCAGAGAAACCGAAGTATTACCATAAAGTACCTACTCGGGCGCAGATTGGTCGTTGCATGCAAATTGCTTTCCAAAACTCACTTCCTTCCCCCCAATACCCCTCCACACATCCTTCAGTGTTTTCGGTTGGAATTGTTGCACCGCAGCCGGCCTTTTCCTGGCTTTGGCCACTCGGTTGGCTGATGGTGCTGCCACCGTTGCTCTGCGCAAAGGAAGAGATGTGTCGGTAATTCGACTCCCAGTTGGAAATACTACATTACTTACCTTCCTTCCACCTCACATTTCTCGGCCACGGTACCGACAAACGTCTTTTTTCAGATCAAAGTCGCGCGCTGCACACCTCAGTTACGGCGGAAATTCGATGAAGTCGCAAAATTTGTTTTTTTTTTAAGCCCGCCAGGGTAGATGGGTGCGAGAACGAAAACAGGCTGAACTAAAAGAAAAAAAAACTGAGGGGGAAATATCAAAGATCAGCTTTTAGCCGAGTTCAATGAATCGGTTACGGTCGACGAGTGCAAATGCCTGCCTGCCCATCTACCACTCAGCCGGGAGGCAGCCAACCAAGCGACATTTTAGCCGGCAGGAAAAAGGGGCTTCGATCCGCAAATGCTAATGAAATAATTCCTTTCCCAAGACACTTGTCGGCTCTTTAATTCAGAAAGGGGGCGGGCTAGGGTAAGGTAACTACTCGCCTGCCTTGGCGGAGGGAACCATTATCATCGAAAGTAAAGAGGAGTACTTTGCTCTTATACCGCTATTGCTGCAAATACACACAAGGACCACAATCCTGAGGGTTTCCCAACGTTTCCTTCAATTTCTTTTCAACCCTTGGCAGTGAACTATGTACTTGAACCGAACTGTAGAGAACAACTGGGGGGTGGAGGAGGCCCTGGAGGAACACGACCACGATGAAGTTACGAGAGGGTAATACAAGCTCTTGACTGGCATGGCAGTCTGCCAAGGAGATGCGGGCAACGTACCTTTTAAGACTGTGGAAACAAATAACGCGGCAGACTGCCGCTCCGGCTGATGGTAATCACACTATGGGACGTGGGTAGATTTCCGAACATGTTTTTCCCGGAGAAGGTATTTTATATATGAGCTAGAGCCAGAACCAGTAGCAAGTAGCAGTATAGGCAGGGGCAGGACGGTATTGATCCCTTTCGCATTTTCAATTTTTTATAACGCCCCCTCGGTTGGCATCGGCAGTAAGACTCTCCGAGAATAAGTTCTCCTTACCCGGTGAGGTTTCCTTTCTTGCTGGATGCTGGTGCCTCTATAGCTAGAGTTTCAAGGGGTTGGCAGAGCATATTTTGTGTGTGAACCACAAGTCGGTCCCGATAGATGGATCGAAGGATGGCCGTAGGAGATTGCTTCCTTGATTTATAAATTTTGAGATACTTATCAGTCCGGGTATATTGGCGAGGACTGAAGGAGACGCTCTTGTTTACTCGCATTTTTATTGAATTTGCATTATGATGGGGAAAATTGCGAGATAAAGGGTCGTTGTCTGGTCCCATGGTAACAGTCCTTTTAGGATGAAAATGCTTCCCTTGAAAATTGATGATAGCCAAAAATAAGAAGGGATACCTTTTGGTACGTGATACTTTTCAGGGATTTTCCCGGCATTGAGGGAGATATTCTCAATGAAGTTGGCCGGATTTGGGATACAAAAGTGCGCAGATAAACAATTTTGGGATTTTACTATTTAGGGCTATTTGATTGAAGACACTCGTTATCTTTATTTCTACAGTCTTACCCTCTTCGATTTGAGGGCTGCCTTTACCAAATATGGCTGCCACTGAAATACTCGCTCCAATTTCCAAGACTGAATTATATTGCGGGAAACTTTACCCCGAATTGCTGAAACGGGTGGGTATCAAGTGTATCCTGTTACAATTTAAGGGGGGGTAATATGTCAAATTAAATTTACCATTCCTCCAAGACGTGTCATGCTTTAGAATTGTGCAAAATGGCGGCTCAGCGTACACAAAAATCGCTTCAAATTGTGAAGAAATTTGTGGCAAGACCGCCGTGAAATGCCTGAAAAATTCAAGGCGGAAAATCACTAATTCACCTCACATTTTCTCATGAAGCCAGGCATTACCTTTTGCACAAAATCATGATGGTGGTTTCCGTTTTTGAGGGCTCACCATGTACTGTCGTACGCCAGTTTATTCGTAAAGCCCGCACATGTCCACATTTGTCTCTGACATTCAAATCACACCAAATTTTCACTGTACATTTTCATGCCCCTAAAACAAAGTTAAAAAAAAAAACCGACATCCTCTACATCTCGTCCTCTGCTGTGATATTAACAGCAGCAAAAAGCAACAGCATGGGCGGGCGGGCAAGTGGCAGCATCGGTAGTAAGCAGGATGGCAGCGTTACGGTGAACAGGATGTTTCAAATATATTTGTCTGGTTAGACTTTGTGCCTGTCAGGTTACACCACATCATGTGTTTTTGGAGAGAAATGTGTTTTTAAAGTTAAAGGGGCGGACTTCAGGAAGTTTTAATAGGATAGAAAGTTTTTCAGATTTTCCGACAGTTTTATTCCCTCTTTTCCTGGAATTTTTCTGTTGTGGAAATTTTTAAATGGATTTCGTAATTAACAACAGGGATGGTGGGTTTTGTGTCCTTGAGGCGATTGTAGAAGTGGTTTAAGGTTTGCAAATTCTCTCTATACAATTAGATGATAAGTAAAGAGATTTTGCCTCATATAAAAGTGGCAAGAAACTTTTTGCCCTTTCAATTTGGCCTCATATACACACAAAGTTTTTTGCCCTTTTAGTTCCATAACTGGAGGATTAGTTTCGCTGCACTACTTACCCAAATGCCATTAATCGATTACCAATAGAAAGATGCTAAAAATCTGCTTGGATTATGCGGAAAAATTCTTATTTTTGTTACAATTGTATTTCTCTCAATACATATATAAGATTTCCTAACAGATTAACTTATGTAAGAAAAAATATAAACGCCAAATTTAGATAAATTAATACAATACAATCGAAACCCCCATCCGTTTTTACACCTCGTTTTTAATTAAACAAAAATCACATAAAAATAGTTTTTCGTTCCCTATAATGTGGAAAGTGTTTTGCTTTTCGCTTATTAAAAAAGACAAAGTGTACTTAAATTGGTAAGAATTAATCTTAGCGGTAAGCGTGTTCCGCTATCACCCAAGAGACCCAAGTACAATTCCCATTTGAGTCTAATAACTTTTTTAAAAGATGAACACAGTCGACGGAGAAAAAAACAGAAGACTGAAAGAGAGAAAGAGAAAGATATTCCCATGAGGAAAATTTCCCTTTTGCGTTGAGCAAGTCAATTTTATCAAGCATTTACTTTCTTTAATTAAGAAATTTTTTCCTCTGAGTTTTTCCATTGTACAAATCCAATTGTTTTAATCAAGTTGTGCTTGATATTTTATTGCAGTTTTTTTCTGTGTTGAGTTCCTTGCCACTCCCGACTAATGTTGGAAATCTGCCATATCGTTGTCGTGTATATTTTGTGCTCTATTCGATTAAATAGGGGGATGGTAATGCAGGCAATTAAAAAAGTATGTGTTATTTTTTAAGCCGACTTTAATAAAACAGACGATAGAAGACAACTTTCAATCATGTGCATACAAATTTAGAAAATATGATATATCGGATTTAGGTTTACTTTTATGTTAAAGATGGTAATGCAGGTTTAGTCCCAAGTATCCAAAAAGTTCTACTTCCAAAAACAATTTAGATTAGTAGTCACCATTAAACTTGCAGAACATATAAGACATCTGAGGCTAGGCAGTCTTCTCAAAAAAGTTAAAATTCATGTGATATCTTCTATGTAGCAACTGCTTCACTTACCTAAATGCACAGTGGTTGCAGGTTGCACCAACCTCAGAAAATGTAAATGCGGCGTCATGCTTTTCTGGGAACTTGTTCGTCCTGCCTCAACTTTCACAAAAAGTTAGAGCCACAGTAGGAGTACTTTCCGAAGAAGTTTATAAGGCTGCCTGACTGCTACTTGGAGTTAACTTGAGTCGAAAACTCCTGAAACACCTCGTTAGCAGCCGCTACAATTTCTCCGAAATTTTTCATTCCATCCAAGCCCCAAAAAGGGCTGAGAACTTTAATGACGCTAGTCAACCCCAGCACCCACGTCTACCTCATCTTGAGTTACATGATGGAAGTTAATACCTCCTGCAGCCCCGAGGTTCTGGGCCGGTGTAGTTGAACTTTTCACAGGAAATTACGGTTTAAACGAAGTGCAGTGCTGCATTAATTTATCATCAGCTAAGTAGAAAAATGGACTTGCTTCTCCTTGAACGGGTTGTATCCAGAAAAGTCCGGAGAATTTAAGAATTTTTCTTGCTTCCGTTCCCATGCTTAAACTTCCCGTAGCAAGTTAGTTCTTTGCTGGCCAACAAGAACAAGGAAAAACAACAGCAATTTCGAGAGAGAATTTTCCATCAATCGCTCCAAGGTCAATAAAGCAACACCAGCAACATCCAGTGGATAAGCCATCTAGCTTTAGTGGCACAGGCAGAGTCAGGCAATCGACTTAACGTGGAGATTCATCCTTCGTTTTCCACTGCAGACACATCTTTCACAAAGAGCGCAACAGCTGAACTATTTATAGAACCAGAACAGGTTCCCATGTATCTCCAAAGAGGCAGGCGTCCGCATGTGCTTGCTTTCTGCTGGCTGTGCCTTCCTGTGTTTGAGTAAAAAAAAAATATATTTATATATGTAAAAGAAAAGAAGCAGAAAAGCGACCATCCATCCATCCAGCAGCAGCCGTCCTTATAAGTCGGAAAAGGCCCTATACACTGCATACGCCTCCCCAGTCCCCAAGGGCATAGTGGTGTGCTTGCGATCCATTCTTTCGATTGCCTCTTCAGGTTGTTGGTTCGATATCTAGAAGTCGTTGCCTCCGCCTGCTCTCGCAAAGTATCTCTTTTGTGTTGTTGTACGCTTTGCCTATGCTCTGCCTTGTTCATTTTCCTCGTGTCCCCCCTCGGGTGGGTACAAAAGGGTCTCATTATTCTGCTTTTTTCCCTGTTTTATTTTTTGTTCTAGAGAATAAGGAGGAGGTAGTGATGAAATGAGCTTCTTCCTCTATAATTTCTAGAGAATTTGCATATTTTCGGAATTAAAAGTATTCGCCGCCGCGCCGCTGTTCATTTTTTTTTTTTGTGCGGATGTTGGCAGTTGCCAGTGGTGCAATCAGGCGAACAACCACCCAAGTCCCAACCAACCATCTTCGCGTTCACCACTGGTGAGTGGTAGTTCATTCAGTCCCGACGGCTCTTGTCACTTTTGCATGTCTTCTTACAAATTCACCTTTTTTTTTTCCTTCCTATAGTCTACTATTCGTCTGCGGTATTGCAGTTTTATTTTCCACTTTCCCGTTTAAGAAACTTGGAGTGATTTCCGTATGCAAATTTGGCGTGTCTTTAACACGTTTTTTTAAATTCTGCCTGTGGAGATATGCTCTTTTAGCAGAATAGTCTTTGACAAAGTTATCTCTTCAGAGCTGCTCTCTGAAAAAAATGTTCAAGTGCAAAAAATATAAAATTTCTATTACCAGGAAATATTTAAAAAGAGCTTGTGCAACTCCGCGGCAGAGCAGAACAGTCAACAGAATTCAGATTTTATCATGCTCTCTGTAAGGATTACTTTTCTTTGATAGCGTTGAGCACAAGATTTCAAAAAAAGTCGATTTTGTGCTTCCATTTTTGCCTTAGAAAAATAGTGGGGTTTGAATCGCAATGCTGTTTTTTTTATAAGAATTCTTCTAGATTTTACGTTTGCACCTCAATTCATTTTCTAGCCCCTTAAAAGCTGTGTACTGCATTTTCATGTTGTTTCGTGATTCTGTAGTAACTTGTATCTTCACACTGCGTTATCATTTTGATTTTGTCCTCTAAACTGCATTATCGTAACGTTAATACTTTCATGACGGTACATTTAATAGTTGATATATGTATTCTCAGATATGGTAATGCAGCTACTGGTAATTATTGATTTGCTATCATCAAGCTTGCGTTTCAACAGATTTTCAATATCAATGTGTTGTAAACATCCTGTTAACGCGGAACTGCCTACACCATCGCACAAAAGGCTTTCTGAGAAACTCTTGATTACCTGCAGCAATACCCTCCTATTGTCATGGCAATGGCACTTACATGCAAAAATCGATTTTCAATTCCACAAACAGCGTCAGGTTTTGCCAGTTTATCCGTAAAGAGAGCAGGGCTTCTGGGGGTTTTACCTTTTCACCTTTGTAAGATATTAATTTTTCATTACTTCCGTCAAGTGAAATCTCCCATTGTTGTTAAATTAAATGTCAATTACGTCAGCTCGGCTGGAGGTGCAAAGCAGCGGCTCAAAAGCCACACGCTCGCCGCCACCAAATGCGGCTAAATGACGCGACCTTATTTGCTTTAACTCCAACGCGGCAGAAGACTCGCTTAATTCATACAAAGCCCATTTGGATAATTCACCTCTTAGTTGAACAGGGTTTTTGGTATTTCCCTACACAGGCAAGGATTTATCTTAATCTATCCCCTTGAAACAAAGAGGATCAAACGCACAAAATACCTCCTTAACTCGAAGAGAAGTGCAAAACTTTTCTCCTTATATTATTTCCGCTTGTGGTCAAATACCATTCGCATTCAATGGAAAATTGTGCTCACGAATAAATAATCCCGGCTGTGTTTTCGCATCCAGAATAAATTTTCCTTGTTATTAGGTTTTTGCGTTCCAAAGGTATTCCTTCACATTAAGATAAACCGTAACCCGAGTACATACTCGATTTGTTCCTTGTATGAACGGTGCACTGCGGTGTGGCGGTGCGCACATACGAGATTACTTCCCTCTATCCTCAAGCGGTATATCCTGCTTTTCCCCCTCCATATTCATGGCTTGTCTATTGCACGGAAGGAAGCATTTTTCTTTGAATTTTATCTCATTCCACCTCACCAAATGTGAGCCTTCTACTGATTTTGATGAAAGGAAAATAAGAGTTTTTCTAGATTTCCTATACTGCGGTGAATGTAAACAGCCTTTGCTTAAACAAACAAGTTCAAGGTTGAGTAATATGTTTAAAAGTATACGAAAGTCCTCTGAGAAGCGGAGATTGAATCAGAATGAGTTTTCGGAGATTTATCGATAAGATGAATTCGATAGGGGGAGTTCGTAGTGGCTTCCATTTTTATGATGCAACTCAAGGTTGCGTCATGGGGCCTTTATAGTTTTTAGGGTATGTATTCAGATTAAGGGTCAGGGGAGGTGTATATCGTGCAAAACCCTAGTGGCTTGTAAAAATCAGAAAGCATGACATTCTCACATAGATTTAATCATTCTTGTTGTTGTTTAATATGTCAGTTTCACACGTTTTCACCACAAATAAGTGGACTCAAATTTCAAAATTATTGGAAAACGTCGGTAATGCAGTGATATTCCAAATTTCAAATGCAGACTAAATTTGATGATGCAGTTTTTGATAATGCAATAATTTCGAGTTTTTTTTTCCCGGCCAGACTAACTCTTCGTAAGTAATTAATAAAAAAAATATAGGTGAAAAAACTTTTTAAATTGAATAGAATAGAAAATATAACAAAGTTGTAAGACTAAGAACAAAAATTTCAAATTGAGTCAAGAAAGTAATACACACGCAATTTAGTCAAGGTACAGCAGAAATTTTAAGCTTAATCAGTGACTAAATTTAAGTCAAAATTAGCCCACGTGTTTTTTGTCAAATTATCTGTCTTGAAATGTGAATTTCGTTTTTCGCTTTCAAAAGCATAAGGTCAATTTTAGGGCAATTTGAACGAAAACAATTTATGCAGCGATTAATGGCATAGCAATTTTACCAAGCCTCTCCAATCACAGCCTAAATATTTCGCTTTCAAACAGTCCTCTCGTAAAAATTCGTTACAAAATCCCAAAAACGAATGGAAAAAATTCGAAAAATCATCTGCGCGTTCAAACCTCTTGCTCATTTATTTTTTCGTCCACTCAGCACTCAACCGAAATGATTTCACAAGCCTTGATACAGTAAAATGAAATTAACATGACCAGGTGATTTTAGTCGCGCCTTCAAAAACGAGAAAACTTCAAAAGACACCTCACCTGCTGTGTCGTGATAGTTGGAACGGAAGGTAGGCTCACAATCAGAGGAAGTGTGTGTGCGTGTGTGGTCACATATTGTCGAAATAAATTATTAATTATGTCGTCTTCGGACAGCATAAATCTCGCTATAAAAATTTCCGAGTCGCCCTTGCGCACTGTCATATCGTGCGCATTGTATGCGCAACACTGCACGTTTTTGATGGAACACCCTCACGGGCGATGGTAGTGCAGTCACGTTATGCTGTAATGCTACGAAGCCACAACACAGCACAGCAGCACCATAAACATTAACATTGCCACGATGTCGTTTGTGTTGTGTCGGTCGTGCCGACGAGTGTGTTACACATTTGCGCTTTTTGTTGGGCGAATAAAAATGTTTTTCTCTGAATAATAATTACGACACATCTCAGGGTCAATTGACCTTCTTTGGGGCACCGACCTTTACCTCGTTTCATGCTTAACACCTTTTCCCACATGGTATTGACCTTTATATCGGCGCGAGTAACCAACTATCATTCGGCTACTTGGGCCATGGGTAGTGCTAGCTAACGCCGCAGAGGAGCTTTTTGTGGGGCCCGGGAATAAATGACAGCTTTTATTAAGCGTGGGGCTCACTCATCAGAACATTGACCCGAATCACATTTCTGCTCGGCGGCGGTTTAGCGTTTATTCCCTTTTTCTAAGAAAGCTCAACAAGCGACGACTGTTGGGCTGGCGGCGGCGGCGGCTGGTTCCCCGTCTTCCTCGCCTTTTACCTCCGCCGGTTGCGGGCTGTTTGTGTCAATTCCACTTGGCCTGTGGTCGGCGTGTCGTTATTCTTCTAATCTCACAATTACCCGACACGGAATTCTGGTAAATGCCACTTTTTTTTTTCCTCCACGCAGGCGATTTATATCTGGAGAAAAAGATTTTTTTTTATCGTGCCCACAAACAGTTCACGGTCGTCTTTGTTGCCTTCCAGAGGCGACCTGTCTATGCTCTTAATGAGACCTGAGGCTCAAGTGCGTGGGACTATGCTTCGAAAAATCCATGCTAGCCGCCGACTACTCCCAAGCAATAAAAGAAGTGTTTACGTCCGCAAAGCTGGATAATAACCCTTGGGTGCTCCGAAGAGCGACGTCCTCTGTTGCAAAAAACATTTTTTTTCTCAACAAGAACAGAGCTGCGGTGGTTGCTTTCCTATTTATTTTCATTAAAATCTCATTTTCCCTCCTGGGCATAATCGGCGGCTACTACAAACTTCCAGGGTTACTTGTAACACCCGAAAAGAAAAAAAATCTTTTGTTTTTGAACATAACTCCGGCTCCCTGACTGGCTCCCCAGCGCCTGACCTTTTTCCGAGTTTTCGGCTCACTGAACCCAGAAAGTAACAACAGACTGCGCACTATACTCCAAGTTAGCCACGGGCTCTGTACCATGTCATTGCCATCATTCTCCATGTTGTGAATGAACTAAGCCATGACAACAGGCCACACCACAGTGAGATCTATGATTTCTGGATTAACTTCAATTACCTCGCCGTGCCGGTAAATGGACTCTCGGCACAATTAAAAGAGGTTCCTCCTTTTGTGTTCATTCCACAAAATTTATAATTTCCAAGAACTCTTCGAAAAAGCCGCCAAAAACGAGTTAAAGCTGTGCACACAATGGGAGGATATTATGGAGGAAAAAACCCTCCAAAAAAACAGTGATGAATGGGAGTTTTGCGGCTTTTGGCTCCTCGTTCTCGAGCCCCGATAGGAGACACCGGAAATAAATTGATAATGATTAATCCTCACGTTTATTGTGAATAATTATTTTTGCTGGAATTCTGAGCTTTTCAGTTTTGCCGCTGCTTTTTGGTTTTGTTTTTGTGTATCTCGATTTTATCACGTTAATCACAAAGCAAATAAATCTTCGTTATCACACTGTTGGCCCTCTTTCGTTCGTACGTTGCACGGAGTGGGAATGACCTCCAGAGCGGTATGACGCCTGAGGTGACTAACTCATGGCAATTTTCCTATTGCAAATTACCCACAGTGGTGTTATTGACCGGCAAATAAAGGTATGGACATTTGTTAATGGGTGTTAAGCGGAAATGTTAAGAAAGAATGAAAAAAAAAACCGCCCCGGCTCTTGGTTGCTTTGAGAACAAGTGTGGGTCACCTGAATTTTTGTATTGACAAATTGCAGATGTGAGCTTTTTTAAGCGCGGGCATTTTTAAAATCCCGTTACAGCATTTATCAGGCGAGGGAAAAACCCAGCTGATTCAATTTTGAATTGTAGATGCTTGCGGATATACTCCCTCCTTTTTCTTCTTATACTTTTCGATTTTATTCTGTTATATTATTGTAATGATTATAATTCACTACAGAGATCAACTCATGAAATTTTGAAATGCGCATTTGGTCGACATTCTCAGCCTTTTCGCACACAATATGTGCGTACGATTTTTTATCTGACCGGAACAAATGACATCATAAAGAACGATGTGTGGAGTATATGGCGAGTGGGGTAACATTTCGCAGCTCACTCCTTTTGAGTACTTCTTGACTTCTTGAGCAACATGCGGTCTGGCGTTGTCATGCTGCAAAATAAACTTTTCATGGCGATGTTCCCATTCCAGCCTATTTTTGTGTGAAGCTCGTTTCAAACGAATAAACTTCAGTCGATAACGATCGCCAGTGATGGTTGCCAACGTTTTTAGCACCTCGTAATAGAGGACACCTCTCTAATCTCAACAGATACGTACAGAACATCCCCGTTGTTCATAGAGAAATTATCACTTTAGAAGCACGTGAAACAATAGAGCATGTTCGTCATACGAACGTTTGCGTTTTCGCGGGAGATTTCTTTGTCACGAAATAATGGAGCATAACTTCCCTCAAATGTGACTTATTTATAACAAATTTAACGTGTTGGCGAGACTCCATAGACCTGTCATCTTGTATATTGCAAGCCATCAATTCGAAAAAATAGTGCACCTAACGCCATCCATTGCCAACGGGTGGTTTTGTAACCAACCTATACTTGCGATGTGTTAGGATTGTTGTATGCTACAACTGTAGGTATAGCAAATTTTGGCTCGTCCAAAAAGCAGTAATAACTGAAGCATCTTTTTTATTGGCGAAGAACATTTTAACAACATGTAACCAGTAGAAGACAGTACGAATGTTTACGACAGACTGACGTTCCTTTTGAAATCGTTAAATTGATGTTTCGCTAATTAACTAGGGTTTGTGATGAGATTTACTACCCCTAGAGGCAATTAAAAGGTCTCTAGTCGACTGTAACAAAATTTTGCGGAACATCATTACATAAATTTGGGGGAATGTTTACGAAGTCCTACTTCTCCGTGTCTAATCTGTCTCATCTAAACTTCCGCTTAACATAGGCAATTATTTTCAGATATCTCTGCCACAAAATGAGGGAGGTGATTTTCTTAAGTTTTTGAAAACAATCAAAACTTGCCTCAAGAAACGTTTCAACGAAATTGAATAATTTTATCTGACCGCCAAAAGCATTTCTGTAAATGGCAGGTGAGCGATCACGAGAAGTATCCTTTTTCCCGCGTAATAATTCACCCCCGCCAAACTTCAGGTACGGTAGCGCAAACCCAAACAAAATTAATGGCCATAATCGCATTAATTTCCACGAAAGACCATCTCCTGCTCCTCCCCTCGCACGACGAGGGCCATCCATCTTACCTAATCTAGGATGTGACAAGAAAAATAATCCCATTTCGATAATTAGCCGCTATTGTTTGAAGAAGAGTCTTAAAATAACAAATGCGCCATTGGGGAGAATGTTCGTTTTCCTGAATCAACTTCAGCACCTCCTCTTCGCTTTCGGCCACTACAGTTGACACAGGGGCTTCCCGGAGGCCGAGGGGCCGGTTTCTGAGATCTATTTAGTTCAACGACCTTCCCATTGTAGTTTCGTAGCAATAACATTTTTATTTACAACGCATAACTCCAACAAATGGAAATAAAAATCATCCGACTGACGACCTCGGATCCCCCTAGAACTTTTGCCTCTTCTGTACAGCCCATTAAGCGGCCTATGCTGGGTGCTGGCGGCTCCCAGATCCCTTCCCTTCGCGGTCTTGGGCCGGCTCGTTTTTATTTTCTCAAGTACAACATGCTGTGTGTGCTCGCACTCCATCCATGTCTCCACAAATATTGACCTTCAACCGAACCTAAGTTAAAGGCCTCGGAGAAAAGTTTTTCATGGCTTTGGGGCTGGGTTGCTCGGCTTTCTGCTGCGCCACCTCCGTCACCCGTGGCCAGCAGTCTATAGGCCTGTGCGGGCTTATATCTCTTCCAGCAAAACAAAGCAATTTGCAGAATTCTCACTATATGCTGTTCAGTGTGCGGCGGCAAGCGCCTCAACGGCATGTTGCGAGTTCACTTACGCGTGAGTCGTGATTCATCACCATCAAGCATTGGCATCACCACCATCATCGGGAGAATCACCGGTGGCGGCAGCTGCGTCGCCCGACTATGGGCTAAGTATGGCTAAGCATTATTACAGCCAAGCGCTTGGGCATTGAGCCGACTCAACCGATCCGAGAACAGAACGGAAAGTATTCGTAATCGTTTTGCGCAAACGCAGAACACGGCGACGTTAGCACTAAATGGGAAAAGAAGATCAAAAAAATTGCAAACGAAACCGAATCAAAGCAAACAGCAGCAGCAACCACGGTCGCGACGCGCCGGTCGACATCAACATCGCTTGCTGGCCGCCGCCGTCATCCTTTTTTCTTGCGGAGTTTTTAACATCGCGATTATTCTTGAATTTGTCTTTATCCGGTCTGGGAGAATATTTTCTGTTTTGTGGCCGGGTTCATGCACACCGAGATGACGACGACGACAGCGGCGACGGTGGCACCGAAGACGATGACGACCGGCAGAAGCACCAGCAGCAGCCACAAGACCGCCAACTGAACGCGGCGGCGGCTGCTGCTGCTGCGGCGACCGACCAATGTGCGAAATCGCACAAGGGGGGACGTAATATTTGATTATAAACTTCCCAAGGCCTCAGGGTCATTGTCCATACCATTAAAAGCGCCGTGATAACTTCTTTTTTCGTGATCTGAACGCTTAAAAGTTTCCTTCTAATCGTGAACGTGTTTTTCGCCAAAAAAGAAAACTAGAAACGCGTTCGCTCTGCCGTGAATATTCTTTACTGGCCTGCCCGGTCGACGACGGTATGGGGCCCCCCTCGTGCGAATTTACTTACGCAGAGAATCTCTAGTTGGGCCTGAGTGACTTGAGTTTGTAATTAGGAGGAAGAGGTGTGAACACGGTTTGAAGAGGTCTTTCCTCCCTCTTAGGGGGAACAGGATGAATGACATAATTGGGCAATTGTTTGAACTTGCGACTTTTCTGCCTTTTATTTTAATTTAGCGAGCTCATGGGAGGTCGTTTGCGGTTTTTAATTTTCAAGCGGAGAGTTCTTTGTTTAAACAAGAAATTTTACGTGAGCGGGTGATCGACTCATAGATAAAGTCGACACATCCGGCACGCGTATATGAGGGGTTGGTATTTGAATTTTTTTTTTTATCGAATAATAGTACCAGCACAGCAGCTGCATATGAACCTAAATGTGGGGTTACCTTCAAACGAACCCTCTACTAGCCAAAAAGAATCAAACCTGAATCACTGCACGTGTTTGATGTGAATGATTTATCATTGAATCGATGACATGTTTACGTTTAATAAAACCGCAATTATCGTAATGTATCACATGTTTGTCATTTAAACCTATTTGGACACACAAGTACCCTTTGGTGCAATCAAATTGATGGTAATATAAAAAATGTGGTGCTCTCTGCATTACCAGCACTAAATTACGTTAATGATTAATTCGTTTATACAGAGTTCTAAATCCGTTTCTCGATACACATCTGCGATAATGACTGCTGCAATAGTAAAACTTCTGATATACATTACCGACACTGAGTTACTTTAATCTTTACTTAGCTTATCCAGAATTGTAGATAGATGTAGATTGTAATCTGTAAAATGATTGTTGAAATAGCAACTACAACAAGGCATAAAGTAGCTGTAAAAACTAGTTTAGACTTTTAGTTGGGGACTAATAGGATGTTTAACCGATTAACGAAAGATCGTAACCCCTTTTTTTATTTCACCAGATAAGCGCTACTTCAATTTATTTGGTTTTACTTGTAGTGCCTTTTTATACGCGATTGTGGAAGCTATTTCTAACCGACTTCAAAAGAAGAGGTTCTCAACTGAATTTTTTTTTTTTCGTCAAGTTAGTACATACAACATATGTATATTTGTTTGTGGCGCTGTAGTACATAAATGACTAAACCGAACAATGAACAAGGTGTTAGATTCATCGAAGAAGGTGGAAAAAGTTGAAAAAATATCAAAATGGCGGATTTAGGGCGCCATATTGTCAACTTTGAATAATTCAAATCTTTGAAATCCATCATGTGGGACGTTAAATGTATTAAAAAGACGATTGCTAAACTGTGTGCATATATGTATGTATATGATATACTAACATTTAGTTTTCCTTACAATTTAACGTATAACTCTAATACTAATTTAATCTGTCTTACAAACTAAAATTGCGGAGCAAAAACTTAACAAATTTACACATAGCCTAATTTCTCAATGCAATTTCACGCTGCCTTAAACGGTATAAGCTGTCAACAGATACGTTACTACGTTAACTAGTATTACGTCGACATTTTGAACCAATTGATTGACAGGCGTAATTTGTAATCTCAACTCTTCCGTTTCCTTTCCTGTTTTCGAAATTCACAATTTGAAGACTTCAGTCCCCGTGGGGTGAAATTCTTTTGTTTATTTACATTGCGTCGTTCCCGTTCAAACATTAATCGCATTTAAATTAGCCGCACCAAACTGAATATGTAATGTGGTCTGGCACTTTGCGTAATTATCGTTACTTCTCTTTTCGCACTTCCAAAAAGCGAAAAAGCCGCACCGCCACTTGTCCAACAAAAAAAAAACCTTGGCAACACTAAAGAGCACGCAACGACACACAACAGACCAGTAGACCGCCGGCTAAGAAAAAAGGTTATTGCAAATAATAAGAGCAATAAAAAGGCCGTAAAAAAAAAAGGTTGGACGTCGTCCGTCCATCAACTTATGTTGGGTGAATTCTACTCTTCGTTAGCAACATGGAACAACAACGTGAGTTCGTCGCCTTTGTCGCCGTTGCTGCTGGTGCTACGGTCGCGGCGCTCCAGTGCTGGGAAATGACGGGCCTCCCAGAGCCGCTGCTGGTAGATTGCTGGCTGGGCTCATACAACTACGCCGCTATAATTTAACGCCGTGCCGATTCCGTGGCATGCCGATGTGCTAAGCCCCAAAGTCCCCGCGTCAGCTGCGAGGTTAGGTGAGTAAGTGCAGTCCGGTCTGGAGTGTCGGTTCAGTAGTATTCTGGTGAGACTGGCGACAGCAGAAGCTCCGGGCGTTCGCAACGAATCATTTTTCCACGTGCTGACATCGCGTTTATCGGGCCGATCAATCGCTGTTTTTCCAGTCTGCCATTTTAATTGGTCTTGCAGTTCTCACATATGTGCGTAGTCGTTCTAATTTTCTAGTGTTTTGATTTAATTTATTGTTACTCCCCACGTCCCTGGCATATTCACCATCACCATTCCCCTCCTACCATAGAGTCTTTCGAATTTGCTAAGTGGCTTCCTAGAAGAAAACAATTCCAAACCACTCAGAAGTGCCGATTGAGTCGTCGGACTACGGCCCGCACTGGGCGGTTTTATCACATTTCTCCAAATGTTTAGAATACTTTAAACAAGAAATACGTTAGGACCCAATCTCCGGCTGTTATCTAGTTTTTTGTGCTGTTCACCCGCGACTGCGTTCGATTGATCAATCTCCGAAGGGATTTGAACTTGAAACATCCGCTCGTCCCCGAATAAATGCCTCATAAACAAAGCTAGTCACAAAGCCAGGGACACATGCGCGCGTGTTGAACATTTCTGAAGCAAAGAAAGAGCAAAAAACGCCGACGAAATTCGATTAAATATGTTCTTTTCCCCACGCTCGAGTTGTGATAATTTTGTGATTCGAAGGTGCCGTCTATCTTCTGTTAAAATTGAAAGAAGCCGACCCGAACTGCCTTATCGGCCGGTGCTACAAGGAAATGTGTGTTTCTCTTGTTGATTCATTGAAATTCAAGGTTAGGCAGCAACCTTATTCGGAAAATGTAATGTGTCGCGCGGTGGCCGTTTTATTAATGTTTTTTTTTTGTTTGTTTTCTTCGCTAAATTGGTATGCTGTCGCTTTCCACACATGTGCAGTTCGCTTACTACAGTGGTACGACCTACAGCTGTTGCTGCTTTGATAACGGTTCACAGGAGATCTTTGTTGTACGGCCGTTTTATTTTTATTTTTCGTAATAAAAGTGGAAAAGTGATTAGAACTAGGTTGGGTTTATAGATTAGAGAGAAAGGAAAAATTACTTCTGGTGTGACGTTACCGAGGTGATTTTCCTGATTGGATAAGATTGTACATCTAGTCGAGCAAATGGGATGCAAATATACGCTTAAACCGATTTTAACAGAAATTTGTGGAAGGAGCAATATAAGAAGAAGTGAAGGTAGTGCAGATTATTAGTAGCCTTTTTTGCCTTTTGTGGCCAACTTTGATGAGAAAAGGTTTGGTGTGTCTAGAAATTTTGCATAGCCGGTGTCGTTTGAGGCTCCGTAGAATTGAGTTGATTGCGTAAAAGATAAAATATATTGTTTCTTGGTTCAATAACCTGATGGTAGATTTTGTATCATGCAAAAACTGGTACAGAGGTGCTTGCCTCACTTCACTTCTATTTTAAGCGTAATTGTAGAAAACCAGATAGCGTGCAAGATTTAATTGCTGTGATATTTTTGCTAAAGGTCAAATGGGCATCACCGTGTGACTTTTTTGCAAATGTTTTTCTGGTTTCATCCTCAATTTTGATGATTTTGGGTTAAACCTGGGTTGCTGGGTCAAAATTTAGACGCCAGTTGAGTTGGCTGGTGGTTTCTTCAAGTGTTCCATATAATCTTTAATCGGTAAGGCTGTTGAAAGGATGCCTTAACGTCGGTATGTTAGACACATTGAAAAATGTTTAAGTGAAGTTGTTAATACCCACGCGTCGGTAAGGAATTTTCCAAAAACTGCAATAATTAAGTTATGCTTTATTGGTGTAGTGATGAAGAACTTCTGTTTGTATATTTTTTCGCGTTTTATGTATGGCATATCGAAATATATGGAAACGCGGCTCAACTCGGATCTTTACGTGTGTTATTCGTGACATGTGCAGTCTTTCATGTTTTAAAAATCTTTTGACGCCATAAATATCGAAAGAAATCGAATTCCTGCTTACTTTGTTTATTCGCCATGCGACACAGTAGCTATAATATGTTCAGGTTCACATATTTCAGTAAATCCAAACCTGGTCTCATTCATGTGCATACATCCGTTTAATGTTTACATGTTTATTTTCCTTTCGTACATACGAGTACATGACTCCCCGCCTTCTAGCAAACAGCAAAGCAAACAAGTGACTTTCCCAAAACAAACTCAAGTGAGATATTGATTGCTTGCCTGTCTGCCTTAATGGTAACCTCACTCTTCCTGATTTTAATGGGATATCTAGACTACTACGTCTGTAACCATTTCCGCCACTAAAAAACCAGTCCCCCAACTGACCACTCTACTTTGCATGCGCGCTCCTACCTGCATGGCTGGCCAGACTGTAAGAAAGCAAAAAAAAAAAAACCAGCTAGCCGGCTGTCCCCGGCAGAACCTTCAAATATCGCAAGCGAATAAAATGCAAACGGGGCGCGTTTCGCTTATAATTAAAATGTGAGAGATAATTTACGATAAATGAAAGCGCAACACCACAGAGTCTGACTGGATTATTATTGCTCGGTAATGCAGGCTAACAGTTGGGCCAGCAAAAATGACCAAAGCTGGAATGCTCGCCGTATCCTAACATTTTAATTTATCTGACACAGAAATTTGCATAATTTTCAATCAGCTCAATGCCAGTACGGCGGACAATCCACTCTTTCGCTTCCTTGTATAGCAACAAAACAGTAACCAACTGACGGACGACGACGACGGGGCAAAATAGTAAGGTAAATGGTGAGGCCCGGTGCAATTTTCATTCCTTCATTGCTGCGGCGGTTGTGAATTCCTGCCGCGTGCAAGGTTTTCCATTCGACTAAATAACAAAAGTTAATCAAGTCGAAATAAATTCGATTAATGTCTTTCCAGTGTGAAATGCCACTGGCTACTTGCCCATGTCCATATCTGTGTCAGAGCACCAGCAGCGTGCGCGGTCGTGGTATAATTTCTGCGCGCCTGCTGAGCGTTATCTAACGAGCCGTCAGCGCATCATTGCCATCAGCATCTTAAGATATCGCGAGTCAGAGACACCGGCAGCATGGGGGACGAGATATGGTATCACTGCGCGCGCACCACCAACTGACGCCGCTGAGCTGCCATATCCATTTTCCCCGGCAGTACATGGCCTAACATAAGACCTTATGTAACGGTGACATAACTTTAATTTACTTTCAAAATTATTGCCCCCGAAGTCGTCGTTATCATTTCGTTCGGTGTACCCACTTTCCCCGCACTCGAGTTGTTTTTCCTCTTCGTGGTGCAGAGCTGTTGTGCCATTTTTTTTGGTATCTTTTTGCTCTTTGCGCCGACATACGGACTTGTTGCACTCTTGTGCTGTTTTCAATAAAATTATTTTCCTTTTTTCATCCGCTGTGATTATGACGACCGATGTTACACTTTAAATGTCGAACAAAAGAAATGGCAAAGTGGTATGGGCACTTTCCTGCAACAGAAGAAATACCTTTGGTGAGCGGCCGCGGGAAGAAGGAAATCAGCAATACTCCTTCACGGTGCTGTACGCGCCTCTTCCATTACCGCGGCACATTGCCCACCGCGCCCTATTTGACCGTTACTCCACTACAAATGCCATGTCCGGTAAAGCAGTCCACTGGACTGGCAATTTGCTGCCGTTGGATTTACCTTTCCTACTGACGGTAGTGGTTGTGTTGGACACACGTGGAACTTGAAACACCACCGATACCGTCGAATTGTGGGCCAAGGTTTCGTGCGCTTTTAAATTTTAATTAGACTTTCACTTGCAAGATTCACTTATTTTCGGTTTCGATAAAAATAACTCTCCGCCAGGCCAGTTGTGTTCCGTTTTTCACATTTTTTTTGCTTTATTGAGAGCGCCCCCTTTACCTGAAAAATTGCGCGCCTCCAAACGAGTTCGCGGCGCCGCCGCCGCTTGACATTGTGCTCGAAAACGGTTTTTTGTTGGCTTGCTGTGCAATAATAGGTTGATTTGCACAAAAGGGGCTTCCTTTTGTGTGGCATTTTCCCTTGAACAAAACAAAACACTTCATGCGCGCCTAATTAATTATTGCACAAAATTGTGTGCAGTCTGATGGTTTTATTCGAATTTTTTTTTGCAGCGCTGTTAGGCCTCTCTTCCCATAATGTCCATGAAAATTCTGAATGAGGTGCTCTGTGGGACATGCAGGGGGTGGACTATACTACCGAAAGTCGGTCGTAAAAGTATTAAGTAAATTTTTTCTGAATATCGCCTGTTTGCACCTTACATAATTTTTGGGGCTATCTCTTCTCATTACCCATGCCTCACTTCCGACGATTAAAGTCTAATAATTTTCGGCGCTTTTTATGTGTTCTCTTCGGTTATGACAAATTAATCGCCATGAGAGCTTCTTACTGCGACGAAGTCCCCTCTTGAGTGTCGGTCGCAATTATTTTCAATTACTTTGTGAACATTTTCGAAAGGTGAGGAAAGGGGTTATGTAAATCAGAGAAATCTTTTTGTTGTAATCCTTCAATGTTTGGGTTGGTTACTCATTTAGTATTGCACGTGCCCAATAGAGACCAGAGCACAATGGGCGGGAGAGAGATTAGCCGTAAAATTTAAAGCTCTTTCACAATAGAAGCTAAATCGTGAAAGTTTACGTACATTACTTTGTGATGCTGGAGGTTTGATTATGTTGTTACATCTTAATTGCTTCTCTTACAAAATTTATGCTACACATGGTTGCTTTTTTTCTGATTCATGCGAAAAAAACAAACTCCACCCTTCTGCAGCGCGTCTTCTATGAGAAAATAGGATTTTCCTTATACTCATGCCGCCATCTATGGTAGAATAGAAGATAATTGCTTCATGAGCCATCTTTTGCAGCAAATGTTCCGAAGGAGCCATGCTGGATGTGGGAAAACCTGTGTAATTTTGTGTAAGCCAATATTACAAAACGTTCGAAAGTTTATTAATTTTCTCTTCCATTGGTCGTTAAAAATAAGGCAACTGCTCTATATTTCTCGTGTTTAACGATTTTAAGTCTACATAAAAACTATGCAATTAAATTGCATCTCTCCAACAACATTAAGTTGTTCCCAGAAGAAAAAATCGTTTGCGACATCTGTGCCAACTGTAACAGTAGTAGCGGTAGTAGCTGCTTCAGCTTAGCTCAGGTCTCATTTGCCATTCACCATCGGAAAACCATTAAAAAGCCCCCAACCAGCAGTAAAAAATGCAAATTTTGCAGTTCATTTCAAACTAATTTACTTTCAAAGGGTGTGGTTGCTCTCCAGCCAGGGAGCTATGTAAATCCGAGGCTCGGCTGACCACTGATTTCAGCAAAATTCATTTCCAGATCATGACACACAACTGCTTGGGGACGAATTTCGTTGTACTGCTGTGTTCCACCAGAGGCTGTAATTTGTCTTGCTAATGATTTTTTAAACTTTTCGAAAGTTTTCGAAAGATGTCAGCTGTCAAGAGACTTTATAAGTCATTGCTCGTTTCTACATATAAAGG
Source organism: Neoitamus cyanurus (assembly GCA_947538895.1). NCBI lineage: Eukaryota > Metazoa > Arthropoda > Insecta > Diptera > Asilidae > Neoitamus > Neoitamus cyanurus. Next base: position 10,527,788 of record OX384544.1, on the reverse strand, counting down.
TTTTACATATATTCCACAAGTGGTGCAAATATATTCCCATATATTCTGTAAGCGCTCTATGTATTTAAAATGTATTTCGTCATACATTATACACATTTCTAAAATTTACATTTATTTCCACAAGGTTTTTGAATATACGTTCCACAAGTGCGTGTTTCAAGGACAGTCGGCAAATGATCCAAGTACTCTATTCATTTTTGTAGGTGTATTTTGTCAAACCTTTTCCTTGTGATATATATAAAATACTTTTACACGTGTGGAACGAATGTAGAATCTATCTTAAATGCAAACGAGCAGTTCAAGCCGTGAATCGAACAAATTCCAAAATTATTTAGCAATCTCTAGCGCCCCTTTATGTGCCGTGCTTTTAATCATTAGATTTTCTCACGAAAATGCCACAAGATGCGACCTTTTCCGCCAAGAATGCGACCCAACAGTGCAACGGTGTGGCGCATACTTTCGATTTCAAAAATTATTTCACAATACGCCGGCCGGTGAATAACAATAAATTCAGGGCAAAATTAAAATTTCGAGCCATTTCAATACGAACTGTGCATATTTTCGTTATTACTCTCCCCCGCGCTGCTGCTGTAATATCCGTGCATGCATTTGCTTGGGTAATTTGACGCAACATCAACTTCTTGTCGGCGGTTAGTGATGGTGAGTCAGCGGCCTGCACGGCCAAGCAACAGCCGGAGCACGTTAATTTATGCAGCCGTCATTTTTCTTTCTTCTAAGCTCCAAATCACACCGTCCAACCGGGTACGGTGGGATTGTGCGGAGGGAGTTCGGTGCATGGTGGCGGAGGTGGCACAGGAAGGTGTTCACATCCATCGTGTGTTATCCAACAAGTATTTCTTGCCGTACCGTGCCCGGTGCCGTATATCTCCGGCTATCTATGCCGCCAGAGCTGCCCGCCGCCGTCTTCATCGTCGACCACCTTTCCTTACGGCTTCCAGCCGAGACGGCAATTCTTCTCACATAGCACAGAGCATACACCTCTTGGGGCTTTGGGAGTACATAGACCAGGGCATCAGCCAGCGTCGCAGCAGCGCGCTATCTATTCCTCTATCCGTTCATAGTCGAAGCCGGCTCTATACCTCGCGGTCGGTGACGGTTGTGTTGGCGTTTTCGAATATCACAGGTTGCGTCATTTCCCACCATCGCACCGCACCGCGCCGGGTGTTCTCTTTTTCCCAACGAAAAGTTTCTGACCTCTGCAGCACAGTATTCGCGTCGCACCGCAGAGAACATCGGCTAATAGCCCACAGTTAGGAGCTCTACACATAGAACCCGGGCCAGCTGATTTCTGGGTATGCGCGGGTGCGCAGTGAAAGGCCGCGTCACATAAGCGTATGTTGCTGGTGATGCTGTCTGTAGCTTTTATCACGGAGACCCAGGAAGTAGATTTTATAGCGCTGGATGCTGACGTTGCCGCGCTGTTGCTTTTTCTGGGATTTCGGGATGAAGACGGTGAATGTGTGAGTATTTCACCTCGGGGGGGCCCCCTATATACTCGTTGCCCATTATGCCCCATTGTGCTCCACTACTCTATCGATACGAAATTGTGGGGCTATGCAATGTACACAGGGAGTGTACCCATCCTTCCCTTGTCACCGTCGTACTCTTACTGGTCAGGAGGAAAAAGATCGAAGTACCCAAATCAATTACTGCCGCCAGTACGTGTGCATATCAATCTTGTTCGGCGAGGTGGGAATCTTCCCTGGATGGATTCTAGGAATTTCTGTTTTTTGTTCTTAAGTGGGAACTGCTGAAGGAAGGAATTCAAGATGACACGAACAGTAGAGTACCAGAAGTTTTGAAACTTCTAATCGATCCGATCAATTTTAATGCGTTTCTTCTAACTCTTGGGTAATATGGTCGAATCCTTAATGTCTTTTCTTGGTTGCTTATTTAGATTTCTTTCAAATCTATTTTAGTTCTCTAGAATTTATAAAAGTTGGTGGCAGAGTTTGCTCTGAAAAATTGACTCAGTGAAAACCCACCTCCACCACCTACCTAAATGGACGATAAATTATCGCGTAGGAGATAACAGTTCCCGTGGATTAGGGGCAAATATGTTTGGCTTGATAGCGATCGGCATGGCCGGGCAATATATGGAAGCGGAATTAGTTGTTGCGGCACAATTTGTCTGTAGCCTTATTCTGTAATTTTCTGTATTAATTTTGATATTTAATCAGCTTTATTACAATGGCAACGCAGAAATCTTCTTCCGTTTTAGTTCATTGAATGCATGGCATATGGCAAACTAGTGGCAAGTCCTTGCTATTCATTGTCGTCGATAATGCATTTCGAAAGTTGAAGCACTTTGATCCCATAACGTAAAAGTGTGTATTACTTAAATACCGTAAATGTATCACTTTTTCCACCATATGTTTGAATCGGCAGAAAAAGTAATGCAGGGCATGTAATGCAGTATAATCGTAATATAGGTTTAGGCATTCGTTTTCATGATGCAAAGCACATGTCCAGATTTAAGGAAATAAGTAGAAGTTTTTCTCTATACTATACGCAGAAAATCGATAATGTAGTCAATATTGTACAATTGTGCTAATCCCTAAGGTAATGCAGAGAAATACAGGCAAGCCAAACCAATATTACTGATATTAATAATTACATTTATAATGCAGAATAGATTTGGTGCACTAAATTCCTTTAAAGCTGTTCCTTCTTTAATCTGGCAACAGTGTATTTCATGATTATTCAATCCCTAAGTTTCTCCCCAGTCGTTAAAAAAAGTTTTAATTTCCTCTGTACTACTACTATCAACATAAAACAACTTGAGCTTTAATTGCACGGAAACGTTGATGGTAATACAGTGGACAGAATTCCCGCTGACAGTACGCTATGCCTTAAGCTACAACCCTTATTGTAATGTAGATGTTTGAAGCAGGGCACGCCTCGAGTATTAATTGTAATGGGCAATGGAATGTTGTTCATTAAACGCCCCAATAATAATTTATAAAACTCTGTTCATGCTTCCTTACCAACCTAATCCTCTCCGGCACCCGTCATCATACAAATGTCCCTTTTATAAGCCTATATAATTTTCCGCCCCTTTGACCCCAGAAAACCAGGTTAAATGCAATTACATACTTATAAATAGCACATTTTTTTTCATCTTTGGCAATTAAAGCAATTTACACATTTTCTTTAGGTGGGCGTGCTTTGTCACGCACCTATCCTATCCTACTACCTCGTCACAATTTTTTTTTTATTTATATATACATTTTTTTTTGCTGGACGGATAACTCTATGCCACCTTCTGTCCTCTACCTGTCGAGACTTGCGACTTCTGCTGTTGTTATTGCTGTTGCCGCAGTAGTGACTCCCATTAGGACAGCGATACAACACGATTGCTGCTGGTGCTACTGCTGTTGCTACTTTGTTTTCCTCTTCTTTTCGTCTTCATTAAAATTGTACGCCCTGGATGACCTTCACATTTTAAATTTTTCCGTTATGAATATGATGATGTGTGGTGGCCATCAAGGTGAATGCGAATGGAATGTCAAAAAAAAACACGAAACAAAAGGTGTAAAGCAGCTTAAAAATAATTAGTTTTTTTTATTTTACATGGATTAAAATAAAAATGCATTTTTGCATAAATTTTATAAGCCCCCGGAAAGAGTTAGAAAAGGGGAAGTAGGTACGGGACTTGAAATAGTTCAAGATACGATAGTGAGTTGCGGCGTGGTTTTTTAGTAGTAGGAGGATTTCTAATTGAAATTGAGAGACTGCATTATCTATTGTTGCTTTTATGTATATACATGAAGATATAAGCTTTCGGCTAGAAAGTAGAGGTATGCAGTAAAAGATACAATAATATTACGAAACCAACAGAAGCGGTTTAGTGTCCCTTTTCAATTCTGCATTATCCCAATTTTGTTTTTTTTGTATTTATTTATTTCTAAAGATTGTGGGACCCATATGGTGGGTGAGCACTATGACTTCAAGGTATTTTGTGCCAAAACCGTTTAGGCCTTGCCAAAACCTTTTTCAATTTCGAATTGCCATTCCGTTTTTATTACATATATCAGAGTCAAAATTTCTTCGGACGGCATACATGCATATGCATATCTTTAATTGCTTTAGATTAGAAGTTTTGGGGTGATAAATAACGCATTGAGCTGAAAGCGGTATCAAACTTGAAGCTTAATGTGTGTTCGCCCTCTTAGGCCTACAGCAACTTTGAACACTGAGAAACACTTTAACAACATCTCATACGCTCAGTGGTGATAAAACGAAGTGAATTCGCGGTTGGGAAATGGATCGCAAGATGATGCGAAAAATTAAATGAAGTCAACCAAAATCGATTTCTTGTCCATTTACGTTTCACCAAACTCTAAAATTATAAGACCGATGTATCCATGGTGGTGAATAAAACGAGGTGAATTTGTGGTGGCACGATATTTCAAAAGTAATTTTCTCTCTCAAGCGGCGAAAACCATATCTTAAAATGAATGAAAAATTAAAAAAAATTTATCCTGTCAGTGGTAAACACGTTCTTTTTCCATTTCTTACTTTCAGATGGTCGACCAAAAGACAAAAGTTTTTTTAAACGAAAACTAAATGCGAAAGAACAAGGAAAGGGAAAAAAACCAAATTATCAATGATTTTTTTCCGCACAACCTGGCAAAACTATGGAAATAATCGAAAGATAGAATACTTCAACGAGAAAGTGAGATAAATGGAAGATATATGCGATATAAAAGTAACGCGGTGTGCGCTGAGTAATTTATATTTAAATTAAAACATTTTCTCTGTAATAAAACTGTACATGAACCCAAAAAAACAGAAAAGCAAATAAGAAAACGTAAAGGTACGGAAGAAGACAACTAAAAAGCAATTTGTTGAAGTTTTGTTATATCGGCGCCGTTCGACTTTTAACGCTGTTTATATTAAACAAGGAGACAAGAAAATACTTAACACTATCCTCGCAGTTAATTTATTAAAACACATTAAATTAAAGCCAAGTAAACGTAAGGAGAGCGAAAGTACGTCGTCACTGTGTTTTTTTTTCTTTTTGTCTAATGAATGTTTTGGTGCTCGTCGTCGGTTCTTATTTATATTGTTGAACTATTTAATAGAGGAAACTAAAACCACCGAAAACTATTTAAGTAAAAGCATAAAGAGAAGTTCTCGTGCTAGAAAGAAAAGGACAATTGCGGCGCACAGTCAAGAAAACGAAGAAGGACCCTTTGTCGTAGTTTTTCCTTTTGTTTGTTGTTCAATTAAAAAATGGCTACATCTCCAACACCATCACTAGAGTCATTACCAGGTGCAAATTCAATTGGTTCCTTTGGTGAACACAACGATTACTTGTCAGACTCACCCTTAACACTGAGCGGCTCATCACCACCAGTCAGCGATTCGGCTATCTGTGACGACTTCAGTGGAGCAACGAGCAGCCTAGAATCCCATCATCAGACAAACTCATCAGCATCATCATCGTCAGCATCATCGACATCGTCGAGTGGTATTGGGGGAGGAGGCGGTGGTAGTGGCAGCGGTGGTGGCCCAGGTGGTGGCATCATCACCACATCGACTGGCACCCGATGCACCGGATGCAAAAGCAAACAGTCAGACGCCGTGGCCAAATGCATTGATTGCGTCAATTATTTATGCTCAAACTGTGTAACCGCCCACCAGTTCATGCACTGCTTCGACGGACACAGTGTTTTCCGCATAAACGCCTTCGACAATACGATCACATCTCCGCTTAACGGCGGCAACTGTCTGGGTGATATGCAAACCAATCCGATCTCGTTTCTAATGCAGCCCCAGACTCCGCAGCCGCAGTCGCAGCTATCAAAACTGATGATGAACGGCTTCGATAGCCAGTCGCAACAGTCCCGTTTCAGTCTGAAGGACGACCCCATATCAAAGCTCTCAATAAGCTCTCTACTCAATGGGCCCCCTTCGAGCAACGGCAGCAACGACATTCTGGCCGTTGCGTCCGCCGTGACCACCACGGCCTCCACGAACAACTCGACAAACTCTGGTAGCAAACAAACTAGTCAGTACTTCTGCACGCGCCACAAGAATGAGCTCCTCAAGTTCTTCTGCCGGACATGCACTGTTCCGGTGTGCAAGGACTGCATCGTCATGGACCATCCCGCCGGGTTGCATGAGTGCGAACATGTCCAAGACGCCACTCCTAAGCAAATAGACAGTCTCCTCCAAATCATTGCTGAGGTGCGATCCAAGGCGGCCGATATGCGGCAGCTGATTAAGAACTCTGAGCACAACTCTGCACGTCTTCAGGTACAGTACCACAAGGCTCAAAATGAGATTAACGAAACCTATCAATTTTTCCGCTCGATGCTCGATGAAAGGAAGCAGGAGCTCTTCAAGGAGCTGGAGAACTTCTTCAATGCTAAAACGATGTCGCACAGTGTTCTTATGGCCAAGACACAGGAGCACGTTGAGAAGGTCCTGCAGTCTTGCGACTGTGTAGAAAGGGTGTCCAAACACGCTGGTCTTACTGACGCACTCATGCTGCGCAAGCTTATGGAGACCCGGCTTCAGTCGTTTGTCCAGTACGGACAGGAATTGCAGTCAACATGTGAGCTGGACTTTGTGTCAAACTACCAAGCTATTCAGGTTGGGGTGCGGAACACTTTTGGCTACATCCGTTCTAGTGCAGACACGCCCACAGCTAAACAGCCGCCAATTGCCCGACCTACAAGCAACAATATGCTGGGCAGTGGAAGCAACTCAAATGGAGGCAGCAATGGTAGTCTCAATGGACCGCTCTCAGTTGGATCAGGCCTTCTGGGTGGTGGTAACAACCCTTGCCCGTCATCAGTGTTGGACCGCCCCTTCGCATCAGTCACAACAAGCGGTTCGGCTAATGTTCTTGGAAACCAGCAGAACTCTTTCGACAGTAACATCATCTCGAAGAGGTTCAACAGCGTCAACAGCCTGGGCCCATTCGTGAGTGACGTCAATCTACAGGTGAATCCCTACGAGAAGTGGAGTAATGGGGGTTCCGATAACGTCTTCAACGGCCTCTCTGATCAGTACGCCCTTCCGATTGGTACATCATCTGGTGTAGGTGTGAACAGCAATGTAAGCTCCACAACCGGCCAGGGAGACTCAATGATCGACATAACCTCAAAGCTGCTCTCGACAACCATATTCCCTCCGAAGTCACAGATCAAGCGACAGAAGATGATCTACCACTGCAAGTTTGGGGAGTTTGGGGTTATGGAGGGTCAGTTTACCGAACCAAGCGGTGTTGCTGTTAACGCACAGAATGACATAATCGTCGCGGACACCAATAACCACAGGATACAGATATTTGACAAGGAGGGCCGCTTCAAGTTCCAGTTCGGCGAGTGCGGTAAGCGGGATGGGCAGCTGCTGTATCCCAACCGGGTTGCTGTTGTGAGGAATTCCGGAGACATTATCGTCACAGAACGCTCGCCCACACACCAGATTCAAATCTACAACCAGTACGGCCAGTTTGTGCGCAAGTTTGGCGCTAACATATTGCAACATCCACGAGGTGTGACGGTTGACAACAAGGGACGGATAATCGTCGTTGAGTGCAAGGTAATGCGCGTCATCATTTTCGACCAGTCTGGGAACGTTCTCCAGAAGTTTGGGTGCAGCAAGCACCTCGAGTTCCCGAATGGTGTGGTCGTCAACGACAAGCAGGAGATCTTCATCAGCGACAACCGAGCTCACTGCGTTAAAGTGTTCAACTATGAGGGCACTTACCTGCGCCAAATTGGTGGGGAAGGCATCACCAACTATCCCATCGGTGTTGGCATCAACGCCGCTGGGGAAATCTTAATTGCTGACAATCATAACAATTTTAATCTTACAATCTTCACACAAGACGGTCAATTAGTGTCGGCCCTGGAGTCGAAGGTTAAGCACGCCCAGTGCTTTGATGTCGCATTGATGGACGATGGAAGTGTCGTTCTAGCCAGCAAGGACTACCGTCTTTACATCTACCGCTATGTCCAGGTACCACCAATAGGATTGTAAATTTTTTAAAGATTTCTCTTAGATTTACACAGACACAACACACACACACACAAATTGTTTGTTTTTCTTTGTTTTTGTTTTACCCCGAAATGTAGGTTTAAGTGAAACAAACCGTTTTCTTCTTCTTGGTTAGTGTTAGAGTCGTTCGACTTAATTGTACTTCTATGGAACCATGATAAAAATGAGAGATGTAAGGGTTCGCGACCTTATAGACTTTATAAACTCCCTCTGTACTTCTCGCCTGTTTCTATAAATATTTCTCGTGTATATTGTAGGCGTCGCGGGCCTAGATGAACCCAGAGCAGCGGAAGATCACAAGAGTGAAACCAATAACAAAAACGAACTGTGTATTATTTGTACTGTTATTTAGGCGTAAATAGGTTTTTTCTACCACTATTTCTATACGATAGCAAACAAAGCCGACAAAGTGAATAGATTTATTCAAAGACAATTTCGTAGCTAAAATTACTTATAGTGTTTAGAAAGGAACTTAAAAAAGGGAACAACTTTTTCGATGTAAGAAACAACACAAACAACCGAGAAACGTTTTTAAACACCCACACTTCAATTTTATTACTATTACTACTATTAATAATGCAAAAAAAAGGTGAATAACGTGTGAAAGAATGTAAACGAGGTGACAAATGCCAGAGACGCGAGTAACGCGCCGTCTGTATCGACACACAAAAAAACCCACAACCGACTTTATATACATAAATACGATGGAATTCCATTTTTAGTGTACTTTTAACTTTTTTACGAAAAAAAACAACAAATACTTCTCTCGTTTTTAAGTAGTTGCGTATTTTTAAATAGAAATTGTTTATAGTTTTTTGTTGACTAAGACTCTGAAAAGGAATTTTTGATACGCACGCCACTTGGTGGTTAAGTTGGTTAACTCATTACTGCTATCATTTTGTTCTATACCCCTCTAGGAAGTATTATTAACTGCAAATTCGGTAAACATTCCAATTTTTGTACTGTAAAAATGAAGTAAAAAAGTACTCTTAGCGCAAACAGGATATGTATGCACAGTTGAATTTTTACTGCACAATTTTTCTATTAAAAAAATACAAAAAACAAAAAATATAATTAAAAATATAAAACATATAAGGAGTAACACACGCATCATTTTATTTGTTCTCTCTCTTTAACAACTACTTAAATGTTATGCGAAGAAAAGAGAAAGAAGACAGTGTTCTTGTCCTACTTACATATTATACATATCGTCGTGATTAAATGCTTCCGTAGCGCACTATAAACAATTTCTATGTTGCCTGTCTCTAAAAATTTATTTATAGTTCCTATATCGCCTGCTTTGCCACTATTCAAAGCTTAGGAAGGTTCGTTGTGTAAGTTATCCTGTACAGGGCAATGGTAGTAGTGGTGAAGCACGCGATAAGGGTGAAATTTATTCTAAAACAAGTCATGTGAATAACTTTATAAATATTATTATGATGTAAATTCGCGAAACGAACAACTGATTATATACATAGTTTAGGCATTTCTTAGCGATTAATTTTTCCATTATTTTATCTCTTGGCACATAACTAGGGCTCACCGCAAACAAAATGGTTTTCTCGTTTTGTGTTTTTCCTGCTGCCGTTGCTATTTTTTGTCGGCTTTCAAATTATTATAATCTATATTAGCCAGTTAAGAATCGTTGTAATCGGAAGACGTTTCATTTTGCTGGAAAGTTTCAGCCACCTTACAAATCTTCACTGGCTAATATGGATAAAAATAATTTAGAAGCCGACAAACAAAAGCAACGGCAGGAGGGAAAACACAAGACGTGAAAACCATTTTGTTCGGCTGTAAGCCCTAGTTATGTGCCAAGAGATGAAATTATGGAAATGATTATATGTAAAAATTGTGAAGCGCTTGTATTTTTTTTTTATATTTTTTATTTTATAACAGGAAATCTATACCAATTGCATTTATTTTGAAAACTGCTCTCTAACGTGTACAAATTTAAAAAACAAAGTCTCTAGTTCTTTTAAGGACACGCTTTATTAAATATCTCTTGTTTTACCTTTTTTTTCCTTTCGTGATGTATTTATTTTAATTACTCTAATATTTATAACTTGATTTAATTGTTTTTTTTTTCTGAAATTAAAGAGTTGAAGGGTAGCAGCAGGGGGATTGTGTAATGTGAAAAAGGCAACATCATTTTTCCAAAAGCGGTACTTTAATCGTTTGTTTACCAAAAGCAGCATAACAATCGCACAATTTTCATTTTCAGCACTATACTCCGTCCGTACAAGCTCTGTATTAACATATTTTGAAAATACAAAATTTGTTTGTCCTTTTTTCAAAATCAACGTATCAAAATTTTAGAAATTTTTATTACTAATTGGCATAAATGCATATGTAGGCAAATTTGAATAGTTTCCGGTACAGATACAGAATCTGCCGTGTTATTACTGTTTTCCTTCAAAAATAAATCTTTTTTTGAATTTGGTATATGTGAAAAATATTAGCAAAATTTGTAATTTCTTCTTAAACAATTGGAAAACTTTTGAAGTAAAATTTTTTCAAATTTAGACAAAATTGAAATAATTTTTTTTTGTTGAAAATTAGGCAAATTTTGATTTTTGTTTAAAATTTTAAAATTAAATCTATCTCATTTTGGAGCGACTTATAAAGCGTTTGGGATGAATTTTTGGATATATTTCGGCTCAAAGCCGTTTGTTGCAATGAAATTAATGTTGTGATCTCACCTGTTTTCTCTTTTAGCAAAATCACGTGCTAATGGACTATACCTACATAATTTTTTTGAATAAGAAGACTGACTTATTTAAATTTTTTTTTTTCATATTTTCTTTTAATGGTAAGGTTCGACTGATCAAATGTTTGGTTATTTAAGCAAAATTTTAAAATTACATGAAATAAAATAAATTTCAAGTAAGCACTTTAAAGAATACAGCCGTTGATTACCTCCCTTAATTTATGGAGACGAAAAAAGGACCAACAAAGTTCATTTTCAATATTTACATCGCAACATCTATTCTTATGTCTCATTCATCGAATATTGAAACACAAATAAAAGAGCTTTTACGGATTATTCAAAAAACTCATAATTTTCATAGTCATCAGTAATTTTCAGCCTCGCGAATACTAAAAAACAACAACTTCGTAATTAAAAAATAATCGATGTCTCTTTGGGATCCGACCCGCACTGTGCGAGATTAATTTATTTAACCGCCCAAAATTCTGCTTTATCTTTGATCTGGCTGTATTTGTTCTCTGATTAAACAGAATTTGATATTTGATGCTCTGCTCGACGACATTAAAGAAATCTGATACGTCTTAATGTTGCCAGCCTTTTTTTTTTTTTGTGAGCTATCGATGTCGGAGCAGAGCAATTATTTTCGATATATTTTTGTTCGCTCGGCTGAAAATTAATTTCGATAGGCAAAAATTGGTTTGTGATAAATCTGTTGTGTTAAAAAATGATAAAAATTGCCAACTTTTTTTTTTTTTAATTAATTGTAGATTGGAGTAGGGTACCCAATTTACAATTGTCGATTTAAATCGGCTCGACTAGTAAAGATACTAATTTTTCTGGCTTTATCAGCTTTGAAATGTCTTTTGAAATCGACAATGACAGTAGCACCCAACATCTTCGAAAAGAAGTTATACTGATTTCTGATTTAATTGACATATAAGTTGAAGTAGTTGACTATATGTACAAGATGTCGAAAAATGCCCACACATTACATAATCCTTCACAAAACAAAAAAAAACCTAACTATAGGACTAACTTGGAATTTAACCAATAACGGCAAATAGTGTTCTCAAACGAATAGTCGATTAATGTCGCTTTCTCGTACTGATTTTCGAATAACCGACCGCTTCCCGATTTATTTTCATATATAATTGCATTACAACCCTCTTTATAAAATGTATAAAAAACGTTAAAAGGAAAATTAATTTTTTGTGTATATATAGAATTTTTATATGTAAAGATAAAGAAACAATGGACTGACTGATTATTGTGTTTTCGTCGTTTTTTAAGTAAATTATTCCTCATATTTGTGTTTAAGAGCATTTTTTGCTGCTTATTTTTCAGTTTTATTTTGTACTTTTTGTTGAAGTAAGTTTAAGCTTAACGGACAAAAATAATTAATAGGAATATGAAGTATTTTTTTAAATAAATTTGAATTGATTCAAAGAGAGTCCAATGTTTTGTGCATCTAATCGCGGTATAACATTAGCTTAGCGAGTTTTTGGACGATTTATAGTCGATTTTGTTTGCAAGTCGACTATTCGTGTACATGTTTTCTTTATAAGTTAAGCGATAAATGAAAATCAAATGACTAAATTATGATTAAAAAAAACAGGGAAAATATTGCTTTAGGGTTTTTCGTTATATTTGTATTGCTAACTGAGATGTGAGAATAATTTGCTTTCTCTACAAATTGAATTGCTCTAATATTGCGTGCATACTGTAAGGAACAACATTGTTATTTCGTGACATTTTAATTAAACATTCTATTGAATAGTAAGATATCTTTTTACAAATTAAGACTTATTGCGATAAATGTGACTGTTTTTCACGTGTTTCTCATTTAAGGCTAGAAGGAAACTTATGAATTCCGGTATTTTTCGAGTTGTTTTCTTTTTGTCGCCAGGAAACATGTATGTCTTTCCAGTGGTTTTCCATTTTTTCTCGTAGGATCTGGTTATGATTGATTGATTTGAAACGTAGTTGTTGCAGTATATTTTGGATTGAGTCAATATCTCTTTGAATTATTCCAGAAGTTTGAATTTCTGGGGTAGTTTAGATTGCTTCCTTCCTTAGTTATGTAAAAAGTATACATATTTAAGATTTTGTTTGTTGTATTTAGTAATTTTGTTTGTGTTCGCTTATATTTTTAAGTATATTTAATTTTTCTTCTCATGTATCACATAATTTCAGTGGTTGTCGAATTGCAAATTGTAAGTTTTGTATGGCTAAAAGTATAATGAAATGATATACAACTGTTTAAGGCAGGAAAATTGAACGTATTGTCTATTAGCGATTGTCAATTTTAACTGATTCGACTTGTAAAGGTGAATTACCTTGACCTGAATCAATACAATTAACAATCACTACAATGACTGTTAAAATTCATGTACTTATTTAATACCTCGTTTAAAGTTATGCGAAATATTATCCGTTTTGTGGCTGAAATCTTGGATAAGCGAGTATAATCATAAAACAGATTTTTATGTGTTTTTTACTATCAATTATGTAAAACAGAAAACACGCGTTATTGAAATAGGTAAGTGGACGGTCTCTACAAACTCAGGGCATAAAAGCAACCAAAATTCGAATAGATGAGCCATCAGGCATCATCAAATGCAATCAAGGCAAATAACTGTTGATTTAGAAATAATAATAGTCGATGCCAATGCAATTAGAAATTCGCTCCTTTAATATCTCAAAATAGAAGTCGATGTTAAGCTCAGTTATTTTCGATTTATCAAAAATTGTGTTTCTTGTGGACTTAAACTTTAGTCATTCTAACGACAAATTAATGTTTTTTTTTTATCACCTCAGTGGATGGGGACCACCCTCTTCGATTACATCAAGATTTCAGGCACAAATAATTCTGACTGAGTAGTAAATATCTAAAATAGGTTTCTCGTAAAGATATTTGTTCAAAAAATTGCTTGATATGTTGACAGAAAATAGCAACTTACTTTCTGAGAACATATCGACCAAAACCAAAATATACTGCAAATTTTCAAATTGAGGATATTTCAAGGATTTGTTCATAAATTCCTTTGAAATGGAAAAAATGTAAAGCATATTTTTTGCGATTTTATTAAAATTAAAATGTAAAGAGGAAAATAAACAGGAATGATTGTGGATAAGTCTCAACCCGCTTTAAGGTTGAGACAAAAGTATAGAACGTAAAAGTAAAGATGATTGTGTTTTGGCGATATAGAGCGATTTAGGTGAAGAACAGTAGCCGAGGTAGCTTTTTGTTCGTGTACTACAAAGAAGGATATGGAAACTCTCCATTCGTAAATAGCAGTATTTTTCTTAACATTGACCGTAAGACATATAGGAAAGAAATAAAAGAAAATTGTTTTCTACGTTACGAGTAAGACTTGAAAACATTCTTTAAATGCAAAAAACAAAGATATAAAGGCAAATTAGCAACAATCCGCGACTGGATAAGTTAGTTCATTATATTGTGTAATTGCGTATGGATAGTTTTGTTATTTCTTTTTATTCAGCGTATCTCGTAAGGCGATTATAACTATTGTAGTAGTAAACATTGTGCATCCCTTTCCCACTTTCGCAGATTCAACGATTATGAGCAGGATGAGGATATCGTTGTTGTTGGTGTGGTGTGTGCAGCACCGGGAGAGTGGGAAAAACGTTTTTCGTCACAACTAGTTTGTTCCATAGAGCAGTGTTTCTCGCGCTTAGACTTGTTTTCTTCATTAAATTTAAAATATATTTTTTTACTTCGACACTAGGCTTAAGTAATACACTACGAGATCCTACTTAACTTTAGTGATAGCTTTGCGTAATGGCGTATGAGTATGATGTGGGAGGGAACCATTGAAAAAGGAGAAAACTCATTTTTGTTGTTCAACTATTTTTAACTTTTTTTTTTTTTGTAATTGTAACAGTAGAGCGTTAGGCATAAGTATGAAACAGCTCGGTTCGCCCAGTTTTTGTCTCCATTTATTTTTTATCTCACGAACTTGAAATCGTTTTTAGTTATTACATCAATTGCCGCTGCAACCGACAGACTATATATATTTGCTCCTATGATTGAGTCGCCTAGTTGAATGGATTATTATTAGTTCTTGTAAATTTCCCTATCGTGTGTTTGTTTTTTGACTATTTTTATATTGTGTAAGACGACACGGATCAGCCTCCCTACTTGATTGAGATAATGTGTAATTTTAGTATTATTTTCTGCGATTTCGTTTGTTTGTTTTGTTTTTACTTCTCTTTGATAATATTATTATATTTTTGTATTTAATTTTAATTCAGTTTTTTATTATTATTATATATGTGTAATTTTTCAATTGTTTTTGTTAATTAATTTTGCAAGAGTAAAATTTTTTTAATAAAAATCACATCTTTCATATGCACCCTGCTCCCAATTTCCTAAAGTCCTCATTCCTAGCTGTACGAAACATTAGTAACTAGTCGTTTCGCTTTCTCTTTTCGTCCTATTTTCTTTCTTTGCCCTATCGTGTGATATTTCTCTTTGTGGCTTGGTAATAAAGTTTTGAAGTACTTTGGGGTAGAGCACATGATCGATTGCTCTTTAAATGACAAAAAAAAATTGTGCATGCATCAACTACGAACGTTTCTTTTGTTTTTGTAGAACTTTCGATTTAGATGAATACGTTGATGCCGTGGAAATAAATAAATGCCCATTTAAGTTGATTATGAAAGCCGCGCTCAAAAACTCAATTTCTGCAGTCGACTTATTAGTTCGACTTAAAAGGAGCAGTCGATGTATAGTGCAGTCGACTGCAAAAGCGTTTTTTTTAACGTGGTCAAACTCAATTGATACTAACATCATCGAAGCGCCTATATTTTGATGTCAACATGCTTTTGCATGTGACTCACGCTGCAATTGACGTTTATCTGTAGAAGGGTTGGCTTAGCACTAACGCATGCATTTTAATGTTGGAAAAAACATGTATTGCTTCTCAACAAACGGTAGAGTTATAAAATTCAACAGTTGATTTTTTTCCAGAAAATACTGCTTGGCTGGCGCAGCAGGAGTGCTTAAAAAGGCTGGGCACGCTTGGGTTAAGAATGGTAGTAGGCTGTCAGGTTTTTTAATTGCGCTACTACGACCCCAACAACCAGATTGTAACCATTTAAAATCTGATATTTACCTACTTCGAATATTTATAGAGCTCACGTTTGTTTAAAATCAGCTAAACAATTTAAATTTTAGAGCTATTGGTTGCGTTTTTAGTTGCCCAAAATAAGAAAATTTGATCACAAATATTTTTCCTCAGAATTATAAGAAATTCTATTTCAGGAAAACTATAAACAAGTAGAGTGGTTACTGCTTATGTCAGTTTTGGGAACTGCATGCATTTTTAATCGTAAGCATCCACTTTTATGAAAATAATAAAAGGAAGTCAGATCTCTTCGTTTAGTTGCGCAAATGGGCAGTTTGCAGTGCAACAAAAATTGGAACACACACTGTAAGAGCATTCAACGATGTAACTCTCTTGGCAACTTTTAATTAACAAAAATAAGTAGATAAGCTCTTCCTTGATAAATAAATCTAGTCATAGGCATGTAGGTAGTTATTTATTTACAAAAAAAAAGAAGAGAAAAGCATTTTTTGTCGAACTTGTTTTCACCCCCCGGACAGTAGTTAGTTGCCTGTATCGAGTGTGGTGGTGGTGGTTGGCGTTCTTTCTCCTGTAGTTAGACTGTGCGGCTGTGTGCCTGGGCGCCAAAAATAAAATAAAAAGTTCGAGACATTCGAAGTGGAATTAAAAAGTACTCCGAAATAAAAAATAAAAAAAGAAGTGAACAGTTGCATTCCATTGATTACTCCTCTTGAATATTATCGTCTAATTTTATTAATTCTTTTCGTATTCTGGTAAGCATAACTTATTTACCTTTGTAATTATAATTTATTTTAGTTTTTGGAAATAATAATTTTTGTGGGAAATAGCCTTATTGTTTTATTTCAATTCTAGCCCTCGCCGAACCTCCCAGTCATCCTTTCTCCCTATAGACTGTCTTGGGCATTTCATGGACTGTTTTCAATTGCCTGGAACCGATTGTGACCGTTGCAAATGAGTCTGACTGTCTCGGTTGCAAAATTCGAACCCCTTGAGCATCATAGCAAAGGCCCCCTGGAATGTATGAAGACATTGCAACGTAAAGCTATAGCCTGGCAGCAAATTGGAGTCTCCAAGATTTTGTCAGAGTCTCGATTAGACCGAGGGGTGTTGCATAAAAAGCAGTCGCCCAAAAGTGGAAAAGACAAAAATTGTTTCTTTGTGTCGCGACCGTGCTACAAAAATCCACCGAATAATTGGGTTATGCCGTTTTGTTTGTGTCTGCGAGATTCAGACGGCGGCGACGACGGGCAGTTTCCCAATAAACAAAAATTCCGAACCGAGCAACGGCGGCGGCAGCTGCCTGCTGCTATACTATATGTGCCGTGCAGAGAAAAACAATGGGAATTAGCGGCCTTCTTGCATTTTTTTTTCTTCATCCACATCTTGGGCGTATCGGTGAGCTATGATTTAGATTAAACCGAGCCGCAGAACTGGTTTCGATAAGGTGCACCAGGAAAAACAACAAAAATAACCGGAAAAAGCGCCCGATGGCAGCTGCTATGATGTAAATAAAAAAAAAAAAAACAAACCCAGCCGGGAAAGTAAACGCGTTTTACTCTCGCTTTTACTATTACAGTGCGATTGCCTCCATTAGCGCATTAAGTACATAACCCAGAAAAATTAGCCGCTCTTACTTAACAAACCGCGCAAGCGCTGTGTCGCCTCGCGCGCCGCCGCCGTCGCGTCGTTGTCCGCGGCTCGTTTGGCCTTATTGGCAATACCACCGCCAGCATCCAAGCTGCAAGAACTCAACGAACAACAAAGGCGGCTGCAGCAGCTGCGGGCTGTGTTGCCTCTTCAAACTTTAGGGTTGGGGAAGTGCGCGATTTTTTTTTTATTTTTTATTGTTTTATTTTTACAGGCTCCAACCGCAGGCGGCCCGACGATTTTACATTTATCGCGGGAATTGTCTCATTTTCTTTTCCACGAACCGGATGCGCAGGGAGCTTAAGATTACTTTTGCTTTCCGCTGTGATCCGCGACCATACCTCCGGTTTTTCAGGGCTGCCAGATGGTCGCATGACTTGAGCAGCATAAAATTATCGGAAGTGTTTTTCGGTGGTTTGCCCGTGGAGAATGTAGAACGGCTGACCTTCGGTATGGTTTCCGTTCACACGGTGACGAAAGTAATTTTGTTTTCAGCAGTGTAAAATTGGCTAGTTAATTTTGCAATGGACATGGTATTATGTCATGGGCGGGGCCTTTTGCCTTACAAGATATGGGGCAAGTAATAGGCTTCGCCAATCATTGCGATTTGCCTAACAAAAGGCGGTTGGACTGTTTCTTGGAAAATTCGTTACGAAAGGTAATGATATCAGGTGACCAATATATCATACGTTCTGATATGCCGTGTGAATGACTAAAAGTGATTTGTCTCGATGAATAATAGCTTTTGAGGTTAGGAGTCTTTTTTCAACATTTTGCTGCGATAAAATTTCAGTCAACTGGACTAGTGAAGGCAAATTTTCAAAGATGAGATGAGAGGAAAATTAGTGTCCTCGCTAGCTGAGTTGAATGAAATTGACAATCTTAATATGGCTCTATATTCCCCACAAAAAAATAGCTCAACATTTAGCCTACCCCTCAGTGGTGTATAATTGCATGATTGGAAGGCTTTGGTTTCTTGTATTGGCTGGGTATGAAATGCGCTTATATAGGGTTTTCCAATAAGGACTTGACAACTTTTTTTCAAAATACCATTTGAGATATTTCAAAAACTTTATTATCGGGTTGAAGTACAATCAAAACATTTATGAATGGAACTCGTTCTTCGTTCATATGGCCACCGCGGGCACGTTTGCAGCGGTCGATTCGTTGGACCCAATTTTCGATGACTCGGCCACACTTTTCGGCCGAAACGGCTGCTATTTCGCGTTCAATGTTGGCTCTGAGCTCTTCCAACGTCGTCGGCTTGTTGGCATAGACCAATGACTTGACATAGCCCCAAAGAAAAAAGTCTAGAGGCGTTAAATTGCACGAACGAGGCGGCTAATCGACTGGTCCATTTCTTTAGATAACACGCTCATCAAACATACTCTTCAATAAATCGATTGTAACGTGTGCTGTGTGGCTTGTGGCACCGTCCTGTTGAAACCACATGTTGTCCAAGTCTTCCAATTCGGGCCAAAAATAATCGGTAATCATGGCGCGATAACGATTACCATTCACAGTAACGTGACGATCATTATCGTCGACGAAAAAATATGGCCCTATGACGCCGCCGGCATGCAAACCGCACCAAACAGTTATTTTTTGGGGATGAAGTGGTGATTCATGAAGCACATGTGGATTTTCACCCGACCAATAACGCATATTTTGCTTATTGACGAACCCATTGAGCCAAAAATGAGCTTCGTCACTGAAGATGATTTTGCGATGAAATTGATCATCTTGGCGCATCTTTGCCAGAGCCCAATCGGAGAACGTACGTCGCTTCAAATGGTCCATCGGCTTCAATTCTTGAGTCAGCTTGATCTTGTATGGGTGTAAACCGAGATCCTTACGCAAAATTCGCCATAAAGTGGTCTGGGCGTTGCCCAACTCTTGAGAACGCCGTGGAATTGACTGATTTGGATCATTTGCTACGGACGTTTCAACGGCAGCGATATTTTCGACACTTCGACTAACCCGTTGTCTCATTGGCACGGCAACATCACACAACGAATATGTAGACTCCAATTTTTGCACTAAACTTGTTACTGCCTGTCTACTAGGGCGAGAATTACGACCGAAAATCGGAGTTAACGCTCTTAAAGTAGCAGTCACCAACTCCGAATTTCTGTAGTAAATTTTTATAATTTGCAGACGTTCGTTCGTGTACTTTACCATGATGAAAATGTTAAGTTTACTGAATAAATTGACAGTGACAGTTCGATGATTAGTGAAAGGGTGCGTTCACAAATTGAATTCACAGTTGTCAAGTCCCTATTGGAAAAGCCTTTACTTGCATCATACCAACATTTTCCGCATTGCGCAGCCATTTTCAATGTAGATAAGTCAGTTGCATACTATTCTGACTTTTGAAAAGGTCTTCTTCCATTTACAAACTTTGCAAACTTTAAACTAATATCCCCATTGATTGCAATCAGTTGCGCATGTGATGAAACAGACATACACATGTTCTAGGTTTTCAGATATTTTTCTCAGTTAGATGAACCAGTTGCGCACTATTTTTGCAGTTTAGAATATTTGCAAAACCGTTATAACCATTTAGAAAGTGTGTTTGCTTTGAGTTGCGCAAGATTTTCTCAATAATTGTTTGATAGATTCTTTCGACAAACACGTGAAGCCATTCGTGCAGAATTTCGATAGTTAGGATGCATTTTACAAATATTTGAGAAAATGTGCACATACCCAGTTTTGAAGCAAAAAGCAAGTATCGCTGAAATCAATCAAAAAACAATACTTCCTGCAAAATCAACAGGAAAATTCCATCGAATCACAAAGCACATTAACCGCCAACACTTCCCTTTCCTATCCAAGCAACTAGCAGCCGATTGCTTTGGGCCTCAGCCCCAGCTTGAAACTTCCTTGAGTGTGTCGTGTGCTGCGGAGGTACGTATCTCCGCCACCGCTGCCAAGACATTTAATAATTTTTTTCAAGAAAAATTATTTCGTAACCGGCCGGGGTCTTACCTTGTTTACAATTCGAGTAACCCACAAATGCCATAGGATTACGCGCGCCTTTCTGGCTCGTTCGGCTGGCCATCAAGATGAGATCAATCAATGGCACAGCGCACAAGCCCCAGCTGCCGCCCGGAGGCTCACTTGTTTTGTGTGCCTCCCCCACTTCCATTGTGCACTTCGCAGACGTACAACCACAATGAGCTCAATGGTGGTATACCCCCTCTGGGTGTCTTATGGTTTTCTTAAGGGCAAAATCAAGCTCTGCTGCGTTTTTTGTAGCGAATACGCGGGCGGTGGTAGTGTACTGGCGGTGACTATGTCGGTTGCTGTTTCGTCGCATGGGTAATTGACCGAATTTAATATTTCGCCAGGCCGAAACAGCAACCGACGACGAATTTTGCTGAGTAGGTTGGACTGGGTTTGCCCGGCGATGCTGGTGCTTGAAATTTTCAGCCCGAACGGATGGATATGTCTTCTGGGGGCTAAATGGAGACTCGTAATCTCGAGAGCTGATTTTTCATAAATTGTCTGCTCAACCTTTCGGACGGAGTAGAGAAACTGTGTCAGGTTATCAGGATTGGCTTGCCTAGATGGCTGGCGGCTTGCTGCTGTGTGGCGCTGGGTTTGATTGGAACAAAAAACAATTGGATTTTTTGAGGAAATTAGATAATCTTTGCAGCTGGGCCTCGCTGCCTAGGAGAAATTACCTTTTTTGGAATTTAGAGATAAAGCCACGTTGATGAGATGGATACGCGTTACTACTGTCGGGAATTTATTTTCAAGACAAGTAGAAGATAATTTGTTTTTATGAGACTTGGGGTCTCTGGTGGATAGCAATTGCAGCAGATTTTCGTTCGATGAATTTGAAGCCTCTCGTTGAAAAAACGTTTTCGATCGACTTGGGGGTCCTGGGAAAATTAGTGTCTCCACTAGTCGAATCGATTGAAACCGACAATCGCATAGAGCCATAATGAATTTGATTTGTTCGATACCCACTGAGAACTAGAACTTGTGCAGAAAGATTTATCGTTAAGGTTAAACCATAATCGACATACCATAAGTGACGTCACTTAAGTGGTGTGATCTTAACTAGCTTATGAACGACATGAGATATCATGAGACTCTTCGTTAAACTTTCGTTAATCAAGCAATACTTGACATAAGGAGCAAACAATTTCCTTTTTTGATGTTATATGCGTCATTAGGGTTTGCTTGAGTTAACATTTGTTAACTTTGTTATGTTTATGTCGATTATGGTTGGACTCTGTATTAAATAATGTGCATGGGTTTGGAGTTTTTCACTACTTGGGAAATCGACTAGATGTCGACCGTGTTAGGATGTATGGTTGTATGGTTAAACGATATCGACAATAATGCTGAGGTACTTCCTGTGCAACAATGGTATGTAAAATAACTATAAATGCGATAAACCTTTATTTGTTTATAAGTGAAACGTATCAATTCAATTGTAAGTTATACCGCGGATTCAATCACAAACGGGTTAACCCTTATTTTTTAAATCCACAGTAATATCTTCACCACCACTCATTTCTGCAAGTTGTTCTTCCAATTCGGCTTCTCTTTCCCTTATTTTGTTAGTGGTATCTGTTGCACATGAATTTACTTCAAGTATTGGCAAACAAGTAGCGTTCACCTTATCCTTCATATTTGTGATTGCTTCCTCAACATCAAACATGGAGGGTAACAAGAACATCGCTTTCCGGGAACATTTAGTAGGATCAGAATCAGTACTGCAGCTCCTCAGAAATGCTGTAGCATCTTGTAGCCGTGATTTATACTTAGCTACAGTGTTAATGTTATTCTTAAATAATTTCTTTATAGGCATCGATCCAAATTGTTTGCAGGTTGATATCAATATCAAAGCTTCTTTCTTGAAGTTCGCTATGAGTTCATCTACTTTGCTTTGTTGTTCGACATCGACGTCTTTGGAAATCGAGTTAATTTTTCTCAAAATATCTTTCAGCTCTTTATCAAGTCGTTTGCTTAGTTCGTTTTCGAATTGGCGGACATATTCAATTTCCTGCCTACTGGCTTGTTTTATAGCTGTTACAATTTTTGCTTTTATCTCAAATTCGGCACCCAAAATCATTTCAGAGATCTCTTTAAAAATGGCATTATCTTTGGTAGTAGTAGTAGTAGTTGGTGTCGTCGTAGTATCTGGTGTCGTCGTATCTGGTGTTATCGTAGTATCTGGTGTCGTCGCATTGGTTGGTTGCGGCGTCGTAGTGGTTGGTTTGATGGATTTAATTATTAACTTAATTTCTACTTCCATCGCAGCAATACGATGTTCCGTCTCTTCGGTTATGTCACGTATACACTTCTTATCTATCAGTTCCTCGCCGTTAATCTTATTTATGCCGTCTATCATCTTTTGAGTGTCCTGTTCTACACGAATCTTACTCGGTAACTTGTCTTTCGCCGCAATTGCACAACCCACAATTTCTATCATGTCAAGTTTCGCACATTTCTGCAGTGCTTTCACAGTTTCGTCAACTTGTGGAAGGAGGCTGTTAATAGTATTCCTCGTCTCATTATACAACGCATTAGCTGGCGTTACCATCCTATTCGCACATTCGTCTACTTCTTTGTTGATTGAAGAAATTAAAGTTTCTATTTTTTCATTAACCACATCCTTCACCTGATCTGGTACGTTTTCGAAGCGTTTATGAAATTCATTCAAAGATTCCAATACTCTGGATGTGTCTTTTACAATTGATTGGTTCATTTGGCTTGCCACTTCCTGGTACCTGGAATCGACTTTCTCCAGAGCATCTACGACCGTCATTTTAATATCTTGAACTGTTTTCATTATGTCTTTACTTATCCCATCGAAGGCTTTTCCTCCTACAGTGGAATCGATCAAATCTTGCAGAGTTTTGAGTGCGGTGTCGAGGGATCTCTTAGTTGTATCAAAAAGACATTGAACTCCGCCTAACAATTTCCCTACTCCTTTAGAAACGGATGCCATTGTATTTTCGATCTGACTTTTAAAGGAGTTGTACACCGTCACAACTTGATGAACATTCTTTGCGAAATTACTGGTTAACCCATAAAATGCATTTTTAAAATTTTGCACACCGTCGAAAACTGCATTTATACAACACCCAATCCCTTCACAAGCTCTAGCTTCACATTGGGCAAATAGAAGCACCGAAAATATGACCGCTATTAACTGCATTGTAGTCACTAATGAGAAATTCAAGTAACTGGCAATCGAAACTTACCTGGCTGGATGCTTTGTTGGAACATTTTATCGGTTCGATTCGTTTAGGTGATTTATATGCCTTTAATTACTGAAATATGATTACTTCTAATTAACGGTAATCAGCTTAACATTTTAAATTTGCTTCGAAGTTGGGCATTCGACATCAATTGGCGTAGAATTTGTGGCCACGCTAGTCGATGTCGAATGGCGTCTTAATGAAATTAATTAAAGCGATACTCGATTTTTCGTTTTCGTGTGATGTCGATTTGCGATAACGGCCCATTAGCCTTCAATCGATAGAGTAGGTCTCCCATAGCGTAAGGGGTATCACAACGGCATTGTCTCTAAAACTGATAAAAACCATTAAGAGTGTAAATCTAAAATAAATTAATAAATTTTTATTAAACATTTATGTTGAAATTTCATTCGCATACCAGTGGCAATCGATATATTTTTAGAATCGCCGATATAATCGAAAATGAAGATAATTAGAAATTGCCTTATAAATTAGTTGCTGCGCATAATGATCGGTGTAATGAGACAGCTAGGACTAAGATCCCACCGTTCCGAGTCCAATTTTTCCTTGAAATCTTACTCCCAATTTCTTTTCCAATCGTTAGTTTCTTTACAGGATTTTGGATAGAGGGGTGGATCGCGGAAATATCCGGCAATTTTATTTATTGCTTTCTTTCTTTTGAGGTTGTCGATTACTGGTTCCAGAAGATTTTTTTTTTAGATTTTTATTAATATTGGGCTTCCTTTTATTTTGTTAAACAAAAACAACTACTGTCGTTGAATTTTTAAAAATGCTTCCAATTAAGAAACTATTTCTTTTTTTCTGTTTTATTTTTTAAAAAAAAACTGGGCGAGTAAGACTTATGCCTTACTTGCATGAGGAAGTTAAAACCATCAAGTGCTTCACAACGTTTATTATTTTCGATTAATGCAATTTTCGATTGCTGTTCAGTCCATTAAGTTCACATGTACCCAAGGTATTTTTCCAAGTGAGTAAAACACAAAAGAAAAGAAAAAAAAATATTTCTTCAAATTCCAAAGAAGCACAAGACTTTTTTTAAGTAGTTGCGAAAAAAAGATCTTCATCTTTCTACAGTCTGATAGGATATACATTTTAAGCAATTAAGAAATAAAAAATGAGCGTGTGTGCACGTGCATGGTCTAGTCTAAAAGATCTCTGGAACAGCGCAAAAGCGGAAGTTAGAAAGAAAGGCGCACTAGCACACACACTCGAGCATTTAGGGAATTTTAAAGAAAAAAAAACCATTTTTTATAATATAAGCATTATTAAAATTTACAAGAGTACTGTATAAGCCGTAGACTCTATTGAAAATATTTAAAGTCATTGTTTTGTACATTTATCTGAATTTATCATATAGGTGGACTTGTGTGACCAAGAAGTGAAAAAAAAAAAATAGAAGAAGAGTAAAAGTAAATTAATTCAAAATGAACCTCTAGACGTTTAAGAACTTACCTAACTAGACTAAAAAATGCGAACGAATTAAGCAAATGCAAGCAACCCAATCAATCTATTGTTCTCTCCGGTAAACTTTTTCGAAAATGCATGCTATTTTACAATAGGCACGTATTATTGCTGTAGTCGTCGTTATCCTAGAATTAGCGAGTTTTTTCTATGTGAAGAATTATTGAAAAACGCGATGGACACTAGTGACACACACGTTCTTATGATGATTATAAATGGGAAGTAATTATTTTTACCTATTGTCGTAATATACAATGATTTTTATATAGGAATTATCGGGAATCTAACAATAACGCTGGACTGTAAAATAGCTTTTATGTATTGATTAATTGTAAAACAAAGTTGATTATTGAAGTTTGTAGCTGTACTAGTCACGTAAGGAGCAAAATTGTTGACATTCGTCGTTGAGTGTTTCCCCACATGTACTTTCTCACTTATGATTTCCTATTTTCCCCTAATCTCACTGTTTTTTTTTTCTCAAAACCCATCATTTCATTATATTCAACGAATGCTAAAAAAATTAAAAAAAAAAACATAGTGTGGTTTTTGAATCCTCCGCTAAAAAATGAATATCTGTTAAGTTCTTGTCATGAAGGCACCCGCTTGCTTTCAGTCAGCTGGTAAAGGCCCAATTTATTGAAATTTTTAGGGACCACTACTTTTTCGTCAGATTGTTCTTTGTAAAGAAAGAAAATAAAATCATACAACTTAAAATGCAATGAACATGTTGACAAAAAAAAAGAATCATATAAAAAATAATCCAAATATGGAAAGTGTATTTTTTTTTTCGTGTGCATTTCCTTTTTCAGTTCTGTAGGGTCTATGTGTGACAAAACATACTGTCGCTGATCGACATTTATAAGGTTTATTGTATGTAAACATTTTCAATACGTTTCCACCATAAGTTTTTGTTGGAACCTAGTACTGTTGCGTTTTCTCCTATTTCTAGTACACAAACACCCCTGTAGCTTTACACATCCACTGCCAATTGCAAAACAAAATAAAATTATTGGTTCTTTTGTATACGTGTAACGGTAAAAAAAGATGTAATAACAAGTTTAGACAGTGCTTTAGTAAGAGGTTTTAGTTTTTTTTTGTTTTACTTATACTTTCCTGTTTTCTTTTTGCTTTGAGTTTATTATATGTATTTATTTTAGAAATTTTTTAAAGTTCCTAAGGCAGGCTTATTGGTCATTTGCAAATTACAGAAATAAATTTTAAAAGCGGGATGGTCTTTTGGTCATGTGCGAAGCACCAAAAAACATATTAAAACTGAACGTAGTCAATCAAAAGATCCAAGAAAAATGTGCAGTAGCGAACAGAGTGCAATTGTGAACCCAATACAGAATACAAAAATTGAATTTATTTTCATCCACAAAATATAAAAAGATGTGACGAAGCTGTCAGTATGATTAGAGGCCTGTCTCTAAGAGCGAACTACAAACTAATTGCTAATTGATATTCGTCAGATTCGTTGTAGACATTTTGTGTGTTTGCTTCGAATTCAGATGTAATATCCGAAACGAAGTGATTCGTTTTGTTTCTCATTATTAGGCTTCAGAAAATAATTGTTTACTCACAGGCATGGCCGATTATTTTCAGTTGATAAGAACACTTAAATGAAGTAGCTATGAAGCAGAAAGCTGTTCTCTTAAAGATTTCTTCAAGAAATTGATTTAAAATATGTTTAAAGGATCTATAAGCACAAGAGTGCGTCTATTCTATACTATAGAAATGAGACACGACCAAAACAATTTCATTCGGAACACACTAGTTGATTTTCTCAAATCTACTTGGAATTTCGTCCGAGTAAAATTGAAAATGGATATATGTGTCATTTTATTGCATTTCCTTAAAGTTGACAATTTGGCATAGTCAGTCGTTGGTCAGTCCCGAGCAGTATAACTTGTTACCACTCGTAATAATTAAAATTAAATATTTTTTATTAGAATCAGCAATCATAAGACGAAGAAGAAGGGTCTTACTCCATGTGTGTAAATTGAAGACTTAATATTAGATTTTTCAGTTATTCGGAGAGGCAGACAGACGAATGATTTTTTCAACTTTTTTTTAAAATTTGGTAAAGGTATTAAAGTTAAAAGTATTTTGAAATATTTCCACATGACCATAGCCGCCTCCTAATTTAGTATAAAAGCTCATAAATGCATCGGGTCAAGTTTTGTAAATTAAACTTTTCTTATATAGTCTCCGTCTTTTCAATTTGACCAAATTTAGGTTTGTGTAAAAAATAAGATACTGCTTTCCGATCTTTGAGATCAGAGACAAAGATTTTTCTCTGTTAGCCCCCCTCGTATTTACATCTCACACTTTTCTCTAGATTTTGTTTCAACGGCACTCGATTTTTTTGGTCAAAATACCGTTTACACTTTTTGGAAATTTCGTTACATGTATGTAGTGAAATTTGGGTAGTTATGGTGAGGCTGGGATTCCCAAGGGCACACTTAGCCCATACTACATAGGGAGATCACATTTGTCAGCGGACCCCAGTTTGCCAAGGACGGGTAGTGCCAAAGTGTCGAACCCTGCGAATAGCTAGGGCCGGACAGTGATAGATGACATCCTCAGCCACACACAACCAAATTAAATTTACATCTGAGTAAACCGTCATCCAAAATTTGGAGAAATGTAAGTCTAGTCTCTCTTTTGTTCAAAATTAATAATTATTATGCATTGCATCGGCAGGAATCTCTAACCGACATTGTCGAGGTCCATGTTATTGGCACAGAAGGTGCTCCGTACGTGATGTAATACATAATCCCAGGCTCTTCCATCCACAATTATCGTACACACATGTCTGGTAGGAGATCCAGGACCGATGAGACTGTTTCGACGTCAGAATAGGATCTATTCTAATTTGGACGCCGGTCGCCAGAGCATTGCCATGAACATTCATGAACTTGACGAAAAATTTTTACTTTGTAATTTGCCTGCCTGCGGAATTTTGTTTGTCATTGCCTGCTGTAGGCACACACAATGTTTACCTTATACGCCGCACAGTGAAGACGCTGTGTTGTGAGAAGGCTGACGTTTCGCGAAATCCATTGAACGCTGACGCCGGACTCACGCTGCATCCTATTTCTGGCTTTAAGTATTGCCTGGTTCTCCTCATCTTTTTTCCTGTAAATCGCTTGGCGTTTCCTGTCGAGGAGTGCTACTGGGATCACTCCAGCGATTTACTAATACTTCAGATTGAAGACGGTACGATATGCAAACGTTTCCAACAATGTATGCCAGATGGCGCTGAAGTCATGGTCATGTTATCCCACAGTTTTGCCGTATACTCTTATATACATATATATACAGACTGTACGCCTTCATTATATTTACCAAGTATCTTCTTCCTTTCCGAAGGCAAGATAAAAAAGTTTTACACCTACAAAAAAAAATTATAACTACCAGAGAAATTTTTTTTATTACTAGATTTTTTTCAACCTGAGCCTTATTGTGACCCTTACCTGAATTATTTTTGTATGTAATTCCTTCAGAACTTATCGCGCCTGAAGACATTTATGAGCTTTAAAACATGATTGATTTTTAATTTGTTTTTTCCTTTTATGTATCGTTTCCTTTTGTCACATTCGCATTAACTAAAAGTGGGTTTATTACCTACATCTATACAGTATGTATGATTTGGAGGTCAGAAACCATTGCCTTTGTGAGAGAATCTGAATCCTTTAACTAAATTCACGTAAATAAAAATTAAGAACATTAAACTAGAACAAAAACCAAAAGGGAAAAAGAAATTCTAAAATATTAAAACTGTATAAGAAGAAGCTCATTTCGAACAAGCATTACACCTATTTTCCAACAAAAATACCATGTACTAAGTGTAAAGATATAAACTAGGCATTAAAAAATATTGTAAATGAAACACAAACCCCTAAATAACTCCAACAGTCTTTAAGTAATAGCGTGTAGCGGTTCAGGCACCTAATTGAACACGAAGAGCGGTTAGAGCGTGTCTGTCAGGCCGATGATATCAAACTAATTAAGACGTTTAATTAAAATTAAGAGAAAAATTTTGTTGCCAAAACGAAAAGTTTAAAAGATGAAAACATTTTGAGAAAAAGTCATTCTGAAGCAATTTTTACAGTTTTTAGATTTTTTGAATGTTGAATATAATTTTTATTGAGGATATCTAAAAGTACGTAGTTAAGCGAGTAGAGGAGGCGTAGCAGGTGAGTGTTGACAGTAGCATTACTAGTTGTTGTTGTTTACGAGTTTCCAGGTAAACGACGTTTCGGAGCTGCTTTCTGTCACATCCCCCCCACACTTTGGGTATAAGGTGGTTTTCTTGAGAGGTTCTGTTCCGATTTGTAACTAGTCAGTGAATTTAAGCAGTTTTTTAGAATTTTTAAGAAGTCTGCATTTAGTCGAAAATCGATTTAAAATACCGCCAGGTGATTGTGAGCTGTGCCCTTGGAATGGTTTTGTTTGCAACTGGTTTGCAACTCTGGTTGCCATCGTGCCTGTCCGCATTGGACATATATACCTTCACAACCGCACAACCATTCTGCAAATTGCAATTGTGCGCCAGGTTGGTGGCCAATGTCACGTTCGTCTCCAAATTGGATTCAATTGGAAATTCGTGAATTCGTATCTTGCCGCAATGGAAAATTTTCGATTTTCGATTGCTCGATTATTATCTAATCGATTTGCATATTCTTGTACCATTACATGATTCATTATGAATTTATCGGTGCAACGGGTAATGAATTTAATTGTGGGGTGTTCGGAATTTATATTTTTGAAGGATACGAGGAATTGAACGGAATGAACGGACATTAAAAAAAACAATTTTTAGGGGCGAATCGAATCCGAAACCGTGCTTTATTGTTGGGCAGAAAATTGAATTAGTCGATTTTGTTCATGGGCTCATATTTGCGTATTTGAGTCGACCGGAATTGAACTGATTGTCGAACTCGAATTCAATGTCGACACAATTTTTATATCGGTTGGTGCTTGGAAAAGAAAAAGAAAACGTTTATCATTCGAATTTGATTAATTAACTGTGAAGTTTTGGTGATCTGAAAAGATATTTCACATTTTTACGCTGCAAATTTAATAACTTGGTGACAATAACCTTATCGACTGCTTCTTCGAACGTGGCAGCACAGACCATATTTGGGAATTCAATTTGATCACAATTTGAGTCGATACTGCGGTTTTGGTATTCGTCAATACGATATTTATACTCAGTTCATAATTGACTAGAACTGGGAGAAGTTGCTGGGATCGAATTATTCTAGTCGACTCAAAAGATAAGTTCAAGTCTTGACAAATCTAATATTCTCCTAATTGGTCAAAGCATAATTTTCAATAAATTAAATTAAGAATTCAAATAAAAAAATTTAATTTTCATAATTTTAATAATATGTGCCATTCAATTCGATGGTCTTCATAGATACTAATTGATAATTGATTATTGCCGAGTCGAGCGCGTCGATATCGACTCAAGGAAGTGAATCAAATTTTTTTCTTAAATTTTTCGTACCTTGGACAGCCTAGTCTGAGTTCGCG
Organism: Neoitamus cyanurus; assembly: GCA_947538895.1. Classification (NCBI taxonomy): domain Eukaryota; kingdom Metazoa; phylum Arthropoda; class Insecta; order Diptera; family Asilidae; genus Neoitamus; species Neoitamus cyanurus. Next base: position 10,497,039 of record OX384544.1, on the reverse strand, counting down.
GTGTATGTGAAATGGACTAAAAAAGATTTGTCACCGCTAAATTCAAGGTCCCAAAATACTGAGCAAACCCTTGTACGTCTGTTCTCATCTCACAGCGTTTTACGATGGTTTTCTGTGCAATTGTCCATTTGGATGGTCTACATTTACTATATTCTCAGTATGACAGTTCATGGTATCTGAAGAACGTATTTAGTTCGAAAAGATGAAGTTTTCACTTTGTCATTATTAACAGTTGATTTAGATCACCTGTGTCATCATTCAGAAAGACGTCAACACTTCAAGATGTGTCAATATAAAGAAAAATAAAATATATTATTTTTCATGAATGGAACAGTTTAATGATTCATTGGTGTATCTGTTTATTCAAACCAACAACGATTCCGCACCCTCTAGTTGGCAGTATCGCCAATTTTTTCAGTAAAAGTAAGTCGACCTGTAAAGAAAACGACACGTCCAGTGTTGCTTTAAAATTATATTTGTGAATTTAAAATCCACACTCGATGCATCGTTTTTATTTAACGCCGGCTTGCGTGAACTGACTGCTATGTTGTAGGTTGGATTTGCAGTTGCGTAAATTCATTAAACGCGAAATGTTCATAAATGCAATATTTTCTTCAAACTGATTAATTAGTGCAAATAATTGCGCAACCAAGCAATTAAAGTCGGCTATGCTGATTTAGTGCATATTTCGTTTTCTATGCAAAACTGGAAAAAGGCTTGGTTCGGTAGGTAATTTTGCAAACCCTGTTGCGCAAACCATTCGAAACCCAGCTCATTAACTCACCCCGCGTTTTAAGTATTTTCATAGTACCACCAAATGCTTAAATCCTCATAAAACACTGGAAGCCAGCGTGTAGTAGTACATAATCCAAAAAACATCAATTTACGCGCCTTATATAAAATCTTTCAAGAAAATTCTTTATATTACGAGAAAATACAACAACCAATAAGTAACTAGAGAAGCAAAAAACCAAGTAGGGCAAAAGTTACAAGTAACCCCATCACTAGGACTTTAAAAGTGAATAATAGGAAAACTAATAAAAGAGCAACTTGAAAGGATTAACGTAAATAAATAAATAAAAAAAAAAATCATTGTCAATTAAATGAAATTTTTGTAATGTTTAGGTCTTTTTGATAAAAAAGTAAAAGCAGAAAAAATTAAAATTATTTTTACACATAAATGTTAACATTTATAAATTCACATAGTCATAGTAGAAGGCTTTATATGCTCCATTATGACTCTTTAGGGTAGCAAAAAATAAGCAAAACACTAAACATGAAGACGAACATGCCGCCACCGAGCGGCGCACAAGAGAAGCTTACACTAGTGTGAAATAAGTGAAAATAAGAGTAAGGTGGTAAACAACATTGCTAATGTCTCTTACTGTGGTAACTTTAAGGTTAGTAACTAGCTGTAACTCCGTGGGTTTATTCTATTGCGGCATGGGACAGCAGGTAATGAGCAGGCAGCAGATAAAGCCGAACAGAACAGCAATTGTGTCAATGTTATTTAATGTAAGTAAGAGTTATTGATAATAAAGTTTTACAAGAAAACGAGTTTTTTCTGAGAGATTCTATTTTGAATACTTTTCTAAAGCATAACAATTGATTAATGAGTAAATACAAGTGAGACAGTCGAGTAATTTTATTGGTACATACCGCATTCGATGTGCTTCAGTGTTGATATCGTAGACTATTATGAGAGTAAACAGTGTAATCAAAACAGATTCTAAAGTTATTGACAAATTAACTAAGGCTGGCGGACGGACGGGGACGAGTCGCGTTTTCCGAGCATTGGTTGTAGACAGTTTGTAGCTTATACTTCTTCACCAGCAATTTCACCAGTAAGGCAGTAATAACTTATTAATAGGCGTAACAATAATTAAACGAGGTGAACATCATCGGTGCGCTTTTAGGACACAGGATATATTTTGCAACAAATATAATAAAAATGAAAAACTGTTTTTTCAAACGTTTGTTTCCGTTGTCGTGTATCGCTGTGAGATGTTTTCATTTGCAAGGACTTTTTATATAGTAGAGGAATAAAATATTTTTTCACTTTTCTATGTGGTAAAAGGTAAAGGTAGCAGGAGAATGGTTACGAGTTTTATACTTAGCGTCACAACTACATATACCATTAAAACTAGTCGATATGAAGTCTACTCAATGTTTTTCTAATAACGTATATTACTGTACATAAACTAGGAGGTAATAGCGCATAAGATTGAGTGCGTCTCTTTTTTGCTTACAAGGGCAGCAGGCGTAGCAACCGAAAAGGAGCGTTGTTTTGAAGTTATTGTTTGATCAAATTCAAGTACTTCCCAGGAGACATGAAAACCATTTTTTAAGTAGTTGAACAAGAAAAAAAAAACTAAGATAAAAAGTAAAGATAAAAGTAAACTAGTCATATCTTCATGAATGTCGTCTTTATATTATTATGGACTATTATTAACACTAACGGTTTATTATTAAATATTATTGCCACAAGTTGTTATACAGAAAAAAATATTGAAAAAAAAAAATTGGAAAAAAAAACTGTTTACAAGGAAGATTCATATATTTTGGTAACAAATTTCTGAATTTCTTTTTTAAACTTAAGGAAGCTGTCTTTTTTAATTATAAGAATGGCGCATTAAATTGATATGTAAAAACAAGCCATAGATGAAACAAGTGCAGTGAAAAGCAAGAAATATATTTAAGAGGATGGGGAGGAGGTATCTAGGTTAAGCTTACTACATCGTAAGGGTTTAATAAATTGAAGGTGATTTTAATGAATTTTCTGTCGTACGATCTAAGCATTCTGGTAATAGGGAACAGATTTCTGCAGTTTTTGTGTGTTTTACCAAAAAAATATTTAAATGGATATTGCAAAAAAAAAAAGGAAAAAAATGTAAAAAAAAAATCAATATTAAGGGAATGAATGAGATTTGATCTTCAAGATGAATATATGAGGAAATGCACTCTTACTAAGTTTTGCTTTTGAATCTTACAAGTGAGCTGAGGGTAAAGGTTTCAAAATTGGTGACATTATGGATTTATTTTTAATTCCTTAAACAGTATATTTACGAACAGGATTCTTATATTACTGTTTGCGGAATTTCCCTTAAGATGTCTCGTCGATGAGCTTTCGATGATTTTTTATACCTTTTCCATGGCGTTTTAGAGGCTCAGTGTTGAGCATGTTGAAGTACCAATTCAAAGACTGTGAGTTCGATTCTTGTTTTCAATTTAATAAATATAATTTCTATTAAAGTTCGAAGTCCTTAAACTGAATTGTTCACCTACAAAAATTGAGTCCATGAACGTGACGCAATTGTGTGATATGCAACACCATCCTGTTGAAATACTGACAAGTTCATCCATTTGTGCTCAACAGCACATACTTTAATGAAAATCGTGTTGCATTCGTTATCTTTGAAAATGTTCGAGGGTTTTCTGTCCTCCAATCTCAGACATGAACGCTATAAGATTCAAATGCTATGTAGCAAAAATTCGATTTTCGTTTTAACAAATTTCTAACCGATGTCGTTATAGATAATTTTCATTCTGACTTTTCTGTTCTCTCGTTGGTAAAAAGAAAAAAATAAAGTAATGAAATAATCACTTGCGATTGAACTCTTTCTGGTAATCTCAATGGACTCCAGCCAAAAAAATACCAATGACAATTTTGAAACCAATACTATCACTCACTTCCTATTTACTATAATTTGCAAAACTTAAGCAACAAAAAAATAACAAGACTTTAAAAATGACTTCCAGTTAACAAAATTTCTTTGACGCAAAGAAAAAAAGAAGCAAAGCACCGAAAGGAATATTTTTTCACCGAAAAAAAAAGAGAGAAAAGTTAGAAGAAAAGCATACAGAAGAATTTAAAACATGAAATTGAGAACGTTAACTAGAACGGGATATTTAGAGTAAAATGAACAATATGCAAAGAGAAAAAGAAATGAAGAAGATAAAAAAAGGGCTAAATATCGTCTTTAAAGTATTTCCAACGGCAAAGAAAGTTTATTTTTGATACTCTGCTAATTATTGTATTCCAAAAAAAAAAAGAGAGCGTAAAAAAAGTCACAATTGCATTTTTTTCTTCATTTTGGAACTGTTGTTTAGGAGATCCAAAGGGGTTTATTGATCAAACGTGTTATGATTGTGAGCTGTAAGTAGGCATATAAAAGCGCAAATTGCAAACTCAACATTAAGTAATAATTTAAAGTAAAATGATAAAAGGAAAAATAAACCAAAAAAAAAGTTGTTAATGTTTGAAACATAGTATTCCCGACATTGAGTGTGGTTGTAGGTATAGCGTATTCAGAAAAGATGTTTTAGGTAAAAAAAGAAAAAACTAATCAAAAACTCATGAGAATTGTAAAGGTAACGATGGGAACGAAGGAGAGGCCTGGTGTTTTTATCGATAGTAGCTAAAAGAGGGGAATCGCAAAGTATCGAGACGTGCAGCACTACAACGTGTCACAGGGCAGGAAGGGCAACTAAGCGTTGAGTATTTTTCCGAGGCGCGACGAGAGCGACGCACGTAATCAATCAATTGATAAATAAAACATGCAACATAATAAGACTTGAAGAAAATAATTGTTCGTAATCCAATATCTCTATCTCTATTTTTTAACGGTGTTTTTTATTACCATGATTATTACCAATTATTACCGTATATCGTAGTTGATTGATATTTATTATTATGCTAAATCGTATCATATTTAATATTTATATTGATATATATAGATATATAAGCATTCATGTTATTTTTAATACCAGTATTAAGTGAGGCATTATTTTTAAAGAGAGTGGCGGCATGGCACGATCGTGCCGGTACTACCTATTGATACTGATACCACTAAAGTAATTATTGAGCGACTCACTAGTTCTAATGATCACTTGAGTTCCACCCAGCGAACAGGCGAATTTTTCTTGTTTCGTTTGTTTCATGTGTGCCGTATGCGCGTGCATGATTGCGCGTATGCGCACCACTCTGTGCGTATAAGTAATCAAGGTTGAAATAGGAATATTGTCAGATTATTATAATTATTATTATTACTACCGATACTGAGTCAAATCGTGCACAAACAGGAACTTTGTTCAATAACGTAATGATTATTGTGTTTTTAAACATTAAACAAACAAAAAAAATATGAAAACTTTGTATGGTTATGAAATTGTGAGTGAAATGAATATTTTTTTTCCTTTTTATATAGATTGACAATTTTGGATATTTATTTATTATGGCTATTAAATTATGTGGTTTTTGAAGATAACACTGCGTTTTATTTACCAAACATATTCCCTCACTTCTTGGGCCCTTTCTCCACTTTCTCCATTTGCAGAGGTTCTGGATTTCAGGATAATTGAAGAAAATTGATTTCACTATAAGAAAACGAACTTTGTACTAACAATGAAGAGCAAATTTAGTAGACTGGTGTATGACCCAGGTGCCTCATCGCAGGTCAGTGTCTTTTGTCAAATGTTTAGTCAGCCATATATGGTAGCCCTCATATGGAAATGGACATTCACGAAGATGCCGTCTTGTGAATGGAGAATATTTTACAGTAATAAGTCGCAATTGTTTGTTCACTTTAGTGTACATAATCGTCCGGGTATTTTTCTTTGGTTGGATTGGACATAATGTATCATGTGGTTTCAACATGATAGTGCCGCTTGCCACACCGCCGCAAGCAAAACAATGCACAAATTGCAAACGAAATTTCTCACGTCGTCTGGCCGCCGATAGATTGCGATTTAACCTACTTACATTTCTTCCTGTGTTTTTTTTTTTAAAGTTAAGGGTGACCACTAGTGGACCGCCTGAAAAAAGGTGATATTTGGGAATTTTTTTAAAGAAAACTACTGCATGGAATGTTTTAATGTTTTAAGGATAGTTTTGTGGATATATAGTAAATACATGATAAAATTTTTGGAACAAAAAATTTAAAATTCAGCGAGTTATTCGCAATCTCCCAAGGTTCCAAAAAAAAGTCCCCCAACGGTTGCAGTGATAGCAACCTTCACAGTGCGTGAAATCAAAAAAAACAGAAAGTTTATTAAACTAGAAGGTATTTCCCGTACCATGACCCTCGATGGAAAAAAAAAATTTAAAATTAACAATATGGCGGAGTTTTTAAAAAAAACTTTTAATTTCCGTCGTAAATTTGATGGTTTTGTGGCCTGCTAAAATTATATCTTTTATTCGATAGGAAAACTGGAGGTTCATGGTATGGAGAAACATATATCAAAGAAGCTGCAAAAGAATCAAATCGACCGGATGATTTGTCCTCGAGTTATAACTGCAGCAAAATTGAAAAATGTGGTTTCGAGAAAAACGCGTTTAAAGTTTAAGTTACTAGATGAGTCGTTTAAATGTGCCAGGTTCTAGCAGCTCCAAAACATGTGACTGGCAGATACGTACACGAAACCCCCCACCTATTAACCTATTCATACATTTCTCAATACCATAAGGTCAACAATAGAAACCAGAATCCCTTTATAATGACTTTCCTGCCCGACAGAGCAGGTACGGTCCCTAGACCAGATCGCTGTAACTCAAAATCTATTTGAGATATGCACTTGAAATTTTAGTATGTTCATTTTAAAAGTATGCACTATCGAAATATGAAAAAATTATCTATTTTTTAAAAATGTCACACTAGTGGTCCCCCTTGAGTATGTGAACTACTGTTTTCCAATATTTCGTCAAAAGTTGCTAAGGTGGCTATTAAACTGACTGACTAATGTCACCATTTACAAATCAATATAAACTTTTTGAAATTCAAATCCATGTTAAGACACTCCATATAATATCGAATATACTTGTAAATACTCATGTGCTCAATTTTACCAGTAGCCAGGGCCTCGTGGACGTCCATAAGAAATGGACAGAGATCGACATTGAGTCGAGATATCAAATACGGCCCAAAGTATACTTCTGACATTTTTCAAATTATGTCGATGACAAAGAGATTTTGTGAACAGTGTTTGCAATTTATGTATTTTCTACTCCGCCCACCGAGGAATTTAGAGAAGACTTACTTTTAAATAAAAAAAAGGCAAAATTGCGATGCCCTTAATACCATTTGAGGCGCGAAATACCCACCTACTGAGTAGGCGGTCGCAGCGAATAAGTCTTCCTGTTTGATTAGACTTCCACCTCCGCGAAAATCCCATCTTTCATTTTCCCAGAAATGAAATTTTAAATGAAACTAGAATTAAGTAGGCTACTGGTGTCTGCCTTCTACCGCACAGCATACCCCCTCCAGTCGACGCTCTAAATATTCTAATCTCACACTCTGCACGGGACGACCGACTCCTTGCAATCGAATTTTGATGCCTGAAGCACCCACTCCCAGGGTAATCCGTGAAGCTGCTTATGGTGTGCAAAGCAAACATTAAAATTCAAATGTAAGCTGACAAAGCTGTAAAAAATTCACCAGCGAAACAGGCGAAAATCCCGAACCATTTTTAAAAATTAAATTCCCCTGAAAGCGTCCTCTCGAGGGGCGGGCGATGGATGCGTTGTCATCTCGTGCACCCGGGCACCCAACTACCCTTCGGAGAAATTCTCGAAATTTTTGTTTTTTCTGTTTTTTTGGGAAACAAGGGGAAAAAAACCTCTTTCGTCCGGGGCTTGCGATACAACGACCACTTTGTTAGATAAATCCCGTTATTTGCTTAAGCTACGTGGAAATGCTGGAAATATTGCGCTGGAGGAGGAAATCTCAGCGCCCTTCCTGGCCTGAGCCCATACCCCTCCCCACCCATACCCGTGGGATTAGTGGGTTTTTATGGTTTTGCGACGGAGTAGCTACCTCGGCACGACTCCATATGTCAAAATATTTTAATTATGTTCAATTATGCTGGAGTTACGCGCTCCTAACGAACTCCGAGTATGTTCTACGTTGTAACTTTTGCCGCCCAGCCCAGACATATTCCCCGGCAAATCTGCGTAGTTGAGTTATGGGGCTGGTGGAGGTGGATTATACCTTCGGAGGTTGTGCCTTGTAACGACCGCAGTGCCTAGCTGTCGTCTCCGGGGGATATGGGACTTATGACGGAGCTTATTGCGGGCATTTGAGCATTGTGCATGTCTCAATTATTAAATTCGGTCGGGCTTAAGGCTAAAGGCGGTATGTGCGGGGCTCTGCATGATATTCCCTGTCTCGGTTAATTTCAACTCCGTCATTCAATTAAGAGTCCTTGGAGACTCCACCAAAAGTGGGGGCTACAGGGGTGGAATGGGAACTTTCAGAGTCGCGGATTAAAGTTGATTTAAACGTATCCCAGGGGAATGGGGGGAGTCGTCATAACCGCGACACAGGATTAGATTTTGACGGGGGTTTGAGTTTTTGAAGTGGACTTGATCCCTTCTATGCTTTCAAAGTCAAAGCCCGGAATAAATAGATGTCCGTCTAACGACCAGCCGCCTTTCCATGCTCCCCTTGCTTAATTGCAAAATGTTACACAAGCATTACTGATTTGCAAATTATCAACAGCTTCCCTCGGACAAACATTTTCCGCTGGAGGTGGCCTTGATGAGGTATCAACCACCCTCCTGGCCTAGGTCACAAGTCATTTGATGTCAGCAGATGTAAAGGAGATTTTAATTGCTTACGGACGACTGGCCGTCCGTCCATTGAGGGAATTTAATAAACGAAATTTTCTCGACGACTTCCATTTATGGCGTACTCTCTGGGTAATTCGATGAAATGTAATGACCAGATGATTTTTACCGCCTTTGATGATTCCATTGAGGCGGCATCCTCAAATCTGAGGGGGGGGGGGGGGGGGGGCACAACTTGACGGGATTATACGCCTTTGAAATGCAAAGTTTATTATTATTATTAAAATTCCAACAATGAAGCTTTAAATGGGAAAAATATGTAAATGTGTTCCTGTCTACAAGCTTTTGCTCAATTCCGACATACCGCTGGAGTACGTGGTATGTCCTATGCTCGTTCTAGTATAAGCTCTGAGGCATCATCAGAAAGAAGTGAAGATAGCTTAGCCCCTATGAACAGAGAAAGAATCTAATAAAAAATTCCTGCATGAAATGGGCCGCAAGTTGTCTAGTGGTAAGCGTGTTAGACTTACGATGCAAAAGTCCCAGGTTCGAATCCCACTCCCACAAAAACGGTTAAAGAAACTGAAGGAGAGCCTCGAAGTGGAGAGGCTTTGTTGAAGCCTTATGCTCCTAACTGGAGTGAAATAGGAAATATAGGATTATGATTTTTTTTTGTGAATTCTAATTATAAAATGTTTCCATTTTCGAAATCGAAACAAATAATTTGTAATTTTTCTGGCAAGTGTATATTTTTCCACAATCCACAGAACTTGATGTTTTACGTTACTCCCAATGCATTAGAAATTTTGTTCATTCGTGATCTATGTGATTACTTTTATTTACAAAAGTAAAAACTTGAGATCTTTTTTTGTTATGCTTGTACTCCTGGGATCCTACTTTGGAACTCGAACCGTACGTTGAATTGAGCTCAGTGATTTAAGATCAAGTTTCCCTGACCTTGCTTCAATTATTTTTTGGTCGAAGTCCTTGAACAACTTATTCAACTGCAAATCACAGGGCATATATATCTGGTAACAACTTGCTTTCGTCAGTCAGTCAGGCTTCTGGTTTTCGCACAGTTGCGAGGCTGCTTTTCTGGAAATAACGATAAATACACGCGAAGCGATTAACCATATAAAACTATTGAAGAAGCTTTGCAACAGTTCGCCTTCTGGGCATTGTCAGTTAATTAAGATCGAAAAAAGCTTTCGCAGCGGAGTACCCCAAGATTCGACCTTGGCCCTGTTCTTTTTTCCTTTTTATCAATGATCTCACTGAGGTTGTGAGAGATGTACATATGTATCTATCCACCGTTATGCAGATGCCATTGAGATGTAATGTAATGTTGATGAAGTAATTCAGTCGCCGCGATTGGCCTAACGGAAGATTATATCAGTCGTTTAAATGATGATTTGTAGAGTTTACAGTTGGGACCTAACCTCAGCAAATCTAACTGTCTGGTTATATACAGAGTCGAACTGGAATTCGACCAGCTGCCTAATAGCTCGGTACTCTCATTTGTATCCTCAGGTAAGAGCTTGATTTGAAGCTATTTTGCTGTTCTCATATATTGGCGACAGTTAGAAAAATCTATGCTTGCTTGAGACAGTTAGAACAAAATTTATTGAAATTGAAAATGGACTATATATTCGGAAGCCAAATTATTTTTAAAATAAAATAAATGTGTGTATAAGTCAGTAAACTTAAAAACCCTCATGTGCTGATTTTTATGAAAATGTAAGGAAGAGTAATGTATTGAGTATGTAATTTTAAAGTCCTCATTTTGAGTTTGTGGAATTGGGTACCATGTTTGCAATCAGCTGCCTCATAAACTAGTATTTTGTGTCCGCTATTTTGAATTTCTAAACCGAGCACCACATTTAAAATCAGCGACCCAAAGATCCTCATGTGGAATGCTTCATTCTCTGGTCTTCCTTACACTACTACCGTGATAAAAGAAGTTTTGCTTCAAAATATATTTTTTTTATGATACTCAAGCGGAATATCAAATCAAAGAGAATATAATTTTGAAGTTCTTGTTTTCGGTAATACCTTTAAAAAAAAACTTGTTTTTAAACTGAAATTATTTCCATTGAAACAGAAGTGGGATTGCCACTAACCTTTCAAATTGAACAAAAATTTCAGTGCTGACCCTGGCTTTTGTAAGGGATACCTCGGGGCTAAGGGCTCCTCGTAGACACACTCCTAGGCTTCAAGTAACGAAATGCCCTGTTTGTTCCTCAACTTCCAAAAATGCTTTCAAATTCAACACCCAAAAGCCCTCGAGGTAATTTTTAAACAAGGGATTTTTCGGAAAGCATAAAGCCTTAAGAGAGCTGAAATTGACAAGGAAGAACCCCCATAGCGTCACCAGATAATATTTCGTCGAGTCAAATTCGTAATACCACGCCAGAGAGCAGTATGAGGGGCGGAAAAATTCCTGAAGACCCAAAAATGAAGGAGTTTGGGGCCCCGATGGCCGTAGCGGTGGATTTAACTAGAAATATAATAAAAAGAAATATTCAATAAAACTCTCCGAAATTTTATTGGTAACGCAAAAAAGCGGCAAAAGATGAAATCGATACTCAGATCCCTTGGCGGCGGAGGAGCCATGTGGCGCAGCATTCATGCGACGTGGGTGTCTGGCTCGTCAGGGCGGAATGGAAGTTTTGATGGGTCCAGCTGAGGATGACATTGCTGGCTGTGTCGCAGAGCCCCATTAGGGGGCTGTAATCCTATCTATCTAGCAGCTGGCGACTCGGGGCGAGACCGACCTGTTTCGAGTGGCCGGCCAATCGGGCACGGCATCTTACCGTGATTTTGGGAATTCATTCTCATAACCGCACGAGTGTACGTTTGTTCGGTGATTTTTCCGGCTCGTTTCACTCCATGTCCTTACGCCCTTGCACGTCGTCTACTTTTGAAGTTGTTGTTGATGTAGGGCACTCGTGAGTTACAATGTTCCAGCGGTTGGGATGGGGCGAGGGAGCGGAGGGTTCCTCGTTGCCAAGTCATTCGGTGGCGTTATTTGGCTATTTACCTTTTAAGTCGACTAGGTTGGGGTGGGGGTTGGAGACCAATTTCGAGAAACTTTCCACACGAAAGCCCCCGCAAAAGACCTCCTGTTTGGCCGCCTGCTAATATTTTGGGAAAGGAGGCATGCCAAATTGTTTGTTCTCGTCTGGTATTCACAGCGAAAACCTTTTCTGCTGCTGGCTTGTGTCCTAAATGTTAATTCATTTCCCAGCTCCCAATCAGTTGCTAGGCGTTCTGCTTGTGTCTATTCCTATTGCCTACCCTGGCAGCAGAGCATAGGTCTGCAGAGATCCGTCCCGTTAAGCTGAAATCCGCCCTGTTGCTTCTCGAGAAGTTGTTGCTCATGACGCAATCCATTCTTCCAACAGATTTGTCTCGAATTCCCTCCCCGTTATCCGAAACCAGCAGATTACCGCCTTATAATCTTCTGTTTCGGCAGCCGGGATGTTGTTACCAAGCCCAGCGAACTAGAGAATGGGGCTCCACTCTTGATAAGACAAGGCGATCCCCTGAGTCACACAGGCACACACCAAGGCTAGGGCAGGTGGCACCCATTCCAGCGACCGGAGCCCGAATGAGCTTCGGAGGAGCTGGCGTAATCGATGAACCAATTTTCATCGATAGCTGGCATGGGACGCAAATAAAACAAAAATTATCCACAGAGCGGAGATTCGTGCGTGCTCTTCTGGCACCCGCTGCGTCCCGTAACCGTCGCGACCAACCACCCAGAACAGCTTATGCAAAGCGGATCGCCACGTAAACGTAAAAATGTAAAAGCCAAATAAAATCGAATAGGCGTGGAATAAAATAAACAAACGGGGGGAAATCCATTCCCGGGATCGATACTTGTTGAATAAAATCATCACAGCCACCATTCACCTGGCGACCTGGCCCCAAATGCCCCAACCCCCCCCACCATGGCACGCTACTGCGATTTCCTTACAACCGGCTTGCTCTACCCTACCCTCTCCGGGCCTAGGCACCGACCTTATGCGAATTATCGGGGAGTACGTCTGAGTGGCATGGCAGCTCACAGCTGCCTTGCCTGGTTCCTCCGATTGTCAGGCACTTCGCTTGCGGGCTGGAGACCGGGGCTGGGGCTCAGGAAAGCTCTGGATGGGCTTGCACCCACACACAGCTAGAGAAATCTCGGAATGTTTTATTCATTGATGGATACAATTCACCTTTCCGCCTTATAGGTAACTTCCTGGGCTTGCCCCCCTTTTGGCTTACACGGCGTATGCCCAGGCAAAAAAAAAAAAAAATAGAGGAAAAGAAAAAGTTTTAAGGGCCCCATCCTGGCAGCAGTCGTCCCACATTCTAACGGTATAAATCGAGGAAATATTGAATGACGCATATACGCCGCGGTATGTGGGGGATGAACATATCCATCCGAGATATGACACGCTGGAAAATTTCTGCAGATCACTCCCGTTTCTTATTGGTGTCTACATCATCCATACTTTGCTCAAGTAAAAGGTTGAGGGGCTATAAGAGGATATTTTACCATTTTTATGCGATGATACCTGCGGCTCCTGGCCAAATCGTATGGCGGTGGCATGGCAGGTGCGCTCCCACCTCTGAGCTGGATGTAGAAGTGATTTTCGAATTTCTGGCTGATGTGCAAATTTACGATTCTTCGCCCCCCTCCATCCCCCTCCCCATCCCGCCACAGCGCTCCACTTTTTTTTGAGGTGGGCATATTTTGTTTTAAAAAGGCGAAATCAGCACAAATAAAATGGCTACATTTAGCGCGGAACAGAGCTCCGAGTCAGTAGATAAAAGCCTCGGAAAATAGAATAATAAAAAAAAGCACACCGGCCCTAATGGCCTATTTTGAGCTCCTGTGGGAGGGAGATTCACGGTTTCTATTATTAATTTTATCCCTTTTTTCTTCTTCTTATTGCAGGAGAAACAAAAGTGCTCTTTGGAAGAGTTTGCGATTTTCTTTTTAAACTTTATAAGGGCACAAACGGATGGGTAAGTTTCTGTCAGTTATAGTTACCCACTTGTATCTTTTCAGATAGTTGGAGTATCTGTCGGTTTGCCAAAAAGTGAAAAAGAAATAATGGCGAGTCGTGGTTCAACGGACACCCATAGCAATTTTAAAATTAACTATTTATTCATCCATTTTGTCTGAAATTCTCATGGGATATTTCATTGCGAGACTTATAGACTATCCATCGGAGCAAGCCATTCGTCTAACTGTGGAGAAATGTCGTACCGTAAAATACTATCGCTTACATCCTTTTTTCGCTGATGTTGATGACATATGCTCAGTGAGGAAGCTCATTTTTGGCATTTCACAAAAAAATTGGTATATTGTCGTGTCATGCAACTAAACATAAAAGCTCAGAAGAAGGCAGTTATTTCGAAAACACAAACTCCAAGAACACAATTCCATGAATACTAATTTACGTAACTTTTGGCCGCCATATTGAAGTTCGAAATTTTGATAGCAGTTATAAAATCAGCGACCCCAAAAACCCCTATATATTCATTTTCACTTAAATCCGTTCAAGCTGAGAATTTTCGGTCGCCATATTGGATCCGCCATCTTTATTATCTAAATTTTGATAGTATATTCGAGATCAGAGACGCCAAAAGCAAAAACGTTTTCATAGCAATCCTTTGAAGTTGAACTTTTACGGTCGCCATATTGGATCCGTCATTTTTAAACCATTGAAAATTCATATTGTGGCAATAATTTTGTCCATCAGTGTATATTGGCTGCTGCAGCTTATCTATCGCTTTTACCAATTTTTAAAAATGCGACGCTATGTTCGAATTGTTAAAAGAGAGTGCGTTCAAGTTTTCTTCTTATCACTATTGTTCTTGTTTTATATTTAAATTTTGAATGCCATCGACAGGAGTTGGTCAATAGAAGGGGCGTTGTTTTTCGCCGAGACAATGCCAGACCACACGTTTTCACTGAGGCTCGAAAAAAATTTTTGTGACTTGGCTGGGATGTTTTAGCACATTCACCATACAGCCCAGAGAGCAAACTCTTACTATCATATTTTTAGAGTTTTCCAGAACTTCGTGTAAAACAATACTCTGTGTTTGCTGACACGCAGTCGGGTAAAAAATACTCAAATACGTATATATACGAATATGTTACCTAAAAACTGCTGTCGCGGCACATCCCGTTTCTAGATTTTGTCAGGTTGGATTTGGAACAAAATGCGGTCTGCTATAATTGTGGAACCCATAGATTTTAAACCAACAAAATTTTCTCTTTTAATATTTAGTCATTAATTTAATATTTCACCCGCTTTACAACTCCTAAATAATTTGACGGGACGAAAGAGAGAAGAGAGAATGATACTTCTAAAAATCCACTTAAAACCCCATACACGCTTCGAACACTTGGAAAATAATTTTTTTTTGTTTTTTTAATTTTAAATTCATTTTAGGTTTCTCCGTGGTAACACCACATCAACCTGCGGCACACCTCGACGAAATTCTCACTTAGCGTCTGGAAAAAATTCAATAGCTCTCGACACGTCCTTCGCCGAAGTAAGTGAAAGAAGCTTCCCGTCGCTTCCAAACACTCCACAGCAGCAGCCCCAGAAATCCAAGCCGGAGGTGCTACCAGAAAAAAACGCAACAAAAAGCAAAAAGAAGGTACAAACGATATTTACCCCACCAAGGTCGGATAATGGTAGGAAAAGCATCGGGGATGAGCCACAGTCACAGCTGCAGCAGACCCCCTTCAGTGAGAAGAAAAACCGCATATCAGCCAGTCCGAGCACCAGCTGCAGTATTACTGAGCTGGAGGGGGAGAGTGGCCCTTTCGTCACGCCCGTCAAGAACATGAGCCTTGAGGGCAGATTTAGTAGCAATACATCAACACCCGTCGCTAAATGGCCTGACCGGCTCAACTACAGTTTGACTCCATCGAAACCCTCAAGTCCAGGAGCTCCACCTGGTTCAGGTGGGAAGTCGAAAAATAGCAAAGATAAGGGTAAGAGCCCGGCATCCATTTGTCTGGGGGATTTCATAGTTACGACTTCATCGCACAAAAAGCGGAGTGCCAACCACTCCACTCAACCGGATTCGCGAGCCAAATCCTCAAAATCTCAGGAGGTGAAAAAATCAATTCGGCGAATAGTACCTACTCCGGCACCTGCACCGCACGATGAGGAGAGGTTCGTGGAAGTAACCAGCAAGGAGGTGTTGGAGAGGTTTGTCGAAATTCACTCAGCGCTGATCGACTTAAATCTCACGACGAACATCCTGACCGAGGTGTCGTACCTCCTGAATTTGCTCAACATCGAGGATGAATTATTCGGTCGCTCCCCGGATGCACTGAAGGGACAAAACGTGCAGATCGATTCAAAATTAATTAACATCGGCAGCGGTGAATACTGCAGGGTCCTGAAGAGGCCGCCTAATTGCATCTACTTTGCCCTCAGAGTTCTCGAAAAGCAGAAGTATCTGCTGGCCCTGCTGGATGTGACCACGCTTCGGGTGGTGCTCGACAACAACCGTCTCGAGGGGCACTGTAAGGAGCTGAAGGAATTCCTTGGCGGCATCTACAGTTACAAAGTTCAGCTCGAAGGAGTGAAATCTAATCATGAGGCATCCTTTCGCATAGGTCAGAACTTCACGAACGTCTTTTATCAGGAGGAAAACGATACTCGCAACCACTTCCCATCCGACAGGGAGTTCGGTGCCTTCAGGAAGCAGAGGGACATGTTCTATACTATCTTGAAGTGAGTATTGGCCCCCGCCGGGTACGGGGCGATTTTCAATTTTACTTAAGCCTCCCAAGGGCCTTGGGGTGTTTTCTTTTTAATTCTCCTTGGGTACTTCCTGATTAAGCAAAGGATTCTACTGGCGCGGTGCGGTGGGCGGGGAGGAGATACAGAGGTGCTGAAATGATTAAGGACGTTGCTCCCAATTCGGTCAACAAATAATTGAAAAGGTTAGAGGGGGATTTTGCGATGCTGATTAGGTCCTGTAAATTTTTTTTTCTTTTGGGGGAAAAGGAAAATTTTGCCCAGAGATTCATGTCGATGGAATATCGCGAGTTTTTCTCGCCTAGTTTTTGTTGCTGCTCGAGATTTTCTTCTTGTGTCTTTTATTGTGCTTCATTTTAGGAGGGAAAACATTTTCAGAAGCTCGTAGCACTTTTCCGAGATTTCATTGATTTGTGCGGTGAAGCGTTGCCTTGGGAAAATTGTATTAAGACGAAGAAATAGGTAGACAATGGACTACGCAGTTTGTGTTTTCAAATGTTTGGGATGAATTTAGCCTCAGCCAATAGGGCTGCTTGTTTTCAAAACATTTTTTATCTGATATCGTACAAAAGTTTTTGTGGCTGCCCTGTTTTTGCATAAAGGTCAGTGCTGTAGGATCGATTCTGGAGCACAATGTCTATTAATAACCTTCCGAAAACAACCTACGCAGGATAAGGAAGGCGTCTTACGACTTACGAGTCCAGGGTACGATAATTGAAATTTGTAAACGTTCGTTTTTTTTGTTTACAAACAAAATTTTCTTGTTTTCTTTTTGCTTATAACTTCTGAGCTAAAAGTTGCCTAAGCAACAAATGATAACCTAAATATGCTGAGGTTACGATACGAGTAGAAGTAACTTTGACTTCTCTGAGGTGAGGTATACTAGAAGTGACGGAGACAGTTTCGGAGGGACGAAAATTTAGTTGGGAAGGATCGATTTGTGTGTCATCATACTTCCATATGTAAGGGGGGGCAGGATTAGTAGCATAACCAATTTGAAGCAAGCATGAATTCTGTTGCGCAAAATTTACAATTTTTTAGAAACAGTCGGTCGGCTGGTTCAACCAGTTCGTAGTTTTTTACGAGAGATGCAGTCGTCCAGAAGCTTAGATATACCTGAACATTTGAATATTATGGGCTTATTTGCAAGTAGGTGGATCTTTACATCCTTAACCACACTCGACAGGCAGTTAATAAAGAGAATAAATACCAGCGGACTAAAAATCGAACCCTGGGGCACCTCACGGTCGAGGGCAAGTGGATTAGGCATTGAATTTTTAACACACTGATACCTCTCTGACAAAGAAAGGTTCTCTAATTATAGAAACTGCCAAAGTGATAAAATTAAAGAGAGTGGAAAATGTCTGAAGTAGAATGCAATTGTTAATGTTGTCAAAATCCTTTAAAAAATTTAGTGGAACAAGCGCAATAAAATAGTCTTAATCCATAGCAGCTCTTATATCTGTGAAAACTCTTAAGATAGACAACTCATAATTATAAGAAGCACAAAAGCCAGAATACCATCGACACAAAATCTTGCCTTGTTTGACATTGTCACAGATTTGTTTGTGTATTCATTTTTGTACCACTTTAAACAAGTAACACAATAAGCTGATTTGGCGGAAATCTGACGGGTTTAAGACATTTCGGAATAACTGATGCAGTTTCCCAGTTGAATGTTGATTACGTGTTCATCACTTAAGTTAAACATTGACTTACGTGAACTAGCCTCTGAATTTTTCAGATGTGGGATCCAAAGTATTTTTTTTATGTAACTTCATCCAAATTAATGTCAAACGAAATATTGAGCGTCTTTTTAATTAAAAATTAAAAGGCATTAAAAGGGCCCTAATATGACAAATTGGCGGTTTTAATTATGAGCTTGAGGTCTACTTGTAAAAATGTATTCATCGCAATCAACGACATGGTTAACGCGTCCCTCCCTTTGCTCGTTTTGTTTATTCAAATATTCTTTCAGAGCATGGGAAACAAGGCACCTGAAACCAACCTTCAATTTTGCTGCAGAGCTCGGCGGCAAGGTGAACTCAATATTCACAACAATGGACCATCCAATCAACATGGCCCACTTGTCGAAATTGTTCACCTCACAACTGATAATCTCATCAAATTTTTCGGTAAGCCATTAACCCTAACGTCCCACTATACACTCCCACTGAAATGAGAAAACAACTTTAATCTCCATAGGAAACTCCATCCGAGCTGGAGATTGCATCGTTGAACATTGACAAGGACAAATTGGCAAAACTTCGGCAACGTTTGGTCGCACCGAGCGATTTCAGTACAGACTATCAGTTCCCAGGGAAGCAGGCATTTTTTAAGGATTTCCTCTTGGTCGCCCAGTCGATGTCATTCTTCGAGCAAATGAAACTTGCATTGATCGCCGAACTCATGGAGCGCAACGGGTCATTCTATGAAATTATCAGTCTGTCCTTTACGATGGACGACAAGAAACTTTATAATGAGTACGTGGTGAGTGCAACTTGTCCAAGTTTGCTTGGGGCTTAAGACAAATTCCCTGTGAGGTTGCAAGGGGTAGCTAGTCGTCCTGGTAGAGCTATCAACAAATTTTCCCTTTCTGGGACAGTAATGCTGGGAAAAGAGCTTTAATATTGATAAGAATTGCAATAAGAACCCCATCTTGTCCTTTAATTTGTCCCTACTTTTCTCTGGGACAAAGCCGCAAGGTGGTGCTTAGTGTAAGTCTCAAAAAAGACCTAACAAGTCATCCCAGTCGACGAGTATCTTTTCTCGTTATTTTGTAATATAAAATGCTTTTTCCACTCGAATGTCCTCCTCCTTTGTACGTCGGGTTGGGATTGTCGTGCGTCGGCAACCACAGCCAGGAGCACAAAGAACGATTCCTTGGAATAACCGTAATTCTCAAAGCAACTACTTTGCATCCAACTTAGCTTACTTGGCTTGGCTTGGCTTGGCTCTTCCCCCTCTTGAGATGTTCTCACTTTCAGGACTCCGCGACGGAGTCGGTCGTCACAGTTGTCGTTGTTGTTATGCTGTCGTAGCTGCTGCTGCACTTTTCCACTAACCGAAAGAAAATTGAGTGCACTTGGGCGCAAGCTGAGGTTGAGACGACAACGGAGGTGGATGCAGTTCGCGAATACTCCAATGCCAGTGCAGTTAGTCAGGACAAATTAAGGCGGCCCCTAATCCGCAGTGGTAGAACAATCGCTTTGTTGCATCTTTAGTGCTCTCCTTAAGGGAAATGTCAAGCATTGCTAAGCAGCTGAAGCGAATTGTTCTAAAGGAACTAGTCGTCAAGAATATGAAATTATGGCCTGCTCTAAATTTCAGGTAAGACCGGAGATAATAGCGACAATGCGGGTTTTAGGCAAGTTCTTGGGTCTTCTTATGGCCAGGCCGTACATGTACGAAGGTCCGAGAAGCGCAGAAGTGGACAACAAACAAATCGAGCTAAGGAACATGGTAAACTCGTCCTCCTTTTCATATGTTAATGATAAAAAAAATCGCCCCCCCAAAAAAAACAGATACGTCCAACCTTCGACGTCATGGAGATCCTAAAAAAGTCTCTTTCAGAGAGAAAGCTTCTTGTGACAATACCTTGGCTAGTGCAATATGTCTCGATGTTAGACCCGGTCACCCTATGCCTCACCTACTACCGAGAACTGATCAATATACTGTACGAGATCTACCTTAACCTCAATAAAAAAAACGCCTGCTCCCAGTTCCAGATGAGGCCAACCTCTGTCTTCATCCTGCGTTGCTGTCTTGGTTGGCTTTTCGACCGTCCACATGTCTTCGACGACTTCTACACATATCGCCAAAATCGGGAAATAGCCTCAGACTCACTAACTGATGGGATTCGGGAGCTATCTAGAATTTTACAAAAATCCTCGGATGGTATAAAAGTAGAGGAGAAAACCGTTACAAAACAAATTTTACTAGATGCTAGTGAGGCGGTCTCAGAGGCAGAGCAACCGATGGATGTGGCGATCCTGAAAACGTCATTTGATCCTTTACTGGAAAGTGTACTAAATGTAGCCTGCCCATTTTTGGCCGATTTCAGAGTAGCTATTATGCCTTCAAAATTGGCCAAGTCAACGTCAAGAGATGGAAGCTGTCGGAAAGTCACGACAAAGGTTTTCGAGGCAACAACACCAGTAAGGCCTGTAGATGATGATCCTCAGGCTAAGCTGACTGAGGCATTTCTCCACTCTCAAACTATGTCTGTTCGGAGGATTGTGGAGTTTGTTACCGAACGGACAACGTCGGCGGTTGTTAAGGATTTCCAAGTTGAGGTCCTTTTGCCCATGAGAGATAAGTCTTTGCAAAGGATTAACATCAAGGATGAGGTTTGTAGTTTTTTTGGAAAATTATTTTTTGATATATTTAGAAAAATTGGGGCTGGTTACAGAGTGGGAAGGTGCTGCAGAAAATCGATGTAATTACAGAGGCACATGCACAGACGATGCAGAAGTGGAATGAGGAGCTTGAGGGCAAAATTGAAAATAGAGTCAAGGTAAGACTAACAGCGGCAATATGCAGAACAAATTTGTTGCGAAAGCAGACAATTCGAATTCTACATTAGTTTAGCTGTTTTGCTTCTATCCCTCATTTCTTTTTCTTTTTTTTGTCAAAATGAAAACTATTTTGAATTTCTCTGCGGCTGCTTTCTGTTTCTATTCCGCCTTCACATCAATTATAAGTTTCTTTTATTTTCTTCAAAAGATGGCGCTAGAAGCGCTTTTACCGCATGAAACCCCTGAGGCTGTGAAGAGCACCTGCGCTTTGATAGTTATAAAAAAATGCAAAGCGAAAGCAGACGAGTGGAGGATAGCGAATTTATCCGGTTTGGACTTTTTCTCGAAAGACGTTAGCAAAACAGTGAATGAGGCAACAGTACTAAAGATATATGACTTGAAAAAAGCACTTCCTTCAGAGATCTTCCATCGGCTTCACTACTTGCTATATACATCCTACGCCAAGCCGGCTTTAGTAAATCAAAGCGATATCTTCCAGTTTTGTAGCGATTGCTTCGAATGTGTGCACGTACAAAAGTTGCCAGCTTCCGCACTTAAGCTGGCGGCTAATATGCTTGTCTATTTGGCGCAAAATTTGAGTAAGTCGTTCGTTGTTTTGTCTGGAAATATTTTTCTCATTATATCCTTCTTTTTTTTTTAGTAAAAGCGCATCCAGATGTTTTTTCTGATGAGCTTGTAAAAAAATTTATTCAGATCTGGTGCTGTGATGAAATGAAGGAGTTTGTAGGGATTTTAGAGGAACAGGACGACGATGACGACTCACAATCAGATAGTGAGAAAAAAGAAGGGATAAAGGAGATTAAGGAAGATGGGAACAAAGAAGATAATGAGAAGAGCGAAGATGGAAGAAAAGAAGAGAAAGAGGAGAACAAGGAAGAGAAAGAAGAGAATAAGGAAGATGGGAACAAAGAAGAGAAAAAGGAATGTAAGGACGATGGCAACAAGGAACGCTCACCTACTTGTAAGTAATTCATTTCCATATTGTCGAGGGAAAATTCTTTATACTGATGTTGGCTAGTAAATCAGGGGAATTAATAGACCCTTCAAGTAGGTTGTAGAGAAAGGTTGTTTTAGATAAGTCCCGCTCTTTTCGACCTCTCAGAACAAAGAAAGGACTAGATTGGGCAAGTTTATTCGAGAAGAGCTTTTTACATTGCGTAGGAGGGCTGCTTCCAAAGGCTTATATGCATATGTATGTAGGTATGGATCACTATACTCGCGTGACCACATTTTTACAAAATCCAAAGCCGCATTAGCCTTAAGACAACAGAACCCATATGATAAAAAAAAATGTGTGGGGTGTGTGATTTTTTTTCTTTCAGAGGAGAGGGAATAATCAGAAATTAAAAAAAAATGTCTTTAAGACTTGAATGGCGATTGTCGTGAAACGTTTATCAGCGAAATCAAATCAGTTAATTTTATTTGTTTAAAAAAAGTACCACTTCTAATTTCTATAAAATAAATTTCTTAATTTTTATGCAGATTCAATCTTTGACGACTTAGCAGAAGAACCCTTCATCCGCTCTCTAGGCGCTAATACACAAAGCTACGATAGACTTACGCATCTTTTTATAAGTCTCACCAGTTCAGGCTTGCTAACAATAAACTACTTAAATAAAAAGTTCGTAGCGCTGTTCAAGCAAGAGTGGCCAGAGGTAAGTTTGCATGTTCTAATAAAAACAAAATCAAACTCAAATGGAACATTTTGTTTTCTAGGATATTTTTAAGCAGATATCGTTAGTTCTGGAGAGCATTGGCAAACGAACCGTCCAACAGTTAGACGACGAGGAAAAGTCTCACCTCTTCATGGAAATGTTAGCAGACCTTGCCAGGAACATGGAAGATTTTTAATATATTCTTTTTTTTTTTGTTAGACACCGAAGTAATTTATTTTTGTACAATTAAAACGTTTTCCTGTTTTCGTTTCCAATTTTCGGATTAGTTAGATAACAGTTACTAGTTAGTGTACAGGTCTTTTATTCGATAGACTACTTTTGCATTTATTTTAACGTTAAACATTGCAATTGTCTGTTTTCAGTAGTAAAGGGTGATACATATCTACCTGTGGATGTTTAATTTTTTCAACAATAGGTTGCTGAATGACTTATCGTATAAGATTTAAATGTGGATCTACTTAGAATCGAATTCAATCGATATACCGAGACTGAAGTGGACTGGTATAATGAAATTTATCTCAAAATCTATGTTCTCTGTCTGTTGAATTAATTAAAATTGGATGACATAATAATTGGATGCTCAGGAAGAAAGGTAAAAGGAACACAGCTCTGTCTCTTTAAACAATTTATTGTACGACAACAACAAAATAAAATTAACTAACAAATCCCAGGTCCATTTGGAGGCTGTGCGGGAATGCCCCTGTGAATCATTCGGCAAGTATGCTCTTCTATTCTCCTCTTGGCATTGTCCGTATTGGTGGTTTCCCGTGGTGACCACAATCGTTCAGCGGCTGCACTAACTCGTGGGAAGATACGTTGTAAAACATTATTATCATTAACGACCTCGCTCCACATGCAGGCTTCTCCTCCCATAACAAGTTTCTTCTGATCATCGTTTCCTAAGAAATCGTGTGGCTCACACCGGTAGAATTTCATCCAATCTCCCCCAGTTAGCAGGTGATCCAGATACCAGCATTGGCTCATCAGTACTCTATGTCCATTTGCGGTGAAATTCTGTAGCAATCCTCGCCAGTTGCCGGTCCATACTTGGACAACAGTGCCTTTGGGCATGTTTACGTCCTTAACCATTGCCTGTAATTGGATTTGAGGTTTTTAATCCATTGAATTGTGGTAGTATAAAAAAGTGAATTGTTACCTCTTGCCAAACAACTGGAGTAGCCTGGCGATCGGTGATCATCCTGGTGACATTTTCCATGAATATTCTCTGCAAACCTTCATATGACATACTCCTCTTTTCAACATAACTCCTGATTTCCCTGTTGCTTTCCCAGCATTCGAAACCAACCTCGTCTCCTCCTACGTGCACATATTGATCTGGGAACACGCTGATCACCTCCCTGTTTTCAAAATAAATCTTATATTCGATGAACGTTGAAATAACAGCAGAAGCGTAGAAGTATAAAGCAGAAGCTTTTGAAGCTTTTTAAAAGCTTACATTCTGCGTCTGCTGTCTCTGTTTTCTGCTTTAAAGATCGTGATACAATTAAAGCAGAATTCAGTGATCGAAGCAGAAAAACAAATAATCCTTATAAAAGCAGAGAATGATTTTTGAAGCTTTTAAAATGTTCTGATTTAGTGGCAGTTCAGTTTGTTCCGATTCTGCTGTTAGTTTCTACTTTTAATGCCTTCATATATTGTATTTCTGCCCTAAGGCGAGGTCTTAATCTTACTTGAAGAAAGTCTTTAAAAAGTCGTAGGATGTACTCTTAATTGGATTTATCGGTCCCATCTTGCCTTGATAGTTGTCTTCACACTGTGCTAACAGTTCAGGATGGCTCTCTCCCCAGGAGCGAGTGTGCCCTGATTAAAAAAATTTATTTCTTGTTTAATTCTTTATACCCCAAGTCGAATAAGTACCTGGAACGTCGAATTCAGCAACGACACGAATTCCTCTAAGCCGAGCATATTCGATCACATTTTTAATATCTTCCTGGGTGTAAATCCAATCAGGTCTGAATGCTCCCTTCTCGGACAATTCGGGGAAATTGATACTTTGATACGGGAATGAGTGATCGTCTACAATGTGCCAATGGAAAACATTCAATTTGTTGTACTCCATGCCGTCTAAAACTTTGTAGATAGTGTTCATGCTCATATAGTGACGGGAGGTGTCCAACAGGAAACCTCTGTGCGGGAAACGTGGATAGTCACGAATTCTTATGTCTGGGACGCGGAGCTGTGTAAATTTATTGAATTATTCAATTTAAGGAACTTTGTTTGAAACTGCTTTTGGAAAACTACCATGCCATCCTTGTGAGGTGTGACCAGCTGGGAGTATGTCTCGAGACCGCGGAGGATGCCCCAAATTGAGTAGGAAATGATACGTCCTGAGCCAGAGAGGTAATCTATACAATTCATTATTTTTGTAAGGATAAGTGTTGTTGGAATTTTATTTTCTAGTCTTACACCGTTCGTCCATTCCCATGTAAGGCATATGTTCGCATGGTGTAGTCAGGTTGAGGGCAATCTCACGAATTCTAGATACATGGGGGACACGATCAAGCTCCTTTTGGGGATGTCTGATAATTTGACTGGTAATGTTGCTGATTATGTCGAGGTACCTCTTTGCTGCCTGTTCCAACGTATCACAAGTGTGTCCCACGATCTGTAAGATGAAAACAAAAACCCAAGATATAATGTTATGGGCGGAGTATTTTGGGATGATACAAATTGAAAAAAATGTTTGTGAGCCGCTATGTCCATAACGTTCTGGAGTTGATGTAGAATCTTCCCGTATCTCCTCCGCAATTTTTACACATTACAAGATATGAGAATTGAGACTTTCAATTAGTGAAAAAGAGAAAAAAAAAAGTGGAAATTTTGTCACACTTAAAAAACAACTTATACAAATTAAGAGAACATTTTCGACGACAAGGTGACCTTCTCCTAACTGAATTAAAAAAAATCGAAAGTTTGGGATTTTTTTACAAGAAAACAAAACAACATATGACCTTGAATATTTTTTTATTTGGAAGTCTTTAACAAAAACTAGAAATTGTTTTTTTATTTTTTCTTTTTTCGATCATCCGTCGCCGCCAGAGGGCTCAAAAAAAATCGGCCTTTTTCCGTAATTCCGTGATTGCGGCTCGCCAAATCATTTGAAACAGAAAAATCAAAAAACCACTTAAATTAGACATAAAAATCTATAGATCTAACTAGGATCTAACCAATTGGTCGATTAGAAAAAAAAATGGCAGCCATTTGAAGTCAAAAATCGAGAATTTTTCGAAAAAATTTTTACATAAAGTGCTGTAAAAAAACAACTTGTTTTTTGTCTTATATCCTAGTTAGATTTGTGCACAATTGAATTCTGAACAAAATGAACCAAGGTTTATGGAAATCGGTGGAGCGGTTCAAGAGATATCGTGGAATTACGATTGAAAAAATGAAGTCGAGAAAAATGCGTTTGATTTTAGATCGACTTCACCGGCTTAAAGTGCCGTGTGCTGGTTTCCACGGAATTTTCTTTTTGGAGTTTTTGATGTAAAATTCTTTTGAGTTTATGGCGTTTTCTCGAAATTTCTAGAGAAAAACTTTCGATACGTTCAAGTGGCCACGTAAAATATAACTGAATTGAATTTCTTCCGGCGTCCCAAACAGCGTGCTCGGGCGTCAGCTGCGCCACCGCCACCCCAGTTAGGAGAAGGTCACCTTAAGCGCATTGGGTTTGAAGATTAAACACAAATCTACAAACCTGCCTACTGGATTTCCTCATTGTTGACAATACCATTAAGGCAAACAATTTTAATCAAATTGACTATCTCTCGTCAGACCATGACCTAATATTTATAAATATCAATTACCCTACTCAGGCATAACACCTTCTTGCATCTTGTACAGCGCAACTTGAAGGCTATTAACTGTGATGCCCTGTCGGAAGACTATTATTGTTAAACTTGGTAGGACATAAACTTCATCTGTGATATTAATGAGAAAATTATTATTCTCAATAATCAAATTGAAAGTTTGTTTGACAGGCATCTTCCAAATAACCGCGCCTTGGGACACACTCGCAGGCCACCCACCTTGGTTAAATGCTGTGATATTCTGAATTCGATTTCGATAAGAGGTATGCTGTATCGACGTTGGGAATGGAATGCATCAAAAGAGAATCGTAAAATATTCAGTCAGCTATGTAACTTTGTCCTGTTTAGTTTTGTATTTTTTTTTAGACCTGAACGAATTCTATGTTGCTTCTACCCCTTCGACACTATGTCAAACTGTTATGCTTCCACAAGTAGGGAAAAGGCAACTAAATTAAAGGTATACTCTTTTCAATATATCAACCAGCCTTGTATTATTTTCACACAAAATTAAATTCGTACTTCGCTCGTTTTGTTTACCAATGAAAGAGATTGGCTTAGAGATACACATAATCCCTTAAAAGCATATTGGGAAGGGTGCCATCGACAAATTTATACTGTATTAATTATACGAGTACACAAATGTAATCCTTAATAACTAAAAGACTAACAACTAGAATTACATATAATTTTAATCAATTTATGGTTTGGGGAAATATTTGCAACCATTCATATCTTATTGAAGATAAGAACGAGACCTTTTATGGCAGTACTTTTAAATAGATAACAAAGTTGCCACTTTGCATGTCATATCACATCATATCTTTATAACTTAAATTCTGTTAGAGAGATAGAACCTAAAAATTGATAGTCCATCGATATTTGTTGGAGAAGTGTATACATAGACTTGCAGGAGATAAGAATAAAAAATTCGTAAAACTATTATCTTTTTGTAGATTCTTTCAAAGTTTGAATGTTTGTTTTGGCGTGAATTTTAGAGCCTTTAGGTAATCAATCCGGAGATGCAGGATAACTTATGAAATACTTTTATAGCTTCATCCTCATATTAGTATATAAAAAGCTCCCTGAAGGTGTAGACTATCTTACACCTCATACACTATCATCATAGAGCATTGCACGTAAATTTCATGTAGCCAAAATGCTATTATGCACATATCCCCAGGACGGTTAGCCCTACGAAAAAAGGAATGACTCTTTTTTGCAGCAAATTTCATAAGCTACAATTTATATCTCATTAATTTTTGCAAAAAAAAAACATTTTGCGAGAAAAAAAACTGTCCCATTAAACCTTTGTAAAAAGTTACATATGTATGTTTACAGGGTATGGGATGGGGACCTTTAAGAGGTTGTTTAAAATAGTAATATCTCTCCGTATGCATAAATCCAGCATGATAGGTATTTGTCTGCAGATTGATCCTTCTTTAGTCTATTTTGACTGGACTATAGTGACACCACACAGCGGTGAGTGATATTATTCTTTGTGCTACACGCTTTTCTATCACAAAATTCCAACGCTATAAATAGCTATTCGCCATTCGATATAAGTATTTAATGACAACAATTTACTAACGATTTTTCTGATTACTCCACTCACCAAAAAGTCCAATCAATTTAATTTCAATCGATGTCATTTATCATTCGCCAGTTTTGTTTTTGTTCCATTATCTCTACAAGCAGATATTTCTTACAATGCTTGTTTGACATTAAGACATGTCGTCGTTTCAATTATCCGATTAGGAGAGAAATCAATTTTTTCTAGGGGGTCGTATCTATTTTATCTATAAATTCCAATTTCATGTTCCATTTATAACGCACAACATCAAATCATTTAACTGGCCGTGACAAGTGTGAGATACAGGCAGATATCTAATCAGTTTCAATCAGCAACAAAATATTTCCATTTACCTCAGCCCACGTTAGTGCCAACCAAGGATTGTAATTGCAAATAGAAAATGTACAGTTGAATTAGCTCAAAACAATACCCGCT
The DNA here is from genome assembly GCA_947538895.1 of Neoitamus cyanurus. NCBI lineage: Eukaryota > Metazoa > Arthropoda > Insecta > Diptera > Asilidae > Neoitamus > Neoitamus cyanurus. The sequence goes on along the minus strand of OX384544.1, from coordinate 10,468,649 downwards.
GTGGCGTGTAAAAAGCTGGACAGCGAAAGGGATTATTAAAATTAATTCATTCAATTATTGATAAAACATGAAATTTCGTACGCAGCATCATCACTTTTTATCGTGATCATCGTATGTGTGCACAAAATGTTTGGAAGGTCATTTGGACTATTTCGTTTATTTATTGTATATAGGTAATTTGAGAAATTCAAATATTCAGGCTGGTAGGGGGCCGTTCATAAAATACGTCATGCTAAAATTAGCTTTTTTTGACCCCATCCCCCCTGATGTCACGCTGTGTCACACTTGCTGTAACCCCCCTATAAATATTTCGTCACAAAAACTAAGACCCTCCACTGAACATGATAAATTTCTCTTCGGCAACGCGCTGCCGTTGCGTCGTCTATGGCTTAGGTCCCATATGAATGCATGCATTCAATAGTTGTGCGGCGACGGTGAAGACGACGTTTGCCGTTGCCGGATTCTATGGGGGCCTGCCTTAAGGGGGGAATACCAATTGACCGGTTCAAAAAATTCATTTTTTTTTTTTACGGAAATGGATTCTATAACTATTCGAAAATGTCACCACAAAATTTAAGGCGAAATTCTGCGAATTGGGTATTTTTTTAAGCGATGGAGTATCGCTTTTTGGGTGTGTTTTTCGAAGAATGAAAAACAGACATTTTTTTTAACTAAAACTTTATACTCGTTTTCCCAAATCTCATGTTTTTAAAACGGTGTGACAAGTTGCGAAGAAACGGCTGGACCGATTTTCATGATTTTTCGCTGGTTACAAGATAATGCAATTCTCTTGCCCTTGACGAACGATTTTTTTGCAAAAACAGTGTTGTTTTCGCAAAAAAAATTCGGAAAACTGAAAAAAAAAATGAAAAATCGATTTTTTTTAATTATAAAGAAAAAATTTTTTTTTTTTAAAAAACCGAAAACGTCAAGGACAAGTAAATGACATTAGGAAACTTATTTGTAATCACTTTTTTGTTCTAGAAAAATTACCTGAGGTGCTATCGTGCACACCGCAAATTTGCAGACTCTTTTGTGCACGCTTCTAACAACAAGCCAAATCAAGTGACCATTTCCTAAATCTAATTGGTATTCCCCCCTTAAGGGGTTATTCTCATGTGACCACTTCGAAAAATCGATTTTTTTTTCATATTTCGATAGTAAAACCTGTTCAGACCGAAATTCCTAGTATTAAATAAGTTACAACTCATTATCGCCGCCGCGCCAGGTCTGCAGCTGCTACATTTCTATTGTTTTCACCAGTCTTTTTTACCTGCGTACGGAGTTTCTGGGGTCAACTTTAGTATATTACCTACCTGTGTATATGTGGAATATTGTATATAAAGTTTTGTCGTGAATTGTGAAATTGTATGGTCCAGGCATAGCAGATTTCTGTAAGTATAAATTTTCCACGAGAATTCTGCTCTTGAAACTTTAAACGCATTTTGCTCGAAACACCATTTTCTAGAACGGTCAAGGTCCTAACAAACGACCGATTGCTTTGAAATTTATATATGTTCTTCTACCCATTAATGGTTATCGTAGGTACCAGAATTGTTTATTTTCGAAAATATGTTCTTACTTTTTTTAAACGATTTTTACCAAAAAAAAAACCAAGATTTTCGTAACTTTCTTTTCTACAGTCCGCCATTTTTTGTTTTTCAATGAAATTGATTAATTCTGGTACCTACGATAGCGACAGATGTACTGAACAATAATCCATTCGATTTTTTCATTTCAGATGACATGACCAGCCGCTTTTACCATGGCCAGTGACCTGCTTTTTTTTTTGGTGTCTAGTTTAATTAAAAAAAAAAATATAAACAATGTAAAATTAGCAAAAATAACAATTTATTTATATAGTTTAAGATACAAATAAAAACATATAAAAAAATTAAAATGATTGAATGTTATTGTCTTATCAAAAAACAATCCCAAAAAAGAGGTAAAATTCATGCGTTCACATGAGATAACCCCTTAAGTCAAAACGCTAGAGCCGCGCCACAGAGCTAGCGCTCATGTTGAAAAATAAACATAAGTAAATATATCAAGTTACAATTTATTGTAATAAAAATATAAATGTTTAAATGGCTGTATATTTACTAATACGAAATGAATGACTTCTATCATAACATAAATGAAAAAAAAAAGTCGAAAATACTCCAGTAAAGTTTTTTGATGAACGGCGAACGTCACGCTGCCGTAGACCCCCCCGTCCCCCCTTATCACATCTTGTCACACTCACAAAGAAACCACCCCCCCCCCCCCCTCCCGGGTTTGCGAACGGCCCATAGGTATGTGAGGGGGGGGGGGGGGGGGTGAGTATTTCACATTTTTAGATGTATCTAATATCTATTGAAATGCTTGTCGCAATTAATTGCTTCCAGAATTTCGATTACTATTTTTAGGTCGCTTTAAAGGAGCCTTTTGAAACCTGAGATATTTTGAATTTAAGAAAAAAATAATTTGGACGAAAAGCAGTATGTGTGTGAAATTTTTCCTTCGTAGAACTATGGACCGACTTCAAGAATTAGAAAGCAATGCATTCATTCGTGATTACTCACCACATATGGCCCATAGGCCACCGTCTGCTCTAAAATTGATAAATGTGCCTAATTTCTATTGGTAGACTAAATAGAATGATATACTCGATAGCAACTTGTTTATATACTTTGCTATCTAATTCTCCACCGAACGGAGATTACATGAAATTAGAAAGTAGAATACGTAATTGTTGGCAGATAGGTCTATGACGATTTCATGCTGGTTGCGACCTTACGACCTTATTTTCTTATCACGGTAGATAATTTCTTTAGTAGTAGACGACAGTGAAGTGGTAAAACGCTTTATGTTACTGTGTTATCAATAATATATAATCACAACAATTAATTTAATTTCGTCCAAAACCGCTGGCAACCAAAATAAATGTATATGCACATACATACGTGCTTTAGCGTTTGACAATAATGCGGAATAAAAATATTTTTGAAATTCTTTTACCGGGAGTCAATGCAGGCAAATTGGTGTCAAATTTCAAGTTGATAGCAACAGTAATTACAGACAAAACCGGGGATGGCAGACAGATACTGAAGATTCACCATAAGAATTCATAAATGCGTGATTGCTTTAAATGGACGATTGCATATGTTTCATAGTCTGTAATTCCATCCATCCTTTTTGGTCAGCTCTTTATTAACTTCAGTTCCAGTTCTTTGACATGACAAATTCAAATGCCAATACAAATGGCTGAAGACGTTCATAAATGTATGCAAAGTCGGATGCACAATTGATTTGCTTAACGTTAACCCAATTGGAAGTTTAACACGCTCAGCTCGCCGCGCTTTAGCATATTCTTCATAATGGATCAGCGTTTGCCATCCCCGCTTAATTGTGAAAATTATGTTGGGATGGTTAAAAGCGTTATATAAAATCACCACCTGTGATCCACACGCTGGGTTGAATGTGTTAACATAACACGCCTGTAACGAGCGTTTATGAAAGTGGAATTTATTTTATAATGTTTTTTGTTTTTTTTTTTAGCGTTAAACAGGAATCTATAATTCGTTTTGAAATAAACAATTTTTCAGCTGCCCAGTGCTCCAACTCTCAAGATACCCTAAAACTGAACTATGAAATGAAATTAGGATTTTCTGATATTTTCTTTGAATTTATTAAACTACATTATTCTGCGTACACTTAATTCGAACGGTTCATCTTTACTTTGTAACTTTAGAACCACATTTGAAATTAACGACCCCAAAAATCCTCTTATGCCAAATTTTGTGAAAATTATTGAACTTGAAAAAAACTTGAAGTCTTGAATATGTGAATTTAATGTATACCTTATTTCTTTATGGGAGACACACTCTGGTCCATTATTACGAAATTTCTTAGTTTTTCTTGTTCATTTGTTTTTTTTCTCACAATAATAACAAAATTGCTCACTTCCTTTTGTCTGAGTCATTCACCCAACAAGATAGATGCATCCAAGCGTGCCTCCATACCCCATACGGCCAAAGCAAGTTTTCTGCATACGGAGCACAAGACTACGAGGCCTCACCGCCTGGTATTAATATGTGGAAGAACTTAAACGAAAGTTGTCCCCAAACCGAACTCACTTTCTAGCCACTAGCCACCTTGCATAATTTTACTTGTCCCCTGGAAAAATAATCTTTAGTGTGTTACTCAATTGGAAGTGAACCGCGTCATCGTAAAACGGCCAGATCGAGAATTATGTCAAGGGTCAAACTCGAAAATAAATTCACTTCACTGTAAGTGAGGGCACGTGCCGCGGGTGAATTGGGCCAATAACAATTAGATTTCAATTCGCTTTCGAGCTCAATTGATTTTAAATTGTTTCCTACATCTTAATTGGTGTGGAAGAGGCTTAGCTAGGCGGGTGGTCGCGGGTGGTTGTAATAGGTCAGTTTTGCCCTACTTTCCGGGGTGATGGTTCGCACAGGCATGGGAAATTACGGAAACATAAGAAGAGAATGAGGTGTCCGGCAGGAAATATGTTCGGTGAAGGAATTGGAGATGTTTGTTTATTTTTGTTTTAAGAAATAAAATAAATAAAATTTTTGTAGGAGTTATACCAATTTCTTCCTTCACGTTCAACTCTTTCTTGAGGTTGAACTTCCCTAAGGAACATTAAAAATATTCTGTTGAAGACTGGAAATAGCTAACTAATAATACCGTTTTAAAATTTGTAGTTGTGATCCACAAGTACAAATTTGTGGCTATAATTTGTAGTTTTGTAAAATAGGCTACTGTTGTACTGTCTTCGATCGAGAGCAATTTTTGCAAGAAGTGTTATGCCTTTCAATGATGTGGGATTAGCTATTCTAACTACTCGTTTTTTAGGCTACTGCAACAAATCAACAACTTTTTCATCCGTGGTGCACTTCTTAAAATGTAGAGTGCCCTAAGGTTCTATATTGGGTCCTTTGCTGTGAACAGTGGACTTATAGAAAAAAATCGTTTGGCTATTGGTTCGCTTATAATATGTCGCACTAAGTGATCCAATAGCTTGGAGATATAGCAAGTAAAAAATTGGATTGGAGCAAATACAAACCACAAGTGAATTTACATCTAATTGAAAGTAACGCTACTCGTATTAAAATTTCCTATTTATAGACAAACCTTCGAATTTACATACAATCACCTTTTATTTGAGCCAATAAAAATATGGTAAGCAAATTCCGTAAACAACAAATGCCTGCATAATTCGCACATTCTTCTAATTTTAGTTAATTACATGTGTGCTCAAGTGTCGTCTTCCTCACAAAGGCGCCTGATGGTATCAATTAGAAATAATTACGAAACACGTTGATCTAGTTTAAATTGCATGAATGCGCATAAGTCAATTAAAAAAAGAAAAAAAGAAAGAAAAAGGAAAACAACTAGCAAATTCAATTACACTCTAAAAGGGGTGAAGAAAACCTCACACAACCGGAACTTACCGTAATTTGAATATTCTTCGGATCGATCAGGAAGAAGTTATCCGTCCTGGACTGAAGCTGCGGCCTTGGCCATACTTCACCTATTGTGATTTATTGGAGGAAAAAAAATAAAAAAGAAAAAATGAAGTCAGTTAACAGTCGCTAAAACTTGTACTACGGCTACTGACCAACAGTGGCTTTCACCACCGGTCCAGGGTCAACGATATATGCCCGCCCACAGGCTAGAGCGGTTAATAACACTAGCAATCCGATCATGGCAGTCAATGAAAGAATATTAGCGTAGCGCGGCAGTATTTGAAAATTTCACAGCACAAGTTAAATTCTAAGCAAATTATCTTTCCCTTTCCTCAACTATAGTAACTCGTCTTCAGTCCTCTAAAGACCACAAATTGCACTAAAAACTTCGAATTCGCGATGCAAGCTCGATCGTGTCTAACCGCTAGACCGGCTAAATTCTTACTGAATCGACTTGAGTCCAAGAAGCCGCTCTATAAGTCTTGGCAACTCGCACTCATTCCTCACGTCACTGTACGTATGAGCGATGTACTGGACACGATATGCATCGCCTTCGACAGCATAGTGGTGATCGCACGAAGATCGCCAAAAGGTGCTCGCGAAAAGATATGCGATCGCGTAATCTCACTATAATTCACAGCGACGAGCCAGTGATTTGGCTCAATTGATTGCAGAGGATAGCCGGCTGCTTTCGTGTCACAGGGTTCACTTTCTTCACCATAAGAACGATGATCCGCGCATTTTGGTGCCGATCGGCACAGCAGCAATCTCTATGGGCCTAGAGCAATCGCAAAAACCCCCGAGATGCTTATCGCGCTGTTTTGGTGCTTTAAGGCAAAAAAAACTTTTGATTTGATTTAATTGCGAAAAATATTTCTTTGTTATGGAACACAATTCGCCAGAAAACAGATGGATCTTGCGATTATTTAACTTTTAATGGATCACTTAATCAGCACTTCTCTGAGGCTGAGGTTCACTTGAGGGGAAGGACTGATGTGGTATGCCGTCTTTGTTTTTCTATCATTCCACTTAAGGGGTTTAATTTAAACATTTGAACTTGTCGTAAACACTACTCAGAAATCGTACTTTAGCTATAACATTTCCCTCCATATGGGGGCTCTCGTGTTTCAATAATATAATTTTAGAAGTAGAGCTAAACACCAAAAGAATATGAAGGCGATTTGCAAATACACAATTTTGCATTTTGTTGGCGTAAACACAACCTGGCCAGATTTAATTGCTGATTAGGATTTTGGAAAATATTTGCGGAATAGAGTCGAGTATCCCAAACATTGGTAATCATTAAATCACTTTCGATGAACCTGTTGAGGCTGAGGAGAAGGTGGTCGTAATCGGGGGAAGAACTTCAGATAATTTATAACTGATGCCTCGAGGCAGTGCAGCTAAAAAATAATTAAATTTTAGAAAAATAAAAACGAAGAACGTCGATTCAAAACAATATTTATTTATGTATACTTCAGGCGCCACACATGCAATAACCTGTATTAGGTATTTTGCGTTGCGGTGTTTTTATTGTGTAAAGGGTATTTCGGTACTATCCGATCAACAGCTCAGGGTGGATTGGACGTCAATATCTATCGAAATAACCCTAATGTGTGCTTACCGATAATTCTTCTTAGCTCAACTCTCAATTGTACCAATAATTATTTTGGTTAAAATTGCTGTCCTTATTTTTCATTAAAAAAAATTAGTGAGACTGTGTGTGAAACACTAATTCAGAATGACCCTTTAATTCTCTTATTATTTCTTTTACTCTTTATTTCCAAATATTATTTTATGTCGATAGATTAGTAATAAAGGGAAGATACAAAAAACATTGTTTGTTGCTATTTAGAAGACCTATCTGAAGATACCCCACTCAATAGGGCAAGTGAAAACAAATTTTTTGAGTACACTGTTAACTCTATGGGAGGGGGCCAAAAAAACAAAATTATATTTCCTGTTTTCTAAATTTAATTTTAATAGGTAAATAAATGAGAGGATGACGGGCAGAGCAATTATGTATTAGGTTTCCTAGTTGACTACGGAACCGCTCTAAAAACGACGGGATTGTTCGTGCTTTTGGTTCTAATCCCCTATATCTGCTAGCGGGAGCTGACCCAGGCCGAAAAGTCGGAGCTCCACGCCCTTTTGGAGAAAATAGGAATTTTTATTTTTCCTTAGGCGTCGTTATTTAATACGTCACGCAGGTATGGTTAGAGGGTCAGTGATATAAGTAGTGAAGACACGCACGAGCCTTATTAAAATTGCCAACTTTTACCAGTTGCACCCCTTTTTATTTAGGAGGTATGATACCTTTTCGAAGTCAAAAATTCAAAATAGATACTCTTAAAGGGTAACACCACTCTAGCGACCGAAAAAAACGCCTAATTAGTCCGGTCAATTTAGACATTCAAGGTTACATAAATTCCCAACAAGCTGAAAGTTGGTCAAATCGTTCAAAACATAATTATAAATAAAATTTGAAAGTTCCCCATAATTCCCGTGTTTGGAAAAAATTTTACTCAAGGTCAAAGGTCACAAAAATGAGTTTTACGCAATTTTAAGCAATTCGGTAAGTTTTATCATAAATTACGCCAGACAAAAATTGTAGACCATAAAATTATCTATAAAATATGTATCAATACTTTTTTTCCTAAGAGCCACTGTTTCTGAGATATTCGAGTTACAGACCATAGAGTCCGAGCGCTCGGTCTTCCTAGTACGTCATTACTCTCGGCGCGGCGTGGCAACTTCAATCGCGTTTTTCTCAAAACTTTTTTTTACAAGGCAAAATTTCTCGAAAACTTGTGGACCGATTTCGCCAAAATTTTAAACACTTGTTTTCGATACTAAATACTCGGATCTGAACGAAGGATATGTTTTTTTTTCAATTACTTCTTACTTTTTAATTAAACAAAATGAGAAATTTTTGGTAAAAATCAGAGTTTTTTGATTAAACCTGTACCAAAAAATCAAAAATGAATATTTTGTTTATTCCTTCGTTCAAATTCAAGATGAACTTATATACTAAAGACATCTTTTTGGTATTTTGATTTCTGATGAAGCAGTCATGAATTATCCTGCCTACCGCATGTCGACTTTTTTTTTGAGGTTACTTCGTTCTCCCCACTACCACTGGCTTATTTTTCAATATTTTTTTAATGAAAATTTAACAGAATATTCTTGGAATGATGCTTAATAATGTTACAAATTTCAAGAATTTTAATAAAGAAGGTACTGTGAAAAAAACAAATCACAAAAATACGCTACTTTTTTGGTCTCTGTGACCCTTTTCCCCCCTTAAATCGTTATATCTCAGAAACGGTGGCTCTTAGGAAAAAAAGTATTGATACATATTTTATAGATAATTTTATGGTCTACAATTTTTGTCTGGCGTAATTTATGATAAAACTTACCGAATTGCTTAAAATTGCGAAAAACTCATTTTTGTGACCTTTGACCTTGAGTAAAATTTTTTCCAAACACGGGAATTATGGGGAACTTTCAAATTTTATTTATAATTATGTTTTGAACGATTTGACCAACTTTCAGTTTGTTGGGAATTTATGTACCCTCACTCTTGTTTTTTTGTCTAAATTGACCGGACTATAATTTTGACAATTTATTTTGGAAGTGTGGAAATAGGGATAGGATTTCTTTTCACAGGGTATATTTAACAGTTATTGAAGTATGAAAAAAAAATTTTTTTATCATAATTTTAATACAAAATGGCGGCGGAAAAGCCAATCTTTGAAATCGGCTTTTTTTAAAACTCCTTCTCGGGAGGACGGATTTCTCGTAAAGGATAAGACATGGAACGAAAAACAAAAATTTTGTATAATCTATATACTATTGCTTATAGAAATACGTAGTATTTTTTTTTTAAATCAAATTTTGAAAAAATGGTGCACTTTTGAAAAAATTAATTTTTTTTTGGCCAAAAAATAAGTAGTAAATTGTTTATAAAAAAACTTCCATAGAGAATATAATTGTGAAGCTACTGTCGAAATTTTAAATCGATCCATGCAACTGTGTTCAAGTAATCTGCCCTCCCATTTTGAAAAATGTGCTTTCGAGAAAAACGCGATTAAAGTTTTACGAGCACTTAAATCCTTGAAATTTTTTTTTCCTTTAATCTGCGATGCCTGCACCATACATTAGGCCTTCCGTGTTGATACTCGCCTCATCCTCTTCTTTCTTGGATGATTTTAAGGACAATCGGGCCTTTCAAAATTCTAGAGTGGTGTTACCCCTTAAGATTATAATACCGAAAACCGCATGTCGAAATTCGATATGGTTCTCGAGATATAACTTTGTAAAGAGACGTTCCTGCATTGCATATTTTCATTTGCTGAAATTTTAAATGGCGATTACATAAAGAATTGTTGCGGCCCGCATGAAACAGTCATCAAGTTTTTGCGGTCCGAGAAAAAAGCTATGAGTAGCCTAGTTTCACAGTCTGTGCTGTGCTGTGTTATATTGCAAAAGATCCAAATAGATCAAAAAGATACACTTTTGCTAGCATCTGAGAACACCAATGTCACTTTCTTCACATCATAAGTCCGTTAAGGGGACCTAAATGGCTAAATTTTCGATTTTTTTTACTGGCTTTTCTTTTTGTTCAACTATTTCCGAGTAAAACGCTGCAAACTAAACTCAAATCCGTAAGAAAATAACGAAGTTATGCCTTTTTTTACTTTTAGACTTTAGTCGTTAAAAAAGTACTTCAAATACTCTGTAATAACGGAGGCCTAATTGACGCGCTAAATCCGCACTATTTTTGGTTCACAGCAGAGCAACTACGTTCCCTGTGATTCTCTGTTGTGTTTCTTCTGTAAAGTCAAACTTTAATTCGATTTTGCTCGGAATTCTGTGTTTTGACCGTTGCCGTAGAAAATTTCAAAAACCGTTAGCTCAAATTGTTTGAAATTTGGTGGGCTGGTTTATTATACATCTGGTCATGGAATGAATCAAAAATATTTGAATATTTAGATTATAATTATTTTTTAAAATATTTGTTAGTTCAGTAAAAAATGAAAAATTTCAAAAATTGAACTCTAAACTGCACAAAATCAAAAATAATTGCAGGAAAGCAAAATTAATTAATTCATTCTGTGCAGTCAAGTATTATCTAACAGAAAATGTCTTGTTTATGTGTTTCAGATCAGGGGTTCTGGAAAAAAGCTACGGCAATGGTGAAATTCCACCATTGCAAGAGACGCTCAACCCATAAGAACCCATGCGTATTTTTGTGATTTTTATGGGCCAAAAACAATCTTAAAGTATTCAGTAATAAATTAGTTTCCTCATTTTCTAGATTTTATCTGGTTTATTTCTTTAAAAAAAAATAATTCTTTGACTCCGCACAACCCCATTTAAGCCATATATGTAGGTCGCCTTAAATAAGTTAAAAGTTTATTCAAATGAATTTGCTACAGATCCTAATTGTTTTTTGCAAGCATAGCTCTTCGGCAAAAATACACAGAGGGCGCCATATATACTATAAGTAGGTCTCACTTTTATTTTTATTTTTAAAAACTAATTGTAAGAGGGTTAGAGAGACGGTTTTTTTTCAATTGAAGATAACGACTCGATAGTCCTCCATGGTACGCACAGTAGCCTCAAATTTCAAAAACTATTTTAAAGAAAGCCTATTAACAGCTAGAGCGCGAGTTAGGCTTGATTAAGAATTCAAACTCTGAAGGACTGGTGAACATTAAAAAAAGAGTTAATTTTTTGACACTGTTTTGCTCTTTTTAGGGGGTAAAAGGGCACGATTCTTGTTACTCAGGCCCCAATTTTTGGGAACGGGGTTCGAAACATTTTGCTGTGCTAATTAACTCCACCGGTAGTTTGTAAAAGGAAAATTAACTCCACCGGCAGTTTATAAAAGGGAAATTATAATATATAATAGAATTTTCCCAAAAGTTACGAACGTTAGGTGACTCGCGAATTGACCTATATCTCGAAAACGGGTCGAGATAGAATTTTTTCATTATTTTTCCGTTAATTACCACAGCAAAATGTTTCGAACCCCGTTCCCAAAAATTGGGGCCTGAATAACAAGAACATCCCCGGTAAAAGAAATTGTAATTTACATTATGGTAATTACAGGTCGCGTACTAGACTTTGCTATTCTCTTTCAAATAAAACAAACGGCGCAAGTCGGTGCAGTGTAGTGTTTGAGAAGTTGTGTGTATCGAATTTAAAAATTTAGTATCGAGAAAAACGTGTATCTGGCTCCGATCACATCACCTTGCTGGGCTATCGGAAGCGGAGCGCCGCCCTTTTGCAGAAAATAGGAATTTTAATTTGAGGCGTTGAGAGCATAAAGGGTCCAACCCACAAAATAGTAATAGTATTAAGCTACTGCTAAAGAAGAATTTTAATGGATAAAATAAATAGCCCAAACCACTGTCTAAAAGTTTTTGCAATAGATGCAAGTAAGAAAGGTGTGCTCTTCTCTATAAACAAAAATTTAATAAAATTGTTGTTGCATCGGCCGGGAATCGAACCCGGGCCGCCCGCGTGGCAGGCGAGCATTCTACCACTGAACCACCGATGCGTATTGAAGTCTCATGGTGAAATTGAATTTGTGCCCAAGTTGATACATTTAAGATGTACGCTTTTTTTCGTTATAAATATTTACCATGCCTTGTGGACGTCTCTTTACGGATGTAAGGTGTACTCCTTTTTACCTCATTCTTGACTGAATGCTTAGTCAGAAATAATCCAAGAAATATCTTGTGAGGGGTATAGTGGATTTTCTTCGTATGTAAAAAAATTTAATCATTGCAACTTATTACTTCACAGCAGAATCAAATCACAGAATTTTACTCTGTATTCTGGAATAATATTTGAAAACGCGATAGAGGGAAAAGGTCGACACAATAATTATTTTTGTAATACAGCTCCCTTAATGCTCCGCAGCGAGGACAAATTAAGGAGCTTCTTATTTGTGTCCCCTCTAAATTCTTGGAAAGAATATTCCAGGAGAGAATATTAGCATTACTTTGCTACTGCTCCCAAATTGCTCTTCAAAGAATATTAAATGAACTTTTTATTGCATTGGGACGATGATGTTCATCGTAGTAGTTTTTAGAGTTATCTACGGTATATTATATTACTTAGATGCTGATTTTTTTCGCAATCCCCTATAAATGAAATGAAATAGTATTCTTAACAATTTAGATTCTCATTTATTAATTCTGGTTGCCTTAACTGACGACCTGCATTGACCATACTTCTCTCTACGAGCATTTATTCGCTTTCATGAATAATTTCAACATCAAGTTTGGTATTTGGTGAGGTGTAGGACATGGGCATCCATCCAAAGATTAGTATAAAGTAAGTTATAAATAAAACTAGGAACATGAGTGTGTCAAGGATGCGAACAGTGATCCGCCACATATTCTTCTCCTCCGTTTCGGGGATTGGTTTTGTGTTTGTCCTTTGTTCACCTGGAGCAGGCTGACCTTCCATCAAATTGTCCAAATCGTCTGTTGGTGTTACATCACCGTCCAATGGAACCTGTGTGTAAAAACAAAATAAAAATTTAATTAGACTGACTGTCATGCAAAGTAATTCGTGGAGTGGAGAGGAGAGGAGAGGAGAGGAGAGGAGAGGAGAGGAGAGGAGAGGAGAGGAGAGGAGAGGAGAGGAGAGGATGGGTTGGGAGGATGCAATTACCTTGTTTATTAAATATGGATTTGTGAACATCAGCTGACCAAACTTATTTCCTTTGAGAGAATTTGTTGTGATCTTCAACCAGCCTGGGGTAGCTGTTTGGCAATTCATTAAGCCCTTCTTAACTATGGTGTCGACCAACAAGACTGTCGTAATGAGCAATGAATCTTTGAAGTATATCACTGCAGAGAAAATGCATTATTAAAAAATATAACAAGAAGAAGCGTTGAATTATTGTCGTATAAAAAATTCAAGACTTACAAACTTTTGGAGCATTAGCACCATTCCTTGGGACATACCAGGACAGCTGTTGTAGATATATGAAGTGAGCAAACATATTTACGACGTTTACTATAATTCGTTCAGCACAAATCGGACTGAGCCATAGTGATACCAAGTTTAAAATTAGAAGAACTGTAAGAGTAACGCAAAAATAAAATATGTATAAAACACCAAGAAAAAAATAAATAAATGAGTTCTTACCTATGGCTGGTGTTACAATGAAAGTTATTTCAGCAGAATTGTGCCTTTCAATAACAAATGTGTACTTCACCGATGGATATGTCTCATTTGGACAACATGAGTAATTTCCGCGGATATTCTTTGATTTTACTGATTTTATCTTCCACTCGTTGTGTCTCAGCGCACCAGATTCCAGGTTCACCTTTTCCGAGAGGAATCGGATTTCAGATCCTGGAAATTAATCGTATTTAGAAATTATGAAATTGTAGATATATGTAACTGTGGGCAAACAAATAATATCTGGATTAGCAAACCGATAATGCTTTTCAAAAACTTGAACAGCAACCTAAGGTGAATAGAAGATGACAACAAAATAGAAGCCGAACTCGTTTACTTCTTGGCGAACAGCTCTGAGGATTCAAAACTTTTAATTGTGACAAAAATTAAGGAATAGATAAAAATTAAAAAATAATAAATGAATGGATATCCACCCGCATGCAGCCTAAGGCTACAAGTTGGTGATTGTACAAATATAAGATGCTCAATCCAAATGTATTAATTTTCCCGTGCTTCTACTTACCTGTGTGCATCCAAGAGCCGAAGTGCAAGTCACACTTTTGTGAATCGTACGGCCAATTGTCGTAATTATCCTGACATTGTCCTGAATGTGAGCAAGGTGGAATACAGTAGATGCTGCCATCGCTAGTTAGTAAGCAGTGGGATGATGAACAAGATTCGTGGTATTGTGTGGATTCGCTGTGTAAGAAAATCTTATTATTTTGCTAACAGTTTTGATTAAACTCGGATTTCATATAAACACATTCTGAAATATTATACAATTTGTGAATAGCTTTGATTGGCATTAAAACAAATTTATGTTAATTTCACAAAATTTCACGTGCAGTGTGGCAGGTTGTGTTACCCTGTTGAAACCACATGTCATTTACGGACATTTATTTTAATATCGCCGGGCCGTGACGGACGATTATGCACACCAAAACGATCACGTAGTTTAAAACTGTAGAATTGTCTCCATTCTTGTAATGGGTCTTTGCAATTAATTCTGAGGTATGATGCGGAATTTTCGTAAATGTTTAAAACTGACTAAACATTTAACACAATGTACACGGTTCCAAATTCAAGTTGATTCAAAGATCTTGTTATATAAACTAATTGGGCTTGTTTACAAATTGGAGATATTGCACTGGTATGACACAGGCCAGGTTGGCCGAGCGGTCTAAGGCGCCAGATTTAAGCTCTGGTTCCCGAGAGGGAGCGTGGGTTCGAACCCCACACCTGGCAGTAAAATATTCTTTTTATCTCGCAGCCTTAAGAAAATTAATTTATCAAATCGAAGCATCGTCAGGCGATTTTCTTCTAAATGTGATTAAGGTAACAAATTGTGCAGGAGAATTTGAGAGCTCTGAGCATTTCCCTTCCCTCTTGTTTTACTCGTTTTTGAGGCTTGCGAATGAGGTGCCATTTTTGTCCTGCTCGTCATGAGCTTTCTAGACTTCGTGTGCTAAGGCAAGCGCTAAATATGTTCTTGTTTAGATTCTGGAAAATTGCAGTACAACGCCACAACGTTATGAATTTAAAGCAGTGGCCGGCTACACGGCAAAGAATTACAACACACGCGTCGCCTTTCGCTTGAAATTGAATTCAAAGTGCTGCTGCCTGTTGTAATTGCCCTGGCATTAGTACGTACAACACTCCGGTTTTTAGTACATCGGAAAAGTTTATCATAGAAATTTTCCAAGGAAATTTTATTTAGAATTTCCCAAAAAGCTTTGATATTGTCTTCCAAAAGTCCCTCGCAAGAATAGAGCTTTTACAGGTACAGTAATAGAAGAAAACTACCGAAAGCACAAATTATAAATTTAAGGCATGTGTTAAAAATAGCTACGTTCGTCTCGGCACTGAGCCGGTTCACAATGCAAAACTAACCAAACCGACTTTTCAGCAGGCTTCGCGAAATACGAAAGTGAATATAGGGAAAGAAGCATTTAAGGAACGGGACACCGACGATATTGGCCACAATTTGTGCGATGGTAGAATAAATAAAAAAATATCATAGTTCCCCAGAGAGCCGATTGAAACCGAAATTTTTATGGCCGCCAGCAAATCCGAAGAGTTGATAACGCCATGCAAACAATCAAAAGGTAGAACAGTTCCGTCTGTGTTCCAAGACTTCAAGGGAAATAAGTTTGAGCCTATCAGAGTATTAAAAGGCAGTCAAAAATTGTTTTCACAGGGAAGATCTCTAATTGTAAGAGCAAATCGTAGGAACCTTCGTTGAACAGATTTAATATGGCACTCATAACAGCGAGACCAAACACTACTAGCATAGTCAACGATCGGTCTGACAAAGGTGCCAGTACTGAAGTCTGAAAATGTAACGCTCGTTGAATGCAAGCCATGCAAGTAAATACATATAGAAACATTTAAAGGAAGGTGATTACTAGAGCACAATTTCTGTAATGCATTTAAGTCAGAATTTAAAAGATGGCAATCAAGATCTATATGATAAATAAAAGAGGACCAACATGGCTACCTTGTGGGACACCAGATGTGTTTCTCAAAAAGTCAGAAAAAAACACAACGAAATAGCTCAATCATAGCCATTTTGGGCCCCTTGATTTTGCCTTTTTCTTACAATCGGCAAAGGCAGAGACAGCAGACCAGAAACCAGAGAGCCTAGAGAGCAGTAAAAACCACAAAAGCAGCAAAATCATTCCCATGTCGATCTACCGAAATCAGCGAATTTTCGCGGCTGTGAGACGTCTTGATATAGTAAAGGTCTATAGAACAGCAGCAGCAGCAAATTCTGTTGATTGACTACTTGGAGGAGAGGAAACCCTTACTGGAGAATTCTACGCATCAAGGGCGGCCCCCATAGAATCCTTCACCGTCAACTTTGCAGCAGAGCTTTGAGAGTTTAAAGCCCTTTCAGTGCAGCAAGAGCGACCCGAACCCATAGAATCCTTCGCCGCCACCGCTCAGCTGTTTATGACAATTCGAGACCAACCGTCAACTGGCGCAGTATGGTCCGAAGGTGAATTAACAAGAAATCTATCAATTCGTCAAGAAACTAGACTAATGAATTCGGGAAAAACTCGGCACCTTCCAGGAAATCCAAACGAAGAAACAGGAAACCGAAAAATCACAAAATCACCAAAACAGTTCACAGATATCAAATTCAAACCTTTACTTGTCAAATAAACAGCTGATTCAACGAATTCCAACTGGCCAATCCCAACTTGTAAAAGCCCTCTCAGCAAAGCTCCCTCACGACGGTCTGCTGCAACCAGTTATTGACTATTCCTCTAAATTTCCTCTCGCGACGGTCTGACGGTGAGTCGGCTATGGGTTAGCTCCCATATGAAATGCATGGATTCAATAGTTGTGCAGCGGCGGCGAAGGTGAAGTTGACGGCGAAGGACTCTATGGGGGCCGCCCTTCACTTTTGGAGAGACTGAAGGCAGCGATTGCGGAAAAACGTTTGAGAATGACGAGAATGGCAAAAAAGATTGTGTTTTTCACCAGGACAATGCGCCATTGCATTGGAGTCGTATTGTTCATGAAAAATGACCATGATGTTAACCAACAAACGATTTGAATTGCTTGGTTGAATCGGATTATGATCTGTTCCGGGAATCACGTAATTGGAGAAACGTTGGAGGAAGTGCGTTGAATTTCGAGGGGTTATTTATCAAACCACTCTGGTATCTATTGACCTTACCATAAAAACAGTTATAATAGCAATTTTATATTAAGAGGTCCCTACATCAATAAGTCCCGTCGGGTTCAGTTTTATTTGCATATTTCGATTTGAAAAAAAGAAAAAAATTACCCAATTTAGAAGATATTTTTTGGGTCATTTACCCATACTTTCTAACAATAATCTCAGATAAAAGATTTATGTGTGTACACGGGAAAGTTGAATACCAAAACCGCCCCTTTGATTTTTCAAACTTCTCTTTACGAAATCGAAACTCAAAATTCGCTTTGTCGGCGCAAAAAATTATTTGAATCTTTAGTGCCGTACTAGCGGATTTGGACAAAATCGAGACTTACGAGTGATACGTGGACAGATCGGGCTTCCAAACATCGTCACTGTCAATTACCAGATCATTGATGTTATCGAACTCCGCCTTGTTCCACTTCAGAAGCCCGTCCTTCCATTTCTGCGGCAATTTAAAAATCAAAAAATTACTTAAAAGACTCATTTCTCTTTCCCTAGAAATAGCATAACGTTACCATTCTAATCCATGACTGCAGTGTGAGTGTTCCGCTCATCTCAGACTGTCGAGTAGAAGAAAATTGTGTTTTAATCAGATTTTTGGCAATTTGGGGGCGTAGAAGGGGTCCCACTCACGTAATCGAAGGTGTGAATGAAGAGGCTGATGTTAACGGTGGTCACGTCGTTCGCGTTCGTGATGGGCCTCACTTCCTTGTCGTAGGAGCAGAACAACTTCTTCTTGAGACGTCCCTCGGTGCTTTTCGGTTCCAGGTCACACGCAACGGAATCTGAAGTGCACGTGGGGGAAAAACATTACCAAATTGAACACAACAATTTTCGATGCAGGTTACATGTGAAATTCACAAATTGCAGCAGAACCACCGCCACCACCAGAAGTACTTTCATTTTTATGAAATCCACGAAATGCCTTTTAAAAAATTTTTTATTGTTTGCGAGGTGAGTGCCGCTAAAGAACTGCTTGGGAAAATGCGAATGTTGCCCCACTGGCGCTATCTCGCACGCCCCCTGTAATTCAATACTGCACTCTTGTGCAAGTGGCGCACACGATAGGGGAGCACTCTCGTGATATGGCCACGGATGGTTGTAGGGCTTGCGATCAATGGGACTCAGATATTTTCGGGGAGTTATACGTATCATTTGCGACTTACGGGATTTCATCTTATGAATGTTGACACAGAGCCACCACCGGGTGAATAGTGCACTTTCCCGCCAAAAAGCAGAACGGAGGTGGTCTCCCAGTGCGATGAATGGCTTATCGCTTTAACGGATTCAGAAAAAGGTTTTTCCATTCTTCCACAGAGATGAGATGATGTAATGTGATAAATTTGCATGATCCCGTATTTTGCGGGGAAATAATTCCATTCTCCTGATGTTACTTGGGCTCACACACCGTTATAAGGCGTTTTGCCCATTTTACAAGGCATTTGCCTTAAGAAGTCGCAATCAGGCAATCAGGCAATCAGTTTGGGTTCTGATATTCAATCGGGGCTCGTTTTGCCGCTTATAAGCCCAGTGACCCTGTGCACCCCGTCACCCCTTGATGCGGGCTCCTTGAGTACTGCCTGCTGCCTCGTTAGACAAAAAAATCGTCAAAAAAAACACACACACGGCCTGTAATATCAACGAAGCGATACCCGGTTGGGATTCAAGCAACCTATGGGAACATATTATGAAAAGACTGAAACAAGGGTTTTTACAGCCGACTTACCGCTGCCGAGCCCGCAACCGATCCGGTCGGGGGGTCATACGTATATATCTAAGAAAACCTTGAAAACAACATGTGCCAGGAGGTGGGTTTGTTCACCGAGACGTTAACAATATGCCCCGAGGGTGCTCCAGGGAAACTTCACCGGAGCGCCATTATTGTAAATTTGCCGGGGCAGCTATTAAATGATCCATCTGAAGGGAAAATCGTTAAAACTTTCTGCGGATGTTCGTTCTATTGGGAGCGGGAAAACTTCTCGATGAATCCGGGCGGGCAAGGATTTCATAAACCTTCAAAGCGGGGGCGGTGAATGGTGGCGGCGATGGAGGCGGCAGCGGCAGCGGGACAACGACGGTAGTATGGGCACAAGTTCAAGTTTTCATACCCTAATAAGGACTATTTCGCCGGAAGGCGATTGTAATGGAAACTTGCTTCCTCTCACGGCCGTTTAATACGCGCTGGGCTCTGTAGGGCGGACACAAACCCGCACTATCTCTGCAATGCATTATACAATTTCTTCATAACCCGTTTATAAATAAAATTAAATGGCGTTGCTATGAATATTTTATTTTTCGAAAACTACATATAAACGTCGTTTCGTATAACGCATGCTGCAGAAATAAGAGGGGTGATAGATCTCATCTAGCCAATCAAAAAATTTTATGATAGCCGCGGGGTGGGGAATTTAAACCGTTTTCGAGTTACAGGGTGAATAATAAATTCGGGATGCACATTATTATTAGACCCGGCGTTTCCCGGGATACTATTAAATTTGTATTCCTTAATTTTACAACGCCTCCCTACTGCACCACCGCCTCTCCTATGTGACCAAGCGTTTTCCTATTTGCGTTTTGCACATGTTTTAGATATTTTCCAACAGTATTATTAAATTTAGTTTTCTCATTTTGCACCACCTCCTTATTTCACCCCCTCTCCTATATCTCCCAGCGGGGTGGGGGTGGTCTCATATTTGGAAATTTGAATAACAGATTCGACATCAGTGATACCGAAAATCCCCTACTGCGGATTTTCAGGGAAATCCCTTGAAGTTTAACTTTTCGGTCGGCATATTGATCCACCATCTTGATTTCCAACATTTTGATGGCAGATTCAAAATCAGTGACCCCAAAAACGCAAACCAAAAACAAAAGTTCGAATTTTCTGTGAAATCTCTTGAATTTTTACTTTTTCGGTCGCCATATTGGATCCAAAATTTTGAATGCAAGCTCGAGATCTGCGACCCCGAAAACCTCCAAATGCCTTTTTCATAAAGATTCCTTGAGTTGGAAAATTCGCTTCCTATACAAAACGGAAATTTCGATTTTTTCGATTTTCCTGCTTTTCCTTTGGGGTTTCCCGAATTTTCTTTTTTTTTTAACCTCCCCTGTATTATAGCGAACAAAACAAAAAAAATTATCGAAATCGGTCAAGCCGTTTTTGAGTTTTAGCGAGACGTACCGCACAGCAATTTATTTTTATATATATAGATATAATTAACGCAGCGACATCAAACTCATGCCAAAGAACTACTACCTAAATTTCCTCTCCGAAAATCTCAACAGTGTTCATCTACCCCTACTACTGCAGGTACAGTCACTTGCGAAATTGAAAATACATGTTAATTATTTTTTAATTTCAATAAAAATAGTCCAAAAATTTTAAATCGTTCAAAAGTCTGTGTTAATCCACCAACTTTTTTTGTTTGTTCACTTTTGCATAAAGGTATATTTATAAAAAAAATTTGGGGCCCCTAAGGACTCTCTCTGTAGACGAGTACAGTATTAGCTTGCAAGAGGGAAGCTAAATAAAACATCTGACCGAACTGTCAATTGAAATCTGCATACTAGTTTTAATAGATTAAACCGGAAAAGTGCAAGTTTTTGATAGTATAACTATAATTGTGGTAAAAGTCTGCTAGGATTGCACAAAGGACTTATTACGCATTGTTCAATGAAATTGAAATGAAGTGCCCCCCAATTATGTCTTCATATTTACGCCTGCACTTAAGACTAATTCAAACACATCAGGAAATGTGTTTTGCTAAATTTGGCTTACTTACAGCCATTCCGTTTAGCTTATATTTCTATGGATCTGTGACGAGGGCTCCGGTCGGCAACATCAGTAATTTTCTCGGATGAGCGAACAGGACGAACACGCTGTTCAAGCGTAAATCAATTCATTTCGTACCGTGGAAATATGGCAATGTGGAATGAAATTAAAAAAAAACAAATAAACCAGCAAGTGGCCCACGCTATAATATACATACTCAAATAGATTTGTTTCACATGCTCTGTACGTAATGGGTACAAACGTCTCGATGATGTACAGGTTTTTTAAAATAAATAAATGT
Organism: Neoitamus cyanurus; assembly: GCA_947538895.1. Lineage (NCBI taxonomy): Eukaryota > Metazoa > Arthropoda > Insecta > Diptera > Asilidae > Neoitamus > Neoitamus cyanurus. Next base: position 10,447,203 of record OX384544.1, on the reverse strand, counting down.
AAACTGTGTCGTACGAGCAATAAGGTGGTCACGGTGGGGCAGATTTTCCAGTAGTGCCGAATTATGGTAAATATTATGGATGAGTAAAAACAATGCAAATTCCTTCAATAACACGTCGAATTTCTATCTTAAGCTCCGAAATAAAATTTCGTCTACAATATCACGATTGTTTTGGTCGCAGTGTGACAGGTTGCACCGTCTTGTTGGAAAAATATGTCATCCATGTCCATTTCTTCCAATTCTGGTCAAAACAAATTGGTTAACACCAACTCGTTGCATACTGCTTCATGAAATGTTTAATTTTTAGGAACGATGATGATTGGAGATGGACGAACATTAGTTTATACTCTCATTAACTGCCACAATATTTTCAACCAGCGTTCCGTATGAGGACGGTTACCTCTTTTAACATTCTGAATTGAACCACTAGCCTCAAAAATGTAAGTATATTGACTTCAGCATAAGCAGGGTGTTAGGGACTGACAGGGGTAGTTGACATAGTTTTAAAATAATTATATTGCATGACTTAATCTAATAAAATAAATAAATGTTTCCCTATTTCACTGATTGTGAGTCACGTTGCCCCTCCGTGGACAAAATCTTGGCTACGCCCATGATTACGTGCCTTATCATCCAGATAAGCCTGATTTATCAGATGGCAGAATTCCTGCAGGAAGAGAACCCATTGAAAACAATTTATAAGGGCAGCAAGACAAATTTCCCTCGCCGCCCTCTCATTACCCAGATTCGTAGTTCGTACCTTCCCCCATAAGGTATCCTGAATTGTCTTCTCTCCCAACATATTTTACAGCTGCAATTACGCTGTCACGTCACGAGCGCATTATTCTCCAGCATCTTTTCAGAGCTGTGCAACCGTAGTGATGTCGTCATCTCCCCAGCAATATCCATCTGCCTCCATAGGTACTTATTCCGCTGATTGTGATAGATACCCTGAGCCGTCCATCTAGATATCTGCATCATGATTTATCCCGCCTGAGTGGCTACTACTTCGGAGATTACTGGAGCGTCGCCTTTATTCTGGGTAGCCTTCCGACTCAGCATGAGAAGCCGCCGCCGCCGCCGCCGCCACAGCAGCAGCAGACACTGTCTCTCTAGCCAATCTAATCCAAGCCAGGAGAGCGCCCAGAAATTCCTCTGCGAAGTCGAGGAACGATTTTTTGCCATCAATAAATTACTCAGGGGGTGATTTTTTCTGGGCAGCTAACTATTGGCCTTAGATGAACGTGAATTTTGGGATTTTCGTGCGACTGCGGTTGGGAGGCGGTTGGTCAGACATGCGGGGCCGGGCGGCGGAGGGCCGGATAATTTATTGGCGGTCTGGGTCAAGGAAACAATTAAAGCACTGAATTCGGAGCAATCAATTACTTTGATTTCGTCTACGAACCAACGGTGGTTGGAGTGGGTGGTCGAGATCCAGATCTCGTCGCTCTCTCCTCGCCCGGTGGTGGACGGCGGCGAGGCGGGGAGAATTTAACGTAACGTTTTCGAGGTGATGTAATTTTACTTTTAATTAGTTACTGTAGCTTCTCTGGGCTGGTGCCTGTGGCCCGGGGGCGCTTTGTAGACGCGATCCGGCGGAAAAATCGCCTGCATAAGAAGACGGTGGCCTGGACTTTCTTCTGGTGGCCGTACGTTATCTGCGAACTGATTTATTGCGACATTTTTATTTAAGCTGAAAGCCGCAAAGCCCTTTCTCTTGTCAAGGATATAAATGAATTCAGACGCAGTTTTTCCCAGGCACCCCTAAGTTATTGTCCTGATAAGCCCTGGACAAGGGCACGAATTATAACCCGTGGAGCATCCCTCAGCGCTTAACCCTGTGCACTGCAAAAGGTTCAACTTCATAAGTTATGCGCTATATTTCTTTCGCATGTGTAAGCCCGCCTTTTGTCCACCCGGCCCTGTGCGACGGGGGGCTGTTTTATATAATACTTTTTCTTCTTATTTTTTTTTTTAAGAAAAACCGGGCAAAGCTCCTGTGAAATTGATTAAATTTATCATCTCAAGTGGTCCCCAGGCATGTGCACCGGACGAATGGGGGCTGCTAGCATAAAATTTAATTTCGGATCCATTCTTGATGTATCACAGTCATATACCCTTTTCCGCTCCCGCAGGTGGAGCGACCCTAGCCAGCTGGAGCTAGTCGATCTACTTGCAATTCGCTTCGGGCGACGAGGACGGGAAGGAAAATTTTTGCATCCATTGAATTTCTCTATTAGTTTGCATTTTATTCTCTCCGGGGGCATTTTATATGCTGCACAACGACTTCGTTTTCTGGGAAGTTTTATGCTCCTGCGATTGGATGACTTTACACACACATTCCCTTCATATTTTGTCAACCGTGCCGTGTACCCTGCAGGCACGTGTGTATTATTCGGAAGTAATATTCTCATTGGACAAAGCTTCACATGGGGAGCGCTTAAGTCTTGAGTCCGAAATGACTAAACAATTTGTTTACACGGTCAAATGATCTTGATACTGTTTTGCTGTTTTCTGTCTGGATGCCACAATGAGTTAAATTTTTCCATTCTGACGAGAAATTTTTTTATAGTTGTCACATACTGAGATTACTGTTTTCCCAAATTTCAGGACGTGAGTAGTCCTACGCTTCCACTCCCAGAGTGCACTTTTCCCAATAAGCGACGGGGATGGAAGGCCCATCAATTAGGATGGCTACTGAGGGTTTTATTATTTATATAATAAAGAACTGATCGATGAAAAGAAAATCTTCTTAGAAAACCTGCATTATACGTTGGGCAGGAATATACAGTCCAAAATCTGTTGCGGAAAAACACAACATAGCCAAAATTCAATATGCCCTATAAACTGGTGTCTTATAGATAAAACAGTTGTGTAGAAACAAAATTCTAAGAAAGATTTGTGTTTCGATGGACGCCATCTGAAGTGGCAAACTCAACTGTGGCAAAATTTGAAAAGTTGAAAAAACAGTTTTTCGTGATTAAAAAAAAAACTATGTTTAATCGAAAAAAAGTCGCATTAGAAAGTTGTAGATGCTAAAATGATCTATCGATTGCGATAACTGTTTTCGAATATTTTAGGTTAAGTTCGCCACTTCAGATCGCGTCCATCGAAACTGAAATCTTTGTTAGAATTTGCTTTTCCATTGAAACATATTTTTCGTTTCCTGGTTTGAATTTACGTATACCGTTCTACCTATTGATTGGGTTATAAAGGGTGTCTCAAACAGAACATGAATTTTTAATCGCACACCATTTCCCTCTGTCAAATACTTAATCATTCATATTTGATAGCTGTTAGCTCGCTACACTTCATAAGAACGTTTGTTAATTCTACAAACCTATTACAAAATAATTCGCTAGTTACATGCGGTTTCAACAGGATGGCGCTACCTGCCGCACTGCATGAAGAATCCAAGTTCCCAGGTTGGGTCATTGAATGCTTTCGAAGAAGGTTTTTTATACCTGAAGGTTTATCTCTTTATTTTTATTATAAGTCAAGGGTTTGTTCTGTTTATTACAGTTAATTATTTTGAGAAGAAAATACTTTTCTGTTTTTGAGTCATGCCTCAGAAATGTGAACATTGTAAGATGGGTCGATATTTTTTTGCTCTCAAGTGTATTTTAGAGGTTATATGGCAAACTGTAAAAACATATCTGCTAATTCCTGGATATTTGTTATTTTCCTTGGGAGTTAAATTTGCAACAAAATCACTTAATTCCAGTATTTCTGCTCTTTAAGCTCCCGCCCAAGGCATCTTGGAAGACATTAATACAATCTATGAGATCGTTTGTTTCTGGCAACAAAATTATCTCAGACTATACATTGTTGGCATGGCACACTTGGAATCAGAAACCATCCCTGCAGCTAAAAATTTATTTTTGTGAGGTTTCATATTCACAAAGTTTTTTTTTCGGATGCTGGCCAACGGCTGAAATTTCCTGCATGTGACAGTAAAATACATTTTATTAATATATGCCTGGATTCCTGGATTATGCCAATAATAATTTGATTTGGACGGAGCCTAACTGTGCATATATCCTGATCACATACCTACAGAGTGATTTTATGGACTGTTGAATTGTTGAATAACTGTGAAATAAAAGACTGAAAATCAATTGTGTACATAATTATTTAATTTATTCATTTCCATTAATCACGAAAAATAATTTCAGCTAAACGGCCACTTTGTGCTATGGCACAAATGCACAATTTTCATAGCATTTATCCACCTGTGGTCCGTAATTTCATCAAATCTCTACGAATATTGCCTTTCAATTGCTGCAGTGTGGTTAGGTTGTTAGTGTAGCCTTTTCTCTTTAAGTAACGTCACAGAAAGAATTCTAGGGCTTAAAAAACCAGGTGAGCGTGGACCAATTGACATCACCCACATTTTGACAAGATCCGGGTTGGAAATGCCTCTTTAAGAAAATTCATTTTCAATCGAGCAGTATGGCTTTTGGCGCCGTCTTGTTGAAACCACATATGTTGGATATTACGACAAGTAACTTCAGCATATAACAATATCGTTTACCAGTTACAGTATCTGCATCTCCAGTATCATTGACGATCCATTTTGATGAAATTATCTTATGGCTTAGAACGCCTTGTTGTGGTTTTAATCTCTCCATGATGAAAGTTCAATAACTCTGCCAACTTTAAACTCATAAAACCTTTTCAGTGAGAAATGGCGTCAAATTTAAATCGGGCTCAGTAGGTACATAAAAACACCCTCTCTCAATTCCCTGTTCATACATCATCCCCTGCTCCAGTAGAAGCAGTTTCATTAGCAAACAAATTATTGGTTGCCACTAAAAATTGTGAATGGACCACTTGTTGCATTCCTCGTTGCATTTGCGTTGAAATTTTAGGTACTTGATGGTTCTGCAAACACTCATAAATAGTCGCTATCTCCATCCCGCAAGGGAAGACGTGCCAAAGCAGAACTTTCCATTTACGTCTCAATTCACAAGATGAATCCATCCGTGGGGACGTTTCCGATGCGAGCAAACACTAGGCGCCCTAGCTCTCAATTCCGAGTATCGCGAGCTCACGGCTCGAGTGATGCAATTAAAAGTTCCGCCAATTTTCACGGTTTATTTCAACCGAAAGTAATAGCCCGCGCCTGCAACGAAACCGTGTTGCGGGGTGAAGGAGCAAGGAACGAGAAAAATGTTTTCCTCAATTCGGTTTAGTTCTGCTTAAAGGTGCCCTTTAGGATTCGTGTAACTGGTCCTCAGTTGGGATGGTGGCATGGGACGCAGCTAGCGAGTTAGGAAAAGGGGGGGCAGAACGCCAGGCAGGGAGCAGAGGCCTTTCGTCGAAAAGCAAAAGGAGCGAGACTTAAAAATTGTTTGCCCTCGTTTCATCCATGAAACAAGAAAATCGTTTGCCGTGGGATAATCAAGCACTCCGGGGAACAATAAAGCAAAAGGAGCTTTGAAGGAAATTTAATGAAAGAGCGCGCGCGTTCCTAGCGGAGCACTCTTGATCCTCCTACTAGATGGTTACCCGGCAGGATCCTTCAAGGAGATACACAGGGTATGGTATGGAGGCATTGCAACAAAAAAATTTATATTATTTTCTACGCTGAATAACAGCAAATGGCGAAAGGGTTTTATAGTGATATACGGCGGTACACATGCTATATGTATGTGCCGCATCCGGGTCAGGTGGGGTAAGGGGAGGGATGGGAGTGGGTGAGTTTAGACGCATGTTTGTTACGTTACTGTTTATCCGCGACAAGTGCGAACGGGGTGTTTCCAACGTGCAAAGACCAAGTTCGACCCGCGGAAAATTGGAACAAACAGCAATTAATGAATAATTAATCTCAGGGAAATGCTCCAAATAGCGAATTACGAATTCCGTCACGCAGCTTTGCACGCAACTTGGTGACAGGACAAAATTAGTGTCGTCGTCAAGCAGTTCTCATACTCTTAAAAATATTAAGAAATTTTACAATGTTGTTTTTTTTGTTTTATGCTTTGTTTATGTGTTGGAAGAGTTGCCAGCTTTCATTTATTTTTAACAGGGTTAGGTAGGGTTGCTGTGGCTGCCCAAGGGACTACTTAGGCCATATTAGGCCCATTGTGATACCACATAGGGTAATTCCTTATTAGCCCAAGTTAAACCATTCAGTGTTTGACGAACCTTATGAGGTCAACGTATGTCAGCGGACCCCAGTTCGGTCAGGACGTTGTGGGTGGGTACTGCCCAAGTGTCGAACCCTGCGTATAGCGAGGGCCGGACGGACAGTGACAGAGGAGATGTTCAACAGTCTCCTCCTCGTCTACATTTTGGAAGCTTCTGCAGTAATCCTGCAAAGGAGCTCCGAGTCTTCTGGTGTGACTTGTGATAACAGTTGGCCAGATTTGCCGAGTTATAAGGCAGCTGCCCTTGGCATGCCGTTTGTTGTTTGCTGGTTTCTTAATGTCCGCTGAGTCATTTAAGGATGAGCGGCAGTCCTGGACGATTCTTAAAGTGATGTATACACCGGCAAGAGATTTTGTTGCTGTCTGGCTATCAGTACAGATGCAGATACTCCCATAGGAGATTGTGTTGTTACTTAGCCAGGCCGCAATCCATCTTGTAAGCGTCGGTGTAGAGAAACGCCGTCGGTGTAGACAAACGCCGACCCTGCTCGTTGGATGGGGGGCTTCCTCTCATTCCCCTCTAAAGTGGACGGAAGTTTCCAATTTCTTGCAAAAATGGTTCTTAGGGTTGACGTAGTCTATTTTCACTGGCACTTCCAATATTTTTGGGTATCCGTAGTCGTAGCTAGATGTTGCACACTGTTTTTTAAAATAAGTCCAGTGGCAGTACGTGGAGAATACTCTCCAAGGCTTTTGTGGGTGTCGATTTAAAAACTCCTGTGATCAGCAGGCGTGACACTCTTTGAACTTTTTCCCTGAGTTTTATGTATGTAACCTTCTCTACAGCTGGCCACTAAATTAATACTCCATAGAATAGAATTGGTCTCATAACAGCGATTTATGTAGATCCAATGGACAACCTTCGGTTCTAATCCCTAATTCTTGCTAATGACTTTTTTAGACGAGTATAATTAAGTAACGGCCTTCTGTAATCTCGCAATCAGTTTCATCATTCATACACATAATTTTGCATAATACCATCCAGAAATTGTCTTTGTTATCCTGTGGTAGTGACGTCGCATAGCTTATCGCATTCTGATCGTCAAAACCTTTCGTTTGATATCCCTGTCAAGGGGGTTGTGAAGAAAGAGGTGATTCGCCATCTTGGAGAGCCTGCCATATTGTGTTTAGAATCGCGTCACATAGTTTATCGGAGTTTACTCGTCACACTCTTTCATTTGATACCCATATCAGTGGGAGTTGTGAATTGAAAAAATATCAAAATGTCTGCTGACGGTGGCTATAGTTACTTTTTTCAAAAATTATATACCCTATAGCACTCCCACGATTAAGACGAATCTAATGACACCTCATTTATGAAAATCCATCAAGCCGTTTAGGCTACAGGGCGTACAGGGCCACATTCATATAATATGTACCTACACCCGAAAAACATAACCCCTCTTCTGGGGCAGTCGGGTAGCTATCGCATTCCCAAACTAATTTCTAACACACTGTGGCAGTTACGAGTATCACGGTGTTTGCGGCAATTAGAATTAGTCCAGCAGTTAACATGTATTTTGCTCTAGGACTGCAAAAATGCTTTCAACTAGTGCTAATGTATATTTTTTCATTCATTCAAATTAATCAATCCGGCTGGTAATTTGTCTTGTCCCGCTCGACAGAATTTATCCAGTGTGTCCACAATTAGGCTGAAAGGTGAGCCAGCCTACACAAAATTTCGACATTCAGAGCTGTTTGTTTGCAGTTCATATATTTCTCCAAAAAGCGCAATAAATTTTAACCCATTCCCAGTAGAGGCCCCTCTTGCCGCGAAACTCACTTTTATGTTCCCCGAGGAAATATTTGGAGAAGAAATATGGCAGTGTGTGGCGATAAGTGAACAAATCTGGGAATAATTTCCTCCCGAAAAGTCGCAGCTACTTTTATCAATTTTGCTCAAGGATATCCTCAAAATTCTCTTCACACCCGATAAATTCCACTGTTACATTATTGAAACTGGGCTGTATGTCAGAGCAGTCAGTGGGTGGAGCCCGGGGGGCATGTGCGGATGCGGGGATACGTATGATGACTGAATGAATCCGGAAAGAGAGCATCACATCCCTTTGTAGCTTTCGGCACCTTTTGCAGCATTAAAAACTCATTCATGCCGGGCCTGGCTGTATATCATTGGTGTGACTGAATCTAGAGACCACCCATGGATGATCCCGCATGCAGATGACTACTGGAATACACTTTTATCCGGGAAAACCGCCGCTCATCCCTTACAATTTAGGCATTCTTATGATGCCGCAAAAGCCAACGAGCCATGCACCATAATTTATTCACACTCAACGTTCTTTGCCTAGTATACACCGCAGGCTCCATATGTACGTCCTTTAGGACAGCAGTCGGGAGGAAGGCATTCTGCCTTATACTTGCACCCTAGGCACCACACTGCGAGCCCTCGGAACCGATGAGGCATTAATTTCCTGGAAGTGTTTTGCAGTCGACACAAATTTTCACTGAAAATTGAAAATTCTCGATCCTCGCCGCTGCTGGAGGGTAGAGGGCCCAGCCCTTTTCAGTTGATGCCATTTGCTCCCTTGTGGTTGGTTGCTGTGTGGTTTTTGTTCGTTGCCTAGATCGGAGCCAGTAAATTTTCGACCTGAAGGCACAGGAAGGGCCTCACCAGACACTATAGCGCGATGCACGTGGGCTGCGTATCCCGGACTACATGTCATATGATTAGACCATTATGCGGTTTTGGGGCCGTCACCCAAATTAATGGGACGTGGGGACTGTTAAAAAGCTGAGAGGCTAATGCCGTTGACATGGCCCCGTCAAGCCCTTCCGGCGACCGCAAGTCACTTGAATCGGCCCCAGCCCCGACTCCGGCCACTACTGTGTCTGAGGCCAGGGGATGCCGGTAAATTGACAAACCTTCTGCAGCTGAGAGCCGTTTAAATTTTGATGACACCGATCATCGGGGCTGCAGTGTGTCGCCGCCATAGTTCACGGCTCGATTGTCAGACAGTGGTGGGTGGGGGCCACGGGGTGACCCGGTGCAGCAACGGGATATTAGATGCTTTGCATGAAAAATGAGTTCTAATTCGAAACAAGGACTGGCGCAGTAAGCCACATTACTTTCGTTCGAACGGCCTCAGCTCCATCCTGCCATGCACGCACCCAACCTTGAGATGACGAGCTCCTCATACATAACTAATTCAACCCGTTCCGGGGCATTCAGCTGCACCACCAGCATCCGCGGGGCAGGCCTGGAGCGAATAGTGCCTTATTGCAAATGCAATTGCTATTCCAAAGGTTGAGAGCAGTCCGCCACAATGGCGGACGAACTAACCAAATGAGTCGGTTTTTTTTTTAATCTGCTTTTTTTGTAAATTAAATAAAAGCCGAGGCGGAAGGAAATACGGTCCCTGCAGTTGAATGAATTTCAAAGTTCGCTTTGATCAACACACCCAACAAAGAGCGGTCGGTCGTAGGGCGGCGCGCGGGACTGACAAGGTTCAGGAACCTCTTAACGAGAGGAGTTTTATTTCATTTTCTGGATGCCATGCAAGTAGGTACGTGACACGGGATGGAGAAGCTTTGAATGTTTTTGATATACTCCACCCCGGAGCAGTCAGTCTAATATGAGCCCGACTCCGGCTCCATACGAGGTCGTCGTCTTGCACTGCCTCAGGTTTTTCATGGAATTCCCCTTTCGTAGGACCAACATTTCGTGTCCTCCACCTACCCCTCGGCCCGCTATCCACCTTGTTGGAACCTGGAGGTACATTTAAATGGTATTCCGGGAAGGACTGTTTTACATTACCAAATAGCTTCGTCACACGTGAACAGGGCGAGGCACTTAAAGTGTTTTGTGGCCTTTCAAAGTCGGAAGGTGCTTGGTGCCAGCCACCGTCTAGTTCGAGTTCTGTTTTATTTAAAGATAAGATTTCCTCTCTGGAATTAACGGTACCTTTAAGTGTTTGTTTGTAGAAGAGGAAGCAAAACCTTCGATGCCCAAGTAACTGCCGGACGACCCGCTACCATTTTATTTAACTTATAACTTCGAACTTTCGGTATTACGAGCAGCACCACCAACAGCCAAACGGAAAGGAGTTCTTTAGCAGAAGGGGTGCAACGAGTGCGCATACATACTTTGTTGGTATTTAAAATTCAAGAGTGGGATGTACTCTGTCGGGCCTTACGACAAGCAGTGCTCGGTTATAACGAATTTAAATTGATCTCTAGCGTTCCGGGATTGAAATCGAATATAAAATACAAACACGACAAATGGCACGACACAGTAAAATATTTTTCTCTAAAAAGCAGACAAGGGGAACCGAAAAAGTTAAACCACAAGGGATTGCCCTGAAAATGTCTGCTGACTGAAATTTGCCTTATATCCGTCGCCATTTTGGATCCGCCATTTTGAATTTGGTGTTTTTAATGGCAGATTCGAAATCAACGACCCTGAAAATCCCCACTCCCATTGGACGCTGATGAGGTCAATTTGGTCAAAAGGACCAACGACTGGTCACCATATAAGAAAAGTCTTGACTTCAAAAAGCAGGTAAGGATGGCAAAGCGATCTTTGTGGAAGAAGTTCTACGGCAAAATTGAAATCACTTCAGAAACGAATCACCTTCATAAAATCCTATCCACCACTCCGAGCTTGGCTAGTGTCATCATGAAGTGTTTTGAGTGTAGTTGGCTTGGCCCTGATGAAATAGGGTTTTATGTCACAGACGTCACCCTCATTTCCTGACATCATCGAAACATATAGGCCCTCGACGCACAGTAGGGCAGAATCCCAAAAAGCTGGCCACAAATCAAACTTTTGAGTTGTGTAAATTCGTCTATATACGTTCAGATCTTGTTTAGGGATAGTTCTAGAACATAATTCCGGACCGGGCAGGTAAATACCTGCTCTAGGGGGCGTCGACATCAGTCGACATTCAGCCTCCGTTGTGCACGCACGAAACAAGTGTACGCGTTGAAAAATTCTTACCTGTTTGAAGTGCTGCGAAACTGAGGAAACTAGTTCAATTCGAATTCGGCAAAATGGATTCATTTTCTGGAGGTATGTAGAATATATTGTTATGCACAATTATTGCTCATTTTATGTTTGTGATATTTTAATCTCGCGACAAGTATATAATATATTTTTTTTTATATTTATATAAAATCGATTTTCTAATGGAGTTTTAAAAATGTCTTCGCGAGTTTCGATCTTGTTTCGACAAGGAACTAATAGTGCACAATGTTAAATATAACATATTAAAAAATTGGCTGCTGCGGACTGCACCTTGAGTAGTGAGACTAATTTTTATGGAAAAACGCGTGGCGTGGCATTAAGGGGGTATTCTCATGTGAACGCATAAATTTTACCTGTTTTTAGGTAATCGAAAAAGAAATCGAATGGAATATTATTCAGTAGGTCTGTCGCTATCGTCCTTACCAAACTTAATCAATTTCATTGAAAAAAAATGGCGGACTGTAGCAAAAAAAAGTTACGAAAATCTTGTTTTTTTTTGTTAAAAATCGTTTAAAAAACATAAGAAAATATTTTCGAAAATAAGCAATTTTTGTACGGACGATAACTATTAATGAGTAGAAGAACATATATAAATTTCAAAGCAATCGGTTGAATAGTTTTTTGTTTAGGCCCATGAGAGTTTTAGAAAATGATGTTTCGAGAAAAATGCGTTTAAAGTTTCAAGAGCAGAATTTTCGTGGAAAGCTTATATTTACACTAATCAATTTATCATATCAATTTCACAATATTTTTACGATGTTTTTGCTCTAATTTAACTCCTGAATCGTAAGCAATAACCTCGAAATCCAAATTACATGAGATTTCACTTTATATTTTCAACGTATGAACAGTTTAGTCCGCCATATTGGATCTGCCATTTTGAATTTTGAAAATCTGACCTCAGATTCGAAATCAGCGATCCCAAAAACCCCCCGAGTAACCAGTTTCAGACAAATTAATAGAAATTCGAATTTTTTGTCCGCCATATTGGAGCCGCCATTTTGAATTTTGAAAATCTGACTTCAGTTTCGGGCACGATTCTTGTTCGAAACATTTTGCTGTGCTAATTAACTCCACAGGTAGTTTGTAAAAGGAAAATTAACTCCACCGGCAGTTTATAAAAGGGAAATTATAATATATAATAGAATTTTCCTAAAAGTTACGAACGTTAGGTGGCTCGTGAATTGCCCTATATCTCGAAAACGGGTCGAGATAGAATTTTTTCATTATTTTTCCGTTAATTACCACAGCAAAATGTTTCGAACCCCGTTCCCAAAAATTGGAGCCCGAGTAACAAGAATCTCCCCCAGATTCGTAATCAGCGACCTCGAAAACCTCCATATAGGGAATTTGGGATTTTTGGCCACGAAATCGGGATTCTGCCCCACTGTGCGACGCCCAGACATAGCATTGTGTCCGTCCTGAGGAGATCCTCAGAGCAGGCTAATTAAAGGCCATGCAAAAGGCTGACACACTTCGGAGCTCCCATCATGGCGCCGATGAGTGTGTCAAATGCGGATGTGGAAGGGCTTTTTTAAGATAGAAGGTATTAGCACAATAGATCTTATAGGTCGCGTTGCTTTCGAAAGGCACCTGAGGACCCTGGGCGACCTACTTAATTATAAAAAAAATAAACTCAGGACACCACTGCTTTCTCATTGCAGGCTGCAGTACTATAGTATAATGCCTTTAGGAATTCATCTAAAATTGTCCACTTACTTCACTGGAGTGATATTCCGCAAAAAACCGATTTTGAAAATATCAGTGCGGAGGTAAAGTTTTAAAGGAGAAAAAAACATACATACGTATGTACCCTTTCCCCGAAAAACTTATGAAATCCCGGGAGCTCCACACGACGCTGCAGGAAGATGTCCCAAAATTGTCAGAAATTTCCTTCGTGGTCCTGTCGGTGTGTAAGGAGCTCTTCCGGAGGTAACAAGGCTCCCCACCACTCATCGTGTCGTGTCTCGCCTGATAACGTGGATTAGCTAAAAGTAAGTTCGCTGTCACTTTCGTGCTGAATAAAATACTGTTACAAAGGTGCTTGCACCCTTCACCCCCTCCTCCAGGGAATTATGAACGTCTGGCGCTGGGCGTTGCTGCAGTGGAAACTATAATGCACCGCCGACTAGTGCGGCTTTGTTTTGGGTGGGGGCGGCTGTCATCTTGGGAAGTCCTCCCTTTAAGGAGCACACTTCCGACCCTCGGGTCGTGCAATTACAGTTAGGTGCTGCGGTACGCTCCATTCCGGTGTTGAACGACCTCGTGAGGCGCGGCAGACAGATACCTCCGACGTTGAGCTATTGTCCACAGCCAGAGAGACAACGCGGTGCAAACTTTGTACGTATATTACGCCACTTGAGCACATCAAACGCCATGGGAGCCCCAGCGCGAGCTCTGCAACAGTCTGGGGCGTCTAGATTTATGGGGGAAAGTTTCAGTTCATAAACTGTTCGTTATTTTAATTTGTGGCGGTCGTAATTATCAACCGCCGCCGGGGGGGCTACCTGGTTTACCGACATGTCGTCGCCCGCTTTTCAGCAATTAAAACTTTCATTGCTGGTGAACGGTGCAATGCCTCGCCAGGAGTATGTGGCCAACTTTAAGTCTGGCACCACAGCGATGGGCGAGTTATCACTTAAATTGCACCTACCGCGACGAGATGGGACAAAGAAGCGTCCCGCTGAAGAAATGGGATTTTTCCCTGTGCGCCCGACCGAAAGAAAATTATCATAAAAATCCGGCTGTCGTGCGAAGAGTTTATCCCGCTTAAAACTTGCCTCCATATATCACGGAGTTTAGCGGTGGCTGAGTGGGATCTGCGTATTATAAATGGGCCGTGTTTATAAAAATCCGCCGGCTTAGTTGTCTGTGGTGACACGGACAGAAGTACAAAGGGGTCCTGTTCCGGCCGTGCTTGCAAGTCGTGAATTTACTGCAAAGTGTCTTCAGTCCATGAACGGGAGCGCTGGGGAACGTCTTCCAGGATTCGGTTGGCGCCTTTCCAAGTCTTTCAAAGTTTATAATTTGAATATGCACAGATTACTCGCTCCAATTTCGGGGGCCAGGCCCTGTTTGGCTCAGCCTGATGCCTGGTGCCTGCTACATACGCCCGGTGCCGGTGGAAATGCACTTTCACAGCTCCTCGGAGTCGAAGACTTGTTTTTGTTAAGAGGTTGTGTTTTGCCGTCTACCATCTACCACTGCAGCCCCAACTAGCCCACCACTGGAGCCAGTAGTGTGTTATGCAGTTGGTCTTTCATTTCCTGTCTCCTGAGATCCCCGACAAGATTACAATCTGTACGAAGGATTTTTGCTCATGACAAGCGTTTTGATGCCGCTTGCATGTGTCGGGATGCTCAGGTTATCATCCTAGGCTGATGGTGCGGTGCTGTGGTTGGGGCACAGCGCTCATGCATTATACCAAATGAGCACTATATTCAAATCATGGGCTGTTTAATTGGATATTGCGCCGAGGCGGGGTGCGGGGCGCAACCATCGCTTAGAGGATCACCGACCAGCTCAGAGGCTTTACTCGGTTACCGGTGATGTTCTAATTAAGGGAAATGGAATTACTTTCATTTCTGGAGACACCATCAGATGCTCCCTAATGGGCGCCTAAACTGGTGCACTTCGAAGTCAACTAGATTTGCACCAAACCATCAGCTGATAATTTCTGAATTGTGTTCGAATGTTTAACATGTCATCTTACAGGACACAGCAGGTGGCGAACGAGGAGTTAATTTTATGAATTGTTCGGTTTGTAATTTGGTCCTTTCTCAAATTGCACTTCTTGACTTTGAGATTAAAAGTCTTCTGAGATATGCATCGTTGTGAAGGTGTTTCCCTTTGTATGTACGAAAGTTGATGTCTGCAAAGAATTTTAATTGCTTTATTATCAAATATTTTGATTTAAGTTACGAGAGGGGGGGGGGGGGGGGGGGGGGCATATTGCTGCCTTGTAGGCTGGCCAGGGGATTAGGAATAGTCTGAAATATTTTGTCGATTCATAATCATCTTGACAAACATCACCTAACAATTGACATTTGATTTGGTCAACAATTTCTCTTTAAG
This sequence comes from Neoitamus cyanurus, assembly GCA_947538895.1. Classification (NCBI taxonomy): domain Eukaryota; kingdom Metazoa; phylum Arthropoda; class Insecta; order Diptera; family Asilidae; genus Neoitamus; species Neoitamus cyanurus. The sequence goes on along the minus strand of OX384544.1, from coordinate 10,431,993 downwards.
CGCCTTCCTACTTGTTGGTAGTATGTTGTATCACTGAAGACAAAGTGTAAGGGTGCACGATGCAGAATCTACCCAATTGCAACTAACGAGAGGAGTTCCACAAGGGTCCATATTAGGACCTCTCTTGTTTAGCCCTTTTATTAACGAATTACCCAGTGTTGTTGGTAACTCGAAAATACATCTTTACGCAGATGACGTTCGGCTTTACCTTAGTAGTCCTATTGGTCTTATGGATTTGCATTTGACATATCTAGTCTTCCTGTGGAGATGCTTAATGGCTCTGCCCTGGAGTACGTTCAATCTCTGAACAATTTGGGGATTGGTCAGTTTAGCTGGTTTAATTATATAAGTGATTAAGCCAGCTTAAGGCAACATTGGATAAGTTCAAGTTGTCTTCGGATTTCGATGCGTCTGATACTTGCAAAGGCTCTTATTTTGCCACACTTCTGCTATGGAAGTGTACTATTTAGTAAGTTAGATTCAAAATGTCGCAACAGACTTAATATTGTATTTAATGATGTGTTACGTTATGTGCATAAACGGCCGAGATATGTTCATGTATGGGACTATGTAAAAACTATTCTAGACACACCTATAGTGTCCTCTCTTCTTTTATTATTTACGTTCATGCATCATCACCATGAGTGCGTTCTGCGTCCATTCTGATGAAATGTATTTACTGTATTACCAATTGAAACATAATACTCGTTCCATATACAAAAGCACATCATCCGCAAACAGCATAATTTTCACTATTCCCAATGAAGTCTTAATATCATTTTAGTACAGCAAAAAAAGTAATGTTCCAAGCACTGACCCTTGTGGTACTCCAATGTCTATCTATTCTGCTTGAGACACTTGTTCTCCTACTCTTGTTCTCTGTAACCTTTCATTCAGGTAGGACTTAAACCATCTATAATCGTTTCCTTTTGTATTCCATATCTCTGCAGTAATATCGGACTATTTATTAATGATTGCTGGAATACACCTCCACAATTTTTAAAAGTGGCTCTCCGATGCATTGCCAGTTATCTAAGATAAGCTATTCAGTGAACCTGACATATTAGGGCTTACATTCTACGCCTATAAAAATTACATTATATATGAGATTTTTACCCTATCCACTAATTGAATTCGTTTCTTTGCAAATGAAATGAAATATTAAAATACGTGTTGACAGCTAGTAAGCCTGCATAATGTACATTTTGTAAAGTAATTGGTATGGCGTTGTGTGTGCATAAATTTTGTTACCTATCACCTGCTCCGGTGTGAGGCTGAGATGTGACGACGAAGATGATAATGAATTCCCGGAAAAATCGTAATTACATGAGTCAAATTTAATTAAAAGGGCAAGTATTTCCCTTCGCATATGCGGAGCATACAATTTTTTTCATGGATGCTGGCGCAAATAGCGAGGCGTTTGTATAATATTTATTGGCCCTCTAGGCTCAGCACACGAACAGGATTTTCCTGTGATTCAATTAAAAAAACCGCTAAACCTTCTCTCGCCAAAAATCTCGTCGTCCGTTTTTCACGTGGTTTCAATTTTGTCATAATGTTTTTTTTTTCAAACTTTTCTGCTGATGACTTGCTGGTATGGTGACTGGTGGAAGGCCATTTAACCCAATTTGTGATGCAGACGAACCACGCAAGATTATTCGTGTGAGAGAAAGCAAAAATGAAAGTTCGGCTTTTATTAGTTTTTTTTTTTAGTGTTATGCTTTGTGCAAAAATTTCCGAAAAAACAACATGGAGCTATTTATGGTCCTGCATGATTTTTCTGCCTTTCCCATTGCCCGTGAGACTGGGGAGCTGGAACGATATGCAGGCGACATTTGGCAAAAGGTTATGCTGGTTATGATAAATGCAAACCGAATTTGCATATGTCACGGGACCGACATTGCCTTGCCAAAACAGCTGAAAAAAAATTCTCCCGGACGGCGAGCGGCGGGCGGGTGAACTGATAACGCGCTGCCACACTATGCTCGGCTCCGTAAGCGCAGGAAAGCGCTTTTTATCATGCAAATTACTCCAGAAGGAGCAGTAAAGGATTTTTAGGTCTTAACTAGCTGCTGGGAGCATGATGTTTGGCTTCCCGGTTGGATGCGCTCGTAATGATCCCACTTACCAGGGAGTGACTAATGATGGTCAGAGGTGATTTCCCCCTTGTGATCCACCTGCAAAGGACCCGAGAGAGAGAGTGTTGCGCAAATGCTTAACGAATTCATGGCTCTGTCCCAGGACTACAGAAGCCCCCGAGGTGGGGCCTTTTGAGTTAATTCAATTAAGGCACGCTTTCCTTGCACAACGGATGGATGCACTCTGTTGAAGTGACTATCAAAGTGCACTCCGGCATGCTGGCGTGCCTTGCTTAAAATTTCGAAGATTTTCGCAGCCAAATTACAACTTTCAGCACGAACGTGAAACTGCTTTAAGCACCTGATCGGAGGAAAGTCACGTCAGTCCCCCTAAGGGTGATGGCACATTGCGCTCGGGCGAGGCAAAAGATTAAATGAAGATCAAAACGTGAAAAATCTCCTCGCGAAATGCTTTTGAACACCCCCGCCCCATTTCACCGTCGAAAAGGGGTATCCCCACGGATTACTATCTCTGGTGGCTCAAAGTCTTCTCCGTCGTGTTCCGCAATTACTTCTAAGCCAGAGGCTGCAGCACTGCTGATCCGAAGAAGTGGTGTTCCGAGGAAATTCGCAAAAACAAAAACCAACTAAAAATCTAAAGGACAAAAAAAATAAAATAGCGGAGAAAAGCTCAGGAAGTGGATATCCCTCAAAAGCACATACATATCGTTGCGCTAGATGAACTCTCAGGTGAGGTGTGAAGCGAAGTAGTATGCAAGCAGCAGGGGATTGTGTGGCATCAGCACAGAGCTAAACATCCCTTAAGCAGCGGGTATAGCGGGATGCAACGTCTTTGTTTTGCCAGCAACAATGGCGTCCTTTCTGCCGCAAAGTTAAGTCCTCCTGTGTGTCTTTCGGAATATATAAAATTCGCCCGTTGCACTCCCTCGGAGCGGGCGAGTGTCACGCTAGAAGGACACTTTAAAGTCTAAAGGGTCACCCCCAGGGTGGTAGCTCTGGCCGGAGATTTAATTTAATAAGAATTTCCATTAGAAGCGTCTACAGGAAGAGCCCGCATGCGAATGTGCTGAATAATTAAAGTAAAGTGACCTCCGGTCATGAATGCAAATTGAATCACTTTCGGGGATTAGGGGTTTTTCGAGCCTGCGTACCCTCGCCCGACCCGCCCGCCACACCGTCTTCCTTTAAGCAGCTTAGGGTGCAGCGCTTAGGGCTGTCGAGATTTATTGACTCGAAAAACGAATTTGACCAGGATTTGGTCGTGCTCCCATTATCCGTCTGATTCTTTTAAACCATTTCAGGGATAATTGGAACCTACGTGACCTCCTTGCATAATGGGGCTGACAAGGACGCCCCCGGCTGTGCCCGTTGTCCCTACGGTGGGACATTGCATTTCCCAGACTCTGTCAACTTCTTTCTCCACTTCTTCCAATTATAACTTACTTGAGCTTGAGCAGGCAGTTAATATTCGCGCCGGTTCAACGCTCTCTCGTGGGCTCCTCCACATGGCGCACTGCAGCAGCCGTCTCCGGACCAGAAAGTAGACATTTGAAAGTTTTCCGAGAGTTAGCGACTGTCAGGGGTAACGTTGGGAGTGCTCACAGGATTTTCCACGTTTTTTCCAACTGCTGGCAGGGAGTGTTTTAAGCGAAAATTGATAAGCAGTGCCACGAAGGGCGCAATAATTACGACACACGCTCACTACTTATCCGGTGAGACGCGCACCCATTGTTGTTGCTCTGCAGCTTATCATGTAGAAAAGTTTGGAGTTGTTGGGTGCCAAAATTAGAGCGCTGTTTTGCACAAGGTGCCCGACAGCCTTCTTGCTAAAATTTCGGAACATTTAAAAACTTGTTTAAGACTCTTAGGAAATGTTTTTGCTACTGTGGCATCTACACGTTGTTGTTTGCCTTTCCTCCGCCGAAAACTGAAACTATGCTCCTAATTTTTTCTTTTTTTCGTTTCTATCTTAAGCGGTGTTCAAGCTGCTGAACTTAAAACGGCAATTCACAGAGAATACCAAATTTGCACCTTTTTTCGCTCACATTTCAAACTTTCTATAAAGTCCGTGTCTTAATTAAAATAAAATTATAATAATAAAAGGTCAACGAATCGGTGATAATGTTGCTCGTAGTTTGACTCCTTTTTCATACCACCCAGTGAATAAAATTTCAGGTGTGTTCAGATGTTTGGGTAATGTCAGTAACCTCGATCTTACAAATGTAATTTGCTATCATGACGTTTCTAGTACGATAATTAGTAGAAAGAAAAAGATTACTACGTCCTCCATATGTGCAGTCCCATAGAATATATTCGTAAAAGTTTCATCTCCAATTTACTTCCAATGTGCATATAGTCCTAGTCATTAGCGATATTTTCTCTTACGGCATTTCCACACATTCCACGCATACGTGTGCGTCAGGTAGAATACTCGCAGTCTGGTGTCTCGCAGCGTAATGAATATTAAGAAAATCATACGCATCGCCTGTAGCTCGAGCGTAGGCACACACGATTCATATGAATTTTCAATCACGTCACGATCAAATAAAGATTCAGCAGGAATTAATTATCATCGGTTGCGCCGGGTATATCAATGCGGATTAAGTTTGAGTCTTCGTTGTTAGCTTCATTCGAATGCTGCTTGATGGAAATCCTGGAAAAATAAGTTGATTTCCAATGTGAAATTGTCACATACAGATCTTTGCTATGTAATGAATTTTTACGTGAGATTCCTTTGATAAGTGATTATAATTTTGGAATACACAAAAAACCCAATCAACCTTGATATTGGAATCTGGCATGCGCCTTCAAGGGTACCGTTCCAGGACATCCAAAAACTTTTTTATTAACATCCCTCGCATAAATCAGGCGATATTATAGTGCCAATTTATATTCAGAGCCAAAAAATCGCAGGAGTAATTACCGAAAAAGAATCTCAGGAAATCATCCATTTAAAACATCCTAATTAAACCCTGAACTTCCCTTGAAGTAAATTAATTATTAAGTAAAACCTTCCGCTCCAAAAAATCCCTCTTTGATCCTTTCTCCATAAACCGTAAAACCTCAAGGAAATTTTTTTTTTTAAGGGAAACGTCGAAGAAGTGAATTTTCGGTAGCAAAACAAAGAATAAAGTTTTTGTCTCCCCGGATGGATGGGTACTAGGGCAGGGTGCCCTGTGAAAAACAAGAACCTTAAAAAGCTGCCAGCTGCTGCCGCTCCGGAATTCTTTTATTCCCTAAAGGTCCTGTCATTATTAATTAACGCAGCCCCTAAATGATGATGAATTGGCCTATTGGGGTGCGATAGCAGCCAGGGTGTGATGAATTATGACTGGCTCGGCCCGGATACAAGGACGCCATAAATTACTGCATTCGAAATATGCAAATTAACTCAAATGAAATATTCCAGCGGAGCTTTTAATTGATCAACTAAATCACCGCATTGCTTACGGGCTTGTGCGGTCCGGCCGTATCATGAGATATTTGGGAAGGGGCTTTGTCTTCAAGAACTTTCACTTGCGGTGGACGGGGGGGACTGTGGTTGGTGGGGTGCAAACTCTAAGTCAAGTGCTTTCTCCATCAAATAGAGGACATTTTGAAAGTGGGCAACGTGCCTGCCCTGATTCATGAAATTGATGAATCTCAAACGGGATCTCGTGGAGAAATGATGGACGTGCAAACGTCAGGTTAAAGAGAGAAAATATCGCCCCCGAGAAAATCCGTCATTCACCTGAAGAGTCTTACGGATAACCGCAATCAATTTCACGGGCCTTAAGAGCTTCATGTGTGCCCCAACCCAAACCACGTTGACGTGCGGCTGGCAGCGGTAAACGAAATACCCCACAACGCAAAACTGACGATCTATTCAAAATGGGCCCCACAAAGCCCCATCGAGAAGGCCCCGTACGGGCCGTTCGTCCGTCGGGCCATTCGAGTGGACGCCGCACAGTCCCTCCATTAAAAAGAGCCAGCCCGGCCTAAACGGAGACATTTGGGGATCTAAAAAGTGACTTCGCCATTATATCGGAAAATCGCCCACAAAACGAAGCATTCGGGGAGTCCGCATGCTTATCAAGACGTCAGATGGAATCAACGTCTGATGCTGGATGTGCTGACGCGAGCAGTCCTACTTCCCCGAAAAATTGCTCCGGTGGCGAAATAATATTAGAGCGAGGATCCGGCCACTACAAAGGGCTCCCGCAGGGTTTTTCTACCAAACTCTAGCTGAACGACCGGGCGGGGGTGGTCCAAACGAGGACGCACATACAGTCCTCAGGGAGGCTATAAGCTCGCCGAAGGGGAGGGCGTATCCAGGGCAAATGGACTGCAAAATAGCGATAAGATATCGAATTTGATTAAGCGCCAGAATTTTTCGGGGGCAGCCCTCCGCCAGTTTTTCACTTGTCCACCGACCAACTGGCCATGTCCGTCTCTGGGATTTGCCTTGTTAATTACCTTGCGAGTCGATACATCACACACAGATTCCGGTCACAGAGGATATCGCCCGGATGGCAAATAAATTCGCCGATGTCGCCCTCGATAGCCTCGAGGCTGGTGGTGTGGCTCTGGTCTGGTCCATGGTCTGGCCAGCGCTAAAGGGGCCTTTTTATGGCTGCGGAAGACATTCAAATAAAAATCAGGCGAATGGCTTTTGTAGGAAATGGCCATGTTTAACTGGGTGCGTGATAAATTAGGGCCGTTACAGGAAGACACAACAACGATATCCGGCATGCTAATGAGCAGAGCCGGCCTATTCTCGGCTATAGGAATAAAATATTTCTTTTGATGGCTGGGAATGGACGAAGCGAAAGGAATATTCGTTTAATTGCTCTTGAACAATAAACTTTGAGAGAAACGTTTTGTACTAACCATTACAATGTAGCTCCAATGTATTTTTTTTATATTTTTCTCCAAATCGCTCGTATGTTTTTGACAACTGGAAATTAAGCGAAAGAACCCACTGTAAAGAATGGAGTCCCCATAATCGGACTACACGAAATATTCAGGAAAGGTTCCTTATACTCGGAAAAACCTAAATAAAATTTGTTGCATCCTTCCGCATTTTCCTTAAGGAGAGAGTATATGTACTTTGAGGCGCTTGAAATGCGTATCAAGTTTCCAAATTTATCCCTTTTGATTGCAGACACCGATTGACAAACGGGTTTCACCATTAAAAAGAACACAATTTTTTCATTCAGCTTCATTCTTTTATTTGAAAAAAATATTAAAATTTGTGTATCTGGCAAAAGTAAACATAGCCTCCAAAAATTTTCATTAAAGCACAAAGCGATACATATCTTCAAAAGTATACCTAAGTCTGACAACTTTGGGATTTTTCATCCTTACATAATATGGTTTGACCATGATAGACATGGAACGGTATAATTTTTGAACGAACAGGAAAAAAGATACAAAATACTGTATTCAACAAATTTTCTTTTTGGGAAAAAATTTACTATAAAATTAATATAACACAGAATGGATAGAAAACGTAAAAATCCATTCATATTATTAAAGGTTATAGTTATAACAACGAAATTGAGAAAAATGAGTTTGAAGTTGTTATTGCGGTTCAAAAATCGATTTTTCCGAAGGTACGAAAAAACAAAGAAGAAGGAAGATAAATTTCACGCTTATGCACGAAGGGTTTTTTTAAATCTGAAAAACAAACTATGAATTTCGAGACCTCTATGCACTAAAGGGGGTGAGGCAACCAATTTTAGTTAGGTTTCTCCAAGCATAATGAACCTTTTCTGAAAATTTAGTGTTGTCCGATTACGGGCGTCATTTTTTTGGGGATCTTGGTCTAGAGATAATTAGAGTGAAATGTAAATGTTGGAAAATCCTAACCCTCATATTTTTGAAGTTATTAAGGATTTTCTGGAAATCCTACTATTAGTGACCAAAATTTATTAATATTTAAATTGGGAGAAAATCAATGAACGCAAATACATATGTAAACAAATTTGACAAAAAGATAGTCTTACTATGGAAAATAAAAGGATAATTGAATGATTGGGGCGGGTGGCAATTTTATTTCAGTTTAGTGAATGTGTTACACAGCCGATCCAAAAGTCCTAGGTTCGAATCCCACCAGGTGATGGTGATTGGAGGCAAAAGCAAGCACATATTTGTCTTTTTTAAATTTTTTTTTCAAATTTCATCAGTTACACAACCCCGGGGTCGTCAAAATCGCTGTAATCCATGTCTCAAATGAAATAGTATACTTACGTGACTCATCGCCGAAATTACTACCAATGGTTTAAAGATACATACATATGTTATGCTCCATATCGTCGATTGTGTTTTTTAAAATTTCATCCCTTGCACACCTCCGAAAAGTTGAAATTCCTGTATGTAGTTAAAAGATGTCATTAGTTTTTATTACAATCTCCCCAGTAGCGCTTGTAAAGAAGTTTTTCTTTAAAAAAAAATAATGAGAACAATTAATATCAATTAAGAAGAAAGGAACACAAACAAAACTCCTAATAAAAGAAACACATACGTAAAAAAAAGAATGAGTGAAACATTAAGTGATTGATAAAATTTGTTTTTATATCTACCCTGGTAGCTCGTGCTCCTTCCGTTTTATGTGATTAATTAGGAAGTCTTCATTAAAACAAGTCTCGTATGTACAATACTTAGGAGCTCCCTGGGGTATACTTGACTAAGTCACATGAAATAAAAACAAATAAAGAGAAGTGAACAGTTTAAACAGTGCAACGACCCAAAACACTGCGCAAAATCCCAAAACGCACATCCAACGAAAATAACGACGACATTTTCAAAGCACAACAAGTGGCAAAGGGAACTCGAGACACGTTTTAGAGAGGTGCACATACCATCGTCTTGTGTGTCTGCACTCTTACCTTAATTGGCGTCAGACAAATAGCTATTCGCAATTTGTCCTGAGTAGCTCCGTTACCCCACCCTCCCATTACCGTGTTGAAAGCAATTTCCTCTAGAATATTGCCGAGGATATCGATTACCTGCTTAAGTACCTGTCAAAAGTCTAATTATGAACGCAAGCGCCATCGGTATCCTTTTCAGTCTCAGGAAATTTCTTTGAAGCTTCCCTTGGCGAAACATCCGCAGGCCGAGGAGGAGCCAAAGAATCTCTCTGGGTTGGACAATTTGTTCGGTGGCTTCTCCACTTTCAGAGGGATTCCTTAAACCAAGGATAAGTGCCTAGCAGGGCTCAGTCAGAGCCGCTAGCTTTTAGGAAAAACTAGGACCTTTGAGGGAAGTTTAGAGATGCCACAACGAATTTTCAGTCTTGGAAGGCTTTAAGAATGCAAGGGCCTCAGATAATTCCCAGCAGTAGTATGTTGGTGCCCCTTAGCCAGGGGCGGAGCAGCGTGCATTCCAGCGGAGCAGTTATAATCGAAATGTCACCGGAAACGAATTGATTGATGAGAAGCACTCCAGCTATTGCGGAGACGTCGACACAGCCAGAAGTGTCTTAGGGGGAGGGGGGTCGGCGGCGTCAGAAAGATGAGGCGTGTGATGTTGTCATAGCAAGCAACTCAAGAAATGTTTGTAATCTTTTCCAAATGCTTTTCCATGGCACATAAAGCAAATTTGATTCCCTGACCCTACTGTGCCTGCCAGGCAAGAAAGGCTTCCATCACCACCCACCCACCCCGTCTGCCTCGCACCCTCAATTACTTTGTTTAACTTTGCGGGGGATGAATGGGTGTCTTGTGCGTATAGAGGCGCACAACAAGCATATCCAGGGGAGCTAATTGTAAGAGTGCTTCTGAAGATGATTTTTGGGGGTGAAACGACACGCTAACGAAGACGTCAGAGACGACGCCTAGTCAAATTTCTGAAGAAACATGAAACATGCCAAGCCAAACAGAGCGTTGAGAGAGGTGGGTGGCTTTCCTAATTCTTCGGAGGGCGTGTAAGTGGCAAACAATTTATAGACACTTTTAGCATTCTCATCCGTCAAAGACCCCACCCCAGTCCCACAACCACGGGGACCCTCGTAAATCACGGAGCAATTTGCTAACACACGAGAGCTCCCAGATCTGCTCACTTTGCAAATTAAATGGATAACGAAGGGATACATTATCTCGGCGGTAATTAAGCCCTCAAACTTAGTCTGCTGAGTAGGACAAGGGTGCTGCTGTAACGGCCGGGCCGTGGTGCCACGTCGGAGTGTGGACAGGGATAACAACATTTTAAAGAACTTCCCGGAATTGTGAGTGGGAGGTTGCCAGAAGCAAATAAGCCCGCACAAGCGGGCTGGTGCAACACTCCCTTGCATCGCGATGACCACCCAGTAAACAGCCTTTCACTCTGCCAAAAGCTGGTGGAGTACATTTAATTTATCCTTACCAGCCGGCGGAGGCTTACCGGAATTTAGGAATTTTTATCCGATTCGATTATCCTGGACGAGGAGTCCTTTTTGTTTTATGCTCCCCGGGCATTTTTTGTCCAGCGATGCTGGGCGCTTTTTTACACAGTTTAGGCGATTTTCGATTAAATGTTCATTGGCTCGGACTATTGTCATTTTGTTTTTATTTTTGCGCACAAAACAGTCGAACAGGGAAGCAGAGCCTGAACATTCGGTTTGTAGGTACAGAGCACCCCACCACACCCCCTCGTCATCAACAAACCAACAACGAGTGTAAAAACAACAACGAAAAAAGCGAAATAAAGAAAAATAAAATAAAAAGTGGCCAACTTTTAGAATTGGTAATGCATGGCGAAAATGGATTCAAATTAAATGGGCGATATGCCCATCGCCAATTCGCGGCAAAATTAAATTCTGCTCGCAGTTTAGCTGTTAATAGAAGCAACTGCTAAACCCCCTATATATGACGGGGGCGGGAGGCGGCGGTTGTGTGCAGAAACTTTACATGTTTTTCCAATTAATTTTATTGCACTGAAAATGTTTGTTGCGGAATAAGGGAGGCAATGAGAAATTGAGTTGTCTGTTCTTTTTTTTGCTTTTTGGTTTTTGTTTTAACTGTTCATTTATGGACCGCTACAAGTACCTTGTCCTTTTTTTTTGGGAATCGGCCGTAACCTCTTCAGGGAACGCTTTTTTTACAAGCTTTTGTGTCAGTATTCCTGGAGTGGTTAAGAGTGTTTTTACTTGAAGATTTACTTGAAAAACTTAAACAAAGACTTTATAACTATATTTATAAAGTCTTTGCTTGAAGTCTTGTGGTTGGAATTTTAAGTCGAAGCACGCCCAGCACAATTCGTAGTGTTTGGACAGAAGTTACAACTTTAATTATGTTTTTACACGCTTTATATTAACTTGACCTGAATGTACTCGTATGTCTTTCAAATTAATTTTCACCCACTTCCAGACGTCTGAATAATTTGAATTATATTTTTGACACGTATTAAGAACCGATGCCAATACAATCTTCTATATATATAAAAATGAATCCCTATTTCCCTTAGTCACGCCATCACGCGTGAACGGCTGGACCGATTTTGCCAATTCTCTTTTTGTTGTGTTTGTTATTACCAGGAGAAGGTTCTTATGAAAGAAAAAATTAAGAATATTGCGCGGAAAATTAGAAAATTATGTTTTTGGTTTGGGTTTTTCGGGTCACTGAATTTGAATCTGCCATCAAAATTTTGGAAATCAAGATACTGGATCAATACGGCGACCGAGAAGTTAAACTTCAAGGGATTTCTCTGAAAATCCGCGCTTGGGGATTTTCGGGATCACTGATTTCGAATCTGTTACTCAAATTTCCTACTGTAAACTTTACAGTTTACAGTTAAAAAAGTATTAGGAATAGGTGAAAATGATTTATGGGGTGTATTGTGTACGAATTTATGGTTGATTTAATGAGACCACCTCCACCCCGCTGGGTCACATAGGAGAGGCGGTTGTGCAGTAGGCAGGCGTTGTAAAATTAAGGAATACAAATTTAATAGTATCCCGGGAAACGCCGGGTCCGGGCAAGCTAGTAATTTTATAAAATTTTGGAATGCCAAGATGGCGGATCCAATATGATGACTGAAAAAGTTAAAATCAAGGTTTGCTTTGAAAATCTGCACTAAGAGGTTTTCGGGGTCACTTATTTCGAATCTGTTATCAAAATATCCAAATATGAAAACACCCCCATTCCACTTGGACTTATTGGAAAGGGAGTTCAGTACCTAGGGAGGGGGACGTGAAATGAAGAAAAATATATTTACTAATGCTGTTGAAAAATATCTAAAAATATGTGAAGAAATGAACATTTTACCCGTGAAAATGAAGTAACGTATTTACTGAGGAGAAAAATTGTAATATCTCTAGATGAAATGGCTAGGTCAGGAAAACATGAATGAAATAATTTTATATTTGGTGTCACATATGAAATGCAAAGACATGAGGCTCCTCATTATTTTTACATTCGAGTTTGTTTATGACTAAAAATTGAAAAATCAGATTATAGTTGAACTAAAATGTAAAAAATAATTTTCAAATATAAAGTTTTTGGTCAACAGCGATAGAAAGTTTTCCAACTCGATATAAACATATTCTTTTTAAATTAGTTTAAAATGAGAATATAGTGATTGACAAAAAATTAACTTCAATGTATAAAAAAGCGTGGGATGCTTTCTATATTTTTATAATAACTCCTTTTTACAAATAGCTGGCGATGAAAAATTCAGAACAATTGATATCAAGTACTCCACGCTTTTTACTATTTTACACTTTTACAGACTAGATTTTTGTGGAGATCTTTACATCGATGTCCGGTTTGCAATATCCGTCGTTTTTTTTTTTTGAGGACATACTGCTTTCCACACCACCTTGGGGGTAGAGTAAGTACTACGTGCTTTATTTTTATGTGGTATACCCAGTAGGCATAATTCATATAAAAATTACAAGTTGAGCAATCACGGCAACACTCAGGGCACTCTGAAGCCCACTGTATGTTTGTTACTGAACATAATAAAAGGCAAACATTTTTGAGAGTACTTAATGAACTAAATAAAACTGCCGAAGTACAAGTTTCTAACTATTATTTTAGGCATGAGAAAAAGTAAATTCCGTAATTTTTGGTATAAACAAATCTTTATTTGAACATCATTGAAAGTATGCTCCATCGGAAGCTACGACATTTGCCCATCTTTCTGGTAACCTGCGCAATCCATCCCTAAAGAATTGCGAAATTCTTGAAATTATAGAAGTTAAACAACACTTCCCGCAAATGTCGATTATTTGGCACAAAACTCTCCGTGTTCAATCGTAAAAAAAACTGTCGTAACTGATCGAGATACAATGGATTCAGACACTGACAATAGACCTGTCAAATACATGTCAAACCGGTTCAGACGTGATACATGCAATAACAGTTACGCCATTTATTAGAAAACGGAACTTACTTTTTCTCATACCTTATAGTGTACAAAATATCAATCATAAAACTTGAAAAAATAATGACGGATATTGCAAACCCCACGTTTTACACAAAAACGATTAATTCTACAGGAAAAAGTGTAACGACATTTTTTGTGCAAAACTTTATAGGTTACATTATTTTCTAAACTAGTTTCCTCGACAAATTTTATATTTTACAAGATATTTGCAAAAAACTAAAGTAAATCCCATTTAACTAAAAAAAAAACCAAAAACCCACCGCTTAAATAAAGCCACTTCTCAGGATATGCTTCGGACATCGAAGTAAAGGTCTGCACAAAAATCCAGCTTGTTCGGAATCATTTCTTAGTAAAACTATTATTTTAATTATTTTACTTGGCTACTAAAATTGTACATATGTGCCAAGATTTATTAAAATACTCTCGGGATATAGCCTATTCAATAAAAAAGAATCATTAAAATCGGTTCACAATCGGCGAAGACATCGCATAACATACATACAAAAAAACCATACAGTCGAAAACTTGTTTTGATGTCAATTAATTAGATCTTTTGCCGCTTTAAGGACCAGAAATACTTGAAAATTACAGATTTTCTGCCGCTTTTAACACCCAGGCTCAGATTACGTATTCGGGCTTTTGAAAAGTGTACATACATTACATATCCCTCAGCAAAATCGGATTCACGGTACAATAAAGGCTTACTTCGCTAGTTGAGGGTTACAGAGTTATTTTTGTCTATTTCCTTCAGAATGAATTTCCGGACCAGCGATCTCTTCTGTGTACAAAACCACGTTAACATGTGCATCTGGGCTTACTATGCCATCATGAATCAGCATTCATTCATTCAATGGCTTTTCAAAAACTGTAAAGACATTTTAGGTGCATACCCACACGACGAAAATGCTCGGTCTGTAAACTCTGTTTATTTTTGTTTGGAATTACTCGGTATCACACAGTTGCCAAATGTTGAATACCACATCTGCCAGGATATCTAGCACTAAACTTGGTCCACAGTTTCCACCTCAGAGCTCGTTTGAAATTCGGCACCCGCACGTATTCCGCAAAATCTGAATGTTTCCGCAAAACGCATTTAAGCATCCAAGAAAATCTTCTGGAAGTGGATATAAAGTTTTACTCGCCGCAAATTACATTCTCGAAATTCATTAAACTTTTGTGTCCCCTTTCACAGTGGATAGCCGGAAATTTACTTGCCGTCCTCTCTCGCAATTACGGGCTTAGAGTCAGGAGGCAGTGCCCCGCCTTACATTGGTATTAATTTTTATTTTTTAATTAACGCCCAAAATTTATGACTGAAGTTTTCGCTTGAAGTGATTTACACAAAGCATAAAAACTGCGTGAAGACAGTACAAAAGAAGGCCGCTCCATCCCCGGGAAGAATTTAACGGCCAACCCGGAAGGGGATCAGGGCGGGTTGCTAACTAACTCCCTTTCTTCGGCTTCTTTCGAGCTCGGCTAATTTTACATCCCCTTTGAAATTGATTATGAGGATTCACAGAGAAATCCAATTTTGAGCATATCTCTTGGATGTCGACCCCGCCGCACCGTGTCGTCCCCGCCTTCTTGTATCGCACAAATATGATCCGGGGAGCTATTTCAATAGAGTGACAACATTTAGGGTTGAGCTTTAAGGGCTTTTAGGCTCCTCGGATGTATTAGATGTAATTTTGAGAAAATGAATAATTTCGACGGTATTGTGTACTTTGAGCAAGTCAACGTCCTTTGAAGTGGATGTCTGATTGCGCCCTCGGTACCGTCAACTGTCCTGTGTTTGGGTTCGACGCAGTGATCACCTGAGGGAGGAGGTCACTGTCCTGAGAAGATGTCTCTGCCGTAGGTGGGTAATAACGCACGGAAAAATGGTGAACCCATTTCAGAAACCGCCGGGCTCAATTAGGCGGCAAGATTTCCCAAAAGTCTCATTTGCACACATTTCCCCATTTCAAAATGGCTGCTTTTCTGGAGGCGATCTGGGCCCAATCCCTACGCAGCGTTAGCCATTACTTCCGTCCTTGTACTTTTATTATCAAAATGTCCTCTAACAACCTGTGTTCCGGTCCCCACACTGATGTGCCCCGGGGAGTCAATACGGCGGCCCATTAAAATGGGAAAATAAAGCCTATAAAGTGTCCTTACGTTAGCCCGGAGCATCGCCCGTTACTTCCAGAAAATTTTTCAATAAACATCACCTAATATGGCGGAGGCTTTAAGAGTAATTCTCCTGTTTAGGGCTCACGCAAAGTTCGCAATAAAATACTTTATCAGATCAATGTTGCCACGGGCGTAATGTGGTAATGTGCCCAGAATATACGAAGAGCGACGTCGGGCGTCCCCCCGGTGGGTCTTTCATAGCGCACGGGTACGGGTCCTTCTCAGCTTTCTACTTCTCCCGCCGCCGCCGCCGTTCGCCGCCGGCCGGGACACTTAAGGTGGTGAATTTATTAATAAAGATAAGACAGTTGCAGTCACCATAAAATGAGGAGGCGGGGGCCAGTGGACAATTAAAAAATACGACTTTCGCCGCCCATTAAGCCGCTTTATGGCTGCACAGAAATCGCGCCAAATTGTTTTTTTATTGCGACGATTTTACAATTTTTAGAAGGTTTTAACGGAACGATTCCAAGGGAGAAGCATTTGAATAATTTTGCGGTTGACGGCATCCAGGGTATTTGGAGAATTTCATTATGAATGGCATCGTGACTTTTGATGGGACGGTACGGCATCCAAGCATAGTGTGGCCGACCCCTTAGGGTGTGCCTTTATCCCCGGCATTATTATATTTGTCCAGTGTTTAGATTCATGATTATGGGTCTGACATGTACCTAATCCAGCGAGTTCTATGTGCCTTGCCTATGGCTATGATTTGTGTTTTAAATTCGCTTTTTGTCAACAGAACATTAATCGCAACTGTCACTCACTTTCGTTTAATAGTTCATGTTCGCTGTGCTGGGTGATTAGCCCGCAGTAGCTATCCTGACTGATAGGATTACCATATAAGGCTATCAGGATAAGCGCACCTCAATTATGGGTCAAGCCAGACTCGAACCGGGGATCCCGAGGTGATAGCCCAGCGTACTTACTACCGAGCTATTAGGTTTATTAGGCTATACATATAGGCCAATAAAATTAGTCACAAAAACGACAATACTAGCAAAAAGGTCCGAACAAGTTGCATTCTTGTGGAGACCTTTATATCTTTGTCCTAAGCATGTCCTGAAAAGCACCCTACATTTTTAGCCACGAGGGTATCTGTAGATCAATGGCGAGAGCAATGGATTATGGATCTAGAGGTCCCGGGTTCGAATCCCACGTGATTGAAATTGTTTTCCTTTCTAAAGAGTCAGATTATAAGTATAGCAGATATGAAGTGTCTAGTGGAGCTTTTATCTCTCAGTGTACGTAGTCACTACCTAGTTCACATTTAATTAATTTTGGATTCAATTAGGTCTTGCTTTTAAAAATAAGTTTTGACTTTCGTTAATTCAACAATCAACTCACAGGAAAGCACGGCGGACCGGCTATAGCTGCCAACTTACAAGGCCAACGGCAACTTCGAGTGTTGGCACACGCAATACAAAAGAAATAACAACGACAAAAAAATGAACGGAAGAGAACAAGTAAAACAAATAAAAGAGGCCAGCGTGAAAAATGTAAGAAAATTGATTTGAGCAACTGAGAGAAAACATAAAAAAAGTATGAGAAAGAAAAGAATCCCAACTACAACGAAAATAAAACAATTGTGAACAAACGCCCGCTGGTGAGGGTACTGTTGCAGCAGCTTCAGGCCAACAGAAAGGCTCATTGTGACACCACATTGCGGGCGACCCCTACGTCTACGTTTAAGCAGATAGCCATTTTGAGACTTTGACGAAACGATCTTTGTTGATCATTGTACTCAGGTCTGATGTTATTCTGCCTCCGTATTTGGATACGATTAATCTCATTAATTTTGCCACGTTGAAGCATCGTCGCAATTTCTCCAAAGCTGTCTTCGCTATAGATTGCTTACTAAGGAATATTGATTACTCCCAATCGTTAACAAACTAAATTTTCATCGCATCAATTATTGTAATCATAAGCCAGTGTCATTTGTTGCATTGCGTCAACGCCTTACCTTTTATTTTATCTAAAAAATCGATTTTATTTTTTTCTATTGTTTAAGTAATCATCTGTTGATGAAATGTACAAATAAATAAATTTGTGGGTTGCCATTTTTGATCTCCGAAACAAGACATGGGACGGCCTTGGAACTTGGTTTGCAATAACGTCATTGTTACGCGCGTTGTTTGGCAGGTAGCGCCATCTTGTTGAAATCTTATGTCATTTATGTACAACGGACGATCATGTTCCAGAAAAAAATTTGTGAACCTGTTTAAGTACTTACCTACTTACTGTTAGCCATCGCTAATTGGTATACTTCTCATAAATAATAATATTTTGGAAGAAGAAACAGAGGTGTTCACATTATTCAATTTTTATTCGATTTTTTCCTCATATAATACTTAAAGTAGTATACAATACATAATAATCATAATTTCATATATATCTGTATAGTATAATTTGAACAACAATACAAATTCTCTTAAGGTTAGTTGTTTATTTTTTACACATAGTTTAATATAAACAGACCACGCTATGAACAATGTTTCCATTCTATGTCGGATTACACACGAATTTACTTCTTAGTCTCTAAAGTAATTTTATTGCTGCCCTCCATTTTACCTATGTACAGATTTATTTATTTTTTTAAACTCATTCACACTATTTTCTCTTGCTTTCACTTTTTATCTAGTTTAGCTTCTCATGTTTAAGGTTTAAGGGTAAATGCAGTTCTTTGCCTCTTTAGTACCTAAGTCTCATTTTTGTGTTGTCCTTTATTTTGAAGGAATTTTAAATTTTGATTTTTTCTCTCTTCACTTTACACAAAAATTTAAATCTTGATTTAATTTCAGTTCATTTTTGTGTGGTCTACCGAATTTGTGTAAACCTGTTTTCCGTTTGTTCGGAATAATTTTTTTTTTTTATTGTTGTCATTTCTGCTAATTGCTACTTCATTACGGCATTGGGAGTAATTCACGTAAAATTGTGCTCTTCCGTTAATTACCTCCGAACCCTTTTAAAATTTACATCGTAAATCCCAAGAAATTGCCTGGTGCCTGTGCCTTTCAGTTCATTTGGTTGTTGTTTTTTGTTTTTTTTTCCTCACCCACTTTATCCGCAGCTTCCGTGCTGCCGGCGCAATCTGGTTACACTGCTGTGATAAATTTTTGTACAAAATAACAAATTGTGCCCGCAGCCCCATGCACATCGCTTGCAGTAGTTGCCGGTGGAGAAATAAAATAAGATTTTCCAAGTTAATTTTATTCCCTAGATTTTGCCGCTCCCCACCGTTTTACTGAGCTTTACTGTTTAAACCCACTTCTGCTCCTGTTCGCCTCCTTCTGTCTTTTCGCCGACAATAAAAGGTGCTGGCGTTTTTATGGCTTCAGAAGCATTTACGGCGAGTTTCCAATTAGTGTACGTTTTGGATTAAAGTGCTTCGGATAATCCGTCCTGTCTTTTACACAACTCGGCCGGAGGGCGAGGGAGCACTGCGGGAGATAAGGTGACGCCAACAAAACACAGGCTGTGATAATTCCTTCCACTTGTAATGTGTGTACTGAAACGATAATTCTTTTTAGCTTCTTGAGGACGAGTGCTAGGTTCGAGGTTCACTTTTAGTTCAGTGCACCTTGGGAGGTACGAGTGGTGTCCCTGCACGTAAAGCAATATTGCCTCAGCAGGATTTTGGCCGTGTTCTACAATTTAATCGAGCTTGTGCTCGAGAAGATTCATGGGAATTTGTCTGGGCTATATTTTACCCGGTTGGACGTACTGTCGCAAGATAGGCATGGGGCTGGTAGCTTCGCTTCGACGATTACTGGATCGGATTGGAGGGTTCGATTTCGTCGAGTGGTGTGGCATCAATATGTTAATTACTTGAGTGGATTGAACGTGTGGATGCTGACTAAAGTAGTACGATATGGTGCGTTGGCCATGCACTAGATATTTCGGGTGGGGAGATTTACTGCAGGTGTATTCATATTGGGCAACCAAAACAAAATCCCTAAAGACGATTTCTGGTCTTAATAATAAATTTGCATGAGAGAATACACTCCCTTAGGATGCAGACAATTTCCTCCAAAAATTATTAAATCCTTTCTCTATTACCTTATTTTCGGGTGGCTACTTTTCTATACGTACACTTTCCTAAACACACTAGCAGTGTACATACTTCAATCTGCTCTGCAGTTCATGATTATAACAATTAAGGGGTCCAAATTAAGTAGACTAATGGATGAAGGGATTTCGACCTCTTCCATTTAGGACTCAAAATATCCTAGATCGGAATTGGGATTGGTACCACTCGACAATGGGAGTTTGACTGATTTTCGATTGCTTCCACCCGAAGTATTAATCGAAGAGATGTAATAACGAATTTTTTATAAATATATTTGTTGGAGCGACAAAACGCCAGATAAATGTTATTTTGACCTTTTATTGCCATAAACGGAAATCTAAAGGGTGCTCAGAAATATACGAACTTCACATAAAGTGGAAACAACAATGACAGCAGAATGTAAATGTGTTTGAGAGATTCACGAAATCTCTAATGCCTCAAAACGACACGAAATGTGAAAAACGTGAAAGAGGAACGGTAATTTTTACAAACTTTGGAATACGTGGGTTTTTTGGGTCGCTGATTTCAAATTGGGTGTCCAATTTTAAAAATTCGATATTACGGACCATAAAGTTTGCCACATAGGGTTCCTTGGAGTCTCTTATTTTTATAAATGTTTGCCGATTTTAAATAAATTAAAGATGGCGGACTAAAAATACTAAGTTTCCTTAAATTTTCATTATAGTTGGCGCATGGGGTTTTTACGGTCGGTGATTGCAAACACTTGAAAGTTCAATATCTATTTAGAAGTTCATAAAAGTGGCACATGGGGTTTTGGGTCCAGGATTTTAAGTAAGACACCCAATAAAAAAAAAAAAATAAGATGTTGGTTCGAATAACGCGGAAAAAAATAATAAATTTCTTTCGAGGAGCCTCTACTTATCGCTATATTGTAAAATAGAAATCTCACTTCGGACGTGTGGATTATCCGAATTACCACATATGGTATTCTTTTTTCTTTGTATATATCGGCCAAGTTGAATAAGGCACTACCGTACCTTTTCTCGAAGAGTTTCGGCGTATTTTCGAATTCTCATAACTTCGGTTTGTATACCGGTTTTGAAAACCTCAAGCGCGGTGCTCTATTAGAATATTTCCCGTATTTGTATAAAAAAGTTTAAAATTGGTATGCAGGCTGGGTGCAACCTACAGCGTACAAAAATGGCTACGTCAATAAACAAGATTGCTAGATTTGGAGTGCAGAAAATTTGTACAGAAGCCGTTACATCCACTAAAAGTCACTGTTTGGTGTGCTTTGGTGGAATTACTGGCCCATATTTCTTCAAATATTATGCCTGCCAGAAGTCAGTTAGAACAGTCAGTGAAGAGCGATATAGATCCATAATTATTAACTTTTTCGTTCCCCAGTTGAATTGCGTCAATGTGGAAGAGCTTTGGTTTTAACAAGACGGCGCAACATACCACACAACGCGCGGCAATTTATTTAGGGACACATTTGATGAGCTTTTGATAATTTCATGAATTGGTCTTCACGATCGTGTGATATCACACTTTTGGATTTATTTTCTGTGGGGATAAGTGAAATCTGTAGTCTTTGTCGATAAACCACAACCAACCAGCCCAGCTGTTCGGAAACGTTCATAGGCTGTTTTTGTGACAATTTGACTGAACTATAATTGGCGGGGTTTAAAAGGAAATGCATTTTTTTACATCTGTGTGCATCATTGTAATTTAAGATCTGCAAAAAGTTCTGCAGACTACCAATTAATTGCGTATGACGAGTATACCCGTCAAACGAAAACTCAATTTCGGCGCGTATGACGTGTATACTCGTCGTATATAACAAAAATTACAATTTACTATTAGAACTAAAAATCAGCAGCAGGAAGTTTATATGCCTGCCCCCTATATTTAGGCTCGCCATGAGAGGCTTTTCAAAATGAATGTCAAGTTAGATTAAAAGAGTGACACCAAAAGTAACAGCAGCATACAGATAACTTGCCTCTGAAAATCTATTCAGACGTTGTGCAACCAGACCGCAAATTACTTCACTGTGCAGACTACTGAAAGTACAAATGAATTCAAAAACGCATCAGAGGCGCCGGGATGCATAATTTAGCGTCATCGATGCAGATTTGATGCATTTTTGAAATCATTTTCATGCGGTGAAGTGTTGAACTTTCGAACTTTCCGTTTATGCACATTTAATGGAGTTATGGAGTAAAACGACAATTTGAAGGGATTTACGGCAGACGCCAATGTTTGTGTTCAAGTCCGGGAATTGTTTTTTGATTAGCCCTGAAACATGTCTCATGAGAAGAGCGCAATGGTAAAATATTGTCTCTAAGTAGTAACTAAGCCGCTCCTCGACGTGCTCAAATGTCTCGTTTATAAATTGTGCGCCTTTGCTCATAGTGGAGGTGGTGCACCATCTGTTGCACCCTCATACAGAAATCTCCTGGATCTGGACCCGTTTTTTATTGGATCCAGGAGTAGTCGGTGGGCCCGGCTGTCTCAATATCCCGCCCTGATAAGGGACATTCGATTTTGGTGGTGGCGGCGGCTCAGGAATTCCCGGACTAATACCGTCCCCGTACTCCCCGTCGCCGCCATTCTTTTCCATGCTCCAATTTACAGCGCCTTCATCAACACTTGTTGCCACGTCCTGCACAGTCGGCTGCTCCGATTGTGTGGACTGATTGCACTGGTCAACTGATGGTCCAGGATTCGAGTTTGGGGAGTGCTCCTTCGCTTGTTGGACCTGCTTATGATACTGCTGGTAGGTGACGACGCCATTGTTGGGGCAGTCAAGCTGCTGATCGTGCTGCTGCTGTTGCGGGCACTGATGCTTATGGGGAGTTGATTGGGGATTGTGAAAGGCGGGGACATACTTGAGGAGGCCGCTGGTATTTTGGGGATTGTTCGATCGTCTTATACTGCCGGAGCTGGAAAGGACGGGCGATGAGGAGCATTTGAATTCTTTAAGAGGCAGCTCGACGCTGCAGATATCCGCCAGCGGGTGTCCTTCCTTGCACTGCAGCTTCTCGTCGTAGCAGCTGTATTCACCGAAACTGCCGTTTATATTAAAACCCGTCACACTCTGTACACTCGATTTTCTGCTACCCTTTCCGCCGGAACATCCGACTCTGACACCGATTTTCTCCATGCTGGGCGACCCGCAGCGTTCGGCCTCCTTGAGTTCCTCCTTCTTCTTGGCATCGTTTGCCCTCTTCTCGCGCTGATAGTAAATCCCGGCAAAAATTAGGATGTTGAGCAGCAGGAGGAAGCATCCGACCGCGATGGTCACCATAAGTGCGGTCGTGTAGCTCTGGTACTGGGTGGTGGCCAGTCGTCGCAATAAATTATTGTTTCCTTGTTTATTTGTCATACCACTGCCAGGACCGCTGATTACTCCACCGGGGCCACTGCCATTTTGCTGGTGGTTTTGTGGACGTGTTGCTGCTATTGTTGGCACCACTGTTGTGTTAGGGGGACACTCTGCGGAAGATAAATTTTCATATAATTTTTTTTGGGATAACAAACAACGGTTGGTGCGCTGAATAAAAGGGCCCAGTGACACAGGCAAGCTGCTTCACCGGTGGGGGGGAGCCCCTGGGGAAGGGGCAAATGCGGATGATTTAGCGCAGCTTAATTTGCGTTTAATCAAAGAGTAACGCATTATCGCGTGGTTTGTGAGGATTAAAATAAAAAAATCGAGAACAATGGGCTTTCAGCTAATAACGCTTTTCTGCATTGACACAGAGAACAGCGAGCAGGCGAATACCCTTAGGAGCAATTCTATCTGTCCAAAATAGATTGTGCTCGTTTTTTTCGTTTTATGCGTTTAAACAAACAACAAACAAAATTCCCAGCTTTTCCCCAAATCTGCGTACCACCATTTAAGAGTGTTCGATTGCACCGCACGCATCACCACACCACACCATCTCTATGTAACGCTTTAGCGTTTGAGCTTGGCGGCTAGTTCTTGTGGTACTACAGATTTTACGACCGTGTCGCCACCCGGATGATTTCTCTGATTCCATCAAATCATAGGGAGATTTATGTCCTCAAAAATTTGTAAGCCCCGCAGATCCTCATATAAGCTCTCTATTTGCCATGAAGACGAGGAATCTTTTTTCGAAATTTATGACATCTTTAGCCGAGGTGGCTCCTCTCATAAATTCCTTTTGAGGAGACGCAAGCATACATCAACGTTTTATTATCGGACTGAATGATTGAGTTCCGCTCGATGGGTTCATGGGGCGCGGCATGCACGGGCTCCCGCCGGCTATGCTACCCGCTGCATGAAAATCATTCTGATTATTAGAGCGCGTTTTCTATGTTCCCCATCTCAATTTAACGCTTCTTATATCGCTTCTCCACCCGTTTCGGCATTGTTCAAATTTTTAGGAGGATCCCAGGTATGCGACACTGCGAATTTTTGCGCTGTATGGTAATCTACCACGGGGAACGTTCGGATTACGACAGAACATAAAAGAAGATTACGACTATGGGGGGGAATTGCTTTGCGACTGATTTGTTTTCAATAATACTCCTGTTGCGGCGGTTTTCCGTCCTGTCCTTACATCGATCGATTAGAGGAACATAACGGGAATCTCTGGGAATATGGATCGTAACAAAATAAGCTCACTTTTATTTTCCTGCTTCATTTGTATGTATGAACCCCCGATAAACAGACTAATAGCAGACCCGGTGCTTCGAATTAATGGCATAATGCGGACATTGTGGCACGAGGACGATGTGTGTCTGAAAGGTACTTTGGATAATATTTTTCACATTTTTTTTATTTGGAGCTTAGGAGATTGCCCCATACATTGAAGGAGCAGAAAGTAGTAGTTAGGGACATCTTTTTATTACTCCATCCTCTCGTAAAAAATATATGACTATTTGAAAAACTATCGTATCATAAAATTGTACTTAATGTGAAAAGTTTCAAAACCCACTCGTATTGCATCAATCACAAGTGCATGAATGTATGCGCTCAATTTACCTAGGGCCGTGTTCCCAATATGGATGCCGACAATGTCTTTGTCGAGATCCAATATGGCGACCGAAAAAATTAAACTTCAAAGGACAGCCATGAAAATTCGTACTTGGTAGTTTTTGGGGTCACTGATTACGAATCTGACATCAAAATTTCCAAATATGAGACCACCCCACCCCGCTGGGAAATATGGAAGAGGGGGTGTAAAATGAAGAAAAATAAATTTACTGATACGGTTGAAAAATATCTAAAAATATGTGAAGAACGAATTTCGAAATAGTGAAAAAAAATGTTCACCCGTGAAAATGAAGTTAGGCGAAATAGGATTGAAATTCAGGAGAAAAATTGTGTGTTATGTAAAGATTTAATGATTAATAGCTTTTTTAGTAAAATAGAATAAAGTGTAATGGAGGTAGGAGTTTATTGTTTTTTTTTTAATTTTGCGAAAAGAGGGGTGGGGACAAGAGTGTGAAAACAATTTTAGAAAATATAGAACGTGTGAGGCAAGGTGTGTGCGTAATTTCGGATGAAAATATTAATAAATGTAGAAACTGTCGGTATGGCAGAACGGCAAAAAGTTTACTCCTGCCGGTTGGAAATAAATTAAAAAAATTATAGTGAAAAAAGTATAAGGAATAGGTGAAAGTGATGTTAGGGGGTATTGTATATGAATTCACGGTTGATTTAATCACACTACCCCGAACCGACTGTGACATACAGGAGAGGAGGTGCAGAAGGGAGGGTGTGTAAAATTAAGGAATTAAAATTTAATAGTATCCCGGCAACGCCGGGCCCGCGAAAGCTAGTAGCAAATAAATTTTTAAACTCCAATGAGTGTGTATCGAGGGTTGATTATGAGGGTTCTAATTTAATAACTTTTCTAGATAGCATAACACATCACTCAATAAGTCCCGGACCTAACATATAGATGACGCCACCTCCTACTTCTTCTCATCCTCACTTTGTAGTTCCAACCTTCAAATGACGTGTGTCAAAATTTCATGACAATCTGAGGAATATTTAAAAAGTTTCGGGCCGGGGACTATGTGTTACATATGTTTTTGGGGTCGCTGAAACCGAATCCGATGTCGATTTAGCCCCATCACGTTAGGTTTCAGCGACCCCGAAAACATATAAAAGACATATTCTGATCCCAAAATTTTTTATTTTTCTTCTCGTTTTTGAGGTTCTGTCAAAAACCTGACGTGATGGGGTTGAACTGACATCGGATTCAGTTTCAGCGAGCCCAAAAATATATGAAACACATAGTCCGATCCCCGGGCCCGAACATTTTGTTATTTCGGACTCTGTTCCATCGGCTTCGACGGTTAAAAGGTGGAGGCTGACTTTAAACGCGGTCGCGCAGACACAAATGACGGTGAAGCTCAGGTCGCCCGAATTCAACAGTTGTCCCAGAAAACCTACGAGATTCTACGAGAAAAGTATTAAAAAATTATAGGAGCGCTGGACTCAATGTATCAATCTTGAATTTTGTCTGAAAGTTTTTGTTTGATTAGTTAGGCCCGGGACTTATGGAGTGTGTGTGCGTTATCGCCATTGAAGTTAAAATATCAAACTCCAACAATTTTTAGTGATTACAACTTATCCGGTTTGTGAGTACTTGATAAATAAATTTTGTCACAATATAAATTTAAACCAGGACTCATCTACATTTTTTTAAAAGTAATATTTATCTGGAGTTTATCTTGACATAGTAACAGTAACTTTTCCGAAGCGTCCATTCAGTCCCATTATGTCGCAAGCACCATTTAAAAGGGGCATAAGTAATGAGCGAATATACATATTTAAATTAACCAATTCTGAAAGAAAACATTAAAGCTCCGCTCGATTAAACCGCGAAGCGCACAATAAATCCTCGAAAATGTGATACAACTGAGAGGCGTTCGTGCTGCTGAGAGGCATAAAGTACATTTCCCGTTTAAATAAAAAACAGAAAAAAAGCGAAGTCGACATTAAACTCACAAACTTCATTAAAATCGAAATGAGCCGGCATTTTCAAGTGCCCTCGAAAAACAGCCAAAGTGACATATCTGGCACCCACCATGGCGGCGGCAGGCCGGGCCGTGCCGTGCCATGCCATACCATGCCGAAGAGCAGAGCAGCGGGTGCGGTGAGGGTCCTGGTGAACTGCTCCCCGGGATAAAATAGTCAACATTCCCCTTAAAAGTGCGCGCCCCCAGAATGAACACATAAGCCAGCCTCGAAAAATGAAGTGTTTAATTAAACAATGAACGTGGGGCGAAATATTGCATTGCCCAAACTATCAGAGTAGGGGGGACAACCGGAAAGCGTGCGGGTCCTGTGGCAGAGGATTATGGGTGTTGTGGGAGGGGATCAACGCAAAGTAAACGCCGAGTTTCCTGGAGTAGGGGGATGGGAAGAATTATGCAGATGCTGTCGTTCTACATTTTGCCCGCAATTTGTTCGTCGGGATATTGAGGAGCTTTCAATAACATCCTGCAGATGGACTCGGCTCCAGTTGCTTCGAAAGAAGTATTTGCTGCTCTTTGCCCTACCGCCCCTCTTAAATTAAAGTTTCTGTAGCAGCAGCGCATAAGACGTTGCTTGCATTGTGCTAAGGAGGGCGGGCGCGGGGGCGACAGAGAATATTTCGTGGAATTAAGCTATTTCGAGCGATTCCACTTCATTTTGCAATTTCTGCGAAATATTCAAAGATTTCAGCAATTTTCTTTTCTTAGAATCAGATTACGTTGAACGCGAGATAACGTTCAATGAAAGAGGGAAATTGTGTGGCAGGGCCATTGAGAGGGACTTTTTCTTTTTTACTCAGGAAGTGCTTAGTCCGGAAATCTGGACGATGAACATTTGCACATTTCCCGCTCAAGCTGAGCCATACCTCCCACAGGGTTCCGTTACACTTTCTGGCGGAGTTCTTTTGATAGTCCAGGTCGGCTGCGGTGTGGCCCTTCTACATGCCTTCATCGGCCTCAGAAAGTAGGCGAATTTGGTGCCATTATTTCCCGAACTCATCCAGGCGGTGTGAATAAAGTCTTTCTGAGAATTTGTTCCTTTGATATAAACCTATTCCCATTCATGGTAGTCTGGAGGTGTTTCCCGTACCCAAACTCCACCAGCCACCCACAGCCCTATTCAAAGCAAAAGATCCGACTGAGCTGTAGAAAAGACAGCCGCAGCTGGCCAAATGTCCTAAAGTGGTCAGCCACCAGCTCTGGGGGGGTGGGGGCGTCGAAGATAATTTCAGAGGAAAGCCCCACCACGCCCGGGTGAACACGAAAATCCTGATAAGGTCCAACATACCTGTGGTGGTCGCTGGAGCTCCGATGTGCTTGCTGGCCGGATCTGTTTTCAGGCTAGTTGTGGTAGTCGGCCGCGGCCGCAGTGGCTGCTGGATGTTCACCTTCGAGAAAGTCGGCCTCTGCATAATCTGCGGTCGGATGATGCCTGCAAGGAGGTTTTTTTTAATTACCTTTCTGGCTGCCACCACCGGAGCGGTAATTGTCAAAAAAATAAAATAAAAACAAATACCTACCATCATAGTACTGGGCGTTCTCCTCTAGGAAGTGATGATGTCTTACTGGGAGCTCGTTAAGGTCGCCAGGTGAGTGGAGCTGCGGTATGAGACTTAGCCACATGGAGAGCTTGTGACCCCGGTAGTGATTACGAATTTCCACTTTGTTTCCTGCGGCAAAAGACATGAAGGAAATTTACTCCTGTAAGTTATGAACCGTGTGGATAATTAAGATGTCTATCTGGCATTGCACGGTAGCATTTAAAAGATTTCATTTGGTCGGAGGGTTGAAGGGAGGAGTGCCCGGCAGAGGAGCTTAATATGAATTATAATTATTGCTGATTAATGATTGCAGATTATCTCGGGGGGAATGCTGTGGTCGGCGAAGGAGTTCCCTCACTCGATCTCTGGTTCTTATAAATCAAAAAGACTCTGAAGGACACCCTTTTGTGGCTGATTACATTAAGACTTTCTTGGTAAATAGCTTTGTGGGATTTAGGGACATTTTAGATAACAACTGATGTAGTAGGTACAACAGAATATCTGCGAAATATTTTCTGAGAAAATGTCAGAGTTAATAAATTTTCTCGTATTCATTGTATTTATTTGTTGGATAGCTTAAGATACAGTAGTATAAGGAATAATATAATAGGACACAATTTGGAAACAAAATTAACGGATACAAATAGTGACGCAGCCACCATACCATGGATTCCAATTTTGTCACGTGGGCCTCAGCAACTTCTCTAGTTTTAAATGTTTCGAAAGGAAATATAGAACTTTAAAATAAGAAAAAAACAATAACAAACAAATTTAACAAATTTATCAAAAAACCAAAATGTCTGAGAGCCTCACAGCGATACCTCCACAAGTGTGACGGCAACCGGCAAGCTCAACGCAGGAAAGGTGAAGTCAAGTTGTTCAGCGCGGCCAGCTTTTCGTGTACTGTGCGGGACGAATTCCGCTAAAGAAGGCCAAAAACACAAGGCAACTGAGTGTTACGATTGCTGCGCTGCCTTGCTTGTGAATAGGTTAAAGACAATAAAAAAAACAAATGATTCGTGGGTTGTGTTGGAATAAAACACCGGGATGCAGCAAGTACAACGGTTTATTTGATACTGAAAGAATTCATTACTTATAAATACAGAGAAGAGATTCTAAGTTAACTGTTTAACTGTTGTATAATTCTGGCGCGGGGGGGAGGCAAGAAAAATATTACTTTCGATATTTTACATGAAATATGTCGATCTTCTACGGTTTAGGGCTCGCCATTTGAAAACCAATTTGCACAATCTATGATTTAATTATTTTATTCTGAGGATTATCTGGGCACGATTCTTGTTACTCAGGCCCCAATTTTTGGGAACGGGGTTCGAAACATTTTGCTGTGCTAATTAACTCCACCGGTAGTTTGTAAAAGGAAAATTAACTCCACCGGCAGTTTGTAAAAGGGAAATTATAATATATAATATATTTTCACAAAAGTTACGAACGTTAGGTGGCTCGCGAATTGACCTATATCTCGAAAACGGTTCGAGATAGAATTTTTTCATTATTTTTCCGTTAATTAGCACAGCAAAATGTTTCGATCCCCATTCCCAAAAATTGGGATCTGAATAACAAGAACCTCCCCATTATCTGAAATGCAATTTTTAAGAATGTGGAATTGATTACTTAAAGTATATACCAATTTTCAAAATTAGTATTGTTTTGTTTCCTTTCGAAATTTAATTTCTTTGCAAATTGAGGTATTTTAAGTATGGGGGAAGCTGTCTCAACAAATTCATCTGAATTTCTAGACATCCGAGCGCTAAGTGTAAAAATCCAGGATGTAGAAATCGCCTGTTTCAGATTATTAGCCCACGGTCAGCAAGCAAAATAGTTAATGAGAATAAAATTATTCAAATTAGCTGTCACAGGTATCTCATCTTTACCAAGCTCAAGTAAGGCAGCAGGTCAGCGCAGCTGTAGTACGAACCCTCAGTTGCCTTGTTTTTTTGGTTTTATTTCTCGGAATTCGCCTTACGCAGCACACGAAAAGCTGGATGCGCTGAACAACGCGATTTCACATTGAAATCTAAATCTAATTATAATCTAAACAAGAGAGTACGAAATTCGTCGAACACATTTTTGAAAATAAACGGTAATTCTGATAATTTGTAAGAGAATTTTTAGCCTTGCAGGTATTTGTTCCAAGGAATGACTACTGTCCTGAAAAACAGTGTTTCAGAAAACTAGTCAATACTCTGTTTGGGGGGATAGAATGTAGAATAATTTAAAAAAAATAAAAAGACAATAAATAAAACCGTAAAGCTTAATATTCGGACATACATAATTGAAATCACTTTTTTAAATTGTTTTTTGGTCTTAACATGACTTTATGATCACAAAATATGGAAATAGGTGTGAAAATTGACTTTAAAAAAATCGTAAAGTCACTATCATATAGTCATAATTTCTCCTAGCTTTATGGGGACATTAAAAGGCCATACCGTCAATTGTACAGACTTTTATTACCTTCCACCAATCCCATAAGCCACCGTGAGTCGTAAGACTGAAGTCGTTTTAATTGTTTTTCAGTTTTATTGCAAAAAATTTGTTACAAGCCCCATAAAAGCCCCTAGCCCCTAGGTAAAATTGCCACAAATGTTTCCAAAAATAGCGAAACTTCTATCGTTCGAATTGCCCCTAAAACCGAAATGGGGGATACCTCAATGCCCAGAGGGAGAATGTCTAATTACAGCCTAATAAAGGTGTTTGTGCCGAAACCCTTTGACTCCCTCCCCTCCTCCTCCTGTATATACAAGGAAAAAGGGAAATAAAAAATCACGTGATAATCCCGGCCCAGATCTCGATATCCTCGCACAAACGGGGGGGACCAGATCAAGAGGCACCACGGGAATTTATCGCCGTGGGATGTATTAATTAAGCAAGCGGATGTTCGTTTACTTTTATTGTTTCTCAAGGCCGTAAAAATGAAACTCACCCAATTCCAAGTAGAGCTGATTGATGGCATCGTATGTATCCCAGAAGGGCAGTCTAGTGATGCTGGTGTCATCAAACCGGTCGAATTTTTCCACATCCTCCTTGGGTTCGGATTCCCTGCTCGACGGAGTGTCGTCCTCCTCCTCATCCCTGTCCTCAAATTCGTCCTCTTCATTAATTTCGTCATCCTCCTCCTCATTGTCCTCGTCCTTGTCATCTTCGTCCTCATCGGAGAATTCCCTGCTGTTGCCCCCGTCACGGCTGGTAGCAGTAAGGTGGTGGTGTTGCTTTGTGCGAACAATAGCCGGGTCCGAGTGGGAGTGCGGGTCCGCTTGATCGGCGGCTGTGCCCCCCGTCTTGAACGGATATCTCTTTCGGTGGAACGTCTTGTTATTCTCGGGATACTTTCGGGATGAGTTTTTAACAGTTTTCCTTTTTACCCGAAAGGCGGCAATTGCGTGCCGCTTCGGCTTTGACTTGACTGATGTCCGTAATGATGAGCCGACGAGAAAGGCACCCGTGCCCGTACCCCGGCCGCTGGATGACAGCAGGGATATCGACGGCGATGACATTAACGAAGACGGCGGTGCTGATGCGGACGTTATTGAAGACTTTAGGACTGATATCGGTGACAGTTGCGAAAAGTATTGGTCCGTAATGTGCTTAACTACTGACGATGACGGTGGCGAGGACCCCACCGCTATTGGTACATTGCCCATCCCTGTGGGGGGCGGCGAAATCGCTGATGCTGACGACGACGAGGAGGAGGACGCAGACGACAACGACAACGATGCTGAAGATGATGAGGATGATGTTAGGGACATCGATTCCACGAATGCTGATTTGCTATGAACTATGCGAGATATGTCAACTGATGCTGTGGGGCTTTCGTTTGGGTTTCTGCAAAGATAAGGAAACACTTGGCTCAGCAGAGGTCAGAAGTGGGGTCTCTTATCTCGGGCTTACCCAGTCTGCGCGAAATTCGATAAGTACTGTACAAGTAGTTTGCTTATTTTAACGTCCTGCTTAGTGTAGTTGTACGGGAACAGTGAAGAAATTGGTAGTCCCAGACAAAAAGGCACGTCTTCACCACGAACGGATCCAGTACGCTGTACGTGTTTTTTTTTTTGGGGCGTCCAGAGAAATGCATGTGAATAGGGAAAATCAAATTGCTATTACAATTCCACGTCTTGAACGGGTGCAGCCGTGTCGAGTGGTGAACAGGAGGTACTGCAATCTTCTACCGACAGAGCCCCAACAATCCAATATAATGTAATTTGAAGCGTTTGTATCCCCACCCCCTGTCCAGCCCCACTAACATCCCGTCTGCGGGTTCTGTGCGGCAACTCATTTTTCTGATAAGCAGAAAATCGATGGAGGAGAGGATACTTGTTTTGCTCCACGACCAGAAAAATGGAATTTTACAGAATTGTGTCGTTGGGAGGGTGAAAGCGTAAACATCTTGGCATTTTGGGCGAGATGTGCCCAAATATAAAAATGAAATAAAACCAAGTCTTACCCTGAGGGTTGGGAAAGGTTCATTGGCATTTCTGCGTACTGCAAGAAGGGAAGGGGGAGGGGGGAATTCCTTTTACAGCATTTGAACACCAAAACGGGCGGGGCAGCTGAGCGTTGTTTATTTGTTCATTAGAGGGAATTGCTTGTTTTTGAGCAGCCTGGTAGGATGCAGTCAATTTGTGGAGGTGGTCGAGTTCTTATTGAATTCCATGCTGTTTGTTGTTGGCTTGCACTTTACAGCTATGAATGATACTGTTGACTAACTGGGTTCGGAGAAATCTTGCTCCATTCGAAATTGTTCCGCTTTTGGCGCTTTGTTAGCTTAGAAATATTATACAAGAAATGAGATGATTTGAAAGGAAATATCATTTGTCGGTATCAGTGGGGGGATTGCTTTTAACAGGGAATAAATACACTTAAATCGGCTTTTAAATTGATGGATGTGACTTTTCGAAAAAGGGGCCTCAGATTCTCAAAAAAGTAGTTTCAGCGATTCTTATTGGAGGTGATCATTAAGTCAAACATAAATTTATACACAATACCCCCTTACATCACTTTCACCTATTTCTTATAGTTGTTGTTTCTACAAATAACAGTTTCTTCATTTATTAATATTTTTATCCCACATTTGGCACACGCATTGCCGTGCAGTTTTCTATTTTTTTAAATCATTTCCACAGCCTGACCCCTCCCTGTGGAAGTGGTCGCATATATGGAAATTTTGATGGCAGATTCGAAATCAGTGACCCCTAAAACCCTCTAATGCGGTTTCTCAGGGCTCAAGTTTAACTTTTTCGGTCGTCATGCTGAATTCCAAATGTTTTAATGCAGATTCGAAATCAGTGACTCCGAAAACACCCTAGTGCGGATTTTCAGGGTAAACCCTTGAAGTTTCTCTTTCAGTTGCCATATTAGATCCGCCATCTTAAATTGCGAAATTTTGATGGCATATTCATAAACAGCGAATCCAAAATATGGGTAAGGGGGGGGTGAAATTTATTGCCACGCAAATACTCTCAAGGTTGACAACACCAGGAATCTACACCACTCCAAGAGATAAAACAAAACTGGTCCAAAATTAGGTAAGTTAGGGTCCCGAAACTGGTCAGACTTATTGTCAATGACCGAGTTATCCCACATCGTGCTTTCATAGACGTTTCTATTTTCGATTTGTTTTTTTTGGAACTGGTGAGTGGTGGCTGGAAATTCTAACTTGAGCGCTAAATATTCTGATCGGGAAAACTGGTTTAATAAAACTTTTATCATCGTTTTGGCTTAGTCCAAGCATAGGAGTTTCTTTTATTTTGGAACCTTCTTAGGCACTTTGAATGGAAAAGTCTTTAGTGAAAATTGCACTTTTTCGTAGATTGGCATTTTAGCAAAAATGAAAAGAACAAAAAAAAAACTGGTACGTTTACTGACAACAACATTTGTACAGTTTAAGAAACATTTTGGTGTTTTGTTTTCTCAGATGAACTAAACCGGAAATATCGTGTCCGCCATATTCATTTTAATTTTTTTTGTTTGTGTTTGAACTCCACACAATATTCTTAAAGTGGCCAAACAGGAATAGCCCGACTGCTGTTAGTCCTTCTCAAATTAATTTGTAGGTGGTTCCAGAGGCTGATGGATTGAATGGAAAAATGTCATTCCATAGAACGATATCCAAAGATAGGAACGACTAGCAAAACAGGCCCGTTAGGATCGAGATAAATTTATTTTTTTTAAGTTTACCGTTACTGTTGACGGCAGACTGAGATTAGAGAAGCTTGGTCCCAACGACATGCCGTTATTGTTGCCATCCAATGCAAAAATGTATCCATACATGCTCATGTATTTTCTTCCCCTAATGTATCGTGTCGTTATCGTATGAGCGTTTTCACAGTAGCAGACAACGACATGACCACGACACGGTATGCCGTTATCGTTGAGCCTTTCCATTAGACGATACCGGCGACAAAATGATAACGACGCAACAGTTTATCGTCCATTTAATTTAGCCCTATCTGTTGGCCGATTTTAATAATCGGGATATCACACATGCATATAAGCGAAATTAAGCACCTCTTGTGTTCAAGCCCACCTTGTACGGCTCACCTGCAAAAATCTATCTCAAACTCCTTACCTGTGGAAAGTCCCGTTCGCCGGATTGATATCTGAAATGTAAAAAGTACGATTTTCCGCCCCTCAGGCTGTGCATATATCCCAATCTAATTAGCGGAGCCGCTGTGTGCCCATCGCTGAGAAATTCCAACGACGCATCCCTCGAACTCATCGGATTTCGCACGGGCCTCTCCCAGTCAGTGTATTCGTTCTGGAAAAGAGGCCGAGACAGAGCCACCCTGTCGTTAATCACCCTGTAAAGCCAAAACTGTCAGTGCACAAGTACCTTCAGAGCCGCGTAAATCTCGTTCAAATGGTAGTGATAAACATTTCTGACGTACGTCCGTAGAATCCTATCACGTCTCGTCTCATTGAATCCGAACTCGAGGTCCTGGGCGCTCAAGTCCAGGTAGGATTCGATCGTTGCCAGGCCGAAAATTAGCTCCCGACTGGGAAAGTCGGCCAGCTCAATTCCAGCGGTACTAATGATGGATTGGATTGAAAAGGACATCGATCCGCCGATTATGTGGTTGTTGGCTATTATTATTGAAAAATCAAATTACCTCGCTATCGCAGATCCGACGGGGAGTATCAGTGGTCCAGTGGCGCCACTCGAAGGATTAACTATGACCGTACCGTCAATGAATGGTGCAAATCCCGGCAGGAATCTAGATAGCAATGGAAATTAGTCCACAATAATTCCCAAACACACGCATCATTAACTTGATTTATAGCTGGATTAGATGCATGGGTCCCCGGTAAATTGGGGCCGAACCAGGCGGTTGGGGGCGGAACCCGGACCCAGACCTGGACCCGGACCCGGACCCGGCCTGGACGGGAAATTGCATTTACTCTAAGACCAGAAATTTTATTGAATAATAATGAGATTTAATAGTTTGCTCGGTCGGGCTGATGCCCCACTGTTCCGGACTGACATTCCTGTCCCCCGGGGTGGCATATTGTTTGATTTTACTGTTAGCCTATTTCATTTGCTCGGTTCACGCAACAGTTAATTGTGGCTGGGTGTATTTATCGCAGGTTTTTTCCCGGGGCATTCAGCTTATTTCAAAATGAGGGCGGGGGTACTGAAGCCAAATTGGCAGTAAAATTTCATAAACTCGTTGGCATTTCAGGGTGTTGCGTTTATTTGATTATTTTATCGGAGTATGAAGCGCAAACGAGCGAAAAATTACATGGAAACAAACGACTGGATGAAATGAGTTCATTTTACGCGGAATGGGGGCAAAACTTGATTGTGCGGCTTTTACCGGTGAGGTCTGCCATCTAGTGCGGGAATTATTTACTCGAAAAAAACAGTACGTATAAGCTAGGAGCTTTATTATAATGCTAATTACACTACAAAGTTGTTATTGAAATTAGTGAAAGCCACGAAAAGCGATGTCATCGACAGTGAGGCCAATTAGCATACGCATTTTTACATATTGGATATTTGTAAAACGCCATTAGCAATTTCTATTAAGTAGAACACCCAAGTTAATTATACACCCTCAAAGGTAATGCCACACATCAATCAAAATAAGTAGTCTCTATAGTATCAATCTAATTATAAACTCGAGCTTAGGCTCATCCTCCATCCGTAGATACGTTGCAAGGAGCAACCCACAAGGAGATGTTTTGTCGTTGGTCCTGAATGGTCTACTTACAAATCTGGACGGGTCTGGGCAATTCGCTATCGCCTATGCCGATGATGTTGCAGGTGGCCCTCTCTAAGCTGGCTTGAGTATAAGATGTGGACTGTCAGTTAACCCGAACAAAACCGAACTGATACTCTTCACCAAGAAATACAAAATTCCAAACACCCCATCTCTCAATGGGTTGCATCTAAAACACTCTGACCAAGTAAAGAACTTCCGCATTATTATCCATAGGAAGATTACCTAGAAATCCAACCTGATCGGGAGATCCCAAAAGGCCATTACGGCCCTATACTCCTGTAACAAAGCCATTGGAAAGAAATCGGGAATAGTACCATCGGTTCTATGGTCAATTGGATTTATGCCGTGGATAAGGTCACCCACTTAAAAATTCTGGAGAATATCCAAAGGACATCAGGTCTGCTGATAACTGGTGCCTTGGAGACAATACCGTCAAAGGCCCTGGACACTATTCTCCACCTTCTGTCATTGGACTTATTTTACCCACTTTGACTACAAATATAAATTTTCCATCCACTCCAAATGGCAGGAGGGTTCCATCCCACGGGCAGGTACAACGTTTGTTTACACCGATGGTTTTAAGATATATGGCAAATTGGAAGGTGGTGGATCCACATATGTGGATTCCGGGAAACACTGATCTTTTGGGTAATTTGCGAGGCTGACGAGCTAGCTCGCCTTGGTAATGCCTTGAGAGAACCAGACTTATCTGTCCAGCAGGTATACCATTAGCGGCGTGTAAGTTGGAAAGGTCAGGTCACTGTCTCATTGGCAGACACATGAATAGACTAAGAGCACCGGTGCGGGACTTCTGTAGAAGTTGCCAAGACGAAGAAGAGGAGAAATCCATCAGGCACTTACTCTGTCAATGTACGGCTCTCGAAATAACTAGAGGCGACACCTGAGTATATCCTACTTCAGAGCCCTAACCGAACTCAGGTCTATGGACATAAGGGACCTAGTTCGGTTTATCAGGGCCACGAACTTGTTTGACGTGGGCTCAGGTTGAAAAGATTGGGTGAATTTATAGCGCCAATAACGATATCATGCATACATATAACACTTGCTCGTTTTAGCGTTTAGAGAGAGACATCAAATCTAAGAGCTTTAGTCTGTCCTTGTAAGCAGGATGATTACAGGTATCATTCCACGGTAGATCTCGAAGGGCAAAGCGTAGAAACCGCCTTTGTTCTGCCTCAATGTAATCAATTTTGATTTGATAATGAAGCATCCACACTATTGACGCGTATTCCAATATAGGTCGCGCGAAAGCGCAGAATACAATTTTGAGGAGATAAGGGTCAGCTAGATCATTAGACCAGCGCTTAATAAAACCGAGCATTGAATTAGCCTGATTTATAATGTTATTAATATCAACTACAAAATTAAATTTTGTGTCAACAGTGACGCCAACGTCAATAACGCGTACCTGTCGAAACAAAGGAAGATCGTCCTTCTTGTAGGGATGATCCAAACGGGAACTCTTGCACTTGCCAATGTTTAGCTTCATATGATTTTTGGAGCACCATTCAGAGAACTTAATAAGGTCTTCTTGCAGTCTATTATCATTTTGTAAGGATTTGATCACTCTAAAAATCATCAGGTCATCAGCGTAAGCTAAGATATGTGCATTTTGAATTAGAGAGAACAAATCATTAAAGATTGTAAATAACAAGGGTCCAAGATGACTACCTTGTGGAACCCCAGACAGAACGATAGCACTGTCAGACAAGGTAGAAGAAAGTTTAATTTGAAAAGACCGATTTGCGAGATATAACTTCATTCATTGAAACATATCGATGGAAAAACTAAGTCGCAGTAATTTAAAAATTAGCACTCTATATGAGAGTTTGAAGAATATAACATCGCTGGGAAAATGTAAACTTCCTACCCCAACAAGTCCAGTTATTTACACGATGACGTCTAAACCCTTTCAATTATTCGAGACATCCACAGACGGAACCTTGAAGGAATTTCAAATATCCGAAATGAATGGAGATAGCCCTGTGCAATATTTGCAGCACAGCAGGTGTAATGCAATAATTCGATGCAAAGCACCCTAGAGAGAGAGTTGGGGGCTCGTTAGGGGTATATTCAACTTTGCAGCGGGACAAGCCAGACGGTAATAGAATTAATAAAATTATCGCACCATGTGCCCCAAAATGTGAGCCGACTACTGGTGGGGAGTTGCACACATGCAAAATTAAATTCCAAAATTGTGGTCGTCGGCTGACGAATCCTATTATGACATCAAAAGGTCGAAAACTGAATTCTTGAAAATTGGAAAATTGGAGACACTTGCCGGGCCACGAGTCCGGGTCTTTTGAGGAGTCCTCGTGAACATCACAGTCGAGTGAAACAGACAAATTGAATACATTTTGCGAGTGAAAACGTCATTCTCCCGTCCCTGGCTTGAATACATTTGAATTTTTCCTCCTGAATCAGCAGCGAGTGCCTTTCATCTTTAGATAACTCGATTTCAGGCCAAAGCCGAGAGCGTGCAGGGCCGGGTCGGGCCGGGTCCCATTCATGCAGGCAGGGTATTCGGGACGAGCCCTGTAAGCCTTGAGTATCTACTATGCAGCCCCAGACAAAATATAACTTTTTCCGGGGTAAAAATTCGGGTCATCGTCCTGCCGTGCCTGGGCTCGGATGTGTTTTCTGGCATGAATATGTACATATATCTGCGTACAAGTCGGCCACTGTACATACCTGGGTGCGTCTATTTTAACAGTCAGCAGCTCCGAAATTGGCTTCGTCCTGAGGCATGGGGCTAAATCGTCCTCGAGCATATCACCGTGGCATCCTGTCTGCTCGGCAACACGTCTCTTCACGAATAAAGGGTCCTTCTGGATTGCCCACGGGGAGAGCGCTGAACCACTTAGTAGAATCGCTCGGTGAACCAAATCTGCAAACAAAATTGCCGCACGAGAAATTTTCAATTTTTGCCAAAAAACCTTCCAAGTGCTTTAAGCCATTCGGCCCGACTCTTTGGTAGTTTTCTCATGATCCTAACCAACAGCAGGAGTGTTTTTTTTTTGTAAAAATTTCGAGAAAATTATCTGCGCGCCATGCCCACCTTCAAAGAAAATACAAAAACAGTAAACAAATTCCACGAAATTTTGTGGGGGCGGAAATTATTCATCGAGTTGCGCCCGCCGGAATTCTTGGAAAATTTTCAAACTTGTTCATTACCATAAAAAATTTCCTGCATATTTTTCAGGTCGTCTAATCCACTGTTCCGTCGCCAGGGTGGGCAATGACAATATCCTGGCAATTTCAGGAAATTCACGCCTGCCTACCAGGAGCAGCGAATTCAAAATGGTGATGTTTATTAAATTGCGACATTGTTGCTAGTCTATTTGTGCGGGAGCAGTCCCGGTGGGCGGGTGGGCAGGTTGCTTAATAACGGTAAGGGGTGCAGTTCTGTCTGTTGACAAAACGCGGTATTGGAGATGGGATCAAAGGGTGTGGGTGCGGCTAGAAATAGTAGGTATAGGCACTCATCATGAATTTTCCGGTGCTCTGCCGGAGCTCTGGGACTTTTTCACTTTGCCCTCATCCGGTAAGAAAGCCACCGCGCGCCGCCTGCGGATAATATTCCTAACGTTTTTCGGCATCAAGTTGGGGATTTTCATGCAAAATTTAGAGGTTCGGGTGCTGTGCTGCTGGATCCGGGCCCGTAATAGAGAAAGTCTTTACATAATGAAATTTTCATGAGCTGCCGCGTGTATGTCGCATCATCCTCCTCCCTGGGATCCCCAAGCAGGCATGTCACGGGCACATCAGCGAAATTACACCCAATAGTTCCCCAGCAGCGCCGCATGGGTGAGTTTTATCTAAAGAGTAACAAAAAAACTGGGGGAGCCTACGAAACACACAGAACCAGTTGCGATCCGACAACGACTAAAACAAATACACCGACGAGTCATTGCAGGGGCAAATAAAAAAATAAAATAAGACAAATAAAAATAAAGTAAAAGTTGTGATGACTTACCACTAGCGACGGGCGACACAACCAAGATGTTGGCCAGTGCAGCACCAGTCCCGTGCCCCATTAGGGTTATGCTGTTCGGATCACCACCGAACGCCGGCAGGTTCTCCCTCAGCCAGTGTAGGCCAGCGACCAAATCCATTAAGCCGAAGTTACCCTGGGCACTTCCCTTTCCGCCTGTTTTTAAAAAACCTACAGAAAGAACACAAAAATATGAATATCATTTTCGTCATTCTTGTTGGTGGGTGCGGGGGTGTGCGCCAGGCAAATGTTTTGATTGTAGCAGCCTTCATGGTGTGGCCAGGGGGCTTGTATTTTAAAATAATGAAGCTTTTAAGCACTCGAGTTTGCACGGGAAAGTACGGCGTAATGATAATAAAAAATGTGCTAAAACATAAAATTAAAATTTAAGTGAATTTTCACTCCCTTGTGTTTTGTAAAAACGACACAAGGTCGACTTCTTATTGTTGTCTATCCTCAAAATGAAGGGTTAAAGAGAGGAATTGCCTCATCTTAATAAAGGGCTCCTTGTTTCATAGCACAACTTGCAAATACACGGTTTTACCTTTACCTCTTTGGCGCTGGGAAGAACTCTTATATGTATTTGTATTTACTTAATGATGGGGGTCGTCTGTACATTTTGAATAAGATATATCATGCCTTGATATAAGCAAAAATATACCATATTAAGGGTTCCGTACCACAAAAGAACCCTAATAGGATCACTTCGTTGTCCGTCTGTTTGTCTGTCAAGATCCTTTTTATCAGGAGCGTGTGGAGGTATCCAGAAATTATTATTATTATTATCAGATCGTTGATGAATAGACTAAAGTATAATGGGCCCAAAATAGACCCCTGTGGTACACCGTACAACCGATCTCTTTCAAACTGCATCTTTGTCTATTTCCCAACGGACGCAGATTACATGAAATTTGACCCCTACAGTTATTATGCTGTTTTTAGGGCACGTTTCGAGCTAAAGTCATGTGTTGTGAAATAATAAATTATTTCAATGACTTTGGGGCGGATATGCCTTAAATTTGTCCCAGAGTTATTGTCTATAAACTGTGTAAATTTAATTTTAATAGCTTCCATAGTTTTCGTGTTAAATCCGTTCGAACAGACAGACAGGCAAAACTTTAGTTAAAGTTACAGTACACAAGTACTATGTAATTTTAAAATAGATCGCATTGTCTTATTGTGAAGCTTCTGCAAACACAACAATTGTATTTAAAAATAATATAATAAATATAAAAAATATGAATATGAATATGTTCTACTTTTAGCTTGTTTCTCATGTCGTGTAGTTGCTTGCAAGTCGTTGATGTAGATGATGAACAATTATGTCCCCAGCACTGATCCTTGTGGAACTCCTATATTCACTTGCAGTGATGTCGATTCCTGCCCATTTACTTTGGTATTTTGTTTCCGGCTCGTCAAATATTGATTAAACCATTTTAATCAAATTTATTTTATTTCATATTTCGCTAATTTTAACAGTAAGACAGTAGGACTCTTTTCGGGGAAAATCGTAATAATTTCGAACAGTTGCGCTAGTGTTTCCAGGAGGCAAGTTGCGTATTTGACTAAAAGTACTTGCAAAACTTCTTCAAGATTTTTCCAGTATTACTACTTCATTGAATACAACTGTGCGCGAAACAGAATTCGACAATATATGATCCTTAAGTAGCCGAAATCTGTCTAACAGTAATAGTACTCTGTTCTGTACAGATATTTATGATTATTTGCTTTTATGAATATTTCCCCAAATAAACCTTCGCATGACAAAACTGCATATGTCCTTGGTCCTCGCTAGACAAAAGGATTTTTTTACAGCAAAAGGAGGATACCGTTCTCAAGGGAGATATATCGCACCATGCGACGTTATTTCGTTTTAAAAATTTATCGCGCGTCCAGTGATGGGATATTGTGTTGTTGGTGTAAAAAAATACTGTCCGGATACCCGCCTTCTAGTGTCAGATAGCATAATGTCCCTTCCATAGCAATATTTTTTCTGAAAAACAAAAAAAAAACAAAAAAAACAAAGAGCCATTTTCCATGAAGGATCTTCCTGCCGCCGGGAAATTCTGTGGCAAAGCGAGAGAGTATCCAAAAACGACGGACCATATCTAAAGTTTCGGGGTACTTCTGTATATAAAATAAGGCAGTAGTCCTCCCCATCCGCCGGAGTGAGTGATTCCAATAAGAAGGCAACAAATTGGGGATATCAATAACCTCGAGCCAGAGCCACACTCCCTATATCTCTTGCCGGAATGACTTTATTATTCCGAACATACATTTGAATGGCACAACAAGATGAATACCGGACGAACGTGAAGGACCCGCGCGATGCCGGAATGCTGCGGGTACAATTTCCATACTGCGGCCCTCTCAAAGGACAATCAATCTTGTGGGCCGGGGTCTCCTGCCAGGGCAGAATTGTTTTGAGCTTATGTGACAATTTACCCAGAGCGCGAGAT
The DNA here is from genome assembly GCA_947538895.1 of Neoitamus cyanurus. Taxonomy (NCBI): domain Eukaryota; kingdom Metazoa; phylum Arthropoda; class Insecta; order Diptera; family Asilidae; genus Neoitamus; species Neoitamus cyanurus. Next base: position 10,389,074 of record OX384544.1, on the reverse strand, counting down.
TTATTGGGATCGAATCCGTGTGTTGCTCTAGTTCACATTTAAAAATTTCGCCCGTTCCGTTTGCCGAATTTCAAGATGGCCAAGATGTGCCGGGATTCGGGCCACTGTGATATATGACCCCCCACATACCCCGTTTAAGCCAGACGTGGAGCGGTGAAATAGTGCGAGGCATGGCATGGAATATTTCTAGATTTGTTTGCTCAGCTTTGGCGGAAATTTGAAATTTATATGTATGGAGGACGTTATACGTCAACAGTGGAATTGTATGTCAGCCCACGCCTAGTTTAATTCACCAGGCGCGGCCTGGCTACATGAGGTGGGCGCACATTGCATGGTTAACAAGTCTCGGTTGGATTTACTGCCTCCCCGGGGGCGTACCTGATTAAATTTGCATGCTGCAACTGTGTATGCCCGACAGTTTTACCTTGTATACTCCGAAAATCAACTGCCGAAAAGCCCCGCGGCTGCTCCATTAGCCCGATGAACGTGGGAGCTTAAAGAGGTGCCCACCTGGCCCATCATACCCGGCACCCAGCGCAAGATTGGCCCCACAATGCCGCTATAGGCAGTTTACGTTTTTACTCACCGAGAATTCCCAATCGAAAATTTATGGTAACTACAATAATGTGGCCGTGGGCTGCTAGCACGGATCCATCGTACGGATTGCCCGAGTTCCACTCATACGATTCCCCGTGTATGTAGACTATCACCGGCAGGAGTTTATGATGGCCCGAAAAGCTGTCGTCGTTGTGCTGCTTCTTATCGCCACCACTGCTCCCGTCCACCATACCGCCACTAGAATCACCTGAAAAGAAAATTGCACAATTTTAGAGAAAGGTGTAAGCTGCTTACTGACAACAGTACGGCTAAATAATGGTGCTTGAAGGCACAGGACAAAAAATACCAGCGACAAAAAGGTCCACACACACACCTCTGCAGTGCGCTATGGAGTTTCTTATTGTCTCCCCAGTATTCCTTAATTATTTGCCCTCCCAAACATAAATCACCTTTTATCTGCTGCGGAGTAGGAGTCTACAACTTGATGGTAGCTCCTCATACAAAATAAAAAAAATTCTGAAAATTTATGAAGTGCTAAGGGATAGCACTCAATGGGTCTGAAATATGTGAGAGAACATTTTTACCGACTGTGGAGAAGGTTGTCGGGGTGCGGAGTAGAGATTTATTTATTTTTATTGAAAGATTGATGCGAGAGAAGGATTTCACCATTTGAGCCAAGGAAAGCAATTTGCAAACGATCTTTGAATTATTTTTCTGTCTGGATCTTTTTACCTTCACATTTGCAGCCAGAGTAGGTGCTACAAAAGTTAAGCGGATTCAAATATACATACGAGCATAGTAAGCGGCTTGTGTTGCAGGCTTCTTAGTTTAATCGAATTTCCCTTTTTCTTTCCAAAAATGTTTTTACATAAATTTACAATTTAGCAGGTCAATATCGAGTTAAGTATCAGTCCCAAGTTACGAATCTTCTATATATAGGGGACAATTTTGTTACTTAAAAATATCGGGAGAAGATTACTAAGGAAATTTATTCTAAACTGACCACACATACATACGTAGATCCTTTGAATGCGATAGTTTAATCCTGCAACCTAAATTCTATCTGCAAACATGTGCATGGAAACTCATGTAGTATGTATTTGAGGTAGGTACATCTTTAATAACATCCTGAAGAATAAAGGACCGAGAATAGATCCTTGAGGAACGCCACGATTTATCTGACCACACTCGGAGCCGTTATATTTATCTATTACAACTATTTGTGAATGGCGGTGAAGGAAATTTGATACCAGGTTTACCATGCTGTATAGAGCGAGATGAATGCTATTAGGAACAGTCCCAATTGCATCGGTTGAGCGAAGCGCGAAAGTCAATGATCATTTCAAGTTCTACCAATTTGAAACCTTGTTTTAGGTCAATGCCAGAGTGGAGAGAAAACATCAATTCTTTATCAATAACAAACCTTTGTACATAGTTATCTCCCAAAAAATAATATTTTCGAAGATTTTGGAAAAGAAGCACTGTGGAATTAAGAAAGTAACAAGTAAAAGGAGTGTAAATTCACTTGTTGGCTAATTCAACATAATGGCATCCAATTTTTCGAAGATTTTACTCGTACTGTCTTGAAGTGAACTGCACAAAAAGTAATTTTGTCCTTATTATTTGAAGTCACTGGAAAGACTCCACGGGAACGATAGGGAGCCTTCATAGAACATCTATGTATACTCGGTAAGCGTATAAATGAACTTTTACATCACCGCATTGCAGATCATTGATAATGAGGCTGAACAGCAATGGGCCCAGGATCGATCCCTGTGGTACCTTTGAAGAAGTTTGACAACTTATCCGTCATTTTAACTACTGGTATTGCTCGGACAAAAAGTTCCTGATCATATGCACTATCGAATTGAAGAAGGTAGACAACCGTACAACAATAAAACCAGAGAGGGTAAACAAGCAAATTAAATTACGTCTTATACGAATCCATTCCACAAAATAAGTTAAGATAGCAATCCACCACATAAATAAACTATGTCTGCCCTACACTACTTCCATCCTGTTCCCTAAGCAAAACCTCGCATTTTCCATATTTGTTGATCTGATAAAAATGTCCACGACCAAAAAGACTTCGGCAGTGTTAGAAGACCCCGAGACCTTTTCTGTTCTTAACTTTAAGCCATGAAAAAATCCGTAAATCTGGATGCCCTTTGTCATATAATGGCGAACCGATCTATTTTTCACCATCCGGGCTCCATGTCACGCAGTTTTAACAGTTCGACAGTCGTCGGCAGCACCTGGCCGCCCTCCAAAGTTTTCCCTTGGCAAAGTTTCCTTTTAACAAGAAGGAGTCAAGCTGTGCTATGCGGTGGGATTTACTTTGAAGGGTTAGCACGGGTGGATAGGGTACCGAGGCAGCCTGCAAATGGCGTGTGGGAACTGTGTAGGAATTCATTACCGCAAAGGAATTCCAAAATGTTCGAAATCAGATGAGACTTTTGAAAGTTTTTAATTTTTGACTCTGTTCGGAAAACTTTAAGGAAAATGTTGACAGACACGGCACACAAGTTTTCACCCAACAAAAGCCCTAAGATGTGACCGCAAACTTCGAAGTTACGGGATATGCTCTCCACCTCGTCAAGGGGCACACTCTGTGCATAACCAGCTCCTATGCGGGTAAGTTGAGTTTGATTTCATCTACAGGTCCTCGGAATGCAGAAAGGCGTTAACTGTTTTCCGGGACATTCAATGCTTTTCGTGGATTTTCCAATTCCGACACAAATCGGGAAAATCTTGTGCCATTTTCCAGCCAATGCTCAGCGCTAACATCAGTACTTCAAAGAGCCGTTCAACGGAAGATTGCACAAAGGTTTCCGGGCGACCATTGATTCTGTAGCGAGAGATACCGTTTGTACGAGTGAATTCGCCGGAGCACATACCCGGGACCATACAGGAAAATGCATAAAAAGTCTGAAACATGTCGTTGGGTGCTGTCGAACAACTTCAGTTTAAACACTGCCGTTCGGAGGATTGCCGGGATTTGTCGCCTTTAATCTAGATCACTTTAGGTGGGGCGGACCAGAATTACAGTTTCCGGGAAGATAACACGTCCAGCTGAGGGTCTGTCGCGTCCCGGTACAGGCTAATCCTCAACAAGTTGGGACTGAGTCCGGCGACAAATAAGGAAAACTTTTCCAGTTAATCAGATACGATCCGATTATAGGGAATCGGTCGATTTCGCGCCCGACCGGGATTTAATTGTATTGACCTAGTCGGGCGCGGCGAAACACAGCCAGAATGGCTGGCCAGGACGCTATTGATTCCAGGGATTGACCCACTTCAACCCTGCGCTGCCGATATGAGTCGTGTCCTCCACAACAACTTTATTGCCAGCCAATACGTATTTCGGCCCTAAAACAACGTGTTACGCTCCATTTCCTGGCACAAGGGCAAGCATTCACGCTCTAAATATATTAAGTTGTGTACAGGGTGACACGATTGAAAGTTTTGCAACAAAAACCAAACCGAGGATGAGTCAGGGACTGAGGGGCGATATATGGGGGCAACCGGGGCGGATGGAACACGAGAAGACTAAAAAGGTCGATAAGCTGAGAGTATTCAGGACAATGGGTGGTGCGTCTGATGTCTTGAGATGCTTATGGGGTTTTGGACGGATTTCTTAACAAAGAATTAAGGTCGCTTACAGGATAACCGAGGGGATGGTCGGAGACTGCTCCTTGTCACTCAAAGCCTTAGCGCTGGGGTACGGGGGGGCACACTGGATGGATTTATTTTTAGCTTAAGGGCAGACAAAGCAAACAGTTTTCTCTTAGGGAAATAATTTCAAATTAAAAGAAAAGGAACGGAAATGATGCCAAGGAGGTCTGCGTAAAGCAATTAGACGTTGCAGTGCCTCGAGACAGGCAACAGAGGCCTTTTGCGTCTTTTATGAACAGGAGTGCGGGGTGGGGTTAAGATGAATAATGATCCCGGGCTAATAATAATGTTGTACATTTCACAAAGTGAAACAGTATACTGTTTGAGTCGATTAGATTAAAGGAAATACGGTTGTCTGTATTTGGACTTAGGGGAATTGTTCTTTCCTTAATTTGGGCTGAGCACAACCGCATTTAGATCGCTAATTTCAAAATAATAAACTAAACTCTGATGCTCAGGGGTTGCACAAAAAGAGGTTCTTCCGAGGTAAGTAAAGTAAAAAAGACAATTGTTTTTTAACGTCTTAACCGGTTTGACACGTATTTGACAGGTCTAATGTCAGTGTCAGAATCCCTTGAATCTCGATCAGTTAAAGTGTTTACAATAGAGTATTTTTTGCGATTGAACATGGAGAGCATACGGTGAAAATGCTTTTACGGATAGTACGTGCAGAAGATGGTTTAGACAGTTTAGAGATGGCATTTTCGATGTTGACGACGCTGGTGGGATATGAAAGGTGTTATTTATCATGAGTTGCTGAAACCGTCTGAAACCATTACTAGCGATATCTATAGGCGGCAACTAATGCGTTTAAAGCGAGCTAAAGAAGAAAAACGACCAGAATGGGACAATCGACACGATAAGATAATACTTTTACAGGACAACGCGAGACCTCATACAGCTCAACCTGTGAAAAACTACTTAGAAAGGCTGAACTGGCTGTAATGAAGTGAACGCCTCGAAGAACGAGCAATTATTTAGGGATGGAATCCGCAAGTTGCCGGAAAGATGGGCAAACGGCGTAGCTTCCGATGGAGCATACTTTAAATGATGTTCAAATAAAGATTTGTTTTCACCAAAAAATACGGAACTTACTTTTTCTCATACCTAATATAACACAATGTTTTACGACTTTTTGCGACTCAATATTTTTGAACAAATTAGAAATTTTAGAAAATTTGTATAGAATAGTGGAGGTCAGAATTCGAAAGAGTCCTGAATCCGAATATGTTAGTGAAAAAGTTTTTACCTTTCCCTCCCCCCTAGGCGAATTTTTCGGATTTTGAATAACGTTACGCAGCTTATCGTATTTTACTCGTCAAACCCTTTCATTTGATACCCATGTCAAGGGGTTGTAATGAAAAAGGTAAATCTCCATATTGGGATATTCGTCATATTAAAATTAGAACGATATTAGATATGATATACTGCATTGTCCCCGGACCTATACGCGTGTGTAAAATTTCAAAGCTCAAGCTTACTTAGAACTCGACAGTAGACATTTTTTGCTGTATTTTAGGAGTCATATCTCACACTACCCGTAAAACGAAAATATTCAGTCAGTAGACATTTTGTGAAAGGCAAATTTTCCTTTTACGATTAGTTTTGTGCCGATGTGCGAATGTGCGAAAAAGGTATGTAAATGGAAAATATCCCAGCTAAAACTGGCTACCAATATTTTCTTGACTGCCGTATACTTTCCCTTTACTTCCGTGTACACGGATATTACACGAGCACGGAGCGCGCGAATAGACACTGCCATTTAAGTTACGTGAGTCTTTGGGAGTTTTCCAAACCATTCAATAAACGGGTACTCTAGGCGAGGTAGGAGCCTTCCATAACAAACATATCTTCAATCAAAGAAAATATGAACATAGAGAATTTGCACCCAGTACAAATCCATGCTTTACGAAATTCTTGCTGAAAACGGTCTTGTACGTTATGGGAAAGCGGATTTATATGTTAAAGGGGACTTCTTGTGCCAAGCTGATAGTGTGATTGCTGAGAAACATATTCTTGCGTTTGCTATTGGGCACATGAGTGCGGCGAAATTTACACATAGTCCAGTGAAATGGTCGGAAAAAAGGAGCAATTGGGTAGGCAATGATTTTTTTCTTTGAATTTATTGGCGGTGGTGAGAATTAAACTCAGTTTTCAGGATTTCAACCCCCTCTTCCCCCCATTTATCCGCCATCTTGAAAATAATAGTGCGAACGGTTTTTCAGTGATATCTCGCTAACCCTTACTAGTACAACAATTTTCAAGAAAGAGTTTATGTTGAGAATTAATTTCTTTATAGTTGTTGTTAAATAACTTTTTCACGGAAAATTAATAATAAGAAAGATAGATGCCGGTAAAGGCAAAAATATTTGATAAAAAAATCTTTGAGTGACTATAACTTTTTTATTTTCAATTTCACAAAGAAAGCGCATTACAGGTTTTTTCTAGAGCATCTTTTTGCAATTAATTTTACCTCTCTATTTTTCCAATTATTATTACTTTTAAGAATTTTACAGGATCACATGTAGAACTTTTCATGTATAACGTTTGCACAATTTGTTCGACCGTGTATATGTGCTTTTATGCACGAATTTTAATTTTGAATTTATGGAATCCATAATTGCGAAATTTTTAGATCGGGTATCTTTGCAACGTTCATATCGTAATATATATTTTTAGTGCATATTTATATATCCACTTTTTTTTTGGGGCTTTTCGAATTAAAACAAAACTACAAATTGTATGATATTTCGGAGATAAATAAACAAAATAAGAAGGAGGAAATATGTTGTCAATATTACCTAACCCCCATTATTCTTCATTTCTTTAGAGGGCTTGTGAGCATTATTTTTCGGGACAGCAATTGTTAAAAGATATTTTGATAAAATATATTATATTACACTATTCGTTCTTTTATTACAGAAACGACTGATAATAATTTCTTGTCTATAATTCTATTTAAAGCACTCACATCGGTTAAAAACAATCACAACAAATTGTTATCCATCCGTTTTAACAAAATTTTGTGTGTGAGCTTAAAATATAACAATTTAGAGAAAATCAGTTGAAAAGTTGTATAGCACATGTGTGGCACACTGAATCGGGTAATCGGGATTTTTTAAAAGCTGAGGCCAAACGGAAGGTATATTTGTAAAAATTCACACAGCTTGAAAGGGGAAGATCCATGCACACTAATAAAAAAACAAAAAAAAAGCTAAAAACTTCGGTTTAAGATGAACTGCGTTATTGTATTTTCAGGATCGTACTATTCTTTGCCTTCATTACCCCCTTCAATAATGTCCAATTATTTCAGTAATTACTCGTGGATATTATTATTACTTTCTCCAAAGTAAAATTACGTAAAAGTGGGATTACATGATGCTGATTTATGGCGTACAATGTTTGTGAAAATCTATAATACATACTGAAAAGTTTTGTTTGTACCCACGAATATAAAAATCGCTTTTAGGCACCTACTTAAAATTGATTCATAAAACCGCAAAAACATAAATTCAGCTCAGATGGTTTAGTGACCATCTCACATTTGTACGCCGAAAACCCTCTCATACCTACACATGAAGTCGTAAAGTATACATTAAATCGAGTTTATCGTTTGTATTTGTTTTAGCACAACCTTTCCCTCTTCAACAAATCTCCCGAACATAAAACATTTTTATTTGCTCAAAAAAAAAAAAACAAAAACAAAAAACAAAGAATGACCTTTTTTGTTCCCATGAGAATTCTCTTTAATTTCATCTGCTAGGAGAGGAAGGATGCACTTTCTGACAAAGTCAATTACAGGCGAAGCCCGAGAGTTCCTTCCTTGTTTTAATAAGAATTTTCTACAAATTATGAGACCGTCTCAAGTCAACAAGTCTGCAGAAGCTAAAAATGATTATTCTGACGCAGGGAACTTCTCATAAATCTGAGGGTCCTTGGCACACCATTGAATTGCTTTTTTAATTAGATTCTTAAGGCGGGTGTGCTTCTGCTGTTTACATTTGTCTCAACGCCCGGTCGCTTTGCTATTTTCCCACCACGTCAAATGGAATTTTTATTTAAAAACTCTCATAAACCACTCGGCAAGTGTCGACGACTATGACGACAACTGTGCGACTAGACCAAAAAAACGGGAAAATCCTTGAGCAAATTAAAAGAGGTTTCCCTCTGTCGGTGGTGGAGCAGCTAGCTTACCCACCTTGTGCCTACATAACATAGCTTGAAACGTGCAGGCGATATTAACCCCTTTTCCTGTGGAGCATAAGTTTGCTGGGTGACTTTGCCGTTTTTCACCCGCACACGGTCGTCGTCTTTTCCCCAGCTTTTTGCGTAAGTAGCTTGTAAACCCTCCGGACTGGCCTTAATATCACAATCCTTACGACTGACTCTCTTGTACGGCTCGCCTCGAGTGCTCTGCTGTTCGTAAAAATGAAGTGCTTCTTTAGCAGCGAATTTATTAGTTTGAACATGGCCCGTGCCCCGCCTGCCAGCCATCGCCCGCCATGTGCCGGGACATCTCCGACATTTTGCTACACCCAGAGCCTGATGTAGAACCCCTATGGGAACGTAACCCCCTGGGAGGCGCCATTTGTTGTTATCATTTTATTTTTATATTTTTTTTTGTGTCCACCGAGTGCTTCGTGCATAAAACGAAAATCTTATCACAGCACACCGGTTTTGTTGGCTGCATCGAATCGTGTCCTGTTTGCCCGGTGGCCGTCGTCCTGGTGCCGCTCCTTAATTTTATGGCCTATGCATGATTGTGCACCCGCACACACCACCTGGAGAGATGGAGATGCTCCAAACGGCTGGCTGCTGCTATTCGCCCAGGTGTACTAAAACAAATTGCTCCAGCCAGTGCTACAGGATTCTTTCATTTCTCTGTTCTCAGAGCTGGAGGGACCACCAGGTGGCTTATGCACTTTTGCACGGGTGCCGTCGCGTCAGTGGGACAGTAGCCGAGGACTTTCTATGGCCGGGCTATCTGCTTTGTTCCGCCCGTTTAGCTTCTATTAACTTTCTTTCCAGACAATTCAGACTGCTACAGTCTGCGGTCCGGGATATTTAAGGTGCAACCAGTTGGCGTTGCAACAGTACCGTTTTATTGCTTTGTCACTGTTTCACAGGGAGATAAGCACTTTGTTCCGCCTCAGAGGGGCCCTCACTTTTATTACTTTCGTCAGATGCCTTCAGACGGGTACAGGTAACTCATGGGATTTCGCAGGAAGGAGGCAGCCACTCGAGCAGCAGTGGGTGTGAGCAGAATCTCTATTGTGGGGCCACAACATAATTGCAGACTACATTGATTTATTTCTGTAATTTATTCATAACAGCATCCCACCCAACCGCCCGAACACAATGTATCCATCTTTCACCTGCCTAAGTTGCCCCTTTCAGGCATATTAATTTTCCATGCAGCTCGGTAAGCGCAACTCATGAGGCTGCGCGGCCCCAGAAGGACGCCACTAAAGGTGACTAATATTTAATAAGCAATTTAGAGGCAATAGCCACCTTAATTGCCCAGTAATGATGTCCTTTGAACTCTTAATTTGCCCCTTTGAAAATTTATCACCTCGTTGTCGAGGCTATTTATCTGCTAATGGCTGCTGATCTCCCAAGGAGAACGGACTCGTTCACGACTCTTTTCAAATTACTTATTCAATTTATTGCTTCTTCCCTCGCGACTGCTTAAAAGGAGACCCGTACTCCTACGCTGGCCGTTATCACAACACTCTGAGTGGACTTAATTAACAACAAAAGTCATTTTATTTCCTCTGAAAGTAAAAAAAAAAAAAAGGGTAATTCTCCTGTGCATGTAATTGCCCACTATCCAAGGGGAATGGGAAATTGAATGCTCCAAAGACGACGTGACTAGAATTGCAAGGGGGCAGTACCGTTATCGTGCCGAAAAGAAAGGATTTTTTATTTCCAAAAGGAATCGCATTAAGGCTACTTAAAATGAGCTTGCAGGCATGGGAGTTAAATCGGATAATGATCCTCAAGAAGTATCCTTTGGGCCCTCTCACTACTCCGGATGTAATTTAAGTTTTCCTGCTTTTTTAGAAGAAAAAAAGAACTCGGATTAAGATTAAAATCGAACAGTGGCCCACCTTCTATTATATCCTAAGTAGACCCGTACTTCTGATTTACACATTTTAATAGCTGCACCGCTTGAGCTCAGGAGGTTCCAAAATCATGGTTTGTTTTTTAGATACAGAGTCTTTCAATAAGGACGCTCGACTTTTAAATGTATATAAAACAAGTTGTGTGTGCGATATACACACCATTTTTATTTTGTTTGAATGAATATTTTATGGTTTTAAGTATGCAATACAACGTCGTTCAAATATCCGCCGTCGCTTTGCTTGGTGGCACGTTTTCAAGAAGTCCAAGTTTTGATGACTTTATCGCATAAATCTGGCTGAATTTGCTGGATGGCGTTCGTTATGTTGACCTTGAGAGCATCAGTTGCTTGCGATTTATTCGCATAGACATATTTTTTAATATAGCCCCAAAGGAAGAAGTCTAATGGCGTTAAATCGCACGATATCGGTGGCCAGTTCATGTTGTCCATCGTGGTATGCATTGTGTGGCACGTACCGCCGTTCTGTTGAAACCACATGCCGTCGATATCCATATCATACAGTTTAGGTTACAAAAAGTTGCTTGTCATCTATCTGTAGCGCTTGTCGCTAAAGATGATTTTCGTTGATGAAAGTTTCTCGAACAGAGATTTTGATAATAAAATTTGATGATTTTCACACGTTCTACAACAAATTTAATAGATGTGGCTTTGAGGGTCAATTGTAAGAAAATCGATTTTTTTGTTTTTGCATATTTCGATAGTCTACACCTTTAAAAATAACATACTAAAATTTCAAGTGCATATCTCAAATAGTTTTTGAGTTACAGCCATCTGAAGAGCAGCCGCCCATCGGTTCAAAAGTTGCGTTAGCTTAGGGACCGTACCTGAGTTATTGTTCGGGCTCTGTCGGCCACGAAAGTCGTTATAAAGGGATTCTGGTTTCTATTGAGCCCTAAAGGTGTTTTCGAAGAAGAGGAAGGTCCATTGTATGGGACTGGAATTGCAAATTAGCAGTAGGTATGATATTTCCCGATTTATAACCATGAAATCAGTAACTTAAACTTTAAAAGCGTTTTTCTCGAAACCACATTTTTCAAAACATCTGACGAAGATAAATCATCCGATCGATTTGATTTTTGTTGGAGCCTCTTTTATATGTTTCTCCATACCATGAACTTTCAGTTTTCCGATCGAATAAGAATATTATTTTGGCAGGCCAAAAATCATCAAATTTTCGCGCGAAATTTGAAACTTTTTTTTAAAAACTCCGCCATTTTCTTAAATTTCAACATTTTTTTTCGATCGAGTGTTATTGTACGGGCAATGCCTTCTAGTTTAATAAACTTTTTGGTGTTTTCGATTTCTGGCACTATGAAGATCGCTATCACTGCAGCAGTGAGGGTATTTTTTTTGTGTGTTGGGAGATTTCGAATAACTCGCTGAATTTTTATTTTTTTGGTCCGAAAATTTTATCATGTGCATATTTATTATATATCCACAAATATATCCTTAAAACATTAAAACATTCCATGCTCTATGTTTCTTTAAAAAAATTTCCAAAATTCACCTTTTGTCAGGCCGTCACACTAGTGGTGCCCCTTAACAACATTGCCGCTATAACCTCAAAAAATAATATCCGCTTTCAGCAATCATTAAGCAAGCATTAATCTCTTTGGTTATGCATGGGGAAGTTTTGTTGGTGATTCGCCTTGTGCCTATTGAACAAACAATCGATTAAATTGAGGATTGATTGAATCAACCGCGCTTCCATTACAAATTATTCCAATAACACACGTGCCAACTCTGAATATCTCATGCATACCATAACCATTTCTGTATTGTCTCGATGTTATATATCATTTCCCAAAAAGCGTAAGCTGTATTCAATACCCAACATTTGTACATATTTTTATTTAAAGATATTACTCGTCATGTATTTATGTATACTCGTATATCAACTCGTTACAAAAACACAATTTGGGGTTTGATTGAATGGAAAATAACTAAAATGGGGTCCCCATCATTCCTTGAATAGAAACATTTTCATTGCGACTAACAGTATTAAAAAACATGTTAACAAAATTCCACAGAGAGTACAAAATTGGCTGTAAAAAATCTCAGTTAAAGTGAACAATAGCCAGCACTGATTGTGAACAATTTCGTAGTACACAAATCCTGGTCGTTTGATTGATTTTTATTTTGAACGTATTTTTGTTTGCGATATCGTTTTGTCAGTCCTCATGCGTATTAATTGTACCTACTCTCGCATGCCTCACACTCAATCAGTTGGAGGGCTTTATGATTTGGTAAACATTTGCATTTACTTGCGATTAAAACACATTTGAAGGTTTAATACAGATCCCAGGGATTGGGCGGTAAGCGAAATGAATATATATAAAATTTCAGTCATTCAAGCGTAAATAATAATAAATTGATGTCTCCTCTCTGCAAAAAAAAAAAATAAAAAAATTATTAAGCCTTTCGAAATATCCGAAAATCTCTTTAAAAATCAATACCCCAAGGATGGCCCGCAAGTCTGCCGGGGACCTCTCAAAGCTTTTCAATATAATCAAATTATTTATATCTGTAGGGATGGGAGCAAAAAGCACTTCGTCACCCATGGCTGTGAGCGCAAAACAGGCGCTCAAAATCACCCAAACGACTCCTCCATCATCCATCGTGGCTGGCGTAAAACATCGATCCGAAATAAATTGCCATAAATTCGCACATACCGAAATCCCAGGTGCGGCCCACAGTAGAAGTCGCAAAAAATAAAATGAAATAAAATAAAATAGATAATAAAAATGTGAAATTGGGGAGCCGAAAATGGGAAAAAATTGCTCTGTGGGGAGACCTATTTGTCATGAATGCGTCTGAGTGTTGGGACTTCTAAAAATTATGAGGGGTGCTTACCTTCTGAGTCCTTCTCTCCTACTCGTATAGGTCTATTGCGGCCGATTGGTGAGATTCTCAATCAGACAACTTCACTCCCGCAGTGCTTGCAGTCGATTAATTAGCACACTGCAATGCACTACGGAATTGAAGTCGACCATATGAGGATGATAGCAGAATCCCTTTCTGTTGAAAACTAAGTTTCATCTCGCCGGTGGAAAGGCTGTCGCCCAGTGGATTTCCTGAATGTGGAGGTAGGGCATGATGTGGACCCACTGGAACACCCCCTGAAAATTTGCATTGCTAATACGGCCCCAGCAGGATGCATCCTTTCCTTATCTTAACGCTGACGGTCACTGCCATATAAGAAGGCCATGGCTTCCTACCACTGCAGATAACCCCCCTGGCCGTTACATGTACGCTCTATTTCCGGCGGATATGGCCCCACTCCTTGCAGTCAAATAAATCATAATGCCTCCGAGGGGGGGTTAAAAGAGGTTACGTCGTGGAGGCCAGCCCTGAATACCACTTGAAAGATATATTTTTTGTTTGGCTATCGAATAGCAAAAAGTTGGAAACATATTTTCACCCAGTTTTTCCTATCAAAACATTTTCGGTGCCCCTCCTTCCGTAGCCACTCTGATGGGCCGGATGGTATGGTGGAGGCCAGTGTGGTGCGGTGCGTTCTTGGGTTTCACAATGTGATCCTCGCAATTTCGATTCCCTTCGGGCTGGTAAAATAAAAATGGGTGAAAAATTGCGCTGAAGGAAAATAGAAGAGAAAACACAAATACGGCATGGAGAGGCATGGATGGGTATCACGGCCGACTTTTGATAGCCGCAGAGTTCCATTGTTTTGCTCATTTTATTTTTTTCCTTTTTTTTTTTTTGCATAATCCCTGGGAAAGTGAGAGTGGGCGTTGTTTATAAATCTCCTTCAAAAATTCCAGCCAGATTCCGCAGCTTGTGTACGAATTGCTGCAGGCCGATTGATTTTACGTATCACCCTGTCTTCAGTTTGAAAATGTTGAAAGCTGTTATTTGTTGAAACCTTTGGGATTACCAGGTATTATTACGGCCTAATCTGTCAAAATAATAACTCAGATTGGGGCAAAACATTCGCAACAGGGCCGACCCTTAACAGTGAAAATATAACAGGGTGTTGTTGTAAAGTATCCAAAACTTTCTCGTAAACTTTTCCTAAAGGCAATTCCGCATAAACCTGAATGAGAACTTCAAAAGCAAACAAAGCAACTTTCAAGGTATGAAGGGACAGAGAGGGGAAGAGAAAATATGCGAAATATCGAGGGAATTCAAGTTGGAGGTGTCATAATCGGATTCGGTGGAACAACTGATGGAAATCGCAATTTAATTTAAACGCCACACTTACTTTGGCGTTCGCAAAAAGGTCGCTGAAGGACGGGGGGAATTCGTCGAGGAAAATTCAATTTCAATAGGAATATTGTTACAAAAAAAAAAAAAAACCTTCCAAGCTGTGCAAGTAATGGATTTTTTCTGTAATCCCTTTACCCCTTTAACCCTGGCTTTTGCTCGGTTAATCCCGACAAGAAAGCTATTAATTTTACGGTTGTGCTGCTCTGCTGCAAAATGCTTTTAGGCAAGAGTTCGTCTGCTATAGCCTTTAATATTCCCATTTCCATTTTTACATTATAAAATGTGTAATTTTACCCATTCAGAAAAATGCTGCCATCAATTATTGAAGGTGCACAGTCGAGCTGGGCGTTTACCAGAAGGCGTTGAAGCGTTTTTTGTGCTAACTTAAAAAAAATGGAATAATGGTTTTTATGAGTTTCAACAGAGCCTGTCATGTTTTCGGTTATTGTGTTTTTTGCAAAGGATGAGCTCGATAAAAGGGGTCAGACGATTTACTGCTTGGCTTTTTTTTTAGGTACATACCTGTCTCTGAAACAGAGTCCGAAAAAAAAATCTGGGTGAATTCTCAACTCAACAACTCAATGACCGAGGTAGCGGGATAGATGATTAATTTCATAATTTCATAATTTATAAGGGACTTAAGAAATTGATATTAATTTTAACTTGATATCTCCATTCGTTCCTAAGAAAAAGAGTCTTGACTTACAGACAGCCATACAGACAGACATACAGACAGACATACAGTCAGACATACAGACAGACACACAGACAGACAGACAGACAGATGGACAACGCAGCGATCCTATAAAGGTTCCATTTTTCCTTTTGAGTTACAGAACCCTAAAAATATACATAAATATTATCTACTATAAGAAAAAAATTAACTTGTATCCTACTAATATTTTATACTACACACTAGAGAAGTGAGACTTCTACCCAAAATACATAATATATGGCAAAGTGCACAAATACACGTACAAGTGCAAGCACAAGTGAAGTAAAAGTACAATTCCAAATATCATAGCAATCCCTTGAAGTTGAGAAAAATCAGTTTCCATATTGGATTCGCCATCTTGAATTTCTAATTATCTATGAGAGGTTCGTAATCAGCGAGCCCGATAAACCTTTATACATATTTCAAGTTTCAATGTCCTTTTACAATTTCACAATGCAACTTTTCGTTACAGCGATGCAGCGTTTCGTTTTACTTTCAGTCGCATTAAGGTGACCTTCTCCTAACTGGGGTACAAAAAAATCGATTTTTTTTTCACGGAAAAACATACCTTAATATGTCTAGAATCATGTCCCAAAATTTCACGAAAAAAAAATATATGGTTTTCGAGTTATAGTGATATATATTTGGTGACTGTCTCCTAACTGGGGTCAAAAAGAATCGATTTTTTTTTTTTTTTTACGGAAAAATGTTCCTTAATATGACTAGAATCATGTCCTAAAATTTCACGAAAAAAAAAAAATTGTTTTCGAGTTAAAGTGCTATTAATTAATACTGTAAGTCTGCTCATTTCCTCGGTATTGTGCGAAATATTCCACTCAAAAACTCTTTTTTTCTTTAAACGCATTTTTCTCGACTTAATTTTTTCAATCGTAGTTCCACGATATCTCTTGAACCGCTCAACCGATTTCCATAAACCTGGGTTCAATTTGTTCTGAATTCAATCGTTCACAAATCTAACTAGGATATAAGACAAAACCCAAGTAGTTTTTTTTTTTGCAGCACTTTTTGTAAAAAATTTGTCGAAAAATTCTCGATTTTTGACTTCAAAAGGCTGCAATTTTTTTTTTAGTCGAGCGATTCCTTAGATCCTAGTTAGATTTATACATTCTAATGTCTAATTTAAGTGGTTTTTTGATTTTTCTGTGTCAGATGATTTGGCGAGCCGCAATCACGGAATTACGGAAAAAGGCCGATTTTTTTTGGCGCCCTCTGGCGGCGACGGGTGAGCGAGAAATGAAAAAATAAAAAAACAATTTCTAGTTTTTGTTAAAGACTTCCAAATAAAAAAAGATTCAAGGTCATATGTTGTTTGGTTTTCTTGTAAAAAATCCCAAACTTTTGCTTTTTTTTTAATTCAGTTAGGAGAAGGTCACCTTAAGGGGACCTATATGGCTTAAATGGGGTTTTGCGGAGTCAAAATATTTTTTTTTTTTCAAAAAAAAAACCACATAAAATCTAGAAAATGAGGAAACTAGTATATTACTGAATACTTTAAGATTGTTTATGGCCTATAAAAATCACAAAAATACCCATGGGCTCTTATGGGTTGAGCGTCTCTTGCAATGGTGGAATTTCACCGTTGCCGTAGCTTTTTTCCAGAACCCCTGATCGGAAACACATAAACAAGACATTTTCTGTTAGATAATACTTGACTGCACAGAATGAATTAATTAGTTTTGCTTTCCTGCAATTATTTTTGATTTTGTGTAGTTTAGAGTTCAATTTTTGAAATTTTTCATTACTTACTGAACAAATAAATATTTTAAAAAATAATTATAATCTAAATATTCAAATATTTTTTAATTCATTCCATGACCAGATGTATAATAAACAAGCCCACCAAATTTCAAACAATTTGAGCAAACGGTTTTTGAAATTTTCTACGGCAACGGTCAAAACACAGAATTCCGAGCAAAATCGAATTAAAGTTTGACTTTACAGAAGAAACACAAAGTTTATCAACGAAAATGCTACTTAGAAACGCACTGATTAAGGTTCGTTTACACAACAAACACAACAGAGAATCACAGGGAACGTAGTTGCTCTGCTGTGAACCAAAAATAGCGCGGATTTAGCGCGTCAATTAGGCTTCCGTTATTACAGAGTATTTGAAGTACTTTTTTTAACGACTAAAGTCTAAAAGTAAAAAAAGGCATAACTTCGTTATTTTCTTACGGATTTGAGTTTAGTTTGCAGCGTTTTACTCGGAAATAGTTGAACAAAAATAAAAGCCAATAAAAAAAAAATCGAAAATTAAGCCATATAGGTCCCCTTAATTGAATTTGCTCCTTTCTGAATGTTCTAATTAGAAAGTTTGAAGCTCATACAACTTTGAGATTATGTTATACAAAATTTTATCGTTTAAAATAAATCTTTTGTCTTTTACATAAATCTAACTATTAATACACACGATACTTTTAATTCCGTTTGGCAATCACAATAACCTACACATAAAGATAAACGGTAACTAAAATAAGAAGTCAAAGTCGTCTGTAACAATCGTTTCTAAAAGTAACAGTGTGTAGTATCAGTGTAGTTTTATACACACTAAATTCTTTTCCCATTTTCAAGAATAAAAATTATTATATTAGGTCCGCAACTAAGTTCCCGCTGTTTTTCAATAATGGCTCCAGTAGTAAGAGTTGGTCGATTATAGCATTACTAAAACGTCATGAACCAAGCTTAGACATATGGTAAGCAAGCCGCTTTGATACATTTGTGATTTTGTTTTTGGAACATATACTTTTGGTTGTGTGAAAATGTCTGATTATGTGCCAAATAATCGTCATTTGCGGGGAAGTGTTGCTTTTCGTTTTTCATTCGAAGAAAACGGCGGCTCAAGCGCATCGAGAACTCCAAAAAGTTTACGGAGATGCTGCTCTTAGTGAAACAACGTGCCGTGATTGGTTCCGTCGCTTCAAAGACGGTGATTTTGATGTTGACGACCGTTCGCGTGAAGGAAGGCCGAAAATCTTCGAAAACGCTGAAAAGACGTTGAAACCGAACGAAACGATCACTGGGGAACGGTATCGAACTCAATTGATGCGATTGAGCCGAGCACTGCGCGAAAAGCGGCCACAATACGATCAGGGCACGAAAAAGTGATTTTACAGCACGACAACGATCGGCCTCACGTTGCCAAACCCGTCAAAACCTACTTAGAAACACTCAAATGGGAAGTCCTACCCCACCCGCTATATTCCCCAGATATTGCGCCGTCCGATTATCACTTATTCCGTTCGATGGCACATGCTCTGACTAATCAGGAGTTCCGTTCATATGACGACATCGTAAATTGGCTTGATTCATGGATAACCTCAAAAGACGAACACTTCTACCGTGACGGTATTCGAGCTCTGCCAGAAAGATGGGAAAAGGTTGTCGCTAGCGATGGGCAGTACTTTGAATAACTCATTTGTAACCATTTTTTCATAATAAAGTTTTATATTCATAAAAAAAAACAGCGAGAACTTAGTTGCGGACCTAATACATAAACGAATTTCCAAACCATAGGGAAAACAATCGAACCGTAGAGATAAGTTAAACAAGGAGCGGTTCAACAAGTGATCCACTGCATATATAAAGGACAGTCAATACATAGGGCAAAAGACTCAGTTGAAAATTATAGACCGATTGCTAAACTCTCACCTATTCCCAAACTTTTGGAAGCAATTGTAACTAATTTCTTAACTTTCTACTGTTGCTCTTATCTATCATAGAAACAACATGGTCCTGTCAGAGGCAGGTCAACAGTTACTAACCTAGTCGAGTTTTCTAAATAGTTTCTGCCTTGCAAATTTGGAGAAGGGCAAACGAGTCGATTCTATATAGACCGATTTTAGCAAGGCTTTCGACAAACTCTTACATAAAGTACTTATTCTTAAGTTTCATTGGATTGGTTTTGCTACTGACATTATTCAATGGATTGAGTCATGTATAACAAAGTTAAATTCTCCTTAGAGCTTTCTGACAATGTTGTCATTCTATCTGGTGTTCCGCAGGAAAGCCGCTTGGGACCCCTGTTGTTCACCATTTTTATTATTGATCTGTTTCCCTTAGTTCTTAATTGATGCAAAATTCGACTTTTGCCATTCTTTTTGATCCCTACCTACTTAAGACCTTATTTTGTGCTTTTTACTGGCCAACATTTGAATATGCATCAATAATTTGGATGCCGTACTATGAAATGCATGTAAATCGCATCGAGGCTATTTAGAAACGATTTGTACGCTTTGAGCTCCGCGAGTTACAATGGAGTGATCCTTTAAATCTCCCTCCTGTAAATATATATATTTATGTGTGATGGTACCCTAAGAAGTTCGCACTTTTCGACTCCATTGTAAGTTTTACTAAAAATAGTAAAACCCAAAATAAATTACAAGATGAATTAAACAGCAAATAATGACAAGACTTTTTAATGGTATACCGCGTTCGCACATGCGCTTATTTCAGTAGGTTCAAACGTACCTACGAACATACAATGCAAAAGGTTTACTTTTCTGAACGTACCCGATGTTTTACCATTTTTAAAAATTTATTACAGGCTTTCTTTTCTAAAATACACACAAACGCCCCGTTGCTTGCCGAGTACCTAAGGCGCCATACCACATGAGCACTTTTAATCAAATTTATTAACAGCAAGCTTAGTACCGCGCCATGGCTATAATTCGCATACATATACATACACCATTGCTGCAAGGTAATATGTTGGCATAGAAAAGTGCTGAAAGAGTTTTTGGGGAAAATCTCATTAAAGCTTCCCTACTGTGAAGCGACTGGCCCAATTAATAGCACAAAAAAGGGGCAGGGCGAACACGAATAAATTCCATTAGGGGCGTTTTAAGCATCAACTAATCCCCCCAGAAAGGAGAAATAATTTAATTAATCGGTTTTCATTTCTTCGCTAGTATAGTCAACCGTCATCGTTGTCGGACCTCTGAAGCATATTTTCAGGACAGCCCCAAATTTAATTAGAGCCGACGATGAGTGAAGGGTCTCGGGATATTCGTCAGCAGTGACGGCACTAGAAAAATATCTTTCACGAGCCGCACTGGAAAACAAAAACACAATTTTTTTTTTAAATTCTATTCACAGTGACACTATAAGATTCTTAAAAGCTCCCCGGCCCTTTATTTCATTACATCAGATAGCGTCCCTTTCTTTTATTTATTTTTTCTATTGGACGTCTGAATTCCTTGCCTGCCAGTCGTCGGAATCTCAGAGGCGTAGAAGTGGCGCAGAAACAGCATTCCGATGACCGACGTCGTCCCCAAGTCCTGAGACTACATTAGCATGGAGCGGTTGAACGTTTCGTTCACCATTTGCTTGATATTAAATATTTTCTCTTGCAAACCTCTCAGGAATAAATTTAAGGGGAGGAAAAACTGTCATCGGACTTAGGGCCAGATTCCTGGGCAGCTTATTAAAGCGAAGGGTCCAATTTGCGAGGATTGACCCCGAGCCTGTTAAATTCCTCGAATCACTTCACAGCCCCCAACCAAACCCGTCAAGTTTATGAAATGGGGCAAGGCTACGGTGTGGTTGGGCTGAGTGGCTGGGGGTGAGCTTGAAATCTTCCTTAACAATTTTTTTTAAAATGTTTCACTGTTTAAAAGCGACGAGAACGCCCGAGAAAAGAAAAAAAGGATCAAGCCAGAGCAGACACAAAGCTCTGAAATATCACACCCTCTCTCTATGTGTGTGTGTGTGGCTCGTTTCAAGAAATTGAATCCCCGCTCAAAGGCGCTCGGTTGCCTCGTCGTTGTATTTGATAATCTCGGGAAACGTTTCTGCTTGGCTGAATTTTATTGCCATGGAAAGGATTTTATGTCAGGGCAAATGATTTTAAGTGGTATGCAGCCATATCCCACATTATCAAATTAAAATGTTCCCGGGAGAGAGTTTTAAATTCAAGAAGTTCATCGGGTGCGGGGCAGGGCACAGATGAGCACCAGGAGACGTGATGTGTTCAACAAAAGAACCCAGAGGGGAGCAATTTCAGAACAACACCCAAAAACCCCAACATTTTGCTGCATTCTTGGTGGAAAAATCCACATGTGATAAAATTCACAACGAAGTGTTATTTCAGCAGTCCCCTCCCCGCAACAACTGTTTCTCGTTCGTACATTTTCGCGCTCTTATGTACTTTTTCCTGTGTAATTCCTCGAATTCCAGACGACCAAAACTAATGTGGAGAAAAATATTAAAAAAGAAAAAAAAGAGTGGAAGTCGTGCCGAGATTTCGGAATATTTCAGATTTTCCGTTAAAGGATGGCTGAGGCTGACAAATTAGATCAGATGTACACAGTTGAAATAATTCAGAACTTAGTTCAAATATGGAAGCGCTTGTGTGGTGTTTCAGGCGTTTCGAGAACGGTATCCCATTTATTAGTGCAAACAGATCCGTTTGCTTAAGACCAAAGTTGCAGCAATTAATTCAGAGCATCGAAAGTAATTCGCTTTAATCCGCTTTTATAATACCTACATGGAGCAGTGCACGGTAAAGTTCAAAGTTTTAAGTGTGTGCACTAAAATATCGCGCGTTTAGTCGTTCACATGTAAACTGGTCGAGAAATCTGAATATCTACCAAAAATGCAAAGTCACGATATTTTTGTTTTTGATTTATATTATTCATTACTTTAAACAAATCATTAAACAATCGCTTAACTCCTGAAAGTTGTTGTCCTTTGGATGTGTCGTATTTTTTAGAAACCACGTTGTGGACAAACTTGAGTAATCCAGTATTTGAGTTTAAGTATTTTTCTTTTTAACTCAAATTGTAACACGTTTGATCGAAACACAATTCATAGAATGTGTGATGTTTTCTCAGAAAAATTTCGCTTTTTGAAAACAAACGCGGCTATCTGTAGATCAATAGCTAGAGCGTTCGGCTAATGTTTCAGTGGTCCCGGGTTCGAATCTCATATGATTGAGATTGTTTTCCTTTCTAAAGGGTCTGATTATAAGTGTAATAGGTACAAAGCGTCTAATGGAGTAAAGTGAACGTGTCCACACCAGAAGACAGGTGTTCCGAGTTCGGCTCCCATTGGAAACCACACAAAGAATTTACATACAGAAAGAAGGAAATTTTCATGTGCGTATTCAATATATATAGAATCAAATATGTGTGACTTTTGAATCCACAGTTTTTCACTTAAATGAAAAGTTAAAAATGTTAATTTTGTAATTTAAGATTTTCAATAACTTGAAATAGTGTTTAAAACAAATTGAAATCATTTGGGTGCTGCCAAATCATTTGAGAAAGAGAAATAACATGTTAAAGAATGCATTTTTGCTTTTCATTTTCGAAAGTATCGGTCTCAGAATGTGTATGCAGTCATAATTGGGAATTGCCGTATGGAAGCAGCCATTTACGAAAATTCCGAGTTGCACTCGGGAAAATAGTTTATTAATTGTTTAAAAACAAATACTGAGAGAGTTTCACAGCGGAAATTTTTAAATTACATGTTCATTTCGGTGTGCACAATCTTTTATCGGAATTGAACGTAATTGGATGCAATTAATGTAAATTACATGTGATTTCAACAGGATGGCGAGACCTGCTACACTGGGCGCAAACCTAGTTCCCAAGTCATGTCATCCCTCGTTTTAGAAACAAAAATTGGCTGCTGAAAAATTGTGATTTTTTTAAAAGTAAGATCTATATGAATCCATGGAATGAAAAATACACTTCTTTGATAATTCCACAAGTTATCTACTTTTCACTCCAATTACTATTGAAATTCCACTATGAGTTAAAAGGTTATTCCCTTTTGGAATTTCTTTCTCTCTGACTTTATACAACTTGTGTTATTTTTTTTTAATTACAATTCAAGTACTTATTGAGACGCACTTTCACAAAAATCGGTACAAACATTTTCAAGAAATTTTTGGTTAATAAAAAAAATGAAGAACGTAATGCCCTAGACAGACTACAGCAACTGAATTAGTTTATGACGTAAAAATGATGTAGTCCATTGATATTTGTCCTTTTTGAACTAGTTGAAAGATTTACATAACTGAACCAGTTCGAAATGGGTCTGTATACATTTTGCTGCATTGAACTCCACCAACAGAAATATATATATATGCATTTGTATCTTACTAAATATCTGTCATTTGTCAATGTTGAAATGTCACTTGTTTTTTCTTCGATCGACTTTATTTTTTGCCACGTGGCATTAAATATTCCAACTTAACACATACATAGGCTATTCGTTATTTTGATAAGGTAAAAGGCTTTAAAATGGCGGACAGTTATAAGATGGCTGCCAAAAAACTCACTCGAACTTCTAGGGATTGTCGTGAAAATCAACACTAGGGGGTTTTTGGGGATGCTGATTTCAAATCTGCTATCAGAATTTTCAAACTTAAAATGGTGGATCCAATGTAGCGACTCGGAGGGTGACAGAATTCAAAATACTGAAATTCAAGATGGCGGACTCAAAATGGCCAACGAAGATGAAGATATTAAAAGCAATTTTTTTTTAAATATTTCGATGTGTTTATTTAAGCAAAATCAATTGGAAATTTATTTGCAATTCGCATTGGAACATTTTTAATATCAATTACTGACTGCTACTTAATATTAAAACAATCCTATCATTTTCGGAATTGACCATTAAAGTTAAAATTCAATTGAACGATTTCGTTATTATTGCCACAATAGGCCACTGACGGTGGACCGATTTATTTCGTTGATTTATTTTACAAATTAGCGCACCGCGAATAAATAATCACATCCTGTTAATTGCTCAAAAGTCGTATCTGAACGGATTTTTAAACCAAACCACACAGGTGAAAAACTCCCGAACGGGAATGCTGGACAGTGGTGTAAACAGTTCCGGCGCGGTTTGAGGTTTACGGAGCACAAACAAAAATCGGAAAAAAATTTTTGTTCAAAATTAAGCTTTAACCAGAAGTGAGAAGGGCATCGCTCCTATAACAAATGACCTCCACCAACGATGTTTGAATGGCACGGTAAGGGTAGGGGCTGGTCGGAGCCGAGACTTCTCCCCTGGAAAGGCAATTGCGAATTCATTTCGACGTTTCCCTTTTCACCTCCATAAAATGCCAATAACGCCATCCGCCATTTATATTCGCCCCCCGTCCGAATTATGCCCATAAAATTGACTTCATATTTTCTTGAGTAAATTACAGCGGTGGAGGGGCAATTTCATTTTCGCTAACATTAAAAAAAGGAAGTGAAATCGCGCCTTCTCGGGATGGGTGGCTTTTAGCCGAATGAAGTGCCGGAGGCAGGAAACTCGACATTGAACTTCAATAAATTCAAATGAAAGGGAGCAGTACAGGGCCTGGGAAGAAGGCCGGCTTTATGGTCGTCTTCCAAGCTGTTGTGGCTCATTCAATTTTTCTAACAGGAGCGCCCATGCAGATGTGGGTGGTGTGATCTTCCTAAGGCTCTGGCATATGAGATCGAGATGCCCCTGGCCCGCCTCGATATTAAAAGGCAGTAAATCGCTGGGACGCGACGTAGAGGTATTTTCGGCGAGCACATGTCATAACATGATGGGAAAAGGCTTTTAACTTAATGATAAACTGCTGCGGATGTATCAAAATTTTAATGAGGATGCTGCGGATCCCTCAGGGAGGCCGGGACCTTCTAAAAATTTTATCATCTGCGTGCCTGGGTATAACACTTAGACCAGGGCTCCATTCCATTCCAAGTGATGAGCCGCTGGATGAAACGGTTAGCAGCTGGGACATGCCCGAAAGAGTGATGTGTGATTTGGGCGAAAGCTTTGTGAGATGACACTGTATTGATTCACTTCTGGGCGCTTCTCGACTACATAGGCGTCTTCCAGGAAAAGCCATTAATCAAAGTGAAGTGGGATTAACTTGTCGAGTTTACATGATAATGCTTAGACGATTTACGCTTGTACAAAGCGCCGCACCGGTGTGTGGGTAAAAATCAGCAACAGCACAGATAATAATAAACAAGAGGGACAAAAAGGGGGAACCTTGCGGCACTCCAACGTTCCATAAAAGGAAAAAGGAAAACTCAGCGTATTATTATCCGGCAATAATCGCGCTGATACTGGGTAAGGGACTCCCGAAGTTATAACACAAGATACTCACTTGTTTGCCAAACTTCAATTGACTTTCCCACACAAGGAGGAAAATGAAACGAAAAAGGAACTTTGTCGTGTCACGGCATACTTTTTGCCCTGTCATATTTGTACAAGGAGCAGGAGTCCTTGCCGAAGTTGGGCATTAGCACAAAAAAGGTCATCGAGAAGTCACTAAACTGAAAAAGTATGACAAAACTTTTATTCTCCTCGAGGAAACTTAATTCGAAACGAAAAAAAAAATGTAGCAGAAATTGTGCTAAAATTGCCTTACCGCTTTTGCTCGGGGAAAAAACTTATTCCTTCGATTCAGCTTTCGTTGCCCCGTCCCAATAGTCCTTGTTCTTGTTTTTATTTCGGGACGAGGGCTAATATTTTCATGATTTTGTCAGCATGACTTTGATTTCGTCACACGGCCGTACTGTATAGGCTAATGGAAGTGTCCTGCTCGGCTTTATTAGGAGTTAGCCACGAAAAAGCCTCAAAGTAGTTGAGAGTCCATTGTGGGCTATTTTGGGACGAAAGGGCGGATAAAGTTTCTACTACTGGTTATGCCCTTAGCGAAGATAAGAGAGGCTAAGTTATAAAAGTGAAAAAGTAAGGCAAATTTTGGGTTCACTTGGATCGTCTAGTGGTGAAAGGGGACAAAAATACAATGACAAACTGGGGATTGGAATAGTTAATTAAAGTTACGTACTCAATCAGTCCCCGAGGGCTCATTTACTTTTGGAGATTTGGAGCTTTTGTAATAGTTTCAAGTAATGGGTGTGGTTAGTGTGACATAGGTTTGCTGTGGTATACAGACAGCTTGCAAAATTATTAACCCGTAATATTATTTATAGTAAGATACCTCTGTTAAATCCAATTTATTTGATATTTCTAAAGGTGCAAAATATGTACACTAATTTCTTTATGGGCCTACAATTACATAACTGAAGTTACATGACATTTATTTTCAGCAGGATGGGGCTACGAGCCATACAAGCCGTGAAATGTTTGATCGTTTTATAGCATAAGAAGTAGTAGACAAAAAAAAATTATAAGGGAGTGCCAGTTCAACAGTTTTCGAGATAAGCGTGATTAATGGATTCAGGGTGTACATTATAATTTTATATTTATCTTTTTATCTAACTAACGCAGCGACATCAAACCCACACCAAACGACTACTATCTCAAAGTCCTTGCGGAAAATCTTAACAGTGTACATCTACGCCTACCACTTCAGGTACAGTCACCTGCAAAGCTGAAAGAAATGTTCTGGAATTTCCTAAAATTCACGATTTCCCCAAATTTTCTTCAAAATTATTACTACACCTTTTTATTTTATCAATATATATAAAAATGAATTGCTGTGCGGTACGTCTCGCTGAAACTCAAAAACGGCTTGACCGATTTCGATAATTTTTTTTTTGTTCGCTAAAATACAGGGGAGGTTTAAAAAAACGAGAATTCGGGAAACCCCAAAGGAAAAGCCGGAAAATCGAAAAAATCGAAATATCCGGTTTGTATAGGAAGCGAATTTTCCAACTTCAAGGAATCTTTATGGAGAAAGGCAATTAGAGGTTTTCGGGGTCGCAGATCTCGAGCCTGCATTCAAAATTTAGGAATTCAAGATGTCGGATCCAATATGGCGACCGAAAAAGTTAAACTTCAAGGGATTTCACTGAAAATACGAACTTTTGTTTTTGGTTTGGGTTTTTGGGAGCACTGATTTTGAATCTGCCATCAAAATTTTGGAAATCAAGATGGTGGATCAATATGGCGACCGAAAAGTTAAACTTCGAGGGATTTCCCTGAAAATCCGCACTAGGGAATTTTCGGGATCACTGATTTCGAATCTGCTATTCAAATTTCCAAATATGAGATCACCCCCATCCCGCTGGGAGATATAGGAGAGGGGGTGCAATAAGGTGGTGGTGTAAAATGAAGAAAACTAAATAATAATAATACTGTTGGAAAATATCTAAAACATGTGCAAAACGCAAATAGGAAATCGCTGGGTCACATAGGAGAGGCGGTGGTGCAGTAGGGAGGCGTTGTAAAATTAAGGAATACAAATTTAATAGTATCCCGGGAAACGCCGGGTCCGGGCAAGCTAGTTTTTATTAAATTGCCAATCTTATGACTTTCCCAAAAGGGTGCAATATGCTCCCGCCCCCTTCCTATACTATTTTGTATTCGGCTAGGTGAGATCTATTACTAGATACACCCTGTATATAAAATATAACACACAATTTTCCGGTCAATTGCATCGCTGGTATATTTTCCTATACTGTTCTTTTTTTTTCTTAACGGCTCTTATAATTTCAGGAATAAACCAAACCAAGCAGGATATGGCGTGGCCATAAAGTAGTCTGCTGAAAGAGAAGTGAGCTGCCTCTAAATTTATTATGTGGAAATAGGAGCAAATGGAATCACACAATTTTCTCACATTAAAAAGGAGCTACGCAGGTACGTCAAATATTTAGGAATAATTCTGATCCCCCAAAATTTTTTAATGCTATGTCCGAAACCATTTATTCAATTTACTTTATATTTTCATAAATTATTTCCTACCGAAATTGAATGGGTGGTGTGTAAGTTTTACGGAAAATTAATTTTTCTATTCAAAAGTTGTCTTTTGCGTTTTACGTTCATTTTACAATGTTCAACCAAAGAGCTTATATTTATAATTTTTAAGTATTCTAAGTTCTTTGGTTCAACCATTTCATAAATTGTGCTCCTTTCAGAGCAAATCTTGAACACGTAAACTAAAACACTTGGCATGAATAAAATCGTTAAAACAGCTCTTAAAATGAACAGGGTGCCAAGACAAGTGCGTCGTCGTAAATTAGAGATTCAATTTCATGCAAAGCAACATCTACTCCTTACAACACTTGAGTGGCTCCACTCCAGAGAGGGATCATAAAATTACGATAAGATTCGTGTATCTGAAGAGGTGATGCAAATCAAAAGGTCTCGCCTCTTCTATTTATGCAATAATTGCAGTGACAGACCCTTTAACGATTTATCGAGAAAATCATTAATTAAAGGTGTGCGCATACCAAGACGCCGACACTGTGATTAAGTTAAGTGAAACGAGCATTCCCAACTACACAGGGACTAGTTCTTTCTGATTCCACCTGATTGCGTTCCGCTGTTCCTTAGACATCGGCGGGGCCAGGGCAACGGAGCACCTCAATCGTTGATTCCATCGCAACGTAACAAAATTAAATAGACGTAGTGAGGCGTTACATGGAGAGCAGCCACAGTACTATAAGTTGAATCCTGTGACTGCTTTCTCCATGTACCTCCTGGAGTTGCAAAGACAGACAGAATTCCTGCGGAGCCGGCTACGCCATAAAACGTTGTCAATTTAATTAAGGGCAAATACACATGAGTAATTTTATTTTATACCCGAGCTGCTCTCGTTTATGGTGCTGTCGTTAAGGGCCGGGACGAGTGGTTAGTGCCGCTGTCCCTTCTTGGCAGTGCCATTCAAAATGCCACAAAAACTCCATAAAAGCCACATTCAAGTCGGGATGCCCACATCTGTCAGTTTTGGGATGGGGCCGGGGCCGAAGCTCAGCCCCCGCACATGCACACGTTCAGAACATTAATTTATTAGGACTTTCGAAATGCAATTCATTAACTGGGGAAGTCCATTATAAAGTCGGCAATCGGAAGCCACTTCCGGGGTGCTCAGAAGCGATGTCGTCTCGAGGCCCATCCGTGTGGCTTCCTATATAGTATAAAAGGGCGGTAGAGAACTGCATAATTACTTACCCGAAAAACTGGATGGGAAGGCTGCCGAGCTCGGGTATGATGTTCTCGGCACATACAAATTCAAATAGAGGCAGTCCTCGGACTGGTTCGCCAGGAGAGGCAGCAGACGACGTAGTTGGGCTAGACGCCCTCGAGGAACTTCAAGAAGGGCCTCTGGCCCATTTGGAGGCACCGGAGCTATCTGGGGGCATACAGCTGAAAAACGATCTGCCAGCCGAGTTGTCCTCCATGTTGATGGTGTTACTGGAGGCATAAACCTGGAAATGATATGAAAATTAGTCACCAGAATTTATGTCCCATTGGTCCGGTGCTGTTATAATTCCATTGTTTCATTGTTCGCCCGATTTACGGCTGTTTGTGCTCATATCAAATTGGGGGGGGGTGTCGATAAGTTACGACAAATGACAAAAACATGTTCCTAATTTTTTATTTCCAAATTAACACAAAATTTGGGACTCCCTTTTCCTTTCCCCTACGTTAATTACCTACTCAATTCTATGAACAAAGGCCTGGACATCAAGACAATTTACACTAACTTTATTAAAGACTTTGATATGGATAATCACGGCATACTGCTCAATAAACTAACCCAGTATAGAGTCAGAAGCAAAGAACTAAAATGGTTTAGATTGATGGTAGACACTATAAGTCAGATTTAATGGACATACCTTACTTAAATACAAGGTAACGTCAGGTATTCCTTAAGGGTCGCATCTAGGACCTGTCTTGATCAACATATTTGTAAATAAAATCGGTAGTAATTTTGAATCAGACTCTTCTGTATGCTGGCTACACCAGTGATAATGGACTAGCATTGAATACTAATGAAATTTTCGATCAATTCAAAATTAGCAGTTTATCTTGCATAAGACAAGTCGGAGGTATTGTCTTTTTCTATAAGGTCATCAAAAATATTATTATCAACAATTCTGAGTGGCCATCCGGCTTCCGAACGAAGTACAACTTATGTTACTATCTTTGCTCTCCTTGATTTCAGTAAAGCGTTTAACACTGGATCACGCAAAGTTGCTGAATAAGTTAATGCACCAAATCGGCTTTTCGTCATCAGAAAATAAGATGATTTTTAGTTTTTTGTCCGGCCATCACAAATTGTAAAATTAAATGGTGCCTTATCAACAGTATCATTTCTTTATTCTGATGTACCTCAGGGATCAACTCTGGGTCCACTCTTATTTAGTTTATATATAAATGACCTTCCGCGAGTTGTAACTGATGCCTCTGTTCACTTATACATAAGCATACCCATTGGCTTGATGGAAGACTGTTCATGCTGCTTGTTGACTATTGTATCTATTTCACCAGCAATCTTTACTCAAATTGCTACCGAAGGCTCTATAAGTAGCTTTAAACGATGTAGTACGCTATGTTTAAAATGTTCTTCGCTATTATCATGTATCCTCATAAGTACCTTCACATGTCGGAACCTTAATTCATGAGTATTGGGCACGTGCGGCGCGGGTTCACACTGTTTTATAATTTACCGTGGGAGAAATGTCCCTCACATTTATATAAAAAAAAATACATATACAGGGTAGGTCATGTTCGTTTAATCTGTCTTTGTTTTCTAATTGTGTTACAATCGCGTTAGAAATTGGCTCGGAAGTAAAATTCGAGGGTTCCTCAAGGAAGTTATCTAGGACCCACACTCTTTATGTTTTTTATTAATGACGATGTAGATTGCTTTAAAAATGCTGAATGTCTCCTGCTCGCTGTTGATTCAAAGCAAGTCATTATTGAAGAAATAAATAAAATATATGAAACCAAAATTTAGAACCTTTTTAGGTTGAAACTTCGTAGTAGAGTACTAAACCAGTGATGGGCGGAAATTTAAAAATTTCGAACTCCTTTTGCGGAAAAACTTTTAAGACTAAATTAGAGTCCAAATTTCTCTATGTCGTAAGGACGTACATGAAGGTATCCAGGAAAATTAAATTTTCGATCTACATACATTTTGGGGAATATTTTTAGAAACTAGGAACTTCCCCCCAAGCAGAAGGGCTTCCACTTCTACCAAGTTGAGTTGAGTAGTTTTCATTTCTTCCTACTTTATCCACATCCCTCTTTAAAAAAAAAAGTATGTAAACAAAAAAATACTCACCTCAAGCTGCCCACAGGTGGCGAAGCATAGGGTACACCCAAGAACGCCTCCACAATAGGATTGGACCGTACAACAACACCCCGCAGCGATCCGTATTTCGTTTTCACCACATTCATGCTGTACTTGATGTTATGGTGAAATGATGCTGCAATGTGTGGCATAGAGGTGAGCAGAATTAGTAGGAGCATCGCCGAAAATCCGCTTTTACTCCGCGAACCGAACTTTTTTGTCGCGAAACATTTCAGCGAATCGAACCATCGCATCACATAATCACCGACACACCTCCCCCACGTATGGTCGCTGTATACTAGAAGAATTCGCGCGATCGCGCACTTACAGTTAAGTTGAGCAAGCAATTTACAAAAATTCGGTTTCGCTTTAAAGTAGAGATCAATTCCATTGCTAAATTCCCTTGATTTATCCAAGACAGACACGGATGCACGACTGAGGTTAAAAACGACACTAAAAAGGAGAAATCGGGAGCAGCGATTTAGACTACCACAAAAATGTATTATTGAAAATAATCGGAATTTTGGCGTGAATATCTTTGCAAGATCCCCTCCCGCATCTTCCACCTCGTCCTCTTTATGAGCCGCACCTTGACGGGATGGTATACCCACCGAGATCGCTGGAACCGCGTGGTGGTATTCATTTCTTGAATTCTTACTAACAGTGTTCAGCGGAGGAGGCTTGGCTTCGTTGCCTACTATATAGTGCACCGCACTTACAAAGCACTCGTCGCTGCTGCTACTTAGTACTACTGGAACTGGCTGTTTCTTACACCTAATCGCACAGAACACTTGATCGCCTGAGGTCCTCTCCCACTCGTCACCCACCCAAACGTCTATACTTTTGCTACGTCTGATATAACACTCCTCCTTCCTCCTTAGGCTCCTTACAAAAGTGCTAACAGCTATGGTGCTACTCCTCGGAATATTTAAGTAATCTACAAAACTGCTATCTAAAAATTGAATTTTCTTGTAGCCGAACAACAACGGCTTCAGGATGACGAAGTACAGAAAGCACACGACGAACTGGACGACCTGCACAAGGTGATGCCAGTGCCGCAAATGATCTACTATGACGTGGAATTTATACAGTGATTGTAGAGTATGTGATAATAGGTCCGAACGGATGGGGGGGCTATGCGATGAATGCAACATCTGCCGATCGTATTGATGGATTTCATCTTCACAGAGGTGGTTTTGCGATTGTCCGCCATTCGCTTTTTGGTGAACATTTTGATTTTGGTTGCTATCTGGGATTGTCCCTGCGCCCAGGTGAAAAAATCCCTCCTCGGCACAGTAGATTTCGGGGGCTATAGTCGTTGGGTTTATTACGACGGATGGGTCAATGTGTTCTCGAGATCCATGAATCTGGAAAGAGGATATTAAGAAATATATTTTTAGTAAACAGTTGGTCGCTAGTTTAATAATATTAATAATAAAAAAAATAGACTAAGTCATCTACATATTCTAAAACAAAGACATAATAGTTGCTTGTGAGTTACCAAAACACTTTTGGAACAAATTTTGGAAGCAATCAAGAAAAAGGGATTCTATTCCGCTTACAACAAAATGGTGTCAAGCGATTTTAGATCGTTGACAGAACTTCGACTCGAAGATACATTTTTCAACAGGACAATAAACCGTGGCATACCGTGGAAAATACGAGTATAGACCAACGAAGACGCAAGTTTTTCAAAAAATCGTCATTTTTATTTCTAAATGTAATCGTCTTTAAGGACGATACTCTTCTGTTCACGTCCTTGTCATGCTATTAATCCCCCCTCTTCAAAATAGGCCTGACGCGCCGATAAGCTCGTTTGATCAAAATTTGTGTTCGGCGAGCCAACTTTTCAAGTTTAGAGAACAAAAAGACAATTCGTAGAGTAATCCAAGCAATTTAGTCCTGAATATTTTGGATGAGTGAAATGATGTGTTGTCGTGGTAGAATAGAACTTTTTTTTTGCTAGATGGGGCCATCTCCTTAAATTTCCGTGACAATGACAAGCAATGATTCGGCAGACTCAGGGATGAGCGTCCCGAAATTCTTACCGAAACACAGTTTTTAGATCAGGGATGCTCTGTAGGATGCTCATATGACCATTGTCATCAATTGGCGTATTGCGGGTGAGATGCAGTCTAAGAGCACTACATAGTTGGTGCTGATATCAGAATAAAAATGTGCATGGGTTGGGTCCTAGTATAGCCTCCATGGTCAACGTTGGACAAGTCCGCATGGCTCCTGTGTAGCTTGTTGCATTTGGTCGTAGCCCTTTGCTGTTGAACTTTAGACCACTATAGGAAAGCACCATAAATAACAATTGGTTTGAAAATTGTATTATTGTATGTTCATATGTGTGTGTGTGTGTGTATCCGTCCGACTGAAATCCGCGAAATGCATCGCCTACCCGACAGATTATTTGCTTCTTACAAAATATCTACGTACTGAAATTTGTTCTATAAGCTCCATGTACACACACACATGGACACGCCGAAGTGTAGATAGTCGCTTCCTATAAGGTATTGGTACAACCATTAAATAAAGGAAGGTAGGCGATGCATTCCTAAATAAAAACAAGCAAAAACAGAAAAATATAAAAATATTCACGATCGTTGACAGTTGACAGACTCATCTTTGAAGGTAAAGCTGAACATTGTCAGCATACATATGAATACGGTACTAACTTTAAAATATTTTTCAATGATATTATTATAATTTATTTCGAAAAGAGAATTGAGCCCATGATGGAGCCCTGTGGTACACCACTTAATATTAATGAAGAGTAACTACGCCCATTACGAAAATCAGAAAAGCATGGAAAGAAAGAAGACTGCGATCTAATGAAATGCATTCCTGTATTGAATTCAAAAAACAGAAATGTGTTTAAAATTTCCCTCTTTACAATGTTCGTGACTGCTGCGGTTGAACAAGATAACGACATTTTAGCTCAAGTGTTCGTAAAGTGAAACAACTTTAAAACGACACCACTAATAGCATCCCAAAATCGCATTATCCCCGACTTTTATTGTTTTATCCCGGACGAGAAGAAGGTGTCCTACTAAGCAATAAATAAATACCGCCATCCACCAGCAAGTCATGATGGTATTTCACCCCCAGACAATGGACGACTGTCCTTGCAGCCTGATGTGTTACTTATCTCGGGCGAAACGTCTTGGACGGGGCCGAGCAGCTCTTCAATCATTCGTCTCTTATCTCACCTCGCCCGTTCGTCTTATTTTTCCTTTTATTTCGCAATATAGCGACGGACGGGGAAGGTTTTACTGCTTTTGCGAAAACTATGCTCCATTTATAGCTGAATGCAACGTGGTCAATTTGACCCGGCGCGCCTTGTCATTCCCGGGAAAAAGACACTTGCCGTTTTGCAGTTCTGGCTTTGTGTCCCGGATTCTGCCCGGGCGCTTTATGGCCATCCAAGGGCCGTAAATGCTCGCAAAGAATCCATCATTGTCCTTGATAGAGAGGAACCCAGTTGAAACTTTATGTGACTAGCATTGCTTTATCTCAGCGTCTTTGTATTTCGGCGGTGTCCCTTTTTTTTCTTTGTGGGTATCGCTGGAGGAGCAAAGATCGCCGTGGAATGTCTGGGTTTCGAAGAACTATCGCAAGTAATTATCCTGTCGGAATAAAACGAAGGAAATGCCGCTTTGAGGCCAAAAGATATTTAAGCGAATCTTGTTTTTGATCTCAAGCACGACCTAGCAACTCCAAATGCTGCTTCTGAAGGGTTACGAGATGCAAAACTGCTTTAAAAATGATCCCTAATATTTTCGACTCCCTTGTTTTTTCGCGCACCCTCTTAGCGAATTCCGAGAAAATTATCTGGCTACTGCCGAAAATGTTATTTATTTTCCTGATCATAACCAGCAGCTCGAAAGGGAGCACTAAGACCCATAAACTCAGGACGAGTGCTTAATTATTTTGTCATTTGCGTGGCCCGTTGCCGCCTCCATTTGGCCCTGCAGAGACGAATAATTTAATTCTTAAGAGCAATTTGCGATGGCATTTTCCACTGACGTAATAAGAGCCGTTCTCCGGCTGCTAGCATCTTTTTCACATCCCGCACAGAACATACCTATCTAGCCGTGGAAATCATGTTGAGTTAGCAAACCGCGAAATCATTCCGCCTCCGTCATCGCTCCAGCGCCCTCGGCCCTTTTTTTTTTTTTTGTGTGCTCTCTGTACAGATAAAAATCTAAATGCGCACTTGGCTCCGCCGGGTGCCACCTCGTCCTTATGCAGGGACTGAGGGAATCTTGTAATTTATTCGAGCCACCCAGTTAATGGAGTTATTTAAGGAATCGTTAAATTTTATGATTATCCGTTGGGCCATTAATTGACTGCGAATACGAGCCCCTAGTCAACGTGTGCGGCCCCGGCTTTATTAATTTACATCAACAGCACTTTGCCATTCGGCCTGGAGATGCCGATAAGCGCCACTTGATTAGTCCCCCGATCCACCCAACCGGGGGCGGTGCTTGTACGTACAGGCCGTTAAAAACCCTCCGGATAAAGTGAACATCCTATTGGAACGCCCTTAGCTCGAAAAATACGATTGTTTTCGGGACATATCAGCATCGCGGGTTTATGGGGCAACGACTTTTTCCATTGGGGGAGGGTAGTATGAATTTATGGCCGAATTAAGGACGCTTGTATGGCAGCAATTTACCTAATCCACAAGAGTCGGTCTTTATTTTTTATTGGGAATAAATTTCTTTATCGTGTCCTCTTAATTGCTTCTCCTATCGTTCTAATTGCTGCTCTAAAACTGCAAGATAGGTGGAATGGTAGTGGAAAAATGGAAATGAAATTTTGTGGACAGTAATTTAATGGAATCACTTTAGAAACTTTCCAAGAAAGAACGTTGCACTGGACTGGAAGGAATTTCGGTCCCCACAAAATTTAAACCGAAGCCAGTATACTCGTAATTTTTATTTGGAGCTCTTTGCTAGACCGAGTTTATTTTTTATATCATCTGCCAATGGGAAATTACATCCACCTGACAATTTAGCAAAAAATACAAATCAAGGCGCCCGGTCGGGCGCCGTGTTGATAGAAAAAAAAAAAAAAAAAAAAAAAAATTTTTTTCGTGCGCCCGAACAAAGACTTATTACGCGAATGTGAGAGAAAATGTCGTTATTTTCGGTGTTTTAGTTCTCATTGATGATATCCAAGACATTTTGGAAAATGTCGATAACGTATTCGACAGAAATCCAAAAGTTATCTTAGCAAAAAAAATTTCAATCAATTACGTCGCGGGGTTCAGAAGTTATTCGTGTTTCCACAAAAAAAAAATTTGAATTTTTATGCGACGATTGTTCAGACATCCGGTACTTCCGGTTGCGATGTCTTGCGATGTCTGCACGTATTTACTCTACGAATTCAGTGTGCGATAATATATTTTTCAGCCATCCGCTGCTGCGATATATTTTTCAGCCATCCGCTGCTTTCAGTTGCGATGCTACACGCCTTTACTCTATCGCATATAATAGGCCGTTGCTCGTAGACGATTTTTAATGAAAATTTTATCCCCCACCGGTACCATCACCTTAACCGGAGAAAGCATATGGAACCCATTGGCATTTCAAAAAATCTAATATTACTAACTTTAATTATTCAGGAACCGTTAAAAACAAAAATGCTAATATCTCGGAAACCGTTGCTCGTAGACGATTTTTAATGAAAATTTTATCCCCCACCGGTACCATCACCCTAACCGGAGGAAGCATATAGAATCCATTGGCATTTCAAAAAATGTAATATTACTAACTTTAATTATTCAGGAACCGTTAAAAACAAAAATGCTAATATCTCGGAAACCGTTGCTCGTAGACGATTTTTAATGAAAATTTTATCCCCCACCGGTACCATCACCCTAACCGGAGGAAGCATATAGAATCCATTGGCATTTCAAAAAATGTAATATTACTAACTTTAATTATTCAGGAACCGTTAAAAACAAAAATGCTAATATCTCGGAAACCGTTGCTCGTAGACGATTTTTAATGAAAATTTTATCCCCCACCGGTACCATCACCCTAACCGGAGGAAGCATATGGAACCCATTGGCATTTCAAAAAATGTAATATTACTAACTTTAATTATTCAGGAACCGTTAAAAACAAAAATGCTAATATCTCGGAAACCGTTGCTCGTAGACGATTTTTAATGAAAATTTTATCCCCCACCGGTACCATCACCCTAACCGGAGGAAGCATATAGAATCCATTGGCATTTCAAAAAATGTAATATTACTAACTTTAATTATTCAGGAACCGTTAAAAACAAAAATGCTAATATCTCGGAAACCGTTGCTCGTAGACGATTTTTAATGAAAATTTTATCCCCCACCGGTACTATCACCTTAACCGGAGGAAGCATATGGAACCCATTGGCATTTCAAAAAATGTAATATTACTAACTTTAATTATTCAGGAACCGTTAAAAACAAAAATGCTAATATCTCGGAAACCGTTGCTCGTAGACGATTTTTAATGAAAATTTTATCCCCCACCGGTACCATCACCCTAACCGGAGGAAGCATATGGAACCCATTGGCATTTCAAAAAATGTAATATTACTAACTTTAATTATTCAGGAACCGTTAAAAACAAAAATGCTAATATCTCGGAAACCGTTGCTCGTAGACGATTTTTAATGAAAATTTTATCCCCCACCGGTACCATCACCCTAACCGGAGGAAGCATATGGAACCCATTGGCATTTCAAAAAATGTAATATTACTAACTTTAATTATTCAGGAACCGTTAAAAACAAAAATGCTAATATCTCGGAAACCGTTGCTCGTAGACGATTTTTAATGAAAATTTTATCCCCCACCGGTACTATCACCTTAACCGGAGGAAGCATATGGAACCCATTGGCATTTCAAAAAATGTAATATTACTAACTTTAATTATTCAGGAACCGTTAAAAACAAAAATGCTAATATCTCGGAAACCGTTGCTCGTAGACGATTTTTAATGAAAATTTTATCCCCCACCGGTACCATCACCCTAACCGGAGGAAGCATATGGAACCCATTGGCATTTCAAAAAATGTAATATTACTAACTTTAATTATTCAGGAACCGTTAAAAACAAAAATGCTAATATCTCGGAAACCGTTGCTCGTAGACGATTTTTAATGAAAATTTTATCCCCCACCGGTACCATCACCCTAACCGGAGGAAGCATATGGAACCCATTGGCATTTCAAAAAATGTAATATTACTAACTTTAATTATTCAGGAACCGTTAAAAACAAAAATGCTAATATCTCGGAAACCGTTGCTCGTAGACGATTTTTAATGAAAATTTTATCCCCCACCGGTACCATCACCCTAACCGGAGGAAGCATATGGAACCCATTGGCATTTCAAAAAATGTAATATTACTAACTTTAATTATTCAGGAACCGTTAAAAACAAAAATGCTAATATCTCGGAAACCGTTGCTCGTAGACGATTTTTAATGAAAATTTTATCCCCCACCGGTACTATCACCTTAACCGGAGGAAGCATATGGAACCCATTGGCATTTCAAAAAATGTAATATTACTAACTTTAATTATTCAGGAACCGTTAAAAACAAAAATGCTAATATCTCGGAAACCGTTGCTCGTAGACGATTTTTAATGAAAATTTTATCCCCCACCGGTACCATCACCCTAACCGGAGGAAGCATATGGAACCCATTGGCATTTCAAAAAATGTAATATTACTAACTTTAATTATTCAGGAACCGTTAAAAACAAAAATGCTAATATCTCGGAAACCGTTGCTCGTAGACGATTTTTAATGAAAATTTTATCCCCCACCGGTACCATCACCCTAACCGGAGGAAGCATATAGAATCCATTGGCATTTCAAAAAATGTAATATTACTAACTTTAATTATTCAGGAACCGTTAAAAACAAAAATGCTAATATCTCGGAAACCGTTGCTCGTAGACGATTTTTAATGAAAATTTTATCCCCCACCGGTACCATCACCCTAACCGGAGGAAGCATATGGAACCCATTGGCATTTCAAAAAATGTAATATTACTAACTTTAATTATTCAGGAACCGTTAAAAACAAAAATGCTAATATCTCGGAAACCGTTGCTCGTAGACGATTTTTAATGAAAATTTTATCCCCCACCGGTACCATCACCCTAACCGGAGGAAGCATATAGAATCCATTGGCATTTCAAAAAATGTAATATTACTAACTTTAATTATTCAGGAACCGTTAAAAACAAAAATGCTAATATCTCGGAAACCGTTGCTCGTAGACGATTTTTAATGAAAATTTTATCCCCCACCGGTACTATCACCTTAACCGGAGGAAGCATATGGAACCCATTGGCATTTCAAAAAATGTAATATTACTAACTTTAATTATTCAGGAACCGTTAAAAACAAAAATGCTAATATCTCGGAAACCGTTGCTCGTAGACGATTTTTAATGAAAATTTTATCCCCCACCGGTACCATCACCCTAACCGGAGGAAGCATATGGAACCCATTGGCATTTCAAAAAATGTAATATTACTAACTTTAATTATTCAGGAACCGTTAAAAACAAAAATGCTAATATCTCGGAAACCGTTGCTCGTAGACGATTTTTAATGAAAATTTTATCCCCCACCGGTACCATCACCCTAACCGGAGGAAGCATATAGAATCCATTGGCATTTCAAAAAATGTAATATTACTAACTTTAATTATTCAGGAACCGTTAAAAACAAAAATGCTAATATCTCGGAAACCGTTGCTCGTAGACGATTTTTAATGAAAATTTTATCCCCCACCGGTACCATCACCCTAACCGGAGGAAGCATATAGAATCCATTGGCATTCCAAAAAATGTAATATTACTAACTTTAATTATTCAGGAACCGTTAAAAACAAAAATGCTAATATCTCGGAAACCGTTGCTCGTAGACGATTTTTAATGAAAATTTTATCCCCCACCGGTACCATCACCCTAACCGGAGGGAGCATATAGAATCCATTAGCATTTCAAAAAATGTAATATTACTAACTTTAATTATTCAGGAACCGTTAAAAACAAAAATGCTAATATCTCGGAAACCGTTGCTCGTAGACGATTTTTAATGAAAATTTTATCCCCCACCGGTACCATCACCCTAACCGGAGGGAGCATATAGAATCCATTAGCATTTCAAAAAATGTAATATTACTAACTTTAATTATTCAGGAACCGTTAAAAACAAAAATGCTAATATCTCGGAAACCGTTGCTCGTAGACGATTTTTAATGAAAATTTTATCCCCCACCGGTACCATCACCCTAACCGGAGGAAGCATATAGAATCCATTGGCATTTCAAAAAATGTAATATTACTA
Source organism: Neoitamus cyanurus (assembly GCA_947538895.1). Lineage (NCBI taxonomy): Eukaryota > Metazoa > Arthropoda > Insecta > Diptera > Asilidae > Neoitamus > Neoitamus cyanurus. Next base: position 10,348,382 of record OX384544.1, on the reverse strand, counting down.
ACTTTAATTATTCAGGAACCGTTAAAAACAAAAATGCTAATATCTCGGAAACCGTTGCTCGTAGACGATTTTTAATGAAAATTTTATCCCCCACCGGTACCATCACCCTAACCGGAGGGAGCATATAGAATCCATTAGCATTTCAAAAAATGTAATATTACTAACTTTAATTATTCAGGAACCGTTAAAAACAAAAATGCTAATATCTCGGAAACCGTTGCTCGTAGACGATTTTTAATGAAAATTTTATCCCCCACCGGTACCATCACCCTAACCGGAGGAAGCATATAGAATCCATTGGCATTTCAAAAAATGTAATATTACTAACTTTAATTATTCAGGAACCGTTAAAAACAAAAATGCTAATATCTCGGAAACCGTTGCTCGTAGACGATTTTTAATGAAAATTTTATCCCCCACCGGTACCATCACCCTAACCGGAGGAAGCATATAGAATCCATTGGCATTTCAAAAAATGTAATATTACTAACTTTAATTATTCAGGAACCGTTAAAAACAAAAATGCTAATATCTCGGAAACCGTTGCTCGTAGACGATTTTTAATGAAAATTTTATCCCCCACCGGTACCATCACCCTAACCGGAGGGAGCATATAGAATCCATTAGCATTTCAAAAAATGTAATATTACTAACTTTAATTATTCAGGAACCGTTAAAAACAAAAATGCTAATATCTCGGAAACCGTTGCTCGTAGACGATTTTTAATGAAAATTTTATCCCCCACCGGTACCATCACCCTAACCGGAGGAAGCATATAGAATCCATTGGCATTCCAAAAAATGTAATATTACTAACTTTAATTATTCAGGAACCGTTAAAAACAAAAATGCTAATATCTCGGAAACCGTTGCTCGTAGACGATTTTTAATGAAAATTTTATCCCCCACCGGTACCATCACCCTAACCGGAGGAAGCATATAGAATCCATTGGCATTTCAAAAAATGTAATATTACTAACTTTAATTATTCAGGAACCGTTAAAAACAAAAATGCTAATATCTCGGAAACCGTTGCTCGTAGACGATTTTTAATGAAAATTTTATCCCCCACCGGTACCATCACCCTAACCGGAGGAAGCATATAGAATCCATTGGCATTTCAAAAAATGTAATATTACTAACTTTAATTATTCAGGAACCGTTAAAAACAAAAATGCTAATATCTCGGAAACCGTTGCTCGTAGACGATTTTTAATGAAAATTTTATCCCCCACCGGTACCATCACCCTAACCGGAGGAAGCATATAGAATCCATTGGCATTCCAAAAAATGTAATATTACTAACTTTAATTATTCAGGAACCGTTAAAAACAAAAATGCTAATATCTCGGAAACCGTTGCTCGTAGACGATTTTTAATGAAAATTTTATCCCCCACCGGTACCATCACCCTAACCGGAGGGAGCATATAGAATCCATTAGCATTTCAAAAAATGTAATATTACTAACTTTAATTATTCAGGAACCGTTAAAAACAAAAATGCTAATATCTCGGAAACCGTTGCTCGTAGACGATTTTTAATGAAAATTTTATCCCCCACCGGTACCATCACCCTAACCGGAGGAAGCATATAGAATCCATTGGCATTTCAAAAAATGTAATATTACTAACTTTAATTATTCAGGAACCGTTAAAAACAAAAATGCTAATATCTCGGAAACCGTTGCTCGTAGACGATTTTTAATGAAAATTTTATCCCCCACCGGTACCATCACCCTAACCGGAGGAAGCATATAGAATCCATTGGCATTTCAAAAAATGTAATATTACTAACTTTAATTATTCAGGAACCGTTAAAAACAAAAATGCTAATATCTCGGAAACCGTTGCTCGTAGACGATTTTTAATGAAAATTTTATCCCCCACCGGTACCATCACCCTAACCGGAGGAAGCATATAGAATCCATTGGCATTCCAAAAAATGTAATATTACTAACTTTAATTATTCAGGAACCGTTAAAAACAAAAATGCTAATATCTCGGAAACCGTTGCTCGTAGACGATTTTTAATGAAAATTTTATCCCCCACCGGTACCATCACCCTAACCGGAGGGAGCATATAGAATCCATTAGCATTTCAAAAAATGTAATATTACTAACTTTAATTATTCAGGAACCGTTAAAAACAAAAATGCTAATATCTCGGAAACCGTTGCTCGTAGACGATTTTTAATGAAAATTTTATCCCCCACCGGTACCATCACCCTAACCGGAGGAAGCATATAGAATCCATTGGCATTTCAAAAAATGTAATATTACTAACTTTAATTATTCAGGAACCGTTAAAAACAAAAATGCTAATATCTCGGAAACCGTTGCTCGTAGACGATTTTTAATGAAAATTTTATCCCCCACCGGTACCATCACCCTAACCGGAGGAAGCATATAGAATCCATTGGCATTTCAAAAAATGTAATATTACTAACTTTAATTATTCAGGAACCGTTAAAAACAAAAATGCTAATATCTCGGAAACCGTTGCTCGTAGACGATTTTTAATGAAAATTTTATCCCCCACCGGTACCATCACCCTAACCGGAGGAAGCATATAGAATCCATTGGCATTCCAAAAAATGTAATATTACTAACTTTAATTATTCAGGAACCGTTAAAAACAAAAATGCTAATATCTCGGAAACCGTTGCTCGTAGACGATTTTTAATGAAAATTTTATCCCCCACCGGTACCATCACCCTAACCGGAGGGAGCATATAGAATCCATTAGCATTTCAAAAAATGTAATATTACTAACTTTAATTATTCAGGAACCGTTAAAAACAAAAATGCTAATATCTCGGAAACCGTTGCTCGTAGACGATTTTTAATGAAAATTTTATCCCCCACCGGTACCATCACCCTAACCGGAGGAAGCATATAGAATCCATTGGCATTTCAAAAAATGTAATATTACTAACTTTAATTATTCAGGAACCGTTAAAAACAAAAATGCTAATATCTCGGAAACCGTTGCTCGTAGACGATTTTTAATGAAAATTTTATCCCCCACCGGTACCATCACCCTAACCGGAGGAAGCATATAGAATCCATTGGCATTCCAAAAAATGTAATATTACTAACTTTAATTATTCAGGAACCGTTAAAAACAAAAATGCTAATATCTCGGAAACCGTTGCTCGTAGACGATTTTTAATGAAAATTTTATCCCCCACCGGTACCATCACCCTAACCGGAGGAAGCATATAGAATCCATTGGCATTTCAAAAAATGTAATATTACTAACTTTAATTATTCAGGAACCGTTAAAAACAAAAATGCTAATATCTCGGAAACCGTTGCTCGTAGACGATTTTTAATGAAAATTTTATCCCCCACCGGTACCATCACCCTAACCGGAGGAAGCATATAGAATCCATTGGCATTCCAAAAAATGTAATATTACTAACTTTAATTATTCAGGAACCGTTAAAAACAAAAATGCTAATATCTCGGAAACCGTTGCTCGTAGACGATTTTTAATGAAAATTTTATCCCCCACCGGCACCATCACCCTAACCGGAGGGAGCATATAGAATCCATTAGCATTTCAAAAAATGTAATATTACTAACTTTAATTATTCAGGAGCCGTTATTCGAAAAAAATAGTCACGTGACTTAAATCCAACATGGCGGACAGGCTATTTGAAATGCACCCCCATGATATGGGTATCAAATGAAAGGGCTTGCTGTCAAGAATACGAAAAAAATAGTCACGTGACTTAAATCCAACATGGCGGACATCCAAGATGGCGGACAGGCTATTTGAAATGCACCCCCATGATATGGGTACCAAATGAAAGGGCTTGCTGTCAGGAATACGCAAAAAATAGTCACGTGACTTAAATCCAACATGGCGGACATCCAAGATGGCGGACAGGCTATTTGAAATCCACCCCCATGATATGGGTATCAAATGAAAGGGTTTGCTGTCAGGAATACGAAAAAAATAGTCACGTGACTTAAATCCAATATGGCGGACGTCCAAGATGGCGGACAAGCTATTTGAAATGCACCCGCATGATATGGGTACCAAATGAAAGGGTTTGCTGTCAGGAATACGAAAAAAATAGTAACGTGACTTAAATCCAACATGGCGGACATCCAAGATGGCGGACAGGCTATTTGAAATGCACCCCCATGATATGGGTACCAAATGAAAGGGCTTGCTGTCAGGAATACGCAAAAAATAGTCACGTGACTTAAATCCAACATGGCGGACATCCAAGATGGCGGACAGGCTATTTGAAATCCACCCCCATGATATGGGTATCAAATGAAAGGGTTTGCTGTCAGGAATACGAAAAAAATAGTCACGTGACTTAAATCCAATATGGCGGACGTCCAAGATGGCGGACAAGCTATTTGAAATGCACCCGCATGATATGGGTACCAAATGAAAGGGTTTGCTGTCAGGAATACGAAAAAAATAGTAACGTGACTTAAATCCAATATGGCGGACATCCAAGATGGCGAACAGGCTATTTAAAATGCACCCCCATGATATGGGTATCAAATGAAAGGGCTTGCTGTCAAGAATACGAAAAAAATAGTCACGTGACTTAAATCCAACATGGCGGACATCCAAAATGGCGGACAGGCTATTTGAAATGCACCCCCATGATATGGGTACCAAATGAAAGGGCTTGCTGTCAGGAATACGCAAAAAATAGTCACGTGACTTAAATCCAACATGGCGGACATCCAAGATGGCGGACAGGCTATTTGAAATGCACCCGCATGATATGGGTACCAAATGAAAGGGTTTGCTGTCAGGAATACGAAAAAAATAGTCACGTGACTTAAATCCAATATGGCGGACATCCAAGATGGCGGACAGGCTATTTGAAATGCACCCGCATGATATGGGTACCAAATGAAAGGGTTTGCTGTCAGGAATACGAAAAAAATAGTCACGTGACTTAAATCCAATATGGCGGACGTCCAAGATGGCGGACAGGATATTTGAAATGCACCCCCATGATATGGGTATCAAATGAAAGGGTTTGCTGTCAGGAATACGAAAAAAATAGTCACGTGACTTAAATCCAACATGGCGGACATCCAAGATGGCGGACAGGCTATTTGAAATCCACCCCCATGATATGGGTATCAAATGAAAGGGTTTGCTGTCAGGAATACGAAAAAAATAGTCACGTGACTTAAATCCAATATGGCGGACGTCCAAGATGGCGGACAGGCTATTTGAAATGCACCCGCATGATATGGGTACCAAATGAAAGGGTTTGCTGTCAGGAATACGAAAAAAATAGTCACGTGACTTAAATCCAATATGGCGGACGTCCAAGATGGCGGACAGGCTATTTGAAATGCACCCGCATGATATGGGTACCAAATGAAAGGGTTTGCAGTCAGGAATACGAAAAAAATAGTCGCGTGACTTAAATCCAATATGGCGGACATCCAAGATGGCGGACAGGCTATTTGAAATGCACCCGCATGATATGGGTACCAAATGAAAAGGTTTGCTGTCAGGAATACGAAAAAAATAGTCGCGTGACTTAAATCCAATATGGCGGACATCCAAGATGGCGGACAGGCTATTTAAAATGCACCCCCATGATATGGGTATCAAATGAAAGGGTTTGCTGTCAGGAATACGAAAAAAATAGTCACGTGACTTAAATCCAATATGGCGGACGTCCAAGATGGCGGACAGGATATTTGAAATGCACCCCCATGATATGGGTATCAAATGAAAGGGTTTACTGTCAGGAATACGAAAAAAATAGTCACGTGACTTAAATCCAACATGGCGGACATCCAAGATGGCGGACAGGCTATTTGAAATCCACCCCCATGATATGGGTATCAAATGAAAGGATTTGCTGTCAGGAATACGAAAAAAATAGTCACGTGACTTAAATCCAATATGGCGGACGTCCAAGATGGCGGACAGGCTATTTGAAATGCACCCGCATGATATGGGTACCAAATGAAAGGGTTTGCTGTCAGGAATACGAAAAAAATAGTCGCGTGACTTAAATCCAATATGGCGGACATCCAAGATGGCGGACAGGCTATTTAAAATGCACCCCCATGATATGGGTATCAAATAAAAGGGTTTGCTGTCAGGAATACGAAAAAAATAGTCACGTGACTTAAATCCAATATGGCGGACGTCCAAGATGGCGGACAGGCTATTTGAAATGCATCCCCATGATATGGGTATCAAATGAAAGGGTTTGCTGTCAGGAATACGAAAAAAATAGTCACGTGACTTAAATCCAATATGGCGGACGTCCAAGATGGCGGACAGGCCATTTGAAATGCATCCCCATGATATGGGTATCAAATGAAAGGGTTTGCTGTCAGGAATACGCAAAAAATAGTCACGTAACTTAAATCCAATATGGCGGAAGTCCAAGATGGCGGACAGGCTATTTGAAATGCATCCCCATGATATGGGTATCAAATGAAAGGGTTTGCTGTCAGGAATACGAAAAAAATAGTAACGTGACTTAAATTCAATATGGCGGACATCCAAGATGGCGGACTGGCTGTTTGAAATGCACCCCCATGATATGGGTATCAAATGAAGGGGTTTGCTGTCAGGAAAACGAAAAAAATAGTCACGTGACTTAAATCCAATATGGCGGACGTCCAAGATGGCGGACAGCTATTTGAAATGCACCCCCATGATATGGGTATCAAATGAAAGGGTTTGCTGTCAGGAATACGCAAAAAATAGTCACGTAACTTAAATCCAATATGGCGGAAGTCCAAGATGGCGGACTTGCTGTTTGAAATGCACCCCCATGATATGGGTATCAATTGAAGGGTTTGCTGTCAGGAATACGGAAAAAATAGTCACGTGACTTAAATCCAATATGGCGGACAAGCTATTTGAAATGCACCCCCATGATATTGGTATCAAATGAAAGGGTTTGCTGTCAGGAATGCGAAAAAAATAGTCACGTGACTTAAATCCATTATGAGCGGGATTTTTTTGGGTTTTTTCAAAAGACATGACCTTAATTAAAGGCAATTTTAAGACAATTTTAAGTTGTGTTTCTTTATTATATGGTATAGTCGCCATTTAAATCGCGGCAAATTGGAGCACAACAACTTTGCTGACATTTGGGAAGGAAGGGGGTAGGGGGAAGTTCAAACCTCAAAACCGCTCCTGTGTACGCGCCCGCCATATACGTTAATAAAAAAAAGTGACTCCTGCTAAAAAACGTTACTAATTAATTCAAGGTATACTCTATAAATCGACAACAAAAAAAACTGATATCCCACAAAAAAAAAAATTTAAATTTTTCTAAGAAGAAGTGTTGATAGGAAAAAACCGCTCTGACAAACATTTCTTGTACAAAAGACCTTAGATATAATATGAAGACCTTATAAATAATAAAAATCCAGCAACAAAAAGAACTGATATGTGCGAATATTACAAGAATATAAGATTTTCGCTGATAAGTGGGTTGGAGGAGGAGGATGCATTACACGTCAACACGAGAGAGACAGCAAAAGAAACCAACGATTCTCTTCAAGACTATCAACAGCTCGCTTTTAGCGAAACCTAAAAATTTAGATCGTACGTAGAATAAGTACGCTCAGGAAGGAGCCCACAAAGGTATAAAATGATACCGAGAGAGGCAAGCATATATTTTAAAGTATTTCAAGCGTGACCATTTCACAGATAAAGTGCAACAGCACTGACAGTACTTCCAAAAAACTTTTAATTGACACAATAAAATAAAGAATTTTATTAAATTAATTGATTAAATAAGAATAAAAGTTGAAAATAAGAAAACAACATTTTATTTGTCGTAGACTTTATATTTTGACGCGATAAAATGAAAGAAAGAATAATTGATAAAATAATAGCAATGAAAAGGGAAAATTAGATAAAAAAACATTTAGCTCCGTAGGTCTGCCAGTACCTACCGCCAGCCAGTAGGTAATTAGGCAGGGCTTATATGATGTCAGAGTTCAAAGTGTTAGTTTTAAGGGATGTGACAAAAGTAATCATATTAAACACTTTTAATTTCAGAATTTATTTTGTAACAAGTATGTATCTGTATGCAAAAGCGGGCTGTTGATAGTCTTGAAGAGAATCGTTGGTTTCTTTTGCTGTCTCTCTCGTGTTGACGTGTAATGCATCCTCCTCCTCCAACCCACTTATCAGCGAAAATCTTATATTCTTGTAATATTCGCACATATCAGTTCTTTTTGTTGCTGGATTTTTATTATTTATAAGGTCTTCATATTATATCTAAGGTCTTTTGTACAAGAAATGTTTGTCAGAGCGGTTTTTTCCTATCAACACTTCTTCTTAGAAAAATTTAAATTTTTTTTTTGTGGGATATGTTATACACATTAAAAAAAATATTATTAAAATATGAAAAACAAAACCCGACTACAAAAAACGAGGTCATTTTAAAACTTTAAGAATGTTTTTCAAACTTGAATATGACAATTAAAGTCGACGGGACCCATTTGACATCCCAGTTGAAATAGCAAATATAACGTGTCCCGCCTGCTTTGATTGTAATATTGAAGCTCGTCAATCCCTTTCATTTGATACCCATGTCAAGGTGGTTGTGATGAATAAGGTAATCTGACATCTTGTGGCGTCCGCCATATTGGGTCTAGAATGACGTTACATAGTTTATCATATTCCAATTGTCAAATACTTTCATTTGATACCCATATCAAATGGAGTTGTCAAGGATAAAAAAAACATAATGACGGCTGACGGTGATTCTCTCAATCAACTTAAATTGTCAAGTGTGCAAAGGTTGAGAAGTTTAGCGCGATGTTCGTAAGGTGGAAGGGTTGTGCGATCCTGGCCATAGAAGTCTACGTAACGCAAAAATTCAAACCTGTGAAAATGAGTGTCGTAAAAGGGGCACCAAATAAGAGCGGCGTATTCGAGTAGAGATCTAACAAGTGATACGTACAGAAATTTTAGTTCATACGGACAGACAAATTCTCTGACCCAACGACGTATAAAGCCCAAAGCAGAGTTAGCACAAGCCAACATACAGTCAAGGTCTTTAAAATTGTCGAGTTTTTGTAAGTTTTTTAGGTTGGATGTTTCATGGCGGACCTCTAATTTTTTTTTTGGTAAAGCGTGCGCCGATCGTAACAGTTCTGGGAAATCCAAATCCAAAAACAAATCGTTTTTTTCACTCACACTTTGATTTTAGAGAAAATTTGAACAGAGCAAAAAGTTTCATAATGAAATTTCAAATAAGATGGAACTCAGAAAATTTACCCACGACTTCAATCACATAAGTTTTGGAAATAAGCTTTGTTTAATTTTAAACAGAGAAGTTTAAGCTGGTCTGTGACTTTTGTGATTCCAGAAATATATACATATAATATGTATAATATGTAAAAACAAATTCATTTAAAAAAGAAAGAGAGCGCTAACATTATATGCCGAAATCAGAAAAGTTTTAAAGAAACAGACCAACTTAACCTTCTCCGTTTAAAATCCAACAAAATTTATATCCGAAATCTACACTTACGAAGTCGCGGATAAATAGCAGTAATTTCCAAAACATTCATTTACATTAAGGGGATATTCTGGTGTAGAGACCGAAATTTTAGATGTTTTTCCAAGTAGGATAAAAAAAATTAAAAACATTTTTACTATCAATTTTTTTACTAGATATTTATTGACCTTTCAAGAATACAAAAAGAAATTCACAAAAAACATATCAAAATTTCGATGAGTAACAGGTTAGTGAAGCGCGGGTTAAACAAAATGCTGCCTCCTGCTTGACATGGTTACAACCTTTGTAATGTTCAGAAAAAAAATATATATTCTTCTACCTTGGACAAAAAAAAATTGTTTTCCCGCAAAATGGCGACGATTTGAAAAAACAACATGGTATTTTCCAATATCCATGCTCCAGACTATAGAGGAATATACAAAGAAGAAGTAGAACTCGAGATACCATGTCGAGCAGGTTGAAAAAAGTTATAAATGGAATATAAAGGAGTTTATTTTCTCCACTTTCTCGAGGGGACTCGCCCACAGGTAGTCGTCTATTGTTCGATTCGCTGTGGCCGACCGGTTTAGTTGTCACGTCACAAAAGTCGCTGTAACTCCGAAAATAATTCGAATTTTGACAAATCCTCTTGAGGCCATATATTTAAAGGTCTAAACTTTAAAAATCGAATTGTTCAAATTTCCACACCAGAATACCCCCTTAAGAACTTTTGGGCGTCATATTTAAGTTCAAAATGTCGATAGCAAATTTAAAATCAGAGTCTCCAGAAACCCCTATATATTCAATTACACGGAAATCCGCTCAAGTTGAGAATTTTCAGTCACTATATAGGATCCGCCATCTTGAATTTTCAATTATCTAAGGTAGATTCGAGACCAGCGAACACGAAAACCCTTATATGTATATTTTATTCCTAGGTAGTAGTAGTTGCCAGTATACTGAACAAGCATCTTCATACATTACGAATAGCGGATTCGCCGCTTTGCGGATGCGAGTTAGAGGACGAGACCATTGCTCACCTTTTGTGTGCATGTCCGTTCTACAACAGTGCCAGAACCGCTTTATTCGGGAACTATCATGTAGATCCCAATGATCTACATAAACTCACGCTGCCCACCATTTTGAGCTTTGTTAGAAGAACTAGTCGTCTAACGGCTCAATCTGGGCACCGAGATTAACTCAGATGTCAGTCTCTCTTCTCGAGGTTTGTACAATGGACCTCTAGTCTAAATGCAGGGCTTATCTACCCGCCTCATGATAATCTACATCTAGTTATGATCTTGAAACTTAAAAAATTCGGTCTAATTTTAGTCTATTCAGAGGAACCTGTAATGTAATCAATTGTAACTTCGCATGTACAAAGGTCGCGAATCAAAAAAAATATTTCTCTCTATACAAACATTTGCACCCATTTTACCTACTTAATGATTGAATTTTAAGAAATACTGAGATATGTATGTGTTACACTATTTATGGTGTGGAGTGTTTGTGCAAGGTTTCAAGTAAATCGGATCAAACAATATTTTTCCCCATGCAAACATTTGTACCCTCTTTAACCCCTTAGGGGTTAAATTTTGAGAAATGCTGGCATATGTACAAATATGAAAAAAACCATACTTATATACATATGAAAATGTATAAATTGGGTAACTGTAAATGTAACATTTTTACTACTTCTTACCCTTATTTAAAAAATGGCGTACAAAACATCAAATATAAAGTGTACAAGAGCATAAACCACAGCCCTAAACGAGAAAAGCCATAAATTTCCTCTTGACTATATTTTATCACAATTTTCGCGTATTTTCACTCTCCCTTCAAATTGCTTTACTGTAGATACTCGGAAGATGTCATTCTATGAAACCATTGAAATTTCTCCTGGAGCGTTTATTATATCTTAGCTGTGGAACTTTAATAGTTTAAAGTCTTTAGAACTTACGGACAAAATTTCAAGGGGGAAACTCGTAAAATTACTAAAGTTATAAGCCATTAACTGAGTCGCGTAAAGTATCCACATAAAGAACTTTGAAACTCGAATCATGATTTTGGCGGAAGTAGTTTTTTTTTCGCGAGTTGACTGGCATGAACACAATACCTAGGAATTCACTAAACCGATGTAATTTAATTTTAGGGGTTTATAGAGCAAAAATCCACTTATAATGTATAGAACAATAAAATGCAATAGTAATGAAATGGTACTCTTCCTTAATAAATGCGGAAAATGGACACTTAGAATGTGATTTAATTCGGCATCCTTATAGTCTGTGTGAAAAGATCGAAAAATGGCAATTCGTAAAATTAATTTAGCAATGTTCTCGGAGCTAGTCAAAACTAACCTCAGAATCCTGTAATGGTTTTAGTTAATAAATCAAGTTGTTTATCATTTATCATATCATTGGAAATCAACGATGCACCGATTCTAAGTTGCTGCATTTTAGAAATGCTTATAGTGATGACACCTGTGATATAGATTTAGAATATTTTAATTACCTGACTCGTCTTCCAACACAATCCACTAAAATTCTTCTAGACGTTTGTACCGTTTTAGAGTACTTAAATAAGATTGACGGAGATTATTCGGATTCACCTGATAATGTACCTGGTGGTGTTTTCAACAAATTTAGAGAAACAAAGACAAGTCGATTGTGTTTACACTGATTTTAGAAAGTCATTTGACAAGCTTTCCCATAAGGTGCTAATAGTGAAACTACTACGGCTTGGCTTATGCAATGATATTGTTCTTTGGATCATATCTTATGAGCCAATATTTTAAAGTTAAGTTTTCCTCTACCTTTTTTGACACTATTCCTTTTCTGTCTGGTGTTCCACAAGGTAGTCATCTTGGTCCCTTGCTGTTCACTCTTTTCATTAACGACTGGTTACCTGTTATATGTACCGCACATATTTCAGCATATGCTGATGACTCAAAATCCTCAGCTCAATTGAGTCTTTACAAATGCTTATAGTTGAATCATATGATTTTAAATGTGAGTTAGTGTATCTTTATATGATTTAGTCGACAAAACACTATTTTTGAGTTTTCGTATAAAATTCACGACAAACCCCTGTCTTGCCAGGATAAAGTTGTGAATCTTGCCTTGATTGTTGATGTGAAATTTAATTTTGGATACCACATTCAGAATATAATCAACCGAGCTAACTTAACACTTGGCTTTATAAAGCGTTGTCTAAATATTTTTCTGACCCCTATATCATAAAAATGTAGAGAGGTTGTAAGTGATTATTCTTACATGATATCATTGCTGGTGATGTGGAATCGCCTAATCTCTTAAACCTAATTATTATTAATTCTCGGCCCCGATTGACTAGAGGACAACAATTTCAATATCGACAATGTGTTAAAGGTATAATACTTTCTATTCCTACTTAGATTTTCATTGCGATAGGTTAGCATTAAAAAAATGTTTATTCAGCATGTAAGTAGTAGTTCAGTCCAATATTAGATGACTCAATCCAACTTAATAACTGAATCAAAATATGTATGAATTGTATATTTCTTAAATTATGTTCTATCTATTTATCTTTGTGAGACTGTCAGAAAAAGCTTGTCCGATATTCTCACGTTATGTTGAGGGATCTAATGAATATTGCTGAGATGTCATGGGTGAGGCCAGGATTTTATATCTCCTTAAGTATTGATCATACTGAAAAATAGTATAGGACTTTTTTTTGTAGAGAATTTTATGTAGGTTAATTTAGTATATGAACATTTTTTCGCTAGAGGTAGTAGTTTTCGAGTTATTAACGTAAAACTGAAAACCGACTTTCAGAGGACGTGGAAAATACGACAGTTTAAAAGACATTTGCCAGACGGAAATGGCAACCGATCCTAAATTCAGATTCATATTGAAACACTATTTATTTTAGATTGCTTAAATATCTGTTCTTGCAAATTTTAATATTTAGTACCTATGTGGTATAAAACATTTGACAAGAAATGCCCTACTATCTGAGGCGAACATTACGGTGCAAGAGTATCCAGCCAACCAGTATGTCTATAGTACTCATCACTACCTGAGGTGTAAATTTTATGCCTAAGCATATTAAATCCCAAATCAAGTGATCACCCAACTTTCATCACATGCCAAAGAGTGTAACGACTCGAAGATTAAAAGCAAGTGAAAATTCGATCCCCCCAACCATTCCATCCTCTTAAAACGAACAATGGCCTACCTCGCTGCAGACGAGCATCCACGCGCACCTGAATTGAAATTTGGACGTGTAACCACAGTAAAAGCGCAAATCCAATTCAACATCGGCCTCCTAGAATCTATAGATAGTAGACTCGAAATTATGAGCACACCAATCCCTCCAGCATGCAAGGCGATTTTATAAAATTCAGTGCCTAATGTGTTTAAGAGGCGTAGGTAGGTACTATAGGTGGTGGATCCTGTGGAAACTCCATCACACTCATTATAGATGGAAATCTGAAAGTGGCAGACATCAAGGACAGGGACATCCGGCCTGGAGTTTAATTTAATTTGTCTTCAAGCACGCAACCCTGGGTGCTCCGTCAACCGGTAGAGCGATATTGAAATAAAGTGCTTCGGCATTAACATCTGCCTATTAATAGGTCTCTGCCAATTATATCACCATGAAGTGAAAATCACCAACGCGCTTCCCTCCTCGGCACTCATTATGGGATCTCTGTGGCAGGATGCAGTCAGTTGAACTCTGTGAAATTTCCGTAAAATGAACATCTGCAACGAGGGCGGGCGGGCAGGCGAGCCGGGGCCCCAAACTTATTTCAACTTCGGCTCAATCCAGCCCAGACCACTGCCACTCATTCGCATGGAAAATGTTCTGCGGCCGGTAAATTGATGCCTAGAGTGGACTCGAAAAACAATAGGCAGTAATATAACGAAAATGTAACTTTGTTCAAAAAACTCTTTTGTTGCAACTGCTGGAAAGTTCAAAAAAGCAAATTTTATTGCAATTCATTTGGGATCGTAATTCTCGACTTTACATCATTTTGAGTGTCTGCCTTAGGATTGGCGGGCCATGGTTTTAAGACAATGCCTGAAACAGGCCAACTGGGCCTAGTGGAGAGCTCCATTTAAAAACGTATGGAAATTAAAGATTAAAACTAAAGGGTGCCTAAACAACAAAATTCTTCGAAATTGCAAAAAAATACTAGAGGAGGAAGTTTAAAAAAACTAAATTACAACTTCTCAGCGGCCAGTTTGATCTCCAAAATTAGAGATTGAGATTGTTTTGCGTGCTATGTGGCAGGTCACGCCATCCTGTGGAAACTACTGTCATTGCCGTTCACGGAACTTCAATTAAGTTGGAAATAATACAGCGACTCGAAAGATTTGTTTTTGCCAAAAAATACGAAATTTACTTTTTCTCATACCTAACACATAATTATATTTTAATTAGAAAATTAAGCCAATTGAATAATTTCGTCTGGATTTTTGTAAGGTTCCGGAAAATTTCATAGAAATCATTTCTCATTATTCCAAAACAAAAATCTTGTTGACCTGTGCTATGAACTGTTAGACGTATAATATAAAAATAATAAATAAATATTCCAACTTCTTCAAAGTCGGATAATAACATGGTTAAATAAAACATAAGAGGATTAAGGGGTCTATACCACTTTCGGCCCTAAAGAGAGTAAATAAGCTGAAAATTCCATCACTTTGATAAAAAAAATGAAACCCAGGAAAAAAATTCTGTCCGCTAGCAGGCATCCCTCCCCTTTCGGCGGCCATATTTTTCTTTGTGCCAAGCCCAATTATTCGCCTTTTATGGCCCTTCGCCGAAAAACACCAACGGTTTCTTCTGTTAGCGCCCTTCCCAGGCCGCCGAAATACAGAATGGAGCATTTGGCCGGATTCGCTGGACCGCGCTTTAATAGAATAATCTGACGGGTGCCGGACGAGGCGAAAGGAAAAAAACGAATAACAGGAAAGTTGTCAAAGAAGAAGACAAATTAAATGCAACGTCCATTAGGCAGCGAGGAGATTCCCATAAATTACAAATTAAGATAAGGAGGGAGCGCCTCATGACATCTGTCCTGGAGATGAATAACAGCGGCAACCAGCGAAGGCCTCCAAGGGATATATCCTCACGCATAAAATTAATACATAAATAAGCACGAACGGCGGAGGCAAACAAAGTAACGAGGAGCCCTGGGCATGGGACTGGGCTTTTGGGAAACATCTTTATAAATAAATCAGGACTACTCACAGCATCCTCTAGGGTACATTTTCGGAAGAAACGCATGACTCCTCATATGACCACATGAAGAACTCATGTCCCTTTTGATTTTTTTCCTCGTGCTGTCCTCACAGGATTGTGCCTAAAGACGTGAGCGTGCCGGACTCTGGGCCGGTATCCATAGCGATGGGGCAGCTGAGTCGAATTCTAGAATCCAATGGTGGACCTCCTTCGCATGTAATGCGTTTGACGGGGCCTCTATATCACTCGTCTTTTCCGTCCGGCCGAGGAGCAGAGACGGAAGCGGGGCACTGGACTACGTTAATAAGATTAGAACAGGCCGGGCTCCGCTCATGGGCTCCTCCGGCAGTCCGTTCAATTATTGACGACGTCGCCCTCCGAACGGTCGGTCCTCAAATCTGACATCTTCCGGGAGTCAATTGATCTGGAAAAACAGGCAGAAAATATAAAATTATTGAAATTGCCCACTTGGTATTCAGGGCTGTTTATGCTATTTATCTGCACGGCGGCCGTTCGCCCGGCCTGGCTTTTATTTATCGCGTCCAAACCCGACCCGGAAGTGGTAGGCGCGTTCGATTCCTTAAAGGATCTGGGCGTGTAATTATTGACGGGCCTCAGCCCAACGTGACGCAGATATTTTCGCCATGACCGCCAACGCCACCGCCGCGCTGCCGGGCCATCGGTCGTGCTCACCATCTCCATCTAGACCCGTTTGGGGGCAACGGGCAGCACCATTTATGCAAAATTGTTTTGAATAATTTCATTCAATTTGGCGTTTCTTTATGGTAATTTCGGTTCCAACTATTCCGAGGACCCGGCAATTTATGCTAATTCAATTTGCAAACTTCCGATAATTTGCGATATATTTTGCTGTCCATGCGACAGCTCTCTCGGAATTTTGAATTGCCGCCCTCCTCCCATCGTAGTTTTCAGATTTATAGGCTTCTGAAGGGAACCGTCGAATTGCTCGCGGGTGACTATCAAAGCTGTTTTGCGGTCAATTTTATTGCTTGGGTTTCGTGTTCAAGTGAATTTGGGATACCTTTCAAATTATGCGCAAAATGCTGAATATGTAACAGCGGGCTTTGTACCTTTTATTTTTGTGTGCTTTTCTCTCTCAGCAGGTGGCAAAACTTTTTTCTTGGTTTTTTTTTTGTTATAAATGAGCTAATAAAAATTCGTGATCGCTACAAGCGATAACGTTCACATAAATTTATTCAAAAATTGCTGTGTTCCCATGCGAAGTTAACTGTAGGCTTGAGTCCATGCCCAGTAGCGAAAATACGAAGACCTTCCCCTAGAAATGCGTAGGAAGGGTTTTGGTCATTAAAATATTTTTATCAGAATAGAGTAAAGGCGGAAGAAAGAAAGGGCATTAAATGGAAATAACTAAATTACAAGTACTATTATATCTTCTTAAATTTGTATAAAATAGTTATTCATTTCTGGGTAATAACATAAAAACCTCCAATAGAAGGCCTTTCGTTTAATGACATGCACACCTTCCATAGAAGGCCCTCTCTCTGGGGATAGGCTTGTACAACTGATGGTAGGACGAAAAGGAAGGCCTTGTTTCCACCTAAAAAGGCCTTAAATAGACATAGTAAAAACTTTTCACTCGAGGTCGTGAAAGAATAAAGATAATAGCTAGAATTAAGAAAACACAAACCGACTATTTATTTTTTTAATAGACAGAGAGAATTTCATTTGATTTGGCTATTGGACAGCGAATGCAATTGGGTGGGTTAAAGTTTAAAAAAAAGTATAGAGCAACGGACTAATACAACATCATATTCATCGCCTTTGAACTCAGGAAAGTCACCGACGACAAGGATACAGTAAATTATTTTAAGCAATATTTTATTGAGAGCGTTGAAGAAATTAATGAATCAATACCAACGTGGGGTTACAATGATAATATTCAAAGTGTTATTGTTGAGTATGCAGAATATAACTAAAAATAATTTTTAAGGACCTTAATCAAAAACCGGCGGGACACGAGTAGTCTAGTGGTAAACGTGTTAGACTGCCGAACCAAAAGTTCCAGGTTCGAATCCCACTTGAACACCACGCTTCCATTTCTAGAGTGCGCTTTTCCTAATAAGCGACAGATTAATTAGGAATAGTTACTACGGGCTAATCACCCAGCATAACGACCATAAGCGATTCAAGAAACGGAAGCAGAAGGAGAAACTTTGTGGAAACCCAATGCTCCTAACTGGAGTGAAGTAGGAAAAATAATCAAAAACCTGACTATAAAAATTGTAAGACCTGAAATGCTCCTTGAAAACTATGAGCATATAAAAGAGCGTTACAAATAATTGAATCAAAGATCGATCATTGGAATAAATTCTGAACTACAGAATAAATCGCTTGGGATACCACAAGGTTCAGTACTGAGAACGTTATTTTTCTTAATATACATTATATAAACGTTATCGATAGTGCAATAAAATTCTCTGAAGTAAATCTTTTCGATGTATTGCTATAGTAGGAACTATTCTTGAAGAATGTAAGTATAGTCTGGAAAATGTTTTGGAGAATTTCAGTACGTGGTTTGAGATTAATTACAATTGAATGTGAATTAGCTGAATTATATGAGGGTAAACTATAGAGTAGAATGTGAAATCCACTTTGTATCACTTGTAATCAATTAATTCAAATCAAAAGAGAACTAAACTTAAGACATATGGAATATGTGTACATATGCAAACTCACTGCCAATATTTACTAAATGCAAGAAAATCTTTTTATTGTAATGTGGGAGCAAAAAGGATGTAAGGTTGAGGGAAATAATTTCATTGGATATTTAAAATCGTTTTGAAATGTTAAACCTCTTGGTACAAGCACTTGACGATTTCGGATTTTCCATCCCCGTAATACATATGTGAATTCATGTTTAAAAAAATGTTACACAATAAATTTTAAAACTCACACATAATCCGACCACGCAGTATCCGCCACTTAGTATGAATTTTTTCCAAAAACTGTTTTATTCTCAACATTTTAACAATTAGACTTCGCCTTCGAACTGAACACCATAAGACACAACTAGAAGCACCAGAAGTATACAACTTTTGTGGCTGGCACACCATGAGATATTTTTTCGACTGAGCCAGTTTCCGGCGAGCTGCGACCTTAAGTAGTGATGGTCTGTTTGAACACCAAGGAGGAAGTAAAAATTGTCCTCGCATTGAATTGCCCCGCACAATTAAATCCAGAGTCATTCAGGAGCCCGATTCCATACGGGGATACCTGTTATGTGCAACCACCCATATTATAGGCCATATCTGTCTGTTTGTTCGCCCGGATGGATGCAAAAGGAAGAGAAGGCCGTCGCACACTATTGCCAGGCCTCGGGCCCAATCTGTCTTGTGAAAGGTTCGCTATTTTTCCCCCAATGGACCCACTAACTACTCCGAGTGCATCCTTTCACCGCCACAATAGCACGTGTTTACCTTAAGTGGTGAATAATTCAGTAGAACACTGTCCATGTGGGTGAGGAGGCATTCACGTAGGTCAGGAAGATTTTTATAACAACTCCCGTCCCGGGACAACCAAGCACCTTTATGTGTGCGCATTCTTGTCTGAAAGACTTTGAAAGAGAATATAAATTGGAATTTAAAAAATGACGACAGCACTGAGCTTCCTCAAAGACGGGGAAGGATTTTGTTCGTGAAAAAAAGTGATAAAAGCAATGAAGCCACCACAGACGAGAAATGCGCTCTCACGGAAGCGAAGGAGTTTTCTTTGAGCGTGTTCGACAACAGAAAACTATGTTACATCCCGTGCAAGGCAACGGTGCATGAATGTTAAAAAATCCGGAAACAATTTTTTAATATGTACTGAAACACTTCTTAATAGGCATGCCCCGGGGAGAAAATGGTGGTCCGAAGTCACGAGGCGAGCGTCTTAGCGGACGTGCGACGACCAACTTTTCCCATTCCGGTAATAGTGCTAATAGTAGTAAGAAAGTTTTCAATGAGTGGGAACGGTAATTTTTCACATAAAACGAGAGTCTAGCTATTTTTCACGCCGGATCGCCGAAATGGGCACTTCTCCTTAAAGTGCAAAGTTTCTCGTTTGGCGATATACCATAGTTTGAGCACCAGCACATGTTTTAACCTCGCTACAGTTCCCGAAGTTCTCGAAGCCATTTAAGGGGAGAGAGAGGTAATTTGCATTAATATACGCTCAAACTTATCCCTTGCCGAGATATGCAAGAAAGAGACAACTAGCATGCCTGATTAGGCTAATATATTTTTTTTGTTTTATATGAAAGGATGTAACTTACAGAAAACTCCTCTAAAAACATTTGCTAAACCCATAAAACGCTTTGATGTCGAGTATTTAGCCAAATATGTTAAGTATGCTATAAAGTAGTTACGAAGTGCATTCAAACTACGAGAGATGGCGCCACCGTAGCGAAATAATTAGTGCATTCACATTTGAGATGCATCAGCGTATAGTTGACCACCACGTGAATTAATTGACTTTTACTCATCTTCATACATTATATTCTAAAACAAAAAATAAAAATGTGTGAGTACCCGGGACTCATGGCAAAAATGTGTAAACATCAGCATTCGTTGATGAGATTGAATAAGAAGATTGAAAATTTGGAAATGAAACTGAACGCGCTTTTCTTAGAAAAGTTGAAAATTTTTAATGTGATACTTTATATGCGACAGCGAAATTGCTTAACATAAAAGGCCCCGCTCTCATAGTAATCCTTTCAATTGAGAATTTTCTGCCGCCATGTTGGATCCGCCATCTTTAATTTCCATTTCGATAGTAGATTCGAAATCCACTACCTCGGTAACATAATAGGATAAATTTATCATCATCTTTTACTTAAGACTTTCGCACTGAGTCAACTGAGAGAATGAACGGTTACACTGTAAAACGTCATGCGACAGTTTAGTTTTATATATAATATCTAGTTAACTAATAATAGAAACTTCATTCCGCAATTTTTTGCGTCCTAAACTACTAAAAATAGACAATCTAGATTGGTCTACCATCTTAGAGTACCCAAAACAAATTTGTTATTATATTATTATAATATAAAGTTTTAACAGTGTAGTGTTTATAATTCCTAATGCAGCCATGGACACGCCAATACGGATTGTCATTGGTTGGGTGTTTTCTCTTTTGTTCTATTTGTCGCCGGGAAATTACAACAATTCTCTTTTCATAAATTTCTTTATAATTCTCTATGCGCGAACAATTATTATCAACAACTGAGTTGGGGACATTTATTTACTCATATGGCTCAGCGCAGAAATTTTTAATTGAGAGACGACTGCTACCAACTGCAAATGGAGGGAAATTATGTTAGATGGAGAAGCGTTTCATGGGAAATTATTTTACCAAATTCACTCTAGCCCCAAAAGTCGCAGGGTCCCAGTAAAGATATTTACATATAAAAAAGTAACATGTTGGAAACTAAATTGTTGCCCAATAAATATTACGGCGAGTATGATCTTTCATTCTGCCACATATGCACACACTGGTGGAACTTTATCGCACATTTGACTAAGCCTGATCGGCGTTGGCGAGGAGTTAAATGTAATATTTTCATTCGTTACACTTCGTACTTGTATTTTTTAAAAGTCAAATAAGTAGAGAGCCATGCTCGCGTTTCATCAGACTGTATGTCGCATAGACACCGAGTTAGTGTCACACTGACGAGATCGGCTTGGTGTCTTGATCGATCCTCAAATGCTCTCTATTTATGATTCTGGAAGGAAACAAGTGTTTCTCACCCAGATTTAAAAAAAAAAGTTGATAAAAGGTGGACGACACCTGACAGACCAAGATTTCACTTTGCCCTAACGATTTAAATAATTTTTTTTTGGCGACCAACAATCGTCAAACGCCGAATTGCCATCGTGGCCAATGATCTTAGAGGATGCTAATTCGGATTTTTATTTCCGTGGAGTAGACTGAACTGAGGTGCTTGGTGTAATTTTGTACTATTAAATCGACCGCTTTTGGTTCGGACGGAATGTCACCTAGATTTTTAAGTTTCTTTGCGCTTCTTATCACTGGACCAGTCTTGCACATTTTTAATACCTGTATCACCAAGTTTTATACCGGAGACAGACAGGCAGCTAAAAGCATGCTTTGCCCTACCAGGGATATTTCAAGACCGAGAGCTAAGATGTGTTTATTGGTTAGGCCAACATGTTACGTCTGTCCAAATGCTGTAGCTATGATATAAATGGTGCAACAAAATTAATTTACCTAATTTTCATACTTCCCCAATATTTTGTCTCTCCTTTGGGTATAATCCTTCATATCCCTCAGCCCCTTTTGCCGTCTTTATATTTTGTACAAAAGACATGGACTTTGGATTAATTTGAAAAAGATAAACTGCCTCCACCCTCTAAGCAATCAAAACCCCCAATTGGATCACGTACCGACTTTATCTTTTCGACAAACTTGGACTTTCTAGGGCTTCTGTATTTATTCAAGTTATGATTACTTAAAAAGGATTTCATGTGATTTATAGGGCGGCAGTTTATCTTGCCAGACTCTTAAAACAAACTGTAAGCAAGCACTGAGCCCTGGTTTCAGGAGGGGTTGGATTGTCGGACACAAATACGCCCGAAAGTTCCTTAAACCCTAACTGTGCCCGATGTGCTTGGAAAATCAATTGAGCTCCCATAATAGCCCCAGTTCCGACTAATACAATTTTCCTCCTCCTTGGCGCGCTATTCACTGTATCATTTCGAACTCCTTGTCAACCATCGACACGAGACAGTATGGGTTAGCGAAACAAAACATTGCTCCTTGAGGGCAGACTGTCGGGACACGAGCACGAATACATCGAAATTCAATTAACCACCAAAGCAGGTTCTCTCAAGTCTCAAGTGAATTTCCTGTTAAGTGAAGGATGATGGTATCGCAAGGATTGCTTTTCAGATTTTTTACTTTTTTCACATTTTTACTCCTTACATTGGCTTCGATGGGACCGGGAGTTTTCCTCCTGTGAAGTCGTGGGAGTCCTCCCGGTCGGGCGCATTGCTGGCACCACGCGCGGATGGATTGCTACACACAATGAGCCGGCAGTCGACTTGAATTGGAAAGGATTCGCCTGCTATTCATACTGTGACGTGCAATAAATTTCATATAGACTCCCGGGGGTAAATTCGTAATTCCTTAAAAGCACCCCCCAGGAACGGCTGAGCACCACCAAAAGCATAAAAAATATAAAAATAAACGAAAAAAGCCGGAACACCGCTTCAGTGACTGCCTGCAGAGCTTGGTCTGGGTGCCTTCTGAATTGAAATTTTCCACTTTACTCGTACGACCGGGATATGCATTAAGCAGTACTCCCAGCATTACTGCTCCACAACGATAACAAAGGTCAATAATGCAAAAAAAAGGGAAAAAAAACGGTTTGCCATGTGCTCTACTAGAGTAACCCGCGCTCCGCTTCGGCCCATTTAGGCCGGGGTGAAAATGCCGGAACGATCGTAGTCAGGATTTGGCTGAGGTCGCAGTCTCTTGAGCAAATATCCGAAAAATAGCTATCGAAATTCCTTGCACGACTGAATTATGCTTTTTTCATTTCCGTTCTCGCAGTACAATGACTGCAATTGCAAAAAATCGTTTTGAATAAATTTCTTCAGAGCAGGAAGATACAGTTGGCTCCGGTTGTTGCGGCACTCTCAGCTCTTCGTTTAGTGGCTCTATTTATGGCTGACAATAATTTCTTATTTTCGAAAATATCTTCCATCCAGGGCATGGGGATAAGCCTTGACATTGTGAGGTAAGTATACGGCTGAACGTAGCTTCAGTGCACTTAAAGAAAAAGAATATCTTAAACCAAACAGCTTTTCCTTACATCTTATCTACTTAATGCAATGAAGCTATTTAAATTTAAAAAAAATAGTTTAATTTAGTAAAGGCATCCTTTATTTATTTATACATTTCCTCAAACTGTCCAGTCAAAATAAACGAAAAAAGCTGCGCCCTATACTGTGGTATCATCACTTTCGTCGTAGCTGCAAAAACAGCCGAGAAAATGGAAAAACAATCTTTGCACCTTTGGCCCATCCCTGTCCAACCGTGACAGTTTTGGCAAAAGTTGCAATAAAAAAAAGTTGTTGTGGTCGAAGCGCCCTCTACGCTGATACCATCACTTTAGTCGTTGCTTTAATAGAAACCGAGAAAATTGAAAAGCAATTTGGTCATACCCGATCAGGATCTGGATATATGTAGGTGTGACGTGTGCACCCGTTCTTCTTTTAGCCTGCGGTATTTCCAAATCCAGACCGGGTATGACCAAATTGTTCTTCAATTTGTTCAGCGTTGAGCACAACAGCTTTGCATATTACGATTTTTGACATGATTGACTGCCCCCGGGGCAACAAGTCAAATATATTTGTTTTTCCATTTTCTCGGCTGTTTAAATGACTTTTTTCGTAACTGCAACGGTTGACCGCGGGGGGCGCATGAGTGCATATGAGCATTTTCGATGTTTGAAACCGCGATATCTCAGGAATGGTGAATTGTAGGAAAAAAAGTATATGATTCATTTTTATAAATAACTGCAAGATCTACAAGTTTTGTATGAACTATTTTTACGATAACACTTACCGTTTACGAGAAATATGCGAAAATTTGATAATGATGGCCATTGACCTTCCGTCACTTGAGATATTTCATTCAAAACTTTAAACAAAAGAAATTTTCGTACTAAGTTATTACTGATCGAAATGTTGAAGGAAAAAGGCGTTTCTTATATTCCCCGAATAACCATACGATAAACTTGAGAATTTCACATAATGCTGCCCTGTCTACTTTTTCCCCATAAATTATTTTTCAAGTTCTGAGCTTTGCCGTTCCCCCATTCTTTGGAAAATCTATGTGACATTGAGTTATTCGAAAAGCAGTACAATAGATAAATCTTTAACCGGCTTTGAACTTGGTCCAGAAGTTTTCCCCTAAACGGAAGCGTATATACCTACTGCTAGGTAGAAGTCTACTAGAGTGCACTTTTAAATATTTGAAAAATTTTCCCTTACACCTAAGAGCTACAAAAGAAGCAGGAGCAGAAAGGGGGAGAATTTAAAAGCTTTATTCGCAAAGCAGGCCACATCAAAAAAAAATCCCAACTTTCCGGACAAAGTACCAGAACTATCAACAACGGTTGGAGCTGTCTTTTCGGTTTTTTTTTACTTTTTTTTTGCAGTTGCTCTGAGAGAGCAAACAACAGCGATAAATAAAAGTTCAGTGAAAGGATTAAAAACTTTGCTATAAAAATCATGTCAGTCTAGAAAGTTGCATTCTTGGGGAACTTTTAGCGCTTTAAACGAAACTTAACTTTGCATCCTTTAAAACTACCTCGTCACTTTCACTGTAACCTTCCATGGCATGGTAACGCGTACAAAAAAAAAAACAACAAGAGGACAGGAGAGCAGGGGAGTTATTTCGCACAAAATTTTGTATGGGATTCTGCTGGTAACATAGAGGAAAAAATTCGGAGCCTTTGACCTACCCTATGACTTCAGCAGAAATCTGAATTTGTCAGGTGGCTCGTAGTGCCAATGAGAGTTAATTAATATCGCAGCACCCCGGCAAGGAACAATGGGAAGCTGGAATTTCAGCGAACCGAGAATTTTTCAGTGTCACTTACATAAGGGCTTTTCCAGGTCGTAATCCTCGTGACGTTGGCGGTGGGGATGAAAATCAATAGACCCAGCAGTAGACCCGACCCTTTGGCATTACATTTATGCCTTTCAAGAGGTCTATTACCTAATCTCTAGTATATATCTGATCTGAGATAAATATTTTGTGAAGATATCCTCCAGCAGTCGGATCTGTTCTTTGCAGATTTTTGCACGTTTCCCTCATTTGCAGCATCTTCTTAAGAGTCGAAGAACTGTCGTCACAGCTCATTCCGGGACAGGAGTTTGCTGTTGCTGAAACCCGCTCCGGGTAGATCTGATACTTCATCACGTGGAATAAATTATAACTTCAAAAAACTTCGGAGAGACCTTCCGCCCGATAGGCAAACGATGCCCCTTTTTTATCATTTGAAAGTTTTGTCCTCAGCCCTCCCCATTATGTCGCTCCGATACTCCCACGAAATGTATAGAGGCATCTCGAGATGTTAAGTTTTTGCCAGTTTTCGTCTGGATGGGAAGACCCGGAATTCCATCCACTTCTCAAAGGAGGCCAAGTGATCATTTGTATGCCGGCGCTGGAGGGCCGCCATTTCACCATTTTCACCACCGATAAAATTGTCCGGTGAAACGGGGGCGGCCACGATTTTTTTTTTCACAACTTTTAAATTGAAAATTGAGCACTTAATGCAAAAAGTTGAAGGTTAGGAATTATGCCCCTTTCAAGTTGCACTCGGGGGAGCACTTCGAAACGTTTTCCCTACCGTACGCCCGACTGTCCGTCTGCCCGTCCGCCCGCACAAACGACAGAATTTGCGTAGGGCTTTTTATTTAGACGCCGTTCACTTTTTTTTCACTCTATGAACGGGGACGGAGCGGTAGAGGGTGTAGTGGCATGGGAAAAAATTAATTTGCAGAGCACACATTCGAGTCAACGACAAACAGGGCAAACTGAGAGGAAAATTACTTTGTAAAGACTTTCCAGACGACCTGGGATACCCGGAGCACGTTAATTTTTAAAAGCACTTTTTTGTGTGTCCTCTCTGGGTTTATGCCCTGCCCATTGGCCCCGGCAACAGCTTTTCCAGTCAATGAACCCTCAAGGGAGAAAAGTTGAATGGCTCCTTAGCTATTCAGCCCTAGCTCGAATTAGTGTTGAGTGTACCTTTTACGGCATTGATATGTAAAAATCGATTTGAAAATATTCAAAGTGATGAGTCGATGGGGCCCGTAAAGAGTGATGCTCTTAATGACACTATTGGGTTTTAAGAAGAGGTCAGAGTAGCTCATAGAAAGCGTTTTTCAAAATTAGGCACACACCGAACTCAAGTGCTTGCAATCTGGCATCGTATTAATAGTCCACGCGGAATCTGCTTTAGGTTGAATGTTTCACATAGGACTCCTAATTTTTTTTTGGTGAGTTTAAAAAGTTGAAAACTCAGAAACTCCAATATGTTGTATTATTGTTGAAAAGTTTGTGAATGTTTAGTGAAAGAGTATTTGCCTCCAACAGCATGGATTCGTATCTGGTAAGCCTACTAGCACTAATCTTGTTTTGTTTAAAAATTATGTATCCAATGAAATTGAGAAGGGACTTCAAGGTGATGTTATTGATACTGATTTTGTGAAAGCTTCTGATCGTGTTAATTTAGATTAGACCATATATCTTAAAGCTTAATGCTTAATGGTTTTCATTCGTCTATGTTATGTTATGCGTAAATATCAATTCAGTTCATCTCGTACGTTCAAAGTGCTTTCAGGTGTTCCCCAGGGTAGTCACTTGGGCCCACTTATTTTTATTATTTTTATTAATGATGTGGTTCGCAATTTTTTATTGTTCAAATCGATAGATAAACTATTAAAAAATATGCTTACAAAGTGACAGGGGCCAGTTCTTAATATTTCCAAGAATATAAAGCCGAAAGCAGACGAGCGTCGACCAGGTGTGCGATCGCTCGCCAATCCGACTTTCAATTCAGAATTCCATACCTGAAAAAGGTTGAAGGATATTCAATACAATAGTTATAATCCATTGTTGTATTCAGTTGAGTAGGTTTTGGAAAAAATTTATTAAAAAGTGTATTTAAATAATTGTTATAGTACTTTAAAGTTTATTTTTTTTAAGCCCGTGTAGTAATCATTTAATGTAAGCCCTGCGCAGCCAACATGAACTTGACTCCACCGAAAGTGCATCGACTGCACACGGAGTTAAATGTTTATCACCACGACCTACCCTACGTACGGCGGCCGGTGATTACTCACTCCGTTAATGCGAAGCATATATGTATGTGTTTCACAAGGGTACAATGTACCCACGGGCTAATTGAGTAATCGTACTCTTTTTTCTACCCGCAAAAGTGCTAAGTAAACAAATAGCATGTGAAGCAACTGCCGCACAAGCGCCACGCAATGCGCTGGGTGAGTTCTATGACTATGGTGAGCTGCGCCATGCAATTGGGTCAAGAAATGGTCGCAATTCTTGCAACCCGACACCCTCTCTGCGTTCGGGTAATCGCTTATGGAAAGTAAGAGTGAAAAAAGTGCTAAAATTCTAGGAGTGTGACCGTCTTTAAGTGTTTGGCCGTAACAAGCAAATTTGTATAAATAGGCTAAGTTAATTTCAATAAACGGGGTGTATGCACTCGGTCCCGCACTAAGCTAACCCTCCCACAGGAGTGCTGCCTTGAGGCAGGATCCTCTCTTCGCTTTTCATAGCCACGAGCTACGCCAAAAGACCATCGTTGGACCGTCAGACGAAGATGAGACATCTAGTTCAGAGGCACACTACATGGCTACTATAACTGCGTAGGACTACACACCACATGGCAACCGTGACAGATGCGTCACAACACCACACCTGCTAAAATTTTTATTTTCACATATTTGTCCGCTTTTTTTTTTAGTTTAAATGTATATAAAATCATACCTCAAGCTCAAAGCTCAACGATTTCATTTCTTTCTTTCCCTTCTAAAAAAAATTACAAAAAACACTATTTTGGAACATTGTAACTCAGGAACCTCCTTGAAGCTTTTCTCTTCTACAAAGAGCCCATCAGGTGCTTCCTCGTTGCAAATGAAATTCGGGCGATTGAATCAATGCTGCAAGTTGGATGGCCTTGCTTTAAACCCCACTAAATGTAAGACGTCCAGGAAAGAAACATTTACATTTTTGTTTTTGTTATTTTATAATGATATTTCTTTTTTAAAATTCAACATCTGAACGAGCTATTTAGAGAATTTACTCAACTGCAAACGTTTATGAAAGTTAACTGAATTCTTTTCAAACAAGGGGAAAACTAAAACAAACAAAAAAATAATAATTCTTCCAGAAACTGTTGGCTCTCTTGAATTCCTCTAAGGAAATAAATGGCTAAAAATTTAAAAATCTCTGGAATTTGAAGTGTTTTTTCTTTTCCGAATTGGACGTAACCTTGCCAAGTGAATGGAGATGTGGAAGAAAGGCATTTCAAATGAAGTATCTGCAGACTATGATGGCGCACAAAGGCTGAGCAAATGTGAGGGCCAGGAGTTCACAAAAACTGTCATTATGCGTATACACGGGCTTGTCAGAAGCAGCCTGCATGGCCAGGGGCACAAAAGGAATAAAATGATACAAAACTAAACTCTCTGGAGTACAGATGCTAACAATTCGAACAGACTCCGGAGATGTGCTGGCGGATGAGGTGGGGAGGGAGAGCGGATCCGTCCACGTTCTATCCAAAAAGGAGCAGCACTTTTATCGGCAAAAGGCGAACGATTTTTAAATGCATGAATCACACTTTGGGAGGCGAGCGTCTTTTTTTTTTTTAGGCGCGCCTTGGGCACTGAAACAATCCAGAAAAAAAAAAGGCTCTCCACACCGACTTGGCAGCAAGGGTGCCGCGATGTCGCAGCAACAGAGGTGGATGCCCGAAGGAGCCAGATTGACGGAAAATTATCCCCTTTCCCGGATTCGCGCCTTTCCCCCCGTCACATCACTCGAATCTTGAAGAGTCTGCCGCCTGGCGCTGCTCCTGTTTTGAAATTTAATCTCGGTATTTAAATCTGTTCTCGAAATAGGCGTTATAAAGCCATGTCGGTGATGTACACCTGCACCTGTTATCGAACAGTGGCGCCCGGGAATCATCTAACTGAAAAGGGAAGGGGGGCGGGGGCGAGATGGTAACACCGGGAGCACCATGTGAGACTTTTAAGAAAGAAACGAAAAACAGAAAATATGTAGATGCTGAGCCGCGTTGCTGGGGCAGGAGGGTGTCGTGTCTTTGAAATGACACGTAGGACGGGTACTTGTTTGAAATGGGTAACAGAGCGAAAAGGACTCAATATGTAAGGAAGAAATCAATCTGAAACGCCTACACGCTCCCTAGCGTCAGGAAACTTGCTGGTGAATTTTTTTTTTTTTTTTTTTGTAAAACGACTTTCAGATGGGAAAGGGCTTAGGAGCTCTCATAAATTGCTATAGAGTCCCCTCTTCCCCCGTAAGACTGCTTAAGTGGAAGGGAATAGGTAATTTCGCTTCCTTTAGTGGATTCATTTTTACCATGACTATTCCCAGAGCATCAATTTTTCTCAAATTTCCGCCGCAGGTTGAATTCGATTTTCCCATCGTATAAAAGACTGAGCGCATTTACATAGTGCGCATTATGCAGGTACAGCGGGCGAGCGAGGGAGGGATGAAACACTGTTGCATTTCACTTCATCCGATAATACTTAAATCCACATCGTCTTCTGATGGGCACGACTCCATTATTATTGGAAATATGAAGACTGCCTTCGAGCGAAGGTATTTTGTGATTAATGATGTGAACCTAATGCGATTGGGGCTGTACATATGTACATGATGACTGGACACGTGTCAGAAGGCCGGACCAAGGTAGGATGATGACATGAAACATTTGGCTATGGACGTAATCCATGGGGGCAGTCAAATTGATCAATTTATTGTGTGTCGCTCTAATATTGAAAATGATCATCCTGGAGTTTGTGGCAGGAAGGGATACCCACCGGGAGGTTGTTGGCAGCCATCGTGCACGAATGGTTTAAATAATTTTCTAATTTTGGGAAGTACAGCGTGAGTACCTACTTATGATTGGAATTTCGCAAATTAAACTATTAAATCTGAAAACTAATTTTACCCATGTTATGCAAAATTCCATGAAGTTCGTCAGTTCGTCGGTTAGCCGTATTACATTCATTATGTGGAATTCAATTTGAACTATATGTTGGAAGGGCATGTTGTTCAGAGTTTTTGTGCAAAATTCAACGATACGTTTTTTAGGGTTGACCTCCTGCCTTATTCTATATATTCCACTAATACATTTTTTTAGTTAATTCTTTTTTCCATTCCATTTTTCCCATGGAACAATTTTACTCGTCTGAAGTTGGCCAGTAAAAATAACCGAAATGTTTTTGTTTGTTTTCTTTGGTTAAAAAAAAATGATCGACAAAAAATGTTTACAAATCGCTTGGGTTCATAAGGCCGATTTTTTTCACGTGGGTCCACAAACTGTTTATTTTTTATATGAAGGTGGAGATATGAAAATAAAGAGTGGATGAACGTGGATAAATAATGGAGAAACGATTGCTCTATGAGCCCAAGCGATTTGGAAAGGAAAAAAGGAGCCCGTATAGAACCACTTCGTTGTCCGCCTGTCTGTCAGTTTGTATGTTTGTCAAGACCTTTTATCTCAGGAATGCGTTAAGGTATCAAGTTAAAATTGTTACCACACTTAGGTCTACGGTTCCTTGGAACTGTAAATAAAACTCAAGTTTCTAAGTCAACGCAATCAAAAATTACGGCCATTTATGCCGCATATTTTGACACTCGCAAATAATTCAAAACCTATTGGGTACTTCCCGTTGACCTAGAATCATGAAATTTGGCAAGAAGTAAGGTCTCACAGCACAAGTAAAGCAAAACATTTTTAATTTGTTGTTATATCACATGAAACAAATATTTTCTTAAATTACAGTCATTTCATTTGCGACAAATATTCCGAACCCTAACTCGCATTTGCCTGACTTTTATATTTTTAATTATCTGATTTTCACCGGCTAACTCCACACACCTGTTCAATGGAAAAAATAGAATGAAAATTTCAGATGTGATACAAAGAAAATGTGAGCTTTGTCTACTTAAATTGTAAGGAAATTTAAAAGAAGAAAGCTGAGACGGAAGCGCTAAAAAAAGGTAGCATTTTTGCCTATGGGCGCATATACTCGTATATATTTACTAAGAAGAAAAAAAACTCAACATGTCCTTTGGGAAGATGCATGCGGTTAGTTATCTGTGAATTAATTCTATTCAGGTTTATAAATAATTCATGTACCCACTTAAAACAAGAAGTCGGTTAAAAGGCATTTTTAAGTGCACTCATCTCTCACAACAAATGCTTGAAAAAGCGCCTCTAACACGCTACGTTACTTTTACTTTTGCTCCGGTTATGCAAAGAGTTTCTTAATTGAGCTCAGTACCGAAAAGGTGACAGCTCTTCTGCTTTTGAGTCTGTTGTAAGGAGTTAAAGTATGAACACAAAGGAAGGAGGAGGGAGGAAATTACCTAATTCAGTTTGCCAAGGCACTTTAAAAATATTTGCATGTTGCATGACCAATTGCACCAATTCATCCCATTCATCAAACGCACAATACTATAATCTTGAGGCTTCAATTCCTGTGTTTATATCACGTCAGAATACGCCATGTTGTTATATGTGCGAGGCTCAATAGCCGCGAACGACGAGGAACTGAGAATGTCGTTTAGAATTTTTTGTTGAGTTAGCCGATTAAATGTACCACGCAAAGCGCCATATGCAGCGCGCGCAGCTGAGGTCTCTGTATGTGTGTATGATCACAAATAAAGGAGTTTGACAAGCGTAACAAATACAAAATATAATTGTTGTTTGTCTTAAGATGGTTACCCAAACTGGGTTCATATTGTGGATTTCTCTGAATATAGGTACTTGGAGGTTTTCGGGTTTTCTACAAAATTTGAGAATTCAGTTTTGAAAAGCTTTGAAACCTCTATACTCTGCTTTTTGAAGAAGTTTCATTGTGCAGTCTGCAGTCTATTTCTACCACTGTTCATTGCCTTTTTTTTAACGTGTCACGTCCTTTTATTTATTATTTCAATAAAATATGATAGGATATGCCGTCAACACAGACGCGAGTGTTTTGGGCGTGACATCGTCTGGCATGAAAGAAATTTCCCTCTTTTACTTTATATATATTTTTTTATACTCTCGTTGGTGCTTGAGAAGTAAAAAAATTAAGAAAGACTGCCCGGGGCGTGGGGAACCATAAAACGCTTCACATTTCAGAAGAATAGTTTTTCTTATACCTACATACTTGAAGTCATTATATGTGCACTAGATATGGACCTTGCACATAAACCGCACCAGGACATCCCAGACAGCCCCAAAACGCCCAAAAAGGCAATATTGGTAGGAGGAGTTCCACTTACATCGAAAAGGGAGGCAATTTCGATACTTACTTGCGGTTTTGGGTCCTTTCCCATAGGTAGCTAAATAAGAGAAGAAAATCAGCTTTAGCTCCCGTTGGCAGTTTGATTTTGAGTCAGATGGTTCCATCCCATTTACTGCAAATAGATTGACTTTACGATGTAAGGAGAGCTAAGGGATCATTTTCTTCGAACAGGAACCCTTCACAGAGCCTGAGGATAAATTTAATTATCATTCTGGTCAGCATCTTAACCCGGAGCATAAGACCTTAGATAACCCCTCTGAATGTTTGCCAAAAAAAAAAGGTAAAATCCTTTCATCAGTGAAAACAGGCCAAATCAGGAGGCTAAAATCCAAAAGAGGCTCAAACTCCCACAGACAATTCATATCAATTTCGGGTACGATTTTATTTTTTCCCCAATCCCAACGGAGGTCTTCCGAGACCCATATAGAGGCGGTTGAATATATTTAAATATTTGAAAAGTTCCACTGGCACTTGACCGTGTCCCATCGGTCCCCATCAGCATAAGGGGTCCAGGTGGGAAAGTTTTATTTCACCTTAACCCAACAAATAGCTCTAGCAGGTGCTAAATGCAAAAGGATATAAGGCCCAAGCATCAGGGAGCGCTATTTTATCCGTTATACAGAGGAAACGACATGGACCAGATCCCTTACAATAAAACTAAAGTGTATCAATGGACGGACAGATGAATCTCGGGTACGGCGGCGGGTTGGCCAGTTTTATTGGAGGGTTTGCCATCGGACGGGAAAGGCATAATTCACTTGGACGAATTGGCTGTCGAAGTGTAACCCGAGACGCTGCCTTGTTTGCTCAGTAGGGCAATTACGAGTTAATCAGCGCAAACACAATCAGTCGAGCACGTGAACAGCCTGTCGAGCGAATAAATCGCTCCAACTCGAATAATTCGATTTCGCTGATTTCTCGGGGAGTATCAGATGTCGAGGTGTCATTTTCCTAAAAATAGAAGTGGAATTCTCGCACACATAAGACAAGAGACCGCGTAAGGTTCGCACGGAAGGTAGGGAGGGGGGTGTGACAGGGAATCGAAAAGACGATGGAACGCCTTGAAAGGGTCATAAATACTGTCGAACGTAAAAGGGCGCACCAAGGACGCGTAGAAATTTGTCCTGGCAGGTATAATTTTTTCTGCGGTTCGGTGGAGCACGAATTGACTCCTGGGAACAGTCCCCAGAGTGCCTACCTAAAGCCGGATAAGTCTGGGCCCAAATTGGATCCTCTGAGGGATGTTTGTGACAATAAAAAATGACAAATTGGAAATAAAACTGGGGGCGCCCGGCTGCGGTGGGTGTGGACTCCCATTCAGGTGATATCAATCTCGCGTAATAGACAATCTAAACTGGGATAAATCTCTGCTCGCAACACTTGGGTGCAAATGATCGTTACGACTCTAATTACGGCGGTTATAGAACTCCTTGTCAGGGACAAGAACTGTCGGCCAATTGCGACAAGTTATACCACATCACGGGCGGGATACAGACAAAGGACTTTTGCACATCAGTGCTTCTGGCGGGACATTAAAATTCCATTAATGCGACCCCATCAAAGTCACACAACGTGCAGATAACTCTTGATTTTCTGTAAAAATGTCGGAGCTCGTTAATGAGCCGCATTGCTCCAACCGCATAATCCCAAAAAATGGGAAAAGACACAGAGGGGGCATCATCCCGACGGAAACTCGATTTTCGGGGGAAAATGTTAAGCGAAGCGAAAAAGACGTGAACACAGAAATTCTGCTAATCCGGTGTCGAACGTCAATTCGTCGTATGGTAGGCCTAATCTCGTTTGACTCAAAGAAAAACTTTTTGTATCTCCTTGAAATGTCTTTTGGCGGAGGATCAGAGGGCGGCGCTGGGGGGCACACATCCTGCACACACGGCAAAGGCGGAGCAGCTTTGCTCGGTAGATAGCCGGGCGGACCAATACGGATCCCCGGGTTACAGGGAGCCCCTCGTGGCTCCAAAAGAACTTTTGTTTCAGATAAAAGCACAAATTCGCCTTCGGATGAATAAAAGATGAGCCGAAGTCAGGCAATGTAAACACATGGCTGTCAGGCAAAGGATTTATGTCGCACTGTGCCGAAAGCGGGCATAGCACAAAAGGTGTGAGAGTCGCCCGCCCCACCCCGGTGGAATAAAACGCAAATTTCCCCGCCATAAACTCACCATAAGATTGAACCATGTGGAGAAAAATCCTTCTATTTTACGGCTGAAAACGACGACTAAGCAAATCAACAAGTAAAAGGGCCCATGTTGTGGCGCTTCTATTGTGAACAGAGCAGGAAAAGGATCCCCCAACCACCCCACACAGGATGTGAAATTGCAAAATGTTTTATCGCCTCGAAACTTGTAGAGCTCGGCGATTTTGCACAGTATTAACAAATGAAAGAGAGCCCTTCGCCAGGAAGGCCAAGGACTTTACCCAAACTTTTCCCTATCGGGGGGGGATTCCAAGGTTTGAAGGGCGGACCAAGGTAAAGTAATTGGCAGGCCGGATTCAGGCCGAAAGCAGTACACTTGCTGTCCCTGCCTATGCTATTGGTCCTGTTTTTAGGGATTTTCCATTATTTAGAACTGTGAGAAAATCGGCATTAGACTGGCTCTTGTACAAATTTTATTTTGGAAAACAGAAATCTCTCCCGGACTTATGAGGCACCAGTGAATTATTGAACCCACTCTAAACCGCTTCGAGAGCTGTTTTTCGAAAACCGCAAGCTAGTCCAGAGGACTCGAAATATGTTCTTTTGTAATGGTTTGGCGAGAGGGGCACTACAAAATTCATGAAAAAATTATGACCAAATCTGTAAAGAAGAATTATGGAAACAACGCTTCTACTTAATTGAGTTACCGTAAAGCCCTGTTATCTATTCCATGGCTAAAAATACCAATTAGAATTTTTCTTATTTTGTTCGCCAAATTTATGTAGGTATAGGTAATACTTTTTTCCAGGTTCCTGCTGACACCATTTTTGAGATCACAGATTTGAAAAAATGGAAAGTCTGGTCTCTACGGAGTTAGCACCTCATCTAAAACGGATTAAAACGAAACAAGTGCCATCTAAAAGGTTATACCAATTGATCAGCTAGTCCCGTTAAATTGGTCAGGGATAGAACCATTTTTATTTATTTTTTTTATTTACCGACAAGAAAATTTTCGGCGGAATTTAAGCAAAGAACTTTGTATTTTATACCTGCTAAAATCCAAAATGCTTTTTTTTAATTTTTTTCAAATCATTTGGTTTTCTGAGCGTAAGGAATCTTTCCTGAAAATTTCGTGTAGTCCGATTATGGTCTTCACTTTTTGCAATGGGCTCTTGGACTAAGACGAATAGAATACATCGTTCTCCAATATTAGCCCCCCGCGGTTTACTCTGAAAGTTACAACAAAAAGTCATAATAAGCAAACTTCTAGTGCTCGAAGCGCCCTCTACGCTGGTGATGGTTTTTGTACCTGTTGATTATGAATGAATAAATAAATAAATATTAGGTGTACAAATAAGTTTCCGCGGTTTTTTTATAAAAAATTAGGAATTTATTGTGAAGGAACAGTACATACCGTTTATTCAAAGTATTTTCCATCATTTGCCACTACTTTTCCCCATCTTTCTGGCAACATTCGGATACCCCGTCGAAAAACCTCTTCATCTTTTGACGCTATCCACAAATCTACCCAATTTTTGGTGTCTTCATATGATGTGAAGCGCTGCTCAGACAGACCATGTGCCATCGACCGGAACAGGTGATAATCGGAAGGGGCTAAGTCTGGTAAATACGGCGGGTGGGGTAAAACTTCCCAGTTGAGTGTTTCTAAGTAGGTTTTGACGGGTTTGGCAACGTGAGGCCGATCGTTGTCGTGCTGTAAAATCACTTTTTCGTGCCCTGATCGTATTGTGGCCGCTTTTCGCGCAGTGCTCGGCTCAATCGCATCAATTGAGTTCGATACCGTTCCCCAGTGATCGTTTCGTTCGGTTTCAACGTCTTTTCAGCGTTTTCGAAGATTTTCGGCCTTCCTTCACGCGAACGGTCGTCAACATCAAAATCACCGTCTTTGAAGCGACGGAACCAATCACGGCACGTTGTTTCACTTAGAGCAGCATCTCCGTAAACTTTTTGGAGTTCTCGATGCGCTTGAGCCGCCGTTTTCTTCGAATGAAAAACGAAAAGCAACACTTCCCCGCAAATGACGATTATTTGGCACATAATCAGACATTTTCACACAACCAAAAGTATATGTTCTAAAAACAAAATCACAAATGTATCAAAGCGGCTTGCTTACCATATGTCTAAGCTTGGTTCATGACGTTTTAGTAATGCTATAATCGACCAACTCTTACTACTGGAGCCATCTATTGACAAACCGCGGAAACTTATTTGTACACCTAATAATTCTACCCCTGGGATAAAAACTTAACTCAACTTGATGAACCATAAAATTTTAATTTTCATGAAAACTATTATCTGGGGGTTTTTGGGGGCTGGTGATTTGAAATCGGCTGACAAAAAAAAATAGAAAATAAAGATGGCGGACTGTCTTCTTTTAACTATTATGCAATTCTCATACAAATTTTTCGCTTGGGTTCTTCGAGTTTCTAACTAAGTACAAATTAAGTTGGTGGTTTGTCAAGACCCAAACTATATACATAAGATTTCATTGTATTATTTCTTCCTAAGTGAAATTTAGCCGTATTCTTTATCTAATACCAAAACTCAGTTTTTTCATGCAAGATTTTCATGAAAATGAGTGCGTGAACGTCTTATGGGTAGATGATTTACAATATGGTGCAAAAATTTACAAATTCAACCAAATTTCTTGTAAAAAATAACAATTTTAAGAAGGCAGAGTGTCAAAAGTGAACTTCAAGTGATTTTCGTAAAAAGTGATGAGACGGGATATTTCGGGGTCACTGATTTTTAATCGTTTGTTGAAAATCAGGATGATGGACTGTTAAAATCCAAACTATACGATCTGAAACTGACACTTTAATCTTTCAATGTTCTCAATGCTTTTGAAGTTAAATATTCGAATTTAGTATTAAGGGTTTATTTTCCAATAAATTGATATTTAACGTAACGTAATTTGTGTAGGTCTTTGGGCTTTTAAAGAATAAAGTGAAAGCCACGTATGTGTCATTTGGTTGAAAATAAAAATACACAAAAAAAAAGGAACAACCCAGTAGGAAAAGGAAGGGCTAAGAAGAAGTGATATCACTGCTTCTCGAGCAAGCAGCTGTGCTTCCCGATTCGATTCTTTTCCTTCTTCTTTTTTACCCACGATGGGATTGGAGGCAAGCGCTTGCATTTTCGCTTCCACAAGAACCAGGGATAGAAGAAGTTATTCTAAATCAATGGAATAATCACTTATGCTGAATGACAATTATAAGAAGTGTAAGGTAAGCGCTTCTATTTTCGCTTCCACAAGAACCAGGGATAGAAGAGGTCATTCAAAATAAATGGAAAAATAATTCAATTTCATTAAAAGGAACACTTTTTTCAATAGCACAGTTCAAATTTTCACTTAAATTTTCACAAGCACAGTTCAAATTTTCGTCCAAATGTTCATTCCTTTCAACGCCTGCGCCGCACTCCCTCAGCTTACTTATAAGTCTTTGTTTTTCTTTCACAATCATTCTGTGAAGAGTACTTCTACTGCTGCTTTTTCTATTCATTTTGTTATATTATTTATTATTGTTTTTATTATTTTCTAATTCCTCTTCCTACTTGATTCACTTCATTAAACTTGTTTAACTCACTCACCAAAAATTTAAACACTTATCCTGCGCACTTTCTCTTCCAGAGTGAATTCAAATCGCAGATGCAAGCCCATCGCACGATGACGAAACCGTCATAAAACAAAGGAGTTCTTTAGGCCAGACTCATTTACTCATTACCCACTCGATTCCCAGGATGCAAGGATTTCAGGGGTGCCTGTGAAGCCATGCTAGAGGCAATATTGAAAATCCTTGGAAGTAGTGATATCAGGCCTTCTTAGGGTAAGCGCTTGCTACATTTCCTACTGGGAAGGTTTCACAATACCTTGCCCATTTCGGTTTTCGAAGAAATTTTTCAGGTGCCATCCATTTGCCCTACAACGGAAGGATTTGAAAGAATTTCGGAGGCTCCTGGGTAACGTATTGTAAATTTATTTAAAAAAAAACTTATTCATGAAATTTTCACACCGTCAATCTTATTAAAAGTTCATAGGCTTCCGGAAAACCCTGATTTATATTTTACAAGGCTTTACAAGTCGTGCCATCCGGTAAGTAGGTTGGTTACTCCATTAACTTAACAAAATGTGTATGGATTAAATTGCCTGTAAAAGGGCAAAAAGTTTTCCCAGAAAAAAAAGTTACTCGCAAAAAAAATAATACAATTCGTTTTTTCACGAAAAAAATTGTGTTAATATTCAAAAATTCTATTGCGTCGGTGAGCAAAAATAGGATGAGCGCATATTCCATAAATAAGTTTGCTTTATGTCCCATAGTATCCTCTATTTAATGGCATATATTTTTTCACGGTACAAAAGCTGTGGGATATCTTGGCGCTCCGACTTGCCCGTGGAGGACGAGCAACAAAAGCTATCTGGGCAACTAGCTATCTGTTTGTCTATCTCTAAGCGCTTTTGATTCGCCCCCTTTTATGCGCATAAATATGACCTGGGACACGGCGGGTATCGCTAGCTGCGATTAATGGAAAAATGAATAAATCATAAAACTTTGCTTTGTGCCGACTCCACCACGGACCGAGTCTCTATGGTTTGAAAGTTTATTCAGTCATGATGGCAATTTTAGCTAAAACCGAGCCTTTAACTTTACGCTTTTGGCCAGAAACACACTTTTGTCAGGAAGTGCTGTGCCGTTCCGGTGAATAATTTCGAAATGTTTGTGTGCGGTCAGGTATGTGTGGATATGGGACCCGGCTCTACACCAGTCCATGTCATTCGACAGGAGGAGGAAGGCTCGTTGGAAAAAGTCATTTACAATACCACGACTCGCATTCAATCCATTCGTTCACTTTAAAATTAAAAGGCTCTGAATGGACACCGTGGGAGGCTCACATGCATGAGGAGAGGAGCCTTTGAAAGGACACAAACACTAAACAAGATCTGTGCCAACAGAGTACCGCGCCGTCGCGCTCTGAAGGAACCTTTGTAGTGCGGTTTGTTTTAGACAGCCCGGGAAAAAAAAGGACCTGCAGTGTTGTAAGAGACGAGATGGAGAGTCGGGAAAGGTTTGAAAAGTTACGAATACCCGAGCTAGAACATTTTTTCCGGGACCCAGCCCACAAAGCGGATCTCATCGAAATCATCGTCAGGCACAGGGCTTTAGGCTTACTTCACTCTTGAGTATGATTGTATAGCAACACGGTTCCTTTCATGTGTAATTCCCGAGGGCATGAGTGGTGTGCCGTACTTAAGTTTTCTATTTTTTCATGGAATTTCTTTTATTGTTTTTTTAACGGATTTGCGGTGGCTTAAATCTCTTTGAATGTCTGGTCCGAAGATAAGACATTTTAAAGGCTACAAGAGGAGAAAGGATCCAATTGTTGAATTCAAAGGGAAAGGGATTATTTTTAATGCGGTGATTCTACCTAATTTAATTTAGCCGGTGAAACTGAGTACACACACCTCTGCGGCTTATGTGCTTAAAATCAACTGCCGCTTCACCTGAAATTAAAACCCAAAACCCGTACTGATTTCAAAGCCCCTGTAAGACTCTCTTTACACCTAAACCGATTGCGTTCACCATAAAGATCGCCTAACAGCCGGGTAATATTTCAACAATTCTCTCACCTTCGCCTTAATGTGAAGCTACCTTCACACACGGTGTGTACCCAGTTGTGCTCCAACCCCCGCATCTTTCCTTAAAATTTCGTTTCCGTCCTGCGCCCTCATTACAGCGAAATTATCGAGAGCTTGGAGGAATTGATTAATCACCCGCTTCCCTTCCCTCTGGGTCAGGTTAAACAGTCGAGTCGGTCGACTGCTGGTGCGATGCTTGCTCCCGATAGGAGCACAACGCCAAAAGACGAACATTGTTCATGTCCATCTCTCCTACATACTTGGCCGGAAGTAATTAATTATCTTCTCAGGTATCCACTTGTCGGCGTTTGCAAATATTGCCACCCAACTAGCTAGGGGGCGCCTACCTAGACACAATACACCAACACTTTACAGTTTGCTTTGTGTGCTCGGACCCCTATTACATTTTCCTATTATGGAAACGCCGCACCGTTAAAGATAAAAATAGCCAAAAAATAAGTGGTGGCGCATTTGAATTGGATAAGCGCCGTTTACCGCATTACATCGATTTGATAGGCCCTACAGTAAATGGGTGCGTGTCGACATGTGCCATGCTTATCGAGAACGGCGTGTATCCACGATAATTACCATTTTCATGATAACGCTTTGATTGTTCTCTTTTCGGCTCACTTCGGTTGTTATTTGGCGGGAAAACATTTATCCGTTTGGTTGAGAGGAAACGAGACCAATCGACTAATCCAGGTCCGCTTTTATAGATGTCATATAAACTCCACTCATTAAAAAATTTCCCAATAATTTTTATGTTGTTTCACTATCGTCAATACGAGATACTGTTGCATAGCAAGGGACAACAGTGAGCTTTTCTCTATTATGAGAAATTATTTTTTGCAGGATGCGATATCATAGAAGAGCAGTTGCCACGTTTTCGGGAGCTCAGCTACCCTTTTGCCAATTAATCATATTTTCGAATATCTCAACCGTGATAGGAAAACTATTTGAAATTTCGGATAAACAATTTAATTATCTAAAAGTATACACATTCAAAAATATGTTAAATTTTCTTTATTTATACACATCAAAAATATACAAGGATATTGTATGATCCTTGGAGTGTCGTAAAAAATTCTGCGTAAACGGTACCCACTGGCGTGGC
Source organism: Neoitamus cyanurus (assembly GCA_947538895.1). NCBI lineage: Eukaryota > Metazoa > Arthropoda > Insecta > Diptera > Asilidae > Neoitamus > Neoitamus cyanurus. Next base: position 10,306,624 of record OX384544.1, on the reverse strand, counting down.
GTTTTTTCAAAAATTAACTCAAAAAAAAAGCAAAAAGACTATTAATTTAGATACTACAATCTAGTACTTGTCATAGCCGATTTTGAAAATATCGATTCATGACAAAATGGCGGACGATTTTGGACCAAGAATTAGTTATTATTTTTCCTATAAAACAAAAACTAAGTAACGAAAACAAAAAATCTTATCGAAAGTACTAGATAATGATGTATAGAATAACCACAAAAAAATTCAAGGCAATCGGTTCATTGGTTTTCGAAAAATTTTGGGTACCGATTCGATAAACGTAGTTTGCAAAAAACGCGTTTGAAAATTTGGGAGTGAATAAATCATAAAATTTATCAACTTACGTGAAATCATCGATAACAGGCCCATAGTGTAAGTCTTTTACCAGATATTCATGAGACCTCAACCTTCAAGAAAATGCAAAGAAAAAAACCGATTTTTTCGACCATGCTGGGTATATTTATTATATTTATTTATTTATTTTCTCTTTCTTTTTATAAATCTGATTTATGACTATTTGAGCAGTCACAGACATTATGTTAAAATTGCAAATATGGATTCCTGCTTCGAACCGATTTTTAGCGGCGTTCCTCAAGGCTCAATTCTGGGCCCCTTAGAAACGTTTTAAACATTTTAACGAAAGAAAGTTGTGTAATAATTTAACTCACGTCAATGAATCATGACAATATTAAAAGAAAATAATTTAAATAAATTCATTAAAGCCTCAGTAATTCATGGAGTCCCTCATCAGAATAAAAATGTTATTCCAATCACATCCAGCCGCTTTGCATATATTGCTGTTCGGAAAATTGTTTGCTGATTTAATAACGAGGGGAACCAACCGAGCAATGATACTGACAAGTAACGCAATGCTCCGAATTTAAAATTACCTCTTGTTTTTTAAATACAGCACCCAATCATTCGATCAACTCATATTTCAACTTTTAAATAAATTCATACACACAATATATCTCAACGCGTCCACTCTCGGTCGTTCATATCAATCATATTTAAAAGGCAACTATAATTTAAACTCGCTTGCATTAACCCTTTTTTTGTTTATCCCGCGTACTGCCGTTCGTCAGCGTTTTCATATTATTTCCTTATTTCACTTGTATATCGCTCGTCAGAGCTCATTATTCGGAAATTTCATTTCATCACCAGAAACTTTTGTTTGTATATTTTTTTCTGTCCGGGAAAATTCAAAATATAAAATAAATTTGTTGACAATGGATATACGAATGATTTTCGTTCCCAGCAATTTAATTAATTGAGAGCTCTGAGGATTATGGGGGTGGGTTAGGTCAGCGGGTGATTGCTGTCGTATTATTTGCAAATGGTGTTCTTTCGTAATTAAAAAAAATGAAGAACGGCTCGCAATGAAAAATATTGAAATCAAAGAAGATAATATGTTACATAACGCATTTTATTAGTGTCTACTATAAAAATGCCGTGTCGAGTAAATAATTCAGAATTAAACCTCATTAATTATCTTTTTTTCATACTGTTTTTATTTTCAAACAATTGTTTGTTAGGGAGAAACATTCGTAGCAAAAGGCAACGATGAAAGTAAAACAACAGCAGATCTGCCATAGAAGAGAACTTTTAAAAGAGTTTTTCTTTTGCTTTTGGAGAAGTTTTGAGGTTCTGCTCCTTCAAAAGCAGATATTCAGTAAAAGCTTTTGCTGCTTTCGCTTGTTGAATAGCAACAACAAAACTGACACACAAAAAAATTTATATGCTTTTATTCTGAACTTCTGTAGTCTTTTAATATTATTTCCTTAAAAGAAATTTCTGTTATAAAGGTATGTAGTGTTTTTTTTTAAACCCGATAGAACTTTAGCCGCGTTTTTTTGTGCAAATTGTTGTGGATAGCAAAAAGCTCACTTACCCGTGTGATGAACCGTTTTATACAGGAATGAATAAACTCTTTGGTGAAAAAAATTATAACTGTAAATTTTTTTCCACAAAGCAAAATTTGAGCTCATAATTAAATGCGCTCTGGTACGACTTCTGCTTTCCCCCAGCATTTGAAGTTTTCCCGTTCTGCTGTTTTTTGAAGAACAGAAAAAAGAGTTGAACAAGAAGATGCAGTTGGTTGAAGTACTCTAAGTGCGTGGAGGGTGGTACTTGTTATATCTTGAGTTTACAAACTTTTGCTGCGGAATTTGAGTTTCAATGGTGTCGTGATCGCGATTTTGAACTCTAATTTTTATTTCGAACTAAATGGAACTTTGATGTTGTACAATAATGCCCGCTCTCCAATGGGCATGCCTACCACTAACCGACCATTGACCAGTTGGCTGACAAAATGCGTTCGTACATAATTCTATCAATGTAGATGTGAACAGTCAGAAAGCTCTGTTTGTTGTGATCGGTGAAATGCAAAGAAACGAACTAAGTTTTATTTTATTTATTTTTAACAATTAGCTAATTTAGCAGAACTAGCTGCTTAATAAATTCCATTTCTTCGTTTCTACACACTTTTACACAATATTTACTTGAGCTTAAGCTCACTTTTGCTTGAACTTTAACAATTTTCATGTACTAAATACGTATCTAGGGCCCGAACCACTGCTAAAAAGTGCTGAATTAAATGCGGCAACTCAAATGGTTTAACTAACACAAAGGAAAAGTTAGAGCATGTCGACCAAAACACGAGTAAGATGGGAGACTCATTTTATAATGAGAAGGAAAAGGCAGCAGCATTTTTGTTGGTTGGTTAGTGGTTGGCATGCCCATTGGAGAGCAGGCATAAATGTGAACTGCATTGAAATTTACGTTCACCCAAATGCATAACCTCTAGTAAGCCAAACCTAGCCTATAAGGTGCCCGACGCAAGAGCCATGCTAAGACGGTTCGAAACTCATTGAAGACCATTCGCTTTTTTCTGACATCCTCCATCGTCAGAACTGATTTGTTTGGCTTCCGGTGGTGTAGATAGGGTGATCTTCTAGCGAGGCGTAGGATGCTGGTGCAGTCTGACAGGTTTTAATTATATTTAACTTTTCTTTTCATATAAATATAACATATAAATGTTGTTGCATTGGTGCCAGGTGTGGGGTCACCGAATCCCTTTAATCGGAGTAGGCCCACATTGTAGTACCATTTTGTATGTTGGAGTCACAAAATGGCTAGTCAAACCAACGACACTTTAAAAGAGCTGACCAAATTAAAACGACCTCAGGAGAAGACACCCGATGATCTTTCCCCACCATATCGGAAGGAATGTTTTCTTTCGCCGAACCAATCCATCCAGTCTGATCAACCCAATTTATCCTTCGGAGAATTCCCGTCTACTCATCAATCGCCGAATTCTTAATGACGAAGAGAGCATATGATAGGAAATCTATACAGAGTTCAACGCCCTGATGGACAATTAACATAAACAACAACATACATAACAAAAGCGGAAAACACGTTTTTCAATATATTGCAAGTCAACGGCATGGGGCAGATTATTTTTGTATCCACAGCTCTTCAGGTAAATATCCGTAGCATTCACAAAAGAGAGAATGAAAAGTAATGTTGGCTTTGTTCTTCCACTCTATTACTCTCTATAGTGATTTTTATAAAATTAAGCGCCACACAAAGTCTTGAAACAAATGAATTTTGCACCTCATCTCGCAGTTTCTTCGCCTGCTCTTTTCAGAGTACAAACTGTAGGGCTCCATTCAGAAAGAAATTCACCCCATCATCTCAATTCTTGCAACGTAAGCACCAGGCATGGGTGCTGCTTTAATTCGGCCTTTAGTTCACCGAGCGACTACTCGAGACCCATTTAGACTATTTGCTCAGGCCTCCCGCCGTAAATTAATGATTCTCAGCCGGAGCTCCCCATTCCGTCTAATAGTAACCCTTTTGTTCTGACTACCGCTGCCGGCTACACTATTAAGCCCATCCGTTATCCCTTCCTTTGTAGAGTGGTTCTGAAGGCGTGTAGACCTCTGCAGGATTTCCAGTTGGGGCATTCTATTGGCGTTCTTTTGTGTCCGCAAAACCGAAAAAAAAAGATTCCCTTACTCGGCTTACAGGGACTTTGCCCGAACACATCCCTTCTGTGAGGCAAAATTAAGATCCAGTCACCGCACCCAGAAAATGCTCGGATGGCAGGTACTTATTCGTTTCGGTGTTCTCGGCTTCTAATGTCTTGTGTCCTATATAATTTCAATTTTATTCAGGTCAACAACAGTTTTTCACAAGAAATTAGATGCGATGCCACTGTGGCCCATCCGTCGCGTCGTCGTCCGCATGCAAATCGGTGTGCTGAGATCAAGGGCTCCGGGATTCCGTCAAATTTTAGAGATAAATCACAATATTATCCCGACGGAGTCCTTCGAGCGCGACGACGATTAATCGGCATAAACAATCCACTTAAAAGTTAAAGGCGCCATTTGAATTGATTAATGGCACTCCGCGGGCGCAAAAGAGCCCCATCAGACGTAACGCGCGATTTCTCGCAATTCGTTTAAAATCATTCTAACTGCCATTCTGGCGACGGAGGCGAATTCCACCGAAAACAAAACATTCCGTCGGACATTACCACCGGGCATGACCCGGCCACGGTTGCGGATTTCCGGAATATAATTTTGTTTATTTATCGATCAAGCCCTATCAAATCTGACACTAAGCGTATTTGTGTTCTCGCCAGGGGTCCAACACAGTCCTGACCTCCGAGTTGGCATTGCATTACACAGCGCCTCACCCATGTTGACATTGTGGCATGCAGCTTATTTGCCGTTTGCATTAAATCCAAATCACGGATTCTATCCGAGCAGTCCCAACTCATATGAGTAGGCGACCTCAGGTGCGATTTGCCAAAGCCAAATTCTCGATGTGCAGCAGTGCCATTTTGGGGCCCAAACCAAGAGGCGCAAACAATTCGCCAAATATACTAATTCTGCTTCTTGTAAGTCTTACTTAACTTTTGTGCGAAGTATGCCAACAAGAGACGCTCCCATCCAGGTTTGCCTCAATGGTTGCAAAATTAATGGGGAGGAACAGAGAAATGGCACTGGTTTCAACCATTAAAATGGGACATCCGCCAAGAGACATCCGTTTGCGCCAATTTTATGGGTATGCCTTTCCAGGACACAGAGCATCCAGGTTGTCTAATTCTGAAATTACGGCTTTTAAGTTTTGTAAAGACTAACTACTAGTTTTAATCGACTCCAAAAAAAACGGAGGAGGGTCCTAATTCGACTGGTATGTTTTTTTTTATGTGTGTATGTTACGCAATGTCTTCGCCGATTATGAGCCGATTTTAATCATTTTCTTTTTATTGAGTAGCCTATATATCGAGAGTGGTCCCATTTAAATTTGAAGGTAATATTCCTCCTCTAAGGGTGAGAATCTCTTTTAATTAAATATAGTATTTCTTTCATTCATCAATTTCCATTTACTTACTTTTTTCACACTTTAAGAAGGAAATTATTTATTTTTGAATTTGGAAATTATGACGACAGATTCAAAATCAGTGACCCCGAAAACCCCCTAATGTGGATTTTCACGGATATTCCTTGAAGTTTGACTTTTTCGACAGCCATTTTGGGTCCGCCGCCGTCTTGAATTTTGGTAATTTTAAATACTGCAACCCAAACGATGTCCTCATATTAAATTATATAACAAATGCATCAAATTGAAGAATTTTATCACGAGGCTGTTACGGGCATTATACAGGCGTGCTGATTTTTACTGGGAATCCACCATTTTCTGCTTGGAAATCACAGTATTACATTAATGATCAGCGATCCGCAGAAACAATTGTACACTCTATTTCGTGTAGATCGATCAGGATCTTCTATTTACGTCAACTTTTTGAATTTTAGACCATTGTGCAACGCCCTGATTTTTTACTCGACAACGGAAGGGTTATTGGTATGTATGTATAATTGTCCGGATGTTGCCGATTAAATAAGCAAAATAGCGGCCACCATAAGTCGAAATGTCTGACAATAAACACAAATTTCACCAAATATTATTAATATGGGTATCAAATGAAACCGCTGGATGAGTATGCATCATTCTAAATTCAATATGGCGGATGCTTCAAAATGGAGGATTGTCTTTTTCTTCACAGCCTCCTCAACATGGGTATCAAATGAAATTACAGAATTGCAGAATTGCAGAATTGCAGAATTGCAGAACATCTTAGACAAAGAGACTTTCAGACTAATTAAAACTAGTACAAAATTATATGATTTCATTCTTGCAACTCCTTAGATTTGATTTTATGTAACACCCTGTAACTTTTTAACCATTTGTTTTAAAACCATTATATAAGACTTATTCGATATTGCCGCACTTCAAACTTTCAACTCGCTTGAGAAATTTTTATACAAATTTTTTTGGTCAAGACAATCAGTTGGGTATGCTTACAGAGAGAACTTCACAGAAGCACCCTATCGTATTGATTCAGAAACTTCTGCGAAAGTAATCATTTCTTCTATTTGAAACTAATTTTCAAAGTTGTACAGAGCCCGTAGGAGACTAAGTTAATTGAAGTGCTGCCATCCACGACAAACCTAACCTTATTTGCACCGGCGACGTCTCCGTCTGAATTTACCAAGGCGCCTAAGTAAGTTTAAAGTTTTTGGGTCTGTTCGGTCACTCAAAATTCCCAAGAAGCAGCTCCACAGGAGGGAAGTGGCTGCTAATTAATATTTTCACAAAGTCGTCCATGGAGGCGACAACGACGACACCTAGCGACTTTCTGCTCAAATGTTATTTATTTCGAAAACTTTTGAAATTATATCAAATTTACAAATTTGCCCAGATTTTCCCAGGAAACTTTCCTCTGCTGGTGCTATCCAGCTAACAGCACTTTAAATACTCCTCGGTTCTCCCGGCTGGTTGGATTGAATGCCTGCGATGATGGGGGTAGGGTAGGGGGCATCGCAGTGGCGACGAGAGCGCTACCACCACCACCGGTGGAATCCCTTTTTGCAACAAAGTGCTGCAAAGTATCCCATATCTGCGTCGTCGTTCGGCTATTGTGCACAACTTTCTGGTTCACGTCTCACTATTGGGTGAAACAACGTCGACGCTGCCTCAGAAACTTTATCCTACCCTTCCGGCCTTTCGTCTCTTTTAGCACGTAAAATTGCGTCAGTGTGTTGTGTGGGAGTTTCATTCTTTCCCCCACAGAGCACGGGAGGCCCGGAAGGTAACCCTTTCAAGTTCTCCAGCTCTATGGGCGAAATACGAAAGTTTTCACCGTTTTAAGACGCTTTATGAAATAATTGTGTTCTCAACGGGTATTTGCCCAAAAGGGGCGAAAAACCGATGGGATTTTTTTTCCTTTTTTTGGAATACCTTCAAGGTACTCCATCTTTAGAATTTTTAAACATTTTTAATTTAGCAAGGTGGAAGTGGTTGGCCGGCACCTGTACAGGAAAGAATTCCAGCCAGTGAATTCTTAGTGATGGGATTGAAGAACGATTCTTTATCCGGCCGGCCAGGACAATTCGTTCCCTGGCTGTGCTTTTCAAAATGTTAATGAGTATTTAAATGAGGTTAATAGGGTTTAAGCCGTGACTTATAAATCACAATGAGCCCCAAAGCCGGCCAAGTGGAGCGGGACACAATGAACGTGAATTTGGAAGAAAGAGGGGGATTTTGCAGGCGATGTCAACCTGCCTGAACTGAAGTTGTTTCCTTGCGAATACGTGATGTAATAAAGGTTCGTTTCAGTTGAGGAGGCTCTCTTTAGAGTCTGTCGGAATAATTTGATTTTAATTTAAAACTTCAAGCATCCATTGTAGTTTTGTTCTGTATTATAATAGGGGGGGAAAAGTACCCTTGAACAGATGAAATGTATAAATTTAAGCCGCTCGGGAAAATTAAATAATTGGTAAGTATACAAATGTTAGTTATCGGTTGTAAATATTGTTTGGGAATGTGTGTGCGAAATTTGGAATGAAAATGGTAATAAGTGTAGAAACTATGGGTGGTGAAATTAGCAGCTTTCTCAGATGAACGAAAATTTTGGCCCTGGCGATTGAAAATTAATAAACAAATTTATTTGCATAAGGGGTGGGGGGAGTATTAACAACAGGTGAAAGTGATGTATGGGAGAATTGTGCATTTTTGCTTGATTTAATGAGACCACCACCACCATTTGGGGCGCAGTAGGGAAGGGTGTACATGAAGAAAAAAAAATAAAATAATAGTGTAGAAAAATAGCCTGAAAGATGAAAACTACGGAAATGGGGAAAAAAATTGGATGAAGTGAATATTTAGTGGTTAAAAAAAAATTAATTTTTTCCATAAGGTGGTTTCGTACCCCGGACCTATAACTCCCAATACTTTCCCATTGTTGCACATGCTTACCACTGAGCCACCGGTGTTGTTAGAATTCGTTCAAAGTTAGTGGCTCATAAATGGAATATGAAAAGTGGGTTTTGATTTATTATCACCACTATTAGCAACAAATATAATATGTTATGGGTATCTATCTGCGAAAGCGAAAAGAGTGCACTATTTTATTGGGAAAGAATAATTGGGAAAAAGGGATTGTTGTGGAAGTTATTTAAAAAACTGTGAAGCAAATTCCGACCTGGTTGAGCGTATCTATGAGGCAGAGAAGGAGAAGCATCTCACAAAATTCGCCCAAGAGATTTGCAAGAAAAGTGAACTTTTGGTGGAAAGAATTTAAAATTTGCATAAAAATAAATTCCAATTAATTATGTGAAAAAACGAGTTGAATTTCGTTACTTTACAGACACAATTGTTCGAATTTCGACCATAGGCGATACTGGTTTTTCTTAATTTATAGAATTTCTTAATTCCAATCAAGAAAATTAAGACATGTGTGAAGAAAAGTGCGAGTTACACTCTGAGGACATCATTTAAAACAACATTTCATTTTACGACTGATTACAAATACAGAAAAACAGATTTTCATGAAAATGTTGTCCGGTAAAGAGCGAATCGAGTATCAGGAAACAATCGATCAACCGAATTTAAATATATTTAAATCGTGTCCAAAACAATCTAAAACAAAACACAAAAGTTGCAGTTTTCCTATTGTCTGTACTCAATTCCTACTAACAGTAATAATATCGTAAATTTCGATTTAGAAACCTAGATGATCAGGGAGAACAATTTTTTCGCACATTTTTCTTATCCAACATATCGATTAAAAATTTTGAAACAAATATTTTTGGAATCATTAAAAATTAAAAGAGGTTGGTAGCCCTTTCATACCGTTGGAGGTCAAAATTTACCCTCCCGACTTTCTGACTAATAGACTGAAATGTGCCTTTTACAAATTTTTGAAATTGACTGAAATACCTACAACAAGGGGCAACAAGGGGAAAATAGAAAGGGTATAGTTGACGCCCAGCCCTTTCACTTCACATGGTACAAAACATAAAGCTTTTTTTAGGGCTCAACTTGCCTCTAATATTAAAAAACAAAACAAATGTCATAATCTCTCACTACCGAAATATGTGCGGGTAACGAATACCTAGCATGACAAACAGACGGACGAACTCAAGAGTGACCTTATGACTATCCCGTTTGTTCTTTTTGAGGTAGGTACGGAACCCTAAAAAATGGAGTATGTGCAGTCAGAAAAATCGTCTTTAGTGGAAAGAAATGAAGTTTTCCATGATTTATTCGAGTGCATCAAAAATGCTTCTTTCCTTTCGGTTGCGAATGCAACATTCAGTTTTTTATCTCACTTGAGTCCTGTCGGAACGTTGCGCTTTTTGAATGATAATGAAAACAATTCAGGAGTTGTTTGTGAGATATGCAACTTTTATAAAAGAGCTTTCTGAAAGCTGCTGGATGCCTCGCAGTGAAAATTGTTTCTATTTCGTTTTCAGCTTAATTCTTCTGCGGCACTACACTACACACTAGAGCAGTGAAACTAGTACGCAAAATTCACATTTTATCACAAAATATACAAGTTGAGAATTTTCAGTTGCCATACTCAGCTCGGACTCGATATCAGCGACCCCAAAAATATATATTATAGAAGGACCCAACTTCATACTAATTCTCAACCGCGTCAGTGAAGGGCAGGGATTTTGCTCTACCGTGAGCGTAAGGAAGTTTCACCTTCAAATAAATTCGACGAATGAAAAAAGTTGAAAGAACACACTGAAAGTTTTGTACTTTTCAATCCACCCATGTAGTTTAAATTTCCTCATTTCACTAGCAATGAAATATTACTCAGCTACTCACCCAAATTAAATTTGCCAAAAATAATAAAAATCCAGCACAAAACCTCAGTCCCAAGGGTGCAGCGGAAAGAACACCCGAAACAATTCCCAAAATTAAATTGAAAAAAAAAATCAAAATTCATCTGACCCGGCAAGAAGTGTTTCAAGCTTTTGCCATAATCGTTAATAGCTCGAACGGAAGGAAATGCCGAAAATTCTGGAGCAGCCCAAAGTTCTGCGGCACCACCAACTGCCCGGCCCAGAGAATTCATTAGCGACTCATATCAGGGTTGGCCCGGGCGGGGATGAAATTCGTGTAGATTGCCCCGCTTAGAGCGAACGCTGCTAAAAATTCATTAGCCAAAGAAAACTCATATCGTGTCGGTGCGCTTTGTTTTGTACCATCACGCCTTGCACTGATCTCCCAGCAGACCTTTAAGGGGCAGCTGGAGCATAATATGCACCATCCGCTAGAGCTGCAGCGCCTGGATGCCGAGGCACTTTCCAAGATGAGCGTACCAAGTGAATCACGTGGCTCCCAAAGGAAATTATTGCATAATCGCTGTTTGTAGTTTCTAACCCACTCCACTGTTTGTCTGTCTGTTTAGCGTTCGGCGGTGCAATGTGAGCCACGTGAGGACGAGATCTAATTGAAATCGTAGAAATCGCATTTTCATGCCCATTTCACCGAAAAGTGGTTTATAATTCCCAGAATGCCAGGCCTGTCTGATCGTGCCAATATCCTTGTGGTGCGCGCCTTCCGGGGCACCTAAATGGCCGCAATTATTGTATTTCACCGCCGATTACACACTGCTCTATTTCATTTACATTGTTTGCCGCTCATTCCATCACAACCTTCAGAAAGTGAGATAAATCTCATATTGTGCAGTCATTTATGTTCAGAGGAACGGAGGGAGGCAAGAGCTACAATTCTCATACCATGAAGAAATGCCATAAATTATGCAACTACCGACGAGGAGTGAGCCAAGCACCGGAGATTATTTTCCGTCACTTTTTGTAAAAATCTCAGGAAACCACTCCCTCAGCCGACACCTCTTTTCGTGCAATTTAGGGCTGTTGAATGTTATGCTGCATCTCCCTCCCTTTTCCCTACATTTAGTAAAACACGAGAAAAAAAAATTCATTGCAAAATATCTGCAGAACCGGATGAATTAGGAAAGGGAGGCCAGGATGCAATCCCAGTTCGGATAACGTTCTGATAAATTGTGGCTTTCCTTGTAGTTTCAGGAGTTTCTGAATTATTTGACATTTCAACTTAGTTGTCAGGGGAGACCGGGGTAAGAGAACCAATTTGTTCAGCTATTACATTTCCTGCCCTTAATTAACTGTTACGGGCAATGCAGGGGTGCCATTGTATGCGGCCCATTCGCCTATCTGGAATTGGAATCCCTTAAAGCTTTAATATATCCCCATCGAGCCCAATTAGTTAAAATTGCACCTTAATAAGTGGCTGAGCTACTAAGGCGCTGGTAACTAAGTACGTAATTTAGGAATGCCCTCAGACCACAATTGTGGTAAGCAATTGGGGACTATTGTATTACGATATGGCCAAGAAGGCACCAGGTCTAGTGTACCTAAATGTTGTGCCTTTCTTGCAAGGTCAATAAACTTTAAGAAACTCTGTAAATCAAATCTGCTAATGCATCCGAGAGAAATTTATGTGACCGAAATTATTAAAATAAACAAACACTGTAAACAAACATATTCTTATACGGCAAACTACATTCAGGTTACACAGTTACAGAGTGATTCATAAATTCGGGATTCATATTATTATTTTATTTTTATCCTTTGATCTAATCCACGCAGCGACATTGAACCAAAAATGCCACCAATGTTGATATGCCTCTAGCACTGCAGGTACAGTCACTTGAGAAAGTGAAAAAAAAGCTCTAGTATTTCTTAAAATTCGCGCTTTTCCCAATTTTTCTCCGAATTTTATGTAATAAATGCACCTCTTTTTTATTCTTATTGAATTACCCATCTTGTTGCCTTTTCAAGGAGGTACAATATACGTAGAAACGCTTTTGCGGAATTTTAAAAAAATTGCCATATACAAAAACATCTGGCAAGTGTTCCAAGCAACAGGGAAAACACAAATATGCAACGATAAACTGAACAAAAATGTTCGTGTTTTTTTCAAATGATAAAATCTCAGAGAAATAGCGATCTGATCTTGTAATGAAATAGACCAATCTTATTCTCACAAAATGAACCGACGATGACAATGCACATTTTGAATCTACATACGTACTTCTTTGGTTGATGCGCAATCCATCCATAGTTTTTGATAATAGTAATGTGATATGTGATATGACATGCAATGCGTCACGTGACATGACACGTGACATAATTTTTTTAATAATATTTAATACGCGACTCATAATTCGACAGGACTCAATGTTTCAGTTGAGCTATGAGTTGATTTGAGCCCAATCCACTTTAAACTTTTTATTAGTGGTTTACTAACTAGTTTGACTGTCGATTGGACTCTGGTGTGAAATGATGGAGCCATGTTTCGTCCATCGTCACATATCGACGCAAAAATTCGGATTTATTACGACTGAACAGCTCCAAACACTGCTTAGAATCATCGATCCGTTGTTGTTTTTGGTCGATTGTGAGCTGGCGCGGCACCCACTTTGCTGCTTTCGCATATCCAAATATTCATTCACGATATGACCAACACGTTCCCTTGATATTTTTAGGGTCTCAGCTATTTCAATCAACTTCACTTTACTGTTATCAAAAATTATTTTGTGGACTTTTTTGATTTTTTCCTCGGTAACAGCCTCTTTGGGGCGTCCACTGCGTGCATCGTCCTCGGTGCTCATTTCGCCTCGTTTAAATTTAGCAAACCACTTTTCTACGGTTGATTTTCCTGGTGCACAGTCCGAATAATGTTTATCAAGCCAAACTTTGGTGTCAACAGTATTTTTTTTCGCCAAAAAGCAATGCTTTATTAACACACGAAATTCTTTTTTGTCCATTTTTTGCAAAGTAACAAAAGTTCTTTCACTCAAAATGCTATAACTCAGATACTAATAGTGCAACAGCTGTCAAATTTATACACGCGTCTTTTGAAGGTTAGGGCTAACTAGAAATCATATGGATTTGATACTAGTAGCGCCATCTATGTGTTAGCCTAAGAACTTTTCAGCCCGCCTGTTACATACTTCTCAAAAGTTACACTTGGCATTTTTTGGAATCCATATCCGAGAATTGGTTTTACCCAATTTAAAGTGGATTTGGATGTTACTAAAATCTAGAGTTGCAATTGCATTTGCAATTGTAGTTTACATTAGCTGTAATTTTCTCGCAATATAAACCAAATAAATTTAATTATGGTACACGGATCAAAGAATTCTTCGCAATTCTGTTCCCTTCCGTTTCCTACGATTTTTGTAACAAAAATTTAAAAAATTAAGTTACAAATAATTTTTCATAAGGGATTACACGCCTACTAGTAAATTTGCAGAAATCAATTTATTTTGTTTCATTTTCGTAAAGTATGAACTCGAGCTAAAAATATTCGAATAATTGAATATCCAAGGTATTCGGATTTTTGCAGTGCTTTGATCTATTCGGATAGTTCTAAGGAAACAAAATTTCTTATTATACAGGGAACGTAACGGTTATGCCCTTTCCCGTAAAAATAAGATGCGCAATATTATTTCTTGATTTTTATATCAAGAAACACAAAATAATATCTTTAAAATAAAAATCGGAATCGGATCGTAAGTCACGTTACATGTTATGTTAAATGTGATATGACACAAGACATGATATGACACGTGACATAATTTTTTTTATTGCACCATGTTGTAGGGCGGGATTCTTTTCTAAAAAAGCAGTAGGTATTGTAGTTTCTAACATCTATTCGCTTAAGAGCAAAATCGGGGCAATGCGCAGCGTTTCAGAATCAAAAAAATTATGACATTGTAGATTAGACAGTCCTCCAAAGATTTCCTCTAAAGTTCTAAAGCATGTTCTGTCGTCAAAAGTCAAAACGGAAACAAAACGTAGCATTTTAAAAGATTAATCATTGGACTGATTATATTGAGGACTCATAAGTCAGTTATTTTGTATGTCAATTTTTAGAGCAAGTAACATTTAGAGGGCCGCTGTTACCAAAAATTGTAATTGTGGTGATTTCTAGACAGAAAGTTAGCCGACTGTGGTCTAAATTTTCTGTGTCAAATTTTATTGTTTTTTTTTTCAAAAGACAAATATATATTTCCTTAGGTCTGAATGTAAAATCGGGTGAAGTCGGGTCGATTTAAAATTCTATTGGCCTTTAGTTCTTATTTCGCATTACCCGTCCAACAAGTAGGTTCAAAAAAAATCACTTCCTCTCCATTATCCATCTAACACCAATGCACAATAGACGTGACAGCCACATCTCCATTATCCAGCTGATAAAACATTATACTGTTATTGCAGTCGAGATCATAAAAGAAATTTTCCTTCCATTTAAGCATCTTTGACATTCAGTGCGCCTGACTTAGACAGCCTACACTTCACACTTGTGGCATAATTACGAGACCGTAAAGTAAAACTTCCTGCCAACAAAGTCCACTTTATATTCTTTCAAGAGCGCCACCAGCAATATATAGGATCCACTCGCCTTTTACGAATGTGTTTAGGACTCCTTCAAATGTAAATCACGGCCATTAACCAAATTGACATGATTCCCGGGGTATAAACCGTACTCGTCAAAAGTTATGGCCTCCATAGCTATTAAGTAACTCTTTTTATATTTACGACTGTATCTTCTGTGTAATCCGGCTTTATGCTTGGGGAGGCAGGCGCATGTTCTAAGTGCCTTTAGGCCGGTATGTATTGAGATCATAAAAAACAGAATTCGACATTTTTCATGTTTAAAAACTAGTCAATGTCCCATTTTCCTGTCCTTAAAATCAGTTCACACATGGTCGTATTTGGCCCAGGAGGAGGCAACCATCGCACCATATCGATGGCCACTCGGCTTGCATTACTAATGGAGCCCATTAAAATAATTTATGTCCAAATATTACATTTCCAATTAATTTTAGCAGGGAATAGGTCTATTTATCATTTTATCAGGATCACTAAGCTCCCAGCATATTGCGCCGTGCAATGGGCATGAGTACCGGGAAGCCCGGTCCGACCATTTTTTCGCAAATTGCGTGTGAAACCATCGAGTGCTTGTTCGCCGGGATGGGCTTTTTATTAGTGCCGAAATAAATTCATGTAAACAACTCCTCCTTATTTGCTGTAAAACCAGAGTACAGTGCAATGACCCATTTGTCGGCTGGAATGCGCACGAACTCAAAATTGTTGGCAGAAAGCAATTTGAAATGTCCGCAACATTATTTCGCTTTTCCCTTCCATAGATGATGTTGGGAAGCGAGAACGCCCGCAAAGGTTGGATATGCCCGGCCACTTACCTCTCGTTTGGGGCTGCAGGTGTGTCAGGCAGAGGTGTTCCTGGAATGGGACAAAATATTAATGCAATAACTCCAAAGATATGACTTAAAGCGAATTTTAATTAAAAACAGGTGGAAACTTAATGCCATCACCAGCCGTTGGTCGGTGTGGCAACAAATGAGTCTTGGAGTTATTGGAGCGTCGAGGGGTTGCCGGAACCAGCATAGGGCAACTCTAGGGTCCACAGACTTACTTATATTGGACATTCTGAACGGTGAGGCGCTAATTGCACTTTGAAATTGTTCTTGCCTTTAGGTGGCAGATATCTTCGGGGCCAAAGGAGCTTATCATTCCAGCTGTGCCCAGTAATAAGGGCAGTTCTCAACAACTTGCAGGGAAACTGCAGTTCTGAGGAGTAGTTTGCGGACCTGGTGTCCTGCAGAAGATTGTTTATCATGTGAATGCAGACAGCAGTGGCGGACGTTATATAAGTTTTATTAACTTTCATATTATACTTTGTTTTAACTGAGTGCCAAAGTTGTATTTCCTTTACAACAAAGGCTAACAAGAATTTTTTCCACCGACAAGCTGAGACCTGTAGAACTTTATCTGTGGAGTGCCAGTCCAGAAACGAAAATTCTACACTAGCTAAGATTTTTGAAAACAGTAGTAGTCCAGTCAAATCGTCGAAAAATGGGGCTAGGTTTGCGTTAAATCGGAGTTCAGCGAAATTTAAGGGCTGCCCTCGGATTCCGCAAAGGGTAACCGCCATCTTTAATTTTAGGGGTGAAGTCAATTATATCGGCAAATATTAGTTTTACGTGAAAAGTGATTATTAAAAAAAGGATGATATTTCCAGCACCTCTTGATTGAAGTGTTTTCGGAGTTTACTCCTTAAGAATGGATTTTCATATATGGCATAGCTCACGGTACTGAAAAAAGATGGGGAGTGAAATCGAGTGTTAATAAAAAGTGAAGCGTTACGATTTTCTCTGTGCAACATCTTTGCACATCATCTAACGCACTCTCTTAGTTAGATTGCGAGAATGGTTTACAATTAGGTGTAGGCCCAAAGGAGTAAACTCCAGTCGCCCGTAGAATTTTTTTAATTTTGATATTTAAAAAGTAATAAATTTTCAAAATTTCTACTTCAAAAATGATGGACATATGAGAATTGTAGAGAATTTCATGGGCTGCAATTTTTGTCTATTTCTCACCTCCGATTGATGGTTTCGTCGTAAAATCGAAAAATACATTTCCTAACCCTAAGCTGTCGTTTTTGAAAAAGTTTAATATTTTTTAAAACGTTCGCTTTAAATTTTGTCAATTTCAAAAATGTTTCAAGTCCTCAAAACCACATTGTAAAATTTATTTAAATGCAAAGCAAGGATTTTCTTTCTAAATATTTTAGTCGGCGCCATCTAAATTTGCATAAACACTCTACAAGAGATTTATAAGGTTTGTCAGAGATCAGGAGCATTCCACCAATTGCATGGAAACAAATATGATATATCCATTGTCATTCTCAATCTGTGAACCTATTCATTTGTTAATTTGGCGTCGTACAGTAACACATCAGCTAGTTACAATCGAGTCGAGTGCCTTCTTTTGAACTATTGAATTTTTGTATTTTGGAATCATCAATCAGAATTTTGAAAGTGTCATATTTTTGAATTTATGAGTTTTCGATTCGATTTCCACATTTATTGAATTTTCGAATATTCGTATTTTGAAATTTTGACTTTTTGAAACTTGATTTAGTATTTCGAATTTCGGCTCTTTTCTACATTTTGATCACCATTCAATTTAGAAACGAAGCTCTTTGTACATAATTGGACTTTTTGGATTATTGTAATTTTGAATCTTTGGATTTTTAAATGTTTAAAATTATATGTATGTACGGTACCTACGCCTAAAACTTTAAGTCGTCAGTCAATTGAATATTTTGGAGAAGACTTTCCGTCTATAGAACACTTAGTAAAATAAAAGTACAAAATTTCCCACTTAATCGGCCAATTGACAATTCAAAATATAGTGAACAAATGTAAAGCTACTGGGTCGCTGTTGGACTAAAGATCGCCTATACATTTTGGCTCTGACGTGTGGGCCAAAAATATCAATGCTATCTATCAACCGAAGTATGGTCTCGGCGCTCTCAGTTTCTCAGCAGAGCAATCTGATACAAATGTCACAAATGACAACAAGGCGTATTCTCAAATATGGCAAAAAATGTGGCCTACAAAATCCAGCTGATATAGGAATTGAAGTCCCGAGATCATGGCCAGTGTCGTGCGGTTGCTGAATGTGTTGGGTGGTGTTGGCGTAGGTGAATGACATTGACATCAGGCTGGTTACGTCAATAAAAAGAGCTCATGCATAGACCACATGAATTATTCTTTTTAAAAAACGACGAAGCAACATTAATTACGGTAAATAGGGAAATATGTCGCGAAATGATAATCTAGTTTTTATGATTTGGTTTGGAGCGTGTGGACCTAACAGATATTTGATTCCAACAGGACGAAATAACCAGCCACACTGGTGGTGCCGTAATTATAGGAAAATTCAGTATTATTACTAGCTGCTTTACCGGAAAAAAGCAAAATCATTTTAAAAACCAAAGTCTTTGCTAAATTAAAAAAGAGATATTTAATTTTTTTATTTTGATTTCAGTTTTAGAAATAATGTCAGCTAGAATTCATTTCTTCTTGAATTAAATAAAATTAATTGATGTTATTTCCCTTGGCTTCATTTCATGGAACCTACACAGTACACATATGTACAACGGTACTACTGACTCCATTTTCAAATGTAAATATAGTGACAAAAATGGACAACAAAACCGATATTATCTAATATCGAACTTCCAAACAAACGAGAATGCCTCCGAAAAGAAACAGGTGTGTTCATAAATATAAATGAATACAAAAATCATTCTCTGGGGTCTGGTGTCTTTCTACATAGAACAAACTTTACAAAGAAATAAAAAAAAAAACCGGCCCAGTAAAAATGAAAGTCCCTTCATGACATAAGGACTCAATTCCTTGTCGGCATGACAAAGGTAAAGTGGAAAAGGTAGTTCTATTAAATTTTTAATTAAATTTGTCTGAAGTGTACAAAACATATTTACATAGCTTCCCGTCACTTCAAAGAACAGCCTCCTGCCCTGTTGGCAGGTTTCCCCAAAAACTATAGAACGAACAAAGATATTGAACCCCCGACAAATGCGTAAAGCGTTCTACTGAAATCCATTCGTTTTTCATTATTTTTATCTGGTCGAGACTTCCACTCCAAAATTTGATGCTTCCGACCACATCAAGCTCAGGCAGTCAACCCTAAATTGTGGGCCCCCCAGACCCTTTGACCCTCATCTCTTTACAAAATAATTAAATAGAAAGTTTGATCTCGCATTGGACGGATCTACGGAATTCCGACCAGCACACATAAAATCCCAATTTACAAAGTTTATGTGTCTGACACAAAAACTTTGCGGAGCATCATTAAGCGAGATTGTAATAATTTAAGGTTTTATGACTTTAATACAGAAGACTTTTACGACTCGGACGTCCCCACCGATAACTCGGGGACTTTCCGCCCTGCTGGAGGACGTCTCATGCGGGTCCCCCGGCCGGGCGGGAGTATAAAATGTCTCCGCTAATCATCTCATAAAGCTCGTATTTCTCGGTAATGTCTCATTTTTCGAGGATTCTCGCTAGTTTCCTTTTTATTTAGCGAGCATTCGAGACGGTTCGTGTTTTATTGCACTTGCCTCGTAATTCACTGGGCGACGTAATTTATCCCGCCTCGCCTCCCCGTAAGAGCTATCGTCTGATTTTTAAACATCGCGTATTTTTGTCGGAAGAGTTAAACGAACCAGAAAGTGACCTGTTCATTGGCAGATGCGGCGCGGCAATAAATACACAAGGCGCTGAAGCGGTGCTACCCCACATGCCCATGGCCACACTCGCCCATTTACCGCCGAAGTCGAGGACCCGGGTTAAGCGGATTAATTTTTTCCCATTGTACTTTAAATGTCCTTCCTGGATTATATTCATATGCAGCACGAGGGGCAAGAGAGTGGGTTGAATATGAAATTACGGACGGTACTTAAAAGGCCAGGGCTCAATAGGCTCAACCTCTCGACTGCATTGAAGGACAAGAGGCCTTACCGGGGAATTTACTCGCGGCTGCTGCATTTAATAAATTCCATTAATTAAATTTAATGGCATCCTCGCATCATTTGCGAGAGGAAGTAGAATAAGCGGTACTTGATGGTGTGTGAAGACGGCACCCCACCATTGTTTTTTTCTCTGCCATCTTTACAAATTTTTCAACCGTGACTTTAAGAGCTTTTGTTGTGGGTTAGCCGATTTTAAGCCCCGTGTATAGAGAATACCGTTCCTGAGCGGGGATACGATTAACAGTTTTAGAAAAAAATTAAAAAAATTGTCATCATTTCTAACAAGTTTGAAGAAAATTATTAGAAACATCATTCTCTTCAAAGAATTCAATTTTCGGGATTCCATAGAAGTCTCGAAAGTGGGATCTTCCCAAAATATCTAAAAGAGGGCCATATACACTGTTGATTCAAACTGTTAAAAAATTACAGTTTCTTCATTGGTCAAATAGCCTAGACTGTCTGTCTATTTATTCATTCCAACCAATTATGTCGGTTATCCGACGCTCTGGTTCAGTTTCAGTTTCAGCGTACCTCAATTTTGTTCCGAACTAGTTTCAAACCGGGGACCCAGATGTGATAGCCCAGCGCACTTACCACTGGGCTACTAATGTCTATTACTGAGTCCAATTAGTTAAACATTTGAATTTTTTAAAAAAGTGAAGGATTCGACCAAAATTAATTTTTTCTCGACACAGGATAGTAAAGGATATCTCAAACAAGTACTTGAGTTTTGAATGACGCGGCATTTTCATCTGTCAAATGTTTAGTCAGTCGTATTTGGGAGCTGTCATATGAGAACATAGATATTTATGAAAATCCCACGTAGCGCTTCAGAACAACGTTTATTGCCGCTTCGAGCGCAGACCTATGGAGACCTTACAAAGATCACTAACGCAGATGGGGTCAAAAGTACTCAGGCATTTCTTTAGCCGCTATAACCTTGAAACTATTAAACTTTGGAAAAATAATGATCGAGACATATGTATACATATTTTTTTTATCAATGAAAAGGCATGTTTCCAGTCCGTCGAAGTTTTGGCAAAATTGGGGTCTAAATGGCCCCGTTTGTGCTCTGTGGATTAATTATGAAGACCCATTAAAAAAATGGTGAAAATTTTACAGTGATAATTCGGAAGTTACATGTTCATTTTGGAAATAAAAATGTGTGAGAATTCACAGAATCCATACACCTTAAGTCCTATGAATAACACAACCATACAAACAAAAAATTTCGGGCCCGGGGATCGGACTATGTGTTTCATATGTTTTTGGGGTCGCTGAAACTGAATCCGATGTCAGTTCAACCCCATCACGTCAGGTTTTCGACATAACCTCAAAAAACCTCAGCAAAAACGAGAGGAAAAAAACTTTTCAATCTGGGGATCAGACCATGTCTTTTATATGTTTTCGGGGTCGCTGAAACCTGACGTGATGGGGTTAAATCGATATCGGATTCGGTTTCAGCGACCCCAAAAACATATGAAACACATAGTCCGATCCCCTGGCCCGAATTTTTTTTTTGTGTGGCTGTGTAATGATTGAGTTCGTCATATTGAAACCGCAATTTTCGAATTTGTAGGTACAATCTGGCATCATATCTGAAAACAGCAAACGCAAAAACCCCCACGTACTAACTGTCACGGAAATCTAAAGCTTAATTTTTCGAGCTCGCCATATTGAAGTCATCATTTTGATTCTGAGTACCATATTTACAATCAGCCGCTCAAAAAAACCCCACATACCAAATTTCATGAAAATCTTTGGTTGTTTAGTATTTTCTGTCCACTAGCAGCATATTTCCCCAACTCTTTATCATGTCACTTTTTCTTTACGCTGTCGAAGGAAATTTCTCTCATCGCTGTGTCACTTCAATTGGTTTTGTCGTCGTGCACTGTAATTTACTAATATTCTATGATGCAGGATTCTAACATTGGACCACATCATGAGTAGTTTTGTTGCTTAAAGCTTGGACCAAGCTAACGGTTTGACGAAAAAAAATGCTAAATTGGGCTAAATTATGTGCCATTTCTTAAACACAAATTTAGCCCTTAGCATTCTCATAAATCAACATTAGTCGGAAATTGCCGTGGGGAAGTAAACATTAATTACTGTGGATCGCCACAACCGGTCGACTGTCCACCTGTCAAAATTAAATAACTCAGGACATCTGATGAATCGCACGAATGATTTTTGCATTGTTGCTTTAGGTTCCGGGTCCTTCCCCCTAAAATTGAGTGATACTTAAGTCGCAGAAAAGAAAGGAAATAACGGTCTGGGACATTCTCCAGCCTTTTAATGTTTCATCAGTTGTAAATTGACACTTGAATGAATTTAATTGCGTTCCCTCACCGAATAAATGAAAATGAATTCGTATTGTGTTCAAGGATAAAGGAAAAAGTGGTTTTTTTATCAAATCTTCGTGCGTTATTAATTTCTCATTCGATAGCATCACCACGCTTCCGCTGTCACGGAACAAATAAAACGAATAATTCCGGGTCCCTACGTGCTGTGCCGCTCCACTCCAGCGAGGAGATGCATCACCAGGATGGAATCTCCGTCACGATCTCATATGAATGTGCAGTGGCACTGTGGAAGAGCAAACACGAGGGGCACTAAATCTTTTATATTTTTTTTTTTACATCAGGCGGGGGTGGTTTGAGTTCATCCCCAGAATTAATACCGGGTAAGGCTCCCTCTCGCTTCGCTAGCGCATCTATTCAATCCACCCGACAGAAATTGGGTCAAACAGAGGTTCGTTGTCATTAACTTTTCCCGAGCTGCATCCGTTTTACCCACACTTACCGCAGCTCCCATCGGTGCCCTTCTCTGATAATCCCCTCAAAGTGAAAAGTTCTGGAGATGCTCACCTGGCAGCTGGGATTCCAATTATAGTGCCGAAATGCGCATCAATCCCTTCGGCACTTCAGCACTTTATGTTACATTCACACATTCCCCAATGCAGCATATACAAAAAAAAAAGTCGGTGCATCTCAGTCCGAATGTCGACCGTATTGGGGCTCTGATCCGCCCGCCACGGGTGTCAAAGGGTTCTCTTTCGGTCTCCAACTGGATACCCATGCAGCGGAGATTCTCCAAATTTTTCACGTTCAATCCTCGCCAGTATAAATGTGAATTGTGTGATTTATCGGCTTTGCATCTTACCGAAAGCCAAGGAATGAATAGAGCGGTGGCTTTCGAGGTGTACGCCCTCTCAATAAAAAAAAGAAAAAAAAAAGGTGAATGTAACCAGGAAATATGATTATCGCCACCGGAATAAGGTGCCACGAACATTCCAGGTAGATAACGGTGGCACGGATCGATGGCGGTTTCCTGAGCGTATAAAGTCGAAGCGTGCTCGTGTGTGCCATGCCGCAGGAATCAACGTGCTCCTTTAGAGCTAAGTGGGATACGGTGGTTGCTAGTTCCTACGTTCAAAGTCACGGGAGACGGCGAATAGGTTCTAGTTGCTTAGGATGTAATTAATGCAAAAACTTAATGGAAAGTGTTGATGCGTGAAATTGTTTCAGCTTCGTAGTTGCCGGCCGCAAACTTTACTAGAAGGATGCGGTGGCTATTCAGGACAAGGTGTTCTATGCACTGGTGGTTTAAGTTTGAGCTTGAGGGAGCGAACTGGGGGTAAAATATTGGGTTTTAATTAGGACATCGTGTCTGAAGGCTGGGTTTAAAGATTTATGCCTTTGAAAAGGATCTAACCATCCAACGGTATTTTAATCCAAAGATTCAAAAAATTATGGTGTACATCTTAGCAATTATAATAATACATGGAAAAAATAAATATATGAAAAATGATGGCAACAACTTATTAATCCTAACGCTGATTTTCGAACTTTCGTATTATATCGAAATATTGAAATCAAGTACACAAAATAGCTGTCTTCTTTTGTCTTTAATAAAGGGTCTTTAAAATCGAGTTTTCAAACTACGCGCCATTTCTGCGCTCCATTGAAGAAGTAAAATGTATGACAATTTTAAAAATGGAGTCGTATACCAACCATTGAATTACAGGTACATAAACAGGTACGCATAAAGTAGTTCGCCAAATTCAGAACTACAAGCCATATGGGCGTATACCTACAGGGTGTATCGTATAACGCATGTAGAAATGAAACGGGTGATAGATCTCACCTAGCCGAACAAAAAATCGTATGGCAGGAATAGGGAGCGGGGGGATCTTAACCGTTTTCGAGTTGCAGAGTGATTCATAAATTCGGGGAACACATTATTATTTTAGTTTTATCTTTTACCTAATTAACGTAGCGACAAATGGTAAAACTAATGCCGAACAACTACTATCTTCATGTTTTTTTACCAATGTTAAACTACCTCTACCATTGCAGATACAGTCACTTGCGAAATTGAAAAAAACGCCTCAAAATTTTCTAGTATTTTCACCGAAATTCATATAACTAATACACCTCTTTTTTTTTTTTTATTAAATTGCCCATCTTGTTGTCTTTCCTATAGAAGTACATCATATCCAGGTAGAGAAAGGATATACAAATTTGTACGTAAAAAAGCTTTAGCGGAAACTGTATTTTACAAAAAATTTAACTTATGAAGCCCAAAATACTATTTCTCTAATTTAACCGTCCGGTCAATGAAAAAATTTTCACCCTTCGTTCTATAAACGGGTACCCGGGTACCCACGTACACTCCGCGACACATGTGTGTGTGTGACATGTGTCGCACGTTTTTATACCTCTTTTCAGGTAACCTCATAAGAACACCAACATGCTATCTGTTCTCGACACCTTCAAATTATTTTTTACTCCAGAAATGGCAGATATCATTATACGCCATACTAATAATAAAGCAATTTCAACATATGCACCGTATAATGAAAAAAATCCGGAGAAAAAATAATTAGTTTGGAAAAATCTTGAGCTGCAGGAATTTTATGCATTCTTGGCTATTTTGATAACCTCTGGCGCCAACAACTCAAATACTGACAACACAAGGGATATGTGGCAGACGTATTCATATCCATTATATCGTGTAGCAATGAGCATCAATCGCTTCTGGAGCATCATTCGTTTTATTCGATTTGATGATGCCAATACTCGAGCTCAGCGTATGGAGACTGATAAAGCTGCTCCAATAGCTGCTCCAATACGAGACATTTGGACAATGCTTAATAGTAATTTAGCAAAACACTATAAGCCAACAGAATACCTGACAATCGACGAGCAACTTTATCCATACCGTGGTCGAACTAGATTCACTCAGTATATTCCATCAAAGCCAGCTAAGTATGGAATCAAAATATGGTGGTTATGTAATGCTGAAAATTCGTATCCACTTACTTGCCAGCTTTACACTAGGAAATCGAGTGAAGGTCGTGGAAAAAACGTTGGTGAGAGAGTTGTCAAAGACTTGGTGGCACCGTACAAAGGATCCGGTAGAAACATTACAATGGACAATTATTTCCCTACTCTCCCATTGGCAAAATCTTTGGTATCCTGGAACTGGACAATTGTTGGCACTTTTAAGAAAAATAAGGCATATATTCCACCAGCAATGGTTGAATCGAAAACGTGAGAAAAATTATCCACTGTGTTTGGCTTTCATGAAAAGTAACCATGCGCAGTTATGTGCCAAAAAAAGGCAATAATTATGCTATCATCAATGCATCATGAAGCAAAAATTAGTGATAGGGCAAGGAAAAATCCGAAATTATTGAGTTTTATAACTGGTCAAAAGCTGGAGTGGACACAATGGATAAAATGCTTGGTAGATATACTACAAAAAGATCTACTCAAAGATGGCCTCTAGCATTTTTCTATAATATCCTCGATTTCGCCTGCCTTGCAGCATATATTCTGTATTATGAGAATAATAAAATGCTTGCTAAAAGGTCGTATGAACGGCGATTATTTTATCGGCAATTGGGCAGAGAACTGTGTACTACATTTATTCAAAGTGGTTCGCAGAATGCACATATCATGAGGCATATCACAACGAAAGTGAAAATTGAATCTTTTCTTGGACGAACTATCAATCCATATGCGCAGCCAACAACATCTGGATCATCAACACCCCAGACACAGCTCGATTCAACCGAAAGGAAAAGGATTACTGGTGTATGCTATACTTGTCTTCAAAGTGAATTTAAAAAACGTCGCAAAACTAGAAAAATATGTTCGATGTGCGAGAATCATATCTGTGGTGAACATTGTATTACAAGCACGACATGTAAAGAGTGTGCGAAATAATTAAATGTACTTTTATTCTTGTGTGGCATTATATTATTATAAAATGTAAACAATATAAATAAACAAATAATCGAAAATAAAAATGCTTGCTAAAATAAATATAAACGGAATTATTTTTTCTTACCTATTATCTTTGCTATTGTTTATAATAAGAATTGTTTAAATAAAAGAAATTACAAACGACATTGCTTATTATTTATTTAAAAGTCAAATTACCTCAATACTTTAAAAAACAGTCTCTTTAGTGTGTATAAACCCGGTATTCATACATAATAACTGTAGTGGGTACCCGGGTACCCGTTTATTGAACGAAGGGGGTATCAAGTTTGATAGTTAATAAATGTTATTAAATAATTAATTATTTAAAAAATTTGACGAAAATTGGGTGTCAAACTACTTCTATTTTGGGGATCCGGACGGTCTTAAAATTTTGTTGAGAAAAAGTTGATAAATTCTACCTTTGAAACTGAAATGGATACCCGGGTACCCATTCATTGACCGGACGGTTAAACTTGTTACAGTTAACGTTAGAAGCGTTAAATTTAAAACAAAAATTTTAATTCCGATTTTTTAATATTCCGCAAACGGAGGCTGGTATGAGTGTCATAACACTTCTTTGAAGTTGAGAGTTTTTGATCGTTGCGTTGAATCTGTCATCTTTAGTTTCCTTTTCGTTAGCAAAATTGCTATTCGAGATCAGCGATCCCAAAAACATGAATGTACCCATTTTCATAGTATTCCTATGAAGTTGAGAAATTTTAGTCGCCACATTGACTCTGCCATCCTGAATTTATAAATTTTAATAGTAGATTTGCATTTAGGGAGCTCTAAAATATTTAGAAACCCAATTTCATAGAAATCCAGAAAAACATTTCGTAACGTTTTCAGTCGATGAATCAATTTAACTCTACCGTGCGTAAAGAAGTTTCACTTCAATAAATGTTGAAGAATTGTTAATTTTAAACTATTCTTTCCTTAAATATTCCAAAAATATAACGAAATGCTCCGTCACGGTGTTAAAAGTATTCAGCGCTGGGGTGTGCCCATACACCGATAAATTTCGCCAAAACTGTTTAGCACCGAAAGTGTTAATATCAAAATTTAAAGAAAGTTAACACATTAGGGTATTTTTGGGTCGCTGATTTAAAATATGGTGCCCAATTTCACAACTTTTAGAAGGCCTTTTGTCTAGGTCTTCATAAAAGTTGTTACATAGGGATTTTTGTAATGGCTGATTTTTTTTCTTCCAAGCAAAATTTGCATACTTAATCTCATTTCGGAGTTACGCCTCTCATGGATGGCCTCGAGAGCGCGTTGAATTTGGGGCGTCCGAAACGCAGGTGCAAACGGCGACCTCAATTGGGGAGTCTGACATATAAAATTCAAAATTGTTATTAATTCTTACTCTGTTGGCTATAGCCCGTACCGCGGAAAGATTAAAAATATAATATTAAAAATTATTAAAGTTATTTAATATAATAGTTACAAACAAAAAAGGGATTTTCGGATTTTTTTTCATTTAAATGTAAATATCTAGAAAGACACCTGCATGTAAAATTTCATCCGCATCGATGGAAAGATGGCGAAATTATAAGGCTGTAACATATACGGACAGACGGACGGACATGAC
This sequence comes from Neoitamus cyanurus, assembly GCA_947538895.1. NCBI lineage: Eukaryota > Metazoa > Arthropoda > Insecta > Diptera > Asilidae > Neoitamus > Neoitamus cyanurus. Next base: position 10,278,976 of record OX384544.1, on the reverse strand, counting down.
GAAATTAAAAGATTTTCGCCATTTGGCTACGAAATCCTAAAAACGGAGCCGGCCAATTATTCCTTCACGTTATGGGTCCACACGCAGCCAGGTAACTCGCTCGCTGCTTCATGCTCGTCGAACTTCAAAGCCCTGTAACGGCTGTAACTTCCTTAATTGTACGAACTTCCCGAAATCCTTTTGCATATTCTTGAGGATTTTCGAAATGCAAAAGAATCTATTTCTTGAAACCGTCACTACAGAATACCCTCTTAAGAAAATTCATGAAAACTGTCAAGAATTATTCCGACTTCAACAACACTTTTGTTTTACATGTCAGCATTTATTACAACCATTTAACGCTATTCTCGCTCAAGAACGGGTATCCCCCTGTTATTAACTTGTGATAGAACAGCATGAATACATTATTATGTGTAGGTATATACAAAAATGGCAGGCGTTGTCGTGCCGATCAAAAATTGCGGTTCCCTTTCAACTCAGAAATAGGTTAACCAAGTATGTAATTGTATAATCTGCTGACCGATTTACGAAAAAAAAGGGAAAAGCCGGAAAAGCGATTTTTCTGATGAATAAAACGTGCATTATTCATAACTGATGGAATTTGGAAATGTTGCTGAAAACACACAAAAACCACGCAATGGGGAATGTTTCATGCAAAATAATTTAGAGCCAAAAAATGTCTGATTCCCGCACCGGAACCTGCAGCAGGGTTGCAGTACCTCTACATAGTGCTGTCCTTTGATTTTTCATACTTTTATTAATGCTGGGGCCGATAATCGAAAAATCCGTCGGTTCCCCATGTTTTATTTTTGGTGGATATTTAATAAAATTGAATATTGATTCAGTCATCTATAAAGCTTGTGGGAATGGACCAGAGGGACAGAAGCCAGGAGCAAGTCCTACAGGGCATCCAAGGGGTTTGTCCTGCTTTAGTTTTAGCTACTTGGTAATGTAGAATCACTCCTGCGGGCTGCGAATGTGTAATTTTTGTTTGGGTAATGTAATCATTCCCCGAATGGAATTGTGCCCGGCACACAGCACAGGGTGTGTATGAAGGCATAGGTCTCCGTTTTTGTGTACTTGAGGGACCACCTCGCCACCCGCTGTGGTTACTTCTGAGCCGCTACTGTTTGGAGGCGTCCGCAGTCTCACAGAGCTCGAATGCAGCAGCATCTCTGGACCCGATAGATTCCCTGGATGATTGTGTATCTGGCAGAATTTGGTTAGACAAGATTTTGTGGCCAGAGCGTCGTGCACAGAGAACACCACAACGGGGCCTTTCACATTATATTATTTGCTGGGAAATTTGCTGAGAGAAATGTTTACATTTACTTTAGCACTCAGTCCGGTCGGCAAAGCTAGTGTGTGAGCGGCCTGGGGCCATGTATCAGATTTCTGTCCACCTACCCCGTAGGCGGCTCAGGTCCAGGGCAACTGATGAAAGCAGAAACCCTCCAAGCACAGAGTCATATTTTCTATAATAATCCACAAATAATGGAAAAAGCATAAATACGAGAAAGGAAAACAACATTTTTTTTTCGGGAACGCATTTCACTGGACGATATCCCTCTCAGAGTTTCGGTTGAGCTAATGCTTTTAGTTCAGTCCCTTTGCCTACTTTCTAGAGAAAATGGGGATTATTGCCGGAGACACAACTGAATCAAGTTATTAAATGGAATTATTATTTTCCTGCGAATCTCAAGATAATGTTTCGGTTCCTCAAAATGTTAAAGGAGAAGTTCAAAATATCTCTGGGGATTATGGCAAACAAAATACCGTCCATTTGGAAAATCTCGCTTTCTTAAAGGACTCGAGGATTCAGGTAATCGCATTGCAAAGTTACAATTGATTTATGAACTTTTGAAATTTTATAAATACCTTAGATTACAAGATCACTTTCGATGAACAGGTATTCCAACGTATTCCAAGAAACGCAACGAAAAACAATTTCCACTCAAATCGGCCATAAAATAAGAGGGTCATTCATAAAGTTCGTTTAGGTAGATCAGGAAAAAATCGAAAACACCTTTAAAACTCCAAACAAATTGTATCTACACTCTGTGACATATTAATTAGTTGTGAACATAATTTCAATACACTTTTCGAATCGTGACGCAACTTCTGTCAGTCTTTGCACATACCAATTCGCGTCAAAATGTCTCACCTAAGTGCTGACCTCCTCTCCAAGTCTCTCATTATCTTCCGATTTCATTCATTCCGATTTCGATAGCTGGAAGAAGGCGGTGTAAAGTTCCATCAAAAGTGAGGTGTTGGTCACTGTTAACGACTTCTACTACACTCTTCATCATGTAACGATTCTCGCCCTTCGATAAACATTTTCCGCTACGGCACACCATTTGAAGTGACATAACGTTTGGTCCATAAATTCTGCAGAATTCACGTTGAAAGATTTTTGCCAGTTATAAAAATCGGAGAACGCCTTGAAAGCTCCGTGAAACCGACTGAAATGAAGTGGAACACAGACTTGAAGACTCAAGCAGTGTTACCAACCAAACCCTACTAAAATTCTCTCGAAGTCACAGCTCTCTCACAGGCAGAGACAAAAAACACATTTCTCAAACCCTATTTAAAGGGAATACTCCTTATGCGACTTTGGGGGCGTTGAACGGTATTATATTATTATTAGCGTAGAGGGAATAATACAGTGGAAAATTCTCAATGTGAACGGATTTCCGTGTAAATAAAAATGCAGAAGTTTTCGGGGTCGCTGCTTTTTTAAATCTGCTATTGAATACACTTAAGCCGTGTATAAAACATACTCATTTGTGGTATATACAATACAGGGTATATCAACATCAAATGGCAGGGGGAAGGCAAGTCTTAAGCGTTTTCGCGCTACAGGGTGAATCATAAATTCCGGGTGCATATTATAATACTATTTCATTTTTATCTTATGATCTAATTAACGCAGCTACATTAAACTCACTCCAAACAAATACTAGCTACTACTTCTACCACTGCAGGTACAGTCACTTGCGAAAGTGAAAAAACGCTCTAAAAATTGTTAAATTTCACAAATCTCCCAATTTTTCTCCGAAATTCATGTAATTAATACCCCTCTTTTTTATTTTTATTGAATTGCCAATATTATTGCCTTTCTAAAGAGGTACAACACGGCTAGGTAGATGAACAATATACAAATTTATACGTAAAAAACTTTTTGCGGAATTTAAAAAAAACAATCAACATTTCTCTCTAATTTAAAACTGATGACAGTTAATGCAGTTAAAACTCAGATTTTTCAATATTCAGTCATTCATTCACAATCAAACTTCGAGAAAGGCACATCCGGGTTGAAAATAACTGGAAGCCAATAAGGAGCGCAGTCCATTAACAATTTTCCTGACAACGGAATCAATGTGATCCCCAAGTTAGATTGTTGTTAATTATATCAGCGACATTGCGGACAGATTCAATTGGTCGACTACTTATACCAAATCTTCGTTAATGCGGCTTATTCAATCTTCCACAAGGCCTAGCAGCACAAAAATGTAATTCACTATGCAAAATACAGTCAAATAAGTTATATTTACAAATATGCAGAAAAGTAAAGGGCCCAATATAGAGCCTTGGGGGACACCAGTGTATTAGAAAAGACAGCTTGCAATCACCCATTAATATATCTGAAGATTTATTTAGTTGCATGTACAGTAAAATTAAATTTAGTAAAGAGCTTTCTGCATAACATTCCGTGGTTAACCGCAAACGTTCGTTTAAAACTGCTTAGTCAGTCGAACACACTAATCAAAAAATAACTCCATTCCATTGGCCTCAAAAGAAACCTGATCATGAACGGCCAGCAAGTTTAAACGTTCCTCAGTGCACTGTATGGCATTGCAAAGCTTATTGAAGATGCATTTGTATCCGACTTCTGTTATTTACAGTTATTTAAACATATACACATAATTTGTATACCTGTAAACTAACTTTTCAGAAGTACATATGAATATTTGATGTAAAACAAATTCGAAAATCACTTGAGCAACATACATATAACTCCCATAAGTTCACAACAACTTTTTACAAATTCTATTTGATTTCGAATTCCCAACAAACTTTTGACGATTGAAAAACAACAGAAAAAGAAGAAAACTTTTACTATCCCGAAAATTGTTTCCACAGATTTTCACATAATCAAATTGATGAAAGTTAAAGAACATTTTGATGAAAACAATTTGTTCCTGCAAACATTTGGGGTCTATTAAATATAAATAAAAAAATAAAAACAAAACAGCAAACAACGTAAATAGACTCTTCAAAGAGCCAGCAGAAAAGGATACCGAGTGTGTGCCTTAATATATCTTAATTATGTACACATGTGTGCCCTACCAATATTTGCTTTCGTTCTATGTTTCCTTTGAATATTCCCTGAAAGGTAAGAACCAATTGCTTCCGGCCCTCTTCGTTGTATTTTCATCGTGCTGAAGTCGCCCTTTTCTGTTTTATGCCTTTAGCCCTGTGCGGCAGTAATTTGGAGTAGGCTAGGTACAGTATTAAATCGTACGTATGTTGACTCAAACTATGTCCATTTGATTAGTCACTCATGAAATTTCCAAGCGATGTTGCTCGAATATTCCTATTGATAGCCCTAATCCTTTCTAAGTCCTCCTTGCGATGGTTGGGACCGTTCGTTCGAAAGATATTTACAAAATCAGGAAAAAGGATGAGTGTTTATCCTCTTGAGAAGGGATTGTATGCTGACTTCAAGAGGAATGCAAAATATTTGTAGTTTCCGGAATATTGGAATACAATGAGGTCAAGAAGGCATTAAGGCATCCGTTTGCCGCTTTGTTGTAATATAATATGGTATGACAGTTTACTCGAATATTGTGGGTTTTTTTCAGTGGCACTTATTTTGGCAATGAAGTTTACTTTATTTGTTGACATACCAGCCATTATACGTATCTTATCCTAAAAACACATGAAAATACTAAACTTTCCAGTCTGCGACTGGGACGCCACCAATCAACTTACGTAAGTCCAAAGAGACATTTACGTAAATCAATAAATTTGTATATCCTTGTTGTATCTCTTTGGGTAATTCAATAAAAATAAAAAAAGAAGGGTATTCACTAAACGGGAAAAACGTGAAATTTTGAAAATTTTAGAGCATTTTCTTAATTTCGCAAGTGACTGTACCTGCAGTGCTAGAGGTAGATCAATAATGGTGTATTTATTTGACGTTCGTTTTGTGTCGCTGCGTTATTTAGATCAAACCTGGCATTTTTGCATGCGTTACCTGGTATACTTACTATATATATGTATTTGTATTTAAAACCGACTATTCGAGTGCTTTGTTAATGACATTGTAGAAAGTTTCGATAAAAGCGTCAACATCCTCTTCAGTAGGTAGTGATAGTTACAAAGAAAGGTTTGTGAGTTTTGATTTTCATTTCATGTTTTGTAGTTTTGGGTGGTTACTGTCAGATAGAGTAATCAATCTTTCAAAGTTAAATTTTCTTTTACCTTTTCTGATTCTGTCTCTGTCTTATCTGGCGTTCTGCAAGGTAGTCATCTTGGACCTTTTCTTATTTCATCTTATTCGGAATGCTCAGGTGTTATCATACGCCGATGATTAAAAAATTTTTAAATCGATTGATACCTTCCAACATCCACATTGGACAAAATGATCTTGCCAGTTTTGAATTGTATTGAATAAAAAATCATATGCAGTTAAACGTCACCAAATGTACTCTAATTCCTCTTAGTAGGAAATGCTCTCTTATAAAATCCTTTGCAAGTCTTTGTCTAGACAAGATTGCGTTGCTGACCTTGGCTTGATCAGCGATAATAAATTTAATTTTGGACGCCATATCAACAGTTGATAAATAATCAAGCGAATTCAGCACTTGCTTTTGTAAAACGTTGATCGAAGGACTTTGACGACCCTTTTATCTTGAGAATTTTGTATTGCACTTCCGTCCGTCCCATATTAGAAGAGGAGGCCTTTTACCATGGACTAACCCCTGTAGTCTTACTGTCGCTATAGACTCTCCTACACTCATAAGCCTCGTGAATATTAATTGTCGAGTGAATAGAAGACGAGACTTTTTATATCCTACCACAGGACAAACTACGGCATGTCAAGAACTTACAATAATTATTTTAATTTCATTGTTAATAATCAATTTGCTCTTATTGTTAATATTATATGGTCAACTAATTGTACCTGTTGATGAATAAATAAAGAAATGTAGGGCGCTGACGATATCTTTGCCTGATTTCTTCCAACTGAATGAAACTGGGACAAATGCCTAAAAACAGAAATTGTTTGAGTTCCCGCCAATTCATATAGTCGTCTGAGACTATAAGTGTTGTACCTGAATTTTTTTTCAATTTTTTACTTTATTCTCAGCTTTATAGGTTGTTCGGCATTCTCTTTTCATTCGCCAGGTCGTGTTATTTTATTATGAACCGTACCATAAAAAATGCTCCAACAAGCTTGAAAAAAAGTCACCAAACAGGCGACCTTTGCCTATACGGATTTCAAGGTAGAATATCCAAAACTTAATAATGATTGCTACAATACATACATGGGTACAAGATTTATTCCCCAGGCGACCATATTTAACGCGCACCAGTGGTGAATTAATTTTTTAGAGCGTAGGAAACACGTTGGAAAACACACACAAATATTTTTAATTTAGGAAAGACAACATTCATCTCTACTAATGTTTAATTGCCTTTCGTTAAAAAGTTTTTGTCAAAATTCTACATAAAACCGAGTTACAAGAAGCTTATGTTTGGCTCCAAAGATTGTCCTCAACATTCAATTGATTTCAGTGAATAAAAAAAAAATATATGGAAAAGGACGAAGAAAAATCGACAAGATACATGACAATTTTCAATAGAATTATTATCGCCAGATGGTTAAAAAATGTTTAAAAGAGACTTCGTGTGACCAAGTTTAGCGTCCCAGCCCAATACACGTTTTTTTATATATTTTGCATACATTGTAAAACTAATTTATAAATCACCGGTACTCACATATATATCTCGAAATGAATTGAAATCCTCAATGATAAATCTCCTCACGACAACACGAAACCGCACGCACACAGAGTGTAATTGCGATAGGTTGGGCTAATTACATTCCAATTAATTTTGAACCTTTTTCAATAAGGGAACACCCCAGGGGAGACACGCACTCGGCTACAGCAGCCAACAGTAGCCCTAGAAACCTGTCTCACAGGTGTCAATAGCACGCACACAGCTACACACGCACCGAAAACCTGATGTTTAGATGAAAACTGATTAGCACAACCACATATATCGTGAACTTGTTTATTCCCAAACTTGGCACGATCCGAAAAACTTTTCTTGGCACATCACACGAGGGATTGAGGATGCGGCGAACTATAGTGCGGGGGTGTGCATTACATCCCACCTTATATTACAGCTAAGCCACGCAATATGTTTTCCGAAAAAAAAGGAATTCACTTTGCCAAATCACCACAATCACTGAATCCCCCCGTGGGGGTGACGGCACGCATACACCAAAGAAATTGAAGAAGTCGGAGTCTAGCGGAGCCTACTTCTACGTTCACTGTAGGCATTCCGGGACTCTATACAATTTCCTTTCAACCCGAGGAGAATTCTTCCCTTCGGTGGCGCACATGGGAACGTAATCCGGAACACCACAGGACACACAACAGCACTGGCTGGAGTTCGACCCGAATTAAATTTTGGCAAACTTGCAAATGAATTATCCTTCTTCTACCGCAACTCCCACGCTTTTAGTGCGCCATCTGTCCCCGGCAGAAGGGGTGCCAGAAAAAATAAATAAATAAACGGGAGCTGCTTAAGAACACCGAAGACCTCGAGGCACTCATGTGAGGGAACTGTGCACCGGACCCGTTCGAACTGGACGTCGTTGGTTAAAAGACGCCACCGCCTGTGCCCTTTAAAGTTCAACGAGTCCAGCAAAGCACCGCTATTCGCCCGGCAGGGGCTTTCTGAACTAGGACTAGGACTCCACAGTGCCAGTGACCATGAAACCAGTTGGTCCTGTTTACATAGGCCTACGAGCGACTCCCGGAACGCAGCGTTAACCAACTCTCGCGTTAAACTAACAACATTTCATCATTCCAAACAATTGCCGGAATGATCTCCCTGGATAATATCAAACTCATGCGTTCTTCTATGGCAGGATGGCAGAAAGCTCCTGCTCTCGGCGACGGGGGCTCTCTTAGCGTTAGACACGGCTCTAGTACATCCAGCTTCCTTTGGGACACGACTGGACCAGATCGTCTACCGAATGCGCAGGTCCCCGCACGGACCGTGCTCTTCGTAGGGAACAGAATGCTGGCTGCCACAGGAGGCTTTAAGGTTTTATTACAAAATTTGCCCTTGACGGGTTCCACGTTTCCAGATCGAGGAAAGCTTGAAAGTCCACACCGCTGCTGCCGCCCGCCACCGTCGACGACTCCAACATGCGCGCAAAAAATCTCCATATCACAACTAGAGTGTGAATGGGGCCTGTCCATCGACAGATATTGCGATTGAAAGCATCCCGACGTGGGCGTAGACTTCGCAGACTCTGGGGCCAAAGGATGCCTGGTTCGGGTGCCCCTTGCCCGCAAAGGTGGGTGGTGTATGGCAGCCGGAGTTGGCATCCATCCGAGGAGCACTACTTCGTATGATTGAAACTTGGCCCGGGGGCATGTCGTTTTTTTTCCCCCTTCACCCAGCCGTATGATGTGACGGCAACAGGAATCCCATCCCTGCGCCCCAAATTCCCTCGCCCCCCGCCGTTAATTCTTTTCATTTGGGAACAAGGTCAAAACTCTGGAATGGAGGATATTCCAAGAACTCGTTGGCGCTACCCTTTTCGCATCCGGCTCCGGGCTGCTTTAAAAAAGACGAGTCCGTCCCAAAACTATGGATCGCTCCATGTGCACTGGTAGCCCCCAGAAGGGCTTTATTTGCTGTATTTTGTATTTTGGATTGAATTTGCTCCAGTTTCCGGGCTAGGCTACTGGGTGTATTATGCAATTGTGCGAAACTGCACGGAACCGGGGATTTGTCACACATGTAATCCAGCCGGAGGGGCGGAGGGAGGTTGCTGGTATAAGCTTGGATTTTTGGAAAGTTTTCGCGCAGAGTAACGACCAGTGCAAACAAAGTTTTATTGAATTTTGCCCGCATACACCGGGTTAGGTTGGGAGTCGGAGTTATACATATATACGCTTCATTGTAGACCATTACGGGTTGTACGAATATACCCAGCCGAGGTTTCTCGATGTACATTTTCTTACAAATTTCAACTGTCGCTGCAGAAGCTCTTGACGAATTGAACTTGTTATTTGCAGGTGGAGTTCGGAATTGCGTTGGTGTATTCTCAATGTTCGCTTGGTTCCATAAATCTCATGTAATGTGGGGAGTAACAATACGAAGATTGCTTGGATACAAGTGTGCTTTCTAATTTTGTGAAAATGAAAGCAGAATATATTTCGCTGATTTTATTTCTTTACTTTTCTCTCATTTTATTGTACTGTTTGTAGTCCCTTGCCGATTGATTCTTGGAAATATAAAGAATGCAACTGACACAAGTTATTTATTAGCTGTCATATAGACACAGAGACATTTACGAAAACGCCATGTCAAACTTTGCAACAGCGTTTATTACTTGGGAAGCCCTATTACATAAATTGATAAAATTTTGCAGTGACAATTCTCAAATTGTTGTTCATAATCGTCGCGGATGGAAGGAAGGAATATAATGTAAGGATTGGATATAAATGACAGATAGTTTCAACAGGATGTGCAACTTGCCACACCGCACGTGAAACATAGCATTAATATTCTTTCGTACAGTACATAAACGTGATTCTTCAAATAAACGGTTAAGCTCAGTTGAAAGTTATATTTTACCGAATTACTGCCTTTTATGGTAATAGTATTGTTAAAGGAAATTTTATCCTAGAAACGGATTTTCAGTTAATTTATAGAACATGGTCAGAGTGGTGCCACTACTGTGACCTTTAAATCCTTTTCACAAAGAATCACTTCATAAAAATGTGTTAGAAATTATAATACATATTTTTGGGTGCACTCGTCGTTTTTTCACTCCCGGAAAAAATGGCACAAAGAATTTGTCAGGTTATTCGGCGTTATCCAACCCAGTTGGGCAAAAGCGGCCGAAAAAAACTATGACGGTCAATTTGCCCGTTTGTTTGATGAAGCCAACTGAGTAACTGCTAATCCCAAATTAATCAATCCAAACATTCGCTTAAACATTCCACAACCCACGTTTCTGCACTCGAGTCATATTTTAATCTTTCGAACTGTGTGGATTGCGGCGTTGTCTTTCTATAATTATAAATATAGGTTTGGGAATATATCGTTTTAGAAATGGACAACCTCTTCATCCACGAGGTTGAAGTAGTCATATAGTATAAAAAAACTTGTCCTTTTTTTCATATTATAGTACTAACGTTGAAAACCGTCAGGATCAATTTTTTGCCAGATGATATGCATCTTTGCGAACGCTAATCGAACTTCGCTTTTTAGTTTTTCATATTCTGATGTTTTTAATGCTCACGTAATTTCTCTTCTTGTTAATTGAAACTGAACTCAGTGATTCTTGCAGAAAATACCGTTCATCCTTATTAGAAAGGACATATGTATGTTTTGCCGGATTTGTATTTTGTAATGATCTGAACAATGGAGGGAATCTCGAACAGCCCTCAAATCTTATTCCTATGTGGGGGGGGGGGCTTTTCTTAAAAAACTGGTGCCTTGTCGCAAAAGGCAAGAGTATATACCAAACGAATCGACTAAACTTCTTTTTTTAAAATTTATCGGGTAGTGTTGTGTATAGCAGACGACTCTCTAAAGACTGACATTCAAACGTCAGCTCATGTCAGTCGACGTTAATTTCAGTTCGTTACCATTTTTTCCAACTTTTTTAAAACAATCCAACGAGAACAAATTAAAAAATAAAAAACAAAAAACAAAAACCAAAAGAAATAGCGGACGAGAATTTTGACAAGTCGACAAAAGCAAATTATCAATGGAAATCGACAATCCGATACAGATTCACTATTTGAAGTCAATTACGCTCAAAATCGATCCAAAAATGGCTCACGACTCTCGTTTATACGATATAAAAAAAATATCGAAAATCGATCATGTCAAAAATAGAATCTTTTTCAATTAAAATCATAAAAATACAGTAAGGGTCGTAATCGACGTGCAACAATAACAATATTGTCGCGTTAAATTCACAAATTAAATTGACACTCATCGGGTTGCTTTCATTGGAGGCAAACTTCTGGAAACCTGCCCCTCTGACTAACGACTGGCATCATTTGCTAACATCACTGTGGACATCTGTGTCGGTTAACTTAAATTAACCCGTAGCAAAATCCAAAATTAGCTCCCAAAATAATTAAAGAACCTCATGGCACTTGGCGTAAAGTACAATTTACAGAATTGCTGCAATAAACTTGCCCCATTTCCTAAATTCGCAGTGCCGTGGCCGGCCCGACAGGCGCCGCATTATTAATTAGCACAATTAAAATCCCATGAAGGAGCCGAAAATAGCCCCTAGTGTGCCCCTCACCTGAGAAAGCATTTCATCTGTTTCTCCCCTCAGGAGCGCTAAACAAAGATTGCCGGCCTGGCCTGGGCTGGCTGGTTGCCTAGCTTGGGGCCCCCGGGCACTGATCTTTGCACGCCATCCAGCATACCTCCTTAGCGCAAGATTTAGCGTGGCGAACAACTGCCGGAAGAAGTTTCGCATTTACTGTACATAAATCAGCTAATATCCACCCGAGTTGCCCTGGAGCACGACCTCATCCGGAAGCACACAGCCACCGAAATGGCCTCGTACATTAGCCAAATACTGTCGTGGATGGTAAACATTTTTCTCAAAAAGTCCACTCCCTCCCCTAGGGCCGTGGGGCTAAAGTATCGGCCGCCATAATATCGTGGAGTGTTCCTATGCGGGCCCCTCCGGTTATTAATGGCTGCAAGTAATGGAGGCAAACGGAAGTTAGCTCGTCTTCCGATTCCATTAATCCTTTATTCTCCCTGCTCCTGCAAGAAGGCCCAGCCGTCCGCCCCACGGTGCACGGTTCTTCTACTTGTGTGGTACCTTAAGTGCTTTTTGCAAGAGGAACATGCCCACGTTCACCGAGAGAAAGGAGATGCTGAAAAACATGACGGCTCTGACAGCAAAATATTTCGATTGTTAAGAAGCTACATATTTCTGCAAGCAATTCACAATTTTCCAGCTAGAAAGAGGTACAACCCCTCCCGACCCGCAGCATGTCAGCGCGCTTTGTATGCAGTGAAATTAGCCAAGGACCCAGCGACGAATTTACCTTTCAGTCAGCTGCCTCGTGCAGGTGAATTGTTTTCGTTCAATTCAATTTTCCAAAAAAGACTGAGAAACTTGTTCCGGAAAGGACTCTGGAGAAAAAACCAGGACAAAACAGAAACTGTTTCGGGAAAAGTTTCCTCGGCGAGCAGTAAAAACCACAAATTTCCCGTTTGTTCCCAAGCCACAAATGGTTGCAAACAAGTTTCGCCGAACCCGGCCAACTAATGCTAATTGAGTTAGACAAAATCCTTTTCGCCCTTTTTGTTTCGTGAAATTTTCAATAAAGTCAAATTTTAATGTGATCCAGGGAGTCGAGTCCTCCTGGGACTGGGAGGCGGAAGCCAACCCGTCCGATGGGGCTCAAAACCCATCGGAAGTACACCGGGCGTAGCGCAACCTCCCCTTTATCTCATTTCTATGTAATTCTTTTATTTCTTTGCTTTTCGTTATTTTTAATGAACGAACAGAACTTCTGTAAAGTTCAACTCGAGAGAGCGTTCGAGTTGTGCCCACTGGAAATGCTTTTTTCGTGTAATTTCGCAGGCAACATGAGGAGGATATGAAAAAGTTAAACCATCTTAAGAACTGAACTTGGAACACTTCATCGCGTTCAATTTTTGTTTTCCTTTTCGTTTATTCTATTTTTTTTCTTCTTTTCCCTTCGGAGAGTAGTACTTCGCCTGAGGATTACATCGAATGTATTTTAGCAAGAAAGTTGCGGTAATGTCAAGGCAATAAAGTTGAACTACATGCAGTCTTGGGGGACTCTGTTACAATTGGTAGAGTATAGCAACACCGACAACGACAATGACGGTGGCGACGACGAGGACCAATTGCCACTTGGACTACACAGAAATGGAATTAAGTCGCCTTCGGGGATTTACAGTCGAAAAGAAGGTGCTTACGCTTGTGAACAATTTAATTAAAACCGATAAGAGCTGGATTTGATATTATCTCTTATCGCTTTTTTATTTTCGCCTTTACGGAGAATTTGTGGCACATGGTCGTCTGACTTTGGCTCTGTTGCGAAGGAGGATTTTGCTAATCGTTCTGAAGTTCTCAGTGTTACGGTAGAATTCAAGACGATTAGTTTTAAAATTTGTTTGGAAGATTAATCCGAAAGTCGCTCGTGCAACATTTCTGAGTTTATGAATCATCCACCTTCTTAAGATCCAGATAAATAAAATGGTTTAAATTTTCTCCTGATTTATCCAATAAAGAAAAAGCAGACATATAGATTGGGTGGTAAGTATAAGAAGAGATGTATCAAGAAATACACTTGGGAGCAAAAAAATCGACTCACCTCACAATGTTCACGTTTTTGAGGCATAACTCAAAGAGAAAACTTTCTAGTTCTAGTCTAAAAACAAACAACTGTAATAAAGAGAATTTAAATTATTTAAAAAAAACCAATCAACTGCGAGTCGGACTCGCACACGTAGGGTTCCGTACTTTTTAAATACTTTTGTAAAAGAAACAAGAAGTGCACTATAACATAATTGAAAATTTGTTTTTCTAATTTTCATGGCGGCCATTAGACATTTGCCATCTTGGTTTTTTGCTATTATTTGCTTATAGCGGCAATAGAAATACACACTCTGTGAAAATTTCAACTCTCTACCTATTACGGTTCATGAGATACAGCCCGCTGGACAGACAGACGGACGGACGTCTCTGTCTGAGGTGGTCTGAGGTAGTTCGAGTTCTTCCTGATCCTGGTCGTCTGACAAAGGCATCGGTCTCCTGGTATCTTTGGTAATAGCCAGTACCGGCGTTAGGGTGGGGCGTGGTCGGGCGGTCTGGAGTTTCTCTTACCCCTCCTACGCTGCTCACCCTAATATCAAATCACCATACCGTACTCTCCGTTAATCGCTCGCGCTATACGCTCAATGCGGATTTTCGGTAGAACGTCATCACGGAACAGACTTATCTTACCACATGCGGGCGCCTTTAGCCGTACTGCGTATACGCCTATGATTGGTGAAGCTCTTCCACCATTAACTTAGCGATACGAGATCGCTCAAATTCACACTTGGTCCATTCTACGAGCGGTGCTCAGTCCTGCGGAGAGACACATTTGTTCCCTATTCTTTAGTCAAAATTTATAAATAATACTAAAAAAAATTTAAACTTAATACAGTTTATAGTTATCCAAAAAAATATTTTAGATGGAGACCAACGTTACTAACTGTTACTAAAAATCTTTAGTTGAGCAAAAATCTATAGTTTAGAAGTTATGGTTTTTGTTGCACTTTTTCGAAAATTCTCTCCTCTTTTCACGTAAACCACTCTAACGTGAAAAATATTCAATGAATTGAAATGAAATTTTGTGTGAAAGTTGTGATAATGACGTCAATTTTGAAGATGTTGTTATAGTTACACAATTACCATTTTTAGTCCACCAGAATTATCAAAGGTAAATGTAGTTTTTACCACTGCGAGCAGATATTCGGTAGTACATTTTTTTTTTTAACAGAATTTTTTAGAAATTAATAATTTGTCTAAAATTAAAATATTTTTCACAAAAAAGTTTGCAAAACTTGTATAGTCAATTAAAAGGCACAAAAATGCCTCATTGTATGGCGGTGACAGTTTGACTATTTGATGTAAAAATTTTTATCAGTTTACGTTTTGTCGATTTTTCATGCAGAAAGTCGCTACTTGATATTTCATCTAAACCGTTTGGGAGTTACAGGGTGATTAATAAATTTCTGATGAACATTATTATTTTATTTTTATCTTTTGATCTAATTAACGTAGCGACATCAAACTCAGGCCAGGCAACTACTGTCTTGATGTGGCTTCAAAAATCTCTACCAATGTTGATTTACCTGTACCACTGCAAACAGTTACCTGCGAAATTTTAAAAATTCTCAAAAAAATCCTGAAATTCATGTTTCTCCAAATATATTTGCGAAATTATTGTAAATAATGCAACTCTTTTTATTTTTTATTGAATTACACATCTTGTTGCCTTTCTAATGAGGTACAACACGTCCTTTAATTATTAATTAATTATAATATAATAATAATTAATTAATTCAATAAAAATTAAAAAAAAAAAAGCATTAAGTGAAAAAAAAGATAAAAATAAAATAATAATGCGCATCTTCACATTATTAATCACCCTATAACTCCCAAACGGTTTTGCCCCCCCCAATTTTATAGGCGAAATCTATCCCCCATTCATATCACTCCCTGTATGTATTATAGATATACTAAAACTTCTTTATTTTTTTTCGAAACAAGGAAACTCTTGAATAAAAACAAGGTAATCGGATTAGACATGGCTCCATACTACCGCTGCTATTATCCCAAAAATGCCCAAGGGAAAAAATCGTTAGCTCAAACGTAAACTACTAAAGTATACATAATTTGGAAAGTAAATTTCCTAATTACTCAACCCGCAGCCGTTGGGACTTTCAGATGAACCTGAACTTCCTCTGCAATACACCTCCATACTCCCTTCCCCGTCCAGACAGTCTCTAGTACTTCTAGGAGAAGTTAGCAAATCAAATCTCCTACACTTCACTAAAACCTGACTTTCTTTCATCTTTGGCTGACTGTAATCAAATAAATTTTCACCACGAAGCGCACTAGTACTTCATCTGTACTGTAGAGTAGGTTTCCATCTAGGAGTACTTTTAAGCGAAAATCACGATGACGGTCGTCCGGGTAAGAAGAAGAAGACGATTAATCAGACGTATGAAGAGCGGAGCATAAAAACGGTTTGCGACGAGAAAGGACCCTGGAAAGGGGTTTTCTGCCCTTAAGCAGACAATTTTACTCTAATGAAGTCTTCGTACCCGAACTTACTTCATCCATGCGATGACGGGGATTACGATGACGCGGCGCTGAGGGGGTGTAAATCGAAAAGGAGAATATTTCCTCACAATGTTTGTTTCTGAAACAAAATTTTGTATTTTTCAAACAAGAAAAACAAGCAATTTTGAAATAGTTCACAGTTCGTGGAGTTTGTCTGTTGTCTAAGGAAACAGCTTGCGGGGAAAATGTGGCCGAGACAGACTTGGGACGGAACTGTGTGCGACGAAGAGGAAGTGAGGGGATGAAAGGTGGAATAACATTTTCTTAATTAATTCAATTTTGAGTTAGGAATGCCAGAGTTATTTGTTTTCCTGTATCGTATCTCATTTAATCGGAAATGGGTTTAGTACAAAGGTTTGGACTATTTGGGCTTTATATGGGTCGGGATACGTTGGTATCCTGGGAACCTAACAAATATGGGTGTTTATGTGTGCATCCAATTAGCAAAGGTATAACAAAATTTCGGAGAATTTATCATATTATCGAGTTAACAAAGCGCAAATGATGTTCCATTTCCCATGTTTAGATTTCAGTCAAAGAGAGTTAGGAAACTTTCAAAAAACATTTTAAGTTAATGGAAATGCTTCAAGTGTTTTTGCACGAAAAGTGTAAAGTGATTATTTAATCCTTTTTAGGTAACACTTAGTGGACACGCAGCAAGTTTTGTTTTGGAAGAGTAACTTGTTAGTATATACCAAAGTATATACAGAACAAGTTTCACATCAAGTTTTACACAATTCCCTGGGTATTAGTTAAATGAACGAATTAAAAAAAAACAAAATAAAGAAAATGAGATTTAATTAACTCTCTCGATTTTGGAACCAAACAGAAAGGCTCCATAATGAACGATTTACGGTAATTAAGCTGATTGACCTCTTCGTGCGTGAATGTGAGGGATACTTATATTATCTGTTTTCAGAAAATATCTGAAGGAATTGTGCACACACATTTTACCATCCCATCTTCGAGTGAGTCTCTGCACATTTGCGTAAGCATCACTGCATCAGCTTCAATTGATCAATAACGCATATCAATAGAGTTTTGGGTTTGCCAAACATTTAATAATGATGATTGTTTATGTTATCTTGCTGACTTAAACCTTAGCAGCATCAAATAGACTTGGAAGTCTGATGATGGGACTCATTTACCACTCAACATATCCTCTGAATGTGAGAGCTTTGTTATAGTATTTATTTGAGTAATTTATAATGCTAAATCTTTCACGAATACAATTTAATATTGAATGATTCAATACCCCTTACAACAGCACATATACAATTCATAGTTATACCAGAGATATAGTATACTTACATATATGTATATATTATCGTGTATGCCTAGCCCGAACTGCAACCAATGCGCATTTTTAATTTTTATTCACTACCCTATGATACACGAGACTGAACTTACTGACAGGCAGACGCAAGCAGCTAACTGTCGAATTTCTCAAAAAAAATCTGTGAGCCATGTCGTAAAAGAGAATCTCGGAATCTCTCCACTTATGGCTAAGCCTACATAAGAATTGGAAGTAAATTGGAGATAAATCTCTGACGAAAATTTTCTATGGTATTGCACATCTATCAAAAAATTATTTTGTGATCTTAGCCATAACTCAACGTGACCAAAATAAAGTTCTCTTAGCAAGGTTATTCATAAAATATCAGATGAGATCCATTCGGAGCAAACATATCATTTTGCATACTCCATGCCTCGGACATTTCTCATTCCCTAGAAACTTAAGGTCTATAAACACTGAGGGGACGAACGCAAACATACGCGCACGAATCTTTGAAGCCAATCTTTTCCCCTGCACATGCGGTTGTTAGATTTGCAAAGCAAACAAGGAAATGTGGTAAGTGTGTACGTCTCCTCAAACAAATGTGCTCATATTTCCATTTTTTCCATTATACTGACTATATTTGGAAAATCGAACCGCATGTGTAGCTAAAAAGTGAATCTGTCTCCTTCTCGATTTTGATGTGAAACTTATTATGTCACGGTATATATAGTGAAAATTCAAAATGGGAGTGTATCAAAAAAGTGAAACACTCTCCTAAGCACATCCGAGAAAATATTTTCATGAAAATTGGTATATGGGGGTTTTTGGAGCCAATAATTTCGAAAATGGCAACATTTTAAGTAATTCAAGATCGCCTTTTCAATATGGCGGCCTAAAATACTAAACCTGCTCGTATATTCATGAAAATTAGTATGTGAGGGTTTTTGGAGTCACTGGTTGCAAATATGGTGCCCAATTTTACACATTAAAGATGGCTGCTTCAATAAAAGCTCAAATAAATTTTAAAGCATTATTTCTCTTTCGCAAGTCAAAACTAATCAAATTAAATCGTATAGAAGCTTGCAATATGTGTAAAACGTATTTTTGGGATCAAGCCAATTTTCAAGTATGTTTACCGGTGTCATCAGATGGGCTAGTTGGCATTTTGGAACACCCTGTACATGTTTTTAGAGGTGGAGGGCATATACAAATCGTCATTCTTGAAATCTAAGGAGATATTGCAACTACAAGATATATAGGAATTTTGTAAGCATACATTCAAAGCTTTGGCTGGAACAGCGCGTAAATATTTTCTACAGGGTGCTTCCTTAGCAGCTTACCGGATGATTATTAATGGCAAATCCAAAAATATTAAAGTATGAACTAGTTGAATACCACATTTGTGTAGATATTACTTTTTATTCTACATATCTTTATCGATTATTTGGTGAAGTCCTGCAGTTCGACACCCTGTAAATTATAGCTTTCTTCACACTTTATATTCAATTGGCCAATACAACGTTTAGCTTACAAAGGGAGCTGAGCCGAAGAAATATGTATGTACATAATTTACCACTGGGGTCAGTCCCGGCAGAAACATCTGGCCACTACTATCTTGAGTCCCGCCAATGGGTTATACGGAATATAACTCCGTGAAGGGGCACTGGACTCAGAGAATAAATTAAAATCGCATTCGCTCCTTATCTTCGGAGATCATCGCTTTCATATGGCAGCAATAAATTGCCAACAATGGGCTCATGAGTATACATAAAGGAGGCGCACAAGGATTACGTCCTTTTCTCGAGTGGCATAAAGTGGGGACAAGAAATTCAATTAAATTTATCTCGCTAGCAGAAAGTAGCAGCAGGCAAGACAGGCCAGGGCCCTGGCTACACAGGGCTTAGGTGGGCAGGGGGGAGGGTATTTTACCCTTTTTGTATCGTTGTCGTGCAGCAGACCGCCATTAGGTTATGTTGCCTAATCCAACCGTCTTCAACTGGACTTGGTTGGAAGGGACAAGACTCTGGGTATAGTGTAGTGTGTCTTCCTCCCTTCCCTATGTTTGCGGCCACATCCCGAGAATTGTGTCCGAAAGCATTAACATAACTCTTGCGGTCGTCCGCTGCTTACTTTCACGCATTCGTAAGCTTAGTCAAATTAAATGATGTCGGGTGTGAAATGCAAGTGACACAAACTAAAGGAGAAACTCTGGTTACTTTGCTTGTGGGTTGGGTGGGGGAGACTGTCCCGATAGAGCCGGTTCTGCAATTCCCTAGATGTGGGCGATAAGCTTGTTATCAAATAAAAGGTAATTTCGGACGATCGGTACAGTAACTCCTAAGAGCATTAAGTGCCACTTCGAAGAATGTCCGAGTGCCCCCTTCCAGAGCTATCCCGGAAATTTATTTTGACTGTATATGAACTAGAAAGTGATTCCAAAATGGCACCCTTCCACCAGCAACACCCGCCGCACACTTGGGTCTTGTTAATTAGAAAAAACCGTACCCGAAATGGAAGAAGTAATTTGCGTCTTATTTCTTCGGCTAAGACGCCAGAAAAGTGCGTGAAAAGTGTCCTGCTGATGCAGAACGTAAACAAAAGCTTGTTCGCGCCGCCTCACCACCTTCCTAAGGACTTGGGAGGAATGAGGCGTCAGGTTCGTCCAAGGTTGGCAGAGGCATAAAAATGGTAATCTTATTTAGTCATAAAAATTTAATTATTCCTTTTTCCCTTTTCTGGTACTTTTTGCCTCCTTCGCTCTTTTAAGGCCCGTAGCAGGCAACCGGTGCGGTTTCGACCCGGCTGCTGCCGCACGTTGCGACAGAACATTATTTCAAATGAGTCAGTGCACGCGTGCCACCGTTGCTGCACCGCACCGTCAGTCCTCATATAAAATACCCTCGACGCACCGTGGCCGCAACCGCAGAAAACAGTCGTCTGCTACGGCTGAGGCTCTAACTCCGTAACCCCGACGACGACCGACGGCGGCGGCGGCGTTGAGGTCCCGTCAAAGGCAAAAAGGAATACAAATGAGGGTGGTGGCAGCACAAATTCGTTTAGGAGTTGTTCAAGTGGGGAGAAGATTCAATTGGCACGAGATACACCCTGAGATTCATTGAAATCCCAAACTGAAATTAACTTCAATTGGAAGGATCCCGCAAGCATGAGTGCCACGGGGGCATCGATCGGCGTCTTTTCGCAAAATTCCGGCGCAAATAATAATTAAATGTAAAAAATGAGATGCCAGATAACACTCCGATTGTGGGGCCGAATGACAGGAAATAACTCCTGCTGGGAGTTAAAATCTCCTTCGTCGGCTTATTGGGCAACTTTTAATTAATATCCAGCGAAAATGTTTCTGATTAATTACCTCCTGATGGACGTTCGATTGACGGCAAGAGACAACTTTTAATATCATCAAATCTTTGGCCATTCCCTTCCTTTGGTACTTTTATGATATGCTTCGCACCCAGACAAATTTCGAATCATCAAAATTCAGACTGTCCAATTTGAAATAACCCCCGCCTGCTTGTGGGTGTATCTCCCTTTCAATCTAAAGGCGCCCGGGACAGTATTTTTTTTTTCCGGAGAAAATTTTGTGAGTGAAATTTTCGAGATGGAAACAGCCGCGTCATTTATTTTTTAACGTATACAAATATCTTTTCCTTTCACTTATTTTTTTTGTGAAGGATTTGATAGGTTTTATGATGCTGCAAAATTCGGGTACAATTGTTACATTCGTTTCTGAAAGCGTTTTATAAAATAATTCTCTAGATTTTTGGGGATTATAAGCGAACAGAGAGGGACGAAATAAAGAAATGATTTGCAATGACATTTGGTAGGTATGTTAACCTTCAAAGGTAGCTTGGTAACGCCGAAGGATACTTGTAAATACCTCATAATAGCATTGATGTTGACTTCTTAAACGATTTCTATTCCCCAGAAGAGACTTGGTGGAATAGAATTTTACGCGTAGATACTCGTCGCGTGTAATATCGTTGAGTGGATCTTAAATTCCTGTTAAAAATGTTTTCTTATAATTTTCGATTTTACGCTTCTGCCGCGTGAGTGATGGCCCAAATTTTATATGTATGCGCAAATCTTCATACATTGCTATCCATTGACAGATTTGTATGCGGATTCATAATCTGACATCAAAATTTCCAAATACAAAGTTGTGCCAATATGGCGGCCGGACGTTTTTGGGGTTACAGAATTCAAAATTACCAAAATTCAAAGTGGCAGACCCAAAATGCCTACCGAAAAAGATAAAATTTCAAAGGATTAGGCTGAAAATCTGAACTGGAGGGTTTTTGGGGTCACTGATTTCGAATCTGTCATTAAAATTTCCAAACTCAAAATGACGGGTCCAATATGGCAACCGAAATTCTTCAATTTTAACCGTTTTGAATGAAATTAAATACGAAGGCGTCTTTAGGGTCACAGAATTCAAAACTACCAAAATTCAAGATGGCGGGATTGCCTTGAAAACCAACACTAGGGGGTGCTCGGGGTCGCTGATTTCGAATCAGTTATAAAGATTTCCAAATTCAAAATAGCGGAGCTAATATGGCGACCAAAATTCCGCAATTTTAAGCTAATTTTATGAAATTTAATTTCAAGTCGTCTTTGTGGTCAAAGAATTCACATCAACCAAAATTAAAGATAGTGAACCCAAAATGGGTACCGAAAAAAATGAAATTTTAAAACATTGCGCTGAAAATCCGCACTGTGGGGTTTTCGGGGTCACTAATTTCAAGCAATTTTAAAAAAAATTAATTCAAGTCGTCTTTGAAGTTACAGAATTCAAAACCACTAAAATTCAAAATGGCGGATCCAACATAGTGACCGAAATTCCTCAAGTTGAAGCTACTTTTATGGAATTTAATTTGAAGGCGTCTTTTGGGTAAAAGAACTCAAATCAACCACAATTCAGGATGGCGAACCCAAAATGGCCGTCGGAAAAGTTATACTTTAAGGTCAACAAGGTTTTTAGCGCCACAACCACATATCCGGAAGTAAATTTTTTCCAACAGTAAACTAGTTTTTTTGGAAATTAAAGAAATTTTCAATTGGTCTAGTCGACTACTAAGAAAACTTGGCTCGTATGGTAGATACATACTACACTAATTCCGCACCAAATTTCATTTCGACCCAATGCACAGTTTTCACACTGCAGTGATTTACGTGAAAAAAAATAAAGAATTTTCGGAAAAAGTACAAAAAAGTCATGACTTCAAAGTTGTAGGTTTTTCCTGAACTAACGTTTTTCCTGAACGGTTAGTAACAATGTCCTCTATCTAAATTTTTTTTGGGGTCACTATATACTTGCATAACAAACTTGTCAAATCTCATCAAAATCGAGATTGTTTTTGAGGGTTCTGAAGTTGTGACGATTTATAGCTTTCTTATTGATTCGACTACTATACTAAACTACGAGGGCAGGCAGGTATAGAGAAATTTCTACTGTCTGACCAAAAGCTTTCCTTTGCTACATGAGCAAATATCTCATCACTCGCCTTCCTTGGGACTTCATATGTTTTGCTTACTGTCAGATATACCACCCGCCCCTGTCCCACCCAGAAAACTATTCTGCGAACTGAGCAGTTATTTCCCGGGATAACCCCGGCATGGCAGCATACAATTTTTGAACTTTTTTCCCCATCAATCCGACAACAGCCAATTTGGAGGAAATTATTCAACTATTTGAGAAGTCATTGCCAACGATGTCAGGCCGATGGATGAACACGTCTACAACGCCCCTCCACCCGACCATGGAGAGGTGCCAGAGAGTGACCCTTCCCCACCTGTCGAGCCTAAGACGACGAAAACGACCTACTAATGCCTTAGGAAACATTTCCATTTTGCTGGCGCTGCTGAAAATCAGGAACTTTTCAGAAACTGGCTCGGGGCGAAAAAGACAAAATAGGTGTTAATGTGAATCTATTGTCTGAAAGTGTAGCACTAATCATGATGGATCCCGGCACTTAATCTTACAGCTACCATAAGCAGATGCACCATTTCATCTGTAAATGGGAAAGTTGCCCCCCCCCCCCCATCGCCCCTTCCAACGGAAATTCCTTCGAACAGCATAACCAGGTTAAAGCCCCATTAGCTCTCCTCGGAATTGAGACGTTACCGTCTTGGGTTGATTCTGAAGCGATTTTAAGATAAGAAACGAGTGTTGTGTACACGTTTCGAGGCATTGGGAGTCAGTTTCCCCCGCAGCGTTATAACGTGGCGCAGTTGGGTCAGGTGGAGCTGCGGTGGCAGCAGGGGCACAGCAGGAAAATTGTAATGGTTGTGTATGTTCAGTCGATTGGAAAAGCTCCCCGAGGTACTTCCTTTGCCCTGGCACAAAGCACAGATATGAAGTTTACTCTAGAAGAGATTAGTTTATCGATTACTTTCAGGTCTCTGATTACCTTTGCCCCGGGACACGCGTTGATGGGGTACGCCTTAAGCAAATTGACTTTGCTGGGGGCTGGGATTCACTCAATGGGCGTTGTGCCCGGGCTGTGTATTTTTTAAGCAAAACTAATGATGCTGTCTCTCCCGGCCATGCCCCGGGTAAAATGGGCTTCAGCACCAAAGTAACGCTGAGTGGGGCCCCCTACAAAGTGTTCTTCCGGGTGGTGACTAAGTATGGACCCTGACCTGACCCTTTTCTCAAAATTTGCTAATTTAAATGCAAGAGCCTATGGGGGGGCCATGGGCCTAAAATCGGGATGGAATTCAATTAAATCATAATTTCCTAAAAAGCTCCTGCTTTGAGCCCTGGACTACTGCCTGCTCCTCCCC
Source organism: Neoitamus cyanurus (assembly GCA_947538895.1). Lineage (NCBI taxonomy): Eukaryota > Metazoa > Arthropoda > Insecta > Diptera > Asilidae > Neoitamus > Neoitamus cyanurus. Next base: position 10,254,722 of record OX384544.1, on the reverse strand, counting down.
GGTTTACCGTTCCATTAATAATCCCGGACGACTAAATGACAATAGCTTCTCGAGCAGCAATCAATCGGTCCGGGCTACGTTCCGGGAGGGGGTCCTTAATCTGTATCTCTTGACGCCAATCATTTCCAGGTATTTTGATATTTCGATAAAATTAATGCAAAGGCCCCCCGCCCCCTCGGTGACTCCATTCCACCCCTTCAAGGCTGGAAGACTGAAGGCCCGGGAGCAAGCCAGCATGATGGGAATTAAATAAGCCTCGAGAAGGACGTCGCCTATTGAACTCGGGAGGCCTACTGTGGATGATTTATTGGGGCCTGACAGAGCATCGTTTAATTGCCGACTTGTCTTCATGGGCTCTAATCGTGTTGCCAAAGTTGAAAATTGTTTTCAGGAAATTATCTCTTCGACCGGTGGGGAAATGGGATTCGAGCAGGTCCTCCAGCAGGAATGTTTCCCTTTTCCCAGCCTGGCCCGGTTTGCTCCCAGCTACCCTTTAGTCCATTGATGCTCCCTCTGACGCAGAAGGATTATTGAAACTGAATGTGTTTTGACTGCAAACAAACTGAAGCCGTGGGCTGGATGGTGGGAAAAACTGCGTCAGGAAATATCCCTACAAATGAAACCATTCGCTACGGCTACTACTCTGGGCACCCGGAAAATTGTCATAGAAGACAAAACCCGTTCAGAAAATAATGTCCTTTATGCTTCCTCTTTGCGGCGTGCAATTTCTATGTAGCACAGCCACCCGGAAGAGGAACCAAAAAAAAAACAAAAAAAGATGCAAAAAAAAAAAATAAAGAAAGAACAGACAGACCACGAACACCAGGAAATGAGAACAACATCCAACATCCAGTGAAATTGCACAAGGAGGTTATTCTGGATGGGGCCGGGTGCAGTTTTCAATTGCTCTACACCCCCGCGTCCTTGATGCTGGACGTCTTGAGAAAACTTCCACTTCAACCCTTGCCAGCCGGCCGTTGCTTGTTCGAAAGCCTCAAACAGTGTGTATGGCTATAAAACGCTCTGCTGCTGCTAGTGTTTGTTTGTTTGATTTCTGCTCTCCGAGGACATTTGCGATTTTAACAAAATATGGCAAATTTTCTGCTCTAATGACCTCCGGAGGAGGAGGTTGACGAGAAGCTTGGGTGTTCCGTTTTTATTATTTTTGTGCCACTGATGCTTGCAACTTGCGTCGCTAACAAGCAGCGCACCCAGCGAATAATGTGGCCGCCCACCGGCCGGGAGAAAAATGTTGGAAATTATCAAATGACTGATTCTTTGGAGGCGCTGGAGTTTATTGGTGCACAGCACGGCACAGCTGTTGGGTCACCCATTCTCATAGGCGTCTCAAGGGAAATTGGATTAGCATGAGCATTTCTATCGCAGCAACCAGAAAACGCAAGGCAATTGCTTGCAACGAGATAGAATGGAAAGTCCTAATTATGAGGTTGGCTGTGGAATTCTCAAATTTTTATGAGACTAGCTCGAGGATGTTATACAGAAAACTTAAGGCTGAGGCAGACCAACTTCAGTGTGACCCTGACCGCCAGCATCAAGAAAGCAACTGAGGACATTGTGGAAGTCCTTGCGAGGTATCACCCACCAAAATTGCTAAAACTTGGACTATGTTTCTCATACATATTGTCTTACCAAGTTAAAATATGTATATCTTCAAATTTTCAACATCTGCCTGTAATTTTGTGATGACTTTACTTGGCTGATTTTGCTGAATTTATTAAAGGCGTCCCACAAGATTCCATACTCGGCCCTTTGCTTTTTAGCTTATATATAAATGACTTGTTTGGAGTTACACATTATGTCAAATGTCATCTGTATTCGTATGATCTCCAGATTTATCAATAAATACGAGCAAAAAATATACGGGCAACGCAAGCTGACATATTGCAAGTGTCTGAGATAAATCATGAAAGCACATGAAAGACAAGGATAACGATATGCACAACCACAAGGCGCCCCCATGTATTGGAAAAAGGCGAGGACGTCTCACGACCTACCCCCACCGCTGATTTTTCAAGGAGTTGAGTCTCCTGGTCTCTAGTCTACTCGATTGACACAAAGGTGAGTTGAAACATCATCCATAAGTCGTGACGTTAGACAGATAGCAAGCTGGCAACAATTCATTTCTATTACACGTTTCGTACCCATAAACCTGTCAGGTCAGTGCACACCGACAGCGCTGTCGGATGAACGGTTACATTTTTGGGACCTCAAAAAAATTGCCAAAAATAAATTTACGTGCTTTTTTTATTACATTTAAATTTAGGTACACGTAAACTCTTTTCAATATCCAACCATTATTATTATTTATCTATCGCGATCGTGTTCCTTTTAAGCGCACGGCCAGTGATGTGACTGTCTGTTTAAAATGTAATGACAAAATACAGGATTGGCATTAATATCAGCCGTCTCAGTGAACGTGAATTTTTAAAAGCTTCCCTCTCTCCACTCCCACCGACACGTGCTTTAGCACACGCCACTTTCTCATCAGGATGAATTAGAACGAATTATTGCTTTCAATGAATTTTCAAGCGCATTAAAAGTACGACATCTGGCCACGTGTGTCATCGCTACCCGCTATACATTGAATTAAATTTTTAATCATTTCCCTGTCTTCCTGGGGGAAACAGCCAGCCCAGCCAGCTATTCGTCCCAAATCGAATGAGATTCGCTCCATAGAGTTGTTTTTCACCTCAAACCCAGAAAGCTTTTACAGCCCCTGAAATTGACATTTAATTTTCTTTAGAGCGCTCTGAACTTACGTGGGTCTCCCCCAGCTAGATTTACGTCTTGAAAGCTGCGCACCCAACCGCACCCTCAACCTGATCTCGACCTATAGCCACTCGTCGGAAGGAAGAGGACATAAATTTCTGTAGTTTTCTAATAAATTAAAACATCGCTGCCAGAGCCCCTGGGAGACAGAAGCGCAGCGGGACGATGATGGTGGCGGTGGTTTAGCAGTGGCTTTAAATTTTGAATGCGAATCCCCTGAAACGGTTGCATGGGTCGCAGAAAAGGATTAGGATAATCTGGCACCAGCATCTTTCGACTTACGACGATATATTCAGTCATGGCCTGTCACCAATCAAATCCCAGAGAGATAAGACCATCCACTCGAATTTCTAGGAGACTTCTGAAGTGCTTGGTAGTCACTTTCAGTTCGCTCGCTCTCTCAGTTCGGTTGGGTCCTGATTGCGATCTTCAAGACGAGCACCCGGCAGGAGCAGCAGCATAACATACCTAGGAGCTGGTAGCAGCAGCAAACCAAATCAGAAATTTTCCGAGTGAATGAATTCATCTCGTTAGGCAAATATGTAAATTTCCCTTTGTCCACAACCCTTCCATTGTGCGCCCTTCTCTTCCTGTTTACCTGCCTGAAGATTGAGAATGTCACCCACCAGATTCTTAAATCCTGCAGGCAAGCAGCCGGATAAGTGAAACCACATCCACCCCCTACCCTGAGGGAATTTTTCCTTGTGGGGCTCCTTAACTAGAGTCGAAAGTTCGCCGAAGGCACGGGTCGTGCAAACAATTTGCGGGTAATAAATGTGTGTGCATGCACCGGGCCACCTCAAGTCCTAATTAAGTACCAGAGGGCATTGCACTTAACTGCGGCCGCAATTCTTGTGTTACATGTCTCGGGTAGGTCCTCCAGAGACGCCCGCCATCGGGCGTGTTTTGTCTCAAATAGCGCCAGCCCCGACATGGCATTCAATTTGGGGGCGACTACAAATTGCCGTTTCTGTGACTCGGGGATAATAAATCCAGCGGGTTATGGATATATCGAAGCAATTAAATTCAATTTATTCCCCGAAATAGACGTGGACCAGACCAACACTCCCCGACCAGTCCCGGTGCGCCGGCATTAAGCACTGTGTGCCTAATGCCGCAGGCACCATGCTCCGCTTGAATTTGAAGACGTGACGCCCCACTCGACCGTGGCGACCATACGTACGTTATGGAAAATTCATTAAAGCCCCCCCAAAGTAGCGCGCCGCAGCACACAACACGTCGTGACAGTGGTTTTAATTAAACGACGTCTTAATTACATCAGCTCCGGGCGGGCGGATGTGGTAATTACCAGCGCTCGCTTTATGGCTCCTGTCATACATGAATTTGAATTAAAACTTAATTGGACTCCCACCCCCGTGATCAATACCCGCCAGCCATGCCGCCCAGCCGCCCAGCCGCCACCACCCCGTTAGTTAATAATAGCGTGTCCTTCGGAAAGAAATATTCATAATCCTCGCGTGTCTCTGGCGGGCGGGCTCTCGGCGCACATATTGACTGGTAGTGGGCACTTCAAATTTATGGGAGCACTCCTTGCGCTTAGGGCCGCAATAGATTTTTGGAATTTGTCCAACTAGCAGGCTGCTGTAGCTGCTGTTCCTATTGCTGGGGCTCCGACATCTTGCTGCCTCCTCAATGCAGACCTAGTTATTTAGGCCATGGCTGGGGCTGGAGAGTATCATGGTCGGAACTCATTGAGGGAATATCACTCATGGAATTTTCATAAAATTTAAAGCCGTCCCGCTTCCGTGCCTCGCCTTGCCTTGTGCCAGTGCCTGGTGCCTTGTGCCTGTGGAAACAATGATAAAGCCGCCGGCTGAGGGGTGAATGGAGGACTTCTATGTGACTACACGTTCCGAAACAATTTGCAGCCGTGTGATTTACGAAGTTTTCACCATGCAGGAATTTTCATTGGGAATTTTGCGAGGACCGACCAAACTTTATACGGGAGGGCGGGCACATTTTCTGTTTTTCTTGGCCGTTAGCAAAATTAGGGAGCATCTGATTAGATTAGAAACAGGATTAGTCCGGCTCAGAAAGTGGGATTTAAAACGTGACTTGTGTTGAGGCTGCGGCTAATTGAAGGCTTTTCATCTCTTGTCCCAACATTGGTTATCCGAATCCGGATGATTCCAATGAGGAGTACCTGCACAGCTTTGGGATTATTTAAACCTTATAAAAATAACTTGCGTGTAAGTCCTTGTTTACTACTTTTTTTTATTAAATATTTTTCGACTTGCCTTTCTGACTTTTTGTAGACAGAGCTGCAAAACACTGCCATTACCATTACTTGCATTACTAGTAACAGTACTTCCACCATTACCAAAATCACATGAGCACTCCCAGTAGCGAAATTTGGATCGATTACATATAGAATTAATTCCTTCATCAATGTAAATATAAAATATAGCCAATACTAGCGATAAGGTTTGACTAATTACCCGCTTCATTACTTTTCCAAAAATGTAATCGAAATAGTAATACATCGTGCAACAATATTGCGTTCTCGTTGAGTCGATATAACTTGTGTAACGGTACTTATCCCCTTAGGTAAGATACCTAGAAACACGTTCATTGCGTAATTCGTATAGTTCAGTTCGTGTTGTACTTTTCAATGAACAGTGTTATTCTGAATTATTGTTGCAATTTTTATTATTAGGTATGAACAGTGCAGAAGTGCTATTTGCAATTATTATTGGTAAGTAAAATATTCTTATGTTCAACACCTCGTTTAGCAAAATTCAAATGTAAAATAATGCTTTAGGTCGGTATTAAGATTTGTTGCGGTCATATTATCGATATAAATAGGGAAGAGTACGGGCCCAAGAATTGAACCTTGGGGAACACCTGCAGAAAGCGTGATGGACTCAGAGGTTTCATTATTGGCACACACGCTTTGACATCGTTCAGTTAAATATCATTTCTTATTAATTCTATAGAGGAGGCTGAAAATCCGAATTGTGTATGGTTGGGTTTAAATCTGCCATTGTCAACTGAATCAAAAAGCCTTAGAAAAGTCTAGAAGTATAAGATTAGTAGCCGTGTCGTTGTCAATGTTTTTTCCTTATATCACAAATTTCATTTTTTCAATTTATCGAAAGCCAGTTTGGTCAAGGCGTAATAATTGGTTTGTAGATAAAAAAAAAACTCAGTTATTTGTATTTGAATTAACTTTTCCTTTTGATAGATAAGACAAAATACTAACAGGTCGGAAATGAGAGGGTGACTATGCCTTTTTGCATTTTGGTATTGGTATATCTTTAGCCAGTTTCAAAGTCTTTGGGAATTTCGAAGTGGTGAGAACAACATTAAAATTGTGTTCAGTGAATAAGATATGGTAAAATTATTTGAAAAAAAAAATGTGTATGTATTTTGATTTGATGGATTTCATTGCATGTATTTCCGCAGTTATGAAATGTGTTTAGCAAATTTTAACTTGCCGGCAAGGAATTACAATTCAAAAATGGAAAATTTGTTCAGATCAACAGGAGTTAAATTCCTTCAGGCGTTCATTTGACCTTGCTTGCATTATTCCAGCTTTCCACAAGTGGGACTACAACACGCGAGAGTTATTTGCAATTTAGCAGAATCCACAGATATGGATATATGTTGCTTCACAAAAATAACACGGTTTTCTTTTGTTTTATTTGTTCTCCATCGGTGAAAAAGCATGTCCGTCGTCAACATTAATTTATGAATTTCACGAGTCATCCATGGTGGGTACCCTCTATCAATATTGCCCTATTTTTTTCACCAACAACGTGGTGCTACATGCCACACATCCAAAACAAAACAACAATTAATTTATTGAGCGAAAAGTTTTGTGAATCAGTTATCTACAGATATTTGAATGTTTTTCTATGGGTTTTTGTTGTTTTTTTTTTTTTTTTGTAAACACATCAACAATGTGTTAAGGAGTTGAGAACCAAAATCGAACGTGTAGTTGTAGCTATTCGTGTTAATTCATGTGATAAATTAATGAAAAACTGAGTCCAACGGAGACGGGACGGATTCATGCAAGCACTTTCGTGGAGGATATTTAAATAAGGTTGTATTCTTGAACTACAAAATAGTATGAGTACTTAAAAATTAAATAATGATTAAATAAAATTTCTTACATATTCTTTGTTAAGTTTAAAAAACAAAATGTGACACTATTTATATTATATATCGCTAAAGGCTTGCTCGTGTTTAAATTACGGTCTGTCCAATTTAGGGACTTTGCTCGTTTGCTTTTATACCTCATAAGCCAATAGGTCGCTACTATTACTAGATGGTCTAAAAACCCTCGAAAACGTAAAGCCCAATGCTAATGCGCGACCGATGGTCATACATCAATTAGTTTATAATTAAGTCCCTACCCAGAATCTAATCCTAGAGAAGGGGTCCCCGTAAATAAAGTTCGTTTCGAATTTAACAGGGTTATTTACAGGCTGTCAAATTCAATCTGCAGGATTACTAGCGCAGATAGCCGTCGCATTCTATAAAATTAAAGCGCAACTCAACTGCAGTGTAGCGCCGCGCCATGTTAATGTTAAAATTTATTTGCAATTTTCCCCTCGGCTAGGTTTCGCGTCAAAATGCATAATTCCTCTGTGCGACAACGTTTAATTGTGGAACTTTGTTTTTAACATAGAAAATTGTTGGATACGTCCATCCATCGCTAGCATATTTGTGTCACAGTACACCACCATACCATCAGCCCCACGTGAGCCAGCATGTTCAATCATAGAGCTTCTACGTCGCGTGAAATTTAATCCTGATGTGCAGCGGAGCGCGAGAGAGGCCTCTTTTCGATTGCAAATCAATTTTTAAGTGAAAAAGTTCAGAGCCCACACTCCGCACCGCACCACCCGAGCAGACATATGACCCAATTGCTCGGAAGTCTGGTTACGACCTCCACCCAGATCCACACATCCGATGGGCTTATCCCGCGATATATGGAGGATACATCCCGACTTTTTGACATGAATCGTGCTTCAAGTCATTAAAATGTTGATGATGATCGGGAGTGCTCCGGCGCCATACACCAGCGCTATACGTGGGCTCACTCGCCTGGGCGTTGTTTTAATGGACGGAGGCATACCCGGTCTATCATAGAGTGAGCGGGCTTTTCGCGGCCACCATTTGATTCATGTTATCGCGAGCAATTCCGCGTGTGATGGATTTGTCCGCTTTTACCTGATGCGCACCTGTTTGGAGGTGACACATCACATCCAGGACTGGACCGGCCCATCAATAAATCAATCTATGCCGCGGTCGGACTTGAGTCGGTTTCTGATGCGTTTCATTCTAATCACACAAAGCGTCCCGACTCCCTACTCCCGACAAATAGGGATTTATGGTACGCAACGTAATTTCGAGATTTCTCCGCTCCGCGACCATTAATCACTCCTTTATATCATTCTGCGTTTTAATTGCGAAATTACGGAAAAAATCCTATTTAGAATTGCGCGCCGGAGATTTTTCTAAACGCGAAATTTCTCTGCACCGACGGATACCCCCAAAAAATTTTTAATCATCGCACCAGCCGAGTCTTCTGCCACCATCCATCCAGTATCACTTCCGGGCAGTGGCAGTTCAGAGCAGCTCCAGCATGGCACAGCCTCCCAAGCTGCAGAGCGATGAGTGGATGTAAGTCGAAACTTTTCGCGGAACAGCCGAGCCATCCTCTGGAAGTGAGAAATTGCTTCGAGCTCATAAATCACACAGCGCCATTACCGTTATCATCGGGCGTGAAGTTATGATCCCTCTTTTGTTGTATGCTCCCCGTTGGGGTATCCTCATGCGCCGCGTCCGCGGAACTGTGGTGTTACACCGCAGGAAAAGCGCTTTGCTGCTGCCCCAAACAGCCCCGTCCGGGCCACTTTCATAGTACAAAATAAAAAAAAATAAAAAACAAAAAAAAACATTGTGAAAATGAAAATTGCCAGCGAAAATCCCGAGCAGAGGTTGCGCTAAGTCCGAAAGGGTGAAGATGAACAGTTACCAAGTACATTAAAATAAATTACATCCCCAGCCTAGATACTCTCTGCAGCGGGGAGGCGCTCTATGAGCCATAAAGATGCCTCTAAGCCCCGGAACAGCCTCGGGGCCTTTGTCGTTTTGTATCCACCTTGTTTCAAATAATTGCAAAGCCATTCGCCGGATGGGCCTGAGTGGGAGCGCAAGGATCAAAGTTAATATTTGGCTCCCGGAACGGTTTTCGGGCTACCGCCATTCCCACTGATTTAGTAGCGGAGGTAAATTGGGCACCGCGATAGTGGTTAATTCGCCCTTGACCGCTATGACGCTTGCCTTCTTTTCGGGCCAGGAAGTTTATTTTATTTTAGTCCTGCGCACCGACCTTGGTGTTATGGCTGGAGGCAGGCGTTCCGGGGTTAGATAAAAGTAAATTTTGTAGAATCTATGAATGCTTTGAGATGCGGCCATAGAACATAAAAGTGTTTGACTTTGATTTTTACGCCGGTTCACCCTTTTAGAGAATTTTTTTTCCACTTTCCCAAGCGACTGTACCTGCGATGATAGAGTTCGTTCAACATTGGTGTCATTTTTGGAAAGCACATTAAGATAGTAGTTGTTTGGCGTACATTTTATCTCGCTACGTTAATTAGATCAAAAGATACAAATAAAATAATATTGTATCCCGAATTAACTAATTACCCTGTAACTCGAAAATGGTCGACCAGATTAGTTCCAGCACACCAGCATGCGTTAAATGAAACACCCTGTATAAAATACGATATAGAATTAATTGGTCAAGGAAAGAAAAAAAAAGATTTGATTGATAAATTTCTGCGCCCAGTAGGTATTATACGCTGTTCGGAGCAAGCACTAATCTGACCGCAAAATGGAGCTTTGTTTTGATGGGATACAAAAAAATAGTGATCAGAAATAGGCATCAGATCTTTTCTTCTTGAAAAAAATAATTGTCATTTTAGTAGGAAGTTTTTAATACATTTTTAAAGGTTTAGGTCAGGTTATGTGGCTGTTGTGGAATACAGAAGATTGACTTGCAAACAAATTGCATGGAGACTTCAGTAATAACTTCGAGCTTAAATCTAATCAACCCTTTCAAAAAATGGCATCATATTTATTGAAAAAATAATAATAATAATGAGTTAGTATTTTTAATCAATACAAAGCAACGCCAACCTTCGAATAAATACCCTCGTCCTCCGCTCTATTCTCGCGGCTCAGTCCCAAAATAGATATAGCAAACATTTGTTTAACCCTTATATCAATGCCCGGGTACCATTTTGCATGTTATTATTTACATATCTTTAGTCAATTCAGTCAATTTGAGTACATATACAAAAGAATAAATAAAATAAGAGCTAAGGCAGTGCCTAGTTTACACACCACGTGTGTCCATGTGTGTGTGTCGATGGGTGTATCGCTACAATAAGCCAAATTTCAGTCCATAGATATTTTGTAAAAGGATTATATTCAGCCGGTAGACATTTTGTATAAGGAAAATTGCATTACGCGGTAGACGCCACACGGACACACACACATGGACAACACATTGGGTGCAAATAGGCACTTCCAAGTCAAATACATGCCTACTTATATTTTGTGTTAAACTCGGAAAATCTGCGAGTGAAACTTTTGATATTTCTCAAGACGGCTTACAGCGACGTTGCTATGAAGCGTGCGACATGTTTGATTGAAGACAATGAGTGGACTGTCATGTTGACAGTTTTTTTTTTGATCCTCAGGGCTTAGTGAGTGAAGCAGACCTACTACATTGAAGTTCTCAAACGTCTGCGGGATGCTTTCCGACGGAAAAGGCCAGAAATTTGGAGGAGTCGTGACTGTTTTTTTCATTACGACAACTCTCCAGCTCATTCAGCACTCAGAACTCGTGAATTTTTTGGTCAAAAACTCGTAAACTGTTCTTCCCCACCCACCCTACTCACCTGAACTCGCTCCTTGTGACTTCTTCTTGTTCCCCAAACTCAAAAGGCCTTTGAAAAGAAGAAGATTTGAGACGATCCCCGAGATTAAAGCAAATACAACGAAGGAACTGAAGGACATCACAAAAGAAGCGTTTCAGGACTGTTTCCAAAAGTGGGAACACCATTGGGATAAATTAAAAAATTATAAGTAAATTAAATTAAATTTTTTGAACAGATCTCGTACATTGAAAATAAAGAAAAGTGTGCACCAGAGTTCGTGCCTAGTGAACATGTGTTAAGTGTCCGTCAATTGCTATAGAATTTTACCCTCTTCCCTTTTCTCAAGGAGCTAAAAACGAAAAACCTACTTGTTTTGATTAATACATTATAAGACACCGTTATCAATTTTACATGACGCAAGAGGTCTCAAACTTCTAAGGGTAATTTTTATTGGAAAACTTTTGTCATAGTCAAACTTGTAATTAGCACCCCATTACTTTCTTGCGATGCGAAAAACAGAATTTTCTTCCACCGCACTAATCTACGACATCGTAGGTACTAGAGCAGCGCAGTGATGCGAAAAGTTTTCTTCTTTGAAAGTGTAAAAGTGTATGCAAACTGCACTGAGTGGGAGAAACTCAATCTCAATGAAAAATTTGTAATCCGAGTGTGACTCGGTTCAGTCGTCGAGGACCGCGAAGAGGAAACAGCGGGGGCGTTGAATAACTAACTCATATGGCTGCCGTTGAGCAACATGTGGCCATAAGTAGTCGTTGCGGGGCGCTGTAACATCTTCTAGGGGATGCTGTAAAACTTCATGTAACACTTTAACATTAATTAGTTTTAAAAACGGATAACTCGAGCAAATGGCTGCAGAAGCTTTGTCGAAAAGTTTTCATGCACTAATGTGTCAATGGTCGCAGCGGTCTCTCTACCAGCATACGACGAGCCGGGCGAAGTTCTGAAGATATGTGGCAGGTCGTACGTGCCTTCATAATCCCCGGGAAAATTGTTAGACAGACTGAATTTGCAATTGAAGCAGCCGGACCGGACCGCTCCATTTTGTAGAGGGGATTACAGTTTTTTACACATGCAAAATTTTAATGGAGAGGTGTCAGTCTATGTGGCTGAAATGGTTCTGGAAATTGTAATTGATGAACCCGTCCAGTTTTTAGCGTGAAATTACAACCCTCGAGGGAGTCTGGAGTCTGAGAAAAAAAAAAAAAGTGCTAATTACTGACATTCACCGCAATTCTCTGTGAAAAACGGTCTGATGACCTACAAAAATTCATTTACACATTTAGAATTCACTCTAGCTGAGGGGATGCAAAAAACGCCACAGAAAAGAGCTACGCAGTAATTTACCTTAATGGAGGAAGCACAGCAAGAACCCCGGCACTGGAGTCACTACGGTGCAAATAATATCCGAGAAAATTATATAATTGCCTGAACCACACCTGAGAAGAAACGGGCTTTTTGCTCCGCTTCAGCTGCTCATTTCTCTGAGGAGAATCTGGAAAGGATTCCGACTCTGCAAAGCCACCCACTCCACAGCCGCCAGGTACAGGTTCACTTGATAACTTACCTGCAAATTTTCTTGCCATTATACAGCAATCTGACTTAATCAATATTTACCGCACGTTGCGGTGCTGCGGCCCTGAGACGTTTATACACGGCCGTGCAGGCAGAACTAATCTGACCTCGCACTATATAGGTGAGGAATTAATTATATCCGAACTACTCCTGGCGTGCCTTATTCAAACTAATTACTTTCGCTTTCATTTAATTTCGACGGGGTCTTCCTGTTCATAGACAGTTACATTTTAATTAAGACCGGAGCCCTGCGGAGCCCCACCCTCTGCACATCGCTTCAAGGGCTCCGGAATGGAGTAGATGCTGATGCTGATGATGATGATGCTCCTCCTGGTGTAACGCTTCTGCGATTTTGAATATGAATGGGGCGTGCGGCATTGTCGGTGTATTTTGCTTGCATATCATTTCGGGGCCTGAACAGGTGAATTTATGCGATTTCAATGGATGTGCGGCCTTTTACAAATTCTGCCCGGATGCACGGCTTGTTGCTCATAACTCTCGTTATTTCAACATATGAGGAAATGGAGGTAAACAAATTCGTGGCCCAATTGTTGATATTTATTTTGCTGCGTATTATCCCTCTGTAGGCGCTCGGATCTGTGTGTGCTTTTCACAAAAGGGGCAAAAATATTTTAAAAAAATCCAGTGAATAAGAAAATAAAATTTATGTGAATTTATCGTTCGCCCCGTTTCTGTTTATCAATGGGAAAATTGAGGACACATTCACTTTGAACTTTCATACGCTCTGTTATTGGGTTTTTAATAAAATTACGATGTAATTCCTTAAAAGAGCAAAATACTCGCGTTGTGTGCGCACTCTTATAATATGAAGTAGATGCGGCTGTTTGCTTCTTTTTGTTGTGCATCCATAACAACCGATGGAAGTCAGGAGCTAGTGGCATTTTGTAAACAGAATATTCGACTGCAGAGATTTGTTGCCAGATGTTTCCAAATATGTGGCAAATAAATTTTTTAGGATTTTTATAATCTTTACTGTCCGATACGTCTAAATTGTTGCTGCTGTAAGCAAAATCAAAATACCTGGCAATAAAAGTAGAAAGACAGTATAAAAAGTGAATTTAATAAAGTCAATCACTAGAAGCAGCAAAAATGTTTGGACGGAATACCGCAAATTAAGGAATTAAAAAAAATACGCTACAGAATAAAATTAAAACACAAAAATAAAGTAACTTGCCGGTCCGACAAAATAATTATAGCATGCCCTAATCACTTTGTTATCCGTTGACACTGATTTATCGAAACAATCTAATGTGTCGTACCAATATTCAAAAAGGGCGGCAAGTACGATGTACATAACTATCACCCTCTTTGTATCCTTAGCTGCTTCAGTAAAATTTTCGAGAGGCCTGTTTACAACCACTTATCTACAGCGCTCCGGTCTTTAATCTGAAACAAAAAACATGACTACACTATCACTACTCCGTAGTGCATGCTTTCAAGCAACACACTCAGGTTGATATAATCTATACTGATTTCTCCAAGATCTTCGATCAGGTATGCCATGCAATTCTCTTGGACAAAATGAAAAAAATGTGGCTTGTTTGGATCTCTGTTCATCATACCTATTCTGTCTGGTATTCCACAAGGATCTATTCTTGATCCGCTATTAGTCCTGTTATATCAGTATCTTAGGGGTGCATTAAGTAGAAAACACAAAATAACATATAAAAGTATAACGTGCATATAACAGCAGATTTCCAAGCTCCAACAAAACAAAGTCTTATACGAAATGCGCCCCAACATTTTATTTTAGTCTGATCAAAGCCCCAAATTGGTGACCCATAATTATTTTCTAGCTTTACGCACATCATCGAAATCATCAAAGTTTCATACCTTCCATACTTGGTTCAATGACATGGCACATGACGAAAATAATAGGCCCTCAAGGATCGAGGTGGAACTAAAATATAAATTGCACCCAACAGTTCCAGAGGGTCATAGACCCTTTCAAGATGTCAGACAACATGGCAATTCTGGATATGTTACGCCTCTTTTCCAGTGAATCCAGGGAGATCAATTTGAGCAGGGATTATCAAACTTTTTGGGCCATCTTTTTATAAAGCCGAAGGTAGAATTGGCTTTGCTTATGACTGGATTGATATGGTCCTCCAAATAAAGCACACAATTCAGGATAACGCCTAGGTCTTTGGTCTTCTCAAGTCTGGTTAATAAGCATCTATCCACACAATAGCTGAAATTAAGGAACGACTTTTTTTTAGAGAATGACATCTCTGTACATTTATTCACATTCAATGGAAGACGATTAGAGATCCACAAATTAGTAAATATGGTTAAATCAGAAAGTAAAAGGTGACAATCAGTCTGATTAGAAACCACACAAAATTATTTTGTATTCGTCAGCATAACAGAGTATTCTAGACGATGAAATAAGCAAGGGGACGTTGTTGATGAATAGGAGTGGGCCGAGAACACTACCCTGAGGCACACCGAAAGAGTCAACTATTTCCGATGTGAAAGCTTCGCGGAACAAAATTCATTGCGTGCGATCAGATAAATAAGACAACAGCCTATCAACAAAAAGAGGTGGAAACCAAAGTACAGAAAATATATAGAGCATAAGCCTCATATCTCATTTTGAAGCTGATATATGAAAAAAATAAACCAAGAAAAGAACCAAAAACAATTGCGTTAAACTTCAAAATCACCTAGGCAATTTTACACCATCCTAAAAAGACTCCTACTTGCAAACAAAATGGTAATGGGGACAATAAAAAAAAAGAGCACCCGTGCACATATGGGTAAATGCAGATAAAATATTGCTGAACATTCAAGAAACCCATGTTAGCACTGTCCTTCTAGGAATTGCAATTTTCAACATGGGCATGTGCCCCGCCCGAAGTGCACAATATTTACGAAACATTTTTTTGTCCGCCAGCTTTTGGGCAAAATTTATCTTTCAGGGGTCCACACAAAAGAATGCTTGCTATTCCCCATGCAGGTGAGTTACACACGGGGCCAATCCACATACGGGACGAGTGCAAATGCCCATGATAAATGGCAGTGTGAAATTCCCTTGGAAAATTGTGAAATATCCAGCAAGTGAGCAATTGTTAATTGTGAAAAACGATGTAAGTGATTTGTACGTGCATAAATCTCGGGATATCTCCGACGCCACGAATTATACTGTACAAAATCCAGTAACTAATAGCCCGCCAAGCGTGCTCCTTTATCCCCATATACCATACAGTATCTCCCCCGGGACTTGAGTGAGTTCGGTCAACAAGGTAAAACGCTGCCATCTAGGATACTCGGGTACGTTTCTCACAGGGACCTGGCCTGTGTTCTAATTAAATTTATTGATTACAGTACCAGTCTTGTGCTGCTATAAATTACCACCGAGGGCGTAGCTTCCATTCGCTTCTTATATTACAAGCGGCCTCACCGACGCACGACAGCCACAAAATGACAATTTTGCCTTAAATTAATTTCCGCGAAAGTTCGTAAGTCATATTTAAGTGGTTTCCACCCAGTGCACCAAAGAAAAAGTCGCCCCCCGATTAGGGCGTAACCTTCAATAAATTCCAGAGATAACGGGACATAACAGGGGTGATTAAAATCCATTAATTTCCTTACCCGAAAACATACTTGAGGCGATGCTTCAGCTTCAATTAAAATTGATGCGAAATTAGATTCCATCGGAGCACAGAGGTCTATGGCGGGCTCCTTGGTGATAACAAGACATCGTCAGCCTAACGCAGGGCTAATTTTAGTTTGTGACTAAAGCGAATAACTGAGAAAAATGGGAATCTCTTTGTTACCTGTTTGATTTATTGGAAATATTTGGAGCATCATATCCCTAAGATATCACATAATTTTGGCTGTTTGAAAAGGGGAATTGCCTTGGTAATAACAGTACAATGATGGTAATTCTGTGAAAAGCTCGCTTAGGAGGGATTTCTTAAAATTATGTATAGGATATTATGTATACTACAGAATATTAAAAAAATCGATTTCAGGATTATAGAAGATTAGGAAAACGGATTTTGTAACGTAAGTGGGAGAAAATCAAACATTTGCAAGTACCTATCTGGTTTCCCGGATCGGCGAGAAGTACCACAAAGAATCTAAACTTAGATTTTAAGTAGACTTAATCCTTATCTAAATAGTAGAGTTACAGATTTTATATCGTCTTGCCTTATTTTGTTGATTAATAGCTGTAAAAAAATAAGAACTCTTTTCTGTATTTTTCCTTATCAATACATTGTATTTTTTTTACATGTACAACCACTTTGAACAAGCAAAACGCGACCAAAATTTCTGAGACCTCCACCGCAATACCTCCACATGTGCGACAGCATCCGACAAGCTCGATCCAAGAGAAGTCGCAGTTGTTTCGCGCGCCCTGCTTTTCATGTGGACATCTGCTATGCAAGGCGAATTCCAAGAAAAAAGCCAAACACAAAAAATAAGACAACTGAGGGTTCGTACGATTGCTGCTCGGACCTGCTGTCTTGCGTGAGCGTAAGGTGAAGGAAATATAATAAACAAACAAATGATTTGTGGGGACACACGTGTGAAATTCTCCACTTATAATGTTTATACTCTGGATAGTGGATACGGTGGTGGGGGGTGTTCCCTACCTTTTGGGAGGGCTCTTGCAGACTTTTATGAAGTTGGTAATAATTGCTTGTCAAAGATTCAAAAAGCTAACAACTGTATAATTTACCTTCTACTGACTGAACATTTGTCTTTCACAAAATGTTTACTGACTGTATAATCTCCTAAATTTATCAATCGTTGTCAACTTCACTGGCTTCGAAACTCTAAAGAAGCCGTGAATGTGAAAAAATGAAAAATTATGAATATTGAGACATTTGTAGTAGTTTCAGTGATCAGCAAGCAAATTACGTGTAAACGACTTACCGCATGATACAGAGATAATCTGCCAAGTCAATTTCTATGGCATCACCATCTACTATAGTATATCCCCGCTGTGCAAAGAGCAGCAGTACTGACTCAAGCAAAATAACTTGTTGCTGAGTCTCCACTTGTCCCATCCTGTGAATTTTCGCTCCAAAGTCCTCAAAGTCCTTGAAAACCACGAAGACATTCTGCTGCTGCTGACCTAGCTGACTTTAATCTCTTGAGTAATACTGAAATCCACTTCTCCCTCTCTGGAGCTCCCTTGACCGTAATGCAACCTGACAAAATCTCATATATTTTTCCTTAATATTTCCCAGCTTCAGCAAAGGATCCTCTGGTCGGCTGCAGTGAGCTTGTCGTGGTCGCCCCCTCTCGAAATCACCCGCCCTACAGGCTTATGGTCGTGCACCTAAAGACGTTTTTGTTGAAAGTGACGAAACACTCATCCTACATAAGATATTTATTCCCTAGCCAGAGGGATACCTGGAATATATTTTTTTCCCATTCGGGTCGGTCCAGTGGTGATTTTCTTTTTGTCTCAGTGCCTCCACCCTGCTTCGGGTAATTTTATTTTTTGTTATCTTGTTAAAAATATTTGCCATGGATTTGGAACAAAAGCAATTAGAGTTGCCTTAATGAGTTCGGTCGTGAATTTTAAATACCCTATCCCGGCATCCCGCTAGTAAGGGGGGGATTGTGCTATTTCTTAATTGCCTTTCCTGGATAGACATCAGGGGAGTTTTGATGGGGCTAATACCATTTTGTTGCTTCGTTTCATCTCAGCTCGCCGTCGAAGAAAAAATATTTATTTTCGTTTTGTTGACTGCTCTCAAAATTGCCCTCAAATATAATTTGCAAATTACACGCCCCTTTTCTACGGCAAATGAGGTTTTCTCCGTCGTGTCGATAGAATGCTCCGAAGCGAATGATTTATTCGTCTGGCCGCGAACAACGAACTGTATTTATAAACCCACCCGTTCCCCGCGGCTAGGATGGAATCCTTAAGATGGAATTTTTGGCAACAAACAAATTGTACGTTTTTATAAATTTCTAATGCTCACCTGAAAGCACTTTGGATATTTGGGCAAATAAATAAAGTTAAGAGGCAAGCCTGCGGCAGTGTGAATTTATGTTTCGCTCAAGGAGACTTACACCTCAATGGAACGCAAAGTATTCCGGGCCATAGATTTATTTTAAGTTCGCGGATAGGGCGTCCCGCTAAAGAGCCATACAGTGGGAAATTTGTTTACGTTATCGACAGTACTTGAGGGAGCAAAAGGCATAGTACCCGTTTCCAGAATTTATTTGCCGTAAATTGTCTTATCTCTTATTGCCCATGGTTAAGCGAAGATGTTTAATAAATTCG
The DNA here is from genome assembly GCA_947538895.1 of Neoitamus cyanurus. Taxonomy (NCBI): domain Eukaryota; kingdom Metazoa; phylum Arthropoda; class Insecta; order Diptera; family Asilidae; genus Neoitamus; species Neoitamus cyanurus. The sequence continues at coordinate 10,236,149 of OX384544.1, read as the reverse complement.
CCGTGGAATTTCGGGGAATTTCCGCCATGCTCGGTCCGGAACGAGCGGAACCGGAGCTGGCGTAATCGCCTCTAGGATTCACCCCGGGGAGCCAAATCCATTAGCGTCGTAGCGCTCCGATGCTGCTGGACTCACCCGAGGCCATAAAGTAACGAATCTCTGATCTGCACCCAGAAATGACAAAAAAAATAAAAAAATTCTAATCTAGGGCGTGACTGGTTGTAATGACTAAAACTCCTTCGATCCTGATCAGGCACGAGCAGCCGAAAGGTTTGGCGGTATGAGGGATAGAGTGGTTGGCGTGCTTGCCATTTAAACAAATAAACCCCGACAACGGTCAATTAAGTTCTTCGACATTTGCTTGAAAGCAAGCGAGCGAAAAAGCTGGACCAGCATCCATCTTCGAGGTGTAAGAGTGTAGGAAGCTAAAAGGGCGCAGTGGGGTACACTATCAATTACTTCCGTAGGAAAGACGCCGTCCAGTTTACTCGGGAGTACTTCAGTTAATTTAAGCGCTCATTCCTCAACTCCTGGTGCCATGGGAGCCTTTTAATATCCACCCCGGATATCTAGAAACTTGCAGGGAAACGAAACTCTATTTACTTCCCCATGCAGCAGACCAAGCAAAATGCCAGCTTTCTTCCTGGCACTCTGCTCGGATAAAATCGCAAACTTCCAAGAAAACCCAAGCGTCCTAACTTCTTGCAGCACTTCAACTCCAAGTCCGTAACATTCGCCGGCTGTTCAGTTTCTCATATTTTTTATTTATATTTTTTTCCGACTTGGGAGTACATCCATGCAGGGCTCTTGCCCTGAGTAGTGCACACAGCAACAACGCAGCACTTCGAGGGCTTCATTGAAGTAAAGGAAAATCTCAGTACGCCCCCCCCCCCCCCCCCCCCATACAGGCTAGTGAGGTTATTTTTAGAGTTTCAGAATTAGCATTTTAATAAACTTTCCAAAAAGATCATGCGCTCGCCACGACATCGTATACACCCCAAACTCCGACCCCAACCTCCGGGCATTCTGCCCCTTGCCACAAGAATCACCCGGGGCGCAAACAATTTACCCAAAATCCAGGTAAAGTCAATTGTATCAAAATTTCACCATAAAATTAATGAAATTTCGGGCGCTCCAATAAAATTAATGAAACTTTGGTTATCCATTTTTGAAGTTTGTGCGACGATGGCCAGGCAGGTCTCCGGTTCTGGGTAGGGTCTGCTGACTGGTCTGGCTAAGGGGCGCTCTAAATGTGCCCAATAAACAAAGTTAGCTATGAATCCATCCAGAGCAAGTTCAATGGATGTTTAGCTTTATGTACAGACTGAAGCGACTCAGCCTCAGAGCAATTGGGGGCCGTGGGCCGCGTGGGGCCAAGAAAATCAAGTTTGGTTAAATCAAATCATAGCAATCTTTGGCTTAAGGGGGTATGCCCAATTAGAACTGGGGAGACGAGACGAGACGGAAAATACACTGAGGAAGCGGGAAAGGATTTAAACGTTGAGGCAGAGGAGGCGGCAGCATTCGATTACGTACCTTTCAGGCAATTGCAAACCGCAAGGATAATGCTGAGTTATGTCTGGACGGTATACCATATAACTGCAGAAGGTGCTTCATATGAATTTCCGAGGGGAAGGACTTTCTCGATTCTTCTGAAAAACTTTTGACACCGGATAAATTTTGCAAGGCAATTAGACGAGTTGATTGCATTGGACTCAGTTTTAGCCACGTGGGCATCTCCCATTACGTTTACAATATTATAGCACTGCTCGTGGGATGAACGACGAATTGGTTCATAATCCTTTCCAACTCAAGTGAATCCGAACCGCACGTGTCTATGTGTTTTCATTTATCCCAGATTATTTGTTCAAGCAACACGAGTAAGCGTGCGTACGGCGAAAAACAATTAATAGACGGCTTTCCTCGTGTTTCTCTTTCGCATCATTTATTTGCTTTTTTTTTTTCTTCCCATAAAAAAGTCGATCAAGTGTGATTTGGATCTCATACAATAAGAATTCTACGAATTCCATAACTTCACGCATTCGAAGGAGATTTGGAATTGATTTCTCATTATCAGAAGGAAGCTTTTTGAAAACAAAGTTGACAACAAGATTTAATTTGCGAAGAGTCCACTGACAAAATTGGAGCACACTATAATCGAAACAGTTGATATGGTTAGAAAAGGTTGCATTTAATTGCATGAGGTGCCAAGCCGGCATGTTTGCGGTGGAAAAGGAGAAACCCATAGCCGCCTTGCTTGGAATTGGGCTCAAATTAAAGATACAATTATCTATTGACAGGAAAAACTAGGGTGCCTTTAACCACCTAGGGGAAAATGTAGGGTATGGTCAAAAACATACGGGTCATGGAAAATCTTCATAAATACCTACACTTCCGATCAAGAAGCGAAAACCAACGTGTTTCATAATATGTTTTCGAGCTCCATTCAACTGTGTGCAAAATAGCCAACCTCACCAGGGGGTAGGGTGGAGGCAGCTTTTAAATTGGGGATAGGAGCCTTCAGTTTTCATTACAGATCTTGCCCAATGGATTAAGTCATATATTTCAAATCGTTCGTCCAAAGCTAAATTTTCTTCTAATTTTTCCGACACAGTTAATGTTCTACCTGGTGTTCCACAAGGTAGTCCGCTCGCCCTCCTCCTATTTACTTTTTTTTATAAATGACTATATGACCTATAATTACTAACTCGCATATCTTAGCTTATGCAGATGACTTGAAGATTTTCAGACCGATCGAATCCTTAAGTGACGCCTCTCTGCCTTCAATGTGATCTCAACACTTTTGTTAAATGGTGTTCGAAAAATTATTTAAAATTAAATATAGGGAAGGGACTTTTAAATTTGTTTTCCCATTCCACACGTAGGGATGTGGCAAGTGCCATATTTTTGCATAAAATCTTTAAAATATGTAGGTTACTTTTATTTGGAACGTTTCCTTAGATTCGTGACAGATGGCGCTGTAACAGCAAATAACATGGTGTCGTATCAAAAATAAGGGCTTGGTGGCACGTATTCGAGAGGTCCAATTTTCGAAGACTTTGTCGCATAAATCTGGCTGAATTCGCTGTATGGCGTTTGTTATGTTGACTTTGTTGACATTAATTGTTTGCGGTTTATTCGTATAGACCTGTGATTTAAGATAGCGCCAAAGGAAGATGTCTAAAAGCGTTAAATCGCACGATATCGGTGGCCAGTTTATATCGCTCTCAAATCGCTCCTGCAGAATATCTATCGTGGCATGCGCTGTGTGGCACGTAGCGCCGTCCTGTGGGAACCACATGTCATCAGGATCCATATTATCCAGTTTAGGCCTCAAGAAGTTGCTTATTATCCGATCGACGTTTTTTGGCGAAATTTGGGTCAACTTCCGAATACGTGCGACCACGCAAAGCTGCATTTCATATTTTGCCCACTACTGCCCTCTAGTACCGAAAGTACTGGTTTGAAATTCTTGAAAAGAGCACATTTAAATGGTGCCATCTATAAACGACAAATAAGAATTAAATTGGTATCTCAGGCAGGTTACGAGATATTTGATTTCTTTTTACTACACGTGTACGGAACCCTCAAGGTGAGAGTCCAATTCGCACTTGTCTGATGTTTTGTTTGTTATTAATCCGCATCTTCGAAACAGAGCTGACAAACGGCACTTCAAATTGATTTATTTAAGAAAGCTTTCCTTAAGAAAACAGAAACCTCCTCGTGTTGTCTCTCGGATTACCAAGTCAAACGGACCGAAAGTAAACAGGAAATCCTTAAAAATGCCACCACACACTCGATCGCGAAGAAAACTCATTTTTGGAGGCGTGACTGACAGGATACCAACGTGTATGTTGTCCCGTGCACCTGAAGGAGGTTCGTCGTGACGGTGACACAATTCCTTCCTGCTGCTCATGACGTTGTTACAAAATCCAATCAAACTTTTATTTTTATTTACCCGGCGCGCTAACAAATCTGAAATTCCCGAAGACAGCCAAGTTTAAATTAGCTCCAGGTGACTTGCGAGTTCCATTTGCGAAGCCCTATTGGGGGCCTTGTCGAGATAAAAGACAATTAGATACTCTCTAGAAAATTTTAGCTGAAACTTTCTGCTTTTCCTGTTTGCGCGGGGTAGCATGGAGAGGAGTTTGTCGACTCAAGGTATACGCCGAAATGCCGCAAGGCTGAGTATATTGTGTACCGACTGGAATTTGCCGAAGAGCAATAAGTGAGGGCAAATATCTGAAGGTTATTGTGGGGCTCCGAAGTACATTCTTTTAATTGTTCTATCGCAACATGCGAGCGTGGGCTGTGTAGGGCAAACTTTTAAAGGTTATCGCTGATTGCCCCTCTTTGTACTATAGTTGCCCTGGGGACTCTGCCAGAAAGTCGCATGCCCGCAAGATTGCGATTCTTGCAGTCGATATTTGCCGAACTGCTTGCATAAATTTACGGGGGTGCCGTGGTGGGAGCCAAACGACTAACGAACTTGAAGGGGTGCAGGCAACGAGCGTTCCAATCGTAAATTTGAAATACCCTTCCCGAAAGCCATCACCAGAAATTCGATATCAGATAAATGTAGTCCGCCCTGAAAACAAGCGGGTGGGAGCGGTGATCACGTGTCTTCGGCGAAATCAGGATAATTACACAATAAAGGACAAAATGGTAGCATTTAGGTGCACGCGGTCGTGGTTTTTCGATTCAACCCCCCAAAAGTACGCCCTAAAATGACATGTATCCATCCGGAGCGTATGTCCTCCCTCCTCCAGTTGTGTTGGGACGACGGCGACGGTTCATATGATGTGTGTCGCCGACTCCATAACAAGTCCTGTTTGTTTTCTGGCGATTACATAACTCTCAACTCTCTTGTAGGCGATGCAGCAGAGGAACCACCCATAGCAGCTGAATGCTCCTCTTCCCCCGATTCCAGCCAGATGCTCTGTTTTGGGTGCTGCTTTCGGAAATTGTTGGGAAACACTGTTTAAGAGGAAAGTGCAACCATTACTAGATGGTTTGCTTTATGCAACTAGAAATGAGTGGCGTCGGTTAGGTCGAGTAACCACAAATGTTCGCACAAGTAAAATTTGCAATTATAACCTCAACGGAATTCTTTGATGCAAATGAGTTATATTTGGGACGTTTCTATAGATTATTTTCCTTCACTTTAATTTCTTTAGAATATTGCAATAGAACTGTTTCCTGTACTTTCATAATGTTTCTATCTCTTTTTAAACTTATACGAAAGTTTTGCAAATTAGCATCTCATCTACAACGGATTTCAACGCTACAAGTCTCATCTAAAAGGTCAGTAAATGGTCATAAAAGTTAGTCCCGTTAATTGGTCAGCGATAGAAGAGATTGTTTGGAGATTTTCATATCATCGGCGTAAATTGAAAGGTCCGAGTGTTTAATAAAGCACTCAACTTCGTTTACGGACAGAATGACGATCAATGGACCCAGATGGCTGCCTTGAAAGACCCCTGAACGGGCTACAAAAGGGTTAGAGGTCACCGAGTCGAAGAGAACACTGTATTGACGTAGGTTTAGGTAGGACTCCATAAATTAAATTAAATCTAATTAAAGGGGTGTTTTCTGTTCAGAAATCTAAAAAAGTAGACTATGTTAGATTACGACAAATATGTATTTTTTTTTTTTGCCTCCAGTCACCTTGCGTGGCTTAACGCAGGTCACTTTCTTCACAAAAAAGAAGTTCAGATTTTTTCTTATGTGTTGTCATGGAAATTAGAAAAGAGCCGAAGCCCGAAAGAATTTCTGGCATTGTGAAAAATAAAGGTGGACACATCAAATAGCCACCTACTGTACAAAATCTTAATAGGTATAAAAATGAGAGGATGGGAACGCTGTGACATACAAACAGACGGACAGACAGGATGAAACTATCAGGTTCCTAGTCAGCTGCAAAACTATCCTGGAAAGAGGTCATAATAACACCAATATGACGGCGCAGAACTCATATTTATTTCTTTTTATTATTTCGTCATGTTCGTCTGTCTGTATGTCGCAGCCTTATAACTTCGCCATCTTTCCATTGATTCCGATGAAATTTTATAGCCAGGCGTTTTGTGTGCACCTCTAAAAAAAATTCAACAACATTTAACTTTCCATTAAATATTTACGTTAATTAATTAAATACTTCAAATATTGGTTTAACAATAATTCGAAATGAAAATCAGCACCCTTCAACCACACTTCAACGTTATTTATCGGTTAAGTTACCGGTGGCCTATTACGACTGCCATTCCACAACATTTCGAATATTTCGAACATTTAAAATCGAATAAATGCATCGGAGCCATTATTCAACAATTCAGCGTAAGGAGTACGATGTTGTTCATTAAAAATCAACGCAAATAAATAAATGAATTTAATTTCATGTCATTTTCGTGTGATTCCGCTTAAGTTGTATTAAGCGGGGAATATATGTATGTTACATATGTAGGTACAGAGTAGGTACGAATAAAACCGCCGACCGAAAAGGGGATGTCATTTTGTGTTGGTGCAGCAATTTCGGGAAAAGATTACTGCCACTCAGGGCCAAAGAGTCATCATTAGCAAAATTTCGAATTTAATCCATCCAATTATTAATTTAAAAGTTAATTTAAGTGTAATTAATACAATTTATGGCAGAGATATCATAATTGGGGCTTACCGATGCTCTTGAGCGGCTATTAACGCTCCACTTGGCAAACACATAAATCACAGCATATATGGTATGTACATGCAAAACCTCAGTGGGCCGGTCGATGGTGTAAAATGTAAAAATGTAAAAAATAAAATTAAATATAAAACATAAAAAAATATGTCAATAGTGTAGTGAGTCCAGTCCGCCCAGAGTTGAGTGCGGCCGGTTTTTTTTTTTAATGGTGACCAGTGGGAATTCACTTCGTTTAATGATTCATTTGTTTGCCCTTAATGGGCCTGCCTTTATGCTCTTTTGGGTACCGCTTATACCGAACACCACCTGGCTGCACGCCGCTTTCGATTCGCCTTTGTAATCTGCACGGCTTGCAATCACGCCAAGCATACAAATGCCCGACTCAAAAGGTTAAAGCTGCAGAGCAGCTCCATTCAGCAGTTCTTCTACCTTGAAGATATGCCGTTATTATGAAATTATTGCAAGCAGAAAAATATGATAAATTTCTTAAGCTCTCCTTTGAGGTGTATTCCTTTCGGCTAAAAGTTTTCTTTTGTATGCGAAAAACTTCGCATGCACCAGCAGAAGCGCTCGAGACTGTATCGTTTCTGTTCGAGGAGTGTCTGCTCGGTGCATTGATGGGAAGAAAAGCGAAGAATTCAAATTTTCTTTCACTTGAACAGTAGAGTTCTATACAACAGCGGAAAAACTGCGCAGCTATTCGTAAGTTTAATCGAAAGTTTTGAAAGTTTATGCAAACTTGTTTAACATTTGCCCAGCATATGCAGCATCGACATGCACATTTTGAGGAACGGCACAACGGCCATGAAAAATGTCTGCAATTCATTCAAAAGTCTATACATGTAATTTCACAGATGTCTACCTGATTCCCGGGATGCCTTTTTAAGTTCGGCAAGATGAAGGGAAGTCCTTCAAATAAAAGAGCACCCCGCACAATTGCAGACTAAAACTGGCAATATTTTCCAGTTCAAGAGGTTAAATGCTCTTGGAACACTTTCCAATTACAGGAATTGATGCAATAGGCGCATCATACAGTGACCTGAATACCTGCAGACCGTGACTCGCCTCCATAACCTAAAAATTTCCTGCAAATTCGGCGAAACCTTGTAAATCCGCCGTTATACATATTTTCAAAGATGATTAAAACAAGCGCGCTTTTAACGTGAATAAATAAGGGCTTGAAAAAGGGAATAAATAAATAAAAAAAAAAATAAAAAAAAGGCAACCCGCGCCATATGAGTGGTACGCCACGGCAACCCACTTAGGGATGCATGTATGCGGGACCCTCGAACACGTCATCTGTGAGATATGCAAAAATCGCAGGTGTTTTGCAAATATAATTCGAGGAGCGAAACATGAAACAGTTGCACAACGCATAAATGGCAACTGCATCGCATTAGCGGATTGCCGGGGAGGTGTGCATGTATGGCAACAACAAAAAAGTGCACATCTTGAAAACCACTTTACTTGATTAAAGTAAATAGGAAGAAATTAAGTGCAGGCAACCATTTGCGCAACCCAGGATTTACGCTCTTGTGCCCGTTGCCTGATAGTGTTTTAACAAAATGCACCAATTAGGCTTCGTCCATCCCGGCCCCCCACTACCGACGACGGCAAGTCTACACCAACAGACAGATGGAGTGGGTTTTGTGTATACCTATAACTCGGAGCCTGGGTACGCCCACCCGCCGCCGATGGGAACGTAAAAGGCAACTATATTCGAACCAGCTAACCAGGAATGCCAGCCTGAAGTGCTTTTTTACGAGTGTAACTTTGAGTAAAATATGCCCGCGCTCGGAGGATGTAAAGTTTTAATTACCATCACAACATCCCCCGTTTCTCCGCTCTGGCTCCATTCATTTACATCCCACCGGAAATCGGGAGCGAATCCCACACGAAACATGCTTACCTGCAGAAGGCATCTTCCCAATATTTCACGGCTGGTAAGCAATTTGCGGCGTGGATGTGTGTCGACGGATTTGCGATTTTGGCGAAATTAAGGATTAACAACAGCCGCGATTTGACTACTTTTCTCTCTCTCTTCCCAAGATTAATTTGTCGTCGTCGTATCCTGCCCCACCCTGTTGTAATCAAAGGATGCGGAAAATTGGAAAAGTCCTTATTGTACCGAGCAATATAAAACCTCAAGGGATGTAGTAATTGGGTCTGACTGTCTGAGCCTTTTATGCCAATGGAAGTCGAAATTGTCGTGTCTAACCAAAATTTGCAAAAAGTTCACTACCTACATATATGCGGAGTAAATGAGGTTTTAGGCCTCATATCCAACAAGAAGTACACAAACACTGGTGTCAGGTGTGGGGTCAACGAAGCCCTTAATTCGGGGTGGTCCCACATTGTGACTTTGTGTGTTTGAATCCCCAAAATAGCAAATCAAGTCGGCGCCATGGACTCCGTCTGTCTTTCTGTGATCCGCGGGCCGGGAGGAGGTAATTTCCGATTTTCAACAACCGCAGGAGAAGACAGTGACCACCACAAGAAGGAATATGCAACAACCCTCAACTTTCCATATGAAATTAAGGCAGTACATATATCCCATTTCATCGCTGTGCATGTTCAAAGCTGTGGTTGAATTTGGTATCACGACCCGATGTCGATCTTTGTCGATATCGACAAATTGGCATATTACCGTCGACTATCATGATAAAACTCGCGATGAGATTGATTTTATCGTGGGTAATTATACACTACTCAACACTAAGTGCTGGCAGAGCAGAGTATAACTAGCAGAGTATAACTTTTATCTAGGATGCATTTTTTTCCGTCCCTCAACTTTAAATATAATCTAGATCGTGAGCACAATAACAAAAATGTCATAGAGAGATTTTGTCGATTATAGTCGACATCGTGCTACCAAATACGCTATTGTCGATATCGACAGGGAGCACGTATTGCGCAGTGGAACAATGAACAAAAATAAAAACGCAACAAGTCGAAAGAATCAAAGAAATGTTTGAATGAACAAAAAAAATGTGTCATGAAAATACATCCATTTAAAAATTATAAATCATTTTAGAAAATCCCAAAAGTTGGCAAATTTAGTTCACCTGAATTGAATTGCTGCTGATGTGTGTCACCGCAGCACTAAATAAAAGTTTCAAACAAATGTTTTACCTTTTTCATTCAGAATATTTTTTTTTTAAATTTTACTCTACGAAAAAAAAAAACAGCATCGGATAAAAACTTCCACCTTCAGGTACTCCAGGTGCATGAATGGAATATTTGAAAAACTTTTGCAGAGTTGACTAAGCGAACCATTTGCCATAAATTTGAAATTTATATCCAGTTTAGCACCTCCTCGTTTATATCTCTCCAAATATAAATTGGATATTGGGGGGGGTGTTCGCGCGCCCGGTAGACAGTGAGTCGTTGAATTGGGAACGGAAACAAAGCGCAGAGGGTCGCCGAATAATGAAAATAATAAATTGCCAGCGCGTTCACAGCAGTGAATAACGTGCTTTATCACTTGCATTATTTGCAGATATTTGGATCAAATTTTTTTTTTCATGTAGCATACAAATCCTCCAGGACTGGGTATAGTGTTAATACACGCTGTGAACGCATTGTTCTCCGCACAGGTGCATTATGAGAGTTGAGAACTTGAAATTCCGATGTATAGCACATACTTCAGCACCAGGTGTGCACATGCCAGTTTCCCGAATTCTCACCTACCCAGCAATCTCGTATGTATTTACATATACAATTCAGTGTTTGAAAGTAGAGATGGAAACTGGACTAGCGCCCTCTTAACCCCGTCCTGTGCAACGGACTCCACTCTTCGTACATTTTAAAGTCGAGTGCTCACCTATAGTAATGCGAATATTAAAAATGGAGCTGAATGGTGCACTTGCCAACACAGGCCTTTGTTGCACTCTTGCGGCGAAACTATTTACTATCCCGTGCACACCTGCTGCTTGAAACCGGCGCTCGAATTCCATTCAGATTCCACTTTTCATGGGGAGTTTTTTAATTACTGAATAAAATTGACTTTTAGCGTTTTAATGAAGGCTCACTTTGCATTGTTTGTTTTTTTTCCCTCCCCCGAATTTCAGAGGTGAGCGATCATTTTTCATCGTATTAAAAATTTTGTGGGCGCATCATCGGACAGGTTTCTCTTTAAAATGTTTCTACCCACCTGGTGTCTGTCATTCACCAAACATTGTCACTCTGAGAATGTTATCAATTACCGAGTCCAATAAATTTCGAATAATTGTGCAAAATGCCTTCCCGCCTAACTGCGGGGATGGCGACAGGCAGATTCGCACCCTCTTGGAAATCATTTTCATTTCCCTTGAATAAATTTTGTGCACCCTTATTTGCAAGGGTGTGTGTGTGTGTGTGTGTGTGTGTGTATGTATGTTCAGGGGTAACATGGGTTTTGAAAGACTGGATCGGGATGAGCCAGGGTAAAAGAAAAAAAAACCTTACCAAATTACACCTTCGAGGCGATAAGGCTGTCGCTTTTTTCCGCTCCGGCACATATGTTAAAATCACACAATCTCGAACCGAAAGTGGAAAACCCCCTGATCCCATGCATGACATCAAAACCAATTTAAGTGTAAATTTAAGGTAATCAAGTTAAGACGGTGATATGTTTGCCGGCGCTTTAGCACCCAAAAGCACTACATATATTGACACAGAGAAATCCATTTAATCAAGTCATCACTTTTGTACAAAATCCACAGAGGGGTCCCTCGGGGTGCTACGGGAAAGCAGGGGCGCGCGTGGAGGAAAGAAGCCTATAGAAGACAATTTCACTTTACACAGCCGGAAGCGACGTCGGTCGCCGGATTCTGTTCGGCTTGGGGCTTGGGCTTCCTCGTACACACATCCTTCATATGTGGCACGTCGCCCGTAGTACCATACTACGAGTATAGTCAGTTGCCCTGGAAAAAGGAGGCTTTAACATAGCAAACATATCAGATGACAATGTCGTCGGCGGCGACGACAACTACCACGGTGAAAGGCGCCGAGCCCCAGAGAAAGATGCTTTCCTTGAAAGTAGGACACCGTCGCCAGTAATAGCATGTGGATGGTGTTCCTCTGCCAAAATATCCTACTACTATTACGGCTCAGCTGGGGGAAGTTAGCTCTGCGGGAAGGTCATCGTTTAGATTTCAGGGTGATTGAGAGGGGAGCTAGACAATGTATGATAGTGTCAACTTGGCAAAGTCAATTTAAGTTGAAATGTTTGCTGGGCAAAGTTTTCCGTTCTGAAAACGTTTCTTACTCCACTCCACCCGCAGCCAACACAATCTTTCGTCCTTTTCGGAAGTAATAATAATTTTGAATTTTTGGAAGGACTGCTACAGTTCGCTTGATAGCTTTTAGAAGTTCGGCTTTTCGGTGCTTATAAAGAACACTTCAAGGAATGGCGGCAAGATTAACGGGAATGTATTTGGATGTAGGCTGAAGGATTTATGGGACATTCTTACGGACAATTTCCGTTCTCGAGGCAATTTTAGGATCTGTTTAAAAAGATATGGCGGCTCTCCTGTTCGAATCAAGTTGAATAAGAGAAAAAGTATTCTTCGTCTTAAAACATCTCAAGAAATAAACAAATCGCATACAATCATTAAAAGCTACGGGGGCCGATACATGTAATATCAAAAAAAATTTTATTTTTTTTTTCGTCGGGAATATATTCTATAAGGTGTTAAGAACGTGTGTCTAAGAGCGTTTCTCGATATCTCAATCCGGTCTCATGGAATCTCACATAGAAGCGGCGATGTCAGGCAGCGCGGGTGAGCAGCTGTCCATGGCTCCGTCTCCGGACGGCCCCGCTCCCCGCAGACCGGCACACATTTCTCGATTCAAAAGAAGCAAGAACGGTTCGGAAATAAAAAACTTTTGCCGTAAATCAGCTGCTTGAACAAGAGGAAGGACAACTCTACGGCGCAGGTATAACCGACTAATATGTAAGTAGAGAACTCGTCTTTTCACTTTCCCAAACTTTGAACACAAATTCCTCGAAACGACATTTTCGACTACTCGCTGCACGATAACTTTATTAAAAAAGGTTCAATCACGCTGAAAATTTTACTGTATTTTCAAAACACCTTTGTCTACTGGATGAACCTAAATCCATAGCCGATTTCGCGAATCCCCGACCGTAGAGGTTGCGAATTCAGCCAAAAAAACAAGCAAAATTTTCATTCAAGTCGTATTCGGGGAAAAAATTTTTTTTTGTCTCAAAGTTAGATTCACATTGAAGTCACAACTGTTTTCTAACAATTTTTTCTTCCTGCTTCGTTTCAGACCAGTTCTCCCGCCGGGAGAACGCAGCGACTGAAATAAGAGGGGGCTTTTGAGTCACGGGCTTCGCCGCCATTTTGAAACGCCGGCACACGAAAAAAAATGTTTTCGAATGTACAAGCTCTTGTGGTAAACTAATAAAAAAATTAACTCGATCCGCTTATTCCTTCCCTATCAAAAAAATTCTTTAAAAAAACACACTTTCAATGTATCGGCCTCCTTAGGTTGCGCCTACATATCTACAGAGTCAAGTAAAGGATATATAAGAGTCTCTTTAGACCGCCGTATATCTTCTGCATGATAAGTTTTGTGTGATCAATTCACAACAAGATAATACCTTACTCCCAGGTTCGTCACAGTTTTGACAAAAGGTATGGCAATTTTATTTAAAATACTCAACGGGAGGTTACTAGACTCCAATTCAGATCTCCTGTTAATAGCCATGCATTGGGGCTTGGACAGATTCAACAAAAGACGGTTTGTCTCAGACCACATATATTTTCTGTCAAGATCATTATTAATTCTGCAGCAACAATCCTTCATCAAACCCATTGGTCTGGCGAGGCAGAGCTGCACATCATCAGCGTATGTATTTGAACATCTTGTGTAACTGATTTTACAAACAAACTGAAGAGTAAGGGGCCAAGAATGGAACCTTGAGCACAACACATGCCAGAGGGAGTCGTTCAGTCGTTTCAATTGTCCGGAAAGCGGGACCTCGTGAAAGATGAGCGAGCTAACAACGTCAAGAAGAAACATGGAGATCTTAGGCAAAATTAGCTTCAGAACTCATGTCGGCGTTCCATATGCGCGAAGGTCAAAGGTCGCGAACATCGTTTTTTGCCAATTTTTCTATTCTATTAGGTATGAGGAAACGTAAACTCCGTTTTCTAATAGATGGCGTAACTCTTATTGTATGTATCACGTCTGAACCGGTTTGACATGTATTTGACAAGTCTAATGTCAATGTCAGAATCCATTGTATCTCGATCTCGATTCGGATAGTATGTGCAGAAGATGGTTAAGAAAGATTAAAGATGGCATATTTGGTGTTGACGACGCTGGTGGGATATAAAAGGTGTTATTTATCATGAGTTGCTGTAACCGTCTGAAACCATTACTAGCGATGTCTATATGCGGCAGGTAATGCGTTTAAAACGAGCTATTGAAGAAAAACGACCAGAATGGGACAATCGACACGATAAGATAATACTTTTACAGGACAACGCGAGACCTCATACAGCTCAATCGGTGAAAAACTATAATATTTAGAAAGGCAGAACTGGGAAGTGTTATACCACCCGCCGTACTCACCGGACATTGCACCGTCCGATTACTATTTGTTCCGGTGTATACAGTCAGCCCTTAATGGAGAACGGTTTCATTCTTTTGAAAGAATCCAAATTTGGCTCAATAATTGGATCGCCTCGAAGGACGAGCAGTTCGTTAGGGATGGAATCCGCCATATTTTATTAATAAAGATTTGTTTTTACCCAAAAAAACCGAACTTACTTTTTCTCATACCTAAAAGACTTGCACATTTTGCCACACAAACCAAGATTTTCTAAAACATGATTTTCTTGCGAAATTTTGAGTTGGATAATTTTGTGATAAATGTTAGGGACTAACTCCACGTCTTTTATCAATTTGAGGACAATAAATTAACCAAATAAATATTTTTTTAAAAATAGATTTCAATTTTAATTACACCAATTTTATTTATTAACTTTTCGCCTATACAATTACACGCTACGTGATTTAATTGTATTTCTTACTTTGGCAAGCCTTGCACTTGTCCTTGGTTTCCAACAAAAGTTATTCTTATGCAAAAACCTTTTCGGCAATCTTTTGTTTGCATTTCCAAAGGCCGTCTCGCAGCATTACAGAAATAGCCAAGAAGTCCTCAAAGTGGCAAAAATCAAAATATTTCTTACTCTAGCACAACTTCTCTCAAAAAGTCTCCCGGAAGTTGCCTTAAAGTAAGAGTGCTTTTAATATTCCACTTCTTATTCCCCCATGACCGATCCCTTCCTCATTCTTCTCATAAAAGTTTTTTGGAGCCAAGAGTGCAATCTCAGAAAATATTATTAAGGGGCAATTTTTATCGGGAGCCGAAAACCTACATCTCTGCTGGCCAGCCGACTGGAAAACTTCTCAAGAAATTCATAAGGCACTTATCCTTGAAGTTGGACGTTAAATACTTCCGGATCGAAGTCGTATTTTCAGCTTATTCAGACCCAAAGTGACTCGGGTGGAGGGGGGGGACGGTAATATTTTTCTTTTAAAAAAAGAACACTTCAACCAGAAAGTTTTCTGTTTTTGCTATAAGTCCTCTTGCCTGCCTCCACCATTACATTACATAGTCGTTCGGCCTGAAATGATTGAGCGAAGGAACATATCCTGTGCCTTGTCTCACCCAGGACACCCTATTATCAGTGGCCGGATTCGCCGGATAAGGAATCAATGGGTAGCTAAATTGTGCCAACGCTTCGGGAAAAACTTCAAAGGAACATTTTTTGCGAATTCCAGGAGCTCTTTCTTAAAAGCTTGTTCTCTACCGTTTTCTTGGGTTGGCTTTAATCAAAGTGCCGTAATATGCTTTGTCAACCAAGGACGGCTAAAAACTCAAAGTGGCTGCAAATAAGATGTCTTACAGGCACATCATTAGTTCTTGCTTTTGAAATACGTAAACATCCGAATTCGGTATGTCTTACCCCAGTGAATTCTATAATAAAATTTTATTATTTTTGCAAAACAGTACTTTACAAATTGTTATTGCTTTTACAGGATGCACAGGGTGGTCAATTAGACCTTTAGAAGTTTTTGTTTTAGATGTCCTTTGTCATCAATTGAATATGCGTACCTATAGACGACATAGGTGGCAAGCTGATATATATTTTTGTTAGTTATATTGATCTTGGTAGACAAATCATTTCGGGCTTTGACGATAACGTTACGTCCGATTTCGATGAAATTGAGATATGGCATAAAGGAGGTCATTCCGAGAAACTTTTCTTGTTGACATATAGTGCGGAAACGTGCAGGAAAAAAAATACACGGAATTTTGTACAATGTATGTAACTGCTGAAATCTACTGGAAGATAAAATGTGGGGAAATAAGGAATTATTATTATATAGCAGTATACACACACATATACAAACAAATGTCTACTGACTGAATATTTTTGTTATTTTTTTAGTTGGTAAGGAAACATGTCTACTGACTGAAAGGAGGAGGACCTACAAATAAAATGTATTCCAGTGCAATTAGATTTGAACCTCGGAACCCAGTTCCGGTGGATGGATTGGAAAATTTCCAGTTTCCTTTGAGTTTCGTATACACATAAGTAAAAAGTATACTCCTTAAAGGGTTACATAGGTTTTAAAGGAAAAAAAAACAACTTTTTCAAAAAATTTTATTTTAAAAACCAAAACTCTATTTTATTTAAAATTTACACATAGAAGAGTTCAGTATTTCAAGCAGCTGTAAAAAAAAATTCAGCTAAAAATATTGAAAATTGTCGATTTTCCTGCAGTTTTCCTCGTCCAGCCTTAGTTTTTGCGGTAGGCAGAATATTTTGGTGCAGTTTCCTGAAATCAAAAATTCAAAAATTTTCTTATAACTTATACTCTTGGCTTGTGATTGACCGAAGGAATTGAAAAAAAATGAAAATTCGGTCAATCACAAAACAATACTATAAAGAGAAATTGTGCAAATTTTCAGCATAATCGGTCGATTCGTTCTCGATAAATCTTGCCTACCGCAAAAAAAAAGGCTGGACGAGGAAAACTGCAGGAAAATCGACAATTTTCAATATTTTTAGCTGAATTTTACAACTACCAGGAATGCTGACCTTTTTTCTATGTGTAAATTTCAAATAAAATGGATTTTTGGTTTTTAAAATAAAATTTTTTGAAAAAGTTGTTTTTTTTTTCTTCAAGACCTAACATATGTATGTAACCCCTTAAGGGGGAAGGCCACTGTGACGGCCGAAAAAATGAGTGATTTTCGGGAATTTTATCGACCGGGAAATTAAAGGAATATCAGGATCGTTCTTTATTTATTTTATTAAGTGTACATTGAACAATATTTACATAAATTGTTATTAAAAAATATTAAATAGATTTAAAGTTGTGAGTGTTGCCGTAGAGTCAAAAAAAAAATTCCCACTCCATGGTAGCATCGATTATTCAAGAACGGGTTTCCCAAAAAAAAAGTAACAGTTCTTTATAATCTATATGAATGTAGATTTCGTTGTACATAGCCCTTTTTTTTTTATTTTGATTTCTCACTAAATGGCGACCAATTGAAAATTTTTCCATTTTTTCGACCTTTTTTTTGTTTAAAAACAGCCTAAAAAATAGTAAAAATTAAATTTATTTCAATCGGTTACGCTTAACCTTAGCCACTGCAAATACGAATAAAACAAAAACAAATAATTGAAAATCGGTTAATAATTGACCGAGTTATCGATGCGACCAGTTTGAGCAAAGTCATTTCGAGAAAAACGTGTTAAAAGTTTTTAGTACATTTTTATCGCTAACATTTATATAACAATAGAACAATATATTTATATAGCAATAAAAAAAGGAATTCGAAGAAAAGAATCCCAATAAGTCATCTATTGCTAAATACGTTTGAGCAAGGGACTTAGGGGCGTGCCATTCTCAATCAATCAAGCGCAAAACAGTCGGTCTACCTGCTCTCACTTAAATAGCTGTAACTCAGCTAATTTTTGAAATTTTGACCTGGAATTTTGTACACATATTTTTGAATATATAAACTTAGTTTAAGATGGGAAAAAAATTTATTTTTTTTGACCCATCACAGTGGCCTTCCCCCTTATAAAATTCTGCTAATTATTTTTTTCACGTAGAAATACGTCTTTCCCGACGGTATGGGGGATTAAGGTGCAACACGAAATTGTGTCACACGTTGAGGGCCTATATATCCTTAAATACTAATCATAGAATAATGACCGAAACGGTGCTAGGAAGCCTATACAGTACCTACCATTTATTATAAAAGCAGTTTCAACCCTTAAATACGGGAGTATGAAAACCACAAAAATCAGGAGTAATAACATGAACTGTCTATATACTGTGTATATCCTTCAATCACGCCGAAACGTTTACTTCCATTGTTTTGATTTTTTGCGAGAAAGTACTTCACATATCGGTTACCACCAATTCTAGGGTGACAAAATGGCGACCGTAAAGCTTGAACTTCCACGGAATTCAATTAAAATTAGTGTTTTTAGGTTTTCGGGGTCGCTGATTTCGAATCTGCTATCGAATTTTGAAAAATCGAAGTGACGGGATCCAATATAGCGAATACAAATTCTAAACTTCAACGAATTTTCGTGTAATTTAATATATAGGGGTTTTCGGGGTCACTGATTTGAAAGCTGTTTATAAAACTCCATTATTATTATTCGAGACAATTAGTGTTCATGATTATCATTTAAATAAAAATTTATAATTATTCCTAAAACTACCTAAGCTTTATTTCATAAATTTTAATGCATTGTTCCATGACATGTCCATCGTTCAGAAATACCAGTCACAAATATTCACAAACAGAAACACGAAACAAACTAGTGTGCAAAATTTTTAGCATCATTAACTTCAACGGTTTGGACATTTTCTCAAACCCCTCAAAAATGTTTTATACCTCATAAACCCCAATATTCATGTTCCCTTCGACCCGAAAATTTCATTGTTTTCAACAACAATAGCGTTCCTAAAAGCGTGCAATATCCCGAAATAAATAACAAAGGAAGCAATCGAATTATGCAGTTTTGCTCCTCTGGTCGCTTCCAAAATAAGGTTTACGAGATAAGCTGATCCGTCACGTGTCGGTGCAGCACTATATTCTGGAGTTCCGTGTGCTTACAGGGATAAGAGGGAAAAGGGGTAACACAGCACGGGCAACTTATTAAATTGTTTGCCTTCTGCAGATTCGCCCTGTGAGTCCAAAAGGCTAACAAACCATCAAAATGTTTTCATGTCATTACCAAAAGGATTCATTACAATGAAAAATTCATGAGGCAAGCAGGCAGAGAGACTCCATAGCAGGAGCTGCTACGGCAGTGGAAGAAGCATCCTTCCATGCCAGAGCATTTAAATTCTGATTACATCAAAAGGGATCAACTTGCTTCTCCATTTATACATAGTTCGACATTCGCTTTTTAGCCCAGCAACGTCTATTTTTTTGTTCCACCTCCCGTCGCGTCTCCGTTTATGCCCGAAAGACATCTGCCCGGCACGGGACCGGGAAACGCACATCATCCACGGGCACTCTCTCTCTCTCTGCATAGTACCCGGGATTTTCACATGAAAATAAAGAGGAATTCCCCCGTTCTGCAAAATAATAGAAAAAATGTGGACCACTTAGCACAAAAGAAATCTGCCTGGGCCAGAGCTGCTCCCGGCATGAATAATGTATGGCATTCGATCAGACGGAGGCAGGAGTCCCGAATCGGTTGGTGGGGGCGGTAGGGGTGGGGGTAGGAGGTGCGTTGGCTTTAAGGCTCGCCTCATGTATTTGAATTAGAGGATCCGACCCGCACATACATTACACGAGATCGAGACGTGCCTTATGTGCTTGTCCAATTGAATTACATCGACGATATTCAAACTGGCTGTAAATGGAGTGTAGGGACATTTGCTGATTCGCAGTGGCAGCAACTTTAATTCAATTTCAGCCGCACAAAAGAACCAGTCCCTGGACCGCCCGGGGAGGGCTCAGGGCTCCCGGGAATCCGGGACTGCTGCTAAGTAACAAGATGTCGGATTTTGCGAGTAGTTAAAACGTTACAGGGCCTCGTAAAACTTGGATACGGTCTGTAACAAGCGTTTTACGATCCCCGAACCCGACTTAGAGCCAGGGAGTGGTCACACTTAAATCAGTTCCACCGAGCCAAATCCCTGAGGGATTTTCTCCCCATCTGCAAGCCAGAAATTATTTTTACTCCGTGGGAGAGTGGACAGCCTGGCCCTTGTTCGTTCACGAGGTCAGACTGTTAGAGCAACAGAAACTTCCCACGGTCGCTGACTGCACAATTATCTGTTCGCATGGAGATAAATAAGAGGCTACAACTGGTCGGCACTTGTGCCCAGCAACAACAAAGTTAATGAAAAGAAGCAGACAAATTTGGCATCCTCTAGTTGTTTTTTTTTCCCCGCCACTGACCCCCGCATTCCTCAAAGCCGGTGGTAGACTTCCTTGTCCAAATTAAAGTTTCGGAACTAGTTGGCCATGCCCCCATGAAAGTCCACCAGGAAATGAAAAGTTTCAAGAAGTTTGTTTGGAAAATTATTCAAGTGCCTTCTATACCTACGAGTACATCCACTTTGTATATGCCCGAACCCTAGAAACTTTTTGATCATGCACAAACTCCCGGCCTGCTGCAAGGAATTCCTATTTGCCTTTGCTGCAATATCTCCACTCGTATATATGTATATCGGGGTGGGGGAGGGGGAAAAGCAATAATAACAAAAACAAAAGCGAAAAGAGAATTTTTTACAGTTCTGCAGTTATGTAGTTTTGCAAGCGGGCTCCCAACTCTATTTTTTTTATTCATTCCCGTAGAGAAAAGTTTCTTTCTTATTTCCCGGAGAAGAGTGAAAACTTCTTTGAGGGGTGCAAAAGCCTCATTTGTGACCAAATCGAAACAGTGAAGTTTCACTATGCCGCTTTTACTCTGTAGGCCAGGACACATTATGGCAGTGGTCCTGATTGTGCCCTTCGTGGACCCAGCCAAATACAAAGTTTCGAATGACGTGTCTGTGTCTTGATGTATATAATAAAGAAAGAGGTCCAAGACTGCTGCCCTGTGGAACCCCAAATATATTATAATTAGTGTGATAATTAGCCCCCTGCAAAGGGTTGTCGCTGCATCCCCGTATACTAGTTTGGACTCCTCATGAACCTCACCAGGCTTGAGATTACGTGAGAAACCGTATAAGATCGCGTACTGTATGGCGGCATGGTTATAATCACTTACTGGCTTAATTTCCTCTTACGCGTTTGCAATGCGCTTAATCACTTTCAAGTTAAATGGCTAATTAAAGATATTCCATCTTCTTTTCATCTGCATTGAAGAGATCCGTGATATTTTGGAAATGGGCAACTGGAGGAATTTGAATTGTTAGACCCTCTTGCGTTTTATTTTTTCAATATTTTGTTAATTTTCAAATTTATATGTATTGTTGTTGAATTTTATAAAGATATGAATGAAACCATATGTGAGGGATATAGATTATAAATAAGAGTGGCCAAAGATGGCTACCCTGCGGAACACCAGATGTGTTATACGGTAAATGGCATCGGAAACAGCGTTACGAAAAACAATACGCTAAATCCGATTAGACAAATAAGAAAGCAGCTAGTCCACAAATAACGGGGAAAAATTCCAGAAGATTGCTAGTGGTTGACCTCGCCTTCATAAAATCGTGGTGAAATCGTCTTAGAAATGGTTAGAATAAGTTGTCAATGATTTTCTTTATGCATTGTTATGAGTCAAGAGATTGTTTAATGTTTAGACTTCACTTAAAAGTAATTAACTAATTTGTTTTCGTACAATATATTTTGGGAAGGAGATGGACTGGACAGCTTAGTTGATAGAACGAACCGTTGACGATGAAATTAATAATTAGCCGTTGCAAGTTTGATTCGCGTAATTCTGAAGACAGAGACAGAAACAACAGCCTTACCGTTCGGTGAGATCGCTTTTGAAGACGTGTATCTTCTGTCTACAAATGTTGATCAATTTTTTATGTGTCAAGCGATAACCAGAATAAGGTTCCAGGATTAGTCTTCCACTATCTATTATGTCGTCCTTTAAAAACTAGTTAAATCGAAACATCCGCAGAATTATTATTAAAAACGAAATAAATCCAGTTCAGTCGACAGTAAAATAACAAGATACTTTCCTTTTACGAAACTTTTAATACTCCTCCGAATTCGGCGTTCACAACTAGGCTAAAAAGGGTTTTGTAATTCAACTTTCAATATCCTTGAGAGGCTTTTCTTCGTGTGACAAACCATTTCAAGAAGATGTCACAAAAAGCAGACATTACTTGGACGCGATCGAGAAGAGACGTGATAGCGCAAAGTGGTTACGACACATCTTTTCAATCCCATCACGATTGTGACGTTCACACAAATGGTGTTCATTTCGCCCGCCCGCCTGCCGCCACCATACGAAAAAGTTTAATGCGCTGGATCTGAAAGGCATCAGGAGTTCTTCAACTTTATCACGTTACAGCGAACATTATGGAGTTACCCGAAATCCCCCCCCCCCCCTTTTTGGATCCTGCCACATTTCTTGCAAATTCCAATGCATCTCATAACCCCGTGTGATAGATTCCATCAGGCAAACAAGTTGAATGTAAAATCCCCCCACGCCTCATACAGTCCTTCATCATTTATGGGTACAAAAAAAAATCTATTCCTAGCACACTCCCCCGCCCCATGAAAAACGCCTGTGAGGACTCCGAGGACAAAATAGTGCTGTAAACAACATCATCGTTCTCATCTGCAGTACGGGCACATTCTCGGGCGCTCTGACGAGTTCGCTTCCTGCAGATATGTGCATTCCGACCACGATGCCATAATTCACTTTGCTAGACGTCAATCTTCATTTTGCCATTACCCAGAGTGTTATCTAAAGCCGGCGTCCCACTTTAGTGCACCTCCAGGACTGATACCTTGTAGCCCTCCCTCCTCGGTATTCGGTGTTGCATCCGCAAGCTGGTAGAAAAGTCTGGCTCCCCTCTACCCGGCGGATAAGGCCTCGTCTAGATGTTACAAGACAAGCAAGCATCAGTTTTGTTAGTTGGTGGCAATTTATCAGGAGGAAAACAGCCTCGGAATTTCTTTGGTGAAAGATTTATCTAATCCCCCAAGGAGGCAAATTCAATTTAGGAGCATTAGCCCCCGCCCTTCAGTTTCATCATCGCGCGGCATCTACGTGTACCGGATAAATTCGTGCGAGTAGTTTGTCGGTGGCAACATTCCTGGGGTGTAGAGGTACGGATATGGTGCATAGCAGTCGTCACCTTCCCATCCTCCCCCCAAAATCGCAACCTACCACCCCGTCGCACTAGACAGTTCCGCGGGGGTGTGATGTAACTAATTAGCGAAACGATTGCAGAAGACAATTTAATAGATGAAGTAGAAGGTCTGTTGCCAGGATCCATTTGTTTTATTTACAGAGCTTTCAGCTCCCGCCCGAATGGCTTTCGCATCATTCCTCTGTAGGCCAATTAGTTTCGCTAATGTAATCGCCCGGATTGGTGGCACAACGGTGGGGGGGAGCGAGGGTGGGGGACGTTTCGCCGTATTAAGCTTTAAACAATTAAACGCCACCATCTGGTAGCGAAATTAAACTTTGTATAATTAATAGAGAATTTTTGTATCTCACTAGGAGGGGCTTAAGTGGGCCGTTTTTATCTCCCTCCCTTTCAGTACGACGCGACGCAACGGCGATAGGCAGGAGGTAGGGGATAAGTTTTGGACGTCGTCGCCGAACAAGGAAGTTTCCACCAAATTAAAATTAGTCATTTCAGAAATTGAAGCTGGAAAAAATCCTGAAGAAGAAAATTTTTTAATTGCGAGGAGAAAGAATTTTAGACAAAAAAATTCTTTCAATTACAGACTCTATCTTTGGCTACAGAGGCACTAACAGTCAGGGAAGCTGGGAAGAAGAGGATAAAATCTACTTACATACCTACAGTGAAACATAAATTACGCCTTATGGAATATTAAAAACTGTAATTGTAATTAGGGAGTTCGTTAATTAAAAACATTCTAGTCCTGTTCGTTTTGCAGATATTCGACAAAAGAAATCATTCACAACACAAAGAATACAAAAAAGTTGTACCCTGGTCGGATTTTTTCGTTGCTTTGCCAATAATTATTTCCAAGACTCCAAAATCCTTACAATTTTGTCATGCCCATCTGGCTATGACGATCTGTATTTGTTTATTTCGTTAGTTGCCTACAAATTAATATTTACAGGTAATGCATAAATATAAATATATAAACATATAAAATATTTACAAAAGTAAATTAAAAATCTAAGGCACGCCTAACGGAATTCATTTAGCACACAGCAAGGTCACAAATAATATCAGGACTACTTAAAACCTGTTCATGTTATCAGCAAAATGCAGACATTTAGCAAAGCAAAACAATTAGTAGGCATAGTTGATAAATATAACAAAGAGAAGAGGACCTAAATGGCTCCCTTGTGGAACACATAAAAGCACATCAAAAACCTTTGGTTACACAGAATGAATTTAAGCCGCATGCCTACGGTTCATAAAGTATGAGCTAAGGGGTCATCCCTAAACCACGTACTAACGCCCTTGCGCCCCTTGGGGATGCCTCTACTCGAAACGGTTTTTTGTTTAATCTGAAAAATCCTAAGATTGTGTGAATTGGAATGCAATGCAATTGGGCTTAAATGAAGGTTTAAATCCTTTCCTTCCAAAAAAATAAGTCGGCCATTCTTATTAGAACCCTTGAAATTGAGAAGACGAAATAGTTCAGTGGGAGAGGAACCGATGCTAGTAAGGTTTCTCCGATCATAAGGAACTTTTCCTGAAAATTTCGTTGCCCTATCGATTGTAATGCGCCTTTACTTTAGTTTAAAATCTTTTTTGAATCCACTCGAAACCTCGACCCGACCAACCCGCCATCGCCCTTCATCACCTTACTGAACTTTGTCCAGAGGCATTGCCAGAAATAGATATCGTACCTGTCGAGCTTACATATTATTCCAACATTTGTAGGGATCTAGCTGAGACTCAAGCCGCTTTTAGTCACAATGGCGTTTTTTCGTATCCTTTCCATGTACCGGCAGTATTTATCATTTTTTGTACATTTTGTGTAGAACTTCACTTCGAGTATTTGTCAATTTTTAATAAAGTAAATAAAGCGTAGGTACATTCCTAAATCCCTTTTATTTTGAATTTGAGAACAGTTCGTATAAGAAAGGAATCTCAGTAGATTTTGCTTAAATTGCCTTCCTATGTAAAATCTTTGTGTGGTTGCCGATGAGATTTGAACTCAGGACGCCTGACTTCTAGTATCAGACTTGACACGTTGGCATTGTTCCATTAGACACTACATATCTGCTACACGTGTAATCTGACTCTTTAGAAAGGAGAGCAATTTGAATCATGTGGAATTCGAACCCGGGACGCCTAGAACCATAGTCCAATGCCCTACCCATTGATCTACGGATAGCCTTGTTGCTATAACAATTCTTTTAACTCAAAAAAGAGACTTTTTTTAATACATTCCAACTGTTACAAGTGTTACATTTTAAAAACGCCATTTTACAATTGAAACGATTACTTTCAAATCAAAAAATAGCGATTCCACTTCAAAGTGACACTTTGAAAATTAAAGCATGTAAATACATCGAATCAAGTCGGTTAAGATATATATTTTTCAATTAAACGCATTAACTTTTAATTTTAAAGCTGATTAAAGCACGATACGGTTACATTTCAATATGTAGAGACTTGGAGTAAGTGGCGGATCCAGTGGGACAGAAGAAGATAGAATAACCCCGAAAGCCCTGATATATTAAATTTCGTGAAAATCGGGTAATTTTTAAAAACAATTGTCCCTCATTTTTTATTTTCTACCCCAAAAGTAAGTACAACGACTTATTCCAACTTTTTCGAATTTTGGGCTATTGTGTGCCGGAATGATGTCGATATCGACTTTTATATCTAATTTACTCAAATACTATTATTATTATTAATTCTTTATCATATTTCGTATTTTTGTTAGATCACGTCATGTCTAAAAGTACAAACTACAAAAGTCCCTTAGGAGCTGTCTACGCAACCAATTTCAGTACCTACTAAAACACAAAGTGAGCATACCCACCATTCCTCCTTAACTTAAATGCTGACACGGCTCCTTGAAGGAAAGTTGCATGCTTACAGATTGAGTTAGTACTTTCCAAAAATTACGAATCGCTTATTAAGCCCCAGATAATACTTCCACACTTCCACTTAATTAGACCCTTCACTTCATCCTCCATCCTCCATCCTGCAATCCGCCTCAGCCGCAAAGTTTTGGATAAAATCGCAAACTAAGACCAAAGTTAATTTGGACGATTCAATTTTTCACGGGTGCACCTCCTGCATCTGTTTAAGGGATTTGCAGTGGCCACAGCGCTGACCGGTTCCGTGCAAAATAAAAGCAATTAAAAGTTTCTTTTGTAGTCGATGATCTTTGCACCGGGAGCGCCAGAGGACGCTGACTTCAATGCATCTGCATTCACCTTCCCCCCAAAGCCCAGCGCCCATTAATACCCAGGATAAGAGAGGGAGCTTATCGGCATTCTTGCCAGCAAGCAATTCGTTTGTTCATTTCGAGTCCACCCTCCACCACCTCTCTGTTCGTCAGGGATCTTCTTGTTTGCGGTAATCAATAGTTCGTTTTCCCTCAGAAAAAAAATCTATTCCCATACTTTTGTGGGGGAGTATTTTTAGCAGCGTCGAGTGGAACGAACTTGGGACGTGCAATCCTTTTAGTAGTGGTCAACTGGTCCCCGGTGTGGTGTCTTTACGTTGGGAAAATTGTCCCCATAAAACACTCCCCCGAAAAGCTGCTCAACTGCAGTCACGTTCGCCGGCCATTACAAGAAAATTTGATATTTTCGGAGGCACTTTCCAGCTAGAATCCCGGAGGGTGCAAAAATAGCAGAAAATCAATTGTCGATATCCAATACATTTAACACTATCATTACGAAATAATCTACTCCACCGGAAGGGGCGGGAGAGATGGTAGTCGCCTATGAAATCATAATAATGTTTCTGGCGGTCGTCCAACTCTCGTATCAGGGGTGGAATTTACAGCGAGGTAACACCGACGAACATGGTGCAATCGGACCTCCCGTCTAGCATACAGATTTCAAGGTGTCGTGCCCGAGGGGATGAGTGGTATTAAGGGGGACTCGGTGTTCGCTTTGGGGCTAAATTAGTCGTTTGCCAGCCTGCGAACAAAAGGGTACGACGACTACAATTCTTGTTATCCCCACCGATTGCGCCATAAAACAAATCCACTTATTGACTGGATTCTGGATGCTCCACCGCCACCATATTTTCATTAAGTGCGAAATGCCGGCGAAACATATCGCATCGCGCGCAATGCAGGCACCCTGCAGCTTCGACGCGCTCATATACCTTCATCGAATGTTGGCTGGAATGGTTGGTCGCCTGGCTGAACCGTGAAACCTAATTCGGATCGCATACCTGATGGTCAGGTGAAATCAAATTCGAAATCTATTTAGTCGGAACAATGTTAGAAAAGGGGCACTCCACTGGATAATTGTGTGTAACGGACGAAAATTGAGTCACTGAGTGGGGATAAGGATAATGCTGCACCTGACTGGAGGCGAATATGGTAGATCAGCAATAAAAGGGTTTGGGGAACGGTAGACAAGTTTTAACAAGAACAAAAATTACTTATTCAGCTAGTTTAGTACCTGAGACTTCACCGATTTTTATTTGTAATATAGTTTTTCCATTTTTAACTGATTTTAAAATTTAATAAAAAATAAACGGAACGAAACTTCTACAATATTTTTATGGTGACAGTGAAAAACACAATCGATGTCATCCATAATGGAAAATAATATTGCATGTGGCATATGGCCCATGCGTCCCAGGAAACTTTTCATGTAATCGAGCATTTGTTTCGACAATTGTGTGGCACGTAACGCCATCTTGTTGAAAAAAACATTTCTCAACAATGTTCATACACATCAAGAAAACAGTGCCACAACGAGCCGGTGCCTTTTCCTATTAACGGTTAACACTCAGGCTTCAACTTTCTCAAAGAAGTATGGTCCGATAACGTTACCAACCCACAATCCGCACCACAAAGTAGCTTTTTCTGGGTGTAATAGACGTTCTAATATCTCTTCCGGATTGTTTTCAGTTGTTTAGCAGTTCATCCAAAAATGGGCCTTCTCATTGACGATGATTTTTTGACCGAAATTTGGAATACGTACGGCACAATAAATAGTCATTTGGCTTGAGGTCCTGTATGAATTGGATCTTATATGGGTGGAAATACAAGCATTTGCGCAAAATTCGCCAAGCCGTGGACTATGAAAGCCCAAGTTCTTATGCACGACGATAAATCGAGAGGGTTGGACTATCACGCACACTATCGCGGACAATAGCAATACTCTCGGTTGATCGAAAATTAAGCCAATTAAGACATAAGACAAGATAACATATGTAAGTGTGTATAATTTTTTTTGCGTTAGAAGTCAGTCGTCAAAAAATGCCGCAATAAGTGGATGCACGCCATAAAATATCTTAATTGTTTTTCTTTTTAATTGTTCTTGTCATTCTAACACTCAACAAAAAACATTAAAAAAAACATTATTATTATTCCAGGAGACATTTTCAAATATCTCAAAAAAAAATAAACTTTGATGTTACGTTTTTGATTCATGCATCCTTTAAGGATGGATTCGAATCCCACTTCAGGCACCATGTATTTTTGAATTGAGGATTAATTACAGAGAAAGTATGAATAGCTTAGCGATTAAAGTGTCGGTCTCTTCTTTTGCGTATATCGTATGCTTTCAAAAGTACATTCATGATACAAAGTATGACTTACGTCACGACAAAAAATATAGCAATTATTTCGAATCCAGCATATTAGAGCCGATAGCATGTTCTCCGTTTCCTGGTCATGCGACTTAACATAACATTATATATTAAGAAATAAATATATGTAATCAGTTATATCCGTCGAGACATAGAGTTGTATATGCCTATGAATGTGTATAGTCATGCATAGCTATGCAGATTGACATTCAAAAAAGGTTTAAAATTGTTCGCGGTGGAAAGATGTTCAAACAGATCAAACGTCCAAATTGAGTCATGTTTCTCTCGCTGCAATTAAATAAAAGATATCCGTATCAGCGAGACGAAAAAAATAAATAAAATCTGTAGAGCATCTCTGTAGACAACGAAGAAAAATAATAAAATAAAATAAATAAAGAAAACCAAAAGAAAAATAGAATAAAAAGAATACGGCAGATGTTGTTTCGCTCCAATCACCAAATAAACACAAGATGGATCCCTTCACTTTTCAAATAAAAAACAAAAAAAAGACAATCGTCTCCTGCCCTCTTGAGAGCTCTATTGAATTCCCCCAACTCCATTAAGCATTAAGAACTTCACCATCTTATCCGGGCTTTTTGCTCGTTAAAAATAAAGCTGCACGTTTTCCGGGTATCGGGTGCGCGAGGGTTTTAAAATATTTCACAATATCCGGACCCGACCTGTTCAGCTTCCACCTAATGGTAGAAAGTGCTGCTGTAAGGCAGCGTCCCGCCCACTAATCACTGAAAAATTGTGGGCGTCAAGTGTGATTCAAAAGCAGCCGCGCATTGAAAACATATTTTCGTGTAATTTCACATAATTACAGAGTCAAAATTCTGCGAAAAAGGGAAACAAATTCACCTCATGGCACTTTAAGAACCAAACGGCTGAGATCCTATATACATAGGAGCGCGGGAATTCTAGAGAGTTTACACTTTGCATAGATGTTATTTTTTTATTTTTGCGAAAATTGTTGCACACCCCTCAATACCACCGGCAGCCAGAGAGACAGGCTGGCGCGAAGGACCTGTTGATTTCTCGCCTTTTTCTGCGGCTGAAACTCCAGGGCTCCGGATGGTGCTATGAATAAAGAACGAGGGCCAAATTAAATGCACTTGAGGGATGCAAGAGCCGCACGTTCTTCTCTTCGCTGCATTTCACTTTTGCAAAACAAATTGAAATTGCATTTTTTTTTAAAAACATTTCAAGCAAACAGCTTGAATCCGTTAAATTCTTGCCAATTACAACGGCTAGATGGGGCTGAATTGAAGGAAAGCTTTCCATCCTGTGGACGTATTACTGAAGTCATTTTTGCGTTGCCGTGTTAAATAATTCAAATTTAATTCTCCTGAAAACGACATTATGCAATTGGCCAACGAACGCCAGCAGTAGAGCACCTCTTTACTAGTCCAAAATATTCATGCGGGAGTATCCCGAAAATCTTTTCAAATGGGACAAGGTCCCAGGAGAGCGGCAAAAATTAATTCTTCACAAAAGTCGCTCCGTTGCCACTGCCCGTTGAAATTCTCCAGGCATATATTAAAGGAAGTTTCGCAATAAAGTCAAATTTGTTAAGGATTATGTTAATTACGTTTCCTGCTTGTCCACCCTTAAGTTTGAAAAATTTCTCTCTCTCCTTTCTTCCGAGAAAGTACCTACAGGGGCAAATTATAAAAAAAAAAAAAGTTCCAGAAGCTGGGGTAGCGAAAAAAAATTTTTTTTTTAATTTTTTTTCCCTCACAAAGTTTGTCGGTGAACTTTTTGAAAACTATAGTGAAGGATAATTAAAGATGGCTGAAGGGGCTAACAATCACCATTAAAAGGACATCATCATCAAGCAAGAAGCGTCTACATTCTAAGGGGAAAGTTTTTCATCTTCCTGCCTCTCCCCAACCCCTCGTCGCGTCCCAGTTTTATTGGCAAAGTTTTAACAGGTTATCGTTTCCTTTATGTATGGTATTCAAGTTTATAAAATTAATTAGGACCAAGTTGGTCTAATTGCTGACGATGCTGCTTGTAAGATACGTGCCAGGATACTTTTGTGACATCCAGACAGGGTTGCTTCCCGTCAATTGCACAATTGGAGTGGGAATTGGCTTTATGTTCTCCGCCTCCTTTCTTTCATTTTAAGTTGTGGTAAATTACTTCCATGTCACGTTAGGTCAGTAGTTAATGGAGTTTTCGAAAGACGTGAGCTAGCACTTAGATCATGGTAGGGATTTCAGAATGTGCGGTCTTTGATATTGGTATCATGGGAAGGAAAATCACAGTAGTAGTCTTAGGTAAACAATTGAAGATAAAATCAATTTTTATAAAAATATGGAGCAACACCAGATGTTTTTTAACAGCATGGGTTTTTGCGGGGGAGGAAAAATGCCATATACCGTCAGGGGGTACCTCCTGCAACCCGTCTTCATAGCGTGGCATTTTAATGAAGGATATTATTTGTTTTATATTGTTGTTTGTATTATTTATTCCGTTCCCTGTAAATGGTCTTCTACAAAATTTTAAATTGCTGCTTGACTAATTCCTAACGGTTCGGCAAATTGTATTTGAGTAAGTGGAGGATGTTCGTCCAGTAAATCGTAATTGACTTCATCCAACACCTTTGGTGGAGTTCCAGAACGTCCATTGTCCACAAGACTAAAATTGTTGCAACAAAATCCTGCAAAGTTGAGGGGCTGCATACACTTAGGGGTAGCAAATATAAGTAATATAACATCATTACCGTAACCCTCAGTTTTCTACCACAGGACGGAAAAAATTAGACATCCATAATGAAACTTGACATTATGACGGCCCTAGCTAACTTCATTCGCAATTCGACAGGCAAACAGTCAGGAGAGACTCTCAACTGACGTAAGCATGAATATACTTTACAACAGCTGAAACTAGATTTCATTACTATGCCCAAACTTCTTGCCTTGTCCACATATTCCAATACAGTATCGTTCAAAATATCCTCTTTGTTAGGATTACTTAATAGTAAGATTGGTGTCAATGGACCATTTATGAGTTGTACATAGATCTTCATTTATGCAATGAATACAATCTAATACAAATAAAAACTAAGGAGCAGCGGACCTAGAATAGTCCCCTGAAGTACTCTGCGGCAAGAGTAAATAACTTCGGAGATCTGATTATTAATCTAAACCACTTGGTTACACCCCATGGAAAAGCTATTTAAAAGCTTTATCAACTTTCCATGATCAATAGTATCAAAAGCTTTGCTAAAGTCACGTAAAATTAACAATGTAAGATAGTCCTTGTCAAGCGCTTCAAAGATATCAGTAGTGACCTCCAGAAGGGCAGTTTCATTCATTCAAATCTACGAAGTCAACCATTTATCTGGGCATTATTTTTTATTATTAATAGGGCGAAAATCAGAGGGCTCGACGGGGTATGATATTTTGGGCACTGGAATTACCATCGCTTCTCCCCACATTTTAGGAAATTGTGACATCGTAAGGCAGTTATTCATTATATGTTTAAGAGTAAGTTATTTTATAAATTTAGGAAAAATTCCATCAACTCCAGTTGCGTTAGACTTATGGAAACCTCTGATAAAAAAATCTTCAAAAATGTGTCGCGTAGATATCATTTCTTGGAAGCCTTACAGTGAAGTAACCATTTACGGCAACCATCGTAACTCCTCTGTTTTTTATCTAAAATAAAAAAATAAAAATGCTTTCTTAAAGTAAATATAAAAAGGAATTTTTTTACGTAGCAGATTTTAAAAAAATTAATTTTTTTTGGATATGAAGTGCTGATATCCTACTATAAAAATTGAAGCCAACCGAAAATTAGAAAATTATCGAGAAAATAACAATACTGAGTAAAATAAATAAATAATAAAAAATTATAAACTTGAGATAATGACAAGTTTGAAGAATTTAGGATAAGAAAAAAGAGTGTGAAAAAAATTTGGAAACATCAGTAAAAAAATAGAACATTAATTAAATTTAAATAATTGAAAATTAAGAACACTACAAAAAGAAGAAAATAATGTCCTTTCTTGTACAAATGACTATAATCAGCTTTTACATACCTTTGAAGTCCACATCAAATACCGCAATTTAAAACTGAAATAACCTAATTCCTTTTAAATGCGAAAATCATGACCCAAATTTTCACCCGCACACCTCATACACCACGAACAAGCCCCATAAATTACAAAACTGCCATTTATTCACACAAATTCCCCCGCAAAGCCTGAATTAATTTTGTATTCCGATAACTCATCCAGGAAATACAGCTCCAAGCAATTTCGTCAAGTTCCCATGAACGAACTGAATAAAAAAAAATAAGAGAAATTGTATAATTTATTTGTGGCCACCAACTATTGCGGTGGTTGCTGGAGCGTATTTACCGCGCTGTTAAAATCCATAAAAATGTTAATTTTCCTGTCTAACAAGGGAGCGAGTGAGGAGAGCAGTGTCCTCATGCGTCCGCCCCCGCACCCACGGATATGTTTAAAAATTACTTTTCGAGCGAGGGAATTTTTCAATTAGGGAAAATGGGCCATCAGGCAAACCAAGTAGAAAATTGCATTGCAGATAATATCATAACCCGGCCCCGGGAGGCATGTGAGCAGCCGGGTCCCGTAAGTGCTTATAATTGCGCGCATAAATAATTTACAAAACCAATTTTTGGATATTAATGAAAAAGTCCTGCTCGGCCACTGCATTCCGCAAAAAAAAAGTTGCATATCACTCCAGCGCTGAGAGCGGGCAGTGCGGGGTGCGGGAGCGCAGGTGATTCCTTGCAATTAAATTAATTGCTTTGCTGGGTCTTCGCCCGGAATGTGCTTTAATGCAAAAACTATTAATAACTCAGAGCCATTCGGCGAATTTAAATTGACCGAGAAACAGGAGAACGCGTGCTCATGTAAAAAATCAATCATCGCTCCTTTGGCGGTTGGAATGGGTAGCGGGGGGCGAACCCCCGCGGGGCTATGAGATGATTGATGGAGCCGCAATTTGTTCTATCCGGAAGTCTGGATCCGGTGGTAGGCTCTTTGAGGTCGTACGATATCCAATCCGGCCGCAACTGCTACCGCCGCCGTGCGCCTTTCTGGGGATGGCAGCAACGGAGATATTTTGATAATGCTCCGGCTGCGTTTAATTAAGACGACATCCAAGCAAACCCGGTCATTTATAAGGCGGAGATTTCAGAAAAATTTCCTACGAGTAGAGAGCGGCATTAATTTAATGAAAGGATATCCCGGCGACAATGGCGATAATGCCGGGGCTACACGAGAAGTAGAGCAGAAAATTCCCTTTCAGCCGTAATTAAGACAAATGCGGAAAGAAGTCCTCCGGGCGCGCATAGAAAGCGAACTGAATACATTTAATAAACGCACACGTCCTCAGAAAGCATATAATTTCTCATTCTAGGGAATATTTATCTTAAGATGTTTATCAAAGGAGCGGAATTTTTCTCGCAACAGCACGACGATAACAACAACAAAGCAGGGCTCCTTGTGGGCCTCAGTAATTCGACGGCTACTGCCAAATTGAACGCTCAGTTCTGGCGGTGAGACGGAGCGGGCCGGCGGGCAACCCGTGTCTTCCATATTACAAAATTTCTAAATACACAAATTCCTGCACATCTGCCTTATCTTCCCGACTCGTGTTGTACGCCGCCGTGGATGGGTGGCCACCGCACCCCGTATGAAAGGAGTAACGAGCATCCTCAGCGGAAGGACGATGACGGGAGGGTGTACGCCGCCTTATTGTGTGCCACGAGCGCGCCCCGCACACAATGCAAATCCTCATTTTCAGTTTTGGACGTACGTGAAGACTTTTGATGCTCGTTTTGGGCGGTTTTCTGATTTTGTCTCCTTTTTTTTTCCTTTTCTTCTTTTTGGCGGGTGCTCAATTTTATACCGGAGACGGCTCAACATGCTTTTCGTGGGGGCACTTTTTTTACGAGAACGAATAAAAAACAATTGTTGTCAAGGATTGCAATTCTCAAGGGTTTTACTGTACTACGAACAAGCTGGCAAAGAGGCAGGAAATTTTTAAAAATCTTTTCAAGGCGTCTGTCGGCTGCTAAGAAGTTCTAAAAGAAGGTAGACATAAAAAATTTTCTTACTTTAATCTTGGAGATCTTTGATGCTTAGGAAACGTCTTTGAGCTACGGTGAACTTATTTTATGTCTAATCGATTTAATGAACCGTAAGATCCTGCAGGAGTAAGACAAGAAGATAATTTGTCTATTAAATTCAACCGCATAAGCAAGCAAAGTCTAAATGGGAAGAGCGGCTCATTATTTCCATGAGAAGAACAATTTCCTGTTCATTCATTTTAGATATAAAAACATTCAATCTCCGACAAAATTCCTTCTATACACGTGTAAAAAGCCTCCAACGATATCGTGTCGACGTTGCGAGATATTCAAGGTCAAAAGTCACGATAAACTGTTTTTCACAAAAATCTCATTTCCTATGACTCGGAGGTCAATGTGGCTTATTATAAAAATTGTAGATCATCAAATTATCTACAGAAAATGTTATATTCTTTTTTTATTTTAATCAACCGTTTTCGTTATATACGGCGTCGAAAGTCGGAATTTAGGGGCGGTTCTCTTTTTTTTTCATATTTAAAAAAGGACAAATTACAACTTAACAGTTTTGCACATGATTGTATTAACATTAAGTTACACCAAATAGTTTTTCGTTTTCTATGTAGGTAAGTTAACTTTACACTTTTAAAAAGGGCGAAAAGAAAACATACGAATATGTATGTACACAAACTGGTAAAACTATGGATTCTGTTGGAGTTTTAAGTTGAACTTTTTACCACGTATTTCTAAGTACCAGTTGGCACCCTTAGTAATTTCCAAATATCTGCCAATGAAAGTTTTTGACGTTAGCTCGACGATCATTAAAAACTCACGACATTTTCGGACTTTTTTTCAGTTTTTCCCAAATTAGTATCTGCCAATCTAAGCTTCTGACCAAAATATTGTACCATGTCTTTTTTAAAGCAGGCTAAATTTGCTACAATTTTGGCTGGAACAGTTTTTTCAACCTCCTATAGTTTCTGAGTTGCAACTCTTTAAATTTCGTCAAAAATTTTCCAAACTAAAACTAAATGTGGGAACTTACAGCCAGTTTTCCATATACAACTGAACCACTCCAACACTTCTTTTAATTACTCTGACTTGCTTCAGGGTTCACGGAAGTTGTCGTCTCCTCTTGAAGTTGGAATGCCTTACAACCAGCGAACGGTAGTGGTTTTCCGCTAGCCAGGATGCACAACCTTTTTTTTAAGAACCCATTCCGATCTGGACGAAGTGTTCTGATTTTTTTGGAAACCACATCCTAAACTGATCTATAGGATAGGTATCCTAAACTAACATCTCTTTTGTCCGACCTCTCCTTGAATATGCCAGTCACGTCTTCTTCTCTTCGCATCGACGCACCATATATGAATTCTCCAAACCAATTTCCAGGATAAAATAAGTGCGAATCGCTGCATTTCAAATATTGTTCAAATAGTCAAAAAGTTGCGAACAAAAACCAACAACGCGGTGACACATTTCGAAATATAAAAATTAATAAAATCAATCTTTTACCGTTATCATGAAACTGACAACCCATTACTGTCTTTTCGCAGTATCCCCAAACATCCATCCTTCATAATTGAAACTCGGTGGGATGAAGTCCATCGCCGAATATCTCCTTTAAATAATGGCGACGGGGATGGATATCCTTCTTGTCCACCCACACTTTTGGTCCTGTCACTGTCAATAAAGCACAACGCCAGAGTGTGCCCACTGTAACCTTTCCGATTTCCGGGCACCAGAAGGTATCCGCAATATCGGGCGCGCCAGAGCGGAAGCCAGCCCATCACGATTCAGCATCGGTCGTCATTAGTTTTGTGTTATAAGATAAATTTCTGCATTTGGGTCAAACGTGACGAGGAATATGATAAACGTCCCCTGAGCATCCCGATTAGCAGGACGATGGAGGTGACACTGGAAGTTCTTTCCCTTTTTCGTATTCCCGAACGGTTCGACCGTGCCCATCCTCAGTCATCTAAGTTGTTGTGGTCCTTTGTTGACGTATTGCGTTCGGAGATTCATCCTGGTGGATGGTAACAAAAAAAAAGGCCCGACAACGCATGTATGAGCATATGTAATAGATCCGCTGGGGTCTAGGAGTTGTGCCTGAGTCTGAAGTTAATTTGGGAATACACGTACATAAGGTGCAAGGCACAGGCAGGCCTTTTAACTGTTGGTGCTTGAGCATCGCACTTTGCGTAATTAATTTACCACTCCTATGAATATTAATTTATTTTCGGAAATTAATTGCCTACCGAATTCAGGTTTTCAAGCTGCCAATAAAAGGGACAAGGGCTTGAGTATTATTCGGTCAATAAAATAATAAAGCAGAATAGAATTGAAAAGAACAAAAATGCATCGATTTCCCCGGGTTTCAGGTAGTAAACTGACTCCTCGAACAAAAATGTGGGTTCTTTCGACTCGATCCACTCATTGAGCCATTTTTCGACACCGTCATGAGAAGTGATGCGTTACAACGTGTGATCTGGCATTGTCATGTTGTCATTGAAGGACCAGGCTTGACTTTGCATCACGCACGCTTTTGGTCGTTTTGAGATGTGGAGATAAGTTGACGAAAACAACACACGGACAATCTGTTTGGATAAGGAAGGCATTGTTTGTTGAATTTTTAAAATAGACTCCGAGTGAATTTGTATAGATTCAATGCGTTTATGCGGTCGACATCAGTTTGATCAAAGTGGCGAACAGTATTCAAGAACACTTCGAACAAATGTTAGACCGAAATGTTGACAAATGAATAAAATAGCTAGAGGTACGTAAAATAAACCCAGCCTAAGGTTAAATAATTAAAAGTATTCGCAGCTAAAATCTTATTCACATCACTCAACCAACCAACCAACAAGCGATATATGAGTTATAGTCAAGTTAATCAAGTAATAAAGAGCTCCCCCAAGTGTCTCGGGAGCTGACAAAATCACCGTAGCGACATCTCAATCATCGTTACATTGCACTCAACTCTATATGCTACCTCTGGGTTGGGGCAGTATAACATATATAACAATTGAATGAAGAATTAATATTGAGAAAAGTAAGGGACCCAGAATTGAGCCCTGGGATATGCCACTATGAAATTGGATAAAACTAGAATACTTAATCTTAAATCTTGTATTATCGTATAAGGCTCAAGTAGTTGCCAATCAGCGAAACTCCACTTTGGACAAAGTTAAAGCAATGAGACAATTTTTTTGGAAGGTGGAAATATTTTTTGCTGTAGGCTTCCCCGGCTTGCATTTACATACACATACTTGCGCAGAAAGATCTCCTTTCTAGTCCATTACATTTTTATCCAAATCGGAGGGGATGACCGCTTTATCGATAAATACCACCGATTTTAAGTATGGACTAAGTCTAGTAAATCTTTCACATTCAACCTGAGCAGTCTTTCTGACTTAATGCATTTTTCTTCCTATTTTGCAATTTAAGTCAATCAATTCTCAAAATAACAGATGAGAGGCATTTGTTTAACGATCCAATTCAAGTCCAGTCACCCATCAAAACAGTAATGCCGTGCTGGTTTGTCTACCCTATACCATCGCAGCACCAATCATCTTACACCCACCTGGGTTCGGACCAAAAAATGTAAACTAATTCCATTCAATTTAAAAATTAAGTAAATTTTGCCCATTGAGGCGAGGCGCATACCCAAAGCATCGATCGATGGCCCATTCATAGGCAAATATTCCCAACCGAGAGCCAACCCCTGAGTCTCAGGTGTAATATGTATTTAGGGTACGTTGGGGCCAGGGTAAGGTATCCCACAGCAGAATAATTTAAAACCGCTTCCTTCTGTCTTCCTTCCTGCGCCATTTATCCTAATTTTTCACCGGGGCCAACCCCCGACAAAGAATTTCAATAAAATGCTCGCCGGTATTTGTGTTACAATAAGAAATAAATCCACCCATGAGTATCAAGCCATTTTCCCGGATATATTTCAATGTGGCCCTCTCCTCGGCCCCACGGTGAGCCTCGCCAGGACATATTTCCGCCGATGAATGCCCATTTGCCTTCGCGTGCGAACAAGTGGGCGGGAGCGAACCAACCAACCGACTATGCATGGTCGGGCTAAGCTACGGATCCTCAGGGACTCAGGATGTAAATTCGACCGCAATCGTGTCGTGCGATAAAGAAATGAA
This sequence comes from Neoitamus cyanurus, assembly GCA_947538895.1. Lineage (NCBI taxonomy): Eukaryota > Metazoa > Arthropoda > Insecta > Diptera > Asilidae > Neoitamus > Neoitamus cyanurus. The sequence continues at coordinate 10,197,320 of OX384544.1, read as the reverse complement.
CTGGCGTCCCGGCTCTGGCACCCGTAACGACTCGCCAAATCGCATCATCATCTTTTTCTTAAACCACAAAGGGAATTGTACAAATTTGGCGAGACCGTAAATCATCCCTAATGGAACTATAAAAAAGAAACTCAGCGCACCATCCATCTTCGGCCGTGGTGTACTCCGGCGCTCACCTTTTTGCTATTCACGGCAGCGGATGGATGGTGAGGTGCGGCGGAGGCCCCTTCACCTTACCACACCTTTTCAATTCACATGACGTACCCGGGGAGCCCCTGGCTCATTATCCAGGGCTGTGTTCGCATTAAGCAAACAATTCCCTCACTCTTGCAATGACGCCGACGGTATGTAGCAAAAGCTTATCCAGCCGGAGGTGCGAGGACTGTTTATAAATCACTCAATCCCAGGGGATTCCCCTGTGCCTAGGGTGCTGAACGGCTGCAAGTCTCTGCCGCCCCAAGCCCTGCAAGAGCTTACATGTCCCTGCAATTTCGGAGGCAAATGCCCCTCTAATTTTATTTACAGCAAACAGAAAGGAGCCCATCTTGAAAAAGTCAGTGAAAGTGAGCGAGGACTCGTAAACCGTTGAGGCAGCAACTCCAGCAGCTCCAGCACTGATGGGAACAGCACCCCCCTGCAGTACAAACAGCCCAGTCAGTCTTTCAGCCCTTCTTCAGCCGTTGCTTTGGTGAACAGCGACAAATCCTTTTTGTGGCGATGACGAACAAGATAGGTGCTCTCCACCGTGGCGGGGGTATTAGCAAGAAGAAGTAAACTTTGTCTGGGAGTGGGAACTTTTCCGGTATGGCCAAGTCGGATTTTGGTGGAACTTTCGACTTTTATGGCCAGACAAGATTGGAATGGACAGTCTCAGAAATATTAGCTTCTCGCCCTCCCGAAGGAGTTTCGATTGGCTTCTGGTTAACAGCACACCCAGGTGGTTTTTGTTCCAGCGCCAGCCAGACCCTAGTTGAATTATGGCCGGGAACTCCACTGGCGAAAAAGGACGTTAAGGAAGTACTGCGAGACGACAAAGTCGCCGCAGTCTTTTTCACCGTAAAAAACAATTCTTTTTGTCTTGTGCAGGGGTTGTCCCGATATTTCTTGCTCTTCGGTCTTCTGCGGGAACATCTATCCGCCCATCCAATAATTTATTATCCGAAAAAGTTTTTTATTTTTTTTATTTTGAATGATTGATTTTCTGCCATCTGACACCATGACCTTGGCTGGGATGGATACTTTGTGCACGTGCAACATAATTACACTATCCGTCCCCGCAGGGAAGAAATCTGGGATCGTCCTTCAAAGCGATTTAGCTGTTCAATATTTTTCCAATCATGAAACCCTAGGAGAGGTTTTTCAAGTGGCATTCCAAAAATCGCATACAATTCCGTAGATTCAATTTTATACTTCGAATGCGATGCGACCATACTCTCTCTGAATGCCTTTTCTATTATTTTTTTTCTTTTTTAACTTAAGATACATTTTCAGTACCGCTCATATTTTTTTTTAACTCTGAGTTCCTCGTTCAATTTTTCCACCTCGGATACTCCGGAACTACGGGACATTGGCAAGAACGGCAGTATACTTGTCGAATATTTTCCGATGTAATATCTTCTTGAGAAAATTTATTTGAAAGACCCGATTTGCATCTCAGGAGCCACGAGATGGGAATGGGGTTTTTCAAAGAGGTACAAAAATTATAACACACCACAAAATGTGCGGTATCTATTCCAAAATAATATGTACCTACCAATGAAACGTTCTGCTGTCGGGAACGGATAGATAAAAAAATTCTTAAGGGACCATGTATCACACAGTTGGTGTTTTAAGGGATTAGAGAAAGCTGCAAGAAAAGCATTACCATTACAGTTAATGCCAAACTTTTTGGAGCTATGCTCCGTGAAGTACTCTACTTTCACTGAAATTATTGTATATCTGCTATCGTGTCTGGTGAACAAGTCGATTGTGTTTTCACAGATTTTAGAAAAACCTTTGATAGGATCAATCACAACATTCTTATCTATAAATACAAAGCTTCCTGTTTTGTTGCCTCGTATTTTTTGAACGAACGCGTTCTTTTTGAATTGCTAAGTAGGACGTCTCGGGTACCGCAAGGCAGTCACCTAGGTCCACTTTTATTTATTGTTTATATCATACATTCGGGAATCCTTTGTTACAGTGACGATTCGAAACTGTTTGCACAATTTCAAGTGACAATTACTGTTTCCTTCTTAACTCCGATCTGGAAACCTTTCAGAAGTGGTGCATAACTAATCACCTTCCTTTGAATATTTCTAGATCACCGTTATGATTTTTTCACGTTCCTTTTTTTTCCTTTCCAATCACACTATTGGTGGACAGTTTTACAAGAGGGTTGACAAAGCAAGAGATATAGGTGTTATACTTAATTTGAGAATTCGATTAAAAATTTACTAATACAATTGGCTGCCCAGTTGGCTCTGGAAGATTGAAAGAAGTGCAATTAAAACTATGTTGCTTGAGAACTGAAGAAATGACGTGAAGAGAATAATTGATTGCAACATCTTCATCATGATATCTCAAATAATCGATTGACATTGGTTCATTGTATAAATAATAAATATATAAATCTATTGCATTTGGGGGTGAACAAAATACGCACATAGAAGAAAATAACTGTCCAAGTTGATGTGGTGTGTTGTAATTCTAACCGAATTTCTATGAACTTAGAAGAACTTGTTTTATAATGCACACCGATGTATTTACATATTATAATAATATTTTGTGTCGCTTCCTCTCTGACTGATTGTGATAATTTTCAAGAAATAAGCCCATAATCGACAAGATGTCGCTACCTGCCACACAGCCAAAGGAACAATTAATTTAATTAGAGAAAAGTCTGGTAAACAGTTATCTCCAGAAATGGACGTGTAAATTGGCCTCTTCATTCGTGCGATTTAAAACCATTAGTTTTATTCTTATGGAGATATGTTTAAGTCACAGTTTTTCGTGAACGAAAAAAATTGCATTCTTTCACAACATATCACCAGATTATTTCAATTAATGCGGCGTTGTGATATAACTCGGATTTTCAAGGCATCAAGTGAACAACTTCCTGAAGGGTACACAACCCATTCAAGCACCTCTCGTGCTAAGTATTTTTCTCTTGGTAATATTTTCATGATTTTGATGCTCCATCAGCACGTACGTAAACATTCCCCCCCCCCAAGGGAATGCCCTCTAGCCGGTTACCCAGCACAGTGGTATTTCAGCTAGGCTGGAACAATCCATCTATCCACCAGGGTGACGTCTTTAAAGAAAGGATGTGGAGATTCCCATAAATCATATACATGTCTCTTCTCTCCGCCTCCACAACATTTTTGTCATGTTGTCGAAGAAAGGGGGGGGTAGTATTCACAGAAAATTCAATCAAAGGCCAATAACAAACTAAACGACTATGGATTACCATCCTCTACAGGAATATCAGAAATATTTTTTGGCGCTGGTTCCCGGTTTCCCCCGTGTGTGCAGGGTGAAATCCCTGATTTTCCATACATATGTATAACAACCGTGGTCGGAGGGGGGAGCGAGGAGGACACAACACCGACTTTACTTGCGTGCTCTGTTACTGTTACTCCAGCTGTGTGGTGTTGGCTTATCGGGATTTACTTTCCCAGAATAATGTTGATCTTCATGAGGATGATTTAGTGGGGACGTGATTGTGGTTTTTTATGTATTGTCGAGTCAATATCGTGAGCCTCCCCTCATCCTAGCCGCACCCTTTAGCAGCATGTGATTTTTTGACATATTTCGGCTAATTTTTCACTCGAACATGTTTTTTACGTTATTTACTGCATTGTGCGGGTGGAGGGTAATGTGGGTGAAAATTGCGAGTGAGCTCGACCACCCTATGGAAATTACACAAAAGCTGTGATAAGCCCTGAAAGCAGCTTAGGCCTAAATTAAGGTCAACCCCTCTCATCAGAGGCCATAGTCTGCTGTTGCTGCAACAACAACAAAAAAAATACAATTGCCGACGAGTTGCTCTGAAAATAAAATTAAACGGATTAGCCACATGCAAATGAATTTCGCCCGAATTCCGGTTTTTGGGGTACGGGACGTGGCGGGATCAAGAGCTTTGCGTAATTAGAGAGCTCTTATCAATGTATCCAGATGACAAGAATGTCAATTACTGGACTGTAAGGCCCAATTGAAGTCCGCAAAGTGGTCCACTCCCCCCGTAAACAATTTCAGCCTTAACGGATGTACGTGTCACTCTTGGTTGACCACCCCTTTCTGACCCATCCTCAACCTCCCACCACCCAAGCCAATTGGGTTTCTGTGGCTGTATATCTCAGGCGTCCCTGTGGTTGTTATCGCTTATTGCACTGCTGATAACCTTATTAATGATTCATAAGACGACTGCCGAAGAAACTAACGAAGGTTTTGCCGCTTTTCCGGAGGAATCGCCTCATCAAAAAATCTGGACAGACTTCCAGAAGTCCTACGCCAGATAATTCGAACATAGAACGCCCACACACCCCTATATAACTGCCGTGGCCTTCCCAGCCCCCCAAAAAAAAAAAATAAATAAACACAGAGCAGAAAAGAGCAGCGTTAAAATTGTTTTTCCTACCAGAAAGTGGTCTTTATGGCCGGCGTGAGAGATATTGTTTATGGGGGGCCATATCTTCCTCCTGAATGATCCCATAAACACTTCATTCCATATGACGTGGCTGATGTCATTATTACTTGACCGCAAATTGTGTGCTAGCACCTAATGGCCCCACTGCTGGAGCGCAATGGCCAGGCCCGAGCGCTCCTCTCGAGTTAATATTAAGCGACGAGCCGCATAAAAATAAACTTACAAGTGCCCCCCAGCCCCCACCCTTCCATCCCCACATGACAGGAATCACAGACACATGCTCAACTCACATAGCGGCAATAACTCAAGAAAATGGTAATCCGCATAGTTCCTAATAAAGGCCCGATTTTGGACACCTGCAGAGGGGAGCCGGAGCCGGAGCCCGAGCCGGAGCGACAATTATCCAAGCTTGTCGGGTAGCGCATGAAACTTGTTTTAGTACATGATTAAATTTTCAGTGCTTGAAACTTCGTAAGGATCCATGCGAGGTATAAACACCTTTCACATGGCCATAGAGGGTTGCATGGGGGGAACCCCAAAGTTTCATCTCGGACGAAGGAAGACCCCCACCGTCCCGCAGCCTATTCGACTTCGGGCAACACCTATAAATGTAAAAGTTATTACGGTTCGCAACTATTTGTTAACAACAAATGAGTCATTAAGTCCCCGGCGAATTGCACAAAGTTACTCCCGAGCTGCCATGCAAATAGCATCATCCCTCTCGGGTGCTGCGATAAGCCCTGGACCATTCCCAGAGAGATGCTTGCATGCATGCTGCGTTTAATTTTCCTGAACTCTGCATATATTGTACAAGTAGGCAGCACGTGTGAATAGGGTACCGCCCCACCGGGTACCGAAGTCCTGCCCGTCTAACATTCCTTCGTCCGGTATAATCGCATCGCTAGTCACTGCTCCTGGGAGCCTTGTTTTTAACCCAGGCGGGCGTACACAATTTCCCCAGATTAAAAGAACTAATTGCACCGGATTTGATTTCATTAATGTAATTAAACTCTTCCCGGCCGTTTTACGAGCTCGCCCAGAGGGCGAATGTGCCAGAGGGAAAAATAAGAATTTAATTATATCGGAAAAAGGCAATCCCCCCTGCCCCTCTGTAGTAGTTGGTCTTAATGGATTGGAACACTTGATGTTCGCTAGCTTGCTCTCGCGCATCTTTCTCGGGAGGGGCTGTAATAAAACACTGTCCACCAAATGGCCTGTCGATGTCTTTATTTTTCTTCTGTTTTGTGTGACCTTTTCGATATTTTCGAGTTTCCGGCAAATTGGAGCTTCAGAAAACGAAAGGGGGGGTTTGGAGTGGGTAGTCCGTCGCGCATCAGGGAATTGTTTTCGTGGGTGTCGTAAAGTGAACCTTTTTAGGAGTTTTATGAGTTTTATACCAATTGCAAAGTTTTTTGCTTATGTAGTAATTTGCTACATGTGTAAGTAGGTGGGACGCATACGGGTGGGTCCTTCAATTTTATTGCTAAGTAAGAAGTAAGTAGGGCAGACAAAATGTTGTGACCTTTAAGGTATTTTTTTTTCTCGAGGACTGCTTTCGTCTTCCATTACCCAGCGGGACCTTACATCATTACCGCATCGACATCGTAATCGACGCTGGTCAGTTGTTCGGGCTACTGACGGACAACATCGTTTATTTTCACATCGCCATGTTCTATAAAAAGTAGCAATGTCTGCTGGTTTTTGTATGATGTTTTCTATGGGATTCGAACTCGGGACGCCTAATCTGACTATTTAAAAAGCAAAACAATTTCATTCATGTGGGATTCGAACCCAGGACCTCTGAAAGAGTAATCCAACGCTCTGAAAATTGATCTACATTCTACAGATAGCCGGAGTGCGTTCAGCTTTAGAAACTGAAGATTTCTTTGGCTACTTTTTGCCTTCCAATACATTACAATTTCTTCCATTCGCATTTGTAAAGGTGTAATCAATAAAAAAATAAATCAGAAGTGTAATCGATTTAGGAATTTTTCGCTGAGTAAAGTAACCTTTGGTAATACAGTAACTGTGTTGAAATTAGGTCCATACATACAATTTTATTTATGTCAATTAGTTTGTTGCTTTGTTCTTTTGGTAATGGGCATCCTAAATAATTTCTTTGTCTTTTAGATTTGCAGAAAATGATTTGCCAAAAACTCGCAGTTACAATGAACCAGTCTTTGAATTAAGGTCAGTCATTTTCAAACTTGCTATGGTATACACAATTCCACAAAGGTTTAAATGGTGCCATAAGAGCAACAATTCTGTTACAAAAGTACCTAGTCACACGAACCTATTATAATAAACGCGAAAAAATAGTGTCATCAACACAAGCATTTAAATTTCGTACAATCAATGCGAAAGTTCTTTCTATTGTACTTCTTGATTTTGACAAATTCTTGTTCAAAAGTCTTTTAGAATCGGTTAATGGGCCTACTATGGGACTCAAGCGGACGAGTTTCATCAGCAAGAACATATTTTATTAAGCTACATTTTAAATCCAACAAGCTGATATCGTCGATATATAGCGTAAACAAAAGTGGCCCTCAGATCGATCCCTGTGGAACTCCAAATAAAGTTTTTATTCTCTTAAACACCCTGTCGCCAACTTGAACACATTGATAGCGGTATGTTTTATAGATTTTAAAAAGGTGATTGAGAAAGTGTGAAGAATCCAAAACGCATTTTAACTTGAACAAAAGCTTTTCGAACGTAAAATTTTTTGGAAATACCTCGTGATTTTGTTATTCTGACCCGTTTATTTTTATCTTGATTGTGTACACCTGCCTTTCTACAGAAGCACTACCTCAACGTTTAATTTGATTACAATCCCCCCATCCATACCACGTAATTGGGAAAGGTGCTCTGAAGGGTGACATGGAAATAGCAAAATTATTTAGAATTGCTCAACACGTGCATCACAGTTGCTGGCTCCTAGAATAACGTATTTCACAGCTCGTAACAATTCACTTTCGCACCTCTGACTCGAATGACTTTCGATTTTTTTCCATTAAAAAGGAGCTATAAGTGGGCCCCCAAATTGCGTTCTATTCAAAGAAATGAACCTCTAAAATCCAGCCCAGCCTCCGGGCCGGAACACCGCAGTTTCTCGCCACAGTTCAACTGTGTGAGCAGATTATTTACGCTAAATTTATTCCTTCTGCCCCTCAATGGAAGAGCGATGGATTGTGCATGGACAATTCGCCCCGGAGCCCCCATCCACAATACAAAATCCACTCTTACGCTGCCCCAAATGGAGACTGGGGCAGGGATCTAAATAAAAGCAAAAGACCACTTCGGTAGCGAACAGCCATTTATCAATAAGAAGGCGCACAAAGATCTCTATTTTTCCGGAACGAATTCGTACAGTATGGAAATCAAATCTCGGCAATCATTCATTCAGGCCGTTGTCCTCGTACCCTACTTCTCAGATCGAAATTCCTGGAAGGACCAGCTAGCCTGCCCAAACCGCCCTAAGTAATTACATTAGATGGCATATCCTTTACAGCTGAAGTATCGTCTTGCGTTGTCTTCCAGTCATATCAGAGATTCACTACATTTTTCTATTTTTTTTTATTTTCTGTTTTTACCCGTGACTTCAGGAATTTACCCATTGTAACAGGCCATTTGGCCGACGTTTTTCTCTTACCCATAATGTCAGGTCAGATGTTCTACTCCCACTTATCACCTACACCAACTCCTAGATCTCCTAGGAAATCCTTGAAACATTCTCCCAGCCGCCTCTGGAGGAAAACACAGAAGCCCAAAACGCAAATCATGTCGGCAAGCCCAAAAAGCACATTAAGATGAAAACGCCGGACCGGTGCCAAAAGTTCTAAGGCACACACACATCCGCACAGAAATCAGCGCTGCAAAGATACGGATATTTCGCCGTCCGGTGACGCTTCCGGACTTCAAGACTTCGCTCGACAATCCTCGCTTTCCTTTTTAATCTTTTTAATGAACAGCGGCAATCTTTACTTCAGTGGGAACTCGAACGAATTCGGAAAACGTTTTTCCCCCGCGCAAAGCTCTGTGACGGACGTGCAAACTTATTTTGGGACAACAATAAAAAAAAAATATTTTCGAGAAGTACTAGATCTGAGCTGACGTCGTCGCGTCGAGAGGTTTTCTCTTAGGGAAGAGGCCCCTTTTGGGATGGAAGAGAGTCGCTCCGGTTTTGTAAGGAGTCAAGTACGCAGGATTCGTGCTGAGATAGGCACTATAAAAGCACTTTAGGATACTGTCTGGGCCAGTCTGATAACAGCTCGTTCCCAACTGGATAGCACGGCGCCCGTAATACCTACCACGCTCCCTTGCTGGAAATACTTTAATGGGCAGTCATTTACCCTCCTTGCATGGATAGCAAGGTTCCCTGACTTCCCCCGGACCTTATGAAATTAGATGCAAATATTTTCGGGGAACCGCACTTGGTCTCGGATATTGTGGATTTACTTACTTTGCACATATCCTCCGTCCCTCTGTGCCGCGTATCTGTACACTATGGCGGCGAAGGGGTTTTGTAGTTGTTATGAACTAAATCAAGTGAAATACTGAACGTGTTGAGATCAAAGTGTGTTCGAAGGGAGAGGAAGGTGTAGGTACAGTACATTAACTTGACCGCCCCAACCACAATTTTAGCGTTCTGCACTTTCTATGTGCACTTCTTGTTTTCACGCTCAACGAAAGCTTCTTTATATGATGAGCACTTCCTGTATCTTTTATATTTTATCTTGTAGCCTCGCGCGGAAGTGGGGAATGTTTTAGTAAGTTATTTAACCCACTTACCCATAAAATAGGCAATTTTCTACTCATTAATTTCTGATGTTTTCTCGGGGTTTGACGGTCAATAAAAACTTTTTATCGGAAGAAATTTTCTAACACTTTTGAAATTAGAGTGTCAATTATTATAGAAGATCGCAATTGACCTTCAAATAACTGCAAACGAACGTTTTAAAGCAGGGTTTTGATATTTGTTGTAATTTTCAGTAATTTTGCGCTTGAAGACTACACAAATGTTTGCGCTACAAAAGGGGGAACCAGTTCCCAATGCTGGTTTTTTTGGAATTGCCCTAAAACCTTATGGGAATGTACCATTTATGGTCGCAACGAGTAAATTAGGAAAGTATAAGTTCCCGCAAACAATACTTTCCCAAAAATTAGCTTGTTTTATCACCAAAAATTAAAAATTTTGTAAAAGGAAAATATTCTGTCAGAAGATATTTTTTAAGAAAGGCAAATATTTCTTACGAATTATTTTGTGCCGATGTTTAATTTATTATTTACCATGTCCATGAGCGCAAATTTCGATTGTACAAAGCAAGGACGATGCGAATAGCCACTGCGAATTATTTTATATCTCGAAAACGAGACGAGATTGACTTTGATTTTTTCAATTTTTGGTCTTAAAACAAGCTAAAACAAGCTAATTTCTGGGAAAGTATTGTTTGCCGAACTTATACTTTCCTAATTCACTCGTTCCGACCCTAAATGGAACATTTCCATAAGGTTTTAGGGCAATTCCAAAAAAACAGCATTGGGAACTTAAGCCCAAAATGGCAATAACTGAGACATACTCGGTTTTTTTTTCTTTCAAAATTTCTTTTGGTTTTGGAAACGAGATCATTTCTGGTGATACCATTTCATGATTTTGCCGCAATTTTTTGTTGTTGTTTTTTTTTACAAGGAGGCGTTTTTAGCCGTCTATCATCCGTATCCAGAGGGGCGGCTGAAATAAATAAAAAAGTAAAGGCCCACAAAGAACCAGGAATTTTCTAAAGATAAGTTAAAATACTTATCTGAAAATAACCAACAGCAGTTATGACACTTTGAAAGTTCTTCAGCTGGTGACATTTCGCCAAAGCAATAGATCTCTGAAGAGACCATCTGGCAGTAAATCAAAGAACTTTGATTTCCAAAAATAGCCGACTTGGAAAATTTCGCTGACTATAAGGCAATGTATTTGATCTAGTATAAATACCCACAGCCTCAGAACGGTTCGCGTGGCAGATTTGGCCTTAGAGTTTTCTCTTTGAAGTCATACTTTTCAAACTTTCATTTGGGGTTACCCTTGGCTTTGTCCAAACACATCTGGGTTTACCCACTACTACTGGAATTACCCAGAACACAGGTAAATTTGAAACCTTCCTAGAATTGGGGTTATCTACTTTTTTTAGCAATACATTTTTTCTGCATATGTTTCATTTCATTGCTTTATTTAATTTTCATTGTATTATTATTTCAATTATTTTATGCTTTTATAACTTAAATAAAACAAGTTTCCACAAAATAACACATTAAGAGCGTGTTTCAACTTGTAGAACAGATCCATCCCTTGCACAGTCCACTTGACCCTCTGCACTTACTGCAACGACTATAAGAGGCCGTAACACCTTCCGAATTATTATGTGGACAATCCATCAGACTGCCATGAGATTTTGTAGATCGAAATTCCCAATACGTCCCGCAAAACATTTTCGTCAACGATATAAAAATTTCTTTAGACATATCATCAACAAACCATTCCAAAAACAAATTTTTTAAATTCAAAGATTTGGAAACTTCTTCGCATGTTATGATTTGAAACGATTCGTCTAAATATTTATTGCAAAATTGCTATGAATGCCAATAAGAACACAACATAAAAATTCCTTAGTAACTTTTACAACTCAGGCAAGTAACAAAAAATACTTAACATATTTTTAAAATGTCTTTAAATTACACATCATCAAACATCTCATTTCAAACGATCAGGACAACGAAATTAGCCTCATCACTTTGCAGACAGACATTCACAATTTTGTGCAGCCCAAAAGCAAAATTGCACAACTGAAAATGCTCCACCATCTGCACGTGATATATGAAAAGCTGTCTGTTCCTCTAATGACGAAATCATACATTCGAATAATTTGAAAAGAAAAAAAGTGAGACACCGCAGTGCAATGTAGCCGCAGGTACCCTGCCGTCGCCGGCGTCCGCACAATACCCGGGAAAACTTGCCTGGAAGCTGCAACACGTGTATGCACTCTTTCACATCCTAATCCGTTCACGGAGCCGTGCTCAGGTAATCAATCATGGGCACCGCGCTTGATTTCCCTAAACTTTCCGCCAAAGTTTCCCCAGAGTGCAGTGCTTTACAACAACGGTTACAAGCGCGATTTTTCCTGTTCGCTCCGTTGTTTTTACCTACCTGATTGGAGGTGGTTGGGGGTTTGAGGTATTTTCCCTGTTATAGCCTGTTATAGTTCTGGTCAAACGCGGTCGAGCACTCTCAGCAGGTAGAGCAATAGGTAGAAGGCAAATCCATCCAGTGAAACTTTAAGTGCACAAATGAAGTGGCTCTAAAGTTTCGCCAGGTTTTCAACGGGATATTATTTAGAGCGGATGCAACGCGACCCGGTTTTGCTCAAAACTCACAATAAAGCTCGAACAAAAATTTCGAGGAATTTTTTTACTTTTTTATATTTAGGTGGCGGACAATTTTTGCCAGCAGTGTACGAGCAAGGACGTGGGTGTATACTCTTATAGCGCTGAAATATTTTACAAATTCTAAATTGTTGGAGCGCGGTGTAGCAGAAATGTTGCACTTCCACGCCGGGAGGGGGTGTTGAGTCCGGCTTTCGGTGGCCGTTGATTTTGCGAAAAACTAATTATCCAGCTGGGGTTAGGACGGGCTCTTTCCAGCCATAAAGTCCTCCTGAAACGTCCGGGCAAGTTTGGGTGCTCAGTTCGGGGCAGAGTATGCTACCAGTTTTTCCCCCACCGAAAACTTCACTTAATTACCATCAAGGCTGTGGGTAATTAAAACTTCCAGACACCCTCGTCGGTGTACAAGTTTAAAACAATAATCGTGTCCTGAACGGGCTTTTCGTTCACCTTAAGGTAGAACTGGGCTCTGGTCCCGTCAGCACCCGTATTATGGGTGTACCACTTACGGTTAGCCTACACCTTCCGTCCCTTTACGGGTTCGGGATGTAATTGGACTTCAAATATTTGTCGCCAGTATTTGTTGTTCGACATCATTAAGAGGTCTTCGATTTTCCATCAGTGGCAATTCCCAGTCTAATGTGGGGCCCTCCTTTCAACAGGCTAGTACCAGCTGAGTGATTTTTTAAAATTGCAATAGCGCCGCTAATATATTACTCGGGGAGAATTGAGCTGAGTTTGATCGGAACGTTTATCGACGTTGCGAGCGTTAATAATGACGATGACCCAGGTCCGGTGCCTGAAAGACCTCTTCCACTCGTCCGTGTCCCAGCAAAATGAAATTTTTCGTGTGATTGCGCCAAATATGAGTCCACAGACGTGTGCGGGGGGTATAGGGACTGGCACAAGGGACGTCGTATGAGGTCAGTAATTGGATCGAACCCGGGAAATTGATGGGTCGAGACAATTACAGCGCATAAACTTCGATGGTGCTCTTCCATGGAATGTTTTGAGACGTGCTTTACGCTAACATCGCTCGGAACAGTCCAATTTTAGGTATGGGATTCCGTTGGCTACTGAATGGTTTGAAATGTGCCCTCCAGGTCATTTGAAGCACAAACCTTAAATAGTGCATTTTAGGTTTGAAATAAAAAACCAAAAGCAAATTAAGCGAATGGAAAAAAAAACAGCTGAAAGGCCTGGCAATATTTTCGACAAGCTTTTTGAATGTTTCGATAAAGTTTAAAGAAACATTTAGTTTAAAAAACATTTTGCGTTAGTTTTTAACGGTAATCGTCTTCTGTGGAGGTTGCAACGCTTACTTAAACCCGAACAAATTTAAATTTGAATTTCTCGCTATATAGTAGTTCCGATCTAGGTCGTTGGTGGCGTTCGTGAAAGCCACACGCTTCTAGCAAACATAACCTCAAAATGCTTGAGCTGTTGCACACAAATAAATCGGGCAATATTCTGGCCTACTCAAACAGCCAATGTCACTCAGCATGCAGCTTCTTCGTTAAGTCATGATGGTTCGTGCCAACGCGGCCGATGTCCAAATTAGGAATTTCTGGCATGGACGTCGTGTCAGTGGTGTAAGTGTGTACATGCAACATACAATCGTCCTGGACGGCTGGACGTTGCATTCTGGTTCCAGCCCTAGAGACACACGAGACGAAATCTGTAATTGTTTGTTCCCCTGTTTATTTTACGATTCCTTTTACGTTTTCATTCAAATTCAAATTCACACAAATGCAGATTACGCCAGATCGGTTGTTATTCTGCTTTTTGTACTGCACTCTGATTTTAGGAGGTAGCACCTTAAAATCAAAAGGTACTGCCGCAATTTTTCTATTTTATCTGCTTTTGTAAACAATTTCTTATCGTTCTGCTTCTGCTGTATTTTTTTGTTCTTCTAATGAATTTACTTTCCGCCCTACAATGCAAATATGAACCGCCCTCAGCTTAAAAAGAAACCCTTCAATTGTTCCGGTTGAGGTCCAGTAATGAATGAAACATCCGGGCACAAATAATGTTCATTGGAGCCATTCATCTTCTCTCACCTTAGTTTTGTCTCTAAAAAATAATTTCAAAAGCCAATTTTCACTGTGGCGAGAAGTCCTTCAACATTTTCGTTAGCACTCCTCGGTTGTTTGGTGAAAGCCACAGCTTCGGAAATTTTCTTAATTAAGCTCACATGGTTGTGTTTGCTTTTGGGCTGGCAAACTGGGATCAACTTAAACACGCCCCCACGCTTTTGAATTGGCGAAAACAAGAAAAGCCCTGCGCGCCACTTCACGGGCAAACAATTTTTTTTCCCTCGAGAAGCAATTAGAAAATCAAAAAGTGTTCTCCCTGAAAAAAACTGCTTCCTTGCTACCAGTTTGCCACCATATGACTGAGACGTACGCCCTCTAAACCTATGGCCCCCTAAACTTTTAGCGAACTCATCTGCAGCTGTCAAGGGCTGTTGGCCTTAATTAAAGTGCGGCGTATCTCAAACTTTTATAGAAAATTGTATAATTCAAGGATGTAATTGAAATGGAACTTAATGTGGCCCAATTAGACCCCGTCAACGGGCCAGCGGTGGCGCACACGTCCGCGGGGCATACGGACAAGAATTCGCCCGCCGCCACTGTCTTTACCTAAAACCTTCTAAGCCCACAGCCATTCCCAGGCAGTTCCGTCTCAAATATCATCCAATTTCGTCTAATTTATGAATTTAATTGACGACACTCGGCTTTATGCCTCCAGCTAGGAAGGCGTACTAAGTGACTGCCGTGAGGAATGTAATTGCAAGCAGCCCTAGATGTAGTAGGCGCAGACAACCTTCAGCCACCTTCACACGGGGATGACTTGTCTATGGTAAGCTAAGTAATTAGCTCACAGTGCTCATCCAGGATTCTGCCGCCTCCTTAAGACCTGAATGGTGGGCGCACATTGTCCTTCAGTCTTATCTTCCGCCTCGGCTGCTCACCACCAGAGATCCCGGGAAGAAGGATTCTGTCTTATGGCTTCACTCGTTTTGTTTAATTTCTTTTAATAAAAGAAAATGTTTTTCTGTGCTGCAGCGGCTCGTTATTACAGTAACATGGTGCCTGCGGAGCGTGTCGAGATGGGAAGTACCACTTAAGTGGCATATAAACTCCCGGGTACTTCTGGAATACTCTACGGGGGCACACTATACAAATTCATATATTTGTTCCGCTGAAAATCTTCACATAACCGTTTTTGAGATTTTATTTTTTATTTGCTTTTCTGTTACGGTACAGTTGTGTAATTTTCCACATTTCATAATATTTCTTTGCTACTAGAGCCTTGTTGTTCAAATAAAACAAAATATTGCACTGCCAAAATGGGTTGAGAACAGTTACTTAACATTTTTTATTAATATCTACGTTAGGTTTAATTACTTAGAAGCATTCTGTTTGTACAAGTTTTCTGAAAACATTTATGCTTTTGTAAATGGTACCTAGCGAAAATATAAAAGAGAAGGGCAAAACCGGAACACGCAACAAATCAAAGCAAGTCACAGCCAACCACCCAGAGCAGCCAACTGAAAATTGAAAAAAGATACACGTACAATAACAAACTTAGAAAAGAGCGCGCAGAAAAGGCGAAAACTAACGAATGATTTATTTTGTACTTTTGGATCACAAAATAAACAAAGCATCGGTGCACAATTAACAATCTAATAAATACCCTTTTTTATGGGAGTTCCTTGAAGTTGAACTTTTTCGGTCGCCTTATTATTACAGGTCCGCAATTTTGCAACCCTAGAATGAATGGTAGCAAAGAATATAAAGCCAGTCGGAACAAATAACTTGAATCAAAAAATTTGCTCCAGGGTTCTGTCATCCGAATCCTATAGCTGTAGTAGTACAATGAATACAAGCAGACGTTCATATTCAGACGCTTCTAACATCGGAAGTGTTGGACCAAATATTTCTGATGCCGCCGTGCAGAAATTCAGTCACGCAATGTTATTCTTATGGACTCATGCGTTGTGGTGTGCCGAGCATGCGTTGATGTGCCTTTAGTTGCCCCCATGATCCAATTGCATTACCAATGATTTTTTTTAAAGGTTACGAAATTGATTTCTCATCGACATTAATTTTCATGCATCATTAACAACATCAAGAAGTACATTAATGTAAAGACAAAACAGAAGCGGACCAATGATTGAATCTTGAGGTACTCCACAGAACAAAGTAGCAGGATCAAAAACAGCAGTACCATAGTAAGTTTAACGTGCTGACTGAGACCAAAGTATTTTCTTCCCCTTTATTTAAAATAGAGTTTTGGCGGATTTTCTCCTCGAAAACGCGAAATTTCCCTAAATCAAAATATTTTCCTGACTCTTAAGATTCCCTACTGTAGCTTCAAAAATATTTGCCACGCCTGAATGTGTCGTGTGGACAATTTCACATTTCCAATTAAGCAAATCAGATTTTAGATAGTTACAGACTGAAAGAGATCTGTTCTGTTCTGTTTCTTTGGCAGAACACCAAAATACGTAAAAGTCCGAAAGTAAAATCCAAGTTTGAAAAGTTTAAAATCAGCATCATCTTAATGACAAGGCTACTCACTCGACTAAATCTTCCATAACACAAACGTTCAAAGCCAAATCACTTCATCGATTAGCTGGTGGCTAAAGTAAATTCCCTTCCAACTAGCAAAATCCCATCAGCCCCACCCTGAAATTGTGATTTGCATGAATTTCAAATGATACGGCTGCAATTGCTGCCCTGCCATTACGCGTTCCACCGTTTGATGTTCACACAAATATTAGATGGAAATAATCCCTTTGTTCCTTTAAGGTGATATTTAATATTCAGCGACATCTGATATCGAACAGGCTGCAAATATTGTTCAAGTCCCCTACGGGCGATTGTTTAAGTAGCTGTCTGCCCTATACGTGGTCTGGTTGGTACGCTGGGGAATTACTTTTGACATTTTTAAGGGAATAAATAAGACAAAATTGAGAGTCGGATCGATTGCTTTGCTCGTCTGTACGAGTATATGTGCATGATTAGAATGACTTTAAAATCCTGCTGATGGATTCGCAGCAACCCCTTCTCCCGCACCGGTCTGCGGTAACACGTAGCAGCTAAAATGTTTGCGTAGCCCGCAGGAATTTAATTATTCATTATTATTATAATTAGTAAAGCAAATGAGCTTCTCCTGCACTTAGAGCCAACTGCTGCTGCAGCCACCACCTACATTCCCTCCTAATCGATATATTTGCAATCTCCGACTGAATATTGAATTCTCATTATTGTAAGCGCTAGAGGACCTCTTGGTCTCGGTGAAATCCTCCTCAAGTCCAACAGTCCAAGTCGTGCCAAGATCCGCAAGAATATCAAATTCCCCAATAATCCCCGAAGCTGGTTGATTAAATCAACGCCCGGATTTGTAATTAATCCCATTCATTTGGCCAGAGAAGCCCCGCAGTCTGATTGGCAGGACGACAATGACGACGACGACGACGACGACTACAAAGGATCGGAGCAAGCTATCAACCCACGCGCCCTCACTCCGTTCCGGTGTATCATAAACAAAATTAAACGACGCAAATAAGTTTTTATAGAGGAAAAGGACGTCGGTAGTTGGAGCGCTAACCAGCAAAGCGCCCGATCCCGGGAGGGGCCCAACGGACGGCCCGAGTCTTTTTGGCGGCCCACGGTAATTATCCAAGGACGACTTGCGAATCAGTCACGATTAGGTCCAGGAAAAGGAGGAAGTACGTTCTCGGTGCGCCACGGTACGCCTCATTTAGCCGGAAAACTTTTCAATCTTTAGCCATTCCCAGGACTTTGCGATTAGGCAGTAACTGCCATGGAAAGATCTTATCCCGGTAAGGCGAACGCTTTCGTCCCGGCGAAAATGGCTATGATTTATGGCATGCTAATGCTGTTATAAGTGGAGTCAGTGCCCGGCTAGGGCACATTCCTCCCGCATATCCCCTCCATGCGAATTCCCCAATGAGTCTTTGAATTTTCCTTAGTTGTTTTGTGTACAACTGAACATACCCTTCCGCGCGGGTAGTTTCTCCTCGGGAGCACCAAAACCGCAGAAAGCATAAATTCAGAGTCGGAATATTAATGGCCGGCGCAAACTTTATGCTTAAGCGGTAAATTTAACTTACTTCTGGGATTATGTGGCTGAGGAAAGTGTGCGGATCCTGACGAATAGGAGAATTTTTCGGGGTGTGATTGAGCAGGCCGAAAGCAGTGCCTCTGCCTGCTAATAAAGAGGGCTCCGGATTACAAGTATATTTGCCATTACCGGGGACCTAACTACTTCCTGGCTTCTGGGGCTAATGGGAACAGGGCACCTCCGAGGAATATACGCTGAGGAAACTTTCATACGGAATATAGAATACATTCGCAGTTTTTACTGGAGTGTATAGTATAGTGCTGCTAAGCTGGCAGGGAGAGGGCTAATTAATGTTTCAAAGTTCTTCGTGCCCACTGCCTGCCTAGGAGCCGGGTTGCGGCTCTTCCCCGCTGAGAAGCATTCGTAGTTGCAGATTAAGAACATTCGAGCAATTTCACCAAGGATTATCCGAATTTCTATTGTGGAAAAATCTTGAAAGCGGCTTCCGTTCCAAACAACGTTTCTTCCAGGATTTGGGTGGCATCGTAGCACCCGTAGAATTAGTTTTCATTTTCTAGAATAAATTATAATAAAGTGAATTCTTCGAAATTCAAAAAATAAAAAATATTTGGTATTAGACTTACCTATAAATTTGTTTTTAAACAAAACACAAAACAATGGCTGACGAGGAGGCAATGGGTGCTGGTGAAGAAGAAGGCGGTAAAGGCGGTGAAGGTGAAGGAGAAAACTACTACGATGAGGATGCTGAAATGCCCGCATCTTGGCTTTATGAGGAGGAGGAGATTTCTGAGAGTAGCACAACTTCGGAATCGTCCGATGATGAATTAACGAAATGCTTCGAAAAGAAAAGAGATAGAGAGGACCGATGGGAGCTATTGAGTGAGGACGAAAAGAAGCATCACTCGAAGATTTACATCGAAATACTTATGGATATTGGAACACAGAACCGCATATTGAATTCAGTAAGGAAGAAGCACACTTACTTGACCCAGAACAATCCCTGCCCGACACGGTGCGAAGAGCGGGAAATTCGCGGATTGAAGTGCTGCATTGATAGGGAAACAATACGACTATTTTACTACATGAAAAAGGCCCAAGAGTTTCTTTCAAAGGCACCTATTGGACCGTGGGATGCGCTACCTATAATATGTTCTGAGGTAAAAGAGTGCATGCCAACTATGCTCGCATGCACAATGACGGACGCTATATGCAACTGCGCCTTGGGGGATGAGAAGAATGGGAAATCTACTGCAAGTGCAAGTAAAGCATAGTAAAACATCAAAGCTGGTTTTTCTCACAAATTTTATTTCCTATCCAAACCCCAAATGCAAATTGTAAACTTCAAATCATCAACAAAAATTTTCAAAATCAAATTCAAACTTGTTTTCTTTGTCTCACATCCATTTTGTGTAAAATTATCTAAATAACAAACTTCATAATAACTAAAATTACCGTGTCACTAATAGTGAACGAGATATTTGACAAAACCTGATTTTCACGACATTTGTCCTTGAATAATTTTTTTTGATTGTTTAATATTTTTGCAAACGGTTTTCTACGTATAATTTTGCACACCCCTTCTTTACCTGGACGTATTGTACCTCATTAGAAAGGCAACAAGATTTGTAATTCAATAAAAATAAAAAAAAGAGGTGCATTTTGTTAATCACATGATTTTCGGAGAAAAATTAGGAAAGACCTGAAATTTAGGAAATTTTATAGCTTTTTTTACTTTCGCAAGTGACTGTACCTGCAGTTGTGGTAAATCAACATTGGTGGCATTTTTTGGAGAGCAAATTAAAATAGTAGTTGCTCGGCGCAAGTTTGATGTCGCTGTGTTTAGTAGATCAAAAAATAAAAAATAATAATAATGTGCATCTCGAGTTCATGAATCACCCTGTAACTCGAAAACCACGAAAAATTTTACCTTTGGACGTCACTTCTCCGGCTGCCCTGTATATGTATATGCGATAAAACTGAAAAATTTGTTTCCTTGGTGAGTAAGATAAGAAAATGCTGTCCTCTAGTCAATCGGAACTGAGAATCAACATATGTTACAGCAGACGTCGAACGAAAAACTCTCGTTTTCAAAATCACGCAAGATAAGGCTAAGATCAAAAAATTTTTTTGTGTGAGTCCGCCATATTGAATCCGCCATCTTAAATTTCTATAATTTATTGGGACCATATTTTAAATTACCGACCCTAAAAACTCCAACGTACCAACTTTTGAAAAATTTAAGAACGTTTAGTATTTTGATTCCGGCGTTTTGAATACACAAAATAATATATGTACCTACCTATAGTATATATCCTAAAACCTGCCTTGGAATATATCCTACTCAATGATGAAAACAGCGCCAGAATCTGTTCAATCAGGTAATTCAATTTTGTTATTCACAAACATCACAAGGAAGCCTTTGTAATGTCTAAATCATTTGAAGTCCCTCTCTTTTTTACAGAAGAGTTTAACGTTAACTGCATTTAAAAGGTAATCTCTCTTCCTTAAATACGAAATGGTAAATCAAGGTCCTTACTGTGTGTAAACCACAATCCATTCTAACTTTGTAGCAAATACATTTTAATTTAGGTCCCATTGTGTCTAAACAGTACCACTGTGGGACAATGTAGATTTGTCCTCAGTACGCTTTGTAATTGTTCAATAATACCATAAACCACTAGAGAGGAATGAACGACGAAAGCAAGCATCATGACGACGACAAACGATGGTATCACAATTACTCCATAAGACCTCAAAGGGCATCCTCCTGGGCGTGGCGGCCGGCGTTCAGATAAGGCCATACGTCATACTGTGACCTGCATTTGTGTCGAACAAATCAATTTTATAACACACATTTGCCGGGCGCTTTAAAGCACCATTTCAGAAGACACAGTGAACATACATATGTAAGTATATGGTATAGCCCCATGTATTCACCTTCCTGTAGGAGTTCTTGCAATTCACCTGGAATAGACCAAGTATGTACCTAGACTCTGTATCTGTAGACACATGTTTCGGGGGGTTTTTATAATGGACAAAAAATGAGAAAACGCAAAAGCACAATTTTGGCTTTTTCGAGAAGCAGGAGAAGAAGGTACATATGTATATGTACATATGTTGCATCACCTACATGTGTGAGCAACAACCTACTTCCTCTTCCTCCGCAAATGCAATCTCCCGATCTCTGCTGTCGAGCACTTCAAATACCATTTCCGCAAGTATAATCAGGAAATACTTGGGTCCAGGTAGATAGGAGGAAATGGAGAGAAGTGCATTCGACATATTCAACAGGATCCACTTGCTCCATCCGTTGCTCTTCCCTCCTGCCTCTGTCGCATTTTTCACCTTTATGCCCGGCCATTCAAAGTCCTGCAAAACTCGAATAAAGATTTCAGCGGCTGTGAATCATTGTGGCGATTACACCGCTTTTGTTCCTATGGGTAAGGTGCCACATCGCTGGTGCAGTGCAGAAGATGCAATTGAAGGCAGACAGCCATAACTGCAGTGAACAGCACGAGCAATCCACATTACCATAAATTAAAAGAGCCCTTAAGCTGCGTTTATGCCCAGTGCAGCTTGAGGCCATCATCGGAAGTGGGGCGGGCATTGCAAAAACTTTGTTGATGGGTTAAAACTTTAAGACCACCATCACAAAAATTGATATCTCTAGCCGGATGCACACCCTCGCCTCGGATGTAATTTAATATCTCACCGGAGGAACGAAATTCCATCCTTTCCTGCCGTTTGTCATTCAGTTATTGATAGTCCGAATAGAAATCTAGGCGCATCAAAAAATCATATGGAAATTCCATTTAATGAATGCCACTGCTCCCCGATCCCTCCCTCGGCTACAGTTTTCCCACACAGTTCCTGCATCGGTGAGTGTCCGCAGGAGTTAGAATTCCGAACGGATAATTACACTAGACAGGGAGGATGTGCTTCGACCCACTTGCGGGATATGTTGTCAAATATTATTATAAATGTCGGATTAGGGGGAGCACAACAATACAATGCGCTTTTAAAATTCCACCCATGCCTGGCCGTATTTTACTGTCACCAGGAGACAGGCTCAATTCTGCTGGGAATCACTACCAACTACTGCTTGGGATTCAAGTCAGCGTCACCCTTCTCCTCCTAATCTCCAAAATAGGTGACTGAAACTTTTGGCAACTTTCAAACATAAACGTTCATTAAATGTTCGATTTCGAATTCAATTGAGTTTTATTAGTTTTTAGTAAACCTAGAGATGGCAGAATGGTTAACGTTTGGGAAGGTGGAACTTTTGCTGTGCCTGGTCGTGATGAAAAGTTTTTCTGAAGACTTTTGTGATAAATGTCAGCGTGCATGTAACGGGTGTCTCAACTAGAACTTGAATTTTTAATCGCCCGCCATTCCATTCTGTCAAAAGTTTATTCAGTCATATTTGGTAGCTGTCCCAGCCAATTTCCGAAAATGTCACGTTACATTTTGGAAAAACGTTTATTAATTTTTATGATCCATTGCAAAAATTGAGATAATTTCACAATAAAAATTGGCAAGTTTTGTGTGTAATTGTCCCTCGTAATTGATTGGCATTGGATAAAATAGACGAAAGTGACAAGTATTTTCAACAGGATGGCCCGACCTGCCACACTGCTTACAAAAGAAACAATGACGTTATTATAAACTAAGGTCCCAGATCGTGTCACCTCTCGTTTTGGAGACAAGAACTAGCTGTTGTGAAGTTGCTAATTTATCTGCTTTGACTTCTTCCTCTTGGTATTTCTCAAAAGTACGGTATATGTGAACCATTTCAGCGAAGAAAAAGAACACCATATTCGTGTAATCCGTCTTTACTCCAAGTTCACACAAAACAACGTCCAACTCCCGAAAGTTTTTGTTCGACATAGTCCACCAAAAACTGGGCACGGTATTCCTATGTATTCATATGTATTTTCAACGCATCTAAAAGATGATGTACGGACTTTCAAATAACCTTTTAAATTAATCACCTCTCATAATTTTAACCCAAAATAGACTGTTAACTTATATATTTTTTTGTCTAACACTTCGAAAAATGTAACATGACTTTCCTAATATTTTTAAAGTCTTTTACGTCGACACGCACATGTTTATTTATAAAATTAAATCCTATGTGATATCAAGGCAATTTTTTTAATTCGACTTTTGTTGTCTGCCAAGATCTTTTCGTACGACTTTTTAATTCAATAGGAAGCACAAACGTGAAGTGTGTGGGTAGGGAACTATGTAACATATAATATGTCTCGTGCGTTTCCTATAAATAATTCTCAAGCACATGTTAGAGACAGTGTAAACTGTTTTATTTCTCTTTTTATATAATAAAAAAATCCATAAATTCCCTAAAAATAGGTGCCACCAGATCTACAATATCTCTCAACAGAGAAGTAATCTCCAAGTTTTCGTTTTGAGGATATTAGCAGAGAGTGCGCGTGTTTTCCGAAAAATTTGCATATATGCAATTTGTAAAACGATACTGCGTGCAAAAACACAGTAGTCGCCGCAACTGAAATGCATCGAAATTTCCACTTAAAAGCGCTGGAATGAAACGACACATATCGTGGTCGCGGCAAACAGTCCACTTTGGATAAAGAAAAGTTCCATTGACAAACGTCCCGGAAGATATAGCGCGACTTGATTTTTCTCGCACAAGATAAGTTGCGAGCATCTCGAGAACGATAACGATCAGGTAAATTGCTGTTGAAGTCGCGCGGGGTATTCAAATTTCTTACTGACAAGCTTAGATGAGGGATGAGTCGAGAGAACCCGCTTAGCAGTCAGTCTAGAGACGTCTTTCTTTTAACTAGAGGAGGAATGTACAAATTGCCTCAAAGTGTGGTAAATTGAACAGCCCACGGAGAAAGATGCAATTCACGGTTGAGCAGCCAGAAGACCTCCTATTGATTTAAGAGGCTCGCGTTGAGATTTCCCCGTCTAAAAATATACCCAAAGCCAAGGCGGCCATCCCATCCCAGCTCCATCAATTCTCAAGCCAGTAATTGTGGAGATTTTTCAGTATACGCGAACTCCAGGCATCTTCGGATATGTGGAATGGAATCAAGCCGTACCAGCGGGATGAATTAAGCGCCGCCGCCGCGAAATTCGGTCCACAGGAAGTCAGTGATGGGAAAAATATTTCTCTCATTCCGGAAAGGCGTCCGTGAAACATGGTGGTGATAAATACTGTTTAATAATTGATTAATGCGCCAGCCACGTGGACTACGATAATATCCAATAAAAGATCACGCACCCGCTCAGCTCATCCAGGAAAAAAACCCTACAGTTCTCAATTTGTTTTTTTTTTTGTCTTTTTAAATTCTCGATAAATTGGTCACATACAGTGCAAAGGGCTGCAGTGCAAACAGTGCGTTATTTCGAGTGCCTCTAGGTTTTTAATTAATTGATTCAAGTGCCAGGACACATGCATTTTATACCAAGCTCGATCCGCGACGCCACAAATAAAGAGGTGGTCAACAATGGCGACGCCCATAAAGGAATTCCTGGCAGGTAGGTGCGACCTTTTTAATTAAATGCCAATATTCCGTAAATGAAAGTATAATTTGTATCCGTTGGCGATTCGTGTGGAAATTCGAAAAAAAAAATATTTTTCCGAATAAAATATTTCCGACCTCAATGATCGTCAGCTGGTGCTGGAATGCGTAAACGTAAACGGTTTAATCGGCTCAATTGCTTATGGGATATTTTCCGGCAAACAATTATCGCATTTTTATGTCCCTGTGCTAAATCTGATTTCGGTATGAATTCAAATTTGGAATTGGAATCTTGTTGATATTATATAAGTTTTTGGTGACCAAAATGACCTAAGTATATGCCGGCAAGTATGTATTGGGCTGATAAGCCAAGGGTTCTGTACGTTTGGGTCTTAAAAATTAAAAGAAAATATATTTCATTAGTACCTAGTTCAGAAAGTAGTAGAACGTGTAAAGTGGACGCATATCTGTAATACCATTTGTTATATTAATTTCGAAAATAATGGGAGGTGAATAAATTAGTTCTCGAGCAATAACCGATAACACGAATCGGTCTACCATATACAGGGTCTTTCAATTAGGACGCTCGACTTTTAAATGTAAAAGAAACAAGTTATGTGGGAGATATTCACTCCATTTTTATTTTATTTGAAGGAATATTTTATGGCATTAAGTATAGTAATATAACATATTTCAAACGTCTGCTGCGGCTTTGCTTGATGGCACTTATTCGGGAGGTACTATTTTCGATGACTTTGACGAAAACCTGACTGAATTTGCTAGACGGCGTTCGTAATGTTCACTTTGAGGACATCAATTGTTTGCGGTTTATTCGCATAGACCTGTGATTTAAGATAGCCCCAATTGAAGAAGTTTAAAGGTGTTAACCAGATCACGTCGCCCTCAAATCGCTCGAACAGAATGTCCATCGTGGAATGCGCTGTGTGGCACGTAGCGCTGTCCTGTTGGAACCACATGTCACCGGTATCCATATCATCCAGTTCATGCCATATGAAGTTTCTTATCATCGATCTGTAGCGCTATTCGCGCTACAAATGATTTTCGATGATGAACGTTTCTCGAACGGAGCACAAGTTGTTCAACTCTATAACCTTCCATAGGGATTTGCCACACACTAGTGAGCAATTTAGAATAAATTTTACAAATGGTGCTTTAACAACATGGCTGCGCTATAAACTAAAAAATTTCGAGCGTCCATATTGAAAAACCTTTTACATACTTCATGGTACATACCATAGTAAGTATAAGCAAATTTAAAGCATGAAACTAATCAATTTCTGTCCTATCCCTGAAGAAGGCTTTTCAAGCAGAGGCGTGTTCGTATGTTTCATTCAATTAACGCTTTTTGTAAAATTTGTAGATAAAAACCTCTTCTCGGTCAAAGTTCTGAAAAAAACATCGTGATGTAATCTCACTAAAATATTATTGATCTACCTACAAAATGATGGATAACTCAACACATTCTAACCACGAGGTAAGCTTAAAAAATTTGTTGTGTCGCTGTCGTCACGAAATGGCGCCACAACTCATTGATTAGACCGTTGTTTTATTTGGCTAAAAAATTCTTAAAGTTGTGGAAGAACACTTTTGTTAAAACGCTTCACATCACTTATTAACCTGGAAAATATAGTACGTTGTTTGTATGTATGAGTTTGGCACTGTTGCAATTTTATTTTCATGTGCAACCAAATTTTTCGCCAATTGCAATGTCGGCAGTAGCACAAAATTAATTCGCACACTGTACCTAGTGTTGCTCTCGAGGCAGACACTGTTGTAACATAAAACAAAATTGGTTAATTTCACATAAAAAAATTATGCAAACTTTTCAAATAACCATGTATCTCTACACTTAAACCCTTGGACACACGAACACAGAAGAAGCACTCCCTAACGGCAAAAATACATAATCGATACAAAACCAATCTTTAAAAGGGTTGGTTTAAAAATGAGCAACTGGTACAGTCTGTAATGAGACTAGAGTTTGACTTTTATTCCAATCACAATCATATCTTAAAGCAATCTTACAAACAGA
This sequence comes from Neoitamus cyanurus, assembly GCA_947538895.1. Taxonomy (NCBI): domain Eukaryota; kingdom Metazoa; phylum Arthropoda; class Insecta; order Diptera; family Asilidae; genus Neoitamus; species Neoitamus cyanurus. The sequence goes on along the minus strand of OX384544.1, from coordinate 10,170,589 downwards.
ACATCAAAATCTTTTGGACGAGAAAGTAAAGTGTCCCCCTTAAAAATACTTACAAAGCAAATCAGTAACGACATAGTGAGGTTAATCGACCTGAAAAATCGTAAAACTTCCTGAATGTTATGCAGAGCACATAGAAAGTGACAAAACAGCCACACGTGCTTATTAAACAATGAAGACGCGATTGCATAACTCATCTACTAGTGACACACTAGCCTAACCCCCTTTTTGCTTATTTACAACATATTCGCAAAAAAAATTTTCTCAAAACTCTAAAACGTCACCGCCAAAAGAACACTGGAAATTTTGTTGAATGAACAAACCATCGGTCATTCGGATCACGAATCATGTGTCCATTGAAATTGACTGGACATATCGCCGTCACACAGGGTCAGCGGTGGTTAACGCGATTCGCTTGCAAATCACGAACGCACTAAACACCAGTTAACTTCACTTTCATCGCAGAAGCTGGAGGATGCGCGACGGCCAACTCATGTGCATGCGATGAGACGGAGATGAATATGGATGGGGGCTCCGTGATTTAACTACTTCAACCTCAGTGGCAATTTTCAAGTGCGGGAATGCTTTCATTTTCGCGAAAATGACGTCTTGAAGATTATCAAGAAAAAAAAAGGTTTTCTGCAATTTTTAAAGGTGTGCGCACCTGCGAAATTTGAAGTTTTTATAAATTTGTTTGTATACTGAATTGAAATTCTTACCATGGTAATCCAAATCTGTTCATAGAGCGAGAGCTGACTGCAAAAACGCTGGCCTATCGGGCACCAGGATGAAATGTGTTTTAAATGTTAGCACTCACAGCGAGAGTTTTTCGTAAATATCTCATTTTCTAGACATGATAGAGGAAAAATTTAAAAACAGTTTTGAAGACCTAAAAATTATCTATAAATTTAGTAATATCAATTAGTTTCGCAAAGTTCATACTTTTAAAGTTATAGAGCACAAAAAGGTAAAAAATTAGGACCACAATTGGTTTTTCGTATTTATCTCGTTTTAGGTAACTCGTACTAAAAACTATATCCATACAAAAGCTGTAGAGTATAAAATTTTCCATTGCTTTTATACGTAATATTTTTCGCTACGACAAAAGGTTAAGCCTGTAGAGAGAAACAAAGTTGCAAAATCGGCGCAAAATGTGGTCATAAATGCATCCGATTTGAGCCGATTTCAGCCCATTTAGGCGGAGAATTGACTATATGACTAAAAGATGGAGGGTACCGAGCTGGTCGACAATATTTTCAGGGAAGGTTCAGTATGCTCTGACGAACTTAAATTGCATGGGCTACCTCCCACTGATCCGTCTGGTCTGGTCATCTAAAATTCTCCAACAAGATCGTCCACCTAAAATAAAAGTCTGAACAACCCACGAAGGGGTTCCCAAGTGCAAAAATCCAAATTAGAATTGCCTACAGCAAATTAAAGCCCCATAACTTAACAGGAACACTATAATCAAAATCACATCTTAGACCAAACTTTCTCAGACCTTTTCCATGCATTTTTTTTATTTTATTTTCTTTATTTATGTTTCCCATTCTGTAGGTCACGTCACATTTTATAGTTTTGCGCAAGTCGAAAACCGAATTGGATAATTAGTAAAAACGACATCAGGAATATCACCATTAAAAGCAATCAAATCAGGCCATCGAGGAAGGCGGACAATAGCGCTTGTGATCTTGGACTGAATCACAGCAGTCAATTGGCAAACATGCACAGGAGATTAGCGGACAAGTGTTAATTGGTCAAGTCATAAAAGACCCACCGAAATCAACTGCTTCGTCTGCGGCGGTACGACGTTTATTGTACGAAATAAAATAAAAATCATACGTGTAACAAAAATCACGAGCCACAGTCAATCACGTTTACACGAAAGCGCCGCGTCGCATTAAATAGAGCATACAGTGTGCGTTCTAAGCACTGGGACGGCAGGGCAGAGGCCTTAGATCGGAACGTTGAGGGACTCCAATTTGTTCGATTTCTGCCAAGAGCTCTCCCGGGCTCTTGCTATTCATGCGTTTGGATTAGTTTTGCTGATTGGTTATTTACTGTCTGATTTATAGCCCATGGATGCCGCCATGGAGCTGAGGGTGCTCTTCATATTGTTTGTCCTGTGGCCGCAGTGTGCGGTAAGGGTGGCCTTCCGCACACAACGCGCACCAAGCAGACGGCGGCGATACGGCCCGAAAGTCGTTTACATTACGAGCGAAAGATGCTTTTTTATTATATGATTGCCCCGCCCGAAGCAAGGGGCTCTGCTTAAGTCATTTTCGTGCCAATTATGATAAGGTCTCGCAACACAATAGGGACGCCTCTGCGAGGGAATATTAAATGAAAACAGAGATTTATCCTGGAAGTCCTGGGGGATGTTGTCTCGGGTCTTGTTTTTTTTTTCGTTCTCTCTGTTGCGTAAAGTGCTATTTATCGACGGGTTGATTTTTTTTTGTTCCTTCCTTTTAATAAATTTCGGCTGTTTTCGGGTTATTAGGGACATATTTCATCGAAAAACGACGCGCAAGTTTTTTTGTTGTTCTGCCTTTATTGATTCAGATTTGTTTGAATGGCTTCCTTGCTTTGTGTTTTTCGCGTATAAGCAGATTATGTGTTGAGGCATTCAATTTACATAGAGAATGATTATTTGGCTCTTTGATCATTGTTTTTCATTGCCTTAGAAAAACATTACTGAAACAGTTTATGGACATTTTTTTTGGTAAAAAATTCGAACAACTAGGTCTATCTAGTCGTTGGAGTGTCGAAGAACGGCGGCGTAAGGGCAATGACTGCTTTTGGTAAACAAAAAAAAAACAAATTCATAATAAAACAGTTCCTAACATTCTGCAACATTTGGAGCGATTCCAATGGAGTTCTATCAGTTTTTACCATTTTTCTATTATATTATATATTAATTGATTATAAACAATAATAAGAAAAACATGAATCGTCAATATCTCAAAACTGAATTACCCTTTATACACTTAGGTACACATAACCTGGCCTACCTTTCCTGATGTATGTATGTAGTTTAAGTTGGAACATTTTCTGTTGATTATAAAAAAGCGCTGCGAACTTTACCTTCGATTATATTTATTTTCTGCATATGCAATAGAACCACTAAATTCTTTGTTCATTCATATCTCCGGTATATTTCTAAACCAATTTAAATAATTGATAGTCATGCCTTCAGTGTGGTCCATAGGAATTTGGTACAAGATGTGATAAAGAAGAAGAAGAAAATTCTCAACTTCCAAGGATTACTATGAAAAGAGGTCTTCTAATGTTTTTGGGGTCGCTATCTATCAAAATTTGGAAATTAAAGATGGCATATACAATATGGCAACCGAAAATTCTTGCCTTAAACGTATTTTCGTATGAATATATATATAGGGGTTTTTTGGGTCGCTGATTTTAAATCTGCTATTGGAATTTGATTCCGCAATATATATTGTGTTTCCGCGGGAAAAATTAGTAACCGTCTTCGAGCATCAAACAATTTCATTCATTATGTAACAATTTAAATTTACAAGCATGAAAAAGCCCACATAAGACAGGACCGGTCTGCTACTATAAACTAAAGCACTAAAACGTTGAAAATATTTTTTTTAGTAGTCGGTTCCAAGTCGTATGAAGAATGTCCGCGAAGTAATGGAGAAGAGTAAAATGTGTTATAAATACTATTTTAAAAAAAAACTTTTAATTAAGTGAAATGTACTAAAAAGTAAAAGATAAAATAATAGTTACCTATTCAATTACCTTCCTACTTATGGCATATTTAGTAATTTTGAAATGTGCACAAAACTATAACCAATTTTACTAAATTGAATTTTTACATCAATTGTGATTACATTATATGAAAGCTTGTTGCCATGATAGAATCGGTTCAAACCGAACAAACGAACATAAAAATTTTGCCTCTTTAAAATATTTGTAAAGGCTACAAATGTGTGGAGTGGCCGATTTATTTGCACCCAAGTGTATGTCAACATCAAAACTATCATTTGCAACACAAAATATTGTACAGGAATTTATGAAATGAGCAGATACCGAAATATACAGAAATCTAAGTAATCAACTAATTGATACTCGTATGTATGTATATACTAGGGCTTGTTGCAATCGGTGAAAGATAAAAGTCTCTGAGAAAAGAAACCGGTAAGAACCAGCACAAGAAGAATCAGCTTCACCTGCAATGAATCCAACAAGCTGGAAAATCAAAACAAGCGTCAGAGCAATTAAAACAAAACCACAATATTGCGCAAGATGAGTGGCACTCAAGGAAGTGAAAAACTATATATCCAGTCCAGACACGGGCCAGAAATAAATATGTATATCTGGAACAAGTATGCTGCATTGGATCACGTTTCTTGCACTTCAAGCATGACCGATCGAAAAGGAGGAGACGTGCTGATTACTGACTGCACTACAAAACAATGCGGCCGTCAATCGAATTCGGAAATGTGCAACCGTTATCTGCTTATCTGAGGTAGGTAATATTTGAAAGTCCATAACACTCTTCAAAATAAGGTAAAAATCGCTGGGGGCCAGAGCGGCTGAAGTAGGCAGAGGGCAATCCATTGCCGCACCGACTGTAAGTCCCATTGTCGGCCGATGCTTATTGTATAAAATCAGTTGATTTAAGGTATTATCATCGCGAGGCACTTAATAAAAAAGAAGCACACGGCGATGGCATAATGCGGCGTGTAATCGCAATCAAACTCTATATAAGACCGCGACCGTGTACGGCCAATTTTCAGTTCAAATTCAATTTTTTGTTTTGGTTGTCGGTACCCGCGAGCTAGTAGTATTGTTGTAGTCTCAGTATCGCAGCAAGTGTCTCCCCCGCACAAGGAAGGTAATGATGTGCCCCCAATGAGCGGGACGGTTAAGACAATTAACATGCTAATTTCCGTCTCATGCTGATCCCCTGACATTGGCCAGTGGGTATGGTGCTACGCGCGGTGAAATTAATTATATCATTATAGTTTTCTTTGGGGGGTTCTCGAGCCCACTCCCGGGGGCAATAGTTGTCTTCTTTCGGGTGGAATGCGCGCATAATGGTTTTGCTTTAGTGGAGTGTGCAAGTCGACGTTGAATCGCCCGTGCAATCCTCGAAGCGTTTTATATGCTTTTGGCGAATTTTCTTGTGGTTTTTTTTCACCCCCCCGAAAATTTTGAATGCGATTTCCTCAAGTACACAAAACCGCAGGCTACGGCTATCCACTTTCAAGTGACAAAAATTATAAAAAGGCATTTTTTTTTGTTTCGGCCATGTGATTGTTTATTTAGTGCACGACTCTGTGCTGAATACAGTTAAATGCAAGATCGCGCTATCTGTGGCCTTTTTGGTGTTACGATCATTTGCGATCACGTTGACCAATAGTCAGTGTCCGGGGTGCAATTTAACTTTGTGGTGTTCCGTGCTTGTTGCGTTCATTGTTAAGTTGCAAAAAGCGAAATAGATCATCGCGATGAGATACAATCTGCGAAAACAGTTAAAGTTAGTTCCTTAATCGTCACATTGCATTAATATCATCGAAATTGTGACCAAATCCATCTGTAGGACTGTCCTTTCCTTCTTGTGCCTGATATTCAGTGGAGTTCAAGGATTTTCAAATTGTGTCGATCAATTGTTCTAACTGTGATGCGCTGGTGATCAATTTTTTTTTTCCTTCTGTGAAAAAGTATTTTTGTTAGATTACGAAAATGATTAGTAATGTGGAAAATATTCATTTAAAGTTATCTAGCGTTGGACGTTCTTAGAGCAGTCCTCTCTCTAGTTTTGAGAAATTCCAAAATTACGCGTTTATTTTCGATATAATTTTATTATAAAAAATGTCTCTTTTTCGACTTTTATTAAATTGCATAGAAAAACAAATTCTGACGATTCTTCACGAATTTCAAACTCAGTTTTCCTTTTTTGGATGTTAAAATGGCGTCCCTAGCAGAACACTTTTAATTCGAATGCAGAATAGCAGTTGACTTTTCCAGAAAGATAAACTTTTGTGATTTTTTGATTAAATTTTAATCTAATTTCATCGGTTTATCTTTCTTTTGGTAGTTAAGTAACTCAAATACTAGAAATTGTACAAATACAGAAAAATCTGATCCAACTTACCACTTAACAGCGAAAATGACGACCCGCCTGAAAAATGTGTTATTTTTGTTTTATAACATTACCATTGAAAAAATAGGAGTGAGAGGAAATTGCTTATTTTAAGAACTGGTTGCTTGTTATTTGTACAAGGGATTTTTTGTAGTTCCGTATAAAATAATATCCCGTTAGCAATGGAGCAATTTGCAGGACGATTGCATGAACGGGAATATCCGACATTTTTATATAGTATTATAGGTATACCATATAAGAGTCCTTGACACAGTTATGAATGTCAATACAAATTACAAACAGGAATCTTGTTTTCAATTTCTCAGTTTTATGTGTTATCTGTGCAGCGGGGACAATCTATCTTTCAAGCTTTCTATCTCTTATTTTCTATTTATTGGCGATTATCAGATTAATCGATTGATTTATCGACTTAGTAGTTAGACCTATACGAGGCAATAACGTGATCTGTTCGTGATACTAATTAAAAATGTTTAAATCAAGTGATATATTTTTTTGGACTTTTCGTCTTTTTATCTTCCTTAATTTGATGCCCCCCACTTGAACTGATTTGAAGATAATAGTTTTTTTGACTACGATTTTTTCAATTTATAGGTATACACTATTTTTCGTTTGTTATTTTGTCTATGACACAATTGGGTGTTTATTAAAATTGATCCGGTAATTAAAGCTCTTCGTGGTAACAAACGAACAAAGAAACATACGTACCACCTAAACAAATTACCATTCCTTCCATCTTTAGTTGGGTAAAAAGAAATTACCTGTTCTGGGTCGCAATCAATTATTATTATTATTATCTCTCGATTAGGAGATTAATTTTTCCAGTTGGTGTATATGCATGCTTTAGATGAAAAAGAAATATAGAGATGGAAATCTTGGATCTTCTTAAGAGTTTAAGGATACACATTTTCATTTCTTTTAAATGCCACTTTCTTATCAACTAGTCATCAATACATAAATTTATTTGACTTTCCGTTAGATGTTAGCACTTGTCAATATTCCAATTTCACAAAACGATTTTAACGACTACATCCGAAATTAAAGCAAAACAGATCTCATCGGAAGATTTCTCTTCTTTTTTGTTTTTTTTTTAATTTACGAGGAGAAACAAGCATAATTGCATAGTGCATTACCGGCAGCCGGCATAAAAAGTAATGCGATCAAATCATAAAAGCTGGCCTCCATATGCATAATGCAGTAATACACCTTTCTCTCTTGGGCAGCCAAAAATTTTGTGAAAATTGTATTGTAATTTCAGTCAAGGCAATATTAAAGCCCGTACATTTCGGCCAGTGACACTACATTCTCTTTCTGTAGAGTCAAGTTGCTAGCATCGGTGAAGAAGTACTCGTATGTTGTTTTCTTCTCTCCTTAAATTCCACAATATAGGAAGTATGTGCATAATTCATGTCATATTGTTGCAGTGGGTTATGCTGATCATATGATCGTGCAGTCGTATGATCAGTCAATGATATTTTTTACAAAATGTTGGTACTGGTTGGTAACTATTCTAAAGGAGGACTGACCTATCCAAGAAAATTTGAATTTGAGTCATTAATTTTTTTTTGATCCTCTAGTCTAGCACATGACACACAGATGTTAAAAAATATGAATTTGGCATTATCATCTGATTATTGTTTTATTCTTCATCCCACTTGTATTCGATCGTGAATCAACAATAACATTAAAGACACAGATGGAAAGGCGTTTTTGAATAGATACTAATTAAATTATTATTTGAATTCATGAGACAATTTGTGCAACATGTGTTAAGGTTTTAAAATTTCTTTTTGTGAACTCGAAATAATTTATACAATAATTTTATAGGAGTTGTTTACAAACATTTGTAATCCTTGGCAATCCTTGGTGGTGGTTAAATTTTACTTTATTAGTTAATCATTGTTCATCAGTTTTTTTTTTTTGAAATTAATTCATTCATTTACACAGATGAGAAATGTTTAAAAATTTCAGTTTTCTTTCATTCATTAATGTATTGTTCCAAAAAATTTTTTAATAAAAATCCGATAGAAGAAGTTTCTATTTTACCTATATTGGATTTGTTCCAGAACAATAATTCCTTTTCTTTTTGTATAAAATAGCAGAAAGGAACTGTTTTGAAATTTTATACAAGTTTTCTTGTGATTTTGGGAAGTAGAAAGTAGGGAATATCACAAATTTCAATGATCTCCAGATTACAAAACAAATGTTTATGCCAGAAATAATTTCCAGCTAATTCAATAAAAATAAATTGCTGAATATTATAGAAGTCGATTTTTTTCGTTAATGTCTATTATATATGTCGTAACCGATACGATACCTTATTGCGTTTTGTTGTTTATTGTATTTTCAGCGACTTACAAAAAATCAACAATTTCCTGTCAAAACTTGTGGTCAAATAAATTTTTCCGAAATCGTAGAATATCAGAAAATTCAGAAAAAACCTAATTATCTTCAAAATGATATTATGCTGTTAGTCTAGGTCCCACATAAATTTGGGATAACAATGTTGGCAACCTTGGTGAGACTTTATTATACATAACAATATTTTTTTTTAAATCAGAGAAAGTTATTTTCAGCCATTTTATCGATAGTAAATAAACCGGCCGGCATTCGATGTTATGATTAATTTGTTTTTAAAATTGTATTGCAAGATTATGATCGAGAGATAAATTTATCAAATTGATAATTAATTAGAGCAAAATTCACAACGCTTATTTTCTTAGTTGTGATGCGACAAAATATTAATTCTGTTCATTTGTCTTTATTTTTAAATCTTTTGAATAGAAAATAATTGTTATCTCAAAAATCGTTTGGTTTAAAAATATGCGAAATGTTATAAAAGTTCTCACCTCCTTTTTTTATTGAAGATCTAACTTTCTATATTCAACAATGTTTGCAATAAGTCAAGGAAATCACTCTACTCGATGGTCTGAAGAAATACAGAAAAGACATATTCGTAATGGACTATGTCCTGAAGTCGTCAAAAACGTCTATCACGTGCTGCCAAAAATTCAAAGTCATTGGATCTTACGCAATTCATAAGATTTGCGATAGTCATGCCTCTTGTCTCTCGTAGAGTATACTAGCACTTCAAAAGTGGAGAACTACTGATGAGTACATTTGAGTATCTTATTAGCAATTAGTTATCGTTTTATCTATAAAGAATCGGAGCGGTTGAGGGCGTTAGATTCATGATTTTAACGTTAGATGACATCTTAAAGCAAATTTTGAGATATTAATCGTTGATGATTTTAATTTGTTTTTTAATATATTTGAGTAAGTATTCCACAAAAAATTGTTCCAAAAAATTAAATAAATGACGTGAGTTATAAATAGCCCCAAAAAAGATTCTGTTAATCTTTTCCTTTCGTTCAAAATCTAAAATATGCAAAAGTCAATGAACACGCGTTGTATGGTGCTAAAAATCTTCTAATTATCCGAACAAAAAATTCCATCAACATGTTTTCAGAAGTTTTAGGAAAGAAAAAATGTGGTGGTCAATATTTTCGGATTTAACTAGCTTAATTGACCGTTAAGGTGCAATATGCTAATAGTAAGTAGAGCAAGCCCCCCATGGTACTTTTACCCGGATAGGGTGAAGGAAACTAATGATAGTCTCCCAGAATGCTCACATTCCGCGACCAGACACGGCAAACTTTCCCATCACCTTGTGGAAATATGTATAGTGGCCAATTAGCAAAAGTAGCGCTTGTAACCCAGCGGCTTGTACATCAGCAGAGCAGCACATGATGATGAGTGTGCCGACCACATTTCATTAGCGCCAGCGTGTTGTGGCCGTTTTCGCAAATAGTTGGATATTTGCATTTTCCATAAAGTGCCATTACGATTTGTTTACCCGCCAGACCTCCCGTCCGTCCCCGACCTCCTGCGTCCTTGGGAGTAGGAAATAAATCAGAGCAGAGCAATATGGTGTAGCAAAGTGGTTTCCTTGAATTTTGCGCGGAAAAGTACATACACATCACGTCCAGCAATCATCCAACCCTCTAGCGAAGACATTCGGCGTGATGAGCCTAAAGATTGTAGCGCACGACCAGTCCCGGCTCCAATCATCACCTCTGCAGCGAGTCTAATTCGTGGCGGTTTTATTCCAGTCATATCGGCGCGATGTAATCAGAATTTTTATTTGAACCTTATCAGAGGAATGTCTTTTTGAATTGTTCGACGTAAACACGGACGGATGTTTTCAGGGTAATTCCACCAAATTCAGGTGCCATAAGGTCAAGGTGGGCTCTCCTCCATGGGGTATGTGTTTTCGTCGGAACGTCACTGTGGGTACTTTTATGATGTGCACCATCTCCTCGAGGATTAAGCATTTTATGCACGCGAACAGAATTTTTTATTTTATTTTTTTTTTTGGGGAATTTGATTTCGCCTGTGGCAATCGTGATCTTTTTACTGATTTTCGCTAACGATATGTGAATCAATAAAAGTCACAATGTGCCAGCCGGATGATTTATTCAGTCGATTGTTTCACAGCTCTAGGCTGATTCGCATTAATTGATGGGCGATAAGACATGGGAACAGTCATAAATCTCTGGTTAACATATTTACGTTTCCTGTATTTTTTTTTAATTGCTCGCGAACTTTTATTGATAATTTTGGCTGGTTATCAAAAGGTAGTAAAATTCGCCATAAAATCAAAAAACAAGAGTAATCGTAAAAAACGCAATAAGCCGCCTTATCCAAATTAATTTTATTTATATATTTATTCACATTTTTTATTTTTATTTCTTTTTAATACAAACAATTCACAAAGCTGGAAATATTGCAACAGTTTATTGGACCTATTTAATAAAAAGTCCCTGGATTGTGCAATTTCCTCAACAAGCCAGGCAACTCCACCTAATTATTTTTAAAACCTTTTAAATTATCATCAAAATTTCACCAAATTACCCATTGTTTTTCATATCAAGCAGTCGAAACTGTCCAATTATACTGATATCATTTCAGCTCCCAAACACGGGTGCGTCGAGCTTCCAATTATACACCACAACAATGCTAGGCCACACGGCCCTATCTCTAGCCGAAATGATTCAACAAAAATAAAAGAAATCTAAAAATGTGTTCTTGACCTGGTTTTCCAAATTTTACACAATTTGATAATTTGCTGTGATTGATTTCGGAGTGGAAGATATCAAAACTGGTTAAATTTTTTATTTTTTCAAAAAATCACGGTTAACTTTTCGTCACGTCACGTCACGTCACTTCACTAAGGGTAGAGGCAATAAACTTGCAAAAAAAACACTCGAATGGATGACAAGATTTTGCCGTGAATTACGTTGTGTGCTAATCTTGGGACTAATCTAATCTAGTAAAGTTGGTTGTTGAAGTTGAGAAATATGTTCGATTAAAAGGTCGTCATGCGTTTACACAACGAATTTTTTGAGTAGGCTACTTATGATCATTGTTAAGTGGACAGTGGAATACAGTGGTGGTTCGTTTGATTTGTTTGACGTTAATTGCATCAATTTTGATTGACAGTTGTTTTGAGTTTAGATTTCGTTTTATAATCAGTTTAATGGAAAAATAATAGACCAATACGCTTTATGAAAGGTGATAATGATGCTATTGATTCAATGAGTGTTTTGCTTATAAACAATACAATCTGTTGGCTTATTGTATGAAATTGTGTGAATATTTATTATTTATTTTGGAAACATATTTTCAAAACTCCATACATTGATCATGAAAAGCGTTTGGAGAATTAAATATTTATTCAAAATGGCAAAATTTTAAGCAACTTCTGACCATTCTAAAATAACAGATCTAGTATAAAAAAAAAAATATGTTTGAATGGTGACCAACTGAAATCAAAGCATAGGTTTGATAAAATGGATGGATTTCAATATATTTTTACATCAACGTTCGAATAAAACGCGATAATTTCCCCATCAAATAAAAATCTTTAAAACCTCTTACAACACATCTTGCTGGAACCCCCTAACTGAATGCAAATTAATTAATATTAATATCAACGCATTCTATCTTCAAAACATACTGCCGCCAAAATTACAATTTTCATTTCAATTTACGCTAAGCTCACATAAATATTAGAAAGAATGGGGAATTTTAAAATCGTAAACGCAACGTTGCCATAAGTACGTTAGACTTAACATTAACCGCAGTTAGGAAAATTTCGTATATACGCTGGATTTATGTCAAAATAAGCGTAAAATTACCCTAACCATTTAAGCTTATGTAAATGTGTCAGGATGTCAAAACTCTGTTCGCAGAAGGTGACGTAAGAGCAACCTCCGTACGTATACGAAATTCTTTAGCCGTTTGCAACATGATGCCATATGTAGAAACGTGGCCGTATACGTGGTACCATATGTACGCACGTCCTCATTTGTGTATTGTAACGTATTTCACGTATGGCTACGGCTACTGTTACGTCATAATGAAATTTCCCATACCCCCATATTTTTCAGTTACATTATATTGTACTGTAAGACTATAGGCATTGATACAAGGTGTCCAAGAAGGATTGTAAAATCTACATACTGTGATCGCTTCATTATACTTACAGTTTTGTCGTATGTCGAAGATCAATACAATGCCAAAAGTGATGGTACCTACAATACTTTAGTCTTCTTCATGGAAATATCCAAATTTAGACGAATAGACAAATAAGCGGGAACTTGAATTCAAACGCACAAAATACAACGGATTACGAAATTTTGACTACCGTTCTCAGGTTTCCAAAATTTTCTGTAAAGAATAATAATGCAAATAATAGTAACAAAATAGGAGGACTGTCACTGGGTTATGTAAAATTGTTGCATTCAATTCTATGGAACGAGCGGTTATTAATTTAATCAATCAATTAATGAAGCTGTTGAAGAAGAACAAGAACTTGAAGAAACCCAAATATCGAAACAATTATAGCTACGGTTAGTGTAGCGCGACTATTAAATTAGGGTTTTATATGGCAACTCTTTTTTGTCCACGCGATCGTATTTCCAAATTGCTAACTTCATAACAATCGACAAAGCTGCGTTGTCGATTTGATGAATTGTGTCGAAATACCAAATACGGTTCCAGGCATTTAGGAACTACGAGGGAACAAACACACAACCATGCATACCAACTAACTAAACCAGCAATGGAGTTTAAATAGATAAAAATTTCCTTAACCAATTTTCACTGAAATATCAGACCACGCTCCACTGTAGACTCACGTAACTCCGTACATTTAAAACATGCACCACACGGGGGATTGCAATTGTTTTGAGATTAATGTTAAAAGAGAACAAAAAATGTTCAGTTCTTTTTATAATATAAAAATAAAAATTAAAGGGAAAGAAATTTGATCCAGCTTAATTGCAGTGTTCTCAGAAGAATGGACACAAATGATCACGTGATCACCGTACAGCCGGCAAGTCCGCCACAAAATATCACCACATTACAAGGAGATGCACTATCACATCCGCCACACAGCACCCTAGCACCACCAGGTCAAAAATCATCCACCTCATCATTATCATCACATTCAGAGCCGAAGAGGCGAGTTAGCATAGTAGCATCGGATCCTATGTCTGAGCCCAGATTAGGCGGTTATGATAATTTTGGCTTTGAGCAGAATCCCAAACGAAAAATATCACAAGTAAGTATTGCTAGCTTTCACCCAGTATCCATACCATTCCATGCCACCCACCACTTCATCCTGCTTCATATGCATAAAAGAATGAAAATCGCTCTTTGAGCCGCTATATCCATTGCTATAACTGTAGTAACCACTCCAAGGCGCCCTTAAACCCTCTGTGCTCGAAATCCTTTGATTTTTCACCAGGAACTCATTCATGTTTTCCAGACCTCCGTCCACTCCCACAGTGAGGTAGGACCCGTACGGAGGAAAAGCATTTTAGTCAATCACGATAACGAATCTATCTATAGTCATGGATCCGCCCACAGCAATGGTATGTGCAACTTTATTTTCAGTATTTCTCTGTTTTTCCTGTATCGTCCCCGTGTACGCCATTGCGGCCACAACCGTCACGTTTATGTACGTACACCGGACGTTGCTTTGCTAGCAAAAAAAAAAAACAACAAATGATAATCCTAGAATGAGCTCTCGTTGGGGAGATTAGGTGGCTCTTGCTAATTTCCGGCCTTACAGAGCACCTTCGGGGGCATCTAGAGAGACCGGACGATTGCTAAACGACGTGACTCACTATGTACACTAATTCCCACCTAGGCAAAAAAAAAATATATATCTATCGCAAAAAGTGAGAAAACAACGTAAACATCGCCAGCCAGATAGCGACAGCCTTGCAAAGGCAAAGAAAAATTTTATTGCTCGAAGCGGGAGCAAATTGCCCGGGCGCGTTTATTGATAGAATCCGAAGCCGCAGATATTCCGCCCCTTTCGGTGCCCACCAAACAGGAATCCCATCGACACGGGGAGCAGCTCTGCACTGATAGCGCCCGTTCAGCTCAGAGTATCCGTCATTAATCACGCTCCGACGTCTGTATGCTTTTTGAGCGTGAGGCGCTGGTGAGGCGCATCAATCATGTTGTTTGACTCTTTAATGAAACCCTTAATTAATTTCTTATCGCTGGAGACTTGCACGCAATCCGGGTAAAGCCAGGACAGTCCCCGGCGACGATGCCTTCAAGTGGTTCCGTTCCGATCATCAAGGAGTTGGCCAACGGAGGCAAATCAGTGGCTAGGCAGGGGTGTCATGCCACCAAGCAATAACACCATGTAATCGACTCCTGGAGGTGCTTAAAGTGATGAAGGGGATGGTCTTAAAGCTGAGCCTGGCACGTAAAGGGTATGTTTTGACGCATCTTGCCTGGTTATCTCGCCTTCTTGACTTCTTGCACCCTGCATCATGGTACCATCAGAGTTCGACAGAAGGTGCATCTTTGATAGTGTATACCTTTCACCCAAAGATGCAGGTGGTGATAAGATATTCGACTTATTGTAGTAGCGAAACCTGCTAATCAGTACTTTGATCCACACTTATGGAATCGAGTGCATGTCATACATGCCGCACCACCACTGCACTAATCTAGTATCAAGCGCACCGGGTGGGTAGATGCAACTAACCTTTAATAAGTCCCTTATCAGTTTCCGCCATCCACTTGGCTGTCTGATTGATATCTTTTGAAGTCTCTACAACACTTTATGGCCGCTTTGTTTTGCTATTGTTATCGATAGGCGTCAGCGGAATCGGCGGTGCCAGGTAATTTGCGATAAATATGAGTGGAAACATTTCGTAGAACGCAAATCGTAACAGCATTTTACAACCTGCGATTATTGCCCGTTGGCTAAGTTTCTCTATTCGCTTTTGTCGGGGGTTCCTAAAACAATCACTTTATCTTATGCAAATGCAATTTGATGATATACGTATGTTGATTTTATTGGGACGATGTGGGGTTATTGCTTTGCTGGAGGCATTATTGCTTTCCAAATTAATGACCCTAGCGTTAGCTGTAAAATCACACTTTCGGGTGTTATAAAGCTATTAACTAATATTACATATATGAGTCTATTTTGATAATTTTGTCCCAAAAGTGGACTCATTTTTTTATAGCCGGATTACGTGAAATAAGTTTGATAAGGGATTTATCACTTAGCTCAGCCATAAATAGGTTGAATCTCGTGACACGAGAAGATTTCGCTTACAAGATATTATGAGTTCAAATAATAAATGTTTGTTATTTGTCGTATAATTTTCGCTTAATGTTTTCTTTGCAAAGATTCCAATTTTTCGATTCTAAAACCAAACTTGCTCTACCTAGACGTGTTGTGTGATTTTTGTAAATTTCAAAACATTTTTTCACTTTCGCAAGTGACTGTACTTGATGCAGTCATAGAAGTAGGCAAACACTGTTTATATTTTTGGACATTGAGATAATAGGTGTTTGGGGTGAGTTTGATATCGCTGCGTTAAGTAGATCATCCTGTAACTCTCAAACGGTTGAGTTTAATTTCCCCCATTCCAGCCGTACAATATTTTATTTGACTAGGTGAGATTTATCACCTCGCTCATTTTGGCAGACATTATGCGAAACACCCTGTGGAGCTCGTTTGTCTGCATCTAAAGCCCAGTTAAATTACAATTCACCGGATTTTTCTCGAGACCTTATACTTCGATGTCTTAAGGGGGACCACTAGTGTGAACTTTTAAAAAAATTGATAATTTATTTTTGCATGTACCACATACCTTTAAAATTAACATACCAAAATTTCAAGTGCATATTTCAAATAGTTTTTGAGTTACAGCCATCTGAAGAGCAGCCGCTCATCGGTTCGAAAGTTGCGTTGGCGTTACGAGTATTGTTCGGGCTCTGTCGGCCAGGAAAGTCATTATAAAGGGATTCTGGTTTCTATTGTTAACCTTATTGTATTGAGAAATGTATGAATAGGTTCGTGCGTAGCTGCCAGTCACATATTTTGGAGCTGCTACATAGAACCTGGCACATTTAAACGACTTATCTAGTAACTTAAACTTTAAACGCGTTTTTCTCGAAACCACATTTTTCAATTTTGCTGCAGTTAAAACTCGAGGACAAATCATCCGATCGATTTGATTCTTATTGCAGCTTCTTTTATATATGTTTCTCCATACCATGAACCTCCAGATTTCCGATCAAATAAAAGATGTAATTTTGGCAGGCCAAAAATTATCAAATTTTCGCGCGAAATTTGAAACTTTTTTTAAAAACTTCGCCATTTTGTTGTAATAGTTTTAAATTTTTTTTTTCGATCGAGGGCCATGGTACGGGAAATACCTTCTAGTTTGACAAACTTCCTGGGTTTTTTGATTTCACGCACTGTGAAGGATCGCTGCAGCAGTGGTGGGACTTTTTTTGGAACCTTGGGAGATTGCGAATAACTCGCTGAATTTTAAATTTGTTGGTCCAAATATTTCATGATGTATTTAGTATATATCCACAAAACTATCCTTAACATATTAAAATATTCATTGCAATAGTTTTCTTTAAAAAAATTCCCAAATATCACCTTTTTTTCAGGCGGTCACACTAGTGGTCCCCCTTAAGCATATTAGGAAAAGTCCCGTAAATTTGAGTCGTGGATTTTGTTTTATTTTAGGAGGTTAAAGGGGGTGACTTCTCGTTTTTTGCAAACATCAATTTTCCGAGGAAAATATTTATAACAAAACTTGTAGCTTATAAAATTCAGCACAAACAAATTCAATTTGATATACAGGTATGTAAAAAAAAACGCGTGTTCTACCCCCACACTGGTGTGGAAAAGAGTATGTATTTGATGAGAAAAAAGATATTCCAACTTTACCGCACGTTTTACTCAAAAACGATTGATTGATTCTACGCAAAAAGTCTAAGCACCTAGGCTATCATTTTCTCATGTACATATATTAAACAGAGCTTTAGGAATTAAAGAAAAACTGCTCACACGGCAGCTTGTCGTCGTAGCGTAATACAGGTCGGATCCTTGTTGCGTTTTGTAAGAGTCGGAGAAGAAAGAGCTACAGAATATAAGGTGTAAGTTGCCAAATGACTAATGGGATTATGTATGCGGCATTTTAATATGTCTATTTTCCACAAAGTTTTGACAATTTGAAAGATATGTATTTGCAAAATACAATAATTAACCCCCTTTAGCCTACTAAAATGAAAAAATCCACGGCCCATATTTAGAGTACTACTCCTCCGAAGATTTTTAATAGATATCATGATGGTTTAAAATTACGGATAAAAAAATAAAAACTAGACTAGGAAGTAGTTTCGCTCTGTCCGCCTGTTTAATGTCTATACAACTCAAAACATTTTTCTCACTTGCCCCATTAAATGGGGTGTCCTTAGATAGGTCTTTCAAAATGCAATAAATAAAGATTTTAGACCTTTTGATTTTAACCCTTCAGTCAAAGAACTTAGAATACAATAAGAAGTCTCAAGCTGAACAACTGGCAATTTTTCAACCAAACATCGCGGAAAGATTGGCTGACATAGCTTTCGCGCTCACGAAAGCACCAAGTTAAGGAAAGAGCATAGCAAAGTGCTTTGAGTCGTGAGAGCACACACACAGTAATCAGCTGATGAATTCTGTTGAGTGGATATGTGCCAGCCAGCTACATAGAAATACTAACTAAGCACGGAACGGCTGTATCGTGTATGAACCCTATACGTGAGCGACCACCTAAAGGGCTAACCCCATAGAACGCGTCGGCGCGTCGCTTTGCCGCGGAGCTTTCACCTTTTTAGCGCGGCAAGAGAGAGCCGAACCCATAGAATCCGTCGGCTTCAGGCGTCGCTTTCGCTATCGCTCAGCTGTTTATGACAATTGGAGACCAACCGCCAACTGGCGCAGTATGCTCCGAAGGTGAATTAACAAGAAATCTAGTAGCAATTCGTCAAGAAACTAGACTAATGAATTCGGGAAAAACTCGGCACCCTCCAGGAAATCCAAACGAAGAAACAGGAAACCGAATAATTACAAAATCACCAAAACAGTTCACAGATATCAAATTCAAAGCTTACTTGTCAAATAAACAGCTGATTCAACGAATCCCAACTGGCCAATCGCAACTTGTAGAGCTCTCTCAGCAAAGCTATTATACGGCGCGTCGCTTTTGCCGAAATATTAGAGTTTCCTCTAAAATTCTCTCACGCGACGCGCTGCCGCGGCGCCTGCTATGGGTTAGCTCCCGTATGAATGCATGCATTCAATAGTTGCAAAAGCGACGCCTGAAGCCGACGGATTCTATGGGGGCCAGGCTTAAGGGGTGCTTCCTAGAGGAGAACAGCAACAGCGTTTATGAAGCGTTTATGAGGGAGAGCTAAATAAGAATCCTCACAAGCGGGGCGCAAGCGGTGAATGGCAGCGTGTAAATAAATGTTAAAGGGGGCATAGACATTATGGAAAGAACTTCAGAAAATTTTGAATTGTAAGCCCCCTTCTGATTATGTCTACATATTTACGCCTGCACTGAGCGACCATACGAACACAGCCAATTCTAACACATCAGGGAATGTGGTACGCTAAATCTGGCTTACAGCCGTTCCGTGCTTAGTTCATATTTCCATGGCCAGCTAGCAACCCAGGCAGCGCGCTTTGGGGCTGTGTGGTGTTTTACATATGCTCAAGTTCAATGCGCCGCGCTGCGCAAAGATTCTTTCCACTTTGCTTTAGCATTGCGACGAGCGTGGATGTTTTTGGGTGTTACGAATATTATGGAGGCGAGCAATATTTTCAAATCAGCCTTTTTCAAGGCTAATCAAAAGAGAAACTTATTCCCAGTGCTGCATAGCACGGTGCCCAACTAATTGCAGTAAGTTAAAAGTGAAGACTTTTAAATTTCCTTTACATAATAAGGACCTCAACAATAGATGGGCACATAATTGTTGTATTCCTTCAAATGAAACGAAGGGAAAACATGTATGTGAAAGGCATTTTGAATGTGATTGAAAAAAGAAAATTAAAATTTGGTTCAGTTCCTACAAAATATTTAAATGGTGACTTAGCTCAGATATTTTCTTCTATTCCAAATCTTTCTAATAAATGTGTAGTCACAACATGTGATTCGAAATCACGACTACATAAATTTCCGGAAAAGGGAACAAATTTGTATGATGGCTGGGTGAAAGTTTGTGGTCTGAATTCAGAATTAGATCACTCCAAGAAATTTGTATGTTCTCTGCATTTTAAGAAAGAGGATTTGGGCAAGAAAAACTATTCTTAATTATATGATTCAAGTTCTCCTGAAAAAAAAACTGCTCTTGGAAAACAAAAATTGAGAAAAGTGTACTGGCATCAAATAGTCGACTAAAAAATCTTTTACAATGATAAGTACAATTCCACTTTATATACCAAACAGGTATCATCGATATATATTTTCAAATAAAATCTAATAGCCTAGGAATTATGGTATTATTTTGAACTATCTCCTGGCAAATTATTTCTAAGTTTGTAAATATTTTATATTTAGTAAAATAAAATTTGGGTAAAATTTACTCATGGATATACCCGACCATGCATACATAGAATTTTGTCAATTTTATATTTGAAAGATAGACATTTCATAAATTCATCTCACACAATTTTTATTAATGCATAATCCGATAATGTCTACAGAGAAATATTTTGATGAATAAATGAATTAAGAATTGTTTGTTCGTGGCAGAGAACAAACACCTTTGTTCTGTGAATTCAAAATTTTAAAAAATCTGTACAATTCGTAGAATAAAAAATCTATTTTACCACGGATTGAACAATTCCGTTGCTGGCCTGGCTGTGTGCTTCTCCTTTCCCCTCAAATCAGAGTCAACCTAGCAACCGAAATACTCCACACCGAAGCAAAGTTGTTTTCTTATTCAGTTGCGTCTGTGGGCTGTGTGTGTTCCAGCTGGGCAAAGCTCTACCTCAATTGCCATTTGTGCTTTCGTGAGCGAAAGCTGTCAGCCAATCTTAAAGGCCTAAGAGCATACTGCGCCAGTTGGCGGTTGGTCTCGAATTGTCATAAACAGCTGAGCGATAGCGAAAGCGACGCCTGAAGCCGACGGATTCTATGGGTTCGGCTCTCTCTTGCCGCGCTAAAAAGGTGAAAGCTCCGCGGCAAAGCGACGCGCCGACGCGTTCTATGGGTTTAGGCCTTTAAGCGATGTTGAATGGAAAAATTGCCAGTTGTTCAGCTTGAGACCTCTTATTATAAATATAAGCTCTTTGCTTCAGTCATAACAGCTTTCCATACATACATAACAAATACTTAGTTAAGATATTTTTTCACCACACGTGCAGGGTAAGTGGTACCTTACCGCACGGGTTTCCATTCGGTAACTCATAAATTAACCACGGTGCGGTAAGTAGCCGATTGCCCACGATGGCTATTAACACACTCGCTTCGCTCGTGCGTCTAACCTCTAACACCGCCATCGTGGGCAACCGGCTACTCTCCGCACCGTGGTTAATTTATGAGTTACCGAATGGAAACATGTGCGGTAAGGTACCTACTACTTACCCCGCACTCGTGGTGAAAAGTAGCATACGTAACTCGGACGGTAAGTAGCCGAGTGCCCATGATGGCTCTTAACGCACTCGCTTCGCTCGTGCGTCTAACACCGACATCGTGGGCAATCGGCTACTTACCGCCCTTGTATCGTAATATACTATTAAAATAGCATGTGCGTTTCTAGTTGGGAACAGAAAAGAGTGTGAGGACATCAAGTAATCGTATAAAATGTCTATGAATTTTCCAGAGCATTTGTTGGGTATATTAAACGTTACTTATTCTGTTAAAAGGAATCGCACATCTTAAGTACTATAACTAGAGCTTCCTGCCCCTTCGTCTCTTATTTAGCAATACGCCCCTGTTGCAGCTCAGATAAACAACGGCACTGTTTTGTCTCATTAATTAACTGAAGACTTGAGAGTCTTCAAAGAGCCCCACGAACCCCGCTCCTTTCATCACAAAATTCAAAGGAACTATAGGAACAGTGTCAAAGCAGCACCCGACCATCATCACCCAGTCGATATTTTATAAAGAATTGGAAGCTCAGTGAAAAAGTTTACAACTCATTAAGGCTGCAGCGCAACCCTCGCTCAGCTTGGGACATCAACAGAAGGTTGCCAAAGTCATTGGCAATTACCCGAACGGCCCCAAGATACAATGGGGAGGGGCACCGGGCCCAGCTGCCCTCGGAAGAGGATATTCGAAGAAACAACATAACTTAATTGAATTCTGCGAAAAAGCGTTCGCTTTAATTAGTTCCCTTATTTACTGAGCGCCGAAGGAAGTGCTGTACTTACTCCTTCCCGAGATTAAATAACCAGGCAGGCTATCGGACACGCTTTGTTCTCCGAAATTGGGAATTTTTTCCCTTCTTTCGACTCTCGCTATTGTCCCTCAGGCGGCGTTCGATGTGAGGCCGGCTTGAGTGTTAATCTGGTTTTAATTATTTATTCGGTTCAACGTTCGGGCCCCAACAGCATCCGGCCACATTAGAGGTGGGCGAGAATTAGTTAGGTCCGCTGGATCGCCCCAAAGGTGCTTGAGGAGGCGTAGGGATACGTTTCCACGTTATTCCACATACCAAAAGACCAATAGGTTCTGAACGTTCTTTTGTGTTTCTTTGCAGATCCCCGACAGAGGGCCGTCAACAACTCCACAGCAATTGATGCGCTCCACTCAAGGCTCCAATCTGCCAGGACTGTGGAGAGAGACGGCATCGAACAGTCGTGGATCTACGCGCTTTGTCTTCGTTGCCGGCAGGAAGACAATTTCCCATCGTGGGAGCCGCCCCACTGGCAAAAAGTTTGTCCTTACCCACTCTGTCCGTCGTTCCGGCAATTTGCACGCATAATTTCCCTCATCCTCATCGGTAAGGAACTTCTCCTTTAGCATGCACACTGTGTTGGCATGCATAAGGCGGTCCGAGACCAGCCCCATTCTCATTAGCCCCCAAAATTGTTCTTGTCTTCCAGGCGTCTTGATATGGATCACAGCTTTCGTTATTATCGGAAATTCGGCCGCTCCAGGTGGGCAACTCTTCGGGCTAGTTGTGCTCACAGTTGCCTCGAACTTTGGGGGCTGGTTAATATCCTTGACCACTCTGCCGCGACTAATAGGAATGCTCCTAGTCGGCATCCTTTTTCAAGTACGTTTCAGTTAGGCCCCAAGAACAACCCACTCGGAAGGAGTATTAACCGAATTTTTATGTCCCTTAACAGAATGTCGGTTGGGTGAACCTCGATGGAGACTTCAAGCAGGTGACGGTTGAGCTGCGTAGGTTTGCTCTTACGATAATTCTCATCCGAGCGGGGCTCGAAATGGAGCCAGAGGCATTTAAGAAGGTGTACAAAACGATCCTCAAGTTGGGCATCATCCCGTGGCTGCTCGAAGGCGGTGTCATTGCCGTTACGAGTCACTTCCTGCTGAACCTACCGTGGATGTGGAGCTGCCTGTTGGGGTCAATAATAGCTGCCGTATCTCCAGCTGTTGTCGTGCCGTGCCTCTTTCGGCTACGTACAAAAGGTTACGGTGTGGCAAAAGGCATACCCACTCTCATTATAGCTGTCGCCGGCATTGATGATGCCTTATCTGTTGCACTTTTTGGCATCATCAGCAGCATCATGTTCTCAGAAAATAATCTCGCCTATCAGATCTCCCAGGCACCTGTCTGCATACTCGGTGGCCTGGCCTTCGGTGTGGCCTGGGGCTATATGTCGCGGTATGTACCTGAAAAGGGGGATTCCTACGTTGTCCCGCTAAGGACACTGCTTCTGTTTGCTGGCGGGCTCCTCGCTATTTTTGGAAGCGATAAAATTGGATACGAAGGTGCCGGTCCTTTGGGGGTCATCTTTGCCGCATTCACATCAAACTTGTTGTGGTGCCAAGACGGCTGGGATATTGAGGACAATCCCGTGTCGACTGCATTTGAGATTTTCTGGATGATTTTCGAGCCAATCCTTTTTGGAATCACCGGAGCTACTGTTAAGGTATCAAAGCGATTTATTATGTCTTTACATTTTAATTCTATTCAATTATTGTTTTTCAGATAGACGAATTAGACCCGGACATAGTGTATGTGGCCATTGGGTGCTTGGTAATCGGTGCAGTCCTTCGAATAATCTGCACGGCTAGTATAGCGTTCGGGGACAAGCTAAATACAAAGGAGAAAATTTTTGTTGCTCTATCGTGGATGTCTAAGGCCACTGTACAGGCTGCTCTAGGTCCTGTCGCTCTCAATCACATCGATTATAATAAGGCGTCTTCAAAAGAGGACGTGCATTATGCCACTATCATTCAAACAATGGCAGTTCTCAGTATCATCCTAACAGCTCCTTTGGGGGCGATTTTAATATCAGTCACCGGTACTAAGCTGCTGACGAAAACCAAGCAGCCACAAGTCGTGGAAGGTAACTGAAAGGTTTTTTTTTCAGTGTATGGTGTAAAAAATTGTTGAGTTTTTTATCAGGTTGGCGAAGAAGTCATAGACCGTCTCTTCGCGATATTAGTATCATTGCTGAAGTGGAGGAAGAGCGAGATGATCCAGAGAATCCTGAGGAATCTGAGGAGAAGATCAACACAAACAACCTCAATTCTTATCCCGATGATAAGATCACTATTAATAACACTAATTCCAATACTCATATGACCAGTATGAGTTCCAATCCCAATAGGCCTAATGTAGGCTACCCGTACAACAACAACAAGTGATAGAGATGTCTTTCAGTATTTAGCTAGGCGCAAATCGTATTTAGAAATCCTTTTAAAGTGTTATAGTTCAAATGCCTGTGTATATTATGTAAGCTATTAAAGATTGTTTTAATTTAACTTAAGCACCTGTAGCTTTTCAATCACAAATCGGGGTGTCCAAAAATAAGTGACCAAGGGCTAAAATGACGAGCAAATACGATATAAGCTATAAGACGTCATTCCAAGCCCAATCGTCATGTCATTTGCACGAACAGATAGAAAAATTAAATGGCTCAAGAATACGGTCATACCAGCATTCAATTCACTACCAGCGGAAATGAAGGAATTAAACAATTTGCAAGTATTCAAAAAGAGAGATGGTGAGAGTAAAAGAGAGGAGAGAATAATATATTCTGGACGCCTTTTTCCATATGTGTCTCTAAACAAATGGCGCAGGCCTGGACTCTTATTTTGCACTCCCTCGCTATGTGGCCATATTTTTGGCATTTAAAGCATCTAGTCAGTCTTGAAATGTAAGCTAGTACTCTGCAAAAAGCGTATTTCAAAACTACACTCCTTGGCAGGATTCCCCACGGGAATAAATTTTTATCCTATCCGTATTCTGCCTGACTTTGACCTCATACTTCTTGACACTCCTATATTCCCTGAATGCCTCCAAGATTTATAATTCTGGGTTCTTATCTATCTATCTATCTAAGTCGCTGTGGCTGCTCCCAGTAGGGCTGCTAACCCCGCTCAATCTCTGTTCCAAACTAATCGAATCCTCTGATTTAATCCACACCTCCTTCCTGGATCGCTTCTCCTCAGCTGACTTTTCTTCACAATTTATCTTTTCTTGATCCCACCCGTTTTCCCTTTTCTGGTCATGATTTTAACTGGTTGAAAGATGTATTTAAAATTGTATTTTGTTTCCTTTAATCGTAATTAATTTCAAGCTACACAAAAGTCGCGTGATAATTATAAAAAGCGTCTCTTTACCTTGTCTCTTTCTATAGGCCCAAAGAAAGATGGAATTAACAGCAAATCAATGCAGGGCAAGAAATAAAAATTCAAAAGTGGAATTACATTTTTTTTAGTAGGTATCTACTTAGAAGCTTGTTTCAAAAAAAATATTTTTTACACTATTTTATTTTTAAAAGTAATAATTTCCACGCATTTGCAAGTTTTACGGATATTTGATTTAAGGGGGTATTGTATTGCGCTTTGATATTTTGAAAAAATCGTTTAATATTTCTATTGTTAATGTATTTAAGATTGTATTCCAAAACGAATTTTGTAAAAATTCATAAAATTGACGTAGTTATGATGCATCAAAGTTGGAGCGGCGAGCGCGATACGATGCGAGTGCGGCGATCTATCTAACTTTAATCGCGTTTTTCTCGAAACAGCATTTTTCAAAACGGCGACCACGATATCTCAAATTCTACTTGACCGATTTTCTTCAAATTTAGACAGAATCATCCTTATACTAGCCGCTATCGCCGGAACTACGATTTTGTTTATGCGATAAATAGTTTATTTTTAATTCAACATTTACTTCGAAAAAAATAATCAAAAATCGAACTTTTTTTTTTTAAAATTTGCATAACTTTTGCAAATTTCTATATTTTGACTTTTCCCCAGTTCAGGCGATAACCAATAGGATACAAATTAACAACAATTTGGAATTTTTTGTTTCAGACGTCTCTGAGAGCTGCAATCATGGTGACCGTCAACCCCTTCGCGAAAAACATCTCTACTTTAACCAGCTCTGACAGCTGGAATTTTTTTGTAGTGTCAACGAAAAAAATATATTGTGGTACCAGAGGCTTGTATTAACAAATAACAAAACAAAAATCAAAATATCTTTTGTAGTTTTTGAGAAAAAAAATCTTGAAATCTTGCTCCAAAAATGACGTTCAAAGCGCAATGCCCCCTTAAAGAATAATTTTTATATTACCTATAATTAAACATACAGTTTGAAATAAATCTCATTAATCAATCACAAACAGTCCTAGGGAAAAATTATCATTTTTGCTGACGGAATCTAGAAACCTCTGCTTTATGACGAATTCTGGCAGTCAGCTTCAAATTATTATGTGATTTTATGCTATTTGAAAAAAATGACAAAATAAATTACAGTCCCTTCAAAATATACCTGGCCTCTCTATAGATTGTGGTATTGCGCAATTATGGCTCGAGTAGCAGGTAATATAATTATACGCTTTGTGATCGTAAAATCTCTTTTTTCGTAATTGAATTTCAAGTGTAGTGTATAATAAAATATGTTTGTATACATCCAAGAATTGAAGTAATAGGACTGTAATGGGACCACAGAACTCCTGTTTGCTATATTGTATAGCCGTGGTGTTTTCTGTTATTAAAATATGATGTACGTACGAAAGCGCAGGAGACTCTTTCTTTACTGCTTGCACCGCACTAACTTTTAAACGGAATAGCAAATTTTCTTCCGGATACAAATGAGCTCTCTACTATCAAGTCATGTAATTTAACAACCAACAAATAATTCACCCTCATGAATCAGTTATTATAATCGCAAATCTTAAGTACTATAACTAGAGCTTCCTGCACCTTCGTCTCTTATTTAGCAATACGCCCCTGTTGCAGCTCAGATAAACAACGGCACTGTTTTCTCTCATTAATTAACTGAAGACTTGAGAGTCTTCAAAGAGCCCCACGAACCCGCTCATTTCATCACAAAATTCAATGGAACTATAGGAACAGTGTCAAAGCAGCACCCGACCATCATCACCCAGTCGATATTTTATAAAGAATTGGAAGCTCAGTGAAAAAGTTTACAACTCATTAAGGCTGCAGCGCAACCCTCGCTCAGCTTGGGACATCAACAGAAGGTTGCCAAAGTCATTGGCAATTACCCGAACGGCCCCAAGATACAATGGGGAGGGGCACCGGGCCCAGCTGCCCTCGGAAGGGGATATTCGAAGAAACAACATAACTTAATTGAATTCTGCGAAGAAGCGTTCGCTTTAATTAGTTCCCTTATTTACTGAGCGCCGAAGGAAGTGCTGTACTTACTCCTTTCCAACATCAAATGGTCCACAGGCTATCGGACATGGTTTCTTCCCCAAAGTTTTTTCCCTCCTTTGCACTCTCGCTTTTAGCCCTCCGTCGAAATTCGGAGCGAGCCCGGCTTGAGTGTTAATCCGGTTTTAATTATTTATTCGGTTCAACGTTCGGGCCTCAACAGAATCCGGCCCCATTAAATGTAGGCGGGAATTATTTAGCTCCGCTTTTTCGCCCCAAAGGTGCTTGAGGGTTTGAGCTTCCACATTATTTTCATTTTGTGATTACATACCAACAAACCGTTGGTCTCTGAACGTCTTTTGTGTTTCTTCGCAGATAGCCGGAGTAAGACATCAGCGGCTAAGCCGCGTCGTAATGCAAGGTTCCAGGATGCGAGAAGCAGCATTGAGGAGTCGTGGATCTACACATGTTGTCTACGTTGCCGGGCAGACCAAGATGGGGGCAGGTCATCGTGGGAGCCGCCCCACTGGCAGAAAGTTTGTCCTTACCCACTTTTTCCGTCCTTTCGTCAATTTTCACGCATAGTTTGCGTCGTCCTCATCGGTAAGGAATTTCTCATGTTGCATGCACACTGTGGTGGCATGTATAAGGTAGTCCATGACCAGCCCCATTCTCATTAGCCCCAAAATTGCTTGTCTTTCAGGCGTCTTGATATGGGCCATAGCTTACATTATTATCGGACCCACATTCGGTCCAGGTGGATCACTCTTCGACCTAATTATGCTCACAGTTGCCTCGAACTTTGGGGGCTGGTTAATATCCTTGACCACTCTGCCGCGACTAATAGGAATGCTCCTAGTCGGCATCCTTTTTCAAGTACGTTTCAGTTAGACCCCAAGAATGGTCCGCTCGGAAGGAGCATTAACCAAATTTTTATGTCCCTTTTCAGAATGTTGGTTTGATGAATTTCGATGAAGACATGAATCATATGACGGTTGAGCTGCGTAAGTTTGCTCTTACGATAATCCTCATCCGAGCCGGGCTCGAAATGGAGCCAGAAGCATTTAAGAAGGTGTACAGAACGATCATCAAGTTGAGTATCATCCCGTGGCTGCTCGAGGGTGGTGTCATTGCCGTTACGAGTCACTTCCTGCTGAACCTACCGTGGATTTGGGGCTCCCTGTTGGGGGCAATAATAGCTGCCATTTCTCCAGCTGTTATCGTACCGTCCCTCTATCGGCTACGAACAAAAGGCTACGGTGTGTCGAAAGGCATACCCACCCTCGTAATAGCTGTGGCCGCCATTGATGATGCCCTATCCGTTGCGGTTTTCGGTATCATCAGCACCATCATGTTCTCAGAGAGCAACCTCGTATTTCAGATCACCCAGGCACCTGTATGCATAGTTGGTGGCCTGGCTTTCGGTGTCCTGTGGGGCTATATGGCACGGTATGTACCTGAAAAGGGGGATCACTTCGTTGTATCGCTAAGGACACTGCTTCTATTTGGTGGTGGGCTTCTTGCAATTTTCGGAAGCGAACATATTGGTTATGAAGGTGCCGGCCCTTTGGGAGTCATCTTTGCCGCATTCACTTCAAACTTTTTGTGGTGCAAAGACGGCTGGGATGTTGAAGACAATCCAGTGTCGACTGTATTTGAAATTTTCTGGATGATTTTCGAGCCAATACTTTTTGGAATCACCGGAGCTACTATTAAGGTATCGATGCGATTTATTTAACGTCTTTTTACATTTTAATGCTGAATATTTTTTTAGATAATGGAATTAGAACTGGACATAGTGGGTATGGGCATGGGGTGCTTGGCAATCGGTGCAATCTCCCGTATCATCTGCACCATCAGTATAGCGTGCGGAGATAAGCTAAATGCAAAAGAAAAATTCTTTGTTGCTCTGTCGTGGATGTGCAAGGCCACAGTCCAGGCTGCTCTTGGTCCTGTCGCTCTAAATAAAATTTCTGACTCTGAAACCGAGCCAACAAAAGACGATAAGCAGTATGCCACTATTGTTCAAACAGTGGCCGTTTTAAGTATTATCACAACAGCCCCTTTGGGTGCGCTCTTAATATCAGTCACTGGTAGCAAGCTACTGACGAAAACCAGGCTGCTACAGGATATGGAAGGTACCTTAAAGGTGAATTGCTGTTCACGGTGTGAATAATTTTTTATTCTTGTTTAGGTTGGCGAAAAAGTTATAGACAGTCTATGCACGATATTGGTATCTATGAGGACGAGGATGACGATGAAGATGATGATGATCCTGAAAACCCAGAGAATCCAGTGGAAACTAAATAGAAAGTCAGCGTCCCAGGATCGCTAAATATTACTAAAACTCATGCGGCCGGTATGAATTCCAATACCAATAGGCCGTACTACCCGTCCAAAAACAAATCATATTTAGGAATCCTTCATAAATGTCATACAGGGTGATTCATAACGACCTTTCTCAATACATACCAATCGATTCTGAAGTGTCTGATCAACGTTTGTTCTGACACCATCCCCTTCCCCTTAAATTACTTTTTTTCTTTGGCGAGATGTGCACTTACTTAAACTATAATTAATTTTGCTAAAGACATTGTGGGATTATAAAATAAAAGTGTTTGAAAGTACACACTTCCGTCCATTTTAGCAGTATCCCACAAATCCGTGAAAGCTATGTAAGCTCAAAATTAAAATATTGTGAACATTTTCCATTTCTTGCTTCGTCCTACGAAATTTAAAGAAACAAAACATTACGTCAATATGGAAACGGTTAGAGTGTGTACTTTTAAACAGGCTTCATTTTATAATCCTGGTATATTCTCAACAGGATAAATGAAGGTTTAAGTAAGTGCTCTTCTCATCAAAGGTAAAAAATGTCAACTTAAAAAAGGGTGGAATGATTTTAAGGGAGAGGGTGTCAGAACAAACGCTAAGCATAACCTAAATCACCCTGTAGTGCAAATGCCAATTTATAATATGTAAGCTAGTAAAGATTATTTTAATTTAACGTCAAGAAATATCAGCGTTTTTCACTCTCAAATCGGAGTCTCTTCACGATAGTTGATCAGGGGAAGCAAAAAAAGGAGAATATTCCCTAAAGTTATCATTTATTTACCTAAAGCAGTATACAACTCCTCAAAAACTAGTGTATATTCAATCTCTTCAATTTAAGACCCGTCGAAGGTCTAAGCAGCTTTCTCCGCTCTTCCCTGTGTTTCTTCATTTCAAACTCTCTCTTTTTCTCTTCCTTCGGCACCGGCTTAACCACGAAATTCATTTGCTTGTTTCCAACACTCGTCTGAACCATAGGACCTGAGTCCTCCTTTTTGAGACGTTCTAACAAAGGCTTTGTATTCCTCTTAGAAGGCTTCAGCTTAAATTGCCCTGTCTCGTTAACCTCCACCATTTTGGTTGGGTCTACATTTGTATTTCTTCCCTGCTCCTCTTCTTCTTCATCTTCTTGTTGTTGCATCTCTTCCCGGTCTCTCTTCACATTCTTGTAGGCTTTTTTCATTTCTTTAGAAAATTCCTTCGCGTCGTCTTCTGAGCTCATGTCCTCTTCATCACTGCTCGAGTTTTTAGAGTCCTGGAAGTTAATTTTTTTTTTGCATTAATTATTTATGATTAGCTCATGATGATGACCTAAGCTCTCAAAGGGAAATATAAGAAAAATGATCCATAAGACATTAAAGCAAATAAAATCTTCTACTTACATTGAACAAATCCTCATCATCAGAACTCTCCGGCTTCTGATTCTCCTCAGCATGCAGCTCCTCTACTCTGGCCACCTCAATCTTCTGTTTAATTTGCTTCAACTTATTTTTATCCAAGCGATTAAGAGCAGGCGCAAGCATCTTATACTCCTCAGCGTTCTTATCAATCTTAAAGTCAGGATTTTCGAACATAGCCTTAAATCGATCGTCCTTAAGAAGACTCGGACCCTTTTTCTTCCCAGACATAGTGCTATCCTCGTCCATAATTTTAAGGGCAAGATCTTGATTAATCTTGGGCAAGCCGCTGTTGAGTTGCAGCCGATTCGGTCGTTGTGCTTCCAACTGTTGACGAATTTTCTCCTTTCGGAATCGCTCGAACGCAAACGGCTCGGCTGCGTTCTTGGCTTTGCTGTAGAGTCGGGCGTTTATGAAGTACCTGAAGAAGAAAAAATGTTTTATTTGTGTACGATTTCTGAAAATACTCTTTTAGCCTAGAAATAATATAACTCGTTTTTTAGACTTATAAGGGCAATACTCTTCGCTTGATACCTAAAGTGGACTTCCTTGAAATCTTTTATAAAAATTATATCTAGGTGACCTAGATGACAACTTACCCATGCATATAAGCCCGTAAAAGACTTGACCCAATCAAGTTATCCAGACCAAGCTCTTCAAGTTCCTTCTTCGTAATGAACTGGTAGTCGTCATACATGTGCTCCACAACCTATTCAGAAAATTGTCAAGACTCGCAAATATTTTTTTAAACAATTTTCTAGGAACACTACCTCAGATTCAATTTCTTCAGCCAAGTTATCCAGGAATGAGCACCATTTGGGAGCTGGTCCTAGGTGGGGGATGTAATACGTGAGCATCTTTACATCTTCTTGGGCCATAAAGAACATGCCCGTGTTCGGTATTGTGCAAAAGTCGTTAAAATCTGTTTGGGATTCAATAAAAGCTAGTTGTTTACCCTGAAAGAAAGATGTAATACTCAGCAGCTATTTGAGAATTATTCTAGAAATGACACACGTACCGATGCTTCATCCCAAATTTTTAGCATAGCAGAATCCATGGAACAAACAACGTTCGCACTGTTGTTGAAAGTAATGCGCTTTATGGGCAGTTTGTTGAGGTGATCCTTTACTAGGATTGGGGTACTTGAGCGAATATCGTAGAGAAGAACGTGTCCAGAATTCGTTCCCACAGCCATTTGGAGCGCATTTTTGTATTTCAAGGTGGAGATCTGAGAAGACAAAATTACATCAGGGTTAGAAACTTTGTGCTCGCCATGAAAAAATTATTTTCAGTTTTGTGCAAGTGAGCGCCGTGGCACACAAAAGCAGTCTTCAAAGCAGCAAAATATAAAACTCCTTAAAAACAACTACCTACCGATGGAAAAATCTTAGCATCAGGCAGGTTTAGAGCAACATCTAAAGTAGCACATTTTCTTCGATCCCTAGGATCCCATGCCTCAACTGTTCCCTCCTGGGTACCAGCAACAAGAAGGTGGTGATCAGGATTTACTTCACAAGCATTCAAGCAAGACCCCCCGGATTCAAAGGGCTGTAGAAATTGTCCTCGTTCCAGATTCAAGCGGTATATGTCCTGAAAGAAATGTTGTTAATTTAGCGTCTTCTTGCAGATTTGTACAGTAATGAATATGTCTTACACTTGATGTCCCTACGATGAACATATCGCACGATGGGGTATGGTACTTCATGTCTCTACCAAACCGTGGTATTCGGAGCCGGTAATGCCGTCCCTGGCCTGTATGAATTTCGAGAAATCTATCGCATTGGAGGAATACCTGCAGGAAGAAATTTGTTGATAGAAATAGGATTTAAGGGTAGTAGAAAGAAAGGCTAAAAGCAGAGACTACGTTTGTTTTAAAACTAAATTCTCGGGCTCGCTACTCGCAAAAAACCATACAAGTAGCATACAAAATTGCCGCCCTTTTTACTTGCAGAAGTGGCAGGTGCATCGAGAGCAAATTAATTAAGGTTTCACAGGTTTCAATTTATGCAATTCTCACCAGCTTGGTGTAGTCCTCACTAATCACTTCAAAAGTGGTCACATCCGAGTCAAAGCACCTCTCGAACTTAATGGACAAATTCATCACTTCATAGCACTTAACCCTCGGCTTATAGGTCCCCGTAGCTAAAATGTAGTTGTTGTCAGGTGACATCCGGATTGACGTAGATACTCCGGGCATTTCGAAGTCCTGAATGAGCTCGATTTGTCGCCTGGAATCGACTTTCTTCTTTAGCTGGGAACGTTTCCTTCTGTCTGTGAGCCACTAAAAGGGGGAAAATCGCTCATATTTTGGAAAATTGTATGGGTGGAGTGATAACTTACTTCTGGCAATGTTTTCCCAGCGCTGAGGTTGTAGATTTTTATATCGTTGATGTCACTTACGAACATTTTCACGGAGTTTTAGGCAGTTTTCTCGGGAGCTCCAGAGTAGTAAACAATGCGGCATGACAGGCGGGCACACGTGTTGTAAAATATTAACAGCTGATTGATGTGACATTTCTACATAAAAATCTAAAGTTGGAGAATCAGTGGAGAATTAGAAATGTTTTTCGATTAAAATCTTCAGTGCATACTGAAATACAGCACTTCTAAATGTTTCTGCAACCTCGAGTAACCTGTTCAAATACAGCAAAAACGTTTTGTTAAGATTTTCATGAAGAAAAACCTCAACAATTTTTCATGCGTTGCATCACACATCGGGCAATCCAAAACCCAAACCTACCAATTCCCACACGTGTTTTGGCCGCCTGACAGCCAGGGCAGATCTCCGATAGCGTGAATGAGTTTACGCGATTTTACGGAGTACTGTTTTGAATAAATACGTGCAACTAAGTGAATTTGCCGCAAAGATGGTCCGGCACAATAATCAACTCCCAAACAACCTGCCCCAGCTGCAGAACCTTATAAAAAGGGACCCGACTTCGTACAAGGAAGAGTTCAACCAGCAGTACCAGCACTTCTTGAGCACCTTGGAGGTCTTCAAATTTACCCCAAATGAGGAGAACAAGAGTTTATACGAGCTGACCATGTTCATAGCTCAGGTAACTTGAAAAATCATTTTCACTTGACTTGAAAAATTCTGTTTACTGACCCCAACGAAGTCTCCCCTGCTGCTTGGGGCAATTTCCATGCTCAGCCCACACCTTTCGCTTCCTAACAACCCGAATAGTCTCAAAATTGTCAACGAAACCTACTGCAGGAACGAATTTCACAAAACGATTTTTTCAGGTCTCTCAATGCTATCCAGAAGAATGCTACCAGTTCCCCCAACACCTTGTAGATTTGCTTAAAAACCAGGGCACTACTCTTCACCCATCCATGAGGAGCGGCTTATGCAAGGCGCTAATTCTTATGCGGAACAAGAACCTCATACCTGCTCTGGACTTGCTTGAACTCTTTTTCCAGCTTCTGAGGTGCAACGACAAGCAGCTTAGGACCTTTTTGGAGGAGCACATCATAACCGACATCAAAAACATGAATGCCAAGCACAAGGATATGCGGCTAAACTCGGTAGGTTGCTTATTTTGTGTTTGTGACGTATCTGGTTCTCGGATGATATTCTTTTCCGCTCTTACGCCGTATCGCCTTTAGTATATTGGATTTAGTTTATGTGTCGATTGGAGGTAGCTTTTAACGACTGCGTTAGATTCGTATATGACCTTAAGAGATACAATCATGTTTCACTATGCAAGTTAGAATTACTTGGTTGTTCACTTGAGATGTACTTATTTAATTCCTTTTATATATTTTTTTGCCGCTATAATGAATTAAAACTCTTCTAGACGCTCCAAAACTTCATAAGCACTATGCTGAAGGACACCAATCCAAAAGCAGCCAAAATGTCCGTTAACATAATGATTGAGCTTTACAAAAAAAATATTTGGAATGATGCAAAAACAGTGAACGTAATCGCAAACGTTGGCTGTTTTTCCAAAATAACAAAGGTAAGTCCCACCCAAAAAACTAATGCACAACTTACTAAGAAAAACCCTTCCATTCACAGGTCATGGTAGCATCTCTAAAATTCTTCCTCGGACAGGACGATGAAAAGGAGTCAGACGAATCAAACAGCGAAGAAGAAGTTGATCTTAAAGGAGCTCTCCTAGCCAATCGAGTTACTAAGAAAACTAAAAAGCGAAAAAAACATCTGGATAAGGTTAAAAAGCAAGCTGTGAAACAATCGATAAAGAAGACGAAAGCGGAGGTTTTTAATTTTTCGGGAGTACATTTGATCTACAATCCCCAGGGAATGGCTGAGAATTTGTTCAAACAGCTGCAGAGCACTAATGAGCGTTTCGAGGTGAAACTCATGCACTTGGATGTAATTTCACGTCTCATCGGCATCCATGAGCTGTTCCTTTTCAACTTTTATCCCTACATTACGAGATTTCTACAGCCCCATCAGCGCCAGGTGACGAGGATTCTTCTGTTTGCAGCACAAGCCGCACATGAACTTGTACCCGGCGAAATAATCGAACCCGTGCTGAAGACGATTGCAAATAATTTCATAACTGAGCGGAACTCCAGCGACGTAATGGCTATTGGGCTGAATGCGGCTAGAGAAATCTGCGCGAGATGCCCTTTGGC
The DNA here is from genome assembly GCA_947538895.1 of Neoitamus cyanurus. Taxonomy (NCBI): domain Eukaryota; kingdom Metazoa; phylum Arthropoda; class Insecta; order Diptera; family Asilidae; genus Neoitamus; species Neoitamus cyanurus. The sequence goes on along the minus strand of OX384544.1, from coordinate 10,134,974 downwards.
AATGGGAGAAGATTTGTTAAGGGATTTGGCTATGTATAAGACGTATAAGGAGAAGTCGGTTATGATGGCTGCCCGATCGTTGATTATGCTGTATAGAGAACAGCTCCCCGCTATGCTTCACAAGAAAGATCGTGGACGACCAACTGAAGCACAGGCGGATCGGAAGGTCAAGAATTATGGAGAAGTTATAGCTCATGATACTGTCCCTGGAGCTGAAGCTCTTTTGAAAAACGTGAAGACTGTTGATGTTGGCAATGACGAGAATGCAAGCTCGTCAGAAGATGAAGGATGGGTCGATGTTCCGCAAAGTGATGGTGAAGATGTAGATGAGGAGGGTGAAAGCGATGAAGACGATGACGAGAAGAGTGATGAGGAAGAGGATGATGATGACGAAGAAGATGATGATGAAGAAGATGATGACGAAGACGAAAAGAGTGATGAAGAAGAGGGCGAAGAAAATAGTGAAAAAAAAATTCGGGAAGAAGAAAAAAAAGACAAAAAGTCAGAGACGGCACAAGTTCTTGACGAAAAGCAAGCAGCCCAGGAGTTGGTTCTAACAAAATTTTTAACTGATGAAGATTTTAAGCGGATCGATGCAGAGAAGATTAAAAAAACGGTCACTGCTTCTAGAAAGCGTCCTTTGGAGTCTGAGAAATCGGAGTACGTGAAGTTGGACAATATCGAAATGATCTTCAAAAAGAGGAAGCACGACAAGCAGTCTCGTCTGGAGACAGTAGAGGCTGGTCGTGTCGATCGCCAAAAGTTTGGCTACAAGGACGGTAGGCAGAACGAACACTGTTCGAAAACAAATCGAGAGAAGACAAAGCGGAAGAACTTTGTTATGATGAGACACAAGGCGCGATCTAAGGGGAAGAAGAGTTTTAAGGAGAAACAGCAGACTCTGAGGAATTATTTGTTGAAGCAAAAGAAGATGAAATAAAAATGTTTTTAGGGTAAGAACGTTTTTTGTTTTATATTAGGTCTAAGCTGGTGTAGACTCGAGTCGCACATATCGTTCATAATCTCCTGTTTGTCAACCCGCCTTATATTTGGTGTTGGCGGAAAGAATGCATCGTCCGATATGATAGATTGAAATCCCCAAGAAAAACCACATCCTCTTTATGAGTGCGCACATCAAAAACACCCTAAAGATTTACGTTGTAAGAGAGCTGCTCGGAGAAAGATAAGCAAGGCAAATGAAAATATGTTTGCTTTATAGCTTAATCTGCACACAAATAAATTCCGTATCTGACCAGCCAGGCTTAATAAAGCAGGAGAGGAATGTTGTACTCACGCACAACTAGTATGACTTCCCCCCAACAGGTGCATTTTATTTGTCTAAATATTTTCGCTTCAGTTATAAAGTTCTGTATGCATCAAAAATACTCTGTATAGCTAAGTTTTCCTTAGATAAATCACGACAAAATTATCAATGCATTATGATGATCTTTGTTCGTAGTCCATTTAAGTTTGTAAATTGACGCAAGGGTTACAAAAAAAAAATAAGACTACAAATAGGAAGCTTGCTAAGGGTACCAAAACCTTCCTTTCGATTACCACAAGTTTTACACGCTCGCAATTTTTGTATATGTTCTTGTCCCTTTCATTAGCTTTCCTGCTTAGGGTTGTTTTGCCCTATAACAAGTTCTAAATGGCAGTAAGATTGCTATTGCTTAGTGGAATGATGCTAACTATGACTTTTTCTTCAAAAATTCCATACAAAAAATATTCCTATTGAATGCGTACATATCCGGCCAGATACAACCCGTTTAAAGAGCTTTAATAATTCCAAGAATGTTCAATCCCAGTTCACATCCACACAATCGCAAAATGTCTGTTGCGGTAAAGTACTCGAAGATAAGTAGCTATTCGTCCCACATTCCCATCAAAAGATGCACTACGGCGACATTGTTTTCAAAATAAAACACACATGCCATGAATTGTGATAACGCCAAGCAAATACCATCTAAGTCATTACCACTGACCGCCTAGACAGATAGTCAATCCAACTAACACCTGTACCCCTATAATCTGAACGAAACTGTTTTTCTCATGGGAAAATAAAACGATGATGAATACTAGAAGCACACCCCACTTCCACCCTTAACAACCAATTCAGCCACTGATATCAGTAGCAGCCATTATCTTAGCTGCTCGAGTACACAAATAATAATAATTGGGTTGTAAAATTGTCGGCGTTGCTCCTCTGCTAGGCAGTAACAACCATGTCGAGAAATGAGTGATAGTTGTCGAGTACCATTCGTCCTGCTAGGTTCGGAGCCCTGAAACGTCTTGTGGTCTTTTTATATAGTTCGAATTTATTTTAAAACAATTGCAAACAATGGCCGACACTACCTTAATTAAATCCAGTGAAGCTGTGGGATACTACCACCCGGTTAGGAACAACTCACTCAATTATCTGCACAGTAAGTTTCTAACAATTTTCTCAAGTGTGAAAAAGGGCCTTTCCAAAAATCGGATAACCTACTACTACTATTTTTTTTGCTGGTTGCTGCTTTGAACTCATTAAACTTTTTAGTTATGAATCCAAAACGTAGATTATAGAGAGACTCTCTATAATTTAAAATCTAAAATGTCCCGATTTGTACAGGGCTGCAATTATGTGCAATAATCCGAAATCCTGCCTGCAAGTATTCAAAAAAAAACCTGAGGCATCTCTGCGGTATTCCAGTCTTGTTTGTTTACGCAAAAGATAACGTGTTTTGCAACTTAGTAAATAAGTCATGATCCAAAAAATCCGGCTTTAAGCTGCCGCTCTATTGCCTCATGTTTTAGCACATTAGCAGCATCACCGGTGTGCCGTATGCAGCATATGTTGTGAATGATAATTAAGTCGTTGTTTACCCACTTACAATAGCTTATCGCGTTTTGCGTACATACGTAAACAGACGCTTTGAGTGTTCGACAAATTATTAACCCCTCGAAAAAAAATTGATAATGCTCACAAAGTGAATAGAGAGCTCCCCACTCGTGTTAATTGGACATAGGACTCAGATCGATGGAAAATTTTGCGACTTTTCGAATGTTTTTTAGCAGTAGCGGTCTGTTCTTCTAAACGGTAGCTAAGACAATTTTTGGAGAAATATGTGTAGGGGGTGAGTTTAGCTTTGATTTGATATCAGTGAAATATTATTTTGGTGCGCAAAACAGACACGAAAGTTAAACGATTTGAACAGCTGAAATGAATGTCGTTTATACGCCACGGTGGCGGTGACGATCGTGATGAGCAATTTCAATGCAAAGAGAAAATGTCGCCAGAAATGCAAATGAAGACAAAAGAAAATGTCTTTATTGTGATGGGTGGCTCTATTCATTTTGTGCGATAAACTCGATAGTGGAAGTACTTTAGTTTTTATTTAATTCTTGTTCTGACAATGTTCCATAAAGTCGACTGATCTACTTACGGTTTTTGAGGTAATGTAAGGGAATATTTAAATTTATCTGTGGTTTCTTGTGTTCATCCATATCAAAGCTTTGAATATGACTTACTGACTTTTTTAAATATATCTGGAGGTTTTACACTCATTATTTTGTTCTTAAAATCTTATTTTCGAAACACGCAATCATCCGTATCTACAGCCATTTCGAATTTGACCTCAATTTTACAACAAATTAAAAATTTGTATACGTTCCTTTTAAAATATCCTTCAGAACTTGCCCGTGTTTTATTTTTGAGTTGCTGTAGAGTTTCAAAACACTCTCTTACGCCGCTTTGGCGGAACGAAATGTTGAACATTTACAACTTTTCCATGCTTCAACCTCACCGTCGATTATAAACATTCTTCGGATTAGTTCCTATTTTGTGTCTTTCCAAAATCTGACAATGTTAGGTATGTTATCTAAGAAGTTTTTGGGAAATACAAATATTAGAAATAGATATTTTTTTTTGGAAAAAGGGGAGAGGGCAATTCTCAATGATCCTGTGTTTGATGCTATTTTAATTTTACATTTCTTTAGTTCTAAATTTCAGTCATTTAGTCTCAAGAAAATCTACAAATTCCATTACATCGGATTTAACAACATTCATATTAAAGTGGCGTCTGTCGCCATTTTTGACGCCTTAAAACACCCGCCAAAATCACCAGAAAGCTGAAGAAAAAGCTCTGGTCTATCGGAAAAGCAGAACGCCCCCCATTCGACTAGGTAAACAAAACCCCACCACACTTCAAGCGTCAGACTAGCCAGCCAGCTGATATGCAGTTAGTAAATAAAACTTTTCGGCAGTCTCACCTGGCTCAGTGCTGTGTGCCGAATGTGGTGGTCTTCAGTGTTTTTTTTATCCAGCCGATAAATAGCGCTTTCTGCCTTGCTCAATAAATCAAATCGTGGGAATTAGAACGAGTGATGCATCGTCACGAGTGTAGACTGTAGCAAATCGATAGAACATCTGTAAGGAGCGGAGGCGACTTGCTATGTTAAGGAGTGTGGAAATCTTCTCCGTTCTTATCAAGTTTTGGCCAATATATCAGTAAGTAAACACGTGTTTCTATTAGGCTGTGTACACCACACCCGTGGTTGGGCCCAGGAGCCTTGGCAGATACACACCCCTTAATCGGTTTCAAGGCTAGAAGGGTATAAAATCGAAGGCGAGCGTGTGTACTTTTCTCGCCAAGGTCAATATCGAACTCGTCAAACCATAAAAAAAAACACTAACAAAGTCAATGACTTCCGCCGAGAAACAATAGGTGTTTTGAGGGAGGACTTATTTTTAGCCAATCAACCGGAAGAATCCGGAAAATGGGAAAAAAGTCCGGAAAATCATTTTTTCACTCGCTTTTTTGTTGACGGAGTTGCGTTGATTCACGTCTCAGAGTTCAGGAGAATTGTGAAGTGTTTATGTTTACATTACGAAAATATGCAGATTCTGTCGCGTTTTGTTGATTATCCGGAGACGGTTCAGCACAACAAGAGTGCAGTAACCGAAAATAGAATCATGCCGAAAAATTTCCACAGGCAGTGGCACGGGTTTTCAAGAGATGGAATTGAAATTCTTTTCATAATATACACAAGAGCTCGTGAAAGATGCGAGTAGGTTTTTGAAACAAAGATTACCCTGATAAGATCAAGACGACGATTGGTAGACGTAGTCACGTCTGCTTTGAATGATTTCAAACCGGTCTTATCATGGGCAGATAAAGAAAGCGTGATAATTTCGAGATTTTTTTTTTAGCTTTTTAATGGGCAAGCTTCGTGTGAAAATTCTCTTCCTGGTCTGTTGACCGACCTTCAGCGTTCCAAAGAACTGAGAGCGGCTCTTCTTTTGAGACAGGTGGTCTGATGCTGATGTAGTTTAAAAAAAAAATAGGAAAACCTAGGTGGTGATATAGTGACCCGTTTTTTTGTGCACACACATACAACTCTAGGAAAGCACATTTTAAAAAAACTGCTGAATTAAAAAAATTCGTTGAGCATTTATCTACATTATATATGAATTACAATTCCGATGATACCTTCCTTATCGCTACATGTTTCCTGAGAATATGCCTCTAAGCACGCACCTCTCTAATCTACAGAAACTTGCATAAAAAATGCAAAATCTGAATAATTTCGGAAATTTACAATGCCTTTTTCAAAAATTCTGCACAAGTTAACCGACTTCAAAAAGAGGAGGCTATGAATTCGACCTGAATGTAGTATCTCTTTTTTTTTATGGATGTTCTCGCATAATTTCGTAACGCGATTTTGATAATTTTGTTTTAGTTGTATAGAGTAGATTTCTCGTTGGGGAGTATGATACATATCGCAAGACAGTGGGAGCGATCAGGGTAGAAAGGTAAAGTTGTAGGACGTTAATAAAAATTTTCTGATTTGCACAATCGGAATCACTGATTTAAAAAAAGGTGCCCAATTTTGAAAATCGAAGAAGGCATATCCAATTTGGCGTCTATAAATATTAAATTTTAGTCAAAGTTGCATCAAGGGGGTTGATATCCGGATGCTGATTGATATCCGGATATCAAGATGCTGATTGATATCCGGCGGCAGGCGGACTGCAACTGCTCAATTTCATTTGATTTTAATCGTAAGTATGTACATGGGCGTTTTTGAGTACATTGACTTTATTTAAATGTTCATCCATGGTTGCTCCAAAGGTCGCTGTTTTTAAATATGGTGTATAATTTGTGAAAATTTTATTCTGACATATATATATGATAGTATGTAGTTGTGATGAATGTTAAATCATTTTACATTTACATCGCCCTTACTGTATAAGAGTCTCGGAAAATAACTAAACCGTTTTTCCTCTCTTTTTACTTTACAGAACATCGTAAAATGCATGGAGTCAAAAGGGTGATAATATTTTGCCTTCTAATTGTGATACTTCCGGCAACACTTATAATAATCCCCCTGTACTTGCGGCATAGTGTATTTGCCGATGTCGTTTATCCAGTTGCTGAGTCAGATATCATCGAAATTCGTGATGGCATCTCCTCGATATTTTGTCAGCAACACTCAATCCGCATGGACACCAATTTCAATGCATTTCAACTTCACAGCAAGCCGGAAATTTCCCAGAACCGCAAGCATATTCGTCTGAAAAAGTCGATGACGCTACCCGACGATACACTGGAATATTGGGGATTCTACCTGCTCAAGGGGGCGATTGTGGAACTGAAGGTATGCTCAAGGTATGATGGATCTCGTATCCTTGTCGTCAAAGGGGATCGAAATTTAAAAACGTGCGGCCTACTTGAGCACAACAAGAATAAAGTAGGAGCGCACTTTGCTCAAGGACATGAAAAGGTGCAGGTCACCTTCGAGACAGTCGCAGAAGTTGTTATTTCTGGGGAGGCTCGAAATAACAACGATGTCTATGTGGTGACTAATAATACCAGTCGCAATTTTATCGAGAAACTTAATGAGGAAGAACTAGACAATCACGCCCAAGAGGACTTTACGGATGTAGAGAGCGAAGCTTCGACAAACGAAACACTCACGGAGGAGGAGGTCATCAGACGCAAAGAGGACTTATCCCCCCAATCAGTTGCAAATAATTTCCGTAGTGCAATAAGTGACAATAAGACTGAAATTAGCAATAGTTTAGGTAAAATCCACGAGACTGAGACACCCCACAACGCAATTAATGTTAACAAGGAGTCCCAGAAAATCAGACATAGGCGACATTTTGAAAGAAATACCAAAAAGCGCAACAACAAACACCTCAAGGGGTTTGATGAGAAGAAGCAAAAAATTTACGATGAGTTGTACGGCCCGAGGCGCAGGCGCAAGAGGGACCAAGTCTACGACCGGAGAATCAGCCATGGAGGGAACGCCTTCAATTTCACAGATAACGAGTCTGACTCAATCTCAAGTTTCGAAAACAGTCTGCTAACTTGCTACGATGGTCAGATCCTTCTGGCGCAAGGATTCCCACCAAGCTCCCTATGCTCAAGTGTTCGTTTTCTCGAGAGTGGGACTCATATGGTTTCCAGGCATGAGGTAGTCGAGGACGGCTACTATTACTACATCTTCTACAGTGACAACGATCTAGTCCGCAACGACATCCATGCTGTTTTCGACATATACAAGCCGACGTTCCAGTATGCCAATATCACCGACACGAAGGCCTGTGTGAACAGCTCGAATTGCACATTTCCAATAAATTTTCTATCCGACGAGGTGGTTATTGTTGAAGTACCCACGCGGGATGGAATTGAACATGATGAGGACGACATCACATATCTGATCTCGACATGCCATCCAAGGATGGGAGTCTACGTGATATTCCCCATATCGGTTTTGTTCTTAATTCTCAGTTGTGCCTTTTTGTAGAGCTTTAAGTACTGTTGTTTAGTCGTAAGTTGTTGTAATTAATTATGTAGGAAGAGATTATTGTAAATATTTTAAGAATTGTACAAATATAATGGTTTTAAGAGTTGCCTAATCTGAGGATTTTACTCAAAGAAGTCACTTTCCTTCATGTGTTCTTAAAACCCTCGTTGTGAACTTTAACGAATATTCATAAATGCATGATTGCTCGGACTTCTATGCAATTGAGGGCAACTGCTCTCAAAATGCTTTTTCAGATTCAGAAGATTTAATTTGAAGAAACTGTTTCCTTTAATTTATTATCAAAGTCATGTTTTATAAATGTAATTTAAAGAATATTCCCAAATGCTAAAGGATTGGTGGACACTGTGATCTGAAGGTCTTTTGTCCAACGCCTCGTCAATGCAAAAACACTCTCATCTACTAAAAGGTTTTCACAGAAAAACTATCACCATTCTGCACAGTTACGGCATGTGCACTATCTACACTAAAATGCAAATGCATCTTGCTCACAAAAGCATAATCTTGTTTAACTGCACATTAAACTGGAAAGGTTGTGCAATTTTAGCATTTACATTAGTTCTCCTACTTGCGATGCAAAAGCGTGACAAACCGGATATATTTGGATATTTGTTATATAAAGTTGTGCAACAGTATCTTGCGTTCACCGAATTTATTACATCAAATTAGCTTCCCTGCTCTTCAGAGGATTTCACGGACTCTATCAGTATTCCATACTCTTATTCCCAGAACTAATGTACGCCTCAATCAAATCACAGCTATTTAGATCTCAGAAAAGACATAACGATCTATTCAGTGATATTTATGTTTTTGGTTTTAGTCTCTGTACTTTCAAAAAATGTATTAAGGACGCGATCTTCACCCCTCACGAGCGATCCTTGCTGTCTTCTACTGCCTTTCTCCACCTTGGTAAATTCCTCCTAGTTTCAGTTCACACTATCTGTTCTTATATTTTGAATTTCTTTTATCCTTTTTACTTATTTTTTTCTTTTTAAAGTGCCCAATTTAATAAACTTAAAAAATCTTGACTTAATTTATACTGGAAGCTTGTAAATGAGACTTAATTAATAAATAAATAATAAATACTTACCCACCCTACACAGATTTAGGAAAAAAAGACCACCGAATTTGTTTGTATTAAGGAAAAACCAAAAAAGGGATATAAAGCGATTAAAACAACTTTGTTGATATTGCACAAATTATTTCATTGGTTTCTATTCATCTTCCATTTATTCTTTTCTCATAAATTGAGACCTTCCATACAAAAGTGTACACCTAAGCTTAACTAGTGATCCTTGTGAATAGTAGTAAATTGTCTATCCTCCGGTAGTATATTTATGCATTACCAAGCAATTGCGAAGAACTATTAAAAAATCGGCTGCAAGCTAAAATATGTGTCTAATTTTTCCTCCTGTAATTTTTGTAATTGTAATACCCTCTCCACATTTCTACTCTACGAAAACTACAGTAATAAAACATCGTAGAAATTTTAAAGACATCCATCTAGTCGATTAATAAATATTTTTAAAAGTATGAATTAAACACTTTCAAAAAGTCAAAAATAAATTATTAAATACAGCTCTTCAAAAACAAACATAAACACCTTTTAGACTTTGTTAGTAAGAAAATCAAACACTAAAATAAACTCTATGCTGAAAACAACAAGAGGAACGATTAATCTTTTTTTTAGTTTCAAAAAACGTGTTAGTTTTCAAAAATAATTATTTGAATCATGTGTGAAAGTACTAATTGTCTCTCATGTCCTTCTAAGAACGACAGTTGCTTGTTTTAAACTGAGGATTGTATCCCCGCTATCTCAGAGTTTATAATCTACAACATACGATTAGGAATTATATTGGTTTGGGATGATTTTTTTCGATTGAAATGCTAATAGCAGTACTCACCACTGTGTTACTTCGCTAATAACTTTATCATCCTTAGATCAAATCAGCGACATTTGCAGGCATTTCTTCGATACGTGTGTTGTAGAAATGTTCTATGTCCTGCAGAATTCGTCGATCGCTTTCAGTAACAAAATTAATTGCAGCGCCCTTTCGGCCAAAACGACCGCTTCTTCCAATTCTGTAAAATAATAGAAGGTGCGATAGATTTTTAGCAACATCGCAAGTATTTCAAAACGTTTTCGAAAAACTAGATACTGGCTCTGATTTGTGGACAAAACGACATTCGTACGAAAGTGAAGTTTACATGTTCTCAATTTCAAGGAAAAGAAGATAAAAAAATAAAAAAATATTTAATTTAACATGACGCATTCTGAATATAAAATGAAAATTTACTAATTTAGGCTTGCATTCGCGAAGAAACATAAAACTATTCCAACATTCATGCATCATATCGTACGAATTCGGAAGTCAGAACAGATTCCAAGATCGATTTTAGAAATCGTTAATTTCAATCGGTTCGTACAATTAGTTGGTAAGGCCTTTGGAGCTTCCTGTATGTGCAGACCTTGATATACAACAGAATAATTAAAACACCTCAACGACTTTTAGTTTATTGAGTTAATAGTGCGACTAAGGCCTAATGCTAAAGTAAAATGTACGTTACATTATTTGTTATATTATTAAACATAGCGAATCGGTATTAGGCTTCTTACTTCCAGAGCTAGTTCACTCTAGTCGTAGTTTAGGCATAACAAAGTAGAAGCCTCCCCTTATTTAGTTATTATAATTAATTTTATTTTTTCGTAAAAAAAAGTATTTATAATTTCATACAATAAAATTTCCTCGGTAGTATAGTGGTCAGTATCACTTTAAAAATTTTGTTAAAAATTCTTACCTGTGAATATAATTCTCCCGGTTCGAGGGTAGATCATAATTAATAACTAACGACACCTGCTGGACATCAATACCACGGGCCAAAAGGTCAGTAGTAATAAGTACCCGCGAAGAACCAGTGCGGAACTGTTTCATAATAAGCTCACGTTCCTTCTGGTCCATATCTCCATGCATTGCAGATACAGTAAAACTCTTTGCAGTCATCTGCTCAGTAAGCATGTCAACTTTTCGGCGGGTATTGCAAAATATCACACTTTGTGTTATAGACAGAGTATCGTACAGGTCACAGAGAGTGCCTAATTTCCACTCTTCCTTCTCAACATTGACGAAGAACTGCTTGATACCCTCTAAAGTTAGTTCATCCCGCTTTACTAAGATACGGATGGGATTTCTCATGAAGAATTTGCTCACTTCTAGGACATCTATAGGCATCGTGGCCGAAAGAAGGATAACCTGAACATCATTGGGAAGATGGGTGAATACATCGTGGATTTGATCCTTAAAGCCCCGGGAGAGCATTTCATCGGCCTCGTCCAGGACAAACAATCTGATTGCATCTGTGTGCAGGACTTTCCGGCTGATCATGTCGTACACCCGACCAGGTGTTCCAACAACTACGTGGCATCCCATTTCAAGCTTTCGCACATCCTCTCTTACATTAGTGCCGCCAATGCAGGCATGGCACTGAGCCTTTAGGTATTCCCCAAGCGAAATTACCACTTTTTGGATTTGTGTCGCCAGTTCCCTAGTCGGCGCCAGAATTAAGGCTTGGCATTCCCTTATCGAAGTGTCGATTGTTTGTAGGATTGCTATGGAGAATGTGGCCGTCTTTCCAGTCCCTGATTGGGCCTGAGCAATTACATCGAGACCTTTAACGCAGGGCATTATAGCACGCTGCTGAATTGTTGAAGGCTTCTCAAAACCATAACCGTAAACTCCCCGCAGGAGCTCCTCTTTAAGGCTCATGTCATCAAAATTGTAGTATACCTCTTCCCAATTTGACTCAATAACACCGTCGGGAGGAATCATGCCAACTGGCTCATCGTAGTGCTCCTTGTCTCCAGCAGATGGACCATTTTTAGTATCACTGCAAAACGAGTTAAGCATTAGTTAACAATTGTTTACCCGATAACAAATTTTTAGCGGGTTGCATTGGAGGCAGGAAATCAATCGATTAAAATCAAACAAAACAATGTTTCGTCGCCATTTCCGAATAGCGGGATTTCCTATGTAAGTAATGCAAGACTAGCACTCATTGAAATTTACAGTTTCCGCTGCTAACGGTATTCATTAATCTTTACAAAGTCAGTTGACGCGAATTTACGGAGAATTTAACGTAAAAAACGAATTTTTTCTGGCGAATTACCTTCGGTCAGACGAATATGACATTTTGCGCTCAGTGGAATTGAATGGATTGGGGCGGGGAAATACACAGCCACCACCATCTGGGAGGAAATGTGCTTTTCCTGGGGAAAATGTAATTGTAAACAAATCGAAAGATTTTGAAATTTGGCGCCAAAATAACGTTTGAAGTTGTTTTATAAATTCTGTATACTAGAATTGAAATATTCTTTTCACTCCGTCCGTTAAAAAAAAAAACTATTTTGTGAAGCAGCGTAAACTGTGTCGAAAATGTCCCGTTTGGGTTCATGTTGGGTTGTATGTTGTGTGCTGTAACGTATTTGTCGCATCGTAGATTCTTATGTTTTAAGTCTGATTTCATCTTATTTGGTCCTTGCAATGTAACACAACTTGTCGTCTGCAAAAAGGGCCAGTTTGTAATTTTCAGGAATAGAAGAGCACCTAGGACTGATCCCTGTGGAACTCTCAAGTCTACTGTAATATGTGGTGACGTTCCTTCATACTATTCCGAGCATATCTGGAAAAGTAGAATATGAAAAGAACTGATTACCACTTACCAGTCAGGAGTTAAGCTTTGTGGTTCCAGCGTACAAGGGCGTCCAACGATACTACCGAGATACGGACTAGGAATCAATGTTTACCTCAACATGAAATAAAACAAATTTGCTTATAAAATGAATTTATTAGAAAATAAGTCATAATTCTATAATTGTCCTTAAAATCTTAATGGCACTTAATTAAATTAAAATCTCATTAAACTCTTACAACTCTAGTTTGTCTCGAAAATAGTATATTTATGATGGCAGCGACGAGCCACAAAAATACGGCAATCCACGATGAAACAATAGCCAAGTAGTAGCAGGCGGAACTATTGATTCTTCCATCCCTAACACGCTCCGGTGTGATGTCCAAATGCAAGTAGTCCATAAAATCAAATACAGCACCACATGAAATCCTCCCTCGTATTGCAGCGACTGTATTCCCACCGGCAATCATAATTTTAACCAATTCGTGCCTGTACTCTTTGCAGGTGTGCAAGAATCCATCAGTGAATAGAGAGGCGTAGACGAGTGTGTAGAAGAACATGAAGGCCGATATTACGCTGGTAACGATCCAGTACTGGTAGGATACATCAGTGTCGTTTAATTCGGATTGGGCTGTGAGCACGACGATGTCACCAGATCTTTTTTGGGGGGGAATGAAATATAAGTTTTTGCGGGTTGTAAGGTTTGTATGAATACATAAAAATGACTGGAAATTGTTAAACAGGAGCATTTATAGGCGACAGATATTTAAGGAGGTGAGGTGAATTTGTTAGAGATTTTACTTGTGCTGTAAATACTTTTTAAGCGGATTAGTACGTTATTTTGTGACGTCGTGAATTTGCAGCCTTTTGGGAGCTTCTTGATGCTGTACAAGTGGGATGGATGATAACATTTGGAAGATGACCTGCACCCTGGGAAATGTGTGAAAGGGGGCCAGTAAAATAGCGGATTCTGACCACTATACTACCGAGGCAAAAAGTACTTAGCGATTGCATACAAACTGTGTGCCTGAGCATACCCACATAGAACAGTGCTGATAGTACATCCGTTACCACAATACCATAGCCCAAAGCAGCGTCAGAAATACTTGAAAATTATACAATACCTCTGCTGCACTGTGGTAGTTCCTGTTTTCCTCTTACCGCTTTTGATGCAAGCCCGATAGACGTGGAAACATCCAAATATTATCCCAAAAATAACGGGAATGGCGAGCCCATAAACAGCAAAATGGCAAAATGAAACATGCCCACCGACAAAATAATATGAGAGCCTGCTCGACTCCGCGTAGAGGAAGCACCCACAATTCCGCTCTATGCAATGATCAAGAACATATTTCCAGTGATTCCATGCAATTGCTGAAGTAATGCTGCAGATAAGCGATAGTCCTATGATAAGGGGGTAGCATATCGCAAGCCTTTTCTCGGCTTTGTAGTGATCCATTTTGGCCTACGCTTGCACCTACGAAAATTAACTTTAATTAAATGCAACACTCGGGGAGTTTACGTAAATGCTGGTGCTTTTAATAAATTAGTTTAGCGATTCTGCTGAGATTGCCACTTTGAGCGCGCACTACCAAAACAAGAAACAGTGTACACCCAACCCAAGCCACTTTCCACTTCACAAGTGTTTACGTTCTGATGCAGGTAAACATGGCCACCCCCAAAATGAATGAATGAATTTGTATTGCGGAAGCGTGACGTCATATTCAATGTAGCACTTAATTAATTTATGTAAAGTGTATCCGCATTTTGTTTCGGGTGTTGGAGCAATTTAAAATTTTATTACGGAATGCCTAGGAGCAAAATTGCAGGGGAAAATCTTACTTCGCGCTTATCTGAGAGTGGACGCAGCTTTAGCTTTTTGTTTTTAGAAATATATTTTTGCAGTTTTGATGATAAAACAAGTTATATAAAAGTATTTCTTGTTTAAAACCATCTCATAATTTTTTCCTCTGTTTTTTACGACCTGTAAAAAATGTTTTTCTTGAAAACACGGAGGTTAGTGAAACAAACATTTAATTTTGTGATTTTTACAGGGTTTAGTAAGACGGAAATGGAAAATTACTTTTTTAATTATCAAAAAAATGTCTTTCAGGGATTTAAGCGCTAATTTAAGTGTTTTTCAGCAAAAAATGTGTGAAAATTGTTGATGTAAGTAATCACTTATAAAGTTTATGTGCAAGCTTAACGAAAAATTTAACGAAAGAAACACCACCATCTACCGATGTGAATCACATTTAACCAATATGGAGTCCTTCGCTTGGTTTTTTAAAATCAGAGTCAGCACGTGTGTCAAAAGTGCCAAATCAATTTACTGAAATGTTCGTATTTAAATCATATTAAATAACTTTTAAGTGTATAAATAGAAGCCTTGCAGCCTTGTGCGTCGCCGCATAAAAGTGTTTCTTTGCTATACGTACTCGTTTACGCACAATTTTAATTTGAAATTTTTGTGAAGGGCAAATCCTCCCGGAATTCATGTCGCGTTGTCGCAACCATCTGAAAATTGCACTAATGATTTTTGCATGGTTTTGCAGATATAACAAACGAGTGCATGTTTTTGAGCAAATTTTATTTTTCCCCCTGAAATGGGAGACATTTATTCTAAAAATGCAATTTTTCTATCGCCTTTTTTCTCACTCCATTGAAAGTGCCAGTCAGGGTCAATCAATTTTTACGGCCGCTTGCAAGTTTGCAAATTTTCTCATGTTTTGCGAATTATTTTTTTCTCGCATTTTTCCCAAAAACTGCGACAACTTCTCCCGGCGCACGAATTGACTAATCGATTTTGCTTTGTTCTGCTTTGAAGGGATGATCGAAGAGATGAACCTATTCATCATGATGGACCAGCTGGTATGAATCCTGATGGTGTCATTGAGACCAACTGGGATGAGGTCTACGACAATTTCGACGATATGAGCTTGAAGGAGGAGCTGCTCCGCGGCATCTATGGTTATGGTTTCGAAAAGCCATCTGCAATCCAGCAAAGGGCTATCATCCCTTGCGTCAAGGGTCATGATGTGATCGCCCAGGCCCAATCAGGTAAGCCTTTACACCTTGCTTATAAGAAATTTTCCTCAAGTCGCAATTGACTCAATGGGTGGTGAAAAGACGAATACCGGACGGTCTGGACGCACAATCAGCTGGCGAAGGGGCAACTGCTGTTTACCTGAAAGGGGTGCCGCCATATTTTCCTGTGTTAGAAGAACAAAAATTGTATTTTTTTTTTGTTTAGGGGAGCAAATATTTTGCGGTTGCCGCGCGTGTTTTCTGGAAGTTTTTACGAATTTAATTTTAATTAAGAACCGCGCAAGTCATAGGTGATTTTCTCAGTGATAATTGTAAATTCCGCTGCGCCAGAAATTAATTTCCTTCTCTTTTTCCTTTGCGTGTTTTCACGCGGAACAATTACCATCTGTTCGTTAATGCGATAAATTAATTCATATGTCGGGATTACTATCGCTTTTCACAGCTAATGTTTTTTTATGAATGGTCTTGTGCGGGTGAATGTAAGGGGAAAAAATATTTAGAGAATCCTGCACATCTGCTCCTTCATTTTGAATTTTGGGCAATTTTTGTATACAATTTGGCTGCAATTAGGGCATTCGTTTTATATGGTCAAGAGCTAGATGTCGTTGTTTTCTTTATTAGATTTGACCTTTCGTGCTCAAATAAATTAGTATGTCAGCTCGAACTCAATTACATTAGTAATGATTAAAATTTTGTAAAGTGCACCCGACTCAATAAAAACCGAAATGACTAAAATATTACTTGCATTGCAAAGATGAAAATAAGAAATAAAAAATATTGGCAACATATGCCCATTTCTCAAAACAACAGGATTGATAATTTGACAAACAAAGCGCTAACGTTGTAAATGTAAATTAATATATGTTTAAACCTTAACAGAGTATTCTTATAAGCTAAAATAAGTTGGCACTTACATCCCTCTCGGACTCCTCGATAGCATAGAATAATTCCAGTTAGAAAATTATTTTCCATTCAAAGAAGACCCCAGAACAAACACATATTCAGACGAACAAAAATCTGCAGTACTCTAACATGTATAACGCAATGTAGCAAACAATGATGATTTTAGCTGCTTTTGCACTGAATCGATTAAACCCATTTGTTTCCTTAAAAAAAAATATTTTGTCACATATGAATATCTCCCCAACCTCTTTACTTCACAAATGATTCATCAAACAATACATTTCAAACGAAAATCTGGCCTAAGTCCAGGCCAAATGAATTAGAAAATACCATAATTTTGAGCTCAAGCCGAATTATTACAATTACTTGCTGAAATGAAGTAAAATACATTCAGTTCAAGCAAGCAAAAACACAACAACAAAAGCAAAAAAATCGCGCAAGTAACTATGTTATAACTATCAATTGTGGATACTGACCACTATACTACCGAGGGAATACTAGAGGCGGCTGATAAGTTCGTGACCGAAGGCAACAAAAGTTGCAATAAAAAAATGATCTATTACTCAATATAATCGCCCTCAAGTGCAATACATTTCTCACATCTGGCATATATCGTTTTAAAATCGCCAAAAAGTAGTCCTTTTTATTGTCTTCAAAATGGGCTGCTTGATCTCATTCTTATTGGAAAATCTCCGGTCTCGTAACTTAAATTGGAAAAGAGGAAAATGTCATTGTGCCACGAATGAACTGTCGGATTAGTTTCTAAGAAGCAAGTGTCATTTTTACAACCCGCGCCTGTAGACAGGGGCATTACTTTCCAAAAAAATCATTTTCGGTACCCAACGTGCACTAATTATTCTCATATTTAAATGTTTGTGCAAATTTTCTTCAATCCAAAAAATATTGATCTGCAACTCTTCTACTATCTATCACATTCTAATTGTTAGGTCTTTACCTGCGCAGGTGGCCATCATCTTCACAGTTCTCTCGTCCTAGTAGCAATAAAAGAACTCATTTTACCATGCTTTACAAACGCCCAGTTTCCTGAAGAGCCGGTGACGTCTTTGAAAATTTCTTTCGCCGTTTTTCCTTGCTTAACAAGGTACTCTATTACGTGTTCAAATTTACGAGAATTTTCGAATTCGCTGACTTGGTGATGATGTGTCCATCCGAAGGTTATATTTATACTATCAATAAGTCTCGTAATAAGCGCTATCACAAGTAAGATGATAAGGCATCACTACGTAATCAGGCCTATAAAATAGCCCTAAAATCGGTGAGACAAAAATTTGATTGCTACTTACCCTTCTAAGAAATATTACATTATGTATAAAGTAATGTAACATCTAACGCAATGACAAAATTTAGTTGTACCTACATCTACTTGTGTTATATGTGCTTAAAGACGTATTACCGCGGATTTTTGGCCTATATAGTAATAAAATAAAATAAAAACGGTGACAGTTAAATTAAATAAATTAATTGCATAGGATTGCATGTTTGGGCTCTAACAAATCAACTAGAAACACAACAATTTCTGATAAAACCATTCAGACGGAAGTATCCTCTAGAGTAGCAAAGGTTGGCCCTTATGGACGCCTTATCAAAGACGGATAACAATATGCTTCATAAAATTCAATAACACTATTGAAGTTACTGTATCGTATTCTGAAACGTCGTTCTGCTGGTAAATTATATATTTTGAAACCTGAGCTTGCTAATAATCAGTAAATGGATCGATTTCCTCTGAGGAATATTATGCAAAAAATGAGATGTGATTTGCATTACTGGGCAATGTACTTCAGACGAAAATTTTAATTTGTTCAATCAGTACAAACTGTCATTCGATTTATTATTATGTTGAGTTAAAAGTTACATGGAGAAAAATGTACTAGATTAGATAGCAACAGACTACGAAAAACTGGTCTGACATTTTGTTTGAAGATTGAGCAGTTATTTATATTTTCTCTGTTTTTCGGGTTAAGAGAAAAACCATTGTGCTCTGTATGGCTTGGAAATTTACTTAAATTTCTTAACCGTAAATGTTTACTTTAACTCTCTAAAGAGTGTGTTTGTACTAATATAAAATTAATAAGTCTGTGCAAGCAGGTAAATCTGCACAAAAGTACTATACACGTTTCTCGAGCACACATTGCGAGGCCTTTCTCGTTTTAAAAAAAATTAAGCACGTCACACGCCAAATAACGAGTACCCGGGGAAACCCCCCATTTCTTCCGATTCGGTCTAGTGTCTTCTGGAAGAGATATTAGCAAGCAGATTAGTCACGCTTCCAATCAGGCTCATATGCTTCTTCAGATTTTTTAATTATACCGAAGTAATCGTCAAATATTTCTATCGATATCTTAAGTTCGAATTGCGTCATTGACTAACTAAACCGCCTTGCAGCAACTATCATTCGCAATCGTGCTATCAGTATTAGTGTCAAGAAAGAAAGCTTAAGAGATAGCAACCATGCAGTGATAAGATTTTAAATTGCATGGTAATGATGTAATTGCAGGCAAAATACTAAATTTCACAGCATTTTGGGCTTTATATACATCTTGTCCGTACTGCCTTTATTCAGACGACGAATTTTCATAAACAATGGAAAAATCCCCTGACATAAGCTTTGTGAAAAAAGTCAGCTGTTTGGTCTGGTCTACTTTTTTGGGAAAAATGTCGGGCAAAACGTGACAAACAAGTGAATTCTTCCGAGGCAACTCCTTTCCCCCCTTCCGTCTTATTAAATCGGAATTGAGTGCTGCGTCACCTGAAGAAAAGTAAGCAAACGAGATGATCAATTCCGAAAGTTTTGTGTTTAGCTGTGGTCTACTCATTAACACTGCTTAGGCGCTGAAAGAGTCGTTGGTAGGCAGTATATCGGGCTGTATGGTTTCTTTAGCTATTAAGTTTTATTTGATGAGACATATTCTTTGAACATACAGGGAGTTCTAAACTAGTAAACTCCTTAGGGCCTTTGATATTAGAAGGGAGAAAGGTTCAAAATTCTAAATATTTTCGTATAGAATGCGCGTCCTGCAACATCATAATTTGGTTTGCAATACATTTTCTTATCATGTTTTCTTCTAACTTCTTTACAGGTACTGGAAAAACGGCAACATTCTCAATAGCAATTTTGCAACAAATAAACACTGCGATTCACGATTGCCAGGCATTAATCTTGGCTCCAACACGTGAATTGGCTACCCAAATCCAGAGAGTTGTCCTTGCATTGGGCGAGTACATGAAGGCTCAATGTCACGCGTGCATTGGTGGTACGAATGTTCGTGAGGATGTGCGTAAATTAGAGAACGGCTGTCATGTAGTTGTCGGCACACCAGGACGTGTCTTTGATATGATTAATCGTAAAGTCCTCCATACCGATGCTATCAAGCTGTTCGTATTGGATGAGGCTGATGAAATGTTATCTCGCGGTTTTAAAGACCAAATTCAGGATGTATTCTGTTTACTTCCACGTGATGTCCAAGTCATTCTACTATCGGCTACAATGCCTCCAGATGTCCTAGAAGTCAGTCGCTGCTTTATGCGAGAT
Source organism: Neoitamus cyanurus (assembly GCA_947538895.1). NCBI lineage: Eukaryota > Metazoa > Arthropoda > Insecta > Diptera > Asilidae > Neoitamus > Neoitamus cyanurus. The sequence continues at coordinate 10,114,972 of OX384544.1, read as the reverse complement.
CCAATTAGTATTTTAGTAAAAAGGGAAGAATTGACACTGGAAGGTATCAAACAATTCTTTGTTAATGTAAAACAGGAAAATTGGAAACTGGGCACCTTGTGTGACCTGTACGAAACGCTGTCTATAACACAATCCGTCATTTTCTGCAACACTAGACGCAAGGTTTGTATTATTTTTCAAAGTACATTTTCTTAAGCTAATCCAGGCAGTCCAACTAATGCGTTTGTTCGGTACATGCTAAAATCGTTTTATTTTTAACACACTCTAATAGAATGCCTTCGTTGAATTAAAATAAATATTCAACTGGACCAGTCTACAAGGTTTAACTCAATTTGACCATATTTTGTTTTTTCTTTGGCTACAGGTCGATCAGTTAACTCAGGACATGACTTCCCATAATTTCACAGTGTCTGCTATGCACGGTGATATGGAACAGCGTGACCGTGAGGTTATTATGAAGCAATTCCGTACTGGATCATCCCGGGTCTTGATCACAACTGACTTGTTGGCCCGTGGTATTGATGTCCAACAGGTTTCCTTAGTTATTAATTATGATTTGCCATCAAATCGCGAGAACTACATTCATAGGTAAGTTTTTGCAAGAGAAGTTATTTATTTTTTCTTGTTAAGACTTCGATTTAAGGATAAGCAGTTAAATACAATATTAATTGCAACTTTTCTAATTCTTTCCAGAATTGGTCGTGGTGGACGTTTCGGCCGTAAGGGTGTCGCTATTAACTTCATAACAGACGAGGACAAACGTACCCTCCAAGATATCGAACACTTCTATAATACAACAATTGAGGAGATGCCGGCTAACATTGCCGATCTTATCTAAAAAGCAAAAGAGAAGAGAGAGAAAAAGCAAAAGAAACAGTTGTTTGAAACTTTTTAAAAAACAAATAAACATTAACAGGATTTTTTAGTATATTCCAGAACTGCAGAGTTATAGCATTTGAGTTGTCTGTCTCTTTCTTTTACACAAACAGCTAAGCACACCTTTCAAACAAAAATTATTTGTTGCCTTTGAAAACAAATGAAATATCGAAATAAAGCGATAAGATAAATAATTGTGTTAAAAGAAGAAAAAAATATAAGGCTAAAAAAAAGTTTCACCACCCAGTTCTGGCTTAGATGTTTCACTCTCTCGTATAAAATCTTGTTCCTCTCTTCCTTTTGTGTGTATTTTTTTATTACCTTGAGAATTTAAGCAGTTACAACAGTTTCACAGTTACTAAATTTTACCATCTTCAGAAGAGCTGTAACCAATTCGTTATCATTTTTGATATTTTTACTTTCAAATTTGGCTTTTGCAGGGGAGAAATCACTGCGACCAATGCGCGAGAGAATTCCGAGAATGTCGGGGTGGTTTTCTCTCTCTTTCTTTAGCGAATATGGAGCCTTTTAATTTTAATGGAAAAAAAAAATACTTTAAAAAAACCAATAAAATTTTATTTATGCGACTACGTGTAATTTCCATTTATTTTACTTTTTTGTTAATAAACTACATAAGTAATGAGTAAATTTTCTTATGTAATAAATATGTTACTAAGAGAATTTTTAAAATAAAATATACAAACACAAGGGTAATGCGTCTCTAAAAGAAGCTTTAATTTACGTGCCATTCCCCCTGCATAGTACAATCGCACCACATTGGTTTCCCTATGTCTGCGCGTTTTTTGCTGGGGTGTTGCTAAAATAGGAGTTCGCCGAAATATCTCAAACATTAATCTTATAGTAGTCTTCCCTAACGCTAATTCCAGGTTCGGAATAATAATATTTGGCCGAAGCAAACCTTTCTGCAACAAAAAAAAAAACTAGATAAAAGTTTTCTGGAAAAGCATATTGGGCAAAATGAATTTTTAGTTGGATACATATTTGTTTATGTTTCTCTACGAAACCCGCCCTTGGTGGTGTAATTTTTATTAGAATTTTCCAATAGAGATAGTTTCGTGTTATGCTCTGGGCACATCCTGCTTTTAGTTAGTTTTATCTTCAAACAAAAAGAGTGTTCCTTCCAATTAAAGTTCGGGGGAAGAATACAATTTCACCATGTCTCTGTTCTTTTGATTCATCTGAATATGTACTCGCTGACAGAGCTTTGCGTGCAGGTGAAAAACCACATATCAGAATGTATTTCAGTTATCTCTGGAGTGCCGCAAGGATCCCATCTTGGTTCCATACTCTTCAGTATGCTGGTGAACGACATCAGCGTCCTAATGGATTCGGAATTCGTCTTGTTTGCAGACGACCTAAAGTTATTCCGTGCTATAGACAGCCCGAGCGATGTAAAGAAACTCCAAAAGAACCAAGATGAGCAATCTCTGTGGTGATCTACAAATACTTTGGCCAGCATTTATCGAAGAGATCAACGAAACTGTTAAGAAGGCAAACAAAACACTAGGCTATCTCATCAAGACCTCTAGGAACTTAAGGGAGTATTCTGTAGTGACGGTTTCAAAAAATAGATTTTTATTTGCATTTTTGCATTCCGAAAACTCCCAAAAATATGCCCATAAAAGCTGCAAGTTTTACTGAACCGATTCAGTTGAAACTTTTACAGCACCTTTAGTACAATTGCCGCTTTAGCTTTAGGATGACGTTTACGTCGATACGGATTGGAGGGTGTTTAGGAACGTTTCGCTAGATTTCTGAAAAACCAATTAGCTGGTGTAGGTCACCATATGAAAACTGAGGACATCTACAGCAGCCAAAAAATTTGGATAATGGGTCCAATTATGGAAGTCGTTTTTGGAAAGGTCGAAAGGGTTGTTATACAAATCAGGGCTCAACTTACGCCTGCACTAAACTAAGTGCTCACGCGTTACTATATTTAATTTTCACCTTTACTTAATCGCAACAGTTTCTTTGGCGCAAAGCTCCCAATAAACTAAATACAACATTATATTTTCCTACGGCGGCTTACACCTGTTTGGTAGGAATCGTTAAATCGAAGGAAGCTTTGCTCAGCTCAAAATTTTCATTTGTTCACGTCGCAGAAAATGAATTTTTAACTTTTGTCGTTTTAACTCAAATCGTAGCACATTTAATTTTTGCAGAATTTCGGAGAACTGGAAACTCAAAACAAAGCAATTAGGTATTTCCTCCAAACTTTATTATTTTGAATTTTGAGTTTACCGTTACAACCAAGGTTTCATCAATAGACAAAACACCGGAAGATTGCGTTGCTGTGCTACAGAACGGACGCAGTTTTTAAAGGTGTTCAGCCATCACCACTAATCCAGCAGATGTCTCAGAACTTGCAACTGATTTTCGCACAGCATAAAATTTCATCGTCGTTAAAGGCATTTTGGAATTTCTTTCTGTGCAGAGGACTAGTTCGGATTAAGAATAAATTTAACATAAATTGTTCCGGACAATAGATGTCCTCGGTGTTGCCGTTGATCAGATGTCTCTCCACTCCCACATCCGGTTTGAGTCATGCCTGGGACGTAAACGCATACCAGCAAAATAAGCTGCACCGCACTGTCGTCGTGTGCGTACCAGTCTGCGCTAGTGTATCGTAGAGTTCAGGAAATTCGGCGTATTTCTAGCGTCCACTGTTTGCTAGCTCGCCGGTGTGCGTGTGCATCTGACACCACTCTCGTCGCTGGAAAAGTGGCAAAACTTGAACTCGCTCCGCCATCTCACTTGGTTGTGTTGATTCACCGAAACACCGATTCACTCCGTCGTGTGCCATTTGCCATTTAAGCAAGTCGTCTATTGCTGACAAGCTGCGGCAGCAATTTTCTCGAAATTTCATTTTTTGAAGTTTATTATTTGGTGTAAATCAGCGAAATTCGCTCGGTGATTTGTCGGCAGGCGTTTTTCAACTGCTTAAAGAACAGTGCGTGGATTAAGTCGCCCTCGCCGTCACACGGGACTGGTCTGCGCCAAGTTTGATCTCGGTTTCGGTATTTTTTTAGAGATCCGCACGCGAGTGCTTCTCCGCAAAGAGCCCCCCAACAGAAAGAAGACGAAAAGGTCGGCCGACGACGACTCGATCGCCGCTAGCATTACCCCTAATTAAGTACTCGCAACAAACAAATCGCCCGCAATGAGTTGGCAAGATTATGTAGACAATCAGCTCCTGGCTTCACAGTGCGTTTCGAAAGCAGCCATCGCTGGACACGACGGAAACATTTGGGCCCAGTCGAAGGGATTTGAGGTGAGAGCCGTTGCAGTTTTTCATCTAGGGTTTCTCGTCGCTGGGTTATGTCCTGTCGGCGGCACCCGGGAACCAACCTTTTCATATGGACAAGTTCAAGGGTGTGACCAACACGCCGGTCTGGTTTTTTTTTCGCCATCTCGTCCATAACCATATTTTACAAGATTCCGTGCGCCCCGGCTGTTCCTGTCGCTTTGCGACTGTGTGCCCTGTGCGGACGGGCGGCTGACGTGCGTGTTAGTGCCGCAGGCGGCTGTGTGCAGAGTAATGATTTTCCTCTAAAAATCGATTTTCCTTATTTGGAGTTCTTATTCGCTCGCCCATATGCGTCCCATGGCAACCAGGCCGTGAATAAATGCAATTGCCCGGGTGTTACGCTGCGGTCGACGTTCCTCAAATCAGCGAAATCGCCGTTGGTTTGGCGAATTTCGGAACCGCCGATATACCGGTCTAATCCGATATCTTCCAAAATGGCCGCTGGCTCCGTGCTCCGCCGCTGTGCTGCTGTGTTGAGTGTTGACAAAGAGGTGCAGTACACACTACACAGCAGCGGTGGAGCGAACACGGGGCCAAAATTGCTTTTATGTGTGCGCGCGAATAATGGAACTGCAGAAATTCGCGAAAAAATTGTCTGCACGAAATATGGCCGGGTTTCGTTGCAGCAGCAGGATTTCGCCAATTCCACCACCTATAATGGAATTAACCGCCGAGGGCGCCCGATTTCACATGGATACGGCGATTTTCGGACTTTCTTAGCCCCGCAGAAAACGAGAACCGGACATAGAAGAGAGAGAGACTCGAACAAAGAATTCGTCACTCGGTCTCTCGGCGGCGCTGCTGGCTTTTGACCCATTTGTGTGAGTGTGTGCCCGCCTTTATGGAATATGGTTTATTGGCCGGGATCTTGGGATTTTAGCAAAAATTGAAAATTTCTTGTTCTCACTTGTCTACGGGGTGGACGACAGGCACAGATAATGCCTCGTCCCGCTCCTGATCCGACAGCGGTTGCTCTTGGCTGCCGTTCACAGTTGCTGGTACAGCTGTGTCGGTGAGTCAGGGCGTCGTTGCCAGACCTGGTGAACTCATGATTCATCCCCATATAGACTGCAGTTATTGTCGCCTGGCAAAAATTTGCTTACGCATATTTTATTTTTAATAAATCGCCCTCATCGCTATTCGTCGCGAAGCACGGCGTCTTTGGGACAATCTTCGATTTCGCAAGGAAAAAGACTACAAAGGAATGTGAGGAAGACTAGCCAGCTCAGCTCCTAACAAAATTTTTCCGTTTCAAACGAGAGATTTAATGGTTCCAAAGGTCAGTGATTCGGCCTACGATTGGAATAAATTAAGACAAATATGTATCATCATGCTTTGCATTGGGAAATTCCATCAAAATTGTCGACATAAGTATGTTCCGGTTCAGTGCCGCCCTGATAGATTTTAAATAAATTATTGGTAACGGCCGTTATTGTACCGTTATTGCGCAATGGGCTTTAAAAGTCCTTTAAAAAATATATGAAGAAGCAAAGAGAGTACAAAGTCAATAAGGTTCAACCATAGCATTCTATATTGAAAACTATGAGATAAATAAAAGTGGAATACAGTTTCCCAAAGATTTTATGAGAACTATTAAACGAAATCGAGAAGGAATTCAAAATATCTGAGATGAGTTAAAACTGCTGATTACTCTGAGGTACTTATCAAAATGTAGCTATCAGCAGCTGGTTTGGTTTTTAAATTCTCTATTCTATGACGTCAAACAAATGTACCGTGTTTAAACTCTACTAGTTGATTTTATTCGTTTTTGAGATGCAGAGAAGAAACACAATGCTGAGGAATGACGTCAAAATGGCATAAAAGAGAGAGTTGAAATCGAGATCTTCTCTATTCAATGTTACAGAAAAGCACAAAGTTGTTTGTGTGATTTCGAAAGTGTTGAGCATAGTCCCTTATACTCTAGAAGCAAAAATATATCCAAGATGGATTTCGTTTCAATTAAGAGAAAAACAAGATTTAGTTATCAACAGATTTGTCGAATAACGGTTGTATTATATTGTTGATGACAAATTCGATCGAGCCAAGTTCTGGAATAGTTAACAAAAAAAAACTCCATAATCTAGTTGGGTTGAAGCAAAATACTAGAAAGTAGGCATGATAAATAACTGCGTGCTCTGGATTTCGAAGAGTGGTCCAAAAATTCGCTGAGGAAACATTATTCTTAGCCACGTGCATCGAAACGAGCAATTCGGGAATTCTATCATCTATCAGTCTATCTAGCTTCCCAAGGCTAAAATCTACTTAGGCCTGAAAAATGCCCTTTAGGGTTTCAAAGAAAACAGCGAGAACTGGCTATATGGTAGACCCCCAGGGGAACATTCAATTACAAGCTCCGGATTTGGAAGAGTAGTCCAAAGAGCAGGAAAAAAATATTTTTAATTAATTAAGGGTTCCTTTTGCCTCAAAACGAGTTCATCAATACTAAAAATTTAATAAGGTCGAAAGAGAAACTTTGAGTTTCAGAGATTATTAAAGAAAAACGCTGCAAGCTCCAGATGTAGAAAAACGTCCAAAAGTAAAAATGAAAAGAAAATTGCATTATGACGAAGGGAAAACGAGGACCCATGGGAGGACATTTTAGTCTCGGGCTCTGGGTCTCGCCGAGTAGTAAGAATATTTGTAAAAATATAAACTCTTCGCAATGGTGTTCCACGTACAAAAAATCGTGCAAATTGGCTCAGTAGAAAAAATATAGTCATCCTCTGTATCTCTCCTCATGGTAAATTTGTTTGCACAGCACTAGTTCAATTTTAATATGATAATTGGATTTGTGGGATAGAATGCGCTTGAAAAAAATGTGTTTTTTCTGGCTTAGTATCAGAACACCTAAGAGAACCTAAGCACGGCATGTAGTCGAGCAATATCACAAGTAAAAAAAACTATCAGCTTTTTTTTACTCCCTTATGCACAAAGCTGACATTAATTTGCATCACTCAGAATTTAAAATTGCAACACGTCTGAGTGTGCACCCAAATTTGGACATTCCAACGGAAACCATAATAAGACCGTTTGCTATTTATAAGACCGTGACGTCAATTGTTCAGAAGATTTCCCCAAAGAGTGATTCCTACTACATCCCCCACCACCTCACATACCCATAACAAATTGAGGCGCCAACACACGCAATTAGCCCAAAGACAATTTCTATTAATGAAGGAGAAGAAGCTTTTAATTGTCCCATTTTTCCTTGTCCGCTCAGATGTTGCTACAAAATCTACTTTCGGCTCCTACAATAGTCTGCCTCAAGTTTACGACAGCTAAAGCGAGCCACTACCATTTGTAGCTCATCCAAAGGAATGTCAAGTGCAGCAACACCATGCTCTAGGGGGGCCTCCGCAGCTGGTTCTGGTGCTCTGGTGCTACAGACGCTGGTGCAGGCTGATATTCCTCCTTATGTGGGAAAAGCTGTTGATTGACGTCGAAGCCAACTTTTGGTTTTTACATTTCCAGTAAAAATAAAAAAAATAAACTCCTTGTTCATCGTTGTCGCCTTTTTCCCGCTGCGGAGCGCTAGCCGACACAAATGTACCCCAAGAGATCACTCACGGCTCCTTTAATAGAGAACTGTGAGAAAATTGGTCTCGAATGCAGCTCAAGGGTATCTTGTCTGCTGTTTTTGGATGATTCTTTTTTTAGAACGAGGGCCTTAGTGCTAATGCTGAATTTCACTCAATTTGCCGTCGATGCAACGAGTGAGAATGTTTGTTTGGAAATTTTCTGCTAAATGGGGCGAAGTGAGGTTCAGTTTTGATGATTGAATCGCGTGGTGTTTGGCACTGACCTGACTGACTGTAAGCGGGCAAGAATGCGCTAATGATGATCTGTTTATAGAATTTTCTCCACTGGTTTGATTTTTTCTTCTTTGACCAAATTGGGGCAAGGTTGACTTTGTTTTTCGAGTGACCTAGCAAATTTTTGATGATTTTTTTCTTTTGTGGAATTTCTGTTGATGTTATGATTTCTTTTTTTATTTTATATCTACAGGTCACCAAAGAAGAACTTGCAAAATTGGTGCAAGGATTCGACAAACAAGAACTCTTAACCAGCGGTGGTGTCACATTGGCGGGCCAAAGGTATATCTACTTATCAGGAACTGATCGTGTCATACGTGCCAAACTAGGTCGAAGTGGTGTTCATTGTATGAAAACACAACAAGGTAAGATTTGATTCGTAAACATTAAGATAAAATGCACTTGAAATGCTTTGAATTCATAACTGGATCTTTGATTATAAACAAATCGTGAATAATTTACTCTGTGAGTGATCGCTTCGCTCTTTCGTCCTTTAGGTGATTAGATTTTGTAATTCCGATGGGATTGATCTGAATAATCCACTTGTGTCCATTTTTATGACTTAAGTAATCTATCCATCTATCTTCAAAGGTACTAGCCTTAAAGTGTGCATTAGCACCGGTCAAGTATTATTCATTCAGTACGTTCTCTAAATTTCAAATGCGTCACTTAATGAATCATGCTAAGTATCTGATAACTGTTGGGAGAGACGTAGAATTAAAAGCACGTTGCAAATTTGAAAAGTGATCAGAGGTCATTGCATAGTGTGGACGCAGCTTTAAGTTTTCGAGTTTTATAATAAGGTTTTTGCTTTCACAAATAAAAAATTAGGATAGACAGTGTTTTTTAGGTGAAAGAAAAATGCATCGACTTAAGGCATGAAAATTCCTTACTATTACTAACAGCAAAAATATGTTGCCTTTTACCACCCTTATCAGAATGGCGGAAACGGAGAGGGGGTCATGAGTGGGTGAGGCAACCCTTGCTAGTTAGTTGTGTCCGAGTATAATGCACCTTCCCTGAACATATCGTCGCCCAACTCGAGGCAATTCACATTTCTACGGTCGCCTTTCGGTCTACAAAAGAATTAAGCTGACTCTCTCTGATTTCTTTTGTGAGCACACAATGACTATTTTCGTGGAGAGAATGATCATTCTGTTCTCATAAAAAATAGAAAAACTCGGTCGATTTATTTTGCTATTTGCTGCAAACGATTTCAAACACTTTCACTTTTACTCCTCCCCTCTCTCCGTAGTCATTCTGTACTTACAAAGTAAGGCAGAGAGAAGTAGTTCTTGTTGTTTTGCTGTTTGATGCAAATGCCTCGAAAGACATTGTCCTAATCACTAGCAACGTCTTTCTCGAACATTTTCAAGTAATTTCCTAAAAATAGCATTCGAAGCATTGGCAATAACCTGATAGCTCTCTCACTGATTGCAGCGCTTAATGGCCCCACGATATCTCGGGAGTTCCGTTATCAATTAATTGACGACATAAATAAAGGTGACTCAATTGATTTCTTGACCCTTGACATCTCGGTCTCCCTGATACTGTCGCAATTTAGAAATGGAGCTATTTACTATCCGTTATCAGTCGACTCACAATTCTGGCCTAGGGGCAGTTATCTCAGTTCTCCAGTTTTTCCCAGTAAAGTGATAACTTCGGAAATAAACTGTTTTACCACTGAAAGTATAGCGAACTAGGCCACGGTCAGTGCAATTATTATTCCCAGCCGTGGAACTCTAGACTCAACTAGTTATAGTTATTGATAAAGCTCTTGTAATTGTAACCCCACACCCCACAGGGCATATGGTGTCTTGTGCCTGAAAGCGGAAAAGCCGCAGAAAAATTAATTCAGCGCGCCAATCATGCTTTGAGGCGTGAGAGTAATCCTAACACTCATCGCTGATTACCGATGCATTAATGCACCTTAATTATTCATAAGATATCCCAGTGAGTCATCGCGGACGGCGGCTGTGGTGGTCGGGTTCCGATGCGTCATAGTAATGGGAAGCGCCTAGCTTAACTCGTGTAACCGGCGAAAAGCTATTTGGGGCATATTGACCCGAACTGGGTGATTCCCCTATTCGAAAAAAATGTGGAAAAAAAATTAGACTGCACGGGCGCGTGCACTGTGCAGTCAGTGGAACAAGACATGATCGAATTTATAGCTCTCACAGATTCTACACTCCGCAAATTGGTGCCACTAAAAGTAACCAATTAGCCCGGAAAATTAGAGGTAGCATGTGAAGTCCACATTTGTCTCACAGATCTCATTTTTTGTCTTGTTTTTGTCCCTGTGGGAATATTTGCGGGAGAAATTCGGAAGTTATTTCCCTGCAGGTGCTACTCGTATCGAACCGTAAAAGGCCGCAGAGGCATAAATTTGATAGGCCCTTCCATCGGTTCACGGCAGAGCAAATTTATCGACTTTACTGACTGACTGACTAGGGGTGCCTTGAACTGGTGCACAAGATAAAAGAAAATCAATTCGCTTATTAAATTAGGGCGGCTCTGGATTGGTGCGGTACGGGTTGGCCTGGTCAAACTACCCCCTACCCAATTGGATAATTCAATACATGAGCGCGCCAGAAGTGCACAAAGCGAAAAATTATTCCAAAATGAAAGAAACATAATGCTGCTCGGAGACCCTGGCGATTGGGACTACGACGACGCCGGCAGAGTGGCACACAAATTATTCATCGTACGCGAATCGAAGGTAAATCGAAATGTGAACTCGCGCGGCTCCGCAAGGTAGTTGGAAATTTGAATGCATTGTGCACATGGATCTTGTTTAATTTTAACATTAAGCTTTATGCAAATTTACTCAGGCGCAGAGAAACAATTTCAATTGCTTTGGAAAGCCACAGCTGGGGGCTGGAGGCATTTATTTTTTTTCCCCAAATATTATTTACCGCCCTGTTTCGGGGATGTAATGTGAATTGATAGAAGTGAGCAGGCACAACAAGGTCACCTTTCGCGGATGAATGGATACAATCAGCAGAGCACGGCGAATATGCTTACAGAGCAAACACAAAAATTCATGAACAGCTCAAAAACGTATAGAAAATTGCCTTGACTCGTGTCAATGATTGGACGGTGGGATAAGCAAATGGGTGGTGGATTTATATTTTAGTGGCTCATCATGTTTCTTCCACACGATTCACCTTGGAAGCTGCTTTGGTCCTCCTACAGCCGTAATGTTGGAATGTGTAACCCGTTTTTTGTGTGTAGCAAATATCTGACTGTTTATAGAAATAAAATTGAGTTACCCTTAGGAAAAATGTGTTTTTGAAAACGGTTGCGCAACCATATTTTTTCTTATGCAAATTTATTAGCTGCTTTTCAAGAAAAGTTCGTCAAACCTCCAACATATGTGTTATTCTTCTAAAACGGAAACAGTTGCGCAACCAGATTTATGTTCTTAATAAAATCTGTGAATTGAAGTTGTAAGATCACAAGCATATCAAAATATTAAATTAGATGAAAATGGTAAAACAATTGCCAAACTGAGCACACATCACTTCTTCCGAATTGCTGCAGATGAAGATTGAATCAAATATATATATCAAAAATGATCCTCTTATCTTGAGAAATTTATTATTTTGAATCTAACATATTAAAGCCACGATTTTGGGTACCATATTTGCAATCAGCGACCCCAAAAGTCTCCATATGCTGAATTTTGTGTGAACTTCTATTGTTCGGCTCTCGTGTTTTTCGTGTATTTTTACAGCTTTAAGACAGGTTTAGTCTCGATATAAAAAAATTTCGACAATATAAATGTTAAGGGTTATTTCTAATTTTAATTTTTGGAAATACAAATTTTAAATCTATCATTTGCTTCATACGAATTTGAAAGTTGTTTGTGCGGCGCTTATGTCAGACTCCTGCTCATTTTAAAACACTCTATCCCTTGCAACCAGCCCGTCCATCAAGTACCTTCCTGAAAAAATGGGCAAACATCTCTTCCACCTCCTTAAACAAGCAATCAATCAATCACAAAAAAAAATCACAAAAACCATGAGAAAGTGTTTTTTTGTATTGCTGCTAATGCATTTGTATGCCACATTACAAAGCCTCGTGCCTTCCGCCGTTCTGCGGAGTCACGTGAAAAATGCCTTAAACTGCAATTAACTCCAATGAGTAATGAGTTAAGTAAGCAAATGAGAGAAGTACTTATGCCTGCCGTACTTACTCGAATCACATTGCGATCCTCCCACCCGAAAGTGAACGCTGTTTGCGCCTCAAATGAATTTTGCTGCTTTTCGATACGGAGAAATTATAGCAGCCGCATTTTGTTGTAAATTGGCTCTATAGGGGTAATTAGAGAATTTAAATTTTTTACACGCTTCAATGATGCCTGCCAAAGCAGCTCTGCTGATTTTACGCATTTTAACTTCTTTTACTGATTTTGCGAGTGATTAGGGATGTTTCGAGTGAAATTTTACCTTTCTTTTGGAATTCTATTAATAAATTAGAGATTTCGGGTAGTGGTACGGTTAAAGCAATATGTGGTTTGCGACGATGAGGTACTATCATGCATTTATGGGTGCGATGAACTTTTACATGTTACGGTAACACTCCGAATTGACGGTAAGAGTGCCAATGGTCTAACGGCTTTAGTAATTGTTTATACTTAATATATGTACGTAAAAGTATATTTCCATGGCGGATGCATTATAAGTCAGATAATAACAATCAATATCCACACCATCCGTTGGATCATCCTGTATAATATGGCCCCTGAACACCCTCAACATCTTACGTAATGTAATCAATATAAAAAGTTTGTCCGATTTAATTTGACCAGCTTATCATCGCAGTGATCATTTTTCTATCTAAAGTTCATTCCAATAAAAAATATGTCCATGTTGTTTCAAAGTCCAGTTTGAATTATTAGATTAACTTAAGCTTCAAATTTAATTCATATGCAAACATTTTTTTAACAAATCATTTTATTTTCCTTCTATTTATAGCTGTTATAGTTTCAATCTATGAAGATCCCGTTCAGCCGCAACAAGCAGCCTCTATAGTCGAAAAACTTGGCGATTATTTAATTACTTGTGGATACTAGAGGTAAGCGCGCTCTAGCTGTAAAGATATAAAGCAACAACGCAAAAAAAAAACATAAGAAACGAACGAAAAACAGAATAAACAAGAAACAAGAAAAAAAAAACTTCAATGATGAAAATTCAGAAAAACATTTACTGTCTACTGTACTTCTACCTCCCAATATCTTTTTGCGGCGTGTGTTGTGTCAACTTCTCTACTTCTTCTACTATGCTTCTTCTGTAATTGTCTTCTCCGATCTCCACCACAAGGATTGTATTATTTTAAAACATAAAAAAATTCATTTTTTATATAAAAAAAATATCATTTTTGCAATAAGTTGTGAACAATAAACTATTTTATTTAAAAAAGTTACAATCTTTGGTTTTTATTATTTAATTATTATATTTTGTTTGGTTAATTCACCCTTGGATTCGATCATTCATTCAGTTTTTTTTTATGTAATGTAATCTTGGAAGAAGTTTTGGAATATGAGTGAACTGAATTATTCTTGTAGGTGTGCACATAGAAGTGCACGATTGTTTGTAAAGTTAACGGTGGCGTAGTTAATCAGTTAGACTTAATAGAAGTAGGGTATCGAAGATGAAATCTGCTATTGTAAATAAGCCAGTCTCGAATAAATTCCCTGCCGGCAGATCTGTTTTTGATACTCCCACCTGCGTCTTACGTTATCAATACCATACCAATTTACAAGATGTGTGTAGTTATTAATCATCGAACTAAATGATGATGTCGTCAGTAACATGCCTTTGCAATTTCACGGCAAACTTATGTTAGCTTAGCCGTAGGCCATAGCCCTCCCATTTATTGGTTGGTAAAACAAAACATGGCTGCCTTCAATTTTCACAGTCGATTGCAGAAACTGAATTCTTGAAAACAGCTGAGAAATCGTTAAATTGCAGTCAATTGAAAAACTCCGCTTTTGAATGCGTTCCATTATCTCAAACAATTGATTGAACCTAATCGACAATGTTATCACATCTTATCGACAATGTTTCCGAATCTATTCGACAATGTTTTTTATCCTTATCGACATATTGTCTATCATATTGATAGTGACGTCGTGATTTTGTGTGATCAAAATTCAAATTGTCGATGATCAACATTGACTAGAGTCACTAAGTACATGCCCAAAGCTTTGGCATTCTCAAATGTTATAACATTTTCGATATCGACAATTATTTATCGACGTCGACTCAACATATGAAATATGAAACCCATAATTCGGTTGGCCTCCATGGAAGTTTTGAACCAAATATGACTACACCGGCCTACATGAGTTCACAACCGTACGGTTTCTTAAAATTTAATGAGTAGGTAACCGTTTTCGTCTTACCAAAATGCCAAAAGCGTGAAATAACTTTTCCGTTTTCTTAAACTCACTAATTACCTTCTCGGTGACTAAGTTATATTTACATTTGGCTAATGCGCTAACATCCATTAATTTAGCATCGACTTAGGATATGGTCTCCCGACTTGAACAATCGGAAGTGGAGGAAACCGAGACGCATTCAATTTCCAATTTTATGCATAAAAAAGCAATTAAACATTGAACCGGCGATTGTTCAATTTGCTTCCTTGTAACAACCATTCCGGACACCCATGTCTACGCGGGGATAAGAAAACTCGACTTGCTTAAAATTCTGTAACTGTCACAGCCGAGGAGGATAAAAATCGCCGGAAGTAGGCATACAAGGCAAGCGATTAAATCGTATCTGGCTAAAAATCGCACCGTGCAAATAGACTAAATCTACTCAAGGCGATTCGTCGATCTTGGAGACAATTAGTTAGTCACTTTGTCCGACGCGAGCCAATCTCAATAAAGCGATCACTGACTTGGTCGCGATCTCAGTGACTATCTGCTTTTGTGAGGACAATACAAGACGGGGGAAAAAAAAGTGAAATTCTAGTATTGTGCGGCAGCAGCCGACGCACACGTCTTGTAGGCCTACAGGCCGCCGGTTCGTCGGTACTTAAAATTCTGGGAGAGGGGCTCAAGCGGGCACTCCTAGAATATCAAGTAGTGGGTAATAAGGTCTACGGATATCGAGAGTTCTTGGTGACGACCGGCGGCCTCCCGGTTGGGGCTCCCGCGTCGACGACGACGACGCACTCCTCTGTAGGCGCACAACTTTCGTTTTCCATTTGCCGGTCGTGTGTGCGCCTCTTTTTCTTTTCAAATGCTTTTCCTCGGCGGCGAGTCATCATTGCCAGCGGAGGCTCTTCTGCGGTACGCGGTGAATCGGTGATAGCGCGTGTCGGTAACCAGCCGACGAGAGTGGGCATTACTCGTCACATTTCCTTTCCGATTGCTGCAGCCCAGCAATTTCCTCTTTTAGGCGAGCGGGGGTGGACACGGCTCTTTCCCGAGTGCAAGAAAGGTATTCCACCGTACGGTCGGATGGCGGTGGCAAACGGCTATTTGCCCGTTTATCTTGCGAGAAATCTAATACCTCTGCCGATTACAAATTTGCTCGGGGTTTTAGGAGCGTGTCGATGGTTTTATGGCCCGCTAAAGAATATTTTAGACGCGGCGGCTCTTTCCGCTAGCCGCTAACCTATCGGACGATGTAAATTTATAATTTTATGGCTTGATGAGGGAAAACGAAATTGAGCAGTTTTTTTCTTCTTTTACGGCGCGGCGCTATTAAGCCGGGTTGGGTAGATTACTTCTAGTTTCGATTGATAGATATATCGGCCGATTTTCAAGGTAAATGGCTTAACAATGGGCTCAGTCGATTGAGGTAATCGTTTTCAAGCTAAGATTAGCTGTATAAGACATAAAGGAAACTAAATAATAGAGAAAATTAGTTTTTGGGTAACCTCGAGTCAATTGAAACCGATAATCATGTTCCGAGCCCAAGAACCCAAATTTTAATCGCGCAACCAGTCCACTCAGGGCAGTAGCACACATGTATCTTGCTAGGAATTTTAAATTGATTTTTCGAAGTACTATGTAGCACTTTTATAATTCTGAACAGGCTCCGATCAACCCAGTCAACACACCAAGACTGGGTTGATCGATCGATCGACAAGACATTCAGAGTAATTTTTTTCTCGACAAACGATCAACTTGTCGATCATAATAGCTGGTCAAATTTGTTGTTATAACTCGAAGAAATATAATTTAATGCAATCGAATGATGTACAGATTGTGGAGCCTTAAAACAGAGCTAACCACTAAATTCATCGACATCGACTAGACATAGCAAATATAGACGTACGGCGTTAGCTTTTTCATATACTACAATACAATATTTCTATTTCGATTGAAACAAAAGATTTCGAAATGAAACAAAAGTATCGATGTCGACAATTAATTATCGACATCGATTTGAAGCATCCAATACAGCTCAGAGGCTCGGATTTTCACTTAAATTGATAGAATCGCCCATAAGGGCCTTCAGAGTTATGGAAATTGAATGGGCTCATCCTCTGTGTTTATATCACGGAAGATGTGCCAAAATATTTCAAGAGGAAAAGTGTCAAAAATAAAATATTTTCTCAGACAATTTTAGAATTTCCTGCAGCATAATGAAGTGCGGCTACCTGTCGGCCTGATTAACCTGTGGTGCTTGTTATTGTCGTGCAATGAATTTATGCCAATGTTGCCCAGAAATAATCTCGTGGCTGTATGCCCCTCTATTATGAATCTTGTGTGTCATCATTTTTTTAATGTTGTGGAAGTCCTGTTTAATGTTTTGAGATATGAGTACGCACACACACGCCCGACAGATTGGAACCCTTGCAAAAAATGCTGCTAACTGGAAATTGTATTTTCTCTTCCAGATTACTGAGACATCTCTCTCCATATATGGCTATCCTCAACACTAAATTTACAACAGAAAAGGTATAAATAAAAGATAAAGTAAAAATGAGAAAATAAGTAAATAAAAAAGATAAACGAGCAAAAGAAATCATCATTAAGTCCATTTGATCTTGTACGAAGGCATGAAAAACACAAAAGGCGAAAGCAACAAAAGACAAAAAAAAATAACAAAAAACTTTAAGCGATCTTTGATCTTTTTCCTTTTGGGCTAACTAAGGCGAGAACAAATTTTGTTTTTCTAATTTTGGACGCAGCAAAAAACTCATCGAAATTTTTCTAAAAAAAAAAAAACAAATAAAAATATTTTCCACCATTCCCCTGAGATGCGAATTGGTTTCCATGAGTTTCTTGACAAAAATTAATACGCGTCCCACTCGCTTGGGGCCTGCCAACTATTCTTAGGCATTTAACTTTATTCTTAGAAATATTTATAAATAAAGCATGACTTTACGGTTTCACAAATTTCATTTTTCCACTTTTTGGTAGACGCTCGCTCGGTTCGACTCTTAATTGGGTCGAAATTTTCGGAATGATTATTTTTTCGGATTTTTGATTCGACTCATTCAGGATTTCGTTGTGATTTTATTTTAATTTTGTTTGTTTGTAATTTGTAATTTGTGATGTCCCACGCGTCTTGCACCAATTAGTTAAATTGACTAGAAGTCCGTTAATGAATTTAGTTGTAATCGTAAGATCGAAAAAATGAGAGAAAGAGAAAGAAAATGTAAAAAATTTATTTCCCTTAGATGAAAGCGTAAAGTTCGTTTAACTTCCTCCCCCAAAGTTCGGAGCGATGGTTCATTTTAGGATAATTCAGGTCGCATACTCACCTGTTTTTTGTGGAATTAAATTATTTAAGAGTCGTGAGTGGTACTTAATGTAAAACCTATGTATGTTTGCTTACTTCATCACTTTTTCAAATCAAATCAAATGTTGAGTCGAGTATAGGACGATAGACAGAGGATACAAATTTTATAAAAATCAACTGAGACAAAAAAAAAACGATAACATAACCTAAGCAAAGTAACATAAACCAGAGCAGTAAAGTAATAAGGGAACTTTGATACCAACAATAACTGAGTGTTTAAGTAAAGTAATAAAATAACAAAACATAATTTTTCATATGGGCAAGGCTAAGAATATTCAATAAGAGAAAACCCCACAGCTGACACCACACCCGATTAAGTTCTTTCCTCCGCTCGCAGCGTTTTGGTGTTTTTCAGTCAAAGCCATACTTCGACTTTTTAATTGCTTTTAAAACGTAGCTGATGTTAGAAACTAAGGACAAAAGTTGGTTGTTTTTATATGAAACAGTAAAACTAGTAATAAAGGACGACGAAATAAGTACTAAATGTGTAAACTTTTTCCCTCTTTTGCGCATCAGTGTCGACTAAGTATAGAATAATAAAACACGGAATATGGCGAAACATATAGGAAAAAAAAGGAATAATTAAAAAAAAACGGTAAAAAGATGGATAAGAACGAAAAAAAAGGCATACTATACCTAAGTTGAGGCCATAATGGTCAGCCTCCGGGCACTCTGTGAATTATCTTTGCTTTCCCAATCTTTATTACGCAGCTGCTTCGTTTTTACTAATTTTGCGCTATTTGTCCTCTTTCAGGCAAATCAATTGTATTTCCATCGTTTACTTTTTATTCTGTATTGTAAAAAAATATCAAAATTGACATACCTACAACAATATTGATAGCAACTGTATTGTTTTTGTATGATATTCATTTTTTAATAAAAAAATTACAAATACCAAAAATTCACCTCTTTACTTTGCTACCTGCATTTTTCCATTTTAATCCTGTCGGTCTACAAGGGTTGTGGAAAAGGGACAATTTATTCTTATGGTACTCGTATTTCCTGAAGTAGTATTTTTTTGCCAAGTTGTGAACAGAACAACACATCGCTGCAGTTATGAAAGGAGCAACTATTCTACGGCTAAAGGTATTCCAACTTTCAAGTATCTCCTGAGCCAAATAATTGGTTTCATCGGCGTTGGTAGAGGTTGTTATTGGATATTCAGGTAAATTTTCTCTACTGCGCGGCTAGGTGTGGATACTCGAAAAAAGTCGCTAGAGGTAAGTAGCAGACAATTCGGCAGTCTTTTAATTGCAGGGCTTGTGCAGCACTGTTTTGTCAAAAATGGTGAGTAATAGTATATTACGATACAAGGGCGGTAAGTAGCCGATTGCCCACGATGGCGGTGCTTGACGCACGAGCGAAGCGAGTGCGTTAAGAGCCATCATGGGCACTCGGCTACTTACCGCCCGAGTTACGTATGCTACTTTTCACCACGAGTGCGGGGTAAGTAGGAGGTACCTTACCGCACATGTTTCCATTCGGTAACTCATAAATTAACTACGGTGCGCTAAGTAGCCGATTGCCCACGATGGCGGTGTTAGACGCACGAGCGAAGCGAGTGCGTTAATAGCCATCGTGGGTAATCGGCTACTTACCGCACCGTGGTTAATTGATGATTTACCGCATGGAAACCCGTGCGGTAAGGTACCACTTACCCCGCACGTGTGCTGAAAAAGAAATTTAAATTTCTATCAGATTTATTATGTGAGATTTGAATGACAAAACAATTCCCTGCATCCATTCTAAATTTCTTACCGCTGTGCCGTTTGAGAAGTAAAGTAAATATCTTTAAAGTGAATTTATTTATTAAATAAGAAAAAATTAAAACTCCAAACGTAAGAGCTTTTAGTTTTCCAAGTTTTAATTATTTAACAAGGGACTCTTGTTAAATGTTTTTAAGTCTGCTTTCGAAATACCGATGCTGTATTCGTAAGTATGTATAACAAGCTGAAAAACGCTTCAACGCATAATTTATTCAATCAACAAGTTTTGCATAAAGCTGGAAAATCCCATTTAGTATCTTCGTCAAGAGCCCTGTAATGATTTGATTCTCAAAAACCAATTAAGGATGTATTCTAAGTTCATCGCGCTGGTATCAGGAGTTGTACCCGTAATGCGTACTTTCCCAGGATTAAATTCCCATTTTTCTTATAATCTTTGCAGGGCAATAAAAACATTAAATTTTGTCACATTTTGGCAATCATTTGATCTTTTTGACTATTTGATTCGATTTTAAAAGTGGAGGAAGTATGCTTACGTTGTATCATTTTTTTCGCGTGAACATATCGTATGTCCTTCCGGTTAAAATTTTGTTGTGCATGCTAAACAGCCTTGTCCACAACTCCCAATATTCAGGAGAACGAAAAATATAGGCAAAATTGGCGATTTGGAGATTTTAATGAATTTTGATGCTGAGTGTTGGAAAACAATTTTGTTTTTGTTTAAAAACGAATAATGATGGCTTCCTGATTCCTAAGGTAAGATAAAAAAAGAAAGTCTAAAACAATGAAACATGTATATTCTTCATTTTATCTTGAACAATTTTATTTTATGATTTGATGCCTACATACACATATCATGAAGTAATTTTCTAATAAGTAAATGTGAATATAAGCATTTACATAATTGCAACGATCATAAATTTCCTACTACCGGTAATATATGTACATAGACGCTTTAAGGGGTAACACCACTGTAACAGCCTAAAAAAACGTGTTTTTTTGTCATTGTTTTTTGGGTGGAAGGAAAGGTAATAAAATTATAATATTGAAGGAAGTTATTTAGCGTATATTTAAGTAACAAAATAGAAAATTATTATAAAAAAATATTCAAAAATGACGGCACCGCAGCCATTTTCGCGAGGCACGTAGAATTTGAGGCGCTCTGCGGCACGCAGTGTAGCTGCTGCAAATTTGGATCTAGCAAAAAAAAAAACACTTATTGTACATGCTTATAGCTAGAGAAATACGTAGGGGATTTTAAAAATATTGATTTTTGTGTGATTGGCGAGTATTTGAATTAAATCGTTAAATTTTCAACAAAAAAAAAAGATAATCATTTGTTAATAAATAATGATTAAATTAACTTATCGAAAATCCCCTACGTATTTCTCTTCAAAATCTTATTTCAAAGATATTGTAACAAATTCGAATGAAAAGAATGAAAATTGTTGGAGTTTGCTGCGTGCCGTTTTGAAAAATCGTGTTTCGAGAAAAACGCATTTAAAGTTTGATTTGATTATAGACGTGAAAAAATGAACGCGGTGGGAGCCAATCGAAGACGAAATCTTCATAAGCACGGCGGACAAATTTTTCTTAGAGATGAGTTCTCTATATACTGTATGCTTGGTATCAAAAGGTAGGACATTAGGCTGTACCTTCCCAGCAGGTATTCATCTGACGCAGGTGTCGTTTCGGAGCAGTCCGTCGCGCTTGGGGAAGAGCTCGAAATTACAAGAAAAAAAAATACTTTGAGGTATGAAATATTTTTCCACATATTCTAAAAGGTACAAAGTATTTTTATTTTTTAAGCCTAAAAAAAAATCGATTTTTTGAAAAATTTACAGGTGTGTTACCCCTTAACGTCGTTGCAATAGTCGATGGGACGAAATGCCCAAAATCATCCATACAATCTAGAGTAACTTCCACATATATCACAACTTTTCGTAGGCAATTTTTGTTGTCATGCTTATCATGCATGTGGTGGTGTGGCAGGTCACGTCATCCTGTTGAAATTACGTGCCATATATATCGATTCTATCCCTCCGCGTCGGACGATTGTACATACCAGCACAGTGCACATGTAACTTGCTAAATTTTCTCCATTTTTGTGATATGTCTCCACAATTAATAAACCTTCTTCCGTAATGTAACATGGAATTGTCGCCAATGAGTAAATGTTTAAATATGACAGTAAACATTTGACAGACGGGAATGGGTTGCGATTCAAAATTCAAGTTCTTGTTGCGACAACATTTTAACACCACTTACCCATGTTCCCTAGTGGGAATTGAACCTTTCTTCTCTTCGGCGGTCGAATTGGGTCAAGGCGAGGTTGTGAGCATAAAGAAAACCCTAAATCCTGTCCAAATACCTTGCCATAACAAACAACCTAGGGCAAGGAATTAGTAGAAAAAGTCCATGATCTATAAGAAAGCTGGGAAAACAAGTGCAGGATTATCAAGGGTAGGTTCACAGTGAATAAAACACCAAAAGTAAGATTAATACAAACAATATATATTTCCTAAATTGATTCAGGTTTACCCTATTTTAGTACGTCTTGTGATAATAAATCGTATAATAATCGGTTCAATAATATAATGCCAATAAATAATACGAAATACATATGTACATTGTGTGCACTACTCTTCAGGAGAGGTGTAAGTGACCTTGGGGTTTCATTTATCTTCTTTATTTGCCATTTACTTTCCATCGCATACTAAAAATTACACTCAAGTTGTTCTACTAAAAATTCTCCCACACTATTATAAGCCGACTTGTTTTATTTAAATTGTTTAAATGTTCCTTCAGCAGTTGTTTTCTTCCACTAAAAATTGTAAATTTAATTGCTAAACGTTAGCTTATCGTGACGACTTACTGGATAAATTCCACGGTACAAAAGTGTCTTAAAAGTAGAACTTAAGTGGTACTAAAAACCTCAACTGGCAAAGCACAATGGTAACGTATTTAGTTAGTTTTAGCTTAGTAGAAGTAGTGTAGTAGTAGTACATGTACAAATACAACAGTAGTAGCTTCTCGTTTTCGATTATCTAAGGGTTTTGCCTAGTAAAAAATAATCTCTGACCTTAGTAAAAAAGATGCCTCATTTATTTTATTCCACTGTTTTGTAAGGATATTATTAATATTATTATTTTTTTTTTTGGTTTCTTTAACAAAAGTAAATAATCATTCATCAGCGTACGTCTGTCGAAGTGGAGCATTGCGTGTGGGGGCCATACTTGTCACGTAGAAAAATATTTATTTTCTGCTTATTTCGTTTTCCAGTATTTGTATTGAAGTCATTAAAAACGCTCATGTCTCCCGTGTGCACAATATAAAAAAGGGACAGGGGTCGGGGTGTAAACGTCTAAGGGGGTTAAAGTCAATAATACAATAGTTTCTCGTAAATTCTTTTCAATTTTTTAGTTTTAACTAAGTTTCTCGCAAAATTGCATTTTTCGCATTTAACTGGGGTACTATTCGTTTTATTTATAAGATTACGACGCGCACTACAGGGTGTTTCTTGTTCTCGTTTAAATTTAGCTTTTACGGATTTTTTATTTTTTTCAATAATTTTTTTTTTAATTCTAAAGGGATTTTTAAAAGTTAACTTTCGTTATCATATGTTTTTTTCCTTTTTTCTTTTATTCTACATCTAAGTATGTGGTTTGTGTGTTCTTCAGGTTCTCTCTTTGGCTTTATCGCATTCGTACACTTTCTTTTTGTTTTTTTTTCTTTTAGTGGCTCTTTAGGCTGCGAAACGATTTCTTTGTAATTAGAGATGCCTCGCTCTATAGGTCTTTTAAAGCTTCTTTTTTTTTTTTTGTAATCGCAAGGTATCCAGTAGAGAATCAAATTTTACTACAAGAGATTGCAGAAGATGTCGAATTATTTGAAGCGTATCGTTTTTTTTTTGTATAATATTTTGTCGTTTCCAATTTTATTTATACATACGCAGAGATTGGCTGGCAGAACCTCAACTCAACTCTGTTATCTATGACTGCTAATTTACTTCTCTTCTGCCGTTTTCAGTTCATTCAAATTGGTACAGAACGAAAACGGCACGGCACGTCAAATGTTACGAGTTTACAAAATTGAATAAAATTGTCATTTGACGTGTCGCTTTAGTTGTCTGTTTTTTTTTGGAGGTCAGGAAACATTTTGTTTTGAGTGATTCACATTTTGAGGTTTCGAGGATTCATAGGGCTTTTCACAAAGACTCTCCCACTTTGAGGCTCTGCTTCCGTTGCTTGAATCGTTTATGTTTGATTAGCTCGCAGTAGCTATCCTAATTGATGGTGCTTCCCATCATTCTGTCCGGTTATTAGGAAAAATGCACTCTGGGAGTGGAAGCGTGTAGTCCGAGGTTGGAGTGGGATTCGAACCTGGGACATTTGGATCGACAATCTAGCATTAAAAAATGATTAAGTGTTGAACTTCCAGTAAAAGATAGTTGTGAGCTTTGGGAAGAATTTAAAATAGAGCCTAAGGGATGGTCTACACGTAATGCTTTGTCGTTAGTCTTGCATTATCTGGAAAGACTGACAAAATCGTGCGGCTACGTTACTCAGTTTTTCGCTCAGCTTGTTGCCCAGTCTTTCGTTTAGACGTCCCGAAATTGTTATGGAGAAAGAACTGTTAGTGGGCAATAATTGCACTATGTTGCCAAATATTTAGGGAAAAAAAAACAGTCAAATCCCAATGATATATGAAAATGAAAAATGGATAATTAGGCAAGTTGTTAGTCCCCATTTTGTTATTGTTGAATCTCTAATAAATGAACGAACTGATTCCACCCGAAACCTCAAATATTTCACCAATCGTTTCCTTTTCTCTCGTTACCCCTATTACTAGGAAATTTATGTTCTGTCAGTCTGTACCTTTTTATATTGGAACAAAAAAAAATTCTTTTGAATAAAAACAAATTGACAGAGAACTCAAATCACAAAATTTGAAAAAAAAGGCAATTTGTTCTTTTTGGCACGATCATTTTGGAAAAATTTCCTGATAAACTAATTGTAAGACTAGCAGCGATAACGGAATGTTAATAATATATTTACAATGAAAATTAAAAACATGGAAAATAATAACAAAAATTCTATCTTTTTTTTCAGACCTTTTCGACCCCAAAAACTTTCTTCATTTATTTCACAAAAACACGCGACAAATGGTTTTTTTTTTGAGAATTTGTAAATATTTGCACAAGAGTAGCCTAAAGTTCTAGTCGCAGTTCCTGTTACATCAGCAAGTTTTAATTTTTTGTTTCTTTTTTTTTTGTAATATACACAATGATCAGTCGGACGATTGTTTTTTTTTTTTGTATTGAAGAATTGTGTAATTGAATTGATAAATTTCTTACAGCAAGGCAGCAACTTACTGCTCCAGCGAGATGTGCTTCGATTTTTTCCAAAAACTCTTAAAGAAGCCTTTCTTCTTGTGCTGGTGATTCGTGTTCTGACCATCAGTGCCAGGGTTTCCGACGGGTATGTCACCTGTAATGAGATAAAAAAAAATGAGATAAACAAAAAAGAAATTCCTTAGAATCTACTCAGCAATGGTTTTCACAGTTAAAGTGGATGAAAAATCGCCTAAAACTTTCCTCTACGCCATAAAAGCCAACGTCCCCTCGCGTTTAACTTTCTTTTACAAAGTAAGTAAATAATTGCGCTATTATTCAAATTTTTAATGTGCAGAAGGGCTGACTGTTCTTGAACCCATACATTACAATTGCGGAGGTGTGGAATGACTAATTGGTTGCAATTTATAAATAAGAGCCGCACTACTGCTGTCGGTACATGCCAGTACATGCGAGCGCCGCCTAACAAGAAGCATCCCATTCATCACGTGCATATATGTAAATATTAGCGATACGGTCCCGCAACGCACGAATGAAAATTGTTTTCTATATTTTCTCTAGAGTACGAGTAATTCACCCGGCCTCATGTGAAATTCAGAATAGATAGCTTGGCGCAAGGCACTAAAACAATTGAACGAGTTCCATTTAAAGGAGCCTTGTCCACCTGGGGCCGGTAGAATGTTTTATTTTTCTAAAAAAAAAATTATAAATAATAAACTCCAAATCCAGGTCACTAGAGCGACACTAAGGCCACATGCTCCCTGTACAGCGGTGCATGACTAAACCAGGCCGGGTATCGCCTAGTTTTCTTCCCGTGCTAAAAAGGCAAAAAAAAAAATAAAAAGGAAATTAAAAGAAAAAAAAAGAAACGTGACATAGAGAGTATGTGCAAGAAGTGTAATTTTCCAGGAATGAGAAAAATTTCAATGGTCGGGGGAAATATATGTGTGGAGCCCTGTGGATGCGATGGAATTTTGAGAACTTTGCCCACGTTCACCGCCACCATGCCGCGCGTCGGGTAATTCAACACTTGTG
The DNA here is from genome assembly GCA_947538895.1 of Neoitamus cyanurus. Classification (NCBI taxonomy): domain Eukaryota; kingdom Metazoa; phylum Arthropoda; class Insecta; order Diptera; family Asilidae; genus Neoitamus; species Neoitamus cyanurus. The sequence goes on along the minus strand of OX384544.1, from coordinate 10,089,074 downwards.
GGGGGGCTCAGGCTCTCTCACATTCAACAGAGTCCTTAGCAGCCAAACGGAAGTGAAATTTTTGCCCATTAAGTGGTAGGCAGCGGAGTTGACAATTTATGCGATGGCCTAGTTTGGCCGCTTTGTGTTCCGCGGCTGTGTGGGATACCCTTTGAGTGCCATATGCGTCTTCGCGTTCACAAAATAATCTTACAGGCCCACTACTCGCTGAGAATGCTGATAATGTTCAGGTACGAGTCGGCGGCAGTATTGTTCGTTTGCTCGGTATAAGGAAGTTAATGCGGCTAAAAAAAGGGGGGGCTTTGATGGATGTGGAGTACGTCCGTACCTTGTGAGGAAATTATTGGACTTTTGCCTAAGTTTCGTGCCGCATGATACCTACTGCAGGAATTTGGCGCTGTACGGTTAATTTTATTTTGTATTTTGGGCTGCAGGACACGATTTTTAGTTAAAGGAGTTTCATTCGGGGTAATAAACGTTAGCTATTTCGGCTAAGATTTTCCCAGTTGACTGTCGGAGGAATACTTCTATCATCTTATTGTTTGGTTGAATTTGAAAACACTTTTGGGTAAAGGAGATCAAACCTTTCTCTTGGAGCACCAACAGACTGAAGTTGCCTTTTAAACAGACAGACCTTGTCTCAATTTTGTACTGGCGCTATATTAGACTTTCGAAAAGGCTGGAGGATAAATTTTATATAACGGATTTATATTTGGAGTTTGGTTAACACCATTCTTGTCATTGTCCAATTTTCGATGACTTTGTCGCATAAATATGGCTGAATTTGCTGGATTGCGTTCGTTATGTTGACATTGAGGGCATTAATTGTTTGCGGCTTATTCGTATAGACCTGTGATTTAAGCTAACTCCAAAGGAAGAAATCTAAATGAGTTAAATCGCACGATCTCGGTGGCTAGCTCACGTCGCCCTCAAATCTCTCGTGCAGGATGTCCATCTTGACATGCGCTGTGTGGCACGTAGCGCCGTCCTGTTGGAACCACACAACTTCGGTATAGAATTATAACATCGTAATAGAATTTCAACATTTTTTGCTTTAATTTGACGTTAAAATATTTTCTACAGAACACCTTGTGCATGTTCTTAAATACCTTCCTGGGTAATTCGATGCGTGTGTAGATATTCACTATCATCAATTTGAGCACCAAAATATCTAATTCTACTAACTCGTTCCACCGAATCATTGCCTATAAACAGAGAGGAGTTTCGTATTACTAACTCTCATTTTTAGACCATATTCCATATTATGCTTAAGAGTTGGAAGCAAGATACAGTCTTGTCCTACCCCACACTTTATTTCGAGAGAGCTTTACAGTTGATTAAAAACAACACATTTTAAATCGGCCTTGCCTCAATCAAGGCTCCATATCCAACAAATACTAAAAAACCTACATTTCTTGTTTCTCTGTCCTGCGGTTTCCTTCGATTCGCTTCAAACGTGTTATTTTGTGTTTAATGTCATTACACGCTGGGCTTTCAAAAAAAATAATATTTAATAAGTTAGGCCGGTATGCTCAGTAAGTCAGTTCTAACAAAAATAAAACCACGTATACATTCGATGTCTGCGGCCCACTTTCGAAAAGCGCTATCGACGATCGTGGCAGTTATATTTAAGGTTAAGAGCAGATCGATGGTAAAAAATTACAATACTGCAAATGATCTAGCATGTTTCCATTTTTGCAATACTACAGGTGAAAGGGCTATACTCGTACAGTATATTAATCGGGAGAAAACGAGAAATGACGTGGTTGTACTAGCACACATGGCTCACCCGAAAGCCGTTATGGTATGGCTCGGTGAAGAATTCAAATAATTTTAAAGAAGAATCGCAGCACCTCTACCAAGATGGAGACGTCACTTTCCATCAAGACTCAGCCTCCAGCCACACTGCTAAAATAACCATTAATCACTCTTAAATACTTGGAAAAAAATTATCTTGAAAATTAAACGAATGCAGGCATTTTGCACTTTGGTACCTTAACTTAGTCGATTGCTAAGAAAGTAACTCGATATGAGCATTTTTCGCACTCTGGACAATAGAAGTCATTAAAATCGACTCAGCTTGTCTCGATTCCGCGCTCAGAACATATTAGCGGGGCAGATAATTATCAACATAATTAGGTCAGAGAAAAAATTTTATGCTAAGGTACTCTAATTTAGTCGACTGCTAGTCAATTTGCTCCAAATCGACTCGCCTTCCCCCAGTTTTGCATATGTCGACTTTAGTATGGTTACATATTAAAAAATATTTGAGTCGTTTTAAAGATGCATGCGTACCTAAACCTTTTATCGGTTTCACGAAAAAAAATTTTCCATGACAGCATTTGGGAAGTAAAAAGAACTCTAAATCGACATTAAAGTGCAATCAATGTCTTGCAAGTTTCTTTGAATGAACTATCTTGCGAAAAATAAATAGAAATTATTAAGTCGCCATTATCACCATAAAACTCACAAAGTGCACTTACACAGACAAACAATCTTGTTTTATGGCGGATTAAAAGAAGATAACACCGCTGCATTGTGTTTTTATGAATTTTATTTGCAACTCGTTTAATTTCCGGCAAATCTTAATCATCGCCTTCAGAGCTGACTCAGATCCACAAAGAAAAAAAGAAGTGTGAAATGCAGTCGGATTGAACGATTTATTGTTATTCCTATAACAAATCGATAAAGCCCTAAAGACAAGAGATGGTCGGCTATTTACATTTTCATGGTTGCTAAACAGCAATTAACGTCGACTGCAATGCGTTTGTTGAACAACAATTTTAATTATCAGCAAGTCGTGAAGAAATCCGCGCTATCGCGAGTACGAAGAAATGCAAATCGAGCGATTTCCAGCTGAAAGTGATGGTACGCTTAATGCTTATTAAGGCGGTGGTTGTCACCCAGAACGGTATCATTGCCAACTGTGAGATGTGTCTGCTGTTTCTGAGGTAAACAAAAAATTGTCTTTTGATTAATCTTCGTACAAGCTGGGGACAGTCATGGCATGCTTTTGAAAATTGTGGTTTTTTCTTTGCAATTTATATTATACTCACAGGTGGATCTATGAATGAAATTAAATAAACTAGGGGAAACACTGCAGCCTGCAGGTACTCCAGATTAACATAAAATTCAACTCCGATTCGTTTTGAAATGAGCAAATAAAAAGCTCCCAGCCTCTAAGCAAATTGAGTAAGATTAAATCCCTGATGAGCCATAATCATCGGGAATATGGTAGAAAATGTCCAGAAGCAACAAAACGTTTATTCGAGGAACTCCAAATGGTTTGTTCGAATGAATGGCAGCAATCACCCAGCGGAGTCCAGGAAAGCCCAACAATCTGGAATATCCCTTGAGTGAAACTTTGGGATTTTCCAAGGCTAACCGAAAAATTTTCCCAACTTTCTCATTTAAAGGCTTTCTGTCCTTTCTCTCCCTCCCTCCATCCCGTCCCGTAGCGAAAACCTCATCGGATTTCTACTAAAGGGCTCACCACGTGCATGAATGGCTACTATAAATTAGGAGCCAGTTGCCCGTTCCGCTGTTTTGTATCGGGTGTCTAGATCTTCCTTCGAAGGATACCTCCAGGAGTTTCACCTCTATCTCCACATCTGACTCGACCCACCATGGAAACTCCGGAGTCGAAATCCCTGCATACATACAATTTTTGTGTTCACAGGCGAAAAAGGAGAAATCCAGTAAAATCGATAGCGTTCAACGCACCCTACGCCAAAGAGGATTCCCCACGTGTTCTTACTGGTGAAAAAGAATTGCAACACAAAGGGCTCCCCTACACGGCGCCGTGCGCAATTACTGTACACCATGGGCCGCTGTGCTGTACGTCGTCCTGTCCTGTACTCTACTCTACACCACGCCACTCCTGGCTGGTCTGTGCTAGTGTGGTGAGCATAACAAAAAAAAGGGATATCCCCTCGCCGGATTGTGCCTGTGTGAAGTGAATAGGACAAGCCCTAATGTGGCTGAGCGCACCCTCTGGGAGAGAGAAGGCGATTTACAGATACTAATCCAATATTAATAGAAAAAAATGTATTAAAGCGATCGAGGCGGGTGGACGGGTGCATGTGGTGAGGACGATATAGCTCCTTTTTGGGGCGATGAAAAAAGACGTGCACGACGGGCCATGATGTATATGTACCTCCTGCTAGTTGTGCTCCCAAGGACAATGACTTCCATCGAGGAATGCTATTAATGACCTTACTGAAGCGCGAATTCCCAAGGCTGGTGGTACGACGACGGCGGTGGCTGGTGGCTACAGGGAGCCTCTGGGCAATTTTCTTCACGTGGCTTGAGGCATCTTCGAAGGGACGACTGCCTCGGCTTCCACTTAGCTTCACTAAAATGTAAATAAGCTCAAGTGGAGAAAAGTCTCCGGATGAGATTTCTTTTGTCTGGACAGAAAAAAGTTTCTTAACTTTAACCGCAAACATGGGAGAAAAAACCAGGAGACAAAGGGATATCAGGGGATTTTTTTTTTGAGCACACGTCCTGTACGGAATTTTTTAAGGAGTGTCCTAAAAACGACATTTTATTTAAGAATTTGACTAACAAAAAGTTTGAAGGCGTGGTACGCAGCAAGGAATTTTTATTTTGTAGTTATGTCAGGTTCGCCTTTTTATTCTTGAGCTCAGCTGAGTTCAAAAAGGACATTTTCGACTGCAGCAAGGAGTGGCAATTATTCCGCCTGAACATCTGCTTTCAATGATTCGATCAATTTTAATTTAGCACTTTGTCTAGATATTTATAGAGATGGAAATGCCACGAAATGCCAATTGGAATTGCTTTTTTCATAGCAGCGATTTGGCAACTATTTCGTGGCTCCTCTCCAATTTCGTGAAGACGTTCACTGGGGCTCATGGAGCCTTAGAAAAACCTTTATACATTTCAGTCACGAAAAGTTGGCACGTAAAAGTTTTTGGGGTTGCTGATCTCAACTACGATGTTAATTTTTTTTTAAATTTAAGAAATCGGCTCCAACATCATGGCGGACTTAAAATATTGGCTGGTCCGTGTGGTGATTTTGACAGCTCTGGTCAAAACCCAATGGGCACTAATAACGTGCCATTTTGCCGTGCCACGGCCGTGCCGTATTTTATACGGATTGTTCCAAGGCTTTTGACCATGTTAGTTATTCGATTTTGTTGTCAAAGTTAGAAGTTCTTGGCGTCTTGGATGCCAGTTTGCGTTGGTCCGAATCATACCTCATCCGTGGAACGCTTTCTAATATTTACCTATCTAGCCTCGTATGGAGTTCCACAGGGTTCTCATTTCGGTCCTTTGCTGTTCAACATCTTTACTAATAGTCGAAATTACATAAGTACAATAAAATTTTGCTTTTTGCCGAAGACGCGAAAGCAATCAACGATATAAGTATTATATATAAAAATGAATGTGTGTTTATTTATTTGTTTGCTACTCAATCACGCCTAAACGGTTGCTTCAACAGACTTCATTTGTTCACACAATATAGTACATAGTCCAACTTACGAAATAAGTTATTTGTTATTTTAATAAAATACAAGCTTTCAAAATGGCTGCCTAAGATGGCTACCAGTTAGTTATGTTGTTAAATTAGGTAAACTTCAAGGGATTGCTGTGAAAATCGGTAGTAGGAGGCTTTTGGGGTTGCTAATTTCGAATCAGCCATTAAAAATTCTATATTTAAAATGGCCGATTCGATATGGTAACCGAAATTCCTCAATTTTAAGCAATTTTGATGAAATTTAATAAGACGTCTTTGGAGTTACAGAATTCAAATTTACCAAACTTCAAGATGGCGGACCACATAATGACAACCCAAAATTTGAACGAAACTTTTCAAGAGTTTTGAAGTAAAGTCCTAAATAGTATAATCAGCTACAACATGTACTTACCAGCAGAACCTGGAGAACGATGAACAGCAGATTGCATGAAGGCTTCCTTTTCACGTTTCGACTCCTTATCCTTTCCGTTTCCTGTAAGAGAAAAGTTAGGACATGATTTAAAAAAACAAAATCTGCATATTTACTAGTTCAATAGACTACTGATTTGGTGACGTGCAGTTCAGTTGCATAAATCATATATATTTGTATGTACATGTATAAGTTCGAGGGAGACGATGAAATCAAAATGAGTATGGATTAACGTGGATGCTATCTGGCCACTTTTCATTGAAATTCGGGGAAAATTAAAATATCACACGGTTAAAGTATAGGTTGAAGTTCAAACGCTACAGTATAATATACGAGTATATCAATACTTAATTCGTAACTGAGTATCTACATTTATTTTACCTCACTCGAATGGCTTAATATATGGTATTATATAAGTACATTGTTCGCATTCCTACATTTACCTAAGGGATCTACTCTAAAAAATAAAATTAATACGAACATTTCAAAACTAACGAATTTCAGACGCAAACTATCGCTTCAGATCGATTAAAGTAAAACAGTTAAATTAGATATTAAGGGGGTCGTCTACCCAATAGGTCGCGGTTCGAGCGCTATATTCTACAGTTCGTTGTGTGGAAAGAAAGCGAGATAGAGAGTTGCCGTTTGGTATACGTCTTTATTCATAAGTCATACGCATGAGTAATGTTTTTTTTTTTTGAAATTTCGAAAATTGTGGTCCTGAGACGGTGGATATGAAAAATCGGCAGCGCTGCAGAACTCCGGTGATTGTAGGCGACTGAGGTATCTGAAAGCAAGCAACAAAAAAAAATCAGTATCTACACACTCTTAGCTATGGCCCCTACCAGAATTAGAAGAAAAAAACAACAAATCAGACTTTGGCGTAATTTTGAAAAAAAAAAATTTTTTTTTCCGTTTTTTTACCGGGTTTTTTGCTTGTAAAAAAAAAACTTTTTTTTCCATTACCGGCCATAGCGGCGCATGCACTAAAGGTCTGTGCCAAATTTCAACAGAATCGGTTGGGAACTTTCCGAGATATCACCGGAGTTCTGCAGCGCTGCCGATTTTTCATATCCACCGTCTCAGGACCACAATTTTCGAAATTTCAAAAAACAAAAAATTACTCATGCTTATGACTTATGAATAAAGAAGTATACCAAACGGCAACTCTCTATCTCGCTTTCTTTCCACACAACGAACTGTAGAATATAGCGCTCGAACCGCGACCTATTGGGTAGACGACCCCCTTAGAAAAAAAACTCGACTCAATTCAATAAAAATATCAAATTTTGACTATCTGGTAGAAATCGATCGCCACATTTGTAATTGTTTCAAAACTTGGCTCAAATCGAGAACTTTTAATCGTCATATTGGATCCGCCATCTTGAATTTCTAATTATCGATGGCAGATTCGAAATCATCGACCCCAAAAACCCCTATGTTTTCATTTATATGAAATGCATTTAAGTTGAAAATTTTCCACTGTGCTATTCCCCCTCTACAATACCGTTTAGTGCTTTGCGTAAACGAGTCCGTTATCTCATAAGAAGTACTCGTAAATATCCCCTTTAAAAAAAAATACGAAAAAATTACAATTGGCTTTGATTTTCAATTAAATTGATCGATCTAAGCTGTCGAAGTCCTCTTTTGAGCAAATGACACAATTCCATTTAAAAAGGAACCTTTTCACCCACACTCCACATTTTGTTGTTGTACCCATAAAAAAGTGTCTACAGCAGAGTACATCTCCGCCCGGAGGAATGCATAATCCGCACTTACTCACATTCCATTTCAAGCAGACACGCCGTCACATTTTTCCCGTGTATTTTCTTTTGGGATCAAAATCAACACCACGATGACGATGAGGTTGATGACAATAGTGACGACCGAACGACGGCATATGTAGCAAGTAGGAGGTCAGTTGTGTGTACTTTTCGGCGATAGTGGATTCCTCCTTGGAAAAAAATATGAATTGCCGGGCTGATAAGACCACATCTGCGGACTAACTGAAGTGAGTACTCCGCTTTGTTTGGAGAAGGACGGCCAGGGTGAGCAGATGTTTCTTCTGGCATTCTCATTTCTAAGTCAGTCAGTGAGTCAGCGAGCTACTCAAACAGATTAACAGATTGACGACAAATATCCCAAGGGCTGCACACTACCCGAGTGCGGGGGGTTCGCTTCGTTTCCTTCATGCATAGTTTATATCTTCGTGAGCATTTGAGGCCATGCAAATGGGTAACACTTCATGTCCAGTAAAGCTGTGAAGTTTTTGTGTAGGTGGTAGGTCTTGTCTTTTATAAATTGACGGGTAAAGTGGTTAGGGTGGGAATCTTATCTGACTTTCGTAAATAAATTATAAAAATTGTCCTGGAAGAAAAGGGTGTGTGTGCAGGGATGAAAAATGATGAAGGCATGATTGTGCTTTTCATGTCGTCTACAAAGGAAATCAACGATCTTTCAGATAAACGTTTTTCTTCGTTCGCAGTCGAAAAAAAATGTTGAGTTAACACTGAATAGCCTCTTTAGCTATGTTGACATGGTACAGTGTTATCGGGAGTTTCTTATTTTATTAATTTATTATTTATTATTATACGATACATGCATGCCAGCTTACAGTTCGTGTAAATGAAATCTGTTATTTTTAACGCCGATGTATTTTGGGAAATATTTTTATTATGTAGATTTTAAAGACACCTTTCATTGAAAGTATGTATAAAATAAGTAATTTTTGAATTTCTGAGGGCCAGTACCCACCGTAGTACCAGAAATAAGCAGGTATGCAGTCTATGTGTGACTCTCAGCGTGACACGAGAACTGAAACTAAGCTAAATAGATTAGAGAAGATTGGAGATGAATCAAATAAATTGAACAAATTACCGAGGACAGAGCAAAAAAAAACAGATTTAGTCTACAAAAGAAAGGCAAAAAAAGAGGACAACACAAATACAAAAAAAAAAAAGAGAAATACAGAAAAAATGCAATGAAAAGAGTAGAATAAAAAAAAACAAGGAAAAAACCGAAGGGGTTAAAAAAACAGAAAAACAAAGAAACACGAAATAAAACATATAAACTAAGCAGAAACGACAGGAAATAGAAAAAAAAGCAAACAAACAAAAATTAGAAAAGTGCAATATATCAAAGAAAAAACCAAAAATATGAAAAAAATAGTTACGCCATTTACATTTACAAAGTGTTGAGGCAAGTCCATCCCGATAGTGTGATTTCATCAAAGGCAATGAGTATCATGAAAAGTTTTGTGAATGATTTACGACTTTTACTGACCGGAGAACTTGCAAAACACGCCGTAAGTGAAGGAACCAAAGCAGTTCCTAAATACACCAGCTCGAAGTAATTTCATCGTGACCAAGATAATTAATGCTTCTCAAAAAAAAAAAAAACAAAAAAAGCAAACAAAGAAACTAAGACACAAAAAAAACGAAAAAAGAATAAAACAAATCAAACAAACAATAATCCAAAAACACCAAAAAATATTTAAAAAAAAGGACTAGAAAAATACAAATAAAAATAAAATAAATACCAAGGAAAAACGAGAAAAGAATAGAAGAAAAAAAAACGAAAGCAAAAAAAAAACGAATGTCAAGTGCGATTTGGCCATCGGGCACTGAATGTTTCATACGTGACCGTGTTTGGTGTTTAAAATTAAATGAACTTGGATGCGCTCTATAAAACCAATATAATATTATTCTCCAAAAAAATCCGGTTGTGAAAATGTCAACCACATGAGATACCAGATCGAGCGGTCAGTGCATTTTTGTTATTTGTGCGTGCAAATAGACACCCGCCTTAAGGGGGGAATACCAATTAGATTTAGGAAATGGTCACTTGATTTTCAGCGTGGATTGGGAAAAACCTATCAATGATAGAAAAATCAAATTTCGTACATAGGTTGTATGTTGTATTTCTAAAAATACAAAAAAAAATTATTGCGAAATCTGCATTTGGCTTGTTGTTAGAAGCGTGCACAAAAGAGTCTGCAAATTTGCGGTGTGCACGATAGCACCTCAGGTAATTTTTCTAGAACAAAAAAGTGATTACAAATAAGTTTCCTAATGTCATTTACTTGCCCTTGACGTTTTCGGTTTTTAAAAAAAAAAATTTTTTTTCTTTATAATTAAAAAAAATCGATTTTTCATTTTTTTTTTCAGTTTTGCGAATTTTTTTTGCGAAAACAACACTGTTTTTGCAAAAAAATCGTTCGTCAAGGGCAAGAGAATTGCATTATCTTGTAACCAGCGAAAAATCATGAAAATCGGTCCAGCCGTTTCTTCGCAACTTGTCACACCGTTTTAAAAACATGAGATTTGGGAAAACGAGTATAAAGTTTTAGTTCAAAAAAATGTCTGTTTTTCATTCTTCGAAAAACACACCCAAAAATCGATGAAATGAAAAAGAATGCTTTTATAAAATTCACGAAAAGTGTTTTATGGCTCGGAAATGACTAATAGCATTCTATCGGCCTTGCGGGCGCGGTGGAACGAAATCTGGGATTCGAGCGTACCATGAACGCGCGATACTCCATCGCTTAAAAAAATACCCAATTCGCAGAATTTCGGCCTGAAATTTTGTGGTGACATTTTCGAATAGTTATAGAATCCATTTTCGTAAAAAAAAAATGAATTTTTTGAACCGGTCAATTGGTATTCCTATAGCTTATGTAAAGCTCCCAATAATTTTAGTTTTGTGTGGATATGAAAACACGCATAGGTAAGAATTCTACAATTTACTACTAATTTCATCTGGTACTCTGCAAAAAAAGAAACACAATTTATGACTGATTTTTGGTTTTTTCTTTTAAAAAGTAGCTAAGGGTTATCACATTCTATGATTATGTCATTTTTACTTTCTAGATTCTGGAAGGCTGGGACATTCAATCGGGCAGACAGACGGACACCTTAAATGTGTCATGTACCATGCACCTATATAATAACGTTTTTTTTTATCTTCCCCTCCTCCAATCTCACTAATCCAAAAGGATTCATAGCTGAAAGAGCCAAACGAGAATGCTAGACATGTATATTGATTGAAAGACCCGTAATGTGATTTCGGCGCACCATTCAAAATTGATATCAATAAACAGTAAAGGTGCAAGCACACTAATGCTGATCGAGCTGCGAGTTTTAGAATAGTACATTGAAATGCTGAGGCACCCTTCTAAAATAGTAGTTCAATAACCAAAGCATTTTGTATGTAGAATCTACGGCTATTGATCGCTAATTGTACATATCGTAAAGAACTTTAGGCTACATGGAACAATGATCATTGTCAGTGCCGGATTACCCTATACGCTAACTACGCTGAAGCGTAGGGCGGCACTCGTCGGAGGGGCGGCAGGGACGGTCGCAATAAAAAATTAAAATGATTTCTAACTAACGAAATGAGGGCCTGTCTTGAACCTCCAATCGGAATCAGATATTACTAATTGATATAATATACACAGCACGTTATCAGGGGGGGGGGGGGGGGGGGGGGGGGCGACGTTTTCCCTCGAACATGAGTCTTGGTAGGATAAATGAGAACCTGGTTCAAACCTGGTGTATTTGCGGGCTACTAAAGCAACCATATGCGGAATGATGGAATGATTTGAAAGTTTGACGCTATACCGTATGTACCATATCTTTCCTCAGTTTTCACACGCGCACTATAGGGCGCTTCTATGCTGACCAGGGGAAGGATGTGTTACATATGGTATAGGTGTTATGCTGCCGGAAAAATTTGACTGTTCGACTTGAAGTCGCTTTGCCGTCCGTCAATATCGAACACGAAACTATTAAAACCCAAATAAAATATTCTCGCGGTTATCTTGCGTCTTTTCCCGGCCAACCATATCAAACACAAAACCTTAACTAGCTCCAATAACTTCCGAACCGTTCCGCCACGCTCTAGGAAAGTCTTGCTCGACTCTTCGAACAGAAATACCCCTATGCTATACAAGGACTTAGTAACTTCAATGAAAGAAAAGATAACCTAGAGAAACTCGGGAAAACGCTAGCCTTAAGTGGGCGGCAACCCTGTTTTAGCGTACAGGCGGCACTTGGTATAATCCGGCACTGATCATTGTGTTCTCTCTCTAACTTATCACCTGAGGAACGAAATTAGCGATTACTGCTACAGCCTTTTAAGACTACAAATTGAATGAAAAAAAAAATCCTTTTCCCACGAGAGAAGATCACTGTTACCAAGATCATTAGGAAGTTTTAACCCCAAGTAGTCCACTAAAAATCCATTGTTAAGATTTGGATTATTGCAGGAAGCTGCGCATGTTCAGATTAACAGATTGCATTCTAATAACAACGGAATGCTAACGAATAGTTTTTGTTGCTAGTCAAGCATCTGCCGCCTCTTTTCACTGATCATTGGTTCGTAAACCCAAAAACAATGGAAAATTGCAACACGTTTTATTTGTTTGCACGCTAAGTAAACAAAGTTTCTTGGATTATTATTCATTGATCGCCTATAAATGTCTTGAAGATCATCAATAACTTTTAGTGAAGTTTTACAATGTACCGACTAATCATCATACTCTCGATCTTTGCCTGCATCTTTGCAAGCCCTGCACCTAAAGGCTTACCTGGACGTAATATAATTGGCGGATCGAAAGCCACGATCGGCCAAATACCATATCAAGTTAGCGTGCTTTTTGATAAAATTCACAAATGCGGTGGCGCTTTGATTGCACCGAATGTTGTAATAACTGTAGCTCATTGTACACACGGCAGAAATATTTCTCTACTCAGTGTTGTCGCTGGAAGCCTTAAATGGAGAGAAGGAGGTGTGAGGATCGGTGTGGATCGTATTGTAGAGGAACCGAAATTCATCTACGGATTGTACGAATTCGACATTGCCATTGTCTTACTGAAAAGAAATTTTACGCTTGGCCGAACGATTCGAACAATTAATCTGCCAAACTTTGAGGAAAAGATTCCTGAGTGGTCTACAGCAACAATAAGTGGATGGGGAATTGGAAGTAAGGAGGCTAATCTTCGCTATGTAGAGGATCTGAATTTCGTTAATGTACTCGTGTGGGACAATAAGTGCAAGGATGTTGTTAAACTAAATTCGCCAGTTTATTGTGCTGGTGTTTGGGCAGGAAAAGAGAATGGTTGTCATGGAGATTCTGGAGGTCCATTGGTTTACAAAAATAAACTTTTTGGCATATTGGCATCGGGATATGGTTGTGGTACACCTTTACTTCCAGTTGTATACACAAATGTAGGTAAATACCAAAAATGGATATCTGATACCACGGGACTTTTTAGACAATAAGCAATTCAAATGTAATTAATATTCCTTGCACAAATGCACATGTATCTAACATTTAGTAACACATTTGGCTAATGTAATTTTCGTAAATTGATTATTGAAAATAGTAAAATGCAATAAACCTTGAAAATAAAATTATAATAGTCAAAATCTATGCTCATGGATTGACTTTTGTGAAATTCTTAAGAAGTTTAATATTTTGAGTTCGCCATATTGAAGCCGCCAATTTTAATTTGTATAACAGCGTACTATATTTTCTATCAGCCATTCCAAAAACTCCCACATGGAAAATTTCATGAAAATCTGAAGTAGATTAGTATGCAAAGATTCTCATGTGGACCCCTCCACTTTCTGGTCTTTGTTTGGGAAAGCGTTTCACATGTTACGCTTCCATTCTTAACATCTTAACATGCTAATTTACGCTACCATGGCATAAGAAATTTCACTTCAATAAGTACCGCGATTTATCAGCTTCCACAGTGTCCAAAGCCTCTGAAGCGACGTGACCAGCAAAACAAGGGTCTGTCTTGAGAATTATGATAAAAAAAATTTGTATAACTTTCTTTTTTAACAAACTATTTAAAGAACGGTAAGATCTAATTTGTTGTCATACTTTTTTCGACCTCCTGCCCTATAATCTATTTTAGGGCCGTAGTCTTTAATCTTCATAACAAGCAGCCCGCATGTATAAATCAGAGCTCTCCCACGTGACTGCTTTGATATAATTTACTGCCCATACACAAAACAGCTTTCGCTTTCGAAATTAAAAGAAAATTCCACAGCAGAGATCGGCCCATCAGCACAGCTATTTGTGACACCTAAATAATGTCCCTCTCATTAAAAATTAGCAAACCGCGAAAAAATCAGTGGGTGCGCACCAATCGTGCGACCATAGCCGGATCGGCCTGTTCTGCGATAAGACCGGTTCGTGCGCGTATATGCGTTTTATCAGCGACACGGGCTTATCGTCGCAGCACAGCACATACCATTCGTCCCTGTACCGCTTGAGACTGTTGGAAACAAAATTTTCCATATGATTGAACGCGTCCGAAAAATGTGCCCGCAGCAAACATAGCCATTTCGATTTTTATCACGACTTTATGATTTTTTTGGGGTGCATTTTATCAGTTGCCGAAATCGGCTGGTGGGTTTGGTGCATTTAGCCCTCTGGATAACACACAAAAATTTTGTAAAAAAAAAAAAAGAAATTTGTCTGGAATCTAAAAATAGGCGGAAAAAGTTGTAAATTTATCTCAAGAGCGGTGTTACTGTTGGGACATTTTTGTGATTTATTTTTACGTATTGCGCCCATTCGGCGTTTTCCATTTCATCGGACTCTCGTGTGCGGATTCTTTTGAACTGTGGCGAGAGATCGAAAATAAATATTGTGTCTTGTGGGTTTTACTTTTATCTTTTATGTAAGATCACTAAATGCGAATGGAGATTTTTCTGTCGAGCATCTTCTCAGTGGGAGGTTACCAAATCTCGATTTACATAATAATATTGAAAATTTTCATTAATAACGAGAGAGGAAAAAGTTCTGGGAGTGGCTCTTTTTTAATTTTTTCTCTTCTCTTGTCTTCTTTGATTAACTAAATTTTTTTATGTGGATTGAAATCGTTGAAACATGAATCTAAATGTAGGCTACACCTAGTACATACTATACATACCTACGAGTACGCAAGTATGAAATGAACGAAGCATGATTAGAGTATTTTTTTAATCGAATGTTGAAATAGAATTTTTGGCTCTAATGAAAGTTTATATCTGCTAAAATAATAAACGTGCGAACGTACTCCTATTAACTATAAAACCAGCTTCTACCCTTCATCGTTCAATCTTTAAATACGGCCGGAATAAAACCAAACTTTAAACAAACTTAAGCGGTTTTGTTTACTGTTTTGTTTGTTTGTCTGTCCCGTAAATAGTAGATAATCTGAAAACCGGTGATAGGACAGCTTATTAGCTATCAAATGAGCACAATATTGCCTTATGAGAAATCTCATGGTTTTCGAGTTATTTAAGTTTTTATATTTTTTTTCGAACAAATGATAATATTTTTGCATTCTGTTTTTTCGCTAATTTTCAGTTACAATGAAACATTTTCATTACCGTGATAATAGCAATAATTCGATACAAAACATTACAAATTACTTGGTACCGCGAAAAGCTTACAAAATGTGGACCAATGTTATTTTTGTTATTATTAATTAAGTAATCACTTGCTGTGTCTGTTGCAAATAACTTTCAGTCTACCGTTTGGTTTGAATGTGTTTTTTAGTCGTGTAGTTGGTTGTAAAGGTTTCTTATAGCGTCATCGGCTTTATACAGGCGCGAATGTGCCCTCTAAATAATTCAAAACAGTGAATTGAAAGTTGGCTACAAGGTTAGTTCAACACCATATTACGAATCGAATTACTCTACACGTTACTAGACTTAAGTTTACAGTTATGTTGTGATATATGTAATCTATGAAAGCTTCTCACCAATGATACGTACATATTTACAGCATGAAACTCAAATGAAAATTGATCTGCGAAATGAAACGATTTTTGTTTTTACAATGAAAAATGAAAAGTTGACTCTAAAATGGCCTTACACTACAAAAATGGGAGGTGGGGATGCACGCAAATCTACACAACAACCAAAAACGTGAGGAAACACCAGAATTCGATGTGATGCGATAGTAAGAAATCCGAAATTTTCCAAAATCACAATAAAACCTCTCGTGTGTTTCTCTGCTCGACTGACCGATAATTTTTTTTTTTTTTTTTTTAAAAAGGTAGAAAGAAAATTTTGCTCGGGACGTTACTGTGTTTCATCGCAAGCGCAAACCAAAAGCACGCAGTATAATACCCTAGCAGCATTCGCCGGGTTTTGGTATCCGGTAAAAACAAAGTTTGTATAAATTTGTCCAGGTTCTTGTATATGATTTAGCAAAGACACACACAGTCGCGTACCTTTCCGTATAAGCAAACTAGTAACCCGTCTGAGCGCCTCACGTGGGGATTTGTTGAAAAATTTCGGTGTGAGATTCGGCGGCAATGTAAGCGGCTTACGACTACCAGCTGGACCGGCTATTCCGCCACCAGAGTCCCATGCTCGCATAGATCCCTGCGACCTATGCAGCCGGTCTAGATGTTCCGTTGATGCTGGCCTCATGGTACGCTGCTTCGGGTACCAGCCCCGAGCGGGTCCGCCCGCCAGCCGGAGCATCTCGCCACTGGCCAAAGCCTGACTAATGCTGCGCTGTCGACCACCACCCAATGTACTACCTGCGGGATAGCAAACAAATAATGCCAGCAAAATTACATCGGTTGCCTTTTATGCAGAAGGGGGTAAAATAAAGGGGATAGTTAGTTTTAGGCGGATGGTATTAGATAGCTAGCAGCTAGTGCCTCCGCCCTCGACTTACCAATTCCCACGATCGAGGAGCCTAGGCTGCTGGTGTTGTTGGTTCGGGGAGCGGTTCGGGAACCACTGCTGGGCACCTCAGGGGCACGCCGGTGTGGGGTGCGAGGGATATCACACCTAAAAAATTTACAGATATTAAAAATGTGGGGGATCTTTAAAAAAAAATGGGTACCCACCCCCTAGCGAAAATCGGTGTCTCCGGCAAGCTGCACGAAGTCTGAAGTCTTTTCTCCTCTCGGGGGCTCTGAGCGGACCTTTTGGGGAAGGCTCCAGACATTAAGCGGCGCCGTGAACTATTTCCAGGAAGTTCACCGGGAAGGGTACCGGGGCCTGTTGCGTGAGGGGACGTTGACGAATATTTTTTGGTGTATCCAGCGTCCATTGATCGGGTCTTAAGCGTGCTCAGGGAAGGTGGACCACGATGCGGGGGAACGGCTGGAGGAGGAGGATGATCAGTTAATTCTCTGGAGAAGTGCAGCTCGTTTTTAAGACGAGTCCTGGAGTTAATGCGCAGTTCATGCATGCCACGGAGGATATCCGTTTCGGTTTCATCCTCATCATCGGCGGCATTCTCTTGTGGCGAGGGCGGAAGAGGAGGAAAACCATCGCTTTCCTGAAGGAAGAAAAGTAGAATTATATAGGGATGGGGGCAGAATATGTGAAATTAAAAAAAAAGACACACAATGTCTTCTTGTTGTCTCTTTTTACCTAGTCGTCTGAAGTGATTTTAAAAAAATGGTAAAAAGAGTGGAAAATTATAAGCTAGAGGGAGATGGAAAATAAAATAAAAGAGAGCGGAGAGAGTAGAATGAACCTACTAAGCACTTACTGGTTCTGGACTAGACGACGGTGGAGACGGGGGCAATGGACCAAATGCATTTGTTTGGGATAGCAGCATTTCCTTGGCACTTTCGGATTTATGAACACCACCTGGGCGAAAACCTAAGGGCCGACGTGGATGTGACATGTCCCCGACACGAGCAACAACAATATCTCCACGCAGCAGAGCACTTATATTGCTCTCGATCTGTCGCAAGGGGGCACCACGTTGAGATTCACTATCCTGTTCCTCATCCTCCTCAATAGGTGGCGCCAACTCCCTTCGGGGTGTGGTTATGCTTTCATCTAAAACGAATCCTTCTTACAAAAATTGCACGTATACAAGGGCCAATGGGGCGATTTGTAATAATGATATGTGTTAAAATGTTTTGAGGTAATAATTACTTTGTCCCAATTGCGGCATGATTGATGGGAGTGAAGAAACACGGGTGAGGGACCCACCTATAATGTTGTTGTTGTTCAAACTGTTGCTGCTGCCCCCGTGGTGCAAACCACTAGGAGCACCATTGCCATTCGATTCGTACATCTGCAGGGCATCGAAGCTCATGTTAAAGCCCTTAAGGTCATGAAAGCGTGGCGAAGAGTTGGAGGTATGCGGGGGTACCGTCGACACACCGTTGATGGTGGTGTTCGTAGCAATCGCTGTCTGTGGAAGCTCTGAGGTAGAATTTGGTGGACCTAAATCTAATGATAGTCTTGACCTAAAAGTATAAGAAAAGAAATTCATGAAGGGGTTGACCTGGACCAGCCCTTTTTGGGTGACTTACCTTGGGGAAAGAATTGGATTATGCACAGCCGTAGGAATGTGGGAGGACGACCCTAAATCAATGCTATGGCGGGAATGGGGTAGAAAAAGACCACTACTCTGAACGATGCCAGATAGGTTTCCTTCGCTGCTAAGCCTTGAGTTTATCGATGATGAGATGGACAGATTTAATTCGGTGATACGTTGCCGCTCCCGTCTGCCCTTCCTTATTACGTATGTCCCCTTCCCGGTCATATTGGAAGGATAATTTGGGATAATCTCGTCAGAGTCCGAGTAAATTGAGCCTGCCTCATCTTCTGTGCTGCAAATTGGCGGATCGGGCGGCTCAGGCCATTCCATGGAGCCAGACTTGTTGCTCGGCTGATAGTGTGGCGAGTAACGATTCGCTGCACTGCCTGTACTGTTTCCTGGGGTCGATGCTAAACTGGACTGGGAGCCGGACATGCTACGGCCACGTCTGCGGGCTATGACCTAAAATTAGGACAAGAACTTAATTTCATGCAAAAATTTCTACTAAAATATTGTTTGGAACTTTGCGGTTTGGAGAGGGAGGAGGTCTTAATCACTGAATATACCCAGTACATGCAGACTTGAATTTTCATTTAACTCACTGCGTTTGAAGCAGGGGTACGAGCACTCTTGAAAATTTATTTCGTTATGTCCGCACGCCCTGAGTAGTTCAGCGCATAAAGGTATACCCTAGTTCCACTTAAAAATTCAAAGAGCCCTAAGAACACTTCGCTATTTTAATATCCCCGTTCCTAAGTTCCTTCATAAAGAGAGTTTTCGCGCTTTTTATGATGGCAACAGTACGTGCATTTCATCTTCAGCTGCTGGGGCCAGGCCCAACTTTTCCACGGCACATACAGACTGGCCCAGCTGCTTTTGTCCAGAGCAGTGCTCGGTCCTAACAGCTTTTCAGCTTCTTTAAGAAATGCATGAATGTAACACCCAGAGCACTAAATTCCCACACAAACTTCATAAAACTTGGAACCAAATTAAATGTTTTGTCGGGGAGGCGGAGCAATAACTCAGCCCGTTGGGCCGTGCGCCGGGCCCCAATGTTCCAATGTTTCACGTCATGGGGTGTCAGGCACATTTCTGTGTTCGACCTAGTTTTAGGATGGGTTCCTGTTGTGAGTCCCATAGGAAAAATTCAACCAAAACAAACTAGCTGAACTGGAACGCAGAGTAGCAGAGGGATGATGCTTTGTTGGTGTTACGAGGACAACCACGTCCATTTGGGGTATACAACAGCCACGTGGAGGTTAAAAGGCAAAACATTGTTTAACCAGGACCATCAACCTGGCATTACCTGGTGCCTAATTAAAATAGAATAATCTAAAATAAATCTCTCTGGGGGCAGAATTTTTTGCGGAATTTAATCGGCTAACCATGCTATATGGTTTATGGCCTCTGGGAGATTTGCCAAAAAATTTGCATTCGCTCTGGGGAGCTGTAAATGCTATTAGCCCATCACCAGGGTACATTGCTTGAATGGTCCGGTCGTATGCAAATACCAAAGCATTTGGCAGAAATTACAAAACATTTTCGGTATGGGGTGAATGAAACAATCGCAATCGGTGGAGGTATTGCGTAAATATTTAGTGGCGGCCTTTCCAGTTTGTATGCCAAAAGGTAGCCCCACTGCAGGCCAATTTATTTAAAAAAACTATTAATTGCATGAACTAGAATTGTTGTTGCTGCTTTTATTTAAAAAAAAACCGGCCAAGTACAAACTCTTTTTGCACGTAAAGAGTTTCGTGCTTGCAGCTCCTCCAAAAATAGGTAACAGTGCAAAATAAATATATCTCATGAGATATGAGGCTCTGAAAATTACCCACTTAAGAGTTCAAGCATTTTAAGTAAAAACCCCGTTCCTCAACGCTCCTTACCTAAAACATGCACGGCATACAAAACCATTATTTGTTCGCTCTAAGAAAATATAAAAACTTTTCATGGGTTACTACTCCTAACCCACTTTCGCCTGGAGTAGCTTGTTTTGTCTGCATAAATTGTATGGTAAAAGGTACAAATACATTTAAAGTTTTTTTAAACTTTTAGGATTTTGTGTATCAAAAATGTAAAAAAAATAAAAAGTGAGATATAAAATATAAAACATTTAGACATTTCTTTCTTTCTGACTGTTGGCAAACATAATCAACCTTTGGAAATTTGGAAATAGTAAATACAAGCGTTTATCAAAAATGGGAGTTACTCAGAACTACAAGAAAGATCGTTCTACTTTTATAGCTTCTTAATTAATGTTGGCCTAGCATAATAAAGTTTTAGAACACACCGGCAAAGTAACTATTCTAATATTGCTGGATTTCTTAAATGAATTTGACTCTGTCAATCACGAAATTTTTTTAACTAAACTAAGAGCTCGCTATGGCTTTGGTTCTCCATCAACGAAATTAAAAAATAATCACCTGGTCGGCAGGTATCAGAGTGTCTACTTAAAGTTCTCTGATTTCACAATAATTAGGAGTGGAGTTCCTCAGGGCTCAATTATGGGCCCGTTGCTATTATTATTATTATCTTTTCTTCTCTTTTACTTAAGTGTTTTTTGCATTTATTTACTTTTTTTGCAATAATTGAGGTGTAAACTCGGCTGTACTTATGTACACCATAAGATTAAGCCTGTCTAATTTTCCAAAATATGTGTTTTCTTGCTCAATATTGGCCCCAATATAACACCACCCTAATTTTATGATGCTACTCCGCATTTATCTTATGTAAGTACTGCAGGTCGTTTTACTCATGGGTAATTGTCTACATCCCTCTGCAGTTAGACTATCAGAATACACACATGACCAAGAACAAATTCAATTCGGATTAAGCTGCTTAATTACCATTAGACGGTGATAAAGTGCAGCATCGAGGAGAAATGGGAATTAAATTCATGTCTTCTGGGAGGGTGAGCCAGCAATACCTAAGCCCTAAAATGAGGCAATAAAAATTTTATCGCAATGCAGCACCAAATTGTGGTGTTCGCATCAAATACGTTACTTGATTCGAAATGGGAATCTATTTATTATAGAAGCCTCCGTGGGAATATTTCCTTTTTTTTTATTTTCTTTGCAACTAATAAAATTTAGATGCTAATTATAAAATAATATTACGAATAAATGAGAGATTACCAGAGAGTCAAAGTGACTAGCGTTAAGCTATTAGCAAATAAATTTTATCTGCAGAAAGCTTTCAGCACATTGCATCGCACCGAACGCATAGTCGACACTGAGTCTGAGTGCTGCAATGTGATAAAGTGTTTGTTTGCTGCAAACTAATTAAAGCGATTCAGAGTAATTAAAGTTCTAATGATTGCATTTCCTGTAAAAATAAATAATTGAAAAATACGCTGAATAACGAGGTAGAAACGTCCGCTATAAATACACCTCAGTCCACCAGACTGCATCATGTTTAAGCCGGCTAAAACGGTTCAGAGCGTTAAATCGTGGTGTCTGAGGTGGTTTTTAATTGACTGACTGCATGCAGAGCCGCGGAATTCAGGAAAAAGGGGAAAAAAATGAAAAAAAAATATTCAAATCCGCTTAGCTGAGTAACCGCTGGTACCCAGCTGCTCCCCACTAGTCTGCGGACAAAAAAATCGAAACTGCTAATTGATACCATCGTTGATGGCCAGAGATATGGGCGCCAATGATTCCTCTGTTAACAGTAGTCTGCAACAGCGGAAGCCCGGGGAACCAGATTGCAACATTTAGGGATTGACCAGGACCCCAGCGAAGGCGCAAAATGGGGCTGGAATCAAATATCTGGGGATGATGTTCAATTATTAAACCGCAATCATCCCAGAACGTTGGTCTGACCGTGTCAGATTGGTACGGTAGACCCATCCGGCATCCAGCAATGTCTACCCTCTCCCATCGGGAGCACAGAGCATATATCAGGGATGTCAAGGGTGATGGCATCTCCTATCGCTTTGTGCGCCCCATTAATATCCCTCCTCAGCCACTATTAAATTGCATTTCCCAGGATCTGGTGCACTTGTGCGGGAAAAGTGCTAGAGAAAGAAGTGGATGATGGACTCTGTACCTTTGCAGACGCCGAGGATATCTCCAAGGGTGCAACTTTTCCTTTGGTTTTCTTCTTGCCGGACGATGCCGCCGACGACGACAGATGCGTCGCTGAGTGCGACTGCAGTGGCGGCGGTGGCGGCAGATGGTCATCCAAATTAATTTCCCACGCTATACTTCCTCGCTTGCTGGGTGTCACCGGTGCGGACAATGAGGGCGGTGGAGGCACAACTGGCGGTGGTGGAGGCGGCGGCAACGATTGTCCTTCCAGCGAATCATCCGAGAAGTCCTCACTGTCGCTGCTCGGCTTGTAATCCTCTCCGTTCTGCTTTCGGGGCGGTATCAAGAGGTTATTGAGGTGGCCCTTGATATCCGCCAATTGGTGGCTGCTCTTAATGTTCCGAATGAAGTGCTGCTGGCCGCTGACGACCAGTGGCGATGACGGCGATTTCATCACTATCAGCCGTTTCAGAGGCGATAGCAAATTACTGTCGACATTGTCCGCACCATTTTCGGTTGAGTTGATGTTACGGCAAACCTCTCGATGTCGCTCAATTGAGCCGGGCAGCGTCCTTGGGGGGACCCGGGTGCGGGGCGGGGATGCCCTACCCGGATATATGGTTACCGGATGCTCATTCACAATTGGCTCTGAAAATAAAAGATAAAAGAAAACCAGTGAGTAATTGAATCGTGGACTGTCTGTGGAATGCGGCAAGGATCAGGACTCCTTTCGCGCACTGCCGTACCGTCGGCTTCCATTCCCGGAATTGTCTTAAGTGATTGAGACCCGCTGGCTGTTGGGGTATCGATTTTTCGGCGTGAAGTCAGTCTGGATGCTGCCAGACCCATCTATCTCTATTATTTATGGTCGGGCGAAATGTGATGGGTCTCATTAATATCGAGCGCTCGTGTGGGGGCATTTTAGATATTTATCTGAGGGTATTCGGACGGAGCGCAAATGTACTCTCCTCTTAATGGCGGCGGAGGTCTCTATGTTTTTTTTCTGTTTTTTCCCTTTTTGATTAACAGCATTTGTTCTGGCATGAATAAATCTACGCATAAGCAGTCTATTATCATTACGGTGGCACAGGGATTAACTTGCCCGGAAAGGTAGACTCTCTGGGCCGGGGGTGCGCTGAAAGGAATAATGTCAACGACGACGGCGACGGCGGGGTTTGGGACGCACTTGAACAAATTGCGTGCTGGATAAGTCTTTTATGTGAAAATAGAGTTAAAATGGGAAAATGCGTATATTACGGTGGCATGGGCACTGCAAAATGCTTCAGATTGTGTGCTATCGTGAGTTTATCCGGCACGAAGTCGGTTGTCTGCTGGGGCTTACAAGTGATCGCGTTTTATTCCCTTTCCACGATGAATGCGAACAAGGGGCTGCGCAACATCTTTCTCGACTTGGGGTCGATGGTAGTTCACGCAGAATGTGGACAGGGCAGTTACAACTGATTGATTACTTCGCTTGATGTTATTAAGTTGTAGGTGCACGGATTGATTGATATGTTGAATTTCATACGAGAAAATTATTTAGTTAGTCGGGTGTTTCTGCTAGATATTATACAGGATAATTCGCATAACGTATGCAGAAATGAGTGGGGCGATAAATCTCACCTAGCCAAACAAAATATATTTTACAACGCCTCCCTACTGCACCACTGCCTCTCCTATGTGACCCAGCGTTTTCCTATTTGCGGTTTGCACATGTTTTAGATATTTTCCAACAGTATTATAAAATTTAGTTTTCTTCATTTTACACCGCCTCCTTATTGCACCCCCTTTCCTAAATCTCCCAGCGGGGTGGGGGTGGTCTCATATTTGGAAATATGAATAGCAGATTCGAAATCAGTGATCCCGAAAATTCCCTAATGCGGATTTTCAGGGAAATCCCTTGAAGTTTAACTTTTCGGTCGCCATATTGGATCCGACATCTTGAATTCCAAAATTTTGGATACAAGCTCGAGATCTGCGACCCCGAAAACCTCCAATTGCCTTTTTCAGAAAGATTCCTTGAAGTTGGAAAATTCGCTTCCTATACAAAACGGAAATTTCGATTTTTTCGATTTTCCGGCTTTTCCTTTGGGGTTTCCCGAGTTTTCTCTTTTTTTTAAACCTCCCCTGTATTATAGCGAACAAAACAAAAAAAAAATATCGAAATCGGTCAAGCCCTTTATGAGTTTTAGCGAGACGAACGCGCAGAAATTCATTTTTATATATATAGATTTCTCCTTTTTCACCCTGTTGAATTCAATTATCAACTTTAGGAAGGCGTTGGGGATCGCTTTCAAATACCTATAACGATTTAAGTTTCACATCTCGATTTCATCTAACGCAAATTTGTAACTCTTGATTTTATTCTCGTTCTGTCGAAGTAAACTCCAAAAATTTCGTGCTACTATTTGCAATTTTCCACTCGGTGCTGGTTTTTCTTCGGATAAGTTTCGTGGCAATTGAAGCACTTTACACAGTTTCTGGTCGCCATTTCGTTTACAAAAAAAGACCCTTCAACTCGTAATCAGCTACCTGATAAACCCTCTGATACCAAGATTTGTGTCAATCGCAGTATATTGAAGTACTTCCAGTCGCCCTTCGTAATCAGTGTCCCGAAAACCCCCAGGTACCAAGCTTCAAGGTAATTAGTAAATTTTAAAGACTTATCGGAGGGTGGTCAGATTATTTCATGTATTAGTTTTGGAAACTGTGGGATGAAGTTAGTGTCGAAAGTTAAAATCATGAAAATCTGAGAATGTTCTAAATCCTGGGTCTCAGGAGGTTAAATAAATTTTTTTTTAAATTAAATTGTAGCGAATTGTGAATTGTTCACAATTTATTTTCTTTGAGCGAAACATTTTAAAGAAGGACAATATATTTAGCAGAGTACAATAATTTGATGGTTTTTTTTATATCGGAAGTAACCGACTACCTACGGGTAAAAAAATAATAAAAATTGAAATTAAGCGAAAAAGGAAGAAAACAAGTGATATAATAAAGCTGAAAGCTTCGCACCTACAAAAGAAAAACTAAAAGTGTTTAAAAGAAAACATCTTAAAATGTTCCTTGTGACAGTTATACTTTCCACCGAGAGGTATGCGGACATGCCGAAAAAAAGAGAAACACTTGAAATTGAAATGCAATTTAAAAAGCAGCAGCCAGAAGGACAACACTGGCTAAAAACGTTGATGAATGAGCAAAGAGAAGGAAGTTGTACCTACGAAACCAACCAACGGGTGTTTTCATTAAGAGCATGAGGAGGGTCATGAAAGGATTTCTTTGTTTGGTATTATTGAAAATGCTCTCCATGCTGCCATAAAAGTATTTCACTGCGACCATTAATCGTGGTTAACGTCCTGTCGCAAAATAATGGAAAGTCAGCCAGAACTTATTTCTTTTGTCATCATGTTAAATTACACGCAGCAGGCAATGGAAGTGGTTACATGAGGGCAAAATATTGTTTTTTTTTCTGCAGTTGGATCCGTCCATTGTCATTGCCAGCGGAATTTTTGAAGATTAGGAATCTGACTTAAATGCCTTAAACGACGAAATGAAAAACAAAATTTCAAACTATTAATCGTTGCGTTTACCAAGTTTGGTATGTGATTCTTATTCAATTTGTCAGGAGAAGTAAATAATTTGTTTTTATTTATTTTAATGCATTTCTCGCTGCTTTCGACAGTTGGAAACAATTTAAATGTTTTTTTTAATAAAAAGTATTTTGCCAAAAGGTTTACATCTTTGTTTTGCCGCCATCTTTGTGTTAGTTTGAAATTCGAAATGCAGTGTCAGTACACATGGGAGATTCATAATGCGTTTCAATCAAATCATTTTATCAGAATCAGTCATCCATTACAATAAAATTATATTTCCTACTTCACTCCAGTTGTAGGTATAGAACTTTCTGCTTCCGTTTCTTGAATTGTTTGCGTTCGCTATGCTGGGTTATTAGCCCGCAGAAGCTATTCTAATTGATGAGGCTTCCATCTGTCGCTTATTAGAAAAAGCGTACCCTGGGAGTGGAAGCGTGGAGTCCGAGTGGGATTTGAACCTAGAACTTTTGGATCGGAACTCGGCAGTCTAGCGAAATTTGCGTAATTTGATTTAGTATAAAGTAAACCTGCAGTGGTTTCTCTGGTGAAGTATTTGAGGTCAGCATCACACATTGGATAAACTCAAAGACAAAATTCGTAAAAAAAATATTGCAATCTTGACGAAATAAACTTATAAACCTCTTAGGCAAACACCTCTTACAAACTTTAAATTCAATTTAAAAAAAAAATGTTTTACGGGCTATCAGACCAGAAAAAGGCAAAAAAATTAAAAAACAGTTCAAAAAATGTTTTTCGTAAAATAACTTTGGAACCCTTCCCTTGCTGATTCGGCACGCACTTAACTAAATAATTTTTTTTTCGGCGAGAAAGGCAATAAACGAAGTAACTTAATTAAATGATTGCGAACATATATGCACATACATACCTACATAGAATATGGCCAATCGTACATATTCATCAGTTCAACCGAAATCACAATTAATTTCATTAAAATTCCCAAGTCTCAAAAGTCGCCCATATCTTTTCACCACAGTGGCCACTGCCGGACACAGAGCAGGATAAATTAAAATATTTAAATAATTTTCCAGCAATTCGGCTGCGGCACAATCCATTCAAGTTTGTGAAGATTATCACTCTATTCGAACCCCCCAAACCAACCAACACACACACACACACACATCTCTTCCCGCAGTAATTACGCAACGTAACGCCGCGCGTAATGGGATGCATAAACGAAAACATGAATCAATTCATTACGACTGCACACCGGGCACTAAATCACATGTTTTTTGTGCTCTACTGCACGACGTGTTTTTTTATTGTCATTATTCTGCCATTTATAAATCGGATTCCAATATTTTTCAGCCGAATTATTCGTTTGACCGAAATTAGCTTCAGTGCTGTGATTCGGGAAACTCTCTTCTTTTTTTGTTTGTTTTTTTATTTTTGGTGATCCTGTGTTTGTCATGTTTTGTTTAAATGTTTGAGCTGAAAAATGTTTTTGTTTCAGAACACGTTGGTTGAACATTGTTTTAATTCATGTAGGAATTATTGCGCAATTACTTTTTAAAGGGAGGCGGATTAAGTCAACATTTTGAAACTGGTTTCAGTGTAGGGTATGGATTTTGAATGCCATATCCCGGAGAAATATACGATAAACCAAATGCAAATTACTTTCCAAAATTAAATTTTAATCAATCAAACTTCATATTGAATTTCAGCACGTAGGTATGTTTGTGTGTGTGTATATCAGGCTCACGAGTAGAGAATTATGTGTTTTTTTTTTTAAATTAATGAACTTTTATTGTGTGTGGCATTGCAGAGCTTTTTTTTATTATTTAAGACATTTGCCGCCAATGGAATGGATCACCGCAACGGCCAAAAAATCTAATACAAACTGGGTCCGTATTTGAGAAATCGAATTGGTCGAATCGAATTAAATTTTTACTCGATTTTTACAATTATTATTACTATATGATGTAGTAGTCATGATTTGTTATTAGTTATCATGTGTTTGATCCCACACACCCAAAAAAAACGGTAAAGAAGCATATGTAAAAAAAATTGAAACAAATTACCAATTAATAGTTGCTAAATTGCATTTTGGAATAAAATTGACTATAAATTCTAAATGGGCGCTCTCGTATTTCGTAGAAATAAATGCAATTGTAAACAAAATAGTTCGCCATTTTGGATCCGCCATTTTGTTATGTAAATTTTGAATTGAGATTCGTAATCAGCGTCCTCGAAAACCCACATGTACCGAGTTTCGCTGGGGTACACAAATTTTTGGATAAAGTGGTCGGCCATTTTGGATCTGCTATTTTGTTTTTGGGAATTTTGACTTCAGATTCGTATTCAGTGTCCTCAGAAACCTCCATATGCAGAATTTCATGGAAATCAAACAATGACTTTAGGCTTTGGCAACAAAATCGGGATAAGGTACCACTGTACGATGTTTTCTTTCACACCTTTCTTCCAAGTCTGGAATAAACATAGTGTATAACAAACAAACCCTTTTCATTGCGCTGTCCCGAAAAATCTTAAAACAAAGTTGTAAACCTCTTAGCCAAACACGCTGAATGTAAAAACATAATCATACATTCAAATTCCGTTATCTGAAAAATAGTTAGGAGTCCGAAATTAATTTTTTTGTAAGCCTCACATGATACAGCATAATCTGCCGGGCCAAAATTGAAATCTAAATTAAAAGCTGCGAGGATACTATCATCGGATTTAGACTGTTTGGCTAAAATGTGTGGAGAAACACAAAATGATGTTTTAGGTTAATTGAAATTTTTGGCAACAGCCGCCACTGTATGCCTATCTAATCCCAAGTAAATATTTCCAGCCCTGATATTGTGTTGATAAAATTTGAATAAGCTCTCACTGCTGGTGATAATGTTCCCAAAAATAAATATATCAATATTCCATTAAAACCACTTCCGCGTTTCAATATGCCACCGTAACGCACGTTTACGTCGCCAAATAGATGTAAGCTCTAATACAAAAAAATGGAACTCCCCCACCCACCCTTGTGGTGCGGGTTTCAGCAACATGGCCCAGGGGAGGAGCTATTGAAAAGTGCCATTATCCGAGGTTGTTGAGGGCAGAAGGCATGATTTATTGCGGCTCTAAATCACCACTAGCTCTCTGAATCAAAGCCATAAATAGCTTATAAATGCTCTTGGGGATTAAGCAGTGATATACAACAAGAAGAATTGAATTTTGTACCCAGCAGACAGACGACATATCTACCTGTGTTCCCTTGTTCCGGCCCATGTTGGACAAACAAAAATATACATAAAAAAAAAACAAAAACATTTCTCTGGTCTGAATGTTTAGACAGATAAAAGCTGCCAACAGTATTTGTTGGATGATTTGTAAGCATTTTTCTGCAGCATAGTTATTGATGGAATGGAGGACCCGACAAAGGAACGGGAAAGGGGACTAAGCGGAAAAATTATGGGACGTCCCCTGCCCTTTTACCGGTAGAATTTAAGGGATACGTCGATATTAACAGCAGTTGCTCCTTCCACCGACCCTTTTATGGTTTGTTCCATAAAAATCCAAACATTATGCTCACGCTTGCCATCGTTCGCAAGTTTATTAAACGGCGTGTTCCGGATGGGAAACCCTAACTGCCACACGTACTTTGTAAACTAAGACCATTCGCTCGCACCATACAGTAACAGCTTCCGTCTGGTAAGTTTATTAAAAATTCAAAAATTTAATCCAACCGACCACAAATTCGCCTTAATCGTGTTGGGGCGAACTTCCTGTGGAATATATATAGCGGCACGAAGTTAAAGTAAAGTTGCAAAATAACGTAAGTGAACTCACCTGGAAGACGTGCAACACTCCCCCTAAGCACTGCATCGTGCACAGCACTTATTCCCATGCCCAGAACATTGCGGCCATCGTCAAAACTACCGCTGGACATTCCTTTCATAAAATCTGCCGATCCCTTTGGTGGTCCTGCACATGGAAGGCTCGAGTATCTGGAAGGTATCACTGTAGTCGGACGTGTTTTCGGCTGCAAAAGGAAATTTCATTTTGAATATCGATTTATTAAGTTGCCCGGCAAGTGCAGTTACTGCCGGGAATTATGGTGAATTTACCGAGAACAGATAGCGCCCGGCAGAACGAGGACGGAAGAAATTGTGGGGGGAAAAGTTATCTTGAAGGAAAATGAGGAAATAATAACTCATGGATCCCTCCCCGACCCATTAGTCATAACGTCGATAACACATAAATTAGTGATGATTTTTTATGGTCCCATTGACAATAATTCTCATAGTCTCACATCGTACAGTATATGCGTGAATAGGGGGATGGGGGCGGTTCCCACACCCTGAAACGGCTCCTCCAAGGAATAAGATTATCATTACCCGCTGCGTAGTGGATTTAAGCATAACAAATGGGTTTTCTGAAAGGCTTCAACAATCTGTTTCTGCACTATTTTGCCTGCCACAGAGGGGGGAGGGGGCATATATGAAATTTACGTCCAACTATAAATCGCTGGGAGCATTCTAACTGCCTCTTTATAGGCAGTTTTGCTTGGTTAATGCATAAATTATGAGAATTGTGTTATCACTTGAATTAATAGAGAACTTTATGGCTATAGTCGTGTTTTGGGCAGAACGTGATTTTAAGTCAATTTGTTATCTACTTAAGGTTTAACTACTTTAAACGTATGTGGGGGCAGAAATGTAGAGAGAGTTTATGAAGTTTAAGGGGACGTTCGATTCGTACAAATTTAAAAAAAGTGGTTCCAGGTGGCTATCTTATGGAATACCAGATGCAGCTTTGATGTACCCCTTTGAAATTCAAATATGTGTGAATAGAATTTTAGATAGTGCTGCCTTTTGGTATAATCCAAATCCGTACGTAAAAATTATCCAATCCAAACATTTTGTCAACCATCAAGGACTATTTTATAGGTAATTTAAGATGGCGGAAAGGCTTTATGTTTTTATAGTGAAATAATAGGTAATTTAAGGTGGGGAAGGGCAAATTTCAATCCGTACGATATTTTGTAAAAGAAAAATATTCAGTCAGTAGAAAAATTTTGCCTTTTACGAAAATTATTAACATAAAAAAAACCTTCCCCCACCATAAATTACCTATTACTACAATGTATAACAGAATAATCCTAGATGTAAAAAAAATGTTGGAGGGCTGAAGCCTCATTTCTAAGGAATTACCAAAATCGCATTCTACATACTTCCACGTTTCTGTGAACGTATAACAGCGCCAAACCGTGCAATCGCTCCTCGCCTAATTTACAGCGCAGATAAGTTTTTAATCTACGGAGACATGAGCAATAGCAATAGACTGCGTCGCGTCAATATTTAAAAATCAGTGTAACTATGTTTGGTTTTTTTGGCTCAAAATATTGAGTGATTGCGTTCAAAATCATTTCTACGTAAAATAGAAATTAACAACTGTAACTGTAGAACGAAACGTTAAGCCTGGTGACACTATCAAATTTTTAATGCGTTGCATGTGATGCCAGGCTCTAAAGAATTTATGCAGTCAGGTACTTCGGGTTACAATGAATTCGCATCAGATGTAAAGCAAATTTTTAAATTTTAACGCGGCAACAATTATTTTAATATATTTAATTTTAAGAAACCGCCATAATTCATAGCCAAAGAATAATCTTTTATGTACAGAGGAAACAATAGTGGACCAAGGATAGATCTCTGGGGCACACCACAATTTAAACGGAAATAAAGGCTAATGACATACAGTAAGATAAATGGAAAGCAGAGTACATAATGTGCGAAAAATTTGAAATTGCGGTGGCAGCTTGTTATACTAGGAGTTTCTTCGTCGAAGGCGTTAGAAAAATCTAACAAAACCAGTAAAACCGGCCGGATTGAGTTAAAGGAGGCTCATGCAATATTCCAATTTTAAGAGTTTTTAAGCTTTCAAGATCAACAGAATGGAAACATATATAGCCATATAAAGGTCTTTGACTTATAGAAAGTTTAGTCACTGATGATAGTCACAAATTTCAAGTTTTCAACGAAATCGGTTCAATTAATCCCATAAAATGCTCTCCCTATGAAAAAGCTATTTGCGTTTAAGTCTCCCATCGACATTATAACAGTGTAGGCTACATATGATCAGAAATAGTGAAATAAAAATAGATTCAATTTAAATTACTTTCGTGAAAAAGCATTCAGCAGGACAACAACCCGAAACGCTAAACCTTAAAACGGTCACACATTTTCCAGTAAAATAATTTGAACAAAACGAAAATTCTCACTAAAAACTTACTAAGCACATTCATGAGCGCGAATGAAAAGCGAAATAATCCTCGCAATATTTAAATGTGAAGTGCACGGGTACTTACTTTGTTTTCTACAGTTGCATGCACATACTTTGCCCGTCAATTCCCTCCTTAGAAAAAGCTTAGCAGGAGCACAAGCGTTCGTCACTACACCCACCGCAAGGCCATAGAAAATATACTGAGAGCATTCACATCAAATTAAAGTTAACCCTCCGCCCTATACGATGCCTCCCTAAGCTGGAGCACTTTTCAAATCAAAGAAAAGCGCCAAATGACACTGAGACTGCTGTGCGAACAGTTCGCAAACACTGCAACAGTCGAAGGAACATGACAAGCAATCAAGCCACTTCCTTCCCATGTTCCCATCATCTCCCAGCTTCCTGGGAGACCCGATAAGCTCCCAAAACATAGAAAGTCCCAGCGAACGGGGCGGCTGGGATGCTCGGTTCGGCTAACTACATTTATCTGGCAGCTCACATGTCCTCTAGTGATGACTTCTGCTTAAATATGCGAATACTGCCTGAAAAAGATAAAACCGTCTCCTATCTTTCCACCAGCGGAGCGCCACCCCCTCACATGGTGGAGCTGCTGTGGCGAAAGCTTATATTTCTAAATTAAAATTATTCTGGTCACATGGTCGGCGCAGCAATAAACCCCTACACCCTCTTAGGGATCTTCAATGCGTCCGTGCACAGGCCCTAATGTATTTTAAATACTCGAAGAGATATGGTAGAGCAATAAAAAAAAAATGTTCGGGTGCAACGTGCAGTGATGCTGGGCAGATGATGCACCGATGCACGGATGCACCGAGGCGGCAGCGCACTTATCGCACGTCTATTTCCTGTGAAGTGTGGGTACGTATTTCTGCGAATTTTAATCCGAACGTGTCATGAAAGCCTCACATGCACGGTAACCTGGATGTAGGGCCCGGATAAGAAAAGTAGCTTATGAGCAAGGTGTTGCGGCGGTGCAGATATACCCAGCACCATTGCATCACACCTGGATTATGGGGGTGTGCTGCACCGCATTCAGGCTGCATTGGATGTACGTTGAGCTCTGGTTGCAGAAGGGTTGGTGTCAGGGGTGGGATCGGTCCTCGGAGAGCTGGCATGCAAAATCGAAGCACTTAGGATGTGCGATTTCTCGTACCTTCCCTAGCGGTAAAATCACGCAGATTTTTTTTTTGTGTTTGCAGCTACTCTGATGAGAATCATGAAAATCCTGAAAATCGTGAGCTTTATGTCTTCTGCGTGGCATAGGAGGCCGTAAAACTCTGGAGGTTTTCAGCTGGCTCGACTCAATCCTTTTTCCTCTTTAAAGGTATGTGGTATGTGATAAGAGTCTCTGCTCACGGTTAGGATAAAACAGAATCGATCCCTTCGGGCAGAAAATGTATTCATCTCATGCGGCGAAGTGGGGGAAGGTGGTCTTTACCCCATTTTGGCGTAACCATTTTGGCGTAACATACCTGCAGGATGCAGGCTGCAAAGATAAAATTATGAAAACCCTTTCTCAATTATCTGAAGCGAAGTAGCTGTATCCGCACGGTGGAGCCTTGTATAGGTTGCACATGACAGATTTCGGGTGTGGGACATAAAACAAAAGTCATCCCCTTAGAAAATAAGGGAAACATTCGCCGGCCAGAATTATGTATACTTTTATACGTGGAAGCTGGGTGCCATCAAAACTTTTGCAATTGTCTCGACCAGGCAGGAGGCAGTCAGGCACTTGCCGAGGAGCCCTTTCCCGGGGCCCTGCCAGCTCCTGTCGCATATATTTGCTTTCTTGGCACGAATTTTGCTGGGTTGGTAGTTAATGGGGGGAAATAAAACGTCTACCAGCGGATCAAAATTTATTTCGTTTGCCATTCGATGGGAGACAGAGCAATTTGGCATCACGACTAAACTTTCGAATTAACCAGAGGACGGTACAGCCTCCACAACCCGCTTATACTGTACAGTGTGCACGTATTTCGCTGGGACAGGATTAGACTTGTGTTTGCTTTAACTTCGGCCTGATAACGTTGAAGAAGAATTCGAGACGCTTTTCTTGTTTATTGTAGTCGCGCGGTTGTCGCGTTAAAAATGTTTGCGAACTGAATAACTCGCTCGGGGGCACCGAAAAGACTGAGAAAACTCGTAAAATTGTCTTGCGATCGCTTGAAGCACAATAACCGCAGTTTTCTTGTAAAAACAATTTCGGTTGCATTGTGGCACTGACTTTTGAATTTGCAGTTTCTACTCCAACGCCCTCTGCCCTATTTTATGCCCCTTTGGCCCTCCGAAACTTTTCCTTCAATCAGGCTGCAGTAAACTACTCGGGTGTTTATTTTTCGTTGCAAAGATACAGAAAAACTTGAGGAGAATTTTAAGTAAATGTCGTCCGATGTCAGGCGCTGTAATAGGTAGGGCTCGAGCTCTAAGGGCTCTTGGGTCGTTCAAATAGAGTACCTACGAAGGCAAAGATGAAGATGCCCTGATAGTGGCATATCTCGAAATCGACGAAATCTATCTCGGGGCTAAGTACACAAAGTTTCTCATTTGCAGCAGAGAACTGCATCTTGCGTACACAGCCTCCGACCTGGAGCCAAATATCAACAGAGGCCGGGCGATAAATATAAGCAGCACACCGGGACCGACGAGGAGCCTTCTCCGGATGGGGGACCACCATCATTGTGGGATTTCATTGCAGGAAACACTTTTCTTTCCCCGTACTTGGGAAGATAAGGAAAAGGAGCCTCCGTTAACACTCCCGTGCGTGCATCTTCACGATACTTACCAGTGTCGTTTGCAGAGGGGTAGTGGTTTCTGGTATCCCTCCGACGTTGTTGTGCCTCCCCCCGCCGGTGTCTTGCACTTCATCTATATTGTGTCGTGTAGATACGATAGATAAAGTCGTTATGTTAGCACCACTGTCCTCCCGGTTTGGATGCGTTTGACGATTCTTCTCATTGTGCAGCTTTTCACAGTCTTCAGTGCTTAGAGAGTCTCCAATTGTGACAGTGGTTACAGTAGGAGATGCTCTGGAATGATAAGAACATTTTTAAGGCATTATTCCATTGTCTTTGCGTCGAAAGGGGTACTTCGGAAAATTGAAAAAAAGGGTATAATCTCACAACTTCAAAGGATTGCGGGTATTTTTGCCTCTTCACAAAATGCTCATGAAAGTTAGAAGTGCGCTTCTTTGAGACTGCTTATTGCGAAAATACATTGACAGATAATCGCGGGATCTTATATGGAGTTATGTGCGGTTATTCGAAGGTGGATTTCTTCGTCTCAACAAGAGTAATGCAAGAGTATGGTATTCAAGAGCTTTGATTGGTTTTTAATCGAACAATTAACTGACACTCAGTTATATTGAAGATATGGTACAGTCCATGGGCGCAGGCAGAATTATTTTCAGTGGGGTGCATCTATGCATTATATGATGTAAATTATATCTAGGCATCCTTACAATTAAAGTATTTAAGTTTAGACATATACGTCACGTCAAGTAAAATGCTTATAACCCGCACGCTGCACGTAACACTGACATGCGTGACCTTGACCGTAGCCAACGTACGGTATTAATATGTGAGTGTAATCACATTTTGGTTTATCTACATATATATAAAATGAAACGCTGTTTGTTCGACTTTCCATAACTAAGGAACAGCGCGACGGATTTGCTTAATTTTTTTTTATTTTGTTCGTTATTATCTGTAGAAGGTCATAAGGGTATCTTTGATCAAAATTTTGAAATTCAAGATCAATTATGGCGACCAAAAAATATAAACTTTAAGGGATTTCCATGAAAATTCGTACTAAGGGGTTTTTGGGGTCGCTGAATTCGAATATGTCATCAAAATTTTGGAATCTAAGATGGGGGATATGGCAACCGAAGAAGTTAAATTTCAAGGGACTGCCATGAGACATATATAGGAGTGGGTGTGAAATATGAAGAGGGTGTTAAATGAAGAAAAATAAATTTAATAATACTGTTGAAAAAACATTTGGAGAAAGAGAAAATAAATGAATTTTTGATTGAGAGAGAGATTGAGGAGAAAATTATAATATCTCGGTAATTAATGGACGTAGTGTAGTTATTGTGAGTGGGCTCAAGTCAAGCGCCTTGGAGAGTAGTATAATTGCGTATATATAAATATAAACATTTAATGAACAATAGTTTCTTTGTAAAATGTAATAAAGTGTAAAAGAGGTATGAGTTTACTGTTTATTTTTTCCGAAAAGAGGGGTTAGTCCAAGAGCCAGCTCAAAAAAATGGATTCTGGATTTATTAAAGCTGATCATTTGACAATTGGTTATAGTAGTTGTATACACACACATACTGCGGTCAGTCAAGCGAACGTTAGAACAGGCGTCAGATATAAGCTATCAAAACGGTTATGTTTGCCGTGGTATTTAAATGAATTTATCAAAGCTGAAAATTGTTATACAGATTGTATAATGCATATAAATAACAGTTATGTCAGTCAGCCAGTTAAATGTTAGAACGGAACTGGTCAGTCAGCCCTAATATACATATGTACAATAAATAAATAAGTTGCAATTCATTTATTAAACCTGAACATTTTTTTGGGGGTACTTTATTGTATAGTAACCATAAATAAAATGGTCAGCTAACCATGTTGTGGATTTGAAAATAATTTTAGAAAATAGAAAACACGTGAGGCAATGCGTGTGCCTAACCTGGAAATTTTGGGATGAAAATATTAATAAATGTATTATAGAAACTGTGGGTGTTAAAAGTGGTTCTGCCGATTAGAAATATGTATTAGGGATATATGAAAGTGATGTATGGAAATATTGTGTATGAATTTATGCTCGATTTAATGAGACCACCCCCACCCCGCTTGGCCATATAGGAGAGGGATGATGATTCGTCAGCAACTGACTACTACAATGTTATCAAAATTAATTACAAATTTGACATTCAATTTAACCCGACGAAACTTACTTTACTTTACGGTATATCATGTAGCCCACGGATCTACTATCGGAATATGGAAATTCAAGAAATTTCGCGACTTAACGTATTGCTATTAAAATGGGAACTTTTATGTTTGTGCGGTTGCTGATTGCGAGTCTACTACCGAAAATAAAATTAAAAATGGTAGATCCAAAATGAAGACATGAACAGACCAAAAGTCTCAACTTCAAAGGATTGCTGTGAAATCGAGTCCCTTTATGAGGTTGTATATGTAGATTATTTATTTATGTTTTTAGTTTGTGGCTCAAGAATAACCTTACATATAATTTAAATCGCGGGTCATTTCCGCCTGTTGAATATTTAGTCAGTCATATACAAAAAATATACATTTATGAATATCGCGTTGCACTTTGCAAGGATTATTATTATTAATTGTGATAACCCATTATAAAAATGGAGAAAATTTTACTGTGTCAATACGCAAGTTATGTACTTATTCATTTTCTTGTGCATTACCTCGTGAATGAATGGAATGAACCCAAATGATATATGGATTCAACAGGATAGAGCGACAAGCCACACCTTACACGAAAAAATGACGTCAGGTCTACAGCTTAAGGTTGAAGCTTTCATTTGAATCGGTACGAGTTCCAATGATGTTACATTAATCACATATAACTAGTTCGGTAACAACATTTCTGTTGACCTATGTAATGAGTAAAAAATAATCGTGAGGATATCGATATGTATTCTACCATTTTGATGAGCCTACGTCTCTAGAAATGATTCACTTTTTTAGACAGTCTGTACACATTAAGGGCAAATGGGCTATAAGTACGTAAGTTATTACGCACAATGTATTTTTGCTTTTGGCAATTTGCCACTACCCTTAGAAAGTATGAAAAAATTTCTGCACATTTCCTTCCCTAAATACCCGCACAGTCCCTAGTAACTGAAAAGATCAACGCCTTGTTTTGTTGGTGGTGTGATTCCCCCGGCAAACTGATAATCCCAAAAAAAATTTATTCGCCAATAGTCTTCCCCACTAATTTATGACCGCAGCGATAAGATAAAATGCTGAAAGCTGAACAGACCAGACCAGATATCAAATTCCCTGGTAGTTCCCTTAAATTTACGTTACAAGCGCAAGACGAGTCGGGAAGGCAGCATTCATATGTCTAGTAACTAGTAGGACGCCCTTAAGATGCTGTGGGCTGGACAAAAGAAAGGGATGCGTTTTGGAAAACAACTTCTCGCCAGGGTTTCCGCCCTGGCTCGGCGATAAATAACTTTGCTGAAAAAAAAACCTTTAATTAGTGCACCGATTAGACACATCCAATTTGGTGCAAGCTTGCGGGTGGACACAGTGGGTATTGCGCTCCCCGCTGCTACCGTTGCTGTTGGGGGGTACCTACCCAAAGTGTCATTGTCGTCTGGTTGCAATTTAACGCGGTGGCGGGGGCGCGGGGAGAACAAACTGGTTTTTTTTTCCTTCTGCGAGCGGCAAGAGTGAAGAAGTGCAATTTGTAACCATACAGTTTTCTGGCAATTATTCCTGCAGACTTGTGCAGACTTGCACACCAGCCAGACATAATGTTTCCTCCTTCATCGTGGAAAAAGCTTCGTGGCCGGGTAGCCCGTCGACGTGCATATCTCTCGCATGTCTGCAAAAATTTCACATCCCTTTAGTTTGCGTGAAATTTGCCATTATAATGGGGCCGGGATCGGAAGACGCTCGAGAGGAGCTCAACCCTACGCTGAACAAATGACTACAGGACTACTGGTCGACGAGTGGGTAAAGAGCTTGGGGCGGCGGAGAGGCAAAATCAAAGTGCAGCTAACTGCGCTATTGTTTGAGCATGGGATTAAGCTGAAGGATACATCGGAATCCTCATGTATGCTCACTGCGGTGCGGTCTTCCTTTCGACTCCTTTTGCAGCGAGAATGGGAGTTATTTGTATTTCCGGGGATGCTTGTGGCTTTACCAGCCCCAAAACATTCAAGGACAGGAGCAGAGCATTCATTGCTTTGTCCCGCCCGGAATGGACGAAAGTTGGTTGTTTTTCCCGTGCGGAAATGAGCCCGAGACTTGTCGGTTAAAGACGATGCGCTGATTTGGTGCATTTGAGCGAACCCTTACCTTGGCAATAAATTTGAAATGATGGCCTTGGCGATCTCTGGTGGTGGTGGCGGCGATGACAGTGGTTTGGTGCCGTCTACCACCTCAGACGGGCTCACGTGGATGGTGTCGGTGACTGGAGGCGATGCTGAGGACTCATCGGATGGCTGGTGGAAGTCTAAAGACGTCTTGGTTCTGGAAAAATATATAAAAAGGGTCCATCCATTAACGGCAAAGGAGTCAAGACATTTGGCAGCAATTACCTGCGACCATTCATGCTCATGTAGCCGTCATCCTCCGATTGGTTTCCTTGGGAGGGGCTCTCGGGTTCGATGTGCGGCAGCGAGTCGGGGTCCTCAAACTCGAGCAAAACCTTGTCCAGCACTTCCAGGGACTTCTCGACGTCATCACCTCTGCAATAAGAAGGGATTCGGTGTATAAAAAAATAAGGGAGACCGACCCTACATCGACATAAAATACATTTGGCGACTTTATCGTCACTTTCCAGCACACTTTGTGTCGCTATTATTGCCCTGGAGAAGTATGAATATATTGCGGCAGCCGGAAGACCGTCTGATGAAATTATGTTTGCGGGAAGCACCCAGTCCCCGGGCCGGGATAAAGCACGGCAGTTAGAGAATCGGTTGCAAAAACTGTCTGGGGGATATAAAGTTTCACAATTTGATGGTGGCGGCAAAAATTGGGAGACCCGCCGCCACCGGAGTCGCCCTCCTTTTTTTCTCTTTCGTTCGTTTGTTTTTGCTCCGGGTCGCCGCACCGCCTGTTCTGTTCAGTCATAATGGCCCCAGGATTTTCTGCAGGAGCACTGGCGGTGTCTGCACGGGAAGGCCAATTTTCCCGACTTAAAGCGATTTCTGCTCGAAGAATCATTAAACTGGCGATGTGGAATAATTAGTTTACGGGACCTGAATTAGCGCATTATGATTTATGGTGCATTTTCGTGGCATCGCTTAGCTGTGATTGGGTCTGGCTTTATGGGCTATGAAATTATTGTCCAATTTAATAGACGGTATCTCTGTGGGAAGGTACAGAGGCTTTGGATTACCGAGAACCGCAGGGACAAAAGGCCTCTTTGGCCCTTCGAAGATTGAAAATTGTGAAATGGCTTTTAGAGGAAGACATATTTTACCATTGATCTTTTTTATATAAAATATTACACTGGTGTGCATTAGGTTATTTTATTGATTACATTGTGAAAAAGGAACCCAAGTAGATTTGACGTAACTTTGACTACTTCACAATATCATTCGCCGAACAAAAGTTAAAATACATAAGTTTTTATGGAGTTCCGAAACAATCTAGGCCCTCTTTTATTTTATGCTTTTATAATGCTGCAGTATTGAAAGTTTTATAATTATGTGCGTGTACGAATAAAAATTCAGTTTAAGTCTGTAGAATGGTTTAGGAGATGGAAATAGAAACTTTTTATTATTATTTACTACACTGCGAGACACAAGACTGCGCCTATTTTAACTGACGTCAACAGCAAACAGTCGAGTTTCTCTTAAACTTAAGTCTGTGAGCATGCAGTAAGAGAAAATATCGGAATCTGTTCGCTTATGGCTAGGTCTACATGTAAATTGGAGGTGAAAGGTATAGATAATTAGAAATAGAAAAGCACTTTAAATTCAATGATCATCCTGGTAAATCTACGAGATGAATGAATTTGGATTTTCCTAAATTATACGAAAATTGGATGTTGGATAACTGGAGTAAAGTCATCTATAAGGATGAGTGAGACCTGATGGGGCCCTAAAGACAGTGACTACGTATACACGATATCCAAAGTCGCGACTTTGGCCTAGCGTAGCCCAAAGTCACGTTTATCTTTGCCGTCTATACGGGCATATCCCAACTTTGGCCCCGATTGAATTGGGCCTAGGCCTGATATATCTGTACGTATGTGCTCAATCCCTCAAATGACACAAATTCGAACACAGATAGTACACAAGGGCAAATTTTCTAGCCCACTTTGTGTCGTTTACACGAGCAGCCGTGATTTTGGCCTACAACCGGTTTCTAGTCCTGATCTGGGACTGTCGTGTATACGTACTCAGTGATTATGGAAAAGGACTACTGCATAGCTTCAAGATCGGGGCGTTCAGCCTACTATCAAGTTCGAAAGAGGGAATATTATGTCGTGGGGCTGGATTGGGTAAACTACATCAGATTACTAAACATATGACAGTATACGACTACATTGAAATACTCATTACTTCTTTGAAAGAGAACTTCAATATTTTGCCAGTTAAAAAAATAGTGTAATTTTTCAACATGACAACTATTTTAAGCACACAGCGCGCAAAACGAAGCAATGGATATATGAAAGTTGTTGATATTCTGGATTGGCTCCTCAGTTTCCAGACCTCAATATTATTGAACACGTGTGGTTTATTATTAAAAAGAGGCTGGGCAATTTTAAAGCACCACCTAAATACAAAAATGAGCTCCAAGAGAAAACAAAAGATGACTCAAACATTCAGTGATAACATAACACTCAATTAATACTCGTTACAACTGAGCAATAATAAAAATCTGTTTCACTCCATTACGTGAGGATTTCTTTCAAGCATAAAAATTAGCTTAAGAACCGCATGAAAATTGTCCGTCTTGTTATCTTCTAAGGGATTTTCAAAGGTAGGTAAACTACACTTGTAACACTTCTGGGCAAAATCGACTGCAGTCGCTAACGTAGTACACGCAGCTATACCTATAACTCGTGCCAAAGATATACATAGACGACTTTGCCTATCTCCACGCGAATGTTTCGCAAATCAGCGACAGTTGCTGATTCTTCTCCTCACCTCATCTTTCCGTGACATTGTTACCAATTCCTTATCCCCGCAATCACTACTCATAGAATTTAAAGGTGACACGGGGCAGGCTCGAGGCACAAAAGGTTCACAGGTCATGCACTCGTAGCGTCATCACGGGGAGCACCATTACAATTGCTCCGGCGGCGGCTGGCTGCCTTGAACCCATTAGCGATCTCGTTAAAGACAAATTGAATTCCAATTTAAAAGTGCGCGGCTGAATCGCGTTGTTGTTTTTTTTTTTCATTTTCCTATTCCCGGCCGTATCGGTTGTGATGATTCGTCATACTGGGGAGCTGCGCAATTTGTTTTCTATGTGCCCGCGACTCGGGCGAGACATTGAAAATTCAAGAGCAAAACATTTAGGCGGGCGCAGGAGGCCAAGAGGCCTGTGGATTGACTCCGGCTGATTCCTCTGCTCTGCCTGTGCTTGTTTCGCTCTCCTCATAAAATTCTTTCTAATTTTCCGCCTAATTAAACTTTGAAGCGTTTTCCTACGTAATAACGCCGTAAATCGCAGCAAATCGCGATCCAATTTCATCTGCTAAAACTTTCGGGGAACTTTTTTTTTCCCTTCTGCCTTCGGAAGAAGTGGTGACTGGTGGGTCCGGGAAAAATATGAGCTTGAGATCGGAGTAGTGCACTATGCCGGCTGAGTGATTGACTGAGTGGATTGATAAGCCGCACCGTAGTTCACCTTGGCAGGTATAGAGGTTGCCGCAAGGATCAATGGAGCCGACTACTCGCAGGCAGTGCGGCTCCGCGCTGTGGGCTCCCAACTTCTTTGGGGACTTTAAACGCTTTAAGGCGGAACGTGTGGCTAATTGTAACTGCAGTAAGTACGCTGTTTTCCCGGTGTGGTTTCCCGCTCGATATCACCCGCGAAGATGGCGGTTTTATGCAAATGGGAATTAGCTGAGGAAACCTTTGTCAGCGAAAGTTTCCGCCGCAGACGGTTTGAGTTAGGAGTTCGTGTGTGCGACAAAAGCAAAACATAAATAAGCGCCATTAAGGCCGCGAAGAGCAGAGCGGGATTGGCGGCAGAGGAAATGGTACAAGTTCGGGTGATGCGAGGCAATTAGCACGCTTTTGGGTAGATGGGTGGACGGGTGTCCTGGGTGGGTTAGGGTGCTTCCCCCTGCTTCTTTGTGTCATATGCAAATTTGCTTACATGATTAATTCGCGAACAATAACAGGGCTCCACAGCTGGTACCCCCTATTGGGGCATGGAACAGAATTTTACTTGTTTCCTAAAAAGTAACCAAAAGAATTTTTTCTCGAGCTCTCGACGGACTAAAAATTGCGTGCGTGGAGGGGGGCGTTGGAAAGCGGCTCTGTGTATACGCACTTGAGGGCTACCAGCCGGTGGCGGGTAATGAGGACCGGGTGT
Source organism: Neoitamus cyanurus (assembly GCA_947538895.1). Classification (NCBI taxonomy): domain Eukaryota; kingdom Metazoa; phylum Arthropoda; class Insecta; order Diptera; family Asilidae; genus Neoitamus; species Neoitamus cyanurus. The sequence goes on along the minus strand of OX384544.1, from coordinate 10,045,700 downwards.
GGGGGAGTACATGTGTTGATACTTCCATTTGTGAGGAAATACTCGAAATCCCCTTGTTAGGAGCGTGTATTTACAAAACACGCCCGAACACAGCCTGAACTTCTTCAGCTCGCCAGACACCCTCGGCTCTCTTGCTCCTATTGCGTTAAGTGGTTGCGCCTTCTTCCCGTCGCGGCGCGGTATATTTTCATCTACCGCCCATACTAAATAGGCGGGCGAAACAAGATCGAGTATGGAGTGTCCTCATTAAAAAATGTTTTCCCGAGCTCCGTATGTGTGCACAGCGCTCTGTCGAATTGCCAGCAACTATACTGAGGAGCTCCGAAACAATGGACCTATTCATGACTCCGAGTGTAATGAGCCTAAAGATGCAGCAAGCAATTCCACCGGCTCGCTAGGATGCGAGAAGCAGTTAAATTGTTTCAGATGATTCCTTTCTCCAACTACTCCTACAAAATTTTTTTCCTCCTTTTCAAATAAGAAGGCACAAAACGAGGCTTTTAATGTCATTTTGCCCACGAAATGTGCGGTATGCTCTAGCCATCACCCCCGTCCTCTCTCCCAGGGCTTAAATGCATACATACATTTTCCAGAAGCTTGTAGGCCTCGCAAATTAGTGCCTTCGGAGCAGGTCCTGTTGTGCTCGCGTGCATTCATTTTTCCATACAGTACAACACGCCACCGCATACCGCTCGTCGACGAGATGTTTTTCAGTTAATTAAAAAATCACTGCAGCAGCCCGAAAAAAAATGAATGACAAAGTGCAAATTTGGGTTAATATCGCGCACAACTTCTCTGGCTCTCTGCCCAGGGCCGTTGGGATTTATGTTTTAATTTTTTTTTCATTATATTTTCCTGTTGGCCGCAATTGCTCTATTATGGTATGAAAAAATCCGTTTTAGAAAATTTAATTCCATTGCCATTGATGGAAATAATAGGCAGCCTCCTGTGTGGAACAAGAGCATTTTGTTTGTATTCCAAAATTGCATTTCATTCTGACGAAGGTGGTACTAATTTCGGCGAGGTTCCCTAGAGGACTGTGCCCAAAAAATAATTCCAAGGTAAAACCAAAATATAATCTACAAGATTCAGGTCATGCCTCTGAGGATAGTGTCCATCAAAAACACGACGAAGATTCATCCATCTGTTTTGGGAGGGAAGAGCGCCTTGATACCCTGATGGTAGATAGTTTGTAAGATTTTCGGGAAAACTCGTCTCCCAATGGGGGAGTATAACCTGATGGAGCCTTTCAAGTTACTAATTTTGATTGGCACATTCTTACAAGAAAATCTCTAGTTTCACGAGGGTGAGTGGATTAGAAGTTCCTTGTCAGAAATACATTATTTACTTAAGACAAGAAAAATTCTGGTAAAATAGGTTTCTTTTGGGGCATATGCCTGGTATAAGAATTGGTAAATTTATCAGGAAATGTTAAGGTCTACGATTGCGGCTCAAATGCAACTTCACGTATTTTAAAACGAACGGGAGTACTTGTTAGCAGGTCTCTCAACAATTTAAATTTTGAATCGCGCACCATTCCCGTTTGTTATATTTGGTAGCAGGCATACGGAAGCATAGCGAAAGCATTGGCGAAAATCCCCGTTACACTTCGGGAGACCGTTTGTTAATTGTGAAGACCCATTACAAAAATGATGTAAATTTAATTGACAATTCCCAAGTTACATGTAAGACATGTGGTTTCAGCAGGATGTTGCGACCTGCCACACAGCACGCGAAACAATGACGTTATTGTAAATGAAGTTCCCAGGGCCCAGTTACAAACACGTGAATTTATGGAATCGCAATTAGAACGTGTTATTCGTCATGTTATTGAAAATGTCTGTTGCAACTTGACAGCTGGTTATCAACAAGAATGAGACCAGTGACGTGCGTTCTGAAGAAAATATCACAGCTTCTGAAGTGAATGTTGCTGAAGACCGGAACTTTATAACTCTGTTTCACGAAAATTTGTGACATTGATGTTGATGACTTGTGGTTTCAACAGGACGGCGTTACGTGCCATACAGCGATCGAAACAGTCGATTTGTTGAATGGATAATTTAGCGCAAATCTTATTTCAGGAAACTGATCTGTTAACCAAGATCGTGTGACGTGAAATCGCTGGAATATTTTTTGTTGGGATATGCGAAGCCTTCAGTCTATTCTAATAAGCCAGTTTCGATTCGAAACATTGGAAGATATACATACGTACGTACGTGTACCTAATTGAGTTTTCTAGTCTTTGCCTTACGAATTTAGAAAAGCCCGAACAAGTCGACTGTGCATGCACCAATTTCAGGAATGCCTTCGATAAACTCTCTCATAAATATTAATTTTTAAATTACTTCGACTCGGCTTTTCCACTGATCTTGCCTAGTGGATTAAATCATATATTTCAAATCGTTCGTTTAGAGTTAAATTTTCTTCAGATTTTTCTGACACAGTTAATTTTATAACTAGTGTTCCACAAGGTAGCCACCTCGGCCCCCTGCTATTTACTTTTTTAATAAATGACTTATGCAAATGACTTGAAGATTTTCAGACCGATCGAATCCATAAGTGATACTCTTTGCTTTCAATTTGACCCTAACATGTTTGCGATATGGATATGGTGTTCAAAAAGTTATTTAAAATTAAATATTGGGAAGTGTAACATCATTTATTTAGTAGGAAGTTTGTGTTTGTGTCATCTTTCATGTCTGTCGATAATGGCGAATGAAATCAGATGAAACTGAAAAAAGGCAGTTTTTGAAACTTTGAGAAAGAGCAGAGAAATCGATTTGCTTATCGGTTTTTTTTTTAACTAGTTCGTTTTCAATTTCCACCATCTCCCAAACCAATCCCACTGGCAGTAACGATTGCTTCATCTTAATGAGGTTAACAACCCGAAAATTTAAGCAAATGCCACTTATACAGTCTCCGCTTGGCAAAGTGGTATAGATTTATCAGCCGTCACCATCAACAAAAGACGCATAAATAACTCAGCGTCCACCGCCCTTCGAAACAAAAAGCAATTTACCGGGTGGTGACACTAACGTTTTAGCTGGAAACTTTTTCAAATAGCTTCAGACAGGCGTTGAGTTCCATCCAGCGAATAAAGCGACCAGCGGGACGGCACGCGCAGCCACCCTGCAACTCTCGTTACCATCTTTACACCCCATTGATCGCAATCTGAATCGGCAGCACCCGGAAAACAAGAAGAACAAATGAATGAATTCGAAACGATTCACTGTTTTGCCACGCAAAAAACTTCTAAGACGATTCAAATTTTCCCCCCTGTCCCACCGCCTTCTCTCTATAAATCTGTACCCAGGAGGGGGTTTCTCTTATATATTTTTTTTTGTCTTGCATTTTTTTAAGCCACCGTACCGCACCGCTCGCAGTACTTAGTTAATTAGCAAACAAAGTCTCATGCTCCACAGACCACATCATCACGTGTCGCCCCGGCTGAGATGAGAATCAGAAAAGTTTCTTTATCATTGTGGCCAGCCCCCCCCGGCAGCTGAGTGTGCGGGGGAATGGCTTTCCTCAGTTTTCCTCACTATGTAGTGTCCGCGCCAGTTTCTGTCTACTTTAGAATTTTCTCCTTAAGGAAATGAGGCGCTTTTTGTGCCGCGCTCTGAAATGAAACATCGGCGATAATGTAGTCAGCACAGTTCAGTGCATTTGAATTGATATTAGTCGCCCATTATTTGATGTTTGATATGCGAGAGCAAATGGATGGATTCCTTTGAGTGCCACCATCCAGCCAGCGCTTGCTGTGTCCGATGCCACTATGATGATAATGTTGGCGATGATAGTGATGATAGTGAGGTTCTTTCAGCCAGCACGTTTGGCCTCTGCATTATGCCTCGGTGGGAAAGGACAGAGCAATTAGTATGGTATATGGGTAAATATATTAGGAAAGACTTTCAGAAAGAAAGCCGGCGGCATGGTGTAAGGAGTGGGATAATACACTGCAGGAGATGGGATCTTTCCAATGACTTTTTGTGGCACAATAATTTCGCTTCGTCAGAGGCAAAACGATTGATGATATCATGACATGTAATCGCACCTGTGAGAGTGGGTATTTTTTTTATGCAAAGATACTCGAAATGAGCAGTCTATCAAAAAATGTAATATTGATGGCCGTGCTCGTATTTGTGTTTGTACGAAATTAAGTTTGGTATAAACACCATTAGAGTGGATGATAATTGATTCATTGACATTGAGATACGTGATGTACCCCAGACAGTTTATCCACATGTAGTTGTGGGAGATGATGTGTTTCTTGCTTTTAAGTCGATAAAATCCGAAGCAGTGGGCTTGGGCCTCATTAATATTCGTTTCCTTAAACTGTTGCTTCCATTTTTGTACCCTATATCCCTATATTTCGGACATGTTCAACTTTATTCTGGTAATTAATATTTTCTTAATATGTGAAAGCTTGCGAAAGTAATCCCAGTAGGTAAAAGCGGTCAGGGTTGCCAGTCAGATAATTTCAGAACCATAAACATTTTTCCATTCTTATCTAAGATTTTTGAGCGCTTACTCCAGATCCAGATTTGTGATATCGTTGAGGGAAATAATTTGTTGTCTCCGAACACCAACATGACTTCAGGAGGGGTCATAGTACCACAACTGCCTGACTTTCCCTGTCAGAATGCTTTAGAAAGGAATTGGATAAAAATAAATTAACTGTTCTGGTGCTTCTAGATTTCTGTAAAGCATTTAGCTGCGTAAGTCAGTATTTTCTGCTAAAAAAAACTAGTGATGGGTTTTGCGTTTTCGCAACCTGGGATTAGTTTGATATAATAAAAAAACTATTTAAGGGGGACTTCCCATGGAGAGCACCATTTTTGAAGGTTTTACATTTATTTCTTTTATGGGAAAACGAATAAAGGTAAACACTTGCAGTTTTTTGGAGGTTGAAAAGGACCATTTAGTACATTTAAAAAAATTATTGAATTACATAAAAATTCAAAATGGCGTCTTTGGCTGTAGTCCAAAAAGTGGTCTAAAAATTTTCAGAGGCAAACGGTGTGCAAGTTTCTGCCTCCCTGGGTGATCAGAAACAGAAATGACCGAAATGTTATCAATCAGCATCCTCTCGATTAGGTACCCACGTACGATTTTTTCGATATCTTCAAAATTGACAAAATGGCGCCAAATTTTTAAAAAAAATTCATTTTTCGCGATTTTTTTCGAATAAAAACGTGGATTAAAAATCGAATTTTTAAGATTTCGAAAAATCCGTACGTGGGTACCTGCAAAAATGTATTTCGAACGTTCTGTGGAAATTTCAAGTCGGTCGGCCAATTACAGTCGTCAGAAGTTTGCACACCATTTTGTAAAACGTGTTCTCGAGAAAAACGCGTTTAAAGTTTTGCAATGTCGGCATTTCGTTCCGGTTCGCGCTTTACATGTCGACTTCAAAGGTCATTTAAGCAATGTTAGAGATCGAATTCCGAAAAATCCTTTCACAGGGTAAATTGTACTTATATATAGATTACAAAAATGCAAAAAAAAAAAAATTGATTTTTTGAAATTGCTCCATGGGAAGTCCCCTTAAGGGGCAGCTTTCAATGTGGAGTTGTTAGCTTTAAGTGTACCGCAGGGTTAAATACTGGGTCCTCTACTCTTTATGCTATACTTGGTGATATTAACTTAACATAATATACGTTAACAATATACATACAATGAAAATGTTGAATTGAATTTATGAATCACCCTGTAACTCGAAATCGGTTGCAATTTACCACCCCCAACAGCTATGAGATTTTTTGTCTGGCTAGGTGGGATCTACCACCCCTATCATTTTGGCAAGCGTTAACTGATACACCTTGTATAGTTATCTAACCTAGCCTGATCTAATCCCTTTCTATTGTAATGTATTTCATTTTAGCGGAACTCATTTCTCAACAATTTTTTTCTGAATCTAATTGAGAATAACATCTTCGCCAACAATTTCATCCTTGGACCTTAGATGAATTAGTTCATTTTCAAGAAACTTGAATATTTATATAAATTGACTTGATTGCAATTAACAACCGAAGCACGAGCCCTGAATGTCCATTAATCCATTAATTTAAAATAAAATAAAAGTGAAATTGTTCACCCCACCAATTAAATTAATGTTTCACTCCTAATGTTCAATACATTCCAATTTTTGGTCGGAGAAAATTGTTTTTCGACAATTGAAAAACCGATCCGGGTAATTACAATAAAATTGTCGAACAGTGGTGTTGTAGCAAGCAAAACATATCCAGGGCAAAAGTGTATTTTAATTAAATAACCAAATCACACACCATCTGCACTCGCTGTCCAATTAAGCGACTGACTAATTTTCTAATTGGCATGCAGCAATACTGCAAAGCTAGTCAGTTAGGGCTGTCGCCAGCATACTGATGATGTTAACGTCGGCTACTATTTGATTTCGTAGCATAATGTAATGGAGAAAATAAAAGGAGCCCCATTGAATTATTCACATTGTTTACAGGGACAATGCCGATCGGTTACATAAACATAAAGGAACTATTTCAATGTGAAGTGATACGTGCAACTATTGTCTCACTTCGGGTTCGTGTTAACTTACTTTATCGAGAGATAAACTCTGAAGTGACTCACTTACGGTTTATGGCTAAATACTTTTGTTTTTATTTTTCGTTTGGCAGACGTTCATGTGAGGGAGTTTCTTTTATAGCGCTCGCTAGTTTGAAGAGCTCGTGTGCTGAACTAATGCGCTTAACTTTTAAGGCGGTAATATTGTCAATGGAGTTTTACGCTTCTGATAACGAGGTAGATGCAAGATAAAAGGTGCGGAACTGTTGAGTCACAGAGAGGTATCTGATTCTCACTTACAAGACATTTGAAAAGGGATAGTCGTTTGTTTGAACTGATTTAAAAACACATTCGAAGTAAATTCTCGAAGCTTTGTTTTATATTTTGTTTTTAACTATAGTTAACAGCGTTCAACGTGTATGCACATCAATCCAGCATTTTACTTCTTTACTTTAAATATACTTGTGGTGTAAAAATTACGTTTGTCCGACGTCGCAGAGCCCATTCTAAGAAGTAATACAAATTTAATTTATGCATGTTTACTTTATACTACCATACTGAAAAATGATAATAATAATGTTATTGGCTAGCTGTATAAAATTCGCAATCTTGCTAATATACAGATCTAAATTTTAGCACTAGTACAAAGTACAAAAGGTAGCGAAACTAGGGAATTGGTGAGAAATACATAGGCACGATTCTTGTATCCTTGTCCCCGCTTTTTGGGAACGGGGTTCGAAACATTTTGCTGTGCTTTGCATTCCTTTGTAAAAGGAAAATTAACTCCACCGGCAGTTTGTAAAAGGGAAATTATAATAATATAATAGAATTTTCCTAAAAGTTAAAGTTTTCCCAATTAAGGTGGCTCGTCAAGTATGAACTATTTTGCCCTATATCTCGAAAACGGGTCGAGATAGAATTTTTTCATTATTTTTCCGTTAATTAGCACAGCAAAATGTTTCGAACCCCGTTCCCAAAGCAAAAAAAATAAATTTCTGGTAATAATTTTGGGCTTGTTGATTGGTCTGGTAAGATTTATCTGTTTGAATTAATTGGAGCGTAGCCAAGCCAATGGTTTTCCCTTTCCATCGGAAAATTGTCAAAATGTTAAGAATATGTGACAATTTCACTAGAATCTATTTCTTGACTTTTAAATGGATTTCTAGTTAATTAAATTGCCACATCCCTTTCAACTGACAAATGTTATCTTATAATGTCACATGCGCGAAGTTTGATTAAACAGAAGGTCAATATGAAACGACTGTGTTTCTGTCACGTCTTCTGCATATGTGTAGTTGTTATTAAGTGAAATCATGTGGACTACCGTTTTAGAGGTCCCGGGTTCGAATCCCACATGAATGAGATTGCTTGACTTTCTAAAAGATCAGATTATATATATTTATTAGTTTTATTAAAGCTAGATCAACTGTCACCTATTTGTCGTTCTTCCCCACTATGGAAAACGAATCTCAGCTGGATGCTAAATATAAGGATTTTTGTAAGGCCTTTGACATGGTAAATATTTCATAAACAAACATAACCTTAAACATATTTTTGAAACTGGAGTAGGTAACTCCTATTTGTTAAATAGAAGACAATACGTATGTGTCAATTGATAATGTCACCTCCAGATCTTTTGTTGTAAAATCGGGCATACCTCAAGGTAATCATTGCGGCCCGGTATTATTTCTTCTTTTTATCAATTTTATTAACCAACTGTTTTTCTTATTCACAATGTCTAGTGTATGCTGATGACTTGAAATTTTTTCTGGAAGTCAGTACTTTAGATTGCTACACTCGTCTACAACACGATCTGGATGAGTTGGTCGAATGGTATACCTTAAATTACCAACATTTAAATATTTCAAAATGCTGAGTCATTACTTTCTGTCACAATAGAGTATGCTTACATAGCTAATGATTCTCCACTGGTTAGAGTTCAGTAAATCACTGACACTAAGCAGTGACCACAAACAATTTACCAGCTGTAAAATTGACTACCACTAGAAACAGTGTTGCCACTTTGAAAAACAAACCTCTAAAAAAACACCCTTTATAAGCTAATATGGAACAGCTGGAAGTCAGATTTAGCGTACCACATTTCTTGATGTATTAGAATTGGTTGTTTGTATTGGTCACTCAGTGCAAGCGTAAAGATGAAGACGTAATCACAAAGGGCTTTATAAATAAAATTTTCCGAAGTTCCTGCCATAATGGTTATGGCCTCCCTTTCATTCAATTTATACGATGTAGCCATTCCTTATTAACTTATATTTCTAGGCATTGGTCATAAATTTCGAGCCCAACTTTAGCAACAATAGTGAAATTGTATTTTGCTAACATTAACATAACTTGTTTGTCCCAGAGAAATATGTCACAAAACTCACACAGCCCACAGAAACGGTTCATTACTTTTGCGACCGCCTTTAAAGATGTTTCCCCTTAAAACCAAAAAGTTAAAAAAAATAAGAACCCACAGAAAGTGCTCCACATTTTTTAGAGCAAATCCCTTAGAACATGTAAGGGAATATGAAAAGTGGAAGTTTCCTGGCGTAACAGGGGGTGTTCAACTCTTTTGTGGGTGGAGTCCCCCGTAGCAGCCACAGTTGTTGCTCATTCTATCCTCAGAAAGTTGATGGGAGGGCAGCTGGTGAGCTGTTGGTGCTGTTCAATTGTTTTCAACAGTTCTAGAGTTCTACTCGACCGAGCTCTGAATTATGTTAATCCCCAAGTTCACATAACTCAATCGAAGTTGAGGGTAATTAAATTTCGCTTAGTCTGCACCGGCACTGCTCACCGCCAACCAGCAAGAACATGCCCTGTCCGTGCTTTCTGTTTGCAATAATTCGCCCTTCAGTTTGAAAAACTTCCTGTGAGGATCAATAAAGTCCCGCCACAGAAGGAAATCCTTTGGGTGCTGGTGGATGGATGATGGGGGTCGTTGATCCCTTTGGTCAATATTTGGCCAGAATCCCAGTCTACGACTCGCTTGAAACATTTTGGCCCAGTAAGGCAAAGGTAAATATGTATTTTCGGTGCTTAGGGCAATCAGAAGAGTTCGCACGGAAAAATGCAATTAAAAGACGATGAAATTTTAAAGGGCTCGGTGCATTGATAAAGTCGAGCTGTGGAGGTGGGTGTATGCCCTGAAAGAAACCTGTCTCTAGGTGTGAACTGATTACGAAATGATGTTCGGAGCGCTGTAACCTCTTCACCTATAGGGCTTAATTAACAATTTAGAAAAGGTACGAAACACTGCCGCAACTCTAGACACACTTTAAGACGAAATGGGGCACACAAAACCAAGATCTCATCCGTTGGAGCTGGTGAGAGGCTCGGTGAAACACGGGCCTGCGCAAAAGCTCCCCGAACATCGCCCCCCTGAACATAATAAGGATGCGAATAAGGAAAACCTCTGTGAAGAAGGTCTCTTAGTTACATGCGATGTAACACGGAACATCCTAGCGGCTCTTGGCGCAGCACACAACCTTAAGTGCTCCACGAGGGCTGTCGGGGGATAAGCGCCTCTTTTTGTGGCGGTGGGAATTTTATCGATTTTATCCGGACGACCGACGTGCGGGGCTCCGCTCCGGCATCACCAGCCGAGCATCATGAAGAAAAGCTCCTCCAGCGGTGGAGCTAGGGGTGGCAAGTTACCAGACGGCTCTCTAGACTTCTAAGGGTTTTGTTTATATGAAAGTGAAACCAAAGACTTTGCCAACCCCATCCCCAGCACCAAAATGTACGTTTCCTCTACATTGTACGCGCTTCTACGGCTTCCGGAAGGTTATTTTCGGTCAATGTCCATTTTTATGCCTTCCTGCGTCTTTTCCTCCAGTTTAAAGCCATCGGGCAGACAGACTTTTCCTGAGCCACGCCAAATTGGATCAAGAGGGAAATACCGAAATACTAACCGTGCGGGTATGTGTACCCTGCAATTGGCTACTTTTTCCTAGTCGGTCTTCTAATGAAGACAGGGTTCGGCCTCAGAGGTCTTATAAACCGGGCTCTACACCCAGCGGCGCCATACCCAGCTATTTCATTTTACAGTTGTCAATGCGCCCCCGGCCCGCTTCCAGCACACTTCCTCTCATTGAAAGGGTTCGTTGGAACTGCTGCACCTTTTCGAGTATTCCGCTTTATCACCGAGTCAGACGGTTGTCCTCCTCCAATGCTTTATTACATCTTACGGCTGTGTTTGTTCTAATTCTGCTGAATTTGCTTGCTCCGCAGAGCCGTCGTACTTACTCTATTTTCTGTAATCCATTTGTTTTACATCCAGCACGAGCCATTCTTGTGGAATTCAATTTAAAGAAGATTTCCTCGTGTACATGAATTTCTGGAAAATGAAAAAGAAAAAAAGGAAAACGTTTAGTATTCCGGCCGTGTTTCTCTTTTATGTATTTTTTTTTTCCTTAAGATTGAGATGAGAGAAAATTTTTGCAGGAATTTGGGGAATTGGTTTTGTGTCGCAAAACAAAAAAAAAGGAGTTCGTTCGGTAGTATAATGAATGTTGTCGTGGCCGAATTTTAGATGAATATACTCAACGAAATGATGATTTAGGTTAGGATCTAATTTGCTTTTTCTATTTGTGGCATAGGACAGGAAAACGGGTCAAAGTAGGGTTCGATTAGAATATACATATACGCAGCGCAGATATATTTTTAGAAATCGTAACCAATATCAGAAGTGGGATTACTAGAAAAACCACAATTCCAGACATTAATAATTTTGTTTTTCGAAATATGTATTTCAGTTGTATTTTTAGGTTTGCTTGTATAATATATCTTTATTCTGTATTTTCAGTGTTGAGATATTTGTCCTTGACAGATGATATGGACAGTGATTCTCTTAAAGTAATTTTTTCATTTATAATTAACTTAGAATGAGAGCAAGATCAATTGATATTTTCATATGCGACAAAAATTTATAATGCCTCTTAAATGAAACATCAACATTTAAATTATAGTCACAACGTACGAAATATTTTATAACTTTTTCAAAAACAACACAAAAGCTCTGAACCACCAGTTCCACCGAGTGTTTTATGATTTCTTCACACAAATCAACACGGTTACCATCAATTACGCGTTCGATGTGGATTCGCAACACTTTTAAAATTGCATGTCTGTTTACGAAAACATGCGATTATTAAATACATCAACTCAATTGAGAACGCGCTTTAAACAATCAAATGGAAAAATCTATAGGATCAATCATATTTGGGGTATAGGCGGGGCATTATATGGTAATCTCTGCTTATGAAACAATGAAAATTCACTGAACCCCACTCCTGAACAAATTTCACTTAATGTGTTGGCGCATTATCCTGTTGGTTTAGAAAGTGACGGTGAGTACAAGGTTTTAAATTATCATTCAAAACTTTGGAACACAAACATCACTTTTCATCCACAACAAAATCTGTTTTTTTTTATTTTTTATGAAAAGAAGACACTTTTAAATTTTTTTAAAGCGGTAGTCTGCCGCTTTGTTTAAATCTTCAAATTTGATTTTTAAATGGTTTGATTGAAATATTCAAACTAGTTTTTGAGAGATACGATTTTGAGCTGGTGAATGTTTGCAAATTTTGAACGCGTTTTTGTTCAGAACTCAATTTTCACAAAACGGTTTACATGACAACTCGGGCTCCAATTAATGAAACGACTGGAAATTTGGACGTATGAGTTTTTCGACAGCTCGGTTTATTCATAAAAATGTAAATAATCGTAAGGTGAAGTATTTCTGAGAAAGCTAATGTAATACGATTAATGAATTTCCCTGTTGTTTTTTGTGCCAATGAATAATCGGGTGGGCGGGCTCGTTTACGCCAACGGCACGATTCTTGTATCCTTGGCCCCGCTTTTTGGAAACGGGGTTCGAAACATTTTGCTGTGCTTTGCATTCCTTTGTAAAAGGAAAATTAACTCCACCGGCCCTTTCCCTTTGTAAAAGGGAAATTATAATAATATAATAGAATTTTCCTAAAAGTTAAAGTTTTCCCAATTAAGGTGGCTGTCAAATATGAACTATTTTGCCCTATATCTCGAAAACGGGTCGAGATAGAATTTTTTCATTATTTTTCCATTAATTAGCACAGCAAAATGTTTCGAACCCCGTTCCCAAAAATTGGGACCCCGTTCCCAAAAAGCGGGACCAAGGAAACAAGAATCTCCCCACGCCAACTATCACTATGTACTTTTCGAACATGCCACACAAATTTGTATGGTTCATCTTTTGTGGAATCGACTGTATTTCTTTATGAAAAAAACGTATACTAAAAGTTTGTGTGCAAAAACTGCAATTTCGATATTATTTGGCTTTTGTTGGTAGTAAAACAGAATAAATTTGTGGGGATACTGAAGAAAAATTTTTTACGGTCGAGCAAGCATTCCAACATAAAAAATTTGACTATTACCTACTATAAACGTATATTCCAACTTTTGGATAAACCATAATTCAACAGTTGTTGTGGATTTATAGTTTACGACCACCATGTGGTCCACATTACAGTCCCATATAAAATACAACTGTTGTTTACTGACAACACAATTGTGGTGCAACAGTTGGACAAACAATTGCCCGTGGTTACATTTGCGGCACGCTGTTGCCCATTAAACCCTTTTAATTATGATATGACCCCAGCACCTCTTCTTTAACGACATACTGCCGTTATTCTAGCATAAAACTTTAAATAAAATGAGATCTGCTGTAAGGAGTAGAATGACTACCCACTTGTTCTATAGCATCACCTAAAACTCTTGTCCGAATAGAATAGAGGCGGGGAACAAAAGGAGCACCACATGCAAGCATAAAACCAAAATGGGAAAAAAAAGGGCTGAATGGCTGCTTTATGTCCCACAAGGGACTTGGGTTGCCATAAAACTCTGGGCCCAAGTGCCCCCCGTAGTACCCGTCCGCTGCCATAAAAACAAAAGCGAGTCGGCCCAATCCACGTAATCATTTCATATCACCTCTAATTAAACATAACTGTAATTACGAAAGTTCTAAATCACGGCCGCACAATACGACCGGCCGCATTTCTCATTTTCCTTAAATCCCTTAAAAACCATTTCGAGTGATTTAAAGAAGCATTTCTCCTGGACCGAATGGCTACGCTCACCGTGTATATTTCCAGCGAGTAATATTTCTTGGGAAGTGCCGCGGTTGGGTGTGGGGGTGTTCGCCCCGTACTCCGTGAAGAACGAGATCTGCTCACCTATTTATCCCGAGGAGTTCGCAAGGCGCTTTCAGCTTATAATATTTGCTTACGTCTGCATTTCCTGATTTCGCCATCGCGTCGAAGGAGATTACCGGAAATGGAATTCAGGATGTCAATAACTCGTTCCTTCCCGCCATCCCGGTATGCTAACGGATGGGGATTTTATTTTTCAAAATGTTTTTCGATTTCAACCGTCTTTTCAGGAGGTACGGTGCTTAGTACGGTCCACTGCTCGCCACTGAATAAGCGACGGGCCGAAACTCCCATCCCAGGTCTTTTAATCGAGTGCCTTCGAAAAGAGACGGGGTCTCCTTTTTGCTCGCCTTTTGCGGGATTCCGTGACTGTGAGTAATTAAAATTGGAAAAAAAATTGGAAAACATTTTTGATAAAAAAAAAATTCAAATTTCGCGGGTAATTCGAGCGAAATGAAAATGCATATGATTATCACGCTCGGGGCACTTGCGCAAACATTTATTCCACAAGTAAAATTCGTTTCGTCAAGTGAATCTTGCACTGGGTGCCTCGATTTGGCACCGACTTGCATGTTTATTATGTAACACGAGGAAAATTGAAATTGCTGAAAGTGAAAATTCAAAATTCCGCACATCTGGCAGCGGAAAGATGATGCGCTCTGGAGAAGCTCTTCGCGAACATCTGCCCGGGCGAGAAGATGTGGAAAGAAACACGCAGAAAGTCGCGCGAATAAGAAAAACTAAAACTGTAAAAAATAAAAAAACGAGATGTAATTCCTCAGGAATTGAAATATTAACATAAACACAAAAGAGCCTTTTCTCGGACTGCTTTCTTGCATTTCTCGCGGCTTTTGTTCTTATTTCGCTGTCTTATTATTACCTTTGTGGATTTCCCATCTCCTCGGACCGTGTACCATCCCGCGCGCCGGCTCAAAAGACCGGCCTTGCGGCATAAAATCTTTTTGAACTCGTCGCGGGGCACCGCTGAAACCAGTTTAAATCTGAGAGCCCTGCGCATGCATGCGCGACACGGCCGGCATCCAACCCGCGAGCCCGCGCATGTCGCGCATTATTTTCTAAAGAACGTATCAGAAAGTTGTGCAATTTTTTTCCCTTTTCTCTAACTGTTGATTTTCGAAGAAAGACAAGGTTTTCATCCGAAATAGTCGTCTAGCCAGTCCTAGCCACGTCTAACTACGGCTAGAGGACCACATTGCATTTTGATCTCGACCGGGTCCACCGCATGGCCCCCGACCTCGAACTGTTGTACGACACGAACACGACGACGTCTGTCTATCTGAGCCCGTGCGGCCTATTTAAGCCTTTGAATGCGCCACACTATGCCCGCCGAGCACTTTCTACAGACTGCGGGGATTTTAATTAAGCGATTTAATTAGTCGATTAGGAGTAGCCTTCATGCTTTGTTGGTCGTCATGTAATTCGCCGGCTGATGCGAGATGTGCCATTCGGGCGCTATCTTGTCGAAGTCGAGACGTGGGGCAGGCCCGGGCGGGGATATAATCATGGAACGTTAAAAAAAATGCACTTAGTGCGCGGCGATTGCGCAACTGGAGGCGTCTCTGTGGTAACCTCTTAAAAGATACTAAATGTTTTGTAAGCGTACAGAACCGTGAAATCAACAAGACGAGCTCCACATCCGATTTGGCCGCTTGGGTATGGTGTGATAGGCATGAAATGAACTTGAGCGCCAGCCCGGGTAGACTGTTTCGCAAAATTGTACACTATAGACCGACGACGCAGTGATTGGCATCATTTTGAATTAAATTTGCATTGAGAAATAAATGATGAGGTGCATGTGGGAATGTGCAGTTAATTCGCACTTTGTAGGAGATTTGAACGTGGACGTGCGCCTCTTCTGGTGGGTTCGTGATTTTATTTCGCATTTATTCCCAAAATAAAAGGTGATGCTTATCCCTGATAGATGTTAATCCGATAGGATTAACGGCAGAAGCCACCAGACATAAGAACCAAGAGATTTTGCCAAAACTCTCCGGGTAAAATTCTTACAAAATCGATTTACCATATTTGCATATGTATTTTTAGGTTACCGTCCCCGTCATTACCGTCATTTTCCCCGACTACAATTTACCGGCAACTCTTATACCTACAGTACTTTTTCCGATAACACTTTTCCTGACAGACGGAAAAATTGTTTGTCGAGAGACCGGGAACCGTCTACACGTCCACTAGTACTCATTGTTACTTGTTATGGTATGTAGCGTAAAGTTTTAAAAAATTCTCCTTTAAATGTACTATATGTACTTAAGTAGGTATTCACATAAATTTTTTTGTGGACGTTGTTGCGCCCTTTGGCGGTGGCACCTGTGCAGCTGTGCAATCAGCTGTGACACGCGCGCTATTAGAGACCTTAAAAAATCGGTTCCCACGATTCGAGCCGCATGGTCGATATACCCAATTGGTTATCGTTCGAATTTTTTTTTCAAATTCGAAAAATTGCCAATTAGGAGATATTTTGAAAACAATCGATTTTTCATGAGTTTTTTTTAACTTTAATTGTTAATAAAATTTGTATAAATTTGTTTCAAACCTTTTTGAAAAGCACGATATCGAGTAAAACGCGTTTAAAGTTTTGAAACCAGATGACTTGAAGACAGGTGACTGGTTCCCAAAAATCGGATATTTGCGCGTGACTATAGGACCGCCGAGCGCACCGCGGCTTGGGTTCAAACGCGGATGCATCGGCCAGCATTTGACGTTCTATAATTGGTATATGAAAGGATTCCAGGAAATCCTTTACAGGATGAGGTCATTCTGGATATTAGGATTGTGTCGAGACTTCCGACATACATGGAGTTCCCGACCATCCCAGCGGAGTCCACATTGCATAAAGTCCACGATCAGGGACAACGACGTAAAACAAACAAAAAAAGCACAAAGTACCGTGCCCAATAAAATGATAAGATTACTGATCTGATTGTTGGAAAAATTCTTCGCGGTCTCACACCGAAGTTGTTATAACAGACGCACAATTGACATTCATAAAAAAACAAATCAGAAATTTTGAGTATTGCCATATGGCAACTCAGGTACAAAATTTCAATTTCCCAAATGGGAAATTTTCTGTCGCCATCGAACAGATGGTAGAAGGGGAAGCTCCATTTAGCTCCATGTAAACTGGAGCTATAAAAGGAACTGCCCGATACGTACAAATCATTTTCACTAATTACGTATAGATACATGATATCCAAAGTCGCGACTTTAGCATAGCGTAGCCCAAAGTCGCGATTATCTTTGTCGTGTAAACTGGCAAGTCCCAAATCTGGCCTAGCCCCGATTGATTTGGGCCTAGGCCTGATATATGCGTATGTGTGTGCTCGATCCCTCAAACGTCACAAATCTTACTCGCATACAGATAGCATTAAGGGCAAATATCCTAGTCCACTTTTGTGTCGTTTACACGAGCAGCCGTGATTTTGGCCTACAACCGGTTTCTAGGCCTGATTTGAGACTGTCGTGTATACGTACTCACTCAGTCAGAGGCAGGTTTACACCACAAAAATTATATTTCAGGTTTTAGCCGACTAGAATACAGATATTTAAAGAAGACAGGTACTCCACCCTTTTTTAAATATATTATTCTATAATAAAAAACAAAATAATTGCTCTATATTAAAATAAGTTTTTCCATTATTTGAATTCAAGAAAGAATACCTTGGAAATATTAATGTATGACTTTTCTAAAAATTCCGGCGGGGAAGTTGTGCTTTAACTTTCTGAGAAGCATTTTTTTTTATTTCTTTAATTTTTCTTTAACTAACATTTTTTTTCACCAATTAATTAACCTGTATTTTTCTCGTTTCAGAAATTAATTTTAAGATTATTTGATATTGAATTCCTTTTCTTTTTTATGATTATTTTTTTTTCTGTTTTTTATTTTTATTTTGTTTTTGGATTCTCATTTTTTATAGTTTGGATTATTTTTGGATCAGCACAAAAATTCAGTGTGTTTCCAATCATAGATATGACCCTACATTCCTATACTTCCACTTTCCTACAAATTCACCAGGCTTCGAGCTATTAGAGGCCGTAAAAGATTGTAAAAATGCAAAAATAAATAATAAATAATATAAACAGAAAGCTCCCTTAATTAAATAAAGTAAAAGGAAGATGGAATTCAGTATTATGTGTATAGTAACGTTTTTCATCTCTCAATGAAGGAAATTTACGGAGGGCTTTGAAAAGTTTAAATGGAAAGGGGTTGAGTGATACCTCTTTCGAAAGACCCTAATTCCATGCGTCGATTAAAATTATATTTTGCACGTTTTGATCAACATTTAAATAATAATTTTCTTTAATATCTCGGAAAATATTGGCCAGTAGAAAAATGGTTTGAAAGAACTTGTTTACTTTTTTGTGCCTTTTCCAAAGAAGTGTTACTTGAACTCCTTCTCCCATTGTGAGAACAAGTCATCACAAACTCAAAAATTTCCCATACACTTCGACCACCCAATACGAGGTTATCAACAATGACAACCGCTCAGCACACACAGGCCGTTTTGCTTTTAGTACCCCTTTGCAATATATTTCATCCAATTGTTTGCTATGCTAATAGTGAACCATTAACCACTTAAGAGCAATTGAAAAAGCAAATGAAATCCTCTTTTCCCCTCCTCTCCACAATCTTGATACTCCGGTAGAATATCAATAAATAAAAAATGAAAATTGCCCCCTTAGGCCGGAATTGCTTCGCTCTACAGGCGAATTACGAAAAGTTGAACTGCTTGAAACTGCCGACAGCATGTAAAACACATCGTAGCTATCTGAGGGCATTAAACTAACAGTCAGCCCAGCAGGGACTGAGCTGATAAGTGGCAACTTTTTTCCCCGTACTATCATGCAGGCCCAGGTGCGTTGGCCACGCTTAATAAATCTTCCATATTTCACACACCGGAGAAAGCTTGGAATTTTGTAAGGAAAAGTGGTCGTAAATATAACGCCGGACAACTTCAGCGGTACTCCCGCTGTCTGATACTATGTACGGCTGGGAAGCCTGGAACCCTGGCTTTTACCATTCGATTTTTCCCTTCTCCGGCCATCGTCTCGACGCGACGTCTCCCTTCGCTCTTGTCGACAGGGTAATATTTTAGGAAGCAGCAGTAGCTTCTACCACCCGCGCGCTACCGGCCATCCACCGACTCACTACTGTTGCGATGAAATCCTTGCTCACCTTAAATTATCCTAGCGGAGTGTGTCACGTTTCATTCGGTGGCAGTCTGGCAAGGATTCACCCCTCCGTGGGCATGAATCAAGTGAAAGTGAAGCAATTTATTAAATGTACGGGCGGCCCATAACCCCGGCATGAATTATAGCAACAAAAATTGGCAAAATGTGATAATGCAAACATCAGGGTTTATGGTATTATTTGGCGCCTGACAAGTGCTTGCATGCTATGCTCTGTTTTTCGGGGGCGAACGGCGGAGAGGCCATGCTGTATAGCCTGTAGGTGTTGTCTTCATGGTGCCACAATATTCTAGCGTTCGCCGCCCTTCTTCCCCAAACGAGAATGTCTGTCTGCTGCTCCAGCCCTGCCACCGACCGGGGCCCGCCTCGCCAGCGGAAGGAAGGGAGCGCCAGTGCCGAAATGGTTGTCATAGACTTGCTGGCGGTTGAATACCGTGGGGACGGTGAAAATGAAGAAAAAGCAGGAAAACAGCAGCACCAGATTGCGTCAAATTCAAAATTGAAGCGTAATTTACGAGGGCGCAGGAATAAACGGGGATTTTCATTAACTGCCAATTTCGAATGGAACAGCCTCGATAATGCAAGCGAAATTAATTGAATTTTCCTTAATGCAGCGCCCCGCGAGGGAACTGGCAAAGATAAATTATTCACGAAAATTGGATTCCATAACTTTTGCGGATGTATGCGCGACGGAAGTGTTCATCGGGGGACGGAGGGGGCTGGAATGTTCGTGATTTCGACTAGTCATTTATCTTGTTTGCGGTGAAAATAAAAAGGACACATTCTTGTCGCCGCCGTAAGTATATCTCGAAATAAATGGCAGTAAAGAAGCGATGAATGCAAATTGAATGAGGGAAAAGTATCTTCAACGAAAAACAAGCTCATTG
This sequence comes from Neoitamus cyanurus, assembly GCA_947538895.1. Classification (NCBI taxonomy): domain Eukaryota; kingdom Metazoa; phylum Arthropoda; class Insecta; order Diptera; family Asilidae; genus Neoitamus; species Neoitamus cyanurus. Next base: position 10,025,857 of record OX384544.1, on the reverse strand, counting down.
TGGGAGCAGCAAAGGCCCTAATATACAGCCTTGCGGAATGTCTGGTTGAATGGGAGAAATCACTCATTGTGAATAGCAAAGGGCTGAACAGTCTTACGGCATAAAATGGGGAAACTCAGTGAAAATCACTAAGATGAACTTCCTCTTATTATTTCTGGGCAGAGATTAAATTATTTCCTATTTTGCTTGTGCAAATTCCGACCGACTTCCCAGTCGATGTTATGTCAGCGCCGAAATAATTGATTTCTTCGCTCATTTCCACAAGAAACACTTTCGATTTCTACCGTGTACCTCCAGAAAGCTGGGTGCGGGCAGGGTGGGAACAGAAAACCTCTGCTAACAAGCCAAGCCAAGCCACGCTATTCAGGCGATTCGCTTCGTGCTGGATTGTGGATAGCTGGATGGCATAAAATTGCATCGAATGCATAATTTGCCCATAGAATGCCTGAAAGAGACGTGTCGTATCGCATAGTATCGGGGCGCCCCGGCCCTCGTCAACTAGTCAGGCACACTGCTGACGGGTGTGCTGCTGCCGATGCTGAGCTGCAGATACATATTGTGCTCGGCGGCCGGGCATTGTAATCCCGGCCCTGGTATTAGACATAGGGCGTAATACCTCACTGCGGCAGGCACAACAATCGACGGGCTTTTGTGCACTCAATAACAATTTAATACACTGCTAAAAAAGTATCGATCCACTCGAACGACAGCAGTATTTGCTGACTTCCCAGCCGGCAGCTTGCAGTTCTGACGATTTTCTATTCGAACGGTTCGATTTGTTTGGACATTTTTATCGGTCGTTCGCCTGGAAAGTGGGAAAAGGCATAGAATCGCAAAATCCCTTTCGAGTACCGCACCTTTTTTTTTCGATCTTATTTTCACTTTTGGAGGTGAACACAGAACCCCCGAAAACTATTGTAAAATTGGGGCAATTATAGACCCTGCGGGTGCATCGAACCGGGGTGGGAACGGTAAACATTCAATTAATCCCGGAAAACAAGAGGGAACTACGGAATTTTGGTGGGGGACGAAAATGTTTGAAGGGGTTTATGTATATGATCAAAGGGAGTGGGTTCGTTCTAATGACGGAATTAGCTGCTCCCTCGAAGGGAGAATAGATTTTAATTGGCTTGGATACTCCTTCAGCAAAGAAAGGGAAGAACGGAGTTATTTCTCTTTTGTTGTAGATAATCGACAAATTCGTTGGGATTATGGTTCGGGTGGTTTGCGTTCAAGATGGGTACAAGGGTGAGATACCTATTACTGTTTTTTACGTGTGGATGGATGCAATTTCGGGGGAAATGGAAATTTTTTGAGCCTTTGTATACCCATATACGAATGTTAATTAAATTCTTTCCCCCTTATCTCTTTTTCAAAAGGAAGAACAAGAAAAAAAAGGTTTACATCGTGGAATATGCCAAATGTCGAAAATGGTTCATAGTCACAACAGAAATATCGAAATATAATTTTTATTAGAGGAATTTATCTGAGATGTTCCAATCCAAACTGAAGAAGTCCCTTGCGGTAAGAAAACCAAGGCCAATCACCCCTTAAAAAATCGATTAGCCATGTGCTCAGCAAACCTAAAACCAATTTTTTGTAGTTCTTATCGTACGTATACAGATTGTGCAGTCCTAATCTTTTAATCTGACTATTGACGTACCCTACGTACATTTTACTTTTGTAAATATTGGGTATGGGAATAAGTTCCTGTTCATTTCAGAAAGGTGTCGTGAGTGTGTTAGTGGTTGCTGGCTGCCGACTATATGTTCTCGCAAGTTGGTGTACAGCTGCACGACAATGCCAGACCCCACATTGCAATATCAGTTCAAAAATACTTGGAACGATTGAATTTGGAAATCTTGTCCCACCCGCCGTTTTCGCCAGACATTGTTCGTATGGATTTCCATTTGATAATGCGCATAATCATCTAAAGCGGTTTTATTATTTTTATTATTTTATTTCATGCAATCGGCAAATTCTGGAGTGCGGTTTACTTCTCATGAAGGTACCGAAAAATGGCTCAATCGAAAGAATCCAAATTTTTGCTTCGAGGAGTCGTTTACTACCTGAAAGATGCGAAAAGGTTGTCGCTTCTAATGGTTAGAAATACAACATTTTTTTCTTTTACTGCATAACCGACGATATGTGATAAAAAAAAGGCGGAAACTTATTCCCATACTTAATATGTCGAAAAAAATTAAAATTGTTCAAACTTTTAGAGCATCCGTTTGAATGAAATCATTATATTACAAAATGAAATTACACAAAAAAATCACAAAGGCGCAAAACGATTTCTAAGAAAGAAAAAAAAAGTCATAAAAATAGGATTTCCACCGTCCCATTGTGCGAGTACATACATTCAGAAAAGGGGTGCTAAGAGCATCTGAGCGCACTTTACATCCGTCTTTTCCATTCCATTCTGAAAACGTGTGCGAAATCATTGGGAACTATGGATTTTTCTCATAAAAGCAATAGACACGTTGGCAACGTCAGGGGAAGTGGAATAAAAAAAGACTGAGAGGAAATTTGATCTCATGTGAATAAACAGCAAGTAAAGAGGTTTTATGATGCTAATAAAACAGAGCAGCACACAAGTGCGAATTCATGCCCTATGTCTATATTGCATGTGTGCGAAAAAAAAATGTCGCGTAATAATTGTGAGCTGCAAAGAGCCCTAGACAGGTGATCCGGCACTTTAGGGAGATTCTAAAAATGAAATTGGAGACATCGTCTTAGGAGTATCTACGTACGTACGTATGTCCTAGATTAAAAGGGGGGAAAAGGAAATTTAATTATGTGAATGACATAGTCGCCCACGATTGGAATTTTGATTTTTAAAAGAATTAAGAACATTTAAAGGTCATTGCGGTTTTCCGACCCGGTAAGACAAAAGTAACTGACAACAACCAAAAGTATTTTAAATTAAAGAATTCAATCCCACTTTTAATTTTAAGTGGTCATTTGATTGAAAATCGATGCGAAAGTTATGCAATCGTAAAGGGAACTGTGACCGATTTGTATTCACATATATGGGAGAAGTGGCCGTTTCCGGAGCACATATCTCAAAGTCTGTTTGACCAATAATTTCAAATAATTTATTTAATTAATAAATAATGTTATTAGAAGAAGCGTTCCTAGGAAATTACATTTACGTTAGTTACGTGATCCATCAATCCAGACTTCCACACTTACCCACCCAAACACAAAATATGCATGAAATTGTTTTTCACTTACATACTTTTATGGGTACCAAATACTTTTTAATTTTTCCAAAATACCCACGCTCCATAGAGATGCGACCCATGACATTGTAAAAGCAGAGCCATGCATTTATACATCGTATCAATTTCATAGTATTGTGCCCAATGACCATTGCTCCACATATTTGCCACTGTACTGAGTAAGGGGCTGCAGAATGTTTGAAAATTGCCTTGTTTTCAAAACAATTTACATACAGAGTTTTGGATTTGTCGTTACACTTGTGTATCACTGTCTGTGTGTGGAATAGTCTGAACTTTCTAGGTATGTGCTTAATAGTAAAATGTTCTTTGCGCGAACGAACCATTATGTTTACCGAGTTGAACTGGGCCTTTTTTTCATAATATAATTTTATATTTTGTTAGTACACAGCAAAGCATATGAATAAGTTTTATGTGAGGCGAATGAGATATACATATGGATGAGAGATGGATCAAATATGATTTCCTCTTGAGTACTTTTATAGTATTCCAAAAGGGTTTAGATCCATCTTGTCCAGTGTCCAATGTTGTTCTAGTGAATATTTCTATAGGTAATTAATTCATGTCCTACTGCCTGGGCAATAGTTTATATTGTTGTTTGGATTTATCGTTTCATAATTCACTACTAGTTTCTTCTAGCTGTTTTTATTTGCTGAATTAGAAGTTTGATTCGATTAAAAAAGATATACTTTTTAGTTATATAAATATAGGCGTTTGTCGCGGTGCCTAATATTCTGGTCATACAATTTTGTTAAAATTCTTAATTTGCATGTTCTTGAAAAGATTTACTTGGAGTATCGCTATCTTCCTCACTCCTTAACCTAGTAAGTAATCATAGCCTTCCCTTCGTTAACTGTGGTCGACCCTTTTAGACCTTTTCATACATAGTTCTAAATTTCAGCACCCTCTTTATTTAGACATGATCTCATTTTCTGTATTTTTTATGATTTACCTTTTCCCCATTGAATATCAAAAGTCACACCCAAAAAGTCTGCTTATTCCTCGCCGTATCTCAATTCTTCATTTTTTCCCCAGGGCATTTGAGAAAATACTCCACCAGCACTAGTCTATTTTTATAAATGACCATCACCTTAAATTTTATCGTCAGTCGGGTCTTCTCCATAGTTGCACTACTGTCTTTTATAAAGTCTCTTACTACGTTCACCATGTCCTCGACAATGTTAACTTCGATATGCTTATCCTGATGATCTTTTCCAAAGTGTGCGATGGACGCCATAATAAATGTTTTTTTTTTAATTTAGTGAATTTTAGACGTATTGCCAATAACAACTTTTCTGTCTTTTCCATTAAGGGTTGATTAGAGTGCGAATAGACACTGCCTTGCTTCTATTCCGTACTCAATACATAATAGGCCAATTTTCAATAGACTTTCATTACTCGAAGAAAGCAAATCCTAGAAGTAAACTAAAGCACTTATACTGAAGAACTTGCTGCTTTTCGGTTTAATTCGATAACGACATGTAGAATTTTTTGTAAACAATAAACAAAGCCGCTAATTGCCTCTTCTCAACCAGGTCATATGGCGAGGGTAAAATTTTAACACTCCATTCATTTGGGCAAAACAAATTTTCTCATCTCTTGCAAATTGTGGCCCAATTACCTTTGTCAATTCCCTCGTCCTCGTCGCCATCTTCGCATTAAATAATCGTGACAAAATTGCGCGATCACATCACGCCTGAGTACCTCTCCATCCGCTTTCAGTAAACCGCGAGTAGAGAATTTCACTAACCACCCGGCGAACGACGACGACGAAATGGGCCAATCTAAAGCAGTGCAACATCTAAGGCACTGAGCCCGCAAGTGTACCTAGTACCTACTCTCAGGCCCATGATGATGTCGTGCAAGTTAAGGACGCGCAGCATAGAAACATCAAAACCAAGAATCCGCAGAACGCAACGATCATCAGAATCACAAAATTCCAGACTTTCCCACGGCAACACAACATTGCCCCCCAGACAAGCAAATTCGCAGAGCTGGACAACGCCACCGCCGCCGCCCAACGTGATCGCCACCTTGCGCTATTTCACCTGCGCAACAACGTGAGCACAGATCGGATGACACACGCGCCGTCGACCTGAATACGGCGCAACCTATGCTGACCTGACATCTTTGCCACCGTTCGAGTAATCTAGCTTTAGGAAAACATATTTTGTAAATTTAGTTGTATCCCGACCTTAGAGCAATAAAGTAAATTTTTTTTAAGCAAATCTTTGAAAGATTTTATTAACTGGCGCCCGAGCAGGGACCCGCGATAATACTTAGAGTTCGTAAAAGTTCCGTGTAATCAGTTGCGACTCTTAAAGCAAAGTTTCCGAAGTTCTGTGTAATCTTCAGGAGCAACATTGTTCGCGGGTGCCCAGTGATCGAACCCACCAGAGGATCTCATCACCCAAAGCCAGGTCACCGAGGAAGAAAAGAGGCCCCCGAGTAACCAGCAACATTCTGGACGAAAAGGAGTCAGCAAGGACTGGCAGCCGCTTCCCGGAAGGATGCAACTCACCGTATTAGTAGCGTAAGAACACCGTTTTAATAATTAAGTGAGAGTACTTATAAGAAAAAAATCCGCATAGCGAGAAAATTGAATTTTTATGACAAATCTAAATAACAGGAAAAAAGTGAAATTAGGAAAGTAAGATCTAGAAACAAACCGAATAGAAAATAAGCAAGTGAACAAGTTCAGTAAAAATCCCCGTGACGATTGAGAAAATCTAAATTTTGAGAGAAACCTAAGGAAAATAAAAGTGAAATTTAGGAAGTAAACTGTGTAGAATAAAGTTTAACCCGGAGTTGAAGAAATAAGTATAAATAAGTTTTGTGAGAAGAAGATATATCGAGTAAATAAAGGGAATCTCAACCCAAGAATTAACCATAAATAAATTAAGTGATAAATTTCTATTTGATTGAATTTTTTAAGTGATAAATTTTTATTTGATTGAATTTTCTAAGTGATAAGGAAGTAAATTTAAAGGAAATATCAAAGCCATATAGAAATAATCAAACAATTTCCAAGCGAGAAATCGAATAGCACCTAAGGTTTTAAAATCGTAGCCAAATGTCTAGGGAAGAAAACCTAATACGTCCACCCAGACTCATTCCAGGCCTACAAGAGGCCCCAGGTCCAGCTGCACCGGCAGTTATGGATCCCGCGACACTTCTGAACCGAGTGACACAAATCGTGTCCCAAGCCATTGCCGAACAATGTCCCCGAATCATAAATTCAATCCTAAATCCCAATTCCAATTTAGACAACGAAGGCGACCAAACAATCGACGAGAGTCGACGAGAAAATCTAACGGACATGGATAAAATACCAGACGTGGTGCGAAGCCTAAGAGAATTCTCAGGGCAACCAGGAGAATTCAGCTCCTGGAAAAAGAGCGTCGACAGGATTCTCAAAATCTACGAATCATTGCGAGGATCCCCTAAGTACTATGGTATACTCCATGTCGTGCGGAACAAGATTATTGGACAAGCCGACACTGTGCTAGAAAGTTACAACACACCACTAAACTGGGAACGAATCTCCCGCTGTTTGACGCTGCATTACGCAGATAAGAGGGACGTTAGCACCCTGGAATACCAGATGACTTGCCTGGTACAAGGAAACAACACCATCCAAGGATTCTATCAGACAGTGTACCACCACCTGTCATTGATACTTAACAAGATTAGCAGCATGGAAATGAGCCAAGAGACGGCGAACATGTTCGCCAAGTCCTTTAGGGACAAAGCGCTGGACACATTTATAAGAGGCCTGAAAGGAGATCTCCCCAGACTCCTGGGAACAAAAGAACCTGCAGACTTACCACAGGCACTCCACCTCTGCCTAAAGCTCGAAAACATGAGCTACCGTACCCATCAAGCAAACCACAGTAGTGGAGCCGCACGGAAGTTCGAGCACTTGTCTCGACCCCCCATACCACCAAAACAAAATCACGCTAACCAATTTAACCCATTCTACGCACCGAAACCCCAGTACTATCCAGAGCCTCGGTATCCCCCACGTCCAAACCCACCAAACCCAAACGCAGACAAGCCACCTTTCCGGAATTATTATAATTCCACCAACCCAGTACAGACCCAGAATTCGCGAACCAACCAGCCCCAACAAGCTCCTCCAAGACCGCCACCCAGAGTTGAACCGATGGACGTAGATCGTTCCATTCGGTCAAACGTTGCGGACTATCAGAACAGACCCCAGTTAAATTTTAAGAGGCCAAGTGGCCCCAATCCTGACTTCAACCCAAACAAGCTTCAAAGGACTTTTCACACGACAGCCTTAACCCCCGAAGACGATCACACCAGATACAATGAGAACATTAATCTGGAAGACGGAAACTACGACCAGTCTCTGATCGACTACATCAATACCGGCGACGAAAATTACGTTAATCCAAGCCAATACACAGAGCCAGAACTGCTCGAACCAGACAACCCCGAACCATCGCAAGAACTACAAGATATACATTTTTTAGATTAACGAGCTCTTCGCTCCCGTATTTCGAGTACAGGACGAAGGGCGGCAACACATTAAAATTCCTGGTAGACACAGGTAGCAACAAGAATTACATCCAACCAAACTGCTGCAAAAACCCTATACGAAACGAAAAAACGTTCTCAGCCAACTCAGTGGGAGGCAACGTGGAAATTACACACCATGTCATGTTAAATTTATTCGGCCCTGGAAACTCTAGTTTAAAATTCTTCGTGCTACCGACATTAAAATCATTTAACGGTATAATCGGAAACGATAGCTTAAAGGAATTAAACGCCGTCATTTACACCGCCGGCAGCTACATGACGTTATTCAATAAACTTAAAATACCCATCAAACAATACCTCTCCCAATCCGTGAACAACATTGACGTAAGGACACCTCACCTAACCGAGAACCAAAAGACGAAATTATACCGTATTCTGAACAAATACCCTAATCTATTTTCCGAACCCGACGGAAAATTGACATACTTCACTGTGGTGAAGGGAGAAATCCGCACCAACAGCAACGACCCGGTATATTCGAAATCTTACCCGTACCCCATGGCACTAAAGCCCGTCGTGGAGAAGGAGATCGCGAAACTACTAAACGACGGAATAATCAGACCGTCGCGATCACCGTACAACGCCCCAGTTTGGGTAGTAGCAAAAAAGGCCGACGCACTCTCCAGGCCACCGCAAGTATGTATGATAAATTCAGTAACGACGACCCAGCACAGCGATGACAGTTCCTCCCACAACCTTATTCCATTAGTAGAAACCCCCCTTAACGTCTTCAAAAATCAACTTGTACTCCAAATTGGCCCAACTTCCACCTACCGACTCAAGAAACCCTTCCCCAGTCATTTTAGACACATCTTTACCGAAATGACCTACACACGAGAAAATTTAACTGGAATTTTTAAACGATACCTGAATCCCAACGTTATTAACGGCCTAAGAACAACAGAGCCCGTAATGGGAATGATTCAGCAAATATACCCACTATACTTTAGTAACTACCGAATCCGGTTCACCCGAATCGAAGTGGAAGACGTGGAGAACGAATCAGAACAAGAGAACATCATCATCGAACACCACAAACGGGCCCACAGAAACGCACAAGAGAATCAGCTGCAGATCATTGCGAAGTACTACTTCCCTAAAATGAACTCGAAAATCAAGCAAATTGTGAAGCAGTGCGCAACATGCAAGGAGAATAAGTATGACCGACATCCCAACATCCCCGACCTAAAAGCCACTCCGATCCCCCAATATTCCGGACAAATCCTACACATAGATATTTACTCAACAGAGAAACATCTTGTACTAACTGCCATAGATAAATTTACAAAACTTGCGCAGGCAAGGATATTAAAATCCAGAGCAACAGAGGACGTCAGGAGACCGCTTCGAGACATTCTGTTTTTTTACGGCGTACCAGAACACGTCGTCATCGACAACGAGAAGTCCTTGAATTCAGCTTCAATTGTATTCATGATGGAAGATCAACTAAAGATCAAAATATTCAAGACGCCCTCGTACCACAGCGAAACGAATGGGCAAGTAGAGAGATTCCATTCAACTCTCTCAGAAATTATGAGATGCCTAAAGACCGACGGCATTCACCGCTCGTTCGAAGAATTACTAGAACGTTCGGTGTACGAATACAATTGCAGTATCCACTCCACCACAAAAAGGAAGCCCATCGACTTATTCTACGGAAGAGCTATAACGACTACCCCTGAACAATACGAAATCTCTAGGCTGGGAAACGCGGAAAAATTAACACGGAAACAAGAAAAAGATCTCAAATTCCATAATAAGAAAAGGCAACCGGCCAAGGATTATGAGATAGGTCAAGAAATTCTGGTTAAACAAAACAAACGCTTAGGCTCCAAACTCACAACTAGGTACATCCGAGAAATTGTGAAAGAAAACAGACCTACAACAGTCCTGACAGAGTCGGGCAGGAAAATACATAAAAATAACATTCGTAACTGATTTTACAGATTCCTGATCACTATCACCAACGCAGACGTCCAAATCCTGGATTACACGAACTCTCAGATAATTGCACTCGACACCGGAACAGCTAGGATCCAAGATGGCAACCTAAAACTCATCCACATCATCGACATAGAGCCCTACCAAACCTTCCACTCGGAGACCTCGACGATACTTAGGAAGAACGTCCCCAAAGGTAACCCTTTCCTTCCATTCCTAGAGCAAGAATTATCCCAAGTGCAAAATTTAATCAGTAACCTTAAAATACAAAAGCAAAAAAGATCCCTCAATTTCATTGGTTCGGCATGGAAGTGGATAGCGGGAAATCCCGACCACGATGATTACATAATAATGTCAGACAAAATCGAAGATATTGTACTTAACAATAACAACCAGGTAGTCATTAACAAGGCCCACAACGATAGAATTAACACATTAACTAACGTAACGAATGAAATAATAAACATGATCAGAAAAGACAAATCCTTTGAAATCGAGCTAGTCTTAGGTCTCCAATACAAACTTAAATTAGTAAAAGAAGAAATTATCAATACAATTTACGCAATAGAATTAGCAAAGTCAAATACAATCAGTTCCAATATTCTATCAAAAACCGAAGTTAAACTACTGCTAGACAATATAGATAAAGACAATATCCCCTACAGTAATGTCGAAGATGCGCTAAAATTCGCCGATGTAAAAATAGCCCAAAACCAGACACGCTTAGCGTACATTGTAAACATTCCAAAAACAGAACCCATTATTTTCCAGAGAATTATGTTGAAACCAATTAAGCAACCCAACAATATCATTAACAAAATTGAATACGATAATATTTTAAAATCAAACGAAATAATTTACGGGGTAACACAAAATTGTAAAAAACTGGACAAACTATCAATCTGTAAGAGAAACAATGTCATAGATTTAAGCCAAAATCATTGTATTCCTAATCTACTTAAGAGCGAACAGGCAATATGCAACGTTACCAACAGCCATCACATCCCCCCGATCGAGGAAATAGATGTCGGCATCATCCTACTAAATAACTTCGAAGGGCCAATAGAATTCGACAACACATCTCGTGACCTGCAAGGAACATTTCTCATAAAATTCAAAAATACCACAGTCATCATAAACAATCAGCGATACACAGCGGAAGAAATAGCCAACATTCACGCGCTACCACCCCTCCTGCAAGCTGCCCTTGGAACAACCCAGCTGGAAGAAATACTATCCCTAGAACTGATGAAGGAGATCCACATAAATAACACCAAACAAATTCGCCTCATGAAGAAAGAAAAAGAGATCCACACATACGTAAATTACGCACTCACAACCATAGTTTTTACCATGATAATGGTTACCACGATCCTGCAGAAGATAAGAAATTCACCAAAAACCAGCATCGCAATTCTCCCAGCACAAATTCCAGATCAGGCAAACCTACAAGAAAAATACACCCCAAGGACTCAGGAACACCACAAAAGCATCTACAACATCCCATATTTCTAAAGGTCATACGAGGACGTACGAGCTTAAAGGGGGAAGAGTTAAGGACGCGCAGCATAGAAACATCAAAACCAAGAATCCGCAGAACGCAACGATCATCAGAATCACAAAATTCCAGACTTTCCCACGGCAACACAACATTGCCCCCCAGACAAGCAAATTCGCAGAGCTGGACAACGCCACCGCCGCCGCCCAACGTGATCGCCACCTTGCGCTATTTCACCTGCGCAACAACGTGAGCACAGATCGGATGACACACGCGCCGTCGACCTGAATACGGCGCAACCTATGCTGACCTGACATCTTTGCCACCGTTCGAGTAATCTAGCTTTAGGAAAACATATTTTGTAAATTTAGTTGTATCCCGACCTTAGAGCAATAAAGTAAATTTTTTTTAAGCAAATCTTTGAAAGATTTTATTAACTTGCACACTTGGCAATTGTTCTCTTAAGAAAAACGAATCGCGGATTGCCGCGAGCACACCAGATGACAATCATTTTTCGCATTTAGCGCTGTGAACCGCTGACCTTTGATGTATCGGAACCGGCGCGCTCAGCTGGGCGACTTTCCACCAACCTTTGTCAACTTTCCGTTCCCAGAGTAGGGTACCTTCCACATCACTAGGCCTTGTGCACTTCTCTTGCAGATGTGAATGCAATCAAGTGGCAATCATTCAATCTTTCCGTCGTCCTACGCCATGGCGCGCGCGGCGCGGCGACAACAGAACGGCACGACAACAGACGGTAGGGTTTCCACTTTCCCAGTTGTGGCGGTGTGGTCGGGGCTATTGTTGAACAACAGCCGCAGCGGCCCGGTCGTTTCACATAGCCCACTTTTCACAGAGTTCTTAAAAACAATCGGGCACTCTTCGCGGCCCGAATCACAATCTACCGTCTGCGGAAAAATATTTTATATGGGTAAATGGGCACCCGCCGAAGAAACCTCAAACGGGCTTAATTTGCGAGAGGTGCTGGCGGCGTGCGGTGCGATGCGGTGCTTGTGCGTGGGCCCCAAACGGGAGGAGGTCAGAGCAGGCTGCCTTATTTAGGCGGTGTCACACTGGGTACCGATACTCGGCCAGCGAGAAAATGTTTTTTTGATCCCTCCCCCTCGGCCGCCCGGGGTCTGGTGATGTTAGAAGGCGCAAGGCGGTCACCTTTCGATTTTATGAAAAGCAGGTGAAATTAATTTACGATGCTAGTCTAGCGTGACCCACTCGTTGGTCACCGTAATTTTCTCATTCACCTGTATGGCCCGGCGGCGGCGGTGCGAAGACAGTGAGCGGTTTAGGAACGGATTTAATTTCGTGGAAAATTGAAATTCAGCACTTGCGTGCAAGGAAACCTCTCACTGGAGAAGGAAATTGATTCACTTTCTCCGGGGGCCCCCCAGGAAATTGCTCTCGCCTAGAACAAGCACAACAAACCTGAGAATAGATTGCTTGTGTTGTGCTGGAGCACCACCTATAACAAGAAGTGGCCGAGTAGTTAGTGGGGCCCTGGCCTGGAGCACTCGCATATTAATGTGTATTTATGGAGCTAGCTGCTAGACGCACTGGATTCCAGCGAGCGTAATAAATTCAAACTGCCTCCTCGAGCCGTGCCCGGTTTTGGGGTCTTGATGTAATAGGCACTACATACTCCACCGGAGGCTGGTGGTGGCGTAGTGTGGGAGGTGCTCGTGCTGCTAAAAATCTGGAATATGCCGGCAATGTGGCTAGATTGCATCTTGCACATATGCATCCAGGCCATGCTGCGAAAATTGAAAATTTAGGGCATCATTAGGAGCCTGTGACATGCCACGGCGTAACTCGGATGCTCATTAGTTCTTCCAGCCCAGAAACGTGTTTACCCCGGCAGTTAACGAGACTCTCGAACTCGAAATGAAACACTAAACAGCGCTTTGGAGTTGAGTTGCGTCACTCTGTCGTCAGGCAGATGGTTTTGCGCGCTGGTTTCATGCATGTCGTTACACGTCTTATTTTGCCGCTAACTAGCTCCTATAAAAAAGTCAACGACTGACGATTTGCGCTTCACCTGAGCAATAATTAGTCACTTGCGGTATTTGTCTTCTTTTTTTTTTCAGCGAGGCAATTAGCCCGCGATATCTGGGGGACAAATTTGTCGTTTCTGTTGAGGATTACCTTAACGGGTTATTCTGGTTGAAAGGTCTGACAGAATTAGGAAATATTAGAGAATCTTTTTTTTTTTGGGAAGCCAGTGAATCATTAGTCTCATTTTTTTTTCTCATTTACTGGGAACTTTGGGGTCGCTAGGATTTTTTATTTAAACGAGGTTATCAATTTCACACGAAATTTTTGGTTCTGGCAAGTTCTGAGATCCGTAGATAAAATTATTCCCTCGGGACCTGTACAATTTGCAGCTATCCGGGATGCTTTATCATCTGAATTGACGGAATTTTGAAAAGAGCGAAACAAGTGAAAGTCTGATGGGCACAAGTTAAAGCGAATATGGTGGGTATGACAACACACCCTATCGGAACTCCAGTAATTTCAGACCGGTGATCAAACTTGTGTGTGGTCTTGCTTTGTCGGAAATTTCCCACAATATACATTCGAATCAAGAAATTTCAATTTACAAATTGATTACTCTTGGATTTCCAACTCTGTTTAGAATGGGTTTGACCTTACTTGTCTGCTCACACTCAGCCTGTCTAAAGAGCTACATAATATTACTGGTGTACCGGAGGGAAGCCACCTGGGTCCACTACTATTGATTATTGTTATTAATGATTTACCTGACTGTTTGAAATATTCTAAAATTTTATGCTACGTTGACAATCCTAAGATTATTCGTGTTGTATCTTTTGAACCTGACGGCGAACTTTTAAATTTGGAGTTAGATTTTTTTTTTTCAATGGTGCTCCATAAATTATCTTGCCCTTAAATTAACAAATGTACAAAATTGCCTCATTCACGTAAAAGACAAACTTTTAAATTTGACTACACAATAAATAATTGTGCATTGAATAGACTTGACAAAAACAAAGACTTGGGCGTATGGTTAAACTACCACTTTTCTTTTGACGACCATATTAACGCGATAGCCATTAAAGTTGCTAAATCTACTCTGGGTTTTGTGAAGAAATTGTGTAAGGAATTCGATGGTTCTCACATAACGCGACTCTGGTTCGCGGGCTGCGAATTGGACAAGCGTGCTCTATAACTCCCAATACCTTGGAAAGATGGACCTGAATAAGGATTGAAACTGTTAACGTAACCTTAATCTGGTTATAACTGTAGAATCGTAAAATAGCAACGTTTTAACATCAAGCAATTCTTCGGGAATTTGGATTATGACCAAAGGTACAAAATCAAGAGCTGGCTGTGTGATAATCCTGGAATGGACTATAATTTTTGGGTGTAAAAATGTTATTACACCTTAGGGTTGCTAGTATTTATCTTATTTGTTTTTATTTGAAAAGCCAACAAACCCTCCAGCAGAATCCTCCATAAATGCCAAGGAAATCCCAGCAGCGCCCTGTTCTTCATTTTAAATCTTTCGCAGATTAAGAACGATGGGTAGGCAATTCTGAGCGCAATTAACAGGGTGCAGAGCACCTACTGCGCATTCCCATTGCTATTCATGCACTAACTCCCCCATAAAGTACCGACCAGGAAGAATACGTACTTTCCCGACAACTTAATTCAAAATAATAATTATACTGCTCCCGGGTGCGGTGTGGTGGGTTCGACGGGCAATAAAATGACCAGACCTTCCCTGCCCGAGAACAAAAAGGCTGCAGTCTGGGTGAAATTTTCTGGTCCGTGACCAAGACCTTTGTGGAGCGTTTAATTCACTTCTGGTAATCCACGTAAAGCTAGCCAAGCAGAGATCCAGCGAAAGAATGGCCGAGACCCAAGTGAATGGATTGTGGACCAATTTTGAAAGGACGAGCGAATCCCCGAATGCGAACCGACGACATTTATGGGGCTTATTGGGGCTATTGTCGCCCAGTTCGGAGCCCTGAATATTGTCACTTTCGCCAGTTGTGCAGGAGGTGCGGAGCACCGGGCATAATAATAATGCAGACATCAAATATAATGAGTGAAAGCCCACCAAAGATGTCCACCCTCCCGAAGGCGAAGGGTAACTTTTCCCCGGTTCTTATTGAAAAACTGTCGACCCATGTTTCTTTCCATTCATTACTGCCACAGGAGTTCGAGTGCTCTCCATAGGGTTGGCGCACAAAAGTGTCGCTCCTCGTGTGAGAACTGACTTTGAATGTCTTGTCTCCCCTTTTGCTTTATGGAACTCATAAAACCGGAAAGAACCTTCCTTTCGGCGGACACGGAACGTTTCCGAACAATACACACCATTCCCTGCCCCCTTTGTTCATTTGCCCTCGCATCGCATGTACCCAGCCTATCGCTCGGTTTTTTTTTCGAGTTCGGGTTTGGAAAAATCGATTTTTGGCACGCAGCAGTACGTACACAGGAGGCGAGTTTCTGCAACAAGCAAAATCCTCGGTGGATGGCGAAATACGAAAATAGCGATTTTTGATCCCATCCCACATCTCATGCCTGTGATCTCTGGTTTCCTGGAGTCACAGCCGCCTACAAGCCGCCCTCGCCCTTCGGCCATGGTTAAACAGAAATCAGGGGCGGTTTTTGGCACGGCGGTGGTGCGGTGGGTAGTTAGCACGAATGGGATAGAAATAATATCCGTGTTTACGCGCGTCGCTAATAGTTTCCCGATTATTTCTAATAACTCCCCTAACTGGAATTCGCGTTTAAATAATTAGGCACGGTCACGTGTGCCACTAATGGGCCGAACCACACACGCTCCGAGCTCTATTTATCTGGCGATTAACTTTGGTTTGTCGAGACGATCCAGCTGGGTAGGGTGGCAAAGGCTTAAATGAACAAAAGGGGAA
This sequence comes from Neoitamus cyanurus, assembly GCA_947538895.1. Lineage (NCBI taxonomy): Eukaryota > Metazoa > Arthropoda > Insecta > Diptera > Asilidae > Neoitamus > Neoitamus cyanurus. Next base: position 10,009,703 of record OX384544.1, on the reverse strand, counting down.
TTGGCACCAGTCTTGACTTTAGAGACGTTATGAGAGCCATTCAAATAACCAGCCCTGAGCCAAATTTTGACGGTAATTCACTTGGAAACCATTAGGACTGATAATTGCTCGATTCTCGAAATAACTGGTAGCTTATCTGACGACAGTGCGCTATTTAATCCACAGAAAATCAACATGAACTCCAGAGATTGGGGTAATTGTGCCAATTCTTCGTCTGCCCAAGAGGCATTCCTCCTTAACTTTTTTATTATTTGACAATTTAGAATCCAATTATGGCAGGCACAAAGACAGTAGACATGGTTTTGGTCCTGATGATTTGAATGCTTGTGGCACGGTATGATCCAATTAGGTACAAGTAGTCTTTTAACATCTCCTTTCCGGTAAATACATCGTTGGATTTCACCAACGATTTGATAGTTGATAACTTTGTTTCATATTTGTTTTTTTTAACTAAGGGAGTGCCGCAGAGGTCAATTCTCGAACCACTTTTATTTTCTCGTTTTATTAATAATCTTCCTACTGTTCTACGCAATGCACACATTCATTTGCATGATATTTATTTGCTGAGGTCATATACTATATAGATGAATAGATTTATTGTGCACAGCACTCATTACATCGTCAATATAGAGGATGAACAATAAAGGACCCAGAACTGAACATGGCGGGACTCCCATACGCAACGAGCAGGTCTTGAATCTTTATCGCGAACCTTCACAAACTATATTTAGTCTGTCAAAACACTTCCAATTAGCTTAACAGCTGATTAGCATAGAAAGGCAATTTGCGATTTTTTAATCGACTTTCAAAGTCGATTAGTGAATTTACGAATTCGATTCTTTTGAAAAATTGTAAATTAGTTTGAAATTGTAAAGGAAAAAAAATCACTTTCCAAACAATTTTGCAAGAAGAAAACAAATCTTCCGTTCATAAAACTTCGATTTCAATAGTCGCGTGCTTGCACCCAAAATGAGGTCAATTACGCCATCCACTGTATACTTAATAAGTTCTGGTCATCCCCCGATTTAGCCCCTTCCAATCAACTCGCAATCCCTTCATTAGAAAAATAATCTCCTAAATTTACCTTTAAGGACAAAAATAAATCGTACGCCCCCAAGTCCTAGGTAAACAGAATCGGTCAGTCCACCGTCTAAGTACACAGCAGAGGGTACAGGTCCTTTATTATCATTAAATTTCCAAGCAATCCTCACCGATTCAGATTCATTCCTCGATTTCCTGATTCGGAGGACAAAAGAAAGAAAATATTAAAAATATCCAGAGGACAGTGCTCTAATCGAAATATCCTCGGCTCCTTGCGCTCCCTTCCTTGCGACCGATCGGCCCACACCGACCGCTCTACCGGTCTTCAGGGAGCGGCCAGGGAAAGGGGTTTAATCCCGGACTACTACTTAGAGAGCTTTTCAATTAAAGTTTGATTTCCTTTCAGTTGCGCTTAAGCAAAGTGGAGAGATAAATTTGCAACCTTTTCGCCAGGAGCCCAAAGGAGCAGGCACGTCCTCGTCCTCGTCCTCGCCGTCGTTGGTTTTCCTTGGGAGCGGCGATGTGTGTGCGGAGGGTTGGGGCAGTACAACTGGAATAGGATTTTGATTAAATCTCTTTTTATTGGATCAATTGTTTGCCAGGACGAGCTGCTGCGGGAGGGTGTGTGCCGCCAAGCTAATTTCATTTCCATTCACAATGTGGCCACGGATTCGGAAGGAGTTCGATCGAGAAATAGATCTAATTGCTGGCACGGCGCAGTGCGGCGGTCTTAGGCAGGAGTGAGTAACTCTAAGGAGTACGACTGACTCTAGGGCTTAAAGTTTTGCGTCCCGATTATAATTTTGGCACTCTCTAAGTTCGCCAAGTTGTGTGTTTGGATGGGGTTGGAACGGCGCATGAAAACTATTTTGCATTGTGTGCTGTACAGGAAGTTTTCCTGTGCCTGAGAGCGGCCAGAAATTTGAGAAGTGCCCAGGAATTTCGCACGGATTTTAACTCCTGGGAAGTGGATGGAATTTCCATAGTGGGCGGGTGGATTGTTTCGCCCGCCTTGGTGTTTAGTCTCTTGAGACTGAAGGAGTGCTTTTCGGAAGTTGGCTGGCAAAGTTCAAGAGCTTTCCAAGGCGAGGGCAGAGTCACACCAAAAATTTATTTACAGCAAATAACCTAGGACTGGGTTCATTCTGGGATCAGACAAAGGCTTAGCTGCCGAACCTTTTTTTTCGATGAAAAAAATAGGAAACAGGACGGAAAGGGATTTGTTTTAAGCTGAGTTTGAAAGTGTGTGTTAGACTTGACAGTTTTAAAGGGATTTTTTTTTAATTTCGTAGTGAGTGAGCCTTATGACTTTAGTTTATATTATAGTAGGCCCTTCGAGTTTCTGGCTAAGAGCTTAACTACTCTTGTGCGTATTTTCGTTGAAGAATTATAAGTCTAAAATGTCTTCTTGGGGCAAGTTTCGAATTATTTGAAAGTCAGGATATCTTGAAGTCAAAGCGTAGGACATTCAAAAAATGTTAAATGTGTGGTAATTCACAGAATCCGCACGTCCGCAGTGAAACTCCTAAAAAATTTGATATTGATTCGTTCTGCCATTCGATAAGTTTTTAAATTGGTTATGATAATTAAAATCATGAACCCCAAACACCCCCATGTGCCACTTTTATGAACAACTACGGAAATTTCGTATTTTGGTTCTGGCCATCTTGAATTTGTATAACTGGACAACATATTGAAATCAACGAATCTAATTATTGTTCGGATTTCGCGTTCGTGAACGTAAAGCTCTGGTACATACAATAATGTAGATAGATAAAATTGATGGTAAAATGTTAGGAGAGTCTATCAGTCCAACTAGGGCTTTATGAACAAAAGACAAAAATGACCTTTTCATCTTTTGTGAAGTGTAGTCATGCCATGCTTAATATAGAGAGGCAGCTCACGTCGATTACTCCATGGAAGACGTCGCAAGGCAAAACGCAAGAATTTTTTTTTTCACTGATTCTATTGATATGTATGCTATAATAAGGGATCCAAATTTGGCAATCATATTCCAACACACAAGCGACTCATATAAGCTCTTAAAAAAATATAAGGATTACGAATTTCCTTTGTACACCCCACTGTCAAACAAATCAAAGCATTGCTGACTACCATTGTTCACCAGGTAATCACAATGTTTAGAAAAAGTTATCTTGGAGTCAAAAATTATACCGAGATCTTTGATTTCATTAATAGAATATAGGTGGGTATTACTTATAGGGTAATAAAAAGCAGTCGTTGTAATTGTTGATCTGGTTAAAAATCTTAACATCGTCAGCGTAAACTAAAAGTTCAGAATATTTTATCACAGATTCGAGATCATTAATAAATAAAATGAATAACAAGGGAACAAGATGACTGCCCTGAGGAACGCCAGAAAGAGTGAGAACTACATTTGACAAAGGATTTCTGAATAAGACTCTAAAGCTCCTATCGCTCAGATATCGTTAATCAAGAGAGGGGAAAAAGAAAGTTTACAGAGTTTAAAAAGCAGCACATTTTGAGAAAGCTTGTCAAAGGCCTTGGAGAAGTCAGTATAAATGAAATCTGTTTGCGCCATCTTTTCCAAGCTCCAAGAAATAAAAGATGCAAAATACGTAAGATTAGTTACAGTAGAGCATCCTTTAACAAAGCCATGTTGTTTCACACTAATCAAGGACTTGAAGTCAAATGTTAAAATATCGTATATAATACTCTCGAAAATCTTAGGCAGTGGCCGACAAATTTACAATTGGTCTATAGTTGTCGACTAGATTTTTTTTTCCTTTCTTGAAAGTTGGGATAACATATGAAAGTTTCCAAGCTTTCGGACATACGCCCGAAGTCAAGGATAAATTAAATAAAAAGAGTATTGGATTACTGAGTACAAGAATAATTTTTAACCCTCCTAAATGTCACTGCAGTAAGGAAACAAATAAATATTAAATCATAGAACAGACAAGCGTTAACATCAGTATACAATTGGGAATTTGCTTGCCGCCTTCAGGATTTCTGTACCAACCCACTTCCTGAGGAATTATGACTTTCTTTACTTAACACACTATCGCCCAAACTATGGCCCCAATGAGCCGATATCATTAATGTCCCGTTCTTTTAACGCTTGTTTCCCCGTTATCGACTTTCATATTTCTAGAAGCCAATTGAAAAGTCGTCTTTGTCAGTAGATTCAATAAACAATTACAATAGAAAGATCGAGACAAATTCATTCACGCCATGCGTTTTTTTAAAATAGGTACATACCTCAGTACATCTTTCAATGTGTTCACAAGTGTGAGGGACAGATTATTTAAAAAAAAAATTATGCTGAATCGCCCCCTCTATGAACTGCAAGAAAGGAATTTGAAAAAAAAAATCTTGAAAATAACATAGAAAAAGCGTATCCTCTGACTGTGGAATAGTAGATTTTGCATTTAGTGGGAGACACGCGAGATTCCCAACGATAATAAAGAAAAGAATCATGCAATCTCGTTCTCCCACGAAACGCACATACTATTTGAATACTGCAAGCTGAATAGCATTTTTTGGGGCCTGTCGCCATTTGGGGCTGAAACCATCGATGCAACGATTGATGACGAAGTCGTGATGGTCGCGGCCCTCTAGTGACAGGCCCCAAAAAGAGTGCTTTTCAGCTTGGATATAATAATAATAATAACAATAAACGTTTATACGCCTAAAAACCGTCGTCATGCTTGGTTAACTTAATGAATTTATTTCATCGGATTTGAATATCTTTTTAGGAAAAATTGTCTACACCCTTGCTTCCAAAATGACTTAAAACAAATTAATTTAATTTAAAAAAATAATTCCAAATAATTATAACTCCTAATAAAATCACAGCAAGATCTCTTATTTACTCGAAGCAATTATCATCGTTGTGATTTCAATGTTTTTCTAAGATTAATCCACAAAATATCACAAAGCTGTTACTCAACAAACGCCGTTTATATCATCACTCTAAAATAAAGCTCTATAGTCATTCTTGCACAATTTTCGAAAACATCAAATAAATTTAGCATTATCACATCTGGCCCGGCCAAAAATTTGGGGCAGTCACTTCACAGTAGACCTGCTAAAAAAACAGATTCGCTGATTAAATTTAAATGAAATCGGAAAAGAACTCGATCTCGATGCGAAACAAAAGCGGTGATAAGTGAAAGGTTACTGGACCACAAATGCGACAAATTACTTTTTGGGTCCTGCACAAAGTTTTTCCAAGCAGTTTTCATGGAAATCGGTCAGTGATAACAAAAACTGGATGAAATTGAGCAATATTACAAGGGAGGTAGATGGCTCAATGTAATGCAATGCCCCGGAAGAGGATTTTACGGTGATAATTGAGGCCTCTTCCCTGCAGCCCTCGCCGCTCGCATGTCTGGGCTGGAGTTACAATCAGATGCCGTGTGTCGTGACAAAAGTGCATTCGGACCGATAATGATAGTAATAAATGTGAACAGCGCCAGCAACTCCACTAACGGCAGCAATTTCACCTCAGACTAGCTGTTGAAAGTCCAAAATCAATGCAATACCGCCGCGAGGGTGGTGGCTGGCTGGTGTAGTGTGCCGGTGGACGGGTGTGGCTCCCGAAAGGCTCGAGGATCCAACATCCAACTATAAAACGCTTGAATGCGTATTCAATTACCCGCTCCCTCCACCCACCCGCAACCTGCAAAACGTTGTTTGCCTCACGTGTGTATATTTCATAAAATTTTCGATTTATGCACTCGTCGTGCACGCTAATGCCCACCCGGTACCACCGCCACTGCAGCAGCATGCATTTCGAGAAAAATACATAAAAATATGAAAATATTGAAAATAACGTAAAAAAGATGGGAACGCTCGAGTAGCACTTCGTCGGACGGCATCCAATGGGGCGTTCGGGGCATGATGAGAAATCATATTTTATTACCACTTTTTACGCTCACTGAGTAATGCAATATCCCTGGCAATCCCGGCGTGTGCGGCTTTTTACACGTCCCATCCCTCATCCGGAGAAGGTAAGAAAAATTAAAGTCGTTGCACATTTTAGCACGTTCCCAGCTAAGTGCGATGTGACGTTGTAGGTAGGGGCTATGTTTTTTTTTTCTGGTGGGATATTTAAACAAGAAGAATTTTTGGGGAAGATGTCACGAGAACTTATTCTGTTCTAACAGTTCTAAAAGGAGCATTAGCAGCACCTACAGGGTATGCACTTGGGTGTGTGGGCCAATTTGAATACTTGCCGAGGACACTTGAAGAATACTTGAAACTTGAGCGCTCTTCATGTGGTCGTTGTACTATTTGGGCTCTCCTCGCGTATTTCAAGGAGTCGTTTTGGAATGTTAAAATTGTCTGGCATTGCGGTTGCTTCACTGCAGGAATACTTCGCAACTTTATTACGTCCTTGTGGGACTGAAGGACCATGCTAGGTTAGCTTTACCGCAGAGGAACCATGTCCTCTCGCCTATTCTAATGCACAGTTGTTTTCGGGTACTTTTGTAAAAATAAAAGAGGTTTAGTGATTTAATCAGTTAAATTGCACCCAACGGTCCTACAAATTTTAAAGGGGCTTACGCGTAATGGGTCCACGTTTTATGTGTAAAAGTTGTGAGTTTTATTTTGGAGCATAAAACTACTTACGCGTGCAAATTACGAAACATAGGCCAGACATACTCCGGCCGCACAATGTTAGGCAGTCCAGAAATATGAACTAATTAAGTTCTGAGGGAATATTTTTAGCACAAAAACTTAAAGCTTAAGTCGTGAACACACAGCACGCGTTGCGAGGCGAGGCGACGCTGTACTAGTCGAGGCGAGGCATTCAAATCCACGGCACAAGTTGCCATCTAATTAAATTGATAGAACTAAACTAGTGTTAAGAATGGTTTTCCAATTATTGTAATTTTATCTACTAATTTAATTTATATGACGAAATAATAGTCGATATTTCTAACCTTTCTGTAAAGTGTCTTTTTTTAAGAGGCGTTGTAAGTGTCAATGTAATTTTTGTTCGATAAGGTCTAACAAATCATCATGGAAAGATATACAGCATAGCAACGATTCCAAATCAGTTATAAAAAACTTATAGAACTTTTCATGAATGTCATGGACCGCAATGATTCTCTACTTTTTGTTTCCAAAACTTCGAGACGAAGATGTTGATGACTTGTGGTTTCAACAGGACGGCGTTTCGTGTCACGCAGCGACAAAAACAATCGATTTATTGAAATGATAATTTGTCGAAAAAATTTACCAAATTTATGATGACTTGCTCAATTGTTGTTATTATTTAAATTCAAAATCTATTTGTTTCCTCGACGGCAAAAAAGGGCGCGTGTAAGTTTTCGTTTCTGGTTCTGAATGCTGAATTTCTATGTGTAGCCTTATGGTAAGCGTGCTAAACTGCCGATCCAAAAATCCCAGGTTCGAATCTCATCATTTTCAATTATTTTGGAAAACAAAAAAAATGCCAGAATGCTTTAAAAAAAAATACGGAATACGAAGAAAAAAATAGTTTTCTGTATATTTTTGTTGCATTTGTTGCCACCATATTTTAATTTAAATACATTTTTTTTCCATAGGGTTTCGGTAACTTGAGTCTCCCCTAACTCGGACTTTTTTCCTGTCCCCTAACTTGAACTTTTTTTTCCTGTCCCTTAGGGAGTTAGGGAAATTCCACTGTATATACCATAAACATATTTTCGACTGCATTAATTCAAAGGGCAAATTACGAAATGTAGGAGGGTGGTTTGGTAAGTAACGATTCGCATACTAATGAAGGGCGACAGCGTAATCTGTACTATGTGTATGGTATGTGATCATAAAGTTTGCGCGCTATGTATCAATATTCCATGGTCACAAGTCATTCCGATGCTAATTTGGTGTTTGGCAGTTGTTTAAACACAAGCGGTTCGAGTGACAGTGAAAAATGAATAAATTGGAATACGTGGTGTGATTCAATTATTTTTTTCTGGATGGGAAAACAGGAAAGGATTTCAAGCAATTCATGAAAAGATTTTGACTACCACTAATGCATGTCGATGAAAACTTTCGACTTTGGGTAGATTAGTTTAAGCGTGACAAATCAAGAATCGAAGGCGCCATCACGTCCTGAATCTTCAAAAACACCTGTAACATCAGAAATCATCGATGAAGTCCATGATATTGTTTTGGCTGACAGTCGAGTGTTTAAGTGCAGGAGTTAGCAGCATTTATAGCATCTCAATTGAGCGGGTTCATTTTATATTAGTTTTTGCAAAATGGGTGGTGCGCGTCTGTTCACTACGGAACAAAATCACATGAGAAGATCGAGCGACTGGAAGTGGTTAAAAACTTCAATCGATTTTTTGCGGCGTTTTGTAACTGTATATGTAATATGCATACTGGAAACCAATCGGCAGTCTAAACAGTCGACTGCAGAAGACGAAACCGCCTCTGAAAAATTCGAAATGCCACCCATCCGATTCAAAGGTGATTGTTTTAGTTTTTTGTAACGTAAAAAGAATTATTTTGATTGACTACAAGGAGAAGGGAGAAACCATAACTGGAGTATCTGACACTTTTGAAGAATCTGAAAATAAGCATTGTAGAAAACCTATTGGGAACGGTCAAAAAGAAGATGTTGTTTCACCAAGACAATGCGCCGGTGCATTCGAGCCGTGTTGCACAGAAATAACATTCACGGAAGTACGATTTGAATGCCTCCGCATGAAAAATAAAGAAACTTACAAGCCAATGTTATTATGGTAAGTAGGTAAAAAAAATTATTTGGCCCTGCAGTTACTTGGCACGGTCATTACAAAAAACAAATTTTATTATTGCCTTGTATCTATCTCCCAAGAAAATAGTAAGGCTTACAAAATTCTATAGGTTGACTTCAAGTATAACACACATCAAAATCAGAATATTCTCACAACTGCTTTCGGCACAAAGAGACATTTTAGCAAGTCGTGTGAACGTGCAGATTCTTGTTTGAGAAACTAATTAACGCCATGCTGCACAGAGTAATGACTTTCAAAATAGTCTTTTCACATAAACTTTGAGGGGGCGGATATATCTCTGCTTCTCTTTACTTCAGCATCAGCACAGATTTCTAATGCGTCCATATTCAAGTATTCTGGTTTGTCAATTAGCATATTCCATTTGCGTCGTACATTTTCTTGGATTGTAGGGCGGCGTTGGTTGTCTATATACAGTACATAATTCTCTTTTCAATTAATAAGTATAATCTGATTTTGTGGTGTGTGGTGTCTCATTTAACTTCACAATACTAAAAATTACCCCACCCAAAAAAAAAGAAAAAAAACACGTGCCTAACTTTTATCTGAATAATGTTTTCAAATCATGATAGATGGCGCTGTAATCGGCGTAAATTAATCATTCGGCATATATTAGTTGCCATTGCCCATGTTTCATCAAAAAAAGTGTCGATAAAATATTAACGAGTCGGATTATGCAGCAAAGTATGGTCTTCACAGGCTGCTGTCGATCCTTCATCAACAATCGAATAAATGACTGGAGGATGAGCGTGAATAAAGTTATGATTGTAAGGTGAGGTGAATAACCGGATGAAAAACAAATATTTTATTCGGATGATTTTCTTATCAATTATTTGTCATTCATGGAGCTCAATCCTCAGGCCTACATGTTCAGAAAGTTCACATTACAAAAATTACCTGTCCTATCACCGGCTGTTTCTGGCAAATTATAAAACACACATATATAGGGGTTTTCGGGGTCGCTGACCTTGAATCTGCCATAAATATTTGGAAATCCAAGATGGCGGATCCAATATGGCGACCGAAAATTCTCAACGTGAACGGATTTCTGTGTTATTGAATATATAGTTGTGTTAAGCTGATTTAAAATCTTCCATCGAAATGAATTTTCATTTGGGTCCTAGGGTCTGTGGTTTCATCATAAATGCATTTTTTTAAGTTCATATACCGAAATCTAACACAAACTTGTCAAACATTTCTGTCTGTTTGTCATGGTTGATCTCGAGGACGGTTGAACCGATTTGGATGGGGCTTTTACTGGAAGGTAGGGTATTTTATTGTTCATGATCTAGGGCATTTAGGCTACATTTTACGCCGGTATTAAAACGCGTCTTCGCGCATTAAACAGTTTCATTAGTTCTGCAACGACACTCCCCAAACAGATTATCGAAAAACATGGTTTTTGTACCCGGTGTTGTTGGATATCAAAATGAGAATTAATAGTTAGACCGCCATTTTCAAACTAGCTAATACTAAAACAAATGTCTATCCATCTTATGAAAATTACCTTTAATTACTCATTTACTTTGTGGCTTGAAAACCAGCAGCCTTTAAAAATTGAGTCAAATCAATAAACTATTATAAATTAAATCGATCCCTCAAAGTGGCTGTAAATTTCCGGGAACCAATGCATATGCCAAATAAATGTCTCCAGGCATGAGCCAGGGGGAAACATCTGCACTAAATAAGGAGAGCTGTGAACAATTACCAAGCCAGACCATGCCGTTTGTTCCAATTTACTTCCGAGGGGGAGAATGCCATTGAAAGGGGGAAAATTGATGGCATGAATTACTACGTCTTTATATGCTGCTGAGGATATTTTCATTATTGACCTGCTGCTCGGCATTTACGCAAATTAAGTACCTACGCATTTCAGGAATGGCCCAATTGCATTATGCCTCCTCCTACAGTAAAGTGCGCCCCCAGATCGAAGCCGAAAACAAGTGAATTGTGGAAATAATAAAGGAAATAAATGAAAACACGCTTTTAATGAAATTAAATTGAAAAATGTATTTAACGGCCCGAAACAAGCTCGTCCGCGTGTTTGCCTTTTTTAATTTTTTTCGGTCATCGGGCTGAACTGATCAGGCCGGGAAGAAAATTTTCATAAATAACATTTTTATTGGATTCTATCACGTTGGTCTGCGGGCCGCAGCCGGAACGAGGACGTTAATTGGTTGGGGCCCGGGGCCGGGGTCGAGCGCGGATAATCGCCACCACGATGAGCGAGCACATCGGACGAAAGTAAATATTTCTGCCTGATGAGCACATTGTGCAATTTCCTCAGGAAATTATACCAATTCCAGGCAAGCATTTCGGGGGCGAAGCTTAAATCGGGCAATAAAAGCCAGGGGCCGCCTGCAGTGCGCCACCTTCACTTCGGCTGGATGCAAGGCGGGCCGGACCTTTCACATTTCCCGAAACCCGAAAAAGGCGAATTCGGGTAAGACACGGCAGTGGTCGGACGAAAGCGGTCAGTGCCCACAAATGTCCAGGGCCCATATTTAGTGCATGTAACTACTTCCGCCGGCTGCTTTGTGTCACTGAACTGTAATGGTTGTATGCAAATTGGCTGTGGAACAAAGAAACGTTTCTTACCCGCATAAGAGGCTCATTGACGGTGTGTTTTTGTTGAGCGGCTTCTTCTAGGGGCTTGACCCAGATCTCGGCCCAAGTCAGGCCAGCGTCACCGTCGCTACGCTAGGTCTCCCGGCGAAAACGAACTAATCCAGCGAATTAAAAAAAATCTCTGTCCCACATAGGCGAGAGCGCTCTCCAAATAAATCACAAACTGGTTCCTGGTCGCATTCGGCGATCGTTCTGATCTTGCCGCGGGCGCTTTGGGCCTAGACGGTTTTCGAGAACGACGGGGCACCAACAGTGGGGCCCACCACAAACAAACGCACCTACCTCACTCGCCCGAACGGCAACGGAGCAAACGGCGAACAAACAAACAGACACATACAGGCGGCAAATTCGCAAATGTTTGGCCAAACACAAATGCCACTGCTGCTGCTGCTGCTGCTACTACTGGATGCTGCGAGAGGCTGTGCACGGAGCACTCACTATTTTTAGAAATTATGCAATCGGGCAACACACCGCCCCAGCCGAAAATTTTTATCCTTGGACACTTCGCACTCGAAGCACAAGTAAAAATTTTTTTTTTTTATATTTTCACTCCGGAGGTCTTGTCAGGGGCCGGGATGTACCGAGATTGACATCCGAACAGCTGATGGGTGACAGCTTCAGCAGCACGAACGAAGAGCAGCCCACCACCAGTAGGGTCAGCGACGAGCGTATCGGCCGAAGAATCGATTTGTGGAAGGTTCACGGGGTTCACGTCTTCATGAGTTTTGAGATAACGAGAGTACACAGCACCACCGCCCGACGAACGAAGGTTCCAGGGCATCTGGCGAAACGGTAAACCGCAGTACCCCAGCTAACGGATCTAACTAAAGTTCTATTCCGGATAGGATCAATCAGAATCAGACGCATCAGAGCGTCCTGGAAGGAGGAGCGGCTTGCTGCCAGACAGCACAAACCCTTTAAGAAAGTGCTGAAGGGCTATGGTAACTGAGTGACGCCCGCGATACCCAACATACTTTCCGTACGTGCGAACTGCAACTGAAGTTAACTGGAGAAGCGCGGACTTCTCGGAGCGGTGGTGCGGCTTTCCGTGGCGGCTCCGATGCGATGCCGCTGGAAAGTCGAAAACAAACTTGGAGAAGTTTCACGCCAATTCAGCTATACAGCGAGCGTGATCGGAGCGTGCGTCGTTTGAGTGCTGAGGAGGGGAAACAACTCTCTGGAGGCTCAGCCCAGTACTGCACAAGTGTTCAAACGGTTTGGATGATGGTAACGTAACGACTCGGATACAGCTCAGGTGATGTATGGCCGTATGATGTGCGAACCCTCAGTAGCGATTTAACCCTCTTAAAGTGCTATAACAGGCACTTTGTAAAAAGACAGGGGTCTTTGCTGTTCTGCTGGGAAAAGGGGGTGCTTTTATTGGTTGCTTTTTGGCTTCTGCATTGATCACGGAGCATTTTATTTATTGGAGTTTTTAAGAATTCTTTGATTAAATCGGGTTTTCTAATTTTTTCCAGATAGGGGAGCACACTGGAGGGCATAAAACATCCGTTGAAAGCTTATTTGTAGGCTGCAGAAAAGCAGAATGGCAAGTAGGCTTTGCTTATTATTCGCAGTTTTTAAGATTCACATTTTCAGTTATTTATGGAGCTGTGGATATTGCGATATTTCTTTGGAGCATCTTAAAATTAATGCATAAGAGGTGTTCGCAATACTTCGAACCTCGCAACAAAAATATCTAAGAAATAATTGAATTTAATGTAAGCTCTTGTTGTTTAGAGTCATCATAAGACTTCCAACCACGTTTCAACGACATTAGAGCAATCTAAAATATGAGCTAATAGGACGGGTAACTTCCATCAGAATTCCTTTGGTATTGGAACACACAGAGTTGTCATGATGACATAGTTATATCAATCACGTTGAAATGATCGAGAGTGATCGCATATTTCACGTGCAGTTCATATGTTTACATCACTGAAAAACAATCGATAACAATTGCAACGTTTATGCATTAATCGTTACGTTTCGGAATAGTAAATTGCGAATCGGTCATTCAGGTCAGATGGATCGAAAAAGATCGCAACGTTTATTCATACACCTTAGACAATTTTTCAACGCCAAAATGAAAGTATTATCAGTAATCAGACTTTAGAAGAGGGCACTCATGCGAATTGGCTTTAAATTTGGTCTTAATTTAATGGAGGATTGCAACGGAGGATATGGAAGATGCGTAGATATGGAATTCAAAGATACGAATATTGTTGGTATCAGTACTTTCTGAATGGAATGGTGAACAAAGGTCTCAAGCGGAACAAATAGACATTGGACTGCCACAAGGATAAGTGCTTGGACCATTACTTTTTTTGGAGTTTATAAATGATATTGTGACGACATTGGAGAATGTGAAGAGAGATATTGAGTTGTGCGTTTCGATTATGGAGAATGAATTAGATCGAGTGAAGTTGAATAAGTTAAAATTACAGTTGACAAATCAAAGTGAATAATGAATTTGAATAACGCCGCTATAAAATGTGTGAGTGAAGTTAAATATTTAAGCGTATGTAGTCATAAATATTAAATGGCCATTTAAAAATCATGTGGACTATAGTTGTAAATAGATTCGAAAGAAAATGGGCAGGCAGATATACTCCATCGAAACGCACTGCGGTGGATGAACTTGAAGAATAGAGTAGCTCTGAACATATTGGCCAAAGCTCTTGACCGATTTTCTCATGGGGCACTGTTCCTTAAAGTACCACCTTAATAAGATAAATGTTGCGTGCGATGATATATGTCGCTAAGTCTAAAGACGTTACACCGCCCTCAGATCTCTCGTGCAGAATGTCTATCGTGGCATGCGCTGTGTGGCACGTAGCGCCGGCCTGTTGGAACCACATGTCATCGGTATCCATATCATCCAGTCTAGGCCACAAAAAGTTTCTTATCATCGATCTGTAGCCCACATCACTAAAGACGAATTTCTATGATGAACGTTTCTCGAACGGAGCACTGAATGTGATAATAAAATTTGATGATTTGCCACACACTACTGAACAATTCACAATAAATTTGACACGAGTTACTTTAACAACACGGCCGCTATATCCTAAAATAATTCGAGCGTGTATAAAATATCAAAATAAAATTCAAATTCTCATTTTAATTCTTTTTAAAATTCACAAAAAATATTTATGAAATTCAGGGAGCAGATGCAGGCAAATGGCTTCTACAACTGTGCCAAATTTCAAGTCGATATCAATAGTAGTTACTTGAAAAATGGCGATGACATACAGACAGACAGACAAAGACTAGCTTTTATAAAACTGTTATACCACAGTGACAGCGAGCTCCTGGATTATTATGAATTTGTTATGGGTAGGCACTGACGCTACAGGTCGGATTTGGGTCTAAGAAAAATTTGGCAATTATTTGTTGATAGTAACAAAATGCCATAAAATATGCAAAAAAATTTCCTCCCACTTCAGACAAATTTTTCGCACGAATGGCACCGCATAAAAATGCCTTAAAAGTGAAACAATGAGCGAGCAAATACCTGCATGACCTTCCGAAGGAAGGTAGTTAAAGCAAACACGGGCAGGGAGCGTTCAAAGGCGGGCACAAATAGTAAAAAAATGCAGTGCAGCGCGGAAAGACCGTAAAAGCGCCCGCAATACACGTCGAAATGTAAACAGCCCCGGCATTGGCAAGAACTGTATTTGCACGGAGCATAACTATTAGCGCTGGCACAACACGACTATAGTACTCCCATAGAGTTATAAGGGGTGGCCGGGGAGCGCCCCTTTTATGTCCGGCTTAATTACCGCACAATTACCTCGCTCCAGGGAAAACACCAGGGGGCAGGAGCACTAAAGTTTTTCTCTTATTTTTTTTTTGTGCAGACATTTAAGCTTTAAAAGTTAAACCCCCTGCGGGTGGGTAAGGTACCTACCCACCACCTGCTTAGTGGCCCTGCACATGACCGGTGCTCGGGACAGAAGATTTATGCTATAACTTTCCCCCTAAAGGTCTTAAGTAATTGTTCAAGACGTCTTGCTCTGCGACGACGTTTCCGCCCCCACTACAGTCAAAATATAAATCGGAAATTTCGGAATTTGCGACATCTTGACGGTGATGAGGGGGGTAACGTTGCTGATGTTCTTCTTGGCTGCCTGAAAGGGGAGCAAAGGGTTCGCAGCGAAACACCTTCCGCTATTTGCATTATCTTTTCAACTCGGCAGGCGCCACGGACGTGCCATATCTCAGTTCCGCATCCATTGCATCCCGAGGGCAAGTTGAGGTCCTGATTCCCGACTGTCTGCTTGCGGGGCCAAACATTCACCCCATCATGATATTCGTCGAGGGGGGCACGAACGGACCAGGGGGAAAGTGAACACCTCTTCGGTTCGTTTATGCAATGAAAGTTAACAGACATTTGATGTCTAGACGGAGCAGGTGCTGGCGGGGGCGGTGTGGTGCACTTTTAAGAAGCAATTTTTCTCAAGGCAAAGAAGGTTCTGTTGTGTGGCACCGCTCTTAAGGAGATTGCGCCCGGAGATGTATGTGTGCTTAAAAGGGATGCTTCAGAGGTCTGTAATTTTTCAAAGGAGCGTCCTTCAACCCCTTTGTGCGCGGCGACTTTAATAGAAGCCCCTCTGATTCTCGAAGTAAGCGATTGTGCTGGTCGAGGGCGTCTTTTCAACGTAATTTCCCTCGAATTGCCCTGAGAGGTTCTGTAGAAAATGCATTGGCCCCTTGTCCGGGCTGCTGCACATTCTCTGAATATTTCGCCTTTAAAATTTTCGTCTAATTGTTCCTTTTGCATCCACTCGGATCTGTGTCAAAAGGCATCCCGAGAATAAGAAAAGTCTAACTAGCGGAGTGCACTACTCTCTGGCCTCACAAAAATCTTCCCTCGCTCAGGTGAAAATATTTTATTCATGACTTCCATCTACGGGGATACCGTGTGACCAGACCAGAACACGGGGAGAAAGGTTGCACAGGCGAAAAAGAACGAAAAAACAACACAAGGGTTAGAGGTAGCGAAAAAGGAAAAAAAAAATTATGTGAGGAACTTGCACACTTCGTTCAACTCTTACACGTTTGTTGAGCAGAAAAAGGGGTCATGTCAGGGCATTTCCTGGTGAAATTCGTTGTAATGATAAATTCATATCACACGAGATGAAAGATGACTGCATCAACACCGCATCGCACAGCACAAGCTATCCTCGGTAAATTATGAGCGGGCTTTGCAACACAGACATTTCTCGTTTCGGGGGATATGCAATCAGGGATATTAAATTTGGTTTCACCGCGCTCGCGCTATTTTCGAAAATGTGCTGACGACGATGCATGACGGGTACTACAGTGGGAACGCTTCGGGATTTCATTGCCAAATAAGCCAATGGACTGGGATAAACTCCGACTTACTGTGGTATTAACAACTTTAGTCACTGAATTGAGTCGTTGGGAAAGTGCTTCTCGTAAATAAATATGGTGTGCCACAGGGCTCTGACTTGTCCACTTTGTTACTTTTCATTCGTGAATAGAATTGTAATAATTACGAGCAAACCAAATTTTTAGTTGTGCAGGAAATGTGACACTAACACCTTTTAATTCAGCGAAAATCATTGCAGCTCTTGTTTTATGTCCGCTTGTCTATTTCATTGTGACAGCCCAATTTACATATGTATGCTTAAATGAAAAGTCTTTTTAAGAATAGACAAAATAGCGAAAACATTTAAAATTGAAATTCTGGCTCGATTGGATACCATTCGTACTAAGTGGAGATTGGTGGTATCAGCCCATTGTCCATAGAACGCAAAATATCAATTGTTATTTTAAACTTCACTCAACATGTCAAGGATATGACATACACACACAATTGCTTTATAAAGTTATTCCAAAAATCGAACAATAGGATCAATAATGAAGACAACAAAAATACAAAATAATAATAAACACAGCAGGTGGAGATGATGCTTATGTTAAATGAAGTTTGCCAACAAAACATCTTCTCGGATTTCGAAGTTCAAGTGCCAACTTGACGTGCTATTTTATTTTCATGTGCAAAACTTTTGTACTCGAATGTTGGTAAAAAGACGCATACTACTCATTTATTTATTTTTATATTTATTCATGCTAGATTCTCCAACCACTGACTATTACAAATTTCATTAGAATTAATTAATTAATTATCTTAAGAATCATACCGCGCGGTATGACAGTTCGTGCCATCCTGTTGAAACTACATGTCATTTACGTTCAAATCGTCCAATTCCGAACAAATATAGTTTGTGAGCATGCCACGGAAGCGATTGTTTTATTATATTAAAAAAGGGACGACTTTTACCCACATGGCACACCAAACCGTCGGAAGTTGCGTGAGTTTTATGCTTTCCAGAAAGCGTTATTTCGGAATGTAGTAACTCCGATGTTAATGGAAGAGCAGGGTTGGCACCATTATCTGTACTATACGAGAAATGAAAAATAATTAGTGAAAAGTTCTGCAAAGGGTGTTGATTTCGTCAGTCAGAAACGATAAGTGTTTTCATAAAAAAAGTTTGTACAAATGTTTTAGATCTTTCAAATGCCTACAAAAATGGTTCATATATTTTTACCTTCGATTTACTATTCCTGAGATATCGCGATTTAAATTGCTCAGTTGGTTGCGGTTTATTCGCATAGAGATGTGATTTAAGATAGCTCTAAAGGAAAAATTCTAAAGGCATTCAATCGCACGATCTCGGTGGTCACTTCACGTCATCCTCAAATCGCTCGTGCAGAATGTCCATCGCGGCTTGCGCTGTGTGGCACGCAGCGCCGTCCTGTGGGAACCATATGTCATCAGGATCCATATCATCCAGTTTAGGCCATAAAAAGTTGCTTTTCATTGATCTGTAGTGCTCGTCGTTTACGCGCTCAAGATGATTTGTGTCAACTTCGACGTGCCACCAAGCAAAGCTGCAGCGGACATTTGAATGACGTTATATTCCATGCTTAATGCCATAAAATATTCTTTCACATAAAATAAAATTGGAGGGGATATCTCACACAAAATTTGTTTAATTTACATTTTAAAGTTAAGCGTCGTTATTGTGGAGTGGGGGTGGTGTGCGGCCCTTGTTTCCGTTATATGAGTTACTAAACTCAGAAAGACATTATCCACTGCCTGGAAAAAATCAAAAGAAATTAAAATTCAGAAAAGATACACTCCAGAGCCAACGAAATGTCTGGGTTGTATTAATCTTAAGTTTTGTAATTTCGGACTTTTCTCTCGTCTGAATTGTGTCTTTCTAATTTCCATCAGTGTGCGTGTTGTCTTTCTGGATTTCCTACACAGACCGTAGGGAAGGCGATAAATAATGCCTTTTGAAAATGTGCAGAACACTATAAAGGTCCAGAGGAACTTTCCTCTCGTGTAGACATACGAGTATGTAAGCTCAGGTATGCGAGCATTTAATAACGAAATACTTTGTCCTTTCTTCCTTATGAGCTTGTTAAAATTCCTTTGAAAGCATCTGCGACACACGTAAAAGTTTTAATAAACAAACTTTACAACGGCAGCAACCAGATAACAATAACAATGTCACGCGAGGTTTGTGCAACCCGAAGTTCGAATATTCAAATTGTAACCGGAGTTGTCTTACACGAGTTGCCTTCTGGCACTTGGTTTTATTCAGGCGATTCCCCAGGTAGTAATTACCATCACCTCGATCCAGATAGTGCGGTGTGGCTGCCATCGTTATCCAAACAGATATTGCTTGCAATAAAGTAAAACTCAAACCGCACTACACACTTCCCGAGATTGTAAGTTCGTCCTTGTAGCACAAGGAGGGGGCGTCTAGAAGCGGGTCCATCTCCTTCCTAAGTCCAACCCACCCATTGGCTTTAAGCATCTGTTGCCAGAAAACATCGTATGAAACATCAGAGTCCCGACAGTCCTGGACAGTGGACGCCTTTAATAATTTCACTTTCATGAAAGCACAACTGGTCAGCAGTCAAGGGGAGGTATAATGTAAAGTGTCCCTTCATGTCGGAATTGTTTACCCACCTTCTCTTCGAGTGGCGGTCACTGCGGGACGTGAGAGAGATTTCAATATGTTCTGGCCGGCAGTGGTTCCACCAGAAGTGCCCAAACTACCCAGTCACGAGGTGGACTCATAAAATCGATCCGATATTCTTTCACTTCGGCGATATTGGTCGAGTAAATCTGGAATTAATTTATTTCCCCCCCCCGAGGGGGCGGGGACGAGCCTTAATTGCTCCGGACAGAATCTATCAAAAATTCGCCACCACTATAACTGGGCAGCTGGTGTTCAGAGAACGGAGCCAATTCGATGTGAGTGGCACCTTATCCGGAGCTTATGAGTGGCTGTGGCATTAATTAAGCCCTTCTGGCACAGAAATGATTCGCATTATTGCAGCCCCATGCGATCGCGGGGGGAGTTTTGCGGAATTTAAGTAAATTTTTAATGCGCCTCGATAAATGCAGTGCATCCCAGTCAATCACGGATAATATTTATTTGCCTCGGTTGACTTGTGGCCGTGGGGCATCAGTCGTGGACTGAAATTAATTCGCCCTAAGAGACCAGTAAATTACTCTTTAATGGTTTTTGCCCGCTGACGTAATTAGCAATTAAGGGCTTTTTTGCGCTGTACCGAGTGGTCGAGGCAAAATGGTACCATGTTTTGCACTGAAGGGGAAGGGGAGAAGGGCTTGTTGGTTGGTGGATTAAAAAAAGATTAGGATGTGATTTTGTGCGGTCATGTGGGACATGGCCAAGCCCATGAAGTTGTTCAGGTCAAAAGCTATTCGAATGAGGTTCATGGAGCAGGCATATCATTGCTCTTGCATTCAGAGTTATTTTGAAGGTACGTTACCTTGCGAAAACGAATGAAAGGACAGGCAAATTTAAAGCTGCTTTAAATTGCTTTGAAACTATTCACTTGGTAGTAAAGTACCCAAAATACACAAATTTTCTAAGGAATATTGTTGGCTATGTTTATTAAAGAATTCTTAATTTGCTTTTTATGTAATTGACACGTAGAGAGTGGGTAAGAGGTTTACAGCTTTCATTTGCCGCACATTTTTAAGTTGTTACTATCAAACAACCAGTTAATTTGTTTTTTAAATGCTCGAGGATTTGATTGCATAACACTAGAATTCAATATTCACTCAACTATAATAAAAAAAAATAAAAAAAAGATGAAAAGGAAAAAGCTATTTCAAATGAAGCCCAGTGAAAATATTATAAATTACAAACTAATCTTATATACGTACTTACTACTTAAGCTGCAGTTAAAGTATCCAGCAGTATTAGCAACTATACTAAGTTGCCTAATTCTCAGGTTTTCGGAACAAAAGGACCACCATTCAGACTTTGATTACTGTTTGGGAGGTTTTGCGGATTTCTCTTCCGTGTAAAGAACATTAATTCTGCTGTGTTCAGATTAAGTTTAATTTTCCATTTATGGAAGTATTTGTAGAACTTGCCTAGAACAAATGGTAGGCTGAAGTAAATAAAAGAGAGAGAGAGAGAGAAACATGAGAACAAAAAATTGTTGTGTCATCTACAAAAATTAAGGACATGCAATTTGGTATCTCAGGGAAATCAGCCGTGTAAAGATTATATAAGATCGGCCCTAGAACTGAGCCTTGAGGAACTCCAGATATAATGGATAATTCGTTAGAGAAGGATGTTTCGAGGTATATCCTAAAAGTACGGTGACACAAAATTTTTTTTTAATATAGTGGTAAGTGCGGCAAGTAAGCAGAATTTTAACATTTTATAAATACCTGTAAGTGCATTGCACAACGCGGAGTCAAACGTAGCATGAACATCGAGGAGAACTAATCCTGTATTTTCGTTAATATTGAGATAAGTTTTAATATTATTAGGTGAACAACTGTACGAAGCGTGATGTGGGGTGTGGCATCATCCTGCTGAAATCTTTTCCGTTTTCACTACTAGAACACTTTGAATCTTATTTAACGATGTGGTAGGTTATTACAAAGCAGTCTTAGCTGCCACTTAAACTGGCTGTTAATTTATTAGAAGGTTTATCTACAAGAAAAACATATCAGACACTTGTGAAACATAAATTTGCACACTATCTGTCAGATAAGTTCTAGATAGGCTATCAAGAAGTTTATCAATAAGCTCTGAAACAGGCCCTTAATCTAATAAAACGGGATGTCTAATAAATAAAAGTTTCTGAGTTGTTTTGCCCCTCCCTAGAGGGATTTATATGGAAACAATAGAGAATTTTCGGAAAAGTACAAACAATTCATAGCTTCTAAACACACTGAATCAAAGTTTCTCTTAAGCGGTTAGTAACGATGCTCTCAATCGAAATTTTTTTGGACCAGAATAAACAGGCCACCCTGTATATGATTTGACTTGTTTTTTGCTCTGCTTTGGAAACGTAAAAATTTTCCTTAATTAATTTTTTTAAAGTCGAAAAGCTCACAAACTGAATATAAAGTTGGACTTTGAGGAACATAACGAAAAGTAAATTAATTTCATAAGACCACCGGTTTTTTCTGGATAGTAAATAAGTTTGAAATATAGATGCTCTGACGAGAAGAGAAACTACAGGGACTTAAGAAGTTTTTCTTGTTTGTGTGGTTGTTGCAATTGCCAGTAGTTTTATATTCCATTACAAAACCTATACAAAGTTTTCTTTCAGTGAAGTAAAATGCAGATGTAGCTCTATTGAAATTCTAAGGGCTCCTACCTCACCCGTAATCGAAGTGACTGTATAAATAAATTGTTGGATGCAATAAATATAAAATATCCTTACGTTCCCATTTTTTTTCCAACCCTAGAAAAAAATATGTTACAGCCGCTCCGTTTACCATCATTACGAGCTGTTTGCTTGCTAAGTTTTCTAGTTCAGATTAAATAAGGAGACTGTTTGCATTTTCAAGGAGTGGAAAAACTCTCCCTTCCTGCCCCCCCCCCCCCCCCCCCCCCCCCCCCACCCGTACGCCCTTCGTCATCATCTAATTCCTGCAAATAAATCGTTCCCAATTGCTTGTCGCCTCTGTGCTGGGGGGATATATTCAACAATCTTTCCCTTTGCGCACAGGGTGACACAGTGCCGTTTTCAAAAATAGATTCCCTCCCTTTTATAACTAAAAGCTTTCGAGTGTTTACGTCACTTTAGGGCTGCATTGCTCGAAACGAGGCGAAGTTATCACAGGAAAACAAGAGAGAAGTTCTTCCTGCTATTCCTATGAAAGGCAAGGAAAATACGCCCGGTGGGTTAATTGGGGCAGAAGTTATCAGCAGGCAGTCACTCACTCACCAGCCCCAGAGCTGCTCCTTGCCCTTATACCATACACCACCCCCAACGAAGTCGTCATCTTTCCGAACAGTGACACATTCGTGGCACAACTTTTGTGCCAGCTCCCCCGTATCTCGACAGTTTGTCTCAATTAGTTCGCTTATTTCAGACGACAAAACTAATGAGATGATTTCACCCACAAAAAAATTTAAGGGAGATGTCTCCTTCCCCACGGGGGAAAAAAAACGATGAAATTCGGAAGAGCGCGGGGATGAACTACGCGACCTTCCACTCACTGAACTCACTGCTAAGCCTCCAGAAAAAGTTTAATCCACCTGAGGAGTTATCAGTGGCAAAAATAAGGCAGTAAATCACAGCGGAAGCGGCTGTCTTATGAGTTGGCCAGGTGTGCAGGAACGGTGGGGTGGATGTGCGTCAAGTGAATTATTAATATTATCCCCCGATGCCCGCAGCACCCCCACTCACGCCCCCAATAGCCAGTAATTTCAATTTCCGCCGCGCGTCGTGCTAATCCTGTTCGAGGCTCGGATTTGTTTGCGATATGCTCAAGAATTTCTTCTTGGCAGATTTCTTGCGCGATTTTTTTTTTTTATAAATGAAGTATTGATCCATTCTGGAGAGCCACTTGCTGGGTGTCTGATGTGTGGCATTGAACTTTTATCACTGGTTAAGAATTGGAAGGGAAGGGTGGGGGACACGCGGAGGAAAGGTGCACTGTCCTTTTAAGTGAATGCTGGTCCTCTTGGGAGGATTTTGTCGATTGCGTGAGCAAAGTGTACTTGGCGAGAGCTGCTGGAGTGGGTTGTCTGTTCGATTTATTAAAATATTGAAAAGGAATTCGAAATCAATTTTCGAAATATTCCGCCAATTTGCATGAGAAAAGGTAAGGAACTCTCCGGGAGCGTCTGAAGAATAAGATTAAAGGCTTTCTGAATATCCAGTTATTACCTGTAGTTGAAGCAGAGCTCTTTCATTCGCAGGTCTATATTAGTTGAAGGGTCTTCTTGGAGAGTGAAATTTTTCATTTAAATCGATGTGCCAGGTAGGAGGAAAAAGGGAATTGCATTTTTGATAAAATGGTGGAGGAAATTTGTCACGTAGTTTATGCACTGAGAGATATGCATGCACATAAAGGTCACTTGAACTTAGTGGCACGTTAAGAAAAATAATAGCATTACAGCTCCTTCGAGCCTTTTACAGACAGCGTACAGAACAAGCGGTGTTTGAGTTGTGAAATACAGGGTCTTTCAATAAGGACGCTCGACTTATAAATTTAAATAAAACAAGTTGTGTAAGAGATATCCACTCCATTTTTATTTTATTTGAAAGAATATGTTCTGTCATTAAATATGGAATATAACATCATTCAAATGTCCGCCGCGGCTTTGCTTGGTAGCACGTATACGAGAGGTGCAAATTTCTATCACTTTACCGCATAAATCTGGCTGAATTTGCTGGATGGCGTTTGTTATGTTGACTTTGTTGACATCAATTGTTTGCGGTTTATTCGTGTAGACCTGTGCTTCAAGATAGCCCCAAAGGAAGAAGTCTGAAGCTGCTAAATCGCACAATCTCGGTAGCTAGTCTCAAATCGCAGAATTTTCATCTTATCATGCACTGTGTGGCACGTAGCGCCATCCTGTTGGAACCACATGTCGTCGGTATCTATATCACCCAGTTTAGGCCACAAGAATCATTGCTGATCATTGCTTTGCAGCAGGGCAGAGACATTTTGGTCAAGTTCCGAATACGTGCCAAATATATATATATTACATATAATGAATACGTGCCTAATGTCATCCCTTTTTCCGACTGATTGGAAGGTGGCTACAGTCATACCAATTCAAATACAGCAACCACTGAATTGCCTAATGACTTTCGGCTTATAAACTTGTTATCATTCTTGTCGGAGGTATTGGAGAAAATTATTAGGAATCTTTCCCTTGATTTCTCTAAGGCCTTCAACAGTGTAAAAAATATTTTAGGTTTAGTGTTTCTGCAATTTCTCCTTATTGTGTAACATAAATAATTTTTTGTCCAATCGATATCTACATATGTGTGGGTGACAGATTTTCAAGTGCGTCGTTAGTACCTTGTGGTATTCCCCAGGGTTCGGTTTTGGGTCCACTTTTATTTAGTAAATTTTTAAATGATCTACCACAGCTAAATAAAGATGTGTCAATACATATGTATGCTGACGATGTGCAAATATACTTAAGTAGGACAATTGGACTCATGGATGAGTGCATTGTGTGTCTTAATAAAGATCTAGACCATCATGGCTCTGGCCAAATGGACTGCAGTTCTTGATATTCCGCCTATCTGCCTAAATGGACAATCTTAAACTAGCCTGGAAATTGTGTTGAGCTCTGACATGAAATGTTGTGAGAATGTTGCTATGATGCTAAAAAAATGCTATACTGGGCTGTATAGGCTGTGGCTATCCATTAGCGTTTTGTGCACTCATATTAAGATGTGGCTGGTGAAGGCGTGGAAGGCGTAACGAGTTTGACGATTGGAAGCAACCACGTTTCGCAATTTAAAACAACTTGGAATTAATGGAAATGAATAATTAATTTCACTGAAACCCCACAACCTCAAACCTTCCGCTTCATCTGACCCAATTTCCTGAGCAACATGCACCCTGCACCGTACCTCTGACCAAACAAGGAATAGCCTCCTATTAAATTAGGGAGCTCGATATTAATCGGAAATAGCTTACCACGTCCAATCGGACATGAATGCCCTTTGCCACAAGATCCGCAGAAGCAAGCCCATCCACACTTGGACTATTGGAGCCACCCAAGGAAGCAAGCAAGCAGCCAAGGAGCTCTAATCAGTACATTGTCAATCGGCCCTAATGCGATTACGTGATAATAAACTGTTAATTAGCTGCTGCTAATGATTTCATTAACTATACATGATGTTAGGTCAGCCGAAGGGACAATTTTTCGACTGTCGAGTCAGTCTAACAATGGACACAGTGCGGGACTTATCACCTGTGCTGTACTTGCTTTTCCATGTCTGTCTGATTTGTTTCAAGAGGCCCAGCCCCACCAGGCTCAAGTGGATCGTGGTGGCCACTATAAACTTTCTCGTCGTCTGCACCCTAATTGGAGTCGTCTACAAAATTTCGGACATAATTTTTTACACAGAAACGGGCACCTTGCAATTTCTTGATGTCGTTCAGGTCTGCGGTCCCATTCTGGTCCATCTAGTCATACTCGGGGAGACCCTACTACATCCCAGCAATGAAGTGGAGCTCTGGAATTCTATTGCCACCGTGGAGCACGAGTTGCAGACGTTCTGCACAGGCCAAGACAATTGTGCGCTGAGTCAAGCGATTTCCAAGGACTTTGTCCTTCTGTGTCTGGTAGCACTTGCCCCAGAAATCTTTATAATTGCAGGCACTTATAAGACAGCACCGAATATTTCCCTCGGCTGGCTGATGCGGCTCTGGTCCCTGCAAATGGGCCGGTTTTGCTTGTTGCACATGAAAATCTATCTCAACTTTATTTCGGACAAATTCAATAAAATGCAAATGGAGCTGGAGCACATAGTGCAGAGCCAGTGCCCGCCATCAAAAGCACATCAGCGCGCTTTTTACCAGAGGATTAACGACATCAGAAGGACCCATGCCGCACTGTGGAAGATGCACTTCAACATCAGAGGACGCTTCAAGTACTCCGTGATTGCTATGCTGATGAATATTTTCATGTGTCTCACTATCGGCGTCTACTGGGTGTGCGCGGTGATCCTCAAAAACATCGAGAGCTATAGAATTGGTAATTTCTGCTTTAAAAAAAAAAATGTTGAAGGATGAGTTCGCCTCAAGATTGCATTTCCTTTTCTTTCTTTTTTTTTTTTTGAGAGTTTATCATGGTAATCTTCCCGTTCCTCATAATGCTGATGTCGCACGGCGTCACTTCTGAGGGGTTGAAGCGAAAAGTTTAGTGGATTTTCTTTTAACTGTGTGAAAATTGTTTTAAAAACTAAAAATGAATTTTTCACAGGCAAAGTACTTAGCGGCGACGCTGCATAAAACTCCAACAAGTGAATTATCCAAGGAAAATCTCAATTTACTGAGACGGTTCTCGGTTCAGATGTTGTACACGAAGGCGATATACGGTGGACTTAATATCTTTTATGTGGACTTCGAAAACCTTCAGACTGTAAGATAGATCTGATGCTTTCGAAATTTGTATCTATTGTCTCCGTTTTAGATCGTGTTTGTTCTATCCAAATATCTGGTGATTTTGTTCTCAATAAATGCCCTCTGAGGACATCGTGCTATCTACGAGTACCTACTTTAGTTATTAAAATTTTCGTGTGAATGTCGGAGAGCGAAGTAAAAGAAAATTGATTAACAAATAAATAAATGCAATTTTCATTATGTGTGGCCTTTTGGTTTTAAAAAATGAACTTTATCAACATGTCCAAGAATTAAAATAGAATTGGGCATCACAGATATCGCACACGCGTATTTTGTATGCATCTTGTTTAAGCGAATGTGTGTGTGTGTGTGTGTGTGTGTGTGTGTGTGTGTGTGTGTGTGTGTGTGTGTGTGTGTGTGTGTGTGTATGTAGGTGTATGTGTTTGTGCCAGCGCGTGCATATGCGTGATCCGTTGGAATGAATAACTCAAGGGTATTATGGTACCTGAGGAAAAGCGGAATTGTGTCCTCGGAGCAAAAAATCTCTCCTCAGGTATACCTTGACGACACGACCTGAATGAACTCTTTGTTTCCTCCAATCGCTCGACATTATGTCCAACTACTTTCTGTGTGGAATTCCAAGATATACTAGATTTACTATATTTTAAAAATGTCTCTGACGACGATGTAAGTTACTAACGCTATTGCGTTAGATCTCTTAAATACGAAGTTTATTAAACTAATATTACCACTTATTTCACCTTAATTAACACTTTCTATCTCTTTTACACTCCTGTTATCTAGAAAACTGCCAAGGTGATTCCACTCCGAAACAGCAAGTCAGCAAGCTTGCCAGCCAAGTGACTATGGACATTAGCATCCTTCCCTATTTCTCCAAAATTATTGAAAAAATTCTGCACCAACAGATATAGTACATAGGGGATTGAGTTGGAGACACGCGAGGTTCCCAACGAATGGAATACGGCAGCTGAAGAGCACTTTTTGTGGCCTGTCGCGAGGGAGCCGAAACCGTTGATGCAACGATTGATGACGAAGTCGGTGTGGGAATATTATTCCCGCACTAGTGCGGTTCACTTTCCCTTACCGACTTCGCAATAAATCGTGGAATTGATGGTTTCGGCCCTTTAGTGACAGGCCCTAAAAAGAGTGCTTTTCAGCGCGGATATGCAATAAACTGAATTTATTGATGTCAATCAGTTACTATCTCATTGTCAAAATAGTTTTGGCAAGTGACATAGCACCCTGATTACTCTACTCAAATTGTCTGAAAACATCAGAGCCAATATAGACATGGATAGGGCTATCGTACTCGTATTTCTAGATTTTTCCAAAACATTCGATTCTGTGAATCACAAGTTGCTTCTGTCTACTTTAAAACAGCGTTTTGCAGTTTTCACATCCGGAATCGTCTTGATGAAGAACTTTATAATGAACTGCCATCAATGTGTCCAAGTTGGCCACACTTTATTCGGGGTTCCACAGGGATCGATCTTAGGGCCTCTGTTGTTTATATTATATATCGACGATATCACCTTACTGGACTAAAATGTATAAAATCTGTGATACTATATGTGATGTCAATCTAGACTTGGAGTGTGTGTATAAGTGGGCGATATGCAATAATTTGAGCCTTAACCAGAACAGGACTCAAGTTTTATTGGTGTATAAAAAAACTGAGAATACCAGAAATTTGCACTCGATCGTATTGGACAACGTCACGATACCTTTTGTTGATAAGGTTAAAAATCTGGGGGTTATTTTTAACACTACTCTGACTTGGTCTGACCATATTAATTATTTAGCGGGAAGAATTTTTGGGATGGAGTTTATGCAGACATATGTTTCACCATAATCTATGAGTATTTTCTGTATGACATTGGATGATCCGTTGAGGTACCATTGTATTTTTATGTCATGGTTATAATGTGATTGTCGTAATTTCAATTAAGACACATATTTAAAGCTTAGCTACCAGGAAAATTAGTGCCTTCATTAGTCTATTCGACTGAAATCGAGAATCGCAATATGGTCCAATGATTCCTATGAGGCGTAATAAATTCTTGTAGCAATTATAACGACAGCCAGAAACTGGAAACCATGCCAATTATTCCAAAGAGAAGCTGTAGTTAATGTCCTCAGCATGTCCTGTCTAGTCCTCGAAGATTCCTCTGTGAGACGAATATCGGAATCAAGCGTTTCCTAGGATCTGGAATTGGTCGTATAACAGACATACATCAGAACTGCTTATGTTACACCCTTAAAAAAAATTACGTAAGGAAATAAAGGGGAGCCTACTGTGCAGCTCCCTTCAGCGGGATTAGATTCCTTAAATTATGTTCTGGTTCCCCTCCGAGTTACTGCCGGAGTCACCTTGAAACATCTTCTTAATTGGAACATTTCTGCTCTATCTAAAAATAAATCCGCTCTTCCTGCAGCATATCCTAGGCATTGGCTAGGGCTGGGTAATCTAATTCGCCTCATATTTGCGAAAGCAATAGGTACATATCTCTGCCTGTGCCCGCAAATTGGCATGTGAGTGGCATTCGTTTGTTTGCCGTTTGATTTATCGAATTTCCGAAGGCCCCCCCGACCCCAAGTCCACAAAAGCGGCTACCCCGGGCCTGCGTCAATATTTTCTTATATTAAATCACAGCTGCTGCCCTGTCACGGCCCCAAAGCCGGAGGTACTTTGAGGCGCTGTCAACCTATTTTAATTAGGAAAATCGCTTGTCCCGGGGTCTGCATCAATTTTCGATTTCCCCGAAATGTGGTAACCGACATTATTTGCCGCCTTCGTAAAGGTCACGTCCGACATGTAATGCCGGATGACACTTTAATGGAGCCTCCTTTTGTCTTGGCGACAGCAAACCTGCCTCGTGAGCAGCTCTTTTCCATGTCCGCCCTCTGGCCCTTTTTAGTCAGAAATTCCAAATGTGAAATTGGCTGGAGAGCCTCCGCTGGCTAGTGGATGGAACGAAGGCTTTAATGCCCAAGCCCACTGGATAGGTGTCAACAAGCGCATACCTATAGGCTACAGCAGGTTAGCGGGTGACTAGCTACAGCACACTTTAGGTAGGGGACAAACCTTTAAAGGACACTTTAACGATTTTCCCAGAAAAAGGTAAATTGGGTAAAATGACTTTTCGGGGCCTCCGCGTACGCAGTAGGTACCGCCGAAAAAAAGCTAATTTGATGGAACGCGGGCAGATTGGAGGTGCTTCCTTGAAATCGCCTATTTCACTCAGGAGGTTTTTTTTTCAAATTCGTCTAGACTCCCACTGAAGTCTTTGATCGCAAAACAGCTTCCAAAAACTTTGTAATTGGAAAATCTGCACACTCAGGGTTTCCTGGCATTACCGTTTTCGGGAAAAAAAATCAACGTCTTGTGGCTGCTGCTCGGGAGAGGGTGGACCAAAATGACTTGTACATGGTTTAGGGGGCCACTGTGGCATGGGGAGAAAAACAAGAATATCTTTCATACGTAAAAGGCAACTATGTAAATCGGTGGCTTTATGTGTACACTCCTCCCCTCCCGACTCCCTACCCGGAGCACCCCCGGGGGGCCGTTTTGTATCGGAACTTATTCGGCATTAGCCACGCTCCCAGATATATCGCACATCGCACATTCACCGCGTTTTTGCCGAAAAGTATTTACCATAAAATGCGTTTCTATGGCTCTGGAGGTTTTCGGTAAAACAAAAATTTTCCCCATGAAACGTCTACTAAAAAGCGACGGCGGCGGCAACCGGGTCTGGGGCTCATGGAGCGCAGGAGATTTCCGCTCGAATTCAAAGGATACCCGGCCACTCCACCGAATAATGTGATCCTGGCTCCATTGCTGTGCGCCGCGTGCTTTGCTCCGTCCCATCAACATAAAAAGCCACTTACCCAGAAATAAAATTTTTGTATATCTCCCCCCACCCCAAAAAAATTTTCATCTCCGGAAGACGACGGGCCCAACATGCCCCAGAGAGTGGGCGAAACTTTGCTGACATAATTTTATACATATCACTAGAAGTGGACAGGGTACCCGAGAGCAGCACGGGAGGATATCCGGCGGCGGTATATGCGAACACAAACAGGCATAACGCTGTCGTCGTCGGCCGCAGTTAAACAGATCAATTGGAATTTATTTCATTGCCGCAAAGATATTTTCGGGAACTAATAACGCAAAATACTGCCATTGTCCATTTCGGACGGAACTCCTCCTCGGTATCATCCAGTTAACTTAAGCGAACAACTTTTTTCCATTTTTTTTCCGGTCCCCCCGGCCCGGCAGGAAAGGAATACTAGACGGAAGCTCGAGAAAAGGAAGCCCGGCAAGGATAAGGAGCAGCCGAATGGGAAGATTTATTCCGCAAGTGGTTCTTTTAATAACCGAATGACCACACGGTTTTTGTGAACGCAAATATTGAGATGTATGAAGTCGGTAGAAATCCCCCCGAAGAGATTTATGGGCCAATGGGATTTTCGGGAAAAAGTTTTGTGGCTACCACGAATGGCTGGTTCGCCGATTGCTGGGCGGAAGTCTCTTTAAAAATTCACAAAAATTTAAGCTGACACAGAACGTTGTGATAAATTTTGATTTTATTAATGAGATTTCCAGGGGAAAAAGTTTTCCTGCGGTTATGGAACAGCTCAGTGGGTTTTGGGTTGATGCGGTGTGAGCGCAGATAAAGGTCGCTTTTAAGGTAGATTTCACTTAAGCGGGGATTTCAGTAATAACATAACAGAAAAAAGCTTGCAATGAAATTGAAATGAATTAAATCAGTGGACCGCACAAAATGTACAGTGACCGCAGGTTCGACTAAATCAAATGAAAAATATGCGCATTGATTTCAAAGTTGGATCCATTCTCTACCTGGACGTTCTATACCTCTATAGGAAGGCAACAAGACAGGAAATTTAATAAAAATAAAAACAAAGTACATTAATTACATAAATTTTGGAGAAAATGTGGAACAAACGTGAAGTTTATGAAATTTTGTAGCATTTTCAAGTTTTGCAAGTGACTGTACCTGCAGCGGTCCAGGCAGATCAACATTGGTGATATTTTTGGAAAGCCCATTAAGATAGTAGTTGTTCGGTATAAGTTTGATGTCACTGCGCTGATTAAATCAAATGATAAAAAACAAAATTATAATGTGCATCCCGAATTTATTATTCACTCTGTAACTCGAGAAATGTTGAGATTAGATGCAACACCCTGTGGAAGCGTATTCTTTTATGAAACGAACGAAGGTACAATACAAAAAATTCAACGTTTTATGAAACCAAGTGCTGAATTCGCTCGTTTTACTGATATGACGTCTGAAATTAAATATATTATATTATCGATGATCAAGCCAAGGTCAACGACGCAACGACTATATTTAACTGTATATGATTTTTTTATCACCACATTTTAAAACTACTAAAGTCTCGATTGATTTAAGCATTTTTAAATCATTGGCGTAAGCTAACACGTGAAAATTCCGAATAAGAGAAAAAATCCATTGTTAAAAAGCGTGAACAGCAGAGGTCCAAGATGACTACAATGCGGGTTACCAAATAAAAAAAAAACAGCATTAGTACAGACGTAAAATAAACTATTACAAATGAAATATCAAAAGTCCCCACCAATCCGACTTGAGCTAACAATTTTATTCCAGGTCAAAAGTCAACAATATCCGTTTTTCAAATATTTTTCATAAACGGTAAGTGTTATCGCAAAAATGATTAATATAAAAGTTGTAGGTCTTACAGTTGTTTACAAAAATGGTTTATATACATTTTTCCCTACGACACACCATTTCTGAGATATTGCGATTTCAAAAACTTGAGCAAAAATCTTAATAAGCAAACTTGTAACGCCTGAGCCGCCCTCTACGCTGATATTTCGTCGTAGCTTTAATAGAAGCCGGGTAAATGGAAAAAACAATTCTTGCAACCGTTTTCCCTCCCCACGCCCCCCACCGTAACAGTTACGGCAAAACTCTTAATAAGAAAACTTGTAGTACTCGGAGCGCCCTACACGTTGGTATAATCAATTTTTTCGTAGCTTTAATAGAAGCCGAGAACATTGAGAAACAATTTGGTTATACCCAGTATGGATCTGGAAAAATCGTTGTGACGAGATGCACCCGTTCTTCTTTTTTCCTGCGATATTTTCAGATCTAGATCTTTAACATTCCACTAAAATCGTTATAGAAGAATGTCAGTACTTAATGTAATAAATTATACAGAAAGTAGACCACTTTTCGGAAACAAAAGAAAAAAACAAAGAAAATTGTCTTGAAACAAGTATTAATTTTATTAAATATAAAGAGGTATCTTTTAATTTTTTACATTC
Organism: Neoitamus cyanurus; assembly: GCA_947538895.1. Lineage (NCBI taxonomy): Eukaryota > Metazoa > Arthropoda > Insecta > Diptera > Asilidae > Neoitamus > Neoitamus cyanurus. Next base: position 9,976,498 of record OX384544.1, on the reverse strand, counting down.
CCTTACAGCTTAACATTTACATCTTAAACTAAAATTTGTAATTCTCGTCCAGTTCAGCAACGTATTCGATGTCGTCGTACAGCTGGCCTGCACCAACGTCTTCAACGTTGTTCAGAAGCCTCTGCAACTCGGTCATATATTGTATCACTTGATGTACTATTTTACTTTCATATTTGTCATCCTTCGCGTCCACCAGGAAATTTCTTATATAGTGTTTGCCCAACAAACACATTGTCAAATCATACTTTGTTCCAAGAATTTTTGAATAACTGCATTTTGTACGTTTTGCAGCTGAATACGAATAAACGAATGCAGCTGTGTCGTATGGTGAAAATTGTATCTTGATGTCATTCATGGAAAATAGAGGCGTTTGCTCTTTCCGAAATTTGCTAACGAAATGCCCCATTTCTTTTTATTAAATATTTAAAACGATTACTTCTCCTTTTTATTTGTATCTTTTTACTTTTGGCTTGTATCCATCCGATACGACTCAAACTCAAAGTTTAAACTGGCTGGAAAAATTTAAAGGCCTGCCCATCAACCATCGTATCTACCTACTATCCACTTATAACAATTGTAAGTGTAGGGTAATGCTCTACTAAGCATACATATGCACTTCTATGACTGAATATATGGAATGCCACAAAATTACGGCTACACGGCTAGTCAGGCTAGTATGTGAAACCTAACCTCTCTGCTTCGACCTTCCGTTTACCAAGAATCTTCTTACAATTCCACATGGGCACAATGCAGCAAATTAGCCAGAATTTTATTTTATGGGAGTAATGCTTATGAAATCAATAATGAGAATAATTAACAGAGGGATCGTTTTCAGGGCTGAACAATTTCTTCAAAGCATTAAATTTGCCTACCTGAAGATTGAAGTGCAGGTAGGCACAAATATAACGAGATATATGGTAGGTAAGGTGGTGATCCTTATTTATGGAAGAGTACGCCCCAACTCGGTTGATAATATTTTCGGGAATTTATATGAAGAGAGAAATGCACTCATTCCAATTGTAAAGAATTCGCCTCTTTAAAAAAAATTTTCCTCCACAAAAATAGAACAAAAACGAAAACACCCAACCAATGATAATGTGGTTGGCATGTGGAGTCATAAACATCACACTGTAAAAACTTTTGAATAACTTGAAACTTCTTTTCTAAAAATTGTAATGTGTGGATAATAAACGAATTTTTTGTGTGTGCTTTAACTAAGTGCACAGTGTTGAAGTTCACTTCCAAAAAATTTATGAAATTAATTTGGTGTCACACATTTACAGTGTAACCGTTCATTTTTCTCATTTGCTTCAGCCCAAACGTTTGAATTGGGAGACGATTTATATTGGTATCTATATACTACTGCGCATTGAAGGAAGTTGTCAACTGAATGGGCACTTTTTAAGCCAATAAAAAGGAAACTCAGATGGCGAGTACTCTAAAGATGTGGCTACACGGTACCAGGCTGAAAGCCGAGCCGAACCAAGTCAAACTGTCAGAAAAAAGACATTCTGCCCGCAAAACTTTCACAATATTGCTGACGATGGGGATATGTTGGGAGGGTGTTAAAAATGCTTAAGTTTGAGTTTCTGTAGTCACAGACCTTGAGCTTTCGCCGCAATAATAATTGTGTAGTAGGAAAATGGTTTCTCGTAAATATTTCATCTTCTAGACATGCTAGAGGAACAATTTAAAAACAGTTTGTTAGATAACGAAATTCTCTACAAATTTAGTAATATCAATATTTTTCGTAAAGTTAATACTTTTAGAGTTATATCGCGAAAAAGTTAAATAATTATGACAATTGGTTTTTCGCATTTATCTCGTTTTCTAAAACTGGTAACTCATAATAAAATATATGACCATACTAAAGCTGTAGAACACAATATTTGCCACAGTTCTCACAAAAAAAACATTTTCCCTGCGACATAAAGTTAAGCCTGTAGAGCACCGAAAAATTGCAAAATCGGTGTAAATACTTAATAGTCAATAATGCTTCCGATTACAGTGTATATATGTACATAAGCGGAGAGGTATTGTTAAGGATAAAAGTGCCATCTTATCAGCAAGTTTAACTGATGGCTGAATGTCTAACAGCAGCTGGTCAAACTCGAGATGTGGATACCTTTTTGCGCAAAATAAGAATTTTAATATTTCTGAGGTGTAGTCTGTTTCGCAAGCTATCGAATTTTAAAAAAGTCAGGCAAGAGTCAGAGTCGCGCGTTAAGGGTTCCGTATACTTGCAGATACCTTCATGCGTTCCTGAGAAAAAGGGTCTTGACAGACAGACAGATAGACAGACAGATGGAGTGATCCTTTTGAAGCACGGAACCCTAAAAATAGAAAACGACATAGATATGCGCCCCTTTCCTTCAAATCACCCAGTGGGGCTAGCAGGAGCTGATTGAACTCGAGAAATGGACGCTGAACGGTGTTATGTATTTTGGAAAAAAGTCCAATTTAATTAAAAAAATAAATAGATAATAAAATTATTGACATTCAGAATCATCCTCTAATATTATTGTCAGGGCTGGCCACTGATATGTAGTTGCATATGACAGACTGACGAGAACTTTTTTACACACACACAATATGTAATCTATGTGATGTATGTAATAATCTTTCACGAGGATGTCGATTTTTGTCCTCTTCAGAAAAACGATTCACAACTACAGCTGGGGCTTTGCTTAGTCGCGAAAAGAAGTAATAATTTTCAAAATGTGATTCACTGTATGTTCGCATCTCTGACAATCATCACAGTGATGAAGTCGCAGCGAAGAAGAAAGTTTTGCAACAATTGGGAGTAGAAAGCGAAAACAGTAGTAATACGAAATAAGAGAAGCGAAAATTAAAATATGAAAAAAAATAATTTATTTTAAATACAATCATCACTCAGGCAAAGGCAAGAAAATTCAAGTACAAAATTGTAAATTTAAAGCAACTAAAAGTCACGTTGCTGTTTTGCCACTCACTTCTTTAATTTTACGTTCAATGCTTAAGATCTGCATTTTCGTTTTAAAAAGTTTCAGCTGCTTAGCAACACTCTTTAGGGCTCTTTTGTACTTTCGAACTCTTTTGTAGGCCCTCAGCTCGTCGTCTTGGATATCTGGCTCCTCCGATTCCTCCGTTGCCCTGGCTAAATTCTCGGAAATTTGTAGTTTTATATGTAGCCAATCGTCCGGCATCTTTTCTCGACGTTGTACGATTTTGTTGTACTGGAACAAATAGTAGGCGGTCGATTTTTCCACTTTTCCTCTTGTGTGGGATGGCATTCTTGTTGTGTGTTGAATTTCTTAAATCCGTTGTGAAGAAGACCTTTCGAATTATCCTTTCTGACTCGACTAGGCAAATAAAACTAGGCAAAGTGGTAACAACTTTAAGTTATGGTAGTTAGTAACGAGCGAAAGAAATTAATTTGCTAACGCCTGATGTGCAGTCCTTTTATACAGCGACAGGTAGCCTTAAAATGAGCGAAGGTGGAAATTCAGGTAAATGGGATCATGAAATCCCTAATTGCGTGTACTTCAAAGAAAACAAATATTATGGGTGAGAACACCATTAACTCTTTAATGGATTTATTACCCACCTCCTTACCTTTAGGTAGGCCAGGGGCACAAACAGATTTTATGACGCGCCTGAAGTTTATGGCCCAATTACCACGTCATAAACACTTCTTGTGTATTTGCTGAAAACAAATTCATTTATTTTACTGCTGAAGGATGTCTATGGCTGGCAGTTGTCTGTTGGTACCTTAATTAATATTAATTCAATTAATTTACTGGATGCCTGCTAAAAGTATAACTTAAAGAGTTTTTGAAAGTTGATTTCTTTATCAGAATTTCATGTTAAAATCTTTGTGAATAATAGATCTAGAATGTGTTGCTATATTTCAGAAATACCGTCAGGACATTGTAAAATCCGATTTATTTAAAACTTCTACGGATATTATATTAAGTCCGGCATGTGTACAAAATACATTGGGAGAGTTTATGATTTTTGTACATGACATCTTTGGTGGATTGACTCGGCATGTGAGGAAATTCTATTAATCGAACACTATCACCCGTTCGCCACAGCAAATGAAGACTCCACTGGCTATGCAGTGGCTATTATTTACTATTGTCATTTTTGACCGATTTATCTATTTCAGTAATAAAGGTGGCCATGGGCGTTGCCAGGATTTTGTTCAGGGAGGGACAGAGCAGCTCAGAAATTTGTATGCATTAGATATCCCGTTTAATTAGATTCAGTCACGCAACACAATTTTTTTAAAGTTTTAAAACTGGTCTACGGGGTGTTCTGACTGAACACTTTTAATATTTCGTTTTCAAACTCCTTCTTTTTCTCCCATATTATCTTCCTATGCACACTAAGTATGCAAAATAATCTATGGAGGGATATTTGGCCATGGTTGCCTGCAGCGATCCTCTTAATCTACTGAAAAATCTTACAATCGTATCGCATGTCAACATGATAGGGGTGATATATCTCACCAACAAAAATCATAGGAGAGGAGGAGAGGAGGAAGTCTCAACCGTTTTCGAGTTACATGGAGATTCATAAATTCAGTATACACATAATTTATTTATTTTTATATTTTAATCTAATTAACGCAGCGACATCAAACTTGCGCTAAACAACTATGTACTATTCTATCATACTTTTCTAAAATTCTTCCAATATTAATCTAGCTCCACCGATGCAGGTACAGTCACTTGCGAAAGTTGAAATATGCCAATGTGGTGTCCGGTGGGGTTTCAATAAAACACGATGTTCCAGAATAACAACTTTACTGATCGACGGCTTAATGCAAAGAGACAGATTACACAATTCGTTCTTAAATCTAGTCCAACACGTTCTACAAGTACATGAGTCCAATGATTCTCAATCCACCATAACACCTCCCTCCTAAATTAGAAGCTGACTGCCATAAAAATTCACGAAGTCTCAGTAATTCAAGATTCATCAACATTCAGATAGTAGTTGTTTGGCGTAAGTCTGATGTGAATTACTCTGTAACTCGAAAACGATTGAGCTTTCCTCCCCCTGCCATACGATTTTTTGTTGGGCTAGGATTCGCCACCTAGCCGATTGGCTAGCGCATTAATTGGGAGTGACATGTCAAGGGAGTTGTGAAGAAAAAGGTATTCCATGATCTTTGGCGTCCGCCATATTGGGATTAGAAGAATTTTTTTTTCCTTACTACTCCCTTTCAGAGCATAGGGCTTCAAAGTCCCGCCATATCCGAGGCTCTGCTTCAGTATCTCTAATCGTTTCTTTTTCGCCATGCCAAGTGATTAGCTCGCTAGGGCTGCCATCTATTGCTTGCTGGGAACAGCGCCTCCCACAGCTTTTTACCAAGTTGGAGGTGAGTTGGGTGGGAATCAAACCCACGACCCGTGGATTGTTAGTCCAGCGCTCTACCGTCTGAGCTATCGGGCCCTTCAGAAGAATATTAGTTAAACCATATTGCATCTCACCCGATCTATACACGTGGGCGAAATAACAAATCTCTAGCAAGCTGACCTTCTCCTAACTGAATTAAAAATAAAGCAAAAGTTTGGGATTTTTTCACAAGAAAACAAAACAACATATGACCTTGAATTTTTTTTATTTGGAAGTCTTTAACAAACACTAGGAATTGTTTTTTTATTTTTTCATTTTTCGATCACCCATCGCCACCAGAGGGCGCCAAAAAAAATCGGCCTTTTTCCGTAATTCCGTGATTGCGGCTCGTCAAAACATTTAAAACAAAAAATCAAAATACAACTTCATTTAGACATAAAAATATATAGATCTAACTAGGATCTAACCAATCGGTCGATTAGAAAAAAAATGGCAGCCATTTGAATTCAAAAATCGAGAATTTTTTATTACAAAAAGTGCTGTAAAAATAAAACTACTTGGTTTTTGTCTTACATCCTAGTTAGATTTGTGCATAATTGAATTCTGAACAAAATGAACCAAGGTTTATGGAAATCGGTGGAGCGGTTCAAGAGATATCGTGGAATTACGATTGAAAAAATGAAGTCGAGAAAAATGTGTTTGATTTTAGATCGACTTCACCGGCTGAACGTGCCGTGTACCGGTTTTCACGGAATTTTTTTTTTTTGAGTTTTTGATGTGAAATTCTTTTGAGGTTTTGGCATTTTCTCGAAAGTTCTAGAGAAAGACTATCGATACGTTCAAGTGGCGACGTGAAATATAAGTGAATTGAATTTCTTCCGGCGCGGCGGCGGCGTCCCAAACAGCATGCTCGGGCGACAACTGCGTCACCGTTTTTTCTCTCAAAATATATAGCACTATAACTCGAAAACCATATTTTTTTTTTCGTAAAATTTTAGGACATGATTCTAGACATATCAAGGAACATTTTTCCGTAAAAAAAAAAAATAGATGTTTTTTTTACCCCAGTTAGGAGAAGCTCACCTTTAGAACTAGTCGAGATTTTAGTTGCAAGATTCGCCTACACAAGAACACCGACACCGAAAAAAAAGCGGAGTGTTTGGTCGTTTGAGGGGGAATGCAAGGGAAAAAACTTTTTTCGCTAACATATTCAGCACCTTCAAAACGAGTGTGAGAAGTTGCTTTAACAACTTTAGCAATTAGTCAGTACCACTTGCGACTCCTGACCTCCACTAAAGGTCTTAAATGAATTTTGTCTTTCGCCTAAGTGCAAAAATCTAACACACAAAAATAATTTGTTAGATATCTATAAGGCAAAATATAAATCATAATTAGTAAAATTGAAACATGGTTTTTTTTTTAAGTATAATCTAAAAAAAAGGTGTCAGCAGAGGGATGCAAATATTCATTCCGTGTAACCCTCCTTATATTTTGAAAAGTACTGCTTTAACACTTTGCAAGATATTGTGTATTTGTTTATTACAGGTGAACGGAACAATTAGACCAAGTAATCTGGTACAAGTAATTTAGTTGTAATTTAATTGAACTTGAATTGCTTGAAAATCTTAAGAAAGAACATTTGCTTACTTTGTATACAACAGGGGCGATTAAATGCTGAAATAAATCATCTTGCCTGCTTCAAAAGTTTAAGCAACGATAATGTCTTAATGGAACCTTAGAGACTTCCAAACAGTCTTACCGCTTACTTACTAGTCGTGTGGTGTACTCTCTTAAGACATGCCATGTTGCATGCCACACATTTCTTTTTCATGTCCGCCCCTTTTTTCTTCCATTTAAATCAAGAAGGCAAAGGTCATTGCTACCATGGAATTTTGCGAGGGTAGAAGATAACACCCCGTCGAGGTTATTTGAAAAATTTCGGCACATCTTTTCAGCACTCCTTTAAAAAATACGGTCCAGCAGAAGGGAGGAAATAAATTTCCATCTAAATACATCGCCGGGAAAAAAAAAATGTTGAAGCCAGTTAATTGCTGAAATTGTAGGAAAAACCGAGCGCAAAATCCGGCGGAAAGAGAAGAATATTTGAAGAAATTTCCCATTTTAACGGATGTCTAGCACCCTCAACAGGCAGCTGCTTAAAGCACAGCAGCGAGGAAAATATTTATGCGTATTCAAAAATAACAACATCTCGGGAATCCGTACTTTCGCACCCGTACCTTTTTCCATTTCTGCACGCTTCCTTCTTCGCTTTCCTTTTTTTTTCTCTTCTTTTATTTTTATTATTATTATTTACATTTTTGCCTCGACGTGCCGTGGCGGAGTGCGTCGGGGATGAATCCGGGTGAGCCCATACCGTGTCGGGTAGAAATTATGCGACATAAGGATGCCCCGGAAGAGAGCGGAAACGGTGCGAATATTTCTGCGCGTTTTATGATGTAACTGAGTTATAGGGCGGCATAAATTTATAAACAGCTTATGATTTCCCCCCAGAATACAAAGGAATTGAAAATTCCGCGCCCGGGCCCAGTGTGGGTGCATGGGACGAGCAGAGGGATATTTAAGAAAGTTGCCGAATTTATACTTCCGTGCCCGGGGCATATTTGCCGCGGTGAGCGGCACGAATTGATTTAATTGAAAAATTTGCGTGATTTATTCACTTTGTTGCCTTCGATTAAGCAAATAAATTGCAAACACACTCAGCGATGTGGGAGCACCGGGTACCAGGGGTACCTGTTTGAATGCCTAATGTGCCCGGGAGTGCTCGAGGAAAAACGGCTCGTTCCGGGATTATGGCCCAGGAACAATGGCAGCATAAATCCCCGGATACCAGCCCATTGCAATAAGATATCGAACTTTTCTTGGTTTCATTAAGAAGGCAGGCCCATTCCCTTAATTGCCATAGCTTCGGGCTACACGCAGGTTATTGCCATCTTCGGCGTAATAACGGTTACAGCAATGGACTGAAAACTGCTGGCCAAGGAGCACTGGACCAAGTCCTAATCCTTTCCTGAAAGGCATTCAATTAAGGAAATTGTTAATAGTCGTATCGATCCCGGGCGGTCTCCGTGGCGCTGCTGACCCCGCCCCATGCCGCCCTATATTTGGATTATGAGCTCCCCGTTCACTAATGCTCGTGCCGCCAGAACAGCCGGGGGAGTTGGGATGTGTTCAAATTGCTTTATTAAGTTTGTTATGAAAATGGATTTCGTTGACGACAGTGAAAGTGTATTTTCGGCAGATAATTCTATCTGCCAGGCGATGGAGGAGGAATTCTGGAATTGCTCAATTTCGCCAGGGTATAGTGGCGGGTCGATGGACGGGGCGACAGGGTGTCGAGAGAGAGAGGACCACTCACACGTCCCTGGAGCCTCTAATCTCTTGCTAAATTAATGAAATTCTGTTTTTGTTCAAATTATATTGTTTAATTCGGTAATACCTCCTGGTAGGCGCTGTAGGGTGTCAGCGATATGAATGGCATATTGTCCTTATCGGAAGACTCCCCCGCTGCCGCCCAGCGAGTAATAAAAGCATTTGCGCACTTTTTATCACCAAAAACAGTTTAAGGATTGCGATTTTTCTCTGTCACTCTCGTCACCCCCGAGCTGGGAGATACCCTCGTCAAGTTTTAAATTATTAAACAATTTTTCCGCAAACTTTCGTCATAATGCTAAGCCCCCTGCCATACCATCCGGTCGACTCTTGGTGTTTTGCTTTTGGGCGTGAAAATTGAACGTTCAGCTAAACGCGTTTATGGAATTTTGGCAATTTTCACGGCTCATTTGGATATCCTCCCCAGCAACCGAAATAGACTGTAAGTGCTTACTCACGGCTTCTTCGGTGGTCTGGTACTTTGTCAGTTCTACACGACAAGGAGCAGGGTGGGATTTCAACATAATTCTGTTTTACATAGGACTTTCTTATGGAGAAATCTTCTATCGAAATTTCTCGAGAAATTTATATGCTTTTGTCCTCCCCCAGATCTGAAAACTTTATGCATTATCCCTTCGAGATTCTTGAGATTATTTTCTAATTTTAAGGAAATTCATCTGTTATGTACCTTACCGGAAGCCATAACTAAAATATCTCCGGGCTGCTGAGTGCAAATCACCCTGAATATTGAACTGTACAAATCTATATAAATGTAAATGTTCGTTTGTTCAAAATCGCTAATCTCCGAAAGTTCTTCTCCGATTACGATGAAACTTTGGTGAGCTGTTTTGCGCTTATAAAAGAAGGGTTAGATATAAAAAAATTAATGGAGTTCAAGATGTCGCATCCAATATAGCGGCGAATTTTCCAACATTACGGAATTTTTATGAAAAAGGGCATTCGGGGGTTTGTGGGGTGGTTGGTTTCGAATCCGCCATTAAAATTTCCAAATTAAAGATGGCGGATCCAATATGGTGCCCGAAAAAGATAAACTTCAAGGGATTGTCATGAAAATCGGCACTAGGGGGTTTTTGTGGTCACTGATTTCGAATTTTCCATAATAATTTCAAAAATATGAGACCACCCAACTGGGAGAGGGGTGCAATATGAATAGGTTGTAAAATTAAAAAAATCTGGAAAACGAAAATAGAAAAACATTTCGAAATGGTTAATATAATTTTTAACCGTGACAATGAATAGGTCCTCAGAAAAAAAAATAGGTTTATCTACCTCATCAGAATCCCTGAAGTGTGGGAGGGGCCGGCGGACCAAGAAAGGGAAGGCAATCCATATTATTTAGGTTTGTCAGATTTTAGTGAACTTTTCCTTCATCTTTTGCGATCAATTCTCCGCCTAAATGGGCTGAAATCGAAATCAATTACGACCACTTTTTGCGCGACCAATTCTGGTCCTAATTATTTAACCATTTTTGCGCTACAACTTAGAAAGTATTAACTCTACGAAAAAAAAAATGATGTAGGTAACTAAATTTGTATAGAATTTTGAGATCTAGTAAATTGTTTTAAAATTTTTTCTCTAGCATGTCTAGAAGACGAGATATGAAAAACAATCCAACATACCAAGATTACACCATCGATCTGCCCAGCCACACTAGGATTTTTTCTTACTTACTGGGTGATAAATAGGATCGTTAAAGTAAAAACAAACTAGCCGGGTAACTCAGCTAGTAACATTATATAAACAATCCCCAGTTCTAAGCTTCATATACAGCTGCAGTTCATGAAAGATTAAACACGAGGACTTAGGACAGATCTCTGCGGTACGCCACTTTAAAATATTAAATTGATTGATGTGTTAGTAGTTTTGCAATTAAACCTCTAAAACGTTAAAAGCATTTCTAATTAATGTAAATTTAATATTTGCGCACCTCCATCGCATCGCTTCAGCCTTCATCCAGCCCATAAAGGACCTACCGACGACGCTCCAGCAAGAAATAAATTAACTGCAAACATAACAGGCAGTCCGCGCGAAAACATTGTAAAATTCAATTTTTAACGAACTTCATCAAATCAATTGAATTACGTTCGGCATTCCTCGTCCAATACGGACGTCCATCTGAGTGGTGCATACCTGCTTGGTATGCTACCCTTAACAGCAACTATCCTGTTCAACGTTCTCCTCCTCAGCACGAGGGAGCAGAGCACAAATGCAATCAATTCTGACTGAACAATTTTTGCCTGGTTGCACTTCAAACGCGGCCACCTGTCGCCGTAGGATGGGGTGAACCGGGAGCGCCACCTTTGCTTGGACACTTCTGGATGAGCCCAACAGATGCAATTGTGTCTGCCCTACAAACTGAAACGTTGTAAAAATAACAAGAGTAATTCCACCGAGTATGCATGCCCCCGCCCACTCGACGATATTTTAAGCAAACAGGGATCGTTACGATACGCAAATGGGGCACTGGATTGCACTGGTAATTAATTTGTTGCTAAAATTAACTGGCTAGCAATGGAGATTACCCGGAGGATCCGACTTTATGCGCATCATAAACGGGAAGCGGGACGCCAATTGTTGCATATTTATCGGCTCGTCCCCGCGCGATAAAAGAGATGTCGTTCATAATAAAAGGCGCATTAAATCCTAATTAATTCCGTTTAGCTTTATTGCCATCCCGTAAAAGCAGCGACCTTTTGACGAAGCCAAGTCAATAAATTTTCCCGACACTTTTATAGCCGAAGAGCCGTCGACGACAGACCGGGCGACACCTTCAATCTCGGACGGAGCCCCAGCTCCAGTGGCTGGGGAATAAGGCCGAACGTGCGTCCATAGATCCGACCAGCGGAGACTGCTCCATAATTTCTGGGGCGCCAACTTTAGCGTGTGATCTCATATTTAATTCATAAGGAATGTCTTAAAAAATTATGGCCCACCGAAATGTTTGTTTAAATCGATAACGTGCCAAAAAGAGAATTACGTCGCCGAGGTTTTCACGATCATGGAAATTCCCATTCGGACCGGCCACTGTGCTCCTCCGATCCCTGCAGGGTAATGGGTTCTGGAACATAACAGGACCGCAAATCGTCAGGCAGGAGCACTCCGGTGCAGGTGCTAACATTCTTGCAGGATTAATTTTTAAATGTCCCACATAAAGCCCCCATACAGCCACTTAGTTACCCCATTTCGGGATTTATGCCCCGTTTGGGTTGTGTGCCTTGCGCCGCATTTGTTTTCATATCTCTCACGGCCAGAATTGGCTCACGTACCATTTTGGGGAATCGATTACTCCACTGGGAACTTTTTGCAAGGAATTATATACCTCTGGATTCAAAGGTGCTGCCGGGCAACAAAAATTCCACCTTTTACGGTACCTCCTGAATATTAAACAATTTTTTTTCCCCGTTTTGCTGGACGAAGACGAGGGACATAAACAAACAGTTCTGTGGGCGGTGCCTTGCAGGTAAAAGGATTTTCTGTTCACAAAGCAGTGGCAGAAGCAGAATAAAATCAAACCACCATAAAATCCAAACTTGTAAATTCGTTCAAAACCTTTTATTTTGCTTACATGTACCTTCGTTCGAAGGTTCTGCTTTAAAAGTTTAGGACTATTGAAATTGGAATGTGGGCCCAAATCTCTGGCTGGCAAAAAGTCTGAAAATTTGTAGAGTGGGGTATTTTGGGTCGCTGATAACGAATTTGAGGTCGAAAGAAAAAACAAAATGGCAGATTCAAAATGGCGGACTTTTGCACGAAAAAAAAATACTATTTTGGGCAACATGCGCTTTTTCTGGTAGTTGATAAGGATTTTGAGCTTGCTTTTGTTGTTGAGTTTTGAATATTTAACCAAAGGAAAAATGTTTTTGTTTGACCGTTACAACGTTATGCCATCGATTGTTTTTAGAATGCTCAGGGTTTTTATGGGGCTTTCTTCTTCAAGGGATGAAAAAGTGTACAAAACCTTTTCGGAATGTAACAAAAATTAATAAAAACATAAAGAAACAAATTGGAATATTGAAGCAACAAAATAACAAGTATTATACATTACCATCTAATTTATTTGAAGATATTGTTGGCTATTTCTTGCTGTTTCTATATTAGTACATCCTGAATTAGAGCACTCATGGCAACAAGACACTAGGTTTCGAGGAGATTCCAAATATATGCCTCAATCACTGCCTAGGGCTGGGCTTGTTTATCTTACCTTTATTATCAATTCGTGTCTAAAGCTACAATATTTTCCATTATCATGGAAAATCGCCAAAGTTATTCCCATACCTAAACTGGTAAAACCTTCTGAGATGCCGCGCCGGGTAGCCTACCGCCAAATCAGTCTAATAAGTAATTTGGCAAAAATCTTTGAAAAGTTAATCAACACAAAAATTATAAACTAAATCGACGTCAGTTTGGGTTCAGACCGGGAGACAATACATTCCATCCCATTCTCCTACTAACAATTTCCCGTCACATAAAAAACCCATCTCAATAAGAAAGTATCCGTTGGTGTAGTTCTCCTAAATGTACAGTCCGCGTTTGGTTGTGTTTGGCACAATGCACTAATTCATAAGATGATGAAATTTAGATTTCCTCCAGTGGTAACAAAAATAATTATAAATTTAAATTACCTTTAGGGTATACATATGTATATTGGAACCACCGTTTCTAATTACCTCCAATTTACTGCAGGAGTTCCCCAAGGCTCGGCATTAGCACCAGTATTGTACAACATGTACAACAGCTGATATTCCAGAAACTCCAAACTACTATTTCCCGTTCGAAGTAGAGATCCTCATACATATGCATTAGCCTACAGCTCGGACTAGATAATACTCAATCCTCGTATAACTCAATCTATGTTTTTTACTCGCAAACGAAATCCGCGTAGCCTTCCGAATAACAATTTAAAACTGATTAAGTATCTAGGCATCATTTTCGACAATGCTCTTATGTAAAATAAAACATTAAAAATGTATTGAGAATTGGATATCTTGAAAAGAGTCAAATAATAACTGATAATACTGTGCAATTCTTGTGGATAAGCAGGATGATCAAATTCATCAGAAAAGCTTATTTTTAGAGATTCAACAAGACAACGCACCTGCTCACAAAGATGTGAAAAAATATCTCATTGGTATCAGCTTTGTGCAGCAAATGAAGAGGTGATTGAAGTTGTATGGGAGTATTTTCGAGGGTTTTTGGACTCTTCTTATACGGATAGTATAATCTGTTCGAAAAGCTGACCTGGGAGATTATGTTGAAAAATAAAGTTTTTTTTTATAACTGTACACTTTTACGCTCTAAACATTTTTCCAACGATTCCCTTTCCCGTAATGTGTGTCAGTCATAATTACTAAGCAAAATTGGATTAAAAAGCTTCCGCAAACTGTCAAAAGCATGCACCGCTGCACCGTCTAATAAAGAGCAGTCGTTTATCATTGTTAAAAACACTACCTTCCTCCACCAAGTTTCCAAATCAATTTTTATGATTAAATGATCGATTTTTGACTTTTCAACCGCATAAAGCCTTTTCCCGGAACATGAAAAACGAACATCGTGCCGCATTAGCCTAATGATAATTTCACACCGTCCTATACTTAGTAAACGACTCGAACAAAATTCACCAACCAGCAGTTTGCACCTAACCCTCGCGCATTATATTAGCACAATGTCAGAATTGGAGCTGGATGCGTTTCTCAAGTGCACCCTCGGATTTTTTCGGGTATTTGGTTATTTCCCAATCTGCGTGGGAAGGTACAGCAAAAGATTTGAAGACATTTTAAAGATTTGGTCGTTGGTCCTTGTGATTTTGGTCGGTGTGTACGTGTTTCTCATTTTCTCAAATGTAAAAAAATATATTTATACTGACGAAGAGTTCGGGTGTTTGAACGACATCATAAAAATTGTTGTCTTCCCGTTTTCCATGTTTGTTTGTTTGTTTGAGTACCAGATCCAAAAGGATCAGTTGAGAGACATGTGGTTGAAGTACGTCGAACTCCAAAATCTGAAGAAAGTTGGAAGACTCAGTCTACTCAAGCAAATTTGCATTTTCAAGCGTTTCGTTATTATGTTCTGCGTGCTGAGTATAATGTATATTGCTTGTGAAAGCTCATTCATAGACCCTCCTGGTTGTGATAGATGCAGCCTATTTCGTGGTGTCCTAACTCCATTGCTGACCTGTACCTGGGCAAGGATGTTCCAATATATTTTGCAATTTGAGGTAATTCGCATTGAGATGGAGTACCTGAACAATGAATTGGAACAATTGGTTGATCTTACTAAACAACTGAAGAAAGATGGCACACTGTACAACTGCAGTGATGAGATTTGTGTTAAAGTTCGCAAACTGCAAAAGATCTATCAGTTAATTTTTGAAATATCCGAACACTTCAAAGAAGGCATGGGGTGGTCAATCTTTTTCACTTATTTGTGTTACTTCGTCAAAATTTTATCGGATATTTACTGGACCGTCTTCATTTTGAAGACAATTTATCAATCACCCGCAGGACTACTCATATGTATGTATACAGTTACTTTGCTCTAGAAATGATTTACAATTATTTTTTTTTCCCATCCTTAGATTTTTCTTTTGGGTTGCCAGCTTTGTCGGTTCTGTTTTGTAGCATAGTTTCTGCCAGAAATTGCACAGAACCAGTAAGATTTGTCCTGTAAATTGTTTTAAATCATAAATTGTCTGTGTCCAATCTTTAGGCTGATTTCATCATATACAATATACACAACTTGCGCAGAGACCCAATGGATTTGCAGATGTCCGAACATGTACGTATAATTATTCTGGTTGCGTATAATATATATTTTTTGCATCCTCATTAACAGCCCTTTTATGAAATATTTTTGTAAGCATTTCTTCCAGAAATGCCTAACTTGCACATTTCGTTACATGAGAGAGAAAAAAGATATAACGTGGAGAGAAGGAGAAAGAGAGCTATACATTGTGTATCTAATACACAGTTTAGGCTATCCGCGTGTCCCTTTTGTGTGGTCCTTTGTCTTTACTCCCATTTATATGTAAGTCTAAGGTAGGTGCTGCAATTGCCGACCCTCGGTCGATGTCGGTACTGTAGAGTTCACGATTGAGCAAAGAGGGCCACGTATACACTCAATACAAGGCGATAGAACAAAATAGAGAGAATGACGTGCATTCGCGCGATTTTTACGTACCTACAACTCCGACGCCATGGAAGTGGAGCAAAAGAGGGCGAATTTATGCTAATTTTGTCTTGTTGTATTTCTTTTTCTCTCTCGCTCTCTCTCTCTCTCTCTGTCTCTCACACTAAATCTCTCTTATTCTTTATTTTTTAAGAAGTTTCACTTCTATCACGTGTACGGTGCTGCACGCACAATTTTTCTTATAATTTGGAAATGTATTGTAGTTTCACTTTTTTGTGTACAATCGATTAACAATATTCCTTTTGAGTCCCAACAATCAATGGCCATGATTTTTCCAGCTGATGAATAGAGATTTGTAAACACTAAACAAAAATAATTCTAAAGCTCGAGTAGTAAATTGAATGAGTTTTGGACATCAGAACTCCATATAAGAGGCATGTCCAGAAAGTAAGCGTACTAGGACCCTCACGGGCAGAGGTAATTTTTTGTTTTGCTATGTTGGTCACACTGTCGTGTAGCTTAGCTCCTCCATTTCCAACTAGCTCGTCCATTTCCAATAACTAGCGTTATTCGTTATCTCGTTGTGAAGGGAATATTTCCATCTTTTTCAACGAGATCAAATCGGTTTATGGCGAAGGAGTATTGAATCGTACTAGTGTGTTTAAATGGTGTCGTGAATTATGAATTGATGAATGAATTAATGTGCACGACGAGCACAGGAGTGGAAGAGTGTCGATTTTGACTGATTCACTTGTTGAAAAAAATTGAGGAAGCTGTTCGTGGGGACCGCATCGATAGGGATGGAACTAACTACGCGAAAAAATAGTTCTCATATGTACTGATGTAATAAAATTCTATCTAAATATTCCATCTAAATTTTTTTTTAAATAAATTTTTTGAAACTTGCAAAAATCTAGAACTTTCTGGACATGCCTCGTACTTTAAGAAGTTCCAATAGGTCTATGTAAGAAAACTCAGACGTTCCATGATCTATAGGAAAGTGCACCCATTAAAACCCTCAATGAATATCACAACGTTTTCCATAAATTCCTCGTCTGCAGAGAATTCACCTAAAACATATGTATTTCCATTTCAGATCCAAAACTTCTCCTTGCAACTGCAGCACCAGAAAATCACCCTAGACGCAAAGGGTATCTTCCCAGTTGATTGTCGTTTCCTGAAATCGGTATAACAACCCAAAATATGAAATATCATATCTGTGCAAACTAACAAGCTCTTCTCCATCACTCCGCAGATTGCAGCAGCAATTACAACATACATGGTAATCTCCATACAATTTATGTCGCCCAACCCCACCGTCCGCTAAGACGTCGAGCAACTGTGAAAAATTAATTGGAGTGTAAAAATCATTAGCATCACCAAATTGTTAAGGAAACAGCAGCAGCAGTAGCGAGCGCGGAGTGGCAGCGAAAAAGGGGAAAAAGGTTCGGGCTGGGAGCATAAATAAACTGAAGCCATTCCAGCTGAAATGCTTATTACTTAATGGCAGCTGCAAATAGCAGCACAATTGCTTTGACATGGGAGCTGCAAATGGTATTAAAGCGAACCTTTGACTGGAAGACCTTTGCCCACCATCCGCTAGAGGAGGGAATGAGCCGGGTGAGGTCCTTTTCCAACTCATACCTCATACCCAATACTATCCGCTCCCCGAGCTGCTACTGCTGCTCCTGCTCAGGCATCGACTACTTTGTCCTTCATTTTCATAAGGCAGACAGGGAAATGGGAAAATTCAAAGTTTACAGGAGCATAAAACCTTACTAACCACTTAAGTTTCTCCGGCGAAGGAAAATGTTTTTAAAGTTTAACTTTTAAGGCCGAAGGTTTCTGCGGAGGCGGTTGAGGTTTTCCGGCTGTCTCAGAAGTGTATTGTGTTCAATTATTTCACAACTACAGGTGGAACGGATCTGGGGGATCATGGAGTGAAAAATCGATATTGGCCATTTGCAGGGAAGTTTTGCAGTTTGACAGAAATTATGGAGAAATATTATGAGGTAGAAAAGGGCCTGTCTTCAATTATGTATCATCGGAAGTCATTGTTCTTAATCAATATACAAACTTTGGATGTAAAGGGGCAGTTCGTCAGTGGGGTTTACTATCTTGGATGTGCATGTCAAATGGATTTGCGTGACTAAAAGCAAATTACCATAAGTATGTCTAAATATTGTGCACACAACTTTGTGTTTATTTGTAAGCGCACGACATCACGAACTGTTTATTTTGATACCAAAAACAAATATCAATGGTACAAAGTTTTCTTAAGATTAGTAGACTCTTTTGTTTTTGTAAAGAGTGTCAATAGGAACTTAAATTTAACTTTAGACATGAAATAAATGTTATTTACTCCATTGACAGTTGTATAGTCTTCTGACGAAATTTAGGGAAGCGTTTTGGAGCACAGAAGGCTGGATTGCACGATTGTGGTGTTAAATTGTTGAATTATCTCAACTGAGCTCCCCATGTAGATGTTGTCTTAAAAAAAATATGGCCAGGTTAAATTGAAACTCTTCAGCCGCCGGTTTTTGTTTTTAAAACGATACATTATACAACCTGGGAACTTGGTTGGCAATAACGTCATTGTTTTGCGTGTGGTGTGGTAGGTCGCGTCATCCTGTTGAAACCACGTGTCATTTACGTCCATTCCATCCGACCTCGGCGTCTTAATAAATTAATAAACGTTCTTCCTAAGTGAAACGAGGCATTTCGGTAAATATCTAATAAATTAACAATTAAGATTTTAAATTATCCGTTGTTACATAATGTTGCGGCGCCCGTTCTTCGGACTAGCACTTTCCAGTTCATGAAAATGGGTCGATTCGCGAAATATCATTATTTATCTATATATATAAAAGAAAGTCGTGTTAGTTACACTATTTATAACTCAAGAACGGCTGAACCGATTTGGCTGAAAATTGGTGGGGAGGATATCTTAGAACCAGGAGACGGACATAGGACATTTTATCCCGTTCGACCGCGTTCCCGTCGCGTCCAGCAAGAAGAAGAGGAAATTTGTTGTGAAAATTCATAATTATACTATTAGTAATTCGTGTGCCATGTTATAAGTATCGTTGGAAAGGGGAGGTAGTGTAGAATGTGTTGGTGAAAGAAAGGTTGGTGAAAAGTTTGAAATGTGGGAATTATTGGTGAAAACATGTTATTGTTGTGGGGGAGGGGTGGGGCTGACACCCCGCAGAAGTGTATCTCAGGGGTAGGAAGAAGAGGCACTATAGTAAATTGGGCCGGGTTGGTGAAAATAGTGAAAACTTGGTTTTTTCGGTGCGTGCCGACAAAATTGAAACGGCTGTGGAAGAAAAGTGTATGCATGAATTGGAATAATTTTTCACCAATCGATAGCTAAGGAAGCAGGGTAATCTACATATATAGAAAAGAATCCCTATTTCCCTTGGTCACGCCATCACGCGTGAACGGCTGGACCGATTTCGCTAATTCTATTATTTGTTGTGTTTGTTATTGTCAGGAGAAGGTTCTTATGAATGAAAAAATTAAGAATATTGCGGGGAAAATTTGAAAATTATGTTTTTGGTTTGGGTTTTTGGGGTCACTGATTTTGTATCTGCCATCAAAATTGTGGAAATCATGATGCTGGATCAATATGGCGACCGAAAAGTTAAATTTCAAGGGATTTCCCTGAAAATCCGCGCTTGGGGATTTTCGGGATCACTGATTTCGAATCTGTTATTCAAATTTCCAAATATGAGACCACCCCCCACTCCGCTGGGAGATATAGGAGAGGGGATGCAATAAGGAGGTGGTGTAAAATGAGGAAAACTAAATTTAATAATACTTTACAGTTTACAGTTAAAAAAGTATTAGGATTGGGTGAAAGTAATATATGGGGTGTATTGTGTACGAATTTATGGTTGATTTAGTGAGACCACCCCCACCGCGCTGGGTCACATAGGAGCGGCGGCTGTGCAGTAGGGAAGCGTTGTAAAATTAAGGAATACAAATTTAATAGTATCCCGGGAAACGCCGGGTCCGGGCAAGCTAGTCTAGGTATAGATTTGGGCATCATGTGATTCGTGTGTAGGCAAAATCACGAAACCGAGTTGTAAGATGTAAATAGTAGGTAGTGTAGTAGTACGCTACAAAACTTGATGGAACTACTTTAAATTTTGTAGCGCGATAATTCGTTTTCATGTTTCTGTTCCAGTTTGGTTCTATAGATGAAATATGTATATTAAAACTGGAAGTACGGAACTTGTCACAGCAAAAATGTAACGTCCCTCTCACTGTATCTTGCAGCGTATTATTAATTGTAGAAGTATTATAGGTTTTGGGTAAACATATACTCAGAAGTGGAAAGATAGAGGCTGCTAGCGTAGAGGGTGAGATAAGTCGGTGTTGAGTTATTTTGATGTTGTGACGGTTACGTCACGGCTGTGGGTAGAAGTTACGTCAGGGGGTCGCTTTTCTCAAGATCCTAAGGAGATGTTAGAATATTCACTTCAAAAATTTTCCATACTAAATTACTGAATTTCTCAAGTTGTTAGACTGTCTGTACACAAATGAAATATATTGATAGATATATATAAACATCATTTATTAATCGTTAACCTTAAATTTAAGGATTATTTTATTTTACCCTTGTCACTCCAGCTATGGGCGTTTTCATGAATTCGAACTTGCATGCATGCAAGTAAACAAACTCTATAAAAGCAATTTTAAATTGATGTAAAAGTCCTATACAGTCATACAAAATACGGTGCCCTTAGTTATTTCATAATACAACAGTTTGAACGTGTTTTCAGTTAGTTCAGTTTGGTTGGCGTGTTAAACGTATTGTCAGATAAAAATGAAATACGACTACCTCCACACAAAAAAAACATTAATACCTCCCCTCAGCCTGACTCATGGACACAAATATGACCATATAACTTGTAATTGTTGCACAGACCTGTAATGCATGTGAAAAATAAGTGAACGTTTTTATAAGTATAAATTAAAATACACTTACGTTTTTCAACATGTTAAAATTGATGTCGAAGAAATTAGCTGCAGTTATAGAAAAGTTGGTGGCTTTCAGTTGAACGGAAAATCGTCGGATCTGTAAAATATTAAAATATGTGGACAAATTTAGTAAATATTTATTTAATATAATGTACAAAAATGAATACTGAAATATGAATTCACTTCCAAGTACATATGACGCACTTCAACGTCAGACCCATAACGCGTCAGTATTGCTCGAAATGTTCGACAGAGTGGACAGAAACCAAAAGCAAAAAAACTAACGCAAAACGAATATTCCGTCCGAGTAATAGCGCCTTTAGCTTGTAGATAATGTCGATGTAATTGTCTACTTAGCATAGTATGCGAATAGTGGCACCTTTAAGAATTAGCGTCCATTCAGGTTCAGTATAAAATGTATAATAAAACAAGAAAAATTAAGAGTAAAAAATCTTACAAAAACACTTCTCTCCCGTTGACTTATTAGAGAATGCAAAATGGATCCCAATCTATCGGCCTGAAAGAACAATATAATATATAATAACTCTAAAATGTTTTCAAGGAAATATTATTGCTTAATGCTTACCTCTTTTGAACATGAATCACACACCCACGCCACCGTTATTAAGCAGGTGACCGATGGAATAGTGGTAACAAATGCCTCTGAAATAAAAGATATTAAGTTATATATAAAAACTTTGCTATGTAGACAGTTGTAACATTAAATACCAACACGCGAAAAAATTATTGTACGGAATAAAACCAACCTACTGACTTTTTACACTAATTACTCCATAGGGCGTTTTCACACTAGACGATAACGACACGACAACGATAACGACACAATAGTGTTATTTCGTAATGTACATAGGTTTGTCTTACTTTTAATTAAAATTATGTTTTGCCGAACCTAATAATTTGTACATGCTAAATTTGTGTCATTGGCAATTCCAATTAATGTTGCATGCAACACCAAACAATAGAGCCACTGCCGTGCTGTGTTGCTAGCATATACATCATGAAAATGTCTATAGTGTATAAATACAACAGTTACATCGTTATCGTCGACAATAGACGATATCGTTGTCGTGGACGACATATCGTCCAGGCGGAAAACGTATCCATATATTCCCACGTATTTTCTCCCCTAATATATCATGTCGTTATCGTCTAGTGTGAAAACGCCCATAGAGTGAACGTCCTTTTGTTTTCAACGCTCGAAATAATGAACAGTTAATAGGAAATCACTCAAAATTTTTTATAGAGATGGAATATTTCCTTCAAATTTAAATGGAACCATTCTCGAGATATAGCCTATTAAGTAAAAAAAGAATCATTAGAATCGGTTCACAATCGGCGAAAACATCGTGTAACATACACACAAAAAAAATATACAGTAAAATTGAATACCTCCTTGTTTTAAGTCGGTTAACAATTAAAAATGTTTGTAAGGTATTTAGGGCCCCTTATTTTTTGTTTTCCTCAAACGAAATGTTTTTAATTATATCCAGCTAAAATTGATATAAACTTCAAGCTACCTTTTGTTGTATTATACAAAAACGCAAAAAAATCTAGAACATATTTTAGATTAATTTATCCTCTTACCAACCATACCATCGGCGATCAGTAAATGTTTTAATCGAATGGTGATATAGTAGAAATTTACAATGGATACAAACAATAAATGGGGCACCGTCACAACAATGCTTGGAAATCGCTCCTCGACCTTAAGATGAAAGAGCTTCACTTGCCAGTGCAATTGTCGCAGACAATAAAATTGATGCTGTGCCAGCATCTGATTCCCCATCGTCCTCTCTCGGCTCATCTGAACTGCCTCAATCATTTGTTCCCGAAGTTTGTGCAGTCTGTCGCGCAGCAGAAGGACATAGAGGAGCTGATTGACGACACTAACGCGAACTATCTGATTCGACGTCAATTTAGTGAGCTGGGTCTGTAGCCAATATTCGTCAATCTTATAGGTGGCCGCGAGAACACACAAATCGGGCACTGCACCGCCGAAGAGCACTATGCACGACATGCCCGTAATCCGCCACACTAAAGGGTTATTGTCCTGTCGACTGTCCAGCTTCGATAGTAACTCGTCGATTTTGGCAATGATGCCCCATAATTCGGAATCCTTTTGGAGGCTGTACACGGACGCGACTAGGATGACTAGGTGATTGAAAGCGGGCGAGTACATTTGAATTATGTCGAGAGCCTTCGTCGTGTGCGAACTGATGGGAAAAGCCGATACTTTCACGTATTGGACGACACAGAGCGCAATTAGGGATAATGCAAATATCGCGTTTATCACGTAGGGGTACAACTTGTACCTTCCGTTACCGCATAGTCCCAGGGCAGCAAGGATTCTCACGAAACCGGCTAGATCGCGTTTTGTGTTCATGACTCGACCAAACTGAGAGGGTACTGTGGCCTGATAGGGTGCTTAATGATTTAGGGAATCGGAAGAAAAGGAATTTTATTAATTGCTCCGATAGCTGGAAGTTGGAATCATTTGTCAAGCGATAAAATAATGGAGTTGGGTTAATTGCTTTTCAAGGGGCTCATGCAAAGTTAGTTTGGGAAAAGTTGTTATAAGTATGTACGTATAGGCGGGAAAACTATTAAGGAGGTGATTATAATGGTAACGGGGCTGGTGTTTTTTTTAGAGGCATATAACTTTAAAATAAAATCAAACACATAAAAATCATGTTAATGGCCGGAGGATTGGATTTTTTGGAAAGATAATTTTATGCCATTAATTAATTTAAAATGATTTCAGACATATGCGGGCATATGGGCTGGATCGAATGGAGGGCAATCTGGATGTCCAATTTTCCATCACTCTTTCGAGCAGCTGGGGCTAAAAACGCGGCGAATGCTGACTTCCCCACAGAAAAAAAAATCTATAGGTGTGACATCATACGATCGTAGAAGCCAATTGCGCGAAATTATGCCTTCATCGAATGTTTTCCGCAATAAATTGATTGTATCGAGCGTGCTGTGTGGCATGTTTCGCTGTCCTGTTGAAACCAACGCTCTTTTACATTAGCGCAATTGGGGAACGAAAAACTCAGTAATCATGGATCTATATCGCTCGTCATAGACTGTAACGTTCTGGCCGGCATCATCTTTGAAGAAATACGGCCCAATGGTTCCATCAATGATTCTTCTCGATTTTCTGGACTCCTAATCTGCCAATTTTGTTTATTGTCGCATCCATTCAACCAATACTTAGCCTTATTGCTGAACAAAATTTTGTGTTGAAAATAAGGATCAAGCGCAATATTCTTTCATAAAGTAGATGGACACATCTCCAATTGTTGTGCATGAGTACTAAGCTCCACACCCGACGACCCACGACGTCTCTGTGGATGTGTTGCTCGGATGGACGATTAAATATATTAAACCACAGACTAAGCACTGGGTCTTATACCCGCTTCTTAAAAATCTACATCTGGAAATAAAGGTTAGCGATAGCCACAAAATAACTGCACGGTTTCGTAGGTTGTGTGAAATGCCGCGCCATCCTGTTTGAATCTATATGTCACTTATGTACGTGTATATCATGTAACTTTGGCATTATAAAAACCAAACTCCAATATCACGATATTAATTTTCTTGTGAACGACGACGAATTTATATTTAGTTTTGAAACATTACCGAAACTTTCAGCTACAATTTTTTGGGTTTGTCAATAACTGAACCACTATCTTCAAATAAATTTAATTCTCTTACCAACAATGTAATCCATCTCGTTGTAGTGGAATCTCAGAATCAGATAATAGACGCATAGTATGAAAGTGTACAAAAAGTTCACAAGCATCAAAGTAATGCCCCGGAACCGACGCTCAATCATAAAGTGGAGTAGCTTAATCTTCTGATGGAGTCCTCTTAGCGGATACATTCTTTGCTCAGCTACTTTACCGTACCCATTCATTATCCTTCGCCCCACTACAGTATCCTTCATTTCATTGCCCAATTTTTGCAATCTGTCACGCAGCAACATCACGTAGAAAAGGTGCTGCACCATATAGACACGAACTATCTGATTCGTCAACAATCTCAACAAAGTAGTTATCCTCCAATTTAGCGTTGTCTTATAAACTGCAGCGTAAACGAACAAATCCGGCAAAAGTCCACCGAAGAGGACAATCAGTGACACAATTGAAATTCGTTGCACCAAAACGCGATTACTCTGTGATCTCGGGAGTTGGGTAAACATTGCATCGATTTCAGCTATAAGTCGCCACAATTTGGAGTCCTGGCCATAGCAGTAAATGGATTCGATCAGAATCGCCGCGTGATTGATGATGATTATGTTCGTCTGCAGTATGTCGAGTACTTTTGTTATTGCCGACCGTCCGAGGTGGAGGAACACTGGGGCGTACATGTACTGGATGGAGCACAAGGCAATTACATAAAATGCAAACATCGTATTTATCCCGTACAAGAGACACTTGCGGTTTAGGCTAAATTGGCCGGAGTACATGAACATTTTCACAAAAGCGGACAAGTCACGTTCCGAATTCATAGCAAAAGGTTTGGACGAACCGCTTAGGACCGATTTAAATACGAAGTAAGAAACACTGTCCGCCACATGCTCGACAGCTAAAGCGACAAACATTCATCAAATCTGAAATAATTTCCTGTTAATTGGGCCACGTGGCAGTGCAATTATCGAGAAGAA
This sequence comes from Neoitamus cyanurus, assembly GCA_947538895.1. Lineage (NCBI taxonomy): Eukaryota > Metazoa > Arthropoda > Insecta > Diptera > Asilidae > Neoitamus > Neoitamus cyanurus. Next base: position 9,950,937 of record OX384544.1, on the reverse strand, counting down.
ATGTAAGGTTAGGGGGCTTGTACACATGGCTCGGGATGGCTAATCTGGTCATGACAAGTTAACAAAATGGGCCACAAATATCACTAGTAATATTTTAGATATTTTTGTTTTAGGAAATTATATATATAAAAATGAATGTCTGTCTGTTTGTTCGTCTTCTATGCGCTTCTATACCATTCCTCCGATTGCGATGAAACTTTCATGAGAAACGCTGATCTCGAACCTGAATTTATTATTTTGGAATTCATAATGGCGGGCGGATCCAAGATGCCAACTGGAAAAGTTAATCTTCAAAGGATTGCTATAAAAATCCACACTAGGGGTTTTCGGGGTCACTTTTTTCGAATCTGCCATCAAAATTTCCAAATATGAGACCACCATACGGACATAACAAATATGTAGGAGAGGGATGCAGTAGGAATGGATGTAAAATGGAGAAACATTAATTTAATAATACTGTTGAAAAATATATAAAAATAAGTGAAAAACGAAAAGAGAAAAACATTTGAAGAGAGTGAAAAAAAATATTTACTCGTGGCAATTGAAGCATGGATTTTTTCGAGATTGGGGGAGAAATATTATAATATCTCAGTGATTAATTGACATAGTGTATTGTGGGAGGGCTCAATGGAAGCGCCATGGAGAATAATATATTTTAGTGTATATGTCAAGGTTTAGTGAATAATAATTTTTTAGTGAAATGGAATAAAGTGTAAAAAAGGTAGGAGTTCACTGTTTATTTTTTTCCGGAAATAGGAGTGGAGGTAATTATGTGAAAATAGTTTTGCAAAATAGAAAACAGGCAGTGCAATGCGTGCGCTAAATTTGGGATGAAAAGATGAATAAATGTAGAAACTGTGGGCGTTGAAATTAGAAACTTTTTGAGAGCGACAGAAAGTTTACCTCTACCAATTGGAAATAAATGAAAAAATTGACAAATTATGAACTCCACAATGCATCTCTTTACCACCACCTGCAGTATACAGGCTTTGTGAAGATGGCTAATATATAAATTGTTCATAATGTTTGTTTGAAGATGGCGAAGGTTTCAAAATAAGTAACCTAAGGGTATAATTTTACAAGCCTATTTTTCTCGGACAATTTGCACACCTGTATTCCTTGTTTGAATTAATAACATTCAGCAACATGCAGCCGATCATTATTAAATATTGCAAAGAAAAGGGACCCAAGGATTGAACCCTGTGGAATACCACAGCCTATTAAAAAAGAAGAATAATTCGCTACCGAAGTAAATTTTCTGCTTTCGATTTTTTCGCCTATACTGGAAGTTGGAAAAGTTAAATCGTGAATTTATCTTACGCAGTAACAGTCGATAGACAATTTTATCCAAAGAGGATTGAAGAGGATAAAATATTAAAATTACTAAATATCTAACAATTACAGATACAGCTTATAAACGCTAAATAACTTGCACAATTAGCATTCTTCTTATGCTTTCAAATATTAGGTACATTGTAGATTGCCATCTTTACGATAAATTAACCCAAAACAAAAGCAATGTAAAATTCCCCTACAATTGGCACATCTTTATTGCGGTTCGTGGCAGCTTGCCATAATCACAACTCAATAAATCTGAGAAGCGCAATAACACTTACTTGGGTCATAAATTCACAAATAAACCATCCTTGTAGCCGCACCCATTAAAAGATGTTCCAAATAGCTAAATTTGCTGAGCGGTAAAACGTAAAACAGCAATGCTACACCCACGGACCTACGACTACTGCCGTCAATGCGCCGTCGTATTTCATTTACTTTCGCCTTAAATTAATTAAGTTGCAACTACGCGAACGAAGAAATAGGGAGGGGATCATTTAGCAAATTTAGAAGACTGTTCAAATTCTCTGATTACTTCCGTTTTCGTGGGGAGTTCGATCAATAAAATATAATCTCTCCACCCTCGCCCATCCCGATTCGTTTGGTAAAATGTAATATTGGCGGCAAGATTGCGCGCCCCTTAGCGTGCACCTAAATCACTCGCGACATGGTCTACTTTATTTTACCCACGGCTCCCCCACCAGCACTCGCTCATTTGCCATTTGCCTGCTCCAAGAAATCGGTGCTGACAGGCCCCTTAATTCCTTCAAATTTTACGTACTCCAGGAAATCAGCTGTCGTTACATAAATTTTATAAGAAAAATGAAAATTAAATTTTCGCAACAATTTGCTGACTGTAAAATTAGTGTCAGGGGTGGGGTCGAATGCGGACAGTGAGGGTGAAATGGCAAGGATTGTAGAGTAGCAAGAGCAGCGATATTTCGCGGAAAAAGCTAAAGAAGAAAAACACAGACTCATTGTGGAGTGTTAATTACCCTTTAGGGTTTAGCTGCCTTAATTTTTAACGATACAAGGGAGTGCCAGTGAAGGAGCTCATAGTCTATCTGGGGTATGGGCGATACGAAAGTTTTTGGTTTTTAACTTTTCAGAGGGTGAAAGTTGGATAGACTGCTCTGGGTGCACATGGGAGAGCACTTTTGTGAACTTTTACAATACACGAAATGCACTTAAGGTAGCTTTTCGGGTGAGAACTTTAATCACACTTAATTGAATGTGAATTCGAGAGGAAAACAGCCTTGGAGCTTTGTGTGTGTGTGTTTCGGGGGGGTTGGTGCAATTACGAAAATTACATTCCATTTACAATTTACTGAAATTTTTTTTCCTGACATGTGATGTGATTATATCGTCACGATAGTGATTAGGCACTATTTTCCTTCATTACCCTTCCCCGGAAAACTTACATATTCCAAACGAATAGTTGTCTTTCTACACAATTAACACGAAAGGTGATTTGCGTGTTTTTCTAAGCATTTTAAAAACTGCCGACCTGACAATCCTAATTTCCATCTACATTTGTGTGGTGCTTGGCACAAATCGAATGTCTGCGCCACAAACAAGGATATCTCCACCAACCGATCTCTGACTGGACGGCTTTTGAATATCATTCAACTTGTGGCGCCCCACCTCAACCACATGGAGTTTCTCTTTAAATTTCGAATAACTCCAAATCGCGAGAACGGAGGTGTATACATACTCGTATGTATATATGCTGCTGAAATCGATCTGCTGCGGTACTTCGTCACGAGTGCCTTTGTGATTTCTGTTTTTGGCTTCAGTCCCAAAAATCTCTTTGATGCTTGCGGTCCATCGGATACACTTGTCGTGGAGAAAGAATTGGACATTTCGGGTATATGGTCAAATCAGGTGACCCCTCTGCTTTATGCTGAGACAATACTTGCGGCAGCTGAAAAGTGAACTCAGCCATGGCTGGACGGTATTTTGGAGGAGGATTAAAGGATGTGGGAAAAAATAAGGTAATGGAAGCGGAAGGATGGCATAAAACGTGTTGAGAGTACTGCTGCAAACTCCTTGGACTGCGGCTTGCTATGAGGATTGACGACTGCTTCGGCTACTGTATTCTGCTAACTTTTGTGAAGTTTACTCTTATGTCCTGCCTGTAATTTCACATGTCTGCATGTTTGAAGATTTTGCACGTAAGCATGTCCTAATTGGGTTGAAAGCTGTTTTTCATTCAATTGAGGTAATTGGGTTGTCTACGGTCTACCGATTGTCTATCGACCCTTAGGGAGTATTTTGTCTGTTAATTTGTAAAGTCTTTGACAGATATGGCCCAAATTTTTTACAGTTACTCTTTAGAACGGTGTAAACAGTAAAAATCTCTAAGTATCTGAATACCTTACCGTATCCTCTTTTTTCACTCAGGATCGCCATTAAAGTCAGCACTAAGAAGTTTTCAGAGTCGCTGATTTCAAATCTGCCAGCAAAATCACCAACTTCAAAATGGCGGATCCAATATGGCGACCGAAATTTCTCAATTTTAACCAATTTTAATGAAATTTAATGTGAAGACGTCTTTTGGGTTACAAAATTCAAATCTACCAAAATTCAAGATGGCTGACCAAAAATGGCTACGAAATAAGGCATATTTCACTCAGTAGACATTTTCAGGGCAATCACTTGAGTTTTTTCGGTAGCGTTTTGAGTCCTCAATTCGATATCAGTGACCCTGACTTTCATGGCAATCCCTTGAATTTTAACATTTTCAGCAGCCATTTTGGGTCAAATAAGTTCCGGATATTATATCGCCGAAATTTTGACTTGGATTTTTTGTCCGCGGATATGTCGGCGAGTTCATGAAAACTATCACTAGCTACTGAGTACAACTTTTACGTTTAAACGGAGCTATAAAAGAAAAATGACCGAAATGGGAGAATAGACATGATAAAATGATTTTTCAACATGACAACCCCAGACCACATGTTCATGAACACGCCAAAAATTATCTAACAGGAGTGAACTGGGGGAGATTCAACTTCACCGGCCGACTTCTACCAGCATGGGACCGCGGCTTCTGATTCTACAATAAACTCCAGAGATTTTTCAGCCAACCATTTCTTGGTAGTCCTATTAATAATATTAGTCAAGATCCACTCACGGTCGGAGAGAAAAAAAACATAAGAAAACACCAATCCTCAATGTTCATTTATTTATCAAATTTCAAATATGACCATACCATAATGCAAAACCAAATCTCTTCACCCAGAAAACTTTATCTTAAGCTCGTATTTTGTCGCTTACTCTGTTAAATCCTCTCCTTCATTTAAATAGCTTATCTGTGGCGTAAACTGGATCAGAATCACCATGTACGTTGTGATAGCTGCAAAAATCTGCAGGGACACACCATAGGTATAGAGAGGCAAAAAAGGGAAGAAAAACGAAATTGCGAGGAGCAACGATTACACCACTTCAAAAATTCAGAGAACGAACGGACATACTTGTTGCAGGAGATTAAAATTCATCGAGAAGAATCCAGCGACGGCAAACTCAAGGGGCTCGTTTAGTACCTGCAGGGCGAAGTTCTCGACGATCAGGTCGAAATCATAATTCACCGAATCACGTTCAATTTCGTGAACATAGAAGCCCACGTAGCGCGCCTCCATCAGGCATATTTCGCAGGAAGTGAGCAGGGCGACGAGAATGATGATGGTGGGCGCCATAGCAAGGATAACGTCTGCAAGGATGAGCGCGCTTTTAATTGAAAATTTTGGAAGAGACTGAAACTGCTTGTTACTGTTACCTGGGAGGAGGTCAAAATGCTGATTAGCCAGAAGGGCGTACACCCAGTAAAACTGGCACGTTAGACCGACAAAGTTGTCCAGGAGGCAAATGAGTTGCGATGCCCCAAAGCAGCAATTCAAATTTAGCGACATCTCGTAGAGGAGGCTGTGCAGCCGCTTGAGCGTTTGGAGCTTGTCGAGGATTTCCTGGTCCTTCAGCATATTGTCTTCCCTCAATAGCAGTCTAGACTGTTTTTTGTTGCCGTTAACTTTGCCGTCCTGGGCTAATTTCCGGAGCTCATTTTTCATGATGCCAAACCATCGGCTGAGCATCGTCGTGTAGAGGATGTGGTGCAGGTACCTCACTCGAACCGCCACTGTTGAGAAAATTCCTATTGCCCACAGTTGGATATGCAGGTGCTTCTCCGACACGGACACAATGTAGTACACCTCGAAAGCAAATGTCGCGAAAAACAGAATGAAGAACCTCCGGGAGATTGCCCCGTAGACCAGCTTGCCGTTCTCTTTGAAGCCAATCGACAGCATTTCGATCTGCCTCTCAATCAACCAAATATTCTTTTGTTTCTTTGCCGTCACACAGGCCTCAGACACCGCCAGGAGATGCGCCAATAGGCTCGTCACCAATTTTATTATTTCGATGGACAGCTCGAGGCCCCTCATGTGCCAGAATACCTCCGAAACGGCTGCCATGTACGTCTCACAGACAACGAGCGCTATTCCCATCAGGGTCCAGATAATCCAAATATTTCGAGTGGGACACCAGCCCTTTTCCTGGGTGATGAACTCTTTTGAAACGGGCAGATACCCGAAGACCTGCAGAATTGCCAGGGCCGCACTAAACAGACCCATTGTTGCTGGGTAAATAGCGCGGCCACATATGATGCCGAAAATTAAAAGGACCCCTCGGGTAATTAATGCTAATTTCATTTGTCACTATTTATATGACGTGTGTCGGGCCTGCCGTGGAGGGCCATTAATCACTCGAGTGGGGCTACCTACTCCTGGTGGATATCAATTAATCTTCGGGGATAATTGGGAACATATTGCCCCCAATCCTCATAATTCCGTTAACGCTCCCTCTAACAGACCCAGTAGAAGTACTAACCCACCCTCGTCCATTACACCGAAATCCGCTTTAAAAATTACTCCCTCCAACTCTTCTAATCCCGGTACTGCTCCGGTCTCTTCTACTAACCCCAATTGGCAATTTAAGGCAGGTGTATTCCCAAATTTTAATTTCTGTACCCCAATCAAATACCCTAACTTTGTGAAATCGAACACCCTCTATCCTCCTATTTCTGATCAATCCGCACGCTCTATTCCTTCTTCCGCCTCCATTCCTTCTTCCGCCTCCATTCCTTCTTCCTCTTCCTCCTCGGACCAACAACCTTCCTGCTCGAGCTCTTCCGCCTCGCCTCCTCAACTTACTCATTGTCCTGCTCCCTCCACTCCCGCCAGTACGTCTATACCAAAACCCTCTTTTATTGACCCCCTTCTACCACCCGTCGTGAAGCTCACAATGCAGTCTGCAGGATCTACCGAAGGACGTTATCTTCTTTCCCGTCTGCGTGACCACAGAATCTACGATAACGTTCGCCTCCTCTTAGCCTACCTCCATAACAAACCTGACTCTGTCTGCATCGATGGTAAAACCAAGACTAATGTGCTTGTTTCCATCCACCAAGAAGGCCTTCCTACTGACCTTGCTTCCCTCCGTGAGATCTTCTTCAAATACCATGCTGAATTCGGCATTACTCGTGATAAGGTCTCAACCGATCTATCCACCTATGCCTCCTACGTCAGCTCGCGTCGCGTCTCCCATCTGCAAAAAGCCCGCACCGATCACAAAAATTATTTTAGTTCCTAACCTTACCGGCATTCCATCTTCTTCTGCTCCATCTTCCTGTTCCCAGCCCTTTTCTTACCAGGCTCGCTCTCCCTCTTATCTCTCCCTGTACTACCAAAACGTCAGAGGCCTGCGCACCAAAACTTCCTCTGTTTTCCAGAACTCCCTCGTTTTTCCTTACGACATCTTCGCTCTTACTGAAACCAACTTAATTCCCAGTGTAAACAGTAATGAGTTATTTTCCACCGACTTCTCTGTTTTCCGCGCTGACGCCTGCGATAATGACTTCATCTCCACAAACCGCGGTGTACTTCTAGCCGTGCATAATCGTTTTGGCGCTAGCCTTTTCACTTCCTCTAATTCCCCTAGCTGCAACTTCGTCTGTATCAATATTTCCCTACCTGGTAAGCTCCTGTACTTTCTCTGTGTCTATATCCGTCCCTCCCAACCACTTGAGGCCTACAAATCCGCCACTGATTTTATTGATTCCCTCTTTAACACTCTTGGGCCTAATGATGAAGTCTTCGTGCTCGGCGATTTTAATCTCCCTCGCCTCCTATGGGCTCGGTCTGATGATGAACTCCATTTTGTCACTTCTAATGCTCTCTCCGACAAAGAGACCCTACTCATCGACCGTCTCTCCGACTGTGGTCTCTGCCAAATTAGCGGCATAACCAACAACCTCGGCAGACAACTCGACTTGATCTTTTCATCCGACCCTGTTAATTCGGTTGTCACTGAGAGCACCCATCTTCTCTCCACTCTCGACCAGTATCACCCTCCTCTTTTCCTGACTTTTTGTCTCGAATCCCCCCCTCTCCTTACGAATTCAGAATCTTCTTTCTTCTTCAACTTCCGAATTGGCGACTTTGAGAAATTAAATTACCTGCTTGCTCACTCGTCTCTCTCCCCCTCAACCCACTCTCTGCCTTCCGTGGTGGAAGCCCTTGACCTTTTCTATACAGAACTTTTTGCCTGCCTGACCCAATCTATTCCCTATCAACCTCGGAGAGACCTTACCTCATCTCCCCCATGGTATAATAAACAACTTCGGTCCCTTAGGAACAGGCGTAACAAACTGTGGCAGGCCTACCTCTTATCTCGCTCCGATTCAGACCTCTCCAACTACCTTTCTGTGGCTTCTCTGTTTTCTGATCTCAGCGAATCCTCTTACCTTGAATATCTCGAACGCATGCAATCCGTCCTCATATCCGATCCTAAACGCTTCCACCAATTCATCAACATCAAAAGAAAATCAAATGGCTACCCCTCAACACTTAAACTTGGTGACACCTCTTCCTCTGACCCTCGTGTAATAGCTAACCTCTTCGCTCAATACTTCAGTCAATCTTTCAGTGCAGCTTCCTCCGAGCTCGATGCTAGCTATTTCCATTTCATGCGCTCCTGCGCCCAGACTTCCCTTGCCTCCATCAGCATCAACCCAGCAATGGTCGCCACCGCCATCTTCGCACTTGCTGATGATTTCAGTCCAGGCCCTGACGGCATTCCCGCTATTGTCCTGAAGAAGTGCGCTCAACACTTGATCGGACCCCTTTCCTCCATTTTTCAACTTTCCATCACCCAAGGAATCTTCCCTGCTAGGTGGAAAGATTCATTCATCATCCCCATTCATAAAAAGGGCTGCAAGAGCGAAATTTCCAACTTCCGTCCTATTGCCAAACTCTCCTGTATACCCAAACTTTTCGAACGCATTGTTTATGATTGCATACTTTTCCATTGTAAATCTATTTTTTCCCCTTCCCAGCATGGTTTTCTTAAAGGTAGATCAACCACCACCAACCTAACTGACTTCGTCTCTAGAACACTATGCGCCTTAGAGAATGGCGACGAGGTCGACGTTGTTGCTACTGACTTCAGTAAAGCGTTCGATAAAATCTCACATAAATTAATTCTCTTCAAACTATGCTCCCTTGGCTTCAATCAGCTTTTCCTTTCTTGGATTAAGTCTTATCTCGATCAACGCCAGTACACGGTCCTCTTCTGCTCTGCTTCCTCCTACTCTTTCGTGGCTAATTCGGGTGTCCCTCAAGGTAGCCACTTAGGTCCGTTACTTTTCATTCTTGCAATTAATGATGTCGAACATATTATTAAACACTCTGACATCTCCATCTACGCTGATGATATGAAAATCTCCAAACTAATTTCCTCCTCCACGGATTCCCGACTGCTTCAAAACGATCTAGACAATTTTAGCTTATGGTGCCACAAAAACTCCCTCGAACTCAATGTTTCCAAATGCCAATCCATTACCTTCTCCCGCAAACGCCCTTCTTCTCCCCTTAGGGTTTACCATCTTTATGATGTACCTATCCCTACTGCGTCCTCCCTTCGCGATCTCGGTGTCATCTGTGACAGTGAACTAAACTTTCGTGATCACATCGACAGCGTGGTAGCTAGAGCCAACTCTGCGCTCGGCTTTGTGAAGCGTTGGTCTAAAGAGTTCCGTAACCCCTATGTTGCTAAATCATTATTCGTCTCGTTCGTCAGGCCTCTCCTTGAATACGCTTCCCAAGTCTGGTCTCCCTCCCAATCTTCATACATCAACAGAATTGAAGCAGTCCAGCGAAGGTTCCTTCGTTTTGCTCTACGAGAGCTTCCCTGGTCTGACCGTTTTATTCTTCCCCCTTATGAAAATCGCCTAATGCTGATTGACTTGGAGCCCTTATGGAAGCGACGCGACTCTGCAGACATTACCTTCATCCATCAGCTACTTTCTGGCGACATAGACTGCCCTTCTCTGCTTCACCGGGTTTCTCTCTATACCAATCCCCGTAGCCTTAGATCGGCCCCTCTCTTCCGCCCCGTTTACCACCGCACTAACTATGGCCTTTCTGAACCCCTCACCCGCATGCTCCGGAAAGCCAACTCCCTCCCTTCCTTTGACTTTCACCTGAGCAAATCTTCTCTTAGGAGCTCCCTGCGCCGAACATCTTAATATTGTCCCCCTCCCGTTATCCCTAATTCCAAAGCCCTTTACTTTGTCTGTCGCTTAACTTAAGTTACTTTTTGTATTTTGTTTGTTTGTTTGTAGCTTATAGTAAGCGAGGGCATTAATAAATGAATATAATTGCCCCTCCTGTCTGCTCCCCATTGACCCCATCTTTGTATTATATGCCCCTTGTCTTAGTTTTAGTCATAGTTTTTAAGTTGATTTTGTTTGTTTATTTTTAAGTTGATTTTGTTTGTTTATTTTTAAGCCAATGTATTTGTCAATTGTAGCTTGAATTAAGCGAAACGAATAAATATTAGGCCGCCTTCTGAAAAATGGACACCATCGCCTTATGAGACCCGTCGTGGTAGGGAAATTGAACGTACCCAATTTCCTGCAGGCCTTCTCTGGTAAATAAATTTCTTAAACAGTTTAAATTTTGCCTTTCAAGTGCACGAGCGTGCGGTAAGACTTTGGGGGATTGGTGCAGCACCCGACTTGCACCCGCAAACTCATTAGACTATTCAAATTCGGGAAGTTAAAATGTGCTTAAGAGGCGAAGAAAATTGCACTGAGGGCAAACAAACCCCCTGGGGGGGCTTCGCTAGTCGCTAAATTACATAAAATACAATTTAATTGAATTTTAAACGGTTTTACGTAATTAAAAATGAATTTTCCCGCTGAATTTATATCATCCCATTAAGTTAATACAATTTATCGAAGGGTTTGCAGCACCCCTAGAAGATGTACGGGCAAACGGTACAATGAACTACATAACACTTTTTTGGGGGGAGAAAAACCGCGAGATTTGATTGATGAAAGATAATTGGAATTTTACAAACGGGGCTCATTTCAGGCAGGCGACCATATTTTTTGCTAACCGGGTTTATAGAGAAAAAATAAAAATAAAAAGGTGCCCAAGGTGACGGGTACCTACAGGTTTTGTATTTTTGTTCTTTTTCTATGGAATTTCTAATGTTAGGAAATTTTAATAATTATACATGGGATTTTCGAAAACAGCAAGTTTCAGAGACTGTCCTTAAAAATATTTCCTCCTGCCTAATTCCGCTTTAAGTTGCAAACATTACCTACACATATTTTGGCTTTTGAAAAAAAAATGGGGGCTGCGATTGCGATCAATGAAATCACAATTTCCAAAAAATTTTACATGGGATTTTCAAATACTGCAAATTCCGCAATTCGTCCGAAAATATTTGCTCTGGAATAATTCCTCTCTACATTGAAAACAAACTCCATATTTGTTAGGATTTTAGAAAAATAACGCAACCTGTGGTTAGTGTTATAGAAATTTAATATGTAATACAACAGTTAAGCCAGGAGCTAGAAAAGGCGTATTTGGGGGGGTAACGTTAATTCGACGTGAAAAAGGCCCTTTTTCAAGAATTTTTCCAGACGCTACAAATTTAATTAGTAGATCGCAGCATTATAGTACAACCTGTGAACAATATCTTCCTTAATATTTTAAAACAAAATATAAATAATTAAGCCGACGGCAGCAAATCTTCGGAGGCGCCTCGAAAAAAAGTTGTCTGTCGGTGAACAATATTACTGAAGAGTGGATCATCTGAATTAAAAAAAAAAATGTGTCTTTAGATAACCGCTTTCCAAAGGTATTCCAGGGAGAAAATTTTTTTTTTCGATTTTTCAATTTTTGCTGACACTTAGAAGTGAAAACACCGATTTTCGTCTAAAAAATGAACCTATTTGTTATTGTAAAATCTATAATTATGAAAAAAAAAACAAAAGCTCGCAGCGTTACCTGGTCATTTATGTAAAGAAGCTGTATACAAAATTTCAAAACAATCGGTCGAGTAGATTTTGCTCTTTGCTGTTCACCGGTTTTAAAAATGACAAGCGTCAGAAAATCGCTTTAAAGTTTTGAATACCTGAAAATCGAGTAGTATACATGAAAGCAACAAACGCTCAAAGTTCTGTATCTTAGTTAGTTTTACTCCGATTTGTTTGAAATTTTGACACAACAATCGTAAGATGTTGTACAATCATATGAAACAATAAAAAAAAATGAAAAATAAAATTTTTTAATACGTTACCCCGCCCTTAAGGTCAGTGTCGTCCCAGACTATTCAAAATCGACTGAACCTGCCGCCCGCAATTAACGCAATTATTAAAATTCGGGTAATGATTTCCTAGTGGTCGAACGTAAATTATGGTTATCATAAAAATTGTAGATTGATTGATTCTCTAAAAAAAATATTATGTGTATTTTTCACGTACGAGCAACTGTTTTGTGAATAATGTATCGCTAACTGCAGTAAGACGAATTTCTATAACCTATACAGTACAGATTGATACGCCTTTATTTTTCGCGTACCGTTTTCGCGCTGCGAGCAGTGGCGCTTGTTCCCCAGGAAGTTTAAATGGTCCACATTTTGAATTGATACAAATGAAAAAGTAAAATAAAAGATAGAAGAAGAAGAAAGAATGCATTGCATAGGAAAAATGGAAAAATAGGTTGCCTTTTACTACCTCCATCAGAATGCCGGAAATGGGGAGGGGGTGATCAAGGAAGAAGGAGGGGGGAGCAACCCGTGTCAGTTGGGCATGCACCGATCATTAGGAACGCAATTTTTTGTGATTGTCAATTGGACTTTGAGGATAGAAACTATTAAATTGTTTATAACAATTTATCGCGCTTGAATTTTTCAGTCCTGATAAATATGGTTCAAGCTACACTTAATTCTCAATTTTTATGATTTCTCCAGATTATTCCCGGCGATCCTTTTAGGGATAACATAAGCATAGGGGATACCAATTTTTAAGCATTTTTCCAAAAATATATTTACAAAAGATGAAAAATAAAAACCATGCTATATATTGTTCAATTTCTGCTTCGATACGCTTTTATTTGACACCCTATACGATACGCTTCAAATTTTGTTTTTCCATTTAATCATTAATTAAATATTTCATATGTTTACATCAAATAGTTTCAGAGAAAATCGCCTATGACAGACGGACACCGAAGTGATTCCATAAACATTTACGGAGCACTAAAAATATGTATGTGCACGTCAAAGGACGCTCGGCAGAAGTGAAGCTTTTTTATATTTCCCCGTCATCTTTAAATTCGTTTCGATACTATAGATTCTAGCTCAGCGATCCCAAACATAAAAGAACCCGTTCTTAGAGGAATCCTTAAAGGTTAAGAGTTTTCGTTCCGCCATATTGGATTCGCCATCTTTAGTTTCAAAGAGATCCATAAAATAATAATTATGATATGAATAATAACCAAAAAATATTATTGCTATTATCACCATTATCATTATTTTTATGACTATTATTATTTCACTTATGACTTGTGTTGTAACTGTCACGGTTGACCGTGAGGGGCGTATGAGCGCATATTAGTAATTCCGATGTTTGAAATCGCTATACTTCAGGAATGGTGATTCGTAGGAAAAATAGTATATGAACAATTTTTGTAGATAATTGCATGATCTACAACTTTTGTATAATCTATTTTTACGAAAACATCTTCCGTTTTGGAGAAATATCCGAATAACCGATATTTTTTACCTTTGACCTTAAATATAATTATTAGCACAAGTCGGATTGGTGTTACAAATTTACAGCTCTAAGCGAATTATTCCGAAGTGACATTTTTTCTATTCCGACTGGGCCAACTGTGATGTGCGTGTTTTTGGCTCTAACCAATTTGGTGCGCCAGCGGGATCTGTTCCAGGTCGGAAAATGGGCGATACACGACATTTGCAGAAAATAGGGATTTGAATATTTCGTTAGGCATTTTTGTAAGTGAACTGGTAAAATTAAAAAAAAAAGCTGCTGATGTCGTTTAAACAATAGTAGAGTCCCCGTGATTTTTAGGACTTAATACACAGCCGTAACTTCCAAACAATGTTCCATGGAAATTTCAAATACCGCATGTTCCAGGGTCTCTACATAAAAATATTTTTTTTTGGAAAAATCCACCTTAAAGTCGCAAGAATTATTCCCACCTCTTATATACGCCCCACAAATGTTAAGACCATTAAAATAGAATTTTCCAAACATGTTTGAATAGTACAAAGTATGGATATTAATTTTAAATATTTACTCTAGGTAGGAATATCCCGTTGTTTGTTTACCCTAAATAGACTCGAACTATGCTATCGACAGGATTCCCACGAATTTTACAGGGAACAAAGTCGCATTTCATGAAATCTTGCCCAAAAAAAAGAAATCAATCGAAGGTAGGTACTTCCAAAATAAACAATGACGAACAATCATAAAAAACGAATCCATTAAGCACTTTTAATTCCATTCCCCACCGTCGGCTGTTATCAGTAGAACAAAAGGTCAACTGCGATAACTGCACCGCTGGCAGTGGACTGATTTATGAAACCAACTTCTATTTCGATGACACCGTAGTTTTGACGTTAATAAGAGCTACTTATTGGCGGCCAACAGAGTCATAAATCGTCTCCTAAACCGACAACTTTCAGCCTCGATAAAAGGGGGGCAACGAGCCCCAGACATGCAAACCCGGGTCGGGTTTTGGGAATCAGACGAAAATCGAATGGCGATGTGACCAAAATACCAAAAATTTACTCTGGTAACAACTTTCCATCGCCCGAGGGCGGGCGGGCGGCAGCCGTTCGAGGTTCTTGTGGATACCCCTAAAGTGTATATTTGCACAACCAACCCGACGGGCGTAGGCTCCGGCAAATGACTGTGTTTAAAGAATGTGTGGCTTCCATTTTGAATTGATTTAAAGCTTATTAAGTTTTACTTATCTGTGGATCTATCGCAGTTAAGGGAATTTCATTAACCACCTGCATTTGCTTTGGAGCGGGGTAGGTGTACCAAACTCCATTCTCAGATGTTTATTTACATTCATACTGTCGTGCTGGCTGAATACGATGTATTCCTCCGTGTAGACAGGAAAATGTTGCTCCAGGCTCGCTTCCAGATCCGCGCATGTTTTCAGCCAGGACAAAAGGACTCCTGGAAGAGGTTAATACTCTCTTCCAAGGCTGATGCGGCTGGTTTCACTTAAAGGACCGACGACCGAGAGCAAGAAAATTCCTTCACCGAAGTCAACTGTCTGAAGGGAATACATCTACCTGATGCCTCCCATATACAAAACATATACTCCCCCGCAAGCCTCGCAATAGTGCAGCGCAACGCGCCTTTCCAATGTCAAAAAAAGAAAGCTACGATGTTTCGCTTTCCTTTTTTTTTCACCCACACGTATATATACTACAGTCGGGCGGGGGGGTTGATTTTTTTTTTTCGCCAAGTCGTGGAGCCCGAGCACAAATGCTACTTTTGCTTTTCGGGGAATTGCAGTCGGAACATAAGCATTTCTTCTGAGTGGGAATCATAAAAGTATTGTTAATATGTCAAACTTCATCCTGGGAGAGGAGACGACATCAAGGGAAATAGCTCGACATGAATTCTTCCTTCAAATGTTCCGGAAGAATTTGGTTTTTCCTCTGCGCGCTGTGTGGGTTTTTACTGCTCTAACGAATGTAGGAAATGTTTGCGCGAGTATTTACTGAAGTTGTGAAGTTATTGGTTTATGGTTTAGTACTGTTTTATTGATAGCGGGCATATTACCCAATATACGGACGTGGAATCCAAACCAATTTGGATTTACTTGATTTCTTTGCGGAGTAATTCCGACGAGCTCTTTGATCTGCCTCTAGATATTCAATCATCATCAAATTTTTATTTCCTGCGAATTCAAGAAAAGCTCGCACGTTTCTCTACAAAAAGTAAAAGGAATTGAGTGAGCTATTTCCCAGCGAAGAAATCGTTCGTAATATCTAAGAAATAAATTAGATTCTAGCCGTTGATATATGTATGTATTTTTAGACGGCAATAAATTTTTAATAATCGGGCATATACATATGTGCTGTTTTAAATAAAGCGCATTGTCTCAGTCCAATTTTGGCCAATTTTAGCCAATGCCGGACGTATATCACGAATGACACGAAAAATGTTAACTTCAATTAAGTCGTCAATTGTTGTTGGTTTAACAACACAAATCAGTAACTTCACGTAACCTCACAGGAAATAGTCGGCAGGAGAGATTGCACGACCTTGGAGGCCAATTTATACTTTAATGAGCCATTTCTCGAAATCACCTTACCGCCCAATTTTTGACTCTAAAAAAACGATGCTTTGAGTCGCTGTATGGCACGTAGCACCATCCTGCTGGAACCACATATCACCAGGATCAATGTTTTCCATATTTTCTAACGGATCCTTCAAATCAGTCAGTAGATATTTTGTAAAACGAATATATCAATATGAGATGTGTTGGTTCCTAATTATAGTAAGTACAAGTGGGAGTGAGAGAATATTGCTGTTCTACATGAAAGTATTACAAACGACCAAAATCTGGGGCATTCCCCCGACGACTTTGCGTCCAATTTTTCGTAAAGATACGTGTTAGCAAGATTGCAATCATTCAAGAACGCAAACCAAAACTATAAAACGCGGAGAATATTCAAGCTTTGGGTTTTATCCGGAATTGCATAAGAAAATAGTTTCGTTAACAACCACAAGTGCCATTTCTGAGCTGAGATACTCCACATGTAGCTTCCACACAGCAACCTTTACATTATCAAAATTTTACTGTTTGGTGCAGTCATTAGATGATTACACAGCCACACAAAAAAAAAAAGTGGGGATTACTTTTGTTGCCATACATCATATCCGTAGTATTTTGGCCTGCTGAGCACGAATTTGCGACCAGAATTGAGCCGTGACGTCCAGATTTTTTTCTAACCTCCAAAAAGTGGGTTAAAAACAGAGAAAATCGTGGAAAATACACTCGTAAAATTCGGAAAAAATTTATTTTTAACATTTAAACCTATATTCATATGAATTGAGACCTGCTGAGCACGAATCCGTCACCAGAATTGAGCCATCACGTTATGATTTTTTTCTTAAATTTTTCTTTATTAATTTTTAGAAAAAAATCAGAACATGATGGCTCAATTCTGGTGACGAATTCGTGCTCAGCAGGTCTCAATTCATATGAATATAGGTTTAAATGTTAAAAATAAATTTTTTCCGAATTTTACTCCACGATTTTCTCTGTTTTTAACCCACTTTTTGGAGGTTTGAAAAAAATCTGGACGTCAAAGCTCAATTCTGGTCGCGGATTCGTGATCAGCAGGCCAAATTACTACGGATATGATATATGGCATCAAAAGTAATCCCCACTTTTTTTATTTTGTGTGGCTGTGTTATTTCTTAACTGGTTTCAACAAGATAGTGCCACCAGCCACACCGAAATTATTTTATTGAGAGAAAAGTTTGATGAATCAGTTATTTCCAGCTACCTACAAAATAGCTTCCTCGTTCATGTGATTTAACATCGTTAGAATATTCTTTTTATGAGGTTATCTAAAGTCACAACTTCGAACACGTAATTGCAGATATTCGTGATGATTTGTTCGATGAAATAATGGAACACTGAGTTTATCAAATGATGTTGTGCTCCATACACCACTACATTGAAAATTGAATTTTAAAAGTTTTTCATGACATGGGGGAGAATTGCCACAGTTTTCAAACAGAGAAAGATACCCTCGTTTTGCTCTTTCGCCTGTATCCAAAGTTTATTGCAACCGAGAAACTTTAAAATGTGAGATAAGAATTTTTTACGTTAAGTATTCCTTGATTCCAGCCAAAGACATAACCTCATTTTGACCGTTTTGCCGGTCAACAATTTAACCATTTTTCCCTCTGGTTAATCCTCACAATTTCATTTTTCTCTGAAGCTCAATAGAATCGTTAGCGTCTACCCTAGGCTGAAAAATTGAAAAAAAAAGAAGAAAATGTGAAAAAAAAGCCCATAAAGTGCCGCCCATTAAAGGCAACTTTGAAATAGACAGCAAGGGCCAATTACTTTGATGTTACCCATCGTGTCCGATGGGAAAAGTTTCGACGAAAAAACTATTTTCTACTGTCTGGCTTTATGGTACTTAGAAAATCAAATAGCGAAAGAAAATTTCACTCAAAAATGGGGCAGCTGTGGAAAATGAAGAAAAACTTTTGAAAAACTTTGAATTGTCATTCAGAAGTTTTTTTTAAGTGGCTTTATTTATGGCATAAAACTACTGAGCTTAGGAGAATTCCGGGCTGGGCTTGGCTATCCATTCCAGAGCATGGTACATGTACGACCAGTGCCCAGTCTACAAGGCAAAGTTGCAGTTCAGGAACGAGAAGACATAAAACGATCGGATGACAGTGCGAAAATGTTGATTTATCTCGTTGCAGGATTAGACATATATATGGATGTATGTACGTACATATGCTTCGTCCTTCCAAGAGTGCACAACGGAATAGTCACTTAGTTGATTGATTTCGTCTAAACAAAATACCCGATCGGCATAAGGCGTCCTCGTCGAAATTCAAATGAAATTCAAAGGAACAAAAACGATACCTGTCCGCCTTCAAGGAATTCCATTGCTCCTTTGCGCCGCGCCGTTCAGATAACAAATTTATCGCAATTTTAAATTTCCCGGCACCGCCTTCCCACAGACAGCTAAGTGGAAATGCAAATGAGCTTTTCCCTAAAAAATGTGCATCATTGAAATCCCTGCAATTTCTATGACTAGTTCAGGTGGCTTGGGTTTAGATTCCTTTCGGTATGCGCACAATTTCTCCCTTTTTGGTAATATTAATGTCTGTAAATTATTCACTCAATCCTCTGTGTGGTTTTTTTTTCAACACTCGCACCCTCCTTTGTGCGCTTTCAGTGCGGACGTGAGCACTTACAGTCATCGCCTTTAAGGTAAGTGGGAGCTTTCTTCAAGATTCAGAATTTGATCTTTGCGATTCGAAATGTAAAAAAGAGTAACAGAGTTAATAAAACGTGCCTATTCATGTTTAACAAATTTAGAGTTGCTGAATTCAAATAAAAAACGTCATTTTATAAACATTGAGCGATTTGGTGAGATTTGAATTTTTCCCGCATGCTTCAGTGTTAACGCCTCAACCATCAACTAAAAGTCGGTTCCACAAAATTTAAGCGGTTAGGGACCCATGTGCTTATTTTTCAATTCTATTTTGTCATGAATGCCTCGACAACGCTGGAGATTCGTATATTAACAGAAAAAAGCACAACTTTTTCAAGACAATGCACCGTCTCACACAACACAAAAATTATCATATTTCTTTTAAAGCTTTTGTTGATGTACACTCTACAGGGTGTTTCACCAAAGGTCTGCGAAAAACAATGGGGTGATAGATCTCACCTATCCACACAAAATATTTTATATCAAGGGTTGGGAGGGAAAGGGGGAAATCTCAACCGGTCGGGTGTTACAGGGTGATTCATAAATCCAGTATGCAATTTATTATTTTATATTTATCTTCTACTCAACGCAGCGATAATAAAAACACGCCTAACAACTACTACCTCAATGTGCTTTCCAAAAACCATCACTGCAGGTACAGTCACTTGCAAAAGTGAATAAATTCTCTGAAATTTCTTAAAATTCATGTTCATCCTACAGAGCTCCCACTTTCGAAGTGCATGCAGCTCACATCGATTATTTAAATGGTACCATGCACCCTTGTCACTTGTGATGAACTTCTCCTTATTGGACTTGGATGGACGGATCTCAAGTTTTTCGACGACTCCTCAGCTCCACATGCGTTTCACCAATAACTTGTTCTCTTCTGGGCCGAAGCAATGCTCGGGAATTGCTGAGACGATAACGCAAGGTACCTCGATTTGATGTTTGGATCCCCAGTTGCATCTCGGCCGAGATATGCACAAATTATTTTAGCTGTATTTAGCCACGTACATTTGCATGTATTTATATCATCCAAAAACGGAAGAGGTTTGAGTTTTTGCTCTTTTAATTATAATAAAAAATAAATAGTTTATGTAGTAGCCATCGCAATAATTCATCTCGCATTTAAGTGAACATATGATCTCTATAGTAATGTTTTAATATATCCTTGGAAGCACTTGCAAATTTATATTAAAATGTATAAAAATAAAAAAATAAAATAAATGGCAATCTAGGCAAGTAAGGTATGTTTGATGTTCTCTCTTTCAAAATTGGCATTTGGAAATTAAATGGCCTTCACCATAATAGGTATATAATGTTAACATGCACTTCCCTCAATGGGATGTACATCATATTTTTAATAAGCAAAAATAGCAGTTCATATAAAAATATTGCACGGGATGCTCACCATTAGGGAACTTTTAACGACACGCTCGGTTGGAGCTCTTGAAATTGCAATTAATGGATTTTCCCCAGAGCTTCCAATTAACTCATAGTTTAGCCGCAATTTAATTTTAGTTCACCTGCTAGTAGGACTAGAGTGTAAATCCGTTTCACCAGGCAATTTAATTAATCCAACGTAGCTATGCTAATAAATTAAGTGTTGTCGGTGGAGTCGTTTATTATGTTCGACAGGGACCTGTTGGTTAGCGTCCTCTTAGTTCGACTGCTGTTATTAACGGAACTTATTAGTAATTAATTATTTCGGAGTGTAACACTCATGTAAGTCCAGTTTGTTTGCGTAATAAATTTTGTAATCAATTTTCATCATTATCTACGTCTGTTTGCCACCTCTTCTGTTAAAATTCAATTTCCTCTTACAAAAATTTGTTGATTGTGTGACTATTTTGATTTCTGAATGGAATGTTCCATAGATCGAAATAAATGGCTTAATGGTGCCTTATTTTGTTTTAGTTATTTTTACTAAATGGGGTCTGGCATTATCATGTTGCAATATGACGTGTCTTGTGTCTTCTGTTGATTAGAGTTGTTTGTTTTTTCAATAACTCATTCATTCATTTTCGTATGAGTACAAAAGATTAACTATAAGGTTGTAAGTATAAAAAAACCATTTTGAAATATTCTGAAGACTGAAAGTCTTCTCCAAAATATTTATATATTATATATATATTTATATATATTTATATATATATATATATAGATTTTCTCAGTGCTAACGCAGTACCTGGATTTCACGTTTTACGCGTAGGCACCGTACCTGCATGGAACCCCGACTATAATATATAAAAAAACAAACAAAGATACGGAAAAAAGTAGGTGAAAAAGAAAAAAACTATATCTATCTGTATAAGCCGAAATCGGCTTGCTTTTAGGTCTAACCACAAATTGCTTCCGTCATCGGGTCTCAATTACGTTATTTACAAAAACCACAACAGACTCTAACACATTTTTCCTAACTAAGGGTAAAAGGGAACCTCAAGCACAGCAAAGACGTTAAGTCCTTAATCAAAGGGAAAGAAGCCCGGGTGTGCGCTTTGTTCACTTTCTAGTCGACAATAAGCAGGTGTTTCGCACAGCGTCTAAGTCATGACTTCAGGTAATTGTCGTTACAGCTTTCATGGGGATCCGCAGGTGTTTTCTAATGGGACTACTACCGCCTTTATGACTTTGTTAACTGTTTATTAGAGCAATACCACCGGGGGGAATCACTCCAAATATGGCGGTTGTATTACTGGGTGCAAAGCTTTTCGAAAATGTTACACACCCAGGCGACGCACGGCACGGCAAAGCATCACACACCATATAGGCATAGGTGCCAGAAAGGCTCTGTGAACGACGGCGACGTCAAAGACGCCTATGTCTTCACACACATCAAAGCGAATGGAAAGGCCCCAGAAAATATCTCGTAAATAAAAAAACACCTCTTAGAGGAGAACTCTACTCATGATGTTGCGGGAGGATGGTGCTCGAGATCTTCAGGCAAAATTTGCAAGGACCACCTCTTAGCGGGGGCTGCCACGTGATTTTGCAAAAATTATTTTAGAACGGTTCCTCCTTGCATTGGTTAAAAAATCATGCGAAGCACCTGGTTCAAAATGCAATTACCAGTGGCGTACGGCAGACAGTTAGAGCGTATCAGCTCTTTCATTAACGTCGCCCTTAATTTTATCCACCTGGCAAAACACTTTGAGCTCCTGAATAAGAGAAAAGGGCCTAATTCCTGGTGGGTCTGCACTTGAAGAGAAATCCTTCCTCCTAGATTCCTTCGCCCCAAAAAAGCAAGTGAAGTGTGGCAATGGCAGCCCGTTTCCATCTCTGATGGGGCTTGGATATGTGTCATGAGGGGACCATTAAAAATTCCACCAGCATATGGGAGCACACCTTCATGGGGGTGGATTGTTGCTTTTTGGAGTTGTCTTGATGCTGCATGGGCTGATGCACGGAAATAGATGCGCCACTGCATAATTCCGTGGACTCCTGTCGCCTGTTAAGACACAATGGGGTGACTCATTTTGAATTGTTAAATTCTGGGTGGCTGCTTGCAATCATCCCCCGTGGAGCACCTACGACTGCTCGAATGAATGACGGAATATTCAAACGTCCCATCACTGTTCATTTTTCCAAATTTTACCTCTTGTGACGGTCTCGAAGGTGAAAAGTCGATATCTTCACTGTCGGAAGGTGTTAAAAGTTTAGCTGGCCGTATGGACTTGGGCATGTCTTCCTTGTTGGCACAAATTGTATTCCCGAGCTCGTCACATCACTCCATGTCCTCATTCATTACGGGCTTTAGGGATGCTCCAATTTTTTATTTTGGGTGATGAATTACTTTTTACCTGCGAGGACGAACTGTATTTGTCTCGTGTACTCTTCACAAAAATTGGTGGAACACTTTTAAAATGTATGTAAAATCTGTACTATCTCTGAAACAACTGACCCGATTCTAAATGTTCTTTCCTTATTAGAAAGCTACATTACCCCTCAGTAACATAGGCTATATTTTATTTTGATAAAAATAAATATTCAGATAGAAATTTCAATATTTGTAAGGAAAGCATGTATGTTCCGATTATCGGAAATACTCCAAAACATGGCCACGTTACGTGTTACGTGTATTGTGATATGGCACGTGACGTGACGCTTTACATGACACGTGACGCAATTTTTATATTGCACGATCTTGTAGAGCAGGTTCGAGAACCTCCTTCAGAAACCCGGTAGAGGTCAACAGAGCTCTAGAAAGCCGGAAAACGGGTGAAAATCTGAAAAATGAATTCCCGCAATATTAACAAAATGTCCGAATTATAGCGTACACCTTCGTAAACGCAGAGATAGAAGATATTGACCTCTTCTTAAAACCAGGGTTCTGCAGTAAAAATAATTTGAACTGCTTCTTTTGAGATACGATACTTCCTTACCTAGCAGTAACAGTGAGGATTTCCAGAGGATGCGATTTATCGCGAATTCGCAAAATATGTTCAAATTATTTTAAATATAAGAAAATATAAGAAAAGCGTAGGAGGGGAATCGCCAGAATTACGCTTAGTGTCGGTCTTAACGTGGCATAATTAGGACCATTAAACTAGTTGGATCTCTCTTGCTTATCTGCTTTAGTAACAAAGTTCAACCCTTCAGTAGACCTAATTAAATTGATTAGGTATGAAATGAAATTTCCAGGAATTTACCACAAAACGTTTAATCAAAATGTATCTTCAAATGACGGCTTATAGAATTTTTGAAAAATAATATCGTTATTCACTGCATTTTTTGCACTTTTTACAATAAAACGTCGTAGAGCTACAGGCCTGCCCTAAGCATACATTATTTTGAAATAAAAGAAATAAAAATCATTTTTGTCCTAAAATAATAGAAAAATGTTTATTTTCAAAAAAATAACAGAAGTGTAGTCCCCAAAAATAAACTAAAATTAAAGCCCTAAAGTGCGCTCACAACAAAACGACGACGAAAAAAATCACAGAGAAGTGCGGATTCCTTCAGATTGTTTATTGATCACGAGTTTAGCGAATCTAAATACATTTCATAGTGTCTAAACTAAACGTTAACTAACTGACTATGCTAAATGTCCTTGTTTTTCTTCTTTAAAAATACGATCACAACGAAACGCTAGTGCACCTCTGATCTCCTTCTCCTCATCGGTATTTATCTTTTAGCGTTTTTTTTGGTATGTAAAAGTTCAAAACATTGGGAATGATGACAAGTTTTTTTTTTTGTGAAGACAAAACGGGCATTGGATCCGAATAGACGCGAAAAAAATTATCAGACTTTTTTTGAAGCGGTTCCTACTTACGACTTAGCGGGCTCACTAGTGGAAGAAGATGAGAGGGCGTTCTGAGTTTTCAGATAGTCAAAGTACATGCGACGCGCCTGGTTTAGGACGCGCGTCACCTCGTGCTTCCTGACCATTTTGTCAAAATGCATGGCCATCTCATTGTAGTCCATTCCACTTTTTATGATAGTGTTCCTGTGCTGCAACAAAAGGGTCAAGCATAGAAATATCAAAAAGGGATTGCCGCCACCGAGCTCCTTCGGAGCAGGGAGAACATTGTTAGTCTTTGAGAACGCTACAACATTTGCCTCTGCAGCTTCCTCACCGAGTTGAGGGTTCACGACCACTGGATCTACAGGTAGGGTGACCTCCTCCTGCTGGATAGTGTTTGTCGCAAAGTCTTGTGCAGATGACTTCGGATGAAGGAATGGATTAAAAGTATCAGAGTTTTTCCAACTGTCCGTGTTGTCCGAGTCAGAATCGTCGCGCTCTTTTGTGCTGGTTGGTTTGGCCTGTACGAGCCGCAAAGGTGTAACGGACTTTCTGGACTGATTCCCCACACACTCGATGACTATTTCCCCATCGTACTCTAAATCCAGCTGCTCGTCGGGAGTCATTGCGTGTATGTTTTGGTTTATGTCCTGCAGCCCATTGTTGTAGCTTCTAATGGCGTGTTCCTCATCATTGCTTTCTACCATTTCATTGAAGTTACAGCTAGAGGCCCCAGACATTTGGTGCAGGGGATTCTCCCAGATGAAAATATCCGTATTGCCCGAACATGTGCTTATCCGTTTGAGAGGTTCATTATTTTTTCTCTCACTGTTTCGCAGGATTATTGTATCCGAACAAGAAATAATTTCCTCCTCCCGAACATCTAGTAAATCTAAGGAGTCTTTACCCAGCTTTTCATATTCTATCTCCGTGTCGGTTAGGAGTTTATTTCGCTCGATAATCCCTGCGTCCCCGAAGACTTGCCTATCTAAGTTTTCAAGATCTAACCGCAGCTCCCTGGTGATTGATGTGGTCATTGGGTAGTAGTCCTGGCTATCATCAGGACTACTTCCATCCAAACTCTGTTGTGTTTGGGCGACTACGCTGGTTAATTGAAGTTGTAGCGGTTTTACCGACGAGACCTGACTGCCGTCGTTCGTCGTAGTGGTTGTGGTATCTACAGTGGAAGAGTCTGATTCGTCAAATGAGTTCTTCGTCAACTTGATCAGTGGCCTGTTCTGCTTGGAAACCTCCCTGTTCTCTTTGGCGTTATTGGTCGTCGAATGAACCTTGCTGTTCGTCACCAGCTTATCCGATATGCGACTCTTGTTGATGGAGGCGAAATTTAGGAATTCATTGAAGTTTTTCACCACCTTTTGTCCCCGGCTCTTTCTGGTGCTATCGTCGAGCGAATACTGTTGGGGAAATGAATTGCCGCGAGAGTTATTGGTGGTCACATCCATCTGACTTTCGATTTTGTCTAAAGATGCCAAGATACCTGCAAATAGAGATAGTGTCAGCCATTTTGAATCTAACATATGGCCTATCTAAAAATTCGGAGTTGCGCAGTATTTTTTGGTGATACAGCCAAAACTCATGGCGTACCTCTGAAATGATAGTCTAGTGCGCTCGACACTGAGCTACTGACGCCTTTACTTGAGTCTGAGCATAGTAGGCAGAATGCTACAAAGGACTGCAATTATAAATAGGCCGAAAATCTTACATACCTTTTTTGCTGGCGACAATCTTTTCCTTGAGGTCCTTAAAGTGGCCTCCTTTTTTCACGCTTAGCTGCTTCGAAATCATGTTTCCTGTGGTGTACGAAAAAATTGTTTTCCCACCCATTTTGGCCTGGTTCTTCTGCATTTTCGTGCTAAAGTGTGAGTCTCTCTTCGGAGACACACTCTGGCTATCGTCGCTGTTGTTGTTCGACAAGTTTTTATCAACGAACACTTCGCACTGATTGCTTTCGATCGTGTTTATAATCTGGAGGTCTTCTTGAGCATCGTCCAAAAAAGGGTTCGTCGGGTGAAACATAAACTGAGTACCTGCGTCGTCCTCTTCCTCCTCCTCTTCGTCTTCATCCTCTTCCTGCTCTGTAGGCAGACACTCATCATCCGATTTACTTTCGAATGTGGCCACATTCTCCATCAGCATTTGCATTTTGGTCTCATCCAGACTCTGATGTGCCTTTATCACGTTCCTAGGCTTCGGTAGACGGGAGATATTCTCATCCAGGCTTTGATTAAGTCGTTTAGTAGCATCAAGCTTGTTGATGTTGGCAAAATTCGACTGATTTGGTGAATTGGAAAGGAGTGACACTGAGGAGCTTTGTCGCCTCAGGGCGCATACTTTGGTGTAGTGATTTTCTCTTGGAGTCCTGAGTATGATCGAGGGACTTTTCGGTGGGGGAATATCTATCGGAGGAGGTTCGAACTCCTTTTCAAACAAGTCCAGCTCTTTTGAGGGCGGTTCATACCGAAGGGAGCTCCAGAGCACTTCCAGCATTCGCAAGGAATCCTCGAAAGGGAATTCCCTTTTCATTTCTAACAGCAACCACCTGTAGCAGAAGAGGAGATCATCTGCCTGCTGCGACTTTAGATACTCGTAAAACTCCGGATCATAGAACTGTAGGGCTTCGGCTAAATGAGTAAATTTCTGAGTCATTGCGATCCCGTCGAGCATAAAGTTAGCTTTCAAGCGAATCATAATAGCGCAAAAGCAAATATAAGCGTGAGCCTCGTCCCCCATCGTGACCAGAAGTGGCGACGCGATGTCGGACATGCCCTGGCAATAACTAACGGAGGGGTGGTTAAGTGCATAAGTGGTTAAAATGTTGAAAAGGGAGGCTATATTTTGATTATCATCGCTGCCCGCGTAGAACGGGTGCAATCTGTCCGTTCTGAGGACGTCTTTTCGGACCATACTGGTCACATAGGCCAGTTCCCCTATCACAGGGCCCTGTTGAACTGCAGCTCGCCAGACATCTCTCAAGCGATAGTATTCGGCTGCTTTCTTTTTCATGTAGTCCATCCGTTCCCTGCCGGTCATTGCGCTCGGATAAACATTGAGGATGTGCTTCCATACGACCCGGCGTAGACTGGGATCAATTCCTCCGGCAAAAATTACCTTTCTAAGCTCGTTTGGGTTCAGAATTTGTCCCACTGAGTCTAAAAACGTTCTGAACTCAGAGTCGCTTAGCGGAGGTCGTGGTGGTTGGGCTGGAATCAAATCATCGGTCAGATTTAAGGCTCTCTGGACCATCGAGAAGGTCTTCTCCATTTGATTCATTATCAGGCCTGGTAGCTTGTTCTGCATGTTCTGGACATACTTCTGGCCGACGCCAATTGACTGCTGAAATGGTGATATCTCTTTGGTTGCGGGGGAGTTCGCCTCCCAGTCTGTCACCTCTGAGAAGGCTTTGATGTCTACACGGAGATTGAGGCATGGCTCGTTTCCCGTTTGAATCGAAAGATTGTGCGCACGGAGAAAGGCTGCGTCCAGGTCCCAGTCGGACAATACAACAAGATATGTTTCTTGGCCAGTCGGATCAACCGCTTTGTAGCTTATCGAGAAATCTGACTTAATGTCGAATGCCTTCGCTAGAATGCTGTAGAGCACTTCTAGGGATGTGATCTGGGGGTCTACGCTGAATTTCCGCCACTCTGGTGATGCGTTTGCTTCGCATTTCTGAAAAGAAAGGTGTTTGGATTTAGTCAATTATAGAAAGGGTTTAGGGACAAGCAGGCGGTGGGATGGAGAACATCTAAGGGAGGATTTTATCCGTTTTAACGCTGAAGTGCAAATCATTTAAAAATTCAGCAAATCTTAGTAGATTATTGCAAGTTGTTCCAAACTTAAAAGAGGTTGTACCAAGCCTCCGAGGGTACGCGAGCTTTTGGGGCACAGAGAGACACAGTTAATTACTGTTGAGAAATTCCTCAAACTTTTCTACCTGTGAAGGCCACGGCTGCAAATTTTTGCTTTCATCGTGTTTCATGTCAAGGCTATCCCGCCAGGCCAGAAAAGGAAGACTCCATCTGACCTGCAAACTCGCTTTTCCGCAAGATATAAATCAGGAGGGCACTGAGGGCTGGTCTGAATCATCACGTCCTTGGGGGAGAAAGGGAAAGTACCCAAGCGAGCCCAGGATGGGGGCGTCTAATTGCAAATTAATTGGCACCAGACACTAGCTGCCTCCGCCCGCAATAGACCTCGAGCGGGATCAGTGCGCTGGGCAAGATCCTTTTTTAATTATTTTTGCGAGGAGTCAGCTCCGAAAACCTACCTTCACTTTCACCCTAACAGCCTCCCGGCTGTAGCCGTAAATCGCAGACATTTCTGACGGATTCACGGCAGAGGCATCACTTTATTTGCACTGAGTATTTTTACTTCTTCCTCTCACAAATTCCATTCATTTTCGGGCAAAATTTATTCACATTTCTCCATCATCACAAAAAAAACCTGCCCTGACAGTAGTGACAGCATTGAGGCATGTCTGCTTCTTTCAAACGGGAAACGTGACGTTCACGGGCAAAAACGCCTAACAATGCCCATAACTGATTTCAAAGTGATTTTCGCAATTTCAATGTAATTTTTTGTAGAACTTGACTGTAATTACCTTTAAATTTCTCTCCGTCATACATTTCGCAATATCCGTTTGCAACAGCGGGCAAAAAGCCCTTAAACAGAGCTGAACACTGCAATCCCCCTTCGAGTTCCAGCCCTTGTTTGACACTTACTTCCAGTCCAGTGGAAACCATTTTGCTCTATCGAGGAAGAAGAGGAGTGATTTGTTTTCTCTGTAAAAATCGAAATTGGCGTTTTATTTGGGCCCCTACCTTGCCTGTTTTTCGGTTTAAATCTCGACCACAACACGGACTAATCGATTAAGCCGCCTGTGACTTCACAAATTAGATTCGATCCTTGAGAAAACGGTGAGTAAAATTCCAGAAATTGGTCAACAGGAAGGGGGACAAATTTTTATTTACAAAAATTTTCGCGATAATCAGCAAAGTCACAGCAGAGATTTTACGCAGCAGTGATTATACGACAGACGGACAGTTGTTCCCTGCTCCAATTGCTCCATGCACCGACAGAATTGTGGGGCGCCGTGTCTGTAGTCTAGCTGTACGACTTTTCAGATAACTACCCGATCGAGCGGAGGAGGAGATGCCTGCGGCGCTCTAATTAAATTTTAACAATTAACTAGAGATTGCACGTGATAGCCGCATTAACAGGTCATCCCGGGTCAACGGTTCTACACTGTCTCGGGCTAGTGATAAGATCGAGATCATAAAGTTCTGCAGGCCGTGAATCATCACCGCCAGTGCTCAGGCACTAATTGGACATGCAGACGGCGTTTCTCAGTCACAACAAGTTTTAACTTTCCCACTAAGCGAAAACTATGCCCGCAGAACACCTGGCGCTGGCTGACTGTTTGTACTTCCAATACCTACTGCTCCTAAACGCCAGCAAGGGGCCTTATCTGTGCCGCGGTAATAATTTACTTAATTTTGCGTGCATAATGCCATTTCCTAGGGTGATAAGAACCCTGTGAACCAAACCATTGGGACAGCTCAATTTTGGGGGCAGTCAGTACGCAGATTGATTTCTGGGTTGTAAGGAACTCTGAGGTGTTGTCTAGGGTGTTGTGATGAATATTTTGAGGAAACTTACCGACAAGGGAGATGCTTTCTTTGAGAGCTGTAAGTTTTGTTTTAAGTGAGCCAAGGATTCGGGTGTCCCTTTATAGAATTTGAGAGTCTACCTAGATTCTTCATAGAAAGTCTAGTCTTGTGCTTGAAATCATAGTTAACCCTGCAGTTCGTTGAACGGTCCACAAGTTGATGCACGAATGGATTTTGAGGGCAACTGCTTCTCTAGAAGAGCAAACGCTCTTAAAAGAGCTAACTGTCTCGGTTCTGTCTTATGATGTGGAAAAATAGCACTGTGTACTTGTGAAAAATTACCAAAAAATACAAAAACGTTGTAGTGAATAGCTTTGAGAATGGTGCGACCCCACGCGTAACTAATGGTCTTCTGAGAGACAACTCAACGTCGGCCTGAATGCTCTCATTGTAGCAAACCCCTATTACTACAAATTCATTCTCTTATCTCCTTTCCTAACTCAATTAGTTTCTTTCATTTTTTAATCTCTCTACCTACTCTCCTTTATTCTTCTTGGAACTCCGGCTTCAAATATGCTCTGAACAGACTAATGTGCGAGGATTTCTGAAAGGGCTATCTTGCATAATGTGGTAACCCGATCATAAAAATAAAGTCTTCGGATCATATAGCTCTCCAAGTCGGGGAAATCCCCATTTTAAGTGCGATTCTTATTAACATGATAAGCGCGGAATTCATTATGCTGTGCTTTCCGTTCAGACGGCGATCATTCATCGATTGTTAACCTTCAGGAATTAACACCGCGCCTGAACGGAAAGTTTTTGTTTTTCATAAGTAAGCCGACAACTTTGAATTTGGTTTTTAAACCTTTGACAGAGTTTAGCATGCTGTTCTTCTAGCTAAACTCAAAGAATTTGGTCTAGACCTCCTTTTTCAATGGATTGGACGCTTTTAAGCAACCAGCACCGCTTGATATGATGAAGATCTATCCCACTTGAAATCAATACCGGTGTGCCGCAAGGTTCTGCTCTCTCCCTTCTTTTTTCATCAATACCCTTTATCTTTTACATCCTTTTGCTTCTTGAGGGGATTCGGCGGTCGCATAATGTGACCGCTTAATAAGATCATTAAATGAAAACATTGCCGAAATATTAAATTTGGGGACAAAGTTATCTCCATCGATGGTGGGAGATTCACAAACATCTTGAACGTCTTGAGCAGTCAGATCCCCAGCAAGCTTAGATCATATTAAATTATACATTCCATTGCCAGACAAGCGATGGAAACTCGTTTTTTGGCTAAATTTTGTAGACCAATAAATATCGGAAGGTGAATTT
This sequence comes from Neoitamus cyanurus, assembly GCA_947538895.1. NCBI lineage: Eukaryota > Metazoa > Arthropoda > Insecta > Diptera > Asilidae > Neoitamus > Neoitamus cyanurus. Next base: position 9,920,022 of record OX384544.1, on the reverse strand, counting down.
TACATTTTTACGCATTCCAAAAATTTCGGCGTTTATAAAATATTTCTTGTCGTTCATGCACTAAAAGTATATTTAAATAATAGAAATAATTTTTTAGTTTCCATAATGTCGACGGGGCCGTATAGCTACAATTACATTTTCAAGTATATCATAATCGGCGATATGGGGGTAGGAAAATCCTGCCTCCTGCATCAGTTTACGGAGAAAAAATGTAAGTGAAATGAAAAACCACTCTCCTCTCTTAGAAATTAAAAAAGAAAAATTAAACATTACAGTCATGGCCAACTGTCCTCATACGATTGGGGTAGAGTTCGGTACACGGATAATAGAAGTCGCTGAAAAGAAAATAAAATTACAAATTTGGGACACTGCGGGCCAGGAGCGATTCAGAGCTGTGACGCGATCTTACTACAGGGGTGCAGCTGGAGCGCTTATGGTTTACGATATAACACGCCGGCAAGTGTTTCGCCTTCTAATTTCCATAAAAGTTAAAATATGATAATAAATTTTGCTTCTGCAGATCCACCTACAATCACCTCAGTAGCTGGCTAACCGATACGCGAAATTTAACCAATCCTAGTACAGTAATATTCCTAATTGGAAACAAATCAGACCTCGAAAGTACACGAGAGGTAACCTATGAGGAGGCAAAACAATTTGCTGACGAAAACGGTTTAATGTTCGTCGAAGCTAGTGCAATGACGTAAGTAGCTACTTCTCCATTTCGGGTTCTCTGTGCGAATCTATTGTAAGTAAAAATTGGGCTTTGAAGTGCAACTTCACGGTCTAATAGCTAAAATACCTTCCTAATGTTCGAAATTCAACGCTTACGATGATTCCGTGTATAGAACTGGAAATATAACTGATTTGTCCGAAAACTAACATAAAATGTTTCTTACAGTGGACAAAACGTTGAAGAAGCATTCCTTGAAACAGCTCGTAAAATCTACCAAAACATTCAGGAGGGTCGCCTGGATTTAAACGCCTCGGAGTCAGGTGTGCAGCACAGGCCATCACAGCCGGGGCGAACATCGATAACAAACGATACACCAAACAACAAAGATCAGTGCTCCTGCTAATTTAGGCAAACAAAAAATTCCATGACGACACTAGCAAAATCTAAACGACGAGACGGAAGCAACAGTATCAATAAGTTAAAAAAAAGAAGAATTCATTCAATTCCTGTTTCGTTTACCTTTTCATTATTCCGTAAGTCCGTGAGAATTTTACGTCAAATTGAACAGAAGCAGAAGTAATCTCTAAAACGCGTGCGAATGCACAAAAAAAACCTTAGAAAATTCTCTGTAAAAAATATAAAACTATACTTAGGCAAAGTGTTAGAGAGGCGTTAGGCGTAAGATACAAAACATTTTGAGGTTTAATGTAGCAACACTCTTAATGCAAGATTATGTTAGTGGCATAGGACAGCTAGAAGAGCCGGTGGTTCTACGTTCTAGGACAAGCGCCAATTTACGTAATTTAAAGAAAGCGAATATTATTAAAAAAAATAAAATAAAAAAATTGGAAAAATCATGCCCAGAAATTTTGGCAATCTCCCGGTGACTGCCGCCAATGTCCAGTCCCTATGATGATATTATATGCGTTTATTTGTACATAAGATGAGAAAGTATTTTATAATTGTATTTTTAGCTCTAAGGATATTACTGTATGTTTCCCCTTGTTTCCAAATAAATCATTTATGTTTAATCGTAATGACGTCTCTGAAAGTAAAAGAACGTGAAGGAGTGCTGCTATGGATTTTATTAAAGTGATATGAGATCAAACTAATTCACTTATCAAATCATCTCGTAAATTGGTGGGATCAAATCCTAGAAAATTTTCACAGAGATGTTTTTAATGTTGAGAAAAGATAACAAAAATTTTAAATACAACCCATCAATGGGAATTGAAAATAGGTAATGTGTAGTTTGGCCCTAAAAGGTTAAAACGCGTTTTTATATTTTTATCTCTGAAATGAAATCTCTTTAGGTAGAACCATTAAATTCTGTAAAAAATTGCTCGAACAGGTGAATGACGAAGTAGTTCAGATTTTCGCCGAGATTGAGAAAGTAATTTTTAAATGGATACCAGCTGTATCCAATATTGCAGCTATTAATTGACTCCATAACTTAAACTCATTAAAACGATTATTTTGAAATTATTTTTGTTATTTTTCAGCAGGGGGTTATACGAATTGGTGGGATGAAAATCAAACTTAATTTTTTTAATTCGAAAATATGTACATAAAATATATTTACCCTACAGAAAATGGAATTGTTTTTATTTCAACATTTTCAAAACTCCTATTTTTATATTTTTATTTGTATTTAATAATTATAGATTTTATCTGAAAAGTTTGAAGTTTGAAAGGTGTCCTATGATCCTGTTAGCACTAGGGTTTTATTCCTGGGTTTTCGCTAGGGGATTTGGGTGCATCGTTTAATTTCTCTGGATAACTGCTCCCGGAACTGAAAATTTTGGCGAAGTGGGGCTCTATATGAGTGTGTTTGCTTTGCGTTTCTTCAGTTGGGCCTCAGAAATGACAACACGGTATATTTTGACGAGATACTTGGCTCTACATGCCTACAGTATTCAACTGACACAGAAATTAAAGCCCCGAGATAATGGCTAGCGGTCGTATGTTTTCGGAATGTTATGTTAAAAAGAAAAAAAATTCGATAATGGAAGAAATTATGTCAGAGTATAGTCATGGTCGCATGCTGTATTTTGTTATAAAGAGTTTAAGCAGCTAAGAGAGCAGGAAAAGGAGAAAATTTTATCGTACCAAACGGAAGGACTTGGATTCCGCTCTATCGCTTAGAAAATTAGTTGCTAGCACAAGGTAGTGACGAACTCTCTGGAATAATGTAAAGTTCTCTTTAAATTAAAACTGGATGTTTTTGCTTTCGAACTAAAAGTCCTTTATCTTGTGCCTTATTGCGCTTCCAACTTTCAGGTAATTTTTTCAGACGAACAAAGTTTAACCTTGATTGCTTTAACTGTTATTAGAGAGACCTGCGCAAATAACCTAAGTACATACTGTACAGAGAGATATTTTGGTGGCCAGAGTCTTATGGTCCTGGGGAGCCTGAATGTCGGGTACACTATCACCTGCAGAGCAATTTGCTACCATTTATTGAGACGAACGAAAAATCTCAATGGACCTTTCAGTAAGATAATACTGAAGGTACATACCAGTTGTCACACAAAGGAGTGGTTCAATATTAATTGGATTGAAATAATGCAATGGCCAGCGTATCCACCAGACTTAAATCCCATCGAAAACGTTTGGGCTGTTCTTGGGCGTAAATTATATGCGCAGAACCAACAGTATTCTACGACATCGGAACTCAAAATTATAAAGTACTAGCTTGCCCGGACCCGGCGTTTCCTGGGATACTATTAAATTTGTATTCCTTAATTTTACAACACCTCCCTACTGCACCACCGCCTTTCCCATGTGACCCAGCGTTTTCCTGTTTGCGTTTTGCACATGTTTTAGATATTTTCAACAGTATTATTAAATTTAGTTTTCTTCATTTTACACCACCTCCTTATTACACCCCCTCTCCTATATCTCCCAGCGGGGTGGGGGTGGTCTCATATTTGGAAATTTGAATAGCAGATTCGAAATCAGTGATCCAGAAAATTCCCTAGTGCGGATTTTCAGGGAAATCCGTTGAAGATTAACTTTTCGGTCGCCATATCTTGATTTGCACAATTTTGATGGCAGATTCAAAATCAGTGACCCCAAAAACCCAAACCAAAAACAAATGTTCGGATTTTCAGTGAAATCCCTTGAAGTTTAACTTTTTCGGTCGCCATATTGGATCCGACATCTTGAATTCCAAAATTTTGACTGCAAGCCCGAGATCTGCGACCCCGAAAACCTCCAATTGCCTTTTTCATAAAGATTCCTTGAAGTTGGAAAATTCGCTTCCTATACAAAACGGAAATTTCGATTTTTTCGATTTTCCGGCTTTTCCTTTGGGGTTTCCCGAATTTCTTTTTTTTTATACCTCCCCTGTATTATAGCGAACAAAAGAAAAAAAATGATCGAAATCGGTCAAGCCGTTTTTGAGTTTTAGCGAGACTAACGCACAGCAATTCATTTTTATATACACATTATAATTATATATAATAATAGATTGAGGCCTGGGATGGATTTGCTGGACAAATCATAAAGAATTGAGTGAATAGTATGCCAAGTCGAATTTTTGAGCTGATAAATAATAATCGAGGCCCAACACAATATTAAGTTACTTTTCTTACCATTTCATTCATATTTGTTGGTAATCATTCGTTTTGCCTTTGAAAAATGTTCTGAGTTTTAAAGAGTGCATCACCTGACATAGACGTGCAAAAGAGAAGGATTCAAGGAATTCTAAAGAACCTGAAATTTCGAAAATATTGATATTCCAAATTGTTTAAAGCATCCGGAAGGTGAACAATGCTTGACAACACTGTACAACTTGATTTATGCAATAAAGCGCTCATAATAACGATCAGATGTATATTTTGTTTGTTTTATTTTCCCTCGTTACTCTCACAAGTTAAAATTGAAAACGTTTAGAAAGGAATGCTTATTTGCTCTAACAAGAATAATAAAAAAATACAGCGAGCCTAGAGAATTCATCGCGAAACCGATAACCTCGACGAAGTTGTAAGTTTAAATTGCACGCTTCTCCTTTTCTTATAGTATTAAAGTCCATTTTTTTAAAACCATCTTCCATAAAAAATTCAAATACAAAAAATATACACCTAAATAAATAATTAATAAATAAAACTAAAAAGGTACGATAAACAAATAAAAAAAATAAAAAAAAGGCATAACAACCTAAAACCACAACAACAAAACCCTGAAAAAGTAAAAGAAATAATAAAGCAAAATAAAATAAAGAACTGTGAGCAAAAAGGGAGCGTAGCCCATCACGTTCTTGGTATCGTTCTGGTACAGCAGAGAGTGAGCCATTCAAAATTGTAGTGCGAAAAAAAATAAGTAAAAATAAAAAATAATAAAACAAAGTTATGTGTCTTCAGAAAATACCTATTTAAAGATTTTTCATCCTTTTTCAGTTAAAGATCCATTACCAATAAGTTGCCTACAATATCCCTAAAATAGTCTTGTATTTTTTATTTGCATTTATGTTTCTGCCATATCGTCAAAAAACTTTTTAGCTGGAACAGAATAAAATGTAGCACCCACCTAAATATCCCCGCAGAACTTTATTAATGTTCGTTTTTCCTTGAGATCCTGTCTGATTTTCCAAACACGGTGCACTCGTCAGTTTCGCATAATTCAATTCAACTATTAGACGTAGCACAACCGAGCTGCGGGCAGCATCACATAGTGGGGCCCCCTCCTTTCACAGCAACATCCCATCCTACAAGAGCTCGACAGGAACTTAATTACAAATCGCGAGGATTTCCCAGATTGTTGTGCCTCCCGCTGTTATCCACTTGCACATGGATTCACTCTTCTGAGCCGAGGGTGCCTTGTGGCGATATGTGGAAAAATCGCAACAATTTGTTTTTCCGGAGCAAGCAGCGAGTGCTTTTGACAATATTTCTGAAGCTGTGGAGCACACAGCAGCTCAACATCTCACCAGAGGACTTTGGGTGAATGTTTTGCTCCATCACCGGGGGGTATCCCCAGTGGCGGCACACGAGTCGAGGTATTTCCGGGCGAGAGAAAAGAACCGAGTTGGCGCTCGTACGAAATTAAATTTGATTTAAGCTTTCCTTGAATATCCTCGCCGGTCGTCGTGTGACTGGAACTGATGTGATGCTATTCGGGCGGAATTCGCCACGAAAACAATTTCTCAAAATGTTCCGCAGCGCAGCACACCCTGGCCCTGACCAGATATATTTCTAGACGGATACAACTACAACACAAAGGGCTACTTTTGCAGCTGCAACCCAAAATCAACGAGTACTTTGACTGCAGTCTTACTGCAACAACAGCCAACAGAGTACACTAGATACTCGTTGAATTTTTGGGTTGCAGCTACAAAAGTAGCCAACTCTGCCTTAATTTGCCACCATACTCAAAGCGCTGTATCGGAGACTGCAATGTAGACCGCACTTTGAAACGCAACTATTTTTGCAGCATCCGTCTTGATCCGCCACCCATCCGGGGAGGAAGGAACTGGCAACCAAAAACTTGCGATTAATTGCTTTGCCGCCCCGAGAACAATTTAAATTGAGCCACAGCCAACCTTGGTTTTGTCACGTTGAGATGCTGCTGATGGGGTTTACCCAAACTTCCCTTAAATTGGTGTGGTCCTGATAAACTTTCAGGGAAATAATTACAGTTCATCGATTTTGCACTGGGGAGTATCTTTTGCGTGGCCAGTGGGGCTCACAGGCGTGCATCCTGCAGCCGAAGGTGGGAGCCGGTGGTGCACCACAGCCTTTGGCCCCAACACCCCATCAGCAGTTTTTCACTGAACCGTTCAAGAAACTTAATTACATCACGGAGGAATTAATAAGTATCAACTTGATGCACTCAGTGCTTACCCCGGAGTGCTGCACAAATGCTCCGCTGCTGCTGCTTGTGTCGTTTGCCGGTAATTAAGGTATTTCTGCGATTAAAGGGTTTGAGTGCACGAAGGGGCACATAATTAGATCTTAAGTTGTGAAATGCCTCCGCAAATGGCCAGAGTTGGGGCTCCAAGCTCCGGAGAGTAATTGCATTTATTGAGATGGTCTTTTCTAAGAGGTAATTGAAGGCACGCATTCGGGGTACGTTTGAGGTTTGTGGATGTTTGTTCAAGGGGTATATTGAGGCTGAATGCTACTGGCTCTAATTGCATGTACATATGTTAATGCGGGCTACCAGTGGGTAAAATGATTTAACCAATTTTCATTTGAATGCATTATATGAGCTTAATTTGAGTAAGTCGCCTAAATCCAGAGTGGATTTAGGGGTTTTCCATTTGCGGTGCTGTTACAAATGAGAATATTTCCTTTGTAGCTGGAAACCAGTACAAATTGTGTCTGTTCAAAAATGCAGGATTACAGGATCCTATATAATCTATACTTCCATTTCTTTCCGAAGTACAGTCAAGTATCGCATATTTTTGATAGTATAGTAGTCTCTTATCCGCTTTCCAAACAGGATTCAGAATCAAACATTGTTGTACTACTGCCCTCGCTGAAATTACCGTAGACATTCGCGAGGGAATGGTTCAAAATAAGTTCACCCTGCTTGTGCTCTTAGATTTTTCAAAAGTCACCAGTACCTGCTAGTAAAACTTGCTTTACAGTTTAATTTGACTAGCCCTTCAGTTAAACTTGTTCTGATTTATCTGATTTAGGGTTAGTTATCAGGTTTGTAGTGCAGGCAAATTTTCGGGCTCTGTTAGCGTGTGCAGTGGTGTGCCCCAGGGTTTGTTTTTCCGATAGATGTCGTTTTATTTTATGGCAGTTGTTTTGACAGCTCAAAGTGGCATTTCTACTCAGTATTGTTTGGCAAATCATTATGAATAGGTTAACTCCAGAACAACGTTTTCAAATCGTGGAAATTTATTTTCAAAATCAGTGTTCAATTAAAAATGTTTATAGAGCACTTCGTGAATTTTATGGTGCACATAATCGTCCGTCAGAGACCACCATAAAGAACGTAATTACCAAATTTCGGTCTACATTCACTCTTTTGGATGCCAAGCCACCGACAAGAATGAGAAGAGTTCGTACAGAAGAAAATATTGCTGTCGTTGAGGCCAGTGTCGAAGAAAACGACAATTTATCGATTCGTCGTCGTGCTCAGCAAATTGGACTTTGTCCATCGACTTTATGGAAAATTTTACGTAAAGATTTGGGTTTGGTGCCATACAAAATTCAATTGGTGCAAGAATTAAAGCCACACGACCATCGTTTGCGCCGTGAATTCAGTGATTGGTCGTTAAATCAATTGAACGAAGATCCATTTTTTTACCGTAAAATTCTCTTCAGTGGTGAGGCGCATTTTTGGTTAAATGGATACGTCAACAAGCAAAATTGTCGCATTTGGAGCAAAGATAATCCACACGCCGTTCAAGAATTACCAATGCATCCTGATAAATGTACTGTTTGGTGCAGTCTATGGGCTGGTGGGATCATCGGTCCATATTTCTTTAAAAATGAGGAAGGACGACGCGTTACCGTGAATGGAAATCGATACAGAACCATGATCAATGAGTTTTTGTTGCCAAATCTTGAAGATATGGATATGGATGAAATGTGGTTTCAACAAGATGGTGCCACTTGCCATACAGCACGTGAAACAATCGACTTATTGAAAGAAACTTTCAACGACAACATTATTTCGAGAAATGGTCCGGTGAATTGGCCTCCGCGTTCGTGCGATTTGACGCCACTCGATTACTTTTTGTGGGGATACGTGAAGTCATTGGTTTATGTGGATAAACCTCAATCGATTGATGCTTTGGAAACCAATATTCAACGTGTCATTGCTGACATACGCCTCCAAATGCTTGAAAAAGTGGTCGAAAATTGGACCTCCAGAATGACATTTGTGAAAAATAGTCGTGGTGGCCATATGCCAGAAATTGTGTTTAAATGTTAAATGCCAAAAAATTATCTACCAAATAAAAAAAAAATTTTGGTCATTTCATAATTTTATATGTGTTTTATTCAAAAAAAAAATCGGCAACCTCTTAAAAAAACACCCTTTATATGTATATATATGGACGGAAAGATTATATTAAATATGCTGTGAATTGGAAGAACTCAAGAAACGTGAGGATCATTTAAAATCCTTAGACCAACTTATATTAAAGATCAAAGCAGCGATGGCTATATTAACAACATTGTCGATTTGATGCTCAAAAGAGAAGTAAGAGTCAAGGACAACACCAAGGTCTCTCGCCTTGTCAACTCGAACTCATGAAATTAGAAAGGAATCGATCCTTTTTACCCGACAACGGAAGAGTTATGTGTTTATCAGTATGTACGTATGTTGGTGGGGATGTTACGGCCTAGAGCTTTACTGGATAAACCGATTTGGATAAATGAGGGGTCGTTAGAATCATATTAATCCTCCGGATGTCATAGGCTTAGAAAGTTACAATGAAAGCAAAATGGCGGCCACTGTAAGTCAAAAGGTCTGACGTTAAAAAATAAATTTCAACATATATTATTAATATGGCTTTTAAATGGAAGCGTTGGATGAGCACAATACGGTAAACTATGTAACGTCATTCTAAATCCAATATGGCGGATACCCCAAGATGACGGATTACCTCTTCCTTCACAACTTCCTCAATATGGATATCAGATGAAAGGATATGATGAGCAGAATACAACAAGATATGTGACGGCATTCTAAACCAACTTAAAATTTGGCTGATAAAAGAAGGATCACGTGCTCGTCGCCCAATTAAAAAGGCAGATCTGACGCAAATTCACAGCCAAAAACGTCTTTTGTGTGGGCCCGATAACACATCTCATGGACAAAGGACATGTGGAACCAGGTCAAGTTCAAGTTGCATGTTGGCGATGGGAGACTGATAATTCGACGGAGATAGGGTGAAAGACTGAGTGATGACTGACGAGTGCATTCAATCACTACCACTTTGCTTTCTAAGCTTTAAAGTAACAGCAGATGTCTACATTGACATTCTAACAAATGCACTGGAGCCATCTGTTTCAACTCTCTTCGGAGACACCTGTGCGATTTAACTTTTCAATAGGATAATGCTCCCTGACATACTGCTAACAAGGTGAACAAAATTTTTTATGTTCTTTCTAAGTGGAGGATATATTGATTCTCTCCTTTCTGCATAATTACTTTTTCAATAAATTAATTATAGTACCATTTATTTATTTTGCAGGTGCAAGAGAATACATGGAAGAAAAAAACTATTACTTTGCTTAATAGGCTACCACACAGTTCTGGCTTAAACCAATTTGGGCTTTAATGAAGGCAAAGGTTGCAAACATATCGAGCATGTTTCGGTTTGTCACAATATTTTGCAAATGAGGGTACTCGAGTTTCTCTTTTTAAATGGCCCGAAAATTCAGAAAGGAAATTTATCTATCGGTTTTTTAATTATTTGTTTTCGTCAGTTTCAGGTAAAAAATGCTGGTTACTGTTTCCAATGAATAGTTAAACAGCATTAAGAATTACGATAAAATAACAAGTGAGCATAATCTAGTGTACCACAGTGCATAGTTTCAACAGGATGGCACGACCTTACACACCGCAAGCAAAACAATTATGTTAATATCTTTGGTCGTGAAGTAGCGATTTGGATCTCTTCCTCTAGGAATTTTTTGGGACAATTTGACTCACATTTTATTGCATATGCAATCTTCAGAATTCCATTTAAGTAGTTATGGATTATATTTTTTTTCAATGTAAAGGTCAAGTTCTTGTTGTGATACCTTTTGTGTCGATTTTCGATTCGATTGTCGTGATAGTTTTCTGAGCAGTTAAGCGGGGCAGTAGACTGGAGGAAATTGGTTCCACCCACCTATTGACTTAGATAGTCTACCTAATTAAAAACCTGTTTTGTCCAATTTAAATTCACCATTTGCCCTTGACACAGTTGTAATATTTCATGTGGGAAAATTAGCTCAGTCGAACAATGTGGGGTCAGTTCTGCCCACAATCAGATTATTAGGGCAGTTGGTCAGTATGAACTGGACGCTACACGCGCAGGAATAACTTCTAATTTAATTCACCTGCGGAATTCGGGCCGGGCCGGGCCGGGCCGCACACCGTTTAAACCCCCCAAAATATTCGCCTCGAAAAGCGTAGCAGTAAAACGGTTCCCGAAAACCAAGAATTCGACAATGCTAAGCGGCTGCAGAAGACAGGGTTGTGGAGGGTTGAGGGTGCGGGTGTACACCCGAGATCCTGCACAGGGCGATCAATAATTTATGGAGTTACACGTTACAAGTGAAGCATTCAAATTTACCGTATGCTGGCGCAAGATTCAGCCGAGGAGTGCTGTGTGATAAATTGGCCACTTATCCTCTGTAGTCCTCAGAAAACAATTTCAGACTTCCTCTGTAGGTCACAAATTCATTTTGCATCGATCGCAATGCACGCCGGAATCCCGGGGCACACTCTTCAGGAGACGACGACTCCCGACTGCAGGAGGAGCGGACGTACGGGGGGGCTCTGTACACAAGTGCCTCCACTGACAATGTGAAAAGTTAACAATCGATACCGGGGAACATTTTAAAAATGGACGAGGCAATTCTCCAGAGTAGACGGTTTAATTATTCACAGAGTCCTGTCGCTGTGATTAGCCATTTCCAGGACAATATTTCCCTGGTAAGTCAATATTTCAGCGAGCTGATGAGCTGGATGGCGATGATTGATTAATAATTTGAAAACGGAACGGAAATATTAAGTAAGAGGAGCTCCGGACGGCTATTGAGGGACCTCGGCATGGCTGTGTCGAGGGACGGAAGTCTTTGTTTATGCCGGGGAACGATGATGGGGCGGTGATTGGGAATAAATTGATATTGTGTGCTGCTTCCTAGCCTCATATCCGATGGAAGCCACAGTGGTGATGTCCTTCCATTTGCACAATATGAATTTATTGTACTGTGGGGAGGGTGCGGGGATAGTTTGCAAACAATATATTTCCGGTAAAGGGCTCCTGTATGTTATGTATTCTGAGCAACATTCTCTGTGGAAGTGTCGATCCGTCGAATTTAAACAGGGTGCTTGTGCAAATGGGGTCATCAATGGATACGGTAATTTTATCAATTTTATATTAGTTGAGAAAGTTATTGATTCCATCCAAGGGTTATAGAAGACAAAGTTACGAAAACTGTATGTGTGTGCGGATTTTGGGCAGCAGAATGGAATATTTTGAAAAGGAACCAAACAACAAGCACACGGAAAATAATTTATGTTTCAGAAAAGAGAGTTGGAGGGGGAGAATCACAAATTTTTTCATTTTTTCGTTACTTGTATGCTAAGCCCATTCTGCACACCAAATGTCAAGTTTTCAGGTCTGCTAGAAGTGCCTTATCTTTTTGATAATCGGTCAGTGAGTCAGTGAGTGCTGAACTAATGAAAATTTGATGGGCGGTATTTTGTAAACTATAAAAGTTAGAAACTTGTACTTTGTGAGTTTCGTGTAGTTCATTAAGTACTCTTGGTGACAGAAATTTCAAGTTTTTACTCTGATGTGTTACAAGGATACAGGGGGCTTCAAAGTGCTCTGAGTTGCTTCTGGAAAAGGTAGTACGACCACGCTTGTAGTTCTTGGTTATACGCATTTGTCGCATACGTCATTCGTGGAAATGTCGTAAACCATGGGTGAGCCTGCCAATCAGTATCCTCCTTTTTAAAGAAACGGAATTACGAATAACGCGAAACAAAATCTTTTCCATTTCGTACTTTACTTAATATTTGCGAATATCGTGCATTTGTCTGTCGTATGACTTCCGACATAAATAATGACATAAACTTGGAGTCCACTCTAAAATGCCGGTCCTGTCCTGCCACTCTGATTTTAGTTTGCTTATAAATAAATTATTGGTGTCTCTCGAACTGTAGGTAATTGCTTCGAAAATTCCCGAGAAAAATATATTTTCGACCATATCATGGAGAATTTAATTCTGGTTTTATCTAGGTTTTAAGCAATTCTTAGTAACAATCCTTTTTAAGACTAATGGACGTTTTAAGTGTATATAAGTAAATTCATGAAGTTTTTGAAGGGGGCTGTGAAGAAAAAGGTGATCCGCCATACTGGGTTTAGAGCTTTATTAGATATACTACATATATTGCAATGTCACCGGAATATGTTTGCGTAATTTCAAAGCTCTAGATAATGCTGTTATAACACTGGATTCTTTTCAAGCTTAAAAAAGGCGGCAATATGAAAATATGTAGAGATGGGTACGAAGTTCTTTTGTCAAAGTTTCGTGTGTGTGTGTGTGGAGCTCCAGCGATGTTTGGCTGTACGATTTATTTATGATTTATTTATTTATGAAAAATTCATCAACAATCTGATTACTATACAATAAAGCCACCAATTGAAATTTGCATCGAAAAATATAAGCTTTAACGAAGCAGACCCTTTATCTGAACTCTCGAAAGATGCAAATCAATATTAGGAAAATGTGAATTAAAGGAACGTGACATCGAAGCAATAGTAGGCCGATTGTAGCCATAATTAGTGCGGTGATGTGTTAACTGGAAGAAGTCGTGATTCTTCAAAGACCGCGCAGGGATGAAAATATTAAGTAGAGCCAAAAGTTCAGGAGAATTAATAACACCATTCAGACAGTCGAGAACCAAGACTCCAAAGCACTCAGCGAGATTAGCTTGAGTCTGTCAGTATAAGGAAGTAGTATGAGATTATTTTCCCAAGGCATACCACGGAGGGCGAAACCCAAAAATCTACGTTGGACAGCCTCAATTCTATTAATGTCTTTTTCGTAGAAAGGAGACCAAACGGGACTAGTGTATTCAAGTATAGGTTTTACAAAACTCAAGGTTGCATTAGCCTTGTTGATTATGGCATTTATGTGGTCTTCGAAAGAAAACCGCGAAATGAGTGTAATCCTCAAGTCTCGCACTTTGTCAAGTCGTGTGAGGGGATGCCCATCGATCTTGAAATTGAAAAGCAGATGGTTCTTCTTGCGTGAAAAGAACATCCAAGTACACTTATTGATGTTTAGGGGAAGAAGGTTAATAGAACACCATTTATGAAAGGCGTCTAGGTCCGAGTTTAATTTCGCGTCGTCAGCATAGCAGAGAATTCTCGAGTGGGTTGGAATAAAGGATACATTATAGATGCATATTGTGAACAACAGTGGACCAAGATGACTACCTTGGGGTACTCCTGATGTGTTCTCAATATAATCGGAAAGGAATCCACGGAAATGGACACATTGATTACGCTCAGACAAATACGAGAAAATCCAATCAACAAAACGATTTGGGAAGCCTAGAAGAGATAATTTATTAATAAGAATATTGTGATTAATCTTGTCGAAAGCCAAGCTCCAAAATAGGCCAGTGTAATAATTCCATTAATTAGAAATAATTGAAATTTTGATTGCAAGTATTGGGCTAAACATACTAACAACTAACAAGGCAAGTGATAAGCTTGTAAAAATGAGATGGTATAGGTTTTACACATTAACTTGAAAACCGAATAAAATGTTTGTGGAATGAAATTACAAAGGACCTTTACTTAAAATGAATATGTACTCATACTAAAATCCTCCGCCAGGTGATATCAGAAAAATCAGTTTCCCATTACTAATTTTATAAAAAACCATTTACGCTCGTTGCATTTTCAAAAACCAGTTTCCCTTAGGGCTTCTAAGGAAATGGATAAAAATGTCCCATTCATTGCCCCTGCACCCCTGAATCCCTAGAATGAACTTTAGGTCAGATTCCTAGCCATTCCCCTATTTCTATGTTCATGCGCCGTAAAAAATTTCCTTATATTTCCCACCTCATAGCCACACGATGTAGTAAGGAGTAAGCAAACACCAGGTGAATGTGAAGCCTCCCTGACGGTGATACCCAGCTAATCTTCGCCGTCTATAAACGGATAGGCAGATTCATATCGTTCCTCCAGCGGACATCTAATTTGCATTTTAATTGAGAACTTCCTTTTGTCGGAAGTTCAGTCAGCAATCACCTGAATATTTTCGCATGGGGTCCTCCAGGAGCGCAGATATGGCTCCGGTGATGAATAATCTTCGCAAAAAAGGGAATTTTGCCCCAAATTTTGGTGTTAAGGAGATTGGCACTTATAGTTTATTGTTATTAAGTTTCCGTGGTGCCGACGCTGGAAATGAGACATTCTTCGGGGGAGACACGATAGTCGTCTTTTTTTTTTTGTTTTTTTTTTTGTTCGGTGTGACTTGAAAGTGAGCGAGAGATGCTATGCCATGCCATTTGACGATGAGACATGGGGCATGTTGATGGCAATCTTGTTTCCGCATTTTTGTCAGCCCAGGGTTTAGAAAATGAGATCTGATGGGCTCCGTGGGAGGTGGGAAGTTGTTGAAGCATTTTCTTTTGTGCTGGGGGTAAGGGTAACACCTCGTTTTATTACTCCATGGCATCTATGGCAACTTTAGTGATGAGATATGAGAGGAAGCCACTTGTTAGGGATGTCTGGTTTGGCTTTGTGTTTTGTATTTGTACATCAAACAGAATGTCGATTAGGATTATAACGTATTTACCGTAGCAGACATGTAATAATGAAATGGTATTGGTTCACGATTATTTTTTTTGAGAGAAGTTGGAAATTTCCATTTAAGGCGGCTTGCTATTTTGTATCCAGACGTTTGAAAATTTTAGATTTCATTGGCCAGTTCGCATTTAGTTTCATTTGGAGCAGACTGCCAACCAGGTGACGAGTGTAGGAGGTTACGTTGGTATAAAGTGTTCATACTGAAGCTGTTAGGACCCCGAAATTGAGTTCTTGGGTCCCACAAAATTCTAATCAAAATAATCATTTAGGGGGGATTTCCCGTGTATAAAATAATTATTGAAGAAAAAAAAACAAACATTTCCTATACTTAAAAAAACAAAAAAACAAAATGGCAGCCGTTGAGTCCCTCCTCTTTCGAACCTGTTGTTGCCGACTAAGTGCAGGTTTCCAGTTAACAGGACACAGGAACATGTGTTATCTGGATTCAAAAAATTAACCATTTTTATAAAACATAGGGTTGTAGTTATCGCCTACTATAGAAGTTTTTTAAATTTTTAATTTTACGTGATTTGGCAACTTTGAAAAAAAGTTGTGATTTTCTCCCCATTTTTACAGCTTTATATTGTTATTAGAAAGGCAGTGGTTATTCGTATCGTCCGTGTCCGTGTATTATGCATGTACACGAACCCGGATCCCGTGCACGTCAGATTTCACATTCGCACATCGGCGGAAATATATATATATATAAATTAGTATAAGGAAAATTTGCCTTATACAAAATGTTACTGACTCAATAGTTTCCTTTTACAAAATATCTATGGACTAAAATTTGCCTGTTTGCACCGTCTTGATGTCAAATTTTCAACGAACACGGACGATGCGAATAGCCATTGCCTATTAAAAATCAAATTTTGGTAACATAAAAAAGATCGTATGGTGTACTATAATGACATCAATTGTAATAAACATTTAAAAAAAAATCATTAAAATCGGTTCATTGGTGTGCCGGAAAACCTGCTAATGAGAAAAACACGTTTAAAATTACCTTGCGACCCTTTTCAGGCTGTGCGCGTCGTCAATAATTCGGCTGTAATGTGGAAACTATTGTGTGTTTCAGCACAACATTTTAGGACAATAAGTCTGAGACTTGAATGCATCAATTTCTATTAAAAAAAAGGAGATTTTTTGAAACCAAAGAATGGGAACAACTTAAAAAATATATAATATTTTTTTGAGTTTTTCGATTTAATCGCTTGCATTTGCTCCGCCGTTACTCTTTCCCCAAAACTAAAAAAAAATATTACGCGTGCTTAAGGAGGCTGGATCGAAAACTAAAAACACGGGAGAATTAAATCGAATCTTGCTAGATGATAGTTAAGCATCATATAAATCAATCACAAAAAAAAAAATTCAGGTCACCGTCAAAATAGAAGAGAAAATCTAAAAGTTATTAAGGGGTTATTACCAGCTTAATTTTTTTTCCTGTTTTTTTCTATTGGCTTAAATAATGCTAAAACATCCCTAGAATCAAAATATACTGTGTAGAAATATGTATTAAAATGTTAAAATGCCTCTAAACCAATTTTTCCGAAGCCACTTTTTCAATTTCTTTTTGTCGCGTTTTTCGCGGAACCACGTTTTAAAAATCGGCCGGCAGTAGAAATCGAACAGTTTTCATCCGATTGACTTTAAATTTTAACTGGACCTTTATTATTAAATTATCTAACGAAGCACACGATTATAGCGATAGCATATCACAAAAAAAAGTTATGAGCCTGGAGCCATTTAGTTCGAGTTTTTTCGTCCAAAAAAAAAAACAGTTTTTTTTTCAAACAACTGCCATTTCGCGAAAGTAGCAAAAATCTTGTAGATAATGAAACAATTTTTGTTTTTTTTAAGTTACTTTGGACCAGACTTCTACTGCCGGCCGTAGAAGGACCTTTTTTAAATGGTAGTTTACGCGACCTACTGTATAGCCGCCATTTTGGAATATTTTTCAATAAAACAATTTTTTTTTGTAGTTCAAGAAGTACTTAATCAAATGTAATATCATACTTATAAAATTTAAAAAAAAAAAAATTAAGCTGGTAATAACGCCTTAATAAATTTTATTTTGATTTTTCTCTTCTATGTTGTCGGTGACCTGAAATTTTTTTATTGTAATTGATTTATATGATGCTAAACTATCATCTAGCAAAATTTGATTTAATTCTCCCGTGTTTTTAGTTTTCGATCCAGTCTCCTTAAGGGTCTCCGTGGTTCAGCTTGCCAGCAGGAGATCTAGCTTAATGGACCGTGTTGGGTCACGTATGTGGTCCAAAGCTTCTAGTTAAAATCAAACTATTTTGACTATTGTCCAACCGCATCATGACACGCACACGGTTAAATCTGAGACACAACATTGCTGCCCAAACATTTCGTTTTTAGAATTGTAGGCTCAAGCTTCGTTTTCGCGACAAAACTGCGTATAGGTGCATTGCACAGGATGTTTGATGGGTCATTAAATTGGATACCGCCCACACTTTTACCGTCCCGTTGACATCCCTTAGTGGAATCAATATTCGCCGTGCTACTTTATTTCAAGCGAAAAAAAAAAATTGTTTTTGAAAGGTTTTTTCGCAAGCTAGTTGGGGACCAAATCAGCGCCCACGAAGCACCCTAAGTTAAGCTCACTCCCACAATTTGTATACCCAAGGCCTGTATTTATTTCTCCACATTACGTGGGACATCTGTCCACCGCCCTCTTCTCGATGGCAGTCCTTTATCGAGCAACTACCTTTCGATTCTGACTTTTTTTCCATCCTTCCCCTCAGTCACCCCCGGAATCCGGGTAGCGAAGTAAATCAGCGTTACGTTTGTCTCCTATCACCTTGAATTCCCTACTTTTACCGGATAGAGTTCATTTGCGTGGGTGTGCGAAGGGTGGCTGGATTTTGGTTCGTTCAATGCTCACTTCGAAGTGGCTCTTGGCGCTTAATGCGAACCGTCTGATCGTTACTGCGGGATTTGCGTCTCCATTAGAAAAGATTTACATTCCCAATTGCTGGTGGAGCAAATTTTCTTCCTCCCCCCAGGGGAGATACTTTGAAGGATTTTAAATGTTATTTATCCTAAAGCTCGGCTTGATTTACAACCAATTGATGGCGCTATAATTGCCATGCCACTGTGCACAGATGAGCGATTAGAAATTTATGTGGGGGTTTTTCTCCCTCATGCCTACAATATGCATCATCCTCGTGTACCCTTTCTGAACAATAAGCCACCGTCGCCGCCGCCGCCGCCGGCGAGGGGTATGAGGATAATTAGTTTCACAACTCAAGGCGGCTCTGTGTATTGCTCCTGAGCATTAGTGTAAATTATGAAGTAATTTCCCTATAACTTTGGAATTTATTAATTGGCGGTATTGTGCCTTTAAGGGAGTGAGTATTGCTCAGGCACCTTTGGTGTTTTAAATCATGTGTAAGGCAGAACTGCGATGAGGGGCTACAAATACTTGCAAAAGAAAATTTTCAATATTAAAAAAAAAATACACACGTCATTATAAGTGTTCAGCAGTCCAGTAAATTAATTCCAAGATGTAAATAACACTGAAATGGCCAATAGCCGGCATGAGCCGAAAAAAAAGTAATTGGTCTTCAAGGAAAATTTAAAAGAAAATTAGGCTGGAGCAAACATTTTACGCTAGACCATTAATTTTGTAAATCGCTCGGTCGTAGTTTAACTTTAGTCATAGGAGACATAATAACACAAAATTTTCCATTGAGACAAATTAAAATTAAAATTTGATTTGAAGTTGATCTGCGTAATAATCGTAAAAGTGTACCTTTGCATTTTCGACAATTCCAGGTATGTAAATGATGAAAAGGGTTAATAATTAAGGTGCCAAGAAGATAACCTTGTGGAACACCATGTGATAGGTACACCTAGCTCGACAATATACGATGGGATAAAATATAATGAAATTGAGTGAAAGTTTGGATAAAAGGAAGTTATAATTAGTGTTGTCAAAAGCCTTGAAAAAATCTATTAAAAAAAAAGGCACTGAATTGGTTGTCGGCGTTCATAGCAGCTCTAATATCAGTTGAAACATTTAAATTAGCACTTTCGCAACTATGATGGAACTGAAACTCAGACTGATAGCTAGCAATCCATTTTCCTTGACAAACGCAACGAATTGTCCATATGTAAGTTTCTCCAATACTTTCGACAAGAAGCATAAAATACTGATAGGCCAGACATAGAGAGAGGATGGAGAGTTTGAGTTACGCAGGTGGTTGTGCACATTTCATTTAAATAATCGTAGATCATAAATAGAGGAAAAAACATTAGGTGGCAACATTTTCCACATCTGTACTGATCGGTTTATAAAAGACTTCCGATATTTCTCAGTGCAACCACAATTCACCTCGAGGGTGCGAGGGTGATCTCTGGAAGATGCCCTTGTGTGGCGCTTTGGAATAGATGTACTAGGTACAGACTAGAAATTTCCCTGGAACAAAAGCCGTAGAAGTACAGACAGAAAATTGATAGACAAATAATATTCCATGTCTAATGAGACGGTTAGCTCTTTGTTCGACCTTGTCCCGTCCCAGCCCAAATGTGGGAGCTATACTTTAGTCTAGATCTAATATGGAATTTGCATATCAGTGCTAGGATAGAGGAAGAGAAATTTTTTTTACAGCGTTGCATGAACCCGAGGCGATTTTTTGGCGATGCTAAAAATATAGTCTTTCCAATCGAGACCGTCGAGTATTTCACGTTACATTGTTGTTGCTCCGGCTAGAACATTGGAGCGATCGAATGTGACTCTCTCTGCGGCAAGTATAAATAATCGATCATGCATAAGGTAATAGGAGGCGAATCGATCGTCCAATAGTTGGCTACGGCCCGGTGGCCACTCCAAAATTTGGTCGGGACCAACAACAATCAGCAATAGAAACCTTTCATAGATACAAATCCTTGCGCCAGCAATAATAGTTCTCCTCTTCCAACATCGCATCCTCTACACCTCATGTAGTGGCGTAGGCAAAAGGAAGAAAAACGAACTAATATCTCAATCCGTGGATTTAATTCTGTAACAGTCGACAATCCCTCAGTGCAAGCCAATTAATTATTATTAAAGGAATTTTCATATTTTGAAAATATTTTTCATCGGAAAAAAAGGGAAAGCACATCCCAGCGATTCTCGCAAATGTTGCAGAAATTCGATTTCATAAACCAGAGATGGTAGGTATATGGTGAACGATGTACGGAACTAAGTCAAGGGACGTAGGTACAGGTATGTACATGGCTCAACGCAAGAAGTAATTCGGTTGGCAACCGAAAATATATTTAAATATTAAAAAGGCAGAGCATCCGGAGCGGAGCATCTGCTGATTGCACAAATAAACACGGCCACGAGCACATTCAGATTCGACAGACAACACTCTATCATCCCGCTCCGCTGATTACTTATGCTCCTCTGAACAATCAATTTAAATTTATCCCAAAAAAAAAAAGGAAATGTTGGTGGAAAAATGAAAACATTCCCGGAAAAGCATTGCCACCACTGACGGTGTGTGCTATAGGTACTACCGCCGGCGAGAACTGGCTTTAACGCTCTCTCGCATTGCGGGGAATCCCCTTAATTTACGTAACACCCTCCGGAACACCCTCACGGATTTTGGGTTGTTAAGAAAGGATTTCGGCATGTGAAAGTCGTGTAAATTTTTGTTTTATTTTTGCGCGCGCTTTCCCCTCTTGCTCCCGTGAGCTTCGGGAAAAGGTGCTCATGCCATTATTCCGCCGCTGAATGGGTCCGACTAATTTTTCATCATTCCTCGCCGAGCTCGCTCACCATGGTTACAAATCTGCACAGACAGGTGCATACAAAGGTAGAGCTTCCTGATGGAAGTGGTGGTGGGCGCGACGGCAGCGGCAATAAGGAATTCAGTGACGGAAAGCAAATACAAGAACCGTACAATTGAATAAAAAAAAAAAGCGGATAAAGGAGTTTTTCGCTTTTTTCGTTTTTCATTTTTTTGAATGGGCCCCCGCCAAGCTGGGCTGGAGATGGGAGCGGTTCCGGTCGATGATTTTCCGCCCACTTTGTTTCCTTATTTCCATTTCATCCTGTTCGGCGGTAGGGCCTTTGTCTAACGACAAGCAGCCCCACGAGAAAACATCGCTCTCAAAAGAATTCCACAATGCACGATGAAAATGTAAGTTTCCCGCTGAAAGCAGATAATGTACTCTCTGGCGGCGTAAATTAATGATCGGCCAGGTCCGCCTATTGCGCGAATTGGAAAAAAAAAAACACTCGCCCTGAGTGCCTGTGGCTTGACAAGGAATTTTTCATATTTTTCCCCCTTGGAATGGGAAGGTAAATGTACCCGGTACCGGCGCCGATCAGTTTTAGGGATGAGGTAAAAAATCTCAAGAACACCAGCCTGTTCGGCGAAATCCTTTCTTGTTGGCGTGATATTAAATCAGAAGACGTCGCCAAATCACTTTAAGCAGCAGAGCCTCGCCCCCCACCCCAGACAACTTAATATGAGCGCTCCAGGGGCTTACAGTTTCTTTCAGGGGTAATGTAGTTGATATTCCCGGCTTGTAAGGCCCTTTATCCAGCAAAGAGATACGATAATCACGTCACGTCATACGGACGCAATATGAGCACTTGCAAATTTTACGGCGAAATGAAGAAGTATGGTACGTGGGCTGATGCTGAAGCCCACGTGCGCCTATCCTTCCGCAGAGTGTGTTCTGTGCGGCTGTAAGGCCCCTCCACCGAGCTCTGCCCGTTCGTACACTCGCACCATTGTCAACCTGCAGCGATACAACGAGTAACTTTGATAATCACTTTATCTGTGTTTCAATTAAGGCGGTCCTATGCAGCCCTGCCGACCGCGGCATGTACTCGTATGTATATAATGCACATCCAGGCCACAATATGGCATCGTAGGGAGCTCCTGGCAACCGTGCGCACACCTGGCTCAGCGGCTTCACAAAAATTCCTCATTAAATTAAATGCAGCTTTCATTAAAGCAAACTTATTGCATGTCTCGATGAAATTCTGAGAAAGTTCATCACTAGGTACCCCGGGCTCACACACATAATTTAATTCCATCATTAATTAATAACTTTTGTTGCGCACCAGCCTAGAGCTATCGGGAATCTCCTGGTGGGAGCAATTAAATTAAAGTATGTCAGAAGTATGTGCATATTGGCAGCCACTTCAAAAGATTGCTTCAGCTTACTTGCGGCTTGCGGGGACAAGACGCTTGTAGTTTCTGATTTATATGGTTGGTTGGGAAGGTTCAAAATAAGTTAATCGATTAGTTTTCATTTTTTCATCATATTGTACGAAACGAGGGTTAGTCTTACGTACGCATTGGTTTAAAGGTCTCGTGGCAAATTTAAAAACAGAAAAGTGGTGTAGAAGCTTCAAAACTTTCAAAAAGCTGGAACTTTCTGTTAGTTGTGGCGATCTATATCTGGCTTTGTACGGTCATAAAAAATATTTGAATTTTTGCTTAGATAGGTATTCCACCCATTTTTTTCAGGGTAGGAGATTTCATTTCTGTGATGCAGCTCACCATCTAAAAACCCCCTTTTTGTTCTCTCTACTCTAGTCTGAAACCGTTTAACACATTACTTCAGGCTAGGTCCCAGTAGGCACTCATTCGTTAGAGTCTTCAGCATGCCACTTCATCCAGGTCTTTTATCTTTTCATGGATATCTATATACTGGATAATCCTTTCCGGAGATTCTTTCAGTGTTGATCCCACTTCTGACACTGGAAAAAAGTTATATGTTCTACGTCATTGTTCTTACTCGTCTATCAGCCTCATTTTAGCGATTCAGAAGGCTATTGTGTGTAAAATTGTATATGATAATAGTAAAAATAATAACACTAGCCATGCACAAAGCGATAGACATTGACCTTTAAAATAACAATAACAGTGGCTCTTATGAATAAAAATTGAGCAAAATCTCAGTCTTAATTATTCCATATAGATCTCAGTTTTGTTTAACCACTCTTGTCAGTTTTGCATAGATTTCACATCCATAAGTGATAGTAAGCAGCTTGGAATAATGATTTAACTAGACACATAATCGTCGCAAAATTTATATGAGGTATGAGGGCACAATGCTTTGCCCTCCCTAGACTTTGCCTAATTGCATGTCGATATGGTTCTCCCAGTTAAGAGTTATGTCGATAATCGGAATGAGTTTAACGTTACTCCTAGAAGTAGAAGATCATTAATATATACCATATACAAAGTAATGTGGGCCCTAAGATAGAGCCTTGCGGTACCCCTGAGAGAACCGCTCGACCATTTGACTCGTATCTGCTCTTAACTATCTTTTATCGTCTACCGGAAAGGTTAGAGAATACATATAAGTTTGAATGCATAACTTGAAGCTTCTACGTATGTAGGCACGATACAGAAATTCGCAAACATGCATGCAATTAAATTGCGCATGATTTAAAGCTGAACAGTGAAATAATTTACCACAATTGCAGTGCCATTTTCTCACGACATTTCCTTCGGATCAACTGCGCCAGCACGGACGTAGGTGATTTGGTTTTGAAAAAAAAGTATGGATTAAAATTCGACCGCACGAAATTGGTTAAGGATTAAATTCCTGGGTATGCACACTTTCATTTAATTTTTATATACTACACAAAAATGTGTTCTGACTGCCAAAAAATTGGATTCCTAAATTTGGATAGCAGGTTCGTAATCAGCATCTTTTGAATTTGATTGAAACAGTTGACATGCTCGATCCGCCATTCCGCAACCCTAAAATGAATGGTGGCCTTTTTGATAAGTTGATATATGAAGTACTTTCTGACAAAAATTCAAAAGAATCAGAGGAAGCGTGTGGGTTTAATTAAAGGGTAGAGATTTTCGGTCGCCATCTTGAAATTCTTTTTATAAAAATTTGCAATGATCGACCCTAAAAACCCATATATGTATATTCAATCAAACGGTAATCCATTTAAGTTCTTGAATTTTCAAATTTTGATAGCAATTCGAAATCAGCGACCCCGAAAACTTGAAAGTACTCATTTTCATGTAAACCCGTGTAAATTGAAACTTTCGGTCGCCATGTTGGATGCGCCATTTTGGAACGAAATGTATGTATGTATGTGTGAACAATTTCATGAGAATCGGTTGAGTGAAACTAGTTGAAAAATGGATTGTAAGATTCGAAACAAAGAATATATGGTACATAAATCAAACCATTTAAAAAATAAGACCCATATACGAATTTATATGTGGGCCTATAAAGCAAACCAGGTACAAAATTCAACGCAAAGTCCAAGCCAAGTATCATCAATTATAAACTTTGATCCTCAGTACACTTCGCAAATCCCAAAAGTCCATAGAATAAAACCCTCACCCCCAAAATTGTTCAACTTTCGGAATATTCCCGCATGGAGCCGAACATTCGCACTGCTCAATTCTGGAAGACAAAGTAACCAATTTTCGCCGAAAGAGTGAAACACTTGCCCGTCATTTGATTAACCAGGAGCAAAAGTTGGCGCAAATTACCCGCTCGACAAACATTCTAGCAACGATCGCCCCGCTCCCGTCCTATCAGCAAAATCTATGGAGCCAGCCGAGGGGAGCTGTTTGATTCCTAATTTGTAGCCGCATTCATAGCGCCATTACTGCACGAGAACGGGCCGTGTTGCCAGGATGAATATTCAGCCGGGGCGATAAATATTTCAGCGAAAGACCAAACCCGGAATACCAAGTGGTTTCATTAAGGGCGTTCGTCATGTCGTCCCATTGCATTCGTCTGCTTAGTATTCATCTATGAAACTAAAAATAAACATTCTTGGCTCGCAATTGCGCTGCTCCGGTGCGGGCGTATCCTTTCATAGAGTCATCCCGAACCGTTCGTGCGCCGGCCGGGGTGACTCGGGCAGCCTCCCGTAGATTTAAAGTTGCCTATCTGTCCCCGAAGCACCACCGTCTCCATGTCACGATGTTACTCTGTCGTGCTTTCACCTGATTAAAAATTCATACGGATGGCTCGGGGGTAGACTAATTTGGATTCCATCTCTGATAGGGCGGCATCGCAAAAACCTCGTGCTGGGGAAAAATGGAGGTACTCCTGATTAATTATTTACGGACTGTAAATTAACTGCCGGACAATCGCTGGGATGCGCGCCCAGCATCCGGTACGGCATGGCATGGCATCCAAGAACGCCGAACCTGCTGGGCTGGTCTGGGCCGTGCTCCCGTGTCCTGTCCATTTGATTCCGGAACGATCCTGCGGAGCATCGTGTCGGACGTGTGTGCGTTCTCACTAAATTGTCATAATGGCTCCAGAACAGCCGTTCCCCGGGATAGTTTCGCAGAACCCGGCAGAACTTAATGGAGGCTCCTGCAATCGATAGACGTTTCTTAATTATTCAGAGTGCCATTTCGGGGGTAAATAATGAATGCATTCAGGCGAATGATAGAGTGCAAATGATGTTGATATTGTGAATTATGCAATTTGATGATTCAGTTAGGAGCGCTTGCACTGAGTGGAAATTAAGCTCGGAGGGATTGGCGTTTTACAACTGCAAACGGGCCCGGCCCGGTATGGCCCGACCGCTGCGCCGCAGCAGCTTCTCGCCCGGTGATGTATTAATTGGATTTATCGCCGGAGCCAGGTTCGCTCCGTCGGCGCGCATACTGATTGCAGATCCTCCGATAGCTCTGCCCCCCCCGCAACGGATATTAAGTTGTTTTGTGGTTTTGCCGAAGATATTCCACTCTGTACCACTTAGCCAAATGCCGGCTAAATTGGGCCCTGGAAGTGCTTACATTTAGCCTGTCAAGTGCTCCTGGTGTGCTTCCTTTGAACTCCAATTAGCAGCTCTCGCTCCAATTTGCTGCCTGCTTGAGCTTCGTAATGAACGTATGACACCATTCGAATGGGACGCCCCCCGGCCAGGATGCAATGAAGTGAGGTACTGGTTGCTGCTGCAACTAAAATATACTGGTAAATGGGCTGCGGCTAATGTGCCTTAATTAGTTGGAGGTTTTACCTAAAAGTCCCTGCGAAATTTTTAATCACTTTGGAGTCAACTTCACAGTAATAGGAACTGAATTTACTTTGGATTGAAGTCAAGGAAGGCAATGTATTTGTTAAGGCTAGTCTTGAACGCACTGATGTTTAGAGACGGCGGAAACCCCTGGAGCGTCGGCCTTACTGGGTGTTTCTGAATAACAAACAAGTACTCCGAACCAGACACCTCTAGATATGTACTGTGCGAACTCTGGATACCTGGTGACCTTCGATTTATATTTAGTCTTCCCAGAGGCACAACAGGATCTCCCCTCGGTTGGCATTCATTCCCGTACTCGTGGATTTTATATCGATAAAAAACACAACTTTACTACCTCTGAAATGCCGAAATCTGTGGCAGGTATGCCCCATGAGGAGGCCTCGAGTTCCTATTTAAACCAGTCAGGGCTACATTTGGACACATTAGTTGGCCCTGATGAAATGAGGGTTGATGTCTGATTCCGTCACCCTCAAAAGTCAATCCTGAAAAGCTGGCTGACCTTTCCGAAACAGATGCAACCCCAAAAACTTCTATGTATTAATTTATATGGAAATCCATTCAAATTGGGAATTTTCGATCGTTACATTGGATTCGTCATATTGAATTTCCAAATTCCGATAGTAGTTTCGAGATCAGCGACCCCAAAACCTCCTAGTGTTGTTTTCATGGCAAACCCTTGAAATTTCACCTTTTCGGTAGCGATTTTGGGATCGCCATTTTGTATTTCGGTAGATTTGAATTCTGTAACTTCTAAACCTTCTCAGTATTAGATTTCACGCAAAGCTTGTCGCATCATGCCTTCATCTAGGTCGGCCCTGTTCGTTTTTGGCTTATAAGTCCAAACTATACCTAAAAAATTGACTTTAGTTGCTTTGTTGGTAGGTAGGGTACTTTCAACTATCGGTCGTGTCTGTCCCACTGTCTGTGGCTGAAAGTGGCTCAACTGGTTTTGACCTATATTATAGGCTATGTTGCTATTTTTTATTATTATTGAAACTAGGTACACTGAAATTCCTTCACGCCAAATTTGACATCAAATGAAGCACTGCTTGTCTCCCTTGGTAAATTAAGAATAGTAAGGGCCCCAAGATAGTGCCTTGAGGAACACCGCACTCTAATACTTCGGTTGAGCTCCGTGTATTAATTTCCGTATCAAAAGCCTAGATCGAGGAGATAGATATAACTTCTTTGTCGTTATCATTCAGAGCTGAATTTATATAATTTGCATTATTGGTGCTGCTATCACTTTTGTATATGTGCTGGTTTAAAGTTAAGATCTTATTGCTGGAGAGTACACCTCCATCACATCAAAGTTGACATGCCGTTTATTTTAGAGGCACATACAGGGCAGCCTACCCCCGTACAGAAAATAAAAATATGTTTGGGAAACATCAGCAAAATCCAATTTGCCAGCCGAAAGGAGACCAAAAATAATATCGCTTAAATTATTAATTTAAATGAGCTGCAGCAGTCGTTGGAGCGGTTGTCGTGCCGCGCATCGTGCGCTCCACCGTAAATTCTAACAAAAGCCCTTAATCCCCTCCATAAAGCTTGAAACGATTTAATCGGACAATTGGAATTGTTTGTGCTAAAACAAATTTAATGAAAGTGAATTAAATGAAATGAACGTGCACGGCGGCGAATAAAGAGCGTGAAACGTTTTCAGTGACTCGGCTCTTTCGTTTTATTTTTTATTTTGCTTTTTTTTTTTATTTTGTCGGAAAAGGTGGGATAAGAGCAAAAACAATAAAACTGACCAGAACCCCAATTCCTGGAAAAAATTGGGGAGGGTGGTAAAAAACGAAAATCATAAAAGCCATTTCCTCGCTGAGTCTACTCCTGCAGTGGCTTTTTGTTTTGTTATTCGCTTTCATCGTCCGAATGCTTCTTTCTTACGGTGGACCTCCTCTCCATTTGTTCCATTTTTATAACAATATTCACTCCCGTGTGTGGCGACTGGCAGAGTGGTCCCCTGGTTAATCCTTTCGGAATACACGTCGAATTGCGTGACCAAGTGCACCCCCTTCGACCGCCTTTGAATAGTGTGAAAATGCTGGTGAACAATAAACGCCCGCTCGCCCGCTGCGATTATCTTCGGCCAAAAAGGAAATATTTTCCAGCTGAGTTGAGCTAACGACAATTTGTAATTAAGGTGAAAACACGATCGTGGAAGATTAGTGCGGAGGGAACACAATCGATAGGGTGGTTACTATATGTAGGGTGACAAGCCCGCATGCGGCCGGACAATAAAGGGTGCCTTTTTGGAAAAGGTGCTGAATCTATGGGCTTATTAATTAACAGCCTAAGTGGGGGACTAAATAGCGTGTGTGGTTACATGCCCATTAATTTCGCCTACATACCGCCATGCGTGTCCGTACAAAGGCGGCCAAATAAAACTAACACGTGATATGTTCGCGGGAAAAATTCCGCGGCATTTGAAAGAGTCGGGCGATTCATCAAAAACTGCAAAAATTAAAAAAAATTATAATGTAATAAAGGCACAGGGGGCGATAGCTAATCGGGCAAAATATTCAGTTGATTCTCGTTTAACAAGTGACGGATAAAATTCTTTCTGCGAAAAATTATCCAATCCTCCAGCCCGCTGGGCAGGCGCGTTTAATGCGCGGTAATTTCACAGCCACCTAATGAATTGTCCAGCCCGGTTCAGAGGCCGGGGGCTTGGGAACGGTGCGCGCATCTAGAAGTGATTCAGAGCCACTGGTCATCCCATAATTGGCCCGATTTTAAGTGTATAAATCCTTAAGAGAGCTGGGCCGGGCCCCTGGGGGCTTCAACCGGCTCTGCTTTTGTAAATCAATTCATCCAGCCTGGACCTCCCCGAAGATTGAGAGATTGCGGAGTCGAATGGGGCAATTTGCATCGCGCTTTATTACATTACGGCGGAATGCTCTAATTGAGTTAGCAAATTGTTTGATTGATGTCGTTGGGGGTAGCGAAATCCCCAATTCCTGGACTTTCCTACAATATAGCACCAAATTAATGCCCAGCCATCTCCGCCCAGCAATGGGGCACCAACAAAGTGCCGGAGCAAACGCCAAACAGCCAACCTATCTAATTCATAGACAGGAAGAGTGGCAAACAGTCCACGGGGGGAGTTTGCACACAGTACAGTAAACAGGTCCGAAACAGACAGTCTGGAGCTGGCGGGATCGGGTCCCATCATCATCGTAGTCATACATACCCATAGTCGACGAACTCCGTATCTTCCCACCGCTCCACCATCCGCAACGTTGTCTGCCCCGATCCGGGTGAGCGCAAGCTAACCTTTGACCGAGTCGCTTTCGACTTGTTAAGTAAGATTGCATACAACTCCTTAATTTATGCAGAGTTTTCACTTTTGTTCCAGAGCAGCCCCAACCGACTTAAGAAATTTCCGGTCTTTTGTTGGAGCCGCTTATAAAATCAAAACGGAGGAAAGTTAAACACTCTGCACGGCAATTTACATGCGTCTGCTCGTTAACTGGGATAATTTGTTAATTCCAGCAAGTTCTTCCCGAGTTTAATTGAAACGAAACTTTAAATGTGGTGCATTTGTTTAATGCGAGTTATAAACGCTTATGATGATTTTGGCGAAGCCCGTTTGGGGGCCCCCCAAGCTCGGGCAGATGCCGATCAACTTGTTATTTATTTGGGCAGTTCCATTGGACCCATTGATTACACAACATTCAGTTTTCGGAGCAATTTTAATTAAGCCATGGGGTCTTTGGCAAATGTGAATTTGGTCGGCTTATGCGGGTGTTGGCACGTTTGAAATTACTTTGTGTGCAATCGATCGTTTTTACAGACATATTTACAGAGTTTTAAAAATGTTAGAATTTCAGAATAGCTTTGGCAATAGAGCAAAAAATAATTTTAAAATCAGGTTGCAGGTAAGAAGAAGTCATGGGCACAGCGCTAAATATTTGAAAATAATTGTTTTTGCAGTCGGTACCAAGCCGTGCGATATACGCTGTGCAGTGCTGTGTTGAGTAGCTTGCGCGACGCCAGGGAAATCTTGGTGGAGGGGGCAATTCGAATGTACAAGTTACTCGACACAGTAGTGCGCAGACGTGTATCGTACGGCTTGACATCGACTCCAAAAACAATTATTTTCAACTATTTAGTGCTTTAGTTCAAATTTTTAAGTCGGCTTTTAATTTTTTGTAGAAGATTTTATTTTTAATTTGTTAATGCAGGTCACCATAATATTTTATTTTCATGGGAACTATACCTATGTGCCAACATGTATTAAAATCGGTAAATGGGAAATAGGTGAAATTCAATTAACGGGATTCATTCTCTAATTTTCCACCGTAGCCTATGCAATTAAAAACAATCATTAAAATCGGTTCACAATCGGCGAAGACATCGCATAGCCAACACACACAAAAAAAGACACAGTCGAAATGGAAACCTCCTCCTTTTGTTGAAGTCGGTTAAAAATAACGAGTTCCTAATTCCCACGACAACAAAAATATTGTAATAATTACAAACTGATTTTAGTAATTTGATGTTGTCTTCTGACTTTTCTGTGATTCTCGATCGGATTCGAACCCGAAATGCTTGAACTTCTAGCTTAACTACCAATACACCATTTTCTTCTTCTTCTTGGTTCAGTTGTAACAGATACAATGCAATCTCTTTCATGTGGGGTTCGAACCCGAGACCCCTGGATCATGTCTTTTCATCTTCAAATTGAATCTTTGTTAGGTTCTCTCCTCATCATCATTGAACGTATTAAATTTTACAATGCAATTATTTCTCTGAGTGTAGTACTCACATAGTTTTTTTCTAGTCTTCTTTTTATAATTACAGTAAGTTAGCTCTATTGAGATTACAAGTTTTCTACTTGTATTATACTAACACTACTAAGCTTTATGGAATATGAGTTTAAGTTCGTGTTTTCATTACAAGTGAAAAGCCTTAGCAACGCATGCTCGAGACTATATGTAAGTAAAACTCTGGTATACAAACTAGTACGCTGCTTTCTTCATGAATTACACACTGTGCCGCATTTTCACTAGCTACCAATGCGAGCTAGAGGAGGAATTCATGACACACTTCTTGTGTGATTCCCACTCTATCTCAATGCAAAAGCCGACACACTCGGCACATATAGTAGCAGACACGGAACTGCGAAAACTACCGTTACCTAAAATAATGAATTATGTTAGAGGAACCAAACGACTAACGGCTCAGGATGGGCAACAAGAATCAATCTGATGGAGTTCTTTTTCCGAGGTACCTATGTACAATGGACCACATGGTCTAAGTGCTGAGTATTCTTGCTCATCGCACACAATCTACATCTACATCTACTAAGCGCTAGCTTAGTGACTCAGGCGACAAAATTGCAAGTAAGTGCATGCAAAGGCGAATCTAAGGGATTATTAGGTCTTCGTGGTGAAGAAAGGGAAAAAGAAGAACGGGTGGGTGCATCTCACCCGATATTTCCACTTATTGTTCAGTTTTCTCAGCTTCTATTAAAGCTACGACTTTTTTTGTAACTGCAACAGTTGACCGTGGGGGCGCATGAATACATATTAGTATTTGAATGAAAGATGTTTGAAATCGCGATAACTCAGGAATGGTGAGCCGTAGGAAAAAAAGTATATGAACCTTTTTTGTAGGCAATTGCAAGTTCTACAACTCTTGTATAAACAATTTTTGCGATAACACTTACCGTTTTAGGGACAAATGCCAATATATGTTATACATGACCATACGTGACTCCTGAACTCAGCAACCAAAAATGATGCTACATGTGTTGGCTTGCCGGAGTATTTTTGATCTAACATATTTGAACCACATATTGGTAAAATATCGTGGGGATCGACTCTATCTATTTTTACTAAAATGGCAAGTGGAAATCTTTAGAGAACAATACGTGGAGAGATTTTCCTAAAAAAGGCCAGCCATAGAGATGATGTTAGAATGAAAGGAAAACCTCGAAAATTTCAAATTCTCTTTAAATTACCAGCAAAGGCCAGAGCATTCTGAATACACCTTTATAGTAAAATGTTTTGCTTTCTGCTAACAAGGGGTATCTTTTGTGAGGCGATGCTTGTACCTAACCCCGTCGGGGAAGTGTCTTTCATGCACGTCCGTAATGAAAAGAAGAGGCGCATACTATGGGCCACCACCATATTCAACGTTGAAGGTAAGCAAACAGAATTGATCGGCAACATCCTGAGGCTCGAGCGCAATATTCTAGCGATTGTGTAACCGCCGAAAACCCCCAAAAATATGCTTATTCAGGGGCTACGATAAACAAGCCAGAAAATCGAAGACTTGGCCATAAACAAGCGCTTATTCGGTTTATTTTCATTTATTTCAGCCATTTCGTATGCAAATGCACATCCTTGACATCTCTCGTCTTCCGCAGCGCGATTTCTTGTTCTGCCCCTGCCTTGCCCCTCCTGAGGCGGAAGGGTGAGCAGGTTCTTCATAAACTTTCGCTGTTTCTATTGATTCCGCCCCAGCAGCCTTGAAAAGCGTGTTTAGCCCAATAGAGCAAACCAGGTAGGGTTCAAAGTATAAACAAGGACGTTCGGTGGTGCAGGCACTCATCACGACGACCGAGGTGCGCCGAAAGGGCCAGAAGGCTCTTGAGCCATTCATCAGCGCAATTTAAGCCTCACAATCAATATAAAGGATTTTCGCACCACGTGCGAGGGCGGCTCGGGATTGAAAAGTGCATGCTTTGGCGTAATAAGTGGCTGCAGCCACCCACAATAGCATACCGTCACGGCCGGCGTCGTTGGCGGCGGGAGAGACCCTGAGTAGATGCTTCTCACACTACCTGTACACTGTGTATGTGCATTTTTTTCATTATTCCGCTGAAGTTGCACATTGCACGACGCGAAATTCAAATTTATGAGCTTTTACGTTGCACTCCAAGAAGGGTTCATATCGCACCGCAATTCTTGGTGGAATAGCCCCCAGTGTAATGCATTTCTCGGGTTTTTTTTCTTCTTCTCTTTTATCGCCGCGCGGGGGCAGAGCAGAGGGGCTGTGTGCACCTTTTCAAGTTTTACCCCCGTGCGGACTATTAGGTGCTGTCATGGCCCCGCCGGGGTTAATGCAAACATTTATGCGGTTACAGCTGAAATCTGAATTTTCCTTAAAAGCGCCTTTTTTATGACGTTCACAAATTTTGCTCTGGCTATAAGCGGGAGCAGCGCACGCTTTCCGCCGACCGTGCTGATGGAACGAAATAAAATAAATAGCCCTGGTCGGTGGCCTGAGGTCTTGAGTTTGGGTGTTTCCCCGTTAAATTGCGCTGTAGCGAACTCACCTACCGAAGCAAAAACCCCATCCAAAAAATTCACAATGCTTGCCTGGTGAGGTGACCGACCCACTCTCATCGTGACTGGGGCGGCAGTTTAGATAAAGAGATTTAGCTTTCCTTCCAAGATTGCTTGTTACATTTAGATAACACGAGAACTCATTAAATTGCATTTAAAGCCGCAGCCACAAGGTGCTCCCCACTCGCCTCGATGTCCCACCCCCTGATTTCTTTATTAGCGGTACTACAAGTACAAGCTGCCTTTTTATCCAGACAAGGTCTGTAATTTTTTGGTTCGAGGCGCGCAATTTAAAATTTTCCCGGGCGATTTTATGGCCAAAGTGATTTATGGGATATTTCCTTAATGAAGGAGATTAAAGGTGAGCGGGTAGAGGTGTTGTACTGCTGAAGAAAATATGTCTAATGCCTTAAACTGTAATTACAGGGAGCAATAGATGACCTAAAAAGACAACGCACTTAATGACAATTAAAGCGAGACCCTAGACAGACAGTACACTTAATGACAATTAAACCGATTTAATTGTCCTTATTGGAAAATCAATCTGCGAGATGGACGCACATTTGCAGAACTGATATCCAGTAACCCAATAATATTCCTCCAGGAAGCCATCTGGAATTCTTTTAAACGATTTACGAAAATATCTGGAGAATGGGTTTAATTAAATTTTAACAAATCGACACAATTCCATGCACCTCGCATTTTATATCAAGATTTCACGCTCGCTCCCTGCCAGGGTCTTCAGGTGGTCATAAATCTCTACAACCCTTTTAAAAGGGAGCAAATCTCCAACATAAAATTTTACTCAAAGTTTCAGAACATATTATATCAAATATTTTTACAGCCCGTGCACGTTCGAACATATAGCAATCAACAACTTAAATTTGATAAAAAATTCAACAGGATCCAGGAGAGAAGAGGGGGTGGCCGGGCGCGGCACACGGCACAGCAGTGAAGCGCCAGCACGTTTAGTGTTCTCCTAAAATCTCGTTTTACCGCAATAAATTTCCGGGCAGGAGTACACGGCGGAATTGAATGGATTGGATGAACGATATAAACCCCGGGATGAGTGCACTCCTCCACAAATAAAATCGAGTTTCACAGAAATTGAGTGAAAAATTTATCAGTTGCCAGAGTCCCGGGTCCCTTCTTCACAGTTCAATACTGTGTCAGGCAACACTCTCGTAGCAGCAGCCACTCATGATACCCGGCGCCACCCTACTTTGATAAAATGCCCCAACTATGGTTTATGCCCCATCAGTGATCCTCATAGGCCCCCTCTGCTCCCCGGCACCAGCAGTTCCAGCGGGACCCAAACCAACCGAGTGATTCTGGAGAATTTTATTTTTATCGTAATTGATGTAAGCATGGAGAATTAACGAATTCTTCGGGACTTGTTGATGCCCGACCCGCGCCCAAGACCGGGCACACAATGGGCCTTAGTATTGGATGTGCCCGTTGAGAGGAGAAGGTTCTGGAAATTTATTTTATGCCTCATCTCCCCATCCTCCTATGTCCTTCTTCGGATACAATTGGGTACGATGCCCTTAAGTCAGGCCCAAAGTACAGTCATTACGAAATTGTATTGATTGGGACAACTTTTTGCCCCGGGGAAGATGCCTTCAAGAGGGATGCAAATTTATGATTTTTATTTGAGGATTTATGCTAGCTCTATGCCTTGATTATTTATGAAAGGAGACCCCCTTTTTGTTTGGGGTATAGAAGCAGAAAAAAAAATAAAAAAAATAATAATGGAGCTGGAGAGGAAAAAAGGTCAAGCGCTTCCATACATTGATAAGTACTATAGGCACAAATAAGATACGCAAATTAGAATTAATTTTTGAGTCGCTTTAAGGCGGCAAAAATTTAATACCCAGTTAGGGATACAACATGTGTGAAGTAAAAGTGTGCGCGTGGAGCGTGGTGGCTCTTCATTTCTTGTTACTTGAGTCTATTCTGGTAAGGAAGGTAAGATTTGTTAAATTTCCATAGTAAGCTTCGCGTGAATTTTCTCTGGATGAACTCCACTTTTGCAATTTTGGAGATATGATAAGATGACCAAAAAGGGTAGCAATACTCAAGAATGCAGCGAACAATGGTCAGGTATTAAATTTTGGACGTTTAGAAATATCGGAGATATGACCATCGAAACTCTACTTGTTATCGAAAGTGACACCAACATTTTTGAACTGGGAGACTTTGGATAAGGTCACAGAGTTAAGGTGATACGATCTATATTTGGGACATTTTTTTTAAAAAATTTATGCACAACCGGTTGGTATGACACCAGTCATGCTGAAGTATGTCATAGTCTTGCTTGTCATTCATTATTTTAAAAAGTTTGAGATTGTTAGCGCATAAAATGTAATTAGAAGTAATTTTCTCAGTCAAGTCATTAATAAATAACAAAATCATAAGCGGACCGAGGATAGATCCTTGTGGAACACCAGACAAAGCAATAAACTCATGGGACATACAACCAGAAAATACGACGCACATTTTGTAGACAGTAAGATAGGTTATGGACCAATTTAATAACGGTTAAAGTGAGATACATCATCATGCTAACTTGTTATGTTAAGCGATATTGGTCCTTTTCCACGAGTGCATTGGTTCTTATCCACGAGTGCGCGATAAGCCAGATGGGTGCTACATATTTGGCTATTAAGCTATTTAAAGCCCCATAGAAATTATTGACAGCCTCGTTACATGAAATACCATATAATATGGATTCCCAGATAGTACTGACTAGTTCAGTTCCAATAGCGTCTTTAAATAGTTTCTACATCGGGTAGAAGTACAGCAACAATTTTTCGAAGCAAAGTCAGCTCCAATGGTGGATACTGTAAATCAACGGGAACACTTTTCCTGAACTTTTGTAGCTTATTGTTGCATCAAGGAACATTTTTGTCACATCTGTTCTTCCTAACTTGATAGACCGATTCGAAGGACTCGATCAAGGTCCGACCGAGTTTTCTCGTCTCATCCTCAATTTCCATCCTCAAGTTCAGTTTAGGCATTGGAGTTAGCTTAGGCGCCAATACTTGCTTGTACTTGGCCCAGTTGGTCTCCCTGGGTTTTCAGTATTGAGTTTACCGCACCATCTGGCTGAAACTCTAGGTATTTGTGGTCAGAAAGAGTTTCTTCTTTAAGAACACGCCAGTTGGTAATCAGATATTTTGCTTTTCTATTGGATAGTGTCAGGTCTATTACTTCCTGCTGGATCCTCGCGATAAAGGTTGAGAAGCATAGTCCTCCATTGTTTAATCTTTTGTATTTTGTGTCTATTTGAGCATGCCGAGGAATACCGTACAATAAAATACATAGAAGATCATTCAGTACAGGAGAGGTCCTTCAGATCAATCAAAACCGGATGAAATTACTGCAAACCAATTACTCACCACAAGTGTTGCCAGGCCAAAAAAAAAAATTAAAAATTTACTATAACATCTTTTCTCGTAAATTTACATCTCAGCAAGTACTCTGCTGATTTCCATCTAATAGAACTAAAAGGGAGCCGCAGGATCGTATAGGAGCGCCTCGCCAAAATTGCATTGTCCGCTGCCAAGCAATTTGAATTAAACAGAAAGGAAAAAAGGAACAGTTCCCAAAGCATTTGTGTAAAACTAAGTAAGGGGCGAAGGCATCGGGCGCCACTATGTCGCGGATAAATTTTAACAGAGCCGAAAATCCTTTTGTAGCCGCTGCCAACCGGAGAGGAGACAATCAAGGAATTGGCATGAATTCAAAACTATTAAAGGAGCGCAGCAAGAAATGCACTCCACAGGATATACTGTAATATTCATGACATAAAGAAGTTCGTCCATAAATCATAATGAAGATGGCTGCGGGGCTGGCTCTGGACGGCTCTGGCTTATTAGGAAAATGAAATCCAACAATGGACCCGGACAATGCAGGAAGTTTTGTGTCATTTTTCACTGCGTTCACTCGTCTGGCTGTTTCGCTTTTTTTTTGTTTTTTTGAATTTTTGGCATTTCGACCGACGACGACGGTTTCATGGCCCGTCTATTTTGCGGGCTACATTTTGCCTTCTTTTGGGAGATTTACGATTTTATATTTTGCCCCACCACAGTCACGACAAAGCACCCGTCCAGTGCCCTCGAAACAGGAAACGTTTGCAATGTGATCGACCACAGTGGGCCCCCGCTGGCAATAAATCTTCATTTCTGCAGTTCATTTGCATGGAGGTTATATTTGTAATCTCTGGGAAAAATCACGAGAGCAAATTGAATTCTTTGCGGGACTCAATGTCCCTCTGTGGGTATTCCCCGGGATGCTCGCACGCAGCAGAATTACCACAAGAAACAACAAATCCAAAAATTGATATTCATGACCGATAAAGATGTCCCTCAGTCATTCGGTTGCTTCAGGTCAGACGGCTCTGGCCGGAGGAGGTACCCTCAAAGGAGCAGAGCTGTATAACGCATACTTGAAACTCTCTCTCCTCCGGCGGATTGCTGCTGTTTCTTCCATTCCTCCCGATCAACTCGGTCCGGTCCGGACTGACCACCCATCCTACGGTGTCACGTAGGAGACCGAATCGTAGCCACATCCCACATGAAGTTGATGGCACAATCCGCTAGTCATGGATTCTCTGCTCATAAGAATTCGATAGAAACACTTTGGCCCGGTTCACGACCATAGCTCGGGCATCGCACACTCGGATATCCTCTAGACGGCCATAAACTGGTTAGACTCGAGGCAGTAAAAATCCTTTTAGGCCCCCCCGTACGATGACTCTGCCCGGAGTCCTGGGGCTCCAACACTAGTCTGACAGTAGTTTCATGGCCATTGTAAATTGATACCATCTAAAGGGGCAACGGGCGCAGCGTTCCGCACACACCTTACAAATCCCATTGAATTAGACGGAGGTCGGCGCCAGTATCAGAAGTCATAAGCAATTGAGATGGGACAGGAAGGTCGCTCGACCCGGCCGGGGTACGTGCCAATTTACTAATAAATGTCAATAATGACACTCTGGAAAAGTGGATTACGTGTGAGAGGTGCTGGACCATCCACTCGACGGCGCGAGATAGCCGTGTGAGGGTGGCATGAACTTTCACCTGTCCCCGTGGTAAAATGACGAGACAAATCGTCCTGGTTCTCACACTGGTGGGGTCAACAAGAGTTACAGCAAATGGGTTGAAATTTTGCATTTATCCTCAAACAAACGGTAATGGGGGTTTACTATTAGGTGCGAAAATTCTGCTTTAAGGTCATAGGTGTGCCCTTGCAACCAATACGCCTTTGTTTTCAAAAATTTCACAAATTTCATAAATGTTTCAATTTGGCATCGCCCCAGTGTGGATTTAATTTTCAATAACAGAATAACAGGGCAGAGCACTTATTGTTAGTTTCATTGCGCCTAATGCGAATAGCAGCAACGAAATTATTTAAATGAAACAATTTAATGTAAATTCGAGTTTGAAACTTTTAAGCATCTTCTTTTCACGAATTCGTGTGAAAACTCTCATCAAACAAGTTTAAACTTTCACAAGCCCTTACATACTCCTAATTAAATATTTTTGCAAACCAGTTAGCTTTACTGAATAGCTGGTTTTACTTAGAGAGTGCAATTTTATGCTATTGAAGATGCAGTGAAATTTTAAGGAGTACCTGAAACTGCTTGATGTATAAAGAAAGTTTTGAAGGAGTTGAGATGGGAATTGCTGCCACATCGCCCTTTTTAACAGATTTTAGCGTCCAACGGATTTATCTCGTCTTTTATTTAAGAAAACCCCTTGTGAGGAAAGTATTTCAAGACTCAAGGTAAAAGTTAAATCAACTGGAGATCTGTGGGTTTGGCAAACCTCAAAAGGAGCTCTTTAACGAAAGATGCATTTAATTAATTAAGAAAACTTGTAGGTGCTACCCTGTGAAAAGTGCATTTTCCTAAATGGAAATTTTAAAGACTCATCTCATTTTAGTTTTATTTATTTGTGCAGAAATGTCTTATTTTAGAGTATGCCTATGTTTATATCCTTCCAACGAGATGGTCTTCTTCAAATTCGTTTTATTTGACACCACTAACTGCACACGATTCGATCAGAATAAAACAATATTTTCGGGCGAATAAATAACGTACACCGATCACAAAACTTCTCTGCAAATAATCGGTTGCAATAAATTGATGCTAGAGAAAAAATTTAAAAACATTTTGTCAGATCTCGAAATTCTCCACAAATTTAGTTACATCATCTATCTTCGTAAAGTTAATACTTTTTAAGTTATAACGCGAAAAGGGTTATAATGAAAATTAAGACCACAATTGGTTTTTCGCATTTATCTCATTTTGGGAATTCGGTAATAAAAAATATATCCTCTCAAAAGCTGTAGAAAAAAAAATTTACCTTTGATTTTATATATAACACTTTTCGTTGTGATAAAAGGTTAAGCCTGTGGAGAGGCGCAAAGTTGATAAATTGGCGCAAAATTCCTATAATAGCATGAGTTGCCTCCCCGTTCTTGATCCATCGTCCCCCACCATCACCTTCCCTTTTTCTGGCGTTCTAATGAGGGTGGTAAAGGTCCACCTAATTTTTTCTG
Organism: Neoitamus cyanurus; assembly: GCA_947538895.1. Lineage (NCBI taxonomy): Eukaryota > Metazoa > Arthropoda > Insecta > Diptera > Asilidae > Neoitamus > Neoitamus cyanurus. Next base: position 9,879,940 of record OX384544.1, on the reverse strand, counting down.
AAAGTAGAGGAATTCAACTTCCATTTGAACCCAATATCATGCTCCTACCCAGAAGGTGTGAGAAGTTGGCCGTTAGAGATCAGATAATTAAAAACAAAGTACCCAATTCGTTTCTCCACCAATAGTCCGCCTTACTCGACCGAAAATTTTTGTTACTCCAGGTTTTTATAAAAATCTTAGATTGAAAAAATGTTTTTCGGGCCAACTTCACACTTCCCGTATTTTTTTTGTGAACCGCTTAAGCTCAAATAGTTTGAGGTTAACTTCACAAAAATCGGTTTTTTTTTATGAAAAGAGGGAAAACGGCGGCACGGCATGATCCTCCAAACTCAAAAATTGTTTTTCCATCCTAATTTTCGCTTCTCCACGTTTATTTTCAATTCTTTGTCGGGCAAGGTTCACACTTTGGAAAACAGTGAATAAAGAGTAGAGATATTTTCTCTATTCCTTAGAATCGTTTATTCACCCTTAGATATCGTTTTTCCGCCCTGTTTATCGTTCCTCTACGTTCTTTTTTAAAGTACCTAACACAACCCAATAATTTAAGAAAAAAAACATCGAGAGAAGCCACAGTCCAAATTGATAGACGCATTTTTACTAAAAAAAAGTCCCAGAGATATTTGCACCGAAGTTTTTGAAGTCACTGTTGTCAAGCACGGAGGAGCGTGTGTCATAGTGTGGAACTTTTTTTTCGTGTCATGGTGTAGGGCCAGTTTTCAGAATAACTGGTAATTTGCCACTTATTTGGAGATACCAACACCATAACGCTTCCAAGCACATCGCAAAGCCAGTCGAGCTATGGGTGCAAAATAGGCAGCCCTGATTTAAGGGGGTGTTCTAGTCTAGGAGTACAAATTTTATGTTTTTTAAAATTCGATAAAAAAAATAAAAATATTTTTACTATCTATTTCTTTATTAGATATTCATTAATATTTTAACAATGTAAAAAAAAAATTTAAAAAAAAAATTTTAAAATTGAAAAATTACAGGCTGGTTAAGTGCGGGGTGAAAAATATGGGTGCGTCCTTCTTGATATGATTCTAACCCTTCTAGTGATCTTACACAAAAAAAAAGAAGATTTTTAATCAGTAAGAATTTCTCTATCGTCTGAACTAGGGAAATGAAAAAAAACCTTTTTTTTACAAAATGGCGGCTGTTTTGAAAAAAACGTGATTTTTTGCCCTTTTTTTCAAAGTTTTGCATTTAAAAAAAATAGTAAATAACAAATTTGTTTACATAATTACAGTTCCAACGATAGAGGGATATATAAAGAAGTTCCACGCCAAATTTCAAGTTAATCGGTTCATTAGAAATTGAGAAATCACGTCAGATGTGTTGGAAAAAGTGGTTTCGAGAAAAACACATTTAAAGATTTGAGCAAAGTTTTAGGCAGTCTGTACTTACATCAACACTCACAATTTTTTATTTTTGAACTGCACACTCATAGGGTACATACTCTACAATAGCTCAGAGCAAACTAAACTGCACTGCACACGGTGTATAAAAGACTTTCTGTAGGATAATTCACCCTCAGGTAGTCAGGGAACGTCTACCGCCTATTGTTCGATTCACTGTGGCAGGTACGGTTTACTCGCTGTGTCACTAAAATAGCTATAGCTCTGTAAATATTTAGAATTTTAAAAATTATATAAAATATGAAAAAAAAATTCGATTTATTCAAACTTCATTCTAAACTAGAACACCCCCTTAAACTCCATAGAAAATCTTTGGGCGATGTTAAAAAATAGTAGGGTGAAATAATCACAAAAATATGGATGAATCACACCAAGGAATTGAGCAAGATTGGAATTTGATGTAACTCCGTCACTAAAACTTTCCGATTTTTTCCAATGGGTTCGTAGGGTCAAAATAGAACAACGTATTGAAAAACAACGCAAAGAAATCGGAATTTCTTTCAACTTTGTATGCACTATTGAGTTCTCCTTTCATGTTAAAGTTGCGTGCTGAAGCAACCCTTCCAATTACTTTGCACATTGAATTTTGCCAACTTCGATTGTCATATACCTACGGGAACCTAGAATGAATTCCTTGACCTATAAATTATTGTGGTCAAGTATTATACCATTTGTTCTCATATCCAGTTGTAGCGTTCATTTTCGTTTCGTGCATGATTGATGGGCCACAGTGTAGCCGACTCGATTATGTGTCAATAATTTCAAGTTGGGAAGATAATCCAGAGCAAGTGTCCCTATCAATCTCCAATTAAGTAAATGCCCAGCTATTAAATTAATCTGACATATCTTCCATTCCTCCTCGATAAAGTGACTAGGAGTATCGGTTCTGTCCATTAGCAATATTGGCATGTCACAGGTCAATCCAACGCATTTAAGTGCTGCTCTAGCGCTGAGCCGATAGAAAAGAGGCGCACGGTAAAGTAAAAGAAAAAAAGAAATAAATCCCGTGAAAGGAACAATATTCATAACCATTAATTATTTTCACCGTAAACAAACGACAGGGTGGCTCAAAAGCGATTGGTGACCCGAATTGGGCGTATGCCGCCTAGGGGGGGCGAATTGTCCAATTGTGCCCCGATGGGCCTGATATTATTAATCAATAACAGATACCAGACCCAATCACTGCGCAGAGTCTTAGGTGGCTAAGACTGCTGTAACGGAGCCATCGCGGACAGGGGGAACTCATTAAAGTGGCCGGAAGATGAGGACCTGCAAATGAAAACTGCTCCCAGCTATGTTATTGTGAGTGGCTGCAGGGTGCGAAGCGGGGCACCGAGGGTGTGCTGACTCACAGCAAATATTTTGACAACAAATAAACTCGGGTGGGGGCGGTAATGAGCCATAGGTTCCCGTGCTATCCGCCACACAGAATTAATTCACGGCTTCCCGTCTTCAATAAAAAGCTATGGATTATTCATAGCTTGCGCAAGTAAACTTTGCCCAGAATGGCGTAATTGGAGAGCAGCCCTTACTTAACGGGAGAAATGATATCGGCCCGGCCCAGCCGGGTAATTGATTGCTTTCCGTTTCCGCATGGTCATGACTTTGAGGAGCTGCTGCCTCCACTTTAATATCTCTAATTGCCGCCGCAGACAAAGCGATAGTGTCATGTACAACAGCTCATGTCATACCTTGGCACCTTACCCGGACTTCCTGTTCTTGGGTCTGGTGGAGGGGGGGAGGAGGGATGTGCACTGCCCGCTGTCCATCTTGTCCGGTGTCCCATACTCCGGAATGGATTTTGAAAAGCAATCGACTGGCCCCGGGACTCTGCCGCAGTAATATATTGGACAGTTTTTATTTCATCCTGCGGCGGTCCTTGAGGTTCCTGACAAATTGTGATTGGAGATTTGATGAAATTGTTTTGCGTCCGCTAAACGATTTATCTTTATGGCCCAATAACTCGCCGGTCCATATTTTAACACGATCCAAATAATATTCGGTGTAATGGGCGGTCGCCTGTGCACATGCCCTAAGATGTGACCTATACCCCCGGCCCAAACAACAGCCAGATAGCCCTTGGGGGTCAGAAGGCAGGCGACTTTCATCGGGGCGCTGATAGCATCTGGAAAACCCAGGCCGGGGTATAAAAGTACGTCCTAAAATAACTAAAAGATTATCTTTACCCAATTTTCCCTTTATTATGGTTTATGGCTATCATTGTTATCCCGACTATGTGTCCTGCGGATCCTGTGTGTGACTATTGCAGTCCCCGTCCACCCTTATCAACTGACTTATTTATTTTTATCGCTCACGAAAGACTTTTTATTTCTCGAAGGACATGCCGGATAACAACCTAAGCGGGCGTGCCGGCCATGGGAGGACAGATTGGTACTTGAAACGGATATAAAAGTTGCATTGCGCTTTTTGATTACATACCGTATTTCCTTGCGATTGTGGGGAAGAGGGAACAGGAGAGGAGGGAGATGAAGAACATCAATGGCTTTGTTCCTAGCCCTTGTATGCAGCCAGGACACGGGAATTCGGAATGGTGTATGATTTCTGGAGTGAAGTTCAAACTACCTTGAGAATTACATTAATTTACGTTTCGAGAACAGGGTTCCTTTATTCCTTTGGAAGAATGAGAATGGACCATCCTAGAAATTGGATGGTTGGTTGGCCCGGTAATTGTTATGTCTTTACCTTGTTCTACAATGTGTCCTCTATTTTAGTCGCAACACTTTCAAGTGCATATATTGCGAAAAGTAAACATTTTTATATTTCGGACTATATTTAAAATATTTGAGTATGTCCGATTCAATTTTTAGAAGTGAAGCTTCTTATGGCACGATGGTGTAAGTTCACATGTTAAGAAATAGAAGCGTCATGAAAAAGTGCAACACCCAAGCAAACCCGATAACAGATTTTCATGAAAGTTGGTGTGTGAGGGTTTTTAGAGTCGCGATCGAGCTTAGATGTTGTTAAATAAATAATACAAGTATGTAAGCCATTGAAAATCCAGCCAGACTTCTTATCTAAAGTTGTGGCCTTTAAGTGGGCAATTTCTGACAGAGTTTCCGAAATAAGACATCATATGTATTAGTCGCTGTAGTTTTATCTAAACAGAAAATACAATACATATGTGACATTTAACGTGAACCGGATCTATGCTGTCGGCACAATTTGATGTGACCAAAAAATACGTATGAGAGCTCAATTTGGAGCTTGAACTCAGAACTATAAAAAGCCGTGTGCGCCTTTGCAAAAAACAAGATGGCGGCCATGAACTCAAAAATTGATGATAAGTGAACAAGAAGTCTTTTTAAAATTTTATTTTCAATATTCTTTGAAAACGATCAGATTTTTGGGAAACAAATCATGATTTTTTACATCATGATAATGCCCCGCCGCACATGTTGCTTTGTGTATGGGAATTTTTAAAATTCACCTGAGTTACCATGACATTTTACTCTTTCTGATACTCAAGTTTATTTCGGGTCCGCTAAAAAAGTTATAAGACGATTTCGTATTTTCAAGATGCCGGATGCCAAAATGTCGCAAATGTTGACATGGCATGCATGGGCGTAGCCAGGATTTGGTCCACTGTCTTCCTATGAACACAGCACGCAAAGTCTAATGAAGCGATTTTTGGTCAAAGATCTTTCAATCGAATATGTAAAGGATGTCTCAAAATCGGGTTTCACTTTGAATTTGGATTCGTTGTGTCAAATATGAAACTCTGGTATTTTATAGTTGTCCTCAGCAAGATTAAATCACGCAGCATTTTACAATTGCGAAATGCATAGAAATTGTGAAAATATATAACCGAAATTGTACGAATTTTGTGGAGACATCACCAAAATACCGTACATTATTTATTTGGTCATCATCCGCACCAATTCGGCCCGCAGCTCAGTGTTGAATGTAATGAAAAAATTTGAAGCTGGTGATTTAATGCAGAATGTTAAAATGACATTTTAGGCAGTTGATGACAAATCATGTTTGTTATCGTAATATGTTAACCAACTTTTTATGACCAGAAATTGACGAAATGAACGTGGATGACATGTTTTTCAACAAGACGGAGCAACCTTTCACATTGCGGCCGCAAAAATGAAGTTCGACGAAGTTTCTTTGGTGTATTATCTCGCGTCGGGGAGAAGTGCCCCGCTTCCTGCTCCATCGTGGCAACACTGATGCATAGAGGAGTTTCTGGAGCTGGGGTCTCAAATATAGTGAGTGACCGGATTTTCAAATTCATTCATTCAAAATGGAAGATCAAAAAACAAAAAACACAATTTATTAGATTTTCATGGTAGTTTGTACATGCGGCTTTTGGGTGTCGTTTATGCAATATATGATGCCTAATTGTAAATGGCGAAATTGGTAGCCTAAAAACTATAAATCCTTGTAAAATGTTCGGTAAGAAGATCAATGGAGATATAAAAATTGGTCGTCATATTTGCAAACAACTTCATCGCAATCGATTGCAGCTGTGAATGTTTAGCAACTCAACAGCCACAACCTCTTGCGGATCGTAAAATTTTCGGCAAAATATGGCAATTGGCAACAGAACCGGGCACAGAAGGAATAATTCATTTAAAAAAGAAAACAAAAAACATAAAGGCAGTCGAATATTTTTCAAAAACCCTCGGCAAGTGTTCTACGCTGAAAAGTTTCTGGACGACAAACAAAAATGCTCGTCGAATTGCGAGTGAATTGAATTAGCGCCAGGAAAAAAAAAGCAAAGGCGATAAAAAAAAAAGTCCGGGCAGAAACTTTTTAATTATTTAAAAGCCGTCCCAGGGCGCTGGTGGGTGAACTTTTCTAATTAATCAGTCAATATCGCGGGCCGTGCACAGTGCTAACCCGGCAACCTGAAAAGAATATCCATTAACATTTATTTACAAATGCTCTTTGGCCCGAAATGTATTTGACATCCGGCCCAGCAGGCGAAGCCCACGGACCCAGTGCTAACGACATCGAGGAATTTAAATTTTTGTTTTATTGATGACCAAAGTTTTGGATCTGTTTTGTACCCGTATCCCCCTAACCCCAGCCGCCCCCTGGGCTTGTGACCGAAATCAGAATCTCCGAATCTGTACAATAGCAAGCACACTGTAAAACCCCTTTTTCCATGAGCATGCGAGGATGGTGAAACTTCGCCGGGCAAATCGCTCCCACTCCATTTTCCTTTTTGGCTTTGAGAGGAACCGCAAGGTTCCAAGCCGGGCCATATCCAAACCCCACCCGGCCCGACCGAGGGCCCCCCTTTGCCGTCGAGCATCGAAACAAATACACTTTGATATCATCCTAATCCGCTCGGGTACAACTTTTGTTTTCTTTCGCACTTAGGGAGCCCGGCCCGGAGGATTGATGTATAGACGACATGAATAATTCGGACACAAATCGTGTCATTACTCATTATTGACAGAGACATGTGTAACGAACAAAAACCGAGAAATGGAGTAATCATCTCCCGGGATTGGAGTTATCTTGTTTGTTGTACTCCTGGCCCGGCTGAGGTGATGGATTCCTTAGATCTACAGTTTTGTACCTACAATCAATTTATCTGTCAGGGAAACTTGCTTCGGCGAATGATTGATACCGCCGCGAATAAATCATGACCGCGATTTCCATAGATCCTACCACGCTGCGGTTGAAGATTTTTTTTGTATGGCCATTTTTTATTTAATTTAAATATAAGCCCCATCCTGTGCGGACGAAAGTCACTTCGAAGGAGCTCCGATCCGGGCATAAATAGACTCCAAAAGTCGAAGAATGGTCCATGACACGAAAAGGACTTCTTAACACAATTAGAGAACGGAAAAGGACGACCTTTCCGTCGAATAATTACCACTGTCTGAGGTATGCTAATTCGGGCACGTCCTTTCGGGTAGTTGGAGCGATGCAATAATTAAAATCGCATAGAGCCCGGCCACAACCAGATACGGACGGGGGCTTGGTTAAAAGGTAAAACAGCAGAACAGCACTTAATTCTGGTCCAGACTTTCTTCAGCGGGCGAGGTGGAAGCTGAAGGGAAATCTGGCTGCAGGCTGAAGACTGGGTTGTGTTGCTTTCAACCAACGTATCGATTTAATCCTTTTTAAACTCCGAATCTCACCTAATTGACATTTATTGGACAGCTGAAGTGATTCATTTAAATCGACGTTTATTACAAATGCCGGCAGCTACCTCTGCGGAAACTTTGACCCATTTTCACCCCCACTCCAGCCCGAATTTATATCAGCTTCATTTTCAAAGGGATGTTATATCCGGATGGTAGGTGTAAGGAGTATTTTTCTCTAAAGTATCCTTTGGGTTTTTACTAAGCGTCTATTAATTGAGCATTTGTGTTTCTTGGGTTCTAAACAATGTTCAGGTGCTTCCAGGACTTCATCATGTCAAAGGGTATTCCGAAATAAATATTTGATAATAAAAGGGGGGGATTAGCAGTTTCGTTGACATATACCTGCAAGTGGAGTGCCTGTCAGTGTCACGTCAAATTTACAAGAATGGGCTAAATTTCATATTCCTGCCTCTTTCTCACTTTTTGCTGACATGATCTGGAAATAGAAAGATTGAATTGCCTGATACTGTTGCAGTATAAACGTACATATGTATATCACGAGTAAAACTCTGTCATTGTGTTGTCGACGTCGACGGCTAAACTGGATGTCTCCAGATTGGTTGGATAATTTTGTTGAGATCAATTTATAAAAAAAGCGGGACGATATACCAAACGTATTTGATATTTATTGCGGGCCATTGTAAAATCAGTAACATATATTTGAAACAACTATAAAACACATTGTTGGTATATTTTAAAAGTCTATATAGTAAATAGAACATAGAATATCATAAACGAATATTGTTGAATCAATTGGCTGGCTTCCTGATCCAAAGGTCCCGAGTTCGAATCCCATATGAATTAGATTTTTTTGCTTTCTAAAAGATTAGATTAGATGTACATATCTGTTACAACTTAACTACGAACTATCATATGGCGTATTGCTAGCAGTTCCAAACTATAAATTCAACAATCGCGGGTTCGAATCCCATCGAGAACCACAATAAAACCTGAAAACAAAGCCATACATAAGTACGTTTCGACATTTCCTTGTGTAATATGCCTTTTGAATCAAAATGCTATCATATTGAATTCGACATTGGAAAATATCGATAAATTTTTCAATTGGCGCCAAGTCATAGTTGAAAGTAATTGAATTAACGTATATCCCATTAGATGTAAGTACAACATTCTTTTCTGAGTGTGGCCCTAAATCTAATTGTGAGCACACATGTTCAAAAATCAGTACTTATTGGTTTTTGAGCTCAACGAATCCAAATTCCTTGTCAAAACATTCAAAAACAAAATGGTTGACCGACTTTGTCACGAATTGTGCTATTTTCGTGAAAATCTATACTAATGGGTTTTTTGGGTCAAAGGAATTCAATTTCTTAGTCAACATTTTCGAAAACAAAATGAAAAACAAAATAACCGACCGACTATGCCAAAAATTATTTTATTTTAGTGTAATTTGATAATTATGGGTTCTAAGTTATCATTAACAAAATGGGCGACTGAATTTTTAAATAATTACAAATAATAAATTTTCTTCGTGTAACATCATTACAAACAATCGTAAAATGTCAGTTAATGTCATGGAACCTAGCTCGAATGTATATAATATAAAATGAAATCTAACAAACAAATGTCAGTGGGGTTCTATCATGATTTTGTCCGTAGAATCGAATGGCGGAATTGTATTATCGAAGTAACCACCGGTAAATACTGATATCATAAGGTCTCTCTGGACCAAAATTTTTCTTTCATGTACCTGCACTTGTTAATAAAAAAATAGTTTAGGATTTATGCCGAGACCACAACTGGCCCAACAATTCACCTTATTCAAGGCTCTCTGCATCCATATCAGAAATCAACATAAATAGGTCGTCTGCATAGCCACCACCTTATTTCTGTCTTTTAATAAACTGAAGAGAATTTTGTCAATTACCAACGATGAAATCACTCTTCTCTGAAGAGTTCCTTTCCGCACAAATTTGGTTATGTTGCTATTTCTCTGGTCCGACTGTATTATCCTAGTTTTTGTTAGCCTTACCAAAGGAAGATTAATAACAGGAGGACACAATTTCGTCTTCAATTCGGTCGTAGGTGAAATAGCTGATAATCCCACTTCTGACACAAAGTATTATAGTAAATGCTACGACGCTTGAGATGGAATTGAACTGCGTGTAACATGTAATAGATTTCAGCAGTGTTACGAGTATCTCTACAATAATACAGGTATGACTAATACTAATGTATTTCGTGTACATCACATCGCGTCGAAAATTTAACTTCACACAAAGTTAGGGATAAAAGTGCTTGCAAAGATAAGCCGGCAAAAGCGCATCATCCATTTCAGATCTTGCACAACCACAACACCAATATCTAAATACTGCTTTTCGTTCAGCAGTTCATCGGACAAAGGAGATCATTAAAATTTTCACTCAACTCTCAGTGCACGTCATTAGCGGAAAGTTCGGAAGGGCAATTCTGAATGGCCACCTGTTCACGCTGAAAGGATGCCGTTCAAATAAGATGTTTTCCCTAAATGCAGCAAGCAAGGATTCCCGGATCTGTCCATTATGGCGGAATTTCGCACAATGGCCGGCAGGAGCCAGGAAAATTTAATCAATATTTCAATAACCCCCTTGTGTACAGCGTTCACTGGTGAATGTACTTCCTGGCTAGCAGTATGCTCCGAAGAAAGTCATCGAAATCAAAGGATCCACTTTCGATGTCAGGATAAGTGAAAGGTAATTGAGCTCAACTTTTATCCTTCATGCCCCGGTTTCATCGTCTTTTGTACTTAAGCAATCGAACGAATTCCCTTTCCTGCACCTGCAAGGATGCGCCGGCTCTCAATGCCTGCCAGCGATGAATGCGAGCCAGAGCTGAATCCAATTCACGGGACAAAGAAAACAGCTCTAGCCCCCTCGCCCGCTTCAGCCCACCCCCTTGTTTGTAACAAAAAGGCTGACTGACTTGAAAACAATAGGGTTTAATTTAAAAGAGCTCCAGCCATTCACCGTTCGAATTGCAGGGCTCCGCACAAAGGGCACAGCAGATCCAGCACAATTCCGGGCGCCCCTCGACGACGACGAGAGCGCTCCCCGACACAGAGCCTTCCGGCTGTTTGTTGATTATTTAGTCCTGCGGCCCTTACTGCGTCGGGCCCTTGCTCTGTGGCTCCGCTCAATTAACGTATTAATTTTTTTTTTTTTACTCGACCCCGAGATATTTCACCAGACCTCGAGGAGGCAAAAATTCCGAAGCATTTCCCTTTTCCGTTGAAGGCGCGCGGAGGCGCGCTGCTCCAGTCTCAGTCCTCCATAATTCATGCAGTGCTTGAACTTTTCCACACATCCGATACAGGGAGCAGACCAGCAACGAGAGTATTTTTCCCGGCGGAGGAGCACGCGGAAGGATTTAGAGAGACTTGTTGCACCCGGAGAAAAACAGGAATCCCAATCTAAATTCCAGCGGGCACTCCCGCCGAGTGTGTAACTGTCCAATATTTGGTTTAAGAAAATCCCTTCCAGCTCGCAGGCAATCTGTACGCTGCTGCTGCCCCGGAGCAGATAGAAAATGCTCTGACAATTAATCTTCGCGGGTATTTCGGGGTCTGACAAACGGCGATGCATCTCCTCAGGGAGGTTGGATTTTTCGGCATCACAATTCACAACCTATCACCAGCGATTGTGTGCGCCCGTTAGTGGAGGGGTGGATGGTACGACTGAAAATTGTGTCGGAAATGGGAAATTTCTGTTGAAAATTTTCTAATTTTAGCGCTTTTATGTTTTATGGGTGGCAGGAGGGCTCATATCTCTAATTAGGCCTAGTGCTTCAAAAGGGTGGAGTGCACGAAAGTATGAGGTGCGGGTTTGATCTTTCATCGCTGGGTGGTGGCAATTATTTTGGCGGGTGCTCTATGCTTTCAGGTTATTTATGGGATTGGGGCCACAGCAAGTTGGCTGGATGCTTTTTTGGGGAAAATTATTTAAAGTAATTTGCGGACGAGATGATTGAAAATCCGTGCGCTCGTTTTGGAAGTTTTATTCCTTCCCACTAACGTGCGCTAAATTTAGGGCATTACAAACTGAGAAAATAACTTCCATATTATACCTATTTATAGAGTTGGAACGATTCAACAACTATATTTATTTCTTAAGCGGAATTATACCACTTTACACAGCGCAATTGGAATCGATGGACATTCCCATAAACCAAGAATTGCTATCATAGATGCTGTTGAATTCCCTGCCACCGAGTTTCTACGTGCTGAAATGTTCAGCGTTGTTGAGAGATATTGTGCCGAAACCAGAAACTATCAGGCAGAAAGTTATATTACAGAAGTATTCGACTCGAGAGTTGAACATCAGAACGGCTAAGAGGCAGGGGAAGGCTTCAAATTGGCCGAGCCGGTCGAAATAATGGTAATTCCCACCAATTGACTACTAATAAAGCGAGGGAAAATAAAAATGTTCGATTCAAGTGCTTTAAGTGTCATGGTGTCGGCCATAAAGCCACCGAATGTTCTGATAAAGATTCTCAAGACAATACAAAATGCGAATTGTCGTCAAAACTCGAAGTAGTAGTGGAAGAAGATGAAGTGCTATGTGTAAAAGACAATGCTTGTGTAAGACGCTAGTATTTGGATAGTGGCTGTACATCCGAAGAAGGAAAAGTTGTTGTTGGCCAATGATATCCATGCAGTTATTTTGTAAAATTTAAAATGAAAAAGTTATAGCGTTTCAAAGATTTTTTGATCAAATATTTGCATCTTTTCCGGCGTCTATCTAGTTTATTATTAGTTTTACGTGAAAAAATTATTTAATAAGACTTGTAGAGAATTTAATTCTCAACAAGAACTCTTTCTTAAACATTTTCGTATAAGTAACGGTTAGAGAGATATCGCTTAAAAACCGTTGGCACGCTTATTTTCAAGATGGTGGACAAATGGGAGGGGGATTGGAATCCCGGAGTTTTATATTCACCACAGACCCCCCTCCCCCCAACAGATTAAAAAAAAAATTCGCTGTCCTTCCAAAATTTTCAGATTGCCCCTTTTCCAACCATTTCAATGGATTATAGGTACCTTAAATGATCATTTAATGTTATGTAGAATGAGGTGAAGCATTGTCATATCGAAACACGGAAGACGGAACGGATACATGCGTTGTAGGCTTTATTTAACTTAACGATGTCTGCTTACAGACTCTATTCGCTCGCAAAATAATAAAATAGGTGCACTCACTTACGCACGTAGATAATGGGAAGTGTGAGCAGCAGCATTGTCCTGCTCAATACCTGTCCTCAACAATATCAAAAGCATTTAATATTGCTCGATCGACAGAATCCCTCAATTACATGAACATTATGTAACTTTTACTGAAGGGCTAAACCGGTCCATCTCCAGAGGTTTCATTACACTTGGCACCACTTCACCTTGTCGACATATTGAGGCAAATTTCACCAGTATCAACTTAATTAATTTGCGCAAAAATTTCCGACAAATTCGGCCAAGATAACTTGCGGACGAAGGGTACGTGCATGCATATCGGCCATCTCTTATTATTCAGCCCCATGCGTCCCTCTATATTACTCCTGGCCCCAAAAGTTTTCAGACCAGCACTAATTGAAGATTTGTCTCCATAAGTAGAACTTCCCGTCTTTGCTACAATTGAGTCCCCGGCAAGTGCTCGAGGAATAATGTGAGACTCCTAGTCCCCCCACCCTTGTTCTTGTCGATCGGCCCATACACAGAGGGTGGTGGAGGGGTCCCCGCACTCCCACTCCCGCCGGGATTGCGAACATTCAAACGTAATTTACGACCTTGGGAATATTGGCCGCATCCTGACTGGGACTTTTTGAACCGAACGGACCGTCACCGTCGACGACGACGAGCAGGAGAAAGTGCCGTGGCACTCAGTGCACAAAAGCCAAGGAAAAAGTTCATTAAGAGCTGAACGCGCAAAGGACCGAGAGCTTTTAATTACAGCAAATGAATTCGCCACTTTGCATACCCAACTACTTCTGCACTGTCGGGTCCTGGTCTCGACTCCTGGGTTCGCTGGGGCTCCGTTTGGGGCTCCGCAGGCGGTGGCGGTGCTCTTTGTCGCTCTCCTACATTCGGCAGTTTCGAGGGCTCCTTCAACCTAATAAATAAGCGCCGCTGGGGAAAACAATGTTTGCCCAATGGGGCCTTTGTTGTCGTTGGGGGTTTTAAACTTGCAGCGGCTACAGAAAGCCAAGCCACATCAGTTAGGAGATTGCCGCATTCACGACTGATTCCGGAGCACCTTGCAGGAGGATAGATAGGATCGGAGGATGCTTTCCGGTGCGGCATAACTCCCCCGCTTCATCTCGAGGAGAGTATTTTTTGTTCCCGGAGTTAGTCTTATTGAAGTGATTTTGGAGTGGATGCAGTTGAGGTTCTTTTGCCGTTCGCTGTTTTAATTGCGAGTCGAAATTAATTCCCTGAAAAATGATACTTTAAGCGGGGAGTTCCTTGATCAAAGGGCGCGGACCAGTGAGGCGCACTTCATCGGCTCGGCAAATACTCCAATGTCTTATCGGATTTCAGCTCCAATATTCTTCCGGCTCGAGCAGCCATCTTCGGAAGTTCAAATTAAATCACAATTATTTATGAGGAGCATCCGAAATTCACCTTTTAAAGGGCCCGTTCGAGGGGCTGCGAGCCAGGACTCCTCCCGACTACGTATATACGGGGGTGCCCCGCAGGAGTAGGGGCAGGACCCTGGAAAGTCTCTCTGTGACTAATTAACACGAACGGCAGGATAATTAGAAAAGCTTAAATAATAAAGAAGTCGGCTGAATCCTGTGGAGGCAGACAATTGTTCCTTAACGTACGGCATTAACGGAGTCTCGAATTTTGTACGCAGGCATTCCGGTGCCTATTTGCAGGCAAACCGAATCCTCACATCTTCGAGGCGCTTTTCCTATTCTCCGTTCTGGGGACTGGGAGATGCTGAGACTCTCGTCTGGCATTTGATAAGACGTGCTCCCATTCACTGGGAGGACTTGCCTTTATTCGTGATACGTGCTGCCAGGTTTACGCCATTAAATTTCAATAACTTTCGGGAGTAGAGCAACGCACCCCGCCGCACCGATACATTGTTGTTATTCTAAGGGAAGTTGTCAAGCTCCCACCGTTTATGGGCAGGAGGTTACACGGTTTTACGATTCCGAGACAATAGAAAGGCCGCCTTTTTAATATAGAGATACCTCGGGGGGGGCGTCTGTTTGCTCTTTTGCTTTCAGGCGACAAACAGCAGATTTTTGTTTCTTTTTTTTTTGTATGAAGCGTGATTCTTCCCGGGCGCCCGATGAGTCGTAAACAATTGTGACAACTTTATACCCTCGCAATTTATCTTAAAACTTCATGAAAATCTCGCTGCGTGAGTGGGTTCAGGTGAAGACGACTTATTTTAACATTTTAAGAGGTGTGCTCAAGACGTGTTGCACTCTTATGTCCTGGAAGTGTCGGGAGATTACATCTGAAATTATTTTTGTTGAACTTTACCCAAGATGATTTGACTTGCTTTGAAGAGTTTGACAGTCGTCAAATTTTTATGACTTGAATGGAAATCAGTCAAAAAAAAACGGAAATTACTAAATCTACCTTTGAATCAAAGGTTTAAAAAACACAATATTGCAGTCTTTAAAGGCCCGCGCCCATAAAATCCGTCGTCCGTCGAACTTCGAAGTATGTAACTGTCAGATCCAACTTTTAAGTAATTCAAGGGAGAGAAATTGTCCAATGAATTCGTCAACTGGATTGACGCAAAGCTGTTATTGACAATAGCAGAAAATCATATTATGGTACTGAGAGAAAATTTGGTACACGAGTGTAGGTAATAATGCAATACAGAATATCCAGTATCATTCTAAATCCAATATGGCTTTACAATATTCTTGAATCTCAAATGAAAGGGTTTGATGAGTCGAATACAATAAGCTATACGACGTCATTCTAAACCTATTATGGCGGACGTCTCAAGGTGATGGATTACATTTTTCTCCACAACCCCCTTGGCATGGGTATCAAAAAAAAAATTTTATATTAAAAAATAAAAACAAACCGACTAGTACAAAAAACGAGTTCATTTTGATATTTTAAGTAGGTAGGTACCAACTAAGTATTTTATTTAAACTTTAATAATCCAGTAAAAGGAAGCGGGACACATTGTATTATATTTACAACTTCAACTGTGTATTAAAAGGTGCAAAACCTTATTTTCAAATTTTCTTCACTTCTATTACAGCCACAACAAAAATGATGATACCAACGTAGAGGGCACTTCAAGAGTTACATGTTTGTTCATTATGACTTTTGTTGTAACTGTCACGATTGACCGTGGGGAAACTGATTGCAGAAATTTTTAACGATTAATTCATCTTAGTCCCAAAGCCCACTACAAAAGCTCACAAAAAAAAAGTCATAATAATTAAAGTTGTAGTGCTTGAAGCGCCCTCTACGCTCAAACCATCATTTTTGTTGTAGCTTTAATTGAAGCCGAGAAATATGGAAAACAATTTTTCAACTTGTTAGCCCCCCCCTGCCGACCCTCTCGCAACAAAGGTTCTAAAAAAATATTGAATTTTTTTGCATTTGGGTCACTGAAGGGAGCTTAAAGCGTATATAAAAAATTAGCGAAATATGTGGGTTTCTTATAATATAATTTACCTGCCGCGTGGACTAGTTTCTCAGCGTTAAAGATGTCGCTTTGTTAGTCGAGTCGACCAAATTCGAATCCCACAATAGGGCACACTCTCTCACAATCAAAGTCAACATTTCGTATTTCTTTGCTACAAAACGACAGGCGACAAAAGAGAACCTAATAAATTGTCCATTTACCAAATTAAAGATGCTATTGATTGCTGAGCTCTATCCTCAGACCCAGAATATCCCTTGCAACCGTTTTCGTCATTTGCAAAACGAATTTCTCT
The DNA here is from genome assembly GCA_947538895.1 of Neoitamus cyanurus. Lineage (NCBI taxonomy): Eukaryota > Metazoa > Arthropoda > Insecta > Diptera > Asilidae > Neoitamus > Neoitamus cyanurus. Next base: position 9,863,484 of record OX384544.1, on the reverse strand, counting down.
AATGGCCCAAAATCAACGGAAATCACTTATTAAGAGAGTTCCCAAAATTGCCTCGGAGCTCTAGTGAAGGCAGTGAGAAGTTTCAAACGTTCCGTAACCCCCAATGACCAGGAGCACAGTTCGAAGGAGCGCAAATCATGCATTTATGGACGGTAATAGCCGCCCATCACTGCCAATAAAATCGTTCATCTCCCATCACTCGAGCGTGAATCGTGGTCCGGGCTGTCCGGTGGACGGTAATATGCAACGCTTTAGTGGTCATAAGCATCAATAGGGCGCCAAAAGATATCTGCCGTGGAATTGATGGCGTTCAAAAGTTGGGGAGCACACCCAGCAATGAAACGTGAGGAGTACCTCTAGCACTATGCCGCCGGAGCACCTCCGCACCCTCCGTCCCGTCGTAATTTTGCTTACCTGTGGCCGGGACCGGGATCGGGGCTGTTCACCCATTCGTGAAGTCATAAAGCGCTAATTAATGGGCTCTCGTAAAACTTTTTTCCGGGTATGTGTGTGCGCTCCCCTAGACGCTCTATAGTTTGGTTGTAGGCGGATTCCGCCTGGTGGGAGTGTTGTACTCCTGCGTTTGTGCTAGCGGGAATGTAATTGACTCCCCGGTTTAATTGCAGGCACTTATACAGCTCACTGCATATGGTGTACAGGTGAATTGATGTTCGCGTCTAGAGGTGCGCTCACAAAAGCCCTTAATTGGCTGAGTTCTATGAAATCCGCTGTTGTACATAATTCTGCAGCCTTTGTGCGGGCGTAAGCATTATCAGGCGCAATTATAACAAAATAAAGGCGCTGCCGAACAAATAAGACCCGCGGAAGGAATTAGAGGAAACAAACAGCATCGGATTGGCGTAAATCACGTCCGGGAAGAGATGGGGCTAAGCGCCTTACATTACGGCTCTGTGGTTTGAGCGCGTTGCAGGTAATGTAGATGTTGCCGCAAGGGTTCCTCCCCTCAGAGGGTATCTGGCGGTTTAATAGAGCCAGTGTTAATTCAAACTACCCTACTTGACTGTATATTGAATATTAAAATAGTTCTGCTGCGAGTCCGCTCATCAATGCTTGATGGGTTCTGCACCTGCGAACTTACACAAAAACGGTTCCCAAATGGGTTTTTCTTTTTAATGAATTAACCGCCGTTACCTGCCCCGACCTCTCCATGTGTTCGTCAAAAAGTTAGTTAGTCTTCTAAACTCTAAACCCCAGTAGGACTGTGCACATTTACTCAGCTACCCGCCGCCACCGCGCCACCGCCGCCACCCTTCGGTCGTGACGTGTGAGCTTCAAGAGCGCTGGAAATTTAATGAACAACTTGCTGAAGCATATCTTTTCACAGCCATAGAGCAGAATTCAGCCCCGCCCCAACTAATTAATACAACATAATTAATTATTCCAGAATCAGGAGCTCATGCCTGCTGCTCCAGCCGCCCGGATGGCGGGCGGGGCGCACAGGAGCTGCTAACAAATAATTCAAAAGCTTAACATCCGGCAGGTTAATGGCCACATCCGAAAAGTGAAGGGAAAAAATTTCTTTCAAATTGAAAACCACAGCGAAACTTAATTTTGCACATATAAAGTCGTACACGAGGCAGTCTGGGGTTTCCTCTAGATTTATGCTCGTTCCTTTCGTGCGGCCAGGGCCGTTCCAGCATCCCCGACCGATGTAATGGTCCCAGAGCACAGACCCAGGATGCGGCGGGGGCAGCGGTGCGACGCCACCAACGAAGGTACGGCCAGATAGTGATGGATAGAATAAATTTGAAGTAAATTTCTTCTAGTTAATGGGATCTCACATTAGCAATTTGTAATATTATGTTGCTTGCAGATACACAGTCCGTCTATGCACTGCACTCGCTTTCTCTCCGGCCCGCTCCAAGAAACCTCAAGTTTATATGAAGTGTTTTGAATTTGAGGAAATATCCAGGCCCTTTGTACGGAGAACACTTTCATCGAGATTAAGTAGCAACAGTTTTGAGAATTAGGAGAAACTTTGGTGCTGGCAGACCCCCGGAGGATGTTGAATGGAATTTTGAGGTCTTTCAGAAGCACAGGAATTTTATTGTAAAGGTAAAACGTATTTCTGGGAACAGATTTTTCCCTTTATCTCAGGCAATGTGGAAAAGCATTTTGTGAAAACGAAAACTATTAATGACCCGAGCAAACTTCTCGTCTCTATGTTTGTTTTCAAACGCTGCAAGGTATAGAAGAGTATTTTCTCAATGTTAGTGCTCCTTCCCTTTGACAGTCTGTCACAGCTTCCTGGAATATCATCTATAGCCAAACTCTTTGGAAGCATCGTTTAGGATTGTAAATATTTCTTTCATTGTAAATCCATACTTTCCACATCCCAGCATGGTTTCCTTAAAGGTTGATCAACTACCACCAACCTAAACGACTTCGTCTCTAGAACACTGTATGTACCTTAGAAAATAGTGACGAGGTCGAAGCCATTGCTACCAATTTCAGCAAGGCGTTCAATAAAATTTCACATGCCTTTCTTGGAGGATGTCTTATCTCGATCAACGCCAGTATAAGGCCCTCTTCTGTTCTGCGTCCTTCAACTCTTTCGTGGCTAATTCAGGAGTACCTCAGGGTAGCCCTTTAGATCCGTTGCTTTTCATTATGGCTATTAATAATGTTGAGTATATTATTAAGCACTCCGATATTTGCATCTACGCCGATGATATGAAAATCTACAAATTAATATCCTCCACCACGGACTTCCGTTCACTGTTTCAAGACGATCTTGATAAATTTTAGTACAAAAATTTCCCTTTCCCTCAATGTTTCCAAATGCCAATCTATTAATTACTCCCGCAAACGCCCTTCTTCCACCCTCAGAGTTTATCTGTTGTCTGATGAACTTATCACGAGTGTCTCTTCTCTTTGCGATTTCGGTGTCATTTGTGACTTGGCTTTGTGGAGCGTTGGTTTAAGGATTACTTTAATCCCTCCATTGCTAAATTCGTCTCGTTCGTCAGGCCTCTTATTGCATACGCTAGCCAAGTCTAGTCTCAACTAAACAAATTTCTCGACATCGAACACTAACTGACCACAATTCATCAACCTGTGATTCCAACGTCGATAAGCCGGACAGGGCCTAAAAGGACAAAGGGAACAAAGAATCAGACTCCAAATTTGCTATTTAGTGTTGTTTATCTGATTATACGCCAACAGGTGACAAATTCTGAGGCCCACCTGATTAGTAATGTCAAAAGTCAACCAGCACGAAGGGAATGGACCAAGGAACGAAACGATCGGCATGCCGAAGAAATCATTAATCGAAGATTTTTTCTCAACGTTTCAACGACTCGAAACGTTGTAGTAGTACCCCTAGTATAAGAAACGACAGTCGGTAAGGGCCTGAGGGCGTAACCTACGTCAGGAATTCATTTGTAATGTGAGTGTGCAGCACGCCGCGTCACACAGCTGTTGTGTGAATAAAGTGAGCGCGCATTGTTTGTAACAGAGCTTCTTCACAGATTTATATTTTTCAATTCTGCAAAATGGAATGTGCTCTAGCAAGTAAGTAAAATGAAGAAATTTGAGTAACATAGTCATTTCTTAATATTAAGATTGACCCCGAGCCATAAAACATTAGAGATCTTTTGTTTTTCAGTAATAAAAATTATGCGTTTCAAAAGCAGTAAGTTACTTCCTTCGAGTTCCTCCGCGCCAAACTCATCCAGAAGTTGTTTATTGAACCCATTTTAGTAAACACACAAAAATTTAGCTGCTACTTTTTGCTACTTTGGCGTTGTTAAGTTTGATAACTTAAAAACAATGTTTTTTTTATTAACCTAAACTCACTTTTTGCAATAAAAAAAAATAAAAATTGTGGATTTTTGTTTTTTTTTAGAACTTCAAGGTCACCATTTAGTTTTTCCAAAAACAAATGTCGCCAGATTCATGATCAGCGACCCAAAAAACCCCTATATACGATATTTTGCGAAAATCCAATGAAAATTGTCGATTTTGGTTTTTTTTTTTTTGAATTTCAAGGTCACCATTTGGATTTTTCGATTTTGTCAGATTCGTAATCAGCGACCCAAAAAACCCCTATATACGATATTTTGCGAAAATTGATTGATACTTTCATATTTTGGCCAGGTTTTCGGCGTTTGGGCCCACTGTGCGGCGGAAGAGACCCAGAAAATACTGTTCCTCCGAGAGATATAAAAGGCCAACACAGTTGTCTTAGCCTAACTTAGTTTAACTTTTAAATTTGAGGACGATTTCATGCCAGAATGTAGTATTTACAAATACGCATGCATTTGTGCACAGTAGCTAGTAGTAGCCTTGCTATAAATATACCACGACTTTCTCACGTAAAACTAAAACAAATAAATCAGCTGTCTCAATTCGGACAAGTGTGCCGAGTAATCCCTCCACTATTCCTTCCAATCGAATAAATATTCAGAAAGCCGCTGACAGGGCTACTTTTCACGGCGAACGTGCAAGTTTATGTTTTCCTCAAATTATTTTATTTAAAAAGCAGAAAAATCCCAACATCACCTGGTTTTCCCAGCCATAAAACTGAAATTAAAGACCCAATTCGAAACTATTCCCTGCAACGTGATCAAACTGGGAAAGTTGGTTGGGATCTATTGAAAAGGTGGATGGAGGCCAGTATTCGCCGTCAGGTTCCCGACGCGACGGCTCCTGGCGCCCCCTGCATCCCTCCCCGTGCGTCAAAAGTTTGCTATCGTCTTCAGAATAATCACCAAGGCGGAGAGCCAATAAAACGATAGACGATAGCATGCAGCAGAACAAGTAGACGAACCTTGATTCGATTCCGGGAAGAATTTTATTTCATGTTCCCCCGGCTTTATTGAATTTGATACCCGGCACTGGAGCAGACTGGAGCCCTGCCGCCACAACTCTGCTGACTGCAGGCATGAAACGTACATAAGACTGGAAAATGGCTTCGGAGCCGTGGCAAACGTGCAGCCACTGCTAACTAAACTGCGTGTGCAGTGCACCCCGCCCCCGTCATCCAGCGCGAATATAGGGCTCGTCTTTTCGCCGTAGGTTGCCTACCCTCTGCATCCGCCTACGAGCGAGGGGTGGTAGCGACTAATTATTAAATTATGAATTTCTGGCTGACACATTTCCTGATTGCTAATTGATGTGGTTGTGGATTTGCGTAATTTTAAGCCGTTTAGCATGGGCGCACGTGTTTAAAATGTTGAGGCGCTCCGACGACACCTGTGTCTCTCTACCTGGGGAACGCACGAAACCTCCGGCAAATTAATTTGCTATCATAATTTAAGTTGGTCGCTGCCTCCGCACGCAACATGGCAGCCCCTCGGGGGGTGCGCGGGGCTAAAACACACACGCTGCCGCATCCCGGACACCCTATGCCACCCTGACGGTTGACGAGCAGTAATAGGCTTCGTGCAGAAAATGGGATCACAACTTTGAAGTGATAAATTCGCGCGGTTTTCTTTGATTTCGGAAGTAAACTGGCACGTCGCGTCGGGCATGGAACGTGTTGCTCCCATGTGAACGGAGGGATCGAGTGTGAAAAATCCCCCTTTTGAAGGGAAGATCCTAAAGTAGTTGCTCCGAAGGCAACCGCAAGATAAATGCCAAAGCTCCGCGAAGTGCGTTTATGGTGGCAAAAGGAGTCATCTTGTGAAGGGTGCTGGTTTCGAGCCGTAATTAGACTGCGGCGGGAACGGGTTTAAAACATAATAGATATTGTACTCGAGCGACAACTTTAACTCTTGATTGCCCTACTGAGTAACGTACAGGTGTTGAGCAATGGAAGTCTGGCTACGTGTAACTCACTCAAAAGAGAATATTCAAAGGATATCCGAGTACTCGAGTACTGAAACTTGTTTTTTTAATAAAATTCGAGTGTAGTTAGGAGCGAACGGTTGTTCTTTTAACCATATCTCTGTAACCGCCAGTTGTATGAAAATTCCCAACAGAAATTTTTTGTAGAGGATCAAATTGTCTACAATTTTTATTAATAACTTATTCACGTAAAATTAATAATAAAGAAGTTAGAAGCAGAAAACTGCAAAAATTGAAAATGGGTAGCTAATGGCACCAGGTAGGCAGTAGATGAATAAAGAGAGTGTCAATAGAGATGGAGTCGAGAGTTGAATTGCCGATCAGGTTATCCAATTTCACGAAATCGCCCTTATGAAAATTGTAACACTATTATGGCATTAGTTATAATTCGGGAGGAAAGGGTGACTCCAAAGAAAAATGAAAGAAAAAGAGAAAGGTGGAACTGGTCAAGAGAGGAGAGAAGAGGATTGCTTGTAGTGACAGTTCAGTTGCCAAGATCGTTTGAAAAGATAAGATCGAGTTGTCTGTCAAGATTGTTGGTTATGTTGTTGATCTGGCAGGGGACGGAGTCTAGTTCTTCTTTACCAGAGGAAGCATTCGAAGGGAAAAATGGGTAAGGTCGTAAGACTGATTCCACCGTAGGCTAGGGAGGTAAAAATCCCTGAGAACAAAGACTTCATCATTGGGGTCAAGGTCATTAAATATGGAGTTGACTACGTTTTTGGGGATTTTATAGATTTCATGGGTTAGGTGGGATGAATGTAAAATCAGAGGATGTACAGGGAACGTCGGTTTAAAGTTGTTTTAATGCAAACATATTCACAGACTGAGGAGTTAGAGGGAGGAAATAATTCGTTTTGGTAATTAATTTCGACTTGCTGGTAAGTTCGGCCAACGAGGGTGACGGCGAAGACCGTGAGAGGCTCGTGAAATGAGAGAGAGAAAAATTTATTTAGTTAGATTAGAGACGATAATAGTTTCGGGAGTTTTTAAGGCTTTTTGGAAGGCAGGAGATTCGTCGGGAACTGACATAAGACGCCAAGGCGTTAAGATCGTCAGATAATTTTTAGGTGAGGATGTTGAATGCCTCATAGTACTTTAAGAAAAAGCTGCCGTAGGGTAGAGAGGTCACTGGGAAGACCTTCTTGGTGAATTGAGAGTAGAACATTAGTTTTGGTCGCACCATGTACAGACGAAGTCTAATTTATCGTGGAGGTAAGCCAAGAGTTTGTTTTCGAACGAAGGATCGTCCGTAGAATATTCGGCCCTGTTTGCCAAAATGGGCAGTAGGACATAAATAGGTGAAGTCCGAAAGCAGATGATAAACCGAATGTGCTGCCTAGGACACATCGCTCGTATGGATGGAGACGCCCCTGCAAAAAGAGTATTCACCAGTAACATGCAAGGCAAACGTAGAAGAGGGAGGCCAAACCTCCGATGACAGGTCTGCGTGGAATAGGATCTGGAAAAATTAGGAATAGGGACCGGTAGAGACACTAGTTATCTCGGGCTCAAACCCACGCAAGGTTGTAACGGTGGATAAGTAGGTAAGTAAGCTAAGAACAAACGCAATTTACCATAAATTCTGTGATCACGTGGAAGGGATAGAAAAAAAGGGGGCGAAGGTGGTGGTGGCTTGCATTCCTTGCATTCATCTGACCGCACAAAAACTGGTTTGAGTGTATAAACCTATTCCCTGAACCCGTAAAAGCAGATTGTTGAACTGAATAATGTTTTTGAAAGTGATTCGCACAAGAGAAACTTTAAATATAAAATTCTCGCAAAATATCCTGCATTTTTAATATTATCATTCCAAGGGTGGCATTTCATCGCAATCGCTATCGTGGTGACTGCATCTACGACAACTTAAACGTTTATGACTACGAGTGCCTACCTGGAGGAAAGACTGCGTTGAGCTCCTATTCGAAATTCAGTTCTTCAGCAAATCGTCTCTCCCTTCTAAGAAAATGCAAACCTGTTAGTGCAAACAGCATCAATATTTGCACTAGTCCGCTCTTAACTCCCCAATGAATTATTTTGCAAACCTGCAGAAGCAATTCCAGAAACAGCTGACTGGGGCTCGTCATCTGGGTGTCGTCCTGCTTCCCCTTGCCTAGTATTGTTGGCGGCAGCAATCATGGGGCTTGTCCTTGAAATAACGTAACCGACCCAACCGCCTTTAATATTTATGAAAATGTTAAACTTAAATAACATAGAAAGAGTGGAGAGCGCACGCAACGCACTGCCCGTCGTTGGTGTTGTGTCCCCGAGCACTTGAGGCATCGGTCGACATGTCAAAACATTTTCCGAGGGAAAGGCCCCACGAAGCCATCAAAAGGAAACAAATTTTCTCGTTTCCACTGGCACTGGGCGTACGAAATCCTGTTCCCTTGTACATCACCTTCCAGTAAGCCCCCCGGCTGACATGAATGCAATCATCTCTTGATAAAGTCGACTCCTTGTTTTTAGTGAAACCTCCTCGCTTCCGGGTTTTCTTTCGTTCCAGTTAATGCAAATGGTTTCGGGGGATTACCTTTAATGTCACTCACAAAACAAAAGATATCTATCTCTGCAGGATGTAATTTGGGGCCGGGAGCTCCTCATTCTCGCCAGCCGGAATCCAGTTTGCATATATTTACGGATTTATTTCGGATACTCACTCTGCCGCCCGGGGAGGCTGGGGCCTCGGCTGAAAAGGTGGCACCGGCAAGATTGCGCTCACTAATGTTCCCTGATTTTTATAGAAATTGAAAATTCGACTGTTTGAGCTTGTACTGGGACGAATGGCGGGCGCCGGGAGCCCCAACTCGACTGGTTTTGCATGGCTGTAACATTCTATCCACGCCCGATCGCCCCAATGCCTTCGATGCCGTCGTCGTCGGTATATAGGAGCGTTCCGAGGCCGGGCTCCTTGCTTTTAAGGGGGGGCGGCAATGACGTGTAAAAGTGAAAGAAATTGCTTGTCAGAAACACGTGTATCATACAAATGACGTTATATGCGAAGTGCCCGGGCGCGCACTGTGAACGATGCCCTGGCGGGACCGGCGATGGAGACGTTAACACGATGTGACATTGCAGCCAATGCTGTACTGATTTTAGGTAGGAACAGGAACACACACCGCCCCTGAACGCCTGAACGCCCAAAGGACCCCGAACTGGGAAAAATTCATCTTTCAAATGCAGGCGATTCACGCTTGATGTGAGCACCGAGCAATTCGATTCGAATGAATTTAAAGAGGCGGAAATTCCCTTGTAAGACGGATCCGTCGTCTTCCGAGACGGCTGATGCAAGGTGCTTCCTTTGTCGGAAGTTAATTGAAACCGACAAACACTGGCACCGTGCGCTGGTCCGGGACTGCAAAGGGGTAAGTGTGCGAAACGTTCATCACACTATAGATCTCGTCTTAAACGACTTAAAGCCTTCATCACCATCTTAAGAAATCTGAAACCGTCTTTTCCTTTTAACAGGCCTTTGATTCAAACGAGGACCAAACACCTAACCCTTTTAAGGAGCACCTGGCCGACAAACGGAGAGCAATTCTTTTCTTCCTCGCGCCACGGCGCTAAAGCTGGTGTCAGATCGCAGAGCGGAGTAATTATGCAGCATAGCCCGCAGATACCGTCTCGTTGCGTAAATATTAAAATGGGTTAAACTCGTTTATGGGATAATTTTATTCTAGAAAACATCAACCAAATTGTGTCCTGCAGAGTTCGCCGACGACGACGAGACCGCGGCATGTCATTACGTTAATGCTGGAAATTTGATTTCAACCATTTCATGATTAAATTATGAAAAAAGGTCCTTGTTGACGGGACTACTTACTCCAAGAGTTCGCCGCGCTGCAGTGGAGAGGATACTTTTCACATTACTCATCCGATGCTCCCAGGGTTTGCGTTTAATAAGGCTAATTAGCAATTGCCCGCGGTGCAGTGCAAGGCACTCTGGATGGAGTATAATTTATTTGATATTGCTTTTTGTGGTAGTGGGAGTGCGTGCAGTAAGATAAGATGAGTTATTAGTAGCTGATCCACATTCATAGATAATAAGGCCTCCAGTTGAGAGACCACTTTACTTCTTGTGTCAAAAAACTTATTCTTGTATTATATATTTCCTAAAACTAGATTTGTCTTGCTTTTATTTAAATCATTTATTTATATATCAACAGTTATATCCCACACATCAGACAATGAACTTCAAATGTAGTCATAGGGGGAGTGAAAGTAACAAATAGCAGGGGACTTAGATGGCTGCCTTGTGGGACTCCAGAAAGAACTGTAACGGGATCAAATAGTAAAGTAGTCAAAGTATTATACGCAATTGACTCTAAGTTCGTTTAATAGAAATTATTTTCCATTGAGTTGCAATTTATAAATCCATGTCTACTACTAGATGTATCATATGGCAACCGAAAATTCTCAACTAAAGGGTCTTGCAATAAGGACGCTCGACTTTTAAATGTAAATACAACAAGTTGTGTGTGAGATATCCAGTTCATTTTTATGTTATTTGAGGGAATATTTTCTGGTATTAAGTATGGAATATGACGTCGTTAAAATATCCGTAGCGGCTTTGCTTGGTGGCACGTATTCGGGAGGCCCAATTTTCGATGACTTTGTCGCATAAATCTGGCTAAATTTTCTAGATGGAGTTCGTTATGTTGACTTTGAGGGCATCAATTGTTTGCGATTTATTTGCATAGACCTATGATTTAAGATAGCCTTAAAGGAAGAAGTCTAACGGCGTTAAATCACACGATCTCGATGCCAAGTCTCAAATCACTCGTGCAGAATATCCATCGTGCCATGCGCTGTGTAGCACGTAGCGCCGTGCTGTTGGTATCATATTTCATGGCCCGTATTTATGCCTAATATTCTATTGAGGAATTTTTGTGATTCATTAGCCCCCGCCTTTACTTTCATTTTTAATCTTTCTGTATGAACTGGGCAGTGTTTTGGACCATGGAATTTTCAATACATTAAGCCTCTCCATAAAGGTGGGCCTCGTCATTTGATTAATAATTTTAGACAAAATATTGCCTATTACCAAAAGCTATGAAAGTTGTTGGTGGTCAAAAACAAAGTATACTTTGGTATTAAGAGGTAATTTGTTTCAAGTCAAGTATTTATTTAGTGTCTGGCGTGCCACAGGGAAGCCATATTGGGCCCTTATTTTTTATAATTTTCATTAATGATGTAGTTAACATTTTTTCGGACGCGAATTCACTGTTATATGGGGACGATTGTTTTCGCCTCCAGGGTGAGCTTTGGAAACTGCATGAATGGTGCTGCTCTAATGGACAAATGAAATTAAATAAATAAGTAGTAGCTTTTATTTTGAAGCGAAAATGATATTCACGTTCCTTTAAGTTCAGTTCCTTTTTTTTGAAAAAATATTTAGTGTTTTTCATAAAAGGGAATGTGACTCCTTAGAGCCAATAAAAAGGAAAGAATATTCAAATGCAACTGGATCTAAGCTTAAGAGCTGGATGTTCTTCGGGAATGACTCCGGGACATGTGCACACATGCATCGTTAAGAGTTAAGGAAGGTTCGCACGTGTTTTTCTTAGCCACGTGGAGTCTCTAGAAACCATGACCGGTAAAGCGTTTTGCCAGACATGTAGGATTGTATACTTCGTCACTATATCCCTGCAATCTGCAACCGATGAGCAAGCGGTGATTCCATTAAAAATAATTTAATAAACTCCTTCTTTCCCTGCGTCGCTGTCGGTGCTAGGGTTGTACCTACGAATATAACCGCCCTGGAAGGCATCTGTTGCAATATTCAAGAAGGCAGCATCCGGCGAAGCGCACTGATTCCAGCCAGTAAATCACAGAGATTTACGCTTCGAGTTACAGTAATTTTGCAATAATCTCAGTTCCTTTGCAAAATGCTTTCCTTGATTTATTCATCACTGGCGGTGATATATGCGAAACATATTGGGGAGGGAGCTCGCCCGCACTGTGACCACATCGCATCGCCGCCGGGGAGAGGAATAAGGTCCTTGCGGCAGGAAATCATTACGACATCGTTGTGGCCGTCCCGCAAGGTCTTGTTTATTATTCAATAAATATTTACACGATTGTTAACATAAATAAGCCACAGCACCCTCCGCCTCGGCCAGGGCTGAAAAGGTCTTTTACACTGGGGTATGAAAACATCTTGTCAGTTTGTTTGCTTTTGGGAGAAATCGCTCTCGGCTGGGACGCTGCCCGAAAGATGGCTGGTACCGCCTCAGGTCGTGGATGAAATATAAGAGCAGACCCTTCCCGACAGATGCTGTGGCTCTGTACCGTCTAGACATTACTTATCCCGAATTGAGGATTTATTGTAATTACGCTTTACGGGCTCTTGAGCGCGGTTAGGCGTAATCGTAATGTACTGTGGAGCGGTCGACCCTGATACCCGGCCGGATCCCGTCCTTTGCCGCGTGAATGATTCAATTACATAAACACGTTAATATGTTGAACGATCTCTCAACTTTTAATTATCTCCAACACCTCAAGTTCTACGCGAAAGTTTTCGTTTCGCAAGAAGTTGGAGCCCCCTTTTTTTTTTTGCCTTGTCACTCTCTTGTGCCTGCGGTGACTCTGGAAGTAGTTTTCCTCTAAAAAGATTTTCGCAGAAGGAGGAAAAATCCCCCTCGGGCTGGCAGGCAATGACTCGTTTAAAAGTTGGTGTCAGCTCTGAAGGGAATTACACCGGATCAATTGGTCGTGTAATACCTCTGCTGTGGGAAACCGTGCAGACACTCCATCGGAATGCACTGCACTCTGTCGGGAGAGAGTGCCATGACGCGAACGGTGGGAACATACCTTACCTACTCCGGCCTTGCGTTATTTATTGATATACGTATACACCCACCGACCCGTACGTTTCGCAGGTGTACAAGCACATGAATGCCTTCAGACGTACTACACTGCTAAATTCCATGAGGGGCCGTCACTTGGTCCTCCACCCTCGCCGAGCCGACCGACGGTACACCGCAACGCATCGAGCACCATCTGCAGCGGCATACCTCCGCTTGCAGACGGGGGAGACAGCTATTTAACCTGGCCGGGCAAATATGACACACAGCAGGTGAGTGGGAACTTATGGGGCTGGCCAGCTCGTATCTGACGATTTGATACACTAATTGCTGCCCAGAAAATGGCTTGCATTAATTGCCCACTTCTTGGGCGAAAAACATTTTGGCACGCTGCTCAGTTCGATTGTGGCCGGCCGGACAAAGGGAGGCAAGGGGTTCAACAATCGTCTGGGTATTGAGTATGTTATGTACAATGGTTCCGGGACTGCTCCAGGTAGGTACATATACGTCCGGGCACGGAACAGCATCCATCGGATACATAATGGATGCCCCGAGGAAACAATGCTTCATTTGAATAGACTTGAACTTTTGCTCGCTTGATGATTCCCCAAAGGAGTAATATGAATTGTACTGGCGTGTTTGGTTTTTGTTATTGCGTTTGAATTGTTAAGCTTGCACTTGGGGAGCTGTAAGGAATTGACCCGTCGAAACTAAATTAACCTGATTTCCTCCGCACTAAGTCAGCTCTCGAGCCAATGTACCTTGAAGCCATCAATAGTTATCGATTCTATCAGTTTCCTAGTCGGAGGGGATCCGATTCTGTCTCTTCATGGCCCCAGTCGAATTGGCATGTGATGAACGTTATCAGTGTTCGGATGTGAAAGCATCGTCTGATTTAATTGAGACTTGGACGTTATTTCCTTTCATAAATGCAGATGTCAGGGATTTCCTTGTTTTTGGGAGGGAATTAGGAATAAAAGCGGAAAATTGCAGATGTTCGGATGTTTTGGCTCCAGAATAATATTTTAAAGAATTTATATTTTTTTTCTGAAATTTAGGTTATCACCCTCAAGTTTGATTAATGTCACAGCATTTTTAAAAATACGCTTAAAGCGAATTTGTAAATTTTTAACTCCGAAATCACGTTTGTCTTTTGGCGCTGGGTGAAACTGCTAAACAAAGTCACTTGCTGTTTTCATTATTCTTGAAGTTCTTCATTGATCGGAACCATCTTGAGCAAATGATCTCAAATGGTTTTGCTTGATGGAAGATATTCTAGCCGTACGTATCCAGCTACTTATTGGTGTACCCCAAGGCTCAAGCATTGGTCCATCACTCTTTCCAGCTGCATAAACGAGCTCAGTAGAGTCACACGGGAAGTTAATATATAGTTGCCCATCTGAACTACATACACGACTTTGGTTAACAATCTTAAAATTAACACCCGTAAATCTCAGTGGGCCAAAACAGATTTTGGAGGGATCACATACGGGATAGAATAATTTTTTGGATTTAACATCCAAAACATATTGGAGAATTCCATCCAGGATTACTTTTGGGTACACGAAACGATCTTAGAAAATTTGTGTGGCCCGAATGTTATTCGACGTTAAGTCTCACAACTAAATTTAATACATTCTTCCCGACAAACATCAACCAAATGAAACGTCAAACAAATTTAATCCCAAAAATTTATCTGACGAAGAATTGTCTTTTCGTTGTGTTGATGATCATATTCACACCATACATACATATGTTAGTTAGACTGCGAGAATTGCTTATAGTTAGGTGTGGTGCCGGTAGGTGGCGCCCCAATCTAACTTCTATACTAATGCGTCGATTGTGCCCATATTCACAACATATGTTAATAGTTTATAAATATGTTCTTTGGGCATCTTTTAAGCTATAAATAACTGTAAGATTTCAAAATATCGGATCCAATATGGCCACCGACTCTTAACTTTAAAGGGTTGCTATGAAAACGGGTCCTTATATGTTTTGGAGGTCGCTGAGCTCTACTACTAGCTACTATCGAAATTTCGAAATTCTCAACTTGAATGTATTGCCGTGTAAATTAATATATGGGGGCTTTTGCGGTCGCTGATTAAATAATCTGTTATCGAAATTAAGAACTTAAAGATGGCCCCCAAAATTTACCAACCTAAATGAATTTTCACGAAATTGGATTCTTAGGGTCTGTGATTTCAAAGTAACTGCCTTTTCTAAGCTCATATGAATTTTTACACGATAACTCAATGGGGTGGAAATTTCACGGGAAGGCAGAGTATTTTGTCGAACATTTAACCTACTTTTTGTCTGTCAGTCTGTTGGACTGGATTAAACCGGAAACAACAAACGAATTTGATAGGACTTTCAGTTAGGTAGGGTTTTTTTTTGTAGAGCATGATTTAGGGTACTTTTCATCTGTCTGTCTGATTGTTCGAACTAATCTCGAAAACGCCTAAACCTATTATATTTGGATGAAGTCTTTTTGGAAGGTGGAATATCTTGTCGCTTATAATTGGGAATACTTTTTTTCAGGTAATATTTTGGATTCTTGCGGGAAACATGAACCACCGTCGTTGCACGTACAGTTGTAAAAAGTTGTCTAAAGTTGTAAGCGCGCGATATTCCGTACATGAAAGATCAATTTTTTTTATTTTAATTTAATACTAGGCAATAGGTCACAAAATTGTTAAGTTTAAAATTGATCGGAAATAAAAATGTTGGTTGGTTGAAATTTGAATGGTGTTTGTTTTGTATTTGTGAAGCTTTCACTCAGTTGTGCATATGTACAAAACATTCGAAATTCCGACGAGCATCTCCATTAATATTTCCAATCAAAAATATCCCAATATCATCGGACGCTTGTTAAAATGTATTTACAAATGTAAATGGAATTTCAACAATAATTTCAAAACGGGATCCGCTTGAAATGAACACAAGGCATCCATAACTATGTTTGAATCTCTGTAATTTCCATGAATCACACAAACCCAACGGAAACTTATCTGTTACTCAATATTATGGCCATCTTCTTCCATTGATTAGCACGTTACCATAAATCTGTTCGAAATCCGTGTTCCATTTTCTTATCGATTTCCTTCCCGGACTACCAGTCAGGGAGAGCTGCTGGCTGCTATAGTGCACACAATAAGTGTACGAAATATTTGCGGGGGTGGGACATCAACCAGTGAATCCTTACAGAGTGGTGGGTTGGGGGGATACAAAATCGAGATTCGTATTTGAATGTAAATATTGATGTCTCTCAATATTTCCTGTTGTTGCTACTCCTGCCATTATGTCTTTCTTACCAAAAATCTCATTTCATACTACTCGTATCTCGCGCTTGCTTGCCATTACGTTGATATTTTAACCTGTGTGTGTATAAAGATACTGGGAAACATCATTATAGTAGCTGGTGCTAGTGGACCTATAGTGGCATTTGTTACATTCTGACAGTTTCAATTTATCAGGATTCCGCTTAAGCATGCTTGCATCCAAAGTCTACAGGAATTATGCTTTCAATTGATATGCGAAGGGAAAACTAGGTTAATTTACTTTTTGAATATTCGTTTGCAGCCAGCCCCCCACCTCCCTCTACACCTCTCGAGCCCTGAGCTCTGATTTATGAGGCCCTAGGTCGAGGTAAGCTGGAATTATTTGTGATGCTCCCACTCGATTACGACATATGTATGTGCAGGCGATATGGTGTCATTTTGCCGTTTTTAGGTATGATAGAAGGTGGTGAATCGTTTTTGCAATTTTGGTAGCTAGAAGGTGGAGGAACTTCGTATATATTTGGTCGAAGCCCTGAAGGATCAACTGTTCGACGATGAACCGGAAATAAAGCCCCTTTTTTGAGAAAAAAAATTCTCTATAATGCCATTTGTTCGCGTACTCAAATGCATACGAAAACTTTCGAACATTTTTACCAGAACGTTCTCACGAACTCACTTTTGACTACGAAATTTTCGTAAGTTCACACTCGAAAAATTTCACCGTGTGAAAAAAATTACAAAAAGTACTCAATTCGTTATTACAGCGAAAATGTTTGTTACTCCAAATTTTCGTATTTTTTTCTTTGCAAATTCTTGGGCTCATAGGGCAATCGTTTCTCCATCGTTTCTCCACCTTTACATTAACAAAAAAAACACCTTGCGGGCTAACTTCACCAAAATCGGGTTTTTCTCTGTGAAAAGAAGAAAAACGGCAGCACGACATGATTCTCCAAACCCAGAAATCGTTTCACCACCACTAGAAATCTCCACCACGTTTTTCAAAGTGTAGGAACCAAGAAGACTATAGACCAGGAGACTCAACTCCAGTGGTAGGGGTAGAACGAAAAACGTCCTCCTAGTTTTTTCTATCATGGCGGCAGTCCAGTTGTACGGTTAAGGTTATGTTGATATTTTGTTGTCATTCGACCGTTTCCAGCAGTTTCAATGGGTACGTACGATTCAAAATAATGCAACACCGATTATTATCAATAAATACGAGCAAAAATTGTTGACAAACATATGGGCAACGCAAGCTGACATATAGCAAGTATCAGAGATAAATCATAAGAGTACATGAAAGACAAGAATAACGATATGCACGACCACACAGCGCCG
Organism: Neoitamus cyanurus; assembly: GCA_947538895.1. Taxonomy (NCBI): domain Eukaryota; kingdom Metazoa; phylum Arthropoda; class Insecta; order Diptera; family Asilidae; genus Neoitamus; species Neoitamus cyanurus. The sequence goes on along the minus strand of OX384544.1, from coordinate 9,846,251 downwards.
CGCCATATAGAAAAAAAATTGAGGATGTCTCACGACCTAACCCCACCGCTGATTTTTCGAGGAGTTAATTCTTCTGGTCTCTAGTCGTCTGGGTAGGAACGAAAACAGGAGAAACGAAACGGGTAATTTTTTTCTAATTATCAGAGTTTTACCAGACAACTTCACACACTTTCTCTTACGAGTATATTTTTTAGTATTTTACAATTTGTACTTATTTCTTATTCAATTTCGCCTTAGTTCAGCTTCTGCTAATAATCCGTAAATTTGATTTGATTAATTTTTTGTGTATCTTATCTGACTTGGATTATCCGGAAATCCAATTTCCCTTTGAGATATCATCATAAAAAATGTTCAGCATTCCAAAAACCTCCAAACTGTCAGAAATTTCACCAAACGAAAATGCTATTTAGAGACCGAACTGAAACATTCATTTAACTGATACGAAATCTCTGTATGACTACAAGGCATTTCTGTCCTAAAGTGCTAATGTTTTTCTCCGGCAAAATATGTACCCATAGGTACAAGGGAACGCCCTACAGGAGCATGGCCATTACAGTCACCGCACATATAAAGTTGAGGAGCATCTAGGCGAAAGGGAATTTCTAGCAACCCAGTTTTAGACCGGTAACGAGTTCACTCCATTATTTTCATGTTGACCTGGGGAGTGGAAGGACAAGCAATTTCCTTGTAAAACTTGCGGAATAATTACGTCGATTTAATTTAACTGCAACAGAAAATTATACAGAAGAATCTTGTGCTCGGTCTAGATTGTGTAGCGCCCTGTCCGGGATACTGCAACTGCAACAGCGGTAAGCAGCCGTCCCGTATAGTAGCAGCCAGCTAGGAAGAGCATCCGGAGGAGAGCAGCTAATCCCGAGCGCTGGGCTTAAAACGCCTGAAACAGTGGGGAGACCGGGCACTGGCACCGGCACATACTCTTAAGAATGTGGTTTAACATGGTGTTACGATTTTATCCCTGCATCCAGCTTTGAGGCGCGGCCAGCACCACAGACAGCCCCAGGAGCCCCAGCAGCGATACTAGCAACAGTAGCGACAGCAAACGAACAGCAAAAGTCCTGGAGCTATTCTCCAAGGCGTTTCGTTGCTGTTTTGTCTGCTTGAGTTAATTAGGCTGCCTTAAAGTGCACTTCCAAACGGCGAAATGTTTCTTGAAATGCTTTCCTTAAACGCTCCTCGGAGGAAGGGGGCCACTCACCCGCCATCACCGAGCTTCATTAGGTATGTGCAGTTACGAATGCCTCGCATTCTGCGAGATAATCGAGTTAAACTTAGTTGGTGCTATAACTGCAGAAAAATAGTGAGATATCGCCGGTTGCTGGAAATTAAGCTTTGGGCTGCTGAAAGTGCCGAGGAGAATGTGCAAAAATATTTCAATGTAAAATTTTCACTGGGGCTGAGATATAAATGAGAGGGGGGGATAAAATGCTACTGCCAGCTCCCCATTGTTTTGGTCTGCAAGGATTTAGTTTCCACCGCAACTTTGGGGATTCTATGCGTCGGTGGCAGTGCTTGATATTAATTAGGAGAGAAGGAGGTTGCTTTGGATATTTTTTATTGGAAGTCATCATATTTCTTTAAAACACACAGGGTGATTCTACGGAACAGCTAAATGCTACTGTGATTGAATATGTCGCAAATTAAATTTTTTAAGCGTGCATTGCATATTTGAATATGCTATACGTCACTCAGTCATTAGTAAATATGCACCCTTTTGGAACACACTTCAGATCGTCCAGTGTCTTTGAGTGGATGGCACATTTAAGTTTCCTAATTAACTAAAGCTGTATACAGCAGTTGTAGTCACCTTTAAGGATAAAGACAGTGCGTCAAGGATTTTGTAGGATAACTCCAAAATAGAAGACTTCCTAGTATCGCCATACGGAGCTACGAGCAATATTTTGGACGTATGTATGTATGTACATATTTCGAAAAGAAAACCTTTTTAATTTTTAGGGGCAAATATAACCCTTGAAGAACTTGAAACTCCAAAGTATCTGCAATTTTATAAACCCCTTTTACAGGTTACGTTGGCGAACAGCAGAATATTTTTTTTCAGTATGTAAATGGTAGTATGGTATTTCTAAACAAATTTGCATATGGCAATTCTTATTTAGAAAGCCATGCCTTCCGAGTGGTCCCATAGAAATTTGGCCAAGAAGAAGAAAAAATCCTTAGCTTAAAGAGATTTCTATGAAAACGGGCCCTTTTATGTTTTAGGGCTGATCTCGAATCTACTACCAAAATTTGGAAATTAAAAATGGCAGATCCAATACAGCGATCGAATATTCTCATCTTGAACGGATTTTCGTGTAAATTATTAAATAGATGTTTTTGGGGTTGCTGATTTTAAAACTGCTATCAGAATTTGATCCCGTGAATTGCTGGATTCTTGTGGGATAAATTAAAAATTGTCTTCGTGCATAAAAGAGTTTCATTCATCATCATTCAACAGGTGTTAATTTGTAAGCATTAAAAAGACGGGACAAGGCCGGTACGGGTTAAATAAAAATTTGTTTGCTGTCGGTGCAAAACCATTGGTATATAAAATCTAAATTTTTATTATTAACGAATAATATGGCCTGCGTGGGCTAAACGAGGTGGACCTAACGAGCATTATTAATCCGGTAATAATGTCTGAAAAGGATTCTCCCGGCGATTTCGATGAAATTGTAAGTAAATTGTCATAAGGTTGGTCGTTCTGAGAAACTTTTTTTCTAGACATACAGTGTGAAAACTATAAAAAAAAAATGTATAAGCAAATTTTTAAATTAGCATTTCATTAGCTTAATAAGAAGACCCAGCCCACGATTTTTATAAGTCTGCCACCGGTTTGATCTATACATTCAAAATTAGTGTCATGAGATGCTAGTCTGTTTGGTTCTGTACCTTTTTACAACCTACTATCACTATTGATCTGCGGCATAGCCACTAAACAATGAAAGCTGGTATTCTATCAGCTGCTACCAATTGAATTATTTTTTCATCCAGACAATGCACCTGCTCACAAAAGTGTTTTGACGATAAAATAAAAGTATTTCTCTGTTCCTGATTATCGCCTGATTCCAATCCTGGGACAACTAATTCGCTATGGCAACCGATTTTCACTAAAAGCACTAGGTCAATAATTTATTTATAAGTTGAATTATATATGTCCTTTGCCCGGGCACGGAATCTCCCCATCCTATACATGTGACCGGGGAATTTTCGCCTAACAAAGAATTTTTCACGTTGTCCGGCCACACCAGCCACCACGGATCAAATTCGAAATCGATCGAAAATCGCACAATGACCTCCTCATGCCGGAGTGCCCGCCAAATTCGAGTGGAGCACTCACCCGCCACTACCGCCCGCGCTTGCAATCCAGCCCCATGTCAGTGTCCTTCTGGCGAGTGGATGGCAGCCCATCAGTCCCAAAGTCAACAGTTGTTTTGTCTGTTAACAACTGCTCGAGAAAGGGATAAATTACACTGGGAGGGCATTTTGTAAAGGACCCTGCCCCGCAGGGCTACAGCCGGTTCTTATCCCCAGATGAGATCTAAATTAGTGCAACGAGTCGCAGCCATGAATTTTTAATCGATACCCATGGCGGTGCACAGAGCTGCATATCGCTGCAAAGCGGGCGCTTGTACTAATATTCCTCCATGAAAAAGTCGTTGGCAATGTTTGCCATCCTTTTATGGGGTCTGTAGACATTGGGAGGACCTGATGGAAGGGATAATTTCATGAAAGGATTGTGCAAACATGACGACAACAAAGTTATGTTTGTCCAAGACGGCTTTTGTTTGAAATGGAATGGTACACCGGCATGGTGGGTCCAGGACACCAAGGGCTGGGGCTAAATCCGGCACAAGAGTAACTTTTGGAGGACTACTGAAAGCGCCCGCCCAGTCCAGTGAGAGATGGGACAGACTTCAGACTTGCTCCAGTTACGGTAGTCCTGTTCCTGCCCCTTAAATAGTTCGTCTGGAAAAACACATTTTTCTGTGTTCCAGACATCCCGGCGTCGACGACTCCGCCATCATGTGTGCTGGCTGCTTTAAGAAGAATTCTGCTGGCACGGCATCTCGGAGTCGTCCGACGTCGCGGCCCATCAGTGTCGCCACTGATATCGTTAAAATCGGAAGCTGTAATACGTTAAGTTGGCAGGACACTCTTGTTCCCTCCTCGCCCCGTCCATGAACCGCACCGAATTTGGTGCCTCTGCTGCAGTCCCGATCGACCGGGCCGGATATTCCCCTAGGACGCCAGCCAGAAGCTCTGAAGCCAGGAATAATCGAGCCGAGGACATGGCCTTATGAGGAGGGAATATATCAGAGCCAATTTTGGTGAAAAATCACCCCTTCTTCGTTCAAGTGCGCGATAAAATTTTAAACGGCATTCCACTCTCGAGTGGTCGATGTCTAAGCCTTTGTTTTTGTTTTAGGGGCGCCTGACTCAAATTGATACCTTGATCCCTTCTAATGTTCCACGGGTGATTTGAGGGGCCGAACCCCACTTGTACTAATCAGCCTGAGGTAGTCGGAGACACTGAAAGCCCGAACCCCTTATGTTGACGGTAATATCCATTCGTTGGGCACTTGTGGCACTTGACATTGTCATACCGGAAAGTGTCAGGCACAGGTCAAGCCTATAAAGCTGGAGATGCCTTCGATCGTGATTTATGTCTTTATTAAGGGGACGGAATGCCGGTGAGAGCTGGTTAATTGTAAAACTTGTAATTGAAGGACTTCATAGTTCAGATATTCCTTGAGCGTGTAGAGGGTGGGGCAAGACTGGCAGTAATGGACATACCCAAAGCGACAAAGGTGAAGTATTGACGAGGGATGTTTTTCGTGACAAATTGGAATGTATATAAAGACTACCCAACAAAATAAGGATATTTTGAATAATTCCGTAGGAAATTTAAAAGCATGCCTGGAACATTTCGAAAGTTCAAAAAGGATTGATTCACTTTATATTGAAATTGAAAAAAAATTAAGGTACAAATAGACCCAAAAACGTTCACAATTATTTTAATAAGACCTGTAGGCTGCTAATCGTCTGTTTCCGGTGTCGCCGCATGTCATTCCGTACGCCTCCCTCAACTTACTTAGCAGATATGGTGTAAAAAAGTGTGCAGTAAACCAGTCGTTACCGGCATCAACCTTTTTAAACAATAAAATATCACCTAGCACAATTATAGTGTATGGGGTTGCTCTGTGTTCAAGATCCCTAAACCCCACATCTGGCACTAATGTTACCCCAACCGGGCAGTTATTTGATGAATTGCGAGTAAAAACGTAAAGGAATTTGCGGCCGGGCTCTGGACTAGATAGAATTCTTCACCACTGGGAAATGTGAAAAGTTGGTCATAAGTACTGTTGGAAATGGACGTGGAGAAATTAAATTTAGGGCGGATGTGACTTATGTTTTCGGAAAGATAGAAACCACCGAATTTTTGAGCTTCTGATTATTTTTATTTAAAAGTCGAATATCCGGAAATATTGCCGATAGCTAAAATTCCATAGATGGACCATCCATGCCGATATTTACTCCTGTTGCAACTGAACAACTTTTGAATTCCAATCAACGGATGATTTGGGTAGAGTTCAAAGTTTTCACTAATTTATTCTTGACTATTTCAAAAACGTTTGTTTGAGGATCAAACGGATTGGAATTATTTAATGTGCTATTGGCACCATGTTGATTCTTTTAGTGCCGAGTTATTCGTACCACTGCACTAAACACAACAACGAAAAATGAACAACCAACATTTGTTTTAAGTAGTTAAAGTTTTTATTTGTTCAACCTCGAAAAAGTATGTTCCTCCGTGGTGATTAATTATGTCAATTAAATTTAATTGGGCATAAGTTTGAACAAATCGAAAGACGCCTGTAATTAGTTCATTTCAAAATCAATTAAGAATTCATAGAAATGACGAATTGGTTTGATAGGAATCCAAAATATCAACACAAACAATATTTTCGCCGTGACTGCAAGCAGAATGGAGGTAGCCACTGTATATATACAAAATCCTGGACTTTTATTATCCAAAGTGCTTGTCCTGTTGAATTATTGTCCTGTTTACTCCAAAACTTTCCGGTGATAACTTTTACGGCGCCAAAATATTTCCTCACCACCTGAAATTAGGGGGGCGGACACAAAAGAAGAACAATAAAAAAAAAACAAAACAAAAAATTAAATTGAAACAGCCACACCGGCACGTCTTAAAGAAGTGTGTTTACAAATGTCCCGCCATTCAAACTAGCCATGATTTATAGTTTCCCATAAAGTCGCTTCCTGGAAGTGTTTACAGAATCACTCCGTGAAGCGAGCGACAAGCAATTAATGATGCCTAACACGCAAAGTTGCCCCAAGGTACGCTGCGCCGGGGACGGCACCCCCGAGGGAGGAAATCATTAAGACACCATAAAAATTATCTCGCCGCTGTTCTACAACTTTGTAATTAAAAGGGACAGGTGAAACTCCCTACCATTAAGCGGAAGGTGTATAATTTCAATAAGTTCACCTGAAGTTGTACACTGGCCTTGGGGCCGACGTTCCGGCCGGGTATACGGGGTGGGTGTGAGTCGCGATGGGGAAGGCAACGGCATAGATTTCCTAAACACAAAAAGGTACCGAACGGCTCAACGCACGTTGGGTGTATGTATGTATGTATGCATGGCTGGGTTCAATTTTTCACTAAATGTTAAAAATTCCCCCGGCATCGCGACCTATTTCTAGTCTAGTGACATCGACATCCCCCGCGGCCGTCCCATCTTCCGTTCTAGGACAATTATAGCTGACGACACAAAGTGGTGGTGATAAACCCACCCGAAGTGCGCACCACCACTCAAGGACTCTGGCTGTGCCGGAATTAGACTTAAAGGTGTGCACTCCGCTTCACACTTGGGCGGCAGCTTGTAAACTGACACGATTCCCAGCATAATTATCCTCGTGAAAGCGTGAGCGGTGGAGGGACTCTTTTTTCGCAAAAGGCGCTTAAACACAGCTCGAGGCTGAAAGTAAAAAATAAAAAAAAATAAAAAAATTTGAAAGGAGGAAGAAGACAAATTGCGCGACTGAGGGGACTAAGGAAGGACTAAGCAGAGTTCCGTGTGAAAATAATATTTTCCAGCTGACCGGAGATAATTTGGACACCACGGCTAGCTCTCATGCATTGGGGCTCCTGTCGGCTTAACCCCTGCTGCTCCCGGGGGATACGTGTAATGGGCACAGGACTTAATCACATTCGTGATAACTTCTGGCCACAGTGGGGATTTGTTGCCTGTTAACTTGTCACTGGGTGTGCATGGGATTTGTCCTATCCCGGAAAGCTCCTAACTTCTTAATCTATTTCGTCTCTAAGCTGGCTATTAAGCGGACAAAACTGCTGTAAGCACTGATTTCCCCTTATTAATAAGGACGACGAAACTTTTCAATTTTCGGAATATGATTACTTGCCGGGTGTTAGCACTTAGCAAGTTCCCTAGCATGGTTCAAGATTGGATCGAGCCAGGATTTGCAGTAATCCTATCTAGAGAGCAAGTGTTTCGAAATATTGCATGACTTAGCTAGCCATTTGGGCCACAGAATTCTTGCGAATGTTTAGCTTGGCATATAAATAATAATTGAACTGTCTGTTTGTTACGAGGGTTAATTGAAAAGTTTCTGAGATGACGTAGAAATGGAATCAGCATTACAAAACTTTATAGTTGTACGACACATGACGAAATGGGAAAATTGTACCGACAGCTAAATTTTTCTTTTCATGTCAATTCAATTTAATTTTGTGGTATCAGCCTTATAAAATTATTAATAATGCTCCTCTCCAAAAAAAGAAAATTTAGAAAGTAGAACATAACGGCGTGATCGGATTCTTTCCTTAAGAAGGTGTGGTGGTAGCGTTTAGTGTGTTGGGACCGCAGCTTTTGCTTTTTGTTGCCACTTACGTGAAGTAAAAGTAAGAGTAAAATTCAATCCAGCAACAAAAAGCATAATAAAGTTTTTTTGATTATACAACTATTCCAACAAGAGATAAAATATGGTAGGTCCTACCCCCTACCATAACTGGTGACCTCTTACAGGCCTGAAAAGCCAAACGAACCGCCAAAAAATATCTCCAACGTACGATCTCTAAACAAAGGAACGTCCGACCGTGTCTCCAGCATCCGAAACTTTTAGAAAAACTCTACACCTGAAATCCAAAAAAGAAGAAAGCATTTTAATCAGGACAACAACAACAAGTCCAACAACAACCTTACAACAACAAATCAAACTACAGTTTACCATTTTCAACAATTGCGGCGGAAGGGGGTACGGTACTACAACATTCAACGATCTACCAACTTGCTTGAACCAAGTTGCCACAACATACCGTCAACAATACAACAACAATAGAAGAGCCTACCACCAATAAATCAACGGTGCGCGAAAAAAAATATTCTCCCTTAGTTCTACAGTATGGAACGGTACCCCAATTTATTTTTGTGTGATTTCATTTCATAACTAATTGTAACTGGAGGTTCACACAAGACACGTGTTTGTAACATTTCATCAGAATCGATGGAAAGATGGTGGAGTTACGAGTATAAGGCTGTGACATGTGGACAGACGAACAGACATGACGAAATTATAAGGGTTCCGTTTTTGTCATTTGGCTACGGAACCCTATAAAGGAAATATAAAAAAAAAATCAACGAATAGATAGAATATTAAGTCAGAGTTTTTCAAGAATCTAAAAATGAGGATATTTCACTTCGCAACAAAAATGACATAAAAATTCAAAGTCCTTACCGATAAATAATATTTACAACTAAAATTAAATAATAATCGTAAAATAAAGATCACCTTACAAGATAAATTTTAGTAGGTACTACCACCTACGACAAAGAAAAATTTCGTGCTCCATGTTCTATTTGGTTGTCTATGTTTCAGATTTTTTTTCTTTTTGGGCTCTTTACCAATCCAAAGATTTTTATTATTTTTGGGGTTTTGTTGAACATCACAAAATATTAACTTCTCTTCTTTTTACTATCGTTCGTGCACACATCAATTGAAACCGATCATAAAGCCTTGTTCACACCAATACCTAAATTTCTCGTCGTTCATTGTTTTCCACGCATAAAACGCGATGTTCGTTGCAGGAATATTTTTACATACTCGTATATGTGTCGTTTTACGTGTGGTGCGGCGCACCATTTTATCGTACACGCAAACAATTGTTATTGAGTACAAAGCGCAAATTTATTAGTCTAGACCTAGACGCTTAAGAGAGATTTATACTTTGTATGGCATGTTTCCAAAAAATCGATTTTTGCTGTTCAATTATTTGATAGTCTGGAAGTATGTTGTTGTAGGTTGCAAGCGATGAAAGACCACGGCACACAATTCCCAAACATAACTTGTATTTAGCAGTAAAACTTTAAAAGTGTTGGAGTCAAGGAGGACCTTGAGTACTTGTATATATCTTTTTCGACAATGTCCATCAAATTGACTGAGTTGATGGCAATTAAACAGGCGTTTGTTCTGGAAGGAAGAAGATAGTCGTTCTAACCAACAACAGTCCAAATGGGTGTATGGCCTTAGGCAGATTGGGGCAGATAGTTTCCTTGTGTATGATAAACTGGGGAAAGATTTCAAATGGTAAGATATGTCGGTTGCTCCCCTATAAAGGAATTGTAGAACATTTTTGGGCAAGTGGCGGGTGATGCAACTTCGCAAACGAAAGGCAGGATTTTTGTACACATTCTAGTAGTAGGGACTAGACCATGGTTCATTCCATGTGAATTGTCAAACAGAGCCATAAGGGTCATAAACAGAATAATCACTTGTCATACTTTTGCCAGACACCATCTGGCTAGGTGGACGAATCGGAATGGAGAAAATTGTGGAGAATGTGGTGAAGGGGAGGATGAGAAGCACCAACTATTCAGGTATACAAGATCGGTCGCCATATTGGATCCGCTATTTTGAAACCCTAGAATTACATACATATATCCTAAAGCCTTGACCAAGAACAGTGAAAGCTCCATTCATATCTATTCAGTGGTTTGGGAGATATGAGGTCACAACGAAAAATCCTTCCTCATTTATATACATATATACTTAGATAGATATTAAATTAGGAATCTTAGAGGTTAGGGACCTATTTTTTTAGGAGTCAAAGGACTAACGAACGCATTGCGTTTACTGTAGGATGGCAAGTGAAAGCCTGAGATATAAAAATATTTTATTTAATTATTTAAAAAACATTTTGTTAATCCAAAATTTCGAAAATAGTGTGAAAATTGTTATCCCATTATTTTTTAGTTTTAAGCTGTCGTTAACTAAAACATTTCACAAGACGTTTGAAATCAATAAGCACGTCTTTAACTCACAAGTGTTATCTGTTGTTAATTTTTGTAGATAATAGGAGCTTCTAAATTATGCAAAAGAAAATGACCTCGCTCATCCAGAACGTGAATAGCGGTTTTCCTGAACGTTTATTAAAATGCTGCTCATTAAATTCATAAAGGTTCTCATAAACTTGTCTGGAAAGCCAAGAGCACGAAGTAGGTACCACCTTTATGGTTACGAATTCCTCCACTCTACAAAGTAAATATATCCACAGTGCAGCAACAAATGCCGAAAGAACACTTCAAGAAAATCTGGTAACCATCCTTAAAACAGGGCGTCACCAAAAAATCTTTCGACACCGCAAACAGCATCCGAAAGTCATAAGGCGCCCTTTTCTGTGTCACTGGCGAAAAATCACTGACCACATTTTATTTGCCCTCTGTATCTCAGCCGGGGCAAATAAAACTTTTTATTGGATCGCATGAAAAACACACAGAAAGGACCTTTCAATCGATAAACTTCTGCCCTGCGCTCCCCCTTTCCGCCTCGGAAAATCTACTTACCCCAAACAGCCAAATAGCAGACAAGATGTCGCCATTATCTCCGCCCGGATCCATACGTTCCCATCTAATGCCACTTGTATAAGCCAAAGGGTGGCCCCATAAAAATTTGTTTGCTGCTGGTGGTGGCTGCCGAAGGAGCACACAAAAAACTTTTTTATGGCTGTCTCTCATATTTTTGATCATTCGTTCGTTCGCTGGTCTCACATATCCACCCCTTTCACCCTGCCCAGCCTTCGCGGGGGGGTCTCGGCTGGGGCTAGTGTCGTAATATATTCCATGTGATAAAAAGTTCATTGGGATTTGAATGGGCGACATATTTAAAGTAAGGTATCCCATGGAGGTGTGCCAAGTTTTCGGCGGGGACCCGGCAGAACCCTTTCGGTGTCGTCTTTTGTCGCAGATTTGTATTTTCAACAATTCACCAGTGCCATATTTAAGGGACACGAGACACGATCTGATAAGTCGAGGCAAACAGGAATTTTGGGGATTACTGTGGGTCGGTAACGGCAGGTGCTGTGTTTATGCTCCTGCTACGGGCAGAGGCGACCCGGAGAGCCTTCTGATAGTTGAACTTTCCGGGGAAAATTAAATTTTTCTGGTTTTCTCTGTTTTATTGGACAAAGGGGACACACTATGGCTGTGCCGAAAATGGGTTGATAACAGGTGATAAGGATAAAGGGATTCCCTGGGCCAAGTGAAAATCTGAATGCTCACGTCCGTGAAAGGGGAGATGCTATCAACTCGAAAGGGTGTCATTTTGGAAAGAGTCCCCAGCACAGCACTGCGGTGCGTGTCTCGTTTGACCTTCATTTAAACTAATGAAAGGGGATGTCCTCTACAGAAGAATCCGGGAAAACGTACATGCATCCATCTGCGTAATGGATCGGAGGAGAGTACAAGTGCCCTTGAAGCAGTCCTCTCAGGACTCAGGACTCCTGACTCCTGACAAGCTACTCGTCCTCGCTGAGAGGAGCAATTTAGCATCATAAATTTCACTAAAGTTGGGGAGTCCATTTGAAGCGCTAAAGGATTTCCCCCGCCGATTTCAAAATCCCCCCCCGCTAAATAAATGCATTGGTCGAAGATTTACTCAGACGGATGTCTGTCGAATTTGAAGAGAAACTCTGGCCTGTCGTAGAGCTTGCCCTGCTGGACGACGACGATCGACGGCCCGGACGGGTAATAAGGCATTCAGGGGCCGGCATAAAGTCCTGAAAAGAAATCAGATTCGGTTTATGAGGATCTCATTAAATTAGCCCTGAATAAACCTTTATTCCTGCTCCACTTCCATATCATTATATTCGCCGGCATTCAGGCTTCCCGGGTGAGCAGTCGTGCCACCAACAAAATATCGATATCTATAAAAGTCAATCAAACGGGAGTTTCGTTGTAAGCCGGCGGACGGGCCCGGGGGGCGGGGCTAATGGAAAAGTTCATTACGGGCAGCAAACTTAAGTGAAGCAGACTTTTAATTAAAGCTAATGAATTCTACCACTTTGCTAAAGTTATTGAACTTCTGTGAGAGGTTTTCAAAGAATTCGCCAGCATGTGCCTGGATGCTGGAGAGGTCTCGGTAACAGAGAACCAGGGGATGGATGGTGGCACCCCGCACGCCGACTTACATCGGTGTGACGGATCCGGCTTCGTCAACATGTACGTCGTCCTATTTCCTGGCGGAGAAACGAAGAGGACGTACGGGAGGGCGGCAGGACACCGGGGCCAGGCCGGCATACGACATCCTCAAAGGGAAGTTTATTTCAAGAGCACTTTGCTGGGTGTGAAAGATTGCCTCAACCGACGGAACCCGGCGCTTTTCAGCTTTTACATTATTCTCGTAGGAGCACACATAAATATTCGTTAATCAGCGTAATGTACATACCGCTAAATTATGCTCACACGAACTGCGGCTTACTGGGCATGCGAGGGGGTCAGGCGGTCAGAGGGATGCTGGGCTCTAATGAGATGTTTTTAGCTAACTTTGCATGAAAAATGTGAAGGTAGTGAAAATTCACCTACGTAATTTACTATTGACTGACAAGCACCTAATTAGCGTTAGGTTGAATTGGGCCCACACTTATTATACGCCGTGTACTTTTATGGGGGCCTACAAATCCCTATTAATGATTCAACTTAAAGCAATCGATTTCTGATTTTATGATATTTTTGATAATCCAAACTCTCCTCTTCAAACGAAAAATTTTTTCTCAATTATTCGTAACTGTTCCTGAGTTGTGACGCACATGCCCCAGAACACGGACGTCAAATACAGAACACTTTAAAGTTACAGAAATTTTAATGATTTGAGCTCTTGAAATGCAAATAATTAAAATTTGTTGTCCACCTTGTATAGGACTTATTTCAAAAGGGAGTATTAAAATATTACGTTGGCTTTTTTTCCCAATTAGGAAGATAAAAAAAATAAGCAGCGTAGGCTGAACCTTCTTTTTTTCTTACTTAAGATGTTTGCATGCCATTTAACAACATATATATGTAGGAATGTGGAATTACATTCATTTCCGTGTACTTTAGGATAAAATTGATAAAAATGTATTAGGAAATACCTACCATACATGTATTTCATAAGTTAAGCAGGTTTTGGATATATTTGTTTTTAGGATTCCGTAGCCAAATTGTAAAATGAGAACCCTCACAATGTCGTCATGTCGGTCTGTCCCAACACCCACAGGTTTTACATTTATTAAAATATTCATACCAAGTTTGGCACACGCATTGCTCCGCATTTTGAAAAATTATTTTCACATCCTTACCCATGCTCTTCTTTCCGGAAAAAAATAAACAGTAAACTCCTACCACTTCTACACTTTATTCCATTTCACTAAAAGCTATTATTTAGTAAATAAACGTCCTCAAAATGTTTTTCCATTCCCCCCCTCCTACTGCAACCTCTCTTATATGATCCAGTGCGATGGAGGTAGTCTCATTTATGAACTGTTTTATGGCAGTTTCGAAATCAGTGACCCTGAAAACCCCCTAGTGCTGATTTTCAGGCAACTCCCTTCCAGTATAACCTTTTGGTTTGCCATATTGGATCCGCCATTTTGAATTCTAAAATTTTGATAACATATTAGAAATCAGAGACCATGAAAACCCCTCAATGCGGATTTTCAGGGAAACCCCTTGAAGTTTAACATTTTCAGTCGCCATATTGAATCCGGCATCATGAATCACAAAATTTTGAATGCAGATTCGAGATCAGCGACTCCGAAAACATCCGAGTTCCCTTTTTTTATAAAGATTCTTTGAAATTGGGAAATTCGCCACCTTATTGGGGCTTCGCCATCTTGAATTCCAGAAAATGTTTTCTTTTTGAGGAAACCTTCGCGCGCGAGTACCCAATAGCTCATTAAAGTTGCATCGCAATCAGATGAATAGTATATGAACAAACAAACAATCTTTCATTTTTATATATCACTAGCTTGCCCGGACCCGGCGTTTCCCGAGATACTATTAAATTTGTATTCCTTAATTTTAGAACGCCTCCCTACTGCACCACCTATTTCCTATTTGCGTTTTGCACATGTTTTAGATATTTTCCAACAGTATGACTAAATTTAGTTTTCATCATTTTCCACCACCTCCTTATTGCACCCCCTCTCCTATATCTCACAGCGGGGTGGGGGTGGTCTCACATTTGGAAATTTGAATAGCAGATTAGAAATCAGTGATCCCGAAAATTCCCAAGTGCGGATTTTCGGGAAAATCCCTTAAAATTTAACTTTTCGGTTGCCATATTGATCCACCATCTTGATTTCCCAAATTTTGATGGTAGATTCAAAATCAGTGACCCCAAAAAACCGAACCAAAAACAAAAGTTCGGATTTTCAGTGAAATCCCTTGATCCGACATCTTGAATTCCAAAATTTTGAATGCAAGCTCGAGATCTGCGACCCCGAAAACCTACAAATGCTTTTTTCATAAAGATTCCTTGAAGTTGGAAAATTCGCTTCCTATACAAAATGGAAATTTCGATTTTTTCGATTTTCCGGCTTTTACTTTGGGGTTTCCCGAATTTTCTTTTTTTTGAACCTCCTCTGTATTATAGCGAACAAAACAAAAAAAATTATCGAAATCGGTCAAGCCGTTTTGTGAGTTTTAGCGAGACGTACTGCACAGCAATTTATTTTTATATACATATATAGATAATAGATTGTCAAATTAATTACAAAATATTAATACATCAATTTGTATGTCAAAATCTTATTATTTTAATTAATTGTTTAACAAAGCCTCAGAGAAATGTAAAATAGCAAATATAAAAATGGAATTATTTGGAATTTTGATATGAAAAATTAGGATATAGTTGTTACTTTTGTAAATCACAATAAAGAACAATTAACAAATAAAATACATAATAACGGTCCTAAGTGGCTCCCTTAAGGGACACCAGACGTTAACGTAATGTTTCTTGACACGGCTGATATGAAAAAAAATGACATGACCCAATGAAGTATTATGTTATCCAGTTGGTGCACGCTACACAACTATATTTACAGAATTATCATATGTTAAGGTAGTTTATAATACGAAAAAAACAAGTTCACAAAATAAAATGCAAAACTGATCCGGTCGGCTACTAAGCAAAAACAGGCTTATTGGTTTTGGACCACTATAAATAGTAAGGGTGTATGGCACCTTGAAATTTTACTTTTTTTTTATTTGCATAAAACGCGTCTAACCATACCACGTATTTCCTTAATTAAATATTTTCTTATCGTTATTGATTGATGAGAAAATCCATCTTCAGAATGTGAAATATCGGAAAAGTTTTGGAGGACTTAAAACTTCGCATTTGTCAATATTCTTAACGGCGGTATTTTTGATAACTTGACGGACATACCAATTTACGGGGCCTAAACTCAAAGTCCACCTTTCTACAGACAAAGAAAAATTGCCTAGCTGCCTTAAAAATGTTTTGTGATCCCTCAAAGAATTTTCCTGCCCTAAATTAGCCACATCCATAAATTCCGTTTTGTTTTGGGAATTAAAAACCGATCCGCGGAAGAATCCTGACGAAGACTTTAAAAATCGCAGCGAATACCTTAAGCCGTCACAAATCACCGACTGTCATATCAGTGCTGCAATCCAATTAGGAAGTCTTCCAATCTCTCATCATCTTGAGCCGGAGTAAATAACTAAGCCCGTCGCCCCACTGGCACTGGCTGCCGGTATACGCGGCGGAGTAATCATTTTCCAGAACATCTTACAGCTCTTAAGTTGCACTTCTTATCGAAGCATCTTTCCGGGATTTTTTCGGTCGGTATATCGGACAGTGAAGCGATAAAGTCGCCGGGAGAACACGATTGCGGCGATGTTGAATCGATAAACCGATTAAAAATAATTATGAGATGCTAACGGCGAGAGGGCAGCGTCTTTTGGAGGACGGATGAAAACCTGCAATTACACCGTTTCTTCATCTTCTTCCGAGAACAACCGACTCACTTCTGTTCCCCAGTGGCAGGTGAGGAGAGGTATATATCCTCTTTGGAGCTCACAGGCTGAAACTTGAGATCAATTGCTGTTTCAGGCCCTGTAAATGGACGACGATTTAATATCGAGGAGAAGAAAACTGAAAGAGGAAAATTATCCCCAGGAGAAAACCTGGTCCGGGTGGTGTTATTAATTTGCCTAATCGGCGATTAATGCAGTGTCGGCTGACTTTAGGAAGTCACCTGCTCATAGATTTATGTGGGAAGTATTGGGACGGGAACGGGTTTTTTTTCCTGGAGATCTACCGCAGCACACCTGATAATGACGGAAATTTGGGGCTCCGGCGGATAGTTGATTGGCTAGAAAGTGGGAAAATGCGATATATCTTTGTAAATGACGGCCTTGGGGAAATAATTAATATTTTTATCTTTCATCACCTTTTTATACCTATAAGGCGTTTAAAAGATTTACAGTCTATTTGCCTTTTATGAAATATACGAGGAGACATTTTGTATTTTTACTAACGCGTTCTTCTTATGGAAGGGAACCTTGTGATTAATGCTCGCTATACGAAAAAATCAAAAACAATTGATTTGCAACGAAAAAAAAATAAAAAAAAATCCCTGGACGGAATAGATCGGTGGATTTTACCGAATATTATATTTAAATATGTAGGCATTCAAATCTCACTAAATTATAATAATTAATTGTAAATACTGTAGATCAATGCGTTTGAATATGCTGTCAATAAAAATAAAATTAAAGGAAAGATTTGAGGGGTGATTTACATCTTTGCTTCCTCGAATACCAGAACCAAACACAAAACTTCCAACCACACTTTTTAACACAAAAGCTGAATTATTTAAACTCGGTCAGGTTTTAAGTATTTTAGATTGTACCATCACTCCCCCTCCCGGCTTTGAATATTCCCATTATGCTTGGTCCCGATATTCCTATGATCCCACTTCTGACATGTTTTTTTTTTAATACGAGGTTCTTTTTTTTAGGACTATTATGTCGCCTATTCATCTTTTATAACGCTCTAATGGTTAACATATTTCGCTCATCTTTTCGAGATTTTGTCTTTCCAAACATCAGTTCATCTTTTAGAAATTCCACTAGATATAGTTTGAGTGGTTTATGCTGCTTTATATTTTACAGATACATATGTCGATTTAAAACATAATTACGACAACTTTAAAATAAGTGACAATGCAACGTCGAGTTCAACTAACGATGCGTTTGTTTATTGATCCCATGGAAGGAATAGAAAAACTCGAAATTTATGAAAAAATTCGGAAAAGGACGAATAAAGGAACTTCTCAGGCGGAATTTAATTTTGACATTGATGTTATTACATGTGACTGCTGTAATTTGAAAGCCAACGGAATTTAAAATTCGAGTAATTTTAAGGGAATAGAGAATTACCCTTTGAATGTGAATGATACGATAAAAGAATATTCCTTTCGTTTCATCTCTTGAAGTAGATTGAAATAATAGGTATGTATGTCCGGAAGGCAGAAGTAAAACAGAATGTCTGAGAGTGCTTTGGATGAATAAAGATACGATTATGGATTATTTCCAATGAATAAATGAAACACATCTTAACCTGATTTTATGCAAAGGATTTTTAGATAAATGAAGGGCAATACAACAGTGTCCGAAAAGTCTCAGATTATTTTAAAAATTCATATTTTTTTGATGAGATTATTATAAACATTTTTAGAATTCAGAAAGTATATACAGAATATATACACGGACAGAAGGCTTTCTAAAACATGTAAAAACGCAATCAACTTTCTTGTCAGATTCGGTAGCAGATACATATGGTATACAGTGATTTTAAAATATAAGAATGTTGGTAGTATGTACAAGAATTTTCTTTAATTAGATAAAGCTTGCAATGAAGAGTTTGGCAATACAGTATAAATTGGTAATACACATATAATTTGAAATGTCACATTTGTTGTTGATGCAACTTCTTTGTCAATGTGGCATTTTTTTAAGATGCCCCACAGTGGTCCGAAATCACGATTCCCTGGTCAAGACCCTAAAACTGAAGTTACTAGTTTGGGACATTTATCGTTTGGAACGTATTACTGGGTCCCCACTGCGTCTATTTACGGGATTAATAGATTCACAATTATCGTCCTTGAAAAGCCCCATATACCAAATTTCGCTGATATATGGTATATACATTTTTTGGCAAAGTGGTCGGCAATTGTGAATTCGCTTTTCCGTTTTTGGAAAATTTGACTTCAAATTCGCAACTGTACAGAGTTTCGCGGAAATCAAACAACGGCTTTAGGTTTTGACCACAAAATCGGGATATCGAACCACTCCCCTCCAGAGACAAGGACAAAGCCAGCGATTCATTTTGGAACAGTTGGCTTTTCTAAAATTAAAGCCTGATGATGGCACCATTTTGGTAATAACGGAGCAAAACATCGTATCTAATATACACGACGTACTTGAAGACGCAATACTATCTAGAAAAGATGCACCAGTAACCCAAGGAGTGCCGCAAGAGTCCATAATGAGACCTCTCCTCTTCTCGCTGTATATAAAGACTTATGTGATGTTGTGAGGAGTGTTAAAATATATCGGTATGCTGATAATGTGCAGCTGTACCTCAATCGGCCCATAGATAAATAAGCATTGCATTGACCGGATAAACCATGACCTCGACCAATTTATCCAGTTGGTCCGACGTTATGTTCTTAAGCTAAATCCATCGAAGTCGAGTTGTATTGCATTTTATTCTTCTAAATGACGTGAACCTCTATAATCAATTCCAATTTCTACAGTCCTCTCGTACTATTCTTGAGGGATCAAGATTAACTTTACACGCAACATCCGATTTATTAATTTTAAACGCAAATTGGTCTGTTGGAGAATCCGATCAATCTTTTCACCCCCAGTCATAAAAATTAATTTGCCAAAATCTCATGTATTTATTCTGATTGAAATCACATCGTTTGACCTGCGAACAGTGTGAATCATTTTAATAAAGCGCTGAGCGTGTGCAAGCCCCCTCAGTCGATGTTAACTTGTTTAACGACGTCCCCTGCTGATTGGGATATGTAAAAAAAACACAAGCAATTATTGGATGAGTCAGCGGTTTAATGTTTGGCCGTTTTTGTTTGCTTTTTTTAATATTTACAACCCTCAGAAATAAATGGAGGGGGAAAATGTT
The DNA here is from genome assembly GCA_947538895.1 of Neoitamus cyanurus. Lineage (NCBI taxonomy): Eukaryota > Metazoa > Arthropoda > Insecta > Diptera > Asilidae > Neoitamus > Neoitamus cyanurus. The sequence continues at coordinate 9,826,706 of OX384544.1, read as the reverse complement.
TGTACTTAAAATGCGAAATAATTCGCCTCATTAAAACAAGCTTAGGCTTAATTTTTGTAAATTGCTTATCTAATTGAAGTGGGGATAATTTTTTTTTACCTTAAAATACTAAGAAAGGCCTTTTGGACACAATTTCCTTTCCCCGTAAATTTTTCGCAGTAGCGGCAGTAATGGCAATTAAAAATGTAAAAGTAGGCTGATCCCACACGAACGCTACTACGTGACGAAAAAGTGACTTAAGGAAGTACTCCTCCCAGCAACAGCAACAAACAAAATCTTTTCCCACTCAAGCAAAATAATAATATCTCAGAAGGCGCTTTTAAGTCCCGTACCTGTGGCCCTCGAAAGATTCCAAATTAATTGGTATCCTAGAAATTCCCAGATCGGAGCACGAGCCGCGGCAATTATCTTTCGATTAGAGCATACACCATACCTCACCCGCTATAACGAGTTTAGGGAAGCGTTCCATGATTGACAGACCTCCTGGGAGACGGAAAGATGCGGAACCGCTAAATCTTCTGCTAATGCAAATCCCATCTGGCTGAACAAGCGCTAGTTGAATGGCTGCGCACTCTGTTCCGAATTTTGTGTTCCGCTGAGGCTGTGAAGTCGCCATGCCTTTGAAAGGAAGTCGTCACTCCCGGAAGCCCCGGAGCTAGGGACTGTAGAGTCTTGGCGAGCCGGTTTGATGAGGGCCCCAACGAAGACGGTGGTGGGGGGGCAACCGCTGAAAGAATTCGCATGACTAATTGCAGTCATTTAGAACAGTACGACATGAGCAATTTTCCTTTTGGAGGCGACATAAATTGTGCAGCGCAATTTCGGCGGTACGTGAACGGCAAGCAGATGCTGTGGTCTCGGTGGTACGATTTAAGTGGCTCCAGCTCCGTTTATGCAGTGTGCTCCCATCCCATCCCGTCTGCCGTTGACTCCCCGAGGGGTAGGGCTGCACCCTTAAAAACAATCCTCTATTTCAATTTATCGATAAGATATGTGGGTTACCGTGACGGAGGTTAATTTGAATTGAGACGGAGACGGAGCGAGCGCATAAGCATTAAAAGTTTCCAGCGGAAAACTAATGGCGAAGGCGCACATTTTACAGCCATTGAACAGTCAAAATGATTTTAAGGGGGGGTAACTCACTTCAGGCGCCCCACTCGAGGAGGTGCAAATCTTCTTACCACGAAATGCTTTTAAGCGCAGAGGATACTCCAGATAATGCCGAGGTTTATGCATCATATAATGTCAAATAGGTAGCGGAACTCATAAAAGGATTTGCTCGTGGTGGCTTTTAAGATGATCCGCCGGGGGATGAATCGATTGATTATATTCGCGAGGGTGCTATGGACTCATCGTCGTCCCTCCATCCCCCCCAAACAGAATTAATCACGAGACGCTAGGGAGATATTTGGCGCCCCAAAGTGGATATATTGAGTGGGATGAATTGGTGGCAACTAGAGGGGAAAAATTATGATAATTTTCAAGTTGCCACGTAATTCGTTTCTGGTGTCGGCCAATTCGCGTGGAATAATGACGCAAAATTGAGATTTATTTGAAAAAGTTCAAATATTTATAAGAACGCGCAATTTCCTTCGCATCTAGCGCTAACAGAATCTGAGAGGATCGTTATTGGGCAATTGACGATGTACGCCTGTGGAGATACGAAACATTGTTCTAAGATTTGAATTTTAGAAATTTGAAAAAAACTAACTTTCCATGTGCTTTTAAAGTGAAACTCCTTTACGCACGTTGCACGTAACGAACTTGAACAAATTGCAGTGTAAATTAGTATATGGGGGTTTTTGGGGTCGCTGATATCAAATTTGCAATCGAATTGGAATTTCAAGCTGGCAGGCTCAATATGGCGACTGAAATTTCTCAACTTCAAAGGACTGCTATTTAAGTCAGTGGCGGATCCGTCCTTCAGCTCAGAAGATGGTTAAGGACTTAGGCTATCCACCAGCCAATAAAACAGGTCAAGTAGAGCGGAGCATAATTTATTTTATTTTTTTTTTGAGGGAGGTGAAATGCTTTATGCACAAATGGTGCCTCACCCAACAGTGCTGGACTCTTATGGAACAGTTTACCGACTAAAATACCTTCCCTTGTTCGACGGAAGTTATTCTAGGACCGTTTTACACATTACTTCAGGCTAGATTCTCTCTTTAATCCTTTGGGTCTTATTTCTAGTGTTTTAGACGGCCACTTCATTTAGGTCTCTTTTCTTGTTGCGAAGGACCTCTTCTGCTTCACGCGCTCTCATATTCTTTATGATCGAACCTGGACAGACGTCTCGTCCCAGGCTCTTCGGTACGATACTGCTCCCCCAACTTCGGTCCTCCTCTCGTAGATGGCTCTTTTATTTTTCGGCAGCACCTTGCTATAGTTTATATCCGACCACAACTCTATCCTGGCGTCCGTGTGCCATGCTGATCTTTTATTCGCCTCCTCTCTCTTCTTCGCACGCTTTGCACCTTTCAATAAATGGAGATAACATATTCATAAAACTTTTAGTTCAATAAATTAATTGTTTCTCTAAATGTGTGACGGGTGGCGCCTTCTTGTTGAAAGTCTATATCATCAAGTTTGGAAAAAAATAGCAATTCATTATTTGTAACTGTGTTACCATTTGTGTTCGAGAAAAATAATGGTCCAAAGACGCCTCCATTTAATATTTTTAAAGTGAACGCAACCTCTAAATATGACTTTCTTATGTAATTTTGAATCAATTTCGAGTTGTTCTAAAACTAAAGTTCTATCTCCGAATTTTATGGTATCTTAGATTCAGTTATTGTGTGAGTGCAATCTTGTAAGCACTTAGCACACGATATTTACCGAAGAATTCGCCATAAAATCGTCTGCGGGATTGCTGAGACCCACGACGAATCGTCACTATTGTTAGTATTGCTATTGTGCATGAAGTAGCCGCTTGAAAACAATGATTGAACGTGTATCGTCGTGTATCTTTTTACGATTAAATGGTAGCCCCTGATAAAAATAAATGTCAAGCATGCGGTCATAATGACAGTTTGAACATGAATCGTCTCTATTGGTAAATCCTCTATTTGAGGGCTAGCTAATACAAACAAGAGTTTGAATATTAGAAGTGTAACGTTCTATAAATCCTTCGATAAAAATTCCTAATCCCATATTATTTAAAAAAAATCATACACACATAGAGTACATAAAATCGCATGTTCGTTTTTCCACTCAAAGACAGGATTAGGGATAATCTCAAAAATCTTTTAAATCATCACCTCCTTCGGGAGAAACATGTTTAAAGCATTTTAAATCCTGAGGGAAGAGAAAAAATTCCGCTGATCGCTCACGCAGCGCTTAAACAAACTTAAATCCGGCATATTCGCGGAATTCGATGGAATATTCATCCGTGGCATGAATTTAACAAAGCGGAAGGGGAAAAAGTATTAAAAGCGAAATTCTATAAAATTAAAGCCGTTTTAATTTATGAGACCCCTTTTCTGATGCTGGTAGGTGGTGGGGGTGGTTGCTCGGGGGTATGGGTCGACAGGGGAGAACGGTTCGTAATTTCAGCGAAGCGTCGAGCATAGAAGCCCACAGCACAGCCATCCAGGCGGACCGTGTATACTATAGCCGTCAGCAGCAGCATCACAGGAGCAGCCGTTTTACTCCGAAACCATATCCTGTTATGGAGGATTGTATCCTAGCGAGCGTGTTAATTCAATTCGGGAATTAATTTGTGTATCGAATTTTAAGAGGATTATGAGAGATGCAAACAATTTTATTCAGTTCAGTGCCAGGACCGAAAAAAATAGCATCGCGCTGTGCCGCACTCACCGGCTCGATAGGGCTCTGGCTTGGGCGGTTTTGTGCCCTAGGCCCCGCTCTTTTTATTATTCTGTATAATACCTTTAATGACTTCATAGGCCTTCGGGGCACTTTTGGGCAACATCCACACTGTTATCGCCGGGTCCGAGTGGCACGGCGCGAATGTGTCCCGCATGAAATTAATTTTGAGGGTTTTGTCGGCAATTTTTTTCCGGTTATTTGATAACTGATGGTGAAGCGGTTAATTTTTGATGAGTTAACAGTTTAAGCGATCATTATAATTTTTTTCCTCTGAATTTCATTAGCCCCCAAAATTAAGGCGTCCGAGCGAATGACAGAGCAAAAGGGCCTTTCGCCTGATGAACACACCAGCTTCGGCTAACAAGGCATCGAGGTGTCGCAATTGGCCCCGAAGACAAAAAGCAGGTGTCTGTCGACGCGGCGTGAAGGTACGTCAATGGACTCCGAAACTGGGATTCATCCTTAAAAAGCCATTTAGGAGACGTTGATTAACTTAATCGCCCTCCCCCCTGTAATTTAGCCCCCTAAATCTTCTATAAACGGCGAAGCCACGAACCTCTGACAATAAAGCAGATACCGCAAAAGCCGACGTCTTTAGATGAAATTCCAGAAATTGCTCAAAGGCAGCCAGAAACACTTAGGGCCGCTTCCCTCGTGGCGTGCTCCGCGCCCGGCCACGTTCCTCACAGCCGGGATACCCGAGCCCCCATCATCTACTTCGTTTTTAGTCAAATTCAGTTAAATTTAAGTGATGTGCCGCTTAGATTGGTATCTCATTAACGATACCATCCGTCTCGGTGTTACCTGAATTCCGAACAACCTGGAACAAGGTGATAATATTCGGCCGAGGGGCGACCGGGGGGGCTCCATTACGGGACGTGCTGGGTGACAAGCTATCAGGGGTTGCCCGGGAAGGTGCTCGACTGAGCGACAAGGAATACAAATTGAGCTCGGTAACTCAATTAACGAACAATCTTATTAGTAATTTCCTGTATGACCGATGTGGGGTGAGCTGTGAGCACCCACCTGTAATTAAATAAAACAGTGCACACAATGCTGGTCTTGATTAACATACGTAAGGCCGGCCGCCATTGCCCCTTCTCGCAACAGGTGAGGTCGGCCTCCTCGCCCGGGGGACACGCCTAAACAGCCCCATCAATAGTGGCCACCCTCGCCTACCTGTCCGATGGCGATTAATTAAAATTGCATGGCTTACTATAAACCCTGGCCATAATTCATGTAATCTGGGCCCAGACCCGGACTCCCATTGTTCTTTGGGGAAACACTCATTCCGATTTAATGCGACTGCAATGCATTGCACCTTGTCACAATTTCAAAAGTTTTCTCGCGTTGGGGGGGGGGGGGGGGGTGACCGCGTTAATGGTCGTGCGGGGGATGGGGGCAATTTATATCGCTCGCCCCCTAGGAAATTGAAAACGGCAACTTTCTTTTCACCCAGTGCTAAAAGCGAAACAACAGCGGGCGAACGGAAAAAAAATAACATGTAACGTGTGCCCCACAATGCAGGAGGAACTATAAATTCCAGGAGTTATGCCGGTTTCTTAATTTAATTTCGTATTACTGCGACAAAGCTCCCGGGACGGAATCCTGTTCGGGCCCAGTGTATGGTTTACAGAAAATGTGGAACTTTCGGCAGGAAACTAATATCCTACCACCTCCCGTTTCGTATCGCACCCTTTCGTGGCGGATCTGAAAAGTTTCAGGTGATTGTAATTGAAAGTTCTGCGGGCCCACAGATTTTTATTTCACTTCGTCCTGGGAAGGGTGTAGTTTCCTTGAGGGATTTTTATAGGTAACCAATAAAGTAGACCATATGTCAAGGCTTTCAACTTTAAGGGATTTTATTTTATTCCGCTATTTTTGTGGCTCCGTATGTAGCAACAAATTGGAAAGCAAAATTTCTGCTTTTGGTGCTATAAACAATTTTTGAGTCCAGAAAAGATTCTAGACTAAATGTGTCAAAGCAAACCAATCCTTTGATCCATAAAATCGTTTAAAAAAATATTTGTTTGCTCTCTTGTTGTTGTCTGTGGCTTAACACTTTCGCTTCTGCACGACTAGACTACACTTCTACGTCGCATGAAAATGTTCAAAATTCCTGTCGTTGTATTAATATACATCTAAGCGGGACATTACACTATTTTATCGTTCAAAGAGTCATTCCACGTGTATACCAAAGTGCTGATCCCTGGCATCTGTCCAAATTACACCAGAAGAAGCTAAACGTGTTTTGGACATGCTTGTTCTCGTGTTACCAGGCAATGGTCGATACCTGGGAATATTTGGATCGGGGATCTAGAGTGGAGAAGATTTCGATAGGGACGAAGATTACCAAAGTTCAAACATGTAAAACGACTATACTGATACCGACTCTGAATCAGGTAACAAATATTCAGCTAAAAATGAAGTCATCTACAACCAAATGAAACAATCAAAGAAGAAGAAGTACCAACATTTTATAGAGACTTGGAGGTCGTGCACGATCTCAACCGAAATACGGAAATAATATACCTCTCTAGTCCAAAAAAAATCGTAAAACTAAAAGACGATTAGAATTCACAAACAAATATCGCAACTGGACAAGACTGTTGTTTTTACGATGAAATTAAAATAGAGTTTCTTCCGCCAAAGTCAGAAGAGTTGGACTTAATGGATGGACCTTAAAACATGGTTGAGGCACAAGAATGCTCTGGGCAGCTACATACATATGTATGTCATGGCGTGGTCTTGATCACTATAACGAAGTTGAAAATCGTATGGACAAACACCAATTCACTCCATTAACTACGACTAAACTCACTGACATCGTCTTCAGAACATTATGTGTACTGAAAAGTTGTGATGAAGTCTATCTTGTTGTTGATAAGATCTCACACCGAATTATCTTTTGCAAACTCTGTTGCCTTGGTTTCAAGCCGTGTTTTCGTTCCTGGATGGAATTCTACCTAGACTAACGTCAATATAATGTTCTCTTCGACTCAGTGACGTCTAACAGTTTTGTAGATTGTTTAGGTGTCACTCAAGGTAGCCACCTGGGTCCACTGATCTTTATTCTGTCTGTAAACGATGTTGAGTGCATCATTAAACAGTCGGATCTTTCAATTTACACCGAAGATATGAAAATCTCCAAACAAATTTCCTCCACACTTCAGTTGTCTCTCTTCGTGATCTGGGCGTAATCTGTGATAATGAGCTTAAACATCGACAACACATTACCAAAGCTAACTTCGCCTTCGAATTCGTGAAACGTCCGTCCATTGAATTTAAAAACCCATACGACTCTTTTTTTCGACCTATCCTTGAATATGGTAGTCAGGTGTGGTCTCCCACACATTTAACGTACATCAACAGAATCGAATCAGTCCAGCGTATATGTTCCTTCCGATTGCTCTACGTGATCTCCCTTGGTCAGACGACCAGAACTTGCCTCCATATGAGGATCGACTGAAACTGATCGACTTAGAACAGAAAAGTTAAGTAAGCGACACGACTCTGCTGAACCACCAGCTCCTCTCCGGTGTCATTGGCTGTCTCTCTCTATTACAACTGATATCCCTACACAGCAATATCTCGTCGCCTCAGATCGATTATGGCTTTTCGGAACCAATTTCCAGGATGATCCCCAAAGCCAACTCCACGCCCTCGTTCGACTTTCACCTAAGCAAGTCATCCCCTAAGAAAGTTCTGAATCGTAAAGTTACTACAATCAAAAAATACCTGTCCAAGTCATGTGTTTGTTTTTTGTTTTAATTTATTAGGTCCGCAACTAAGTTCCCGCTGTTTTTCAATAGATGGCTCCAGTAGTAAGAGTTGGTCGATTATAGCATTACTAAAACGTCATGAACCAAGCTTAGACATATGGTAAGCAAGCCGCTTTGATACATTTGTGGTTTTGTTTTTGGAACATATACTTTTGGTTGTGTGAAAATGTCTGATTATGTGCCAAATAATCGTCATTTACGGGGAAGTGTTGCTTTTCGTTTTTCATTCGAAGAAAACGGCGGCTCAAGCGCATCGAGAACTCCAAAAAGTTTACGGAGATGCTGCTCTAAGTGAAACAACGTGCCGTGATTGGTTCCGTCGCTTCAAAGACGGTGATTTTGATGTTGACGACCGTTCGCGTGAAGGAAGGCCGAAAATCTTCGAAAACGCTGAAAAGACGTTGAAACCGAACGAAACGATCACTGGGGAACGGTATCGAACTCAATTGATGCGATTGAGCCGAGCACTGCGCGAAAAGCGGCCACAATACGATCAGGGCACGAAAAAGTGATTTTACAGCACGACAACGATCGGCCTCACGTTGCCAAACCCGTCAAAACCTACTTAGAAACACTCAAATGGGAAGTCCTACCCCACCCGCTATATTCCCCAGATATTGCGCCGTCCGATTATCACTTATTCCGTTCGATGGCACATGCTCTGACTAATCAGGAGTTCCGTTCATATGACGACATCGTAAATTGGCTTGATTCATGGATAACCTCAAAAGACGAACACTTCTACCGTGACGGTATTCGAGCTCTGCCAGAAAGATGGGAAAAGGTTGTCGCTAGCGATGGGCAGTACTTTGAATAACTCATTTGTAACCATTTTTTCATAATAAAGTTTTATATTCATAAAAAAAACAGCGAGAACTTAGTTGCGGACCTAATAGTATGTGAAAATGTTCCATTTAAGTATTAAGCGCTCTGTCTCCTTCAAATAGCTCTTTAAATCAAATTTGCGAAAATAATTGAAATATAATTAAGTTATGGCGCTAGCACCCACATTCAGAATTTTCCGGGAGCAAATAAATATTTGTATTGAATCTAAGCTTTCCCAAACTGGGACAGTCGATTTAACAAAACTTCTATGTATGTGTGTCTCTCCCTCAAAAACCTTTCTCTAAAGTTTCAAAACGAAAAACTTATTTGTTTGCGGGGAACGATCAAACTGAATTCATTTAAGCAATTCAACTTAACGAGGACTTGAGTTGTCATCGTCCGCAGAATGTCTCAATTTGTATTCAAATTGTTGAAACCCCATGTTAACGGGGTGGTAACCCCCCCTCCTGGGTTTGGTCCCAGGCGCGAATATTCTCTATCGTCTCGCAGCCACCACGAGTACTACCAGGGCCCTCTGTCGATTTGATGTTGGTGGCCAGAATGACACCATGGATACTAATACCATACAGTACACCACGTCTAACGATAACTTTTCTTTATGAAAAGGACGTCCATTCCTCCCTGGGGCATCATATAATTTGCATACATAAAAGGAATACCAGCACAAAAAACGTCCCCGAGATTTTCAAGTTGATGAGGAAAATATGAAAAGTTTGTCCGCATATGGCTGACCACCCTGCGAGGAATCTTCTTTTTTTTTATGATTCTTTGTGTCCTACGGTTGTGCTCTGCATGATGAAAACGTTCTAGGCGAGTTGGGCCAAGTATAGTGCCCCAAAAAAAAAAAAAATAAAAAGAACTGAAACATTCCGCCAAAAACGAGAAAATTTGTTCAGCAACTTTCATCACGAAAATATGTTATATTATCGCGCCGCTCCGTCTTCATATTTCCAGTGGAGTTTTTGATTCCGTCTGGGCGAAGGAAATTTCCAGCTTTTCTGCATCAGTCGACAGAAAGTCGACAGAGAGATTTTTTTACGGAGATAAGTGCGACAAAATGCATATTATATGTAAATGGGCCAGGCGCTTGGCCAAATCCACTCTTTGAGCGATACGGCGCATTTGTCCCTGCTTAGGAGCTCTTTTTCGTGTCGACTGTCGCATAAATTGTCCATTTGCCTTTAGTGCCGGACCCCTCCAGGGCAGGTTTTTGTCCTCTTCAACATTCTCTGCATTTGGTTGCCTTTTTTTAGACTAACGAATCAAGGAAAAGTGGCTAATTTGTTAGATTTCCATCAAATCCCTCACAACACCCACCCAATCAATTCTGTGCCCAAATTGGGCAAACGCGCCAAACCATTTGTTCGCCTGAGCCCTACCGGCCAAATGGCCATCCCGATTTCCATCGGAATGAATCATTTCGCAGATCAAATTAGCGAAATCAGTCAAATAAGTTTAGGTTGGCGATTTTCCTGTTTTGCATCAAATAACTGCGGTCACGTGACAAATGTCTCACATGCGTGCCTTTCGGAGGAAAGGTTAACGTGAGCCCATTCGAGCCCGAAAACTCCCTATCAACCGCAATCCGACAAATGGCCAACTTTAACATTTTCGTTTAAATAAATAATCGCGGATGGCATGCTGGTTTCGCTTGTGCGGCTGGAGCGCAGCATTGGCGAGCGTGTATGGGTTTTGCTGTAGGACATTTTGCAAATTATGCTATTAACGCTATTTCTGCTGAAAGCCATCCTTTGAATGGGGATCGCGCTAAATTTTGTAAATTCCAGCAGTTTTCACTGTGGGACTTTATTGCCTTTACAATTTATATTTAGCGAGCCAATTTCTTCCTCTAGGTGAACCAAGCCGTATTTAACCGAGTTACTCCAAAGTTGTGTACATATGTGTGTCAGGCTTTAACTTGTTTAGCGATTTCTTTAAATTCTTAAAATAATCCTTTTTGGAGCTTCTCGCGGTGAGGGATCTACATATATCGAAAATTATAATTTTTGTGTTTTTTTTTTAAGTTTTGTGTTTCCAAAATTTGCGCCTGCCATTTTTTTTCAATATTTTCACCTGGCTACTGACACTGACCGCGGAGTGGAGTGAATCTAAGAGACTTCTCACTTTTCATTCGACTAGGTGGAAACGAATTTGATTGCAGATAGATCCAGCACGCGCCTTGAGATAGGGTCACCTACACGTCTCTCTCTAGGGAGCTTGATTTTCATTTTCACACAAAAGTCGTTTGGTGGAAATATAAACTAAACCCGGAACGGCTGTATCTTGTAAAAATCCTGTACATGAGCGACCACTTAAAGATAGCTTTATGGAGGAGTATAGCAACAGCGTGTAAGAGGGAAGCTAAATAAAACATCTGACCGAACTGTCAATTGAAAACTGTGCTCATCCTAAGTTTTTATAGAGTGAACCAGAAAAGTGCAAGTTATTGGGTGTATAATTATAATTGTGGTAAAAGTCTGCGAGGATTGCGTAAATTGCAATTAACAGTACGAAAAAACTGAACTTTACGTGAATTTACGAAATGAAGTATTCTGTGATGGGTTGTCCCGTAAATGGCAACGTGTCAATAGATTATAAGGTGGGATAGGCATTAGGGCAAGAATTCGGAAAAATTTGTTTTAAAAATCCCCCCCCCCCCCTCTGTATATGTATGTCTTGATATTATACCTGCACTGAACGACTAAAACAAATACAGCAAAATCTAATACATCAGGAAATTAGGTACGCTAAGTCTGGCTTACAGCCGTTCCGTGATTAGCTTATGTTTCTATGTTACAGGCAAACGTACATTCATTAATTAGTCTTCGGATTTTTGTGGCTCTCTCTGTCTTTCTCTCACTTACATAGCTGCTGTTGGCATGAGCGTAGGTATTTTACCTCCCTTTATTAATTGTTCTTAAAATTTTACTGTGAACTTTAATGAAAACACTTGTGCTTGTAGTACGCCATTTTTATGTATGTTCGCCAAAATTGAGGCGAAAATTAGTACTTACAATATTTGAATTTATAAATCACGATTCTGTTTTTTGCTGCTCAAGTTACAAAATTAGTCGAATAATACGAAATTTCCAGCATCATTTTTTTCTATACTTATATGCTCGAACGAATGCATAAAATACCTTTTAAGACCGTATTTTCGAGTTTGAATTTTTCTATATCAGTATCTGCATGACTAAAGTCATGAGTCTATATTGTAGTATTTTAAGACCTTTCAAGAACTCATCTTTCAACCTACTTTAGCCCCATCCACTGTAAAGACAAATAATACTGTATTTATGTAAGTAGGGAAAAGCGGCATGCAACCACGGCTATATACTCTGAACATCAACGTACCTTACGCACATATCTTGTTGTGTTCGTCAAATCCTTTCAGTAAAAAAACCGCCATCTTGGATTTAGAACAAAGTCACATAGTCTACCGCATTGTGCTCGTCCAAAGCTTTTATTTGATACCCATATTAATTATATTTGGTGAATTTTTTTTTGTATTGTCATACATTTTGACTTATGGTGGCCGCCATTTTGTCTTTTTTTTAATATTATATAGCCTATGTCACCCGGAGGATTAATACGATTCTAACGACCCCTCATTTGTCCAAATCGGTTAATTCAGTGGGGCTTTAGGCCATAACATCCGTACATGTCAACTTTTAGTGAAAAAAAAACGAAACTGTTGTTAATTTTGAGAATTTAAAAAAATCGTGTGCCACATTGTAGAGAAATTGTTTCTGCGTATTTTAGAAGCAAAATGGGTTCAGTAGCTCTCGAGATTTGTCAGACACCAGGTCAAAAAACCCCGTTTCGAAAAAAATGTTATCAACATGGCAGGCGTGAAAATTTTACAACAAAAATTATCCTGACTGTATTTTGAATAAAGCACATTGACATAAAATAAACCGCGTGACTGGGACTTATTCCAATTTAAAAAAAAAAATCCGTAGCGCTCAGGATGGGGTTCCCCCTTAATCTAAGAATCACTAGTTGAACTAGTAAACACTATTAGTTATATAACTCCAGAAAATATTTATTTTCGATAAGTACTGTCACCCTGCAGTTTTTATTGTTGATTAGAATATCCTGCGTAAATTATAATTTTAGAACCGCGATGATCAAATCACGCAAGTCGACATCGACAATGAACAGAAACGAAAAAAAAGTCGACGTCCGTTGATTAAATTGAAAAAAACGTTAACCCTGTTTTAATAAGGTGCCATGGAGCGGATCAGTTGTGATCTACTGTAAATTCGAATAAATTTTCAATCTCTGTAACTTTATTTCTGATATTCGTAAATTCTCACAAATCATTAAGGCCGGATTCAAATGAATACACTTTTCCACTGCAGAAACAAACAACTGGAAATATTGTAGCACAGGCTTTAAAAAAGGTAATTGGAGGCTTTTCAATTAGTGGCATATCAAAAGCTGCAAAATAACCAAATTCTCTCTCTGATTTTCTCGTTGATAGAATGTGCCGAAAATATCATGTTACCGAAATAGCTGGCTGACTTCAAGCCACGGAATGTGTTTTGTGATTGGTTTTGAGAGTGAAATTTGAAATGCCAAAGTACGACAAATTGAACGTTCAAGCGATTCAGGTTTAGATAAATCAGTGGTCCATCGCAAAAGAAAATTATTAGGTTTTATAGGAAATGCGGATTAAAAGTAAATGAAATAATGCAAATTGGTTGTCAAGAATTAAGATAAGTTGAGTTACTGCTTACCAACATTCAGCTTGTCATAGTTGTTGGTGCAAAACAGTTCTGACGACAAATTGGGAGTATGTTAGTATTAGAAGCCCAGACGCTTCAAGGCTCTAACGGCACATAAGAAATGCAAGCGCCCTTCAAGCAACCGCACACGAATTTGCATTGCCACAGGACTTGAACTATCACTGAGGCCTGTAAATTCAGCCGGAGTGCAAGTCCGGTGTGCCGAGGCATGCAGAATGAGGTCCCAAGACGTTATAGACAAGATCTTGATTAATTGCAGCGTGACAATGTGTTGGCCGGCAAATTCATTACGGCAATATCCTTTGACTTATCATGATTCTATTATTTCACGTATCAACCGGTCACCAACGTGGATAAGGAGCAGGCCATAAATTAAATTTAATCCGCTGGTAGTAGTTAAGGGACTTGTAAGTGTGTAATCCTTGGCCATATATCAGTGGGTCCGGACTACCCAGTGCTCGGCCACCGGACTGCATGGGACTTGTACGAGGTCAGGGGGTCACCCGGCACTGGGCATCCCGTACTTACTCGATGACTTACAGCCCACGCTATTTACATACAAATAGTTGCCGATAAGCCAGTTGCCGGAGCTGGGTTTGACTCCCATCCTCCATCCACATTCCTGGCGACACGAGTCGTTTCCCTCTTCCCGTCCGGTTGCGCCAGGATATAAGCGGATGGGCAACGGGTGTGCACTTTGCGCGCAAAATGCGTTCGTTAATTGCAGAAATGAGCGTAATGGGCCAAAAGCGCCGAATTCCTGCTTTATGAAGTGTCTAAATGGCTGAGACATTATTTATGTGACTGTGCATCCAGGTCCCAGCCGGAGACAATAGCCAGGGCCACGGTGTCCTATGACCAACTATTCGCGACTATGCCAGTTAATCGGACTCCATGTAATTGATGGGGTTTATTAGGGCCCGCGGTGGGAAGTAATTTGTAGCCTCCCCCGAATTATCAACTTTATCGCATCGATTGTCGTGGTCGCCTTGGCAAACCGGACGAAAAAAGTGCCACCGAAATGGGGCTGCGGTGCTTAGCCCGGGCCCCGGACGCACATGCACTTCGGGGGATAATCGCGTTTCGGTGCGAATATTTAGCGGGAATTGCTTAAAGTTGCGCTTTTGCGGATTAACAACACGACCCGACCAGGGCAATTTTTTCCCTTCACCGGGCCAAACACCGTCTTGTTATTGGCACCTCGCCACATGAGCGCTACTTGCAAATTTTTTTGTATTTCATTTTTTTTTCGCGTGGAATGTTCCTTGGCTCGGTGGAGCACATTATTGGTATTGGAAAATACGATTTATTATGCTAAATGGACTCGCAGCAGGGCATAGAGCGGGTCTCGTGTAAAATATACGCTTATTGCTTGCTCATAGCCCGTGTCTAAGCTGGAGGTTGGATGACGCAACGGACGAGGGGAAAAGGAGCATTGTAGCTTCGCAAAAGCGGATTTCCAGGAATTCAGGAAATGATTAAGCATCGTATCAGGGACCCGGGTGATATATCGCCCTTGAATGTGTCCCCCATGCTTTTGCGATGCGCGCCCAGCATTCAGTGGATGCGATCCTGCTTTTGTCCTGGATATTTTGTGTTTAACACACTGCAGAAGTGACGGGGTCGAGGACATTTGGCTTTTAAACCGAGATGGATGTGCTCCTGCTGTGGATTTCTTTGGAACGTTGGTTGAATGTTAGAAGGGTGGATATGTCACCATAAAAGGGCTTTCGACAAGTTTTATTGGCTAAAAAAAAAATGAACGGGTTTAACATTTTGACTATTCAAAATCAAAACTGAATGGGTATGGCTCGGAGCTATTTAATGCTATTTAAAGAATTTTGGGAAATTTTGCAATGCAATTAAAGAAAAATTTGCTACTTAAAGTTGAGACAATTGCTGGTATAGAACTTTAGGGCCTCTTTACTGTAGTGACAGGATTGCTAGTTCAGGCCAGTAATTGCTTCTTGAGGCATTCTTTATCGTAGTTTTCGCCATTTTTTATAGTAGTGGAGGTCAGGAGTCGGAACCCGACTATGCTAGTGAAAGAAGTTTTTACCCTAGCGCCCTCCTCAAGAAACCTCCCTTTTTTCAGTTTCCTCGTGTAGCCTAATCTTGCATTCAAAATTTCGACTATTTCTAATTAAGCTTGATTTTTGAAATTTTGGCCACGTGTATAGGTACGGTGACAATGCAATACAGTACATCTAATATCATTCTAAATCCAATATGACGGACAACCCGAGAAAGCGGATTACGGTATGGCGGCTAGAAACATGGAAACAGAATTAAACCAAAATAAGATATGACAAAAAACACAAAATTCATCACTTGCTATTTGTAAATGTCGAGATATTATAAAAATGTAGAAAGCAGGAGGAGATTCGGTCACCTTATTGGATCCGATATCTTGAATTTGGAAATTTTGATGATAGATTTGGAATCAGCGACCCCGAAAACCCCTTACAGCGGACTTTCAGGGCAATGCCTTGAAGTTTAACTTTTGGGTCGCCATATTGGATCCGCCTTCTTGAATTCCAAAATTTCATAAAATTATTATATTGTAGTCGATTCTTAATACGTGTGCAAAATTTGAAATTAATCAGATCTCTGAAAGTCGGTGAAAATTAATTAGAAAAATTCCCTTACATTCAGGTCAAGTTAATAAAAAGTGTGTAAAAAGTGTGTGTTTTTTTGATGTAATAGGTTTTGGGAAGTGAGGTGACCCGGCTGACGTAAAACGTCCCACGCATAATTCCGGTTTATCTTTTTTAAGAACCACCGTCTAGAAAAGTGATCTGTCTATGAAAAGAAACCTTATTTTCATCCATCCCACTGCTGAATATCAATCTCAGTTGAAACACTTTTTAAAACTGTCAAAATAAGTTAACATAACTACATTTTTTATATCACTGCCTAACCCTGATATTACTTAAGTTGATGTTGTTAAACAAACTTTCAATAAAAATATATTTATTTTCAGTTTGCAAACTTGGAACGTATCTCCTATAATCCTACACAAGTTGGGAGATATTTACAGAACGTAACCACCACGAATAAACATACACTTTATCATGTGGGGACTAAATAAAAGACGCTGTCTTCTTTACAGTCCCTCTTACCTACTAAGCTTATACAACTTTAAGTACCCTTAAAGCTGCCGCCACAGGCGTTAAAATACATTGAGAATAAGAGACGACCTAGGATTGATGCCTGAGGAACTCCAGCAGAGATACTAATGTTATCAAAAAAATTGCCGCCCACCTTAACACGTCAGTGAAGAATATCAATATAAATTTTCATTAATGTGACAGATGTGGAGGAAACCCCAAAAAGATACTCCTGCTTTGTCGCCAGAATGTTACGATCAATGTTACAGTCGAAGGCGTTATACCTGGAAGATTAGCTGTACAAGCAATGTGGCCTCCTCGTGGAATTTAAATCAATGGATTTTCAAACGCTGCTATGACCCTCTTAAAGCACGAAAATTTAAAAGTATTTCAACATTATACACGCATTACCTTTTTAGAGGTCGTTGTATGTTTTCGAAAATTTCTCCAAAAAAAAATTTATTGTCTTCCCTAACCGAATCCCTAACCAAACCACAATATTCGACGTGTGCGGAACAATTACCAGAAATAAATAAATCGTGAAACCCAAGGAGTGGATAAATCACTTTTTATGGGGAAAACAATATCAAGAATGTCTACAACATCCTGGTCCATGGGCTGTCCCTCCTCTTTCCGGATTTGTTCGATGTTCCCCATAGCTCCAACAAGGCCCCTCGACCGACCGGAAATTTTCCCTTTATGGCTAAAAGTTTTCCTGGGTCCTTCTCTCCATTCAGGGCAGGCCCACTGGCTGTCGCTACATCTCCGATTATTTGCCCCTTTCTCATTGTGTGTGGTGGTGGGCCCGGAGAACCAAATCCATCTCAATCAAAATCCACTTTGAATTAAGACCAAACACTTGTACTAACTTGTCGAAGTTTCAGTGGTGTCCCACCTTAAGTATGTCTCATGAAAAATGTCTTCTTTGCGGTCGACTTAAAATTCAAGTCATGTTGCCTTTGCTCCATCCGCCATCATAGGATATAGCAAGGGTCGACGGAAAGATATATCCCGGCGGTGGAATGTCACTGAACGGCACAGCCAAGGAAAAAAAAGGCAGGATGGAATGTCGAGGGCGAAACGAGCGGGGCGAGGGAGGGGCCAACCAAGGATCCCGAAAAGCTTGTTGTTATTCACCAGACAATTCCATAATGATCTGGAAATTTGTGCCCCGAGCCAAACTTGCCCCGTGGGAGAGGGCCGAGCAGACGGGAGCGGGTGCAAATGGGCGGAAACGGGCCGAACCCAGGGCCAGCGGGGGCGTCTTACGTACACTGGGGGTGGACGACGCAAGGCGCTCAAGATGGTGTAGTAAATTCTTAAAATCAATAAATCCGTACAGTTGGCGGGGCGTAGGCACTGCTGAGCCTCCAGATACAGTCCAAAAATCAGTTTACATGCTCCTTACACTCTGAGCCTGCCGTCTTCGGGGCTGACAGGGCGCTTTATACCCTCAGAAATCGCTCCGGTATCTGTTGGGGCCCTGATAGGGAAGGCATGATATGTGAAATTCAATCAAATATGGAAATCGATTTCATACTCATAGGGAACGCTCGGCACGGAGCCCGGCATGCTGATCCCCTTTTCCGACGCAACAAAAGGCTTCCGTGAAATTAGGCTACGGTGGCGGCAGCGGCAGCAGCAGCAGCAGCCCCCTGTGTGAATGAGGTTTAATGTGCTGCCCGATATGCAATATGTGATTATTCGGAAATTTGTGATGACGGCACTCGCCGGTGGAAATCTCGGCTGCCTATTGAATTCATGACATAACAGTTAAAATTTAATTAACGAATGAATCTGTAATATCCCGCTGTTCCGCCGGGCCAACTCGGGTGGGGGAAACCCTTTCCGAGGACATGGTGATGGGTGGACACTTTTTTGTTCTACGGAATATGAAAGGCGCCTACATACCTCTGCATTGAGTGTAGATTTTAATGTCAATTGAGGCTGGGCTTTCGGGGCTTAAGGTTTTGTGGCACAGTTAACTGTACTCAATGTCGCAAGTGGTGTTTGCATGTGGGTGGAGCCTACAGAGCCATAATTGCATAAATTTGGAAGCAATCACTTGGATGTATGATTATGGATATCATTTTGGAATTCAGCGTTAAATTTTAAAATTTAAGAAGTAGACGCTTATGTATACATATAGAACTCTGTGTGTGTGTGTGTGTGTAAAAGAAGTCTGGAACGGTTAAATTGAGCGGTCTTGCCGGCAGCCCTCAGAATTTCGGTTGTAGTTCGTGCAGTATGCGCCGTTGCTCCATCCTGTTGGAACCACATGTTCTCCAGTCCCAATTCATCCAATTGAGGAAAGAGAAAGTCGTTGAGCATGGCTCTGTAGCGATCGCTGATACAGGAGATAGAGAAGTTGGCACTGAGATTCCTGAGGGGTGCAGGTAAGCTTCATCTAGACATTTCATTTCATTTCCCCACATTAGCAAATTCCCACTCTTGGGCTTTCAAAATTCCAACACGTCAATATTGGCTTCTGGAGTTTAATCGAAAAACAATGTTCCTCTATTTGACGAAGGGCATATTTCTACAGGCATGCGAGTAGTCTAGTGATAAGAGTGATAGACTGCCAATCCAAAAGTCCCAGGTTCGAACCACACGCTTCCACTGCGAGAGTGCGCTTTTCCTAATAAGCGACAGATAGAAGCTTCATCAATTAGGATAGCTACTGGGGACTAATCACCCAGCATAGTGATTCAAGAAACGGAAGCAGATCTTCGGAGTAGAGAGGCTTTGTGGGAGCTTCATATGTATTTCCAGTCACTGAATCCAAAATCCTTTGGCATTGAAATTTTATAAAGTTAAGCATGTATATGTGATGCATATTTAATTCGCTGTTTTTAAGTTCATGCATTGGTAAGGTGCAGCATGTATCATTTACAAAATTGAGTACAACAATTTCACCTAAAAATTATTTAAATGATTCGCAAAATTGCAATTAAAATTAATTTAATTTGCAGATTAGCATGCTCTGTTCAGCTGCACATTATGCTAATAAGGGCGATTCAGTCCTAATTAAATTTCCGTAATTTTGTGCATTCCCACATTGTTCATATGTGTGCCCATTGTCATTTACGCGACTAAGATAAACCTTTCTCCACGTCATTTGTCAGAATCAGTCCAGCTATTTGAACTGTCGTCGCTGGGTGTGGGCAAATATCAACATATGTGCATATGAAGACTGAAATATTCCCAACCACAATCTGTAACGGGAAGGATGTTCTACGACCCTAATAAATAATAAGCTTATCAAAATAATAGTGTAGGAGCAGAAGTAGACTAGATTTTGCCCTCAAGTTTAAACCTATCCCTTTTTGCTAACAAAAATATTTGCGGTGCTGGCAAGACCGCATATTATTCAAGCAAAGATTTTGTACACAAAACCCTCTTTGTTTTAAATTCATGAAAAGTTTTCACCGTGCTCGTTCCGGAGCATACACTTCCAACAGACATCCTTGGACGCACCTACACATTTGGTGAGGCACAAGGTCACTTGAAATCCTTTGAGAAATTACAGGCAGCGAGATGAAATACCTACTCCCATCCATCCCATCCTCCATCACATCTCACATTCGCCGCCCCGGGCGAATTATAATCCCCGAAAATTGTTTCGGGCCAAACCCTCCGGGGCGCGGTATGAAGGCCGAAACGGCATGGCGTGATGAGAATTACCTGACAAAGATTGACAAAAAGGGTTGAGGTGCTCGGTCATAATTTATGAATAAAACATGGCCGCCACCTCAAATCTTGACGGGTTGGCAGCGGCGCGATACGGCAATTGGATTGAATTTTTATTGTACTATTTGAATAAATTTCCCCACAGATGCCCCAAAAAATCAGCAGCCACTTAATACACTCGGAGCGAACTCACACCGGGTTGATCCATAGCCTGCTACTTTTACCCTGCCAGGGTCCCACTCCACTCCCTGGGATGGCTCACCACTCCTGTCCGCTCGAGCGAGCTCGAACTTGGACCGTTTCATAAAATATTTCGATACTTTGGAAGGGCCAAATATTTTTAAGTTGTACCCACTCATTTCTACTCGGGGTAATTTTGGGCACATACCTTTCTTCCCAGGATGAAGGTAAGGCAAAAGTAAAGGTCTTCGACTTTCACCACTTTAAAAATAGATGACGGACGGGGTCGGGCACGAGCCGAGCAAGCAACCGAGTCAATAGCCCCCTCCCTACAGCCGTAAGTTTAAAATATTTGCGAAACGTGGACGTCGCCGCTTTTTTCTTCATTAGCCCTAGTTTGCGGTGGGGTCCTAATGGTCGGTCCGAAGGAACTTTTCTTCTTGTTTGTCTCTATTTAAGTCAATTATCAAGTTGTTAATTGCTGCGGCGAGTACACATCTGCGGAGTTTGATGCGAAGCACTTAATTTCCGGGCGGCTGCTATTTGTTATCCGGAAAAAGGTGAAACCGCCGGAGCAGCTCCCGGCAATTTCAGGTGAAGTGCTTTGCACGATGTTTACTAGGTGGTAAAGAACCGTTAACAGCCTCCTCTTGTACTTGGCGCCCCCGGGAAGCAGGGAACTTACCCGGGAGTAGTGTCTTAGAGCAGCGAGTCACGGACCCACAATGGGCTACACCCTGGCATTGCGATTCAGTGTCGTTGTCGTTCGACCCCAAAAAAATTAGGATGCGGGTAGTCATGTTGGAAGACTTTGATCGCCGACGGTATCGAAAAGTGTTCGGTCCCCCACCTCATCCTGCCGCCCTCCGGAGGGTGGCCGGATGGGAATCCTTTAAATTGTGTGCTCCATACAAGAAGTCAAGTGACCCTTCCGCTCTTATGGGAAAATCGCAATAATCGACAGACCCAAGACGTTAACACTTTACAGCCAGGGCCCGAGGCCAGGCAGCAAACAAGCCCGTTACGTGGTGACCCACCCATCCCCCGGAGGTGTGCTGTGAGAACTTTAAATGACTTTCGTGTTTAAACAAAAGTTTAACTTCAATTATCCCGGGGAGCAGGCGAGGAATACAAAACCGCTTCATCGGCGGGAATTTAAGTTTTCGGGAATTCGGGAGC
This sequence comes from Neoitamus cyanurus, assembly GCA_947538895.1. Taxonomy (NCBI): domain Eukaryota; kingdom Metazoa; phylum Arthropoda; class Insecta; order Diptera; family Asilidae; genus Neoitamus; species Neoitamus cyanurus. The sequence continues at coordinate 9,805,340 of OX384544.1, read as the reverse complement.
GATTCCCGGAATAATGGCTAAAGCGAGAGCGCGAACATTGTCGATGTTGGGGAGGGTTTCCCAATGAAAATTACTGCCAACTTGGCTGGCTTCATCGCTCCTATCAACTCCATAAGCCCTTATTAGGGATAATTTATGAAAGTGCGGCGTCGAAAGGAAAAGGATATTGAGGCAGGACGTGACTCAAATTTTTGCTGAGATTATTTCTTGCCTTCTGCCATGCCGCCACGCCACGACTCAGCGGGAAGTGTTAGAAAAATGTCTAAACTTTTTAGGTGAGAATTAAGTGATGAGTTGCGAAGATTAAGGAGACGAAGCCGCCAGCCTCCCATCTCGCCCCGAAGACCCTACCAAGTAGGGTACGGATACTGGACAAATTTGCATAAGTTAATTTTTTTTAGGGGGGGAATCTTCGGGAATGGAGTTGCTAAGCGGACGTTTACACGGATGTACCAATGTTGGGGGTGAGCTTATGGGGATCATGAGCCATGCGGACGAGCCATGAGCTGTTTGGTCAGGGATTTTGATTTTTCGCAATCGATCAGAAGTGGGGTCACACTGTTCAGCAAAATCAAATTATCAAAGGATATGCAAATAATGAAAGGTTTTCCGATATAAGGATTAGAGAGATTGAGGTCGATATGGAAGTATGTCCAGGGTACAGGCAAATGGTCGATTTTATAGCGTGCCGTGTGCAATGAGTAGGACAAGAATGTTTGTAAGTAATACGAGGTACTACTGTGTGTAAGAATAATAGAGGATAGAATGTCACTTATTTATTTATTTATTCATCAACAGGTATAATTAGTGCTCCATCTGACACTAACAATGAGAGTAATAATTGTAAATTCATGACATGAACGATATGGGTTCAAAAGTGCCATAGTTTGTCCTGCGGTTGGATGACTTTAAAGAGTCTCGTTCTCTAGTCACTCCGGGGCGTGATTTCATATTTACGAGGCTTAAGAGAGAGTGGGGGAGTCTGTAGAGCCAGTAATAATATCATGTATAAATAATACACTTGCAACCACCCTACGCATAGAAAGATATAATAACTTAAAGATAAATGGGTCGTCAAAGTCCTTCCACAAACGTTTTTTAAAATCAAGTGCTCAATTCATTTAATTAATTATACATTAGTATATCCACATATGGAAAGGATACGACAGCCCGCCATCGTGACTGAAAGCGGCTTGAGTCAACAGCTCAATCCCTACAAATGCTTTCAATAAAATGTGAACTTGACGCCTCGTGAAAAATGTTGACTCTGTACTCGACCAACCAACGGATGTGTGTGTATCGTTGTACTGCCCGGTCAAACGAAAATAAAACTTCTTTCGCGATAGTATGAATGATAGTCCAAACCTCACGATTACCCGTCGTTCACAAGAACTTAAAGCTTTCACGGACCTCGACTTGACGAATTCTGCGCAAAGGCTTCATAAAAAAAAAACAACGCCCAAATGATGGCTTCTGCGAATTGCAAGAGCAGGACATTGGCAAAGGAGATGAATAGTGCTTTCCCCTTCCTCCTAATTCAGGCAACTACTGCAGAAATCATTGGACGGTACAACAACTCTTCTAGCATGTGTACCTATAAGACAATCCAGTGATGGCCGCTACAATACTACTAATAACATTTTTCTTGATATGGACTTCTAATATATTTTTTTACAACAAGACGGCGCTACGTTCCACACAAGTAGCGAACTATTCGTTGTAATGCATGAGAACTGAATGCGTACAATTTACCAAAACGATCACGTTAATTGGCCGCCAAGATTGTGTGATTTGATACTTTCAGACTTTTTAGGGTTCCGTAACCGAAGGGTGCCGTACAGGACCATAATAGGTAGAGAGTTGAAATTTTCACGGAGTGTGTATTTCTATTACCGCTATAACAGCAAATTCTGAAAAACCAAGATGGCGAATTTCAAAATGGCGGCCCTGCAAATTCGAAAAAAATATTTCGATTATGTTATAGCGCCTTTCTCGTTTTATTTAAAAAGTATATAGTGTTATATCTTGTACGATGGTACGGAACCCTTCGTATGCGAGTCCGACTCGCACTTGACCGGTTTTTTTGCTGTGGGGGAAAGAACGATTTAGGAGCTAAACGGCAACACACGAGGCGACTTTACTACAGTGGAGCCTAATTTTTGATAAAGTGTCATCAATGTAAATTGGACCTCTCGAATGCGTGCGACTGAGCGAAGTCGTGGCGGCCATCTGAACGATATTATTTTGATTTATTAATGGCATCGGTTGTGCTCTCACTGACAATCCACTCAGTTTATTTTTTACACAATTTCAAAATCTGTACATTGAAAATGGAAAACCCTACACTTTAGTTATGGGCGATACTATAACAGAAAATAAAAGATCTCTAACATCACAAAAGATCAATAAGGGCTTTGAATAATTGTAACTTCTATTTGCAATTTTCTATCATTGCACAGAAATTTGCATGACAATTATTGCCATTGGTTGCACGAAGTACGTAATTAGAAGTCTCACGAAAGTACCTTTAAAAAAGCTTCAAGCATATGCCATGAAAAATAATGCAGTTTTCTTAAGACGTAATAACTCTTCTCAAAACCTACCCAGCTATCGACACTGTTCGGCGGGCCATTTCCTTTCACCACGGCATCCACCACCCGCATTTTCGATTTACGCTATTTGTTTTTACCCATTTTATGGTGGAGTTGCATGACAAACGCAAACAAAAACCCTACGGCGATTATGTCGTAAACTAATACCATATCCATCCGAAAGTCATCTACATTTTGGAAGCGATTTCCACATGCTACCACACTTCAGAGTTTCTTTCTTCCTTTTTTAAAAGACAGTAAAAAAAAAGGCTGCGGGCCGGGCATACACCCCCGTGCAAAAAAAAAAAAACGGGCGACGAAATGAAAGGGAAAAAATCATTTTATTTATAGACCTTGACAAATTGCGGACATGTGACGGTATCGATTTAACAGGAATATGACAGGTGAATAGTCACAAGATAAATCTCCATCAATAACTCCTGGGCCCCGGGGTAAGACAATGGATGGAAATTTTTGCGGTAAATATAATTCTGGAGGCGCAATATTTTCGGTTCGTCTCCTGCTCACAATGTCTCCTGGAAATGGTCACAATTTATGACCTTCGGAGAATGCCTGTCGATACCCGACAATTCTGCAACTGCCACAAACAAAAAAACCTGCGAGGACTCGGAAAACCCTTTCATTTTTCAATATTTTTTTATGTGAAACCTTGACGTCTCCGAGTCAGTCTTAAGAAGATTTAAAAAGGCAAAATGAGTGGCCTGTCTCATTCTTAACTCCCCCAACCGGGAAATTTGTTTAATTCCTTGCAGCACTGCAGACCCTGGTGTGGCACCTCAATTCCATAAGGTCACCGTTGTCTGGGAAATGTTTTAAATATCCCGGGGTGGGCTCGCAAGCTGACAGGGTGCAGCCAGCCGTAGTGAAGCGTTTCCATGAAGAGCACCTCCGGCACGGCAGCCGTATCTGATCGGACGTCTGGGTCTGGCCAATATTTAATGTGGAGCGGTGGTCCCGAACTCCAGACAGGTTCCCCCTGGAATTGACGGCGCTGCACCGCACATCCTGCCGAATAAATATTTAACAATATTATGGTTCATTACGGCGTAGCTTTATGGGCTTCCCGAAAAAATCAATTGTCATAACATTCCCGAGGAGCCCGATGAGGCCCGGCGAGGCGCGGCGCTCCCGTGAACGGCTCAACGGTTGTCGCCTCCAGTGCGCCTCGCTCGGCTGCTGTATGTTTTCATAGGACACGACTCAATTACATTTGAATCTCAAATGAATGAGCGGAGCTAAGTACCCGTCCTCGATACAAACGCCAAGGAAGGAGCCTTCGCCCTGCCCTGCGGAAGGCTACGAGCCTTCGAGGTTTCTATCTTGCCGGGCCTCCCACAGAATCGTTATTGTAATCGTCGTCATCTCTCGAAAATTCTCCCATTCAGGATTACATCTTATCCCCAAGTGGAATATCAAAGCCGTTGGCTGTCTTATACAAATTATTTGTGTGAAAGAAAAGTAATTTGGAATGACTTGACAAAATTGGTTACAGCGGAGCAGCTCCTTATATGTACGACATGAACGAGGACAATTTGCATTGAGGGAGTTGGGCTCCTTCTGGATGAGCGGCTATGCCGTTCTTTTTTCCTCTTTGTGCGCCCGCACTCTGCCTTTCTTCCCTTTATTATTTCCCGGCAGTTTTTTTTTTCCTTCATTTTGTAATTACACGGCGTCCTCCGGTCGGAAACACGGGTGGCACTTGGTAATGACTTCAGGGGACGTTTCACCGGATTAAGCGACTTTGGTGCGTCTGTTTGAATTTTTCTTTTATTTACGTTATAAAGCACTTTGCACTTCAATTGGGTTTTTGGGTGATTCAGCCACCAAATTTATGTAAATGTTGACACTGCCACTGAGCCGTTGTGATCTGTCGCATGGAATTGTTTTTGGCATTTCGAATCCATCCCCCCTTCACCCCCACCCAACAACCTTTTTTCGGGAGAATTCCTTCATTTTTCATTTCAGGGCCACATTTGATTTGAGTTACTCCCGCCGTATTAGGCGGAACTTGTTTCATCTCTTATACATAATAATCAGCCCAACGTATTGCGCTTGATTAGCTTTTATGTTATCGAGGTTTTTTGGGAAATTATCAGTTGGTTGGACTTCCATGAATGAAAGATTGTACTGTATGACTTAAGAGGTCCAGACATCATAAGATCAAAAGCAATTGTCATTTTAAGTGTTTGAATATATGTATGTACTTTTGTCGTAGCTGAGAAAATTGATAACAATTTGGTCATACCCGGTCTGGATCGCTGTGATGAAATGCAACCGTTTTTCTCTTCTCCTGCAATATTTCCAGATCCAGACCGGGTATGACCAAATTGTTTCACAATTTTCTCAGCTTCTATTAAAGCTATAACAAAAGTGATGGTACCAACGTAGAAGGAGGTTCGAGCACAATTTTGCTTATTACAACTTTTGCCGTAATTGTCGAGTGATGGCTGGCCGGGGTGGGGGGGGCAACAAGTGCCAAGATTGTTTTTCCATTTCTCGGCTGTTTTTACAGCTACGACGAAAGTGATGAGACCAACGTAAAAGGCGCTTCGATTACTTCAAGTTTGCTTACTATGACTTTTGTCGTAACTGCAACGGTTGACCGCGATGGCGTATGAGTGCATTTTTTTACAATTAATTTAATCGCAATATCTCAGGAATGGAAAAAAGGAAAAAAAAGGAAAAAAAGTATATAATTCATTTTTTTAGACAATTGCAAAAGCTGCAACTTTTGTAGGCATTATTTTACGATAGCACTTACTGTTTACGGTAAATATGCGAAAAACCAATATTCTTGATATTTGATCAATACCATTTTTAGTTCAAGCTGTGGGTCCTTTGCCTCTAATTCCATAAAAGAATTTGAATTGTTCTAAAGTGTGCGAGCAGTAAAATTAAAAGGAAAACATTTAAAAAATGAAAAAAATCCAACGATTTTCGGACCATATTTTAACGGTAACAAACTTTACGCCGCTTTCGAATTCAAACTCGCACTAAAAATTTTCAGAAACAGTCCAAATGGTTCGATAGAGCATTTGAATTCAAACGTGCTAAAAACTGTACTAGTACTTGTTTATCTGTCAAATATGAAGTGTTGTAAAAACTTCACTAAAGACTATAGGGTGCGGTCCCAAAATATATTGTGATGAACAGAAAGTGCCAACTCTTTCCGAACAAAATGAAGTGCAGTTCAATTCGAACTGACTATAAACGCTGAGAAAAGTTTTTAGAGCAAGTGCAGTCCTAAGTTTTAGTGAAATGTGCTAATACGGCTGAATTCTGAATCTCCAAAAATGCAAAAATTAGTTTCACAATTATCTATTTTAAATTTCTGCATCGCACGTTTGTCCGTTCCTGAGAAATAACAGACAGACAAACGAATAATCTTATAATTGTTCCGTTTCATTCCCAAAAATGTTCGGAACCGTATAAAATGATTTTTGGAAAATGCAGGTATGTGTGTAAACTCTGTGGAAATCCGATTCTAATTAGACCTTCGACTCACTGGAATCGTTAACAGCCAATTAATTAATTGACTGTTAGCACTGATTGAACTTTTAAGCAAGCATGTGCACACAGAAACTCAGATGGTCAAATGTCAAATTGATTGCGACATTGTTAACTGAAAAATAAAATGAATAAAATAAATACTGTATTGACAGTACAGATTTAAAACTGTCCAAATTGTTACAATATGTCAGTTAATCTTTTTTCTACTTTTAAAATGCTAATGGCCAAATTGGGACCACTATTAACTCGTGATACTAATGGTCAAGAATTGGAGTGTTACACGTCATGGTGGCTTGACACACAATCGCTTAATGTCCATTTGCCGCTTAAATGCTATTAAGGACTGCTATGTGTCAAAGGTATTAGTAAATTTACAACGACTACAATTGGAATACTGCTATAGATCGCATGTTCAAATTTAAAAAAATTAGGTCACAGAGATGTCTTTTACCCCTCTACCCCAAAATATTTTTAATAGCTCTGCACTGCTTTTTTAATACGAATCACGAATAAAAAGTGTAATAATAAGAAATCAAACGATAACACTGATTGATTCCACTGAGGGCTTAATAAATCGATTCGCTCTGTGCATTTTATAGTTTGCGCACAGTTTTTATATTTTTGGCTTCGAAAGGAAGTTTTATTCGCTAATAAAGGTTTTACGATAAATAATAAAAAGTAGACGCAAGGCGAGTAGACTTTACGGGAGTTTTACGAACACGCCTTGCCGGTCATTGCGCGAGGAAAAGAAAAACAAACGATCCCCGCAATGGCTAAATTTATTGCATCCTCCGGTCGCTACTGCAGCCACAGATTAACACAAGTCCTAATAACATCGTCGATACTTTGTAATTCCAACCGACATTTAAGGTGCCTCAAACCCGCCGATAAAACTCCCTTGAAACTGCGCTTAATTGCGACGTTCACTGCACAAAGTCCACACAACACAGTACACACAGCTACAAAGGAAGTTACACTCCAACTCTTCCACAACAGATGCCTTTACATTTACAAGAAATTGCGACTATGACGACGACGACGACGACGACCGAGGAAAGGCGTCTGCCAAGGAAGAGGCGCTTAATTTGCTTCTTTGTTTTCGAGAAACACCATAAACCCAGCGGCAGGTCTCTATCAAAATAGCAGACAGGAAACACAAGTTCGGGGGCGCACTTGATAGTGCAGCCGCTTCACCTCTATCCCCACGGACGGGTTTTATTCCGGGAGAATGTTTTGCCGAAAGTCCTTAATAAGAACGCGAAACTTGGCTTAATTCGCCATTGATGCGGGTCTGCGGGGAACGGCTTGCAACGCAATAAATTCGGCGCCAACTCGCAAGAATCGCGCGCAGTAATTCCACTGGGGTTTATTGATATGGAAATAATAATAAACTGGCAAGTTTTACGACACCCTTACGGTCGTCCCAGCCCAGCTTTACGGCCCCTTTAAGCGCTCGTAATAACGCCACTAAAGCGATAATTTACCATCGCGCTCTGCTTGATGAGATAAATGAGCCCAAATGGGCCAAATGACAAAACCATACAAGGCACTCTTTTAGGGTCCAATTACTGGATGAGTGTAAAATGGGAAATCATCTTTAAAAAATTTCCCCATTTTGGGGCCAAGAGAATGACAGCAGATGGATCCGGCTGAAGACGATGGAAGCTCCGCAACAGGGGGACTGCGATGGGCCCTCATGCACTCATTTCGGTAAATAGAAAGTGCACACAGAATCGGAGCCGTTTAAAATAGCGAGTGCGGGCTCAATTTGAAAGTTTCATTTTGCCCGAACGTTGACGGGTATTTGGGGGGGAATCGGCGAAAAGCTACTTCGAGCCCGGCCATAAATCACGAAACTATTCCCCCCGGCCGGCATGGCAGCCGTCGTCGTCGTTCGACAAGAAGTCAGCAAATATTTGAGCAAATTATTAAATTTTCTCAAGTAGCAAGCACAAGTCGAGAAAGATCCGTGTAAGAGACTTTCAGAAAAATCCCATGCTGGATACCCACACCCCCCGACTCGCTTCCACTAATGTTAAATGCAAAGTTTGCACTTCACTAGCTTTGCCAAAAGATTACAAAAAATAAAAGGGCGCAGACGAGCGGGGCGCGGGCATCACGGGAACGTATGGGTGTGGGGGGTTGGGCTACCCGGGACGTAGTCTTCGTCGTCGAGGAAAATGGAGCGTATGCTTCGGACAGGAACTCTCCGCTTATGAGGCTCCTTGCCAGTGTTTGCCGAAGGAGGATGTCATTAGGGAATCATCATACAACGGGGTTGTTCTGTGTGGGAACGCCGCGCTTTTTTTCCGCTTCCTTTCCGTTATCCCCCTCTTGCCCACAACCTTCCCCCGCACATCACAGCAAGAGGAAATTTCTTTATGAAAGCACCAGCGGGGGTGGTGGCAGATCGTGTGAATATTTCAGTGGAGCCTCTGTTTATTGTTTATTTATGGTGTTGGCTTCCACTTCGATTTTAGTTGCACAAATAAATGCACTCGAGACACGGAGACTCTTCACCGGCGCTCACCTTTAATTCGCAGCAGGATGTTCAAATTTGCATTTGCATCGAACGGGGGAGGATTTTTCTTGTAACGTTCAGCAAACATTTCCATCGTATAGTTTTATGTGCTGTGGAAAGTCTTTTATTTGCTTGCAATTTGTGAAATAAAAAAAAAACCCCATCGAGAAGGTTATAAAATATCTCAGGTAGGTTGCGATACTTGAAAGAATGGAAAAGAGGATAAATATGAGATAAATGATTTCTTGACTTTGGACCAGCAAGATGCATCTGGAGAGGCGCATAAAAGAGGTATTTGAAAATGATATGAATAAAGCTTAAGTGCTGACAGACAGCACAAGCTGACATTGAAAAGACTTAAACACTCTTGTCACGGATCTATGATTTACCCTACATTGCACATTGGCATATGTAGCACATACGAGTATGTGTAACTTCTGCGTACTGCTCGAGGCGCCTCCCGCCCCGGTGCATGTGCCGGAGATATATTTTGCCGCGATTAAAACTAAAGTTTTCTACATGATTGCATTAAGTGTGCGAAGAGGTTGAAGTTACTTGTGAAAAGGAAATGAAAAAAAATTAATTCTACTAAAGGCAACGCCCAGATTTCAATTTTTTGGATTTTCATTGAAAGTTCATTTAATATAATTTCCAGGAACTATCGATCTTTGATCAAAATTGGATCGGACCGGAATAAGGTCTGGCCCACATAAGAATTGTTTTCTTGGTCCGTTCTTTGTCTGATGGGATTTTTTCGAACCCTTTGTGGAATCGTTTTATCAGCCGCAAACAATGACCCAATTTACACGACCAAAATCTTATGCGTCGAAATTTTCGATCCCGCTTTGCTCTATCTTTAGAAAAATTAGGTATACACGGTCAAAAATTTGAGGGTATTTTTCAACCCGTGCATCACTTGAGAACGGTTGGACCGATTTGACTAATTTTATTTTAAAAACGTTGTAATAGTCTGAATAAGATTGTAATAATAGTTGCCACGAACTTCAAAAGAATGCCATGAAAATCTGCACTTGGCGGTTTTTCGGGTCACTGGTTTCAAATCTGACATCAACATTTCGTAATATGAGACCCATCCACCCCGCTGGGACATATAGGAGATGGGGTGCAATGTAAAATAGAGAAAAATAAATTTACTTGTACTGTTTAAAAATATCTAAAAATGTGTGAAAACGAAAAGAAAAACATTTCGAAATAGCGAAAAAATAAATAATAAAGTGTATTGGAGTTAGGAGTTGACTGTTTATTTTATTGCGAAAATAGGGGCGGGGTAAGAGTGTGAAAATAATTTCAGAAAGTAGAAAACATGTGGGGCAAAGCGTGTGTGAAATTTGGAATGAAAATGTTAATAAATGTAGAAACTGTGGGTGGTGGAAAGTGGAAATGTTTTGAGAGCAGCAAAAAGTGTGCCCATGCGGGTTGGAAATAAATGCAAAACATTGATTTATTTACAGACAAAAGGAAATATTAGGAACAGGTGAAACAAATGTATGAGGGAATTCTGTATGAATTGATTTAATGAGACCACCCCCATCCCGCTGGGCCATACTGGAGAAAGAAATGATAATTCAAAAGTATCACGGCAAGCTAGTTATTTTTCTTTGTATTAAGATATTGCCAAATTACTTAAAGATTAAAATGCGACCAACATTTCTGAGAGCTCCACAGTGATACCTCCACATGTGTGACGGCAACCGTTGAGCTCGTCGTAGGAAAAGTCGCAGTTGTTCCACGCGGCCTGCTTTTCTTGCGCTGTGCAGGGCGAATTCCGAGAAAGAAGACAAAAAAAGCAAAACAAGGCAACTGAGTTTTCGTACGATAACTGCGCTGACCTGCTGCCTTGCCTGAGCATTGCAAAGAGCTAATTTGCCTAATTTATTTGTCGTAAATTATTTTGCTTGCTCACCGTGGGCTCATAATCTGAAAAGGTGATTTACACTTTTCGAACGAACCTTCAGTTGTCTTGTTGTTTTGGTCTTCTTTCTCGGTCTTGCACAGTATCTTTAATAATCTTTATGTTTATTTGCCTATGATATGAGTTTATGTTGAGCCACCTCCCCGAAGTTTTACAGCATTTAAGTTTTCACAATTATGCCGATTGCCGATACCATCACCAATCTACTTTAGAGTAAGGAGCAATGAAGTGCGAGCGAGGGTTATTTTTTCTAATTTCGCAATTCCTAAAAGCATTAATAAAGTTCACAAGCTGAACCATCATAAAGAAAGTGTCCTGTGCTACTTTAGTCCTCTTAACAAAAAAGGACACCGCGCGCCAGCTGGATGAATGTAGCTGGCTGGCCAGGCTCCATGAATTTCAGAGAGAGCACATCTTCTGTCGTCGGTGGCAGCATTTTCGAATAAAAGCCCGCGCCGTGGCTTTATTCCGGCGGTGGGTCCGTCTATTACGTCCCTCCTGGATGCCGTTGTATGCCCCGGCCCGATAGTATTCTAAGCCAACAAATGCAGCTGGGGGAACGTTTGATTTAATTTTTCTACTTTTTTTTGTCCCACCATTCCCTCGCAGACTACTACTACTGTATGGAGGCAAATGGCGTGGCCAAAGAGTACTGCAGAAAATATACCCGACAATGGGAGTGCAGTCCTTGCATTGAAATGAATTCAGCGGGAAGGATTCTGCTTCCTGGAAATTATTATTCAGCTCCGACCAGAAAGAAGTGTATTTTCCGGAATTTTTCCTGTAAATTGAATCAGTTTTTCACCGTGGCCAGAAGGGTGAGCCCGGGCGGGATCAAAGGTGTCGTACGCAACACACAACAGGCTGATGGAGGAGGCCCAAGCGAGATAGTGTCTATTGCCACTTTATTTTACATTTGACAGACAATTTGCCGGGATATCGCCAGGATGCTGTTCGCTCCCATGGCGCAATCGGCTTCATAAAAATCGGGATAGAGAAAAAGTGCCTCAGAGTGGAACACCACCGTTTACGGGACGACCGCTTGAGCCAGGCAACACTTAATTTCACGTGGAACATTTGTCACGCGGGGCACCTCGAAACAATGGACGGCCAGTGCTCGTTCATATATCCGAAATTACTTTGAATGCCTCGTCACATTCGGGCGACTGGGTGAGTGCCATAAATTTCCGCCGGAACCACCTTGGAATGGAATAGTCACCAGGTCCTCCACGGCTGACGGGCATATTTACTGGTGATGTACGGAACTGCTGAGCTGCCGGGGCACAATTTTGCTAAACAGCGTTACGTGCGGGACAGCTGAATGTCCCGTCGACGGTCCAGAGCCCGAACCTGACACCCATGTTTTTGGGGGCCAGTCCTGTCACAGCCAGATGATTCCCTCCCCTAAACCAATAATGTGTCTGCTATTAATTTTTCACACGGCAGAAGTGTGCCGCCCGTCGACGTGAACCGTGTCACACATGGTTACCCCAATAATGAATGATGACACGGAAGTGTCGTGAATAATTCATGCTCTTCGGATTCCGGAGATGGGTCCGCTTTAGCTCAAGCGATCATCGGGTCGGCAACGGGTATTCCGGGCCTTGTTGAGCGCCCCAACCAGCGCAAAGCAAAATCCATCTTGGTTGCTGGGACGAGAACTGCAAAAAGTTGTCTCTGGCTGTTGTCGATGTTTGCAGTCTCATCCCGCCACCTGGAAGCCGTTCTTCAGGTGTAAGTGCTTATGAATAGTTAATCAGGCTGCAAAGACAATGTGTGCCGGGTAGGTGGGCTTCTTCTGCACCTGCCGCCGTTCATTGCTGAGGTGACGACAGAATAACACTTTACGCCGCGATAAACCTTTACGAGGTTCGTTAGCGGAAATCCCTTTACGCCCCCTTAAATTTAGAGTTATGAAAATCGCCAGGATATTGCATTACGCGCTCGTTTAGCACCCTAGAACTGCCGATAAATTAAGAGTGCTCCAGACAGATGAGGGTGGAGCTTGCTCTAAGAGAGGTCGTAGGGCAGGCAGTTGTCTAGGGTGGACCACTGTTTGTTTACTTGACTGACATTTTTGTGGTTTGCACTTATGCACATTATGATTTGTACGTAACATTTTACGCGGTATTTTTAAACGGTGTATCTTTTTTACTAAACTTATTTGTTCTGTATTCGTATTGTTTCCAGTCCGCTTAAGGAGCCTTTGGTCTCTAACATAACATAGCTCTCCATCTACCCAAGATATTCTTGGAATTTCAGAATATCAGCATATCAAAGATTTCAATTTTATTGTGTAACAAAAGATCACTTAAATGGCTCCTGCGATCTCGCCGTTTTGAGAGCTACAAGTTTCGTGTGCAGCAAATCGAGAATAGCACGCGCAGTATGGCTCGTTGGTTCATCCGGTTGAAACTCACTGTCTGCTAAATCCATGAGTTGCGAACAAAGTTATAAAATCGTCGAATTAACGAACTTGTTATGCTTCCACAAGTAGGGAAAAGGCAAAATGATTTCATTTAGTTTAATACTTGCCCACCAAATGTAGGAAATATACCAAGAAAATATTTTTGTCACGACGGTTTTGATCGAGAACACCTAGCTTGATCTCATCAGTGTAGTGGTGGTGGTGTGATGTGGTGGCTCGATTTCTCCGCCGTAGACAACCGGAAAGATCGCAAAACCAATTCCTCCATTTAAATTTACTTGCCAGAAGACCAGGTATGAAATATATCGAAGGCGAATATTATTTCACGCTTTGAATAAGCAACCGTTCCAAAATTTTGTGAGTCAGTGAGCATCCTAAATGAAATAACCTTGCCCTTTCCCTACTTGTGGAAGCACAACAAGTGCGTTAAATTCCATCTGTCCTCCTTTGTCGTTTCTGCAAAAAGACCGATTGTACCTCTAGCCGAAAATGCACACCAAACAGTAACGCATTCTAGATGCATTGGTCTCTCATTGGATTCTCCAGTCCTCAAATGCGGCAGTTCTGCCTGTTGACATAGCCAACCACCGATATCGAATTATGCTTTGTCACTTATCTTATCATTTTTAAGAGGCCCAATTGCTGCGAACGACGAGGAACTATAATCGCCGGGTGTTCGGTCACACTCCGGATAACAGCAGCGATGATATGTGTATGCCGACCAGCCAGAATGATAACGTGCGTTTTTTGTTCGCAATGTTTCAAATTGTCTGTTACTTTCACAATTTAATAAAATGTTTTGCTTTTTAAAAATTAAACTCATACCTAAAAATGAAGTAAGGGCAGTAGAGGAATTTCTGCATCAATTGCAGTATTATGTGGTCAGCAAATTGGAACAACTATTTTCTGGCGAGTTACCGACCCTCTTTCATTCGATGAAAGCAAAAATTTTTATAAATTTGGTCATATTACCCTTTCACGAAAGTCTGTGAGAACTTCGCCCTTAGTGTCTCAGTTATTCATATATTTAATACAACCGGACAAAAGAATAAATGTTACAAAAGCCAAAATATTTGCGCAAATTATGAAATTTATTTGACTACGACCTGACTGAGGTCGAGGAGGTACCAAAAACGTTGTTCTACGGCGGAAACGTAGATTCTGAAGGCCCACCCGTCTCTCCGCCACACCCGCACACTCGTTGCCCGCCATTATTGCAATAACCACAGCAGCACCCAGCTAGAGACCACTGTGACTGAAAAGGAGACTCTATTTAAGCATTTTCCGGAAAAAGTTGCCTTTCCATGAATAAATTTGTATAATCCAAAAACCAGGAACAACCGGGAGGACACGATAACGGCAGCACCATCATCAGCACCAGCAGAGGAAGTATAGACGTGTCCAGAGTGAAACGCGCGGCAGTGGAACCTGTGGGCCTGGACCAGACGAGTGCATCGCCCCGGTGCTAGGCCCCATATATACACGTAGTTCCAGATAAGACAGATGATGTTCCCATTAACAAGTCATTAAGCAAATAGCACGACATTGGGGCAGCCGTACAGGAAATCACTTTGGATATACGGAGTACCCAAATTACTCCCTTTAATCAGCGCAGCTGACCTGGTCCATTCACCTTTGATAAGCTCGCTAGCACCACCGGCCACGGTGGTCGGACTGAGGGACGCAGCGGACAAGCTCCGGCCGGCCCGGCACATAATGGGTTTGTTTGCTACATTAGGCCGCAAATGAATCTAATTAAAAATGAGTCACTCTCAAGTGATTTTCATATTAATCTCACTTTCGGGAGTGATTTGTCAGCCGCACACCGGTGCTCCGTGGGACTGATAGTGCGGGAGGTGCTTCGACGGATAGTTAAAAGGGCGGCTTATCGGGGTATGGTGGCTTACAGCCCATTTGGAAGGAATGCCTACCCGAGCTGTGGCAAAGCACACCTCGTCAAGAATTTTAAGCCTTCGTCCAGGACTGGGAAATACTCGGAGCTGCAGGTCACAGTTGGGCAATTATTGAAATTCAAAATATTGATGGGCTTGACTAAGTAAGTGATGTGGTGGGCAGGAAGCAAATATTTTTTGTAATAAGTCAATTTCAAAATGCTACATAAAATTGCATACAAATTGGAAATATTCTCGGTATGATATTTGATAGGGCTTCAATTAACTGATATCGGTTTTCTGAGAAACCTGCATATGTGGGATGGTCTGAGTAAGCTGACTAAAGGTCGATCGATTTTATTGAAACTTTCACCAAAGACGTAGAGATATTTCTTGCACACCGGTTTTATAGTATTTTATTTGAGACCCTAATTCTAAATGCACCGCTCCAGAAACTAAAACTAGAACGCTACTATTTTTTATATTTTAAAATGTTCATCTATTAATTGACTTTACCATGCCATTCCCTGATTTTTCTAAATCTGTCTTGTCAATTCCGTTTTTCGTCATTTTTTTTCGTTTGTGTTTCATCCATCCATTTACAGATATTATAGGATGTTATGCGACATGGATAGTGCAGTCTCTATTTGTCTGTCTATATCTAAGTTCTTTTTGGCGTCGTAAAACGGACAAGGGAAATTCAAATTCTTCTTCAAATTCTGCTGTTTGGTGGATTAAGATATTTTTCCAACACTTGAAAGAGAATTTTACCATGTTAAAGCAAGGAGCGAGACTGCATCAAGAGGATTACATATGTTCCTTCAATGTGTTGATCATGCTACTTCCTGAGCTAACAATCTTGTTTACCATAGTAGGTGTTCAAGTTCACAACATCGTTATGTTTACGTTTTTCTGTCTGCAAGTAATGCACCGAAAGAAATTCCCGTATTCTGCACTTTAAGCAATATTTAATAAGTAGGTCAATAAGCAAGCCATCGGTCGCACGACTGATTCACCTTTCTACGTGCATTACTTGCAGACAACAGCAATTTTTACTTAGCTGTAAGATTTGTTAATACTTAATTAGGTTAAATACTTATTATAAATGGACTGAATCGGTAAAATAAAGAGAGTCTTTTGTTAGCAGTAGAACAGTGCGTTTGAATCAATGGACTGACCCCCGCTTAGTGCACAGGTGTTTCGCTTGGGTGCTAATTGCTATTATCTCGGTGCATAGGTGCTTCGCCTATACACTCTTAATTCAATCAAAGGAGATTGAACATTTTTGGTGACCCCGACGTGATCGGAAGCAACTTTCGATCCGTACAAAGAACATTGAAAAGGAAAGTGTAAAAGTGCAGTTAAATTCTGGAAGCAAGTGATCTAAGTGCAACAATGGAAGACTTAGTGCAGCAACAAGTCCAGCTAGGAGGGATCCTGGATAAAATAATGATAAATATAAAAAAGGATCCAGTTTCAAGGAAAACCGACCAGTATGCCCAGACCCGACTTGTCAAGGTGGAGGAACATTGGAGGATTTTTTCAACTAACCATGAGTCTCTAGAAGCCATGAAGGCAGAGAATACGAAGCATGCGTATTTTGAAACCGCCTATTACGAGAATGTTAAGGCTTTGAAGGAAAAGATTGTGTCAACCTTAGCTCAATATAAACAGGACAAGGACCAGGAAGTCCTCCAACAAGATTCAAATCAGGCTAAGCTTACGGATAAAGATTTCGATTTATCCTACGCAAACTTCGAAACAGCCACCACAAGTAACGAGGAATTAGAGCGCATCATAAAAAGGCAGAAGGCCACTATGAAGACTGCACGTCATCTTCTCGAAGATATAAAGAATAACATCGAAGCAGAACGCACACAAGGCTTCTGGGAATATAAACTGCAAGTACTCTCGCAGTATCAAATGGAAATCACAAACAACAATCAGTTGATTTGGGAGACTTCTGATTCAAACGGGCCAGATGAAATTATTCAACAAACATATCTGGAATTCGAGAATTGGTTGCAGAACACCATTATAGAAATTCAAGACAAGTTGAAAAAGGTGTCATCACACAGAGATTCATTGAATTCCGTGAAGCTACCAAAAATTACACTACCACGATTTGACGGTAGCTATTTAAACTGGGTTCAGTTTAAGGAACTCTTTATCCAGCTGATTGATGCTCAATCCATTGGAGAAGCACAAAAAATGTATTACCTAGCGAGCAACCTAACGGGTGAAGCACACGCTCTAATAAAACATCTTCCGGCCACTGGCGAAAGTTATAATGATGCATGGTCCATTATATGCAACAGATACGATAATAAGAGATTGCTCGTAACGGCCTTACTGAACAAATTGCTGGCACAACCAGTGCTTCAAACGGAATCTGCTCCGGCAATTAAATCTCTTCATGACAACACCAAGGAATGCCTTCTCGGGTTAAAGAATTTGGGCTTAAACACAGAAAATTGGGACCCAATTCTGCTCCATCTTATAATCAAAAAACTTGACAGACAAACGCATTCATTGTATGAGCAATCTCTTAGATCACCAAGAGAACTCAGCTCAATGGAAGAATTATTAACCTTTCTTGAAACCCGATTCCAATCAATGGAAGCCTTGAACTCATCAGGATCAACACGCAAGGATACAACTAGATATTCATCCAACAAACCCACATCATTCATCGCAACGAATGTAAAACCTCAATGTGTAATATGTCAACAGAACCACCCTCTCTTCGCCTGTTCACGGTTTTTATCAAAAACACCAAGTGAAAGATTTCAGGTGTTAAAGACACACAAACTATGCATCAATTGCATGAAAAGGGGACATGCAGCAGACAGCTGTACACGAGGATCGTGCTCTAAATGCCAGAGAAAACACAACTCTTTAGTTCACATCAATGATAATACAACGATGAGTAATAAACCACTCAATTATACATCTAATACCAATCATGATAAATCATGCAACGGAAAACCGATTCAGGAATCTATGATAAGCAAGACAACATTATCCACTCAGATTACTAGATCTCGGAGAAATTACGTTCTGTTGAGCACCATCTTAATAAAGGTCTACACATCTACCGGCCAAGAAATCGAGTGCAGAGCCATTTTAGACTCTGGTTCTCAGTTAAATTTTATAACCGAGAGACTGGCAAACCAATTATCGTTAGAAACATCGAGAGACTCCATAGAAATTAAAGGAATTGGAAATGGAAGTCAGCACACACAAAGACGAGTGAATATCGCAATTCACTCAAGAAAGAATGGGTTCTCAACTCAGATGGAGGCTTTCATTCTACCACAAATAACCGGGCAACAGCCAGCAATACAAATCAACACAGAAAATTGGAACATCCCGAAAAATCTGACATTAGCCGATCCGTGCTTCAGCCAACCAGAAAACATCGATATATTGATTGGCGCTGAACACTATCATGACTTCTTATCAATTGGACAAATTAAATTAGGAGAAAATCTCCCCACACTTCAAAATACCGTGTTTGGATGGATTGTTGCTGGTCAGGTCGGGAATTCGTTCTTATCAGAAGGAATCTGTGGCATTTGCACTCAACAGGAGGATGAGATCAAGAAACAACTTGAACGATTTTGGGCCTTGGAAGAGGTAGAGTCAAGCACACCTGGTTTATCAGCGACAGAACAAAAATGTGAGTCATTGCTCAATCAAACTACAAGGAGAGACGATTCAGGCCGCTTCATCGTCAATCTCCCCTTCCGTAAAGAACCATCTTCATTAGGAGATTCCAAGGATACAGCTCTGTCCAGATTTTATTCTGTGGAACGCAGGCTCAAGAAAGATCCCAATCTCAAAAAGAGTTACTCAGAATTCATGAATGAGTATATCAAGCTCAATCATATGCAGGAGATCGATATCAATAGCGTATCTAAACCGTATTACTTCCTTCCTCATCACTACGTTTTAAAGCCAGACAGCACTACCTCACCATTAAGAGTCGTGTTTGACGCAGGGGCAGCATCTTCATCAAAGCTATCACTAAATGAAATCCTTCACACAGGACCAAAAATCCAAAGGGAATTATTCTCCGTGCTGCTAAAATTCAGACTACCGCGCTATGTCTTCACTGCAGACATCGAAAAAATGTACCGACAGGTCCTAATAAACCCTGACGACAGGCGCTTTCAACTAATATGGTGGAGAGATAACGACAATACAGCACCAAAATGTTATCAATTAAACACAATAACGTATGGAGTAAGAACAGCTCCATACTTAGCTATAAAATGCTTACATACTCTTGCAGAACAAAATCGAGGAAAATATCCAATTGGATCAAAATGTTTGGAACAAGATTTCTATGTTGACGATTTAATGAGCGGATCCAATAGCCTATACGAAGCACAAGAGATGCAGGAACAAGTATGTCGCAGCTTACAATCAGCAGGCTTTAAACTACGCAAATGGTGTGCTAACCATCCAGCCTTACTAAAAAATATTCCAGAGAGTGACAGAGCATTACAGTTGGACGTACCTAATGATAACATGACACACAAAACATTAGGATTGATCTGGTTCCCACGCACAGATGAGTTCCAAATAACAACTGAGCAAGATCCACACAATCATCGAATAACCAAGCGCACAATTCTTTCTGAAATCGCACACTTGTTTGATCCACTGGGGATTCTAAGCCCAGTAGTAGTGACAGCGAAAATAATCCTCCGCGAATTATGGTCCTTGAAGGTAGACTGGGATGCGGCTGTTCCCATGGAACTCCATACAAAATGGGAAAGGTTCAAGACCGGCCTAAGTCAGCTTCACAAGATAAAAATCCCACGTCAAATCCTAGGAGGTACAGCACAACACAGTCAGCTACATGCATTTTGCGATGCGTCGGAAAAGGCATACGGAGCAGCTCTGTATGTACGATCAGTACATTCTGATACAGTTACGAGAATAAAACTACTGTGCGCAAAATCAAGAGTGGCTCCGCTAAAAACTACAATACCAAGATTGGAACTTTGTGCAGCTAAACTTGCCTCACAATTACTAAGTAGAGTGAAAAAGGATCTGGAATGGAAGGGAAAATGCTATCTTTGGACCGATTCTACCATAGTATTGAGCTGGATAAACTCTGACGCCTCAAAATACCAAACATTTGTGGCAAACCGTATAGGTACAATCCTAGAACACACTACACCTGAGCAATGGAGACATGTTCCTACAAAGGAAAACCCTGCGGATTTAGTCTCCCGAGGTGTCCAACCTGACAAACTAAACGAATGTAATTTATGGTTCTACGGGCCACCCTTTCTTCATGGTAAGGAATCTAGCTGGCCTGCAATTCCCAACAATTCAGAGGCAGACTTGGAAAAGAAGAAACCAAAAACATCCCTTTTGTCATCTACAGAAACAAACTCCGGTATCATTGAGCAGATTCTCTCAATTGATCACAACAATTCTTTGGACTATTTACAAAAGGTAGTAGCATCAACTCTACGATACATACAAAATGCACACACAGACCTTGACAGCACGGAATTTAAGGAATCATTGTCCACAGCACTAAACGAAATAGAGCAAGAAGGACTGTCTCAAGATCATACGGCAAAAGAGTTAGAAGATGCGCTACTACTAATAATCAGGGAAACACAAAAGGAAGGCTTCCCAGATGATTTAACTCATTTACGAAAACACAAAACAGTAAGTTCAAACAGTCCATTAGCAACCCTGTGTCCATTCATTGATGAGAAGGGAATCCTTCGCGTGGGTGGAAGGTTGGAAGCAGCATCCATATCATTTGATGCAAAACACCCAATGTTGTTGCCATACTCGCACGACATCACCCGACTCATATTCACTCACTTCCACCTAGCGAATGCTCATGCAGGACCACAAACTCTACTAGCTACTATTCGGCAAAGATTCTGGGCTCTAAAAGGAAAAGCTATAGCTAGGACGGTTGTACACAACTGTGTCATCTGTACTCGAATGAAACCGAAATTCCTGACACAAGTTATGGGAAATTTACCCAGGAATCGAGTACAACCTGCACGACCCTTTATCAATGCAGGAGTAGATTTTTGTGGTCCGTTCTGGACACATTTTAAAATTAGAGGCAAAAGACCGCTCAAGACATATGTAGCAATATTCTGCTGCTTCAGTACCAAGGCGGTACACATAGAAGTAGTGAGTGACCTCACAACGAAAGCATTCGTAGCAGCACTGAAGAGATTCATCGGAAGAAGAGGACATTGTCGTAACCTCTACTGTGACAATGCGACAAACTTCACAGGAGCTAGAAACCAGTTACAAGAGCTTCAAAACACAATATATTCAAAGGAAGCTGATGAAGCCATTAAAAAATTCTGCACATCAAAGAGCATCGACTTTCACTTCATTCCACCTAGAGCACCACACTTTGGTGGACTTTGGGAAGCTGCAGTCAAGTCTGCAAAACATTTATTCCACCGGAGCGTCGCTGCTGCTTCGCTCACATACGAAGAACTGACAACAGTAATGGTAGAAATCGAGGCTATACTGAATTCACGACCAATCACACCCATGTCATCGGACCCTAACGACCTAACAGCCTTGACACCTGGACACTTTCTAATTGGCGAGCCAATGACCTCCATAGTAGATCCGCACGCCTCCGAGGCAAGACTAACACCGCATCAAAGATGGGAAATTGTGTCCCGATTGAAGACGCAATTTTGGCATCGGTGGAGAACGGAATACTTGACCGAACTCCAACAACGCCACAAATGGTTCAAAACCTGCGAGAACATTAAACCCGGAACAATGGTAATTATTAAGGAGGATAACACTCCAGTGCTATCATGGCCAATTGGAAGAGTCGTTGAACCCATAAAGGGAGAGGACGGCATAGTCAGAGTAGTAGACGTACAAACGAGCTCCGGAGCAATATCCAGAAGATCTATCCACAGATTGGCTCCACTGCCAGCAGAATCAACGAATGATGAAAACAATGAAATGGAAGAAAAACTAAATCACACAATGGAAGAAGACCAGAACAATGTACCAACTACTAGTAGTACTAGTGAAAATCTAGATGATACAGAAATGAGTACTGGAGCCACGCCTAGGCCAAAAAGACGGAGAATTATGGAGCCATCAATAGCAACAATTCTCATGGTTTGCTTAGCCATGCCATTGTTAGTATTCGGCCAAGTAACGATTACGCCGTTTACCGTTCAACCAGGCCTCTACTTTGAAAGTATGGGAATGACTCATTTAATTGCAAACGAATGGAATCTTGTAGTCTTCTTCGATACAACCACCTTCTGGGAAGAGCTTGATCTCATACACTTTGGCATACACAGATTAACACAAACCTGTCAATCCATATCCAACAACCAACTCTGCAGTGAAAATGTCGTCCAGTTCGAAAAAACATTACAAGAAATTATGAATGCTAATGGCTTACTTACATCATATCAACAAAATAGATACAAAAGGGCTCCATTGAATTTTATTGGAAGTATCGCCAGCTCTTTGTTTGGGGTCTTGGATGAAGAATATGCCAAGGAGATGTCGGACACCATTCAAAATTTAGAGGACAACCAAGAACACCTACTGAATTTGATTAAAAATCAAACTTCTATTATTGATTCGACTGCCAATTTTATAGGCAAATCACAAGAAGCAGCCCAAAAACGGTTAGATGAAGTTATAAAGTATATCAATTCTACGGCACATATTGTTAATGAAATGGAGCACGAAATAAACGAACAGCGACTATTAGAAATCTTCAATGAATTATCAATGCGAGTGATTCTCGAAACTACTGCATATCAACGAGTACAAGCTGCCATAATAGATGTACTCATCCATGCCCACCATGGGAAGGTGAATCCAATACTCTTAACACCAGCACAACTTCAATCGCAGCTGACGTTAATAAAAGAGCATCTGCCATCAACTCTTCAACTACCCACACCCAACAATCATCTAATAGAATTATATAATCTAATGTCAATTGAAAGCCGAGTCACACAAACAGAAATTATATTTCGAATACGGCTGCCATTAGTAACGCATGAAAATTTTGAATTATTACATGTCGTACCAGTACCAGCACTAGTTAACAGCACCTATGTGACAATCGAGTCATATTCACCATTCATGATGATCAATATGAATCGGAATGCATACTATCCACTATCTGAGAGAGAATTCGGTCAGTGCATGCTAATTGGGCAAACCACTCATCTCTGTAAACAACTTCACCCAATTTACAAGCGAGGTGCGCAAGAAGGGTCCTGTGAACTCAGCATATTGACTCAAGATGAAAAACCATCCACATGTAAAATTACAACCTCAGACAAGCCACGCCGATGGACCCAACTATTGGAAGTCAACCATTGGATTTATGTAACCAAAGAAGAGCTCTCCATTAATATTGTGTGCAACAACAACATCATCAGGAAGAGTATAATAGGATCTGGTGTACTGAACATGTCATCAAATTGCATACTAAGCGATGAATTCACGACCATACCTTCTCATAGCCTATATACCACTACGATCACGACATCATTTGCCCCAACAAAAAATATAACGGATCGCATTCAACCCATGGAACTCTCGAAGTTACGGATTCCATCTTTTTCATCGCAAGATAACTACAATGATCTACTTAAGATCAAGGACACCATCAAGGAATTACAAGAGAATGCAAACACTCCTTTACGAAGCAAACATCATATGGTCCACACTCTAACTGTGGGATATATCAGCCTGGGAATTGTATTCGTCATCCTCGTTTACTGGCTCTACAAACGATCAACCCCGTGTGGTGCCCGGAAAATACCAATTCCAGCTCAACGGACAACAACGAAGGATTTCCATCTCGAGTCTCAGGAACTAGCTTGAATCATCAATTCAACGGTGGGGAGAATGTTCAAGTTCACAACATCGTTATGTTTACGTTTTTCTGTCTGCAAGTAATGCACCGAAAGAAATTCCCGTATTCTGCACTTTAAGCAATATTTAATAAGTAGGTCAATAAGCAAGCCATCGGTCGCACGACTGATTCACCTTTCTACGTGCATTACTTGCAGACAACAGCAATTTTTACTTAGCTGTAAGATTTGTTAATACTTAATTAGGTTAAATACTTATTATAAATGGACTGAATCGGTAAAATAAAGAGAGTCTTTTGTTAGCAGTAGAACAGTGCGTTTGAATCAATGGACTGACCCCCGCTTAGTGCACAGGTGTTTCGCTTGGGTGCTAATTGCTATTATCTCGGTGCATAGGTGCTTCGCCTATACACTCTTAATTCAATCAAAGGAGATTGAACAGTAGGGCTTGTGTCTTTTACCAATTTAAAAAATTTGACTTACAAGGTTATTTTACAAAAGAAGTCTGTAGTGGTAAAATTAACAAAAGGGAATAAGTTAGTCTTTCCAAATCCATCTCTTTAAATCAAACCCAAGAAAATTATCGGAGGTTACTCAGTCGACACATGTAGTGTAAATAAAATTAATAATAAATAAAAAATAAAGTCTTAAAAACAAGTTTGTATTAAACGTAATGAATTGTTTTTATCAGATGATCTAAAATGTAGAAAATAATTTTTTTTTCTTAGCCGCTTGTATATGACTATAAGTAAAAGCTT
Source organism: Neoitamus cyanurus (assembly GCA_947538895.1). Lineage (NCBI taxonomy): Eukaryota > Metazoa > Arthropoda > Insecta > Diptera > Asilidae > Neoitamus > Neoitamus cyanurus. The sequence goes on along the minus strand of OX384544.1, from coordinate 9,780,804 downwards.
GGGGACCTCAGGTTTCACTCGCTTATAAAACTGGAAGAAATGGTTTCACTCATTTAGAAAACTGGAAAACGTAAGGCTCGGAGAAGATTAAAGTATTTTATTTCCTTATACGTAGCTAACTATGTTCTGCTCATGAATTCCATCAATGTGATACCTGTGTCAAGGAGGATGTGATCATAATGTTAATCCGCCATCTAGTAATCTAGTGTGTAGTAACCATTTACTGTAAACCCTGCGCACCCAACATGAACTTGACTCCACCGAAAGTGCATCGAATTTCACAAGGGTACAATGTACCCACCGGCTAATTGAGTAACCATATTCATTTGTTCTACCCGGACAAGTGCTAAGTAAACAAATAGCACGTGAAGCAACTGCCGCACAAGCGCCATGCAATGCGCTAAGTGAGTTCTATGACTATGGTGAGCTGCGCCATGCAATTGGGTCAAGAAATAGTCGCAATTCTTGCAACCCGACACCCTCTCTGCGTTCGGGTAATCGATTAAGGAAAGTAAGAGTGAAGAAAGTGCAAAAATTCTAGGAGTGTGGCCGTCTTTAAGTGTTTGGCCCTGCCAAGAAAATCTGTATAAATAGGGTAAGATAATTTCAATAAACATGGTTTGTTATACTGAGCTTCGCTTTATTCATTTGGTGTCTGCATTTGCTGCGGCAGCACCTTTGAACCTTATTAGTGTCTGCATTCGCTGGGGGGTTCTAAAGCAAAAGGATGACGCCATATTGGATGTACCATAAAATTGAATATACTAATTGTATTGTCTCCAGAACAAAAGATGTGAGCAAAATTCCAGCATGATCGTATATCGAATAATTCGATGTCAGATTTGTCCCCCACAGACTGGAAAGCAAGTTAAATAAAAGCTTTTAATTAATTAAGATTTTATCAGGAAAAACGGCGTGAACTTTCGTGATGAAAATTACTGAAGAACTAACTGAAAGTTGTCAAAATGGTAAATCCAGTGTTAAAAGCAAAATTGATTCCCAAAAGCAGAACAACTATAAAACTACCAACAAACTAAAGCTTTCCAAAAACTTCTGCTACTTTTATAGTAGTTTTGTTGTCCTGCTTTCTGTTTCTGCTTTTAATGGACCACCTCATTTAACTATAACTATTTCCCTATTGCGGTATACGTATATAAATCTCGTGGTCTAATGTTGGTTTATGATTAAATAACTCAAAATTATTTGCAACTCCAAAATTTTCCTCCGAACCTACGCAACTTCACACTCGTTTCAAAGTTTATATAAAAAACTTTATATCTTTCGTCCACTATCCCTCGGCTTCTGTTGTGCATGTGACTTCGCCTGGTGAGATTAGGGGGAAAGAGAAGAGCTGCAGATCCATTAAAATCTGATGTCCCAAAGTAGCGGACAAGGATCACTAAATCCGCAATTCCACACTGACCTTGTGATGTCAATTTTGGCATAGTGTGCCCCTAAAGTCTTCGAAAGTTTATTTCATTTGGCATTCATTAATCTGTAGATTCTGCTTTGCTCTTAGCTTAATTAGTTCAACAGCTCTGTGTGAGTCGACGCCCCTGAAAAGGCATTAATTCCAGTGCTGTGTTATGGATAAGGTTGCAGTAAAATTTGACGCCCGATTAAATTCGAAATGAAGTTGTCCCAAATATTTGCGAGAGGTTCTCTGTGCCAATTCCATGAACCTGATGACTGCCAAGGAACGAACGCTCTACAGCACCGAAGGAATCCACTTAACCTTACCCACTTGCAGCCTCCTGTTTGCACTTAGTGAACGTACGACTAATCCCTTTATCAGTTTCGATATCTGCCGTCCCAGGAGCTCCGGCGTATTCATATTTGTGGTGTGTCAATAGATTGATGCTGCCGGTACACCCCATCCGTTCGGTATGCTCCCGAAACCTCCTCACGTCCTCACCCACCGCCCCTGATCATCCCCGTACACATATCAGTGGAGGAGGGGAAGGGGCTGCAGTTCGTCAGCCCTCATCTGAATGAGATTTTCATTTTGAATTTGGTCACGTCTTATCACCTGGATTTGTCGGTGGATTTTACCCTACTCTGCAAATTGGCTTAAGAGATTTACATCAACTTGCAAACAAAGTGTGAAAGAAACTTTTATTCCATGAGTGCTCCCCAGAAAAGTGGTAAATGTTTTCCTATAGGGGAGCAAACTTTCTGCCGCCGTTGAGCGGCTGCTGGCGCTGCTGCGGCGAACGCCCCCTGGGAATATAAATGTACTAAACTTTTTTCCTTTTTTTTTTTTAAAGTGATCATCAATTTAGCATTATTTCGGGAAAAATCACCTCGACGTGTTTTAAGTTCATTATTCTGCCAGGTGAGCGTAATTTTAACCTCGTTAAAGTTGTTGCCGGTCTTCGTGCCGGGCGCGCTTCAAATTCCGCACATCCACCACCCCTCCTCGCCCAACTCTCTAGTCCTCTCTGTTCACACGGAACATCGTGTGAAATCTTAACGATTTAAATTTTCATTAAATGGTTTTATTGGAGCGAGGATTCCGCACGACTACACAAGGCGAACGGTGGCGACAGTGTCCCGGCGAAAAGAGCTGCTACCCAGATTTGCTCTTCGAGTGACATAAGTGCTTTATAAGTTTAATGGGTGGCTCGGATCCGGTAAAACTTTGTCCTTTTAATTTCATTTCCACCTCATTTGCCTGATATCGTTGGGAACATTTTTATTGCGCAACTGATGTACCCTAGGTGGTGCTGGCGCTTATGGATGATATGAGAAAATTATCATCATGGGAATAGTGAAAAGAACGTGCATGTTTGGTGCACTCTAGATGTGTAAGGACATTCTCCCATGATATAACATTTCTTTTCTCGACTTAAATGGGCTTCAACACAATTTCTACCGCGATTTGTATATACCTATTTCGAACAAAAGTTGTATTTTGAAACCTTTGCGTTTCAATGCAAATAATTACCACAACTGTCGACCCCTAACACCCTAACATTTCCGAAAACGAGATGATATTGAATCTTTATAGGAGAGCGATGGACCAGTCTTACTGAGTGTGTGCGGGCGATCAAGCGATAACGACAGCCAACCATTTTTTTGTAAAATGATTTTCGATTGTTGTGTCAAATGGACAAACAAATATTAAAGTGGATTTTTAAACTCGAGCTGGTGTGTTTTCCCTTAATATGTCCGGAATTACGGCCCTGTAGCAAGCTTTGCTCCCTCCTATCGAGCGCTTCTATAAAACTTTCAGTAGTGCAGCGGAAAACACACGGACTTTCACGCCGGAGTCTGCGGTTCGAGCCCGTCTTTAAAATTTTCGGAACTTTTTGACCCCGAGATTTGTCAGCTAGCCGCTCGGCTGGCAAATTTCGTAACAATAATTTTAAGTTAAAACTTGGTAGAAATAGTGTTAACTGAGAAAAATACTTACTTGTCTTTAAATGTGTAATTTTAAGACGAAAATATTACCGCATCCACAATATTGTGAGAAATAGTCAAAACTTCTCGATTTCTCGTCGTGCACAAAAACTAGGACATTCACAGAGTGAATTCTTAGGCTTCCACTCATATAAGATCCTTTTAACACATCAGGACCTAAAACCTAACGACCATTTGGTTTGCCATTCTAAATTTCAACAGTGACTAACTACTGGAATGGAAAAGTTAAATAATAGACAAACCACCAAAGTCTAATTACATTTGTTAGATAAATTAAAATCCAAGCGAACGTTGAGCATTATCATTGGCTCATTACAACAGTATGCTGTGTTGGGGAATGCGGAGAAAACTTATATTTCTCAAACAGCGATAGGGAACCGAAATAATAAAAGAGTCGAAAACAGTTTTGGAGTTTTTGTGTCGACATTCTAAAGAACGAGATTTAAAAGTTTGGGACGATGCAAATCGATCGAATAAATCTACACTGGAAGCTTCCATCCGGTTAATAGGCCTTACAAAAGTGCAATATAAAAGACGAGTTATATATGAGTAATTAAACTCCTTCCACCATCTCTCAACGAAGCTTAAAGTAGAATTAGCCTTGTTAACTACCATATTAATAAGGTCGCAGAAAGCACCCAAATCTTTGGTTATTTCAAGTCTACTTTGGAATGTACAGTCGTCTATTGTATAGTCAAAGTAATTACGGAGTTTTCTTTTTCAAGAAAAAGACACAACTGTACATTTTTCGGCGTTGAGGAGAAGATGATTAATAAATCACCATTTTGGGAAGGCGTCTAAGTTATAATATATAATTTTGACACATCTACAAAAAAATTTGACATCGTCAGCGTAAGACAGAATTTTTGATTACCTACGTCAAACCAACCGAAGACACAAGGTATTTTTTAGATCGGCTCTTTCGGTCAACGTGACGATAAAGCTTCCTCTGGTGTACCTCAGGGTAGTCATCCAGGACCACTTATATTTATTTTATTTTTTAATGACTTACTAAAAGTTATAAAACACTTTCTTACACTTATTTATGCTGTACGAATGTAAATTTTTTTTTCAAATATAAATGAACCTCTACTGACTGCGCAGGAATGAGGTATGACTGTAGTACCAAACCTCCTTTTGTCTAAATCCAAAATTGTTGTGCACTTATCAAAAATTTGAACTTATTAATTTTGTGCTTATTAAAACAATCAAATAAAGTTATAATCTTCCTATAAAGCTGTTTGAACTCAAATCGTCATTACGGGCACTCCATCGCTCAATTATTTAATCCCCAAAACATTTACGCATACCTGTGTCCCTCGAAACGCGCGCCCGATGTTGATCAAAATGCCAAAACTTTTCGATCTCCTTAAAACGAGTCAGCCCCGCTTCAGCACCAAAAATAAACCGCTAAATCTAGCAGAAATCGTCTGGGGTGCCATAATCCGTGAAGGTGGGTGTCCCTAAAATCTTTTTCAACTAGATTTCACCCTCAAGCCACAGGCTATCGGGGGATTTTAATGCCAACCCCGATACTTCTAACCTTCATCAAAGTGCGTCCTTGAACAAAAACGAAAAAAAAAAATAAAAAAATAACAACAAGAAAAAAATCAAAGGGGCAAAGCTTAACCCAGTCGCAGTATTAGCGAAGGTGGGTGGGTGCGTGTGACGTGCGCGTATCTCCTCAGGCCTCGTGCTGGGCCAAGGTGAGTTATGTCATGTTATTTGCGACCGGCTAAATCCCCCGGGTATAATCCCGGCTCTGGCGGCAGCAGCCACGCAATGGAGTGCGTTCGGTTAATTAATTAAATGCCGGGGCGGAATGCGCGGGGACTGTCAGCTCATTTAATTTTGATTTTACCCGAGAACTGATGGTGGCGACGGTAGGGCCGTTAAAGTCGACTTCATCTGCGGTCCCGCAATTAAGTCGCGGCTTATGGGGCGAGGGCGGAGGGGGACAGGTCATTAGATGGGGTGTTAGCATGGAAATCCTCGGCTGAATGAGAAATATGGGCCCTGATTGCTCGCAATGATTTCGTCCCCAGGGACTCAGGGGTGCTTCAAATTTACTGGGGCACTTGTTCGTGCTGACAGCGTGTCTATCGCCTGGTCAGAAGTGCAATGGACAACAGCACAGGTACAATTGCTGCAGATTGGAAAACCGGACAAATTCTTCGGCGAACAAGGGCGGACCCAGACACCAGAGGGACCCCCGGGTAATCAGTTTCTCAGCTGAATAAACAAGCGATTCAGCAAGTTTGCATGACTCTCGAAAGTGCCCACATGTACGTGAAAACCGAGGAAGCTTGCGGTGACAATAATAAACTCCTCGAAACTTTTCTCTTCAGATAACAACGGAGACCACCCAAACAGTGGAGGCATCCAAGCAGCGAGGAGCAAAGCAACAGGACTCCTAGTCCTCCTGGCTGGCTGGCGGCATCCTTGGGGCCTGTGTTCGAGGCATCCAAACCAGGCTCGGTAACTCGGTTAAATCCACTGCCGTCTCACTCAATTGCTCCTGAAGTATATCTGGTGGCCAGAAGTTGCTCGTATCAGCGGTGTATCCCACAACAGGCTTGAGGGACTCCGGCTTCTTCCCATTTTCGGGGAAGTTTTGCATCGAAAAAGTTTTCGGTTAAACTTTGCGGATTTCCACACGTTCCGAATTTGTGTCGGCCCTCATCCGTAATACATCGGAAGATTCGGTGCGGCTGGCAGCGCGGCTCAAGGTGATATGTATTCACTCCGAAAGGGACAGGCCGACTCCCTTGCCAACCGAAGGTCCTGACAATTATTTTTCGGTTCGTTCAGGATTCCAGGCCCTTTGTCGTCTTTCTTCCACAGTACAGTGTGTAATTACGAACGCCCGTAAATCGTCCGCTTTTATAGGCCTACCCCCGAGGGATCTCGCACTGAGATGACGACGAGTCAGGGTGATAAAGATTCCCGCAGTCAGTCAATCAGTCGGTCGTAAATTAGGACAACCCTAGGGTGCCCTGCCTGTGTCTTCTTCCGCCTCCGCTTTTGTCTCAAGCCCGCCTCTCTATCCCCTGCCTAATATATTTTCTCGGCCTTTTGTTTTTGTTTCTGCAAGAGCAGTTAGCACCTGAGCACCTCGAGGCACTAAACTGACCACACTTAAGTGGGATCGTCTGGAGGTGCCTTGTTTTGTTGCGATCAAACACCGAACATGCCCATGCCTCCCCGAAAGGATATAAATTACTCCCGGACTCCGGTCGGTGTATTTCGGGTGGGCGGTCGAATTTTTTTTCCCCCTTTTCTTTCTTTTTTTTTATTGTCCGGACAAATTGATTTCGGCTTGAAGATTGATCGAGGGCCCATGCAATCGGGGAACGAAGGTTTCCTGGAAAACGTATAGACCATGTCGGGGCGGGAGATAATGAGAAAATTAAATGCATAACCAATTAACGCCTTGATTTGTGGTCGTAATTGAATTGTTTTTTCGGATTTCTTAATTGGGAAAATTTACACTAAGTGGAGCCTAATTAGTGGGTATAACGTTTTTTTTTTCGTTGCCATGGAAATGAATGTATGTAGATATATACACATATGTGACAGGGGCATGTATCTTTCTTTATGTGTTTGTAATGCGGGCCATGAACCATCAACGTTTCGTGGAATTACACATCCAGGGAATGACATAGGGCGATAATTTCCCCAACTGTGTGGCATGTAGCGTCACATTGTTGAAAACAATTATTTATTTTGGGGGTGAACATCAAGAAAATGGGGAAAAAAATTGGTGATCATCGATCTCCCCATATACGATTAATCTTCTTCGATCTTTTCTCGCTCTCGAAGAAATAGGGGCCACAATCCACAATCCAGACGCAATGAACACTCCAAAATCTCTTGTAGATTGTTTTCACTTCATATATCGCAATTTTGTTTGTTATAGCCGTTCATCCAAATATGGGCCAAAGTTCTGTTTCAGAAATCACCACTTCTTTCTTTTTTTACCTCACTATGTTTAGTAAAAAATAATTTGGTTTTTTAATTTTTTAATTCGATGTCGTTAATTAATTAAGCACTGAGCTCGATGCAATTAGTTGATTTCCCTAGAAAAATTAAGTACTGACTTGTACGTACTTATTCATTGTAAACAAATCAAATACAAATTAACGTGAGTTTATGTCGAATTAGAATGACTTGTCGAGTGTCGATGTCGACGTCGTTTTAAATGATGAAGGGGAATTCAAAATAAAAATGTTTGTAAGTCGATGTTGAGTGAAAACAACACTTGGAATGGAATGTCGTCTACTTCAATTTCCAGAAATAAAATAATATTGTATGTAGGTATGTTTTTAATTCGACAATTAAGTTTGGTGATTCCTTCTTTCAATCCAGTAAAAGAAATAAAATAAACTTTCTAGATGTTTGATGTGGAGAAAAAAGAACACGTTTAGTGGTATGCACTATCGATTATCGATTCGACATTTGATCGATTCGAAATCGATTGATTGAATATATTTCTAGTATTTAATTTATCTTCTTCTGTAATTTTCGTTTCTTCTTTTGGTTTTGGGCCTCTTGTTATTTTCGTTGGCCCAGCTTTGGGATATGGCTTTATCATTTCAGGAGTGGTAAGAACGGTAACAATTGACTCGTTTTCAGTCAGCCGTTCACTAAGATACGCATCGCCATGTGATTCTTCTGGACCATTAGATAAACATTACTTTATAATTTACTCTTAGGAATATTACAGGATTTCGTGCACAGAAAATGATCCAAAGTTGTATACGATTTTCGAAATTTGAATTGACAATCGTTTGACCATTTGATGATGATTACAATGGATACCAAAATTACATTAGACATGTCGTCTTAGTTCGACAACGACTTTCGCGATTCTTTATTTGAATCCCGTAAGAGAATTCAAATAAAAGTTCTTCTGAGTCGACGTCAAGCGAAAAGAACACCTTCAAGTTCAATTTCCTAAAATAAAATGACATTCGACACATGGTTTTCATTCAGCTTCGACTTTCGCAACCCATTTTTACATTCCCGTGAGTAACACGTCATTTTCGTTCTAGGTCGACTTGGGACAACTGGTCACACTTTTGGTGGAATTATTAAGTTTACTTAAGACAAATCTGAGTGGCGGTTTTTTATTTATTTATGAAGTTTGTCTAAATGAAATCACTGCTTATCATACTAAAATTCAGGCACGCCTTAAGAAAGTCCGAGTGACTCAAACATTGACCTCTAAGATGCTGCGCGTCAACATTATCAGTCGCTCAACTTCCCAGTATATAAAAGTGAGTGAAATTCAAATTGCTAACTTGTAGTTAAAAAAAATAGAAATTTCTCCGAGTTTTCGCTAAACGTCTCGAATAAGCCGTTGCGTTGCCGTTGGTTGGTTTTCTCTTAATCGTAAACCCAAAAGTACAAAAAAGGTGATTTTACTGCGTAATTACCCCTTCGACTCGCGGGGCCAAGTGCCGCAATCAGGAAAGGTTTGTACCTGTAAATATATGCAAATCATGCAGCTGTTCCGCGCTGCACGCCGCGTACTCGTACAGCATAATTACAGCGAAGTCATATAAATTTGACCTTTCTTTCAACAAGTCTCGCCCATCTGTGAGTCGAATGGAACTCTATTGTGCAGCCCTCCCGTCCGGAGATACTTATCTCCTTATACCTTTCGAGATCTCATCTTAAAAGAGTGAATTTCGCTTTTTTTTTTGATTCGAAAACGAAAAGGCCGGCCTTGCTGCCAAATCGATAACTTATTTCTCCAGATCACGCTGCACTGGCTGAGGAGTCGCCCCCCATCGCATAATTGCAGTATCAATGTTACGGGGAATGATTCGTCTGTTGCAGTGTTACAGAGCCCCGGTCTGGCGCATGTGGAACTTTGGGGCTCAATTCGCTCGAGAGCTTACAACCTGCTATTACAACGTCAGGTTGTCATTTTTTTGGAAGATCGGATAAGCATTTAGCGCTTAATCGATGGCTTTTTAGCACGCAATGACTCTTGCCCCCGTATCCACTCGATAAAAGAGGAGGTGGTGCCGTAGCCGCCGCGAATTTTTATTCCCGAATGATTTTGTTCGTTTGCTGGTTTTGCAAAGGTCGAGGAGGTGTAACACATGTGAGGTGGGTGTTTTGGGCTTTTTGGGGGCGGATATTGATTTCAACCTCCTTGTTGGTGCAATCAATGAGTTTAATCATGTTTTACGGTTACCTTTGAATGTGTTTCCGAAAAGTTGTAAAACTTCTGGCAGGTTTAGCTTCCGTTTGGGGACTTTTTAACTTCACTGGACTTGTAAATATTTCCAAAAGATTTCAAAGAATTATATTTTGCCAGAACCAAAAGGGGTGGACAGAAGAATTTCTGAAAGCCCCATCTGCTCCAGGAGGAATTTCATCTAATTACGGGAGATTGAGACGCAAAAAAAAAAAATTTTACTGTAGTCATAACCGGCCAACCCTAGGGTGGGAACTAATTATACAGTATTTGTTCATTATCCTCAAATTTCCTCAAAAAATAAAAAATCTGTCGCTGTTATTTGCGTTAACCAAATGCTTCTGGTGTGCCTCGCCGTGTTGTTTACCTTTCGCAGGTCCACAAAAGCTTCACTCGGCGTAATGCATGGTGTACACTACTTCCTGAAAGGGAAAAGGGAAAAGCTTGAATGAAAAATAATTAAGCAGTGATGGTGGTCGCTCACACTTGTTAATTTTTTTGTTTGCTTTTCGTTTAAAGTTTTATGCCATTACATGAAGTTGTTCCAAATGAAATTTTCCTCATTATTTTTGTTTTATATACTGTTAGGAATCCTACCAGGGATAGAAAAGAGATTTTGCTCTTTTCGATGTAAGGGATGACCTCTAGAACTCTACTTTGGGCTTTAAATTTTAAACATATTTTACCGTTATTTCATTACCACTCTAATAAGGAATATTTGTGCAAAAATCTAGGCTTTTAAGTTGCGTGTTTTAAAAGTTATTTAACATTAATGACTTGTTGAAAGTGAACCCAGATTCCAATGGGCACTTTTTCCCCGTTAAAATTTCGTGCCCCTAATATTCGTCTACTGAATGTGTTATACTCCCTAATAGACTTGTAGGTCTACCTACACTTGAAACATCTCATCTTAAAAATTCCCTTCGAATCTGTTGCGAACATCCCTAAGCCCACATACCCACAGCCTCAATCAACATGTTGCTGGACAGTTTTTATATTATTCAAAAAATATCCCGGAAGTGTCGGCATTCCTGTGTATAAAAGTTTCTAGCCAAATTCTCCTCCATCGTGCGAGCCTCCAATCCTCGAGTATACCGGAGGGCCCCATGCTTTCGGTTAGGTGCCTGGGAGTGCGCCTGTGTGAAAGAAAATTTCCCAACCCGATTGTGACACATCCAGCAGCTGAGCACCATCAGTTCCCAAGAAGTTCTGGCAGCAGTCAGTTCAGTTAGTCCAAGAAAGTCTTGTCGTATTCTCCTCCGCGGCTGGCCAACACTTCATTCGCCGTGAAGTTCTTCGTTCGCGCAGTTCGTGAAGAGTGTGCTGCTGAGATTGGTGTTAAATAATTTTTTTTTTCCCATTCGACGTTGTCGTCTCCACACTGTAGAGGCCAAGGCGAGGAGCAAGATATTGTGCGTGTGCAGACAGCACAGACGGGTTGTCCTGGAAAAAAAAAATAGGTGACCACCATACCACCGCGGTTCGGGGAGTTTATTAAGAGGAGCGTTTCGCAGGTGCCAGGACTCACTGGATGAAGGTTTTTTTCTACTGTTTTGTTTATGGTAGGACCTTTAGCAAGGCCCTGTCTGAGCAGTGGCAGAGGTGTCGGGAGTGAATGCTTTGCAAAGTCCTGGATGATTTCATCCAGCCAGCCACCAGCCGTGATACGTGACTCTCTGCGGCGATAATAGGGAGAATCCACTCCAAAGTGGCTGCCACGGTGTCGCGGTTCCGTCCGCTGTTCCATTTTCTTTCAACCTTAAGTGTCTGACATCCTCGTGAAAGGGTGTAAAGTGTTAAGCTGCCTGTGGGTGTTTGAATTTATGTAAGACAACAGTCTGGTGCCATTGCAGTGCAGTTGTGTATATATTCGTTGTGCGAAGATAGCGGAACGCCATTTCAAGGAAATTTAAGTTCTCCCACACTATCCTTGGATTACTTTGTTGCATCCAGCCCCGGCCCGCCCCCCACCCAAGCCAGACACATGGATAAGGCCCCGACCCGTGGAACTAAACTTCTTTGATTTGTGACTTTGTAAGTTTACTTCTTTTTCGACTCCAGGTATAAAAGAGCAGTTAACGGCTGCTTTGCATAGCCGTAACAGCGGCCGACAAACTTTCTATTATCCTTGGGGCACCAGGATGAGGAAAATTCTCCGGCCGTATATCCTACCCAGAAAGCCGGATATGCCGCTTTTCACTTAGTTCACTTAATGTTCGCTTCCTACTTGGTTTGGTGTTCTTCGAAACTCACGACACGATGAAACTTAATGTCCTTCCACAGCCTTTACCGTTATCACACCATTTTTTTCGCTCAACGATAATAGACATCTCGATAGCTACTTAGACCTGAACTTTTACAAGCAGGCCAACATTGAGAATTTTATTTTTATTTTTATTCTTTTTAAAGAACACTTTTGGGGCAAGGAGTCTGTATGCTGAGGAATTTTGTTGCTTGAAAGGGTTTCTGGAGGGTTTTCGCTTGAATTGCCTCGTTTGAGTAATTTAACATTGGGTTCTGTAGACCTTAGTCTTTTGAAATATGCGCTGGATGCTACCACAATTATGGACAAATAAAAAATGTACTAAATCCAATTATAATTGGAATTTCTCAAAAACAATTTTGAAATTAATAAACGAAACAGAGTTATGCTGTATTGGATATTCTCAAAGGGGAACGAAGACTACATCACTTGTACTAATACCGAAATATTCATATAATATAAAAAAAACATATTAGTCTGTATAAACTGTTGCAAATAATTGTTGGAAAGCAATCCTGTACACGCTAAGAGTCTCTAAAGCTATTGAATTGGTTATAAGATCATTTCAAAGTACTTCCAATAGTTTGTGCCCCCTACTTTAAAAAAAAAAAGTTAATGAAGTTTTTTTTATTATTTTGTTCTTATTTTATTCAGAGTATTTATAAAAGATAATTTTCATCAATAAATAAACAGGACATCTAAAAACCTAGAACAAAAAAAAGGTTAAAATATTAAAATAGTAAATTTTTGAAATTATAGAAAGTGAAACGAATTCTGAAATGATATTTCTTATCTAAAATAGCACAAACACTTGTCACCGAAAAAGACATAGAGTTTCCATTTAATGAGAATCTAAAAACGACAATACTCCATCAGCAAATTTCAGTGATCTGCACTTACATATATGTCACTACAATAATTTGCACCATGCGCCAACTATGGTGCAATTCTGTCCATTAAGTAGACCTTTATGAAAATCAAGAATTAAGACATATTTTGTCTGGAGTTCCACAAGGTAGTGATCTTGGGCCGTTACTGTTTTGTCATTTTTATCAATTGTTTGTTTCCATCACTCCATAACAACTCACGTTTTAGTATATATATACTGATTATTTGAAGACATTTAAAACTTAGAATCAAGATGCTCAATACCATTCTGGAGTTTTCCTACAAAATGTATAACAATACCTTGTCTCGAAATGAAAGTGTTGTGGATCTGGGATCGATTCTAAATTTGATTTTGGGCGTCATATTGATAATATGATTAATCGAGCAAATACAGCGTAAGGCTTCGTTAAACCTTGCCGTTGACTTCACTGACCCCCACATTTTAAAAGTTTTATATTGTGCTTTTGTTCGCCCTATTTTTGAATACGCTTACGTAGTGTGGAAGCCTCATCATTATACAAACATAAATTGCATCGAGGCGGTGCAAAAATTGTCAATTGCCATGGAATGATCCCTCCAATCTTCCTCCATATGAGAACAGATTAAAACTGCTGGCTTTGTCCTCTATCTTAAAACGTACAGATGTTGCTGGTGTTATGTTCATGCATAATATCGTTACTGGTGCCGTAGACTGTCCAAAACTTTTAAAAATTAATTCACACCCCCGAGTTGAGCTAAAAAACGACTATATAACTCTTTTTATTACTGTAATTATTTTTATCGTGGTTAGCATAATATCTATCTAAAAGTGAGATGGTTTGTACCTGTTGATGAAAAAATAAATAAAAAAATATATATTTTCGAACGCCACAAACCTTTCCAATTTTTGGGAATTTGAGGATCGTTTCTATTTTCTAGGTAGAGAAAGGATATACAAATTTATACATGGAAAATCTTTTGCGGAATATTAAAAATTCTGAATAATATTTTGGCGTCTCTGGAATATCAGTTGTGTATATTTTGTATAACACTGGTCCTAATACCGAGCCTTGGGGAACTTCTGCAGTAATTTGGAGCTCATTAGAAATGGTAGTTCTAATATAAGATTTAATTATATTTGTAAGCGCTGGAGGAAAACTAGATTTTATCATCTAATGAATAAGTGCATAGTCCCAAACAGAATCAAACTCGGACTGTATTTACATTTATAGGGGAACTTCGCCAGTGGATTGTTTTTTATTGAGATGAGTTTTTATGTGACGGGAAATTCTTAGTAGGGGAATGGAATGGAATGTGTTGTGTCCCGGTCTGAATCCAAATTCAGGAAGGATGTTATTTTCGTCGACATAGTCTACAAGTATATTTGTTTAAATGTTTGAAATTTTGCTTTGAACGAGCATCCCTGTTATTTACAATATTCTAGGCCCATTCCCAGCCACCACAATCATAGGGGTGGACTGTAATTCTCCCTTCAGTTGCATTTGCAGAAGTTTCCTTCTGTGTCCACATGTAATTAGCAAACAACTTCCATTCAGCAGTGCTGTCCTTAAGCTCACATCCTCTGGTCTGTCGTTCGAATATCGGACAAAGCATTAAACTTTAAACATTGACTACCTGCGCCCTTCGCCCCACTCTCCTCTGTGATATTGATAGAAAACTGCACTGTTCCCGTCCGATATCAACTACGAATATATTCAGCGTAACAACAGGTATATCGGTTGACTGCGGTGCTGTTGGATTCAAATTAATTTTCATTAGTTGCTCACACGTGAAACTTCTTCCATTATAATCTTAGTCTTCTCAGTGCTACCATCCCAACCGTCCCAAACAGATTTCGACTTCACCGAATCCGAAACAATTTATGCGAAAGTTTGCTGTATACACTCCATCGACACTGCCGCACAGTTTTCTGTGGCTACCGTCCAGCAAAAGTGTTTGTGACTGTTTGTTTTGAAAAATGAATTTTTAATAATTTTGTTATTTTTCTCGGTACGTTGAGTAATTTGTATTCACATCGTGCCGTGCTAGTCCTTGGCATTTAATGTGCACATGTCGCCCCGGTAGCACCCAATTTTCTACGGTGCATAGAACTAAACAAAAAAAAAAAACAAAAAATTTGTTGCCGCAAATTATTAAAAAGCAATAATCTCACCCCTCAATCCGAGAGGGATCATGGCCGGCATTTAGGTGAAATAAAAAACAAATTATTTAAATATTCCTCGCAGGCAAGCGCATTAATTAACTTTTGTAAACCACTCGAAAAAAATAATGTGAAGACGACGATGATGATGATGATGACGATGAGGACGAAGAAGGACGAAACTGCAATAAAAACTCATTTTCTGGAATGGCCTGCATCGTCTCTACACCCCGCGCGGCGAAAGCACGTAAAGTCCTTCTTGAAAAAAAAATTCTTACTTAACCGGGGGTATCCTTGAAAAGTGCTGAGCTGAATTAACACGCTTAGCGCAGATTATAATGCATGAAATCCGTCAAGGGGAGCACTGCAAGGGAGAGGTTGTAGCGGTGCAAAGCAGCAAACAGAGTAAGTAAATTCGCCTCAGCACGCCAAGGGTCTAATTAGCCGCTCGCTGTTAGCAAATGGTCACGACAAGGAGCATTTCTTCAATTTAAATATTAATTTGGAACAAAATGGGCAACAATTAGGCAATATGCAGCTAACCCAGACCCGGACACGGCCGCTATTGGGAAGTTAAGAGTTTGGCCTCTCCTCCCTCCGGCCGGTAGCCTGCAATAACCGCCTTCTAGAACACAGAGGGCAAACGGATGGGTCACCGTCCCGTGAGTGCTCGCAAATAACTCAAGAAGGATTTGCCAGGCTCTTTGCGGGCGGCAGGGCTTAAATTACATTTTTTTATGTACAGCCAGAAACCTAAATTCGAACAAATTCCACCAAATGAACTCAAATCCTTCCCGGGACCGAGGAAGGGCTCAAGCTCACTCCGTGAGATGCGAGGGTAAACAATATTCCAGTAAAGCTACACCAAGAGCCGCCCTCAGTCCCAAAATCAGAAGGCAATTTCATGTGGAACATCCTTAAGCGAAGGTTTCATAAAAGGGATAGCATAAATTCTTCAATTTTTATTGCCCGGCCAGAGCCAGGGATCCCAGCCAGGCCCACGGCTCGGCCCGCACAATGTATATAACTTTTATTATTTATTTGTGCCGGCCCTAAGCAGCAGAAGTAATGAAGACAAAGTACAAGATAAAAAACGCAAAGAAATCAGAAAATACCGGGACCAGCCGGTGGCCGCCGAGTAACCCTTCCAGCTGGCCGTAATCAACCCTTTTCGCCTTAGCGCTGCGCCGCTTTCAAGTAGAAAGAGCACCCCGCATGTCCCGCAAGGGTCACGTCTCGGTCCGCTGCTGGATTGCAAAGGAATCAACAAAGTTCAAAGACTAACGTCGCGGCGGCGTTAAAGTGTGTTTTCGTAGAAATTGTGCTTTTTTTTCTGCAAATAACAATTACCCAAACCCAACCAGCCCGAATGGTCCTTTAATAGTCTTTTTATCTACCGGACCGCGGGCGATAACCTCAGGGTAGGTGGCAGCACCGTAACGCTCGGGAATAATTCGATAACAAGCAAACAATAATTTTTCCGCCACTGAAGGAAGTGGTATATTAAATGTCGCTTGGTATCCTTTGATTTATCTCTTTCTCTTCTTTAAACAATTTCAAAAATGTCTACCTTCCCACGTCGAAAGGGGCGGAGAGGGTAAGAGGGTACAAAAGGAACTTGGTGCTTTAAATTTCTTTAGGATTTTACGGGTTTATAAGTGAGCTCCTTTATTGAACTAGATTCGGGGAAATCGTACAACTTTTTACATCTTCTAGAGATTAATTAAAATTTCAAAGGGTGGGCACTAAATCTTTGACGTTGACACATGTGTACGCGTGTGTGGCAAGTGGGTGAAAATATTGTGGGCGGAGTAGTTGAGGAAAGAGGGTTGCGTGTACAGCATATTTTATGGGCTTTATGCGCGAAACCCTTGGTGAACTTTAAAGCAAGGCCAAATGTTTGCACATGGTGGATAACAGGTGCAATTTTTTCGGTTGTAGTTTTGAAATTTTGTTTGAATTTTTCATTCAAGACGACGACGAATTTTTGTGCAATATTGCGGGGGAAAACAGTCGGTATGTTGGGTTCTTCTAACGTTGGTTAGAAACGCAAGTCTATAAAGAGATAATAGTAGTAACACTGGTTAACATTTTTAACGTTCTTTGTGTTCTCGAAAATAATTTCTGCACTTCAATAGGATTTTTTAATGGATTAAAATTGTGAAAACGAAAATGCTCAATTAGTTCCAGTTATGAAAAATAGGGGTATGTCATAAAAGTAAAAAACCCGTATTTTGGAAATTTTGGAACAACCTTGGCAAAGTGCAACTGAAAGCCTAAGATCTAAATTATAGACATAAAATACATTATTTCGCTTGCGGTTGTGGTAGGTCGCACCATCCTGTTCCATCCACATTTAAATAAGATACATTTATTCCATCCGTGATAGACAGATAGATGGATATTAAATCCATCCAAATGAACGCATAACTTGCATATTGACACTGTAGAATTCTCTGCTAGTTTTCATTATTAACACGTTCACTGCGAGTTTTTATGTTTTCATATGCCACCAAATATGGCTGTCTAAACATTTGACAGACGGATATGGCGCGTATTTCGAAATTCGATTTGTCGTTATCTGACTTTTAGAAAATGTCTTTTTATTTGCCCATTAGGTTGCTGATGGCTTACGGCTTACTTCTGTACTCTACTTCTATCAAATAACGGCTTTAAAAAACACTGTCATTTCCAAAGCATCCTTTTACGTTAAGAACTTTTGGCCGCCATGTAGAAGTTCAAAATGTTGATAGCAGATTTTAAATCAGTGTCCCCAAAAACCCCTCTATATTTAAATACACGGAAATCCGCTCACGTTGAGAATTTTCAGTCGCCATATAGGATTCGGCAGATTCAAGACCAGCGACCCCGAAAACCCCTATATGTATATTTATTCAATTACACGGAAACCCGTTCATTACTCGTACTTCCTTGTGTAACTTCAAATGCAAAAAAGCTTGCCCCCTCCCGCGGGTACTACTAGAAAATAATACTGGGCCATTAAGCTACGGTATTAAGCTACATGACGATATAATGATATTGCAAGTGTAACTTATGGTTTTCCCCGTTATTTGTGTTGTAGAATGTTTATGCAGAGTTTAAAAAATACACCTCCCCCCTCTCCAACCCACTATGGGTGAAATATTGGGAAATGCTGAGATAGGTGTTCCAATAATTTTTGGGTTGTGGAATGTTTATGCAAAATTAAAGTAAATCGGATCAAACAAATATTTTTACCCATACTAACAGTTAGGGGTTGATTTTCAAGAAATTCTTTCTTAGTGCAGCCCTACACCCTCCAATGAACATATCTTCCAAATTTCATGTTTCTATCTTCATTGGTTTAGGCTGTGCGTTGTCTGGCAGTTAGTCAGTCAGTCAGTAACGGAACTGTTTTATATGTATGTAGACATAGTTTCCCGACATACCTAATAATTGGACTATATGTCGCATACCTTTGCGACATACATACATACATTATGAAATTTGAAATGAGATGTACTTGAGGGCTTAACCCCTTTGCAATGGGAGCCAATCATTTCATTTAGGTTTTAGTTACTGATATCTCAATTTTTTGCTTAGTGCAGAACAGTTGTATCAAGAAAGTCAATTTTCTGGCTTACATCGTCCAATCAACGATAGCCAACAATCGAGTGCAGTCATCCAATAAAACGGGTCAAAATCCCCGTGCACACAGAACGTCCAGGACCTCGCTGGAGCTGTCCAACAGGCGAAACAAACAAATCCCGAGAGGAATGTTTACATTTGACAAACCAATCTTGATCAATCTGGACTCATCAGAGGATTCTTTTATAAGCATGCAGTCGTCTACCGGGCGCTCGCCTGGCCGACTGTATTAAAAGTTTAGCTCCATGCCCACTTCCGGTCAAGCCAAGTGGAATTTTGCGCCATAGCCGTCGTGGTGCCCAGACAATCCAACCATCCAGGTCTTTCCCCCACAGTTGAAGTTTTCCTTCAAATAAACAGCTACAGAAGTTTTGTTGTTATTGTTGGCGAGTAAATACACGGAAAACTTGAAAAGTCCACAAAATGCCATACAACGGGTCAACCACTATATCAATCCGAAAGTTTCCTATGGGCAAGAATTCACCATCCGAACCATCATCGCTCCAAAGTCCCCAAATGGTGGGGGGCGATATAAGGGCACAAGAATGGATGAAGGTATAGCCGGAGTAGTAGTTACGGAAACCGAAACGACCGGAGATAATGGATTTCCAGCAATGGGTCCCACGTCTGTACGGCCCTAATGGCCCGGTGCTAAGAAGCGCCGGGCAAAACTTAACAAGGACAAGTCTGCAATAATAAAGAAAGTCCTTTAATCCTTTTTATTTGCGGATTCCCCAGCTCGTTGGGGACTAACAGTCGATAAAGGTGCATCGTTTGCCATCGTCACCATCATCATCGATTTGCCTGATTTTTGTACAAGGTAGCCCGCCTGTTTGTCCGCCAGCAGGCAGCTCCTTGCGTTGCGGGGATTCCTTGCGATAGCGGCGGGCGTCTTACAGATGGCCGTGTCGTTGTCTTCCGGCAGGGGTGGCGGCGGGCGTAAGAATTCCCAATGATTTACCGATTTCGGATGTGCTGGCTTTTGTGCTATTCCTGTTTTTCTGTCTCCGTGCGCTCACCGCCACCGTTATCGTTGGAGTCCTCTAAACTTCTTCGTGATGTTTTTTTTTTCTTTCGTTTTTTTTTATTTTATTTGTTTTTGTTTTTGGGCCGCTATTCGAACAGCCAGGAGGCGGGTTCGACCCCGGTGGCGGCACAAGGAAAACTTTTGTGGTGCGCTGTTTTTAAGTGAAATGTACTTGGGGATATGACAACAGGTTTGTTTTGAATGGCACGAAATTAACCGGGGAGCGTGCCCCGCCTTGCATTGCATACAGACGAACTTTTTTTAGGGGTGAACTTTCTTTTAACACCCCCTCCTCCTGCTCCGCTTGATTCGCCGAATAAAATCAATTGAAATTGTTTTCTGCTATTCAAGTTTCCGCTGAAGCCCACTTCGCAGAAAGGTGGCTGTGGCACCACTCAAAGTTTTCGTTGTGTGCACTTCGGGCCTGTACAAGTACAATTGCCCGTTCAATTAAGGCCCCCCTCCACTTACCCTTCCATCAGATTCTGGCACGCAGTCAGCACGAGTCAGATGGCTTTCGTGGGGCTTGCAGATAAAATTTTATTAATTCGCGGGAATAATCGATCATCATCACCACGCGGAGGGGCGGCAAATAATTCCCGCTGAAAATGGGAATAATTGTTCGGTATGGCGCGCGACGGACTCCGCATGAACGCTATCTGCTTGGGAAAAAGTTAATGCTGCTGCGGTGATTCCGGCTGAATGGCAATTGATTGTTTAATTGATGATGACTCTGTCCTCTTGCGGGGAGTCGCGCGGAATGTGTTGGCAACCGCAAGCGGTTGAAGTTGGGGCCAACATTCGCATACATTTAAATTTTAAAGGAAGCCCCCCCCAGCAGTCGATAACTTCGTCAATAGGCTGGCAACCATCCATTTTGTCAAGGCTGCAATTCCTGAGAACTCATCAAGCCAATGAAGGGCCGCAGGGGTCGATGGTACCCGGAAGCGGGAGGGAGTCCAACAAACCCCATCCTTGTAATCCGCTTCAATTCAAATGTTATGATCTCCTTATCGAGCCAGCACAATCCGCTGCTAGCGAATACAGGGGATTACTTCGTATGGCCTGGCCGCAGGCTCCACATACTAGCCATTACCGAAATTGCTTGTTATCACCGAATTACTCCGCGCAGAAACAGTTTAACAAAACCATTACAATTGCCATACGGCGGCCGTGTAATTATGTTCGCGCGGGCAAAAGTTATAAAATTTTTGCACGCTGGCTGCGGCTGGCGTGGCTATACCATACTACTGCGATACTGGATTGGCACGGAAATTAAATTCTTCGCAGAATTGATTGTTTTGCGTAATTAGGAGTATTAATAATGCTGTGGGCTGTGTGCTTCGCGCACTTGTCCAAAGATTTTAAATGTTCGCCTGGGCCCGTCCGTTCGGGCGCTATGCATTTAATTGCGGAAAAATTCTGTAGCTATAATTTTTGGTGGGGGGCAAACAGTTTACCGTAATTAACAATTTATTCGCATTTTAATTTTGCTGGCATCCCGCTGCGAGTCATTAGCAGCACCGTTGCAACTTTCACGATATTTTATTGTTTGTTTCCTTTTGTTCGCCTTCATATTGTTCATTTTGTGTTCCGCTGCAAAAGGTTTTAAAGGAATTGATGGAAGCATTCCATACGCCCGAATTGTGGCAAAGGATTTCAAACATTAATGCATTTAAATTAGACGAGCTGAATGGAGCTGTGAATCGATTGATTTCGGTTCAGTTGGTGCAGTGCAGGCGGAATCTTAAAAAGAGCCACCGTTGCGGTTGGGGCACAAAACAATTCCCTTTTATAAAATTTCCTCTTTTTTTTTAATCGTGAAACATAATAGAATTTAGATATACAAGGGTGGTTTGATAAGTACATGGTTGGCATACTAATAGAGAGCGAAAGCCACATCTGTTTATGTGGTCATAAAGTATGCTTTCTATGCATCAATATTCCATGGTCACTTGTGAGCTGTCCTTCTGATTCTAATTCGTTGTTTGGCAGTTGCATAAACACAAGCGTTTCGAATCACCATGAAAAACGGGGGAGAAAAAATGGAACTCGTGGTGTGATTCAATTCCTTTTTCTGGAAGAGAAAACAGCAATAAAATTCGTAAGAGGATTTTTCCCATCCCGACTGATGCGTATGCTCTTCCTATGAAACCGTTCGACTTTTGGGTAAATGAGTTTAAGCGTGGCAGAACAAGCAAATCCTGCAAAGCTCCAAAAACAATTGTGACGCCAGAAATCATCAATAAAATCCATGATTTTTGGTTTGTATATTTGTACACACGCCGCGTCTACTCACACTGGGATAAAAGCGAAGTCTCATGCGAAGATCAGCCAACTGGAAGGGTTTCTAAAGAATCCAACCGATTTGTTCCGGTGTTTTGTGACTATGGACGAAACGTTGATTCATCAATATACATTGCTAAATTGAATTTAATTTCGAAAAACAGAGCAATTATTTTGTTAACTTGTAACTTTCAAAATTTGAATATAGAGGTGTAAGATCCTTTTTACATACCGAAGTACCCAGTGGCGGTTGCACGCATTACTCAATGAATTCTGTAATTCATTACTTTTACATGACGATCTCATAGGAGGATTTTAATTGCTTTTCAATTACCGGTAACTAATTCTTTCACTGATTATTTTGTAAGCTAATATCCCAGTATATATTATAAATTTATTATTATAGTAATTAGACAGGCTTTTCCAATGCACTCCATCAAAATTAAAATTAATCACAATCTCCTCGGCCAATATTATTTTTTTTAATTTTATAAAAGACCGCCAGGGTATACTAAATTGTCGACATCTGTAATCTATCGAAATATGTAGACATTTTAATATCATTACACGAAAACTGACATTGGCTAATACAAATACAAAAATCAGAACAGGACTTATAGGTATATCTAGTCATAAACTGGAAATCCATGTCTAGTTCTTAATTCCAATAAGTCTTTCGTCCCTGTAAAGAACGCAATGCCTAACCGACCGAAGTATAACACAAACTAAGCTACGCATTGCAAAAAACACGTTTCTGGATGGGATAAGTACCCTTACACAAGTTGTCTGCGCGAGAACATAATTCTGTAGCCCCTTGCATTACAATTTCCATTACATTTTTGGAAAAGTAATGACATGTAGAATCAGGTGGAAACGGGTAATTAATTTAACTAAATCGCTGCTAATGTTATATTATATTTCCACTGATGAAGGAATTAATTGTGTGTAATTCTTCTCGAGTGAAGAAAAGGAAAGGGAATGGATATGTTCTTAAAGGTTCCCGGTCACTTTCCCGAATGCGATTTCCCGACAGACCATTTTCCCGACAAGTACTTTCCCCGACAGAGGTTCCCGGTCACTTTCCTGGCAAACAATAATCCCGAAACTTTTTTCCCGAATGCACCTTTCTCGAATAGACTGAAATTTACCTTTTACAAAATGTCGGGAAAATGGTCTGTCGGGAAATTGGACGTTCTTAAACACAAAAATGTTTCTTAAAAAAAACCGACTTCAAAAATATAAACCAGAGCACTAAAAAATTAAATATAATTATTTTCGTAATCGGTGCCAAGCTGTACGATACACATCTGCCCAGTGCTGTGTCGGGTAGCTTGCGCGTTCAGGTTGGCCACTCCACCACGCTCATCCCTCGCGTCCGAAAGAATAGATGGGTAGTATTCGGGGCTACTAACGTGAGGTTTTTGTGAAAACTCCTCTTTGGCCAATGAAACTATGTTGATCCTTTACGCCCTTCCCGTTGTCCAACGTCCAGTAGTTGCTGAGTATTAGTTGTTTCAAAATAGACACTTTTGGTGTCGCTCGTAATTTTTAGATGACCCTTAGTACCGAAATTAAAGACATTATTATCAAAATTGGCCGTAATCTAACCTTCAAGATGGTCGTTTAAGCATGATTAAACTACAAACACACAAGCAAAATTTCAATGGGAATCACTTAAATGTCTCCACAAAGCACTGGAAATGGTTTAACACTCATTACATCCTTCAACTTGTGATCCAACTGCAATTGAAGACAACATCCTCAATGCGGTAAACCCTTGCGCAAAATGTCCTCCCTTCATACCTCCCGCCTCGCCTGTTCGTCACATTTAATGAACCTGGCCTGACTGTCGCTGGATGAAGCTGGCAATCAAACGATGTTAAAAAAGATTGATGCTTCTATCCGTCCATAAAATTCGTTGAAATTCGCGCGAAGATAAAGGGAAACCGTCATCGCGTCACATTATTTCCTTTTCACCGTATGCTCAGGGGCAGGGATGTTGAGAAATCGCCGAGCTAAGCAGCTTTGCTTTTCTGAAAGCGGAAAAGATATTAAACTTACAATCTGCAAAGTGCTCGAGAACTGAAGAGTCATCAGTGCGAGGGTGTCATCCATCATCGGTAATCCATCACTTTATTAGAAAAGACTTTTCAATTAGGACAAGTCCCGGCGGGGAGACTTCTGCCGCGTCATCCATGCCAATGGTCGTCGTCATCGTACACCGGTGCGAGATGGCCTTTTCGATAATTTGTGCCATGACACTAGGCGGGTGTCTTCACCTTCTGAGGGCACCCAACCGTTCGCATCAAGGTATGCAATCAAATTTCGATTTCGGCGATTTTTAGTTCTTTACGGACCGAGACAAAAGGGAAGGTGCTGGCGACGGTGATGACTTTAAAATTCCTAATAATCCCCTGCTCCCCATCATAGAGTTAATTAAGGGATTACAGGCGGAGCTGAAGGCACGTATAATTTTCATACAATTCGTCGCCGTCTTATCGCGCCCAGATCGGAGCAGGGACAGTGGTCACTTGGGTCGTCCGAAAATGCATACAAAAATTACTCCTGGGCCGACGAAGCCCTAGAACCTATCCCCATATAATCTGTGTCGTTTCTCAAGATTAGAAAAGGGTTCTCCTGGGACAAATCGACCCATTAATTCAAGCACGCCTCTGCCGACATCTATAATTAGATCTTGCTCCCCTAATCTTTCCAGCTCCGCACTTTAAGCCCTTTAGTCTCCTTGATGGAAGTGCGCTCAGCAATTTGTGTAAACCAAGAGGATTTTTGCTCTGCCCCCACCCCTCCACAGTCTTGTGTTTCATAGGTCGTCGCCTACGAAAATGACCCCTCGTCATGAAAGCGAGATAGCATCGCCTCATCGGCCGGGTAATAAACGGCCAATCCAAACAGAATTAATTCCCGGGCGGCTGGGGTTAAAGTAAAATGATTCTCCGACGCCCAACATAAATCCCAAAGACATCCGCCGGCCACAATTGCCTGGCCTTCGCCAGTTTATGATCTGTTAATGACCAGACCACCTATTTACCTCCTTGAGCTTTAGTGGCCGCACTCGCAGCCGCTGCCATCGCGGCTTTTTTCGCGGTGCACCCCTTCACACTACCCGCACTGAGCTCTAAATGATTTTATGCAAATTTATGATGAACAGTGAGAGAGCCTCCCGAGCAAAGTGGAGCATACCAGCCGCAGCATTAAAATTCGCAACGGTGTGCAGTGTACTCCAGGAAAATATGCCAGTCGGCAGCCACCCCTGCTCGTCCAGTTGCTCATAAAATCCGCCAATTTCACCGATTCCGTCAATCAACCGCTGTGTGCCTCTTCATTCGCGCCGCGCAAGTGGCCCAATCGAGGGCACCGCTTTCAAGTCAGATATGAAGCCGGGTAAGGTACCGCAAACCCATCTTATCCAAGAACCCCATCCCTGAAGCCCGCCCACAACCGTGTCTACAGCAGTTTCTTCTCCTTTTTACATACTTAATTAGTTTGGATTAATTGCGGCACACCCGATGGTGGTAATGACTCTCGGCGATACTCAATTCAGCGGGCAAATATTTGACCCACAATTCGGGTCAGAGTTGATCTACTGCTGCTGAATGATGTTTTCCTGCGATTTCAGCTGAAATCAAATTCCTAGCGTGCCATGGGAATTCATTTTATTTTTATTTTTCCTGTGAACTCCCTCAGGAGTCTGCTCGATGAACTGAATTTATTCAGAGAAAATATCTTTCGTTTTTCTGCTTCGTGATTTTCTGTTTGATTGAATACGCCCCGACGTAACAGTAGCTGGGTCATTCGGAATCGTTAATTAGCATCAACATACCGCAAATACTTCATTTGATTTTGAGGCAAACAGAACCCCTTTGGGACTGTCTAGGTTCTTCAATTGTTTCAACCCCTTTAATGAGATTTCCAATAAGGAAAAAATGTCTACCAATATCCTCCCTATTGATACTTTTATAGAAAGAAGTCGTCTCAACAAGATCTTTCGTATTTATGATTTTGTCGAAACAGATATTGTAAACCTTCTGGTCCGTTCACAGGATACCCATCTGGAAAGTACTGAAAATGATTATCGTCGTACAACCGATGACGTGTTTTTATTTCAAGAAAAAAAATAGACAATAGCTGGTGCTGGTGTTTTTCGGCACTGAGACTGATTGTTGAATAACTTGCAAATAGAAGATTGAAAAATTATTATTTTTGGTTTTTCATTCACACACATTTCGTCCGTTGCTTCTTCAATTTCTCTGCGAAAATTGTTTTTGATTTTTTGCAATATGATTGGTTTCAACTTCAGAATATTCATTGTCAATCAAACTGTGTGGCATGTAGCTACGCCTTGTTTAAATTACATATGTTGGAAAGGGAAATTAATTGATTAATTTTAGAATTAATTTATTATGTATACATAAAGACCTTACGAAATCTGCTATTTTGGAATATGTACGTTTTGAGCATTGAAAACCACTTACGCTGCAATAATCCAAAACTGTTTTGGAACCACGTTAAAAATTCCAGGTGTCACGACATCACCTTTAATTCCTCACTTGGTGAAGGCGCTTTTCCTAAAACTTGGAAATATGCTAATATAGTCTCCCATATTTAAAAATAATGACAAAGTGAATTCAGTGAATTATCTTCCAACGTATATACATATGCATTCTGAGCTGAGCAAGCTCTTTAAAAAATTGGTAAAAGGTTTTTCAATAAGGACGCTCGACTTATAAATGTAAATAAAACAAGTTGCGTGTGTGATATCCACTCTATTTGTATTTTATTTGAAAGAATATTTTATGGCATTAAATATAGGAAATAACGTCGTTCAAATGTTCGACGCGGCTTTGCTTGGTGGCACGTAATCGGGAGGTGCGATTTTTGATGACTTTGCCGCATAAATCTGGCTGAATTGGCTGGATGGCGTTCGTCATGTTGACTTTGAGGACATTAATTCTTGGCGGCTTATTCGTATAGACCTGTAATTTAAGATAATTTCAAAGGAAGAATTCTAAAGGCGTTAAATCGCACGATCTCGGTGGCCAGTTTAAGTCGCCCTCAAATGAATTCTGGCATGCGCTGTGTGGCACGTAGCGCCATACTGTTGGAACCACATGTCGTCGATATAAATATCATCCAGTTCAGGCCACAAGAAGTTGTTAACGTGAAACACTCTGTCTAAAAGAAGTCTTCATTATCGCCTATAGTGAGATTTCAATGGACACACAGTAATTTAGACGCATTTGGCGATAGTAGTATGGTATTCAAGCGCGACCTCCTAACTTTATTTCAAATTTTGGATAATCTTTCTACTCTTGCCTCACTTTGCTTCATTTTCTATTGCCCTATCTGAGCATGCAACATTTCAGGTTTTATTTTTTTTATCTTATTACCATTTTACTTCATTTGAATTTTCTTCCTTCTTTATATTATAATTTTTGATTTGTGAAATAGTCTCTTCTTTATATCTTTATTTTTATTTCATTTTTTGTCATATGTAATCGGAAGTAAGTAAGAGGAAAAGTGAGAAGACAAGTGCGCAAGCTCAACTCAAAGCTCAACCAATCGTTTCTCAAAAGAAGTTTTAACAAAAAAACAACAAAAGGTATCCCAGGACCGACAAGAACCCACCTGCCCTTTCTGATTTGACTAGCCGAGCCTTTAGGTCCGGATAAATTGCGCAGTGCGGTCTTTTAACTGCACCAACGCGTAAATCAAATAAAGCCATCGTGGTCGAGGCATTCTCCTGAGCGACATAATGACTAAATTACGTGAAAAGTTCGAGAGCCCCACGTGGAAGCTGGGGCTCGAGCGTCTGGCTAGGTGCTGCTCCACCAGAGCGACTCGGAAGCCAAATGAGCTGCTTAAAATTTCAAGTGTCGCCCAGGACGTCTGAATTGAATTCATTTGCCAAAGTCAACTTGCAGTTGCTCCGGAACAATTCACATCGCTTAATTCAAATTACACACAAAGTTTACCTTAATTTCGTTTTGTGTTTTCGTTTTCTCGCAGCCAAGGAGCGCCCCCATCCATATGGGGACTCCACCGGAGCTCCGATGTTTTTTTATTAAGAATCCAATTCCGCTCGGCAAACTCCGACCCGAACAGCACGGACGACGGAGGAGTCGTCGTCCAGTAGGCGAGGTCCAGGTTCAGATGAATCTGCAAGGGGCGCTCTCCTCGAAATCGATAATGCCAATAATGGTGATTGATGGTGGCCCGGCAGGATATTTTTATGCAGTTCGCTTTGCATAAATTAGATCCCATTGCAGACCGGGTCAGGGTCTCTCGACGCTCCTCCGCCAAAGATGACGACGGTAGGGCCGACGAACGACGGAGGCCAGTGTGGGAACAATTCCAGCCCAGCACATGCGGAATCCATCCAGTGGCGCCATCAGGCCATTCTTGAGTGATTGCTGCGAGACTGGATTGTCTGCCGGGCTCGGCCGGGATTATGGGTATTTTCTCGTTTAGCGTAGCCCGGCCGTCCCGCCATGGATATCTTTGACCCATTCAGTCACCTGTTTAGTCTGCTGCACAGATTCACGGCTGTTGGGCTGGTAGGGCTGGTAGGGCTTGCTAAGCCGCTTACGTCCATTGATTTTCTCGGCTTTCCCTGAAATCTGATAACTACAATTTTCCCTGCCACTTCCTTCTCGAATTTGGTGGCTGGGCTGCTGCCTGACTGCTACAGGGATAGTTTTCCAATCCCGAGAATTGCTCAGCTTTTTTGTTTTTTGTTTTTCTTCTTTTACTTTTGTTTGTTTACCCGGCGGAATGCAGGTTCCATGTAACCTGACACCCGGTAGCTTTGCTGTTGCTAGACCCTGCCGGGGGCTACGGTGAAGTTCATTGTCGTTGCGGCAAATTTAAATTCGAAGCTCTGGAACTGTGCCAAGTACATGTAAATGTTTTTCCAGAAGGGAATCTCCGCTTTATTGAATTAGAGCCTTCTTCCCGGTCCTGCGGCGATCGAGACTTATTTCATGAATCGGCGCCTCAAGACCGCATTCTGTTTCCGTCAACAAAACTAGCACCTAACATCCTAACGAATGGCGTGGCAGTCATTCACTAGAAGAGTTGTCGCATGTTGTCGCGACTGAGAAGAGGCTCTGTAGAGTATGTCCCAACTGTGTCCCCTCAAAAACCCGCCGGGTTTATTATTTTCCACCCGGCAATTCCCCAAACAAGCTGAGTAAGCTCAAACTGGCATTAACGATTCTAATTTAGCTGTAATGAGTATGCGCCCCGGTTCCCCCGCGCCACAAAATCTCGCTCTCTAATTGAGTGAAATTAAAACTGAAGCAGTTGACTGCGAAGAATTAAGATGCTAAGGAGTGGCGGGCGTGCTGCACCCTGATAAGATACTGCTCCCGGGATGTATGGAGTGCTCCAGTTTTATTGGGTAGAACGGGACAGGAGGGCGTGATAAATGTTCATTAACTTCGGCTTTTCGGTAATTTCACGGATGGCGCTTAAGTTTTTGTTTGTCTTTTGAAAATCATAAACACCGCCTTATTTAATTGCACGACTGTTTGCAGTGCATTAGTTTTCGTGATACGGTTCAGGGACCTTGGGGATTGTGACTTGGTATTTATGTGAGCGACAGGCTGTTCATGATGATGTGAGTAATATTATTAAGCGGCCCATCAAACTTAAAGAAACTTAAATGTGTAATGCCCCAAACGATACGATGCATGAAATACGCGAAGACCTTTATTTTCATAAAATTTGTGCTATGTGGGTTTTTGGGGTCGCTGAATTAGAATATGGTGACTAATTTTATAAATTCAATATGACGCTTGTAATATAGCAGCCCAAAATACTGAATCTTATTTTGAATTTCATTACATGAAGTTTGGTACATGGGGTTTTTGCAGTCGCTGATTAAAAATGGAGCCCTTTGATGAAACCCCAGAGGAACCAGTTCAAACAGGTTAAATCGCAACTTGTCGGCGGCCAATTTTGGTATCCAAAACGAGAAATGACACGACCTAGGAATTTGTTTAGATTAACGTCATTGTATAGCGTGCGGTGTAGCAAGATGCCCCATCCTGTTGAAATTATTTGTCATTTACGTCTATTCAATGCAGCCACAATAAACGATTATGTACATTATGTACAAAATCTTTTCCATTTTTGCAATACGTCTGCACAATTCCGAAATGTGACGACGAATTGTCGTAAATGTTTCCATATGAGCTATGAAATATTACTGACTAAACATTTGACAGACGGAAGTGGTCCACGTTTGTTTGTTTGTTGTTTACTAAATTGAATAGTTCAATCGGTTCCAAAAAAAATTGAGAATACATACGAGAAAATGTTTCGTAACAAATACAATTAAGAGCAATCAATTTCACAGTCTTTTTGTAATTTCTTATGTGATTTCACAACTCACGTCGCATTGAATATTTAAAAGATTAGCGTTGTAGTAATTGTTTCAAAGCCAATATCAGATACAATCAGTTATAATCCTTGGGACCATGCTGAGAAACCGATTAATTAAATGGGGTCATTGACTCACGACTATCACATTTACCAATCAAAATCTTATAGTGTACATCAATCTTGGGGATCTTATGGTTGTCGTTTAATGTCTCCAATGAAATTAGTTTTGGAAAATCAATGGCAAGAGATAGTGAGTCATTCCAAGGGAATCCCATAAGTGTAAATAGTGATTGAATACTTATATATAATGTTTGGTGGAGGTACCTCTTTAAACTTTCAAGTTTTACTTTCGGTCTTAAAAATAGTGAAGTGCTGTGACGACATATAGCCCCATATCTCGTCGGTAGTTTGGATATTGGAGTAACAACAATTTTCGGTGGAATAATGTCGACTATTGATGGAGAAACTATTTAGGAACTTTTGTTTAATTACATGATTTTTTACCGGCTAGCAAAGGCACAAAATTTTAGTGGAGTTATTATTATTCCCTTAAGCCAACTCTAGCAGTGTATACGAAGTATGATGTCATTGGTACCGCTAAACCCATAGAAAAACTGAGATAAATCTGCACAGCATTATTGTATCATAGAAATATATTTTGTTTCATGCAGAAGGTCGTTAATACCATATACCTAAGCGAAAAAGAGAAGTGAGCCGAAGATTGAGCCCTGAGGCATACCATTGAGTGTGCGATCTGTGCTTCTGTGCCGGAATAAATATTATTATTTACTAACCCATTGACCCTGACTGCTTAAATAACTTTTAAAGAGTTTAATAGTTGAAGAGGAGAATGTTTGGCTCGCAAAGTTATTCCTGACCATAAATTTCCAACTACATATTTGAGTTGAAAATCCTAATTCGTTCGTAAACGAAGATTTTTACAAATATGTTGGTGAACAATTTTTTATGAGAAATTGTTTATAAAACAAAAAATATGTAACAAAGTTCTCTTACCAGTACATAACCAGAAGTTTTTTTTTATACCTTAAACGATAACTCCCTCGCACCCCTTTCAATTAAAGGCTAATCTAGTTATGCAACACTGCGAGTATGAGATAAGGGATCTGCTGGCTTATCGCATCAATCGACGACAATAAATTAAGTGACAATTATCTCAAGAAAATTCGAAGTCCTTAAAATTCCTCAAAGTTTTCCGTCTTCTGGAATGTCAGGAGGGAGTCGTATCGAGGACACTTATTCATCATTTGCCCATTTTTTTTTCTACTATTAATTGCAAGGAATATGCCCTGCAGCTAATGTTAGTCAGTCACGCGATTTCCTCCCTAATCGTTGATCCCTTGAGGTTGAGGCCGACCTTGTACAGAAGCACAAAAAAAATAAGACAAAATAAACAACAAAACACAAAAGACGAAAACTTTAAAGGAGGCCACTTCCCCCGCTTTGTATGTGCTGTTAGCGACCCCGCCACGCCAGACCAAAGTGAATTTATTTGCAATAAAAGAGAGTTTTTCGAGTAGTTGGGATGTTTTTCATTCCCGAAGGAAAGTTTACGACAGATCATATCTGGTTCCACAGCTCATTCGTGTGGTAGCGGAGAAGGATTCGCTCTGGGACGAATGGCAAATGTCACCAAATTATCATAAAAGCCCTGCCAAGAATGCGAAAAACTTTAAAAGATTGCTGAAAGCCCCAATAGTCTGAAGATTTAGGGTATAGGGGGGTGGTGGTCGTTTTGCCGCTTAAAGAGCTCCCTCCAGCTACCAGTCTTCCCACACCCCTCTTCCTTCTATCCGCAGAACAGAACCATCGTCGTCAACGGTTTTTGCGGGTGGAATCCTGCAAAGCGAATGTTCTGTTCCGGTGCGCCCTGAGCACACCCGAAATTGCATATTTAAAGCGTAATGAACCGTGACAAGGACCCGAATCCTCCTGGGCAGATACCATAGGTCACATCATCGATTCGAATCATTCCTGTGGCGGCGGCTCCTTTCATTGGAAAAAAAGGATTTTATTCCGGATGCCGCACTCCTCCTCCGCACTATCGGGATGCGGGTGTCCCGGGGCCCCCGGGGGCTCCTTTTACGAATTGAAGAGCATAAGAGGTGCTCTCGAGCAGATACTCTCTAGTGAGCAGCAAATTGAACTATTCCAAGCATGCAAAATTGATGTGAAAAGGATTAGACGATTCATCATCCTGAAGCACGTTTCCTCCTCAAAAATCACCGGTCGTGACGTGCCCGGACGGGCGAACGGCAGCCCGCTGCCCTGCCTACCTGAGCGGATGGCGCTGATCTCTGCTCAGGAGCTCTAGACAAAGTCCCTTTTGATTTATGAACATTTCTGCCTGCTCCTTTTGAGCAAGGCGACAAAAGGACCGATAAGGACAATAAATTACTTCCCGCCTTTCACAGATAAAGGGCGAATAAAAACAGTAACAGTTCGGTTCGGGAGGCAGATGTCCTTTGGCCTCCTTTCCGCTTGTCGGTGGTGGCCATTACTGTGGGATTTGTCCGCAATCACAGTGGTTTACCTGGATTCCGCAGGCACACAATAGTCCTTCGAGTCCTTTATCTCGTCCACCGCACCTCCGCCCCTCGCTGTTTTTGGAGGCGTACGGCAGCGGTGGCGGTGTCCTCCTGTTATCCTATTATCGCCCCACCACCGATATTCTATTCAGCATACGTACGGTGCCAATTTATGTCATGCTATCGGATTTACATACACTTATCGAAGCACTTGATACAGATTGCTGCAGGGCGGGGGCGGGCAGGGCCCGGGACGCTGTTGGGGCACTTCGAGCAGCAAATGATATACAGGCTCGGAAAAGTGCTTATCGGTTATGAATACCAAAGTTTTGTCAATCCGGGGGTGCTGACTGCCAAGCAATCTTAAACCCAGTGTGCCGGCACCCCCCCAGACGTAAATGCCGCATGTGTCACTCGAATGTGCGATGGCATGTCCTCTGGTGGATGTCACGATCCGTCCTCAGCACTTTTACTCCAGCACAATGCCGGTGTACATGGCAAATAAATTGTCCTCGCCCCGTGCCTTATTGCTTTGCTGGTACTGCTGCTGCCCTCCGTTTTTATAAGTTTTTCTTGTATTTTTATTTTTGTTTTGTTTTGCCTTTTTTTCCGGGGGAATTTCGTTTGCAATAAAATCTAGCCCCCACTCCCCACCGCCCAAATGTCGTCACACATTTCGTGTACTGGCTGCGTGTCCCAATTTCTGGCAACGGTACACACGCGCAATATGCACACTGCTGCTCGCTGTCTTCGGGAACTTTTTAACACGTGTAATACTTTGTGATAGGCCGTCAGCAATTGCAGTTAATTCGATTAATTAAAACTTTTCATCTCTCTCCACACGACTTTTGAATGGCGGGCTGCTCCCCTTACCACTGCATGGGAGGAGAAAGTTCGAAAGTTGTTTGGACTGCCGCGTTCGCAGGCTCCTGCATAATTAAGGCTTTAAGGCATAATTACCGCGATCGATGCCAGAGCGAATTTTAACTTTCCAACGAAAAGTGCCCAATTTCGACTTCGATTTCGTGTGTGGGCCCTTCTGTTAGAAATATCGATTCTTCGTGCGGTTTTTCAAGGCGAAATAGTCCAGCAAGTGGACTCGTGGAGCGGAAGTATAAAGTTTGGAATATTCTATTTTATTACGAATGCCCCGAAGCGTTGGAGTGGACCTTATGTAGATTCAACTTCCTCAACTAGCTCATTAATATCTCGGTGAAAGCTTTTAACTTTTGATAGACAGACTGGAAACCTGTACCTTTCTCCGATATGAAAAGATAAATGATAGGACTGTATGTTTTTACCTATAACCACATATATCTTTATAACACTTTAATAGGGAACATAGTTTGCTACGGTTTCCATTTTGCGATTGAACGAGAAACTTTAAAAAGTATTATATAAACAGGTTTTGATGAGTGCCTATGGGAAAATGTAACTCTTGTAGGACCTATACAATAAATTAAATATTGGTGTTAGACGGAACATACGAATCACAAAATCATACGAATTTAAATAAAGCATGGAACGTGGTGCAGTATGGTATCAAATAGGAGGGAAAGGGGAAAGCGACCGCCTTAAAATGGTGGATTACATTTTCTTCATATTTGGTGTAGAATGACGTCACATATGTTGTTGTGTTCTGCTCATCAAACCCTTTCATTTGATACCCATAACGAAGAAGTTGTGAAGCAAAAGGTAATCCGCCATCTTGGGGAATCCGCCATATTTAATTTAGAATGACATGACATAGTTTACCGTATTGGGCTCGCTCAACGCTTTCATTTAATACCCATATTAATAATATTTGAAGAAATTAGTTTTTTATTGTCAGACATGTTGACTAATGGTGCCCGCCATTTTCCTTTTTTCTTGTACTGTTACATAGCCTATGTTACGCGGAGTATTGGTACAAATCCAACGACCTCTCATTTGTCCAAATCTGAAAAGTAGTTTAGGAGCTACGAAGGTACAGATGAACATCCATAAGCACATAGACTGCCTAACTAATAGATAGACTAATAGATTTATGGATAGATTGCCAATTGTACTTTCAAGAAGCATTCATCTTCTACGTACTTTTCCAATTGTACTTGCTTTTTTGAATTTTTGTATGTTGTATTATGACTCCTTCCAGGATTTTGGGAACACTACTTTCTAAAATGAGTTTTTAATAAGTTCCGTAATAGCCTCCATTAGCTCGTAGGTTTCCAATACCATTTATTGCATACTCGCACTTAAAAGCACTCTTTTTGGGCATTCGTCATCAATCGTTGCGTCGATGATTTCGGCCCATTCGCGACAGGCTCGAAAAAGTGCCCTTCAGCTTACGGTATTCCAATAAAATAGTGTGTGCGCTTCGTGGGAGACCGTGATTCCCAACTCGCATGATTGCCGCTCATTTCATGCTCATTAGGAATCTCGCGTGTCTCCCACTCAATGAACAATCTACTATTAAGTACTTAGATTCTTTTAGTCCGGTTTCCAGTTAAGGTCTTTCAATCAATTTGAATTTTAAGCGTGTACTTCTCTCTAATTTCGTCATAATCCCTCGCTGGTATTAATTTGTTAATTTACTCTATGCTCTCCACAAAATACATACTGAAACCATTACCTATCTCCTTAATATCTGTATGTCAGTTGTTTCCAAAGTCTATGTCTTTCATGTCTTCACACTGTTATTTCCAGAACTGTACGCTTGATTACTTTCCACATGTTCCCAGAGTTACGTGCTTTCTTGATTTTTTGCTCTATACCTACTTTTTTATTTCGTATTAGTAATCGCTGCCTTATATTTATTCCTGATTATTCTGACCTCAGATATTTTCGTCATGTTTGGAGTACAACTTTTTGTTCTTAATTAGTTGGCTACCACTGTACATATGTATATATATGATATTTATTTCATTTTGTAAATCATCGTAAATTTCGTAAATATGTACAACAATTTTACAAAAATCCGAAACTTCCTTTTCCAATTCATGAAGTCTTCATGTTATAAACGTAGGCATCCAAATAGAAGCACAAACTTCATGATTTTATGATTTTACGATTTTACTAGCGTATTTACGAAATAAAAAATACAGCGTACATTGTATAAGTTACTTGCCAAAATCTTCAGGGATTCCAGGCATTCCCAAACCAGCTTTGCGTCTACACTATAGGATTTCAGCGCTTTTGGTACAGCTTGACTCTCTAATAATATAAAGATAGTAGAACCATTTATGGTTTTGTTAATATATGTAGGTATTGATGCATTCTAGTAGATTATACCAAGTGCCTTTGAAATGCAGCACTTTGGGCCATATACGCCAATCCCTACCCCTGCCTTGGTTTTTGATACGTCGGTGTACGACACCATCGATCCCTTCGGTGGGGACACTTCGACTAATCGAATTTCTTCGAGGATGGCAAATGTCCCACCTAGTCTCCTGGTTTGAAGGCTTTAATTCTTTGCAGCCTTAGTGCTCCTAGAAGAGCCTCTTTCTTAACCTGAAGATGTAAAGGTGTAAGGTTAAGGAGGAATTCCACAGCTGCAGTGGGTCATGTACCTACTCATGGCGCCTGTAATTCCCAGGCAGGCGATGCCTTATTTGGGTATGTTACAAAATTCTTATTATTATTAAATTGAACTATATACAAACGATGATAAAATGTACGAGCTCTGTATAGGTTGTGACACGTGGTTCCAATTTTCCTCCTAGTAACTACGGAACCGTAAATGCAGTCAACTCCAAAATTTCGCAATAGTCTAATTATTTAACGAATTACAAATATTAAGTTTCCTTTATTTATTCTGCCCAGAGGGTCCAATTCCTGTAGCTAAAGTTTGGTCGGACAACTGTCCATTCATCCGTTTGATACTGAAGACTTTTTGAGAAGCAAAAGACCGGAGCATCTGGAACCACTTCTTAAAACGAAAATTCTGTAGCCACTTTAGATTACACTGCCCGAAGCACTGGGACTTCAGTATATTCGCAAAAGTATGTTAACAAGCGAATTGGGATTTCTCCATGCAAATAGAAGTGGCAAAGAGCATGGTGGGAATCAGCTGCATTGTGGGGCCAGCCCCTTCGCTTAAAACTTTTGCCGTTATATAATATTTGCGTCCAGGGTCCTGAGCGATCTCATTATATTCGATTCCAACTGCAATTTAAAGTTTTTAAGAAGTGTGTTAAGTTTGGGGCATATTTTAGGGTAAAAAAATGAAATTGACTGCACCTATGCACGTAGCGATCATGCCCACCAGAACAGAATACCAGGCTGGATAGAAGCTGCAGCACAGTAACGACTTTGCTCTTTACTAGCAAAGTTCCAGAACAGAGCGCCCTCGAGCAGTTTGAATAGAAACTCCATAAAAACCAGGGAAACTTGATGTTTCCAAAGACAATGGCCAAAGTACTCTTGCGGCGGATAAGATCTCCCAGAA
The DNA here is from genome assembly GCA_947538895.1 of Neoitamus cyanurus. Taxonomy (NCBI): domain Eukaryota; kingdom Metazoa; phylum Arthropoda; class Insecta; order Diptera; family Asilidae; genus Neoitamus; species Neoitamus cyanurus. The sequence goes on along the minus strand of OX384544.1, from coordinate 9,743,561 downwards.
TCCATACTTAACCCTCTTTTAATTCTCCAGAAATTTCCCTAAGTCGGAGGCGGAAGTGGGTTCAGCTCCATTATTTGCCGGCGTATCTGGCGAGCATATCGCCATCATGCACGGGCGGCGGGCAGCAGTAGCGGTGCTAACATAAACCAGCGCTACACACCCGCCCGCCAACCCGACAGCCCTGCATCCTTGTGGGGCCGCCCCCCGGCTGGGTCGAATGCGGGCAATTAACTTCGATTTGCACTTTTTCCTCTGAATACCAAAGCCAACTAGCTGGGCTATTCCTGTCGACTCCTGCCGACTCCAACCGACTCCAACCGGCTCCTGGTCAGTGTCTTATGGCTGACGGCCGGAAAGAGGAATGTTTGCAGGTCCTTCCGTCAAATTAGGGCTACCACCGAGATTAAACGGCTGTCAACACGGCCTGTCACAATTTGCCCAAAAGTAAATTGGGAGAGTCGTTATCTTTCGTCCAGGACAGCCTGTAGGGCCGGCAGGATGCTGAGGCGGGTCGGGGGCGGTCGTTTTATTGTTTTCCGCCCAGGAGGGCCCTCCATTACGGCAAATAGCTCCACCCATGCCGGTGCGTTTGTGATAATGTGCCCGTTTCGGTATCTGTCTCTCCGGGCCAAATGGATGCGGCCCTACGTGAGGAGGGAATGTGGCCCATCTCAGGCGAGTGGAACTGTAAGTCACCGTAAGGACTATTGTCTCTGCGAGGGCAGTTGGTGTTAGCTAAACGAATTAAGGTCAGGAAGCAATATGCTGCTAACGGAAGGGATCCGCTTACGTTCCTGGCCCGGCGCAGCTCTCTATTCGTTACGTCATTAAAGTCAAGGGCAGTTAAGGGGCCTTGGGCTGATCTCCGGCCCACTGCGCCGTCCTGCATGCTGCCCAAAGTGATGATTATGTTTTAATGTAAATGCGCCTCTCTGCCTTGTGGCATATTAGTTGCCCGGGCCCTGGCACTCCAGCTATGATTCCGGGATTAATTATGCGGATGAGACGGGCACCGTTTGGTCGTGCTGCTACTCTGCTGCCGTCCGGCCCGGCCCGGCCCAGCCCGCCGCTGGATCAGATGATGCTCAGGAATTACATGCATGTGGGGGAGTTCCATCTTATGCTGACAAACATTGCCCCTGCCCCAAGTTATCAGGGGTGACATATCAATGAATAGCATGCAGCCATGTTACCCATAGCCGTGTGCATCCCTTCCAGCTGCATCGCACACCAGCCAACACCGCCGGGCTCTGGTCCCGGCACTTCGGCCTGCACACGTTCCTCCGTTTCTGCATTTGAACGTGGACATGATGTTTGCTTTCCTCGAAGTGCAATGATAGGGCAATAGCTGCAATTTATCTGAAATTCCAGAATGTTTCGCATTTAATTTACTCTCGCCTTCTGCAGGAAGCAATGAGGATGCAATAACCGGCTGGCGACCCGTCCCCACGTAGTTGGCTAGGTGACCGATTATGCAGCATCACTGATATATTTATTGCAAAATTCTAATTTCGTCAAGTTTTCCACATTTCTAACGTCCAATTCCTTTATATGCAGTTATGGAGTTTACTCTAGAAATTTGTTATGTGCTTCACAGCACAGAACTAAATGTGGGAATTTGGAGCGAATATCGAAAAAATTTTTTAGGTTAGGTGTGGTTCTTGTGGCTGTCTCTAATAGTTACGACAGTAAACATGTGAATAATTTACAATGTTGGTACAAGTTTGATAATAATAATAATTTGCAGAACTTCCATCGATAAGCAGATATTCTAAAAAACCCGTTTTCGCAAAACTTTGAGGCTCCATAACTTAAAAAGTATTAGAAGTACAGGAAAATGTTTTGAATAAAAATTATAGGAAATGTAATAATCTACAAAATAGTTCCTAACCATTTTTTTGTAGGATGGCATCGGTTGAGAGATATTTGGGGGGAAAAAATTACTTATGTTTGAATGCTCATTTGTGCTGTTTTCGAATCAGCAATTTCTGTTTCTTTAATTTTTTTTAAATATTAGGCAATGTTTTACTTAATGTTAATCATTAACTTTTTTTTTAAATATTACATATAATGTAAATGAATAAACACAATTTTTGTTTGTTTTGCAATAAAGAGGACACCTTGCCTTCGAAGAATTCATCTTGCCCACATCAAATTTAAGTCTTGCGCTGCCACTGCCTGAGCCTGTGGGTAAATGGCAGGAATAAATACATATTTCGTGGACTATCAAACTAAAACCGAAAGAGAAAAGTTATCACTCACTATCCAAAAATTGTTCGCGTCGAAAAAGCTTCGTTAATTTTTGTTCTTTATCAGTCCCAAACTTGTTCTTAAATTTTTTTGAACTTTTCCACTGCCAATGTGTGTGTGATTACGAGTATTATAAATATTTTGCAAATGCATCTTCGAATGGAATGGAAATAATTTTTTCATTTTTTTTATATTTTTTTAAAGAAAAATGCATAAACATAACTTTGAATAATATTTAGCTACAAGTGATCGCACGGCTGCGCATCTCCATACCCGCGGATAAAATATCCGGGTCAAAATATCCGCGACATATGTTAATATCTGGATCATATTGGACCCAAATTGGCCACTGAAAAAGTCAAACTTCAAAGGATTGTCATGAAAGTCAGCACAAGAGGGTTTTGAGGGTGGCTGATTTCGAAGCTGCCATAAAAATTACTACATTAAAAATGGCGGATCCAAAATGGTTAACATATTTCTATCAGTAGACATTTTCTGGGCAATCCATTGAAGTTTAACTTTCTCGGTACCCATTTTGGGCCTGCCATCTTGAGTTTTGATCGATTTGAATTCTGTAACCCTAACCCTAAAATTGCATAAATTTGAGGAATTTTGGTCGCCATATTAGATCCGCCATCCACTAATTTTGATGCCAGATTCGCTATCAGCGACCCTTAAAGCTCCTTAGCGCTGACTTTCACGTTAAATTTAACTTTTTCAGTTCCGGATATTTTGTTCGCGGATATTTAGACGTATAATGTTCTTTCTATCTACTTGCGGAGAAAAGCATTTGTGCTGCGGTACTCCGGAATTTTTGTTTGGGTAAAAATGTGGCCTAAAATGAACAGCTGCAATCTAAGGCACTTTGGCTCAAAAATTCCCTATATACCTTTTTTTGTAACTTCTGTAAAGGTGCAAATGTTTTGTTATGATGAAAAAATGTTTTTAGGGATTGGGTGAAATTTTTTTCAAATAAATTTCAAGTTTTTCAGTTTGTTATCTCTAAAACTCTAATTTTAGTTTTAATTTTGCTACGACTTTATTGTTTTTGCAGTACTGTGCCGCCCATAAGGCTTAAACAATATACGGCCGTCAGTTTTTACATTTAGCTGCTACACGCATCCAGAGAAATTTTATTTCTAAATTTATTAATATTGTTATTATGTTATTTATGTTATTTTGCTCGCCAAACATTTTGCAATAGCCTGCACAGCGCGCCAAACTAGTTCGGCACGGCACTGTGTTTGTGTGTTGGGCTTTAATGTCCAACACAAGAAAACATTTTTTGATTAAAGACGCATTCATCTACTTGTTTAAATCTTAGAGGTATGCATTCAAAATTTGAACAAAAGAAGTCCTGAAACCTACAACAAATTAATTTAAACATCTGCATAAAAATGGTTCTAAAAAAAGTGAGCTACCACCACCACACCACCTGAAATACTCTGCCCATAGCAAAAAATAAAACCCGCTGTGTGTCGAGCTGGTGCATAACTCGATTTTGGATAATCCATCGCGCGGTCATTGTGCAGCTCGGCAGTCGGTATAAATTCGAAAAATAAATTTTCACCAACTTTTACGTGTTTTCCGCTCAACTAATTCCAAAATGTGTCCCAAGGCGTCGGCTTTTATATTTGTGTGTCCCGCGACATGACCCATTAAATTGTTTTACAATTTTGTTGCGTAGGTGGAGTGCCCGGAGAGTGCATCCCACTTGTCTACCCCCCTTTCATCGTCGCGCCATGAATCCCCACATCCACTGACGGAATTCGATTTAGACAATTGACGTGAACGAAACAAGGTACCTAAATGGGCACGGACACGGCGGCCGGGGTCACACCACTTCACTAAAATTTGTGTAGAGTTTTTACGGCTTAATTGCCTTTAATAAATGTCCGACGATTTCTGTCGCTTGATTTCGGGTTGCTCTCATGGATTTTTCCTGGAAATTGCTTCTCCTAAGGAGCTGGACAGTGCAGGTGGTGTGCAGGGTGACCATTTCATCTGCGGGTGTTTATTCATTGCTGATATTCGTCCACTCTCTGGTGATGCACGGATTATTAGGCACGCCCGGATGTAGAGACTATTTGTACAAAAGAGTGAACCCCCCATTTTGCTTTAATCGGTGCCTCGTGGAAAAATAATGATGAAAATCGCCTGGCTGACGTAGGTACTAGTCTAATTCTGCTTTTAGGCTTTATGCAAAAGGTAGGAGGGTTAGAATTTATTGAGTTGTTCCTCGTTTGAATCCCACACTGTCACTCACTATTTGCCTTGTCTGCCAATCGATAAAAAGGGGTGGGGTGAAAGTTCGCGGATTACTTACATATACGTATATGGGTATGCTGTGGAGTAGTTTTAGAACAGCAAACTGGTTGGACGTTTTAAGGGTTTTCCTATAGCAAAAGTGTGGGAATTGAGACGGATGTCATTTGGAAAGGTAAGGACGCATTACCTATTTATCGCAAATTAAGTGGGGGTCAGGTCATTGTACTGTGCTCACGTATGAAAGACTATGGCACAGCAGTTTTAACCACATACGCGTGAAATATACCCTTTGCTGAAAATGAAATGTTAATGGAAGGCGTTGTCCGCCGCATATGCAATTAGCTGTAATAAGGTGAAATTGCAAAACCAGAGAGATTGACGCTACTTTCTAGTTTGATCAATCGGGTCGATCAATCCCTTTCTTCCGTATAAAATGACGTCACGTTCCTCTTTTAGGCGTGCTACGTTAAATGGAAATTATATGAGTTTGTTGATAAAAAAAATTAAAATTTTAAGGATATCTTGTTATTTTATAAAATAATCCAGTCATTGATTAACCTTTGATTTATATTATTAATTAAGAACAAATGTAGCTCCCTGTAAACTATTTACCATATGTTGAAAAAAAAAATCATTGAGGACAACACATGCTCGCCGTATCATTCCGTATCAAACCCACAGCTCAGAATTACTTTGTTCTTTCTTTTTCGACTTGTCTTAATTGACATTTTTAGTGCGACTGTCATAAGAGCTGCTTTGGATCTTGATTAATTTACTGTACCTGCACTGCACTATTCGATTTCTTAAAAGCCTTCGATGGTATGGATCGTGTTTTACTGCTGCAGAAATTATCCACTCTATATTCAACTTCAGCAGCTATTTTGTTTGACAATTACTTGACCACTTCAAGTGATACCAGCAATTCAAAACTCAAAAATATCGTATCAACCCACTTAAGCCTTAACCGCGGAGTGCCCCAAGGATCAACCCTAGGACCACTGCTGTTTAATTTATTCATGAATGACCTGCCGTCTGCTGTAAAAGATGTGAATATTCATTTTTACTATGATGACGTGCAAGTTTATTTAAACAGACCTTTAGGCCTCATCGAAGATTGCATCTCTCGGATAAACGATGACTTTGAAAGAGTTCAAACTTGGGCAGCGGAGAATGAATTGCTGTTGAATCCCAAAAAAAAAAATCAGTGTATCAAATTCTATGGCGGTTCGCTTAATGTAGTTGATATCTCCCAAATGTTTTTAAATCTATTTTCGCTACCTTTCATAAATAAAGTAATAGTCCTGGGTATTGTTTTGAATGAGAATATGAGGTGCTACGATAATGTCAGTACAAAGCTGACAAAAATATATGCAGGCTTGCGCAGGTTGTGGCTCTTAGCGAGCAAACTACCAACTCACACGCGCATGAGATTGATAAAGGCGCTGATCTTGCCTTTTTTTCACTTTCGAAAGCATAATTTATCCAAAATTGGATGGTGCGTGCGATCGAAGGATTCATTTTTGGTTTCAGCATATTCGAAAAACTGAAAGAAAGAATCTGACGAAGATCACCGTCCGAAGTAGGATCAACAATTTGTTCATTGTGAATAAACACTAAGCGAAAGTTAATTAGTAATTTATTTTGGTGAAACATACTAAAAATTAAATAAATAAGCATAGAAATGAATCAACATATCATTGACTACATCAGGGATCTCATTTATACAAAAAAAAATAGAGGGGGCCAAGAAATGAACCCTGCGGCGAACCACAAAAATTTCAGAAAATTGGAAACAGTATTATTAAGTCATACACATTAATTGGTAGCTGTGTACTAACTTAACAGCAGTGAAAGGGAAATTGATAGTATCGGACAGAAAGTGCTTCTCTGTCATCATCGAATCTCCATGAGATATTTTTATATTTTATATGGTAATCCGACTCTCACTTGTCCGGTGGTTTTTTAACTCATTCACTAGATAACGTCCTCTATATTTATCCATCAATGAGTTAACTCTTCTATAAAAGCTAAAGCAATTGTTGTAACTTTAACTTATTGGCGTAAAGCATCACAAGGGAAAGCCAACGAGTCCCTGCATAATTTCACCAGACATCACATTTTCAAATTTCGATGATTAATGACTGATTGAAGATAAGTGGAGGTCTTGAGGTCAAATATGAAGAAATTTGTCAACGCTTAGCGGAGCCCTGATGGAAAAGTGTCACCCCTGAGAAATTAGCTTCATAAAATCGTCCGCCGTCCCTAAGTGACCCAATAAAGCACTCCACAGTTTCCCACTGCCAAGATAAACAATTTACTTTAATCTTCATGGGGTCAAATCAGCGTCTCAATATTTCACCGCTCATTTGGTGCCGTACCAAGTCTAAATAGGCTGCCTTCTGGTGTCACATCAATCAGTGGGTCATTCAAGCCCTTCGCCCTGTCACAGCTCAGCCAAGTCATTTAATCCGGCGACCAGTAGCCCCCATGGACCAAAGTAATGTTTACAATTAGCGTCATTAGCCAGACAAATGGTAATAAGCCCGGAGACTTTGTATGTTATATGTGGGGGAATGGCATGCACTGATCCTCATCAGCAAGCGCAGCACGATCCCGGCGCATGCATGATCCGTCCCGCGCCGGTGTAATTCATTCCGGGAACGGGCGATTGGGATCAATTTTCACTTATCATTTGTCAAAACAAAGCTACTGGTATCGAGCCGTCTCCATAAATCTCCCGGAATTGATTAAGGAATTCTCGGGCTACTCGTGACGGGGGATCTGCAAAGGGGAGAAAGTTGTGGCTGGCGGCGGCACCGGGCCCATTTATCAGCAGTCAATCACCGCGCTGAGCTCGTGCAGTGCGCCTAATTAGGGCTCCGAGTCAATTGCGCACTGCTTGCGGAGGCTTCCCGCGTTATTGCGTAGTTGCCGCCGACGTTCCCCATTACCCATGCTCGTGTACTTCAACACCCAGCGCCTGGTCCGGCCATGATTTCGGATTTCAACATTACATATCATCGCTGGATGCTGGGGCTTCGCACTCTTTTCGTCGAGAGGCACCTGGGTAGTAAGAGGATCGGCAAATAATCGCGCTGCGCCCTGTCTAATTCCCTGGTGTCAAAACGATAGGAAAATCAAATGTTTGCGGCACCTGTTAGCAGATGCTTTGATACATGGCATTACCTCCCGGAATCACCTCTTCCGGCACAGAGGCGTCTATTTGCCGACGACGGATGGATGTACTCCGGCCCAAATTAAGAGTGTTGTATGGCCGGAGCTCCTCGAGCATTTACGAAATCTTCTGGAGATTTGATTTCTCCTGCCGTCGTCGCCTCCGGGTCAGGACCCCGGACCTCCGAACCCCCGAATCCCCGAACCCTGGACTACCGCGACTTCAGTTTGTTTAGGTTTTCGGCCGCCCATTGACGGGTAATGGCCTTCTGCTCGGCTTTGTTTGGACAATCGTTTTACTTTCAAATTACCATCCACTGGGTGTTTTCCGGGGGCTCCTGATGATGGAATAGATGGGGCAGACGCCACCGATGATGTCGGCCTGGCTGGCTATGACTGCAGGTAAATATTTGAGATGTTTACACTTTTTTTAGAGGCAGTTACTCCCGCTCGCCAGGGCATAAGTGGGCTGTTAATATTTTCTTTTGTATCCGCATCTATTTGAGTTTGGCATCGCTTCGGTAATTAAAGTCAAACAAATTAAAATTCCTGCCGTGGTGTGCTTGGGAAATGTATTTGGTCGCTATTGACACTGTACGTAAGTTTCCCCTGTTGTATGGGCTGGGAGCTGGGATAACTTTTTGGGCGCCTAAAAATCTGAGTTGAAGGACCTCCCCGACTTTATCGAGTGGTAAGCGCCAGAACTTGTCGAGAGAAGAGCTTCTGCTGACTGTGTAGGATGTGCCTGGGGTCAAGAACCTTTACATACCCAAACCTTCACATAACGCGTGGAAGTAGTCACCATTAACGTTTTCTTTATTAAAGAACAGTTGAGGAAATTCCGTTCCGCTGACATTCATCAATAACGGTAAATAAAATTGAGGAAAAATAAATCTGCCACTTCAAGTTTAATAGGCAACTTGGTTTACAGCATCAAAAAGTTCAATTTTTTGTTCGTTTTGGTTCCATAAATACCACAGTCTACGAAATGAAAAATTAATTTGCCGATTATAAATTGGTAGTGGGTTTTCGGGGTTGCTAATATGGCGACCGAAAAAGTTGAACTGCAAAGGATTGTCTTAAAAATCCGTACTGGTGCGTTTTCGGGGTACCTGGTTTTGAATTTGCCAGATTCCATCTCTGAAGAAGTGCAGTTCTCTCAGGCGATCACATTATGAAGCCTTTCTAAGCAGTTTTAACCGATTCGGCAATATGTGGTCTACCATTGTCATGTTACAGAATTGTCTTGTCGTGTCAATTCTCCCATTCACGTCGTTTTTCTGCAGCGGATTTCTTTAAATTATAAAAGTATAACAAAACTTCCCGGAAATTCCGATTACTAAGCACAAAACTATCCATTTTCAATCGAGCAAAAATAAATGTTGTAAACACTTTAACAGATTGACATATAGTGCATTGTGAGATTGACATTAAGACCACACAGTAGGGTTTCCCCATCTTTTAGAAAATGGAACTTAAGAAATGTCTAAATAAAAGAGACATAAGAAATAATAAACTTAAATTAATATTTTGTGCTGCCTCCTTTATTTTTTAAAACTATTTGCAACCGTCCAAGTATACATACTCGTACATTTGCTTATCTTCTCTTTGAGTATTTGAGGGATTTTTTCCCATTCTCTTTTAAACTCTTTGAAGAGGTGGTTATGAAATATTTATCCTTTAAGACTCACCTCAGTATTTTTAAATTCAAGCTAGTTATGTTACACGTGCAGCAATGTGTTTCGGATAATTATCTTGCTGGAATTTTCATCTAAATATCATCTCTTAAACTACTGTATGAAGGACCTATTCCTGGATAAGAAAAAAATTTCTCAAATCAATATTGAACCCCCCGTACTTGTTGCAGTATCGATTAGGAAGTCGCCAACAGGTCTACTAACAGATCGCAGCCCATATATAATTTCCCCATTTTTGTAATGCCGAGATTCCATAAGTTTTGGAAAAAATCAGTAGAGCCTTCCGATCAACTTGAATGTAAACTGACCGTTCTCGAACATGCTGTGCAACATGGCGCAATAAAAATATTTATGTCACATGGCGTGTCACATTTCAGATCACATGTCATCGGCGACAGAATGAATGAACATTTTTATTACGACAACAAATAACATTTTTGTGAGTTTTCAATATTTAGTTAAAATTTCAGTCCAACTACCTCCGCTCAAATAGTGAGTCCGTTCAAATAATGAATCCGCTCAAAAAAAAAAAATTAAAGTTTTTCGTAAAACACTTTCGACTCTTATGATGACACAGAAGCTCACACCCTTGCCTTTTTTCCTTAAACGAAACGCCCATGTAGAAACTCTAAATATGGCCTCGAGGTCCCTCGAAGCGGTGCATAGCACCACACTATGTGGCCCCGCATAGTGGACCTGGACAGCTAATTATGCTCAATCCTAGTAATTCCCCGTAGAAGTACTTTTGCCTGAATAACTTGTGCAACGCAAATTAAAGCAACTCCCCCGTGCTGTGAAAACAAACAATTGCAGGCTAAGTACCTGCAGCAATGCAATACCGTGCTATCACAGTCCCATTAAGCGCAAGCCCTCTTTAATGCAAATCCACCCACTTGCCATATTTGTCAAAGTGCAGAAAAAAAAAGGTAAAACTGCTAAATGAGCCGTGAAATTACAAATGGGGCTCAATAGTGTGGCAAATGCAGTCGCCTTCTAAACTGCAATCGGATGCATGTTCAACAGTAGTTGGGGCCGGCCAGGGCGGCCCCCGGGGGCTTGGTGAAGGGCAAAAAGAGAGCGAGTCGCCCCGAAATGCCTTCAATTGCGAACTACCCACCGCGGACGGTTGCGATTAGCGTTTTCGGTTGAATGATTGCTAACTAACAGAAAAGCGTCCGCGATAAATATCGGAGCCGAATGTCACGAACTCGTAATTGTCCCATTTGGCCGGGGGGGAGAGCGGGTTGCGGTTTTCAATGGAAAACAATGTTCGACCTCCGACCCGGTGCTAGCGGCATAAAAATTTGCATACCGAGTGACGATTCATACAAAATTTATCTAAGATCAGGCTGCAGTCGCGCGGTCTAGTTTCGGGCTGTCTGCACAGCGTTCACCTTAATTGCATGGCGCATGGCGCACGGCGGGCAGGTGGGCGGCAGAGTGCAGTTTCGAACACGGAAAATGCACAAAAAATATTTCCATGACATGCAGTGCTCGTCTGGGGGCCCTCCCGCGATTACACGATTCCCCGATCCCTCGATACGAGCCGGGGCAAAAAATTGTGGGCTCCCCGGAATTAGAGCGCTTAAATATTTATAACGCTTGCATCTGCTGTGCACCACATACTTAATGGGCCTTATTTTTCCATTTCAGAGTAAACCATGATTCTCAGAAAATGCGGGTAAACACCATGGAGAGCAGCAAAAAAGCCATCGGAGCAGTTATATTGTTGGTAAGTACTCCAAGTAAGCCAAAGCTCCATTTACACTGACCCAAAAGTGTCAGGCGCCCATCCGCCCGGGGGATTTGCCTGGTTACCCGGGGCAGGGATAATATTGGACGAAATATGCCTAGAAACATGTACTACTTCGCCGGTTTCTGTGGCTCGGGAATCAAATTAGGGAAGGGGGAAAAAAGGGTTGCGTCTGTTTGCGCACACCACAGAGCCTCCACCACCAGTCTCGGCAGCCTCCATAAGACACCCAGTCGAGATGCGCCCCGTATCGGAATTATTATCGGCGGCGCTTCCGGCACAGCATCAATCCGACCGGAACATAATACCTCCGTAATCTGCCTCATCTCCTCCTTGATTCTCGGGATGATCTGGAGCTGGGGCGACTGTGGCCCGGCGGCGACGGCGGCACGGGCTCGTGGAAATAGGATATGTTCGCCTCAATTTTCTGGGTCGGCACGGGCAGTCCTTTTCAGTCCACCCCGTCGGGGACAGTGCCGGGGCCGGGGCCGGGTCCCGGATGGCTATATCTTCTCGGGGGGCTTTGTTCTCGCTGCTGCATATTGCTTCCCCGTCAAGATGGAACATAATTGAACGGAATGTGTACACAAAAATTGAAACCCGTAAAAAGAGAAGGACGGCCGCAAAATAAAAAAAAAATAATAAAAAGGAGCACTGCCAGGGATCTGTCCCTTGTCGCTTTTCGGATAGAGTACGTATAATCTTTGCTGCCAGAACGTCTGGAGCCGGTGTGGCCATAAATCTTTGCATTTCGGATGAATTATTCAAATGGTTCCCACCCGCAAGATGACTGACTAGTACTCGAAGGAAGCGGAAGCGCTTCCTCCTCTTTTTCGCTTTATAAATGCAATTGGACGTCTCAGGACACATAATGATGCCCAGGGAAAGAAGTGGGAATTCGGGTTAATGCTGGCGGTGAACAACTCGGGATGCGGAGAAATATTTTCAGACGGATTTGTTTGCTAAGAGATCCATTTTGGGGGTGCTTCATCCATTCCCAACCCTCCAACGGCACGGCGGGCATGCATAGAGCTCAGGGGATGATGACCTGAAATAATGGACGTTAAGATGAATGAATCAATTTTTGTGTTTTTAGCAGGAAGTGGTTCTTCCCTCCCTCTCTTAAGACTTCCGGGTTCTCGAGGAGCTTTTGTGCAGACTAGAAGAGGAGAAGAGGAGATGTGGTGGTGCAGTCCATGAGGCCATCCATGTATTCGAAGTTCCAGTAGCAAATCCCGACTGTTACATAATTTTCTCCAAGGCGTCTTCCGCATGGTCTTTAAACAAAAGGCACTTTTTCACGTTTTCAACAGAAGTGTTCGTGACATCTTTTTAGAAATTCGAATTTGAGCTTTTGGATAATTTTAAATCATTGGAAATCGCCCGAAAATGTATATGTTTTATTCCGAAACTGGAATTCCACATGAGTGTACACTTTTCTCAATTTAGTACCATACAAGTGTTGTTAGGGCGTTGTTCAATAGTAGCTATAGGATTTTGCATTTTAAAAGTCCGGATTTTAAAATTGAATAAAACACAAACGCAGTGGAGTTTTCTAGAATGCTTTTGGACATGATGCAGTGATTTCGAGTCGTATGTTGACTATATCCTGAATTGTTCTTGGCTTATTGGAATAGGCGAGTGACTTGTCATAACACCACAAAAAGAGTCTGAAAGTATTTGACATAACAGTTTCGTAAGATTCCGGGAAGTTTTCATGCAATCGATTGATAATTTCGTCACTTGTGTGGCACGTAGCGCCGTCTTGTTAAAAAAAATTTGTGATCATTGCCGAATAGCTCTATTCATTGACGGTTAATGCTAGTACTTTATTATTCTCAAAGAAATACGATGCAATGGTGCGACAAACCCAAAATCTGTACAAAAACTAGCTCCAAGATATATTGTGGATTAATTTCTAGTTATGTTTATTTTGGTTTGTGCTTCAATAGAAATATTAAAACAAAGCAATTTTACATTATCTTATATTATTTTAAAAAAACATTAATGTGGTGCTCAGCCCCAGGGGAGGCTCTAATTTGAGTTGGGTAGTTTTAAGTAACACAATCCCACCCATGGCACTTAGACCCTTCTGTGAGACTCCTAGTTCATGACGCCACTAGGCAATTTTAATTACGTCAACAAAACGACGTTAAGTTGGCATTTATGTTATATTAAACATAAATTAAATGCATAAATAGTTTACTTTAGCAGAGTAGAAGTATTGGTGTGTTTATATGAGTTTTGCTATCTTTCTGGGAATGAAACTTTTGGCACTTAGGCCCCTTTGATTTACAACGCTACAATTTTAGAAGTATTTTTCCTAAAAATTTTTTTTTAATACGGTAAACAAATTATCAAAATTCCATATAACTTCGTGGTAAGCATCTGGATATAGTCCTGCCAAGTCAACGTATTATTAAATATAACGCAAGGTATTTAACATTCCGTAAAAACGGTGTTACTACGTCATTAAAGACAATAGATGGAAGAGATGTAGTTTCAATTACAGTTTTATATATAGCAATTACCTGCGTTTGCTTTTTTTCATTTAAAATTAGATTCTATCACTTCGCTTATTCACATTCCATGGAGCAAACAAATAGGTATAGTTATGTATCATCTGTATATCATCGGCATCGAAGGTCATCAATGTAGAGTGAAAATAGCAACCGGCCCAGAATTGAGCCCTGAGGAACTTCACTCTTAATTTTCGCAAAATCAGAGAACTCGCCATTTACGTAGACACGCTGAGACCTGCCTAGAATGTAATTATTTATTAATTTCGTTAATGAAGAATCAAATCCCTAGCGAACTCTAATATTCGATAAAATTTTTTCCTTACTGATAGAGTCATATGCTTTCGAAAAATCAGACAACACTATGTAGAATAGTAAATTTGTCAGTGTAAATATGTTCTCTGAAATTTTCAGCTATCTTTAAAAAAGCGGAAAAACTGTTGTGCTTTTTGCGAAAACCGGGTTGATCTCGTGTTATAAGATAAAATCGGATATTTGCTGAAACATCAATTTCTAATGAGCCTTTGTCATGTATGGTAAAATAATAATGCATCTAAAGTCATTTGGTTGAGATGTGCCTACATACTCTGAGCTACAATCATGCGAAACACGAGACTGCGCTTATTCTCACTGATGCGAACAGCAAATTGTCAAGGTTTTCTTAAAAAAGCCTGTGAACATGTTGTAAGAAAGAATCTCAGAATCTCGCATATGGCTAGAACTACTGGAACGTCGTAGATTATGGTAAAGTAAAAGGTTTTCTAAAGCTACATATGTTTGAGGGTCAGAAATTTAGTCAAAACTGCATGTTCGACGCTTTTATACATAGTTTTCGAATTAAGAATTTGGCTGTGATGGAGGAACGACAAAGTGAGATTAATATTCCTATGTAGTTTCCTTACAGAAGATTAAAAAATTGCACTGCAACTTTTCAAAAAGGTCAGACATTATTTTTCCCTCAGATGAGAAATACACTTTAATTGCATAAGTTTGCGAACTGAGGCTTAAAATCAGAAAAAAATAGAAAAGACTGAAATGGTGACTGAATCTCATATTTCCTTTGCCTGAAATGAAACCGAAAGACCAGTGGTTACCACAAAACATGTCGACTGTCTCGATGTCTGTGCATCTTTTCAGTGGCATCCAGGTGTCTGATTTCAAGTTGCAAAATTGCGCACTTCTTGAACGTAAAGTTGTACTTTGAATTCTCGGAAATAATTCTGCAAACGCTTTAGAAAAAAATGCATTCGCTTGAGCAAACACGCGACACTAAATGGCCATAAAATTGCGGGACGACTTTTAAAATCCTTCTTCCAACAAAATGGCGCATATTTCAAATCCGTCCCATTTGTATGAAAGAATTACGTGGAACTTATCTGTGCTCCCGCCGATTAGGCAGTATTTGCTTTCGCTTACCATAAATGCAATATTTTTCGCATAAATAAAAATAAAATTCTCAAACGACCTACGCCAGCAAAATATGTAGTCAGCCCCATCGTGGGGGCTGTGCTCTAACCCGGAAAGCGAAGTGCCACAATGTGGAGCGCCATGAAGCAGCATAGCTCTCGTGTAACGTATGTCTCTGGCCGGTTTAGCGTATATCGAACATATGTTCATTTGTAACAACGGGTGTTGGCCCGGCGAACGCACTATTGAAAAATCCCCTCTAAACCTGCTTACATCGATTACGACAGAAGCCCCATAAGGGAGGCAATTTGTTACCTGGCACGAGTCTAAGATTACGCTAAAACTTGATCGGTGGGGTAAACATGCACGCAGCGCTCTAGACGCTAATCCCATTAGCCCCATTGCAGCAGCTTCAAGTGACAATATTGTGCGGGATGGCGGCTGGAATGGTTCACATTAATTTATCCACTTCAGATCTCACCATCTAGAAATGTAGACAAATCTGGGGCCAGGTGAGTGACAGGCGGTCGGGCACACGCAGCAAAAGTGCTAGAAGACAACTATGAAAATTTTATGGGTAAATAGCAAGGGCACGTCAAGGTAGACGGCCGACATGCTGTTTTGAGCGGTGTCAGAGCATCTTGCCTACATCAGGATTCTTTTAGACAATGAATTATTGATCCCTTGTCGCCGTGCATAAATTATTAGGGCTGAAAGCGTGCCGGAGCAGTATCCTCCCCTAAAGCTAGAATGGGCACAATTCGCTGATAAGTGGCCTGAGGTGGTGGCAACGCACTTAATCATCTTCGATCTGAAATTCCTCTAGATTTCCCTAGTGCATGGAATAAGCTTAATGGGCCCCATATTGCAGCTTATGGGGCATTAGGTCTGCAAGCAAAGGGACAAATAATCCATCCAACGCACTTTTGCACTTAAATGCGCCCTATGGTAATTAGCCTTACGCTTACCATCTCATTGTCAGAAGCCTGTCGGTTGTGTGAAACTCACCCGTGATCGAATGGGGATGGGCTTTCACAATAAATACAAAGTTGGGTAGGATAAATTTTTTAGAGCCACCACTCAGTCGACACTTTTTCATCTCTATGTGAAATTTCACCCTTTTCGCTTTTTGCTCCTCGAAACTTCCCTAAATTTTAAATTGGGAGCAACAGAACGATTTCATCTTCTTTTTTTTTTGTTCATTTGGTTTTACATTTTTATTCTCCAACAACCTGCAGAAGCGCGGCGCTCCAGTGGCGCTCCGATCGCAGGAGATTATTTATTCAAGCCTAGCTCTGCACTCTTCGTCATCGACGACGAGGCCGAACGCTGAAGTATTTCCGACAAAGTCCTGAATAATTCAAGCCGTACCACGCCTTATGCCCGCTGCTCAGGATAGGACCCAATTGCCCCAAAAAAAAGCAGTGAAAATTACTCAAATTCCAAGTTTTCCGAATGTGAAACAAGTTTCTTTGATGGATACGAGGAAATCACAGTATTGGGCGTCGTTAAAACACCTCCTCCGCGGTTGAACCTACGCTTGTTTTCGTGAGTTTACTTTGAAGAAATTACGCTGTGAATAATTGAAACGACCTCAATGCGATCGATTGTACTCCGCAACGCATGCACGCGTCCTTGAAGCAGAAATAATATCTCAATGGCGGCAGTGATACAAATTGATTGGTCCTTTTTCGAAAATACTTAATGGCCGTGCGGATGATAACCCCCCATCGCCCTCCGTCATTCTCCTATCTAACCACCACAAAAACCCCAAGTAAGAGAGGGAAATCCTTTTGCTCAATTGTCGGGAAAAGTGAATGAATTCCTTATGAGGCCGGGCGGAGGGTCACTTTTCCTGTCATATGCTCAAATAATAAAATCAGAATTAGCAAGAGGATTTCCTGTGTATCCCTATTGATTTCGGGTGATTTTGGACAGAAAACCGAACACGACTGGACTGCCCTTGTGCCTCCGGAGGACGGATGCTGGCTGCTGTGTGTTGTAGGCCAACACGCCTAGAACGAATGAATGGCACACCGCACACAAAAAAATAAAAAGTTTTTTTTTCCCCCTTTTTGTAAAGATATCTCACATCTAGGACTGCCAGCGGGTGAACTAATGTCTGGGGTTGTTTTTGAGTTTTTGTATCTCTAACCTAATTACGATGTGAAGGGTCTGCTGCTCTCTGGGTGATAGAGTTCTTCTTCTTCTTGGGAGTAGAAGTCATTTTTGCGTTACGGTTTGCATGGAGAGCTTATCAAATAACTCACTGATTTTAGAGGGCTATAGAAATTCACTTTTACTGTCCGCTTTTCTAATATGTATAAGTTAATATATTAAAAAATTAATAAAATAATATTAAGTTCAAATGTTTAGTCTCTTGTGAAGTTTAAGTTTTTGAAATCGCGTGTATTTGAAAATGAACAGGAAACTTTTGGAAGTTACAGGGTGATTCATAAATTTTACATTTTCATGGTATGCCGATTATTATTCCATTTTTATTTTTGGTTGACTCAATGTAGCGACATCAAACTCACGCCAGCAACAACTATCTTAATGTCCTTCCCAATAATCTCAACAATGTGCAGGTACCTACAGTGAAACAAATCTTCTAAAATTTCGAAGGGAAGGGAATTATTCGCCGTAATGTTTTGTGGAAGGGCTTAGTAAAAGCGCCTTGGAGAATAGTATAATTGAGTAAGTGTGTGAACATTGAGTTAATAATAGTTTCTTAGATAGAAGAATGAAGTGTAAACGACGTAAGAGTTCACTGTGTAATTTTTTGCCAACTGAAGGGTGGGGCAAAAGGTATGAACATGATTTTAGTAAATTGAAAACATGTTTGGAAGTGCGTGTACAAACTTTGGAATGGAAATGTTAGTAAATGTAGAAACTGTGGGTGATTAAAGAGGGGACACTGAGAAAAAAATTACATAGATTCATATTTAATTCAAATAAAAATATTTTAGCACCAAAATGATATTGATATTTTTCTGTCATTGAAAATGTTAAATTTATAAAATGATCTTTGTACAAGTCATTTATAATTGATTCCCATTGAATCAACGAATGAACGCGAACGAAAATTGATTTCTTTTCGTATATAAACTATTTGTGTGGTTTCCGATGAGATTCGAACTCGGGTTTCCTGGGCTTTTTAGTCGGGACATTCTATCGCTATTGCATTAGACTGTTTCACTTATAATCTGACATTTTAGAAAGGAAAACAATCTGAATAATGTGAGATTCGAACTCGGGTCCTCTGGAACATAAGGCCACCGCTCTAGCCATTAATCTACAGATAGCTGGGTTTGAATTCATACCGAGAAATTCCTCTGAGTGAACGTCTAGCATTCTACGGTTTGTAAATATAAATCTATTTAGTCAAGCGTATATCACGGCTCTCCTTACTATCCCATTGTTGTTACATATGCTTAATACTGAGTCACCGCTGCTATTGGCATTCGTTTAAAGTTTGTGGCTCATAAATGTCATAGGAAAATATGTTCATCCAAAGTTGCGTGTTACCCAAAACGAGATAAATGCGAAAAACCAATTTCTTAACATTTTTCGCGCTATAACTTAGAATGTATTAACTTTACAAGAAAAGTTGATATACCTGTATTTGTAGAGAATTTCGTGATCTAACAAAATGTTCATAAACTGTTCCTCTAGCATGTCTAAAAGATGAGATACTTACAAAAACCTATTTATAAAAAAATAAATTTCATTCTGTTGCCCGATAGCTTTTTTTTGCAGTTGCTCGGTCTATGAGGTGGTCTTTCCCAGGGTTAACTGAACCTATAATCCACAAATTGCCACAAGATATTAATTAAAACAATTTCGCGCACAATCAATCCCATGACATTGTCATACTGTCAACCGCACCGTTTTTCTCTAATTAATGTAATATGACTAATTTCTGTCATCATCCCGTCATCACACACACACAAATTGGTTCAGGAAGCCAGTTAAGCTTAATGTATTAATATCGTCTCTCTGCCTTACCGCATTCATACGGAAAAGGTTAAGCTTCCAATTTACTTAATTATTAATCATTTTACTGAAATCAGACTACCTTCTTGGAAATTGACTTTCTACTTTAAGGTAGTCTGAACTGAATATTGATTATAGCAGTCACAGCGACCTCATATGAGCACAACCACTTGAACAACCCGTCCTGAATATTTTGCTGGAGATATGGCGGCAGGGTGCGAGTACAAAAGTCAATATTGTTACAATGATAAATAATATGCTCCAGTGGATCCACTTCTCAAGATTGAATGTGTACACATAAAATTCTCTGCGAAGGCTATCATACAATAATTTTTCCCATTGGTACGTATAGTACCGTGTTATAAGTTATTGTCAGTAGGGACAAAGTTGCGATTATGAGATTTTCGTGATATATAAAAAAAACGGCCACATAGCCAAAGTCGTAGTCAAAATGCTTAAAGGACCCCGCGCATTTAGTATGGAAAAATCGCTTTAGTCAAATTGACTATTTTTTTATATGTAGTAGATCTTGTCGTCCTGAAAATGTCTCCATTGGTGTGCGTTTGTACGTGTTAGTTTGTCTATGCGTAATTGTGTGAGAGGGAGTGAATGAGTATTTGGGTGCGATTGAACGAGTGAATGGTTATTTGTGCACGCTCCTTGCGCTAGGGAGTGCGTGTGTGTATGTATTTGTGCATGCTGAGTACGGACGAGCGCTCGTCCGAATGTGTTTGTGTAAACTTTCATGCTCCCATAGTATCTCAGTCCTGTTAATTTTTAACGTACAAACTTCCTTTCCGTTATCACTCTAGAAATACTCTCCCATGACCATGGGCCAATGAAGATGATTCCTAGGTCTGCTGTGGAGGTAACGAAACTTAAGTCAATTCTGTCGATAGATAAGGTCTGATAAGTGTCCAGTACCAAATGCCAGAATAGATGACGAGTGATCTATGAGAACATACACACATAAATACAAACACGCACACACACACACACTCACTTCGCTCTCTCGAGCGGTCGTAAATAACCACCCACTCATATAAGAACACGCTCTCACGCAGCCACTCAAACCCAAACGCTCCCTCACTCAGTCACTCTCACAATAACTCACACACACACGCACACGCGCACACATCGACACAAGCACGGGGTCCTTTATTTCGAAACATTTTTAGTGGGCAAGTGTATTTAGATATTTACTTCTATTAACCAAATACCTTTCGGACAGACAGACAAACAATTATTAAGGTGACTATTCAACTCCCAAGATTTTCAATTTTGTGAGGTTAGTGTGGGTAGAGGGACGAGACGCGAGAGGTCTTGTAGGTATTTTTTTTTCCCATTTATAGGTTACGAGACTAAAAACTAAACTGAAACGAAAAAAACAAATCGGTAAGCAAATACCGAAGTACTAGAAAACTGTTATTTAAAAATCTCAAAGGTGCACCGATGTAACTAAGAATTTTCGAGTCCCCTTAACTGCTATTACAAACTTACAACACCCACCTGACATTGTAGTTCCGCTAATTACCTTAGCGCAGGTTACTGCCACTTCCATAGGTTTATTGAATTTTAATGAGCTTAAGTGCGAAGTCCCACCGCCGCCGCATGTGTGGGTGAGTGTATCTGCCTGAACAGAATCTGCAAATTATGTGGAAGAAGGCGATTCATAAAAACTCTTGTCACTTGCTAATTACATTGGGAGCTTAATTAAGAACCTCATTAGTTGCATTTAGGTGATTATGGGCCATTGACGTGCGATTTGTATTTATATGCGTTGAGCATCTGAAGCCCGCCGACTTCGTTAATCCGCCCATTGAGCAAGATGTTGTGGAAAATATGCGGAGATGCCTCAAGGAAATATGTTCTCTGAGGCTCAATGCTGCTCCGGCTCCACTTGATGTAGTTATGAATTTCCTTAGGACTCGAGTATTTTTCTTTTGGCTCCATATCTGCCCCACAGCAGCAGGGAGCGAAATCAATAATAATATTTCAAGGAATCATCTTTTTACCGGGTACGTTACAGTTGATTCCCTCACGATATTTGACTTCTGTTACTTGCCAACATCCTTCTTTCTGGGAATTCTTGGAATATTTCACCGATAAGGGGATCTACTGAGGCTGAAACATCACTCGGGGAAAAGTACGGGCCGTTTGAAGTAAATTGTTGATTGGCCTTTAAGGAGAGATTCTATTTTGAGACTTTTTGAAAGTTTTGATAGATTATTCCTTTTTTTCTCTTCTGTATAAATTTTTTCATCCCTTACAGCGTCCTCTCATACATTTTAAAATTACTAAACTGTAATATCATTGTTAAATTTATTTTAGAATTCCGTACATAAAAGGTACAAAGAGACTTCGGTATCTGTGAAATCGTAAAGATAAGCCACATGCCGAAGAAATTAAAGAGATAAATAAATGATTAGACATTCTTAGAATAAAGGAAAATATCACCCTTAAACGGTTTTCAATAATTTTTTCAGACGAACAAAATACAATTAATATTACCGTTATATGCGTCCCAAACATGAAATTGTGAATAACTGCAAGTGTCCCAAATCACTGTAATTTGTAAAACAAAAGCACAACGTTCCTGTTTTTTTTTATTTTATACTATTGTAATTAAGTCGCACCGAATGTGTCCTATTTCGCGACTACCTTTCTAAAGAGTTACTAAGTACTTTTGGAGTACCTCAAGGAAGCCGTTTGAGTCCGCTTTTTTTTTAACATTCGCATTAACGACCATTAACGACGACACACGATACGTTTTTTCGCATTGTTTCTTGCAGTACAACCATGTTCCACTTAACAAAAACAAAACAAAAATAAACTTCGATGGCCCTATGTCGTAGAGCAGCTGCTCCTATTTCTTAAGTTTCCCAAACATAGAACTATTGAATAGTAGTGACCCAAAAAACCTTTTATGAAAAAAAGCCGTGCCGAAATAAAAAAAAAAAACTTTTATGCCGAATGGCTGAAAGGATGTACACTAACATAAGTTTGACAAAATAATTTTGCCTTTAAGATGCAAAGAATCTTATTATTAGTTATCCGCTCAAAAGACATGGGGGAGACTCTACATACAAACCGATGAAAATATGTCTTAAATTATCCCCCTCTATTATTTGTCCGACCTCGGATGTTGAATTCCCAACCACATTGTGAAGTGATATTAAATTTTCTTGGAATTCTCCTTCTGCTGCAATTCGAGATCGGCCAGGAATCCTTTTAGTTTGCGTCCATCGCTTTGAAACGGCACACTGGCTTTATAATATTGAAGAAAGTCAAAGCATTCTGGAAGGCACGCCGACACTGCACTGTGGACGTCTCCCTATTTTTGTACTGCTGCTTCTTTGGCTTCTGCTCGGACAAGGTTCAACAGCAAACAAAATTCCGGGACAAATTCACTTAATAATATTTTCACAGCGCTGTCGGGCATAAATCCTTTTCTACTCGTAAACAGCCTTTGGGAGGCCCTTCAAGGTTTCTTCCGTCAAAATGCCCAACAAAATTGCTGGGCGTGTCATTCATTTCTTTCGTTTGAAACTGCACGATTGCATGATACCCCGTGAAATATTGCAAGCATTCCTTAAAGACTGCTCACTATAGTTTTTTTCCACTTTTGCATTTTATTATCACATCACAGGCAAATAATTTGCCGGACGTACACTGATCTTATTGTTAGCAATTTGCGATAGGATTGTTATTTATTTTTACTGCCCGCAAAAACCTGTATTCACCCGCTTAAATTATTGGGCACGTACCCAGGCAGGAGTTATGTAATTTACGGGAACCGTGCTGTGGATTTATGTCTACCGTAAATCAGGTTTCTTGTTTTTTATCATAAATTTTTTATTAAACACAAAACATTCTGGTAGGCTGTTTTTGCTTTTTGCAATGCGCGGTATACCCTCATGAAAAGGGGTTTTTAAGGGGTTAAAGTACTAAAGTGAGTTTAAATACTTTGGGGGTTTCATGGAGCTTTTACTGGAACGTTACATAGGGTGATAAGAACCAACAGGCGAATAAAAATGTACTTTGCATAATTCAAAAATTCGTTACCCCTGCCAGTCAGCACATACTCGTGCAGGGTGGTTCATTTAAGTCGATGAGGAACCTTCAAAAGAGTAACAGGAAATTTTTTTTTTACCCGCGCTCACTTGAATGTATTTTGGTCATCCTTATTTTTTAAAATGAATCAAAGAAGGGCCTCACTTAAATTCACCGGAAATTTCATACTTCCGTCCTATATCTCGAAAAATTAACTAAAGCTTAATTTTTAAAATTTGTTTAGTCATCATGTTATCCACGTATATTTCATACTTGTAAATTAAAACTATTTCAGAACTAATGAACGTGTTTCATGCGCGAAAACGGGAACTCCAAACAAATCCGGTATTTTTGGTAGTCTAAATCATGAACGATAAAATACTCTACTTTCCAGTAAAGGCTACATTGAAATCGGTTCAATCGTTCCCGAAATTTGCCCAAACAAACAGACAAAATTTCTTGACGCATTTGTGTAGATTTTCAGTACTTTCGAAACCACCGAAAATTCATTTACGTTAAGAACTTTTGGCTGCCATATTTAAGTTCGAAATTTCGACAGCTGATTTTAAATCAGCGTGTCCAAAAATCCCTATATACATAGTGTTTCATCTATTGGGTGATAGATCTCACCTCGGTAAACAAAACATCGTATAGCAGCGGAAGGGGAGGGGGGAGGGATCTCAACCATTTGAGAGTTACAGGGTGATAATAAATTCGAGATGTACATCATAATTTTATTTCTATTCTTTGATCTACACAATTGACGCTACAAAATCAAATTCAGGACAAACAACTACTATCTTAATGTGCTTCCTAGAATTGCCTGCAATGTTAATCTACCCCCACCACTGCAGGTGCAGTTACTTGCGAAATTGGAAAAAAACTGCTCTAAAATGTCCTAAAAGTTACGTTGATCCCAATTCTTTTTTAGACATTTCCCTAAAGGTTTTTTACGTATAAATTTGTATAGTCTTTCTCTACCTGGGCATGTTCTACGTTTTCAGAAAAGCAACAAGATGGATATACTCAGTGCATCACTACACCCTCTAAGGAACATATCTTCCATATTTCATCTTTTTATCTTCAGTCACTGGCACATAGGAACTGGACTGCTGATACCGTACAAAGACTCACTTCAAAAACGAGATAAAGTTTTGGCCGAATTCTAACTATCTCACTCCCCCATGAATGCTGCAGGCAGACAACATACGAGTATTAAAATTCATTCTAATATGATTTCGATTGAAAATGGCGTTACCCTGATCCGCTTGACATTTCTCTCAGGAATGTCAGTGAAGACGAAATTGTAAACGGCAATTAAAATAGCCCGCCAATACTTCGGAATATCTACCACCAGATGTCTCAAATTATTGTCCATTACAATCAGCTGTTACAATAGTTTGACCAGTAGATGGCAATGGTTTCTTGTGCCGCAACTGTATTCAATTTATTTTGGCATATACGGGAAAAACAAAGGTTGGACAAGGGTAGAAACAATGATTTCTATATTTACCTCTGTTGCACCTGAATCCCCATCTAATTAGTCAGTCCTTGGCATTTTTGTGAAAAAAACTAAATACTGTAATATTTTAATAATCGTAACATATCATAAATCAGTTCGTGACAATGTGATTATTTATTATTTAGTTTTGTTTAAACATAATTGTGCAGCATTTTTTAACAAATTAAATGGCATGACTTGCCTAAATGGTTTGGACCTGGGTTAAAAATAGTCTCGTTTTTCAGACGGGACTTAGCAGTCCGGTTCCTGTATATCAGTGATCTACAGTGGTTTAACCTGTGCGTTGTCAGTTAGTCATGGAACTGTTGTTCAATGGTTTTTTATGTTCGATATTTTCTGTGGGTCAATTTTAGTGATTGAAATTTGGCCCACTTGCCGATATCTAATCGAGCTGAAATTTTGCACCCTACTTGGGTTCTAAAGACAATATAATATTTTAAAGGAACCCATTATTCTTTCAAAGAAATTATTATGTACGGTTGCCTGTATGGTTCAAATTTACTGATTGAAATTTGATCCAATTCCCGTTATGCAGTTGAATTGAATTTTGGTACACTGCTTTGGTTCTGACTGCAATACAATATTTAAAAAAAAATAGAATCAATTAATTGACTAATTAGCTGTAATTAATTAATTGGAATTTTATGGAATTTTAATTACTCAATTTAATATATTTTTGTGAAGTGAAAAAATAATACATTTTCCAATTGTTTGTATGAAACTAGAATAATTAGTAATTAAGACTAAACAGTCAAATAAATAAATTTAAACAAAAAAAACCTTTGTTTTCAATGACTGTGAACTAAAATTTCCAATAATTTGCTGTGCTTTTTTCGATTAGAGAACAGTAATTATGCATAATTAATTTTTTTATTCCACTCCAAAAAATCTAATTTAATTGCAAGCGTCATCAAACCCCGCCCAGTCAGAAAAGCTGCGTGGATTGCCGGATCACGTCACCGTCGACTGATAGAAAGCCAGATCCCGCCAAAACAATTATTAGATTGTTTTTCATAAAAAAAATGTATGGCAAGATTATTTTTATGCACAATGCACAGATCCATAAAAATTGCAGTCTAATTGTGACGACGATATTAACAGTCACACAGCTAGAGAGTATAGCTTCCGATTGATTTGTTTTTTTATAAAGACAAAAACACAAAGCAAAGAAAAGGAAACTGTAAATACAAGATTTGTGGCACTTGAAGTGATGAGGAACTTCATTGGGCCCAAGTTACAAAATAAATACCTCAGACTCACTCAAAAATTATTAGCTTTCGACAAATTAATTTGTTTTGCTCCATCGGTCGGTCCTCGAAACACATTTATTAAATTGACTTCCTTTTCCACTTTTCAGGCTTTAATCAGAATAGCTCACAGTACGACTACAGTAAAGCTGAACGCTAGCGATGCCTTTGACAACACATGGCCCACAGAAAGTGACCTGGAGAACGAACTTGAGGTACTTCCTCGTGCAACTTAGAAATATTTCAGGTGGACGTCAAATTTTTTTTTCAAAGCAAAAACGAGCAAAAAACTTGGGTTGGTCACCGTGGTCAGACTGGTCGACATGTTCAAGATCTTGCGATGGAGGTGTGTCCCAGCAGCTGAGACGATGTCATTCGCCGAATGGATGCAAGGGGGAGACAATTCGCTATAAAATCTGCAATATGCAGCCATGCCCGGACTCGCAGGATTTTCGGGCCCATCAGTGTGCTGCCTATGATGATGTACCCTACGATGGTACCCTGTTCAAATGGACGCCCCACTACGACTATGTGGAGCCATGTGCGCTAACCTGCAGGTAAGTTGGGGGGGTGCAATTAAATAATATATAAAACAGCATCAGGCATATGGGGAGCGTCCCACAATATACTCCGGACCGCTCTCTATTCCTGGCCGTGTAAATACTCTCTCGACACATTATTTATGGCGCGCGCTGTGATGAACATAAAACACATCCCGAGCACACCATCTCTATCGAGGAGCACTCATGGTCCGCTGAAGTTGTTGCTGCCGGCAGGTTGCACACCCCGAAAGCCACAATAGCTTCACGTGACTCTTTGATACCCCAAAACAGTGCACGAATGAAATATTCAAGTGGAATAAATATTTCAGCTTCGGTCTTGCTGTTATGAGCGCCGGAAAGCCCGGACGCATTCAGGTCTCTAGGCAGGACCCGGCATAAACATGTTATGGTTATAGCTTTGGTTTTGCACCGTGTCTCGGTCCTGCGGCCCCTTCTTGGGCCCCGACTCTTTGCGTCTGGAAGCGCCTGGGCCGGGCACTTTACAGCTTCCATACCTTTTATGAATATCAGGTTGCAAAAATGAACATGGTCCGCAGCAGCTCACTAGATCCTCCTTAGGCCCGCGTGCTGCTCTGCCAAGATAAATGGCCGGGCAATATTTATGGCGCTTCATCAGATATTCATGAAAATCTGTCCGAATAAATAATTAAGGGAATTTTCGGCAACTTGGCCTGTACCCGAATACTAGAGTACCCACATAGCTCCGCACCGCATCGGCCCTATATTGTCTCACAACATTTTTATTTCGCCCACAGGGGGAGGCCCGCCCACTTGCCGGACGATGAATCCACCGTCGAGGTTGAAGGTGACGACGAGTCAGAACCTTTTGATGAGCCCAGCGTCATTGTCCAGCTAGCGACTCGGGTCCAGGACGGCACCAGATGCAGACCTGGAAACCTTGACATGTGCATTCAGGGGAAATGTCAGGTAAGCAGTGCCTTTGGTGCACCTCTCCGATTTATACATTTTTTACTACCTCGTAAGTATTGCTAAGTTGCTCGGTTATTTTCACAGTGTTCGGGAACGTCTGAGAAGTTTTTCTCCGGGTCCTTTGTGCGGAAACACGAAATAAGGATAAAAAACTTCTGCTGATGTTTGCTGCTCGGCTGCTTTATTTCCAAACGAATTGAAAATTTTCCTACTTTCCTCGGCTGTTGCCCCCCGCCAGCTTGTTTGGGGGTGAAAGGGGATATATTTCAGTAAGAAATTGCGACAAAATAATGGCTCTAAAGGTTGAGTGCTTCACCTATTTTCGATCTTGCGTGGGACCTTGATTTAGACGAACTAACGTGAAACGTCTGGAAGATTTTTACTTGAAGTTTCCTTGAAAAGAAAATTCTGTTCGGGGCTGGGCTTCTTAAGAAATTCTTAATACCCTGTCGAGTGGTTTTATGCTCTTTTCCCGCAGTATTGTTGACAAGTATACAAATTCATTTTATGGTCCTTATAAAAAGGAAAAAAACGTACTCCCTTGTTGCTAGCACCACTAGTACCGCCTGTAGTAACAATGCTTAATTTTGTGGAGCAGTGTAAGTCATTATCTTGATGTGATCTTTAGTAATTTAACAGTAGTACAGCCGTTCCCTTATTATATTTTATTTAAGTAATTTCTTCAAACTTCCTGAAATACTTATTCCTCTACAATAAACAAAAAGAGCTTTGGGTATTTTCTTACGTTATGCTTAACGACAAATGAAAATATTGGCGCCGTCTGCAATTATGTGTGTGATAGTCAAAACATCTTAATTCCTCGTCGTGCACAAGAACTTGGCCTTTCATATCAATCGATTTGGCGAATTGTGCGCAAATGGAAACTTAGGCCTCCACCAGTTTAAGATACAGTTGACAAAGGACTTTAAGCCAAACGCCCATTTGTTGTGGAGTACGCTTGCGGACTAGACTTTAGAATCATACAAATTGTTTCCCGCTTAATCCAAAAGCTATCCAGAAATACGTAAATCAATTTTATTGAAGTTAATAAAGTCGTGCTCATAAATCTCTACAGTTAGTGGTGTCAGAAGTGGGATCACGCAGTTCATGTCTTTTAATAAAAACTTTAGGAATTCCAGTTATTATTTCATAAATTAGCTTTTAAATTATTTGAAAAAATATATAAAAGCCAATAAGACGATTAAGGTGATACATATCTACATAATTTTGGTTTTGTGCTTTAGGCTTGGGTTGACCTATTTCACATGATCTTCTTCTTTCTAGTCTAAAAGAAATGTAAAAGGCGCTTCCAATATCCGAAGCAACCAATAGAAAAAGTATTGATCGCAGCGAATTCAATGTCGACTCGATTCAAAGCTAATGCCGCCACGCCAATATTCCAAAAATTTTGACAACTGAAAACCATGTTCGTTTATTACGGTTCTGATTTTTTTTTTGCTTGCACTACTTAACCGTACATATGTACATACTTAAATTTATCTTTCGCTTGAATTTGAACTATTCGATCAAAGCAACTTTATCAAGCAAACCAGCCAACATCGTATTGTCGAATATTAAAATTTCGGTATCTCAACTTAGTCCAGTCAAAATATACAAAAAAAAACGCTGAAACTGCCACAAAATTCGGATAGAGCTGTTACAAATGAAATATCGAAAGTCTACACCTAACCGAATTGAGTTAAAAATTGTATTCATGATCAAAGGTAAAAAAAACCGGTTTTTCGATCATATCTCGTAAACGGTAAGTGTTATCGTAAAAATAGTTGATACAAAAGATGTAGATCATGCAATTGTCTACGAAAATGTTTAATATACTTTTTTTTCCTAAGACTCACCATTAGTGAGATATCGCGATTTCAAACATGGAAAATACTAATATGCACTCATACACCTCTGCGGTCAACCGTTGCAGTTACTACAAAAGTCCTCATAAGCAAACTTGTAGTGCCCGAAGCGCCCTATACGCTGGTGTTATCACTTTGGTCGTAGCTGCAAAAACAGCTGAGAAAATGGAAAAACAATGTTTGCGAA
The DNA here is from genome assembly GCA_947538895.1 of Neoitamus cyanurus. Lineage (NCBI taxonomy): Eukaryota > Metazoa > Arthropoda > Insecta > Diptera > Asilidae > Neoitamus > Neoitamus cyanurus. The sequence continues at coordinate 9,714,130 of OX384544.1, read as the reverse complement.
GAGTGTAGTGTGGAGTGGAGTTTGCCTATCTGAAAATATCCTGCACCTCTACATAACGAAATTGTACAAGTTCACTTTCCCTGAAGTGGTGGAAAAATTTAATTTACGAAATTTATTCTCATTTTAAGTAGGTGCCGATTGCCACTACATAAAATCAAAATACGATCGGTGGTGACGCCCCAAAAAGTTAATCTTCTTCTGGCCGTAAGCGCATTTAACGCCTCTCAATCAATTTTATCAATATAAATCCGAGTTATGTGTAAATAACTTCTCCAGCTCAAAAAGCTTTTAATTGATTGAGGTTCGTCCCTTTATCGTCACGGCAAACACTCATCAGTCCCATTACTTTTGTGACAGACCTCGGTATTAATTGGTCCACGGTCTGTTCGCCCGGGACAGCACACAATAATATAAACCGCCCGGGCCAAGCCCGTTGAGTAAATTAATTAAAAAATATCCCCTGCTTTAGTGCTCTGGCTGTAAATTTACATAAATTCCAGCACAATTTTCAGGCTGGATACAAAGGAAGCCTCCAGAATATTAATTCCGCCGGTGAAATAAAAAATTCACAAGAAAACGGTAAATATTTAAACAATTTCCGCGAGAGTCAAAAGCTGGTGAGCTGATGGAGCTGATGGAGCTGATGAAGCCGGTTAACGTGCGGGGGATGGTGCGCCGCTTCAGACTGTTCCCAATTATTCCCATTTTTCGGAGCAGGACCCATTAAGCAAATCATCCATCAATCGCAGCACAAGTTAATTTAGCGCGCACCTTTCGCACCGGAGCGAAAGCGATAAAATTGAATTGACCCAAATCCGGGCAAACAATAAAAGCCCCGTAAAAGCCTGTAACATTTTCAATTTTATACAAAATAATCCCCGGCGTACTGTCCCAATTAATCAAGAGCGCGAGGAGCCAGGACACTCCCCGGGATTATGTAGGTTTGGGGCGCAGCTTCCAGGAGGACCAGAGGACCAAATCTCGCCCAATCATAAATTTATGACACTTTTGAACACACTCATTTTTCTTTTTCATATTTTTTTTTGGTACCTTTTTTTGGAATTTTTTATAATAGTAACTCCCATTCTCTTTGCAGCGCGTCGGATGCGATTTAAAAATTGGATCAACGAAAAAGGTGGACGCGTGCGGGGTCTGCGGTGGTGACGGTAGCTCCTGTTCCCAGCCCCTCTATCATTGGGAGATGGCGGCGATGTCACTCTGCTCGGTTACGTGCGGTGGTGGTAAGTTCCAAGTCACTTTCATGCCGTTTTACTGTTGTTTTTACGATTTGTCTATTTTCGTGTTATTTTTGTGTGCTCCTTGGCGACTCCTCAAGTCGCGTAGAATCCGGAGCACAGTTGCCCGCGAGCCCGGCCGACTCCTCCTGTTTACACTGGCGGAGTTCATCGGTAAAAAATCACTGGGGCCCATGAATTATTCAAATGCTAAATTCGTCTCGTTTTTCATTATTGACACGCACGTTCCCGAGAAGTCGAATTTGATATTCCACCGCAGTGGGTCGGTCCCTTGGGAGGCCATCTGTTCGTGGGTCTCGAAGGATCCCACCTGGCGCTGTGGGTGGGTGGGCTGACTGGGGGGGAAACACCCTCCTACCATTCAGATCAGGTGAACGGAGCCTAGCTCCCCAAATCCGTCTTCAGATAGCATTATCGAACCGCACCGATGTGCCTGTGTCGTCCTCGTCCGCTCCCCTCTCATATTGTCGCCGTTGTTTACCAAGTTCTGTAATTTGACCCGCTGAACCCATGGGATCCACCTAGATGGAAGCGAGTGCTGTACTGTGCGCGGTTTTCAGGGCGACACACTAGATAATCTCATGTCAGACCCTCAGGGGAGTGATTTTTCTTTTGCCCTTTTTTCCTGAGTTTACGTGTATAATTACCGATGGATTCCGATGGGTTCAAATGGATAAGGACTGCATGTACGAGTACTCGCGACAGGAATCAACCTCTGATGATTTTCCACCACAGGCATAACGAAGACTCTGAAACGACTACTACAGGAAAAGTTTAATTGCACGCATATTCCCTGGCCACAGCCCCGAGACCCGAGACCCGAGAGGATGGAGGCATGATGGATTTACAAATGTTTATTTATGATAGCAACCTACGGATGAGTAATGGAACAGTCAATATCCGGGCACGATTATCTATAATTATTGCTGGAAATGTATCATCCGTCATAAATTAACCCTGTCAGGGTCGGCACTGGTTTCTGTGGGTTTGTCAAGTTAGAGACGATCGATAGGAGTTTAGTTGGTTAGGTGAGCGAATTGGAGTGCAGTGATAGCAGATTTGCATGGCATTGAAGAAAAACTGATTTGCGGCAGGTAAGGGTTGACTGAGCAGATTTTTTTTTTCATCCGCACTCATACCAAAAAAAGTGTGTCAAACATTTTTCATAGAATTCAGCTATTAATAATGCCTCCGACTATTGATTTGACGCTTGGTAAAAGTCGTCAACGGCCAATGCCATAACAATGAAATCCTGAATGGCTTATTCATTTTGTGAATATATTAATGCACCAAATCCTGTCGTCGGCTTCTCTCTTCGTCCTTTTCTCCTTTTTCCTTCTTTTATTGCCTCTTATAAAAAGTTTTGTACACAAGCGTTATCTGGAGATCTGGAGTCATTTTTCATACAACTTTATAAACGACAGTTCGACAAGTCCATTGTATAAGTCCTCCAAACAAAGTAATACTTATAGACCTACAAAAGAAGGGCAATATATCACAGAATTAATTGCTTTTCGACAGAAAAAATACTCAAGAAAGCCATCAATTCCAAATAATGAATCTCCAAGAAGTCTTCATTTGAACAACACATTCAATGCTCTTCTAATTTTTATGGAGCAAGTAACCCTTCATAAGGTCTCATATTCAAAAAACCCTTAATAGTCTCGCCACAATGTCTGTCTGTTTGACCCGGCTTTTCCATGGACTGAGACTGACTTTAAATTGGTGCCAAATTGGTACCTTTGTTAAGTTGTCATTGCCATTTTATCACGGATATTTTGACACCACAAAAAAAGTGATATAAACTTTTTATCCAAATGAATTTTCATGGTGATTACTGTTGAACGATAACGAAGTTACTCGTTTCAATCTCCAACATATTTATGTGGTTTTAACCAGATAACGCCACATGTCATACAGCTCGTTTGATGATGCATATTCTTAAAGATGAATTTTAAGGCCGTATTATACCAACGTCCGTCACAACAGGATATCTCATAAATTATGCAAGCTAAAATTCTTAAATAAATTGTGAAGTTCCATATATGCAATGGTGTGGCGCTAAACATTTGTCATACATACATAGATATTGCTTCATTGTCGGGACATTTTGGATTACATTAAAGTAGAGATTCAGAAAAACATTCTCGGATAGTAATGAACCAGTAAGTTCAGTCCTGTTTAGATACGAGTCCTGCATCTGCTTTCATGAGAATGATTGACGTCCCTATGTTTGGCAGTGTTGGGGAGAACGATATCGACAAAAATTTACTGCTACAGTCCTGGCAAACTTTTGAAAATTAATAGTACTAAGAACAAAATTAATCACAGCAACTTGCAATCTGGCACATTTTTAGAGTGTGCATTTAGCTGATACAAAACGTTATTATGAATCCATCATTTATTTTTCCAACTGATTAACTAAATATTTAGAATTTTTAATTTTAATTAATTAATTTTAAAATTAAATTAAATATGTATACATATAAAACATTTTTCTCCGAAAAAATATTTTTGTACGATCAATTCTTCAGCAGCTCCAAGGAATTAAATTCAATCCGTCTTTTAACAAACGGAGACCTTTTTGATACGTATGCGCAGGAAAATGGCATCCCGCAAGGATCCGTACTAGGAATAATCATTTTTTTACTTGTAATAAACTCCATGGTGTTCCTGTCTCACTCTCAAAAAAGTGGTATAGTTGCCTCGTTATTTATTTAATTTATCTATCAGTTGTGGTGTTTTCGCCTCATATTGGAAAACATCAGCCATTATTCCTCGCCATAAAAGGGTAGGATGTATCTAATTATATGTAGTCATGTGGCTAAATTTTCTGCTATCTTAAAATCTTTGAAGCATTGGTAATTCGCGTCGTATACTTCAACTGTACGTCATTTCTTAGTCCTTCTCAACACGGCTTTGTTAAATGTAGATCTACTAAACAAGTAGATTGTATCTTTACTGATTTCAGTAAACCATTTCATAGAATCAATCATAAGAATCAGATTTTGATGCTGACTTCCCTTAGTTTTCCCACACTGTTTGTGAAAATTCTTAAATCTTATTTGTCCCATCGACCCAGCAAGTTTGGGTTAGAGAAAATTTCTCTGAGGAGATAGATAATGAATACCTCTGGAGTTCCACAAGGTAGTCGTCTTGGTCCGCTGCTCTTCAATATTTTTATCAACAATTTACCGTCATTCATGTGTCATTGCAACATTCTATGTTATGCCGATTTCCTCTAGAATTCTGGCTTAAATGCCTTTTTCACATGGTGTTCTCAGAATTGTTGTCCACTTAATATAATGAAGTGCACATCTATGTCTCTCTGCCGCAAGGGGTCTCCTATTATATATGACTACTCTATGGATAATGTTGTCCTTCATCTAGTTCTATGTGTTGGCAGAAATGTGGCAAAACTAAATAAAGGAACTTTGTTACACAACATCACGTATTTGGAATTGGAATTACAAACAGAGATGTTCTTCTTGAAGTTGATCCTAACTGAATCTGACCGAATCTGGTTATGTAACCAAATTAAGTCAATGCCCGGTCACATCGATATAGACGCGCTCATGTACGCTCAGAAAGACAATAAGCAACGGCTTCCCTGTGAACGTTAGAAATATCTTAGGGATTTTGAAAAATTGAAATGCTTGCAGAAATCGACCCGTTCTTTTCCGTATTCTGTACACTTGCAAATTATATGAAATCCCCTTTGACTAAATAAATTTTCCTTCTCTACTTTTGCAGGATACAAAATGTCCCGTCCGACGTGTCGAAACCGAGTAACCGGAGCTGACGTGGAGGAATCCCTATGCAGCGGTTCTACGCGACCCGACCCATCTGTTGTACAGTGCAACACCCACCTATGTCCTCCGAAGTACTTAAATTTTCTACATATGTGAAAGTCCTTTTCAGGCATTTGCCAACCAATCTTCTTACAAAAATTTTTGCCATTTTTATTCTATTTTTTATTTTTCTTGTCTTCTCGTCCCCCAGGTGGATCGCAGATGAATGGGGCCCGTGCAGTCGACCATGCGGTGGCGGTTATCGAGAGCGTGCAGTTGTCTGTGCCGAGGAGAGCAATGGCATTAAGACTAAAGTATGTCCCTTTTCCCATTAATTTATTTCCACCCGTAGGACTGCCGTGCGGCGGAAACATAGAGGACAGTGCCAATTTATATTCAAATTGTTCGCTTTATTTCCGCCTTGTGGTGGGGTGAGAAGCCCGCCCGTCACTCCAGACTCGCGGACGACTGCTACAGTCGCGGTGCTAACTCCCTACTTCTCCTACTTTTGTATTACAGGTACCAGACGTCATATGTCGGACGCCGAAGCCACCCGTCTCGGAGGCGTGCAACCTGCACGAGTGTCCGAAATGGGTGCCAACCGAGTGGTCGGGGGTAAGTAGCACTTTAATGTTCTGCTCGTGTGTCTTAAGTGCTTACATATGTTCCCCCTGTACTTTTTTTCCCACTTATCGTGAGTTCTGAAACTCCCTTCCCCAAGCAACTGCAGCCCTATGTTTTTCATCTTTTGTCTCTTTCTCTGTGTCTTCTCGCCTCCTTCTGTGCATACCTATAGTGTTCAGTGTCGTGTGGTTCTGGAATCCAAATTCGTGGTGTTGAATGCATGGATGCGGATGGAACTTTAAGTGCACAGTGTGATCCGCATACAAGACCACCGGCAGCACAGCACTGCACAACCGGGATGCCGTGTCACAGTGAGCCTCCATTCGATGTGAGTCCTGTGAAGTTCTTTTTGTTTTTTGTTTTTTTGGTTCTTGCTCGTCTTCTTTCGTTTTTTATTATTATCTGTAGCACAAACCCCGTTATGTATTGCCCGCCACTACCCCGCTTTCATATGCACTTAAAAAGCTTTTTCGTATGTTTTTTAATGTCGCAGGAAATAGTTGCATGAAAGTAAAATTTTGCTGTCCTCTTTGCTGGCGCGTTGCTGTTGTTGTTGTTGTTGGCTTGCATTTCGCGCGTTCCGCCACAGGCGCCGCCGGCACCACAAACTTGTGGGACCCTATGGGGTTCCGGCGTCGGCGGCGTCGGGGATGGACGAGGAAGCAGTGAATTGTTAGGAAATGATTAGAAGTGAGCTTGCCACTTCTGCAGTGTTTTAATGCTTTTTCCCCTGGCACAAGTTGCACATGCACACACATATTTCATGCCCGGCCCCGGGTTGATTAAAATTCTTTTCGGGTGCACTCGGGGACTTGTGCGGGAAAAGAGATCTCATGCGTAGTTTATTGTGTGCGATAATGTTATTGTTTGGAATATTTAAGGAACTGTGGCAATTTCTGCTGCAGCAGCCCCATAGAGGTACTTCCTTTTAAGCACAAGTTGTTACAAGGGTGCTTTGTGCTTATTTTGGGCAAAAGAGTACGTTATGTATACTTAATTTTGCATGAATTATAATTTAGTTAAAGTGAAAATTAAATTTATGTATGGACATATTTCGGCAAATTGTCTTTTTTTGAGGTGTAGTAACAACAGGCCTTTACAATTTAAAGTTATGCACTCGTAGTTAGTCGCTGAAAACGATTATGATTAAGAATTAGAATAAAATATAATAGGGACCTACTATAAGGCAATCACATCTTTCTTTATGTTCGAAAATCTAAAGTGATACGTGTAATACACCAAAATTTAACACGAGCATGGTGACTGTAAAAAACAACGGAAGAGGATTATTCTTTCCAAGTCAGGGTTGAGGCGTTGGACACAATCATGTTCAATCACATCCGATTCTAAAAAAGGGGAAAAAAAACCACTCTGAGTTCTGGGCAGAAGGGAAAAAATTTACTTTAAAATAAACACAATAAAACACATAGAATTAATGAACCGGATTTTTAAAATACTTTAACATTACAGTACAACAAGCTCTCATAAATTCGGGAGTAAAACAGATACGAGTGGTACGCGGAGGCAGACACGTCACACGTACCGATTCACCAAAACGGGGTGTGTTTGACTCGGATGGTCAAAGTAAATGAATACTCAAAAGGTTCTTTGAATACTGAATTTATTTAACAAAACCGTTCGGTATTTATAACAATAAGAACTTACGACTAATCAGATATGTTGCGATTAATTAGGTGAGCTGGTCATTACTTCATATGAAATTGCGGTCAGACCAAATATTGCTTATGTTGACTTCTGCAATTTCAAGTAGGTGACATGAAGTAATGACTGACTTGTTACACTTAGGAAAATAATTACAAATTGAGAATTACAAAATAATAATAAGATTGTTCAGTTCTGAACATGCTGGGGGGGGCTGGGGGCCAGGACCCGATGATAATGTTGTCCAATTGATGTTTGAGGAGATTCTTGTGGGTTGTCGACCTTGGGCTGAGAATTTTTTGCCTTACGCCTGAGTACCAAACCCTTGAGCTGATGCCGGTACTTCCATCCAAGAATAGCAAGAAGGAAGGTGATGAGTGTTGCTCCTACGCCTGATGAATGCAGAATTAGCGCCTTCCTTAGATTAGCTCCGTGCAGTTCTGGTTCAAAGCTGTAGTCTAGAAGTTGCTCGGTTGATTGGAGAAGACTCTTGGATTTCAGTATTGATGGAGGATTCTGTGGCGTAATGTCAGCGGCCTCAGGTGGAATTTCCTTCATATGGGTTCCTAGAACCTCCACCGACTCTTCAAAGTTGGTTTTTAGAGTCACTTCCTTCGTTTTTACATGGCAGTCATCATGTAGATGAATTATTCCAGTGCTGTTGAGTACTGCTTCTGTTCTGGTACCCTTACACATAACAGCGATTACTGTCGTTTCGTTTGTGACGTAAAGCCAGGAGTTTTTCATTGCCATTGCCTTCCAGACTATGCCCATGACCTTCACTTGGTGCATTTTACACATAGTTTTTGGATGCCGATTATAAAGCTCGTCAATGACACAAGATGGACTTTCCTCTATGTTGTATACAATTGTTGGCGTGCAGAAGTGAAGGTGATGGTCTACTGCACATGATCTCAGTTTTTCTCCTGTTAAGCTGAAGTATGTTTGTTGGTTGAAGTTGATCGCAAGAGTCGAATATTGTATATCAGCTACCACATATGTGTCTTCTTTGATCCTATGTGGCGTTGGAGTAACATGAATCAAGCTATAAATTGTTCTTTCCACTATATTGAGATATCCATACAAGTTCATTGTACTGTTCTCGACCTCAACATCTAGCCGAGTTTGAGGCACTTGAAGTATTAAGAAGTTTGTGCCCAGTTTTTGAGAAACATTTTGTATGATTGCATTTATGTCCCGGATGTGCACAAAGTCCAATATACTCCCATGATTATGCAGTGCTCTCAGCCATTTCTCATATTTTTCCTTTAGCTCGTCATAATAGTCTTCTGCGCTCAGGTAGGCGGAAATAATTTCTATGTTTAGCCTGTTGTGATCTGCCCTTGTGATATATGAAGACATCTCCCTAATTGTTGAGCTAGCGTCATCTATCCTGGCATCAACTTGCTTTAAATATTCCAGTGTTCTAAAGTTTGACTGATTTATTTTGGTATTTAGGAGTAGTACTTGCTGATTTGTAAAGTGCAATATATCTTGTTGATTATGCTGTAGGGACTCGATGTCACTGTAAACTTCATCGTTTACCCCGAACACTGAAGTGAGTAGTCTGCCAAGGATGCCTCTTTTGTTCCTGCTATTGTGCTCTAACCTTTGTCGAGCCTCATCAGTAACCCTGAGAAGATCCTGTCTTCTTGTAGATATGTGCTCAAGATATGTCTGGCAGCGAGTTATGTAAGTAAGAGCTTTTGTCCTCTCGCACATACTTTTGACTTGATCCCACGTAATGTCAATATTTTTTTGATCGTTAATCAGTTCATCCTTTGGAAGAGACACCTGCAGCCTAAGATTGCCTCTTTTAATTTGAGCATTACCTAGATTTTCCACGAAGAAGCCCAATTTCGGTTGTACGATCTCGAAGTCCCTTGCGAACGCTACAGTCAACCAGTACAGTATTAGAATGGTTGTGTGCAGCAATTTTGTTGCCCAGGTGCATGGAGCAATTCTCCGTTTTTTATTCCTTCTTTCGTTTGTGGGCGTGCCTGTTCTCTTTTTATTGTCAGCTAAGGTATTGCTCTTTGTTGTGCAAATTTGGTCAAAGTGTTCTGGTTTTGACCAAAGTTCGGGCTCTGTATTAACTATTCTGCGAGAATTTCGCTTCCGTGTGATAGCAGTCATTGTTGTAACAGGTTTGGTGCTGGGATTAGTGTCTTCTTCGTTGTAGATTGAAAGCGGCAGTTGACATAACTTGGTTAAAGGACGTTTCTTGATTCCATTCTTAAATTGTACAGAAACAACACGAACCAATCCGTCATCTCCAGGATGTAGTTCTGTAATTCGGCCCAAGGCCCATTTCTGTGGTGGCATGTTATCCTCTTTGATGAGGACTAATTCTCCAATTGTTGGATTCTTCCTTTCCGTTTTCCACTTACTTCTCTGTTGAAGCAGGGATAGGTATTCTAATGACCACCTTTTCCAAATGTCCTGCTGAAGCTTCGCTACCAGCTTCCATCTTTGATGTAACCCCTTTTCTTCAATTTCTGGAACTGGGGGTGCTATTAGTGGCTTGCCTATCAAGAAATGTCCAGGCGTAAGTGGCTCTAGGTCTCTTGGGTCACTAGAATGTTGTCCAATAGGTCTTGAATTTAAGCAGGCTTCTACTTGAGTCAAGACGGTACTGAATTCTTCATAAGTGAGCAGCGTTTCGCTCAAAATTCGTCTTAAGTGTCCCTTGACCGATTTGACTCCGGCTTCCCAGAGTCCTCCAAAGTGTGGACTAACTGCTGGAATGAATTTCCACTCTGTACCGTCATTCGCTAGTGCTTCAGCTGCTTGTTTGGTCGCACTGGAGATTGCAAGTTGTAGATCTCTGGTTAATTTGTTATTGGCGCCAACAAAGTTCGTCCCATTGTCGCTATAAACTGCTTTGCAGATTCCTCGACGGGAAACAAATCTTCTGAATGCTGCGAGGAAGGAGTCCGTGGTTAAATCGCTGACAAGCTCTAAATGAATTGCCTTGGTGACCATACATACAAATATGGCTATGTATCCCTTAAGTGTTTTAGTGCCTCTCCCCTTTGAAGCCTTTGTCAAGAAGGGTCCTGCATAATCTACTCCTGTACTTGAAAATGGTGGGGATGGAGTAATTCTTACTGCTGGATAGTTGCCCATGAGTTGCTCAGAATGATTTTGGCGATATCGAAAGCATGTAATACATTTGTGGTTTCTTCCCTGCACTACTCTTTTGGCATCTATAACCCAAAACGTCTGTCTTAGATAATTAAGTGTAAGCTGTGTACCACCATGTAGCGTTTGTCGATGAGCGTAATCGATTATGAGGTTCGTGACATGATGTTTTGGAGGTAAAAGTATTTGATGCCTTGCATCTACTGGCAAGGGTGACTTTTCCAGCCTACCCCCAACTCTCAAAATGCCGTTTGAATCTATAAACGGATGAAGTGAGAGCAACTTGCTATTCTTCTTCAGCTGTTGATTTTTGTTGAGCGCATTGATTTCTTCTGAGAATTCTTCCAGCTGTACCAATTTTATAATGGAATCTTTTCCTTTCTGTAGTTCCTCTGTGGATAGGTAGCTTGTATTTCTGTTTACCTTGTTCAGTCTAGCATTGTTGATAAAGCGTAAGGCATAGGCGATCACTCGGACTTGTCTCGTGAATGAAGAACATTTAAAAATTTCTGGAGAGGAGACAGTTATGGCACAAACTGTCGTTGTTTTTCTCTCCTCCTTGTTGGTTATCAAATTGAGTCTTTTTAAAGGCCAGGATTCCGGTGATTTGGTAAGCCAAAGCGGTCCCTTCCACCAGAGATTGTTTGACACAAGTTTGCTAGGACTTATCCCTCTGGTTGCGAGATCCGCAGGATTTTCAGCGGATTTGACATGTCTCCATATCTCTCTTCCTACTAAATCATGTATCTCACTTACACGATTTCCAACGAAGGTGTGCCAATTGCAAGGGTTTTTTGATATCCAGGCGAGGACTATTTCAGAGTCGCACCAAGCAAAGATTTCCGGAGAGGATATCTCTAATGAAGTCTTGGCAGTTTTAATTAGTTGTGCTAAAAGAAGAGCACCGCATAGCTCTAAACGGGGCAGCGTGGTCTTTTGTTTTAAAGGAGCAACCTTGGTTTTTGCTGTTAATAACGTTGTATAAACCTTGTTCTTGCTGTCAGTTGTCCTTATATATAGTGCTGCAGCATATGCTTTTTCAGAGGCATCACAGAACCCATGAATTTGAACTTCTTGATTTTTCCGATAGCTTATCCATCGAGGAATTTTAATTTTGTGCAATTCCGTCATTTCTGTTTCAATTTTCTTCCATGAGTTTGTGATCTCACTTGGTAGGAGCTCATCCCAATCTGTTCCTATCTTCCAAAGTGATTGCATTATCAGTTTTGCAGATATAGTGACTGGGGCCAACCATCCTAGAGGGTCAAAAATTGTTGCGATTGTCGATAATAGTGCTCGTTTTGTGAGTTCGGAACTGCTTTCCTTCTGATTGATCATAAATTGAAACTCGTCTCTTCTGGGATTCCAGTTTAATCCCAATGTTTTAACTGAATCATCCTCAGTTATTTCCAATATTCCCTTTTCTAATAAGTCTTGAGGTACATTTTTTATTAATTCGTGGTGATTGGATGTCCATTTGCGCAAGTTGAAACCTCCTGCTTTTAACAAATAAATAATTTGCTCCTGGAGTTGATAAGCTTCTGCCTTGGTGTCAGCACCGGAAAGCATGTCATCAACGTAAAAATCTTTTGTTAATACCTCTTTCGCAATGGGGAGTTGATTACCTTCATCTATAGCAAGTTGTTTTAGCGCTCTTACCGCTAGATACGTGGCTGGTGCTGTGCCGTAAGTAACCGTGTTCAATGTGTATTCCTGAATTTGCTGGGAGGGATCTTCTCTCCATAGTATCCTTTGATAGTTCCTGTCTTCTTCTGCCATATTTAATTGCCGAAACATTTTTTCGATGTCAGCCGTGAATACGTACCGATGCTTACGCCATCTCAATAGAATCTGGCTTAAGTCGCACTGTAATTTCTGGCCGGAGTGCAGCAAATCATTAAGACTTGTTCCTGATTCAGTTTTGCATGATCCATCGAAAACTACTCGTAGCTTAGTGGTAGTACTGTCCCTTTTGAACACTGCATGATGGGGCAAGTAGTATACCTTAGAAGGATCTCCTAAGAATTTTTTCGCTGGACTCATGTGCCCGAGTGCTAGATATTCCAACAGAAACTGGTTATATTCCATCTTATCCTGAGGTGATTTGCTTAGCCTTTTTTCCATTTGTATTAGTCTGGCTACTGCTCTAGCTCGAGAGTTACCTAATTTCTCTGGAGTATCCTTGAATGGCAGACGGACCACGTACCGGCCATCCTTGTCTCGCTTATGGGTAGATTGAAAGTGATCGTTGCATGAATCACTGAGCTGGCTTAGTGGATTATCACTGTTTAGTTCCCAAAATTGTTCAAGCTTCTCATCAATTTCGGCAAGAGAGAGGAAACTTGAGACCTCATTGCGACTCTGGCTGGCCTTTCTTGGGATGTCTCCAAAAACTATCCATCCTAGTTTTGTGTTTTGAGCAGTCGGTAGGTTGTAATCAGCTATAACTCCTTCCATGATTATCCTTGCGTAGACGTCAGCTCCCAACAATATGTCAATAGGACCTGGCCTATTGAAGGTGGGATCTGCAAGTATAATATTCCCATATTGCTTAATGTTAACTTCCGGTATTGAGGTATCAGGCAGCGCCGAGTTTAATTTTGGCAAGACGAGAGCTTCTACACAAAGGAATGAGTTTCTTTTGTCGTTTAATTGCATTGAAAACCTTACTTTGCTGTAAGCTTTTCCTGCTTTGGATTCCCCAACACCCAGGATTGTTGTTTTGATTCGCTCTTTTATTAATTTGAGCATCTGAACGGCCTCCTCGGTAATGAATGATACCTGGGACCCTGGATCAATCAATGCTCTAAGCCTTTCTGATTGCCCAAGAGTGTTTTTTATTCTTATTAACGCCGTTGGTAGTAGGACGCTTCCTACTTTTGTGTTGTTGTGAAAGGCCATTGCGTCGTCAGATTCGGTCTGTTTAGGTGGATCTCCTTTAGCCTTTTCTTTAGGCGATGAAGTTCCGGCAGATTCTGTTTTACGGTGCAGCAACGTATGGTGTCTCTGGTTGCAATAGAAACATGATTTGTTTGTCTTACACCTTTCAGTTTTGCTATGAACCATGCAATTAGTACACAAATTCCTTTTGGCAACAAATGCGCTTCGCTCATGCACACTTAATTTCTTGAATTCTGTGCATTGGTATATTGGATGCCCCTTATTGCAGAAGGCACAGGATCGGTTTATTGTGGCATGGAATGCCTTTTTTTTAGAAGCGGAGTTGAACTTATTTTGGTTTGACTCTTTGATGCAATCCAGCACTTGATAACGTTTCTCCAAAAAGTTTAGCAATTCGCCAGTTGTCGGCATTTCCCTTGGATTATTAAGAGATTCTTCAAAGTAGCGCAGGCTCTCGGCGTCTAGTTTCCTCATGGCGATGCAAACAATTATCGGTCCCCACTCTTGTGTTTGGCAATTAAAATTCTTTAGTGCTTCGATACATTCTCTTATAGTGTCGTAAAGCATAATAATATCTTCCTGACATCTATGCTCTACCTTTTTTGTATCTAGAATAGTATTAATGTACGTCGTAATAATCTTTCTGTTATTACTGTACCGTGATTTTACCAGCGTTAAGGCTGTATCGTAATTCTCGTTACAAAGCTGAAGATGGCTTATTACCTTCTTGGCATCACCTTCCAAATGGTATAAAAGGTATTGCATTTTCTCTACTTTGCTCAGATATATATTGCCGTGAATCACATTAGTGAAAATGTCTGAGAAGGGTTTCCATTCTTTATAATTACCAGAGAACTTCGGAATTTTCACTGGCGGTAGCTTAGGTAAATTGTTGTACCGGCTCGCTTCTAGGCCTAGGGGGAGAAATGATTCCCAAGCATTGACCTGAGGATGTGTGCCAACATTAATGTTTGGGCGCAGAGAGGAAGCCGGAGGCGCAGGTGTCTCTGCTGAGGGTGTAGGCAATTTTGCCAAATCGTGGTCTGTAGAGCTAGTTGTTGCAGTTTTTTGTAAGCAGGCCATGATTTTTTCTGAAGCATTTAAGTAAATCCTTTCAGTTTTCATGTATATTTGCTCTTTGAAATAGGCATGATTCTCATCTTTGCTGAGTTGCTGCACTATTTGGTCATGAAGAAGCTTGAAATTCTCCCATAAGAGCTCAAGTTCCTCACTTTTCTTCTTTAAATATTCCGGCGTTTTTCGTTCCGGATTGTCTTTTTTAAAGTTGCTTAGAAAGCGCTCAAGTTTCTGAGCTATCTCCATTTGGTTGGCAATCAAAATTTCTGTGCTCATTTTGCAACTGAAGGTTCTTGCTTACTCGGCGAATTTTGACTCGGCGATTTCTGTGATGCAATCAACTCGAAGCTGGCAGTCTTGATGTCGTAGGTCCGGGTTTGTTTTGGTTGAAAATCCGGGTTTGTTTTGTTGCTGTCTCCAGAAGTAAGGTATAGTGACCTCTACGGAGTGTAGATGATGCTCTCGAGGTGAAGTGCTTAATTGTTGAATTCTGGAAGTTCTAGCGCAGGCGGCAGTTGTATGTGGTTGTGGCTAAAAGAATCCAAGGTTTTTGAATTCTGGAAGCTCTTTGCGCGGGCGGCAGTTGCGTGGTTGTAGCTAAAAGAATCCAAGGTTCTTGAATTCTGGAAGCTCTTTGCGCGGGCGGCAGTTGTGTGTGGTTGTAGCTAAAAGAATCCAAGGTTCTTGAATTCTGGAAGCTCTTTGCGCGGGCGGCAGTTGTATGGAAAAATTCAAGTGGCTTGAATTCTCGCGGTACTTGTAAAAGGCTCGAAGGACCAATGTTTGACTCGGATGGTCAAAGTAAATGAATACTCAAAAGGTTCTTTGAATACTGAATTTATTTAACAAAACCGTTCGGTATTTATAACAATAAGAACTTACGACTAATCAGATATGTTGCGATTAATTAGGTGAGCTGGTCATTACTTCATATGAAATTGCGGTCAGACCAAATATTGCTTATGTTGACTTCTGCAATTTCAAGTAGGTGACATGAAGTAATGACTGACTTGTTACACTTAGGAAAATAATTACAAATTGAGAATTACAAAATAATAATAAGATTGTTCAGTTCTGAACAGGGTGTAAGGGCTGACTCACGAACACCCCTAGAAAATTAGGTGTTGGGCACCTTAAAAACCTAAGTGCAAGGGCTAACTCACGAGCACTTAGAATTCACCATTACTGGGGCAAGCAACGGCACAGTACAAGGGCGAACTCACGAGTACCGGCCTAGGCGCAAGGGCTAACTCACGAGCACCTATAATCCACAAACAGCAAAGCTCAGCCTTCAGTATGAGTCAAGGCCATCGTTTGACCTAACTCCGGCGAAAAGGCTCCCGATTTACGATATTCACTCAAATTATTAGTTAATTAATTCAATTCTATATTTCTCGGTTCATTAATTCCGACCATTCAAAATATTCCGAGTGCACACGCAATAAATGAAATAAATTGAAAATACACAAAGACGAAATAATAAGAATAAGAAACAAGTTGACTAAAATAGCCATAAACTCAGTAAGTGAAATACACTCACCCAATAAAATTAACACCAGCTCAAATTATTAAATATTCAAAACTCCTTCGCACAACTTTTATTTTTTTTTCTTTTTCAAACTAAAACTCAGTATTCACTTCTTGAAATCTATCACTAGACTAATAAGGTAACGAGTTTTGGGGAAGCATTTCTGACGAAAACAAAGACTTGGTTTCTTCTTCATGTTTTGATATAAGAATTTTATTTAAAAAAATTTTCCGCCCTTACATACGATAGTATCTATCATCTAGATATGTCTGGTAACAAAACTTTTTAATTAGAAATAATTTTTTTGTTCTAGAAAATAATGTCTAGAATTTAGAAGTTGTGTGTAGGAAATTCAACCAATCGCAATGCACGTATTTTATTCAAAACTGTCTGGTACACAAATGAATGGGGCTGCAAAATGTAATAGACAGTTTTCTGTGTATCCTGCCAAATATGCACACAACATTCAAACAGCATGTCGTAACTATAGTAAGAAAATAAAAATATATAAAAAACTAAATAAATCTATAAATTCTAAGCCACAATCTAGGCGATGAAGAACGAAAAAAATATATTATTCTAAATTAAAGAGTAAAGCCACTCCAGCTCTTCAAAAAAGAGGCTAATTCTGAGTATTGTTTTAAAAGTACAATGAGTAAATAATTAAATGATAGTTTAATTAAAATGTTCAAATAATTTTTATTGAAATTCGTTAATTGAAAATACCAAAATCGGAGACCATAACCACCGAAATGACTTCTCCTGTAATTTTCAATGTAGGTACAACCAAGATCCCAAATTTATTAGAAACTAGTTTGCCCGGACCCGGCATTTCCTGGGATACTATTAAATTTGTTTTCCTTAATTTTGCAACCCCTTAAATTAAATCAAACAAAAGCTCGCATATAATACACCCTATACATCACTTTCACCTATTCCTAATAATTTTTTTAATATAAATAAATCAATTTTTTTAATTTTTTTTCCAATCGGCAGGGATAAATTTTTGCCGCCCTTAAAAAGAGTCCAATGTCAACAACCACAGCTTCTACATTTATTAATATTTTCATCCCAAATTTGACATACGCATTGCCCCACGTATTTTCTATTTTATACAATTATTTTGACAGCCTAACCGGCACTCATTTTGTCGCAAAAAAATAAACAGTGAGCTAGTACCTACCTCTTTTACACTTTATTCCATTTTACTAGAAAACTATTATTTATTAAGTAAATGTTGATATATTTACGAAATTACACTACTCTTGAAGGCGCTAACATTGAGCCCACCTACAATAATTGCCGGGATATTTGAATTTTTCTCTTCATTCTCTACAAAATCTATTCCTCTTCATTTTAATGGCAAATATTTTTTTTTTCGTTTTTCACATGTTTTTAGATATTTTCCAACAGTTTTATTAAATTTATTTTTCTTCATTTTACTCCACCTCCCTACTGCATCCCCTCTCTCCTATATCTGGTGAAGGTGGTCTCATATTTGGAAATTTTGATAGGAGATCCGAAATCAGCGACCCCAAAAAACTTGAAGTTTAACTTTTTCGGTCGCCATATTGGATCCGAAAGTCAGCCTTCGCGATTTATTACAAAGAAATTATCAAAACAATAATAATATCTTTTATTTGTTCATTCATACTGTAAGGGCCTTTATGAAACATTAATACATTTCTTAACAAATGAAAAATAAATTCAAAATGTACATTGAAAAAAACTAAATACAGAAAATTATTAAATCTTCTATAAAACGAAACTATTTCTTAAAAATCACATAAACATAATCTTCATAAAAAAAAAATTCAAATATGAAAATGTAAAGAAGAACTTTTAGATAACGTTCTCCAAATCTCATTTATTTTTTTTGTGACTGACATCTGAAAAAGAAAATTAATAAAGACTTTATTTGATTTTGTAAAACTTTCAAAGTCTCTGCCGACCCCCGGGGTGTTACAGTGACATGACCTAATTGACTTTTTCGCTATTTTTGTATGATTGTATTATGGTTTTGTTTTAATGTAATAATAGGTAATTTAAGGAGGGGAAGGGCAAATTTCAATCCGCAGATATTTTGTAAAAGGAAATTGTTCTGTCAGTAGACAAAATGTGTAAACAGAAATAACATAAGAAAAAACCCGTCCCCCACTTTAAATGACCTATAACTACACTATAGAATAGTCTTAGATGGCTAAAATATTTTTTGGAACCGATTAGGGCTGGACCCCGACTTTTAAATATTTAGCTTATTTGATAAAAATTTGATAAAGCAAAATTTTATGAAACTTACATGTACCAAAAAGAAAGTTACGAATCTGTTAAGTGGTGAGTTTTAGTTTTCGGGATTCCAACCTCAAGGATTTTTTTGATCAAATATTTTCGCTTTTCCGGCTTCTAAATTGTTTATTATTAACTTTACGTGAAAAAGTTATTTAACAAGAATTGTAGAGAATTTTATTCGCAACATAAAATTTTTCCTGAAAATTTTCGTGCGAGTAACGGTTAACAAAATATCACTGGAAAACCGTTCGCACCCTTATTTTCAAGATGGTGGACAAATGGAGAGTTGAAATCCCGAAAAACTCAGTTTTTTTATAGTCACCACTGATGCCTCAACAGTTTCCAAAAAAAAAATCGCTGCCTTCCCAAAATGTTTAGCAAAATCACCAAACTTACGTTGGGCCATAACATCGCCACATTAGCGAATTTTTACTTAAAATTTGGCCTCAATGCTATTAAGACCTTAAACTATAAGATTTTGTCAAAACATCGTACACATAATATTTCTCGTCAAGCTTTAGTCTAATTAATTTCCGGCACATATTAAAAGTTGCTTTGTGTAGCTTTTATGAGTTTCTTGTTGTTTCCCTGAAATATGGCCTTCGTCTGAACGCAATTTTTAAGATTAATACGCTTGTCCTGCCAAATGAATTTGCTTATGCTGCTTTTCTCCCTTTGGCTATTCTCCTCCTAATTGCTACAACATATTAAAGCCATTCACGGCTCCCTGCCTCGCACTACAATATACAATATGCGCCTTAATGTAAGCCTATCTATTTTTGCCTCACAATATCTTCCTCTATATGAAAGTAGATTTGACGTCCTTCTGACCCATTTCCTTCCCTCCTTTTAATATTTCTTTTGGTTACTTCCGCAGGAACAGGAACAAGAGCCAGAGGAATCGAGCAAAAGTGAGGAGGAGGACTCCGAGCAAGTCTCATATAATGACCAGCCGTTCTATTCACATCAACTGTCGAACAGCGCCCACCACGAAGAACTACCTCCGAAGGCCCAGCAACTTATTGGCCAAACAAAGCCATCCAGCGAGCCAAGGTATGTATGTAGCCACTCCCCCCGCACTCAGGCGGAGTTGTTTTGTTTTTTTTTTTTAATGGAAATTACACGTGTCTATCAAAGAACAACACCTTCCTTTGACAGCGGCCGTACGAGCAATCAATCAAAACTTTTTCAATCGCGTTCGGCTACAAATATTCGTTAAGTCGATTCCGCGCGCTCAAAAAGCGTTTCTGGAGCGTTGCGGAGGGTGTCAGGGGGTGGAACTTTGCCACCGTCTCGCCCCTCATATGCAGCAATTTGAGGGAGAACAAAACAATCAATGATTTACTAGCAGCAGAGCACCGCCTTAGACTCCTGATGTGTCTTGATCCGGAACCACCCGGAAAGTTTATCGGTCGGCATCCCTGGCAACGTTGGTACACCTTCTCTTAAGAAGCGAGTCCCCAAGCCCAGTGGAGCTTGGCATTAGCCAGACGACCCCGGCCGGGACGCCTTTGCCCCCTCTTGCTCCTCGAGCCATTATGGTCCCAGCCATCTCCGCCTCAATGTGTTTATTGGAACCCAAAGGCGTGAATAATTAATGGAATAAACTTTGCGAAAAAAAAGTACGCCCTCCGTAACTAATGTTTGTGTAGCTCGCGTACAATAACAAGAAAGGTATCCCGCCCGGTGCGCCCCCCCAAGGGACCTCGGCAGGGGCAGGCTCGTGCTCGGGTTTTCTAAGTTAGTGAGGCGTGGATTTGAACCCTCCCATTATCCTACCATCTACCATACCCTCCCCACCTACCCTCCCCCATTCCGGTAAGCTAATTAAAGCACCGACGGACTTGTGTCGGAAGCACAGGTTATTCGTCCCGATGCCACCACGAATGCCTGCCCGGGGTGTCGAAGCTGGCCCGCAGGATAAGTTAATTTGAAAACATTTTTCACGGGGCTTCCGGACCCCGGGATATCTCGCAGAGTCATTGTCGCACCACGACTTAATCTCATTTAAAAAGAGGCACTTAGCCGGCTCGTGCTGGCGACTTGCCGGAGTCAAGTTTTATATCCCTTGTTTACGGCGGAGCTAAGTTGATTCGGATTTATGGGGCCCCATCCCGGTGGTCGTCATCGTACTGACCTTGCACCAGAACTTGGTCCGGCCGGAAAATTTCGATACACCAGACGGCGACGGGTAGCCCGCGGGGGCTGTTTTATGAGCAAACTGAGGAGATGTCTTCAATAAGGATCAACCAAATGCCGGGCACGTTGCCCAGTTTTTTTCTCTTCATTTATTTACCCTCCTTCATTAATCAAAGGCAGTAAATCGCCAAAAAAAAAAAAACAAGGGAGGACAGTCAGGAGAGCTGTTGCTCATTACGGCCAATTTGAGTGAAACTGAGGGGAATTTCCGGCATCCAACAGTAGAGCAATCTGCCTTCCTTTAAGGGCATTTCCTTCCCTTCCGCAAGTGCCGTCAGCCAGCGCAGTTGCCTGCACCAATTCGAACCATTTTCAAGGAAATTTTTCAAAATTCAATTCGTGTTCGGTGCGCCGCGCCGCCGGGAAATATACACGATACCTCAGCATAAGCATATGGCTTTTCCCGAAGATTTACGTATTCCTGCTCTGTGCCGGGAGATAAGTTTTTTTTGTGCCCGGCTCCTCTGCAGATTTCCCGGATACGAGCGTAGATTTCTGCACATATGCACGAGTTGTAAATAATCTTTTTATGATGATAGCTCTGCAAAAAAAATGAGCAGTCACTGAGGGTACTGGAGGTACGTGGGGTAAAAGAAAAAAAATGGCGAGCTCCCAGATCAGCGGTACGACGACGATGGAGGAGCATGAGAGGATAACGACGACACAACACTTTCGGGTCGATACAACTTTAGTGCAAACGTCGTAAATTTTGAGCTTTTCAACGGAAGTTGTAACGCGGATAGTTCCATCGGATACTTCTTTGGGACGATTGTAAATTTCGGGAGAGAGAAAATTTTATTCGCAAACTACCCGCCGGGCGCGCTTTTCAAAAATCTGAGGCAGTCCCTGGGATCATCCGATTTTGCCATAAAGTCTGCTTTAAACACTTTTTACCGTCAATTGTTCTTCTGATTGAAAATGGGAAAATAGGAGAAAATATGTAGTGGATGTTTCACAACACGTTCCAAGCAGTAGGTGGTACACAGCATTTTATGGGGAAAGACGAACACTGAGTTTATAGTCAGATCGTTCTGATTGCCTTACTTGTGTATTATTTGGATCCTGCTAATTTACAACAGACAAACAAACAAAAAGAGAATTTCAATTTAACTTACGATGTGCTGAGGCACCTCTTGCAGGTACCATACGGAGAAAGATGAGATAAACCTGCATAAGGCTGAGTTATAGTTCTTTACATTCACAAACTTTTCTCACGTAGTGTCCTGATGAACATACCCTACATATAATATTTTTCACATTCAAGGTGGCAGACTAAAAATTCAAAAATTTCTTTTTTTTCTTTTTTTCATAATGTTGGCACACGGGAGTTTTTTGGTTCGCTGATTTTAAAAACGACGTTCAATTTTCGAGTTTAAATATAGTGAATCCAATACAGCAGATTCAAATTACAGAATTTGTTTAGATTTTTAGAAATGTTCGCAAATGTGGGTTTGTGGGTTTTAATGGGATCTATAATTTTAAAAATCGTGTTTAATTTTTAACATTTAAAAGTGCAGTTCCAATATGGAGGAATAAAAAACATTTGTGTTAGGAGTAGCTCTATTAGGGTTTTCAGAGATTGTAATTTCTAATTTGCCCTTAAAACTTTGGGAGCTTTAGATGCTAAACGAACATTCTCAACTTCAAAGCAATTCGATGAACATGGTTATTGGTTGGATACATATTGGGAAAAGCCTCCCAGTTTTGTTTGCTCTTCTAGATCTTTCATTCATGGGCCGCATTTCTTTTATTTAATGAAAATCTATTAAATGGGAAATAGAAGATGCGAAAAAGGAGAACTCTTGAATTTAAAAAAAGTCGGTTGCCATTTTGGATCTCCCATTTTAAATTCGCTAATACTGCTATAAAACTTCAAAATCCTAGAACCCCTAGATATTAATTTTCGAGAGATCCTTTTGAAGTTTAAAAGTGTTGGGTGGCGGACCACAGCCATCTTGTATTATGAACTTTTGGTAGATTTAAAATAAGTGACCCTTAAATTCCTTGATGTTGAATTATTTCGGTTGCTTGAACTGCCATTTTAAATTTGCAAATTTCTATAGCAGATTCGAAGCCTGGATGCTCCATAGCCATAATGGGTCCACCATCTTCAATTTTGCTAAGTTGGAAATCCATATCTTAGCCTTTTTATATTATATTCATTTTCATTAAATTTGCAAAAAAGTGGAGGAATTTCGGTCGCCATATAGGATTCGAATTGGATTTGAATTTTGAAATTTATAATAGATTCGATATCAGCAGCCCTAAAAGCGCCCTAGTGTTGAGTTTCATGGCAATCCCATAAATTTAAACTTTCTCGGTAGCAATTTTAGATCCGCCATCTTGGATTTTGATAGTTTTGAATCCTGCAACCCAAAGACGTCTTCATATTAAGTTTCATAAATATTGCTTAAAATTGAGGTATTTGGGGATGCGCCATTTTGAAGTTGGGAATTTTGATAACAGATTCAAAATTAGCGACCCCAAAATCTCCTAGTGCGAATTTTCAGGGAAATTCCTTGAAGTTTAACTAATTTAATAACTTAACTAATCGGTAGCCATCTTGGAGCCGCCATTTTGATTTACTATTTTGTGTGGGAAAATGATGTCTATCGAAGTAACTATTTGAGCGTGATTGAGTAACAAACACACAAACATTCCTGTAATTACTTTAGTTCCATATTTAGGAGTTGGCTTATGAGGGCTTTCTGTTTGGTCGGTTCGAAAAATCAAATTTTTTTCTTTCTCCATTTTTGCAATACTAATATCCATGTCCTCGTAAACTGATTTTCCGGAATTCCTTCATTTACGGATTATAGAGCCCTCGTTGACACTGTTGTCAGTTATCACACGTAAATAACCGGAATAACTGTAAATAGTCACCTGTCTTCAAGTACTCTACGTTTCAGAACTCTAACAAACCTAAATATAGGAAACTTCAATGCGTTGTAATTCTGAAAATATTCATTTTAGAAAAAAATAGTTCCTACAAGAAAAGTGGAAAATTGTATCCTCTACAAAAAAGATCCTAACGATTTTTGTCAGGAAGTCAGCTGTCTCCGAGATTTTTTCAAACAAATCAAAAAATAAGATGACTTCAAAATTAACTACCTTCATTATTTTTGCCCCAACAGTTACATAAAAGACACCGACTGGTCACCGTGCAGCGTAACATGTGGTGAAGGTGTTCGACGAAAGGCTTACAAATGTAAAATACTCCTAGAATACTCCCGCGCGGTTGCAACAGTAAATGATACGATCTGCGAAGGACCAAAGCCTCAAGACGACGTTGAGAGATGTGTTCAGGAGCCCTGCTCAATGGCGTTCGGGTATGACGAGGCATACCCACGAGACGCAATCAAGGTTGGCGTATCAGAGCCTGGAAAAACTTACGTATGGCGGGAGCAGGGTTATACCAGTTGTAGTGCCTCATGCCTAGGAGGCGTGGAAGAACTTATCATAAATTGTGTCAGAGAAGACAATGGGAAAGTGGTATCGCCGTTTTTATGCTCCCCAGAAACAAAACCTGAGGCAAGGGTGAGAACGTGTAACGACAGACCTTGTCCACCGCGATGGAATTACTCAGACTACACGCCTTGTTCGAAGTCATGTGGTATTGGTATCAAAACAAGGGAAGTGCAGTGCATTCATGAGGTTACTAGAGGCGGGGAAAACACCATGGTTGTCCCGAATAACATGTGCCCGCAACCACCTCCCGCAGACAGGCAGTATTGCAACGTTTTGGACTGTCCTGTTCGGTGGGAGGTTTCTGAATGGTCGAAATGTTCCCAGTCCTGTGGATTTGGTATAAAACAGAGGAGGGTTGAATGTAAGCAGATTATGGCTCAGGAGCACAAAATAGAACGACCTGAGTCGATGTGTCCGAGTGCAAGACCCTCTGATAAGAAGCCCTGCAATGTGAAACCATGCCCCCCAGAGGATCCCAGACCGGCTATCTCAATAAATAACTCAACCTACATTCAGCACGATCCAAAGAAGAATAAGATAACTCTCAAAATAGGTGGAGCAGCTGAAATATTTTTCGGGACACAAGTAAAAATCAAATGTCCTGTGAAACGGTACAATCGAACAAAGATCAGGTGGAGCAAGGATCACAAGCCATTGGCCAAATCGAGGAAATTTAAAATTTCCAAAAAGGGCGCTTTGAGGGTTTTGGACATCACCTTCCGGGATGCTGGGGTTTACACCTGTCATGCTGGTCTGAGTACGGCTGATATTAATATCGATGTGAAAGCCAAGCCCGGTGGAATCCAACCCGATGAGTTCGAGCGTAATCAGGATGCCTCTGGTAAGATAATATTGAGAAATATATAATTTTTGTGATTTTTTTTATTATTTTTATATTTCAGATCGCTCTGTTCGAGATCGCAGTGGAACTGAGTTTTTGACGTCTGCTGACATGACATCGGAAAAGGGGTAAGTCATCAAAATGCTTGACTACGCCGAAAATATCCTATGGATAAAAAATTTGAAAAATAAAAATGTCCCCTATCGCTAAAATTGAACGAACACTTTTTTGAAAGTTCTTCAAATTAAAAAGAAAATAGAGCTGAAGGGTTGGAATTTGGACAACTGATAGGAAAATAATTTTGTCATGGGAAACAAACAAAAGAATTTTCGTGCTTGTACTCCTTTGGGGTTACGCTTTTCAGAGTATCCTAGGCTTGATACCAGTGATTTAAAAGCCCTGCAGACTACGATCCCCTAAACGTATCAATTCCTTTATCTATTTATACGATGATAGCATAATATCTCCGTCCAGAAATTGGATTTGTTGCCAAATGACAATGACGTCACATATCTTGGTGTATTATGCTCGTCAAACCATTTTATTTGATACCCATACTAATAATATTTGGTGAAATTTGTTTTTAGTTGTCAGACATATCGACTGATGGCGGCCGTCATCTTGCTTTTTCTGTAAAGTTACATAGTCTATGACACCCGGAGGATTAATGCGAATCTAACGACATCTCATTTATCCAAATCGGTTAATCCAGTGGGGCTCTAGGCCGTAACATCCGGACAAATATACATACATACCTACATCGGCAGATGAACACATAACCCTTCTGTTGATGCTTCAGATCCCTCAAGATGGCGGATTATCTATTTCTTCACAACTTCCTCGATATGGGTATGGGGGTATGATTTAATTTGTGAAAAATACCTTCAACTTATCTGTTATAATTTTGCACACACAAAATTAAATATAGGTATTATTTTTAAGGACGGGAAAGGTATATGTTCCGTTAAGTTCGTATAACACTTGACCGTAATCTTTCTCCAAAATTAGGCACTTCAGCCAAAAATATCTCAGGCTTTGTGAAAAAAAATATATGCAAACCCTACGAAGGATCATTTCCGTTCAAGTAAAACCTCTTTACTTTCTTTTACCTTATCGAAATCCCAAGGACCATTAGCAGTAATCCAACTCACCCTTTTAGAAAAGAAACAGGCCATTTGCCTTAATGTTTCCCGTGGCGAAAAAACCAACTGAAGGAACCGCCATGTAATACGACGAGGTATTTGTCGAACGAGGTATTTTTGTTCGTCGCTAAAAAGAAAATGAAACCAAAAAAAAAAAAAAAACTATGAGATGAGTATGCAGTGGGGCTCCAAAAGATCTTACATCTGCATCATCCCCTGTGCCACTCCACGCGCCCCTCATCCTTGTCCTCGACTGCATTGAAGAGCACTTTCAACTTTCGGGTGGCTCAGCCATCCAATCTTGTGCAACATGGACTGAGGCGCCTATTTTTCAGATATATTGTCCATTTTCCCCGAGATAATCTCGTATATCTCTCTCTGCAGAAATTTTCTATTTTGCAAGTTAATTCGCCTGATATTTCCCCGTTTTATCTTTCATAGGTCCACGGGCAGGAAAAAGCAGCGAGAGCGCATAAAGGACAGGAATCGACAAAAACCCGATGGCTTGCAACATGCCGATAGCAGCATCATGGAGGACGAGGTACGTAAGACTTTCCGGGGGAGGGGATGAACCGAAAAAAAACACGATAGCGAAATCATTTTTATCTCTGTATCAAAAAGTCGACTATGAGGAGGTTTATGGTGGAGCTCATGTGAGCCCATTACCGTATGCAACCATCCTTGCTCCTGGGGTACCTACTACCAGCCTTACCTCTGGCTTATGCCCACCTTGTCCCCCGAACCCACTCTGCGCCCCACCATATGCATATGTATATCGTCCCGGTGCATAACTCTCGAGAAATCGTTTCATCTCTGGCGGGCAACAAAAAAGCAGAAATTCGTGCCTGTTGCTGCCTAATTGCGTTACCTGGCTGAATTTCATTTTCCCGGAGTTGGACGACGACGTCGACGACGGCGGCGGCGGTGGCGGCAACATTTTCGTTTTTAAGTGACGGTGTCTCACAGAGAGAAGAGAACTGAAATTGCCGTAAGGATTAAGTGGGCCAGTTCTGTGTGGGGCTCGGCCGCAGCCTTCATA
Source organism: Neoitamus cyanurus (assembly GCA_947538895.1). NCBI lineage: Eukaryota > Metazoa > Arthropoda > Insecta > Diptera > Asilidae > Neoitamus > Neoitamus cyanurus. Next base: position 9,687,169 of record OX384544.1, on the reverse strand, counting down.
GACTACTTGACCTTAAGAGGATGGGGCAAAAAATGATTAACTTTTTGCTATGACTTATATATTGCGCGAAAAACGACAAAAAAAATGAAAGTTTTTGGTGTGGTGGGGGGGGGGGGGGAGTTTGGGGGATGACGTAAGGTCTGGACACTGCTGGACAGGATAGCAGCAAGCAGCTCCTCAGACGCTGATATTGATTTGAGCTCTGTGCAAATATCACTTAAATGTTTTTATGGAGGCGATAAAAAAAGTTACTGTGGGGCATAATATCTGCTCCATAACATTGTGCTATTTATAGGGTTTTCCCTTCTCTAGCTTCTCGTATTTCCTTCATCAATTTTTTTTTTCTTACATCGGTCGCGTCGTTGATGGTCCGCAAAGTACGGCTTTAGTGAAATTCCATCTGGTACGATACCTTTAAGCTTCTTAAGTTCGTTTTTGGTGATACGGTAATTGAACCATATTTTCAAAATTTCCGAGTGATTTCATAAAATTGTAAGGGGTGTGTAAGAGGGTCATTGAGGTGTGATCACAGACGTGCTTAGAGTGCATTTAAATGAAGCGTTGGTAATTATTTAGATACTATAAAAATGCTATAAATTATCTCGGCTCATTATGTTCGGAAAATTGTATGGTGCCACTATTTGAGTCCATACAAAAAATTAATTACTACATTTTGCAGGAAGGAATCGCATTCTATATGTAGACAAGACGAAACAGTTTGGGTTTTATAAGATAACCAAAATTATGGTTAAATGAAAAATTTACAGCGCAATGAATCAATCTCTAGGATGTCTAGGGGCCGTATTCACCAACTAAGATTATCTTTTATCTAGGGTTAATTTATTCCATCCCTCAACTGTAAATGCAATCTAAAACGTGGAGAAAATAGGCAGTAATTAATTAATCTTATAGATAAAACGAAAATCTCAGTTTTTTTGTGCGTGTCAGAATTTTTGTTGCCCAACTACGTAAGTAAGGCAAGTCTGGTAGGAATGAGTCCGCACGCCTTTTTTGAATACCACGTCCCAGATGTACACCCGGCTTAATGTTCACAAGGATTAAGGAGAGATTCATGGTATACTCGTATATTTATGGATTTATATAACATCAGCATAGAGATGAACCGACTCACCTTAGGGAGGTCATTTTTATATACAGACTAAATAAAAGTGGACCAAGTATAGATCCTTGAGGGACACTACGACTGTGAACACACTTGATTACCAACTTTGACAATTTAGTTACGTTTTGTAGCTTTTTCACGAATTTTATGACTGACGACCAAAAATCCAGTTGAACTTAAACCGTGAAAAACATGTTTGTCAATTGCTTTATGAATGTCAGAAGTGATATTAAAAAGTCAGTTTCACACCCATGCATGGGACAAAACCCAGAATGCCATACTCATAACAGATTATCCTTCCAAACAAATTCTATGATTTAATTGTGTATGATATTCTCGTGTGTTTTTTTGACCAGAAACCACAGCAGACTGTTAGGACGAAAGTCTTTAAGTTCAGTTGGTGACGCCTTTTTAGATATTGGATCGACTAAGGCTTGTTTCCATTGAGACGGCAATTCATATGCAACGAAACGCTTATTGAGGTCATTCACACCTATATGACATTCACAAACAAGTGGGACTATTTCATGGCGTAACTATTGTATTAACTCCCTATGAACTATGAAGTTTTAGAGCGCTGTTCTTATTATGGTATTTCTTGGTATGAGCTACTTAACGACTGTGCCGAATTTTTCAATGAACGGTTAAAAGGACATTTCAGGTACAGAATGGTCGTACCCTTTTGCAGTGATGAGACTTAAAAATATATTTTCCTTGGGAACTTATATCCGATAAAAATCGTTAATGCCCAACAAAAGGGAGCGAGGAATATTAAAAGGGTAAAAAGGTAGTGCCCACCCATAATTTGATTATTCTTTGAACCTCCCCAGCTCAGTTAGAAAACTTTTGTGTCGTGTTGGGGTTGTTCCTTACACCTTACAGACCCTTTTTTATTTTGTAGGTGGGTGGAAAGTGCACCTTCGATTTATCTAAAAATAACTCCAAGTTCGATAAATTCTTGTGTACGAACTCTGAGCTTTACCGGTTAAAATTCTGCAAGAGTGCGTTTGTTCCTTAACTGCCAGAGTTCGACCCATCCAATAAGGAATATGTTTACGAAACAATCTAACATAGTTGCGAAACACACAGACGAACACCCGATTGCTCGATTACACGCCCCAGAACCCAACACAAAAGACAAAAAAAAACAAAAAAACAAAAAAAAACTCCAATCTTATCAAATTTGCAGCCAACGAGTGAGAAAATGTCTAACAATTTCCTTCGTTCGCAGTCCCAGATATATCAGCCGCCTCAAGATGGTATTCCGCACACAGCCGCCAGTAGTTCAGGCAGCCGTACCATAACAGTTCCAAAGATGCCATACTTTCAGGCTCTGCTGTCCAGCTTACAGGTGAGATGAGACTGCTTCCGATTTTTGCTACTTTTTTGCCGTTTGTCTCGTTTTATTCGTTTTTTTTTTCCTTCTTCTTCTTTGTGTTGTGTTGTCTTCCAAGAGGAAAAAAGAAGATTTCAAAAAGTTTCATTTCACAAAAGTTTTTCATTTCTGTACACGTTTACCTCAGTTGCTGCTGTTCCACATCCTTACCAGTCTTGCTTTCGTTTATTTTCTTTGGACCAATTCAGCACACACCACTTGTTTGTATGTTTGTTGGCTTTTCATAGTTTTGTCTTCTGCCACTATATGTTATCCCCATCCACAACCCCCACCCCTGCTACGTGCTCGTATAAGAGAAATTCAATATTTTTGGTGAATTTTTATGTTCTCACATTTTTTCGCTCATGTTTGTTGCCTCAAAGTTTTTCCGACATTTCCGTTATTATTTGTTTTTCTCCAGCTTTCGTACAAAAAATTTGTTTTATTTAGCTGAAAGCTTTTGATTTATAAAAATGGAAAACTTAACACTACGAACATAAAAAACAAACACCGGCACACACCCTATGTAAGCGTTTCACCAATTCATCCAGGTGAGCTTCACAATGCTTTTACACATTTTGGCATGCCATTTGTCGTGTGATTGTCTTCTTTATCATTTAAATTGAATCAAAACTTTTATTTGGTTTTTTTGCTCCCAAAACCAACAACCAAATTGAATTTTTTTTTGATTTAAAACAAAAGTGCATTCATTTCAGGTGGAAATTAACAAAGTTTTATAAAGTGACTTCTGGTGAATGAATAGTTGCAAATTAAAATCAAAACCAATCAGTCCAGTGTCGTTCCCAATTCACAATCTGTCCGCAAGTAGTTGAATGGAATACTCAAAATATAATCAACTTATTCTTAATCACCGTAAAGGATTTCCATCCCTTGCTCCGTTCCTTTCTACGGGTATTTATACATCCTCTTAATGTTGGACTCCATTCTCCATATGTAGCAATGAAGTGGAATTCCATGTTCGTCACTAACGCAACCCAATTATTTGGAAAAACGTCCACGTGCAGATGAGGGTAGAAGGAAGCACTTTCAGGGAATGTCACATGCCATTAATCAAAACATTGTGGCAAACTTTTTCTTTTTTTTTTTGGTGTGTCTTTCTACCCATGCATCCGAAGGACAGTGCTCCGTCGGTAACAATGACTTTGCTGGTTGGTCCCTGAACCCAGTCTCCTGCTACACTCTTTGAATAGCTAATACTCCCGTACGGTGGAAGCGGTCCAGGACCTACAAGCGGGAAAATTAAAAACAAGAAAGAAAAAAATACTTACTTCGTGGTAAATGGCTGGCCCCATACATCAGAGCATTTAAAATTCAATTTACCCCTGAACCAGCGATAAAGCTAAAAAATCCCTTCAAAAGGGCTGAACGGACTAACTCGCCACACTGTCCACGCGTAATCCCGCAGAAGCCCTTGATAATTTTGATGTGCGGATTACATCGGCTGCTTGCGGGAAATATCGCCGCCTCTCATAATGCCCCAGTCCGGGAACAAAGTTCTAACGATTTATCGATTTCATTTGGAATGGCAACAGTTGCCCACCGACTATGCCACAGGATATCGCAGCAATGCCGCACAAAAGTAAAAAACACAAAAAAAAAATTAAAAGCAGAAAAAACATCAGCAAAAAATAGAGGAAAAAGTGCTCTCGATGTGAATCAATGAACCCCTTTTTTTACCACTCTTCATTTATTGCATATCGGAGGAAGAGCTACTGGAGACCACTGTGTGACCAAGTTCACACAGCGTCGCTTTTTGCGACACTTTATGAGTGGGCTCTGCAGCTCCAAGCCCAAAGGGAGGATGTTTCTGGTTGCGGGTCAACTTTTTTCCCCTGTTATTTCCAGGTATTGCGAATGTTTTTCTTTAATTAATGAACATATCGACGATTTGCCTTTTTGAAAAAAAAATTTCCCCCCTGATGTAGGGCTTTGATTACTTTAAGTTTGCGGAATATTTTTGATTGAAAAGTTCTGCTTCTCGTTTGTTATGGGTAAGTTCTGCTAATTGTGAGTACCGTACCTTTGGGTATAATTATTTTAAAATTGGTATAGGGTTCGAAAAAGGTGCTAGTCTATTTTATGCATGAGTGCTGTTGTTGCTTGAATTTTTCGTGGAAACAGTTTTTGGAACAGAGATGTCACACATACCGGCAAGCTCAGGGGAATTTACGTTTGCTGATACGCAATTATTTTAGAGTTGTTTCGGCGTTTCTAAAGACATTGAAATGCAATCAATTTGAGTACCAGTTATATGATCGAATATGATGAACAAAAGAGGACCCAAATGACTACCTTGGGGTACGCCCGAGATGTTAGATATTCCTCTGGATAGAACGCCTCGCAATAAGACTGGCTGCGATCGATCGGACAAATACAAGTAAAACCATTTAATAAAAATAGAGGGAAATCCAAAGAGACTGCATTTATAAAGCAAAATTCGGTAAATAATTCTATCAAAAGCTTTGCTTAAGTCTGTAAAGATACAGTCGACCTGTTTCCCCCTTTCGATATTTGAAATGCAGTAAATTGAGAATTTACTTACTTTAGACTTACCTTTGAGGAAACCATAAATCAATTAAACAGACCATAGTTACTAGTTATGAGGTGATTAGTGATACACCAAATTGGTTATAAGGTATGACACCTAAAAATATTATTATTTACACCCAAGTCGTTGAAGTGTTCAACTTCTTCCAATTATAATAATAATAATAAATTTATTTATGGGTATCCAAGACTGTTGTCTTATAAGTGTACCATATATAGAGGGTGGACATAAATCTGGAACTACTCATATAACTACGATTCCATCCGCGGATAGCTTGAACAAAGTTCACCATATTGAAAAAGACATTTTGGAAGGTGTTGAGGTGTTGTTTCGAATTAGAGAACTGCAGCCTGTTAATGATTTTGCATCTAATAAGGATGGATAAAACTGGAGATATGCGCACTTCTAGGCAAGCTGTAAATATATCTTAGAACATCTTTACACGTAACCCTTAGTTTTCTACAACAGAATGAGTCCAGTTTGGAAAAAATAATACATCCATTATGATTCATTCGCAATTCGACAAGCAAACAGCCAGAAAAGACTCTCAACTAGCGTTAGCATGTACTCAGTAAATAGTCACAACAGCTGAAACTAGAGTTCATTATTATGCTCAAATTTCTTGCCTTATCCACATATTCTAGCACAGTATCGTTCAAAATAACGAATTATCCTCTTTATTAAGTTTGCTCCTGTGTATGGTTTTTGTGTTTCATGTCGTCCTTGACAACGTCGTTTAAATAGAAACTAAAGAGGATCAGACCTAGAATTGACCTCTGAGAGACTCCGTGGCAAAAGTAAGTAACTTCGGAAATCTAATTATCAATCGTAACTACTTGGTTACGCCCCATAAAAAAGCTATTGATAAGTTTTATGGTGGTAAAAGAGAAGTTTCATAATAAATGTTTGGTCACTTTTGGTCTCCAAAGCGTGAGATGACACGGCCTGAAAACTTTGAAAAGTTTGAAATAACTTCATTATTTCATATGCAGTGTGGCAGGTCATGCCATCCTGTTGAATCCATATGTCACTTACATCCCACCACTCCATTTCCACCAAAAAAGACGGGCAATCGTAAACACCAAAATAAACATGTTTCGTGCAAAATGTCGCTGTAAAATTTGCACCACTTTTGTAATGAGTTTGAATGAAGTGTAACGCCTTATTTTCGTTAATGCCTACATTTCCTTGTGACAGCTACCAAATATGGCTGACTGAACATTTTACAAACGAATTGATGCTTCGGATTACCTGTATTTCTCCTTTAGTGAGATTGCTTATCCTTGTGAAAGCTGTTTAAATAAATTCCTCAATTTATATACATATACCAAATTTGCGAAGATCTCCCTCAACTGATTTCTGCAAAATGAAAACACTTCGAAGTTTCCGAAATATCTTCACCATACAGGAGGTATTCTGATTGATTTCTCCTCACCAAAGCCAAGTACGAATTCCTTAGCTGTTCCATAATTAATAGGTTTCAATTCCTTGCACTTTGCAGCGCAACCGGCAAACACACTGCAGACATTCCGTGGTTACCACTGTTTTCTCTGCACCACCAATGCCGCCTGTAAAATATCGCACTCGTTCAATTGAACCAGACAAGACGATTAGGATTTGCGCATGCATGCCGCTTGTTAAGGAGTTACCCAGTAAACAGGGATCACAATTAATTTGCATTTACCGTCTCGCAGGCTGAAGGAGCAACTAAGCAACTAAGCAACTGCTCCGCTCCTAAACAGCTGGCTTTTGTTTGGCATGAGTCTTGTTAGGACGTTTGTTTTTTCTTACAGTGGGCAGCACAAGGTGAATTGCACCAATAAATCTTCGAGGTGCTGGACCCAAAAGCTTATTACATTGAAATCTAGGGATGAGCAACAAATACACATCCCCCGCCCCTCCTGCCCACCCAGAACAAAGCTGTGGGCATAAATCTTGGAAAAATTGTCCGAACACTGGATGTTATCGTGGCCAGCAAATTGCAGAAGGCTCCCGGAGAAAATAAGCTGTACGGAGCGTGGAGCGGGGGTGGGCGGCAAAAACCCAATTAATCAGTTGCCCGGCTATTTTTCGAGAATTGCGAGCTGTCTAATGACTTAATGGAAAGCAAGGCGATCGATGAGCGCATATCGATTGCGTCTGATACGTGCACCACATATGCATCCGTTCCCACAGTGCATACCGGCGAAAAGGAGACCGGGAAATTGGTCAGGCAGGGCAGGATACTCTCGCCCATTATGGCGATGACTTCGAAAAACCTGACCGGGCACCACCCGCCGCCCATTCAATAATGTCCGGACGTTAAAATTTCAATCCCGGAGCCTGATACTTTTAATAAATAAGAAACATGACGCTTTGTTCGGGCGATAATTCACGAAAATGATCACAGGCGAGCTCCCAGCTCCCGGGGAGGGGTATGACGTTCGCCCGTAGAGAGACAAAAACAGCATATCGCGTTTGGGGCAACAATAACAGAACGAGAGGCGGAATTGGGGGTGGAAAAATTAACACCACAGGCCAAAGAAGGGGCGGTAGTCGTACTCGTGGCAGCGAAAAAATTTAACGACGACGAGGGAAATATCCGAGAGAAAATCGCTGAGGATGAAAATTCGCTAGTAGGTGGCCAGGAAAACACTGCGGAGCGCACAGGAAATCTGCAGGCGAACAGACCCTTTAACAAAATAATCACTTACCGAACAAAGTTAGTTAGGGTTTGCATTCTCGTTCGGAAATAGCAAGATAGTGCTGTTGGTGGTGGGGAGGGGCTACCGTAGTGTTAACTTTACCAAAGGTACACTTCCCCCGGGGGCGCCGGCGGCGGTCGGACTTGCAGTGACATAGTTTTATTCCCAGCTTAAGTCACCTCCTGCATTTTATTAAACTTTCGGAGATTTTCTTGTAATTTCCAGGGAAACATTTTTAAGATCTTCTATTACAAAAGGATGCGCGCCGGAGTGGGGGCGGACGGGCACCTGCTGCCGTGAGTTCATTACGAAAAGGCTTACGGGGGAATATTAAGAAAATTTTAAGAATAACGACCGGAGATGGGTGCTGGGTTATGGGGTTGATAACGTTATATGTTTTCATGTTTGGCCCTAAGCCCCAGAGGGTAGCTGTACATGTTGCTACATAGCGTGGTGTTCCATCGTAATTTAATGAAGGCAGATATATTCAGGGAGGGCTCCGTCAACAAGTCGCGTTTTTCTCAATTTTGTTAACGTTCCGAAGGACCCTACAGTGTCAAAGCACATCCTCAGATATTAGGAGGGTAAGGGTCGAAAATATGTTTTAAGTCAGATGAGGGTCGGGACTAATTTTTAAATGGTCTTGTAACTAGAGCCGGGGAAGCATGGAAACCGTACTCAAATTATTTTTAAATTTGGTTTTTTTTCTTTCTTAAGTTTAACACTCCATTACGTGTTTCATAAAAGAAACACTTACTGCGTCCTTTAGTTGGTGTTCCTTTATAAGAATAAACCTTAATTTTAAATGCAATCGTGGCAATATTTGCATGTCATTTGCAAAGAACGAAGAACTGAGTGCTAGCATGTAAATTAAAGTAGGCTAGTATTTTTATAGTTTTGTATAGAAAACGAATTCTAATTTTTTAATACCTATAGCACTCACATAAGTTCTAGCCTCAATAAACTTCCAGTATCACCAACTTTTGTTTCAGAACAGTTCGATAGGAGAGTGACAAAAACTGGTCATGGAGGTGGGATCAAAGAAATTCATACCACATTATATTTATTCGCCGAATTAAACCTTTAATGGTTACTAAACTACTAAATTTATCAAGAAGAATATTATGGTTTAACCTTCAAGGGATCGTCTCAGTGTGACCCTCCGAAAAATCACAGATTTTCGCGATTTTTTTTTTTTAATGTTGAAATAACCTAATCGGTCCGGTTTTTTTTTATAAATAAATACATTCATGACGAATACAAAATGATTTCTTTTATGTTTATTTGTTGGGTGTAAAATAGTTAAATAAATTGTTGAAATGACACGTAAAAAAAAGGGTCCTGTATGGTTTCCACGATTGCGGCCGCAATTTTGATCTGAAACAAAAATTTCAAAAAGATTATTAATCTGTAGGGAAGTCGCTATGGCGCTATGGAAGGTTTTTTTTTTAATTTGACAAAATGGCGGCGGTTTGAACAAAAAGTATCGAATTTGGCCCTTTTTTTCGACAGTTTTTTGTAAAAAAAAGTAGGAAGAAAAAAAGCTTCCATAGCGCCATAAAGAATGCCGTTAAAAATGTTCTCTCCAAATTGGAACTAGATATCTTCAAAACTCTTCCTTTGAGAGTGGAAACCGTTTTGAAAAACACCATTCTGAGAAAAACGCGTTAAAGATTGAAGCGCCCGTACATCTCTCCAACAAATCGTCGGTGGTCAAATCTTCGTAGATTGGCTTCAAAACCTCTTGGACATCGTCATCGAGCGCTGGTGGATGAGAATATTCGCACCACGAATCTCCTCCCGAAGGACAATACTGATGCTGGGGATTCTCATCAGTTCCCTCCGTTCCCTTTCTACAAGAAACGCTGTAGCGACCGTAATAATTTGAATTTCGATTTGAAAATTTGAGGGAATGTTTATTACAGTGTATACTATCCGATAATGCAAAAATCGATTTTTCGAAAATTTCACACTGTGACGACCCCTTAAAATTATTACGAAGGGTTTGAACATTGCGAAGATACTTGACGTACCATGTATCGGGTGTACCAACATATTATTGGATTTTTATAATATTGGAAGGATTTTTTGGTTAGCCTGAACCAGAATGAGACATCAAATAAGTAGCGAAAATGAATATTTATAAGGGGGTTATGGGACCAACCTAAAGAGAGGTAACCAAACTTAACAAATCTTCATTAACTTAAGAATTCGTCACTATGTAGCCTTACGTAAGATGCCATAAGGATCGCTCGAACGAAAACTGAGGCAGCAGTTTTGTTATATTATTATAATATAAGAAAGGTTAAAAATTATGCCTATACACTGAGAGAAAAACATGTCAAAATTAAATAAAATCGTATTTAAATCAAACAGTATGAACACATTAGCATTGCTCCATTAGACACTTCATATCTGCTACACTTATAATCTGTCTCTTTGGAAAAGAAAACCATTTGAATCATGTGGGATTCGAACCCGGGACCTCTAGAACCATAGTCCAGTGCTCTAGTCATTATAGATAGCATCGTTCTTATAAAAATTCTTTTAAAACAAAAATCTTATTTTAAAAATGCAATTTTACAATTGAAGTTTAAAGCGGGGTTTTTCTCTCAGTGTATAGTACATTCTTGGGTGTATAAAAAACTAGCCAAGATCTACATATATCTTTCTTTTTAATAAAAACAGTTACAATACATTATTTCATATCGTTGTAGTAACTGTAAACATCCCTTCCTCTGTTTATTTAACGATTCCTTTTTCGTTTTCTGTTTCTTTCACTTATCACATTTTTCCATTGAAAAATTCCCAGTTCATACAAAACTTTAAAATTCTCGAAATTATTTGCCAGAGAACTCATTTTGTAATAGTATCTACTCCATGTATCAATTGGACGAGTGCACTTGCAGGAACTCACCGCCGAAATTTCGCTTCCAAAGACTCAAAGGGAAGCTAGATATCGCCGATTGAGTTTTTTTTTTAAATTTCATCATTTCAAAAGTTGAAACTCCTGTTCCTAGAAAAGAGGCCGATTTTGCGAGTTTTATCAACTTCTACAAGCCCCACACATTTGCCGTTTCAAAATCTTTTTTAAAAGTTTTTCGCTTGTAACGCCCCCGGGTCTCGTCATCATTTTAGGGACACATCTTTTTTCCGACCCTTAACTAAGCTAGATAGAGCAAGGCTGCAGAGGACATTTTTTTAGAGCACAACATTTTCCAAATAGTTATTTGTATATGGCAACAAGTTGAGTATTTATTTCCCATGAATAATTTAAACCTTAAAGCGCACATGCAAGGGCCCCACGGAACCTCACAAGTTTACCATTGTTTTTCACAAAGGTTGTGCATTATCAAAATTAAAAATGTCTTTTCCACTCGTTGCATAGAAAGTAAATTTGACTGTTACAGAATTTTTGCAACTGTTTGTAGTTCGAATACTAAATGAAAGTTTCTGTAATTTTTATACCCTTTGATTGCGTCCTCTAGCGAAAAAAATTGATTACGCAATCACAACAGGAAGGAATAATTTTATAGTATTAAAATATTTTTGTATGATAACATAATTGAATTTAATCATTAATTAATTTTTATTTAAATCAAAACACTCGTGTTTCCTGAAGCAGTAAATATCAAATTAATAAACACAATGTAAACCCACATCCCCACACCACTATTACCACAATCCACAATTCGAAAACACATTAAAAAATTATCGATACATTTAATAAAAAAAAAAAACAAAAATCATTTGGTTAATTTATTCATCTTCCACCGAAACATCGCAAACAGACACAAGGACACACTAAATAGGTAAAAAAGTTGTTCACAGTCATTTTCATATTTATGATTTCCTTATTAGCCCCGCAGCAAGCAATGCGAAAATTCCGATTGGCTGAGGTCGACACGAATTGCAACAGCAACAACAGGACGTTTCCGGCACATTACGCGGCTCATATTGCAACGGTGCAATAAAATGAAATAAAAATAAGCAAATTGACCAAAGCCCACATATGCGGTAGAACGAAATAAAATATATAAAATCGAGCGGTGTCAGGATGTGGTGGGGTTTCTAACAACCGGTTCGTGGGGTTTTAATGGGAATATCATTTATTTGATTTAATTATTAAAGAGGCCGTTTGGTGCCTAACACTTTTGGAATTATTAATTAATAATTGAGGCAAGCGGAGCATGATTGGCCATTATGTCCTTTAGAAAGACACAACCCTCCACTTGCAGGGGATGTTGTTGCTGTTGGGATTCCTGTAGGCGAAATTAATAATTGGCATGACTGGTAAGGTGCTGGTAGTGTGCATATTGCTTAATCGCACGGTAGTAGATCATTCCATGGAATTGCACCCGGCGGAAAGCGTCCCATGCTTACCACTTGCCGCCACATACCTACATACATATATTTAAGCATAGCAAGTAGGGTTGTCGTCTGCCCAAACGTTTTCCCCCGTTCCCCTCATGTCTGGACAAGTGTAACTGCATCGAAGTACATTACCAGGCAGGTCCACGACCGCGCTGTTACAAATTTCCGTAATTATCTTCATCAACGGGCATATGTCGAACTGCCCGAATTTATTGAATACAGTCAGACGAATTTATTGTCGCAAAATGAAACATAAAGTTGAAAGTTATTGATAAAAATGATAAAATTGCGGACAACAAAACCCTCGCTATATCGACCATTGCGATGCGGTGCGGGTGGTTTACATACGACGACAAATAAAATAAAAAAAAATCGATTATCACGGATAAATTAAAAATTGCCCAATGAGACAGAAGTGGGAATTTTTCTGCTCTACTTAATTGGAGAAATTGGCTTAAGCCTCTTGTGATAGGCCTATCAGATTTACTGCATGCTCCCGTCGCGGGTGCATTGCACAACACCACAAATCATATCGATATTGAAGGGCTCATGCAAATTTAACGAATTGGAAACGATTTTATGCAAATTTTGCGGTAAACGTTAATTGAATTTCCACGTTGAGTGACTTCGGCTAAAGTTTATGTTTACGCCCTCAAATGGCTCTTTAAAGGTTTGCCCTTCCCTCGGGTGTTGATGCTATTTGAAAACAGCTGCACAAGTTGTGGGCTTCAAAATTATTCAAGTGCACGACTCGAGGAGAGGGAATGTGGCGAACTGGCCAATTTTGGTAACCTTTTTCGATATTTTTTTCAACTATTTTCGCATATACAGAGAATTATTTGTAATGGTTAAACGGGTTAATTTAATCGCTATTCAGTTCATTACACAATTTTCGATCCCACGACTCTCAAATTTAATTGTTTTTCAAGAGTGCAAACCAAAGCTTCAAATTATTTGTAAATATTTCAAAAAACAATTTTAAAATTTCCCGGTAATCACTTCGATATAATTGAATTGCTTAAATAAACACTTTTGTATATATAACGCATTGGTACGACTCTAGTCCATCTTCAGCTCAAAGACCTCCTCTAGGAGCGAAGTACAAAAATTGCATAGAATTTTGAGAAAATATTACAACCACTAAAATATAAAATAAACTACCCACCTGTATTGTTTTTCTTAGGAGTCACACTCTGGTTCAGAAAAAAAAGACAAATTATTGCTACTGCTAAAGTGTAAAAAAATTGCCGAGAGGGAGCATGGGTTCGAACCCCACACCTGGCACCATATATGAAAAGTAGTTATTGACTACGAGCATTGCTCGGTGGATATACCTTCATCTCTAGGGATTTGCTGGTGAAGGACTAAATCTTCTCTTCAAACAAAAATATCATTTTTCCTTCTTCCAACACAAATTTTTCCACCAACTTAATGGGCCTAACTTTAAGCCAGTTATTGTAAAAAATCGATAAATCACAACGTTGGATTGACAAAGTTCTAACTACTAACTAAATTTGGTTGTTGTTGAGATTTGAAGCTTCAAAGTTTCAACAAACAGTATTTTTATTGTTAGAGATGCTACAGTGCTATGATGACTCGTTATGTATTTTTTGTTGCACGGTTCGTACACATTTCTAGTAAACACATTGTTGAAATTTATAATTTGCAGTTGGAACATATTCACTGAAAAATGTGGTGTTCTCTCTGTCTTTGGGTCATCATAGCTTTATTCAAAATGTAATTTCATTCGTATGCGTCAGCCAACACTTCGTCCATGATGTTCGATGTTGTTGCTATTTTGTACTATTTGTAGAAAGTGTTTAAGTCGGAATTTAAGTATTCATAGTCCAAGTCAGTCGAAACAACACGAAATATCTTGGCATCGCCAGCAACAAAAAAAAAAAATATTGTATAATATAATTTAGGAACACTGAAAGGTCGTTAACGTAAATATTGAACAAAATCGGACCCAGATGGCTTCCTTTAAGCAGCATTAAGAAGTTCATGGGATAACGATACGCGAAATAATACTCGTCGAGTTCGTGTCCGCAGGTAAGATTGCAACCAATTAATGAATAGATTGTTGATACGATAATATGCTTTAGTAAAATCAGTAAATATGATGTGGTTTGCCAGCTGCTATTTCAGAAAACTTGAAAAGGTTAGTCGTGGTTGACCTTCGTTTTATAAATCCATGTAGGAAATTGGCTATATGAATTACTATATATAGTCATTTCTAAGCCTTAATTTAAATACTCCTTGTGTATTTTAATGAGATATCCATTCAAGGAGGCCTAAAAGGTGCATTGTTCTTGCCTAGAGGTCTTGTGTAACCTGGATCTTATACGGTGCGCAGAATTCTCCAAGTCAAAGTGAGGTCTGTAAATGCCCAAGTACTTGTGCACGACGAGGAATCGAAAAGTTTCGGCTATCACGCACACCACCTCAAACGACGACATATATTTCCAATTTGACGGACAAAGACGGTGCATATGCGATGCGATGTTTGATAAAGTTTTGAAAATTCAAACTTTTCAACGAGTATGCGAATATTACTTTAATTTAGATGTTTGAAACTTCCACGTAACGAGCGATGCGCTAGAACTACATAACGCGAATATTCGTAAAAGCATTGAATATCTTCTAGGTGAACATTTCGATTGGGAATCCCTATGGAATATCCACTTTTCAGACAGATAAACAGAAAGACGGATAGATCGTCAGACAGTGAAAGATATGTAATTGACGTCGTAATGGGTAAGATTTTTTTTCTTTTGAATGCAGGGAGATCCTGAGAAGGTATTTTAATTGGATTTCTCAAGTAGATAGTCCTGGGTTCAGAGTAAGTGGGCAAATAAGATATAGTCACGCACATTTAATTAACTGCTGTTTGGCCTTTGTCTATTTGAAAAGTTGTTCTTACAAATCATCTCCATTGAAAACGACAAGCACCCAAAGTCCAGTCTAATGCAATATCGAAACTCGATCACAGTTTGGTAACATTCCAGCAACACAAGAGATGAAAATCATTGGGGATGTCTTGCATTGCAGGCACCTACCCTTCCAAAAACAAAATAATTGCACAATTTACCACAGTTTTTGATATCAACAAAAACCAGGCCCCAGCAAGTAAAACTTTCTAAAGATTCACTCAAATAATTTGAGAACTTTTGCTCGACTGGAAAATTTCGCTCAGAGTTTTTGCCCGGGCGCAAGTTTATTGCAATTTTCAAACAAAAGTAATTCACTTGTTGCCTTTGAAAGGCACTATTTCAAACCGAGGTAGGAGCACCGCCCCTCACGTGAGCTGAAGGTGGAACGGAGTAGAAGTCCCAACCGCGGCACGAGCGAGCCTGCACCGCCACCCGCCACCGCACCGACCGAAAACTTTTAAATAAATTTTCGTTTCTTTGCCTCTTAAAGAGTAGAAATTTTCCAATTTATTTGCGAGCATATCCGTCGCGTTAAGTTGCCCTATAATGCCGGAGCACTAATTGGGTTGCCCTACAAGGAGATGGAAATTTGCGCTATTTATGCATTCGCCTGCTTAGCTGTGTCTTTATGGCTGCGCCAACTCGGCTCGCAAGAGCTAAAACTTCTATCACTAATTAACATTACGCGATTTTTTTGCAGGTTGCATTTGCGCGGATTAATAATTTATGCAATAGGATTTACGTGTGCTCTGATGCCGCTTGTGAAACTCCTGTTTAGGGCCGGGGAGGGCCGGGAGGGGCGCCTAAGTCCTCAAGACTGTTGCCGGCCTGGAGCTCGCTCTAAGGCAGTAGTTTTTCAAATATTCAGGTAAATCAGGGATTCGGGTGGGGGCGAAAGCGCACGCTGGAAGATTTTCCGCTTTCCTGGAAATTTCAGCTTTCATCCTCGGGTGATTATGCACCGATTTATTTTAATGATATTCGCTCTAATGTATATAAAAAAAAAAAAAGGCGGTCAAAGATGTTTCCGTGATGCGATGTGCGAGAGGTGTATGGGAGGAAGATTAATTGAACCCGTCCCTACGTTCCAGGCGGCGCTTTTTAATTAGGAAATATGAAGCTACCAACAGCAAAGGGGGTTTACCGCGGATTTACCTCTTAAAATGTGACACGGCTGGAAGTCTTTTTGAAATGAGGTTTTTGCCGGATTTTAAACCATTTTTTTACCCGGAAACCGGAAACAGACAGACGCTTTGGGAGGTATTTAGTTTCATATTCCCGGGCCAAATTTCGTGTTCATTAAAACGATCGTCTCATGCGTAAAATTGCACCACTTTGAGCATAAACAGTTCGCCTCAAAAAATTTCCTCAATTTCACTTTTTATTTCGAGTCTAATGTGACTGGGGGAAAATTGAAACGATTTGGCCGTCGTTTTTGCCAATAAAGTGGCAAGTCATTTAGTCAGACATTTTTCAGACATTATGAGGAATAAGGGGTGTAAATTGTACACAACATGCCCCATAAGGCCAAATCTGCAGTAATATTCCATGGAACAGAATACCAACTACCCCTAGGCATGTGGCATAGTGTGTCCTGTCCTACCTGAAAAAAAAAATTAAAACACTTCACAGACCCAAGTCAAGATAAATTCGCTTTCAATTATGCCCCTCGGTGTTCATGTGTTCCGTGCAGCCCATACCGTAAAAGTGACCGATGGTCCTGCACACGCACCTGTAAAGAGATGCTGCAAAAAAATTAAATTAAATTAAAAGTTTAATGGACTTGTACCTTACGTTACATTACAAAGTACTAAATGGCGAACACTCTTAATGTATGCAGGTTGGGATAATTAAAATTAAATACCTTCGGGATTCTGCAGTTTCCTGAATTTATGTTTTCATTTAAAACCAAACTTCCGGAGTAATTTTTTTTTTAAATTATTTTTTTTTGTTTTTTTTTGTTGCCTCTGGAGCTGTATTTTTCCTTGAAGTGGACGTAATTTTTGAATGGAAGTATAATTAACGAGAGCGTTGCTTCCTTTTTCCCCAGCAGTTACGAGAGTGTTCCCGATTTAGCTGCAACCTTTTTTAAAAGGTATTGTTGGAGGTGCAGGCGAGTAGGGAGTTATATGAAAAATCCTCTTACAATTCAATGTCGTACTTATGTGGAAGAACCACTTCCAAATTTTGTGAATCGTACAAATTCAGAACCTTTTGTTGATTTTTGTGAAAAGAGAATTCTAATATAAGTTTATCACACTGCAGGAGGTGTCTTTGAAATGGAAGAGTATGACATTTTGAAATGGACCTGTAAATTCAACAGGTTTTTTGTAAAAATTATTTCAAATAGCCCCACAAGAAATAAACTAAATACGCCATAATGCGACACAGGAACTGTCCCGAAATTCTTAAGCGCGTTGTCCGTCGTCATGCTGATACCGCACAGCATCGACAATCTCGGGCGTACGTGCAGTACTCAGCTTGTCTCAGCTTACATGGTCCCATGTGGTACCTGTCTCCTTGAGACGCACCGCCAAGCCCAGTTGGTACCGGATGCCGGGGAAATCTGTTTTAGAGCAGGTTATGTTAAAATCATTTATTCAATTATATATACGTATATATTTATTATACATAAATTAGCGATCCATTGGTTAATGTCGTGTATTTTGCGTCTGTATATAACACAACTGTAAATTTCACTCTGCAAATATTATGATGTCTTCCGATATAGTGATAATTTTCGGCCCAGCTTATATCTCCGCTTCCAACTATCGTAGCTAGTGTTTTTCTTTTCTTTCAAACTACAATTTTAACTTTGCGAGTGGAACCGCCTTTGAAAAATAAGTTTCGGCAAAATTGAGACGGATTTACGAAATTTACGACGGTTCACGAAGTAAAACAAATACATTAAATATTTTTATAAGTAGACTGCTGGAAAATTATCTGCGAACGATACGAACAAATAACATATAAAACTCGGTTAATGGCTTTATTGGTTTTCAACGTATTCGCCTTTACCACCGATACACCTTTGTGTACCTACCCTTGAACCAATTTTCGAAGGATTTTTTTCACTTTGAGATTATAACTGAGAGAATTATTTGGATGCAATAAGAAGTTGTTTGGTGATAAATCAAGTAAATGCGGGCGATAAGGTATCAATTCGATATTTGCACTGGATAATAGTCTGGCGTGCTTTGTGACAGCTGGCGTTGTCATGATGAAGAATGATGCGACAAGATGGTGCATGTTGATGATCGCAAAAAGTGCGACAAATTAACACCATTCGTTGCTCGATGACAACTATGAAATGTCAATGTTCCATATTTAACACAACGAAAATAATTACAAAGATATTTAAAATATTCTTATTATTGAGTTTGTTTTCAATTTTTTGACGTTTTAGTACACTTTAAATGTCTATAACATTTTTAGAATAAAATTAATCTTTTCCCCGAAAAAAACAAAAAAAAGGTTGGTGTATTTTTAAATCAATTTATCGGTCATAACTATCGATTGCGCTTAAAATCTGAGAGTGGTTAACAAACAACCTCATTTGTAAAATGAGTATTAAATAAATGATATGTGAGGGCTAGGCTTAACATCAAACTATGGCCTTGTGTCACATTATAGCGAATATGTTCTTGTTTTTTTTTAGTCTCAAAAATTCCTCTTACTCCCAAATCGTAAATTATAAATTTTGCAATCACATACTGTAGACCTAAGCCAAATCTAAAAATTTTAACAAAAATTGTGTGCAGTTTTAAATTTTATCGAAGATTCAACAAATTATCAATCACATCACCTCGTCTCGTCGTTATAGTCTCGAGTCTTCCAACACTATAATAGAAAACATAGTTAGAGTCTCAAACCTTCAAAAAAAAATCTTCCCCGAGACTGAAATCTTCAATACCAAATTATCTTCGAAACTCGATTTACTTTAAAGCGTTCAAAAACCTACAGAACTCATTTGTTTCGATATTTTTTTGTGTGTCGAAAGTACACAATTCCGGAAGAGAATAATTAAACCCAAAATTTTGGCAAGCATCTCTGCCTAATCACAGATTAAATATGTAAATCGTCGCCCGGCCCCTCTCAAACCTGACACAGCAATTAAAGGCTCTCACGCTCATTTGGGGATATAATTGCGATTTTATGTGGAAGCGCTTTTAATTAATTCATTTTATGGAAAAATATAAAGGAAATGTTTAACGAAATTACATCCACCCACTTAAAAGTAAAACAGACACTATAAAAGCGTCCGCCCGCGCCCGCCATTGTGATACAAAATAAAAGAGCTCCTGCTGTATGTCCCAAAAATTATTCAGCTGTATAGTGGAGACGGGGGTAATGTTACGGCAGTATTAAAGTCTCCATTCAAAATAATCACCCCCACGGCATTTGAGGAGCAATAAAGCATGGCAAACTGCCACGAGCATAACCAGCGGCGTTAAAAATAAAATCAAACGGCGCGCCCGCAAAAATCAAAATTTATTAACGCACAAGGGGGTACCACACAGGAGGCATACATATATGTATTGTGTGTGTGCCCGCTTACCGTGGGGGTAGCTAAAGTTAATTAAGCCGACTGCATTCCCGTGCAGCGGAAAATCAATTTCAGGCTCCAGTAAGGGCGCGGAACTGATACCTCCATACTATATACGTATTGTAATCTTATGCGTAGCGCTTGCAGCTCCTTTGTTGGCCCGGGCACCACCCGCACGGCCGTTGCAACTCATCTGCTGCTTTATTGCCTTGTTTCTTGCATGCCAGCTTTCTAAGTGTACCCATTAAACCCCTTACAAAGGAATTATGCAATAATTGCGGAAATTATGCGGACGCACTAACCCGCCAATCCCCTTTTTCAGTTGTTTTGGCCGTTCCAGAGCTACAGCAATTCCCGGGGTCACCAGGTACTGCTGGAGAAGGGACTAGATTTCGGAATCGACCTCGAGCGCCTGGAAAAGGACGAGCCGGTGAAAACCATAACAGCCCACGACACGCCATCAACGTCGACGGCGGGTGCAATTACTTTGGATGAAGGAGGAAAAAATTCAGAACACCAGGACGTCCGTTTCGAGTGGACAACATCAGCGTGGTCGGAGTGCTCGCAAAAGTGCGGTCCGGATGGTGGACTGCGGGTGAGTTCATACCGGGCCCATGACCCGGACCCCACATATCTCACAGGATTTGCACTTATTGCTCTGTCTAATGCAATTCCAGAGACGGTCCATCCAGTGCCTGGCCAAATATCACAACACCAGCCAGCCTGTGGACAATGGATTCTGCGAGGATGCCGGCATCCAGATACCCGACACATTTGAAGCATGCGGGGACGAGGAATGTCCCAGGTGGATTTTGGGTACATGGAGTATATGCCAGAAATCCAGGTGTTTCGGCCGGAATACGGCAATCCAAAGGCGAGAAGTCCACTGTAAATTTTTGAACGACACAATTAGCGATAAATGCGACGAGAACGAACGGCCGATCGAGAGGCAAGAATGCTACAACGAATTATGCAAAGGCGTTTGGCGGGTGGAGCCGTGGTCGGAGGTAATCTCCATGACGAAAGACTCAGCTTCTATTTGCATAGTAATTCAGTTTAATTCAATAAATTTACCTTTACAGTGCAATGCACACTGCGGTCAGCAGGGGATCAAGTACAGGATCCTCCAGTGTGTGTGGTACGGAACGAGACGGCCGGCCGGCAATGCTTGCAGAAATCAGCCGAGGCCGGCTGTTATGAAGGTCTGCAAGGGTCCGCCGTGCGTATCTAACTGTAAGTACCCATATATCCTCCATATGAAATTAATATTAATAATTGGGTAGGTTGTGCTCGCCCAGGCGAAAGCAACAACTTTGCCCGCACTTTCTACACGACTTCAATTGCGGGGCGTGCGGCTTTGCCTTTTCTTTGTTATGGTAATCTCTTCTTTCCGGGCGGGCGTACCTAGAACTGACCCAGGTTTGGCCCAAATCCCATTATTTTGCTGCTTTCAATGCTAATTCACTCTATTGCCATTCTCGATGGGCTGCACGAATGTTAAATAGTTTTGGCCGCCCACAAATATGGTCGGGCACAATACCCTAACTTGATGTTGTGAAAAGTCTACGCATATGCAGTGAAATGGACTACACAAATTAAGCTTGTTTTTAAATATTTCCAGAGCATCAAACTTATGCAAACGCTCATTGTGCACTTCCCTTTAGTTGAGAAGTGAAATTTGAGAATAATTCTCATCGCTCGAGTCTCGAATTGTTGTATAAAATACTCTTCAATCGTTAATTAAAGCAAATATATATTCCTATACCGAACTGCGAAAAATAAACTAAACCTCGAAGAATTAAATAATCCTTTGCGATATTCTCCACAAAATATTTTCATCCGTCTTGACTTTAAAACTAACGTCACCTAAAGGGTGTCTCAATATTAACTTGAATTTTGAATCGCACGTCATTGCCACACAGAAAGTGAAATATTTATTCAGTCGGAAGATCCATTACAAACAAGGAAAAAATTTTACAATCAGAATTCGCAAGTTACGTTTGCATAAATTTACTATCGCGGGCGGAGGGGATGGAATGGACGTAAATGACATGTAGTTTCAGCAAGATGGGGCGACTTGCCACACATGCACATTTCTTGTCCAACAGATATACAGTATCATCTGACAATATTAACTTAAATTAATTGATATTTTCAAATAGCCTCTTTATATATAATATATTTGTTAAAATGCCTTTACGTATATTGCTGAGAGGTTCATGAAAACCATAGTTGGCACGATGACGATGGAGAAAAATAAAATCGCAGGAACGAGTTATCCGAATGCCAGTATATATTTATTTATACTCCAGAATTTCCCCAACTCGCCAGTTAAAGCGCTGTTAATAAAAAGACATCTTGAATATTAAATTCGCCATAACGAGTTCACCATATTGCATTTCTAAAATTGGGCACCTTATTTTGAATCAGCGTACCTACTGAAAATCCCCCACGTGCCACCTTTCAATAAAATCGAATTAAATTTAGTATTCGCAGTCTGGCATATCTAAAACAGCGATTCCAAAAACCCCTTGCGCCATTTTTCCCGCAAATCGTTCATAACCGCAATTTGAAAAACAATTTCTAAAAGAATATTACAGTCCCGCTTAATAAAGGGTATTTCCATAAGGACGCTCGACTTTTAAATGTAAGTAAAATAAATTGTGTGTGAGATATCCACTCCATTTTTATTTTATTTGAAAGACTATTTGATGCCATTAAGTATGGAATAAAACGTCGTTCAATAGTCCGGCGCGGCTTTGCTTGGTGGCACGTATTCAGGAGGTCCAATTATTGATGACTTTATCGATTAAATCTGGCAGAATTTTTTGGATCACTCGTGCAGAATGTCCATCGTGGCATGCACTGTGTGGCACGTTGCACCGTCCTGTTAGAACTACATGTCATTGATATCCACATCATCCAATTTAGGCCAAAAGAAGTAGCTTATCTTTCGTTCTTCGGCGAAGACACAATATTCCGGAATAAAATCACAATTATTGCTTGAATCATAAAAATGAGTCACGGCAAGAAACGTAAGTGTAATCACTTCTTTTCAAGACAGCTACTCGTTAAACTTTTTCCATTTCATATATAGTATGTTTGTAAATTAAGCGAAAAGTAGATAGAGGTTGGCATAGTTTAAGTGCAACAATTTTTATTTTATCCTGTAGCCTACGATACACCTTGGAAGAAAAAATACAGCAAAAACAAATCCATTCATTATAAAGTTCCATAGCTTTTAATTTAAAACTTTTATTTTGTTGAAAGTATAAAAGCTGCCATGCAATTGAACTAATTAAGATTTTTTTTATCTTTCCTTCCTCTTTTTCTAGTGACTGAATGCAAAGACACATCACGCTCCTGCCGCAATATACGCCTAATGGGTCTGTGTCGACTACACCGGTACCAAGTAAAGTGCTGCAAATCTTGTAGATTTAATATGTATACCTAAGCTAGCAGAATACATTTAATTAGGACTTATATATAAAAGAGAGAAAAAAATAGCGCATGCATAGTGCATATAAATAGAAATAAAAGCAACAAAAATAAAACAAACAAAAACAATTGACAAACAACCCTAGCATAAATCGAATGTATTGTTAACAAATTACTCAAAGTAAAATGCAACAATATAAGTGAAAGTATATATCGATAAACTGTAGCTATACAATTGAGGTATTGACAAATATTAAGAATAGTTGATAAAACTTTGAAAGGATTATTATAGGCAAATATAAATTTTTTATATAAAAGAAAAACGAAAAACAGAGTGATTTATTAGTTATTCAAAATGTTTGATAGCAAAAAGTTTTACAAAACAATGAAACACATACACAACACACAAAGCCCGTTGCGGTGGAATCTATGCGTAAACTGTAGGTGTCTCGATACACGCTAAATTCAAATGCAGCATTTTGAAGTTAAGTAAATGTCCCTGCGCTGACTGTTGTGCGAATTAGAATTTTTAGTCAAATTTAAATTTTTCAATTTGTAAATTTTAGTAAAAAGGTATATCGTTGCGATAGGAAGTAAATTATTATATACGACGCACGGAAGGAATTTGGTTTCATACTTAACCCAAAATATGCGAATTTTGATCGCTCCATTCTAAAAAATAATTTAAATTCTAAAATTGTTATCTATCCCGCAAACAATTTTTCATGCATTCGTACGAAAGTCAGAACAGGGTCATAAATGAAGAAAACCAAAAAAAAAAATAAAAATAAAAAATATTGTGAAAAGTTTGTAAATAGCTTCATGGATCTGGTTTCACCACCAGCTTATTATAAAATATTTGTGCCAGTGACTATGGCTAAGTTGGGTGGAGCTTCGTTGTTATCTTCAGTTGTTTTGATTAAGTTTAGGTCCGTGAATTGGACACGTTTTGATTGGAAATCAACTTTGGAGGAGCAAACTGTTCGCTGACAGCTACCACTTGGCCAAAACTTGGCGTTGTACTACTTCGCATCTAAATAAAAAAACGAAAGAAAAGAAAATGCAAAAAATATATCTAAATAAAAAGTTGAATTTAAATATTAATGGGCTGACTGTGAGCACTTTTGGAACATTCGGTTTTTTGTTAATAGGCTTTTATCTTCCAATCCTATAATTTTCCTTTTATTTATTTATTTTCTTTCTGTATGCACTTTTTGGGAAGAGGCAATGGTTTCTTACTCCTTCGAAATAATCTTCATTAACACAAAATATCTTTACGGAAAAAATATTAATCTCGTTCAGTTTTTACCAAAGTGGAAAGTTGACTTGAAAATGTTATGTCGGGGAAATAAATAAAGGTGATGTGTTAGAACACATGTATCATAAAATTATCAGTACACCGAACATAACTAAATAGCAGGATGAGAAAAAAAGCCAAAACCTTCTGCTCAAATTGAGATTATGAAACATTGTTACCTCCGGATAAAAATAGGGGTCAAGAGTAAGAAAACTTGTATTTTGAGTAATTTAGAAAATTCGGAGAAGATCTAGTGAAACGTCACAGGAACCCTTAACGTGGCTCAAACGAAAACATGAAATCTAGACTATAGCCATAAAATACAGGTAAATTATAAACCTTCCTTGTTTTCTCTGTAACAATTTTTGTTTTCAGCATACGTTGCAGTTAATGTCTGTTTATGCAAGAAGTTTAGTTTTGCAGAGTGTCTTATATGAATTTAATACTTCTTCCCATAGCCTAATAGCCTAAAGTCCATGTTTTTATATCATCCAGTTACCGACTTTCAAAAACACTTCAATGTATTCTACTCCACCTAGAAATTCCCATAATATGGGTTTCTTATTTTTTAACCTTATTTTTCTTAAATTCATTAAATTAAAGATATTCTTTATCGGTTTTGGAATCTACGGAGGAAATCATGTAGAAGTTGTCTATAATTTGTCTAGTAATAAAAGGGATATTAAAAATTTCGGCCACCAAGTGAACAACTAGTGTACGATCTTGAACCACTTATTCCAAAAAAAATGTTTAAGGGTTTACAGTCTAATTGTATTTTAAGACCACACTGTCGGATTCAAACTATCATTTAAGAGGAATGAAGAGTTCATATAATGTTTCGTAATATTTTTGAAAATTTTCAAAATTGACCCAACTATTTTTTTTATTATTCTTAAAATTATTATAAAAACGTTGATTTACTGACTCATTATTTTGGTCTTTGTCCTGCTGTAAAAAATATTTAATATTAAAATCTTTAAAATTTTATTAGTTTCACTGATAATTCAGCGAAGGCAATTTTTTTAAAAATTTGAATAATCTTGTTTTGAGAAAAATCCATTTTTCCAAGTTTTCGTCAACTCTATGAAATTTTTCTCATTCGTTCGTTTTGAACAAAAATTAGTAATCAAGGGTTTTTTTGGGTTGCTGAACAGAAATTTGAATTCCTATTTTCAAACTTCACTTAGTTCTGTCATTTGAGGATATCCAAGAATCGACCCATTTTTTTGGCATATTCATAAGAATGTAAGTGCTGTTCATCCATGCCAAGAGTCATCAACTGAAACAAGTGGTATTCGGAAGGTAGATACGTCGGGTGGGGTAGGACTTCCCAATTGACCGTTTCCAAGTAGGTTTTATCCGGTTGAGAAACGTGGGGCCTAGCATTGTCATGTTGAAAAATCACTTTGTTGTGTTTCTTCTCGTATTGCGGCCATTTTTCCATCAATCCTCGGCTCAAACGCATCAATTGTAGTCGGTAAGTTATCTCCCGTGATGGTGTCGTTGGATTTTAGCAGCCCACCAAATATATAATAGTTTATATATAATTTAACAGAAATGCTTTTCATTTTTTTCTTTGCTTCTTTTTTTTCTTGCCGTTTTATTTGTAATGCTGTTAATTTCGCTGAAAGTTTCCCTGTAATCGCTGCTTCACCTGGAGTCCTCACCGTTGCCTCGTCATTGGTGAACTTTCTGGGGCTAAATGACTCATGGATTCTCCTGCTTGTGATCTTTCTTCCTTCTTCGGTACTGGTCACTCGGGATAAGCCTGGATCCCGTTGTTGGATCTTGTTATAGTGTGGCTCTCAGTTCTCTGTTTATTCTGGTGAAATTGTCGAATCGCTTGCCTACTTCTTCTTTCCAGATATCCTGGCTAAGGTGGTTGGTATGTTTTCAGCTAATCCAGTTCGTGGGGGTCGACATGTATTTTGTGTATTTTGCAGGTCTTCACAAGAATTCAGCTGCAGATTTTTTTTAAGTTGTAAAATACCCTGCAAATACCAACTCTTTTTTTATACTAAATTCGGCATTTCAATACTATGAACAAATACGAGTATGTTGGCATACACTGTCATTTCGAGCCTTTTCAAGCGATTCAAGTCCCCAATATTTTTCAATAACCCAACGATAATACGTGTTTACTCGTCAAACGCAGTTAACTACATATTTACAATTCACATAACTTCCTTGCTGATTTCTACTTAAATTTTCCTTAGATATACATATGTATAACCACTTTTACTTGATCGGAGTATTTTTTTCTAACTAATTTCATACAATTGCTGTGCCTTGGGAATATAATAAATTAATTTTCTGGTAATAAGGTATCCATGCTCAAGAGTTCACTACAATTATATAAATTTACACTTAAATACCCTCTGCCAATGAAAGAAAAAAAAACCAAAAAGTTTTCAGATCAGCCCGCATTGTAAAATATCACAAATTAAATTAATTTGAGAAGGAAATACATATAGCTGTAAGACAAATAAAAATTACCAATTAAAAGGGGAAGGATTATGAGGAAACGAAGGAAACCTATAAATACTATCAAGCAATAAATCGACTGAGGTTGCTGCATTGTTTTCGTGATCCTAAGAAACCATAAAACAATTTGTACATAAAAAGAAAATTAAATAAAATTTAGACAAAATAATGCGAGAGAAACAAACACTCCCGTTAGCTTGATGAAAATTTTGAATAAAGATATCAAGGGACATAAAACAATCGGCGGCGAAAATAGCTTAAATGTGAAAATAATATAAAATAAAAGATGAAATTATAAAAAGTATAAAGCAAATGAATAAAAGGAAGATAAAGCATAGGATTGTCTAAACTATCACAGAAATCATATACAAATGTATCTATAAGTGCATAAGTTGTTATAAGGAATATATGTGGAAATTGTAAACATAATCAAGCCTGCAAGCAAGTCGTACCATTCACAAGAAACCCCTTACCGGAGGCAACTTACAAAGATCGTTAATAAAAAGTGCTCCGTGACTCTCGAATGGAGCACTTCATATCTACTTATAAGTTAATTCTGTCCTCACTCACTCACAGTGGCGGGGTATCAATTGCGATCTCATCTCATGTACTGTATGTTTGTTACAGCAACTACACAGAGGAACACAAACAGAAAATTGAAATATTTTGCGTCGCATAAGCGTTTGTATGCATGTGAGTAAGTGAAATAACATTTTTTTAACAATAACTGCCTATTCAGACCAAAGTGTTGATAAAAGCTAGCGAAAAATAAAACAGTTAAAGATAAAAAAAAATTAAATTAATACTGTGAGATGTCTCATTGGGAGTTGCGTTTGATTTTGAGCTGTCACAAAATTGTTCAATTATCGTGTGCTAAAAGTAGCAATTAGTGAAATAAAAAAATGAAAATAGAAAAAATTTTGACGAACAGGAGGGGACGAACTAAAAATCAATTTTGTGTAAATAAGCCATAACATAGTATTATTGTAAGGTTGTAAATCTAAGGGTTATTTTATGAATGGTATACAAATTTTAGTTGAATAAGATTAAAGGAAAATTTTATTTTTAAAACTGGTCTTTTAATCAACCCACAGACCAGGCAGATCATATTCCGCCCAGGACAGCGATGTTATTGAGCCGATCCTGCAATAGTGCTGATCTCAAACACAGAGAACAAAAAAACTTCGTTCGTTCAAACAGGAATCGTTATCCGCAGACGAACAAATCACACAAGCTCTGGAATAACCCCCTCTACTAGCCCATTCGTATTTTTGCAAAATATCTACAATACACCTTAAGTTTTTCGCCCTTACCCATCCTATAATTTAAACTTCACAGGATTGTCCTGAAAATTCGTACTAGAGGGTTTTCGGGGTCGCTGACTTCGAATCTGAAATCAAAATTTCCGAATTCATAATGACGGATTCAATATGACATTCAAAAAAGTTAAACTTCAAAACATTGCCCTGTAAATTCATACTAGAGAGTTTTTGGGGTCGCTGATTTCGAATCTGCCATTAAAATTTCCAATTTCAAAATAGCGAATCCAATATGGCTACCGAATTTTCTCAATTTTAAGCAATTTTTATGAAATTTAATAAGATGACGTGTTTGGAGCATAGAAATACTAACTAAGCACGGAACGGCTGTATCGTGTATGAACCCTATACGTGAGCGACCACCTAAGGGATGCTTCCTAGAGGAGAACAGCAACAGCGTTTATGAGGGAGAGCTAAATAAGAATCGGCGCAAGCGGGGCGCAAGCGGTGAATGGCAGCGTGTAAATAGATGTTAAAGGGGGCATAGACATTACGAAAGAACTTCAGAAAATTTTGAATTGTAAGCCCCCTTCTGATTATGTCTACATATTTACGCCTGCACTGAGCGACCATACGAACACAGCCAATTCTAACACATCAGGGAATGTGGTACGCTAAATCTGGCTTACAGCCGTTCCGTGGTTTGGAGTAACAGAATTCAAATCCACTAAAATTCAAAATGGCTTACCTAAAATGGCTGCCGAAAAAGTTAAGTTGAGTAAAACAAAATTTTTCTACGAATTTCATTGCTGCATAAGTGCCCACTTACGCACCCAAATAAACGGCCAGTTCATTATTTTCATACAAAACGAAGCTAATTCCGCATATATTCGTGTGTAACGTGCGCAGTGGACTGGCGGCTTAATTGCAGAAAGTTTTTTCAATCACGTGATCAGAATGGTTAAAAGAGAGGGCCCGCTTGGGTGGACGGTGATGGCGTAACTGATGGTAACTACAATTATCACTATAATTTCATTATTATTAACTATTGACTATTTGACCAATAGGCGATACTAGTTTTTATTAAAGTTGGCACATTCAGGTTTTTGGGGTCGTGAATTTCAAACACGCTGCCTATTCCATATGGTGGCTCGAATATGGCGAACTCAAAATATTTAATTTCTCTCAATTTTCATAGGGCACTGATTTCAAATATGGTACTAACTTTTACAACCAAATATAGCGGCGGTGGGCTCGAACAACAAGACCGCGCGGATAATGCACGGATTTGCTTGTTAATGAATTTATATACATGTAGGAGTTTTCGGGGTCACTGATCACGTTTCTACATACATATTATGTTTTATCGATAATTGAAGTTGACACGGAGCATAAAAAAATCACCCCTCCCCCAAATAAAACACCCTCCGGGAGCCGTGCCTGCTACCCACCAATCACCATACCCATATTATAAATACATATGTATGAATGTCCGGCCTGTTGTAAGCGAGTGCTAACGAGTGCCAACGTCCGCAAACCCACTGACCATTTACCACACAAAATTCCTAAATCGTGTCAAACTTAAAGTGACATGATTAACGCAATGGCGGTGATTCTTCTTCGTTTAGCACTTTTCCAATTTCACTCAACAAAATCGCCATAAATTTCCCAGATGATTTCCACTGACTTACTCTGTTCACAATTCGTTAAATTAGAAAACAAAAGGGACAACTTTTGGGGCAGATTCACTGCGACCATCAACCATTCCCACATCCCCACAAAAGTTTGCACAAATGGAAAACAGGGTCCGGCACCCAACATGCACACGTACAGTGGAGCTGACAGGGTGCGGGGGAGGCGATTTCCGCATGAAGTAAACTCGCATGATTTATCCCCTAAAAGCAGGTGAAATGGTGTTTGCATCAAAAAATCATTTAAATCACACCAACTTGCCGGCGCGTTCCCTCAGAGACAAATCCGAATGACCCCGTTCCGTGGGAGTACTTGAGGAAATGGTTCCCAGTTCCCGGTTCTCGGCTCCTGGCTTCCATTCCACAAAAAAAAAATGGGAATAAGTTTAAAGGCAAAAAAGGTTAGTCTCCCGGTCGTACACAGTGCCTGCAAGAAATTGAAGACACGCAACAGTTCTAAGTTTCGCTAACAGTGCGCTTGAAGCTGTTTTCTTTTTTCCTAATGCTACGTCACTTTGCCAGGGCAAAAGGGTCGCCAGTAACATCCATAAAAACGGAGGGATTTACAAATGGCTCCGCATATAGCATAATTTTGTGAAAACAAAAAAAAAACTAACACGGAAAAACACACAGAAAACAAATACGGGGGAAAAAAAAACCTGAAGAAGGCAAGAAGAAAAAAACTTAATCTCGAGCTGAAGAGATTGAAAGCTCCGGGATACTTGAGCCCTTTGAAATGGAGGTTAATTGTTTCTTTCAGGAACGACTATATCATTAAAGCCATTTACCACGTCAACGAATGCAGGAAATAGTGCGCATTAGGGGAGTAATGCTATGTCGGTGGGGGAGGCAAGGAAAATAAATAAACACAATTGCATTGTAGGCAGCTGAATGGAGGGAAGAACACTATGTCGCATACGAGGCATCGACTCGGTCACGCGTGAGAAAGGTGAGGGGTTTCCTTGCGGCTTAGGCCGGGCGACAGACTATTTCCAAGATGTGGATGGTCTCATTTCTGCGGATAAGGACTGGTAATCTGTTAAAGCGGTTTGAAATTTAAGTCTTCATACCTCTGGTATACGTAAGTCAAGAATTCTACTACGTTCACATAGAACGACTGCCGCGGCGCGGCGTATTACCCGGAAATTCGCACCTTTTAAGCAAATGAAAATGTCTGCGATTTCTCAAGTGAAAACAAATTCACACACAATTCCGTCGGAGCAATGCTGTCGCAATATCTGAATGCAATTATAATTACAATTTACGTCGAGACGCTAGTGAAACAAGAGGTGGGATGCTACGCGACACGAGAGGAGACGATGTCTAGTCGCAGATTGTAAAACTGCTGTCGTCGGATGAGGAGACCTTCTAAATTTTCTCATTACCTTCCTATCGCTCAGTTGCACGTGCCTAAAGGAAAATATGCAGAAACTGTAGAAGGTTCATATCTTAAATTAGGCACCGTATCCTCGACGATAAGCGTCTTTATCTACCATTAGCACTACGCATTTATAAGCAATCTACCAATTTTGATATTGTTCAAAATAGCGGGATATACCGGCTTTTCTGGACTTTCAAGTTGTAATTTTATTCCAGTCCATTGGCCAGAACCTGTCCTTCCTTAAAAATAATAACAATTGGAAAAAAAACAGAAACTAAAATAGTTATAACGTCCCAAAGATTTTTCGATCAAAAATTTTCGAATGTTTCGGCATCTAATTTGTTTATTATTTATTTTACGTGAACAAGTTATTAGCACAGATTGTAGAGAAATTGATTATCCACCAAAAAGTTTATGTTGAAAATGTTCGTACGACTGGCACTTACTGAGATATAGCTAAAAATCTGTTTGCACCCTTATTTTCAAGATGGTGCACAAATAGGAGGATTGCAATCCCGGAAACTGAGCTTTATACTCCCCAAAATGCTCAGTAAACTATTTATTCCAGAAAAATTAGGCATGAATATCTCCAAAGTTGTAGAAAATTAGCAGGGCGAAAATTGAGAGGTACCTTGGTATACGCCAGCACCAAATGCATATCAAGAAAGTAACTATTTGGTGCAGATTTTTGATCTGGCGGAATAGTCGTTCCGTACTTCTTTCAAAACGAAACTGACATTGCCATAATCGTAAAAGGCGAGTGCTACAGATCGCTCGCAACTTCTTGTAGCCTAAACTGGATGATATGGATACCGTTGACATGTGGTTCCAACAGGACGACGCTACGTGCCACACAGCGCATGTCACGATGGGCATTCTGCACGATTGATTTGAGGGCGACAGGTCCATACTGGATCCGGGCAAGCTAGTTATTAATAATTTAAAAACATTTGTGGCGGGAGAGTGCTCGTGCTTATACAAAATTATACAAATATTTCAAAACGAGCAAATTTCACCCAGTCACACTTTTCTTTTTCAGCCGTAGTAACAAACTGGAAAAAGAAGTTCGAATTTGGCGAACGTGATTTGCTAGGAAGTAAAAAACAACTTTCCTCAAACAATATGAACTGTTTTTTTTGGTATACATAAATATGGTCTCAAGAACACCGAAGACAGTAAGATTTTCAATTTAGTTGAAGGTTTTGGAAATTCAAAACAATTATATTCTTTCAGCTATTACACAGTTACACGAGGGGCCATGTGAAAAAGACGAGGAAGCCTTGGGATGGGAATAGGTCACATAGAACGCCTCTGGTTTGTTGGAAGATATTGTAAAATTCTGACAATATAAACAATTAAAATATGATGCTAATGGTTTCCTTTATCTCTGGATTGTCTTTCTATATGACAACTTTTTCTTTTTGCTTTAGTATCTTTTTTTTACCAACCGATATCTTCCTGTATCGATAATATTTGCTCTTCTTTTTGTAGAGACCTTTGCTTTAACATTTATTAAATGCTTTTCGTGACACGACAATGTTTGAATTTCATGTAAACTGATCTTTCGAAAAAAAAACCACTAAGAAGTCAAACGATTATAAATTAATAAAATGTGGTATACCTACTACAGAACAACACACCGAAAACATACCATCCGCTTTCACCTGCTGCAACCCATAGGACAGAATGCTAGGAATGAAGTTAAGAGCTGAGGAGGACCAAACCGAAATTGCAATGTATTAATTTCTCAAGAAGGATTTCATGGTTTAAAAAATGGTAAAAAATTCTCATACATCACAAACTTTTTAGACAAAGTTTAGCAGCCAAATTAATTCTGGAGTGTAACCATCGAAAGCCCAATAAAACTTTCTTTCGGTTTGCATCTCCGCTGCCACAGTAAATTTCAAGTTGATTCCGCCTCACCTTATATACTGTTTGAAAAATCAATTCGGTTCTCATGGCAGTAAGTCGGAAACAAAAGCCACAACACGGTTGTTGGTGGTGAGAAAACCCATTGCCAGAGATGGGCCCTAACCTTTATTTGGTTTCCCAATAAATATGAAATGGCCGGGCACTGATAAGTCAAGGCTATAAAAGGAGTGCTGGCCTGTGTGCACGCGCGAATTACACCACACGACGGTTACTTTAAGGGCGCCCTTACCTTGCCACCGAAATCAATTTGTTGGACGGATGTTAAGAATGGCAGTAACCACCTGTGCTGTGCGTCGAGCAAGTGTCGTCCGCAGGAGGAAATCGAAAAGTGTGAACAATGACTCCGGAACTAAGGTCGAGGCTGTGGGATTTGTCATCGAAGGCGGGTTAGTTGTGTTTATGTTCGATTCATTTTTAGTTTTAAATCGAAATGTATATTTTGTGCTAAATGTTTTAAAAATGCGCGGATCTAAGTAGCTTAGGTTTTTGTGATGTTGCTAGAATTCGTATTGTTTTCGCTAGTGTTGTATGAACATATGTATTTGTTTAAAAAAATTCAATGTTTAATGTAAAAACAAAGTGGTGCGTGGAATCAAAATTACCACGAGACTTCTAATGCTAGGAAAAATAGGGGGGGTCGTACAAACTTGTTTGGTCACATAAATAATTTATCTATACTAATATTGCAAAGAGGTAAAATTTGTTTCTTTGTTTGTTCGGGGTAATCACTGAAACTACTGAACCGATTCAAAAAATTCTTTCACTATTAAAAAGCTACACTATCCCTGAGTAACATAGCCTATATTTTAATATTATATATTATTTTCATAAATATTTGTTTTCAGTTAGAAATATCAATATTTGTAAAGCAAGTTTGAAGAAGCCCTATATGGCCGTGCGCTGACCAAACTAAATACTTGACTAATTGACTTCATATGCACAAAATATGTTCGTTAGATTACGAGAATCGTTTATAATTATATGCAGTCCCGGTAGGTGACATCGCAATCAAACTTCTATACTAATTGGCCGATTGGACCCATATTTACACCATACAATATTAGTCACTTTTTTGGGAAAGCTTTACAGGTAGGTGCTGTAGTCAAAATTCAACCCCCAAGGGGGTACAAAGCTTTGTATAGAAAAAAGTATTTATTTTAATCGATTTACTTGAAACTGTGCATAAACACCTACAAAATTTTCTATAATTCGACCTCGCAACCGCTTTTCCTATGCCATTTATGAGTGATAAACTTTGAACGAATTCCAACCACAGCAGTGGCTCAGTAGTAAACATATGTAACAATTAGATGGTACGGGCAGTCGTGGTCCCGTGGTTCAAAATCAGGTCATGCCAAAAATTGACTTTATAACTTCTTTTTTCATCACTTTCACATTCTTCTTACTATTATTAAATTTTTGTTCCTTAATTTTACACCCCGTTCCCACCGCATCCCCTCTGCTATGTGACCCAGCAAGATGGGGTGACCTAGTTAAATCAAGCAAATATTCATACACCCCATGCATCACTTTCACCTAGTCTTAATACTTTCCCCTCGTTTATCAAATCTCTCTCTATCAAATTTTTTGCAAATCAAATCTGAGTGAATTTTGAGTGATGCTCTTTCTTCATTGGTTCATAGATACACACTTGTGAAAGTGAAAAAAAAACTAAATTAAATTATTTATTCACGAATGTAGGCTAGGGCGATACAATGTTTGCCAGTTTCTGCTAGTTCGTTTATAAAAAAAAGTCCGGCAAGTGCGAGTCAGATTCGGGCGTAAACGTTCCGAACATTTGCTGTAAATTAAATGACTGTAATTCACAAAAATATTTCTTTAAGTGATATAACTACAAATTAACGATTTTTAGACTTTTTTCTTTACTCGTGCTGTGAGACCGTGATTCATGCCAAATTTAAAGATTCTAGGTCAACGGAAATTACCTTATAGATAGTATGGAGGTTTTGATTTATTTGCGAGTGTCCATATTTTGACATAAAAGGCCGTAATTTTTGATTGGGTTGGCTTAGTAGCTTGATTTTTTTATTTATTAATTTCAACTTGATACCTCCGCACGTTCCTGAGAAAAAAGGTCTTAAATGAACTAAAAAAGGCATCGAATTTCATTCTGCATATAACAGTAGGAATGTAGTCTAGAAGAGTTTCATTATCTGTATATATAAAAATGAATTGCTGTGCGGTACGTCTAGCTAATACTCAAAAACGACTTGACCGCTTTCGATAATTTTTTTTTGCTTTGTTCGCTATAATACAGAGGAGGTTTAAAAAAGAAGGAATTTGGAGAAACCCCAAAGGAAAAGCCGGAAAATCGAAAAAATCGAAATTTCCGTTTTGTATAGGAAGCGAATTTTCCAACTTCAAGGAATTTTTATGAAAAAGGCAATTGGAGGTTTTCGGGGTCGCAGATCTCGAACTTGGATTCAAAATTTTGGAATTCAAGATGTCGGATCTAATATGGCGACCGAAAAAGTTAAACTTCAAGGGATTTCCCTGAAAATCCGCACTAGGGATTTTTCGGGATCACTGATTTCGAATCTGCTATTCAAATTTCCAAATATGAGACCACCCCCACCCCACTGGGAGATATAGGAGAGGGGGTGCAATAAGGAGGTGGTGTAAAATGAAGAAAACTAAATTTTATAATACTGTTGGAAAATATCTAAAACATGTGCAAAACACAAATAGGAAAACGCTGGGTCACATAGGAGAGGCGGTGGTGCGGTAGGGAGGCGTTGTAAAATTAAGGAATACAAATTTAATAGTATCCCGGGAAACGCCGGGTCCGGGCAAGCTAGTCGATTTATAAAAAAAATTGTTTACCGTACGGAAGCGGCGTTTTTTTCGTGTCCCTTGTTCCACTCCATATAAAAGCTCAATTAAGGAAATTACCCGTATGTTGAACCGTTTTATACAGAATTGGTAGAAGGCTTTGGTGAACAAAGTAATAAATATTTAATTTTTTCCGCAGACGAAGTTTGTTGTTGCAAAGTAATGAACTCCCACAATTAACTTCATTACGAATAAAAGTTCGTTTACATAAATTAGCTGATGATACTTTTATGGAAACTGACAAAATCTTTTTGAGAAATTTCATTTAGCGTCACCTGGATTTTCATAGACACACTATTTGGTCGGCTTGTTCTCTTCAACGAGAAGAACAATTTGTTATGTTCAATGTATAGCTGTTCCAGAACAAAGTACATAAAAGAACGCAGCTAATTTATGTTCCTTACTTAATAAAAGTCCAAAGTTCCTACACATTGTTAATAGAATGCCGAATCGTGGATATGGTAGCTTGATTTGTAATGTTAAAAAAAAACACTACACTAAGTCTGAAGAAAGGCGACCCCATTGAAGCCAACAGTGTATGTCTATTTTAGGGAGAAACTTCTTTTTTTAAATTGCAAAGTACAACTTCGACCATACATACACCCTGTCAAAATTCCTGAGTAGAAATCATAAACCCCGGAAGTACAAAATTACTTTTGTCGTGCACATTCAAATATATACATATTTGCAGTGAAGCAGTAGGGCAAGTGTATTTCCTCCTAAATGAAGCATCCCCCAGACACTTAATCTTAAAGACGTCAGCGACAAACAAGGCCTTATTTGCACTTCGTCTAATCCCATAAATCACCAAGTCTTGTCCTCTAATCCGGCCGCTGCGCGAAACCCAATAAATTGCCCCATTAATCGCGGAATCTAAGCTTGGACTTGCAGTACAATTCCGTCGTGACTGGTGCACTTATGTAGTTTAAGTGACTTGGCCAGCAGCGCTTAAAAGCGCCGTAGTACAATTGCACGGCAGTCACTAGCAGCAGCGTCAGACACATGGGGCTATTACGGCAGATCATCGCCGCAGCCCCAAAAAAAAATAAAATAAAAAATATAAATTCTGCACACAGCCCCGCCAGCGATCGCGGACAGACGGCAGTTTCAGATTCAGACCCCGCGACTTTAGTGAGAAAACAGTGCAGGCGCGTACTGCACACGTTTAGATGAATTGGCGTTCCACCTGCTCGCGCGACTTAAGGCCGTGCGCATCTTGAAAACGCTCGGCACTTACGTCACACGCACGTCCAGGCCTCTGTTGGCATGTCCAAAAGAAATGAGCCTCGCGAGATTGAAGCTTTGATCATGTTCCTCGCAGTAGGCTGACAGGAAATGGTCCATTGAACACTTATGCCCCTCTATGAGAACATCCTGCATACTACGACTACGACACGATGACCGCGGTCAGTCCGCTATTCGCGACGGCCGTGGATTGGTGACCGGACCGGTCCGGAGCCGTGCACAGCGCGCTGTTGAGTAACACCGCTGCTGCGGACATGATTTACACTAGACCCAATTTCGGGCAGACTTATTTGCTCGTTAATTTATTAAAGTCCGAGGCACATGAACAAAGTGCTGGCAACTGGCTAAGCGTGTGCCGATCTTCGCTCGCGATCATTAGCGACAATTTTAGAGGAATGGAGGCCTTCAGGGTCATAATTTCATAGCTTAGTAGCTCCGTTGGCGCAGGTGTGTACTGTTTTTACAAAATTTGTCACGACTGTATGTAGCATTCGATTTCCTCCTTGAATTGTTGAACCGTTTACAGTAATTCACTTTTCAAAAGTCTTCAGAGGAAGAAATCCAAACAAATGAAATCACAACTTCTCGGCAGCCAGTTTTGGTCTTTCAAAACGAGAGATGATACGACCTCGGAACTTTATTTGCAATAACCAATATATCTTCTGCGCCCAGCGTGGCAATTCGCTCCGTCCTGTTGAAATCACATAACAAATTTCTTGATTTTATATCACATAACTATT
Organism: Neoitamus cyanurus; assembly: GCA_947538895.1. Classification (NCBI taxonomy): domain Eukaryota; kingdom Metazoa; phylum Arthropoda; class Insecta; order Diptera; family Asilidae; genus Neoitamus; species Neoitamus cyanurus. The sequence goes on along the minus strand of OX384544.1, from coordinate 9,649,245 downwards.
TTTTCAATAACTCATTAAGACGTGTCAACGCGGTAACGGCTTTAATATGAGAAAAGTTAACTTATAATTCTATCGTCAAAAATATAATTAATTAGTTCTTGTCAACCTGACAGTATGGCAATTATTGGTCTATTATTGTATGGAGTTTTTTAGTGTGACAACCAGAAAGATTTAAAATATAATATTTGGGAACTCGTTTGGGATGGTTTTCTACTTGTGGAAGTATTTCACAAATATAAAAATATACTAAGGAATATTTTACATTTTCTATAATTTTCTCAAAGAAACCGTTGCAACCCACACGAATGAACTCGTTAAAAAAAACTCGAATCGTGGAACTAATCTTAAATAATAAAAAAGAAATACAACAACATCTAAGATCAATTGTGCCCTACAACCCCTTCACTTTTTAAACGTTTTCCACATTAAAACCCTTACAGTAGGTTATAGTGTTCTGGAGAGCCGCATTTCACCAATCGGCGCCACGATGGGCCCTCCGAAGTGTGTCAGGCTTTGGTGACCCAAGGCTGGAGTATTGGCTCTTACATGGCCTTTAATTGGCTTGCACTGAGGATCTTCTCAGTGGAGGACACGCTACTTTGTCAGGGCTGGCCTCCCTGGGGGTCAAGCGCCTCTGTTTCCTCGTGGGGCACTTTGGGAACAGCTTTCGGCATTTCAGAAGTAGTACCCACCTTGTGTAAACTTGTGTTTTTTATCAATATAAAACCCACGAGTACGGGATTGACTATCCACCACCTGTGAGCCCATACAGTAGCTAACATCCAAGCACCTGGAAAAATGGTCAACTTGCATATGTATAGATGGGATGGAAGAACATCCATGTCTTTATTTTATTTTCCACCACTGTTGTTTATTGTGGAATTTTTGTTTCGCTTAAGTTTTCTTCAATTCACTCCTTAAATTCTCAATCGAGTTGTGATGGGGGGTCGAGAGGGCTATTTTACCATCGAAACTTTATGATCCTAAAAAATATGCGTTCACCAATTTGGACGCATGATTAGGATTATTGTCCTGTTGAAAATGGCATCTTAGCTGTGTTTTGTTGCTATCGGAGCCAATAAGATATTCCTAATCATGTCTTAAGAGAACCTGGTCCCCTAACAAAATATTTTACACATTTCGCTATTCTATAATATAAGAATGGAAAACTTCATAGAACTAACAAAGATCATTGTGAGTCATGGTGACTGTCCAATTGCCTTTATTATTCACACTGCATAAAAGCAAAAAGATAAACTTATATTCCCATGTTGCAAAAATTCTGCATTGTAATCGCGTAAAATCATAAATTTTAAAAACCTGGACTTATTAGGCTACTTAGTATCTCAGAAATTGACGCCAACAAAGCAAAACAAAAATAAAAGAACATTTCTCCAAAAGCCACTGATGTCACGCAGCGGTTGCAGCCATAATAACATACAGCACAGCCCGACGAAGTTAAGTGGAGCAATAATCAAGGTGTACAGTGTGGCTCGCACGCATACGTAAGGCATCATATCACAGAGATTAGAATGCTCTAAAAGCAGCACATGACTTCCACTTCCTTTGCGCGACCTTAGTGGCAATAATTGTCCTCCTACAGCCAGTTGACACAGCGTCAATCCTCAACGACACTGGCCTCGGACTTACAGCACACAATTCGTTAAGTAAAATGTCTCATCACCGAAATGAATGACAAAAACAAAAACAAAAAACCGCTAAAACAAAAATCCGCGAAAAAAAAGACACCCCGCGGGGGGAGAGGGGGCGGTAACATGAGCAAAACGCGCAACCAAAATCCGCCTGGATTCATTCAGACTTATCCAGGCGGGAGGAATCGCATACGTGTTGAGTCCACATTTTGATTGCAGATTATCTTTGTCTATTATACGGTTATGTGGCCGTACAGCGCTGTCCAGCCCATACATTGTGGCAAACTCCAGGGGTACAAATGAAAATTACTTTTGATTAAGCTCCATCTGTGCCAACCGTCGTTCAATTTGAAACGTTAACAGTGCTCGGATTTTCTCATCTTCCAATGAGATTTAATTCAGACACTTGTCTGATGCGGACCGGTTCGGGATTACGGTAGTACGGGACTTAAGGAAAACTCTTGTTTGAATCTTTCGCGGAAAGAAGTGGTTCGCGCCGCCAGGAGGTGATTTTTCGCTGTGATTCGCACTGGAGCGATCCTGCTAGACGGGATTGAGTTGAGGAAGAATTCGGTTAGCTGTTTTCACTGTGCGGTTTTGTTTGTGCATTTTTTTTTTGGTGGAGGTTTTTCTTTTTGGTGATTTTTCTGACTAACGTACGTTACAAGTGAAAAAGGAAAATGCCAACTGAAGCAGAGGAATCCATTGATGCTTTCCATCAGTACTACACCAGACCTCATGATATTCCTAAAAAGACGTCGTTCAAACAGATGTTCTGGGATCGCGAGGAAAGGACTATTTTTGGGAGAACATTTACTAGTTGGAGTAAGTTGAGCCAGCACAATAGTATTTTCTTTTTGGATAAGACACTGGACCACATTTACTCAGAATTCACTTTTCGTTTTTAATTTATAACGAAGATAGAAAAATGTATTTCTAGATTTGGCACAGAGGGGGCACCTCAGAAAATTTGTTAATAAAACAGTTATAAATAATCATATATTAATGGAGTCTTCTGTGAATATTAAAAAATCGATATTTTATGAGAAATCATTAATTGATACAAAGGCTGCAGTCATAAATTTCATTTTCATTTATTTAAAAGAATATTCTATATGTACCTACACAAACAACAATTTAGTTTAAATTAAAACTTTGTACAAACACAATAAATAATAGATGGCGCTGATGACTAGACAAATGTGGAACTAAATTTTGAAATGAAATATTAATCAGTAAATATGTGACTACCGTCGGTAACTTATTCATTTAAAATGATAATTAGGAATGTTTTACTAGGATTAATAAAAAAAATAGGTAAAAAAAACTTTTTAAGTTCAACGATGCACTAAAGCTAGAAAATAATTATGGGTCACCAATCTGGGGCTTTGATAAAATAAAATCGTGAGTCGCATTTTGTAGAACACTTTGTTTTGTTGGAGCTGGGGAACTTTCTTCTTTTTTTTTATTTTCTTCTTCATCCAGTTCAATTAGCTCAACATGTTCTAATATCTGAAAGGCGTGTATTTGATTAAATGCATTTTTGAGCTGTCTATATTAATTTTGGTAAACATATTATATCTTCCATCATAAACTCCAATGTTCAATAGTAAATTCGAATTCAGCTACTCTTATCAAAAACCCATTTTCATGGAAAATCATTTAATTGAGAATTGGATTCCTAAATTTGGATAGCTGATTCGTAATCAGCAACCTCCAAAACCTAAAAGCATCTGAAATCTACAATTATTGGTAGGCTATATGTTAAGTTGATTTATGAAGTACTCTCCGGCAAAAACTCAAAAGAATCAAAGTAAGCGTTTAGCTGTAATCAAAGCTTAGGGATTTTTGGTCGCCTGCGTCATCTTGAAATTTAAAATGTTGATAACAAATTTGTCATGATTGACCCTAAATACCCTTATAGGCCTTATATGGATGTACATATATTCAATCAAACGGAAATCCATTCAAGTTGAGAATTTCCAATAGCCATATTGGATCCGGTATTTTGATTTTCCAAATTTTTATAACATATTCAAAATCAGCTACCCCGAAAACATAAAAGTACCCATTTTCATGTAAATCCGTTGAAATTGAAACTTTTGGTCGCCATGTTGGAGCCGCCATTTTGGAACAAAACAATAATTAATATCATATTTTCATGCAGACTGAATATATGTTCAAAGTTTCATGGGAATTGGTTGAGTATAGAAGTAGTTGAAAAATCGATTCCAAGATTTGAAACAAACAAATATATGGACTGAAGCTAAATAAAACCGTTTAAAAAAAACCGATCAACTGCGCGTCGGACTCGCACACGAAGGGTTCCGTACCATCGTACAAGATATAATACTATAATATATAATACATTTTTTCTTCTAATTTGCATGGCGGCCATTTTGAAATTCGCCATCTTGGATTTTCATTATAGAAATACACACTCTGTGAAAATTACAACTCTCTACCTATTACGGTTCATGAGATGCAGCCCGCTGACAGACAGACGGACGGACGGACAGACAGCGGAGGCTATGCAATAGGGTCCCGTGCAAATCCTCCATTGAACTAAAAACACAAAAACTTAAAAATAAAAATAACTTAATCTTGGGGGAGTGTGTGGGAAAAACGTGCATACATTTTTAAAAGCGCAATTGCATTTATTTTCAAAAATTCAAATTAAAAAAATTTGATAATATTTGAATTGGTTCAATCTGTTTTAACCACACAAAATTATAATTGGCGCTTAAACCAAAAAAGGCACGAAATATATGTATAATATAATTTTAGGCATAATAAAATGATCACTTCATTTAATCTACAACGGTAGTGATTCACACTCTTAATTGTCTCATTTTATTTAATTTTATTTGTTATTTTACTTCGTTAACATTCTACACCCACACATTTTTGGAATCAGGGCATCTTAAATTCATAGTCATCCAAAATTGTATAAATCAATAAACTCCAGACACCAGACAGAGATAACAGTTCCTTTTAGAAGGCGGCATGAAAAAATAGAAGATCTAAAAATTGAATAAATTTCATTATACCAAAAAGCAGTTGGCGATGTAACAGCCCGATTAACTACACAACTCAAAACAAAATGACTGTATTCTTCAGGCTGAGGGTCAGGCGCCAGAATAACATCTAGTACGAATATCCGCACCATACCCTTAGACCACAGAAATCCTATCCGTCTACTGGTTTTGTTTGTAAGACGTGGAATTGCTTTATCGATTACTTGATGTGCGTGTCGATTCGACTGTCGAACAGCAGGGAAACAGCAGTCAAACTGTATTCATTTCTCCACCCGGTAAACAACCTTTAGCACATTAGTATTTTTTGTGTCAATGCCATTGTAATTTTGGGCAAATTACATTCGATTTATGGAAAGGGGAAGTAAAGTGGAAGTAAGCAGCTAAGGGAGGTGCTATGTGCAATTAATCAGTTTCAGTTTTATTGGAGGAATGGGACTTTAAACGGTCTCACATTTATTTTTCATTATCATTTAGAAAACAACCTCTGCCTTAGTAATTGCGTACGGTTAAAGTGACTACCTTGCAATATTTGTACAACAAAATATTCAAACGATACAAAAATTCTCCTTCTCGGATTACTTTGATTCAGCGGCTTATTTTAGAATCAAAATGACGACTAAATTTAAGCGAGACATTGAAATTAATGCAGCAGAGCATGAGAAGTCATGAGCGTCAGATGGGGTCTATTGAAGCCAAGTGAAATACGGCCGATGCCGCAATTTATACTTAATTATAGTTGAGTTTCTGCTACAGCTAGTTATTAAGGTGCAGACACCGACGAAGCCAGGTGCTTATTGAAATGTTGGCAGAGAATCAAAAATCAACCGAATTTTTATTATGCAATGGATAGAACGCTCGTCCAGAAGTAATAAAGGGAAATACAAAATTTGAGTACTTTGTGGGGGAAAACAATGTCTAAAGAGATCATGAGATCGTTACGTATGCTTCCGTGGTTTTATGCAATGGTTTTGGTTTTGACTTTACCAGTACATATATTATTTTTTCTTGGGTATCTCAATGTATATATAATTTTATTCAACGCATCTGGTAATATGGGGTATTTATTACAAATTCGCAAATGTTAACTAATATGTTGGCAATATCAATATTACTTTTAATCCGTTGAGCTGGCGTAAAGGAGGCTACTACTCTACATAATGAGAACAACGATTAGCTCAATTAGTTCGTTACATCTAAGTATACCATAGAAACTGTGAGACACGCTACCGATAATACTCGCGAGCACGATTGCAACAGTTTTAAAACTTAGCAATCGTGATCAAACTTATTACCGCAGAGTGTGCGCCAGGCGCCATATTCATGTGATGCATTTAATAACGGAGCACTTATAATAGTAATAATGGTTTATTTAATAATTCATTTCAACAATTCAACAATTTGTGGTACTGCCCCGGCCAATTCGAGCCAGCACAGCCGTACTACCTTTTCTTGAAGCAGCTCAGGGCACATTGAAGCCCCTGTATCTTTGTTACCAATCAGAGTAAGAGCCTGAAATTTTTGGCACCGAGAGTACTTAATGTATTAAACAAAACTCCCAAATTACAAGTTTCTAACTATTGTAGTTTGCAGAACACATACCATCAAAATTTCGTTATTTCGACACTGACTCATTCACTCACTTCACTTCACTTTTAGTAGACCTACAAATTTAAAATTTGGTATACTCACTGGCTTTAGCATATAAGTAACAAGAATTAAAAAATCTGTGATTTTCCCTCTCCAACTCCTAACAGTGCGGCAGGGCGAAAATTCTAGATAGATTTTGTAAGACACCATTCACACGATAAAATTGTTATTCTTTGATTTTCCCACTTCCCTAATCGTATAGTAGTTTTCCGAAAATAACTGATATGTGCCTTGTACAAAATATTTTATACACTGATATGTGCCTTGTACAAAATGTCTATTGAGTGATTAATTTTCTATTACAAAAATATCAAATTAACGAATTTGTAATTGAATATTAAGAATAATTAAATAATAATAAAATGAACAGACGTATGAACGCACCTTAATTGTTCGTTCTTGTTTGCATCAGTATGGGTGAGCTTCCCATGTATTTCTTTAAACTAAAATGTAGAAACTTGGAGTGATGTAGTGTGACTTGTAGTGTTGGAGTTCATAGGAGGAACTGACTTGGCTCTACAAAAGATCTCACAACTTTTTTAGAGTGAGGGAATCGCGAGACTTGGCTACATTTTTACATGGGATTTATTTTGCAATTTCATGTTAAAAATAAAATAAATGGAAAAACACTCTTAGCATTTTTGGCAATATATTCTATTGGGCTTTAAATTCAAGCAACCTACTTCCAAGTTCATATACGTAATTCCAACCGCCGAATAAGCTAATAGTGAACACATAAATATGTGTGTGGACCTGCATTATCATGAAGCCATCGCATGCGAACGGTGAAAATGGTGCAATATATTATTCGAGGACATTTGTAATGTAAATTCGAGTTTCCACAGAAATTCTGTCATGGACCTTAATTAAACATCCTTTCAACTCCACTCAATAAGAAACATTACATTAAGTATTTAGAGCGATTACGGAACTCAAGGCTGGACGATATAGAATTATACATATTTCTCCAGTACTCGTCAGACCAATTATGGTGTACCTCCACAAATCTTGCTGTGATGTATTGTAAGCTTTGGTCCACTAGCTGTTTGGTATAGCAAAAATTCTGACTCCTTAAATCTTAAAACTGTTCGAGCACTTCAACAGTATTTAAAGCAACACATGCAAAATATATGCATCCGGTACCAGTAGCTCCGGCATTCTACTTATTGCTGTAGATATCCCATTGATAAGTTTAGAAGTTAATTAACTAACTGGTTTTAGTTTTGTAAAACATTTTCTTTTGAGAACAAAACCAAACAGCTGCAAAATCGTTTGTTGTTTTTTTCCTTGTCTTTCTTTTTCTTCGCTTTCTTTTATATTTTTTTATTTTTTTTTTTGCTTTGCAATGCAATAATTCCGTACTAAAAAATTGTTCGGGTAACTACCTTCAAATCAAAACTGGAGATTCAAGTCCCACTTAATGGAACAAAATTTCCCCCTACACACCGGCCGTTATCGGACTGCAACCGCAGAATAATATCATTTAATCGCATAAAACCTTCAGAGCTCATAATTAGTTTCTGCAACAAAAAGAACCTCTGCCCCACAGAGTGGTGAGGTACCTTTGATTGAATCGCATGCAGCGAAAATTAAGTGAATTTCCGCGGTCACTTCCAAAGAGCCCGCCACATCGCAACGTGCCCGTCGCAACAGTGGTGACCAAACAAAATTTCCCTCACCATTTGTTGCTTAAAAAACCGAAAAAAAATACTATAGTAAATCGTAAGGGGGAACCCGCTGCCGGTCGTTGGAATTGACTATTGCCATGCAAAAAGGGGTAGTCCCCCTTCCGCGACTACGTTAATACGCCACGCTTGGCTGAACCCGCGACTGTGTGTATCAAATACGTTATTCAACGAATACACTGAGGCTTGGCGGAATGACCTCATGGATTTCGTATGGTGTATTTTGTATGGCGTCGCCGCTCGTTGGGTTACCTCAAGAAGTGTACCATACCCTCTTTCGGTTGCCAGCACAGAGAACCTGTCGAACGAGTATACTCTTTCCCATTTTCGAAACGCGCCTTTCTTGTTCTTGGTATGTTTCGGGTTCTCAGTCCCTTTTGCAACGGAGGCGATCTCTTGTTTATTAAGTACCCACAGGCGCATCGAGCAGCACCCGGTTCCCTGGGAGAGCATATAATAATTTTTCGCAACCAAACCAAAACACGCCAAGTCGATTATAAAATTATTGTCTCTTTCGCAAATCTCGCCGATTTGGAGAGCTTCTGTGGTAATCGATCGAAGTATCGAAGCTATCGTCGCAGCGATCGTGCCAAGAGTCTTTGGCTTTGCCCTCACAACGAATTTCTACTGTCGTGCCGCGAGCATCTTTTAAGGCGTTGTCGTCACACATAGTCGGTTGCGCGTACTTTCGATGCACCTCATTAAAAGATCGCCAAAATTTTACGAAGGCCGAACAGTTGCATGCGGATCGGTTATTCGTGGACTGGTGCGTTAAGAATTGCCTTCGAGGGTTATATAATCCTTAGACCGTTGTGGATCTCCAGAAAGTTAGTGAAAAGAAAGCAATCCCCAAGTTAGTGATCGTGAATAGTGTCAGGCCTGCTATTGATCGGTCTACACCGATCGCCTGTAAATGTCAGTGGTAGTTATTGAGGCTGTTTAGGGTTCCTTGAAGGATACAAGGATAGTGCTACCGTTGGTATTCTTTTGTGAAAGGATCTTGCTGATAAAGGATCGATAAAATGTCGAAGCGGAAGCCTATGGCTGCAATCGAAATGGATGATCAGAATTTCGGTGTGAGAAACAAGCCTGAGCCGTTTAGTTTGCAGAGATTTATATATAATCAGGAAAGTCACACGATTTTGGGACGGGATCGGACGTCATGGGGTAAGAGGACCAAAAGATCATCAAATTTTCACCCATCTAGCAAATTTCATAACGCCAAAAGATGAATGGGACAGTTATAGTTGTGGCCGTGAAAGAGGAGTGCAAAATGCAAAACCATGTGGAATTGCAGCCTGCAGCTTGTTTACGGCACTAAAAATAGCCACCAGCCAAATATTATAACGCGGAACGGTTCGAAAACAAGGTTGGCATGCCGCATGGTAGCTTAACCTGTAAAAATGTTGTGCCATCAGTGCTGGCGTGATTCTTGCATCTTTGCGCCCAGTACAGATGTGTTTTGTGCTAAATGGATTTTGAGGGATGTCGCCAAAAATGCGTTGATTTAAAAATAACTAGGAAATTATTCCGCTAAAGCATCTTTGGCGTCATTTGCATCTTCCACGGAACAGTCAACAATAATTAGTCACACACATGTCGACGACCACAATAAAAATGGCTTTCTCGTACTTATAAGCGTCGAACACCCATGACTGCTGTTCCCCACATTAACACACCTTAGTTTCACCTGTGTGCCTCCAAGCACTTACCTGTCTACGTGCCCATTACTAATACCTGCCTTACTTACCTGCGCCGTTCGGAGAAATTTTGTGAAAACATCATTCGAACTCCTTGGCTGATTGTGCACTTTACCGCCAAGTGGTCGTAAGAAATTTCTGCAAGTGAAGTTAACTCTTAGCACTGCCGACTCATTTCTTGCTAGTAAGCGATAAATTCCATGTCAGAGCGTTTCGTAGCTGGTGAGGCGAAGTCACAGACGTCTTCGTCATCAAAAGAGGTAGTGTGAGACAGGGGCGTCGTCCGCTCGTGCTTATTTGTGTGATTTCTTAACTAGTAGTCCAGTAGTCGTCATTTTTGCCTTCCTCAATGGAATGCCACGGCCATACCTGTATTCATGTTACCTTTAATCAACTGATAACATAAACAATTTTTTAGGGGGGCAATAATGCGAATTGCCAGATACTTGGGATTATCGAAAAATTTTTACTAATTATTAACTTAGAAAATTGCTGTATATTTTCTTTATTATTTTAGACACTTTGTCTATTTATCTATAATTATGTTCTAATTCACAATTCACGTACTGCTGCATCGCTACAAACTTTTCCATACTCAACGGAGCATTTGTTGATTTATTTTAAAAATAAATACAATTCCTCACTTTATTAGCAACAATGTAGGGGGGAACAACAATTTTGGTTATTCATTTGACGCCCAAAAATTATCCCTAAATTTTCGAGTTCAATTTTTTGGTTAGTTTAACAGTCGTACAATAAATTTGAAGAAAAAATCCCGTTAGTAGGAACCTGCCAGTATTTTACTAAATATTTGCTAGATTGTCCCTTGTTGTATTGTTTCACGGTTCACATAGACTTAATTTTTCAAAGATCCTCGAAGGAAGAAGTCCAATCATGTTAACACGGCCACTGTCCACCTTATGAACATATCACATGTGCTGGGTAGACAGTGAACGTGTTAATATCGTTACTTCTCGAATTTTGGTCTCCAAGGCGATAGATGACACAACCTGAACTTGGTTTACAATAACATCATTATTTTGTAAGCCGTGCAGCAGATCGCGCCATCCTGTTGAAACCATATGTTATTTACGTCCATTCCACATAACATTTGAATTGTCACTGTAAAATGTTCTCCAATTTTGTAATGGGTCTTCACAATTAATAAACGTTCTTACGTTACGTGTACGCCGCATTTTCATAAATATCTATAATGTTTCCAAATGATTATCAAATATGACTGACTAAACATTTGACAGACTCAAATGACGCTGGATTCCTGTTGAGACACCATATATGGTATTAATTTTTGAACAGAGGGTATTTTTGATATGTGAATGTATGGACAATGATTGGATAAAGTGTACCTGGTGTAATTTTCTCAAAATTGTTATATGCGGTTTTGCCACAATGGGTAGATTATTTTTCGTGATAGACAAATAACCAGTTTATGTGCGGGTACTAGAAACTTCAAAAATTAGCGTCTAACTAAAGCACTCTAGTTGTAAGTCTAATTAGAAAATTAAGATAGACGTTTTATGTTGAACAAGTTATGAATCAACGGGATTATTATTTTGTATTTTTTTTTAATCCATTTGCCCTAATTCTGCTGATCAAAACACCAAATTAAAGAGACATACCATGTATTCACAAGTTAATGTATCCTTTCACGTCTATCACATTTTTGTTCATTTATCTGGCTCCTAGTTTATTTTATTCCATTCTTACCCACAAACTTTTACCGACCAGCAACAAAACTATGAAAAAAAAGGGAAAAGAAAGTTTTAATGGAGTATGAAGTAATCAATCGATGCTCTACTTTCGTCCAATTTGGTAAAGTGTCTTCTGACTCACAAACATACCATCATTCCAAAATAATAAAACAAATCGATTCCTTAGATGTAACACAAACATTTTTCTATGGCACATATATGCGACATAACTCAGATAAGGCAAAATAAGTTGTGCCTAAAATTATTATTGAAGTATTGAAATTCCGCTTAGCCAGTGGGTTTGGTTTGAAAAATCATCCACGAAAAACAAGCTGCAGAAAATTGGCAGGGGGTTTTATTGCTGTGTTTCGTATTATTCCAGGCGCCAAAACAAGGTCGTCACCATTATTCCCTGTTACGTAGGAGGCTTATATTTTTATGAATTTATACAAAATGTTGTCTATGAAACGAACTTTTGATTATTCAAGATGTCTTCCTTTTAAATCACTCCGAATAATTGGGGGTTTTGTGTTTTAAATAAAATTGCAAAGAAAAATATAAATAGACATATGGTATGTACATCATATTTTTGTTTGCAATTTGTGGTGGTTTCTGACGAAGTTATTTTCGAATGGAAATAAAAAAATTCTTAAGCTGGTTGTTTGCGTTTTCCTGGTTTGTATCGTATAATCGTATCTCTGATTGTGAGAGTTAGTTGTCTGTCCATTCATCTGTTCACTGTCTACCTCTGCCCATTAGTACGTCTGTCTGTCAATGACTTAAGATATGCATATACATATATGAAGTTTGAAATAGTTTTAAAGCTTGCTTGACCGCGTGATTTTCAATAGAAAAGATCTTTGTCCATTTGCATACTATAGAAATATGAATAAAGTGTTCATTCGTCTAACATATTTTTTGAAGTGAAACTTCTTTAAGCACGGTAGACTAAAATTGATTCATGAAAATGAAAGCGTTACAAAACGTTGCAATGCTTCCCACTGACGCGGTGGAGGATTTCTATGAAGTTGGGTCTTCGAGAGCGCTGATCTTGAATCAACTATCAAAATTTGAAAATTATAACGACGGATCCAATATGTCGGCCGAAATTTCTCAACTATAACGGATTACTATGAGAAGGGGTACTTCTATGTTTGCGGGGTCGCTAATGCCGAATTTATTATCGAAATTTAAATTAAAAATTGCAGATCCACCACGGTGGCCGAAAATGCTCATGGATTACTTTGAAAATTAATACTGTAATGTTTTCGGGATCGTTGATCGCAAATCTGCTAACGAAATGGAAATAAAAGATGGCGGATGCAACATGGCGACCAAAAAGTCTCAACTTCATAGAATATCTATGAATACGAATGCCTTTATGTTTTCGGGTTGGCTGATATCGAATTTACAAGCAAAATGGAAATTGAAGGTGACAGATCCAATATGGCAGACTGAAAATTCTCAACTTTAAATGATTTCTATGATACTTTTACCTGTGCTTGTACATTTTGTCATAAAATATAAATTTATGAAATAATAAAATACGCTGTCTTATACACTTAATTTTAAATAATCAATCTCAAATAATTTCGGAGAATACATAGATAGATAGAATATACCATATATCAAAAACGATGAATTACAGACATATGTACAACAGAACAACTAAACTTTTTCAGCTTTTTTTTTGAACACCACTCAATCAACCAAAATAAACTGACAGCAAGCAATGACAAACATATGGCAAAGAGATATTTTGTTACATGCTTTACCTGGAAATAAAATAAACATTTTCAAGAAATACACAGATATTAGCATCTTCCCATTTGCCGTCGAACGGGTTGGAGGTTTCCATGAAATTAAACACACGTTGAGTGACATTGGAAACAAATGTTTACCACATTTTTAAATAATGAGAAGATTAGTAGCATTTGCGAATTAACAATAGCGCCGCTCTTTTGGAAAATGACTGAACTCCTAACTCCTAAATTATTTTGTCCATAAAACTATGTCCAAATCAAACCTGAAACTTTAAAATTGAAAAATCTATTTATTTTTTTTATTTCCATCTTCGTTGTTATTATTAGTGAAATGTACAAATAACGATGTATGTGTTTTTATAAATTCTTAACAAAAACCCAATAAATTAAAAATAACAAATTATAAAAACATGTGCACGACCCCAACAATCACCATACCATCTATCATTGACAAACCGTCTCAAAATTTGATTAGATTAATCAGCACACCGCACCCACTGCTTCCTCAAAAAATACATCGACGTCATATACGGCATACTCATCTTGAAGCTCACAAGAAATGGCACGAGAACTAAATCGACATTGTTAAAGAGTTCAAGTTCCCCCCAACTCTGACAAGATTCTCGTACTCCAGAACAAGAAGATAATTCGAATTAAACAATTAACCCTTTCGCATGTCTTCACCGCTCCCGGAATGGGTCAATTGCCCAAGTTTTAAGTGTGACAGGGCAATTAAATTGGTTACTGCCAAGAAGACGATGGCTCCATTCATTAATAACAAAATAGCCGCGTCGGATGTCGTAAAGGCCGTTGTACTTGAGAAGAGTTTAGAGTATTCGCGCGGTTTGAAAAATGAAAATGTCTGTAATTATCTTAAGAGACGAAGAAGGGTTAAGGTAATTGCTTTGGCAGGACATTGAATAACTGAAGTCATTTACCACATCTTCAAATTTGAATTTGAGTCATTAATCAATTAACGGGTAATTATTTATTGTTTCTTGCAGCAAAAATTGGAATTTTCTACACAATTTTCTATGGAGTACTAGCAGCGCTGGTCGCAATCTGTATGTGGGTATTTTTCCAGACACTTGATCCTCGAATTCCAAAATGGACTTTGGACGGTTCGCTGATAGGAACAAATCCAGGTATATCACACCTCTTGCCAATTGTTAGAATGTTACTAAAAAAAAAAAACTATCATATCAACAGGTTTGGGCTTCAGACCGCTCCCGCCAGAAGATAACGTCGAGAGTACGCTGATTTGGTACAAGGGCACAGAGTACGAGAACTACAAGTATTGGACAGAGTCTCTGAATGATTTTCTAGCTGGTAAGAAATAGATCGGCCGGATAAATAAACAAAAGCATATCGTCTATTTCGAGAAGCGCATACTGATGATCTGGTGATCTTGTCGTTTGCCTCGTTTTTCTGGTCCAATTTTCTGATGAGACGTCTGAGGCCGTAATATGTTCCGTTGTGACGCCCGTTCCAACTCCTTAAGACGTATTGAGTGGCTGCCGGTCTCGTTCACTCAGATTTATTAAAATATTGCCCATGTGACGATCGTCGCGGGACGCAGCTAAGCACTTAACATTTTAAAAATGGACAAAAGCCAGCAACTATTTTTGGACGTTCTTTGTATTTTTTTTTCTTCTTCTTTCCCTCCCATGCCGCTACAGTCGCGCTACATGCAGTGTAAATGTCATAAAGCTTATGTGCTATTAGAAAATTGTGTAACACTGCTATAGCGGCGTATACCCTTCAACAATTTTTAGTTTTGGATATTTTTAAATAGACCGCCCGTAAATAAATCGGGAATATAGCAATTTTTTATCGCATGGTCCGACTATTTTCAGCATCGTGATGCTGAACAGCGGGAGAATTGTTTATACCTCGATTGTTTATATTAAAAAGTCAAAAAACTTGATTTTGGAAAATATATAAAATTTTATGTACAAGTCGTAACTGCCAACATCCAGTTGCGTAAATAGAAGATATAGAAAAAAATTTTCTAAAAAAAAAATCCGTCCAGAATGAATTTAGTTTAAAATTTTTGCAGTTTACAAAATCCCCGGTTTAACGCCTGGTCGAGGTCAAAACATTTACAACTGTGACTATAATCAGCCGCCACCAAAAGGTCAAGTGTGCGATGTGGACATAAAAAAATGGGAGCCATGCACACAGGAAAATAACTACAGCTACCACAAGAGTGCACCCTGTGTATTCTTGAAATTAAATAAGATTTACGGTTGGATACCAGAGTTCTACAATGACTCCACAGATCTGCCACATAACATGCCAAAGAATTTAAAATCGTACATCGGCGATATGGAGAAAAACCAGAAGGAAAAGGTTTGCCAATTTTACAATATATTTTAAACAGATCGGGGTTTCATACCTTTTTCTTTTTTGTTTCTTTTTTTTTGAATGCAGATGAATACAATTTGGGTGTCTTGCGAGGGTGAGAATCCAGCCGATCAGGAAAATGTTGGACCAGTCAATTACATTCCTATTCGAGGATTTCCAGGATATTTTTATCCATATCAGAACTCCGAGGGATATTTAAGTCCACTAGTTGCTGTTCACTTTCAGCGTCCAACACGTAAGTATTGTATTTGTGCTTTTTATTCCACCACATTTAAATATCGTTAAATATTCGAATGTGTGATACTATAAATTAAGATTCATCACCGCTTTCTAATTTCTCAGTTTTAGCTTCTGTGCTTTTGCACATTGGCGTGTAGCAAATTAGTAATGCTCACAGAATTTAAATTTCATTATCCGGCCGAGGGGGATTTTTATTTTAAAAAAAAAGAACTTATGGCAATGCCACATTTAAGAGATAACAATGTACCTATCGGTATACCTGTTGGGAATAATAATTGATGAGAGGATGATAAAATTGAAATCATTTTTAATTAACGTGAAAATGTGCGCACACAAAGTGAGCAATAACAAACACGATGAACGAATTTCAGTGCAAAAATATAATTTTTAACAGTACCTGGTTGCATACTATTTTTTGGAAGTGTTTTCATTGTTCCAACAACCACAATGGCCTTTTATTAAAAAACTAAATATGTAGTGTAGAAAATACAAAAAATGAAAAATATGTTATTTCTAAAAGCGTAATATATTTCCAAAAAAAATTAACTAATAGGATTTCAATTTTTTCTTCTTATTTTTTTTCACTATTTTGAAATCGATTATGAGAATCTCCGTCTATTTTGAAAATCGACTTGGATAAAATAAGTTGTCGACATATTTTCCTTGTTTTGTGTTCACTATTAATTAAAAAGATAAGGGCAAATGAAATTAGTAACGTATTTCCAAAATACCATACCAACTAAATACAGATGACAGGAAAAATTATACAAGATATCCAAAATCTACTAAAACCAACATTTCACATTTTCAGATTTTTCCCATTAATTGTTTTGTTGCTTTTTTTTTGTACAATATATTTCTATTTTTTGTAAATCTTAATGCAAATTCTTTTTCGATTTTTCTGATTTGATTGACTTTTGATTGAGAATATTAATTTTTCCCCACAATCACGTAATGACACAGCTTTGTAACTTTTGATTCCGTTGATCGATGTTTTTCGTTCTTAGGGAAAAGTTTTCAATTTGGGGCCACTTTCGATTCCCGCTATGAAAAATGGAGTCATCAATCTCATTTTAATTTATTATTTACTAATTTTTCCACTCGTTTATTTTTAAAGATTTTTAATTGCAGAAAGAAAATAGAAATAGAAATAAAAGTAGATGTTTCAATTTTTTTTATATTGGCGGCATTATTATAGGTATAGGTGACATTATAAAAGAGCCAGAAAATTGTCTATGACTATAGTAAACATACATATGAACATTTAAAGGAAATACTGTAAAATCGGGAGACCTTCCCCATTAGAAATGGATTTGTAAATAAAGCTTTCTTTAACATCTAATAACAACCACTGTATATTAGTTTGCTTGATGTACTATTGTGATAAACTGAATGCAAGTGCCAAAAGTACGAAAATATTTAATGGTTCGTAACTTGGCCTTCAAATGGATTAAGTTTCATAAGTGTGTTTCTTTTTTCTTTTTTTTATTCAAAACTTTCTGATGACTCTATTAATTAATTTTAAATTTTTTCTGGTGATACATGTTAGACAGGGATTCGAAATTTTCACAAAATCAATAATTGCTCTATTTTCATATATTAATCCTTTAAAAGCAATCACGTACAATTCCAAGCTCAAACTTTACACAATTGAGAAATTATAGAATTTTGAATGCAACCAGATCTCTATCAAGTCAGGAAAATATGTTTAGACTAAAAACTTTAAACGCCTTTTTTTTCAAAACCACCATTTTAAAACCGATGTCAGGTGCGCATGATAGCTCGAACAAAATTT
This sequence comes from Neoitamus cyanurus, assembly GCA_947538895.1. NCBI lineage: Eukaryota > Metazoa > Arthropoda > Insecta > Diptera > Asilidae > Neoitamus > Neoitamus cyanurus. Next base: position 9,631,646 of record OX384544.1, on the reverse strand, counting down.
TGGCAGTGATTGGTTTAAGTTTGCATGTAGATTTCTAATAAGGCCCCTCATATTATTAATGGAGATATTTTCGATCTCCGTTTTTGTTTCTTAAATTCTGAAAACCAAAATTTATTTTTTTATGAAAAGTCAAACGTTGCATTGCATTTATTGTATTTCTTTTAAATTCGCTTCGTAAACCGATAGCCACAGTCATCTGTGATATATGTACCTATATATAAAAATGAAAGTGGTTTGTTTATTTGTTACTCGATCACGCCAAAACAGTTGCTTCTATAGAGTTCATTTTTTCACACAAGGTTACAGTACATAGTGCATCGAATTTTAAAAAATTTGCTTTTCACAAAAAATTTAATTTAAATGAACCCCAAAATGCTTTTTCTCCAATTTAAACTTATTACAGTTAATATTAGTACGCTTAATTTGAAAAAAGATAATTTCAAATTCAGATCTTTTAATATTGCGCGCAAACGGTTTCCTACGTATAATTTTGAATATCCTTTTTCTACCTAGACGTGTTGTATCTCTTTGGAAAGGTAATAAAATGGTAAAATAAAAATAAAAACGAGGTGTATTAATCACACGAATTTCTGAGAAAAATTGGGAAAAACATTTCGGAAGTTTTAGCACATGTTTCACTTTCGGAGGTGATTTTCGCAAAGCACATTTGGATAGTAGTTATTTGGTGTGAGTTATGTTGCTGCGTTAATTAGATCAAAAAATAAAAATAAAATAATTACGTGCATCCCGAATTTATGAATCACCCTGTAACTCGAAAATGGTTCTTCTGCCTTACGATTTTTTGTTCGGTTAGATGAGATCTATCACCCCATATAATTTTCGTGTGCGTTATACGATATATCCTGTATAATAATTTATTTACTCCAAAAATTGTGATTGTAATATTATTTTTGGAAAACACACTTCAGAACAGAATATATCCAAAGTGTTGACGGAGTTAAAAAAAATTAAAAAATTATAAAAATTAAATATGAAATGAAATTGAACTATATTTTGGAAAGCAGAGTTTTGCTCCTACACTACGTAACCAAAGAATAACAATAACGCAATACATTGTTAATATTTACCGAAAGCAACGTTGTATAGTACATCAATGAATTTTATTTATTTATTTGTAAATATATAATAATATTAATAATATTTTTGTTCTTGTATTTTCAGGAGGAATCATAATAAATATCGAATGCAAGGCATGGGCACGTAACATTAAGCACGACCGCAAAGAAAGGATAGGTTCCGTACATTTTGAGTTGTTAATTGATTAACAGATGATTTTTTCTTCCCACCTCTCCTTTTATAAAATACAATGAAGAAAAACATTTTCTCAAGGGCTATTTAAAAACCAGATTAAGAGAAATACCGAATCTCACTTTGTAAATTATTGATAAGACGTACATATACTTTATTGTTTTTCTTTTTATTTTATTTTTTTTTGTTAAAATAAAAAAAACGATAAACCCAAAAGAGCTCGAATAGAACAGGACTTGATAACTGCAGAAACACACATTGCGATGGACGAGGGAAGATATTTAAATAAGCGAGAAAAATTGAATTTTCATTAGTCTGTAAAAATTTGTTTTTGTAGTCTTGTTGTATTTTAATTTAATTTTATTTTATTATGTCAAATACTTTGCCTATAAAAGTTAACCAAGTCCATGTAGAAAGAAAACGATCTAGTTTTACTTTATTTGGTTTACTATTAGAACACGGGCGCGAAACACTCAAAAAGAACACTCACAGAAAAGAAAGACAAAGAAAAATCAATTAAAAAAAAAAGACTTGCGCTCATTGCGGATATTTTGCAAAGCTTTCGGAACAGTGAAAAGAGTACGTATAGTTTTTTTTTGGTATTAAAAATGCTCAAAAAATCGAAAGACATTTACCCTTTTATTTAATCATTGAGTTAAGTAACTGCCATTACGAGATAATCTTATGCTGTGTCCAACTGTTGATTCGCCAGCCAGAATGGAACGAACTTGGTTGCGTCCGTTTGTGAAGAGGGCAGCATCACAACCGCGCACTCATTCCGCACAGTCGTTTTTTCTTTAATAATTTTTTCGTGGAAAACTACAAAGTCTATGGGGATTATTTTGCTAGTAAACTAAAAATAGAACCTGAAAGTATTTACAAACTCCCTCACTGAAAAATGGCATTAGTTTTTAAGCTGATGTGCACCTGTAGCTCTAGCAGCGACAGTAGGATAATCCTCCTTCAATATCTTTCACTCTGTCTATCTGATTTATGTTAAAACGTAGAGATCCGATTTTACTTTGCCATACAGCAAACATTTTGTTGTCTGAATTTACTTGATAAGTAGTGTTATAACTTCTCTATCTCTTAGGACATGATTTCTATTAAAATGCTGCAACTCTTTCTGAGAAGGAGTTTCATAAAGACGCGATTGTTTTGTAGATGTAAATTATGAGAAAGAAAAATCGATTTGAATTGATTGTGTTTAATAAAGGTATTTTTAAAAGTCGATGAAGGATGTTTCATTCGTTTACTTTTTTCACTTTTTTATTTTTATTTGAACCGCTTTCTTCTAATTTCACCTTAATGGAGAGAATTTTAATTTCTTCCTAAAGCAACCTTTAAGAAAAATATTTTTATTAATCGACATTCCTAAAAACAATGTTTTCATTTTGATCCGTTCAACTGTTGTACTTTTGCATAATTCAAATTCCCAACGTTTGGTAGTGAAATAAAAAAATTAAATTAATAAATATTTGTAAGCAATCAAGTTCCAAATTATTGTTTTAATAAATGTTTCCTATCTGCACCATACACTGGATTTAAGCCACAAAGTCATCGCTAAGTCGTCAATTTAATGCCGCCAAAGCTCTAAAAACAAACAAACGTTTAAAATAAACATGCATCATATTTAATAGAAACGCTTCGAATTTCTTAAGCTTTCCATAGCTCAGGCTTCAAGAAGTAATCAGAATGAGATAACCAATACCGAAATATTAATGAGGTTCAGTGGTCAATCCGGTATCGTTCGACTCAGACGCCTTTTGTGAACATCGCGATTCTCACTATTGTTTTAATAATCTTAAAGTTATAACTCTCTGAAATTATGCAATCGCAGCATAAATTTAAGGGAATAAAATTCCGTAAGTGTCCAATAGAAGTTACTTGTTTTGACCAGTTAGCTAGTTTATATATTCGTTTATTTCTGCTCCATAGCTCAATCGTTTTCGGTTGTTGTTTACATGTGTGTTTTTCTTCAACTACCCACCGAAATGTTTTCAGCAAATCAACCAAGTAAGTAAAATATTTTATAAACGACTGTAAATGAATTTTTTGATAATATTCTTACATTGAGGGTCAATAGGGTTATATTATGGTGGAACGGGTGTGTTGGTTTATGCTCACTCATACTCATGGAGTAGAGTAACATTTTCTGAAATGCTTTATTATAAAGTATAAACTAATATTTTAAAATATCGCAAACCTTTAAATATTCCGAAACGAAAAATATATAACTTAGGCCACTTTCACAATCACCGGAATGCACAAACATACATTTTACTTATAGTACCTGTCTCAAGTCTTTCGATTAACCGTTACATTTCTCCCATTGTGAGAACCACCATTGCATTAAATCTACTAATGTGTAACAACCCTATCTATATCTACCAACAGGTTTAGAAATAATACCAGCACCAAACGAAGATTTGATACATGTGAGGTACCGTAATTTTTCAATCTGGACTGACCGTATTGCCGAAAATTTAAAAGGTAACATAATTTTTCTTTATAATTTTTCAATTTTCCCTAATATACGTTTTGTATCCAACAACAGTATATTACGCCCCGGGAAAAACGGAATATGCGCAAAATTTGTATCAGTGTTCTGTAGATCGACCACCTAAAGGATTTGTTTGTGAAGTCGATGTGAAAGAATTTCAGGAATGTCGTCCAGAAGTGCAATATGGCTACGACAGACTCAGTCCTTGCATATTCTTAAAGATACATACCATTCCTGGATGGATACCAGAATTCTACACAAACACTAGTGAACTGCCAAAGGATATGCCAGATACATTACGTTCTCAAATCATTGGTGCGATAGAATCGCAAAATATTGCAAAAGTACGATGGATTTTTTGATGAATTGGTTTGATCTACTTTTTTTTATTATATAGATAAAAACATTGTGGGTCTCGTGCGAGGGCGAATTGCCAGCTGACAAGGAGTTTATTGGACCAGTAGATTATTTTCCTTTACCTGGTTATCGCTCACACTACTTTCCTATGGAAGATTCTAAATATTTAAGCCCACTAGTTGCTGTCAAGTTTCATCGTCCTCAAAGTAAGTAAAAGTTCGCATGAAATTGTATAGTTAGCGGATATTTATATTAAATAAATTTGTAAGTATGCAGGAGTTCTCATGTGCCCATTTAAAGATTGCCACTAAAATTGGGCAATTTATTTTGAAATTTAGAGAGAAAATTTACGAAAGTGCCACATTACACGTCAGCAAAATGTTTATTAACTGTGAAGACCCATTACAAATGGAGACAATTTTACAATGACAATTCGCAAGATGTGTTCAATTTGGTATTACATGTTAACAAACTTTTTTTGCCGCTATTAGATGAGTTAGCTTTAAATGACATATGGTTTAAACGGGATAGCGCGACCTGCCATACCGCTCGGGAAACAATGCCATTATTGTATACCAAGTTATACCAGATCGTGTCTTTTCTTATTTTCGAGAACTAAACTGGCGACCGATAAATTCCTCTCCTACTTTCTAAGAAAAAGTTTTTAAAATTTGTAAGAATCTTTCGAAATTAATAGTGTTTTGTTTTTTTAAACTCTATTTCCTTTTTCTTATCTTTCTAGATGGAGTCGTAATCAACATCGAGTGCCGACTATGGGCAAAGAACATCCAATACAATCAGACAGAGCAATTGGGTTATAAAAGCTTTCTCTTTTTGTTGGATTTTTAATCTCAGATAGCTTGCAAATTGTTTACAAATGTAAATAATATTATTGTAGCCATACAAAATATAAACTAATCTCAACCTTTCGAGAGCACATCATTCTGGTGGGTAGAAACCATTTAACACATTTGTAAAATGGTTTCATCTATGGAATAAATAAAATTGATTTTTTAAATAGTTTTTTAGTTTCGTTTCGTCAGTTTAAGCAACATGTGGATTATTTTGCATTTTTCATAGTTGTTTCTTGTCCCAAAATAATTATAAATGATTTGGCCAAGATACTGACATATTTTGTTTTTACAGGAAGTTAGAAGACTCAAAGTGCGTACTTTCATATAAGATTAATTTAATATTTATTTATACAATGTCGTTGAATGATTTTAGTCTTTAAGAGCGAGGAGTATGGAGTCAAAATAAACACAAACGTTAATAAACAGCCCGTGGCCAAATAATGACATCTGATTTGAAATTTACGACTGCTGACAATTAATTTTAATAGCCGATTCGAAATCAGTGTCCGTGAAAGCCGCTACATATCAATTTTCATAAGATTTCCTTTACGTTGAGATTTTTCCGTCCTTATACTAAATCCAGTAGCTAGCAGATTCTAATTCAGATAACCTAAGAACCCATTGTCATGAAAATACAATCATGTTCAGAATTTTGGCCCGCCATTTTGAAATTCGAAATTTCAATAAAAAGTTACAAATCAGTGACCCCAAAAACACCCATATATTCATTTTTTTCGAATATTTCATCAGGCATGTTGAATCCGCAGCCGTCTTGAATTCCCAATTTTATTTTAGATAGCAGATTCGACATCAGCGACTTCGAAAATTTAAAAGTACTCATTTTTATGGAAATACTGGCTTTTCGGTCGCCATATTGGATCCGCCATTTTGTAACACTAGAATGAATGTTACAGTACATATGTCAAGTAAGCTCACAAAGAGTGACACTTTTTCATGACATACTTTACCCTCTCATAACCGCCATGAAAGACGTAGTTCTACATCGAAAATGTAGTAAAACAGCACAAAATATTGAGCTCCTGAATAGAACAAAAAATAGGGTGATGAAAGATAATGTAGTTCTGGTTAACAAAAAGCTCACTTCCCCGTGTGTTGAACCGATTTATAGAAAAATGGAGGTTTTTGGTAGACAAGGTAATAAAAATCTAACTTTTTCCTCAGAGGAACTTATTTCATGAATACAAATTTGTTTATATCTGTGAGCTGATAATTTCATTAAAACTGGAAAATTGTTATTACAAATTAAATATAGTGACACCTAGGTTTTATTAGAACAACTAGTTAGACGGGTTGTGCCGTATAATCGGCAGAACAAATTTGACGCACAAAAAAACGCAGCTATTATGTACATAGCAAAGTTATGTTTCCCCTTTTCGAGGTTTTATAAGGTCAGTTAAAATAAATTTAAGACCGTAGTGTATCACAAAATTACATAAATCACATTTTTTGTAAATAGGTACGCAATATCCCAAAATATTTAAAAAGCGTCCACACCTCGAATTCAGGGACCCCTTCAAAAGCAGTCATATGCTTTAATCTCAAATTCTGTCACTATTTGCTTAAAAACAAACTTTTGTGATGATAACCATTTTATTATCTGCTTGCGATATACAATTGCGTTATTTACGTAATACTTGTAATTATGAAGAGTTTTGTCTGCTTAATCAAATCATTCCAACAGAAAGTTTGTCACGAATTTCAGCACACGACGCTGCTATCTATCATACGTTGAATACTTTGGAGGAATTGAGGAATCATATTTTTTTAATTGGTACTGTGATTTGAGTTGTTTTTACAACTTTTCATTCCAATTATTTCCACATGAAGTTGAGTCAGAATATTCAGTTAGAAGTTATTAAAATTAAATTATTTTTAATTTAAATTAAATAAAAAAAATAATACAAAAAGAGCAGGAAATATGATATTGATAATTATTTCATGACTGTAGTTATATGTTTTCATTTGGCTAAACTAAACAAAAGCAAAGTTTCAAATCAGAATTTTTGTTTTTCATATGAATAATACAAATCGCATGAGTGGGAAAAACTTTAAGATTATAAATCATTTTTAGACGATGAGTGGAAAATGTATGACGTAAAAGTCCCAGCGTTAAATACTTTTTTTTTTTGTATTGGGACTTTTGGACTATTATGATTTACTTAAATATTTCCCAGTAAACGTCCAACTCTCCGTGGACTCCGTGGTAGATAACGTCTCATAGGGTTTATGGGACGGGACAAATGCATAAGTTCCAATCTGCACTTGACCAACTTTTCTACAAGCTTCTAAGTGTCTAATCTAATGACAGCCAAGCCACACTTGAACTTGAGTGTTATCGTAAATGCTTCTTTTTAAATTATCTGGGTAACACGTGCATCCAAATATTTTTTATGTTATTTAATCTGTTTCCAAATTGCGAAAATGTTAAACATCACATTTAACTACAGAAGGTATCCTAAATTACCCAACACTTTACACAACGAACTCCGTAACCGTTGAGGTAGAAATATTTTAAAATTAAACGCTGATATTTATTTGTTTTGGTATGTCGCATGATTTACAAGTGTTCGTGTGTATGAATGAATTTCAAGTTAAATGCTGTAGTTCGTCTGGAAGCACGTTTGAATATTTGAAGATGTGACGCTTTTTGAATTCTAATTAGCAGCTGTGATTATATGCAAAGAGAGGCGAAGACATGTGCTTACATTTTAAATCAGTTGTCGTTAACGAATGCGATAATTTAGTTAGATTAAACAATTTTGAAAATTTTTGTTTTGCTCCTTTGATGTTAGGAAAAAAGAGTTTTACATGATGATTGAGAAAAATTATTACGCACGACAGTGACATTCATCCCAGAGTGCGATATTGCTTTTTGTATGAAACCATCAGATTCGTCCAACCAGCATTAATACATGTGTATGTGAATAATTATGTATATACACTAGCAGACCCGTCCCGGCTTTGCCCGGGCATTTTTACATTTGTAAATTTAAATTGTTGGAAAATGAATGTTGTTGATAGAAGCGCAGTCTAATTTTAGAGAGAGACACATGTTTGAGACTGCTCTTCATTGGTCGATTTTTAAATGGAAAATGCAGATTGATACTGGAATGTCCTGTCTTCTTTAATTTTAAGCGCGCGATTGATCCCAATATAAATCCCAGAGCACTCCACCTCTATTTGATCTGATTTTTGCATTACCATATCTGCAGAAGAGAGACTTTCATATAAGTTTCTCAGAGAGTATCCAAAAAGTGAGAGTTTTTAAGCTCATAAAAAGGTTCGCTTGACCTCTTCTGGAATATATTCAATCTAATGGAATTTTCTTTTTCCACGTAAAATTGACGAATAATCCTTTTCAATTCATCTATTTGCATCCTTTGGAAGATATTTAATTCTCGATGCACCAGTTCAATGAAATATTTTCATTCTGTTTGTTTTTCAATTTTATATTGTCGAATAAAAGCTTCTGCGCATCCGTTTGGCCTCCTCTGGAATATATTCAATAGCAAATCCGTCCCCTGCCAGATTTTTCATATAATTAAATTGTAAATTAAAACTGTTGTAAGACGGTTTTTTATTTTTCCCGCGAGAACCCAAAACAATCTTGGGATAAAATGTAGCCTGCATCATGAACTGGAAAATGCTGTACCTTCCAGTAAAGGCGTCATCGAAATCGGTTCAACCGTTCTCGTGATTAGCCCCGACACATAGACAAGATTTGTTAACATGTTTGTGTAGATTTTGGTATAGTGTAAGAAAAGACATGAGCTTCGAAAAAGACAGTTATTTCAAAAACCAAAGACCCTAAGAACCATTATATTCAATTACACGGATTTCCGTTCCAGTTGAGTCTCCATATTTGATCCGCCATCTTGAATTACCAATTATCGATGGCAGAATTAAGATCAGCGACGCCAAAAACCCTGTATATGTATTCATTAAGACGGAAATCCTCTTATTAGCCGATTGTTCTAGAGCAACTTTATATGCAGAAAGCCCCCCTACCCCCACGGGCAGGAGTGAAGACACTCCGTGAATATAATATCGGGGCCACTTCGCCAAGGTCTGAACCAGTATAACGGTTTAAAGACATTGCATGTATCACTTATAGTTTTCCAGAAAACCCGATGATAGACAGATAATTTTCGTGACGCAAATTTTCTGAACATATGCCTGATGAGTGCACCGACAAAAAATATTTTCCCATACATATATTTTTACCCTCTTTTACCTCCTTGGCGGTTGAAATTTGAGATACGCTGAAACATCTGTTCCATTATTTGTGTTGCAGAGTGTTTTCGGGTTCGCTAATCTCGAACCTACTATCGAAATGTGGAAATTAAAAATCAGACCCTTTGCGTCTTGCTGGAATTGTTCACTGTACAAAACACACAAATAGATCAAATTGAAGTACTTAATGGTAGAAAACAGTATACTGATAATGTATTTCTGCTTTTACTATTTTACCTACCTTTCACAATTATAAAGTACGTATATATTTCTCTTTTAATTGAAAATGATTCCCAAAAATGTTGCTACTAAGAACTAATAAATATAACAGTTGCACTGAGAAAGTAAAACGATAAGTGACACCCGTAGACATGGCGAGAATAACTGATCGAGTGGTAACTGACATGATGTTTGAAAATTATTAAAGTACTAATATCGCTTTTAAAAAATAGGGGTTGGTTTTATAAGGGTGAAAATGTAGGGTTTTATATATTTTTTAATGCCGAATCATAAAACAATTAATACAAAAAATTTTGTCCAACAAATAAAAAAAAATGATTTGTTGTGGACCACCCTTCACACTTAGGGGTATGAAAAATAATTCACGTCCTATTCTCAGACCTACTGAATATACACACAAAATTTTATAAGAATCGGTCAAGCCGTTTCGGAGGAGTTTTGTTACAAACACTGTAACACGAGAATTTTATACATTAGAGATTATCTCTTAATTATTCTATAGTTCAAATAACTATTTATTAAGGGGAGTTGTCACAAAAAAATGGCGAAAAACACAGAACAACAGAAAAGAAGGTCATTTTAATATTTTAATAACTAGGTAGATTTAAACATTAATATAACAGTTAAAGCAGGTGGAACCCATTGTATTTCAACTAGGTTGTCGAATAAGTCCCGTCTGCTTTACCTGTAATAATTAGGTTTAAATAAAATTCGTAGTTGTCATATTATAACTTTTTAGTTCTAGATAATATGTGGAGTAAGGTAAGTAAGTAATGTCGCGACATGATTCAAACAGGCAGCCACCTCACATAGCTCATCGTATTCTGCTTGTCAAACCCTCTCATTTGATACCCATATCTAAGGGGATTGTGAAGAAAAATAGAGCAAAATATTTGTCGACGGCGGCCATATTTATTTTTCCTAAAAATTATACATATATTCTATAACAGTGCCATGATTAAGGCGAATCTAACGACACCTCATTTATAAAAATCCATCAAGCCGTTTAGGCTACACGATGCGGCAATGAACGAATTTCCGTGTTAATACATATAGGGATTTTTGGGGTCGCTGATCTTGTATCTGCCATCGATTATTGGAAATTCAAGATGACGGATGGTGACACAAAATTTTCAACTTGAAAGGATTTCGTAATTGAAATCTGCTATCGAAATTTTGAATACAATATGGCAGCCAAAAGTTCTTAGCGTAAATGATTTTCTATAAACGTGTCAAACATTTTGTCTGTTTGTCGAGGCTAATGTCGTGAACGGTTGAACCGATTTCGGTGGTGGCCTTACTGGAAGGCAGAGGATTTTATCGTACATCATTTAGGTTACCTTTTATCCCGGGATTATTTTGGGTTCCCGCGGGAAAAATAAAAACCCGTCTTCGCGCATGAAACAGTTTCATAAGTTCTGCAACAGTTTTAATTTACAAATATGGAAAAGCCCCGGCAAAACTGGGATGGGTTTGCTAGTTTGTACATTTGTATAAATGAATGACTTTTGGATTTTGCCACAACCCAATATCTAACTCCAACGTTGTCTTATATCCTTCAATATCATATAACAGGATCATCTTAACTAAACCCTTATTTCGGTGACACAAATCGTAAAGAAAGCAAAGAAATAGTCAATTGTGCGACTAAAGTTTATCTTAGATAATAATCCGTCGAACTAGCCTTGACTACAAGAGTATTTCTCGGGCACGATATTGACTTGAGGCCGCAGAAAGACGGACAGAGAGAATGCAGTCATACAAAGCAAAAGTGATTCGCGTACAAACAGAGAAAACTTGAAAAAAGCAACTGCAACAGGTTGATCTAGTTCTATCCGCCTCGAGCTAAGACGATTACCATAAAGACGCCGCCATCGAGTGCGCCAGAGACCAAGAGGTGTCTATCTCTTATGGATTTTCGTCATTAGCATACAGCCGACTGTGGAGCCGATAAATTTTCCCAAATGAAGCAGTTACAGGCGATTACAGCCAGAATGGGCGATCCTTAGTTGGCGACATGTCGTCTGTACGCCATCATCAACAGCAACCCCCTTTCTTATGGGGACCACTTCTAAACCGGGTGGGCGATACTGCGATACACCGCAACAGTACCCCATCCAATAGCCCTGATATCTAATCTGCCTATAAGCCGTATTGCGTCAGTGAAGTCATTAAGGCGACGAAGCAAATTAATTTGCTGGAAAATGGGGCGCTGCCGCTCTATGAATTCGAATGAGGGAAATCTGGAAAAGCTCGAAAATTTTAATGCGTATGACGGATGGGATGTTTGATCCACCCGTGCGGTTATCACTGTACGGGCTGTCGCCTGCGATAGTGTGATAAGACCGAGGCCCACTTATGTGCGGTGTCCACTGCTCTGGCTCTCTAGGCGTCCTGCGTGATGGCTTCGATAGATTCGAATCGAACGTGCCAGACCCAGGCGGCAGGCGCCCTTCACGATCACTAGTCTCTGTGCACTCGTCGTACCTCATGATGGCGAAGTGATGTGAACCCACATTACCGCCATCATTCCTGCCACCTCCACCTTGCGCGAATCTCGTGCAAGATAAGCCGATGAAATCGAAACGCGCTATCAATAGCCAGTCGGTAGGCAGGTCTGCTATCACGACGTCCGATAGCACGTCGAAAGTGGTTCCCATTCCCGTTCCCATCAGTGGATCTGGTCTGTTGGTCTGTTCTGTACAGTAAGTGAGTGGTCTTCGGGAAAGGCAAGACAGGCAGGCAGGCACAGTAACGAAACGAGAACGAACGGTCGGAAAGCTGCACTCTGGGAACCGGGAACATACGCATAGTGTGCTTTCCTTGGTTCTGTACAGTGTACACGCTCGCTCAGCGTTCCGCGGGCCCCGAGACACTCGAGAGTATCTTTCGTGTTTTCAGTAAACTCAGTAAAATATAAAACCCCTCGCGACTGGCTGGCTGCGAGATAAAGTGGCAAATAGCATTCGTGGAAACTCGAATTCGAAGTTGGTTGTACTTTTGGCTAGAGCTAAAGAGCTGCTAAGCTTAAGCTGAAAACGTACTGAGTCCAGTTAGCCACTTTAATCAGTCTGTGATCACAGTTCGTGGGCTTAGGTACACACCGTCGAGGAGAACAGCTTACGCCTGGGCTCGGGACAATTTTTTGCTCTTCTCTAAAAATTAATATTCATCCAGGCTTCGCGCTCCTTTATCATCGCACTATCAGTTAGCACCTAAGAATAGCTGGTCTGGTAAAAATACGACGGAGGACAGACGGGCCAGGCAGCTAGCCAGAGCCTTAATTATCCGCCCACCGCGAACATTCGTGTCCCCGCTTGCTCGGTTTAAAAAAGATAAAAAAAAAAGTGCTAACTAAACCAAAAGGAGAACTCTAAGTATCCGGGACTGTATTTCGGTTTGGGGGAGAGGTTTCTTTCCGTTTTATATTTTTCGCCTGCTCGATTTCGGTCGGACACCTTTTGATCGCGAAGGAATTTCCACGGAAGCGGCTGAATTGTGTCACCAGAAAGTTCAAATTTTTAATAAAAGAAGTGTTCATATGTGACTGCGGTTTCTTTGATAGAATCCCAGCTTTTTAGGCAATTTAACTGTTCTTTTTTTTATTAAACCGAGTGCCAGTGCAAATCACAACCGTTCGTTACTTTTGCTAGTTCTTAAGCGTTTTTACCAGTTTATCCGGAAGAAGTCTGTTTGTTAACTAATTTGTAAAATAATATTAAAAAAAAGTATAATGACCAACAAAATGGAGAGCAACGGGGCACCAATCTCCTCCACCACATACGAGTTCAACTTCCCGCAGCCCAAAGAGAAGGTGCCCTTTTCGTATAACTTCTACAATCCTAAGGACGGTTCCTTCTTCGGACGCACTGTGAAAAGCTGGTGTAAGTAACTCAAATATGTTTTTTTTCAACTAGTGTTTGTGGGCATCATTCATGGTTTTTAAGAATAAATTAAAATGAAAGAGAGAAAAATGCTTAAGACATTCCGTTGTCATGTGATGCGAGTAAAAAAATCCCATTTCCTTTGAACGTGCAATTGAGATGTGTGTGGACTTGTGTTGACTTGGTTTAATTTAATAAACAGACAAATAATTTTCCTGTCTGCAAATTCGTGATTCATTCCACATTAAAAAGCATTTTGAAATTCAATAGCAACCACGAGGTGTGAGCTGCTTTTAGAGGTTATAAGATTAAAATGCTTTAGCATAAATTTGAATATGTAGAACTAGAACTGAAGCAATATTTGAGCTTGAGGGACAAAATTTTAAACAAATCACCACCTGACCAGAACTTGCTGAAACGCTGAAAGAAGCTGAGCTGACTATCTTAGTTGCTATTTACACAACAGCTTTTTCTTATTTATCGCTATCATGTGCTGCACAGCTGCTTCGGAAGAATGTTGTCACGATGGGAAGTCACATATACATTTTTTAGATTCTTCACAATAAAAAAACGCTTCTATTCGTATTATGTAACTGGTGTTACAAATATCGCAAGGGTGTGACCCAAAACATGATATGTTCTCCCTTAACGTATTTTCGATTTCATTTCTTGAGTACCAAGCAAACAATCAGTGTTAAGTACTTCTGATATTATTTCCTGTTCTTTTTTATACTTTTCTACATTATACTTCATTTTTCCCCTTTTTTCGTTTATACTTTACAGTAGCGTACGATCGATATTAAATGATCTAAATAATTCCAAAGAGAGATGCTGTGCTCCTTTTGCTAAGTGCTTTAAAAAACTTTTTATTACTCTATTTTCCCTGGTTTTGTAGAGCCAATAAAGTAATAAAAATTACCATAATTCGAAAACAAATAAAAAAAATGTTTTTCACATGCGGCCATTATGCGGACAAAATGTCGGTCACTGGAACCATCATCATCATTCTTCCATTCTTCAGAGGAAATTTGACGTAATCACTGGCGGTTTAAAGATAAAAGCTTACCTAAGTTTGTGATTTATGTTCAAAAGTATTTTAAAATAATTTAATACGAACGACACTTCCGTTTTTGTTGTTATCAAATAGTTAAGTACCCAAGGCGCCTTACTTAAAAGATAACAAAATGTTATTTAGCAATTTATGAAATAGTCAGTGCTTCAAGCATTTTGTGGTATGCCAAGGAGTTATTGTGGTTTGTTTTTCATGCTTTTATGTACTTAAAAAAATACAAACCACAAACCCGGATAAAATGAATAACGACGGCTTTTACTTGCCATATTTTGAGCAAAACAAAAAAAACTACCTCGGTCCCCACCTGGGACCTTGGTATCGATTATTTTCCAGCACCTATTACTATCTGATAAAAGTATGCACTTACAAATAGAGTAATATTAAAAAATTACCGATGAAATTAAAACATGTCGTACAGGAGGTAATTCTGAGAAACTTTGCCTTGGGACATATGCCGCAGAGACATACAGGAACAAAATGCACGGTTTCTGAAAGCAAAATGTCTATACTGACTAAATATTTTGTTTTTCGCTTAGTTGACAAAAATATGAAATGTTTTTTTAATGAATATTTGCTACTTAAGGGATTGCACCCTTTACGAATTTTTTTTCACCATCATCATTTCGGAAATATATTATAAAAAAAAATCCCTTCAGAATCACCTAATTCTATTACATCACAGAACATAACATTTTTTTTTGCTGGTACATAATTCATTTTATGACTGCATCAAAATGTTTTCTTCCTGAGAGAAATAAAGCCACATGATTCGGGTAGGATTTTTTCTGTAGGTTATGACACTGAAAACGAAACATAAAACCAAAGCTGGATCACATACCCACCGGCGAATAGAGTATTTAGAAGAGTGATTAAATAATAATGCATATAAACACTCTAACACATATCTTGATAATAACTCTTATAAAAACAAGCCTCAGAATACTCACTATCGACCTGTATTTTTTTTTAAATAAAAGAAAAAAAAACACTGAAAACTTGACTAACTTTACCCTGATAAATTATTGCAATAAAAATGTCATTTAAATGGCTATGTAAAATTTTACTACTTCTCTGTCATTTTATTAAGTCGTTCACATCAGTAATTTGTTTTTCTGTTACACAGTTCAGTTATTCAATTATTTTAGAAAACACGACAGATATGTCGTTATTAGCTGCTTTGAGTTGGAAACAGATTTCGCAAGAGTTTATCTCTTCGAGTATTTTTGATAATATTAATTCTATTTAGTGACTCATTTAGTGCGTCATGGGGTTTTTGAGATAGAAAATCAATGACGCAGCCATACGGCCCGGGCCGGCACAGGCGGCGCCTTGTTTACTACGAACGGGTGAAAGGAAACAAAAGGAGGAACATTATTTTCATTCTTTGCGAAAATGACAATGGGCGCGATTAAATAATTTAGATCTGTTTAATTATATTTTAGCCAAAGTAATGAATCGTGAAAAAATGTTTCTCCCAATAATCAATCTGTCTATGGGAAAAGGTGTGGGCATTTTTTGCATTAAGGTGCGGTGAAATTAATTCCATTTTGGGAACGCATGAGTGTTTTGAACATGCTTTCCCTCGCCTTTTGTATTTCATGAGGGTGGATTAGGCAAACGGTTTTGCGATATGCAATTTTGTAGCACAAATTTTGTTTTTGATGTTTCTTTTTTTTTTGTTATGGTTGTTTTGGTTGTTTCCAAGTCAACAAATTTGTGTTTTAGTTCAGTAGGAAGAAGATTTTGTACTAAAAGAAGTCAGCAGCTTCCAAACTCTTATACTGATCTTTCTAATAGTATTGCTTGATTCGATTTGAAAATTTGTCAAATTCAATATTATCTTTTGAATCAAAAATTCTTAAATTATTGCGACCTGTTTTGGAATCCATCGGCGCAAATGGGAATTTCAGATGTTTTGGAGTTTTATAAAATCCAAATTCGTAATCCCGTGGATGGATTCTATAATAGAACCCGTTATTTTTTTAAAACGCCTGCGACAATGGGAAATATGTGGACTGCACCGACCTTGTAAGTTTTTGTTTACACCTGGCAAACCAGAATCATACATTTACTCACCCAATTGAAATTCTTGACAAGAGTGCATCGCCATCCATCCAGAAATTCTAAAGAATTTCCTCTCCGACATTTTTCGTTCAAAACTCTCTGTAATTTTATTGTACGAGTATATTCGTTCCCAAGAAGTGTTAAATGAAAATTCATTTTTAAAGTCGCCTCCCTCGGCCTTTCTGCCGCCAATAAAACACACAAAAACTTTTCTTTTGCCAATTTATTTTCAGCCGCACAGGCAGCATCCAAGTAAAAATTTTCCTTAAATTTGTTAGACATTTATCCCCTTATGTAAAGGCATAACCGTTCGAAATAAAAAACGTAGGTACTAAAATTGGCCGTGGCTCAGGATCAGCATGCGATTAAAATACGCCACAACTAGAACAGCTGCTAAGATGTTTGAAGAAAACAAAAACACTCACTTGATATTATGTATTACCTCCTTATCCACTTATGGTACATCCTGTAGACCTGTACACGGTGAGGCATGATTTTAGCAAAATCATATTTTCATTTCTAATTGCAAAAATTTTGAGTTTCTTCGGGTGGTTTTCGATGCGAGAGTGCTTTGATATCACCCAGGACAGAAATAAAAAAAATTTGTTCCGACCCACACATAGTCGTGATCGCACTGATACGCGTCTTTTGGCCGATCTCCAAGAATGCAGCAAAGTCGCTGCAAAAATAGATGTCCAGCCGTGACGTATTGTGACATTACTTCGCTAATTATTACGAAAAATTTGACTGACATCGCTGATGATATTGAAAATCGTGTTGATCTTTCCATTTGGCGGAGGTGATTGCTTAGCTGCGCCACGACCAAACAAACAAATATCGCGCTCGCGATAAATCCTGCTTTCTATGGTATTACGCCTTATCAAATTGTGATTTGTGCTCCTTCGATAAATAAATATTTTCCGATGCACCACTCTGCCAACATTGTGGAAAGGTGCAAACAGGCCGAGTCCACACTGGACCTCTCCTGGAAACTGCTTGATCTTTCTTTACGTGATGCAAAGACGATTCGATTCACGATCTCGATAAAAGACTGCTCTAATTTTCTGCGCAAGCAGACAGCCATCGCGTTTGTATTCTTAGCAGGAACGTGCATTTAATTAAAAATCATAAGTGGCACGGCCGTACACTTCCTGAGTGGTTTGGTTATATAAAATTGGCGTTTACCTTTTCCATAATGCATGAAGTCGCGACCGGAGACCCCGTGTCGTGACAGAATATCGGCCTTTTATAAAAATTAGTGAGCAGTTATAGGCTGCTTTATCCAAAACAAAGTGGTTGGATCCAGATTGAGTGTAAATTAGATAAGTCTAGCCGCTCCGAGGCGGTTATCACCTGAAGTAACCACCGCATTACTTGACGTCAGGTATATGAATTTTTTATTTTGCGGAAAAGTTGTGGCGCGGCGGGTGCGAATGATGGGATTACACTGTTTGCCTGGAAAATGTTGTTCAGGTTCTTGGTTTGCGTTCTGCGGTTTATCTCTCTCGTATCCATTTGTCTGTGGGATAAACGCTGGGGCCTGGAAATTTATTTTTAGTGACTTCGTTCATACTTGGCGTGGAAAGTTCTTATTACAACTTCAGTCAACAGGTTACAGATATTTTTCATTTTGAGCTTATCACGACCTTGTATTCTATAGCAGTACACCTGTTTGCTTGAACTGCACATTGAACCTCATTAGTGAATCGATTTAGATATCTTAGGTATGAAATGAAAGAGCACACCTGTAAAATAATGCCGAACAAATAAATTTATCCAAATTGGCCTAGTAGTAGATGGGTGTATGTAATTTTAAATGGTTTTTTTTTTTAAATAATAGAACCTTGAAATTCACCACTACAATTGCAACTCACAATGAAAGACACAGAAGTTTAAACATTTAAGGGCATCGGCCGATTGTGAGATTCAATCCAATGTAACGATCTCATATTTCTGGAGGTGTAGTAACGATGTTTGGGGTCGTTGTCTTCTTGCAATCCGCCCCGAACATCTTCTGGGTAGACTTTAAGAGACCGCGCGTTTGTAGATATTGAGCATCTTTGGGGCATCCAGATCCAGGTTTTGGGTGAAAAGCGACAAACATCCAAACCCGTACTCTGAAAAGCACACCCAAACATCCAGCTTTACTGCCTGCTTACCGTTCCGTTGGAGCAATTTCTCACCAGTAGTCGACCAGGCACAATTTATGGAAACCTATGTATGCCCAGAACGACGTTCCATAAGAAAAAAAAGTCAGGCAAGTGCGAGTCAGACTCGCTCGTTAAGGGTTCCGAATATTTGCCGCAAATTAAATGACTATAATTTAAGAAAATTTTTTTTCATCTGATATAATTACAAATTAACGAGTTTAGGACTTTGTCCTTTACATGTGCTGTAAGATCTCACTTCTTGCCAAATTACATGATTCTAAGTCCTATAGGTTTTGATTTATTTGCGAGTGTCAAAATATGCGGCATAAATTGCCGTATGTTTTGATTGCGTTGACTTAGAAGTTTAATTTTTTTACAGTTCCAAGGGACTGTAGACCTTAGTATTTTATATTAATTTCAACTTGATACCTCTACGCGTTTCTGTGAAAAAGGGTCTTAACAGACAGAGAGACAGACAGACAACGAAGAAACCAAATTTCTCGATTTTTTAAAAATCAAATTAAATTCAATCATTACTATTGATACGACTATTATGTATCTCTCTTGTATATAACTGGAATAATACGAAAAATAACTGTTATTCGGTTATCCTCTTATTTCCCTAAGGTTACTAAACTTTTGATTCTTGTATAAAGATAAACCGACAAGCTGCGAATTTTACATAAACGAATGAATGTTCTGGGAAATCTACATTATACTCAGTACGACTCCCAATAAAGTGAAAGGTTTAAAGAAAAACAACAACTTAAAATTCATCAAAACTCGAAAAGAGCCAAAAAAACGACTGAAAACATATCACGAAGTCGAACGTAAAAAGTCCGCCTTATCATCGTGAACCTAATCAAATCAGCATTGGAAATTGATCTTGAAAAAAAAGCGGGACAGCAGCGTTTCGTTTCGAGCGTGAGTTCTGTCCGCTATCATCCCATTATTATCATGGAACTGCCTCAGCACACATTCTTCGTTCTAGACGCGAACACCAGCATTATCTGTAATTTTGACTTTGCCGCAATTTCGTTTGATAACCAAAAGCGCACACCGCACATCGGCTTAAATAGCGCAGCGCACAAAACCTCCTATACCCAAGTGGCGTCTGTTCGGCGACGTCATTTAACTTTAATGAGAAAAACCGACAAACCTGTTTATTTCGGTTGATTTTTCGATTATGTCTTATTAGTTCACAGAAAAATTCGTTCACGTTTTTTTTATGGTCTGGGTCTCTCAACTCTCGACAAGCTAGCTACTGTGTTAATCGTATTGATCTGATGCTCGTACCTGTCTGGCCAGGTAGAAGAAATTAATTTGACTTTTGGAGTTCAAGGAATTAATTTTTTTGAATGGCTTGGGGCTTGTATAATAAATTTCTGGAAGTCGTTAATTCGCGCATGGCTTATCAGACTTTAAAAATAGCTTGTGATATATTAGTTTAACCTTTGTTGTTGCTGCTTGGTAGAAAAGAAACAACTTTCAATGTGAGCTGATGCCGCACCTCTAATGGTGGAAATGAATACCGTAGTCCTGAAGAACACAATATTAGTGTTGTTCTCGCAGGAAGTACATACAGTTGTAGTTTCTTATCATATTATCATGGTCTTATCTCTGAATGAATTGGAATTAGCAAAAAAAAATTTATTGAGTTTTTTGACGGCACTTGTTGTTTGTTTATTTGGAACAGTAGCTTTATAATACTAAAATTTCAATTAGGCGGAACTCCTGACTACAATTTATAAACAATACATTTGTAAAGAAGGACTACCAAGTTTTAAAATATGTTCAAAAAAAAAAATTTGTGTGATTTTACATTTCTCATATCTTCAAATTGTATTTTGTAAAATGTTATATGTCCATTTGAATGGAAACATATTTTGTCTTTTGATATCAGTACTATTCAAGTCGATCGTGTAGACCCGAATTTGGCATAATCGCTGGAATATTTCCATTTGTTTAACTTTCAGCTGTGATCGATCAGTTGCTTTACTCTAACTTACGCAATTTAGGGCGTAGACTAGCTAGCGACTTCACATATCCCCACAGAAAGTATTCCATAGGCGTGATACCACACGATCGTGAAGGCCAATTCACAGGTCCATTATGCCAAATTATGCGCTCATCAAATGTTTCCCGCAATAAATTGATTGTGTCGCGCGCTGTGTGGCATGTTGCGTCGTCTTGTGGAAACCAAATCTCTTCCACATTGACGCCATTGAACTGGAATGAACGAAAATGTCAGTAATCATGGATCTGTAACGCTTTTTATTCACTGTAACGTTCTGGCCGAAATCATTTTTGAAATCCTTATACACATACCCCGGTGTTGATCTTGTATAGTTCATATTTACGACAAGTTTGGAATCAAATTTATAATAAAGATAGAAACTGAGATAAATCTTATTAAATAAACGACCCCATTGTAGGGTGGGCACTGCGACCTGCAAAATATTTTGCGCAACGCCGAGGAAAGGAATTGTTGGTGTGGCCCCTAATTCTATACACTATACAAAGGCAAATGTTTTAGTACACAAGTATTTAAAAACAAAACTTCAGAATACTAATTAGAAAAATTTGTCACCTCCTCTCTTTAAATTTGTTTGTCACACTAAAATGGAATGTGCGCCTGTATTGTATGATCACGTGACTTAACCCTACTCTAGAATTAATTTTTATACGCTGCTTCACTCTCAACAACTCTAATCCACTCTCGCCCACTTTCATGCACTCTAGTGCACTCTCACCCATTCCATCGCACACTCTCGTCCACTCTGGTCAACTCGGATCCTGTTGTTGCTTTTAGTTGCACTAGGCACCAGGTATTCGAAACTCGGGAAACCGACCCCTTGAAATATTTAAAATATTTTATGTGGCTCGGATAAAAAGCTCGTGCGGCAATAACAATACAGAGCAGTAGCGTATCCACAGAAAGGTCTTTGAGGGGGAACTTAATTTTCGGAATTTTTTCTTGTCTCGCATGAATTAATAATAATCACACGTGTCTAAAAACAAGAATAAAAATGAGAACAAACAGAAAAATGTTATTTAGAAAATAAGTCTCAAAAATGTGTCACTGGAATAATCTTCGTTTCACAGGCAAACATTAAAGGAGATTGCAGATAAAATTCAAGCAAATAGTTTACTATGACTGTGCATTTTGCCTCAAAACCCCATACAACTTTCAGAGATTGACTTCACTTTATGGGTATTTGCAATGTAAACGTGTTGTTTGCTAGAAAACAACCTCTGCCACAAACTGTCAAAGATATCACTGTAGTCAAACAGCTGAGTGAAATGATCCATTAAAATACGCAAAGTTTGCATTCAACAATTTGGCAAGGAAGAAAATTAAAATTCTCTGCAATTTCTGTCAAAAATGATAAATGACCTCACCCAAGACAAGACTAGGAAGTCATTTACCCTGAAAAACGCAAACAGATGGATTTGTTTTTTTAGGGCGAAACTACAAAAGGAACATTGATTTTATATAAACATACATACATAATATATAAGCCAATCCTCGACGGACGTTGGCTTTCTCTCTATGGAATTTTCCGTGAAATTTTTAATTAGGTAGAGACATGCAGTCACAGTCAACAACCTCTGACGGGGAGAAGAGGAGGAAGAAATGAAAAAAAAAAAACATTTGGCAACCGCGTTAGAATTAATTATGCCTCGCCCCAAAGGAAATGCAATCGTCACTAGGGGAAAAATTCGTCACACGCGATTAAGTGCCCCTTAGAGGCCCCATAGTGCCTGATAGCCGTATGCTACTGTTACATCAGCAACTTTTTTTATTTTCACAATAAACGAGCCTATGAGTTAGTAACAGTCGCCTAAAGCTACAGCCGGGGAGGCTCAATGGAGCTGGAGCTGTTGACGCTCATCCATCGAACGAGTCAAGGAGGCGCTTCTTCTCGACAGCTCCTTTTTCAAATCGATAATATCAAAGACTTTGCCGGCAGACGGGCGACAGTTGACGTAGTGTCTGCTATGCCTGTCGAATGGTAATAACGTCTGTTCAACACTTTGGCTACATGAACATGAGCCATACAAAAGTTCAAGGAACCTCCGGACAGATTACAATTCATCCGGCATACTAAGTGCGCGCTTATTTCCATGACTCATGGCCTATCAATGTTTTTCAATTATTTCGAAAAACGTAGCGAACTGAGACCCGATAAGTGACACTCATATCGGACGATTTATGCTAGAAACCCCATTTCTGTTTTCCCCACCGGAATGTGGATACATATGTTACTATTGCGAATTTTACTTTCGGCTGATCGACAGCAACCACTTCCTACATCTTGCTCCTCCCTGTTCACCCGCAGGAATCTTATCAATCCGCGGGGAGAACTCGTGACATTTAGCGAGCTTTATTATACAAGAGATGGTGATAAGGCGGAATAAGACTACAAATATTCCACGTATTATTTGAAAATCCGGGGCAATTATCTTTTAATTGAGTCTTGTGCTTTTATCGCCATTCGCCCGGTACTCAGCTGGAAATAAAACAATTCAACTTATGCCCATTGTCTATCGGTTTTGGGCTCAAACATAGTATGTCAATATGACCACTGGGAGGCCTCGTTCTTTTGAGATAATTTCATAATTTTCATTTTCAATAACTAGATTTTATCAGTGCTTTGGCACGTGGTTACCTTCGGTAGAATTTCATAAAATATGTATATGTATAGTGTATATATGATATATATCAATTCACACATTAAATTAACATTGAAAAAAAGGTATAACATTGTAATAAATAATTTAATAATACTTTGATAGAAAAAGAGGAGTACAATTTTCTATGAAAGTATTTTGGCCGAAAAGTATAAATGCTTAGTCCCCACCTCCCTCATCCTCATGACTTGACCACCCTTCGTTTAATGAAGCCTTTAAGATTCAAAAACCGTTTGGCATCACAATCATTTTTAAATCTTTCTTACAATTAGATAATTTAAACCACCACGTGTAAATTCGTCGTCGTGCCAAGTTTTTGAACATAACTTGAACCCTTTAGTTGTGGAACCTAAGAAGATAAATGTTTACTTATTTATTTTGACTTTTCTTATAACCAAAACAAAATCATTTAATATATTACAAAAAACGGGGCATTAGTAATATTTATTTGATTAAACAATTAAAACAAAAATTTCAATCAGCAATAAGTTCCCTTCTATTCTCTAAAGTTCTACAACACAGTCTGTTCAACATAGTCAATTCCTAACTTGATACATATTTACTCAATATTTCTGCCTTTTCCATATCATATTTTGCCTTCTTTTTTTAGTGTGTCACGTAGCCTTAATTACCACTGCATTGATACTTTTTCGGGTGAAATAAAAAACTTCTATAAATACCATCTAAAACACATGTGGTCCCATTACTCCACAGGGGGTTCCTCAAAAATGCTGCTGGATTTATTTTTATACTGCTTAGTGAATTTCAAATAACATCGTCATAGTTTTTTTGGAAATTTGTATTTACTTTATTTTTGACATCATGTGAATCTTTGTTTTCCTAGAATCTACGACCCGTCACTTATTTCATTTTTTCATCCTTTGGTTGATCTTATTTACAGTGGGTAGGTACTTTTAATATTTTCCGACAGATTGAAAATGAACCACCAAATAAATATCTCGTAAATTATCAATATTACGAGGAAAATACTAATGAGAAAATTGTAGTTGTATAAAATTCTGCACTAAAATGGCTGTTACTCTTTTTTTCCATAGAATTGATCATTTTTGAGTAAAGCGTTTGGTAATGTCGCCATGTCTGTTTAATTTTTTTCAAATAGGTAACATATATACGCCTTAAAGTACTATGTGATAATTTTATTAGTGAGCAAAAGTTATTAGCCTATCAATCCAAATTGGTTATATTGGGGTACCACCGCACCACTGGGCATAAACAAACAATCAAAGTTCATTGGCCAGACTGTGCGGCGCTTGTTAATTCGGCAAAGCTGCACAAACTGCATGTTGCATTATTTGGCTTTCTGTTATGGGGAAGTGTGAGTCAGCTTGAGCTGAAGTGGAACTGTATTTTATTTATATTTTTATACTAGCTTGCCCGGACCCGGCGTTTCCCGGAATACTATTAAATTTGTATTCCTTAATTTTACAACGCCTCCCTACTGCACAACCGCCTCTCCTATGTGACCCAGCGGGGTGGGGGTGGTCTCATTAAATCAACCATAAATTGGTACACAATACACCCCATACATCACTTTCACCTATTCCTAATACTTTTTAACTGTAAACTGTAAAGTATTATTAAATTTAGTTTTCCTCATCTTACACCCCCTCCTTATTGCACCCCCTCTCCTATATCTCCCAGCGGGGTGGGGGGTGGTCTGATATTTGGAAATTTGAATAACAGATTCGAAATCAGTGATCCCGAAAATTCCCTAGTGCGGATTTTCAGGGAAATCCCTTGAATTAGCGAAATCGGTCCAGCCGTTCACGCGTGATGGCGTGACCAACGAAAATAGGGATTCATTTCTATATATATAGATTACTCTGCTTCCTTAGCTATCGATTGGTGAAAAAATTATTCCAATTCATGCATACACTTTTCTTCCACAGCCGTTTCAATTTTGTCGGCATCCACCGAAAAAACCAAATTTTCACTATTTTCACCAACTTTCACCAACCCGGCCCAATTTCCTATAGTGTCTCTTCTTCATACCCCTGAGATACACTTCTGGGGGGTGTCATTCCCAACCCCTCCCCCACAACAAAAACACTTTTTTACCAATAATTCCCACATTTCACACTTTTCACCCACCTTTCTTTCACCATCACATTCCATACTATCTCCCCTTTCCAACGATACCCATAACATGGCATGAATTTTTACAACAAATTTCCTCTTCTTCTTCTTGGACGCGACGGGAACGCGTTCGAACGGGATAAAAAGTCCTTTGTCCGTCTCCTGGTTCTAAGCTACCTCCCCACCAATTCTCAGCCAAATCGGTTTAGCCGTTCTTGAGTTATAAATAGTGTAACAACTAACACGACTTTCTTTTATTTATGTATGTATATATAATATACATATAAGATAATTTTTCGAGACTTACCTCACCTCTCTACACCTCGTTCTTCTGAAGTTATAAAGGCGTTTATGAAAGTCATATTATTAGTAACCAAAATTGGTATTGTAAAAATGGAAAAAATCATTAATTGGAAGTGTGTTAAAAAAGTAGGTACATACTAATACTCTACCCCCACGGTGGCGTATTTGAAAAAAAGCAGATATTTCAAATATACCGCACATTTAATCAGAAACTATTGATTCTACTGAAAAAGCTTAGGACCTATTTTTAGAATGTTATAGGCTGCATTTTTGTAACAACATGCTTTCCTCGGAAAATTGATAATTTACAAGATATACGAGTACTATAATTCAACCCCTTTAACCCTCTAAAATATTAAAAACCACGACTTAAATTTAAGATGCTTTTAAGGATATGATAAGGACATCGAAATAAAGCTCTGCACAAAGTTCCACCTGCATTTTCCATATCGAGTTCTTAAATTTCGAAGGCATGTTCGAAGTCTTCAACACTGAAAAGTCCTAATACACAACATTTCCTAGGTATCCCTTGAAGTTAACAGATTTTGATAGGTAATTTATATCCGCCATTCTGAATTCCAAGTGTTGAAGTCATATTCGAAATTACTAACCCTCAAAATGCTTAAGTATCAATTTTCATACAAATATATTTATGTTGAGAATTGTCGGTTGCCATGGTGAATTCGTCATAATCAATTCAAAAATTTCAACGGCCAAATTTAAATCAGGAACTTGGAGTTCTATATGCAGGCACAACCAATCTACTGTCTTATTACTCGTATATACATAGATATTTACCATTTATTATATCTTCTCAATTTTAATCAAATTATTTACGGCTTGTTATACCACATATTCAATAAAGCAGCATACATGTGATAAAACGTGACGAGGCTTCGGAAACTGCGTCAATAGCTGAATATTAATATAAATAAAGTAATAAATTGCTGGGGGTAATGCCAATCACTTCGCCCAGGTGGGGGCTGCGTTAATTAATATTAGGAACACTCAGACGTGTACTGAATGTTCTGCGAACCTGAAAGGCTGTTAAAATATTCACGGAGATGCCATTAAGCGAGTTTTGAAATTTCCAAATGGGCAACAAGCCTCTAATATATTCCACCTTACTCGGTGGTGCTAAAAAAGCAATAAAACAAAAATCCACCCTCAACGCTATGCGAGTCAGCAGGAGATGAATTTATAAGCACTCGACGGTGTCAAGCAGAAAGCATTTTCAAGTTAACTTGACGTTTTTACAACTCCGACAAAAAGCAAGTCCTCCCCGTAAAGAGCCAGCGCGGACCGCGGAGGATGCAAAATCTCGGCGTTAGCAACTCCTCCACCTATGCATGCAAATTCGAGTGTGCTTGGGCGCCCACCAAATGAATATTACGGACAAATGGAGAAGCCAATTAAAACATCATTCCGCTAAGCTTGAATAAATGTTTGTCAAGTAAATGGCTGGGCTCGCCAACGGGCGGTAATTGCGCTTCAATTAGAACACCTCGAATCAATTACACGAGATGAGATGGCGAGATGCCTCCTTGAGCGCACCACCGGGCTCACAGATCGGGGCGATACGTAAGCGCAATTCGGTTTCGATAAGCGCAAATCAACACTCCGGGGTTGGGCGACGAATCAAGGGCAAAAGAAATCGTGGTGGCCCAGTCTCCAAGTTCATAACGAAACCAGTTTTCGCCAGAACGGTGGGGGCCAGAAGGCAGAAACCAGAACAAATAAAAAATAAAAATAAAACGAGAACCAAATCAAACAAAACCGCAAGGTTCGCGAGTCGCGGGGCGAGCAAGTTCGCTGAAATTTTTGCAGCGCCCCCGTCTACCGGGGAGATTTAATAAATTTACTGCAGCATTACGCAACCAGCGCCAATTCGGTTTCTAGTGAAAGGACGTCTATGCAAATTATTTTGCATATTTACTATCCGGCCGCGGGTTCTTGACCGGCCGAGCTTCATTGCTAATTATTTCGGCGGAAACCGATTGATTCACCGACGACGCGGCCGCGATACCCCGGTGCTAACTGCTTTGTGCATGTGCACGACAACAGCGCATGGCACAGGCCTAAAACGGGGAGGCCAGTTTTCTTTAAATTTTTTTCTTTTTTTGTTTACTTTACTCTTGACGTAAACACTTTACTTTTGAGCTTGATTCATCCTGGCACCGTCGCTTCCATAGAATCGACGGACCCGCGAAAAAGGAAGTTATAATTAGATCCGCACACCGTCCAGCTGCTGTATTGACCAAACCCCACATACCCGTTGCGGCCCAAGATCTTCCAAGACGATCGTCAAGACAAGACGAATGATCTTCTGCTCGCATGTCAGCGCGATCTTGCCATGAATCACTGGATTCCATTTAGTGCAGAGCACGACTGCTGTTCATGAAATTCATTTTTATTTCTCTGGAGGGATGACATACACACGCCTATTATGCGATTATGTCGCTGCGATCAATTTTAACCAGATTCAGCGGTTTGTTTTTTTTTTGCTAATTTACATTTGACCAGACATTGCACAATAGCAGCATCACGACTTTCAGGTCTATGAACCTGAGGTACAGTGTTACAGCTGTGCGATCGCGAACAGATCCGATCCCATAAATAATCACATCCAGTCCAGGTACCTACTAGATGATCGATGATGTGAAGCAACCTTGATTTTGGAGGAGGCACAAAAACCAGGCACGAGTACCATTTTTTCTTACTCTCTTTGCATTTTTATTTTTTATTTTTTGCTTTTGATCGAGAACTTTGGACTAGGAGTGCCTGCTGCTTTAATTTATGCAGGTTTAAAGCAAATTTTGAATACTGAATTTGCTGGCTCTTTATTTTGCTTTTATTTCGGCAAATTAATCTTCGGGGTCTTAAAACCAGTTTTTGGATTACTCTTCAATCGAGTACCAGTGAATTCATGATATATTATTTTTATTTTTTTGTTCACAACGTCCGCAAAAAATTATAAAAGGGAGTTTGGGAAGTCGTTTATTTAAAATAATTTGGATTCAATATGACGGGCTAGAAATATGGGGTGTCCTAATTTGAGCGCCAGATTTATGTAGTTTTTGAATTATCCACATTATTTATTCAAAAAGTGATACTATGTCATTCTAAAGCACAATGCTGTATTAAGGGGTTATTACCAGCTTAATTTTGTGTTTTCAATTTTTTTTTCTATTGGCTTAAATAATACCTAAACATCCCTCGAATAAAAAGAAACTTTGTAGAAAGGTGTATTTAAATGTTGTAATGTCTCTAAACCAATTTTTCCGAAGCTACTTTTCCAATTATTTTTTTAAACGCATTTTTCTCGGAACCACTTTTAAAAATCTGCCGGCAGTAGAACTCGAACAGTTTTCATCCAATTGACTTCAAATTTTAACTGGACCTTTATTATTAAATTATCTACCGATCTACACACGATTATAGCGATTGTATTTAGTTTTTTTTTTCAAACAACTGCCATTTTGCGAAAAAAAATTCTATAAATATAATCGTGTGTACTTCGGTAGATAATATACTAATAAAGGTGCAGTTAAAATTTGAAGTCAATTGGATGAAAACTGCTCGAGTTCCACTGCCGACAGATTTTTCAAAGTTGTTCCGAGAAAAACGCCTTTAAAAAAAAAATTGAAAAAGTAGCTTCGGAAAAATTGGTTTAGAGACATTACAACATTTAAATACACCTTTCTACAAAGTTTCTTTTTATTCGAGGGATGTTTAGGCATTATTTAAGCAATAGAACAAAAATTTAAAACACAAAATTAAGCTGGTAATAACCCCTTAAATATAGTACAAAATGTCAGCGAAATTGGTACTTTCTTACACGTAGGGTTCCTGGCATAAGGTGAGTCACACTATGAGAACTTTTTTTTATGAAATGAAGAGGCAGAGTGAAAAGAAAAATATATTTATTCTACTTTTTTTTCACAAAATATTTAATTGACTGACTTGTAAAAAATATTTGTTTGTTTATATAACTTAAGCGCCACAAATATTTTATACCGGGGAACTCTTCAGTCAATTAAATATATTGTAATGTTTTTCTAATGAGAAATAAGTCTATAAAATATTTTATACAAGGAAAAGAAAATTAAAAAACCGATTATCTGCCCATTAGCATCCTTCCTAGCGTTTCAAAGATCTTTGGAAAGCTGTTTCGCAATCATATTTTTGAATACGTTTTGAAACTTAAGCAACTGACAACTTTTCAATCAGGGTACGATACTGACGATATTCGGACTGCTTTTGATGGAAATAACGTGACAATTCTAACATTTCTCGACTTTTTGAAAGCATTTAATTCCGTGGATTCGGTTTTATTATGTAAAACGCTTTTTTCACTTTTTGGTTGACAAGTATGTTGTGAAAATAATTTTTAACTACTAGTCTCGTCGTAATTTATTTCTCTGTTTCGGCGTTTATTATAAATTAATTGACCAATTTATCAATATACATATACAGAAAAGAATAAAAACGTTAACGCATTGTAATTAATATTAATAATAATAATACAAAATATCAAGTACGTAAATCTATCCAACAAAACTGCTCACAGACCTTTTTTAAATCGTTTTTGGACCAAAGCACTCTAATTGCTTAGTTAAATATAAAAAGATTGCTCTAACATAACAAGCCATCCTAACATAATTTGCTCATTGAAAAGCTGTTTATTTCAGAAGCGAGGCCGCGACATTGGAGTATGATTTTCATGCTGACATTATCTAAAAGCATGTAAAACATCAAATATTACCTTTATGGTGATGTCTCGATATGTTATTTTTATGAATTTGTCATCATTTCAAAATTCTTCAAATAAAAAAATCGTGCAGTCGACAATAAAGATGTATTCCAAAGATACAAAGTATATTTAGGCGAAAGTTTACGTAAGAAAGTAAACACGTATCCTAAGTAAAAAATAGTATGTTTACAAAAAGCAAAATATTCGCTTTTCTCAAATTTGCACTTTCATTTTTAGAAAATTACCCAAGAACAGGTGCAAATAAATTTTGTAAACCATGTCGACACAACGTCTGGGGTGCCTCCCAAATATTCTTTTGATGTGATCTGCTGCTGAGTAGTAATTAAAATTTTTAAACATTTCAGAAAAAGAAACGTTTACGAAAAATGTCTTATTTGTCTAGCGTGTGAACCATACCTCAACGAGATGAATATCTTTTCACTATCCGTTTGAGAGGTCAGAAATGAGGCAATTGCAGTGCCCTGCACAATAGAGAGACAAATGTTCAAACAATTGCCGCCAAAAAAACAACATGTGTATGAGTAGCTGATAGCATTTGTTCTAATCCCCAGTGACCATCAGTTCAACTATTATGTCACTGTTGGGAAGTTGATGGTCGCAATATGGTTGAAACGCGATCCATGCCGGGATATTATAAATGTTTCGAGTGCTGTGGATAATTACGAAAAATAAGTAGAAAAAAAACCCGACAATGGCTCATTTGTGTAACGAAATACACTACAAGCTCTTTCACACTAAGCTTCAAAGGAAAGTTAAATGCCACTGAAAACACTTTTTTTTTGCATGCAACATGTGTTGCTGACGCTAGTAAAAATTTTAATGAGAAACAAGAAATTTATTGTGAGTTTATATCCCTAGGTGATGGCTACCATAGGGGTTTAGTGTGGTAATAATTTAAAGAGCAAATTTTATTTTTTTTTTTTTTGGTTACCAAGCTGTTCGCAGCTTATTACATAATTTAAAACAAAATAAAAGTAAAATAAAATTAAGAACATCCTGGTGAAGAAAATGTACTTTCTTGCTTCAGTGGCGACTTATTAGTTCTTGAACTAATGGGGCAATAATTTATAAAGAAAATATTCTCGGAGCATAAATTAATTTAATTGTAACAGTTATTCAAATTACAAATAGCGAACAGCATTATTTGTTGTTTTTGTTTTTGTGGCGTTCGGATTTTGAAATGTCAACTACAATGCCATCATCCGCTGTAGGCGTAATCTAAAACGTGGCTTTAGTGAACTTGATGGCATCTGACAAATACAACAATTAACTTTGTGTGCTTTACTAATTCCAACTGAAGGAAACATACTGCTGATGCCAAATAACAAAAAAAAGATGTTGCCATCTACCGCATGACAACACGAGGTCTCAGACAGCAAAAGTTTACTAAGACGGACCATATTCATTGTATTAAGAATTTCTGATTCAAACGACTTTATCAAAGTTGTCAACTGTTCGCTCGGTAGCGAACAGACATAGTCTTTATAACTGTGGGCGCTGATTAAGATTATTTTAATGATTTAAATATTTGATAAATAATCAGGTTGAAAATTATTTAAAAAATACGTTACAAATAGTAAAGTAATGTGTTTTAACAGTCTTCGCAGGTGCAAGAAATGTGTTAGAGAAAAATCTATGTGAAAAGCAGAAATTCAACTTTCAGCATGAGTTGCATCTTGTGAATAAATTACTGCCCAATACGCTTCACTCTTACTTTTCGCGGAAATCAATGCACCTAACCTTCTACCACGAATAAATCAAATTCACTTTTTTTCTTACTACACTTGTTCTGAGGTGTAACACAATTTAATATTGCTGTAATGCCCTGAACAAGACTAAAAACATTTTCGCTGTTCTTGATTGCCAACTGCAACATCTCATGGGATTCTCGCTGATCGATTTATGGTAATAAAATACAACGAAATCAAGGTCCACCTTGAGCAATTGAATTCACGCTTGTATGCTCTCCGGCATACAAAATTTCATGAGGTTAAACAGGTAGACTGGCATATTCGAGCAGGTATGTGAAACTACAGTCATCTGAGCAAATTTAATTTCAGGTAAATGTCGATTAATTTCATTAACTCCATGGTAATCGTTTTTTTTTTCGTGTATTGATAGCCTCCCTTTCCTTTCTATAAAGACAAGGAGAGCAGAGCACCCAGAATATATGTGATCGACTGCCTGATGCAACAACACAATACTTTAAAATTGCTCATTTTCCATTTACCAATTGATAATAGACTAGTGATCATTGCGGCAACCACCAGACCCAGACGGCTGATTTGCTCCCTGATCGTTACGTAATTACGAGTAAAAAACACATGAAGCCTGAAGTTCAGTAATTTCGCTGAGTGATATCTTTTAGCAGCCCCCGTTGATAGATTTGTGAACTATTAAATGGCGAATGCAAATTGATTTATTGTCGAATCGGTGGCATGTAGTAGTTGGATGGTGTTAGCTCCAGCTAATCTGTGTTTATCTTGATTTTGTTTACTAAACAATCATCAATGAAATAACAATGGCCGCTGAAATTAATTTCCTCCACGAGACGAATTACGATCACACAATGTCTCTTCCGCATGGGTATTTGTAGATTGCTCCGGTTCTGTCGATCGTTCTTCTTTTTTTTAATCTCTTGTTTTTCGCCTTGCATTTTTGCAGAAAGGAAATTGCAATTCGTTTAGTAAGCAAATATTAAGTTACTTGCCCTATATAACGCTGGTTGATTAGGATGTCTGGGAGATTTTATTGACGTCAACCCTCTGGGAAAGAGGCCATCTATAGATAGCTAATACGTATCTGAGCTGGCATAAATTTTACGTTATCTTCCTTTTTTATTTTTATTATTTCCTTTGTATTTACTTATGCAAATTGCTTCGCTTCAAATCTTTTATTAGCCAAAAAAAAAGAGTAAATAAAAAGAAACAAAAGAAAAAATAATTAAACTGACCGAGAAAAATATTTTTGTGTTTCCATTGATCATAAACGACAATTAATAACAATAAGCACTTATGCATATGCCATAACACCAACTTGCACCCTTGGCCAAATGTATTAGGCACCCCCTGAAAATCGCACTAAAAAGTTTATTTCCGTAAATTAGGGGAAAATAGAAATACAGTTAGGTGTAACTTATTGACCTTTATTCTTACTATTAATATTTTGTCGGTCCGCCCTTAGCTCTTATTACCGCAGCTATTCTTTTAAAAATTGTGCGTACAAGCTTTAGGCACTCTTCAGGAGAAATTTGGTTCCACTCATTCTGGATGACTTGTTTTAGTCTGCCTCTACAAGTCTTCTTCTTGTTGTTCGAGCACTAATCGTTCTGCCAATCTGATCAGATAGACGAGCAGCAAGCTCAGAAGATGTTTTTTTCCGATTTTTGATGGACTCTCGAATCAAATTTCGGTCATCACGTTCCGAACTGACTTTTTTTCAACCAGTTTTTGGTCTATTGTTGTGTGATCCAGTGTCCTCTCGCACAACGAGAACATTTCACAGTTTTTGCAATTTCAACTTGAGATTTGCTTTGTTCATACAAAAACCGAATTCGCATCCGTTCTTGATCACTAAGTTCCCTTGTTTTAGGCATTTTCTCACTATTAGTAACCAACACTTCAAACTCCGTCAAGAAACCAACAATATTTAGGCACTTGCTTGCACTACGAGCAGTAATTGCAAACTGAATTTTTTTTAAAAAATCCTCCAAATTAGAGATTTTCCCAACCAGACGTTTTATGACCCTTCTAGGAAAGGGTTCATTACATTAATTACCATTAATGACTGTTGGGGACATATTAACAAACAATGAAAAACAATTTCTATGAATTATTTTGTACGATCCCTGCAAAAAACTAGGGTGCCTAATACTTTTGGCCAAGGCTGTATGTTGTTTAGAAAAAAAAATTATTTTTTTTACAATATGAACTGTTAAGAAATAAGAAATCTGACTTGGATCAACAAAGAGTAGGTACTTTTAAAGAAAGCGTGCTTTAAAATTTACTGCCATAAAGTTTTTTTATTTAGATACCAAAAACGAAAAAATCATGTCAGAAATATAGTGTTCATCTTTCCAAGGCGACTATAATTCACAACTACCAACATGCGGGAGTTTACGAACTTCTGCACATCTGCAAAAAAGCGGGAACGCAAGTTAACTCCATTTTGACTAATTTTAGTAAAGCTCTCGATAAAAGAAATGATTTTACTCTGATTCACAAATTATCTGATTTCGACTTCCCCACTGTTTTATTAATTGAACACACGCAGCGAATGAATTTCACGAAGCTCTCTCTTTCTCTGGCGTATAAATATCATCTTAGGGGTTCCTCAAGGCAACCATCCGGGGCCTCTTTTTTTCAAAATTTACAGTAATTATGTGATTTTGATATGAATATGAAAAGAGAGAGTCCCAACTCGTTTATAAAGAAAGGAACTGATAAATCTTGACTACTGACTTATTATGTATACCTTTTACAAGTTGTATTCTAGTGAGATTTTCCAAAATAATATGATAATTGTCCTGTTCCTATTTGAGTTCAAATATTCATTTGGAATTATATACCAATCCAAGTTTCCTAATATGGTTATAGTTTTTGTTTCAGTTTAGTTGCAATTTTTCATTCAGCAGCCAGGGACTTTGTTGTTTTAATTTACTATTTTCTTATATATTCTTTATATGAAACTGGATTTATATAAGTACCTTAAAAAATTATCCCACATTGTTTTCATTAATTATAGTACCTATACAAAACAAAAAATATTCCCTTGAATAAAATGACAGTCAACTTGCAATATTGTTTTTTTCTACTTTCAGCCCAACTTCTTTTCTTCTACTTGGTATTCTATGCTGTGTTAGCTGGAATGTTCGCTATTTGTATGCAGGGTCTGTTTGCTACATTAAAGGATCACGAGCCCAGATGGAAACTAGATAAATCGATAATAGGAACAAATCCAGGATTAGGATTTCGTCCGTTAAGTGATGAAACCGAGCGTGGCTCTGTAATTAAGTTTAACACAAAACAGGCTAATGATAGCGATTACTGGAAAGTTCTAATAGATGAGTTTTTGGAACGTAAGTATCTTAAGCTTACTGTCGACACTATTTATATTGTTTTAAAGGCCGTTACAAATTAAAAGCAGAAATCGGTGATGGAAGCAGAATAAAGGTTCTGACACGTTAGAAACAGAAAGCAGTGCAAGATCAGAACAACAACGAAACTTGTACAAATATGTGTCAAAAGCTTTTTTGAACACTCTAAAGGCCTAAACCCATAGAACGCGTCGGCGCGTCGCTTTGCCGCGGAGCTTTCACCTTTTTAGCGCGGCAAGAGAGAGCCGAACCCATAGAACCCGTCGGCTTCAGGCGTCGCTTTCGCTATCGCTCAGCTGTTTATGACAATTCGAGACCAACCGCCAACTGGCGCAGTATGCTCCGAAGGTGAATTAACAAGAAATCTAGTAGCAATTCGTCAAGAAACTAGACTAATGAAATCGGGAAAAACTCGGCACCCTCCAGGAAATCCAAACGATGAAACAGGAAACCGAATAATTACAAAATCACCAAAACAGTTCACAGATATCAAATTCAAAGCTTACTTGTCAAATAAACAGCTGATTCAACGAATCCCAACTGGCCAATCGCAACTTGTCAGAGCTCTCTCAGCAAAGCTCTTATACGGCGCGTCGCTTTTGCCGAATTATTGCAGGTTCCTCTAAAATTGTCTCTCGCGACGCGCTGCCGCGGCGCCTGCTATGGGTTAGCTCCCATATGAATGCATGTATTCAATAGCTGTGCGACGACGCCTGAAGCGACGCCTGATGCCGACGGACTCTATGGGTTTAGGCCTTAACTCATGCACTGCCAAGCCAACCACGAGATATCTCGTGGTAAATAAAAGCTCTCTCTCCGTCAGAGTTATTTTTACATGTAATTTTCTCATGAGAGCTTATTTCATAAACTTGGCAGCGAATGAGTTAAAAGCTGGTTTTGCTTTTACGTAAACTTAATTAATATTCTGATTCTATCTTTACTTTTATTTTAATGCGTGACGGTCAACCCTATACGCCTTTTTTATATAAAGCAAATAAATACGTGTGAAAGGTATTAACGCAATTATTAATATTTTTAGCTTACTTGGATCCTAGAAAATTGCCAAATCAAGGGAAGAAACAAAAAATCTGTGATTTCAACACTTCACTTGGATATGAAGAAGTGTGTGCTGTTGCAGTTGAACACTTTGGAAATTGTACACCGAAACACTCATATGGCTACCTCAACGCAGCTCCATGCGTATTTCTGAAACTCAACAAAATATTCGACTGGGAACCAGAGTACTACGACAATCTTAGTGAACTTCCCGAAGAGATGCCACAAGACTTGAAGGATCATATCAAGAAACTTCCAGTTGCTGAGGTACGTTTCGCATTGATGATTGATTGGTTTTATCAAACCTAAAGATACAAAACATTTACTTGCTTCATATGATATTCATAATTTTAAACGTTTACGTTTTTATTTTCAGCGCCAACAAGTTTGGGTATCATGTAAAGGACAGCACGACTATGACGATGAGAATGTTGGTCCTGTGGAATACATACCTACCCGTGGCTTCCCATCGTACTTCTATCCGTATAGAAATGTTAAGGATTACCTCAGCCCCCTTGTTGCTGTACGCTTCCCTAGGCCAAAAGTTGCTGAATTAGTGAGCGTCGAATGCCGAGCCTGGGCCAAAAACATCATCTACAGTGGCAGTATTCGGGATCGTAAAGGATCAGTCACCTTCCAATTATTCCTCGATTAGCTCGT
The DNA here is from genome assembly GCA_947538895.1 of Neoitamus cyanurus. Taxonomy (NCBI): domain Eukaryota; kingdom Metazoa; phylum Arthropoda; class Insecta; order Diptera; family Asilidae; genus Neoitamus; species Neoitamus cyanurus. The sequence goes on along the minus strand of OX384544.1, from coordinate 9,594,319 downwards.
ACCTGACACGCCCACGTATTAGAGGTTCTGTTTTGTTAGTGTTTTTTGTTTAGTCATTTCATTTCGTCATAAGAAATACTTAAAGTTTAAGGTCCAGTTAGGATTAGAGCATCAACTATGGCGGCGAAACCTTCTTCCCACGTCCTCGGCTTATTATTATTTCCTGTTTCCTTTTTCTCACTATATTTTGCCATCCCCTCCCTTTTTTTGTAAAAAAAAAGAAAGAAAAACCTCTATCCGTAATGAACGCCCACAATTCTGCCAAATTATATTTATTGCCATCCTAAGATGTAGGGTATTTTTATGAAAACGAAAAAAGGAAAACAAAAAATCATTGTAACATCAAAAAGAGATTTGTGAAGCAAAACAAAAATGAAACAACAAAAAACAAGAGAACTTTTTCTGTTTTATTGAAGATTTTTTTAATTTATTTTAAGACATTGTTGGCTATTTTGTCATTAAAGACAGACAAAACATACGTACTTTTCTTTGTGTGTTTTATTTAAACCTAAATCCGATTTTGCAGAGGCGGTCCTTACACAACCAAAATAATACGCAGCTATCCAGTGCAATGGCAGCTCTAACCCACACGCAAAGCAGTATATAATTCCCCTTATAGAGTAGCACATGAATGTGTTCCACACTTTTGGCCACGGTTAGTGTAACATTACGAGTAAATTCTGGATTTATGTGACGACCCCTTTTAGTCGATTTACTAATTATGTTGCCAAACCGACCGCGTCCTGTTGTTAATTCGATGAATCTAAATGATAATAAGTTCGGACCCAGGTCTATGTGTAGAAGAAAACTTCCTGGTGATTTCTCAGTTTTCCAAACATTTTGGAGATCGATGTTTGGGGTGTGAAGGAATATATCTTGGTGTTGCGCTATGACAACGCCTCACCTAGAATACCCTATTTAACAACTCGGCGGAAAAAACTAGACGAGCTACATATATGGTAGTGCCGCAAAATGATATTATGGTCATCCGAGGCGATTATCAGATCCATTCTCTCATGCAACAGCTACATAGATATATGGTGGAGTGAAACAGAACAGTCTACGGAACTAACTACACTAAACAAAGTGCAAAGACTCGCTTATATTGGAATCACTGAAAAAAAACGACCGACAGTGGTGAAAAGAAACCAACACCTGCACCAGACCGGGAATCCTCGAATTGTACACTGATGACATCCCAAACTGCATCGCCCTACATTTTTATGAACTATGTTGTAATTGTGATTTGTAATTTGCAAGAGAGGGGGGAAGCCCCGAGCACTCAGACGAATAGTCCATTGTACTCTGCCCCCACCCTAACCGAACTTCTTCGTTGCTCTGATGAACCGAAGAACCTCGGATAGGGGTCGAGGACAGATTTCTTCAATCCTCAATACGTCAGCACCGAATACAGCGCGCCGCGCTTGGGAGAACGCGGGACACTCGCAGAGAAAGTGTTCTACGCTGTCCTCATCCTCCCCGCACGACGCGCATGTAGGGTCACTGACGATTCCCAGGGTATGTAGATGTTTGCCACATGTACTATGCCCTGTTACAATCTCTACAAGATTCCTGCATTCTTTCCTGTTTAGTTTCAGGAGAGTTTCTGCAGTGCACTTATCGGGACACCGATCTTCATTTCACGCCATCTCTGATCAATTATCCAGTTTGTCGCACTCAGAATAGCGCTGATTACCGCTTGGAAAACTGACGCAAAATCTCCGAGAGGATATGAGTATTTGATTTCTTTGCTCAAACACCATCCAGCGCCCGTACCAGTAGAGGTTTTCGAGCCGTCTGTATAGAAGACATGGGAAAAACTCTCCAGTAGATGGTGTGGGTTATCCCAGTCCTCTCTATTCGGGATTTCAACGTAATATCCCCTATCGAACAGTGTTACCGGTGGCATGTCATCCGTTGACATACTGTACGAGTCACAGTTTTCCTGGAGCCTTCGTGATAGATCACCATGACCGTTTCTGTGGTTGTCGTGCCAGAGTCCTTGTCTCTTTAAACGACAGACTGCCTTCATTGCTTCTTCCTGGTTTGTGATGTCCAATAGTCGCAAGTTGAGCATTGCGTTGAGAGCTGCACCAGGCGTGGAGCTGAAGGCCCCAGTGATCCCTATGCATACCTCTTTCTGTACTCTGTTTAGGATCGTGCAGGTAGATGTTTTTCCTGTTCTGATCCACCAGACCACAGACGCATAAGTTATGATGGGTCTAATAAAAGCGGTATATAGCCAGTAAACCACCGCTGGTCTCAGACCCCATGTCTTCCCAAAGGCCCGCCTGCATTGCCAGAAGGCATTTAATGCTCGGGCGAATTTTTGTTCGACTTGTGGTCTCCACGTGAGCTTGCTGTCTAGGATTACTCCCAGATACTTAACCTCAGTGGAGAGTTGGATTGTAACACCCTTTAATGTTGGAAGTTTAAGGTTATTCATAATAATATGCTGTTCATAGCTTCGAATTCTTACTAATATAAAATTAGCTCCGTTTTAGTACTTCTTGAGGGATTCATAACGCAATATAATATAATAAGTGTCCAGAAGAAAAACAAGCATCATTTCAATAATAAATATCTTTTCATTTCGCTTCATCATTAAACGAATTTTATAAATATAATTACAAATATTTTATTACCTCAAACCTAATTTTGTTTCAAACCTATTCAATTCGAAATTGTCTTCGATCGATTTTTTTTCTACCAATTATTGTCCAACTATAACAGAAAAAGAATAATGCTTACGCTGCTCCGCCAATAATTTATATTCTTAATATAAATAATCATTAAGAATTTTAAGGGGTTTCGTACCATTTCTGTTGTATAATTTTTGTTACTTTCATAGAATTTTGAAACGAGAAAAAATTACCTTAAAAGTATTCATTTCAATATGTCCTTATGTCTAGAGCCCTCTTTGAATTTTATAACTATTGCGAAAATGTTTTACCTTTTTCTTTTTTGGTTGTTGAAATCTTTTAATCACAAGTTTTCGTTTTCTTATCACATAAAATACTTTTTTTTTCTGTTATAATTCTTTGAGTTGAAAAGAAATATTTTACTTTAAATTATGATTAGTTTTAGAATGTATATTTTCTTTGAAAATTTCGGACTATTTGTAAAGAATCTAAAGAATAACATTCAAACTATTCCTAAAAGCATACAAAAAAATTGCTAAAAGAAAAAAATCAAAACTTATGTTTACGACTCTAGTTAAAAATTAATAATAAGAAGTTATTATAGCTCTGGGATTCTACTTTACTAATTATGAATGGGTGAATTGAAGTATGTTTCAGCAAAATAAAGAAACGCATATTTAAAATTCCCTGTTTCCTTTTCTCTCAAATTAGAGATGAAATTTTTTTCTATCAAGGCCACTGAAACTACAGTCTAAACCTCGTCAAAAAAATTCGTATAACATCTAAAAGACCCCCATATCTTTTTAATCATCGGATACATGGGACCATATCACATACATAGTATTCCGTTTGTTTTTTATCAAAAACAAAGTTTAGTATCAAAAAAAAAGAACTAACTAAGAGAAGTTGCTTCTCGTGCCACAGAAAGTAAGTGAGGCCATGAAGTAGAAAATGTCTTATTATTTATTTTTAGCGTTGAAAGGGCTTATCCAGAGCTTATCTTGAAAATAAATAAACACAGACCACACATCTAACTGATCAATTTAATCACCATCGTAACGTGGCGTAATGATGCATGACCTTGAGTGGCATGACATTACGACGTGATTGCAGTCACGTCAGAGCCGAGGTATGAGTAAATGAGAAGATGGTCGATTTGGCTTTATTGGCCACATTAGACCAAAAACAAAAATGTCACCCCAAATCAAGTCTAAAATATAATTTTTAATGCTAAATACTAAAAACCTGTGAAACCACGAAAATAGGAAAAAATGAACTCTCTTCTTTCAAAGTTACACCCTGACCGCAAAAAGCATGTTTGCTTTAAAAGTATAAAATCAAGTTACGTCTAGAGCAAATTTTTGACCACCAGGGACTTACAATTAGATCGTAGCAGTGACAATTTAAGGCTATTTATTTTTTAACTTTAAGTAAATGTTCGTGTGCTGTACACTCACAACTGAAATGCCTAATGCGCGCAGAGCCACAGAAAACTTAAAACATAATACCAAAATGATAATGAAGACGTAAATAACTCAAAAGATATTCGTAAGAGAACAACATAGTAAAAAGTGTTTTCCTAAAACCATTGAGCTTTAAAAATTGGAAATATATAAGATTTTAGAAATTAAGATAAAGTAAGCCTAACTACAGTCATGTTAAATGCGAATAAAAGTTACTAAAGTGGAATTCATTTAAGTCTTTTTGTTTTAACAATATCGGCATGAGTAGGTGCAATAATTAGCCCCATTAATTTCGATACCTTAAATCGCGTCTCACAACAATGAGATTTTAAGAGTAAGCTATTAGTTCCACTGTATCCTAGAAAATTACATACATACATTGTATCAGAGATGTGCATTTCCATCAAAAGACAAAATGTTGCAATTGCTTCCATAGTACAAATAACGAAATATAACATAAAATAAAGAGCTCTTTAAGAGTGCGTATTTCTTGTTTTAAGTATAATTGCAAGAATGTACTTTACATGTTTTTTTTCTATCTTATCGAGTTCTTAATAATTTTAGTTCTACTAAGCTCCCCACTTGTCGGTCTCGAGGTACATTCGATTTATATTGTCTCTTAGGAGTTTTTCTTGTTCTGAAATGAAATGTGTTTATTTGTTGAAAGAAAATTATTTTTTGGATTAATATATTATATATTCGGATTTCGCGTTTTTCATTCTGTTTACCTCTTGGTAAGTTTGCGATTGTGCTTTGTTTTTTTAAAAATTCTAAACAAAGCTCTTTGCTAAGGCCGAATGCGTGCATGTTACATGTGAATGTTCTGGAAAGAAATGAGAAAATAAATTTATTTCCACAAATTTAATAAACGGCCACATACTAGGGAATAAAATAATTAATATATTTCATAATCGAAAACACACTTTTTCAATAGTTCCTGTTCTAAACCAGTGATGCCATTTTTCAACGTGTACATATTTAATTTCAAGACGGTGGAAAAATATAGTACCTATAATATAATTTTTAATGGTGAATTACTTGTTCACGTTTCAGATACAGTAGTTGGCCACAAACTTATGCACATGAAGAAAATACAACTCCCACAATTAATAATACAAATAATAACAATAATAATAATTGAGTTCATTAGAACACCAAAGAAGGGCCACCTCATTATTGTCTATAACAATTGCGGGAAAGTTTGCTGCATTACATTTAGCTCGCGAGATACTCATGTAACTACATTTTAAAACATTCAAACGAATGTCATAATTTTTTGACCAATCGTTAATGCGTGCAAGATCGTTATTAATTCTCCCAACACAACTACATCGCCGAACATTGTCTACATGTATGCAGACGATGCCTGAATTTAGTGTAGGTCCGGTAGTTTGTTAATATAAAGACTAAATAATAACGGCCCAATTATTGAGCCTTGAGGAACACCAAATAATATACTGGATACAGAAGATAAGAAGCTCTTAATCTTAATCTGTTAAGTTCGGTCATATAGGGAACTTTACATATATGTATGAGTTTCAAATCTGTTGTTTTCAGGAGGAATCTCCCAAGCAAGAATATCCCTTCGTTCAGCATAATTTTATTCGAAGCTACCTAGCATTATTCTTCCTAAAAAATCCAATAGCAAAAACATTATCTTACCCTAATTGTCCGAACGTAATGTTCTGTTGGAACATCTGATCCTCTCGCAATTCATGAATACTCGCATCATCCTCTTGCAGTGATACTCCAGATGAATTCATTTCCTTTTGCTGCATAGTTGCATTCCCTCCCTCAGCAGAGGTTTTAACTTTTCGCGTCTTAGGCACAGGACGGTGTGCTCGCTCGCACTGTAAAGCGTCAAAGAAGGCGGCATTCCAAAACCTTAAAGTATGCCAAATAGGCTGCTGGCGGAGGTAAGTAAATAGATACTCCCGATATGGCTCACAACCAGGAACTTCAACTGCAAGGACAACAACATCGTCATACCAAAAATAACAATTTACAAAAAAAAAACATACTTTCGTGATAAAACGTGAAACACATGTTCATAAGAGTCTTGGCAGGTGAGAAGTCTTCGCTTTCGGAGCACTCGAACAGGACAATGGCGAAGTATTGGACGAGTGAGTAGAAGGTCGTTTCGTCTACCTTTTTTGACTTAGCCCTCTGGGAGTTGACAAACCGTGAGAACCACAGACGACCGGATACCAGTCTAGCTTTCTGGCCAAACTCCGATTTGAGCTCTAATCCGATTGAAACACTGTCCGTGAACAGCACTTCAACAAAATGCTTCATAAATTCTTTAACAGACTCTTCAGTTTGACTGTCTAAGCTAATTGAAGACGCCCATGATGGCACGGAATTGTCCGACTCGGAACGTATCCAAACTTTCAGATCCGATGATTCGAGACTACCGCTAGGCAGCACAGGGTCGTTAAGGCTGGTTAGAGTGCTGCTATTGGAGGTTTTTTGAATTGGGTGTTTCCCTACGTTAATAGTATCACAGCCGTTTCCTTCAGGTGGAGGGATCACATCGATGACTGGAGTACTGGCCAGAAGCCCATTCACAGCCTTAATCTCCTCCTCTATGTCAGTGTCCCCCCTGTTTGGAGATTTTGAGTCAATGGAATTACTATAGGTGCTACTTTTGCTACTGTCGGTCCCGGACGATGCTGCTGATGTTGGCACCTCGAGCACTAGTTCTTCTTGTGTCATTTCTGCAACATTATTTGAACTGTAGTTTTTTTAAAAGTATGTTGAGTTGATTATTGTGGTCTTACTGGGAGTTAAATTTGGATGCCTAAACCGACCACTTAATATTTCTTCGTGGGCTCGTCGTTCCTTGACTCGACGCGACTCAAAGTCAATTGTTGAGTAGTCTATATAGTCGTCGTCTTCAGAAAGAGGTTCCAGTTATCATTAAATTGTTGTGACGTTCTAAATGTAAAGGTACCTTTATTTCCGTTATTCTCTGCTTCATCATCGTCTTCACATTCCTCGTCAGAATTTGTTGTTGAACTGAGGCTTAGGGCTAAATCAAACTGAAATTTAAAGAAACAAATACGGAGACATTTTAACAACTTAAATATTTGTTCGTTGATAAATAAGTACAAAAATACAAATAATAAAACCAGTATAGTCCTTTTAATTTAGTACATATAAAAAAAGCAGGGAAGGATGAGGATGGCGGTCGAGAATGAAATACATATTTGGTCAAGTCTATTACACTTTTGGTTTCCCATTGATTTTTACATACAATAGTCTAGGGAAAAAAAATTAATCCCTCCTTCAATGTTTTGTGTACTTTCAGATCCAACGGGAGAATTTTAAAGAGACAAAAAATACATCCTGTCGTGTGGAGTGTAGAGATACCAAATAATCTGAATATCAGGCGGTACTGGGAACGCACCTTTATGCATCCACACCAAACCATACAAACAATCAAAGTCAACATTTTTGCAAAAATGGAACACAGTTGTGTGTGTGTATTTCGATTCCTTGGGACCCTAAAAAATGTGAACGTGAATGAGTACGTTGGGGCGTTTATTTAATTGATCTTTGTGGCTCTATTCAACTGTATTGAATTTTATGACGAATTCATCAACGATCTGATTACTATTGTACAAAGAAATCATTGAAAATTGTACATAGAAATTAATAACCTTTAACGAAGCAGACCCTTTATTTGGAAACACAGCGCAAGAATAGAAATGATAAATGAAGCCAAGAATTTGGGACAATTAATAACACCGTTCAAATAATCAAAACCCAGTTCTGGAATTGATTTGTCTATTCTCCAAGCAGCATAGCGAAATAATAAAAATAGTTTTTATTATGGAAGAAAATAGAAAGACTGCAAAATCTTTTGAATGCACAAAGTGAGCCGGAAAAATTATACGAAAGCTAATTATAAAAGAAAGTAGTTAAAATATAAAAAACAACAATAATGAAGGCCTGCTGACTTAAAAAGCCTATCGCGTACTACTGACCCTTGTGCGCTGGATATCATATATGAGTAGATTCCACCAACAGGAGCATTAAGAAAAGTAGGAACGTTGTCCATACTGAGACTTACAATATGGTACCAGAAGATCCTTACGTCTAGTAGATTGAAGGAAATGCAGCCTTTCATATAGGAATATCAATCTGCGCTGCTTCAAATAGTCCTCCAGAGAGCAACCAAGCAAAGACGAACTATGGAGTGATATATGGGAATATCTTTTTAATTTAAATTTAAATCGTACTACATAATTGTACGCCACAATAAGTCTCCTTCGACAAAAGGTATGAAGAACCACAAATTGCCTTGATTACTTTTTGTTTCATATATAGTGAGAGAATACCGAAATGAATCCGCAATCGTCTTAAGCCTCCATATATTTTATTGAGTGTTGTACTAATGTGGCTACAACAAGAAAACGTTCAATTATAAACCCAAACTCTTATCAGTTTCCACATTTCACAGTCCTCTATAAGGCCGATTGGTCTGCTAAGATATACATACATAGTTGTATGTCATCTGCATATAAATGCACATTGGAGTTACCAACTATCACAACTACATCATTTATATACAGACGAAACAGTTTTGGCCCTAAGATAGATCCCTGAGGTACACCGCGGCTGGGAATTGTCGATCTACTTTTACGATGTTGAAAGCTTTGGATGAACTTGACTGCTGAGAATGAGTAAAATAATCTGTCAGATAATTTCATAGGATGAAATCGGTGGTCAATAGAGGCAAAATCCTTCCTAAAATCGAACAAGGCGAGGATGGTTGCGAAGTATTTTATCCCAATCGCCCTCTGCCCAACAAATTATTAGCGTTGATGTGCCAATACCTTGGCCAAAAAGCATAAAAGGCTAATTGGGCGGAAATCGCTTGGATGACAGGGAATCAAATTTTTCGGTACATGCATTTTTCCATTTGCTGGGTCAGGGCCTTGGAAATTTCTGGCGCAATTATTTTAATAAATCATGAAGGCAGACAGACTGTCAGATCCTGTCGCGTTGGACTTTATTGAATACAACGCTAGCCATACCTCACATTCATCCGAAAAGTAAATCAGCCGAATACAGAGTCGATATCTGACTCATTACCTAGGGAAGAAGACATTTAAGATTATCTTAAGCCTGTTTGTATAAGGAGTAAATACGAGCATAGAAGCCTCCTACTACTTTCTCTCAACCTTATTTCATAACCAATCAATTATTATCTAGTGTTATAAATATTACTGACAATTTTTCAACCTACTTTAGACTTTTGACAACGTCTAGCTCTTGCACATTGTCTCTAGTTAGTCATTCATTAAAGTTTTGAAACTCACTGCCCCACCTAAAGAAAAAAACATGTTTTTTTACATTTGCCTATTTACAGCATCATTGCTATTGTCTGACGTCGTAGAATCCTAAGATCTTGCCTTTTCCCTAAGCACTAACTGAACTTGTAAAATATTGTTGAATTCCATGACACAAACAAAAATAATACAAAGCTATTCCCACTCCCAAACAGTCGACCTTTCACAATCACTCAACTCGACGATCCCAGACACAATGCAGGTCAGTTTTCTTTTACCTTGACACATAACTACGCAAACAGCCTTGAAAAAAGTTTCAATTTTCTCTTTTTTCTCACAATTCCCTTCCACTTCACTAACAACCAGAATATGACACTGAAAAAATTGCACCAAAGCCCTGCGAAAAGCGGCAGGCACACAGGTACTTACTTTTTTTAAATTTTAATTTTCAAAACTGGAAAAGTAGCAGCAAGTACTGGTGCCGCTAGCGGACACGAAAGGACAAAGAGAACTACCTACAATATGCTGAAAACGCAAATGATGATATCATCCTCCGTCTGTATCCTTGCAGTTCTCATTCTGAGCACCAAAAACAAAACATAAAAAATATGTGAAGCGTGAACCATTGAGCCGAGCATGAATGTGAACGTGAAATGCGCATACATCCGAACGATTGTCTGCTAAGTTGAAGTTTATTTTAAAAGGACATGAGTCCTCCATCCATTCCAACTATGTGCAGATCCACCCGACGTGGCTATCGCTTTGTCGTTGCCCCCACTTGCCCCAGTGGTATACAACTCTTTTATGATGTCTCCGTGGGCGAAGACGAAGCTCGTTAATTATTTGGGTGTCAGCTGGAGCGGTTTCCCAACCTGCAGGAAGTTACATGGGGTGGGCTGTTATAAAAATTTTCTCATTTTTTCATTTTTTCAATCAAGCCGAGCACCGACGATAAAAAGTCTATTAAAAGATTGTGCCCGCGACGAGGAGCTATAAACCGAAATTGGATTAATATCAAATCCTCGTTTTCTCGGTATCTGCTGCAGAGTTTTCCTGCCACCGCGCGTCAACTCCACTTCGGAGCTCCTTGTAAGAAACCTTCACCGTCGCGGTCGGCATCGATACATCCGCGCTGCAGTGTTATTGGCAATTTCATAGTGACTGGGTACGAATGTAGCGCCACTTATCAGCCCGGCGACACGAGTACAACTCAACCAAGGCGAGCGAGGGCAGAAATAATTTTCCCCATTTGATGCCATTACACAATGAGCATGAAAAATTAAAAAAAAAAAAATTAAAAACTAACCACCTACGGTCCGACACTTTATTTAATTACTGAGGAACAGGGTAAACGTGCATGGAACCAACCTTATTGGAGATGCCATTAAGCAACTCGTTGCTATTCCCCAAAACCGACAAGAACTTCGACTTGAGTATCCCTGGAGTGCGACCCATTAGGGACTTAATCTTGGAGCTCTCTCCCTCACGTGTAAAATGCGTTAAATCCACCATTTTCGCCACTTATTTGCCTTTTCCCCGCTTCGTATCAATCACTGCAAGCACCCACTCGAGGAGCCACAAACTGCATATCTTCCAAACTTAAGTATACTGCAAGCACAGCACGTCTTGCACTGCAATCCCCTCAGCAAAGTTAGGGCATTTTTTAGCGAATATTAAATTTATAGGGTTTTACAGGCACCACTCATCCCAGCACGTTGCGGCACACACTCGGGGGCATACAGACAAATATTTAAGCACCGAACTGGGGAGACATGTAGGGAAGGTACTGCTACAGCACTACTTGTCTAGGAAACCTTGAACTCTAAATCGATTTTCAACCACCGATTCCTGACACTATTCACAACTTTAATGCGATCGGAAAGTAAGTATCCGGGGCTCGGGCCTATAGGGGGCTCACTTCTTTTGCATTCGGCAATAAACAGAAGACGAAACACTACGGGGCCCGGCTCCTTGGGGAGCTTGAGTTGTGGTGCTGCCTAAGAAAGTTTTGAAGATTTTGTGTGTACCCGAAAGGCACTTGACTCCGCGCAGGAAAACGTCTGCAACCCCGGAAGATCTTATGCCAATGCTACAACTCAGGTGAAAACTTGTTACGAATGGAAAGCTTCGGGACACATTTTCTTTCTCCCCCAAGCCCCAAAAAGGAAAAGCTTTTCAGTCGACACATTGCACATTTTCAGTGGCGTATCAGGGAAAATTCGGAAGGAAAATTTCTAAAGCTTTATTTTCATTTACTTGTATTCCTACATTTTCGTAAAGTCCCCATCCTTCAGCAATCTCTTTAGGATTCCGTAGCTTTCATATGAATGGGCTTATTTTGATGATTGTAAAAATATATATAAAATTTTATTTTCAAACCGCACTTTTTTTTGACTTATGCCCAAAATAGTGCGAAAAAAATGGGGCAGTTGGTTTAACGTGAAATGAGCAACAAGGCATTTTTAGCGTATAGGAGCGTATAACGAGACATTCACTACATGTAGGCCGAGAGCAACCACAAAAATTGGAGACCATCTTCGGAAGAAACGAAATTTTCACGAAAAGTTCCTTATGCGTGAAGAAACCTAATTCACACCAATACGTCTCTGAGGCTTGCCTTCCTTCCGATGTTTGTAATCGAACAAATCGGAAATAATTCGTATTGATAGGTCTCATACAGATTACAAAAAAATAAAAGGAGGTTCCAGATATTTATAGTTTCCGAAAAAAATACCCACCCTTGTGGTGTCCTTCTTGTACGGAACCTTTTATGCGCGAGTCTGATTTAGAATTATTTTTCTGAATTAGAATAAAACTCCTTCCGCAATTCAAAGACCTTACGTTGCCTCTTAAAATGTTTTCGTTTTCGCTTTGGATCGCTATAATTGTGGGTGTTGCAACAATGCAAATTGAGTCGACATATTTATTTTATTTAAATAAATAAAATAAAATAAAATAATATTATATTATATATACTGACAAAATGTTTAGTGCGCTGCTTTATTGTAAATTTCAAATTGTTATCTTACGAGTCGTGGAGCATTAAATTCATAAAAATTAATTAAACAATTTCCAGTCAAAAATCACAAGCATAACAAGAAATACATATATAAATTAAGAAACTTACTAGTCAATATATCCCCTACTCCTTTTGGGCTCACAGAATTGAATTAGGTATTGCCATTTGCATTTTAGATTTCTCCAAATTGAGTACTTGCACGTGGATTTCACTTACAAAAATTATAATCTACAAAAGATCAAACGGTAGCACCGGTCAAGAACAAAAACCCACTGGCAAGGTAACAAACTCATATTTTTCTTTAAAATTGTCGAAAATTTCCTCACAGTGCAGCCCCAGGGTGCAAGAGATAATTGAAAATGTTTCCACCTTCCCGAAATTTCAAACAAAATCACTGCTTGCCTTACACGAACGAGCCTTCCTACAGGAGCGTTTTCATCGAAACTTTACATAGTACACGCACGCAGTGTGGAGGAGGAACAAAATTTGCCCTCGCGGCTGGTTTTGTTTACTTTTCAGATGGCAATCAGCGGGCATCAATTACGTATGCAAAAAAGCTCTCCCCAGCCTCCACAGAAATATATAAAAAAAAATCGACGTCAACAACGACCGAGATTCTTACAGAGAGAATCGGGGAGCCGTGCTGTGCTGAGTGGAAGTGCAGTAGACGCCTCGTGAGCCGCAATGCAATCACTCCCCCTCAGTCTTGAGCTAAACGAACTTTTCGGGTATTTTTAAAACCATCCAACACCCACCTCCCGTGCATCGAACCTGTGTAATGGGTGGCTTGGCTGGTCTTGATGGCGCTGGTTTGCACCAAATACTCTCTGATAACGATTGCGGTCAATTCGATAAAATTCGACTTGAATTCAAGCTGGAGGGGGCAGGGAACATTAAAAAGCGAAATTTAAGCAACTTTATCACGAAACAATGAAAATGAAAGGGTTAAGGTGGAGGTGGGGTGGAGGTGTGGAAGCTCAAATTGGATCGTGGAGACACACTTTTCAATGGAGTTCCTCAGTAAACCGATAATTGGGGTTGGTGAACTTTGGGCTCAGTGCGAAATGTAAGACACATCGTCGGATGCCTCAAGGATTCGAAACGTGAGTGTGCATTAAGTGGGACTTTATCACAGTTCAAGAGATTCCCGGCTGCTCGTCTCAAGAATAACCTGAGATTGCAGAGGAAGAATTGCCTTTTTTTCGCCCAGGTGATTTACATAAGTTAGAAAAAAAAATTCATAACAAAAACTTGTATTTGCAAATTCGTATAAAACTTCATTTAACCTAAAATTTGTAAATTAAAACAGCTATAAATCTGACAAGATAATTATTGTACACTATTTCTCTCCCGAAAGACATTAAATATGTTCTACTTTTCGAAAATATATCCATCAGGTCTGGAAACTATTTTTATGGAAGGCAATAGACTTTGGTAACGATTTCCAGATGGTAGACATTAGGGATTAAATTTAGCACAAATTTCTAGTTCGGTTACGGGATACATTGTATGTAATTATGGATCAAATACCTCCACTGGATACCATCACTGACGCACTTAATCAGTCATGGAACTTTATGTCGATCACTTTCGATCTGTGCGACGATTGATAGGAGATTGATTGTTGATCAAAGGGGAGGTATTGTTGTTTTTTTGTAGTTATGACGGAATTGCTTTTTTTTAGAAATTTTTAATTTATTTATTTATTTGAATTTGCGTGAAAACTTAGTTCCACAACCTCGCAATAAGAAGACTAGTTAAATTACATAATAATAATTACTAAACAATAAAAGAAAAAGAAAAACAAAACAAAACAAAACAAAGCTTCGCATTATAAGTTTTTAGTTAAATACTATAAACTATAAGCAGGAAGGAAAACCACAAGCTATATAAAAAATGCTGAGAACACAAGTGACTATGCGAAATTTTAGAATAGTCTAAATCTACTCTACTATAAACTTCATTAAAAAATGTAGAAAATTGCTCAATCAATTCGTTGCTGCCATAGCTATGTACATAAATGCGAATTGACATGACGGTTTACAGGCGTAAGCAGAGGCATCCCACAAGGTTCTGTACTCGGCCCTTTACTCTTTAGCTATTATATAAATTACTTGCTAGGAGCTACACATTATGTCAAATGTCATCTGTATACGGATTATTTCCAGATTTATTTAAACAGCAAAATTGGGCTGATGGACAGCTGTATCGGAAATACAAACATTGGTTTACGACCTCTCTGCGTAAGCAAATATAATTGTATTTGTATCAACTCCCACCTAAAATATTGTGACCATATCACGTAAAACTGGCCTTATTTTGTGTTGCTGTAAAACCCTTAAAAATAATGATAATTGGAAAAATAACCAGGTAAAGTTACTTGCAAGAAAATGCCCTAGAAAAGACTCTAATGTATTTTCTTTTTGTAAAATCGAAAATATTAAATAACTATAGTGAGTCAAACAAATTTTTGATCAAACATTTCCACATTTATGGCTTCTAACTTGTTTATTATTAATTTTATGTCAAAAAGTATTTAACAAAAATTGTAGAAAATTTGTTACTCCACAAAAAATGTCTATTTTGAAAATGTTCGTATGGCTAACGGTAACCGACATATCTCTAAAAAATCGTTCGTACCCTTATTTTAAAGATGGTTCACCATCGACCCCAAACATAAAAAAAAAAACAAATCGCTGCCTGCCCAAAACCAATTGAAAATTTAGAGACGACACGACACGACATTATGAATCCATTTGGAGGCTCGTATCTCGCGATTGAAACCTCAAAATAAAAAAGGTCAAACAGTGTGAAATGCCTCATTAGACCTATTCAACAACGTCCCATTCGATGGGGTACGTGATTAAAAAAATTTGTCATACCCACTTTGGGCAGGTACCTTAACAAAAAAAAATGTTTTCTTCACTTATATCTTTGGGTTCAGTAAAAGCGTCTTCCTGTGAAAACGGCAGTAAAATAGACTGTGACGCACTGACAGGCGGACGGACCGGATATTATAGGGTATCATTGCAACTACGGAACCCTGCAGAACAGATATATTTTTCTCTACGGAAATAGTGAAGATCTGAACCTAAATTTTAACAATTTCTGTAATTCTTTAAACAATTTCCCTCCATTTTGAGAAATAGTTCACCCCTCTGAATATACTTTACTCACAAAATTATTTTCTTGAAGTAAAACTTAACACTCGATTTTATATTCGAACTGATGTGTAACCTTCCAAGAGTTCGTCAATAGTATAATCCATTCTGCAGAAAAAATATACAGCAGAACTTCAAATTCGCAATTTTTGATTCTAGTACGTCAACTTCTAGAGGGTATAGTGAATGTTGATAATTACTATAAACCCTATAACTCCATTTGAAACAATCCTTCAACATTTTAGCTGTACAGAAATTTGCTTTTCGACAATTTATTTCTTCATAATTTAAAAATTTAGACAAGAACAAATAAAAAAAAAGATATCTACATAACTTATGAAAAAACTTTTAAGAAGTTCCTCTAAAATCCTCCTAACAGGCAACCCGACTCTCTTCAAATTTCGCATCTTCAAACATTACACCCACAAATTCGAAAATGAAAGTTAGACTACAAGAAAATACCAAATACACCAAATTTCTCCTAATGAAAAACTGAAACAAGTAAATTCTTTAACACTTTCCTTCGTCCTGCTCTCATAAATCTGCAGAACTGTCGACGGACCTGCGACACTCCTATTCGCGAAAAGTGACTTCAGTTCAGATTTTGTCAATGAAAAGTGTCCATCGTCTCCTCTCAACTAAAATCTTCCACATCTCGGAGGCCTTACAGAATACAGTCAGCCGCTGGGAAAATCTTAAGATCATTCGAAGTAAACTTTCTCAACCGAGCGGATCGCATATTCGCTGTCGCCGTTACATAAGGACTGTACCCGCAGAGTGTATAAAGTTTTTTTTAACGAGTGCCTTGATCCCCGTGTAATTGTGTGGTTGTGAATAGTGGGAAAAAAATAATGGTTTTCAGTGAATTTAGTGTCTTCCGGCGATTCGATTAGTTTCGCGACACTCGTGCAGAATTTTTTGTGTAAATACTTTTTTACATGTGTTAAGTTCCCTAGTTAAAAATAGGCGCTTTCTTGCTCTCTTCCCGGGATGTGTTAGGTCTTTTGGATTTAATCGACCAAAATGAGTGTAAGTTGAGCATATTCGCACCCATAATTATTACGCAAATTGTTTAAAATTAGGCGGGTCCCAGCGGGACTGCTGCTGGTTGTCGTCAATTTTCAATTTTCCATAAAAAACCTATTGCTTCCTTGAAGCAAAAGTTTCGAACTTTTTTCTTTGGCAGCCAGGGCTTATTTATAGAGTGTAATGCTTTTTGGTTCTAAATTTAAATATTGTCCACGAAACAGTGCTCGAAGGCGAGAGACAACCAGGAATTCTCGGGTGTGCCTTGGTAAACGTGAATAATTTCTCTCTATGTAATTGAAGCAGCCGACTAGAAGTAGGAAGCACACTTGCTATCTTTACGCCATGGCAAAGCAGCGGTGACGACTTAAAGAAAATCGAGAAAAACATTTTCTTCTGACTTTTCGATGCAACTTTGTTTTTTTCTTTTGGAAAATATTTTCTTCTCATAACTAAAACAAACAAAATTTTGCGCACATTCCGGGCTGGCTGAATTATCTTGTTCTTTTGGGAAATTCATATATAGTGCGGGTAACTATGTGCAAAGCTTTTCGCAGCTCGATTTTCTTGACGCCAATAAATATAAAAGTTTATTTGCACGGACAGACCATTTTAATGTTCGTATAACACATCCTCTATTTACAGAGTGGTGTATTTCACCGGGGAATAGAGCAAACAATTAATTCGATTTTTAGGCCGAAGATCGAGGGGTCAATCGTTTCCGCATGATCTTTTCGTTGCGAGAGGATGATCTAGTCTAGATAAAAGGATCGGTTTCTATTAAAAGTACCTTAGGCTCATATGATATGGAGCTGGTGTAGAACATAACAAGGAATATTTCTATTATAGGCGTTATTTGGTACTAAGCGTTAATTCATTGTATTTCTTGTACATTTTTCTAATGCCAATGGGAACTCATAAAATTATTATAAAAAAGGCTCCAAACTATAATTGTATTTAAGCAGAATAGGAAAGATCATAATTTTGTGGTTAAACCTTTTTAATTTTTGTTTTGCTTTTTTATCCGACATTTTCTAAAAGTTACTAAGTTGTGAAAGTATTTATACATAACCAGGATGTTGCACATATCTTTGAAACGTTTTGAAAAATATGACAAAAGTTTACTTTAACGAACGGATACTAAATAAATCGTTCTTGACTTGCAAGATTGTGGAAATTTAAAGATAGATGATAACGACAGTGAGGCCATAAGATTCGCTTTTCTTCCAACAGCAACAAGACTCTTAAAACACAATCTTTTAAAATGAGGAAATTTTGAAAATGAATAAAATAATTAATATTTTAGTTTTAACTTTAAATTTAATAAGATTTCTGTGAGAAGAAGAAAAATGAAAGCTCACTGCGTTTTCGTATTATTTTCCTTGAAATGGCTAGAAACGGCTACTTCTGTCTTTGGTTAGTCAGTGATAAAAAACAGAAAGTAAAACATAATTTTTACACACATTACACAGAACCCATTAAGAATTGAAAGACAATTTAATATTTTTATGATTGTGTGACTTGTGTCACAGGTTGGAAACACTGATGTTGAGCATCGGTTTTTCGTATAATATTTTGTTTATTTAATTACCACAGTGTGACAAATGTTTGTTATATGTTTGACAAATTATTATCAAACATTTATGAAATATGTGATTTTCTGGATGTTAGGTTTACAACATTTGAACCATGGAAAATATCGATCTTCTCGTGAGAAGTCATAAGCTCAGTTTAATGAAGTATTGATATTAGTTTTAAAAAAACATTTACATAAATACATTAAAGAAAACAAAAATTGTTAGGGCTATTGCCACAACCACACATACATCATTTTGCCGGTTAGTATTATCCTTTCTTATTTTGTGAATTAAATCATTAAAAATTCAAAGCCAGAAATTTTTACAAAATTCCGAAAACTAGAAGGGTCATTATTTTTTAAATCATTCAATATCTACGAGTATATATTACTGCCGCAACGAAGATTACAGTTCTTTTATCTAAAATGGAGGTGGTCCTTTTCGATAATTTTCTTTTGAGTTTGAAGCAAGCACAATGAAAAATGTTACAAACAAACAAATTTTGTGTGTCATACATTTGACGAATATTTGCCAAATGTTCGTCCAGTTTATAATTGCTTGAAGGATGCTTAAAACACGTGTTTTCTTCAAAGCTTATCTGTATGTACTATAAATTGATGGGCCTTTACATTGTTTTGTGTCCAGGCTTGCTATGGCCCAGCTTTATTTAAGATGTATAGAATTTAATTTGGTTCTGTCTACATAAAAGCAAATCATTATGAAGCTCTACACATAAAACTACAAGATTGACTTTACTCAGGTTGAAGACTTATATCTATAAATAAAAGTTATAAGTTTCATATAATTAATTCCGTATACTCCGTGTACTTGGCCCCTTAATTTGACTTCCTCTCAATGGTTATTTAGTAAATTTAGTTTTAATGATAACTGCATACACACAATTTACTTTGAGCTCGAATTGTATATAACATGTAACATATATGGTAGGTGCATTAAAATACTTAACTTCAAAACATTGAATCATCTACCACATTCATATGTACTTCATCAAAATGAGAAAATTCAGGTCACTTTATATATTCTTCCTCAACAATGAAAGAAACAGCCTGAAAATCTAATTCAATTTTTGCCCTATTTAACTTGAAATGAATTATTTCTTGGCAGCCAATGCCCTCACCTCATCTCAGTACATTACAGCAGCACAAATAACAAGAACACTTGGAAAATTCTTGTTTTATTTGTTATTATACAAGTATTTATATTTTCATATACAAACGCATAATTGCAAGAAAGTTAGGAAAATATAAATAACAAAATAAAAAACTGTGACCTCGGTATTTGTTGACGTAAAATATTCCACAAAAATCTTTTCCCGTCATCAGATAATTTAAAATCAAAATTTTTGCCCACGTATTAATTACGTCATCTTGCAGAGAAATGAATATATATGATCAGAAATATTCATATATGTATGTCAGTGTACCTACACCAGTCAATCTCTTCATGAGTCCATCACCCCTCGTCTATTCCGGTGACCAACGTTTTTTTTGTTAAAGAAAATACCACTAAATAAAACTAATAATTATATGCAAACAAAAACCTTCAAAAAAACTAAAATATAAAATGTTGAAACGTGGACCTCTTTCCCTACAAAGCCTTGATCAACAAATATAACAAGGAACCCACGATTTACGAAAGCGAAAGTTCATTTACACACCCTCATGTCTATCACATCTAGGAATTGGGCGCTGAAAACAAAGAATTCGATTTTTCGCAAATAAAATAAAAGCATACAATACCTACTGAGCCTACTCATTGTCTAAGAAACTCATGCAGAAGATAGAACAAGCCAATAAATTTAGATACACTAATTAAAGATACTTGTCGCAGTTTTTAGGGGACAGTCGTTGACGCTTGATTTTCATCGAGGATCTATTTTTATAACCTCCGACTTCCATTGCTGTTTTGCAAGATACGGTCAGTGCCGAATTGCTCGCTTCAGATGATTTGATTTCCTGTTTGCTATGCTGTTAAATATGTCATTTCTTATTCTGGGCAAACATTTTTGAACTAAAGGGAAATTTATCAAAAGGGAAATTTTGGGTTATAACTCTTTTAACTTGTTGTATAGTGGCTTTATCTTCACGTGTGTATAACAAACAGTCTGTTATATGCAGTTGAACTCAAAAGTTCTTGTTCTACAATTTTTTGTGAACTTTTTGCAATTGAGATTTATTTCGGGTCACTGGTGTCGAATATGGTGCTCAATTTTACAAATTCATGATGGCAGGCAATTTAAATATGGCGGACACAAGATACCACAAACAAACATTTTGGGTATGCTACTAAATATGAGCGATAATAATTTTACCTTCATTGTTGAATTGTTGTATTGATAACCGCTTAGTCGGACCTTCATCTGGTGGAAAAAGTAGCTTGGAGTACGTTTCGAAAGAAGCGAGAATGGCAAAATATCTCACATTTTAAGTTAAGAAGTTAATTTTTTGCTGAATGAAGACTTGCGATGTCATGAACTAAAAACACTGCGGTTGAAAGGTTGATGTTTTTCTTTGTTGTTGTCAATAGACAAATAGAAAACCAGATTACAAAACACTTCACTTGAGCACCAACGACAAACCATTAGAATTTTGGTATACTTTTCGTCATTAATTTCTTGAAAAAAAAGGAAAATGATAACTAACTAATAGGTCGTAAATATTTTGGTTAAATGATCTAATTCTAAAGGATCGTGAAATTGTTATAATACAAATTACAATTTACAAACATGGATCGAAAGAGATTTACTGTCCTTTTAATTTGACTCCTCAAGGTGTTCTGGAAGCTGTTACAGGGTGGCGAAAAAGTAATGATGCACTTTGATTATGTATCTAACACTTTTTTTAATTAAATATTATAATATTATTATTTTATTGTTTATTTAAACCTTTGAATTTTGTTCAATGAAATACTAAAAAATAATAGCTGGTTTCACGAATGTTAAAATTTGCAAAAGGATATCAAATTACCATGAATGGGTATGATACATTCTTAGACTAACAGACCTTGGCATATTCTGTTTTAAGCCAGTTTCTTCAAGGCATGCGACTAGACGTCTAATTGTCTGACCACTCGGTGCCGAACGGCGGCGGGCAGGGGCAAAATCTTTGACGAAATTCACGTTGTGTAGTTATACTGGTAAATTATTTCGACACAATTATTTCACCCACTTGAGGATTATAGCGTTCCATTGCTCATCGTGTATTTCTCATTTGTTTACTACTTAACTGTTAATATCACGATGGCAGAGACGCTATTTACAAAAATCAACTTAATTTTTAAATTATTCAACATTTTAAAATATTGTTTTAATTTTAATATCGGGGCCATAATAACCTGGGGGCGTAGAGCTACTTATTTCGAATATTCCCACTTTTGGCGGACGTAGTTTTATATATCCTTTATTTTCTTATTTGTGATATTCATAAGTAACTACTTTACCTTGCAAGATGTTTTAAAAAAGATGTTGACATTGCGCAAACGGTCCCTAAACCCTTAAATTTGTACAGATTTAAAAACGCCTAAATTTAAGCAGATGTTAACTCTGTGACTATATTTTAGAATTTCGCTACACAGCAAAAAATTCTCTTTCACCGTCCTCCTCTATTTCTAATTACAGAACTTTAATGGATTTACCAAACACCAGGCCCCAACATCACCAAAACTGAAAAGTGGTCGATCAATGCCTCAATGGGTGGTAAATATAGTTCATCGTCTTTACCAACAAACACTTGAAATCAAAGATATCGAACATACACACAAAAACACAACAACAAAACTTTTAAATTCCATTCATCCTACATAGAAGCATACCGATGCATTCCAAACATTTCAAAACAAACATTTTTTTTACCAATTAGAAGCCTTAAAAGAACTAAATTTAAACTTTTCAATTTCATACAGGCCGAAAAACATGATCGCATTGGCCCGAAACCACCTGCACTACCACCTGACTATGAGAGATCACCACCAGCTCTGCCACCAAAAAAGAATCAAGTGGAACCGGACTATGAAGTGATCGAGTTTTCCGGACAGCAGTACACGAATGCGAGTCCCTTGAGGGCAAAAACTCCAGGTGTGACGAAATGTTGAATTTTTGATTCAAAGCCTTACAGATAATTTTTTTTTTGTAATTACAGATGGAAAGAGGAGCGATGGACTTAAATGCACTCTATGTGGATCGCCATCACCATGGGTTCGATGCGAGCAATGTGGCCAGCAGATATTCTGTGCTTCTTGTGATGACATGTTCCACAGGCATCCGAAAAGGCAGCTCCATTTAAGAAAAGTACTTGCACTATTTATTTTTTTAAGTATATTGTTCTAAATAATTTATTTTATTATTTTAAAGGCAATTGAGAAATGCCAGACGATAAAGCCGCCGCTGCCACCAAAATTAGATCCTCATCTAATAACAGCGCCAGTACCACCACCGCGACGCAACAAAAAGAGCATGCCGTCGCCTCTACTAATGCGCAAAGAACAGGTACGGGTCTGCGTCATCTCGTAAATACAAAAAACCCACAATGAAACCAACCAAAGATTTAATCTAAGCGAAACTTAGATGCATTGTTGACGATTTATGTTGCTATATCTCATAGAAATTCTATCAACTGTTGTTACCTTTACTAGAGATTTTCTCATCCATTCAATTAACACCCATTCCGCAACATCCAAATATTCTTTTTCTATTTTTTTATTAATTTTTTTTCTTTATGAAAAGTTTACAATAAATATTTATCCCAAAAACAGAGTTGGTACGAATTTATTTTTAATCGTGAGGTCTACCCATTTTGTAGATGTTTTTCTGTGTTGTAGTTTAATGACGCAGTATGTTTGCGTAGGTTGAAGTGGTAGAAAAAGTTAAAAACATATTTCACATAACATAAGACAATGGTACAATAAAAGCACAAATTAGAGGCATAAGCAGAATAACAACAAAAGGCTGTCCAGTAAAGCAGAAGTTTTGGAAGCTCAGCTTTGGCGGCAGCTTTACTATTATTCTGCATCTGTCGCTGCTTTCTGTTTCTAATATTTCTTTTGTCTATTCGTATATTTAAAAAAAAAAACATTTGAAGGCTTCATTTTAAATTTAAAAAAATTTGACACCCTAAAAAATAAACAATATTTAAAAAAAAATATCGTAACATCAAACAGACCTCGACTATGTAGAATACTACACGTTCATCTTTCCACTTGAGTAGAAGTTGCCTATTCCAGAAGGCTCCTACATGCAATTGTCCCTGAAGACCCCTACATGCATTTTGCCTATCCTTGAAGGTCTGAAAGACCTCTCAAATACACACCGCTTAAAATTGCACCATAATCGCTAATTTAAATCGCAGGTCTTAGGATCGATGCAGCCACCGCCAAGTCCGGCTCTATCTTTACGCGATCGTATGGGATCATTTCGAAAAATGATCCATCCAGGGGCACGGCCACTCCCAGAAACACCAAATACAGAACCATTCAGGCAGACGTCCTCGCCACGATCGACAACACCAACAGGTCGATCAGTTTTTGACTCAATCCAACGACCTCCATCCCTCACCCTTGAAAAGATTAAAACGAAGGCGAGTGCAACGTTAGATAGAATGGCTCTCCTACAGCAAAGGTACCGCCAGCATCAGGAATCGATGAGAAGTGGTAGAAGTGAGGATCAGAGAAGACTGAGTGGTGCGTCAAATGCCAACGATCATGTAAGTCACCACCACATCACCCTGCCCATTATGCTTGTAATAACAGCTTAAAATCATTTCCAGACGAATAGGGGCATGAATTATCCAGATAACCTTTCATCAGACCAATGGTCTAACCCACCATCCCCCACTAGACTGCGTTCCGGAAGTATGTCGTCCGGAGTGAATTCAAATCGAAATTCTTTCGAAGGTTCTCATTTTCACTTCCCTAACCATCAGGAGCAGCAACCAACAAGGAATATGAGTGCATCTGTGTTTAACTTGGACAGAGTAGGACAGAGACAGGTTCCGAATGCATATCCGCAAAATCAGATGCATCAGGTACCGCTGAGCAGATATTTGCAGGAAAAATAGGTTTAACTAAATTTTTTAAGGCTCAGTCAATGGCTCACCTGAATTGCATGGGCTGCAACACGCCTCAAGGTTGGAACAACCAAAACGAGTGGAATCAAAACTTGAACGGATCCAACATGAGTCTCAACATGCCACCAGGCTACTACCCCCCGCAACAACAAACAATGCATCCACCACCAGTCTGGGGAAATAATTGGATGGGCCCCAACATGTACCCATACCCTATGGGAATGATGCCGATGATGAATAACGGTAGGCACTTCCCACACTTTTTTTACTTTTTTTTTTATTTTAATAAACTAACGAGTCTCCGTCAGTTTTAGGCATGCCACCAACACCACTACCCAGCAGAAGAATGCAATCTCGCAGTGGATCTCGAGCAGCATCACCCGCCCTAAGTAGCAAGTCAAGAAAGTCGGTTATGTCCTCAAGAAAGCGGAACAGCTACGCCGAACAAGAGCCTACAGATGATGAGGACTCTGAAGATGACAGGCGGTCCATCAGGTCAGGTGCACTCGGCAATCGTAGGTCCCGAAGACCTTCTGCAGCATCACAAAATTACGAGAAAGAGGACGACAGTGAGACTATGGCCCACAGCTCAAGGGGTAGAAACATCCAGCGAGCAATGCGAGAGCGTCTTGCTAAGGTGACTAGTAACCACCGTCCATCGGTTAATTTAGGCCGTGACAGAAGTGACGGGGACTCAATTTCGTCCCCGAAAAAAGGATACTCTGACTCCCCGCTCACTCCTGACTCTGAATCTGAGCCAGGCACCAGAGCTTTGGTGCAAGCGAAGATCCAGGAAAAGGTAACCCAACAAATGCGAGAGCAGCAGCAAGCTCAACTGTCTAAACAGAATTCTGTAGAGAGTCAGCACAGCTCTAGAGAGCGCAGAACTGCCACCCCAGAAAAACCAGTCATCGAACCCAGCAATGCAGAGGAGCTCGAAAATGACGGGCCTGTAGGGCCTCCACCCACAGCGCCTGATTACGAATGGGAATGTGAATTTTGCACATACGTAAATGAAGCGAACGTAAAAATTTGTGCTATTTGTTGTAAGACCCCGAACCATGCGCCTACCAAGCCCAAACAACCCGACCCGCCGAAGGAGGCACCAAAGCCAGAGCAGCAGTGGCCCGATGTGAATGGAACGACCAAACTAATAGGTGTTATGAAAATAGCACCGTCTTCTGAAGAATCCGAAGATCAGGGCCGTGTGAAGCAAAAAGGTAGGAGTAGGAAGATATCCTTTGGGCTGGGGACAAAAGCGAAGTGACCGAGTGTGTGCTGCCATGCCCCGCTTCTCTAGTTAGTGTGAACCGATTGTTCTGCGTTTAGAAATTTTCTGTACGATTTTTTTTTTGTTATTTGTTACACAAACTCCCGGAACAACTTTATCAAATATTATGTTTTGCACCTTTGTGAAGATCCAACATCCCCGCCTCGCACTGATCGACGCAAAAAATAAAAACGATGTTCCGATCAATGTTTTATGAATTTACTGCCAACCACAATATCCTGCGTTGTGTTGTTCGCTCTAAACGCCCGTCCCGCTTAATTTTTTTGTTAACTAAAAATAAACGACAGAAAAAAAGTAATAATGAGAAAAATGATAAATGATAAAAAAAATAAAAAATAAAGCACGTCGTAATTCACCTTGTGCTTTTGTAATTCCACGTGTTTTGTGTCTGTGATAACATTTTTGTTGAATTCCCCTTTGTAGGACAGGATATGTCCCTTGAGGACATTTGGGCGTCTATTGAACAAAACATTAGTGAAACAGCTGCTGCTACTGCTTCTAAACGAAACAAACAAAACCTTACAGCAAATAGCTCTGCTGATACCGCAGATATCCCGAAGAAGAAGGTCGAAACTGGCACTCAGAAGTCGATGAGTAAGAAGACATCGACTGCATGTGGACCGTCACCACCTCGGGAAACGAAGAAATCTAGTTCTGTGTCAACGGGAACATCTCCACCGCCACAGAGTATTTCTACTCAGGTGAGTTTTCCTGTCTTATACCTAATATTTTTGTTAATAAGAACAACCAAATAGACTTATGACACCCTACCAATTTCGAGGGACGTTGACCAGCTCACAGATAGGCCATCGACCAGGAATACAGGAAGATCTTACTCGATTGCTAGCCCAAATAATGTTCGTCTCGGTGAAAGGGGAATGAGCCAACAGAGCTTCAACAGTGATAGCCAAGTATATGAACCATATAATCGAATTTATAATACGTTAACCCTACAAAAATAAGAATAACGGTGTCAAATCGTACGATCTTGGTGGCAATTTGAAGTGGTCAAATTATAAAATTAAACGCCCATCAAATTCTCATGCAATAGATCCATTACTGCACGAGCTGTGTGGCAGGTGTCTGCGTTCTGTTGGAATTACATTGCTTCCAAATTAAAATCTTCCAATTCCGGCCACAAACAGTGCCTGGATCACTTGTGGGTTTTCCTTGCCCCAGATGGCCAGATGTGGCAATTTTACTTATTAATATGTTCATTAGGGTGAAAATGTGAGTCATGAGTACAAATGATTTTCTGCGAAACCCATCATCCGTTGTCTGCTCTTCCAAGACTCAATCCGTAAATTTGCTATCTATCGTACTTCAATTTCAGGATAAAGAAAAATTCTAGAATGAGAGTTGGGAAAAGATACACAATTGCAAAACTTTTCTTACCTACTTCTACAAAAAATACCTTTGTAGGAGTGCACTATCCAGTTTTCGTAGAGTGTAAATGCACAAACTATTTACCCCCTTTTTTACACTTTTTTTTTCGTTTTGAAAAAGTGGAAAGATCGCTGAAATAATTAAGTAGTGCCGTAGACCTGTGGAACCACTATCTGTCCAAGAATTAATTTGCGCTAATAATATTAATGTAAAATTAAAATATATCCATTTATTATTTTCACAATTTACATTTTTTTTCTAATTCATAAATGTATTTTCTAGAGCTTACCCCCAACGCCACCAAAAAGGCACATGAGTCCCACGGCAATGGGTCGGAAAGTAAATGCTGATGTAAACTATATGGATCCAGAAATAAGTGCATTTTTCGAGCGTAGCACAACACCATACTTCCGTGAGATGACTGGATACAAACAAGATCGGTATCGCAGTCAAAACGATCTTCGTCGCGATGATCTGTACTTGCCGCGACGACCATCGATCGCTGATATGCTCAACTATCAAAGGGTAATTCATAAATAAATTATTTTAAAATTAAAAACCTTAAAAAAATTACGAAAGTAGGCTGAACCAAATCTAGTGCTTAATTTTCCTGTAACGGGATCCAAAAATGAAAAATTAACATGATTTATTTGTTTCCTTAATCATTTTAATAAAATAAGTACGCAATATTTTTAGAGTCAGTACGACACAGCATTTTTCGACCAGTATGACCTTAGGAGGGATATCAAAGCTAGGGACCCTGGCCTGGAACTTGTTATGTTGCTAAAGGTACCACAAGACCTTCAATCAAAGTCTATTCATTTAAAAAAAATTCCTCCAACAGGAAGCAGAACATTACAAATTCAACGCCGAGGAGGTCCAAGCAGCTCTAAAGCACTGTGGGGATGCTCATCCAATAAACTGGCTGCGCGAGAACTGGTCGAAATTGATCCAAACGGTCCAAACATTGGCAACCAAATATGGACAGGAGCGGAAGGAGAACATAATAGGCACAATATCAGCAATTGAAGCACGTGAGGCCCTTCGTTTGCATCGCGGAAATGTCTGGCATGCTGTTACTGAGTGCATCCAGCAGCGACAGAAGAAATACCTCGAAATCTCAAAGCGTGGCAACTACTCCCGGGAAGATATTGTAACCGCTCTGACTGCCCACCATGGGAATATTGAGTTGGCACTTGTCGATTTGGGTAAAACTCAGCTTAAGCCGTTTCTTATGCGAATCTGGGGTCCTGCGACTGGGGTCGAAAATGAAAGTGGAAATGTTTTGAGCTCTGACAATCAGGACCCATCTAGAATAGGTTAGTATGTATTGCTGTGGTTGTAGCGCCTTAGTAGGTGTTTTTAATTGTACTACTTGTTGAAAGGCAGCATGAAATTTTTTTTCGAAATATACAGGGTTACGCAAATTAATAATTTTTGTTTTAGTGAGGAGAAGTCAGATAATGACCTTTTGATGTTTCAAATTTCCTAAATTACTATATCTCATGCCCCTCACTTTAGAGATGTCACAGTAGGTTAGATTTAGGGACAAATGCTGTAAGAGTGATGTCCCACTTTTAAGCCCCATTTTCAGATACTTTTTCAAAATTCCTTATGATGAAGTGGAAAAACCAATACAAACAAAATGTCTACATATGGCGTCCTGGCAGCTCGTTATTCCAAAGCTAGTGCCGTGTCTCGGCTCCATGGTCGACATGGGTTTTCCAAACGTTTTTATTAGAAATCAAAGTATGATCGCCGAACATTGGCTTACTAATTCGGCTTTAACTTCAAATTTATCGCACATTTTCTAATGTAATTTCGAGGGTGTATTATAAAGACTATAGCTGGTCTAAAAATCATACAAGAAATAATTGCAAGATCATGTAGGTGCAAAAAAACAATACAATCTGTGTCAAAAGTGATTTTCCAAAACGCTATTCTTAATTTATTTCGCTTTCATAAATTGCAGACAATCTAAAGTAAATCGATCCTCACGATCTTCATTAACCCCCGTTATTATTTTACTGCAAAATAAAATTAACGCCATAACTGCAACAAACGTGACTGATCTTTTAATTTTTTCCATCTTTTAAACGTAGATCCCTCAATTAACGACTTTTTAAACGCCAACATAGATACAACGATCTCTCTGCTATCAGGCAATACAACTGATCCTGCTGCAAAAGATTCCCTAGGTGGGACAGAATCTATTTCAAATCTTTCAAACAGCAGCTGGGAAAATAAGGAATTTTCCGAAAATGCTGACAGTGCATCTGGCCACAATCAGAATTTGCTTAAAGACATCGAAACCCTCATTGGTACCATGGAGGTCAATCAAGCGAAACAAAACGAGAAAATGCTTCACGATATTGAAAACATGTTAGGTGGCTTAATGAATGAACAGAATTTAAAACCTGATTTTGTAGACTCACCGGTAACAGTCATAGATAGATTGCTGGTAAAGAGTCCGATTGTTATTCCAACAAAAGCCGATAGTAGTGACAACGTAGAGGCCGATATTAAGAATTTTGTATCGCAGCATATTCAGGATATCATTCCTGATTTAGTAGAGCAAGTTGAAAAGGAATTGCAAGAGGATGAAGACAATGATGAGATTAAGGAGATATTTGGAGAGCAAGAAAATGATAATAGGCAGTTCGTAGAGCCTGTGCGACCACCCGAAGATCCTGGGGAGTATCTAATGAGAGAAGTGATTATACCGAGCTTACAGTATTCAAATATTAAGGAGGAAGCACCTCTCCCATTTTTGGAATCTGAAACTTTGGAAGAGTTTAATTATACTACTGAGGACCATCTAAAAATTTTAGTTGAGCCTAGGAGGTTTCTAACTACACAAAACGCAAAGCGGACCACCTTAAACATGGGATATGCACCAGAGGAGCCTAAAGAAGAGCCTAAAAGTGAATCAGATGAAGAAGAAGAGGTTTCAGATAGTGAGGTATTAGAAGAATTAGAATCAACTGCAGCTTCTTCAAATGAAGCAAACCAAATAAATACAAATGAAGTAGATAAAGTAAAGGAAGATTTAACTAATCTTCAAAACCAATCTCAATCTTCCGCAGAAGGCATTAAAACTGACAGTATTAAAGAAAACCATGTAACAACTATAGATCAGGATAAAAGCCAACTAAGCAAAAAACTACAAAATAAACCGTCAACATCAAAAGATACAACAAATGAAGCACCATCTAATCTTACTGAGCTATCTACAACACAAGAAGCACCAAAAACTAATGAAGCACCACCAAGTCGTACTGAACCTAGAAGAAATTCGGTAAAGTCTAGAATTCCAGTGCGTAAAAATTACAATCGGGTAAACTCTAATCAATCCACTAACGATTCAGAGGAACAAAATATAGAAGAAATAGCTCCACAAATTTATGACGAAGCCGGACCTTCAATACAACAGCAAAATGAAACAAGCGCTAGCACATCTTATGACAAAACACCACCCTCTAATGAACAGGAGAACGATAGAAAGGTCAGTACAGCAAGTATTGTGTTACAAACTCCGATGGCAACCAAAAACGCGGTTAATGCAGATAATAATAAAAACGCTGGCGAAACCACAGAAGAAGAACTTACCGAAGAAGAAGAGCTCTATAGTGGCATTGAGGGTAGTTCTGATGACGAAAGATTCGAGTTTGTTTATAAAGTTGTTAAACAATTCATTCAAGTTGAAAATAAAGCCGAACAAAGTTTAGAACAAACAGCTCAAGATTATCCAACATCCGATGAAGATGAAGAAATGTTCAGTGTTCACAGCGATGATGGGCTCCAAACACCACATATGACCAGTGAGGCAAATACACAAAATACTCCTCAACTGAGCTTAAACATTGCTTCGCCTTCATTTGATCGAAATGAAGAGATTGCTAGCCCGACATTATCAACAATGTCAACAAATGAAGTACTTCTTATTATAAATGATCAGGATCGTAAAAATAATGATCTCATAAGTGAAGATGAAATTGAAACTCCTACTGCAAGTACTTCAGAAACAGGTGAAAGTAGTCCGACGAAAACACCACAAAATTTATCAGAACTAGTCGAAGATACGCAAAGAATTATTAAGCAGATGAAGGAAGAAATTAACTTTGATATTGCTTCATTTGAATCTGAAGATGACGACGGATATTCAGAGGTGTATACAGAAGATTATAGCAGTGGTGAATATTATGAAGAAGAAGTTGAAGAAATGGGAGAAGAAGAAGAGGAAGAAATAAGTTATGAAGAAAGTGAAGATGCAGCGGAATCTGTAGAGGAATATTCTGGAACTGAAGAAGAGTATGATCGATACCTTGAATCCGAAGCTGAACAAAATAGTGAAGTTCGTGCTGCTTCAAGGGCTCAAGGAGATGAAACAGAGCAAAATAATGAAGTTCGAGCTGCTTCTATGATTGAAGTAGCTGAAGAAGATCACAATGCAGAGACGCTTATGGAAAATACTTCTGAAACAGAACAATATCTAGCCGGTTCTTTAATTACTGAAAATGAAGCTTTAACCCCACACGCAAGCACAGAAAAAATTAATCCTTCACTGGAGCATGCGCAACCAGCTCAAGAAGAATTGCAACTCTCTAAAGCTACAGAGAGTATTGAAATTGAAGAAATGGAGAGTTTGCGATATATGGATGAAAGCGATCAAGACTTACCACTTACTAGTAATCCCAAACAGAGCCTGAAAACTGAAGCAGTTCCAACAACTACTACACCAACTCAGGCGCAACCTGGACAAAGCACTGCTGTAAACCAAAGCACTATAAGCAGGGCAGAAGCCACAAAGGTTGGTAAACAAAAAGGCGAATCTGTAATTATAACAGACCAACAAAGTAAGGTTAACATAGAAGCAAATGAAAAGGTTACTACCGGAAAAACCCACCCTGTTCTTAGAGAGGACCAAATAGATAGTAGTGGCTCAGAAAACGGTGAAGAATCAGATGCTTCAGAAGCAAGCATTCAAATTATACCTAGAAAAGAAGATCCAAAGAAAGTTTCGGACCTCGGTGAAGCAGCCCAGGCTGTGGATAATCCTAGTTCCTCTAAAAATGTTCAAACAGAGCAAATACATGCACCCAGTAGTTCTAAAGCGGTTAGTTCCGTAGAACTCCTCGTTGATGATAAAATACCAAAAGTTGAAAAGCCAATACCTTCTTCGAAAAATACCACTCAGGGAATTACTGGTGGTGAAGAGCAGGGAATTATAGCGTCATCAGCTTCGAAACCATTTGTAGAGTTCAAAGATATAAAAATTGAAAATGAAAGACTTAAAGATACTCAAGTCAGATCAGTCCAGGAGAGCGGTCCTCTAGAAATTTTGGAATCGATCGATGAATTAAATAGAATTCTTCAATCAGAGTCATCGGAATTAATTCCAGAAGCTGTAAGAGAAAATATGGTACAAGATGTGGCTTCTACTGATAGTAGCGGAAGTCTGAACGAAAATGCTGCAACACAGGACAGAGTTAGGCAAGACACTGTAAGCAATTCTGGTCCAAGCGAAACTGTTGATATTATCATAAATTCCCAGCAGTCTTCTAACATTTGGCAAACCAAAGATACACAGGAAAATCTTAATTCAACATCTGCTGAACATCAAACAACTTCACAAAGCACAGGTACTACCAGTGACGCAACAAATTTAAGCATCACCAACGCTCAAACGCAGAATGTTGAAACTGATCAGCAACTGATCACTGATCTTCAAACGAACGTTGAAGCCACTGAAACTAGAACGGCGGATCTACCCTCTACTTCGAACAACGTGCCTCAAAACGAGGAACAAATTAAATCTGAAATTCTAATTCCACAGAAGGTTAACCCACCTACTGTTTCTAGCAACACTTCGGCAGTAAATACACAAAGCCCGCAAGATTCTGCCCCAAGTTTAGTTGAAATAGAGATAGTAAGTCAACAGCAGGTCCCTCCACCAAAAGAAAAGGCAAAAGGCTTCAAAACTCAAAAGCCAAATCGAATCCCTGTTCGTAAAAAGTCGATAACTACAACGCCTATAAAATCAATAAAAGCGATTCAAGAGGAGCTCCTAAAGAAACAACAGGTACAGGGCCGACCTAAAACAGTTCCAACCATAAAACCTTCCAAATTAGCTCCCCCAAAAATCATTACAAAAGCAAACTCTGTTACTGAAACAATTTCGAAGCTGATCACCCCAAAGGTTGTAAAGGCTGGACCGAATATACCATCAAGAAGCGGTTCTCAGCCACTGCCAGTCCATAAGATTCCTAAAAAGAAATATCATGAAACGTGCTTCAGTGACGAGAATCCGACATCGTCTGATGATGAGGACATTCAGCAAGCGCTACAAAGAAAGCAGAGTGCGCCTGGAAGGGTCTTCAGAGCTTACCAGAGTTTGGAAGAACCTGATCCTCCTGAGGTAAACCAAATTCAATTTGGAATTTAAGAGATTTTAGATTTAAAATACTTTCACAGATCCTCTCTAGGAAACTGCTGGATGAAGGCGTAGTTAGCAACTTTGCCGAAGGTGAATTGGCTGCAGCTTTAATCAATCTAAAATTCCAAAAGGAAGCAGCTTTGTGGGCCGCGAAGGAGTGCTGTGATCTTGAACAGGCGATCGCACTGCTGCAACAAGAATGCGAGCTCTGCACTGGAAAGTACCCAATGAATGAAATTGTTTCCATGCTGAAATGCACTCATCATTGTTGCAAGGACTGCGCCAAAAACTACTTCACAATCCAGGTAACCTTAAGATATAATCTGGTCTTCAGGTAAGCTAATCGAGACTTTTAGATCATGGACCGCAGCATCATAGACTGCACCTGCCCCTTCTGCAAAATGCCTGAATTACAAGATCCTGACATCCACGAGGATGAAGTCTTGGAGTACTTCTCCAATTTGGACATTGTATTGAAAAGTATTGTAGACGAAGACGTGCACGAATTGTTCCAGCGAAAGTTGAGAGATAGGACACTGATGCAGGATCCCAATTTCAAATGGTGCGTGCAGTGCTCGTCAGGATTCTTCGCTAGACCAAAGCAGAAAAGACTCACTTGCCCTGATTGTGGCTCAGTGACGTGCGCACAGTGCCGGAAGCCGGTAATTTCATATTTACCTTATTTTTTGATTCTTAGTCATTTTTGCCACCTTCAGTGGGAAAAGCAGCATGAAGGTTTAACATGTGAAAAATACCAAGACTGGAAAGAGGCTAACGACCCTGAAAAACAAGCTGAGGGAGTGGCGCATCATTTAAAACTTCATGGAATTAGTTGTCCTAAATGCCGATTTCAGTATTCTCTGGCTAGGTGAGTTTGAAACTCTAAAGTACTTATGTAAATCCATGTCCAGATGGCTCAACAAATGTTCTTTAAAAGAAAAAGTATGCTTTGATTTTGTGGCGAACAGATCAGAACAGAAAATAAAACCGTTAAAATTTCCTTCAATATAATTAGAATAGTTGTAACAAATTTCTGAATGCAATTCCTGAGTCGATCACAATAAACTTTATTGTATATTACGTAATAGGCATGTTCTATGAGGCATGACTTAGTTGACAAAAAAACCAAACATCTGGACTTGGACGGACTTATATGTTACGACTCCTTAAACCCAGTTTGTTACTCTTTTAGAGGCGGATGCATGCATTTCACCTGTACGCAATGTAAGTTTGAATTTTGTTATGGTTGCGGAAAGCCGTTTATGATGGGAGCTAAATGCACTGTATCGTCATACTGTGCCAAGCTAGGGCTCCATTCTCACCACCCAAGGAATTGCCTTTTCTACTTGAGAGACAAAGAGCCCCATCAGCTGCAACAACTGCTTGCAATACACGATATACACTTCGACACTGACTACGGAGAAAAGCCTGATGGTGCCAAAGCTGCTGTTAAATGTCCAATTCCCCTGCAGAAGGAAACACCTACAGGTCTAGTGGATGCAGTATGCAACGGAGACGTGCCTGATGGACATGCTGGACTGTGCAGGTAATTTTTTTTCTAGTTTTTATAACCCTTCTCTCTCAACTCCTTCATAGTCCTAAAAAACCTAACACTATCGCAAAATCGACTCATGAAATCCGAAAAATTCTAGACATCATTACATTGAGTATCTATGCCTAAAAATTCGCAACCACCATATCGATCCACTCGATATTCTAACTACAGATGATCTTGAAGTGGTCGTGAAGCGAGGAAATAGGCGTTTGCCGCCAAAACCGTATGGTATCCTCGATGGCCTATACAAACGAGAGCTGGTCAAGGTGAGATTTAAGTCGAATTAGCATGCTCCATCGACATCCACATCCCTCTACTAACTCATGATCTAAAGGGAAATTTAAAAAACGCATTAAAACTACATCCGTGATATTGTTTTTAAATTACGAAGTGTATTCGATGCGTTTTTTAATTCATCTCTACTTGCGTTTGTTTCTTTTTTTTCTGTTGAACCTTTTTATTCCAAAACCTTAAAATTATTTTAATGATAAGAAGAAATTTTTGTGTTCCCTCTCGGGTTTTACAACAGACAGCACTACGTTGAGTATTTGGTGATGGTGGTGTACAAGGCTAACATTGATCCCTTGCCGATCCTCGATATCACTGACTGTGTACAAGAGCTAAGACGACGTGGAATTGCCCTACCAGAACGAGGACCATGGGACACTGATGAAATTTATCGGGAAAAATGCGCTAAGGTTAGAAAAAAAATCAAACCCATTTTTCTCTTTCTTTTCTTTCGTATATCATTTGCTCGAGATAGAGAATGTACATATCGTTTTTTTTGGCCATTTACTTGTTCATGTTTACTACTCTTGTTGGGTGTTGTAGGTTGTAGCACTGCCTGAATTGAATCCATTACGATTTTGAGTTGAGGGTATACTGACTGCTGTAAGACCCGAACGGTGTTGTGGACTAACAAGCTGTTTGCTTATATTATCAAACTAGTGCCAAATTGAGTGGTTGCAATGTTACTAACCTTTTTAATAAAATTGTTGATCTTGCCTCCCGAAACCCATGTAGCTTTTCAACAATAACGTTCTTACAAAATAATAATAATTGGTAATAATAATGCTTTGGAAGAGTTTAAAGTTAGGAAAGTTAGGGGGATTTTCTTGGTTCAGACTTTGGTATAGGCGTTATTCGACTCCTCTTCCACAAGATGGATATAGATCCAGAAGCCAATGATAAATTCAAAACGCACGAGCGGTCAAGCAAGCGGAAATAATCGTGATACGCCAAAAGCAGAACCATACCGGCAAACTACCGTTAAGCAGAGCAGAATCTTTTGTGCTATTCTGCTTTTGCAGCTGATGTTAATTTGGCACTGTGTTCATAAACAGAAATTATCGACAGAAGCTGAAACAAACTACAACAAACAAACTTTTAACTTCTCGCTTTTTTTACAATTTTGGTATTCACTATAGCTCTTCGATTTCTGCTTTGTTTTAGCAAGCGAATGCCTACTAAAATATATTTGTGATTTGTGAACCTTAGTTGTTATTATTACAATTCCCTTTCAACAGATCGTCAAGGAGAATATTCCTATGAGCTGAGCCGGAGACCACGAAGGAAGACGGATCTCCCAGAGCAGCTTAAGTGGAAACAGAGGAAAGCTCCCATTAACAACAGTTATTTTATAAAATTGTATTTGTACTTTTTATTTATTTCAATAAATTTTTTAAGCGATCATTAGAACTACCACTAGGTCGCGAACTAGCCTTGAGCATAGCGGCAAGCTGAAGCAAGGTATTCTTCTGCTGCGTTTTTGAAGGAGCATTTGCTTGCTTAGAAGGAGTTTTTGCTTTTTTGATGTTCTTTGAAGGAGGAAGAAGTTTTTTGTCCTTTTTAACTGATTGTGGGGGTACTTGATTGCTAGTAATCTTAAGCCCAGCTGTTTTATCCTTCTTTTTCTTTTTCGACTTGATTTTGGGGTTTACTTCCTCTGCCTCAAATTCTGGTTTTACCAGTTCCTTATCTGGCTTTTCTAGATGCACAGGCATCTTATTGCGGCACAAATTGCAGGTAGTGATCTAGAAAAAGTACCACATTTGCTAGATTGAAAAAAGGCTTTATTTTAACCATCCTTACCACAGTACTTTTCAGCCGCTTCCTATACCACTTGGCCCGAACTTTTTGCTTCCTGGAGAGCTTCTCGCCTTTATTTAGAGCCTCAACTAATTTTTTAGCCCTAAGACTGCTGACAGTGCTAGGTTTATGGCTCATAGTAAAGTTTCCATCGCACCACCGAGCAGAGCACTTCTTGCAAATTGTTCTGTCGCCAAAGGCGCTTTTATTACTAGTACTCAATTCATTTTCAGAGGCTTGCTTTATATTGGTCCTAAAAAGTAAGTTATATGTAAAATTTGTTTTATAGTTAAAGGATATTAACCTACAAGTAGTATGACTTGAGGAGTCTCGTTACGTGCTGGTTAGGGGGCAGTAACTGAGATGCCTTCCACAGAAATGAGAGTCTTGTTTCGTCCATTTTTTTATAATTCGTTTAAATCATACTTAAACGTTGTTTAAAATTTAAGAGAAGAATCTGCAAGATAAAATACCCCACACTATGGATTAGAGCTGTCCTTGAACTGTCACTTATTCAGATTTAAACAAACGTGAAGGTAGTTTCACTTCACTTGTTTTCAAATTGATTATAAAATATATTTTCTGAACTCTTCCTATCCACCCAGTTGGCATATCTGACAACTAATAGAAGTTATGACGTTTCCGTAGCAATTCCCCGTTTTTCCAAAAATTCAACTACAAATGAGTTAATTTCGTGAAAATTATGGACTTAAAGTCATTAATCGGTCAGGTTGATATATCAACACCGGAAGGAATACAAAATGCAATATCGTTGATAAACGAAAAAGAGGTAAGCTCCACCAAAACCCCAAACATTCTTACTGACCTCAAATAACATCTTGCAGAAAGACGTCGATGAGCATCTTGAGGGCTACCTATCGCGGCAATGCAACATCGAATCGAAAATGTCCGGCCTAGGAAAGGCACTAAACAGCCTGACAATTGTGGACAAAGATACAAAGAAGTTGGCCGAAACAATTTCCCACACCGCTGAGCTGGCCGAATCGGTAAGTGCTAAGGTGCGACGGCTGGATGAGGCAAGGAGTAGGGTGTCGGAGTGCCAGAGGCGTGTCCATGACCTGATAGACCTACAGCTGTGCAGTCAGGGCGTCATAACAGCAATCAAGGAAGAGAACTTCGAGAAGGGAGCTGCGCACGTAAGTCGATATTTGTCCATGGACAAAAACCTTCTGCAGAGGACTGCCGACGATGTAGCAGGCTCTGTGTCGTCTGTTAGTAACGCTCTTAAAACTTTGGGAGAGGCGACAACCAAAATGCGAGAGCTTGTTGCACAAAAGTTCAGCGAAGCAGTCAAGAAAGACGATCTAGCTTCCGTGGAGAGATTTTTTAAAATTTTTCCCCTCCTCAATATGCACGATGAAGGCATTAGAAACTTCTCCGGCTACATTTGCCAGAAATTGGACTTAAAGTCCCAAAAAGAACTTAGAAATTCCCTCGAGCTAGCTAAGGCTGAGAAGAGATTTGTAGTAGCGTTTGCCGACACACTAACTTCCCTCTTAGAGAACTTTGCAAAAGTTCTAGAGGTGAATCAGCCAATCATTGAGTCCTGCTATGGAAGCGGATATCTCCTGCAGATGTACGACATCTTACAGAAGGAGTGTGATAAGGAGGTGAAATACCTTCTGCTCGAATTTAACAAAAACCGGCAAATTAACAAGAGGATCTCTCAAATCAACGATTATATTAAGAACGGGAGCAGCGGACAGAGTCTGGAGAGCTATCGAAAGCCTACAGGAAGCTCTATAGACAAACTAAATCCGAAAGATATCGACGCTCTTATTGTTGAGATAACGCTAATGCATTCCAGGGCGGAGCTCTACTTTCGATTCATGCGGAGAAGGCTTTTGGTGAGTTAAATTTCAGTTGGGAGTAAATTTTAATGTCTGTTCTATTTACAGAATGATATTGAGGCTAGTTCCCTTGAAGAAGAAGAAAAGAAAGCTAAAGTCAGCAAGTGTGAGATTTTGATAACGAAATCGGACCTGAGCCGACAAATGCAGGAGCTTCTTGGCACTTATCTACTCTTTGAAAGGTACACAATTATTGGGAGTCTAAAAATTCTTAATAACTTTGAAAATGTTTAGATATTTTATGGAAGAAAGCGTGCTGAAGGCAATTGCATTAGACTCCTTCGAGCTCGGGCAACAGTGCTCCAGTATGGTCGACGACGTCTTCTTTATTATACGAAAATCTATTCGGTAAGCATCCAACATCGGATCAATTCCGTACTAAATTTAATTCCCCCTAAGGCGCTCAATTAACACCCAATCTATGAATGGAATCTGCGCTGTGATCAACAACGCAGCATCTTGTTTTGAAGGCGATTTTATAAATGCACTGAAAGGCCCCTTGAAATCAGGCTACCCTTCGGGGTACATCGATTTGGCGCAAGCTTACAATGCCATCCAATCGTCTATTCAGCAGGGCAAGCTGCAAACCAGTGATTCAGAGCAAGCGAGAACAAATTTTATAGTTCAACTAAACAACGCTGATATGTCCACCGAGTACATTGAAACTCTGTCCCTTTCAATGAACGAGGAAATACAGGGAGCCTTCCCTGCTATGAGTAAACGGGAAGGGGAAATTTTGGAGAGCTGTATGTCCGGGCTGAAATCAGTTAAAGATTCCTTAAAGGCTGTGGTAGACTTCGGACTGCAGCAGTTGCGGTCGAGTGCAATTAAACCGAGGTTACATCCTTGGGTTGATCAGTTTCTCACGTATAATCACCATTTATCTGAGGTAAGGAATAATTCAAAATTTCATCGTTGCCTAAAGATACTTGAAAGCAAGGGCATAAGCAGAACAACAACTACCGGAAAAGTCGTGCTCCTAAGCTCCAACTCTTTTCTTTCTGCCGTTTTGATCTGCTTCTGCTCATACTTTCTGTTTTCACGGTTTAAATCCAGCTGGATATTTCAGTCAAGCAATGGAATTTCGAAATCAAGGTTCAAGACAAATTAAATGACAAATATTGAATTTGCAGGAAGAGCTGTCAGCATATGAAGCTGGCGAAACATTTGCACAATTCCTAATTGTACAGATTGACGGCCTTTTGAATTCCTTTAAAACGGTATTAAGCCCAAGAAACTACGATGCCCTTGTCAGTATTTTGGCGTCTGAAGTTACATCCCGTCTTGAGCGAGCTATAAAGAAAACGACATTTAACAGGGTAACTCCTAAATGGTACTACTTTATAATCTTGAAGAGAAAACCAAGTTCCCATTTCAGTTGGGAGGTCTTGTACTCGACCAGGAGGTTCGCGCCTTGGGAACGTATCTAACTGGAGCAACATCGTGGTCGGTTAGGGACAAAATGGCTCGATTGACACAGATTGCTACAATTTTGAATTTGGAAAAAATATCTGAGTTATCCGAGTATTGGGATGGCGGCGAAGGTGGCGACATGCCGGCATGGAGAATTACGCCCAGTGAGGTCAGGACGATTTTGACTTTAAGGTAAGCTGTAGAAGTCTAGAAAAAGAGGAATATGATAAAAAATTGTTTACTTTCAGGACCGATTTTCGAATGGAAGATATTAAACGGTTGAAACTATAAAACAAAGCTGAAAGTGTATTCTGTTTTCTTTGTATTGGAAAATGGGTTGTCGTGACAATATAAGGCGAAATGTAATTTAATTTTTCATTGCCTGAAAATTGACTCTTTAAAGAGCTACAGTGGTCGCAACAAGAGTGTTTATGCGTCTGCAGGTTTGGGAACACAGGATAATAAAGTGGAAATATTTATTTTGGCTCGCACAGACCAAAACCAATAAATGAGGCGAGTCTTTTTGTGTTTCAAGGCGTAAATAGAACCTGCCGGCGATAATTAGGTAGTTGCACTGGGGTATTATTTGAAAGATAAATAAGAGGTATGTCATGTCGTTGTTGTTATTGTTTTTAGTCGACCCTCCTCGGAAGGCGGCGCTGTTGTGGCTTTTTTGGTCTCGGAAAACTACGCATTAATGCCTTATGACCCACTAAGGTTTGCACGCAATTTCTAAATAGCGCCAA
The DNA here is from genome assembly GCA_947538895.1 of Neoitamus cyanurus. Taxonomy (NCBI): domain Eukaryota; kingdom Metazoa; phylum Arthropoda; class Insecta; order Diptera; family Asilidae; genus Neoitamus; species Neoitamus cyanurus. Next base: position 9,553,268 of record OX384544.1, on the reverse strand, counting down.
GTAGTAGAGCTTGAAAGACATTACTCTATTTGTCTAAGGCCTTTAATACTACTGACTAGTTTATAAGCTTTTCTTTAACAGTACTTTCGGTCCTATGGAAGTGAACAAACAGCACAGCAGCAGCTAGCCTGGCCTGCAAATCTTGCTGGCATAAATCGTGTGACCATTCTACTCTTCCCCAGAACTTTGATTGATATTCCTCCTCCAAACGAGCCAGATGAACAGCTTTTTCAACGGTCAGAAAGCGTTCTATTGTTGCCAAAGCCAGGACAATTGACTTAAGAGTGTCTATTGCAAAAACGAAACCTGGAAAGGACAATAATATTTGATGATCCTTATTGATTTCTTATACGTTTGAGGTACCATGAAGTGCTTCCATATCGTGCGATAAGAGATATTTGGCGATGTTCATCTTGTCTGGTTCAGAAATATGAGGGGCGGTAATATCCAAAGTTTTCTCCAGTTTCGTGTCGTATCTCTTATTGAACCAATCTATCACCGGATCCCACTCCTTTTTTTGCATCTCCTCCAAGTCAGCTTCAGCCTATCCAAGATAATTTTGCATTATATTTGCTCGCAGGTCTATTGCAGACAGAAAGTGGCCCAAATTGAGTGACGTGTGTAAAGGATATTGATCCCTTTTTATAAAGAGCTAATCACACTATTCAACTTAGCTAGGGCTCAGTCTGCGCGAGGCAACGTATTTCGCATGCTCAACTTACATTTGAGTGAAAAAGGACTGTATCTGTCGGAATATAGTTTAGGAGGTAGTTGACCATGTCGGGCTTCTGCAGATTATTAGGGTTGTCGATTGCTGTGTAGCATAAGGCGGTTAGGTGCATTGAAGATTGCACTATATTCCCTTTTTGGCTGTCCCACTCTGTGGCAACTGCAATTGCGAGGGGTTCACTTCTTACTATAAAAGGCGTTCCCTTGGGGGTTTTAAGTCTTCTCTGGTCCAAAGTGACCTCGTATTTCCCATCGCTGTAGAGGACATTTGTACTTTTGTAAAAGCGTTTTCGGGTTGCTGTAAAAGGGACGAATTTATGCGTTAGTCAAATAAAAGTTCTCTTCAAGGTGAAAATAAATGGTCGCTTGTATATTTTTGAACCGACTGTATTACATTTTTAATTCTATTGGCATTATTACTGTTCAATAGATGAAAGATGACTGCTACTTCTTGTCTTCCAAGGTAGAGCATCACCAGACTTAGGTTGCATAAGATTGCCAGCTAAGTTAAGGGTTTCCAATATTTTGTAAATATACATTATTTGTGTTAAGCAAAGAAGGCAATTATTCGTTTATTGGTATATATACCGTTTAGGTAAGCAACAGAATGTACATATCATTAAAATTATAGTTTTGGCAGGTGGTAAGTATATAAACAAAAGTTGAATCAAAAAACTGTATGAAAATGTTAATACCGTAAGTCCTAATCTGTGTCCTCGCGAAGCACAACGTCCTTGAAAATATTTTAGTTGAAAACATTTAAACGCCTTTTCACCGTTTTCCTAATAATTAGAAACTCTAGAAAAGTAAACCCGAGCCGGTAAACAGTCAACTTGCACGTGAAATGTCAAACATGCTGAAATGTCACACGCTCACCTTTTTCGCCGCTTTTTATATTTTATCACCCAAAAGTTAAAGTCTTAATTAATCATCAGTAAAATATAGTGTGAGAACGTGAAATTCCATTATTTTAGTGTTAATCAATTTAAAAATTTACTTCAGGTTCAGGCAACTAATCGCCACCAACTTCATCACTCAATATTCGCCGCCATCCTTTATTCTAGAGCGAAGAATTTTTGGTGTTGTCGCCGTTGTCGTCATGCTACCTAGTTGAATGAAGCCGTCAGCCAGATTGAAAGCTAGGCGAATTGGTCGCAAGAAGCTTTTTTACAATCGGCAGGCAGGCGTCTACTCAGAAAAACAAATTTTTCGCAGTAAAAACTCGAGTGTTCCACATCCATCAATCGTTTTGTCCACAGCAACTTAATTAAGTGCCCGGGAAATCGTTAAAAATACGCTGCAAAATGAGCGTGGAAGAAGAGGTGCTGAAAATACAAAAGAAGCTTAGCAAAATGACGTCTCCGGACGGGACGGTGAGTTTACCGAAGGAAGACATCTTTTTGCCCCCGATTTCCCAGGGATCCCGGAGGTCGGATTTAGCCGTGTTTACCCCAGTTAGGTGCAAATTTGATTGAAATGTCACTGGATAAACAATTTGTCGTGAGGAATCTCCCCAGGCGGTATGATGGAGCATGCTGGGATCGTTGTTTTGTAACAACATCATAACCTTAAAGCTCATGCACCGGGCACTGCTGAGCTTGAGGTGCGCGCCTATCCACTCCCATGGAGCTGGAGGGGATTTATTTTTATCAACAAAGCCCCGGGAACAAGTGAGGGTTTCTCTACTTGTCAAGGTTGGGATTTGGCGGTTGCGGTTAGGTTACTTACAACGACTTAGCCCATATTGCGGCTGGTTACGAATATTCGCATGGGTGGAAGGAAAATGTTTTTCCTGAATAAAAGACTCAAAATGAATTTGGCGGGCCAAATTCTCACTAAAATCTTAACTAAACGTTTGTTTAATTATTCATTGGATTTGATTAAGGTATTTAAAAATTGCCACCGCTGCTGCTTTAAAATTACAAGTTGACCGTTGGTTCTGGAGCCTTGCTGAGGGTGGTTCAATTGCAATTTTGAACTTATTCAGCCATATGATTCGAATTTCAGCTAGTAATAGAGAATAAGCCCCAAGACCCTTGCTTTAATTTTGTCCTAGAAAGACTACATAAAAAACCTAAGCCCCAGAGAATAAAAAGCATAAAAACCTACTCAGCAAGCCGAGTAACAAGTTTAGTGTGAGAAAACTAGGCCCCGTGGGGAAAATATAATTGGTCTTCGGATTTCCTGCAGTGGCCGGAAACCAAACCGAACCCTCACTACACCGCCGAAATTTTTTTAACACGGTGGAGAATTCTTCAAACGCTTGGTAAAAATGTAATCCCGGGCTACGGATTATCAAGAGTGGTTAAAACTCTTTCTACAATATTTATTGTGTTAGTTCTGTTGATATCCCTACTCCGAAAAGTTCCCAAATCCAAAATATACTTAGAGCCTCAAAGAAGCTTACGAGCACAAAAATACTCCATAGGAAAATATTAAAAGCCATGCTAAATGTGCGCTAAACCACTATTCTCAGTCGAGTGGCTCCCCATGCTCCAAAAGTCCAAAATGGCATCTTTGATTGCTAGTTCTGTGCAGGGAAACGAGAACTCATAACTTCAAAGAGCAATTTTTCAAACTACTTCAACGAATACATACACTAATCCCATTTTTCCATGTTACAGGGTCAGGAGCAAGCGCTAGATCTACTAAAATCCCTGCAAACACTTAACATAAATCTCGACATTCTCACAAAAACGCGCATCGGAATGACTGTAAACGAGCTGAGAAAAAGTAGCAAAGACGACGAAGTGATAAGCCTGGCTAAAACCCTAATAAAGAATTGGAAACGTTTTCTAGCGAATACCCCAGCCCCCAATTCAAGTTCGAGTGGGAAGGATAGCAGTAGCAGCGGTAAATCGAGTAAATCTAGCAAAAAAGAGGATAAAAAGAAAGAAGACAAGAAGAATAGCGAGGATCGACCAAAAGTCCAACAAGCCAGTTTCCCAGCATCCAGTAATTCATTGACAGACGCAGTAAGGTTAAAATGTCGTGAAATGCTCGCAAACGCCCTTAAAACAGACGGTGAGCCTCCAGAGGGTTGTCCACCCGCAGAGGAGCTCGCCGAGGAATTGGAGGAGGCCATACACGCTGAGTTTAAAAATACAGACATGAAGTACAAAAATCGCATTCGATCACGTGTGGCGAACTTAAAGGATCCGAAGAATCCAACGCTTAGAAGTAATTTCCTCTGTGGTGCGATAACAGCTGTTAAACTTGCCAAAATGACTCCTGAAGAGATGGCCAGTGATGAGATGAAGAAACTCCGTGAGAAATTCGTTAAAGAGGCCATCAACGATGCACAGCTGGCGACTATACAGGGCACAAAGACCGATCTCCTGAAGTGCGGCAAATGCAAGAAACGGCACTGCACATACAATCAGATACAGACGAGAAGCGCCGATGAACCTATGACCACTTTTGTATTGTGCAATGAATGTGGACATCGCTGGAAATTTTGTTAATTTGCCTTCTCTTTTCTTTTTTTTTTCTTTTTTAACGACATACACAAATTGAACGGCAGTTGCGTATGCTTAAGCAGTTTTTGACTTTAATAGAAAAACTTTAAAAAAAGGAAAACAGAAACCATATAAAGTTGTAAAATGTACACGCCGTGTGCGAGGCGTGAAAAATGTACCAAAATTTCCTATGTTCGTCCCTAAAACCGCGAATTATCCTCCTTTACAATCGAGTTGGAAATGTACTTGTAACTGCTCATTTCCTCCCCTTTTTAATTGTAATTAATTTTATATTTAAATGAAGACTTAATAAAGTTTTAAATTTTAAGATAGACTCCTCTTTCGTTTTAAATTAGTCTAACAGGTTGTATGATGTAATCGAAAATATTTGAATTAGGACACAAACGCTCTGTTCACAAAATATTAGCTGTCCTCATTCGAAAACATGACTTCATAGTAAAAATATTCCTTCAAAAACTGGAACTGAGCATTGTTAATCTAAATGGTGTGCGCTCAGTGCTTGTATCTATCGCTAACTGTTGCTAGATTTTGTCGATCCATTTTACTTATAAACCACTTCCATCTATCGCTAACTGTTGCTAGATTTTGTCGATCCATTTTACTTATAAACCACTTCCATCTTGAGGTGCTAATGTCCATTTTCAGTAGAACCTATTTTATAAGTACCCCCTAATGAATTCTAACGATAAATTGACAAATACATATCTGAGGTTCTAGTGGCTGAGTCCTCTACTTATTATATTTAAGGCGACAGTGCTGCAGATACGAGCACACTCAAAATTACATTACAAGAAAGCAAACGTCTTTATTGCGATTGTCGATTTTAATCGACTCAACTAGTAAAGACAAATTTCCCTAGCATCTCAGCTTTGAAAATGTGTCTTAACTTGACGAGTAGGTTGAAAGCAATAATCACAATAGAACCCAAAGTGTGAATGCCAGCTAAACCGCCTATAGCTCCAGCAAGGTAAAAAGCTTGCATCTTGGTTTATTATCCAACATACAAGCCAGCGATCTTTACTTGAGGGCGCGCTTTTAACTTTCGCCAAAAGAGCCCAAGCAACTTCCACGACCACCTCCAGTTATTCATCCATCCATGTCCCCTTCTTTAGCCACTCATTCGGCTTTGAGTGAAATTTAATGGACTGGGCTCTGTGCAGAGGTTTGAGTAGGAAATACTGCCGGGCGCGTGGGGATCGTGGGTATGATGGTGAAAAAGCTGATGTTGCCGCAATAATTAGTTTATTGTTCATCGTTCGGTTCAGGAGAATCAACGTGAAGAAAAACATCATAAACAAACAGGTGAGCTACAATACATTTTTTCCCAAATTTCACTTGTTCTTCACGGTTACTTCTATAAAAGTTAAGTTTTCTTTAAAAAAGTTTTCCCCCGTCGAAGCAAAATTGAATAAAATGTGATTTAACATGGTTCGTATGAATTTGACTTAAAATGGATTTGTCTTTCAAGTTGAAGTTCGTTTGGTTTTCTCATTTAACTTAGAACTACGGGAAAAAGTGGTAGCGAAATGGAAAAAGGGCCTAAAACGTTAAGTGCTTCTCCTAGCGATCGTGTAAAATTTCTTAGATCAATCTTCTATATCCAGTTTGACCCCTGACCTTTATAAAGAACCAAATCGCACCACCACAAAAGTGGATATTTTTACTTAAATCTTTTTAATTTATTTTTGTGAAAGTGAGCTAGACTTATTTTAAGCGGAAAAGTGTGAAATTATGTATTCTGTAGTGACGGCCATATTTTAAATTTTTTTATTTGGGATATTTATTGCACCTTTTAGTATAAAAAAAAATTTTATTTTTATTTGTAGTTGCGGCAATTATAGCAAAAGTGTTGTAAAAGTTTCAAGTGAATCGGCTCGGTAGAACTCGAGATATCGTGGTCACCGACTCGAAAAATGGGTTTGAAGTTTTGAAATATCGTTCGCCGCTCCATGTTCGTCGAAATTCTAAGGCCTGTAACTTCATTAATTGTACGATCTTTCCGAAACCCTTATACAGACATATTCTTGAGGATTTTCGAAATGTGAAAAAAGCTACATCAAACATTTTAAATTAAAAAAAAAAACGTTCTATGCTAACTCTTGGTCTGGCACGTAAATTTTAAAACATGGTGTCCTAATGGGGTCTCAGACCTGAACAGACAAATATTTGGAACTGCTAAAGTGTTAAGTATCAGCTATTAGGTCCACAGTACTAGTGGAAGAATTGCGCGATCCTTGGATATAATTCATTGAGTGACAAAATTTAAATTGAATTTTTTACTGTCCAAACCAGAAGCCCTGTTTTGAAATTTGAAGTAAATAAACAAAAATTAAGTAGCCGTGTAATCCACTTTTCTCATTCAACTTTGTGTTTCTATCAATACAACTATGAAAGACATGTTTTCTGCTTTACAAGGCTTACCCCAGCGTGTAGTTTTCCTGGACTAATCGGCCAAATGGCTGCTTCTGGACCCGAGACAATCACGTCTTCTTTCCGTTCATGTTTTTCATCACATTATCCAGTATTTTTGGGCTTATCTAATCAGGATTGTACCCGTTACCAAGTTTTTTGATAATTTCGTCAGCATTAGTCGGGTCACATTGCATTCGTATACAGATGGATTATTTTTCTTGCTACACTTTTCTAAAACTGTTAGCAGAGCATTGTCGCAGTCTCAGCTTTAAGTTGTGGGTTAGTTTTTCCGGGTGCAAACTTATTGTGGTACTTCCATCTTGCATCAACGGCTTCGGTAATTAGTGGTAAGCGTGTTCATACTCTCGATCTCGCAATAATTAATTCATCGATTTATTTCCTGCTATTAAAACTGTCGTAGATAGTCTCTGGTTTTTTTCGTCATCTTCTTCGCTCTTAGTTCTGCCGATGTTACACAGTCTTCAAGAGTTAAATTTATTCCCCAATGTTCTTTTTTTGTGTTTTTTGTCAGTCATGGTACAAAAAAACAGCGAATATTTATTGTGGGCATTTACTGCTGTGTTAATAGTTTTTCCTTCGGATCTTGTCTCCGAACTGGTCTCAAATCAAGGATTTCCGATTCGTCTGCATAGTAAGTCAATCAACCGTACAGAATTCATTGATGAATTTTGCCAAATTTATTTTGTACGAAACTCAAACCTGCGTGTACGTATGTCGGCCGCATATTCGAAGGACTTAGCTATATATGTGGTTCCCTAACAGGTTTACTTTTTTGATTCATTTTTTATTACGCCGCTATGCATTTGAGGACGTTAAAACATAAAACAAATGTCTGAAGGCAGACACGATATTTTCTGTCGTTTTTCCAATGGTTTATAATGACATGGACGTTTATTACATACACATCTATACATTAGGCATAAATCCACTTTATTTATGCGTTAGATACAAATGATCAGAACTCTTAAAAATATTAAAGCCACTAATCGAACCATTACTATGCATCAACAAAATTAGATATTCACTATATAAATCTCTCTCTAATTGTCCATAAAGACCAATCCAACTATGTATATGCAAATGCCAACAAAATCGTGGTTTGCAATTTGTGTACAAAGTGTTTTTATTTTATGGCTGCAATAACTATCAATATAGGCAGCAGCATTGTTGCCATGATACGGAAAAAACAGATTAAATTAGGAAAGGCATTCGCAGCCTCCAAGCCATTGGCATCTCACTAAATCACGTTTGACTTCCTGATCACCACTTCACTTCCATTCTCGACTATCGCAATCGCAACTTCTATTCTCCACTCAATTTTTTTTCCCCTATTTTTTTATGCAATGCTGTATCTCATGAATTGTTGAAATTTTAATAGTATTGGACCGAATCTGCATGAATAAAAAATACATTTCAAATAATGCGCACTCCACTCGGTGCGGTGCATTTGCATATTAGACAAAATTCAAGTTTTTCCATTTACACGCAACGGTAGAAAATCTTCGACTGCCAAGGTTTTCAACTTTTTTTTTTCATTTAGTTTTCTTTTTTGCACACTTGCAGTTTCTGTTTCGTAAAAAGTCTTCGCTGGCCAACTGCTTGTGGCATTTACATTTGATCTGATCAACGGCAGCAGCTGCTTTAGCATTAGACAAAGAGGCTCCTTGCCTTGGGCCCGAATTGTAGATAAGACCCCTTAAAAAGAAAACCGCTTCGAGTCTTGGTGTTTGGATAATTGCAGGCGATTGGAAGGAGGTTTGGCGGCTACCGAGTTAAGTAATTGCTATAGGTGCTTGGAGGAGACACAGCAGTTGCGCTAATTAATGGTAATTAATTGGCGTAATTATAGGGGAAATTTAAATGGATGAATGAATGCATTGAAAAGTGAATACGTTTTCGCGTGAATCGTTCTCATAATTTTGCATTGTTGTTGCAGTTGTAGGTAGTGCGGTACTGATATGTATGGAAACAATAGCATGCTTCGATGGCTAGTCTTTTCATATTAGTATTGTCCTTTTAAAACATGCTATTAATTTTTTTCAATAATTTTCAAGTTCTTCTGTGTCTACATTTCGATGACCTCCAGTCCAGTCCATACAACAAAACTAGCCAAATAGACTTATTTCTCTTCCGCAGAGAACACTTTTTAACTTGGGCTCCTTGTTTTGCTGTTGGTTTTGGACAAAGAATTTTCATAGCAGTTAAGAGTGGGATCAAGAATTTGTAATTATAGATTCTGTCAATTTTCTCATTATTTGAAATCATTTCAACTTTCGTTATATTCCTTTTGGGTACTATCATGCACTTTGTCTTGGAGACACTGATTGTGAATCAATAGTTGTTGCTAATGCGGTCAACGTTGTCCATTATTTTACTTAACTCTTAACTTAATACGGAACACCTTCAATTTTCCTGATTTTATAAACCTATTAAAATTTATGTATAAAGCAAAACCTTGTAGTATTTAACACAAAATTAAAGGAACGAAACAACAAACAGTCCAAGTTCCTTTTCATGAAATTTTATTTGACTTGAGAGCACAGCACAACATATATATATAATACTTACACAAAGTTAACATATAACACTTAAATATTTTATTGTTTTTCCCCGATTTATTTTATTTTACTTTGGTTTATCTAATACACAAACGTGGACCCACAGAGCAAATTCCTCCTGGATTGAGGCTTCCAGTAAAATCCTGAGAAGTGCGCTGGAAATTGTATTATTAAAAAATTAATTAAAGAATTATTCTGGAGCTTACAGGATATCTTTGGAAAACCCGAAAAATGTATAAAAATATTTTTTGAATTATTCAAGATCAAATTTTGCGAAAACCAACCCACATAGGTTCTCAGTTCAACTGATTAACTCTAATACTTTCATTCTCAGAACACTCCAAGTCTCCACATCTCATTGTTAGTTTAAACAAATTTCCTCACTTGGCTATTACGCAGCACGTTAATGCACGTCGCTGTCGTTTACATTTCAATGTTCATAACTATTTATTATTGAAGTGCCTATTGTATTTAAACGTACTACAGTTTACAATTATTTATGTACATATGTAAAAATTGAATATAGGCGTATGCCTTTACATCGTACAATCTATCAATTTCTTTCGTGGATTTTCAATGGGACTCTTTAGTATTTTCAAAATTCCATGAATTAGAGTAGGACTCCAATATTTAAATACTAGAGAAAGCCATCTCACATTTGCCCCGGCTTTTCCATACTTTTAAATTAAAACTGTGTAAATTTCATAGTAATAACTTGAGTAGTTTGCTGAATTAAATCCGTTCGTACAGACAGACAGACATTTTTTAACGTTAAATTCAAACTTTGTTAGCATTGGAATATGCAACCGAAAGAAGGACTTAAAAACCGCAAAGTCGAAAATCACAAGTATTCAAATTTATTCAATTTCGTTTTTTTTTTGTAAATATGAGTTATCGTGAGTTCATGTCCTTATGTCCGAACAATTCAGTTTTCTAGATATCTTGAAATCTGGATTCGCATTAGGGTAGCAAAGCGTCATTTTCGAAACAGAAGCAGAGTTTCGGCGAGGATAGGCTTTGTGGAAGCCCTATGCTCCTAACTGGAGTGAAGTAGAAAATATCATTTTTTTAACGCCTTAATCTAGCCCATGTGCAAAACTAGCAATCGCTTATCGAACACTTGAAACGCATGTGCCAAAAAAGGTTAAGTCATATTTTTTACCATCATAATCAAGACCGTCCAAATGACCGTGTACCCCTAATCGACCACTTACGACCTGTTCACTCAATTAGCTCTTAAACGACGCTTTGATCCACGTATATCGGCCGTCCCCAGTTCACTTAATTATTTCCATTTCACCGCTTCCAAATATAACGTTAAGGTAATTAAACTGATTAAAAAAATTGCGAAAACCCCAACTCATGTGACGATCATTTCTTTAACGAGCATCATTATATTCGCAAATGCCAGATCTCATTGACTCAAACAAAAAAATCGGTTACTGCTTTACATAACAACTTTTTCTGCGACCCGCCTAACTGGCTTAAAATAAAACGACCATTTCTGGGTAAATTTTGATAAATCACTGGCACCTTGAGGTTCATAAGTCATGCAAATTTTATTTTAAAGCACTTGGCATTGTGGCTTAGATTGTACCGTCTCGACTCCTAGAGCAGCATAATATTTAAATTTATGTTACTTATAAAAAAGCATCAAACATTACAAAATTCGGTCGAAAAAAACCAGTTCTTCTGCACGGCCGTTCTTTTCAAGATGAACCACTCTGAAAAAGATTAAGACCACACCACGCTTTCTTGTGGTTCGAGTGAGCAGGGATTTGCATATTATGTAAGCGCCGGCAGATAACGGGGTTTTTTTCTCCAATTATGGACCATATGTGGCTAACTATATTTTAAATATTTTTATTGCAATGGACAAAAAAGGAGAGAACCAGCGAGATTTTATCTGATGTGCTGAATGGTTATATTATTCGATGCTTGACTTCGTGCTTTTACTTTCTGCTGCGGCTGCTGTATTTTGCATTTTTATCGTTTTTAATGCAGTTCATAAATCGGTGAATTAAAAGCGTTAAATTGTTTCACACGAAAACGTGCCATGCAATTTGAATATTAGATTAGAAGCGGAAAACAAGATAACTTCTCGTTTTATGTAATTGCGAGTTAGAGCACTTGATGTATGACTAGGTCATCACTTCAGCAGGCCCACCAATAAGGGTAGCCGGGATTTAAATTTTTAAAAAAAACAACAATTTCTGAATTTATAGTAGCCTTACCTTCTGCTACTCCGATTCAATGTATGATTAGTCAAATTTAAATTTTAAGAGCTTTCTGCTGTTAAGGGTCCCGGGGTAGAAATGACTGACCACTAGTAAACTATATAAATCCAATTTGGGTTTTAAGATTTTTTTGATCTCTTCGCTACGGATTTGAATATTTTAAAGGGGGGAAACAAAGCCAGTTTTTTTTCCTGATAATATCTAATTCTCCTTTTTCTCTTCCAGAATGAAATTCTACACAATTTTCTTCATCTGCGCCTTTGTTCCATTGGCCTGGGCAAACTCTGCCGGAGCACCTAAGGAAGCATGCTCAGATTTAACACCCCAGCACGGTGTTAGCACCCAAAGCTCACCAGCACCTTACAGTATTGCTCTGTCGAACGATGCGATTAAATCTGGTGAACCAGTGAAAATTACAATCCGAGGAAACTCTGGAAATGATCTCATCAAAGGATTCTTAGCACAAGCCCGTATCGGCAGTGAACCGGTTGGAACTTTCACCCCAGGTCCCAACTCTCAAACGCTAGACTGCAAAGGATCTAAAGATTCTATCACTCACACAAAAATGCCTGGAAATGGTGTTAACGAAGTTACCTTCTCATGGAACCCACCAAGCGACCTTAAGGGCGATATCACCTTCTCGGCAACTGTTGTGCAGGAAGCAGAAGTATTCTGGGTTGGAAAATTGACCAAGTCAGCCACTATTGTCTAGATGCGCTTAGTTAGTTGTAAGGGGAAACCCATTGAAGTTGTACATTGTAATAGCTCCGGTTTTTTTTTTTGCTTATTTTTTGTTGTCTAATAGTTGTTTTGTGTAAGCCCGGCCACAACAGAGAGTTACCCAATTAAAGGAATGTTTTTAAACACATTTTTATTTGGACAGAAAATTTATTCCAAAAGGACCCATTCAAAAATTTGGCGCTAAACAACAACAAGTAGGATTTGTTCAAAACTGTAAAAAGTTAAAGATCTTTTCAGTTGACTGGCATGGGGCCTAATACGTTTAAGTATCCGTTCCTGAAGTAGATCGGGTCAATTTCATCACTGACTTCCCAATTTCGGAATGGCCTGTAATCTTTATAGGGATTGTCCTTACTGAGCAGTGTAAGGTCAAGAGGAATGCTTTTCTCGGAGGCAATGTCGGTCAACAGTTTTATGTCTGACTTCGCTTCTCCGAGTGTGTACGACGTAAACAAAATAGTAGCGCCTTTTAATTGAAGCATACTATTAAGAGCAGCTCTCCAAGGGTTGTACCTGGTATTTTCGAATTCACAGAAACCGCAGTTAAAGCATGCTATAACGTTTGGTACCTCTCCTTCCGAATAGTGCTCTAAATAGTCCTCCAAAGGTATTGAATGGAAACTGGCCTTCGCAGAAAACTCCCTTCTCTGTATACTAAAGCTACGCTGTAAGTATTCCATGCTCCGTGCCACCTGTGGTCCTATAAAACGCAATACAACCGTCCTAAGGGACGGCAAATGGTTGAAGAAGTACAGTAGTTGTTCCTGCTCAAAGAACATGTACTCCTGTTCTGCCCCAACGATGTAAATCACAAGGGGGTCGGGAAAGGGTTTGGTAATTCTTCTAAGGTTCATGGCATATACAATTGTGGCAATGCAGGAGAAGTTACTTGCATAGCAGACCGCCTGGTAATCTTCCACTCTCTGTGGTTCTTTAGGTATACAAATTCCATTTTTACAGCTCTTTTGCAAAACATCGAATAGGTGCTGCTCCTCCCGGTGATCTATGCTTTTTGTAAATTCGAATGGCAAGTAAAAGCTTTCATCACTGTAAAACTGGGAGTACACCATCAACAAATGGCAAATTTTGCTATGTTTCTCAGCATCGCGGTCCTTGTGCTCCTTGCAGCAATAAGCAGCCACCTTGCAGTGATCGCAGTCAAATTCATTGTTCACATCGTAGGTAAAGCAAATATGGCAAAGTTTCGGAAAAGTGATAAGATCAATTTCGTGCTGCTCGAGACTCCGTTGCAGGTCGTCCCTGACTGCGGATTTGGCTATTACTATGGCATTTTCGAAGTCCTTTGGTGAATGTATTTCTCCGTTTATGTGGGATATATGCTTGATTTGGCGTTCTTGTAGAAAGTGTTCTATACTCTCACAGAAGTCTCTATGGATGGGCCAGTCCAGGGCTTGGTGCTCTGGCCCACAGTAACGAATCATCAAACAGCGGCTGCATAGAAGCAACCTCTCCGGTTGAGGGGATTTGGTAAAGAAACAGACATTGCATCTATTGGCGCAGAAGGCTGCTTGTATCATTGAGCTAGGAAATTACGAGAAATTGCAGAGAAGGCAGGAAATAACCATAAAAATTCAACTTACCTGCAGAAACGCACTTCCGGTATGTAACGAACTTTTCGAGGAAATTTTAAGAACTTATGAGAAATTAATTATGGTTCACTGTATATATTCTTATTTTACTTAGGCTTAATAGTAATACTGCACTTTTATAGAGAATCAGTCAGTGTTTATTTAATTTTTAAATGTGAAAAACGATACTCAGGCAAAAACCCAGTACTTTTACAACACGGGAACCCGATTGACAGATAGATGTCAGTGGGCTGCGGATAATCCGCGAAACGTCAATTAAGAATTTGGAATTATTCTATATGACCATATCTTTATCATTTTAACATGTTTCTTTAAACATATATATACATAATTCCCAAAAAAAAGTGCTTTAAGCAGCGAAAAGTTTTAGCCTTATTTACAAATTTTTATCCGGATATGACGTGTGTATGCGTCAAACAAAAATGAATAATATGTATTTACACTTGGCAATGCCGCACCAACAGCTGCTACTAGAACGTGACTTGTGCTTGGTAAACTGTCAAGAGAACTCACTCGAAGTTCTTGTACTTTTCGATTCCTCTTAATTTAAAATTAAAAATAAAATGAACGTAGCATTCCTCAAAGATATTTCAAATGTAAAAAACATTCTATACATATGGGCCAGTGACAAATCATCAGAAACCGAGAAAAGCGTAAATGGCCTCAAGGAAACAACACCAAAAGCATCAGTCACTGTGGAGAACCTCGATCGACTTTCTCTAGGTAATTACTAAAGTTCTTAAAGTGATTTGCATTAGCATTATTAACCATCTACAGCCAGTCATTCTAAGTCATCATTCGACGTAATTTTATTGGCCAGTTCCTCACCAACAACCGATCTCCTAAGCAGCGCACTTAAGCTACTGAAACCCTCGGGGAAGTTGGCAATTTCCAGCACAAATGCAAATGCAGATGCTCCAGAGTTTAAGCTCGCAGGTTTTGTCAACCCAAAAGAACTAAATGGATCCCTTCTATGGGAGAAGCCAGCCTACGAAGTTGGCTCTGCAGTAAAGCTGTCGTTTGCGAAAAAAGATGAGAAGGAGAAAATTGAGGCTATCTGGAAGGTGGACGGAACCGACGATGATATCATCGATGATGAGGATTTGCTCGATGAGGAAGACAAGGTTAAGCCAGATCCAGAAACACTGAAAGGTAGGAAGTTGATCTAACATTTTTGGTGACACCGATTTAAGACAATTTTCGAATTTCAGTTTGTGGCACAACTGGGAAAAGAAAGGCCTGTAAGAACTGCTCGTGTGGATTAGCGGAAGAATTGGAGAATGGAAAGAAGGAAGCGGATACTGCAAATGCGAAATCCAGCTGCGGAAGTGTAAGAGGATTGCTCCAATTTGTTTTAGGCCTATTCTTAATTTGGTCCTTTCTCGCAGTGCTACTTGGGAGATGCTTTCCGGTGTTCTTCATGCCCTTACCTAGGAATGCCCGCGTTTAAACCTGGTGAAAAAGTTCAACTTAGCGGTAACCTACTTAAGTCTGATGTTTAAGACGGTTGTGGCGCTCAATCATAGTATTAAAATAATTTGTGGTAAATAAAAAGAAATTACTGAAACTAGGTGTTTTCGTAAATTTCACTAAGCCCCGTTATTTAGCCAACATCGTCAGCTCTTGGAGGGTAAACATCGTGGCGAGTGGGAAAAATAGGCGGTGGTTAGTTTAAAATTGAAGGCTTTGATTTTATACTCAAAAATGTGAATCAGTTGTTTATACTTGCTCAATAGGATCTATCGATTGTAGGGTAGTTATTTAGGCCCGCTTATCTATTTTATTAGCCGTTGAAGATATTACGCACCTGCGTGTAAAGTTTTAATGTATTCCGATGACATTAAATTGTTCCACCGTTCGACGAATATTAATGACTGCGAGTTGATTCAAAAGCATTTGAACATATCCAACTCGATTTGTATTCATAATAATTTAGAATTCACATAAGCATATGCGAAATAACGTTTTCCTGTAGAGGTCGCCATCCCTTTGATTACATTCGGAATACACAAGTAGCATTTTCCTAATGACCACATTTGCAACAATTATTTACCTATGACCCTAAATTAAATTATTATTTTTTTATTGAATACTAATTGTAATAATAGCCAAGATATACTTAACCTAAAAAAGATTAAATTTTTCGGAACGGCTGTAAAATATTTACAGTACTTACCTGCAATCAGTTTGAATTTATTATGAGGTTGGCAAATAAGCAGGCGCTTTATATAGTTGCTCAAGAAAAGACAGACAGATTCATAAAAAATATATTTAAACGTTTACATACTTAATAATTACATAAGAATATTACTCATTTAATAATAAAGATAATATTAAAAACAAAGAAACCTTCCGTTCTAACAAATATTGAGTGAAAAAATGAACTACAGAATCGAGAAGCTACACAACACACTCAATCGTAAATCGATAACAGACACTCGAAACCACAAAAACAAAGAGGCATCATAAAGGAAGCAGCGCTCTGAAGCGCTCCCCCTCGACTGTTCAGCCGCTTCATTTTGTTGTTCTACAAAAAAACATCTCATATTCTTCGCAAACTAGCTCCTCTCGCGCTTAAGAACTACTCGGGGCATCTTAAAATTAATTAAATAACGTTTTCTCTTACGCAATTTGATCAAACTCCCGTAAATCTTCTTATATATTTTGTTTATAGTGTTTGCTCGTTCGTTGCATATTTTCTACATATTTTTCTACACTTTGTTCAATAACCAGCGCGAATTAGCTATTCCATGCACTTGGTGCTTGCCATTTATTTAGCTTTTAATTGCGTCTTTTTATTGTTCGAAAAAAAAACAGTCGGTTATCACCCGGCAGAGTCACTATCTGTTCTCATTTCTTTGAGTCTAGTATAAAACTAAAAAAATATCTGAAAAGCCTTGAGAAAATGAGTTTTCTATGCGCTTTTGATTATTTTTGCTTGTTTGCTTCTCTACGAATGCTGTTTGTGTTCTTACAAAATATTAAATGCAAAATTTGTTCGTAAAAAAGTCGTGTTCTTGTCTCTACTGTTTAAAACCAGTGTGGAACTTTTACTTGTTTTTGGGGAGGACGACGTGCAATAAGAGGTCGTGATCTGAAGAGTATTCTTTTACAATTTATAATCGTCTAATGTTTAGTCCGAACGACACAATTCTTTGCTTAACAAAGACATGCCTCTAGCGCACATATTAAAAGATAAGTTCAGTTGTTTACAGAAGTGGAACACAAAACGAGCACGGATCGTGCGCTAGCTTATGCGCTAAGGGCATGCGTTTGTTGAACTGTCTGGACTTAGCTTAAATCACATAAAGTCTTACAAAGGGCTTACTAATCCAATACTCTGTTTGAGCCAGGTCTCCAGGACCTTTACAATCGACTAAAAGGCCTCACCAAAAAACGAATCAGTTAATTAATTATCGTCAGTAATACTCGAATTTGTCCCTAATAACATTTTTAAAGCTCTTGCAAATATACATTTTCATACTTAAAAGTAGTATTGCTAAATTCAAGTCCAAGTATCTTAAATCCTAGTGAGATTCGTACATGTTTTGAAAATGCTTATATTCCTCCACAATCCTTGCCGACCTCCCCATTTTTAAAAACGACACTTAACTGAGCAAAAGAAAAATCATGTCTTGATTTAAAAAGTTCCTCAAGCTCAAAAAAAAAAAAAAAAATTATTCGAGTGATACGTGGTGGTACGCATAATACTAAACTTCATCCACTCCCAATATATGTGATGCATCCAGCATTTAAGTAAATACACGTCAAAAACAAAAAGCATTAATGTAGCCAAGTACAAAGTCAAAGGTTAAAATTGTAAAACATCACAAAATTGCTACATCTTTTACAGATTTTATGTTTTCTCTGTTTTTCGCTTTGTATTTGTTTACTCTTCCGTAAAATTACACACACACAAGAACGGTGTTTTCAGGCACGTGCATTGATATTTTACTCCTAGTTTTTTTTTTCATTTGATTTTTTAGTCTAAGTTTATAAAATTAGTCCGACAGTTGTTTTTGTTTTGTTTTTGTTCCTTATTTTCTCTCTTAGGAAATCATGCGCCAGTCTGGCGGGGACACCCCAGTCATCGTCGTCTTCGCAATTGTCTACTGTCTCACACTAAAAAGAATTGCTCTAAGGATATGCCAGAGGTTCCACACCCGGTCTCATGTGAACGGTGTGGCTAGCAGCGGATCAAAGGATTTTGTTAGTTCGCTCGAACTATTCGCTTTCCTGTAACCCCATAACTCCATTGCTTTTGTGCAACTGTCCTCAATTTTCTCAATCTGAAAGGAAAATAAAGAAAAGAAAAAAAGATGTTGGAAATTACACGATTTTGTTTTTTATTACTAAATGGAAATTGCAAGCTAGGTACAAACTACGAGGGCAATTTCATCGAGTAAATATAAAATTGTGGGGCTTGGAACTATTTTACGTAAAAATTTAACTCTGTGAGTGCTTAATGAAATTTTGCTTATTTAGAGAACTAAGAATCTGTTTTCCCTCTAAGATTATTTCACGTGCGATGCGACATCATATGCAAGTAAGTGGAAGACTTCGTGAAGGAAGTATTGAGATACCAAGACTGAAAGCATCTCAAGTGTAACTGAAAACCCACGTAAGCAATAAATTCCCTGAACGAAGCAAACGAAAATGCATCTTTTAGAGTTGGAATTCGTGTAAGCAGCTCTGAGCCTGTACCTACTAACGAGCTCTTTTGCCTCAAGCTTAAGGTACAATGCCGTTAAACAAGACATATTTGGCTTCTCTACAATGCTTTTGTTCTAAGGATGGGGGGAATATTTAATGAGGAGATTTCTCAAATCTCAGCAGAACTGGAAATTTCATTCGCCTAGAGCTGATATTGTGTAAAATCCGGATAGTATACTACGTGGGATACTTCATCCACCAAGGGTAATTAGAAAATATTTCATTACCAACTTTGCGCAAGGTGTTTTTTTTTTAATTTGTTGATACCACGCCGGGAGTGCGTGAAATGCCGATTACTCAAAAAAGCTAAGTATTTATGAGTATTTACTGAAAGTTTTCTTTGCTGAAACACAATGCACATTGCAGCGAGGCGGATAATGAATGTGGTCGGCGAGCCCTTTGAAAGTTGTACTGGGAGCAAGCGTGTCGACGGGCTTAATAATAATTTTGAAAACAAATAACTCGTGACTGAAGGGTTAAAATCAAAATGTGCGAATAAATCTTTTGTTGCATTTGCAAAAACATATGCAAAAACACCCCACTCAATGGGATAAATGAAAACAATAAACTTTGAGAACACTGTTAAGGTGTTAACTCTATGGGAGGGGTATTTTTTTTTTCCAAAAATCTCATTATTTCTGTTTTGCGGCCATCAATCTACGTCCGTATACTCAATTTCATGTTATGTTTCTATGCTACGTGTTTTCTGATAGTTTCAGTTCTTCAACTACCTACGCATCAGTCTGCATAAAACCTTAGGGTGTGCGATTGACGCCTTTTGCCTTACTACATATGATTCAAAAATCCATTCCCCTACTTTGTATGATCAAGCTGCGCTTGATATCATCAAAAGATACTTGTAACGCCAGAAATCTGACAAAATCTTTAACATAAAAAATCATATCCATTTTTGGACAAACTTACCTCATCCCAAGTCAAATCTTTGACCCAATGGAACGGCGCTGACTTTGAATCTCTGAAAGTGGAACTTACACCGCCAATATTGAGTTTAGTGTGAGTATCTAGGAATTCCTCCACCATTGGATCGAAAGGAAGCCCATAAAACTGGAGAACCTCTTGAGTCATTTCGTATGGATTTATTGAGAGATCTTCATATCGCAGAATTCTGTAAGCAGCACAAAAAGTATTAGTATAAAAAATTGTAACTAATTGGCAATTGCTAATAAGGGGTCAGAGTGCGTCCACCATCTTACCACCACTCACCTAAAGCGGGACGGATATTTTTTGTACAATTTTTCAGCAGCATAGTAGTCTGCGACTAGGTCCTTGCACAAGTTCGGTGTATAATCACAATCTGGATTCCCTGGGCACCACAGACGATGCTTCCGCGACTGCATTGTTCCGCGAGGGTCCCGCACGAGCAGCAGCAGGCGGACGTTTAAGCTGTGAAAGAGAGGGGAAAACAACAGCGATTTAATCACAGTTTTGAAGCAAAAAGCATATTTTTAAAAAGTGCCGGAACAGGTTATACCACACCCAAAGCCCGCTAAATTACTCAATTGAATGAACGTTTTTTGCCCGCCACGCCGCCCTGGGGCTGCATGAACAGATTCTTAACAAGCTGCTGATGGTTTCGGGGGGAGAGCCCCCAAGCGCGAAAGTGCATATCACCTTTGAAGAACAAGAACCGCGCACTGGGAGTTGGGTATAATTAAAAATTCGCTGAGTAATTAAGGAGTTGCGTAATGGCATTTTTAGCGAGTACGTCAACGGGAGATTAATAGCTCCGCGTGCAAAGGCAGCGCCGCTCGAGAAGTACCCGCGAAAGAGCCATTTCTACGAGCACCGCATTGTGGCAGGGTTTCCTATAACCGGTGCAGCTGTTCTGTTGGCAATTTTGTCCTCCGATTGCATAATTACGGAAACCCATATACACTACCGTTTACCATAGTACCCGCGCTCCCTTTGATCCCCTGCCGCAACAGAAAATTTCAACTCTGTCCTCTTTCTTTGGGTTTCACAAAACCTTTTTTGATTCTTTGCCACGAAAACATGTTCTGGGCTCTGTTGGCCAATTGTATAAATGCAGCCCTGGACAAAGCGGCCACTGCTCGCAGTGGAATTCAATTAAATTCCCATTAAGCTGCCCTAGAAGTCGTTTTAATTTGGGTGATAATGGATGGCTGCCTGGCTGCCCGGCCTGTAGTTAAATCGTTCATTGGGCGGGATCTGTGACTATGCGTGTTTGATTTGAACTCTGAGGGTCGTGGGCCAGCAGCTTTGCAACCAACGCTCCCCCGTTCTGGGGCTATTTTCCCTAAACTTCTGGAGAAGTTTGTCGTTGAGCCTTTGTGTTCACAAAAGGAGGAGGGACCAGGGCAATTAGCATTAGTTCGTATGTGCATTTCCGGACTTCACTTACATACATAGTTCTCTGCCTCCCAGCCACTACGGTACAGTCCAAGAAATTCCCGGATTTGCAGTCGGTATGATTTAGCAGTGGTCGGATATGGTTTTAATTACTTATACAGTTGTCGGGGCTCAGCACCGGCAGTCTGGCCTTAATAAATTTGTAGCACCATTGACCCCGTTTCATGTTTTGGCTTAAGTCTTTAGAGAGAGACTTAGTTTGCGTAATCGGCATTCCCATATACATCTGTTGTGACAATATCTAGTTATTAGAATCCAAAATTACCCGGATACCAGAGGCAGCCGAAGATCTTAAACTATTCCGAGAACATATGTATCTATGTATGTAAGATGTGAGGGGAAGAAGCAAACTGTGCTGTGCCGTGAAGGCAAATTTGGCAACAGAAAGGAAATGGAGCATTTGGCACCTCAACCAAGGAGGAGTTACTGTAAATCAACATATAATTAAAACGTTAACGTGAGAGCTTGTGATTCCTCCTGTGAGTTTATTTCTGCGCCGATTTTAATGATTTCAAGACTGATCGAACTAAATATGGAACATCATTGATAAAACTTTAAAAAGAGCAAAATGGCGGATCCAATATAGCGATCGATTCTCAACTACTTAAACTATAAATTTTTGTTATGTTTCGTTGTTTTCATTGCATTGATCAAAATTACAATTTCCATAATTAAGACATCGTGTACCGGTCCCAAAAATACTTGAATTCATTTGTCGTACAGTAGCGACCGAAAATAAGAAACCTAGTTTTTTGTTAATTTTATTTTTAAAGAGAAATAAAGATGTTTCCTTGTTTTATTCGTTTACAATATGTTGGTGTTCATAATTGTCCGTTGAGGATATGAGTTTTGGATCTAGTGCACCTAAATGACATTTGATGTCAACAGGATGACGCGACTTCCCACACCAAACGCGAAACAATGTCGTTATTGCAAATCTAAGGTCGTGTTATTTCTGATTTGGAAGACTAGCGAACACACCAATAGAACTCTCGCGACACATGGGTTGGAAAACTCTGCTTTTTGGGGGTAAGAGGAATGGGATTTTATTATTTTGCCTTACAGAGTGGGGAGGGGGAGAGTCGGCAATTAATGGAAATTGGCTTACGTAACATTTGGATGACTCTTTTTTTACATAACAAAGATATTCATTGCCTAGAAAAAATCATTTGAACTTGAAGTAGACCTTGACCCCGACTAATACGATTTCACCCGTTCCTGTAAACAAGTTTGGTTGTGAATGCACATACCTACCACCTCTGACAATTAATTAAACTTTCATAAAGGAAAAATGTCATTTCTCAAGTACACGTACCGCCGATTGCGACTAATATTTTTCCCACCAAGGCTGCCACGTGTATCGATAATAATCACCTCCACCCAGCCTAAACAGACCATGTTTTCCCCGATAGAGTCGCTACAATTGTGCGACTAGTTATTATCGCTCATTGGGCCTTCAGCAATATTGAAAAACTCCCTTTTGTATAAATTTCATCCTTCATGGAAATTTTGGCCAACAATGTTATTTAACTATAATTTTACGACATAGATCCGCAGCAGCGCACCGGGGGTTCTGCTAATGTCGCCTGCCAAGCAAACAGGCATTAACTAACGCGAAATGCAAACGTATTCAAATTCTGCCGAAAATCAAATAGACTTTGGCTTAACTGCCGTCATAATCAATAGTTTATCGGCACCCGTATACGGCCCATTAGTGAGGTTTCGTTTTCTGGGCCCAATTTATCGGTGCTGACATCTGGCCGGGGGGAGGAATAAATTTCTCTGAGTACTTAGTGCGGGAGGCGCTTTCAAAATAAATAACTTTCTGTAGCATATTTGCATATGAACGGGCTCTGTACCTGCAGAACCGAAGGCGGTGATTAGCCCCAAAAGTGAATGTGACTCGAAAAAAGCAAAGAAAACTATCAGCAGGTTCCAGGCTCCCTATGTGAGGTTGCGTGCCAGCAAGGCATTCTTTTTCGGCTTCAGGTTCTGCAGGAATTTCGGCTGGGTGGAATATCCCCAAAACCTGTGCGGATTTTATTGCTTTTTCCCTACTAAATTATTTGACTCGTATTCCTGTGATTATTGAAACAGCTAAACCGAAAATGTTGTCCCAAAAAGCAGTCAAACGAGTCTCCCTCCCACAGCAGTCTCAGTACACCGGGCCCCAGCCGTGCAGTGCCGCACTTGAAACGTGAAGTCTTGTCCCAGATTTGCAGCTTATTTTTCATCTTGGTGCAGATAGCCAAGCGACTAAGCAAGCCAAGCAAGAAGCCGTCGCGTCGAGCAAACGAAGTAGAAAGCACTCGCCTCCGTCGTCTTGGACAAATGCAGAGCTGGGAAAACATAAAAATCGAACCAAAACTAACACGGGATGTCGGCCACCGCACAGCAGCGACAGTTACTTGCATTTCCGCACCGTGACCGACGCATTTTAGAAATCATAGTACACGGATTTGAGCGACGCTGCTGCCCCCCATTTAAGATTAAAATCAATTGCACGAGTGCCAGGCTAAAATCGGATTCTATTCCCATTTTTTTGTCTGTCTTAATTTGAAAGTCCCTAAACTGAGGCAGACAGCCGGGGCTGTCTGTTAATACCGAGGGAAACCACTCGTGGCATTAACAATTAGCCAAAAGAAGTACCTTCCCTCATTTTTGCTCCGCATTGTCTGGCTTTCTTTCTTTCGGCGGAGGACGGAAAATCTCGGTTTCGTGCAAAAAGCGAAAGTGACGATGGGGGCCACCGCCGAAAAAAATACAAAGGCTTGCTTCTCATTAGTGAAAAAGTCTCAGGCGTCTACCGATTAGGGCGAATAATTTATGTTTTTTTAATTATTTTCCCTCTTCGGAGGTTTCCTTGGACGGAGCAGTAGATCGCTTGTTCGGTGCTCACTTGCTGGCAATTTATATTCAGCGAAAGGTTAACTGTGCAGAGAGATTTATTTAAATGTGAACTCTGTCCAGCTACGAGCAGAGTAGGACTAAGCATGCCAAGAGCCGGGGAATCGGGTCTACGGATCTAGAATTGTGGCCAGATTTACGAGAGCCGTAATCTCGGAATTTCTCAAGTAAATTCTTAAATTTCCAAAAGTCTGAGATTTCGCACTAAGCATCCGGTTTGCTATGCTGGCGTCACTGCAGAGAAAAGGGGCAGATTAACAGTATTACTGGAGGATAGTCTGAGGTAGGTGGGTATATGCGGGTCATCCTTCCGGATCTTCGGTTGTTAAAATGAAAATGCGAAAATATTTAAGGATATCCTCATAGGGGAGTTAGCCCACTGCTTCTGTGGAAAGTAGAGTTCGATTATGTGAACTGGTTATCAACAATACGCGAAACACAAAGCTGCTACAACTGAGGATTATAATTTAAATATTTTTCCTCCCCAAAACCCACGGAGCATTTTGATTTAATATAAAATTTGTGTCAAGAGGTAAGTTTTGGCACGAGTCCAGCGAAAACATAAAATTGCCCTCTTTTACAAATTGAGGCAAATATCTTCCTCCTCAGTTGCACAGACTATTTGATTCGGTATAGCAATATATATCGGAGTAAAAGGGAGTTCCATCGCTATAATGAAGGTCTGGCCATTATGTTTTGGGACACATGCAATTTTCTTTATGGACTACGTACCATGAAAAAGGAAAAAACTATCAATGACGAGAAGGTATTATGAAAATTTGTTGGACGTTTGAGGGAAACAACAAGCGACTGTACATAGTAACTAAATTACAGTTTTTTACCAAGGAAATGTAATAGCTCATACAACTTCCCTTTTTTTTTTATTTGAATACCTCCAGATATAATGTATGTATGTTGAAACGAATCGTTATTTAGTGCTTTGCAAGCCCACAGGATTCGCAGCAGATAATTTTTTAATTTCTTGCTTTCACAGCTGGTTAAGTGGAGAAATTTAAAATTCGCTTCCTGAAGATTTATTTCAAAAGCAGACTTCTTATGTCATGGTAGTGTAAGTTCGCATGTTAAGAAATAAAGGGTGAGGTAATGAAAATTGAAACGCCACGTTAGTGTGCTAAAACTTGTACAGTTTTTAATGAAAGTTGCTACATAGAGATTCTCAGTATGACTGATTTCAAATTTGGTGCTCGATTTGAGAAGTACAAGATGGTGGGCACAAAATACTAAACTTGGGATGTGGGGGTATTTGGAGTTGCTGATATAATATGTACCCATGCCAGGTGAATGGAAAAATATTTTGTAGACAGATCAGATCAAATATAAATTATTAAAAACCAAACGTAGAGTATCGATGAGAAAGCAGCTCCCTACTGTATAAAACCTATCGCTAAACACGAAGACAGTGGCCCTTATTCTGGTTCTCATGTCACATGCCATGTGAGGTGAGTCTACAGATTCGGTATTCTTGTTGTCACTTTGCGTGACTTCTGTCGGTCACCTAAAATTTGATAGCGACTAAAATGGTCACTTGGATCGGTTATCACTTGGCTTCAAGTGACAACGAGAATACCGTGACTTTCGATATTTTTCGTTCCGAGACACTAACAAAACTTTTCAACATTATTTGGCGATTCCTTTCCTGTTCGTCTTCATCATCAGTATCGCTTAACCTCAGTTCATTTGAACTCATCTTTCAGTTCAATTTTGCAAATAATAACTTATTTTGCCACAAACAACTATACTTTAAATATCAAAATAATAGATACTCGAATTAGCTCTCACGGCATAATTTCTCACGTCACGCGACAATGGGAATACCACATGTGACCTGAGGTGACAACGACAGTGAGGTTTGTCACGGGAGTGAGGTGACAACCAGAATAAGGCCCAGTGTCACAGTTTGGGGTTGTTTTTCAGCCACTGTCGTTGGAGAACATAGGAAATAATAAATGCTGAAGTATACTATTTTTGTTTTAAAAAATAACTTGAGTTTAAAAAAAAACACAGACCTAATAATAATAAAAATACTACAATGGCCACCAGCCACAATCGCCAGATGTTATTGCCATTGAGCTATTATGGGATCAGCTTGAATTATAAAAAGATTACAGCGCCACTGGACATTGACAGGTGTGGAGACTCTTTCAAAACTGGTTGGAAGAATACAAAAATTATTCAAAGCAGTAATTAAGACAAAAGAATATCAATGAAAGGAAAATGTGAAGTACTATATGATTAATATTAGCCCGTCTTTTGTGATGTATTCAGTTTACAAATCGAGTAATATAAAAACTTGAATAAATGTTTCAAATCCGGTCAATCAAGATCAAGCGTCCCATAAGATTAATCACAATAATCTTGCCTAAAAATTGAGAGCTTTGGTTGGTGACCTGGATTTCTTCGTATTTGTTTGAACAAACTCATGTGTATGTTTCTGTGACGTTCTTTTTGAACTGCCGAGAAATACATCTGTTGTACCGCAAGGCATCCGTCTGAGTCCACTATTATTTATTCTCTATATCAATGATGGTTCTTTTTTTCTAGCCATTCGAGAATCCTCTGTTATGCTGACGATGCGACAGTGACTTTTATTTCTTAACTCGGAATTAGAAACACTTTAAAAAGGCGACCAATCAATCATCTTCCTTTGAATATCTATAAATGCACCGTTATGACTTTTTCACGTAAAAAGAATCCTCTCTTACCAGAGTTCACAAAACGAGAGAGAGATTTGGCTGTCATACTTAATTCGCGGTTTTCATTTTAAGATCACATCGATACTATATATTGTGAATAGGGGCAACACAATTTTGGACTTCATAAAAAGATGGATTACGGAGTTCGATGAACCCTACATCTGTAGACCTACATATCCTTGAGTATGTCATACCGGTTTGATCTCTCTTCTATTACCTTCACATCAACCGCATTGAAACTGTTCAACGAAGTATGAAGAAAAATGGGACATAGACGTTTTCGGATTTCATGACAATGCACAACTGTACTTATATACCAATAATTTGCTTTACAAAATATATTTGAAATTGTGAGAATAGAATATTGTGAATATTAGAAGTAATTTTTGTGGGTGAGCTCTGGCATCGCCGGGTTTAGTTTTAGTTTTTATATTTCAAAGGATGATATATACATGTTTATACAATAAGAATCTTATAATTAGAGCCAGAATTAAATTCATTCATCTATAATAGTTTTATGTAGTCTAGCAGAAGGAAAAGGTAAGTAATATAGATATCAAAAATTTGGGAGAAAAAAAGTTTTTTAGAAAAACCCAGTGAAATTTTGCTTAAAATTAGGAGTTCAAATGTTTAAAACTTAAGCCTACTTAAAACTACCACTACTACAACCTATTTTGACATAGCTTTAAAATTAAAGGGTTGTCTGAAAGCGAGCAGTTTTCAAAAAATTTACTTGCAATTCTGTTTGCTTTGGTGTTTATAAGCTCTATTTCCGCAATGTTGTGTAGTTCCGAGGTGGAGAAGTGCCGGTGCAGATTGAGGATCATCTTCAGTATTTTATTTTGTATGGTTTGCAACTTATTGATATGGCAACGCGCGCATTGAAACCAAATGGGGGCACCATATAACATAAAGCTTTGGAAAATTACTTTGTAAATTATTAATTTATTTTCCACATTAAGAGTGGACCGTCTATTAATAAATGGGTATAATGTTTTTATTATCGCATCGCCGGGTTATTTTCATATTTACAAAGCTCTTTGGAAAAGTAAACAAATAATTTTTTACGGACTTATTTTCCAAAGCTATTGTCTATACAGTGTGAATATGGAGGCAGACAGATTATTGCTCACCATTTTCAATATATCAAATGTTTTTCACTTTTTATGTCAAATTTCGAGCCGATCGTGTAAAAGATAAGTTCCATAAGGCCTCGCAGCCGCTCCATAGAACTATAAATTACAGAAATTTCCTGTTTTCAAACAACTAGAATTATCTTGTTTGTTCCAACAATTTTGAGAGCAAAAAATTTCAAGCTGCGCAACGTAAAAATTGATAAAATTTTACACAACTCGTAAAGCCAGTTAAACATATTCCCTTTGTTTTGCCTTATCCAATCAAGCAAAACCATGAAAGCTGTTAAGGCTCTCACAGCCAATTGCCGCCAGTTGGGGCTATAAAAAACAACCCCCGCCCCCTTGGAGCCACTTGATAATTTCTATAGAGATAATTTTTCTCCTCGGATTTTGTAGGACAAGAGGTGTATTGCATTGTGCCCGTTCCAGGCCATTAGCCGGTGTATGCACAGACGGCGAATGGTGCCCATGTCCAGTCCACACGTCGTGCTCGGACAAACGCAAGTTTTTATATAATTCATAAATCACGTCGAGGATGGCTGGAAATCGCCGGAATATCACGCAAAAGAAATAACTCCGGCATAATTCGTGATGTTAGGCGGAAAATTGGCATGCGTACAAGTAGCCTCAAATTACCTGAGTTTGACTGGAAAAAAAGTAATAAGCGCAGATGGCTGTTTCGCTTAAAAAAAGTAAACACCGATATGCGTCTGTATAGTCGGTTTTCCTGCATATAAGTGAAATTGTTTAGGCAAGGCAATTTGCGGCGTGGCGCATGACACCCGGCCATGCTGAAATTTGCATTATGCTAAGCTAAGCTGGCTTTTAATTCTAATCCAGCAGTGCCTCCACTTTGTATGCAAATTGGGATCGGGCACAGTGCAGCGCAGCAAAGATGTATTTTAGGAGGCAGTGCCACTGCATTGGTTAGCCTCATAAAGCCGGCCGGTGGTGGAGCTGCCTGAGCGAGCCCTGGAGGAAGCGAATTTTCCCTACCTAAGAAGACGCTTCTTGTCTTCTATGTCCAGTGACACACTGCTAGCCCCAGACATATTTTACCACTTCTTTTGCGCTTCACGGCTGTTGGCTTTGATTCGACGGTGTTCAGCCGACAATAGAATCCGTTACGTCGCGGCTCACCTCGCGGCTTCAAACAATGTAATTTCTACGCTAATATCATTTTTGCCTTCTCACAATCAGGTCGGAGACAAAAAGGCGTCTGCTCCCATGGCTCCATAGGAACAACAGAGTGGAAATAATGGTAAGCCACCCAGAGCGATTCTTCTAATTTTTTTTTCCCAATTTACCGCGGTGCTGTGACTAATTTTTCGGCAGTTACCGGGCACAGTACCGGTTTATGCGGACAATTCATGCTATGGATGCATCTGCGTGTTGCTACCCGTACTCTGGAACTGCAATAAATTCGTAATTTAATTACCTGTCCAGAAGCGTATCGCTCTAACTGTCTAACTGGATTTATTCGACTCAGACTGATTCATAAATCTATCCAACACGTCGACCACTCCGTCGATGAATGGACTACTCATGGGAATGCGAAAATTGAAATTCTTCCAATGACTTCGAACCAATCGCCGATTTATGGGACACGGAATGAACTAATTAGCTTGTGTTTTTTTCCCGCATGTGAATTTTGAAAAATTGCCAGATTTTGAAATGTTATCACATCGAAGTTGTGTGGGGTACGCTCCACTGAATTTTCCGGAGGCTAAACACAACTCCTACGCCCCTCAACCCAGGCACTCATATTACGCCCTGCACTCTCGCCTAATGAAAATATTTTTATTGACGTCGGCGTATACATGCAAAATTGATGCTTTCCCAAATATAATTTTTCCAGATTAATTATAGTTGCATATGTGGGCCAGATTTTGTTGTACGAGTATTTTGAGGATTTGCTTGAAAAATATGATGATGATGTTTACAGCTCTCATGGGGTGTTTGAGTGTTTGCCAGAATGTTTTAAAGAAACAGTTGATTCTCAAAGGAAATAGATGTTAGCGCTCGCAGTGAATAAAAATTACAAGAAAGTAGGCTATTTTTAATATGTGAATGTTCCGTAAAATATATGTGAGCACTGTGAATTTTTTATAGAAATATACAAATTGGATTATGGAATTTTGGACATGATTTGCCCCAACTCTTCCCCATCCCTGACGTGTTAAGCAATACAATTCAGTGAATGACACTCACGAAGCTGGTCTTTATATTAGTTGTATACAGCAATATTTTCTATAGTAAGGATATATATTTTCCTTTTACAAAATATCTATGTACTGAAATTTGCCTTTTTACATCGATGAGCACGGACACACGTGGTATGCAAATAGGCACTGACCCGAGTCCGTGTCATATGGACTTTACACGGTGAAACGCATAACAAGCACGGCCTTTTCTAAAACTAACTAAATACACCAGATCCGAGGCAATAGTTGAAGAATTTAAGGTATGGAATAATGTTCAGCAAAAACTTGTCAAAGGTCTAAATAAAAATCAAAAAGTAATTATTCGTTCTTTAATAAAAAAACAAATATAGTAAATATAGATAGTTATCAGATATTAATCCGGAGCAGGAGCACATATCAAGGACTCAGGGTCTGTATAAATTGCACTGAAAAAACTAGCAGTTAGTGTATCTATCTATCTTTTTAGGAACCTCGAGTTTTTTAAAAGGGACCAGGCCAGAATTAAAACTCGTGAGATATCTGGAGAACTTCAGGGTCTCTAAAAACTGCATTCAAAAAGTGTGTACCTAGCAGCTTAAGCATACTAAATTCTTTAGAATCTTTTATTTTTAGGTATTAATATGATTGTATACAACCAGGCACTTTTAAATAATAAAACAAATACCAGCTCCGGAGCGAAAAGATTTAATTAAGAATTCGAATACCTCAGGGTCTGTAAGAACTTCATCGAAAAAGGATTCATCTGAAAATTCTGGACCGTCGATTTATAACGGTAATATGATCGTTTACACTCGGGATTACATAAAGATTTTAAACAAGTACAAAACAAGACCAGATCCGAAGCAAATACTTAAAAGCTTAAATGAACATCTCGAGAACTGGGTTCCTAATATTACTTCGCAAAAAGGTCGGAGCTGGGAGTATATCTTTATTTTTTCAGATCCTCCGTCTTATGACGGAAATAAGTTCGTATATGACTGAAAACCAGTCCGGCCACACACAGAAAAAATTAGTTTGAAATAAAGGTTTCAAGGAGAGACCTCGACAATTTCAGGAAGATGAAGTACCATACATACATCTGAAAGATTATCTCGGCAATATGCTTTAAAAAATCACCCAACAAATTCCTCATGTATGACACAACTAATTGCCATAAACCTTGCGCCTCTTAAAAATCTGTCCTTGTCTTGTCGCTTTTTTTGTTGATTACACAAGCATTCCAACAAAACCTTTGGGTGCTCGTGGCATGACATCTTTTTCGTGCCGCAGATCGCCACAGATAAGTGCTCTCCCACGCATGCTTGCTCAGCTAATTACCTGGCACAGGTTGTCATATGTGCTGTCGCGGGACAGTCCAGTTGAAAAAAAATGTGCAATTTGCAATTTATGATTATTTCTATGATTGAGGTCACTATTTCCAGTCAATTAAATCATGAGAGGCTCCGAGAAAATAGCGTTTTCGTGCTGTTACTGCGGTTTAGCAAAATGACTTTGTCGCAAAAAGGTGTGCTGCTTCCACACCGGAGCTAATCTCACGTAGCAAAACGATGATGCAACTCATGAGGTTTTTTATCAGGGGCTTAAAAATTAAAAGCTCCTTAGGGAAATCAGGCAGGCGAGGACGATGCAATTTAAAGAAGGTATGACGCGTGTGACACGTTGAAAATCCTTCAGGAGCTGAGTAGTTACAGTGCGAGCAGCTCCCCACTGTACCAATGGCACCGACGGGGCTCTCATTACCTTGAGAAGTTAATTTTGTTGTTTCTTCCCGTGGGGAATGCGGCTGCTTGACTAGAACCGTGCATAATGCATGATTTAATTCGGCTCCTCTGCATCTGTGAACACGTCGGCTTACACTATGCCGGCACGCACTCATGTCCTCAGTGTGTCGGGATTATCTCTCTATTAGCTTCCTCGTCAGCAGCATCCTTAGCTAGGATAAAAATTAAATACTCCCAGAGATTACGCTGTCCTTTCAGGCATCCATGCCCCATTCGCTGTCTGGGGGGCTCAAGCTCAAGTACATCGGATTTGCTGCTAAATGCTGTCGTCACCGAGATCCCACGCTGAATTGGACGTGCCCTGGAATGAAAAGGGCGTTTTTGTCTTCCTCTCAAGCGATAGCACGGCCATGGAACGTGTGCTTGGCAAATATTTATTTATTTACACACCTTACGCATTTTCTCTTGTTTTCATTTACGAGTACAAGCGACCACCCACTGCGTGGGAGCATTTCTTTGATAACATTTGGCGGGTATTTAGGGTTCGCCCAGACCCGTCTGAGTTGAAACGCTGAGAGAGCACCCAATGTGAGCGATTAAAGTAAAATTTCAAAAAGCACGAAATTTGCTGAGATTCCTGCTTTTATAAAAATAAGCCCCCCAACCCGGAAGGGAAACGGATGGCAGGCAGGGCACATAAATAGGTCACAGTTAATAAATAACAAAACTGGGCAGCTCTGTCGAGCTGAAAATGTTTATTCCGGAGATTTTACACTGAGTTGCGGCCGGACGGGAATTACTTCCTAACTTTACAGGCTGACGCATAAATCGTGAGATTGGTTCGCCTTTTTCAATTATTACTGGATATAATGGAAACGAGTGAAAGTCTTCCACGAAATTATTAATCTGCGGCCTTCGGATAATTAGCCTGTCCGGCACAGCTTGGTGCTAGGTGACCGCTCTGACCCGAGACATGTATTATAGATTGTAGGCGCTTATTTGCATGATGTAAACGCTCAGTTACGCCAGGGAGGCATGCAAATTCACTTTTCATTGCAATTTATGTTGAGAAAAGGAAAATTTATCAGAAATTGATTTAAGAAGTAAAGTCAGAGAGGAAAGAATAATTGAGTTAGAGAAGTTGGAGCAAGCTGGGAAGGTTCCAACAACCGGGAAACTGTTTTAATACAATAACAAGTACTAGACTGGTTTAGTCGAGAGGCGTAAGATCACACCACCATGGAGGCCAAATTTAGAGGACCATTTCTTGAAATCACATTATCGCCAAATCGTCATTTTAATACATCGATGGTTTAATCGAGTCGCTGTATGACACGTAACGCCATCCTGTTCAAACCGCAAATCCCCAGGATCAACTCAATCGTTTTCGAATATATATTATTTGATCATGCTCCGGTAACGATCTTCATTGACCGTAACGCAAGTTCATGTCTCATTTTTAAAGAAGCAAAGACCGATGATGCCACCAGCGTGTAAACCGCACCAAACGGTGCATTTGTCTTGATGTAATGAGGTTTCTAGAGTCTCTTCTGGATTGGTCTCACTCTATGCACACCAATTTTTTTTACTTGATTTTAACGACACTCAAACTAACCTAAACACAATTTTGGGTTAAGTAACGGGTCAGCTTACAACTGCTTTAGAGGCCCATCAGCGAATAAACGACGTAAACGTTAGTATTGTGGCTTTAATTCCTGCACCAACTGAATCTTATACCTACGTAGACCAAAATCCTTGCGCAAAATTCTCCACGTGTTAGACGGACAGAATGCCAATTGCTGCGAATGACGACGAATCGATAAATTTAGATCTGCTTGCACACTTTTGTTTACAGTAGCAATATTTTCTTCAGTACGCAAATTACGATGAAGTGCTGGTGTTGTTGCATAATTCAGAGATTGTTCGACGGATAGTTTACTCTGATGAACTATTGTGTCCACCAAAAAAATAGCACAAGTCTTCCAAATCGACGACTGATTTGGATCACTTTTTACCCTTCCTCAAGCGTGATTATTTTCATGATTATTTGCCCAACTATACTGAACATAAATATCAGACAACTCGGATTAACTAACAAAAAAAAACACCCTTTATGTTAACTAAGTAAAAACAAACCACAAAAGCTCAATTTCTCAAATTTTCGAAAGTTTTGTATATTTCTTTTGTTGTTGTTCTGCTTCTGCTGCGCTTTTTATAAGTTCCAATCATTTGTGTTCTGTCTTTTGGCCTATGTTTTCTGCTTCTTTGGCTTTACCATTATACAAACCAAAATTACTATAAAATTCATGGACATTTTTCTCTGATGCTTAATCCCACAGCCAACTTATTCAGCCTAAAAAGGCGGCGGC
The DNA here is from genome assembly GCA_947538895.1 of Neoitamus cyanurus. NCBI lineage: Eukaryota > Metazoa > Arthropoda > Insecta > Diptera > Asilidae > Neoitamus > Neoitamus cyanurus. The sequence continues at coordinate 9,519,326 of OX384544.1, read as the reverse complement.
AAGACATTTTCCCAACCTGTTTTTTGACTTCCAAAGAAGTATGAATGCAGCATATGGCCATTATGTTCTACTATACTGAAACGACCCTCACCTTTTTACTCCTTTTATATGAAGGAACCATCTTACACACACCATGCGGCAGCCTTAAATGGATATCCTCCAAGGGGTCGCATTATGTGACTTTTATGTCGCAAAACTAATTTAAAGTCACGATAACATCCCAGAAGGTCAGTTATCCTCGAAAAAAAATAGCAAAGGCCCCGCAACTAGGTGCATCTGCATATGCGACAGGCCAGGCACAGAGTGCATGGGACATAGTAAAGTACACGAGGCGTACAGGGCGCGAAATTGATTTTCCGCCCCATCCTTTTTGCATTTTCACCTTCACCACCAGACCGAAATGCTTTTCCCTCTACATGCACAGCATTCTTTCAGGGGGAGGAGATGACTTGACTACTACTTTTGTCAACTTCCTTGCAATTTCACTCAACCCTCTTTGTAACGCAATCCTGCATAGGATATGCGGCGGTTGTGTCGCGTGAATGCCACCTCAAATGTGACAAGGCGCTGCATATCCCGCAGACATAATGAGGCTCTATAAAGACCTCCTCTCTACGGAGTGGTCTACGTTTGAGTTAACACGAGAGACACATGTACAAGACCCGCTATCAGGCAAGCCAACAATTTCGCTTAATCCAGTCTCTTTGTGGACCAATGGACGTGATTGCCAGCAGAAATGCACATATGCCTAGAAAGAAAAATGCACGTCATTATTGCCAGCTGGATGGATGGATGGTTGTGGCGATGGCAATCGAGGAAGTAAGTCAGGCCCAATCGGGGAAAATCTCAGACCTTCTTAATCTTATCTTGTGTAGAGCGCGTGAGAAACTGGCGCGGTACAAGGCCCACGCACCGCAGGCGAAAAGGTACATTTCTCTCGAGTCAAATTAATCTAAACATCTTTTTTTCAGTTTACCCAAGCCTAACTAGTTTGCTTTCACAAATCCTCAAGTACGCTAAGTTGCTCGAGCCCCTGCGGACGGCATATTTTTTACCTTTTGCTTTTACCTCCGCCGCCTCAAGTTCACGAGCTCAAGCCTCCAACAGTCTTTCCCGCCCGCTGCGCTGAAATCATCCACAGCGCTTCTCACTGTCTGTTTGTTATTAACGCAAAGTAAACAAACAACCATTGCGCTTACTATCGTCGCTGTTTAGCATGAAGCTTTTGCGAATCTTAAGTTATTCTCAGCGTTTCTTTGGCTGGCTGACTGCTTTATTCTGGGGGAGGTGAATTCCTTCCTTGAACTTCTTGTGGTGTACTCTGGAGTGAGCGTGGAGTACTATCACGGGCTAAGGTGCAAGAAGGACTCACCTGAATTGGGTTTGCATGAGGCACTAGTGCTCCTCGACGGTATTTTCTCAATTCTAGCCGAGATTCAGATGAAAATTTGCTTAAGGCTAATTGAAAGAACAAATGCAATACTCTGAGCCAGGCGAGGCGCACTGTTAGTTTTTTTTTCAACACTGTTTATTTACTGTTATCTGGGAGTTTTAATCCTTTTAAGCAATTCCGTTCGTGCCTTATCCGTCTATTGGGAGTTGTTTTGCTGTTAAGACAAATTAGCTTAGCTAGTTCTGCTTTCTTCCGGTCTTTAAAAAGTAGCACCTTGTAGTACGGTTAATAGATAGTACTTGACCTGGATGGCAGTTCGGCTACTGTACACATTTATATATGTACATATATGTATATAACAAACTTTTACAAGGTTCCAACATGGAGCAAATATTCTTTGAACTATTTTAACTAAATATACCGACAACTACAACTTTGCTTATTACGACTTTTGTCGTAACTGTCACGGGGGGCCGTGGGGAAGGGCAACAAGTGCAAACATTGTTTTTCCATTTTCTCGACTGTTTTTGCACCTACGACGAAAGTGATGACACCAGCGTAGAGGACGCATCGAGTACTATAAGTTTGCTTACGACTTTTGTCGTAACTGTCACGGTTGACCGCGGGGGAGTATGAGTGCATATTAATATTTTAGATGTTTGAAATCGCGATATCTCAGGAATGGTGATTTGTAGGAAAAAAAGTATAGGAACTATTTTTGTAGACAGTTGCAAGGTCTACAACTTTTTGCATGAAATATTTTTACGATAACACACCGTTTACGAGAAATTTGCAAAAAACCGATGTCGTTGACCTTTGACTATAAAATTTTTAGCACAAGCCGGATCGGTGGGGATTTTTAACATGTCATTTGTAGTGATGTATTTAAGGTCTGTACAAATTTTCAGGTCTGTGGGAATTTTGGCTAGGTTTGTACTTTTTTCTGCCTATTGTGCAGAAATATACTCACATGAGGTATCACATGCTCTCGCGTTAGCATTTTAATTAACACCATATAGAAGATAGATTAGGTAATTAAAATTAATTTTTCATTTTCTATTTAATTTTCAATCTTTAGGATGCACTCCTTCACATCGCACCGTTATATAAAAAAAATAAGTTTGGCAACAACACCCATAACTTTGAAAAACAAAACTTTTTTTATTATTGCAAATGTTGTTATGAATTCTTCGGTATGCATGGTAACTTCATTTAAAAAAAAATTATATCCATCAACAAAATGTACAATATATGTAAATAAATCTTAAAAACAGATTTCAAACAAATGTAACATCTTAAAATTTGTTATTACGTCGTATACCCTTCAAGATATTTCCTTTCAAAGTTTGCTATCATTTTACAATCGTTCGTCAGGATGCTGTGACTCCATAAGAGTTTACGTAAGATACGAATATCAGGAAACTTAAGTAATTTTCGGGCGTTATACGAAGCCAAAACGGCAAGCACCCAATTCCAATCGACATAAGACTTGCAGGGCTTCTCCTTCGGAGGCTCTATATGTAGACATCAGGAAGTTGTCGTCAACGTGAACTTGGATCGGTAATCGAAGAACAATCAATCAGAGTGGAAAATGAGGCCGCCACGTGATGGAGCACCCCATAAACTCCTGCAAAGTCAGGTAGCACGGAAGACAATATTTGCTTTTGAGGCTGGGCACTCTGATTGCAACGGCAGGAAAGGCAATCACTGAAACTCCTCTGGTCGTCTTACTCGGAGGGGGAAGTTCAAACAAATAAAATTTAATTAGTCGTCTCCCGCACACCTCCGCCTTGCAGCTAAGTAAGTGACTGCAATTCAATTCGTGCCGTTCTGCATCGGCTCTTTGTTTCCCTCCCGGAGTACTTACGTAATTTCAACGCTAGCGGCTATATAGCAGCTATCGATCCGATCGTCTGCGATAATTAGAAGAAAAATTAGCTTCCATCAAGGTTGCGGTGTTTTTGTTTGATTCGGAATTTCCGTTAAAACAATTTTCGGTTTTAAATCGATTCATTTTTCGGAAAGGCCGCCTCGAGGCATCAGTGGAAGCGACTGGCTGGCTTCCAACATCCGCTGCGGTGGACCATTTGGGGCCTCCACCTGATTCTGCGATAGCCCCGCACTACAGACGAAAGGTCAGATAAAATTGCTCATTAAAGTCGGTTCGGTGGCTCGATGCGGCCTGAGAAAATGGAAAATCGCACGATTTGGCGTGGAGTCGGGGGCATTTTTAGGTGTGACTTGTGATTGTAGGCTGCTTAAACCATTCCAAGGTGCTCCCCAGCTCAGATACAGAATAGCAAAATATCACTCCTCCAGATTGAGAACGTTTATGCGGCAATTTCGCATGTCTAAAAGGTTTTCTGATCGTCTTTAAGCCGGGGATCGTCTGGTCTTAAGGTGTAATTTAAACCGCGCAATGATGGGGTACCGCCACATGAGACTCTGCTCTTTACAATGATCCGTGACAAATTTACGAGCGACATGTCGTGCATCCAAATTGACCGACAGTTGGGCTGCCTTGAAATTATACATTTCTGTTGTGTGGTGGCGTGCCCCTTACCCGCAAACCTACCTACAGCCGAAAGGTGTATGTCTGTCCCCAGAGTGTAATCGGCGTGATACGGATCTCTCATTGCTAACCAAAATCTAGGTAAATGGCTGGAGCAAGTCCCAATTAAAGCACAATTCCATTGTTTGCCCATTAAATCAGTATTTGTCTTCATCAGATACATGACTCGCTATTCAAGGCGACTTCTGATTCCCATTAGCTACGGAGTCCTCGACTCCTCACTACAAATTGGTTAACCACTTGCCTGACCAGCAGACTGACCACATGCCAGCTGCATATGAAAATTGATTTCCTATGTGCTCGGGAGCGTTGCTCTTATGTGGTCGGGGGCATTTCATTATTTTTTTCTTTTGTTTCCACCAAAGTCAAAGATTTATCCGTTTCTAGATCAGACTCTGCGCTCTATTCGCATCCACCGGACCGTGACAATATGCATGCATGGTCGGCGCTTTAGCTGCTGCTCTGTGCACAATTCGCGGCCTATCTGGCTCAATTGATGACGAGGCTAAGGAAAAGTGCGCCTTCTCATTTCGCGCCCTCCAGGGTTATGCAATGGCTTAATCCGTTGCAAGTTGTGCAAAATGAATGGATTTCCATGATTGGGCCTGTAAATGTATTTTCATGTTTTTTTTTCGAGGGGTTGAGACGTTTTTTTTTCACATACCCTCATCGGCTTCCAGTTTTTGATTAAAAAAAAGAAAATTCTTGCTGGAGGGATCTACTTCCCAACCGCAAAATGTGGAAAATATTCGCTTCGGAATATTCCCCCTGTGCCACACTGCTTTTGATGTGGTTTTCATTTTCACCGCTGCGGCTGATGGCTTCATGACTTTTTCACTTGTTGTGTGTTTTTTTTTCACTTTTTTTATTTCTTCTTTGCGGCGTTATTGTTCTCCTGTTTTGGGACATTGCAAATTTTTCAGTACCATCTCCAACTTGCTGGAAATTTTTGCCCATGGACATATCCCTCAGCTGAGCCGAAAGCTGAGAATTGTTTTCTGTTTTATATTTTCTTTAATTTTTTTTCTCTTAGTTCTCACTGGTCGCGGCCTTCAAGAAGAAATTTCCTTTGTATGAATCGTTTTTCCGGACAATCACTGTTGGTGCATTGCGTAAGAAAGCGGCTGGAGTCGAGGGCATTTTGCTTGCATTATTTTGTTTAACACTTCATGGGAACTTTCTTGGTCTGGTGGGCATTTGAGGTGTTTTAGTGCAATTTAGCGGAAATTTACACATTTCTCACGGTTCGTTGTGCTTTACATATGCTGTGGCTTGTTTCATTGGCCACGCTGTTGTTATATCAAGGCCCCTATTGTGGAATCAATACAAACCGACTCGTTTTGTTTTTTCAACTGAATTAGATGTAATTTTTCCATTAAAATTTTTATACGTAATTCAACTATGAAAGAAAAACCGATACGTTAAATTACGTAACAAATTCCACAAAAAAGTCCCTGATGGCTGCTGATAGGCAACACACATCTATCTAGTCATACCTAGTTCTGACGCTCTTATAAACTTGCTTAAAACAGAGTGAAAAAAATAGGTAAATAAACCAATAGTATTTTATTCTTTAGGCTTTAGTAAAAAATAAGAAGCACACAGTTTGATGATAGAGCTTTTTAAAAACGTGTGCCACATCTGGACCTAACTAACTTCCTTCGCATCCTCTTGAATCCGCGTTTTATTGCCCTCGATTGGCTTTTATTGTGCCCATAAAGGTCTATAAGTAGCAAAATCACAAAGGTGCACAAATTTAGCCACTCATTTCTTTTAGCGGATACGAGGAACAACTGAACTTTCGATTTGCATACGGCCTTGTCCCCAATGCAAATTTCTTCCTAAAAATAAGGCAATACTCTTTCTCCCCAGTCCCCACACACCTCTTCTGATATTCGATAAAACGATTTCTTTGAAATACAGCTACATATAGTATAAAGGAAAGAGCTCTATTTGCTTGGGTTCCACTGAAAAACCTCGCGGGGAGAGTCAACAGCCGTGTAACATTCTTATGTCCCCCAAAGGGAAACGCCCGAATCGGCGATTGTCTCGGAATAATCATATCGCCCATATTTCCCAAGTTACCACATCTTCTCCTTGCCCTCAGCCAAGGCGACAGAGGTGCACGCGATTCAATTGCACCCGTCTTGGCGCTAAGTAAGCCAATAAACTACTTATGATTCCGCAGCTCATAAGCGCATTGCATTCGCCTTAGCCTTAAAGGCATGTAGTATGTAGACATTGTAGACGGGGGGGAGGATAGGCACTCTAGTGAAAACTCAAAAGAAAGAGCTCGAGAAAGAAGCTTTCTTGTGACGACGATGACGACACGACAAAAAAACTATATGAGGCAAACCGAGGGAGCGGGTTAAAATCACCGAGTGGTGCTGTGTGCTGCCTGGCCAAAGTATGACAAAGCCGTATTGAGCTTCTCTGTTTTGCGGGATTTCCTGGTTTCAATTTCACGTGTGCCATCTGAAGCGTTAAGCCTGGCGTTGTAGCTGGGTTCTCGCACCGTGTTGTCGGGGCTCGGCCCCGCAGAAGGCACAGATGGGGAGATCTGGGTGGTATAGGCCAAACGGGCAGGTAGGTAGGTGAACGACATTAAGGAAGACAGAAGACACCGATGCGACCGCTCGAATTGCGAGTAATTTACTGTTTTGTCCCCATTCCGCTCTACAATTAATATCGCGAGATTATCTTTTGCAGTACGTATCTGGCGCTCTCTCCGCGATGTGGGATATGCACCTTTTTTTTGCTCACCTTCCACCTATGATGGATTGCTTTGTTTATTGTCTGCTAGCACGGATGTGCATAAATTATAGTGGCAGCAGCGAGTTACATCCGCCCTCGGTGCACAGCATGCCGCGGAGATTCTTATATAATGCGAATGCAGATAAACCTTTCCGGTGGATTGTGGATATTGATTTTGTCGAACCAGCAAGGAGGAGGTATAGAGCCCCGCACAACTAAAAATCTTTGACTTGGGATATGCCACTATATCGATTCCCCATGCATTCTACTGGGACGGGCGACTTTTTGTTTCTGGCCCACCATGCGCTTGGCAGAACGCCAGACCGTGAGAACACAGGGGATTTCGCTTCTCAAAGGCGTCTGGGACGTATACCCTGTACAACGGGAGCGCACCTATGATTTGACCGATATGGTGCTCGCGGTTCATGCATATAAATTACGTTAAATCGTTACAAACTTTGGGGAAGGAGTCCGCCTCAATTGGTAGTTTTAAAACGTAGCTGCAGAAAGGGAATCTCGTGCTGTGCGGCAACGGTTTATCGTTGCCCTAAATTGTGTTGTTGATGTAGGTCATTTTTTCCGTGTCGTCCAATAGTTAGGAACAGTGCCAGACCGAGAAACCAATATCTGAGAGCCTGCAGCAGTTTAAGGTTAACTGACCATTAAGCAAACCAATTTTGGTCAACTTTTGATCCTTCTGCAGGGTGAGCTTTTATTTTTATTATTTTATGTCCTCAAAATTATAATAAATAAGGCAAAATGAAATACTGTAAAACGAAATGAATACTTTTACTACATTTTTAAAAAAACTCGGTCAAATACGAGTGAGCCCCCAATGGTCGCTTTCATAGTCAAAGTATTTTTTTTTCACCAAAAAAATAAAATCACATTTTTTAATGTCTATATATATTTCATGTCATCTTTACGTGACGTGATATAGGACTATTCCTATATTTGGATATAAAATAGAAGCAAAAATTCCCTAACCAATTTTTTATGTCTGAGCGATATATTTGATGTTTGACGTAAAAACCGACAGAAATATCAAACAAAGAGGATATTTCGGACGGTTTTGTGACAATCTTATTATTGTATGCCAAATATGGTTTGGGTCATTGTCGTGTTGAAAGACAATGTTTTCCCCTGCAAACTTCCAGGCAATTTCTGTTCTAAAACTTAGAGGTAGACCTCTGTCGCCATCCTGCCCCCTGTCCTATCAAGGCTTTCATTGCCATTTGTACATATACACCCTCACGAAAATATATTTTCATCCCCAAATTTAAGCGTGGTCTAATCTATGGGTTGGTGCAACCTGTCTAAATCTATTTATTATACTATGACCATACTACTCTATCTCACGCTTCTTTTCTGTAAGTTATATACATACTATACTTTTGGACAAATTGGTGCCACGGCATATGAACCGTTAATAAAAAGTGGTCTTTTGGTTTTAGCACGTCCTCACATTCAAGCTTCACGTAAGGTTCTTCGAACAGTTTCAGAGTTTTCAGTCCCAGATAGATTTAGTTTTCAGTTCAATTTTTTAATTAATTTTTTAAACAATTGTGTGGAGAAATGAACAGCATAAGGCGTTTTTGGGTTTTGTCCACTAACTGCGTAACTTACCAGACAAAATACAATAGAGATTGCCTATAATTTTTAGACACCATAAAAAAGTACTTATATAAATGGTAATCAGAAACCAGTGGTAGAAATCTATCCTCATTTTATAGATTTTCAACACACCCTCCTGTAAATTATGTCCGCTTATATTACTGCTTTGGTGTCATAAGTGGGGCAACTCTGCTTTTTTCTCATCTTTATTCTTCTGGTTTCCTTTACTACTGACATTTGGGTTAATATCGTCTTTATTAGATGTTAGCGTTTTTGTTAAATGAAATAGGCCTCTTTTCACTTTTATTCTGATTTATTGGAATTTTATAATGTAACAATTAATATTTTCGTTTTAGCCAAATTTTTGTAAGCTTTTTTAACAGCATATTCTGATTATCTCGATGGCCACGAGTTGAGATCGTAGAATAGTTCTAAGGATATATTTCACGGTCTTACGTATTGCAAAAAGTGTTTCTTGCAGAGTAGACTTCTGAATTTTCCTTGAAACATTTTTTACAGAAACTGAAAAAGGTTTTCGATCCCAAAGGGCTCTTTATTAATACATTTGAATTTATATTTTTAATTCATTGAAACCAATGGAGTTTGCGTGATGCATTGCATAAGTATATTTGGCACGACGAAGGAGGTATTTGGGATACCACAGATCGAGCTAAACTAATCCCAGCTCTTATCGCTTGGCTATCATTCAAAATGTTCAGATCAATTCTTGGCATACATAGTGTTGCGAATACTTTGGCATTATGCTACGATTCATGGTTACTCTCCCACAGAAATTTTTCACTAGTAAAACCCAATTTTTCAACGAAGCCTTCATTGCCTTTTATGTAACGAAAAGGAAATTTTGCAAGTAAGTTTCAAACCTGGGGAATAGAACTGTTGAGTGGTTCTACCTACCTTTCATCCTCTAGTAGTCTTTCAGCGATAGACAGCCTCAGTCTAACCACCTTCATGCTCTGAAGAGGGAACAGCTTGCAAAATGGTGTTAAGAACTTTGGTCTCCAGCAGAAGTGCGGATACTCCTTGCACTGAGCCCACAGTCTTTCGTTGTGTTCAAACAAATACTTGTGTTCCTTCCCATAGCTTAAGTACTCCTCCATGCCATTGTACTCACAATTTAACAATTTCTTCAAGTTCCTTATCGCTCTTTTATCGTTTGGTGGTCCCCGGATTTGATTAATTTCAAAATTGAGCAGCGGCTCGTAGTGATAGAAATTTCCTGGCATCGCATTCAAGATATCGCCGAGGAACGTCGAACCCGACCGCCAAGTTGTTATTATCACACTACGGACGGGACTGCCACTACTCTCGGGGGTCAAATCAGTGAGTTTTTCGGCGTCGACCCCAAATCGTCCGGAGGGATACTCGAAGTTTTCCATTTCCTGGACGACTCTAGCCCGCTGCTGAGACAGGACATCGACTATAGTAACGGACTGGTCGTACGTTTCCGTTGTATACGACGGCTCCGGAAGTGGACGATGCTGGGTGGCTATCAGCAGCAGAATGCACAGGCCGCTGACTCCACATATTCCTATGAGGTTCGCTTTCCGCGACATATTTACATTACCACCGTTCATCCAGCGCACTGATCATAACTTCATTTTATCATTTATTTGTTAATTCTTCTAAAAACTGCTCAGAGTAGCCGGGATAGGGCTTCGCAAAGGCAATAGGATGCGATTTCTCTGTCGCAGAGCCACACGAACACTTGACACTTCACTCGCGATTTACACCTTTTTCCGCCTAAAATGGTCTCGATTTCATCTCACTTTGTGATGTTTCATTTTAACTGAACACTGCGTGGGTGGCTGCTATATTACTGCCCTAATTCCGTGCAGCGTCTAGTCCCGTTTTCGCATTTTTTGTTGTTGATTCCGTGGGATAGTGAAAACAAATATCGCTGGCCCGATGCTACAACCACCTTACCGCCCCTGTGTGAACTGTCAAACTGAACTGACGGTCCGTGGTCGTTTCTTTCGACTTTCTATTCGTGCAGGGGTGACCAAAGTAAAGTGGTCAAGTGTGGGGACTTGGGGAGGTCGCTACTCGCTTTGGTTTGGGAAGTTCGCGTTCTTTTGGAGATGTTTGGTTTGCGTACTGGGAGAAGATTGGGTATAAGTTTGACTATTTTTGTTTTAAACATAAACCGTTATTGCCTTTCGAGGTTAAGTTTTTAATTTTATATGTTTGCTGCACTTAACCGAGACGGCGAGATTGTGATCCTCCTGTTCAGTGCTTGAAAGTTCCAGCTATCCGATGAAGTAAATTAACTACAGGCTGGGATTTAGTTGATGTGTCTTTTTTTACTTATCGCTTAAATCCCAGCATACAGTTAATAGGATGTTCTCTTCGAAGCACAGTAGATTAGGATTAGGTTAGGTTTTTGTGGCTGTCTCTGTCTTCAGAAGCACACTTAAGGCCATTGTGATATCATTTTACAAGGGTCCCTGGTGGGAATAATAATGAGGAAGAGGTCCGCTGTAGCGGAGAAAAAAGGGAGGGTTTTAGCCGGGCTAGCAGTCCACCAAACTTATTTTGAGTGGCAGTCCAGCACCCCGTTCGTAAAAGGATTTTCCTTTTACTACCACTCCAGGTACTTAGCCGCGTCATGGAATTGTAATCGCAACCTTTTAGCGCTCAGCAAATTTTCCAACCGCACAATAACTAAGCTATTGAGTTGAGACCTCTAGTAGTACAGTACAGGAACTCGAATAAAACTACAAACTTGGAAGTCCCAACGCCTCCTTCACGCCATCTACTCTGGACCGAAATTCGGAACTTCACATCTAAATAAAAACGCTATAGCAACCTCTAGATTACTGTCAAACAGCAGTACTAGCCGCAATTAATCTGTCAAAGTCGTCATGAGAGAAAACAAACATCGAATGGGGAAAATTTATCGTTTTGTGCTTATATTCTCCACGATATTACGTAGTAATTGCTTAATTTAACTAACAGCAACTGCAGGCAGCTACGAGATCCATTTTGATTTGTGAATAAGTTCGGAACATGACATCGATTATCGTGCTGGACTCGTCCGATGAAGAGGTTTGTGGGTATTCACTAGTTTTTCCCGGACGGTCTTCCCGACGGATTCCGTTAGTTCCTTGTGTCTAGGTTGTGTTTATGGTTCGCTGTATCATACTGTAATTGCCGCCATTGCATGCAATACACGGATTTTGTGTTTTACTCTGGATTTGCAGCATTCGTAGTGACTGTAACTCTTCCGCTGCAAGCGGTTGAACATAACAGGCCTTTCAACCAAATCCCGCCATATTTTCAGAAGGTTTTTTTTTGTATTAAATAACCTTTCACCGCTTTTTTTTGCAGACTGAACCTACAAAAACCATGACTAGACCACATCTTCAAGCACGACCATCGTTTGCTCATCTTCCTCCACACCAGCAATCGTCGCAACCACGTCCTGCTGTTGCTCCTTTTCCACCGCAACAGAAACCACTGCAACAACGTCCTACACTTACTCCTCTTCCTCCACGACAGAAACCTCCGCAATCACGTCCTGATGTTTCTCCTCATCCTCTACAGCAGAAACCTCTCCAACAACGTCCTGCTGTTTCTCCTCTTTCTTCACAACAGAAGCCTCCGCAACTACGTCCTGCTGTGTCTCCTCTTTCTACACAGCAGAAGTCTCTGCAACTACGCCCTGCTGTGTCTCCTCTTTCTCCACAGCAGAAGCCTCCGCAACTACGTCCAGCTGTATCTCCTCTTTCCCCACATCAAAAGCCTCCGCAACCACGTCCTGCTGTTACACCTCTTCCTCCACAACAGAAATCTTTTCAACCACGACCTGCCGCTGCTCCTCTTCCTCCACAGCAGAGACCGCTGCCGCCACATACGAAGCCACAAATTATAGAGCTACCTCGGAAGTCCCCAATCTCAATAGTCCGCCTGGATAAGTTGCAGCACCAGCAGCAACCAAAGTCCAACTCACCAAACAACAGCGCACTAGCGACTATATCGAAAAGAAGCGATGGTGTCACAATAACAACAGTCCCCGCATGCTTGAAGCATCCTACAATTACCGCCGCATTTCCCCCCGCCACAATCAGCGCAAGCCTGCAAAGACAAGACAAGCCAGAATCGAGTCCAGGTGTGTTTCGAATAGAAAAGCCTGAAGCTACCCCAAGTATATTTCGGTTAGATAAGCCTGAAACAGGCTCGAATATCTTTCGCCTGGAAAAACCTGAAGCGACTTCGGGAATTTTTCGACTGGAAAAGCCTGAAGCCAGTTCAGGAATTTTTCGAATGGAGAAGCCTGAATTCAGTCCAGAAATTTTTCGAATGGATAAGCCTGAGACCAGCTCAGGGGTGTTTCGAAACGAAAGAGCTGAAACAAGCACAGCCTCGGCAACGATAACGATCACACCGAGGAATTGCAACACACCCGAAAAACAGGAAGCCTGTTCGTCTAAGTCGAGTTCAAGGAGTAGTACCCCCCACACAGTAGCTAGCAAGCGAAAGGTCTCCGAATCATCAGAAAACGGAAGCGAGAAGTCCACCAAACGGATAAAACCGACCCAAATATCGGATAAGGTCGACAAATCCTGGGTAGCATCCCAGAGTCCTGTAATTGCCATAGATGATGATGAGCAACCTATAGAAAGCGACAGGACTTCCGATAGCATTCAAAACGGCGGAGGTCCATCTTCTGTGTGCTCCTCAAAGGATGGAGCTGCTCAAGAGGAGGAGGAAGCCCTCCCAGTCCATCCGACGTATACTGCGTTACTCGAAGCATGTCGAGTTGCTGACCCGTCCCCCGACATGGAAACTTTAATCAAGACAAAGCTCTTGAGGTACTACCATTCCGTGCATCCAGACTTTGTTGTCTCCAAAGGGTTTTGCAAGACGGTGAAAGCAGTCACAAAAGAGATCCAAGACTCCCCTGGCCTTGTTTATTATAAACTCAAGAGTGTCGTAGAGGAGCTGAAGATCCGACGCAAGAGCAAGGAGACAGTGATCAGCAATGAGGAGACCACTACGACTGGAAACGAGAGGACGGATTTACAAGTCAAGCGGCTAAGTAAAGCACTGTACATAATCACAAAGAAAATTGCAAAGCTTGAGGAAGCGGATGTGGATTTCGATGACGACAACTCAAGTTACCTCCAAGTGGAGAGGTATAAGAAAAGAGCGTGCGAGGTATTAACTATTAAAATATTTCAATAAAATGAACAACAAATTGCCGAATCTCCTTTTTGCAGATTTACAACATGATCTGCGATCTTACAGGCGAGAGCAAGCATGCACATCGCTCTGTGAAGAAGCCCATTACGTTTCGAGGAACATCGTTTCCAGAATTTAACAGAACCCTTCAATCTTTTGTCAATCGCACTAAAACCTTTCCAGATTTCTACGACGTTTTCAGGTGCTTGGAGCACTGCAATGCACAATATTGTCTGGGTTTGAAAAACGACGATATCAAAAGTGTTGGTAAATTCATCTGTCGTCTCTTCAACATCAAACCGATTTGTAACAAGACTTTCTCCGTTTGCAGCACAAGATGCTTTCATAAAAATTGGCAAACTGCTACAAAACAGGCGAAAATCCGATTTGTATGAGACTGTTGCCCATTTTACCGGGTTGTCAGCAGACCCTGCCGAATCCGATCCATCACTAAACGCAAAGCTCCATGAAAACCAGAAGCATCACACGCCCATTAGCTCCATTATCGAGAAGTAGGGTCTTCAATACTGGTGCTCTGTCATGGAATTCTATGTGAATTGTACCGCTTCGTTTTTATAGCTGAATTGCGATTTTTTTAATGGTCCGGATTCTGGTCGTCAGTTCACGTTCCATGAACTGACAGCTTATAGCAGAATTTTTTGATTCAGATAAGAAAATTCTCATCATTATTCAGAAATTAGTAGTCAGAATCAGGGGTAGTCATGTAATTCCATAAATAATTCCATAAATAGCTGCATTGCATATAAAATTCCTATATAAATCATATACACGACATTCAGCTATTTAAAGTCGTTTGGATTTTTGTCAATACGAGTTACATATATTCTATCACCTATACCAGAATCCGTCGTAGATTTTCCGAATACGAAGAAATGAAGCTTAATTTGGAATTGCCGTTGAAAATTATACTACCCCTTTCTAATGGTAGTAATTTTAGCTTTGATAATATTCTTAGATGCCATTTTTTTGGCATTGCACGCAATTCAGCCATAGCATATTACGATGCGCATAGAATTCAATTTTTTGATTTCTTCGTTAAACAGACTATTTTATTTGCTTTTACAGATATGCCAAAGAACAGGAAGTTGTTATTACAGAAAACAATAAAAGCAAAGCGGCAGAGAAAGATGGTGAGAATAAGACTCCCCCTAAGGCTACAGCAGGCAGTAGTACGGAGGAAACTGATGGGAAAGACAAAGACAAGGAGAAGGAGGTTATCGTGGAAGTACCTCCATCAGCTGAAACGGTTCCTAAAAGTAGTGATGATGACCCTTTGAAATCTGTCGGCTCTGCAGATACGGCAAAGAGCTCACCACAGGAATCTCTCCCAGATGCACAGCCGAATAAGAAAGCCGTTGACCTACCAATCGTTGCAGAAATAATCATTTCCGATGAAGAGTCATAGTGCTCCATGGAGTTTTGATTGTGTTTTTTTTTATAAAGCAGGCGATTTATATTTTTAAGAGATGAGCTGCATGTTCAAAAGCTGTACTGAAAATTAATAAAAGACGAGAATGTAAAGTCAATTTTTCTGTATTTTTGTCTTGCTATTTAAACGACTGGCGACGCTGTGATAAAATGAGATATTCTACATAATTTTTTTTTTAGGTGTATAAATTACTTTAATTTCGGAGAAAATGTGGGTAAAAGGTGGATTTTAAGAAATTTCAGAACATGACTGTGCAATGCACCTGCAGTGGGGGACGTAGATCAACACGTATGTATATATATGCATTATCTCGACTCTACTCAGCATCTTCATTGTTATCAGAAGTGATAACAATTAGCGTCACAGTAGTGATCCAGCCGACACCCACAACAGCAGAAGCAGAAATATAATTTGCAGTAGCTACTTGAGTATTAATTAAAGCTTGTACCAAGTTAAAGTGTTTTTTTGGTAACCTCATACCTTGTTAACCCCGCTGCCCCAACATACCAGTATCGTATTATCCGCAAATATTTAGTATATGGCACAAAGTTGATCTCCTACATATGAGTTGGATGATTATGGGGTAGTTATCAACTATAACTCTATTAATCTTTGCTAATAAATTTTTTTTCACAAAATTAAAAATAAAAAATTATATTTTAGAAATAGTGCTGCATCGATTTCCCCAAAATATTCTTATCCTAATATCCGAAAGGTCCTCTAACGGCGGTTTTAGTCTTATTGTTCTACAGTTTCTAAAGGATTTGTGCGATGCTTTCATCGTGTTGAATCCACTAAATGGGCGTTAAGAGTGAGCTGAGTATATAGGGCCACGAAGTGGAACGTATTTACGTATCTCGCGATCTGAAGCAGTTTTGCTTGAATTGCTAGACCTGTTTTATCGCGGTTCAGTGTGTCCGAGGCATTCGCCGCGAATACTTGGGCATCATAAAGGTCACGATCACTACAAGTTTACCAGTGGAGAATTACTGATAAGACGAAGAAAAGCCAAAGAATATGTCGGACAGTTTTCTTGAGAAAGAGTACAAACCCAGTGCTTGGAGCAAGCGATTTGAGACTAGTGAGGACGTTATTCCATCGCACATTAAGTTTGTTTTGGAAGGTAAGGCTTAGATTTATCGGTGATATAAAAAGAAAGAATTAAGGCGAAAATTTCTGGCGGGACAATCTTTATAGAAAATTTCCGATATTGAGGGCCTGTCCGAATCCATGTCTTCGTCTTTGTCTCGTTATGACAATTAATGTCGTCAGCAAACAAGCTAAGCTATTACATGTAGCATATAAAGCAAAGAAAAAAACCTATACGAATTCGTTGTAGCTTGTTGTTACCTTGTAATTTGAATTGGCTTTTGTAAATAAAAAAATTTAGATATCACCTTTACTGGCAGCCAGCTTAGGTGTTAAAAGCGTTGCTCATTAATTTACATAAGTACTTTGCCAACTTCACGCAAATCTACCTGACGAAGTCAACCCAAACCTTGACTCGCTCATCAAGCTAAGTCAGCCTTAACTGTTATATTATAGTGCCTAGATAAGCTCACTGACATAGACATGAATTCGAACAGAGCTTAGCTTGGTGTGACGTCATGAACTGATGAAGACGAAGACTTGGATTCGGACAGGTCCATGGCCATTATAATGGAATTCAAGCTTTTGTCGTTAGACGAAAGGAACTAGTTGTTAATTTTACTTGTCTAATTCAAGCAAGATTACAGCTCAACCATATTTCCAGAATCAAATAAAAGCCGCCAACGCTACAAGACTCGCCTAAACATACGTTACGGTCCTGGGAAGGATGAAACTCTGGACATTTATTTCAAAGACGAGGAATTAGGTACGTAATAATTTTATATACTATCGTGTGAAGGGATGCAAGCAAATAAACACAGGTACGCCAATCTTCGTCTACATACATGGCGGCTACTGGCAGGAACTTACCAAGGACGAATCAGCATACTGCGTCCAACCGTTCGTCGAAGCTGGTCATCGAGTAATTATCGTGGGTTATGATTTGTGCCCCCATGTGACTTTGAAAGAATTAGTCGACGAATTCAAGAGGGCTGGCGAGTTTATTTTGGAGTACGCTATAAATACGAAAGCAAGGTGTGTTCTTTTCCTTATTTTGTTTCTGTTGCCAATTTTCAATTCACCTTTAACGTCAGCTGTTTTTTTTCCTCATTCTTTTCATTATTTTGATATTTGAAATTCTGTCGGGTCATAACATTTTTAAGATTCTTTGATAGATTCACATTTCAAAGACTTCTATTTGTTTTAATGCCATTTTGTGTAGAGTCTGTTTCTACACCATATAGAAGAACCGACGAATAGTATTTTCAAAAGCCAAACTAATTTCCCTTCCTATAAAATTAGAAAATTACCCTGTATATAAAAAAACATCAGGATTTTAAGGAAACATTTTGTGAAGATCCCGAAGGAAAAGGCGGCACTTGGAATCGTCTGACTCATTTTCTTTTATTACAGTTCAGTAGTGTTTGCGGGTCACTCAGCTGGAGGACATTTGTTGGCATCTCTTATGAGGGAAGAAACCCTAAAGAGTCCACTAGTTAAGGCTGTTGTCTTCATATCAGGTGTTTTCGACTTAACAGAACTTTGGCGCACATCAGAAGTTAACAAGGATAACATTCTCTCCTTGGTCGAAGAGGACACAAGACAGCTATCACCGATTTTTGGAGATTTTCTGCCCATTGCCGCATCGCGTAAAGACTTGGCAATTTACATTTATGTAGGCGAACATGAGAGCCCAACGTTTATTAGAATGTCAAGGGATTTCGGTAAACATCTCGAGTCGTTTAGATTTTCGCCGAATTGTGGGGTTTTACAAGGACTGGACCACTACAGTATTGTCGAGAAATTGAATCAGGTAAACTACGAAATTTCGCAGTGTATTCTAAAGGAGCTGAATAAATAGATTGGATGAAATATAAAATTTCACGCAAGGTAAATTTTGGATCGCACTTTTAATGCACCCTAAACTTGGGAGGGACCATAAAACTTGTTTTGTTTAGACGTCTCTAATAGCTGAATTGCATGTAAATTTCATATAGGAATCCTCTTCGTGAAATTCAGCTATTCCAATTCGTTTCGATTTAACTCGAAGAGGTCACATGGTGCCACTCCTGGATCATTCCTTACATTTAGTTCCCTGCTTGGGCTCATCAATTCGTTGCGTAATGTACCCATTATTTACTTGTCTATGTTTCTGTTGGGGTCATGTAAGTCGTTTCGACTAAGGTCGATATAACCTTAAATAGCAGAATTGCATATAAACTTCCTATATGAATTATATGCAGGAAATTCAGCTATTTAAAGTTCTTTTGATTTGTGAACTCTAGAGTCTTCATTTGGATTCTTATCTATACTTATAACATGATGGGATTTGTTTGGCGCCGATCGTTGCACAAGAAATGAAAAAGAAAATATTTTTGATGTGTTTTCGTTTATTTTTAATTAACAGAGTACCCATGCAACAAAAAGCCACTATTTCCCGGCATATTTACCTCAGGATGTGTCCGATTCGGCAAAATTTGATACATCCTGAGCCAGTTCGAGGACAAGTGGAGTTTTGTGATTTCCGAGGAAGTCTTCAAATCCACGTAGATCTCCATTAGAATTTCCTTAGATAGATTGAAAATGACTATGGGCCGCGAGGGTTTTAAAAGTGGCAAAAGCGCTTTAATTATAGTTGCTGGATGTTCTCTAGCAACTATCACAAGACTGTCGAATTTTGCTCGCATTAAGGCGCATGCACGTTGGTTCTCCAGCTGCCATTTGAGAAGCCCCTTTTGATCTGGTTGAGCATCAGCCCCATTTTCTGTTCCTTCCATTTTAGATCGTTTGGAAGGTGTTTCATCGTCTGCAGGAGCATCTGAAGACCTTTTGGATCCTGCTGCTTCAAGAACGTTTTCATTAGCCTCAACGTTTTGACCGATTCCAAGTTTCTCCGCCTTAGTTTCTTTGCAAGAGATTTCACTGTCTAGAGGAGCGTCAGTTTGCTTTTTGGATTCTGCTCCATCAAGTACTTTATCGCTATCCTGATCCTTTTGGTAGTATTCCCTCAGAACCGAGTAAATGTTTACTGAAATGCACCGATTGAGCTGTTCCTCCGGCAGATTAAGTGCCAGAACAGCCTGCTTCTGTGGTACATTGCCCGGATGCATATGAACTAAATTTGCCTCAGTGCCAGCTCCGATTGAATTCATAAAAACGGCTGGCAACAATCCACATGTTCCGGATTCGTATACTAGGAAATTTCCAAAGCCTGAAACTCCCGAATAAGAAACAATTTGCGACAACGTGTCCATTCGTATTCCCATGATTTTATCAGCATCTTGCCTGTAGTAAATTTCAGCCAGAAGTCGCACTGTAGGCTGCTTAATCTGGACATACTCGAAATACTTGCGCTCCTTTTTCTTCAAGTACTTCTCCTGGGAGTATTCAGTTTTCGACATGAACGTCTTCGAGCTCTCGACAATTTTCTCAATTATCTGCGAGGATGCGGTGCACTCTTCCTTGAGCTTATCAATATCTTCTTTCTTCAGTCCCTGGGAGCCCCCATCGTCGACAATGTTCCTGTTGTCTGTACCGCTCTCTGTGATGCCCAGAACATCCCTCATGCTCCTCATATCCGTTTCGGAGCAAACCTCTAAGGTATTTGATGTCTTGTGTCGCTTTTTGCCGTCCTTTGGGATCATTTTAAAAGTGGAGTAGTACTTGTGCCCCTCGATATTTCCCAGTTCCAGTTGCTCCTTCCCTAGCATTGCTGTTGACTCAAGATTGCTGAATTTATGGAGTTTCGTGTATTTCTGGCGCTGAATTATTATGTAGTCGCCTTGCTTTATTAGTGGGTAGTCTTCTGAAGCCATTTTATTTATAATTTACTAAGGAATTTATACAATATTTTCTAAACAAGGAATTGAAGTGAGTTCACGTAAGGTTCACGAGTTCACGTAAACATTTGGCGGCTTAAAACGTCACCTTGACGTTTTGATTTGGAGGAAACACGTGTAAAATTCGTGTTGCCACTTGAGAAATGTTCAAAGAAACTAGTACGATTTTCAGGTTCTGTGGATGACAGCTAAACTGTAATTTCACAAGTAAAGTAAGATAACCAGTTGTATTTACATGAATTGATTTTTTACTATTTATAAGAAAAAGTACGCTACATAAAACGCTTTTAAAACAATAAAGAAATGGCAAAGCATCATCCGGACTTGATATTCTGCCGTAAGCAGCCAGGAGTTGGTAAATATTCGCACGTAAACATTCCCTTTAAGGTTTAAGTTAATAATTGCTTAACTTTCGCAGCTGTTGGTCGTCTCTGCGAGAAAGATGATGGCAAGTGCGTTATTTGCGACTCGTACGTGCGTCCTTGCACCTTAGTTCGAATTTGTGATGAATGTAATTACGGCTCGTATCAGGGAAGGTGTGTGATATGCGGGGGGCCAGGCGTGTCGGACGCTTACTATTGTAAAGAGTGCACCATTCAGGAGAAAGACGTAAGTAAACAAGTCACAGGTTCTTGTAGAAATTGCTAATTTTCTGAATTTTTTAGAGGGACGGTTGCCCAAAGATTGTGAACCTGGGGAGCTCCAAGACAGATCTGTTCTACGAGCGGAAAAAATACGGCTTCAAACAGACGTGAGTTTCTGCCTTAGAATCTTAGAAAGTAGTCGGAAAGTGGAGTTTAATTTTTTTTGTTTTTCTAGCTACTAGCCGAGATGGGGAATTGCGTGGAGTGTGGACGTATGTGTGGGTGATAGCTGTTGGGTGCTTCGATTGGATTTTTCGTGTGAATTTAGCTGCCAAGTTTCTTTGGATACAAATAAAGTTTTACGCAAACAAACTTCACGGTTTTTTTGGAAGTTGATAAACACAAGCAGTTGAGGGATGAGACTGAGCTTTGCAGGCTCATAAGACATGATCCAGATTGAGACCTTGCACTTTGGTAGCGGAGGAAGTTGTTTTAAGCATTCACTAGGGATTACTCCTGTAATAGATTGTATCAGACAAATTATGCATCCTTTTCAAGGAGTTTTAGAAGTTCATTGATAATTGCATCCGTTCCTACTGTCACATGCTCCCTCGCATTTCTGATTGCGCGTTACACTTCCTCCTCCAGTATTTCTGCACCACTGACTAGCCATACATCTTCTGGTAGCTGAGGAATAACATAGGCTCAGATGTTTTGCTTTAATTTGAACACGCCAGTGGGGGAAACGAAGGAAATTCACATTTCTAGTTGAAAAAATGTTTACGTATTCTGGTACAATTTTGTGGTTCAGTGGATGACAGCTAAACAATAATTTGGCAGCAAACGATTTGCAGAGAATTTGTTTTCCGGAAATTGCGCTTTTACGTATTTACAAAACACGAATACAACCCATAAAGCTACATTAAAATAAACTAGAAATGGCAAAGCATCATCCTGATTTGATATTCTGCCGAAAACAGCCGGGAGTTGGTAATTATTTGCTTGTAAACACCGTGTAAGGATTAGGTTAAAATTTTATCACACATTTTTAGCTATTGGCCGGCTTTGTGAAAAATGCGATGGAAAGTGCGTTATTTGCGATTCATACGTCCGTCCCTGCACTCTGGTTCGTATTTGTGATGAATGCAATTATGGCTCCTACCAGGGAAGGTGTGTGATCTGCGGAGGACCTGGCGTGTCCGATGCTTATTACTGCAAGGAGTGCACCATTCAGGAGAAAGACGTAAAAATGCCCCAAATTCTTGTAAATATTCCGAATTTTATGTATTTTGCAGAGGGATGGCTGTCCTAAGATCGTGAACTTGGGAAGTTCCAAGACAGATTTGTTCTACGAGAGGAAGAAATACGGTTTCAAGCAGAGGTAAGTTCATGCTATGGAACAAGGGCTCGGAGAGTGGACTAAATTTTTGTCTCTTTAGCTACTAGCCAAGATGGGGATTTGCTTGCAGTGTGGACATCAGCTTTGGGGAAAGCTATTGTGTGTTGCGATTTATTTCGTGTAAACTTAAATGCTAAGATTTTTTTGATACAAAATAAAGTTTTAAGCTAAATACGAGATTTTTTTAATGGAGGTAATCAATTTAACGCTAGCAGGTTCATTTTTGCTGCTAATTCAAAACGCTACTCTTGCGGGCTTAATTTAATTTTCCGCTATTTCGTAAAAAGAAATGAGCAACTCAGTTGTACCCTAACTAAAAGTGTTGACTCCCAAGGTGGGGTCCCACGAAATTTATTGGAATCACACAGCCGGGAATTCATGCTGTAATTGTCCGAGAGCTTAACGCTGGTTGAACTCTCTAAACGCTCCAGCCTGCTTTTACATTGCCTACGTTCCGAACAGATTTGAATTCCGTCGGATTCAAGAGTAGGGCAGTTAAGTTCCGAGCTTAACTTGGCAGGAATAGGGTTATCTAACTGACACAAGCTACTTCAAAGGCATCAAGTAAAAAAGCAAAAACATTAATTTAATGGTTTATTACCTCTCCAGAACAACATACAAGCTTTCTTCTCAAACTTATTCTAAAGCGGCAACAAAGTCCCCTTATACCTTAGAAGTTCCTGCAAAATAGAAATCTAATTAGCACACACTCCTAAACCCCTTAACTGTCTTCCTACTTCGTGATAAGTCCATCCTTCTTAGCCAACCGGACGATGCAGTCGTCAGACTCTCCCATCCGCCTGATGGCTCCACAGATGGCATAGGTCTTTGAGGTTTCTGTCATTACACCGGTTTCGGGGTTAACATCACAGATATTCAACTGCACGGAGGCATGGTCCTTGGCGTGGATGATTCTGTTGCTGGCTGAGCTGTAATTTTAAGATTTTGTCACAAAATCTTCAGTGGGAAACACGTGGAACACATACCACTTGCGGGGACAGTACAGATCAACACATTCACCGGTATCGTTTTCCATTTTTTATTAGCTGGAATTGTAAGGAACATGTTAAATATATCATTTAACCACAAATTCAAAGATTTGTGCAGTTTTTCTTACTTTATTCGTTCACAGAAACAAAAGCCGTGACAACCTCAATGCTGGGTTAAACGAGAAGGAGTTTTGTTCGGTTGGCAGAATTGCTTGTTCGTATTGTGTGTGAAGTTGGATACATTTAAATGAAATGCTTGAAACGGAACAAAATTTGAAATTGCTTACCCACTTTAGCTTTTGAAAAATATAAAATTTTGATTCCTAATGAAATATAGTTTTAAGGATTACATTTTTAAAGTGGTTTCAAAAGTTTTTTTTTTGTAATCAAAACAAACATAAAATCTGCGCATGCCTCATATCTCTCAGATTGCATGGGATGGGGGTGTCAAAGTGCTGCAGTCCTTTTTGTTGTCCTTCTTGCTGTTGAAAATATTTACGTTTCAAAATGAATTCACAAAAGACTATGGTCGGTGCCAAAATATTTACAAAACGTTGTTTTTGATCTGCAACTGCTTTCAGTTTTAGTGTTTGTACTAATTCTCAGTATTGATAAGTTTAGAAAGTTGCTGCGAGTTTTTCAGGAAGTGTTTTTTCCTTAATCACTTTACCCATAGAGCAGGTAAGTGACACGAAAATTTACATATTGAATTTATTTTAAATTTACATAAGTGTATGAGAGCATTGCAATTGCTGCTTCAATTTCCTTACTCATTCTGATACCTTTGACTTAATGAATAAGTATGTAGGTACCTATGTACGTACATTCAGTTGCTTAGATTTTGTTCATTAAAATCCTTTCAACCCACTTACTTCTTCCTTCCGGATTTGTCATCTTCCGTCTCAACAAAATGGGTCAGAGTAAAATTAAATCATTGACCCCCACTCACTCCTAAAACGGTGAAGAGTTCGTAGAGCTGGGCATAAATAAAGTAAAAATTCCTGGACGTGAGCCCTTCCAAAAATATCGCTGTGCACAGACCTTGCCATTCATACCATTTCTTATCTTAATTAAAACAATTCTGGGCAGAGTTGGATGATTTGTAAAATGCTAGTTATTTCGGTACTTGAATTTGTTTACTAAGCGTCTCATCCTGCTTGTAACGACACTTGCGTAGAAAGCGTTGTCCTTGTTTACGTTACACGCCAGCATTGCTTCTTATTAAAGCTGAATCGCTTTAGAATTGTTTCAAGGAAACTATCTTTAGAGTTGGAAGGGATATCGATTACGCACGGCAAATTTAAGACTTAAAGAGCTCGGCATCTCGATGAAATTGAGGTTTTCTTTCAATCTCTTTATGGGGCATTGTAGCAACGCTGGAATACCACACGTGGTCATCTGGATTTCAGAAATTGGTTAAAACTGAAATATGTATATTTTAAAGGTATGTCCAATTTTAGTACCAAAATTAGTTTTTTTGGATTAACGACGATTCTGCCGAAAAGTACACCCCCTTAGTTAAAAATACTTTATAACACTAATTCTAAAAAGAAGCATAAATCTCGAGATAGAGCAGATAAAAAATGTTCTGGAGTCAACAAGTTCTGTACGGAAGCATGTACTCCCAGGGTTAAATCCTAATTTCAAATCAACAGCGGCTTTTACGGGTTAGATCATAGCTGGGCAGAGTTTGACTTCAAGGGAGCAGTATACCTCCATAAAAACCTCCATAAACCTTTCGCGTTTCGGGTCATTTCGGGTCGCCCCATTAACGCAATGAGGAGTGAGTACATGTTCACCATCACTGATTCAGGACAGGAGTATGCATTTCTCGCTTGCACTTGCAGTTGGCACCAAAAAAATATTTCTCGCCACCAAAAAAATATTTCTCGCTTGCACTCGGAGCATCGTCTATGTCCTGTATGCCGCACAAGTAATTTTTCACGACAGGAGTATGCATTTCTCGCTTGCACTTGCAGCAGCAATGAGGTGGGCACTCGGGAGTCAAAACAGCTACCTGAGGAGCACTCGGGAGTCACAGGAGCAGGGTTTGCCCGTGTGTGGGTTAGATAGACAAATAGTTTTTTCCTCACACGTGCGCGGAAACCACTACTATTCCGCACGGGTTTGCGTTTGGAAACACGCCGATTGCCCACTGTAAAACCTGTTGGGAATAACCCATTGGTAATTTTAATTTTAAAGAACGCAAGGGAGACTTCGAATAACGCACGGGTACCTGAAATGGAAATGCACTCAGAATATTTTCTTTCTTCTTCAATTCAATTCTTCAAGAAATCCTTCATGGGAGCCGTATACCTGAGTGCATTTGTGTCGCTCGATTAACGCAATGAGAAGGAGTGAGTACATGTCCCACACTGATCACTGGACAGGAGTATGCATTTCTCGCTTGCACTTGCAATAGCAATGATGAGCTCTAGAAATCTACCTGAGGAGCACTCGACTCGACGGTTAAGGCTCGTGCACTCAGAATATTTCTTCAAGAAATCCCTTTTTTTTTATATACTCGCACGTGTTAAACATCCTTTTAATGCTTTTCAGGTACCTAAATAAATTATTTAAGCCGGGTAATAGTATATTGCTTTGTACATCTGTTCTGTACTCAGTACTGTACCTTAGATATCATAAAAACCTTTCGTATATCTTTTTGAGAGATAATTACAGCAAAAATTGTTTTTTTTTATTTGCAGGGGGCTCTGCCCCCCGCACCCCCCGTTCCGCTCCCACGGACTCCTCCTTCCCCGACCTCCTTATCGAACCCACCCCCGCACTTGTGAGGAAAAATACAGTGTGCAACTCGGGTGAAAACTAGCCGATTGCCCTTGACTCGCTTCGCTCGTGCGTCTAACCCTGCCATCGTGGGCAATCGGCTAGTTTCCACCCTAGTTGCACAAAATACTATTTGAGTATCGAATTAGCACAACAAGAATGAACATCTTTAGAACTGTATCTAAAGCAGTGGAACCAAATTAATTAGAGAGATAATAATTTGACAATTGTTAACTATTTATAATAAAGCAGAAATCTAATTAACGTATACTGTACTGTATGTAAACAAGAAAGCAAGATAAAAATAAAAGTAAAACGAAAAGCTTCCAAAAATCTCTATCCACTCAAAATATAATGCTCCAATACTCCTCCTGAACGTACCAAAAGCCGACAGTAACCGAACATCAGAAAAATCCGATCTGTTATGGTGGTCGAGTTTGGTCGACTCGACACCAATTTACTTTGTAGCTCAGCTTTCAAAATGTGTCTTTGCTAGTCGAGTCGACCAACCTCGGGTTCCACAATAGGGCCAAAAAAGTTTATTTTCTTAAAGATTGTGACCATTTTTAATACTCGTAATATTTTACCTCAAAGATACTTTTCAATTTGTCACATAGTTCACAAATCACACTTCTTTATTTCTTGGCTCACACAACTTAAGGCTTTTGTCCCCCCTTTAACGGCAAATTTAGTTGAAGTTTTTGATCGCAAAAAGACATCGCACAGATATGCATATCAGTCTAAACTTTTACCATTGCTCTAAATTGTATATGTACCTCCGTTGTACTCACATTAACGAAATGAAAACAAAAATTAATATTTTCTTATCCTTTGTCAGTCTGGCAATTGTTGTTTTCCATTTCTTCTCCCAAACAAACCTAATAAACTGCCTTACTCGTAGACTCTTATCTGAGAAAGCAAAGGTATACGAGGAGGTGGACAAATCCACCGATGTCGGTAGCCGGGACACAAATTTATGAAATTGCCATAGAATTTATTTGAGAAGGATGAAAGCGTTGCTAATCGGCCTGCCAGCCTTCGCAAATAGATATAAATTTCTCCGATCGTCATTAATTATCCCCCCGAAGACGTTCGCGTCATTTTGAGCAAAAGGTCACCCGAACCTTTCCATATTTCACGAGTTTTCCCGTCTCCGCTTGTGGTTTTATTGCCAATTTACCAGACGGTCGTTGGCTTAGATTTATTTGCTGAGCTAAAACGTGCTTTGATATTAACATGTTTCGGAATCACAGACGCTCGCTCTCAGCCAGAAAGAAGTACTTCTTCCGAACCGAAGCCCCCCCATCCCCCTTGGAGTCATTCGTTTTTCGTCTTTCGGCTGCATCTCTTATGACACCGAGACATCCGAGTAGATCTTATCTGCTAATTACTTGGCTCATTATAATCGTACTTGCTCGGCTTCAATCCGACGTTTTATTTGTACCATTCCAGGTAAAGTAAAGGCAAACAGAGCAAAAATAGCCGGGAGGCGACTGGAGACCAGAGAGTGGCTACCAGAGGAGATAAACATCTTGAGGGGAAGGAAAAAACGTAAGAAAACTCCGTGCTCAGCGGTCTTCCTCTGTGCATATGCAGCAGTAGAAGTCGTAGAGGCAGAACTGAGTATACCTGGGGACCAGGAGCAGTCACTTGCACGCAATGAGCTTCATTCACCGGTACACGACGGTACCGGTGTACCGCCAGACCAGCTCAAGATCAATCGTTCATTAGCAGTGGACGCGGACAGAATAGCTTAAGACGTAACCGCGATCAGATGTCCGATGTATCGTTAGCCGAGTTCTCGCCCGTCTTACATCGATCGATTTCACCTGGCTCCAGATCTTTGGAAATAAACAAAAACTCACCGATCATGTCAGTGATCGCGTAACTTCTAGTGCTTCAAGACAACTTGAACTGTTGTACCGCGTCAGCGTCTCGCGTCCAACTCAAAGATGTTTTATTTATTTTAAGACGGTTCTGATGTAATCGGCACGTTTAGCAATCGTTAGAAGTCTCAAGACGCTGTTAGTGGCGCTCAAGTACCTATCGGGACCGGACAGTCTTAAGAACGATCGTTCCAAGATTCAAAGATTCAAGATCTTCGGCGTGCGCGTAATCTTGAAGATTTCAAAAAGATAAATTGCCGCGCTGTGCTGCTCTGTGACGTCAAAGGTGCTCCCGAATAGTTTGATGAATAGGCGCGGGACTGTGCCAACAGTTTTAATGTAAACAAGGGTGGTGTGTGGAAAATGCTCTCGATCGGAAAAATTGGTCCAGTTTACAATACTTGGGAGATTTTCACCAGTTGAAGCGCAACGGATTTTTATTTGTTTTTCTGTTTTTTTTTTTATTTTTGCGAAAGTCGGGAAGACCTGTTTGGAGGAAAATGTCGCTAAAGGTAAGTGTGTCGTTGTTGGGACACTTTTACTTATTTTTAGTTTTTAGAGTAATTATGTGTTCTTTTCGTTGTTGCTTTTTTGAGAAACCTAATCCGACCAGGTGTAGAGGAAAGTAAAAGTTGTCACCTGTGTTTGCTCGCGGAGTGTCGACCAGGCCTCGGTGTTGTGTTACAGCCAAACCCATGTCGCTCGGCAGTTGACTTCAGTTGGTCTTATTCAAATTTGAAGCGACAAAGGGTTTGTAATAGTACACCGGTTTAAGGCTTTCACTTTTCATGAAAATAAAAAGAAAAAAGCATCTAGAGTAAGTGGACAATCGCTAGGAGAGCTCCGGAAGTTATAGATAAACACGGTCGATAATTTCTCAGCAGAGGCACATGATTGCTGAATGCTGATATCCCTACAAAAAGGCACCAATAAGCTGGCAAGAAGTCGTTAATTCGTTTTGCCATTAATATTGACGAAAATCAGATTTTATTGTAATTTTTTTTTTTCATGATTAGTCCACATTCTGAAAAATTATAGGAAAACAAAAATCAACATTCATTGCCAAAAGTGTGCGGGGCGGTTAGCTACCACTTTGTGGCAATGATCCAAATTTTTTCTTCAAAAAGGCGCCGAGTAGTATTTGCATAAGAGACAGGTTTCGTTCTTGAATAAATTTGTTATAAAAAAATTAAAAGTCATTTAAGTTGATTATCTAGACTAATTTGCCAAATGTTTACTTTGCATGTGTACTTGTGTTTTTGACATTTAAGCAGGATTTTCAATGCTTCGTATACATTTGACGATTTGTATCTAGAAAGCATAGAGATTCTCCGGAAAAAAACAATCTACTGATTTGGTTTTTTTTTCTTAAACACTTATGAGTCTAAAATCAGTTTTAACTATTAAATGTTCAAGGTGGCAGCTGTTGGATTACAATTTCCATATGGCAGTTTATTTTTTTATATGTTTTTTATATGTTTTTTTTACATGCATTTCTCGCATTAAAACAATTTCTACCATTCGTCACCCCTATTAAAAAATACTCACAGTTTAATCAAGAAAAGGTTTTGACCACGTAAAAACGGCTTCTTAAATAGGTACGTGAATGTAAATTTAGACATTTGAAAAAAAATATGTTTACACATTTGAATTGTTTACCTCCCTGTGTGTGATGTTGCACCATCTTGATGAAATTCACACTGGTAATAAAATGTTGTACAAAATTTTAATAAATGGAAATGTAAATTTACGTTAATATAAAATTAGTTGATTAAAACAAAATTAACGTCTGTCTGTTTATGTGATTTGTTTTTAGCAACAGACTAGGGTGTGTTAGGTTTCAAATTTAAGAGCACGTCAACACACAAGAATTCAAAAAATTGATATTAAAATAAGAAAGTATGTAGTGAATTTTTGGTAAATAGCAGAAATAACTGCGATTTTCGGACTTTCAATGCTGCATGACATTACCAAACCTAAATATCGACGAAAGTCTAAAGTTTATTTAACGTCTTGAAGCGCAACTGCATGATGTAATAAATTGCCGCATCATTCTTAAGTAACCTCCATCAACTCTTTCCATTAGATCTATATCTTGAAAAAAATAAATCTCTTACAAAACATCCGGCATAACAAAATAAAAATATCCAGTCGATTTCGCTTGCCAATTAGCTGCATTTCTTTTTTCACGCCTCAAAATATTGTGGCATTGCACAATACCTCAAAAATCCATTAAGTGCGCGGAGAAGCAAAGAAAAAAAAATTGTATAAAGTGATTTTGCAGGCGCGCGCAGCTCACCGACGGTTTCAATCACTGCGCGAAAAAAATCCAAGTCAATTTGTAGCAGCACTTTCATCGTGGGTGACCGCTGAAGCGTGTGAAGGAATGCGATTTGATGGCCAAATAATTCCACCATGTGAAAATGTTGCTGAATTCCTCCAATAAGCAATTGGCAAAACAATTCCCTCGTAAAAGGCGAAAAACAAAAAAAACGAAGATTTTTATTTTCGCGCCTATTGATGAGGCCGGGGGACTTTCTTTGAAATCTCTCTGGAGATTTTGTGCATCGAAATATGTAGAAGCCGGTTCGGTTGCGTGCGGTGTGGCATCGACCATCGCACTAATTTTTTTAATTTGTACCTGCTTGTATCTCGGCTAATTTAATTAAGTGGGAAAATAAAAGAATAAAAATATCTCGACGCAAACTGAAGGAATAAAAATCGCCACAGAGGGCTGCTCTAATGCTCATGGCCTCATAGCTTTCATCAGCTCGAGTAGCAGCTAATTGCCCTGGAAGTTGCGTGGGCGATGGGATTTAGTCTTTCGTGGCGATTTTCTATTTTTTTCTTTTATTTTTCATTTACGACTTGATTTGATTACTCCCTGGAGATTCCATTTGTTCATTTATCTGTTGCTTGCCATTTAACCATTTAGTCCAAGTCAAGCTCTCTCGCAACCAGTGGGTGGGGTCTTGTTTGCATTTCTACTTTCCAGCTCAGGTGTTTGTTTGAGACTTTTTAGTTTCACGGATAAGATTTTTCACGTTGAGGTGAATTTGCACGATGACGGGCACGGGCGTTAAATCTGGTTTGGGGCTGTCACATAAATAAGTTTAATGTGCGACTGTTTTGGTGTTATTTGTTTTTATTTATCAGCTTAACATGATAAAGTGCCCCAAGTGCATGAAGAGGCTGGCTCGATAAATTTAACGATGTTTCCTCTTCTTTTTTTTTGCAGAAAGAAACGCCTTCGGATGTGCTCTTACATCTTGCTGCATTGCGTGGCGACGATATTACCTTGAGAAGAGTTCTTGACAGTGGAAAGGTTCATGTGGATTGCAAAGACGAGGTAAGTTAGTTGTTGAGTCGTTTTGAAGCCCACGCACTTTTCGTCTGTTTGTTATGGTATCACGCCTGAGACTCTTGAATGAATTTTATGAAATTTTGTACAAGTATTTTTAAAGGATTCAATCTCAACATAGGCTATGTTTGATTTTAAAATATTGAACGTTCGGTGCGTAGTGTCTACAATTGGTCGGTGTGTTGATTCATACCTCCGCAGATGGAAAGATGAGAAAAACAAAAGTTTGCCGGTCCCAGACAATGTGCGTATTTGTCAAATATTTGGTAATGTATTTTACTGTGACAACAACAACGAAAAAATATTTAGTGTTCGCACGCTTGAGATAAACTTTGAAATGCGTGCTTTTACTTCGACATTTGTGTGTGAGGTTTTACCCAAATATTTGCTGTACCTCTTATACCTCTCTCTTTGTTGAGATCCCGGCGAGGTGACCGCAGGAAATATTCATTACTTGTGCGCTTCTCGCTAAAAATGGGAAACAGGCAAACGACTATGTAACTAACTGAATCACCTCATGGATGCGGATAACATTTTGTAGCAACTTTCAGTTGGGCTCAGAACGCACGTACACATTATTTTTTTTATATGTAAGTAATTGTAAAAAATGACTAAAGGGGTCCGGAATGAGTTAGGAACATGGACATGGACTGAGAGACTTTTTTATGATGTACATATCCGACTAAAGCTTAACTAATCGTTGAACTTAGCCTTTCATAGCCGAATTGAATTGAATTTACTTACAAAAGACACAATAAGTCTTCCACAGCAGGGTCTCAGTACTTCGCACAGTTCGATACATTTAAGATCTTAATCTTGTGCAGAAATAAAAAAAAGCAAGTCAACAGCAAAACCAACAGTTCCGCCGCGTTCACCTCAAGAAATTATCAACTGGTGTGCACATCAAATGCAACCTACTTCCACTGCGCGCAGAATCAGTTCTCCACCGGAAACCTCTTAATCCACTAAACGCTGCTCTGCTTCGGTCGGGGTCAGTGGTACAGCTATGTTTGCTTTGAGGTGGCTACTATAACGAAATTGCGATACGAATATCAATCGCGCTAATTCCCACCTCATGAATTCCAATTCCAAACAGCAGCGGCAGCCTGCCACTGATGGCTGTACCTCCAAGACCCACCGGCAACCGGTGTTTGCAGTTTTAGCCATGTCCCCTATACCCAGTCCGACGAGCAGGAAGGCTTGAGCAAATAAAGAGATTTCATGGGCCGTCCAGCCAGACACACGGGACAGATAATCAATTACACACGAACTGCGAGCACATATCGACCTGGAGGCGTTGAAATCGATTAATTAAAGCGAAACTACATCCGCCAGGAATTTCAGTAGTCATCGCCTCATTTGGATGGTGGGAAGAATTTCTTTTTTTGATACAGTGCAAATCACTTTGGCTGTACTCGTTCAGGCTGTTGTCGTACCGTACACCTATCGATTGAAAAATGCAAGGGAGCGTGTAATTGATTTGAAATTGCTGCGGCATTCCGCGGCATTTCTTTTTTTTTTACCTCAATCTGAAGAAAACACAAACTTCCGACGTGCTCGACTAGAAAGAAAGAATCACCGTGGACCACTAATTCCTGTTGTCGCTGCGATCGTAGCCCCGGCGTTACTTGCTCAGAGGAGGCAGTGATTACATACATCTTTTTGTCCATGCCTAAGACGCAGCTCTTTCGCTGGACCGTTACTACCAGCTTCGCGCGAGCATGTAAGAAAACTGGCGTGGCGGTAAAGTAGCATAAAAACGAAATGTGGCAAAAGTACGTAAAAAACAACAAAGGAATCTTTTCTGTGGAAACTGTGTCGAATTGTGAACACATTTCGGTTAAATTTGGCCGTTAACGTGCGTAGGTAAAGGTAAGTGTTTACACCTGAAGGGGTAAGGGTATGATCGTACAGCCTGGCGACCTATTTTTACCATATCTGATTTAGTTAAGTGATTTTATATTTTTACCCGAACTGCAAAGTGCCTGATCAGTGATCACGCAACGATTAACGATCAGAAGAATTGATGCTAATTAGTTTCAAATTACCCCAAGCTTCCCCTTTTACTATTTCGCACGGCTGATCACCGGATCAATTTCGTCCAGCTCTACGACGACGACGAGGAGCTTACCAAATGGGAAATAACCGGAGATCGGCTGCGGAAGCCAACCGGGCTGCATTGGAGGCTTGTGCAGTGCTTGCAGACCGCTGATGTGGCCTTGACCCAAAATTGATCTGAGCCAGCTACCGTGTCAAATTTCAGTTATTACCTGGGCTGGTCTCACATCAATTGCGCTCTCTGCATACACGCCGTCTGTTGATATCGTTTTAATCGGCGGGGCAGAGGGGCTGTTGGTTCAGCACCGGCTTATGCAACATATGCGACTATACAATACACGGCAAATTTATCACAGGAATCTATAGAAAGTGATGCGATGCGATCGGTATACTCTTAGCGGCGAGTTGCTTTTGGCTTCACTGGGTTCGAAGTGGTTTCGCAATGTTTTTTTCGGGTTCGTGATTTGCTGGATTTTTGTGGTTATAGCGGGGTTTTGTGGAGGAGTAGCATACCAGTTCGTGAGATCATTAAAATGGGGATCTATTGCGATCGGAGCTTAATGGAAGTAAACAATAATAACAACCTTGCTGGGTGCTGGTAGATTGCGCATTTTCCTTGAGCTTTCTATTACCGGTGGGTTTTCCGGAATAACGACTATTTACCGTATTTAGGTGAAGTTGTTAGTTTTGAATTTTTCTAATATTTGTGGTTTTGAATTGTATAGGTATTTGTTTAATATTTTTATAAAATTTAATTTCTTCGAAGGTGCGTCCGGACAACTAAATGTTTACGTTGTTTCTGTGTACAAAACCCACAAGCGGTAGAGTGTCACTTTTGCCATTTTAAATGTTCCACTTGTACATTTTTTCCATCAACTCTTTCTCCCATTACTGAATATTAGCCCTCTACAAGCCTTTTACAAAATTATTACTGACTGAATATTTTCCTTCTACGAAATGTCTACAAAAATTGAGAAATTTCCATTCCATTTCAGGAACGTGTTATTTTAATTCCTGCGCATGTACATTTATATTTGGCACGATTTTTAAAATAGTGATCCCAAAAAAAAGCCATGTATGGGTTTTATAAAAACTTAAAGAATTTTACTATATATGTATTTTGAGTCTGCTATGTCGATGCATTTACATACCTACATTGAATTGGGCACCGCTTTAAATATCAGCGACTCGAAAAACCATGTGCTAAACTTTATGAAAAACTAAATACATTTATAATTTTTGGCCTTCCAACACAGTGCTACAGTTTTGACGACAAATTCGAAATCAGCAACCTGCAAACCCATAAGTACCCACCTTCTTGGAAATTCCTTTTGAGGGTGGCATACTCAGTCAGTTAAATTGAAAAAAAAAAAACGATTTTTGGGTTTATTTTCTGCAAATTTCAACTAAATCCAATGACAATTTACAGAGCTTATATTGAGTGCTTGAGGAGTATAACGGTCAATTGTTTAATCTCGTGTATTTCACATCTATTTACAGTATAATTGTAAACTTCACGCTGACAGGGAACGCCATTTTATAAAATTATGGCTTATCTTCCTGTAGTGTGATATACATATATATGTTGGCCTACCTTGTATTTATAAGAAGAATCAGTCCCTGAATGAAGAATTTGATTCCAACGTATGATTGTTTCTTTTTTTTTATTTAGGAATTTATTTTAGGAACCCCATCAAAGTTCTCACATAGAAATCGCAGTTCTTAATTTGATGGTCCGCCATTTTTTACGTAATCCATATTTTGATAAATCTTTCATTCAAGATCTCCAACCTTTAATACATATACACATATTGCATAAATCTGATTTTTTTTGTGTGTTTTATATTATTCAAATCTGAGTAGCAGTGGTAATCGCAAATATCCTTGTTTAGGAAGACTTCTGGGAGAATGGTCATATTGTGTTTTGTTATTTTTATGGTTGCCGTTATGTGCAAATACTGTGTAATCATGAAGATGAATATTTTAGAGAAGACAAATTTCAATCCATAGAATATTTTGTAAAAGGAAAACATTCAGTCAGTAGATATTTTATACCATATGTAGATTAATTTTGTTCGGTGCCTACGCAGGTTGTACGTTCGTATATTTGCAATTTTCGTTGACCTCCATATATTGGAAATAAAAAACAAACAATTTCCAACTACATTTCCTACGTTGCACTTTTCCCAAGAATTCCAAAAGCGTTTCAAGTTCACGGCATACATATGTAAATATTTATCAGACCGTTACATAAGCAAACGTGGAATTCATGGCATTTCCAATTCAGACAATTTTTCATTGAATAAAGTTAAGTTTGCCTTAAAGAGCGCGGACACGAATCTCGCGTTTCGCGCCCACAAACAGAATATTTGCTACTATGCGCCATGCGGGCATAGTTGCGTGGGGCACATCGTCTTAAGAATAGTTAAACACTAAACAGACTTTCGTGCCTCTAGGTAATTATGTCGGGAGTACGGGCAGCCAGTCCCGTGCTGTGCACCACATTGAATTATGATATTGCTTAATTCTACGAACTTTCAGAATTTATTTTAGGCAACCAACAAGGAAGCGAGTAATTTCCTCTTTATGCCAGTGCCTGTGAAGGCGAACCCAAAATTGGAGCGTGTAATGTAACACGGTGTGCCTCCGTCCAACTTTTGTAATTATGAGCGTCTTTGTGGGGAACCACTGAGAACTTTCCGAGAGTGCAGGTGGAAGAATCTTTCCCTTCAGGACTGTAAGAATGTTAAAAGAAGAGACACAAGAATTGGTTAATTTAATTACGGCGGATAAGCTCTGAGCGGCCGGAGGGGACGAAAAGGGCATAAAACATGTACAAAACAATTACTGGATGCACGATGTAACTTTTAATGACGAATGGGGAATCTCTTTCTTAATAAAAGTGCGGTAATTACGTGAACTGAGATAAAAACGGCTGGAAGATAGACAACGGCAGACACGGAAGTGCATTTGTAGGTGCACGACAATCCTTGTGGGATAGAAAATGGTAGAAAAAACGGTGCGCACAACTGCACCATATTATAGTCCTGCGATTGTGTGAAGAGACAATTAGCAGAAAAGTGCACAGCATCGAAGCACTTTGTTAACAACCGAATTAAAGGGAAAATATATGGTGCACTTGCACGAGGCACTTGTTTTATAGTTGGCAGCGGGTGCTCTGCATGTGCTTCACACCATGCTAAGAGCATACCTTCATTATTATACCAGCGAGCGGTGCTCAATTGTAGGTAATTTGAGGTTTTACAGCCGCCAAAAGTAGTGATCGTGCTGTAAATTAGATTGCATCGTTATTTCCAGCACGAATATGCTTCTGATGTTGTTATCGCAGCTCCATGTTTACTTGCCGTTGCAGGAACATACCGCTAGAATATTTTTATAGTAGCTCTGACAGTAGAAGAAACTTATGATCATTTTCTTTTCCACAAGAACTCAAACATTTGAATCCCTAGATTTAACTTTTGAATTATTTTTTTTCAGGACGGAACAACTCCTTTAATACTAGCGGCAGCTGGTGGACATACACCATGTGTTCTCGAACTACTAGAACAAGGAGCAGATCCAAATGCTAAACGATCAACGGGTACGACACCGTTATTCTTTGCAGCTCAGGGAGGATATGTTGAAGTATCAAAAGTACTGATTAAATCAGGAGCCATTACAGACAGTCCGTCGGTTGTAAGTAAAAATCACAAAGAGATTTATTTAAAATTGTGTTAAAGAATAAAAAAAAAATTCAGCATTCTAAATATTATAATATGGACGTCAAATTTGGTCAACTCGACTAGCGAGGACGCTAATTTTATTAGTATCTAGTCGAGTCGAGGAAAGTTGATTTCCGTAATAGAATCCAACGTGTTACGGATTTTACGGCAGAAAAATATTAAAAGCAGAGAGTAGGGACAGAAGCAGAGAATAGGGACAGAAGGAAGATTTAAAGAAGATAACACGATAGTGCAGCTAGGATCCTACAAAAATCTTTTCCATGCAAAATTCCTTGTAAAACTATATTTAATTTTTTTTCCAAACAATTGATGTTTTAGCTAATATCTTCAATTCGGCAAAAGGTAACTCGGAGGAAAAGGGTGTTTTTTAAGCTTAAATTAGACTACCTATCCGAGCTGCCATGCTGGGACTTCTTTTTGATATTTATGTTCAGTATAGTCTGGTATGAGTAGACTCACGCTTGAGGAACGGTCCAAAATTATCTCGGTCGTCGATTCGCGAAGTCGTAGTGTGGATATATTTCATGCCACATACTCTTAGCATGATGCAATAACACCAACACGTCTTCGTAATTTTATTCAGCATAATTTTACTGAAGCAAATATTGCCGTTGTAGACAAAAGTGCTCAAGAGGATTCAAATTTATCGATTCGTCGTCGGTCGCAGCAATTAGGACTCTGTTATCTAAATGCAGGAGCACACAAAATTACTATACGATCGGAGCTTTAAAAAATCTTTTGAAGTTTCTACTCTGCTATTGCGGCAATTTTACGGTTGTTCTGTTTCTGTCATGTTTTCTACTTCTATTATATCTGTGTTTAACCATTATTTTTTATTTCTTATTAATTATTTTTTTTAGGACGGAGGAACACCTTTATTCGTCGCCTGCCAAGGCGGTCACGTGAACATGGTAAAGGAGTTAATAAGCTGCGGAACAAATGTGAATTCTTCCATGAAGGTAAGAGGCATAAAATCTATAAATAAACCATTTGTGGAATAAATTAAGAAATAAATTAATTGAGACATAGAAACTGAACTAATCAAACAATGCCTATTTTTCCCCTTTCGCCGGGTATAGGATAAAGCAACTCCAGTTTTTATAGCCGCACAAAATGGGCATCGCACAGTGCTAATGATGCTTCTGGCAGCCGGTGCTCATCCAGATTCCAGGCGGAATGATGGTGCCACACCATTATGGATTGCATCGCAGATGGGCCACGACCATATCTGCAAACTTTTACTGCAAAATGGTGCAGATGTGGATGCGGTGCGATGTGATGGAGCTACGCCACTATTCAAAGCTGCTCACAAAGGATACTCAGCAGTGATTGGGGAGCTGATAAAGTACAGGCCCAATTTGGGGATGCTTCCGGTAATTAATTTATCTTCAAATCGCTCTAGAGCACTCTCATAATTTTAATTTTTTTTTATGATTGAATGAAGAACGGCGAAACAGCTTTGCACGCCGCTGCCATGTTCGGTCACTTGTCCATCGTGAAGCAGCTAATCGGGGCCGGGAGTGATATAATGCTGAAGAACCAGGATGGCCTGACGGCGCTTCAAGTTGCCAAGCAGCAGAAGTATGTCACTGTTGTGGAGTACCTCCAAGACCGGATCAAGTGTGTACTGCAGCAGAAGTGACGTCACTAGATAGCACAATAAAATACCTATACCCCCTGACGTCCTTGAAGCATGCTTTAATCGCTCAAATTCAAACAATTTTCGAGGTTGTAATCCTTCTGGCCTTAAAAAAAAACTATAAGCGTACACGTACTGTCGGTGGTTTCCTTTTGTTTTTTTGTATTTTTACACAATCGTATTATGGCGCAAAACGACAGTTTGTTGTTGTTTGTATAAAGATACCCAAATGGGTTTTCATAGACTTTACGTATGTAATTCTTTTAATCGTAAGGAATTGCAATAGCTAGTGCAATATTTATTGTATTTGTAAGCGAACGGATATTATTATAATAATAAACGAGCATTTTGTTAAAGGTGAAACTTGGAGTCTTTTATCTTATTATATTTTACATGGCGAATAATTTACAGGTGTGGAAATCAAGAAACCGAAATACAAATTAAAGCTAGCCGATGAGACGAATCAATTTATTATATTTATTTTACTAGCTTTTGCCCGGATCCGCTGTTTCCCGGCATACTATTAAATTTGTATTCCTTAATTTTACAACGCCTCCCTACTGCACCATCGCCTCTCCTAGGTGACTCAGCGTTTTCCTATTTGCGTGTTGCACATGTTTTAGATATTTTCCAACAGTATTATGAAATTTAGCTTTTTTCATTTTACACCACCTCCTTATTGCACCCCCTCTCCTATATCTCCCAGCGGGGTGGGGGTGGTCTCATATTTGAAATTTGAATAGCAGATTCGAAATCAGTGATCCTTAAAATTCCCTAGTGCGGATTTTCAGGGAAATCCCTTGAAGTTCAACTTTTCGGTCGCCATATTGATCCACCATCTTGATTTCCAAAATTTTGATGGCAGATTCAAAATCAGTGACCCCAAAAACCCAAACCAAAAACAAAAGTTCGGATTTTCAGTGAAATCCCTAGAAATTTAACTTTTTCGGTCGCCATATTGGATCCGACATTTTGAATTCCAAAATTTTGAATGCAAGCTCGAGATCTGCGACCCCGAAAACCTCCAATTGCCTTTTTCATAAAGATTCCTTGAAGTTGGCAAATTCGCTTCCTATACAAAACGGAAATTTCGATTTTTTCGTTTTTCCGACTTTTCATTTGGGGTTTCCCGAATTTTCTTTTTTTAAAGCTCCCCTGTATTATAGCGAACAAAACATATAACAACAATATATAGATTTTATTTTAGTACTACGTTCCGCACTGTGGGATTACAAAAGCAAAATTGGTGATCTGCAGATACATGTGGTAGAAGGACTATAGGAGTAAACATACCATATCTACATACATATAAGATGAGGAATATCACATATGTAGGTATCTCTTCTGCCTGTCACGAAGCATTAAAGGCGCACAAAAAATAATTTATCCAAGCCACTGCATAGGACAGTGACCTAGCGCAGAATTTAATGCGACCCTATGTATACCACCCACATACCCAGTGAATTTTGCTCAATTGTTCCTTTCTGTGAGAAAAGCGTTTCATACTCGTAAAATCATTTATCCAACAAATGGCAATTTTGTAGGCCCCATTTTTATCCTGTCTCCGCTCTTTGACATGTAAATGATTCATAAAGTGTCGCTTTCTGCAGCGCCCTTTTTCCTGGCTGCACTATGGGGGCCACTTATGTAATATCCTGTGTGCGTGATATTTTGCAATTATTCCGCCGCACACGGCCCAATTTACGTGTACATGATGGGTCGGAAGTGAAAGGGTGCAAAGGGTGGAAATGCATGCCCTAATAGCAGCCTTCCAAAAACATTTATCAGTTTTTGCCCCTAATTACTCCTATCGAATATGTTTGATTACTGTTGTTGCTGTTGTGATTGCTATCTGATTTGATGAACTGTTTGGAAGCATGGAGTAATACCGGCAGCAAACCAGGTATCTACGTATAGGTGCAAAATTTGTTACACAAAGCACTTCATCGCGTAGATCTGTTTGAGCGTTTGTTTTCAACTGATAACTACAGTGGGTGGCACAATGATTTTTATTTACTGACGAAAAGAAGAATACAGAAAAGCGAAATAGACATTAACGCCCTATTGCACATGTTGACAGAAATAGGAGTATAAAAACGACAAAATTTGTAACTCGTAAAATTCTTTACAATTTTCGTATGTGTAGGTAATAATTTTTGTATCATTGATGAATATAGAGAACGCCAAAAGCCGAAGTCTGGAAACGAATACGTAGCGGCGCGAGTCCACTTTTGGCGCCCCCTGTAGTCGGACCACAAACGCTACAAAAGTGTTGAATACGAGAGCGGTTTGATAAGTCAGTGACTTTTTGAATAAAATATATTTTTTTCGGCAAAAAAGCGTTTTATTTCTCTACATAATCTCCTTTTAACTCTATACACTTAGTCCAGCGTTTTTCCAATTTTATTATTCCTTCCAAACAATAGCTTTTCTCAAGACTCTCAAAATAGGCGTTTGTTTCTGTGATGACCTCTTCATTTGACCCAAACCCCTTACCACCCAGCCATTTCTTCAGGTTTGGAAATAGGAAATAGTCACATGGGGCTAAATCTGGAGAATATGCTGGATGGGATAACAGTTCATAGCCCAATTCATGGATTTTTGCCATGGTGACAACACACGTGTGCACCCGTGCATTGTCTTGATGGAACAACACTTTTGCCTTCGCCAAATGCGGTCGTTTTTGCTTCAAATCAATATCAAATCTGTCTAAAACCTCTGCATAATATACACCGGTGATCCTTTTGCCCTTTTCGAGGTAATCGATATGAATGATACCGCGTGCATCCAAAAAAACTGTAGCCATGACTTTGTTGGCTGACAAACACAATTTCGCCTTCTTTGGTGCACGTTCACTTCGAAAATCCACTGTTTTGATTGTTCCTTGGTCTCTGGTGTATTGTGATGTGTCCATGTTTCGTCAACGGTTATGAAACGACGCAAAAACTCGTTCGGATTGCAGCAGTAATGAATTTAAAGTATTTGCGCGGGAAATTCAAAAAGTCACTGACTTATCAGACCGCCCTTGTAATATGAAAATTGTGGAGAATTTCACGGGCTACATCTTTTATTATAGCCTTTTTTTGGCCTCCGATTAATGGTTTCGCCATAAAATTGAAAACTGTTTGGACCGCCAAAATTGTAATTTTTGAAAATTTCTAACCTTTAAAATATTCAAAATTTTCAAACAAGTTTTAAACAAAAGTTGCTGGAAATATTGTCCTCAAAATTTTTTGTAATAATCATTCTTCACGTAAAATCACCAAAAAAGTAAAATTATATAAATATCTTTATGATTGCAGCTATTGTTGTGCGTAGGGGTTTTTTGCAATTTTTTATTTTTCACAAAGTAGCGGAAGTTTTGCAATGATTAAATAGTACCGGTCCAAGATGTGATTCCTGTGGGACAACCGATGGGGTGGGATATGGAGCGCGGATTGTGCATTTTATAGAAGCACGTAGGTACTCGTCCAGAAGATTTCACAAACAGAACTTTGTTGCAAAGTCTTTTAGTAATTCAACATGGTTTTTATTGATCCACTTTATATCATTACATCAATAATTCAAAATCTCGAAGTGAACTGATTGCGTGCTATTTAGCAACCCCAATGTTGCAATATATGCAAACTACAAGCACGTCTGATGGAGACGTACACACTTACCACATTTGCTTGCAAATCCCGAAACATATATAAGTGCGGCAATGTGCCAAATGCATTCATTCGTTTTACTACCGTCCTCATTTAGGCAAATTGCTTCGTTTACATTTGCGATGGAACCCACAGGCAAACGTCTATAAATGTTTTCGATCGCCTGTGCTGAGACGCCCGCTTTTTCAAAGGAAGTTATTTTTTAACATGCACAATAGAAGAAATTGATTCCAATGTGCACATGTAGGCATGTGTTTGCGTTTGTTTGTTCAATCTGTGAAAATTAAATTTAAATAAATTATTTCATCGATTGGGTAAAACTTTTTGTATATGAATGTGTATGTATAATGTACTCGTACATTACAGTGAACGCAATTTAAACTAAAACTCAACAATGCATTTTGCTGACTTACTAATTTTGCATACGACACGACTCAACTAATGAGAGAATGGGAAAATACATGAGAGGGTTTTATCTGATATAATGGATCATTTGCTCGGAATAAGAGACAACATTTTATGTTTACCCCTATGAGGTCAAGCATCTCGCCGGCGGCGGCACTCCCATATGCCAACGCATTCCAAAATATCTCCAGGACATCTTGAATCCCCACAGAATCCATGCTACAACTGAGCATCGAAATGGAAAACCTGGAAAAGGGAAAGCGTCCAAATTTTGTGAATATAATAAAAACAACAAAAATACTCAACCCATCCAGGGGAAGATATTGCACGCAAGCGCTTTCTTACAATAAAATGACATACTCCCCTCCATCATGTGACGTCAGCGACTTCGCTAAACTTTGGCAGACGAGGTCTATTGGCACATTACCACCGTTCAGACAGTCTAGTCTGAATTGGCTAATCTGAGGGCTAGGTGGTGGTTGGATTATTTTATTGAAATTGAAATTTTTCCAATTTATAGTCGACGTGGGTTTTCGTTTGTTTTTTATTTTCTTGTTTGCTTCCTAGGGAGGGTAGGTACGGTGGATGAATCTTAGAATTGTGGACACGCACTCGGAATTTATAATAGAATTCTTGGGGGGGTTTTAGTAATAAAACGCGAAAGTTTTTGATTGTTAGCAAAAGAAGCGAAGGGAATTTTAAAGAGATTTTAATGAAGTAGAAGAACGTTGCGTGGGGATATTTACTTTATTTTCTCTTCGGTTGGGTATTAGCGAGAAATATGAGTCAGAAGGATTTTCTTTTGTCGTATGCTTTGGCTAAGGTTGAGAAATTCAGAAATTTAACTTAAGTTCTTCTTTCAGTTGGAACTTTTTATAAATTGAAACAATTTGCATTGTCCATTTTGTTTGAAGCGTCATCCTTCAAAGTATAAATTTATTTTTTCTTCTGCTTTGGAACTTCAAGGTAATTTCAAATTGGGGAATATA
Source organism: Neoitamus cyanurus (assembly GCA_947538895.1). NCBI lineage: Eukaryota > Metazoa > Arthropoda > Insecta > Diptera > Asilidae > Neoitamus > Neoitamus cyanurus. The sequence continues at coordinate 9,475,923 of OX384544.1, read as the reverse complement.
CATCCATATATACTTACACAGTTCATACGACGAATAATAGGACCAATGATGTGACAATGCATTGTTCGTACTTTCGGATCTCCTATACGACGTCCTAAACGTTTTTTTACTGTGCTTTAACAAATATATACAATTGGAACAAAATTGCGAAAATTCGTTTGTGAAAAATTGTTTTCTTTTTATTGTCGAAACAATTACTTTTTCTTAGTAAACTATTGTGCTTAAAGATAAGACCAAAACCGTGTGCTAATTTGGGGAATATTTTATGGGCTTAGCACTTATACGGAGTCACAGCTTGCGGATGAGGGGCCATGCCGTTGCATTTAAATGTTTAATGAAACTTTAGAGCTCTCGTCATAGTTTTATGCAAATTTGTCGAGTTGTCCAACAATCGAAAAAAGTTTATTTTAGAGGTATGTAACTTTGAAATAAAATAAAATACATTAAATTCACGTTAATGGCCATAGTGTTGGCTTTATTGGAACGATAATTCTATGTCATTAGTGTTTTAATGTGACATCGAACTCGAATGAGGCTCAATCTGGATGTCCAATTTTCGACACGACGATGATATTGGTAATAACGCGACGAATGTTGACTTCTAAGTGGTCCAACGTCTGTGGTTTATCGGCGTAGACTAGCGACTTCCATAGAAAATAATCATGATCGTGGAGGCCAATTCACAGATCTATCACTCATCGAACGTTTCATGCAATAAATTAATTGTCTCGCTCGCTGTGTGGCATGTTCCGCCAACTTGTAGACAATCAACTGGGGAATGAAAAAGTCAGCAATGATGGATTTATGGCGTTCTCTCCATTGACTGTAACGTGCTGACCGGCATTACCTTTAAAGAAATATGGCCCAACAGTGTATGTAACGGCGTCTTAACAAATCATTTTAAATTTTGTACACTCCAAGTCCGGCAATTTTGTTTGTTGTGATAGCCATTCAATCAAAAATTACGTGAACTGAAATATAAATAAAAACCGTGTTTTATACATTCAAAATCAGTGTCACGGGCTTTTGGATTATTGGAGACGTGCAGAAACATCCTAAAAATGAGTCAGCTTTGCAATTCAGAAGGGCCAACGATCTGTTTTCTCCATTTCATATGGCGGTCCATTTAAAAATCCATTTCGACGAGATAACTTTGCTTTTTGGTTTTGTTGCATTAATTTTTTTGTTTTTTTTTTTTAATTCAGGGAGAGGCAGCTGCCGCCTCCCCTTGCCGACCCTGCGTACGCCCCTGGTTAAAGAGTTAAAGGACATTTTGAAAACGCACAACACAACCAAACCCGTACACTTTCAGTCTGTTGCAGACACTAATTGGATATTTCGTCTTGGGCCTGGTTTTCGTCAAAAATATAGTTCCGAGTCGTCTCTACTTAAAGTGGCTTCATGTATGCGCATACGCACTTCTTTTATTTTGTTTTAAATTTGTTAAGGCTTTCGAGTTCGACACAAACCATTTGTCTAAAAGTGCGTTAATTCCTGTATCGAGTTTTCTTTATCGGCATTGGTAATAAGTCGTAATAGACAAGGATTACTATTCAAACAGTGTGGTGTTCCTCAAGGATCCATCCACAGTCCTTTGTTTTTTTCGCATATAGATACAATCCCAGTTTCGAACAATATACATATCGTTACAAAATTGTACCGCTATGCCAAATCAAAATACAGAAAATCAATTCACTCTGATTTACTAAGTTTGAAATTTACGTTTTTGTTAGAGTTCTTAATTTTACGAAGTGGTCCCGCCCCGAATATCTCTTTCTACACTACCGCCAATATTTCTTCAAAGTTTAATTCTAATTAATTTCGGACACGCCAGGTATCCAGTTGAAGCACTACCAAAGCATTACAAATGATTTATGCCAATCTTGCAACAATACGTAAATAAAATCTTGTGCATAAGAGGACAATTATAATTAAGATATCTGATGTAGCCTTACTATGTGTCCTCTTAAAGAAATAAATTGTCAACTTCGGACGACCAAGTTTCCCAAGCTCAGTGCCAGTGAAAGAACTCCCGACAAAGTTTGCAACTTGTTAAAAAATTGTGTTAGCTCGTAAAACCCTTTTCACTGCCCGAAGTTAAATTTTATCCATTTTAAGTATTATATCGCGATTGTGTGCTTATCTAAAATCTTAGACTGTTCAGTTTGAACTGATGTTTAAACGTACCTACTCCATCGAAGTTACGGCGGTGGATATATATTTTTTAAAGGGCCCCATTATCCCTTATTTAATTTAAAAGTTTGTAGCAGCGATATCTGATGTCAAGTGGAGCAAAGTTCTGTCGACATTCATTCGCAATCGTCGACATTTCGTACCTTTGGTTCGCAGTAATCACTCATCCACTTCAGAGTCAGAGGTAGTCAGAGAAAAACGTTTAAAACAATTTAACCCTTTATAAGATCTAAAAGCCCTCCCGTCGTCATGCCATATGATTGATATTTGCCCTCTTAAGCTCCTACGGGGGCACCCAACGGCGGCCGGGACGAGGCAATCAGGTTCAATACAAGGTGAATAATTTATCATCCTATCAACGATTTACTGGTGTTTATCACGACTGTGTTGCCTGCCAGGGATCCCAGGCACGCAACCACTCTTAAGCACGTAATCTGGAGACTCCCATGGAAGCACCTATCGAAGGTGAAGGGCACGTTCCTTCGCAGCTCAGTCAGCCCATCAAGGTAGTTCAGACTATCAACAGAAAACCTCAATGGAAATGAAAAACTTTCCCGGCGGCAGCACGCCTCCATTCCACCGACAGCTTTACGGTCGTTCCACCGACCTCCTTATAGTCGCTGCAATTGATTAAAAATTAAACAAGAGCTGGCTGGGCACACTCCCGTCCTCAACTGGTCAATGGATCGCCCTCTGATAGATCCCTGGGGACCATTATGCAACGCAAACAGAAAATGATTTAAAATTGACAGGAAAAACAGTTTTTTTTGAAGTCGAAAGTATCCACCAAGTCATCGTCATGTATCCTGTGGAGCGGGAGCTTCGAGTGGGTACTGCTGCAGGGGTGATGAATTATTTAGTGCTTTCGAATGGAATAATCGCATCAAAAGTCCCCGCCGCTGGGGAGCGGACACACATCGATTTTTTCTTAACGCAATAAATGTTTATCCTGATTGAAGTACGCCCTGAATCCGATACCGTTATTGGGTCCCGCTGGTGTATTGCATTAAGGCGCTCCCCATTCCGGGCCCTTCAGCCTTTTCTTGTTCGAAATTGATCCGATTTGCTGGCGTGTGTGTATCGGGTGGGTTGGGGGCTTTCCTGTGATTTATTCATTTGTTCGCGATTATTGAAATCTCCAACTTTTGATAAATTTTAGGGACTCACTGGAGTTCACTGATTTTCGTGGCAGGAAAGGAATCGATAACAGCCGTCGCCGTCTCCTACGGGTATGAGGAGCAATCAAAGGTAGTTAACCGTCGTCGGACCCTTGTCATCGTCACCCTACACAAGTTCAAAGTGAAACTCGCCCCCGACCTCAGGAAATTGGGCCCGGAAATTATTACAGGCTAATGAAGAAGGTCTGAAGGATGGATCCACCAAGGGTTGTGTATACGCCGACTGCTCCTATTATCCGGTAGCGTCTCCTTAAATGCCTTCGATTAGAAAAGGGTAACCGCCGCCGGGTAAAATTGGAAGGCAATTTGTGACGAATTTCTGAAAGGGTGTTGGAATTAAAACCCGAAAATGTCACCTTGAGGAGGATTTTGTATTTCTGGGATTCTTCACCTCTGCGGCATGCCGCCCTCTCCCAATTTCCAATTTTCTAAAATGCTCTGCTTAGTTTCCCTTCACGCCTCCAAGCCATTTAAATCGACACCTTCCATTTAGTTATCCCAAAAGAGCCACATCTAATGGCAGGGTGGATTTATCCAGAAAAACAAAAGAGCCCCGCAGTGCCATAAATCAAAAAAAACTTTTCAATTTAGTTGTGAGGCCAGCAAAGAGGCGCCCCATCGCACAAAGAAGCTCATCCAGCCACTCCCGAACACGTGCAGGTAACAAAGCACTAATTTCCGCTGATTTAAATCTAGAAACGCCCACAACAATGGGAAATTCACCGGAGTCCCTCATTTGAGCCCTCCAGGGTGTGGGCGGGGTGGCTCCAGTGAGCAGTGAGCAGCACGGGACTTTTCATTTGCATTTTCAACAATTCGCCTCCTATGGGAGATGCATACGGGTATAAGTCCGGACCCGGTGTGCCAGCAACTCAAGCGTCGCTTGTAATTACGAGAATTAGCTTTAGAAATTGTATGGGGTGCCCGAGGGTGTCCCCGTTCGCCCGTGGGGCATTATGACAACGGAATTCAAATCCCCGGTGGGTGTGCCAATGCCAGCTCCACACCGCCCACCTCTAGAGGCTCCTCTATCGCCGAGTGCACACAGTCTGCCGCACTTCATCGGATTTTGTTGATTAAAGGGAGCATTTGTGTCACACGTTGGAAAAGATGAATGGGCGCTCGGTTGCAAAACTGCTGTGTGCGACACCTGCAGGGCATCCTTACAGGTGCCTACCTACCCGCTGCAACAAACCACGAGAGGATCTCTTAATTTGTCTTAATTTGGGCCCACATAAGTGGCAGTTTACTTCCGCAACATTCGCCTTTTATGCTTTTTGCAGATTTCACCCGAACTCTGGTTAGCTTGCAGCTGGATACAGTCATTTGTGCGTGTAATTAAATGGGGAAAGAGGCCTTCGTCTAGGCAATAGCTCCGCAATAAAACTGGCAAGAGCACTTAGAAAGATTTAAAAATCCCCCCATAACTCTTTTGGGGCAATAAACCTTCCGGGCTCCACTTGAGAAAATTGGAAATCTTCAAGAAGCACTTCTTATCTGCGAAAATGAATTTCACTTCGAGGCCCTTTTTGGTGGCACATTTGCTTTGGAGCACCATGAAGATGATCCGGAGCATATGGTTAATTATGACGCTCCAAAATTGTGGAGCAGCTTAGTAAACCACTTATCCGCGGCCCAATGAAAAGTTTAATTAAGCGGAGGGCCCCCCCGATCAAGTGCTGCACAGCATAGAACGGCATATCTGCGGAAGTAATCCCAGATTTTGACTGAAATGAGCTTACCCGGGAAAATTGATGGGACGTGGCTGCTGCCATTTACACCAGTGCCAGAGCACTAAGCGGATTTTAAATGAGTTTTAAGACGATGTTGTGCTATCGGGGAAAAGGCTCCTGCAGAAGGTGTAATTAATCAATCGTCTCCCGTAAGACTCCGCTGAAGGAAAAGCGAATGGGTGACGATGAAGGAAAAGGTCTCAGTGGGCTACGGCCCGCCCCTGCTGAGCTTGAAAGATTGACTTGATGTATGCAGGTACCTTGGGGCTTGGGCCAGTATGGTATACATTTCGATTTTGTGATTTGCAGGTGTTTATGGGCGGATGGGTTCGCCTTCTTTAAGTTTCTATCAGATGTAGACCCATGTTTTTGTGGTTTCAAGGGAACGATGTGAAGTGTGGTCGTTAAGGTTTAATACTTTTAGGGCAAATGTGTCTTCTACTAGAAATTAATTTTATTTCAAATTTGAGGCTACAAATCTTACCATACATATCTAATAAAAAGTAAAGGTAGGGGTCACTTTTTCCATTCTTCCACTAGTACATTTTCCTATCAATTCTTTTTTCCATCACTGAATATTTGTCTTTTACGAAATGTCTAGTGGAAAAAAGAATTAATGAATTAATGGAGAAAATAACCATGGAAAAGATGGCATAGAAAAATGAAAAATAGGGTGTTTCATCCATCAGGGACAAAAATGAATGAGGTTATAGACCTCACCTAACCAAACAAAAAATCATAGACCAAAGTGGTGGTGGTAGGGGTGAAAATCTCAACCGTTTTCGACTTACAGGGTGGTGATTCACACATTCGGGATGTACATTATTATTTTGTTTTTATCATTAGATCTTTTCAATGCAGCGACACAAAACTCACGACAAACTACTACTATATTAATGTGCTTTTCAAAACTGCCACCATTGTTGATTTATCTCTACCTCTGCAGGTACAGTCACTTGCGAAAATTCTGCCAAAGCTATTCTAAATAAAAATGTATGTACCCTTTCTCCTTCTATAGGATTTCCCAATAACAACGTCCGAACTTTAAATTTGAATAAAACATGCAATTTTCGAGCAAAAATGTTTCTGATTGCTTTATTTGAAAGATAATTTTATGCGATTTATGATTTGAATAAAATATCGGCCAAATGGTTCATCCGCTCACGCCAATTTTCGATGACTCTGTGCAACATTTCGGCCGGTATCTCAGCAGCTATGGCTTGACAAATATTGGCTTCCAATGCCTCAAGAGTTGTAGGATGATTGCTGTGAACCTTTGACTATATGTGGCCCAAAGGAAATAATCCAAAGGCGTTAGATCACACGATCTAGGCGGCCAAGCGATGTGACCATTTCTGGAAATTAACGACTCACCGAACTTACCGCGCAATAAGTCCATGTTAAGTCGGGAAGTGTGAGGCGGTGCACCGTCTTGTTGGAAATAAAAACCGTCCGCATCAATTTCATCAAATTCCGGGAAAAAAAATCGGTCAACATCGTGTTATAGCGGTTGCTATTAATGGTCACCCAACTCTTGAGAACGGCGCGGAACAGACGCATTTGAGTTTTCACGAACACTGGCTTGTACGGCGGCAATATTTTGTTCACTTCGGGCATTTCTTTGTCTTACAGGCACCTTTGAATCATGAAGAGTGAATTCACTTTCAAACTTTGTTATTATACGTCTTAAAGCGCGCTCAGAAGGAGCATTATGACGACCGGTTTTTGCACGAGGCGCTTTTACAGTACCGACAAGAGAATGTGAGTTTGCGTATTAATTTTGGACAATTTCCAAGCGTTGGATCCAAGTGAAACGTGTCATGATGAAATCGCAAACCTTACTGAACATTACTGCATAGACCTGTCTAAAAATCATAAACAAATATGGCGCCACGAGCTATCAAAACCAGGTCATCCTTATTGGGAAACCCTTTAGACATGTTGTCACACTTTCGAAAAGCAACAGGATGGGTAATTTAATAAAACTTAAAGAGAGGTGTGTTAATTACATGAATTTCGAACAATATGTGGGAGAAACGTGAATTTTTGGAAATTTGAAAGCATTTTTTTTACTTTCGCAAGTGACTGAAATGGTAGAAGTAGATCTACATACATTAGCATTTTTGGAAAACACATTAGGATTGTAGTTGTTTGGCGTGAGTTTGATGTCGCTGCGTTAGGTAGATGAAAAGGTGAAAATAAACTTATAATGTGTATAATTACCCTGTAACTCTTAAACGGTTCAGACCCCCCCACCCTAACACGCGATTTTTTAAAACGTATCATTTTGCACTGAAATGTAGTCCAATAGGCAGGTGAAAAAAGGATTCATAATTATCCGAATACGAATTTAAAATTGGAAATAGTTGCGATTTGATAAAGTAAATAAACATTACTCTGATATTTGTACCGCTGTAGATTAGAAAGTGTTAACTTTAGAAAAACATGTTTCAGACAAAAGTTGTTGAAAATTTCATGCTCTATAAGACTAATAATAATTATTGTGGACGTACGAGTGACCGTTACCGAGATAATTTACAAAAACTATAAATAGGTAACATTGATACACTGCAAATACAAAAATGTTAAAGAAGTGAATGATCCGACTACTGAGTGATGGTAATAGCAAAGAAATAACATGTCATAATACTAGAGACTAATTTGGTTCTAGAATTAATCGCTGAAAGAGCAATTGTTTTTAATTTTATCTACATAATATATCCTGGCAATTATAATGGGCACCGTGTATAACAGAATTTGTAGGGGTGGTGACAGTGACAATATTTAATCAAGAAAATTGTAAGAAAGTACGTGTCTATAGTACGACTGGATTTTTTTGTTTTTTCAAGTGACATCATTAACTGAATGCCCAATTAATTTTAACCCTCATCCCCATAACTAATGCAGGAGCAACATTTTTCAATAGCGCTACACCTTCCCTTCTAGCAGCTAATTAAATAAAAAAAATACGCCACCCAACGTCCACCTAATCCCATTTTAATTGCGTCTACTTATTTCGAGGGAAATTTATCACAACATCTCCATAAATTCTAGCAATTTGGACAGTCTTATGGTATTCCGGCGACGCCGAGTCAACAAGGATTGCTAGCCATTTGCTCTGCAATCTCATCCATCCGGCAGTAGTTGGGGTATACCCCCCCTGATGAAGTCCTTTTGAAAATCATTTAACTGATAAATTGGGCATTAAGGCTGAAGAGGAATCTTGGTATCTTCAAGCGGCGCAAATGGCATGATTCAGCAGCAGCATCTACTAAATAAGAATTCCTGCAGAATCATCATCTTGGTTTTTTTTGTTGGGTGAAAATATCAAATGCTCCAAGAGTCCCCCGCCTTTTTTTTTTGGTTCCAAGACCAGGAGCAGAAGCAATAGCAGCAGAAGTAGAGTCAGTTGACTAGCCCACTTTGCTTGGTTGCCCGTTCAACATTTGCATTTTATTGCGATTGCAGTGAATCTCATCCTTTTGGAACGATTCCAAAAGGATGACAACCAGATAGAAGGGCAAAGCAGGGGTTGATGCCACCAGCAGTCCGGACGACGGAGTATACCAGATGAACATATTTAGAAACTTAGGCGGAAAGATGAAAACGCAATAAAGCAACCGGATGCATTTACTTGGATTTTTGTGATTGTCACTCGTTGCAGCAACGTAGAGGGAAAATATGAACTGCAAAAGTTGGACGATAGGCGCATTGTGTGCCGAGTTACGCCAGCGATGTGCTGGGAATATTGAAAAGAAAAGCATTTATCAAGAAATGTCCTCTCCCATGAATCATCCCGAATAATTCTTGTGACCACAGCCCATGAGAAGATAGTCACCCAGTTCGTCGCACCCTCTGTGGACGGTGTACTATTTACTATTATTTGAGTTGTCTGGTAGTTGACATTCAAAACATTTTCCGCTCTCTTAATTGTCCCTACTCGGACGAGCGGCATAGGGTGAAAGGGGGTAGTGGAGCAGAAGGGCAAACGAAAAAATTTAATTTTACACATGACGGCACACAATATCATTTAACTGTAGGGGTATGAGTATTTTTGTGGCTGGCCGAGTGCTAACAGCTTCAAGAATTTCAAGCAAAGTGCTCCTTGTCGAGGAGTGGACACAGTCCTATGCTTGCAGAACGCTTAATTGAAGGAGGCCAGTACTATTTTGAGACTAGGGGACGAAAGTTAATTAGAAATTTTGTTTTTGCGCTCTGATTCAGAAGATTTTACGGGTTGGTAGATCGAATGGATGCCTTCAGGCGATACATGGCTGTCTGTCTAGCATATGGTTACTCCCCTTCACTTTTCTCTTACGCAACATTTGTAACGAATGTAAAGGTTAAGCTGGCGGAAGAGGGAAGGTCGCACATATCGTAATTAAATTTTTGCAATGTTCTATTTTAATTCTGAAAGTGGCAACAGTGTAGGCAGAACCATAAGAGCAACAGAAATTTTGAAAAAAAACGTAATGGAGCTTCTTGTGATAGGTCGTTGTATGTTGTTTTACTTGTTCACCTAATAATCCAGTGAAATTGTAATTTTGATAAACATTTTGAGTAGGCAGTTGTCCGGCATCTTGAAAATAAAGGTGCGAACGGTTTTTCAGCGATATTTCGTTAACTGTTAATCGTACGAAAATGTTCAAAACATATTTTTTGTTCAGAATCAAATTCTCTATAATTCATGATAAATAACATTTTCACGTAAAATTAATAATAAACAAGTTAAAAGCCGGAAAATGTGAAAATAAGTATTTGACAAACAAATATTTGAAACGCAATAACTTTTTTATTTAAATTTGTACAAAAAAATGCATTAGAGCTTTTTTTCTAGAACATGTTCTTGCAATTAAGATTTTTACAGCGTCACTAAGGAGGGGCGGTCATGGGTAAATCATGTTTATAATTTTAACATGCGACAATTATGCCAATATTCTAGGAATTGCTGAGTTTTTGGAAATAATGAAATACCTGTTTCCTTATATGATGTATTGTAGAGTATTGATGCAAAGTTTCAAGTAAATCCGTAAAATAAAAATTTTGTTTACTCCTTTACTCACTAGGGAACGAGTTTAAAAAATTTATGATGAGTGTTTCAATCCGAAAAGTGGTATATGGCGCTTGCTTCTTTGCAATAGGTACTGATTAATTTTAAATATGTCAGACACTTTCCTTTGATGACTTTCTTACACTGGTTGCCGGTGACGCTGGTGGTAAACTGTCCAAATACCAGAGCATTGTTTTTGTGAAAGTTCAGTATTAATATGTTTGCTCAATTGGCAACGAATTGTTTTTAATTTTTTATTTATTGTAGCGACCGTATGATTGAATCCGACTAATTTGATTGGAAATTTTGAATTAAACTGTTGCGTATCATTTCAGGATGCATACAGCTGAACGAAGGGAAAACAGAGCAAATAACCTTCACGCTCAGAAGGAATACTTGGAGGCCAGTCAAAATAAATAGCACCCCGGTAAAATTAGTCAACAATGTCAAATACCTGGGAATCCACCTAGATCGCAAACTTACATGGGAAGCCCACATTAACAAAAAGAAGGAGCAAATTAAGATCACACACAAAAAATGTACTGGTTACTCAATAAAAAGTCGAAGCTCAGCCTAGAAACGAAAATTGCGGTATACAGAAGCATAATCAAACCCATATGGACCTATGGAATCCAACTTTGGGGATCAGCAAAAAAATCAAATATCGAAATCATCAAGCGGGCGCAATCAAAAATTATCAGGGACATCACTGGCACACCCCGCCACGTCCGCAACAAAATCTTGCTGAGCGATAGTAACATTAAAGAGGTCGATGAGGAAACCGCCGCAGATTGCAAAAAGTACATAGCAAGACTCGATCGCCACCCAAATCCGACAGCCAGAAACATCTTAGTTGCTAAAACGTTTTCCAGGTTGAAAAGAACTGACCCACTTAGCTGTACAAATAAATAATCACGAATACCCACCAGCACACAACAGTCATGGGTACCACGCAAACTAAGAAGGTGAACAACACCGGCGAAATCATTAATACAGTTATAGTGAATCCGGAAGACATCAGGTCCGAAAACATAGAGACCATCTTAATTGTACTGACCACCCTGGTAGGCATCCCACTAATATACCAGATCTACAAGGACTACAGGAGGAGTCTTAAAAAGAAATACAGCGTCACCCTACCATAGACAAGAAGACCCACCAGACATCCACCTAGAACAGCATGAACCAGCGCAAGCGTCTATAAGCCTGCAACCCATTAGGCAGTAAGAGTCGCAATACCACATGTTAGAGTTTATCATAAGCTGATGCATGTACAATAACAAAGAAATGGAATTAAAAAAAAAAATTCGGGGTGGTTTACATGGAACTTATTTCTCAACTTCTCGGAGACAAGTTTTAGTCTTTATAACTCGAGACGACACGCCATGGCAACTTAATTTGAAATATCATAATTATTTCGCGTACTGTGTGGCAGGTTGCGCCTTCCTGTTAAAACCACATGCCATTTACTCCATGAACACTGTGCACAACGCATACTTCTTACATTCCGTCCTCTCCTTAATTTTACGAATTTGACAAAAATGTTTGTCCAATTGTGCCACATTCATATACACGGTACACGATTAACACTGAGAATTCTTCTAAATCTTAAATGGGTTTAAATTTTAAGCCGTATCGATGAGCGTTGCCTTTGTTGTAAAGTGGTTAGTGTGACTGAACAGAATGAAAATATTAAATTGGTATGATAGCCGTGAAGTAGCAAGTGTTTGTTGATGTTGTTTGCTCTGAAGAAAATCCTTTCCGAGCCAAAAACTTTTCACAAAAAAATGATTTTGCGAGAATGAATTCTGGCAAAATTTATGAAGATCATTAGCCCTCAGGTTATTGCCTACAAATAGATCCATTCAGTCATAAACTCCTTTCATCCGGGGTAGTCAACAAACTCCTCAAGAATCTTGGCAATCAGAACTTTGTCCGGGAGAAAAAACGGAAGTTAAACCCATGCTAGTAGTCCTTCTTACATTTTAAACAAACACGCCTGCTCCGGAAAATCCAAGCGACTAAGCCACTTTTCAGAGATTTTCCCTTTGATACCCCAGTAGTGCCCAAAGGAAAGGCAACACTTCCTGGAGGATGTTAAGCTTCTGAAAATGAGAAATCTCAAAACGTGCCCACTACTATGCCCAATGGCATCATCATCGACGCCTTACTCTGTAAAAAAAAGCTCTCGAATTTCCTTCAATTTTCCACTCCATAAAATCGAAAAGAAATCAAAGTCTTTGGGATTGAGCGGGGATTTGGCACGAATGGTGATTGTAATGCGAGATAATCACAGAGCCAAAATGAAATTGGAGACGAATCGCGCCTACTTCTGTTTGCTTACGACATTGAGGGGACGTGCAGACCCGATTCCTGGGCACACATCCAAGACCGGTATTAACTTCTGGGCCCGCACTTAATGCTGTAACCCGATGTTTCCGGGCATGTCGAGTTTTGCAAGGGAATTTCAATAAAACATTAACTTTGCGCTCGTTCTTGGCACCGTGTAACTTACAGGAGTCCTCGTGCTCTACTCCAACGTCGTTCCCACCTTTACTCAACCGAACCTTATTCTATCTTATTCCTCAGTACAGTCCCTGGAAGTTTGCTTGGCACGCCATCGGCAGCATTTAAATTCAAAAAGGAATCAGAACTGTGCACGGGTAATGTACGACTGCTACTAGCATTCGCTTAAGAAGAGCACAGACCCCGCTCCTTCAGAGGAAACCCTCAACCTTCAGGTTCAGAAGAACCACCTCCTCCGGCTGACATCTGTTTACACACAGTCAGTTGCAAGGAACTCGAGGAAAACAAAAAAAATCCACCCACTTCGAGCCCCACCAGCCAAGGTAGCCCACACCTCCGCCATCCACCCGATCCCTACCATCGTCTATACAACTGTTCGCCGAGTAAATTTATGCAGGGAGCAAACGGAATAATTCTAAGGACGCCAAAGGGCACAAGCTCAGCAAAACAAACAGCCGAATCAAGGAATATTGCAATTCGAAAAATATGGGGGGGCCCAGAGAGCGTCTTTTGTGTATGCACGCGTGCCGGGGATACAGCCATCCTCCTGGCACTCTGGTTCTCGAGGGCTGGCAGATTTCACCGGGCGGTAGCCCCCGGGCCAGCCGGGGATTCTCCTCTGTGAAATGAAGTGAGCATCCTTGTAAATTTGGCACATTTCCTACGGCTGAATTTGCTTTTGGCAAAATGGGAAAACGTGTAAAAATCGATGTAAGCCACATTTGTGGGGATTCGAAAGGTGCAAGCGATCCTTGGATTTTTGCCCACTTAGTTTTTTTCTTTCTGAATGTTTATTTATACATCCGTTTTTGTTTTGCGTTGGTAACGTGGCACTAGTGTACATAAGTAGCCGAATAAATTGAATGCAAGGTATGGTCATCTCTCAGAGCGGAAACTGAACCAAACATAAGTTTTCTTTCAACATTCAAACTTCAAATGCGATGTTCCAGATTTTCTATTTAGACTAATCGAGCTTCAAGTCAGGACGATAGAGTGAAGATGTCATAATATTAAAGAAAGTTATTCCAAATTTTGGCCAAAATTCGGTTGATGTGAGGTTTCAAGCGAATGATGGGATGAAATTTTACAGGCGTGTTTCGCATGACTTCTTGAGTTATAGACTATGCGTTGTAATTTGGGAAATTGCAGATTGGAAAAGAGAACTTTAATTATGATAGAGGCGTCAAGTGCAGGTATGTGAACTATTTTTAAGTGTATAATTTTATACAAAGCTAGAATATTGTAATATTTTATGTAAACAGACAAAGAGTTAGTTCAGTTGCAGCGTACATATATTTATATTAAGTGTACGATTATAGTCTACTTTCATAATGCGTGAAAATATCTGGCCCCTTTTTGCACCATTTTTGATAATAGCACTTTATATCAATAAATGTCCCTGTCGATAAAAGTTCAGTAAAATTATGCAACGAGGTGTCCAAATTTTATCCAGCTAGAATATGCGTATCAGATGCTCGAGCTCCCAGGATGATCCAACTGACCCTAAACCCTTAAAAAGCCCAAGGGTTTTCATGAAAATAAATGCGTGCGCAGTTGCGAGTAGTTTTTATCCCCATATGTTAGTACGGGGATGTACTCGGAAGGGTTTGGCAATTGTTGCAACCTCTAGGAGTGGGGATGCAGATGATAAAACCACTTTCATACTGAAAAATTAGAAAAAAATGTTGTTTGGCCTCATTTTTCTTGAACATGAATATGGGAAGCTTAAGGGTTATTTGTCATCCTTTTCGAAAAAAAGCAACCCCGAAAATCTGTACGCAGCTGGTCAAAGAAATAGGTGTGAGCCGTTTCCATATAGTAATTTCGATTCCAAATTAGTTAATTATTAGGTATCTCAATTTACTCGTGTAGTTCGCCGAAGATAATATGATGCCAAACTCAGGGGCGCAACTAGACATTTGGGGGCCCGGGGCAAAAAATTTTGGGGGGGGCCCTTCTTCTAAAATTTTTTTTTTATTATTTTATATAAATTTATATTCCAACTTTTACATTTTAAATTTACATTTGCCTCCTCGCTTTGATGGCACTGAAATCCTTTATAATTCTTCTCTAATAATCCTTCCCGCTGCCTTTGGTCCTTTTCACCTTCCCACTAACTTAAAGTTTTAACTCTTTGTCTGTTTTCTTTTTTCCACTATCACTGTAGTTTTGTCCACTGACGCTATCTACTCACTAAATGTTAACCTTATTAATTTCCTATAAACTTCACTTGATCAATAACTCACTACTTTCACTTTTTCTCTAACATGCTTCCGACATTCCCGCCTTACATGGAATGAACTTCCTCAGTCTTCCTTAAACTGTCTACCCTTTATCCCTAATTTACTCAACAAACGATAACGTACCTACCTACTTTTCCCCAAATTACGTAATGACTCATCTCTGCTAATTTACCTACATAATCATTCCCATATGTGCGCCACCGCGGATATCTTTCCCTCTTTCCTAATTTCATTTCCTTTGTCTCATTTTTCTAAATCGAGGAAGCCTGCGCTCCTCGCTGAAATTTAGGTACCTGCTATGAGCCCGAACCCCCTGCTAAACATTCATATGCACAGATCTTGCTTGTGCACGATTCCTTTCCCATATTGCACAAATGTGGCTTACTCAACTTATCTCTACTGAAAAAAATGCGTTTAGATTTTCAGCCGGTTTTTCCCTCGCATGAAACGTAATGGGTATTCTATCGTAACGATATCATGGGAAAATTTTTCTTTCCCAAAAATCAAAAATTTTTCGTTTCCATCATTGTCACTCATTTCGAGAGCTTTTCATATTTTACAAATTTTGTTTTCTCTGAACTGAAGCTGAAAATTTGCTCCTAAATTAACATTATAAATTAGCAAAAATTCGAAGTATGAACTATTAAATATTTTGAATATTGCTAGAGCTATTTTTTATTTGAGTGAGTAAAGTCAAATGAAACAATCGACAACCACGACAAAAACTCTGATGATTCGACCACTCATCAAAGTCCGTTTTCGAAGTGTAAAATTCAAACAAATGTATAGTAACTTTTCAAGTTCAAAGAACTCCAAGCAGGATGTTTTAGCATTTTCTATTATTTTTTCGCGATCCGCGCGGGGCCCCCTTGAACCCGGGGCCCGGGGCAGATTGCCCCGGTTGCCCCCCCCTGGTTGCGCTCCTGGCCAAACTACAGGAAGAGCCGCCAGAAGGGTGAAGTTTTGATGAAACCAAAAATGTAAAGTACCGATTGTGTAATGGACCAAATGGAATAAAGAAATGCGACATATCCTATCGAGCAATTCATGACACAAAATTATATAGCATTGTCTCTCTATCTACCTATTCTTGGTTAAATTTTATAATGCGCACATAAAAATACAAACACAGACAACACTCAAACAGTGAATATAGTTTTCACTTGTTTAAGCAAAAATAGAGCAATTTATTAACCACCCATTTAACTTACCACCAACAACATGAGTTTGAATCTGACTAGGTCACCAAAGAAATTTTTAATTGTCCTTTTCTTGGTGGGCTGTTGCTATAGTCTACAGTGCCAAACAATAAATAGAAAGAATGAGCAATTAAGGTGAACAAATGCTTTTTCCTCACAAAGTAATGTGTTTGCCATGAGGAGCCCATTACCCACTCTCCTTGCAGCTAATTTGCGAATTGCGACTACAATGAGTCTCAAGGCTGAAGGCAGCGTGCCAAGAAGTTTTAGACGCTTTTGTTTAGGACAAGTACCTTTCGCTGAAAGAAGCTGAAAAAAGACAAAACATTGACTACTGTGAATGGAAAACTTGAAAAGGTTTGACTCCCAGATAGATTAAAGTTGTGGAATTTGCTAAATTCAGCCTTTTGCGAAAAGAATGCTTACGTTTTATTGTTGGCCTAGTCGCTGTAAATGTTAATATAAGGAAATGTTTCAGCCTATGTGCACAGTTGATACGATTGATGTTGACTATATCATTCACCGTAAAGAATACCTCGGCCGAATAGTATAAAAATGGGAAAATTAGAAGGTTCGTCAGAATTGCAATAACGTGGGAATGTTCTGTAATTTTGGAGGCACTTTAATCATGTTCTACAGATTTTACGTAACTGATTGTTATTTTCCAATTTTAAAGGTCTAATCTGTGTTTGAAAAAGTCGACAGAAAAGATTATTATAGATATAGATTATCTCCTTATAAACATGAAATTTTAAATTAAAAGAAAGGCAGACTCCATTTGCACCACACGTGTGCCCATATGAGTGTGTACACGGAGCGGAGTACACGGCAGTGCGTAGATATACATTTCGCGGATTGTGGTGCACATGGACACACTTTGGAAAACATTTTGGTGTAAAGGCAACTGAATTGCACAAATGTGGCGTTCGATTTATTTATTTACTCATCAACATGTGCAAACCATCTGACGTTACAAAGATAGATACATAGATTACATAAATAGAAATTATGCTAAGCAGTATAAAATGAATTATAATATTAAGAAAAGCTGTATAGTCGTTTTTTCAGTTCAACCTTATTACAATGAAAATCGATAATTGAGAAACAGGCATTATAATCTCTAGACATAGCCGACAAAGGTTCAAAATAACCGTAATTGGTCCTGTGGTTACCTGCATAAAGAAAATGTTGTCCTCTAGTCATTCGGGGGCGTGAATTAACATTTAAAAGTTTTAAAAAATTAGGACAGTCTACGGCGCCAGTTACGATGTCTTGCATGAACATAACACCAGCAACATCTCTACGTTTTAAAAGAGACGACAAACCCAACAGTTTTAATCTGCCCTCATATGGAGGAAGATTGGAGGGGTCATTCCACGGTAATTGACGAAGAGCGACCCGTAAGAAACGTTTTTGCACCGCCTCGATTCGATTTATGTTCATGTTATAATGAGGCCTCCACACTACGGAAGCATATTCCAAAATTGGGCGAACAAAAGCACAAAATAAAACTTTTAAACTGTGGGGGTTTCTTCCTTCAGTTGTTCACATCGATCTCGGAGTGATTCACATAGGTCTTACTCTTCAACAAAACCTTAGGGGATGAAGTCCAAACAGCCTATCTACACGATCTCCTGGAAACTTGGGTTGCAATAATGTTATTGGCTCATATTCTAAAAATTTAGCAAAACTTTAGTCTCAATTTTTACAAGGAATATGGTAATCGAGTTTGATCTCATGTTTTCCATATAAAAATTGAGACTAAGCTTTTGTGTGACAGGTTGCGCCAATTTGTTGAAATCACATGTCATTTTCTGTCATTCCATCGAATTCCGGCGAGCTGCGATGAATGATTATCGATTATGTACGATCCTCCGATGTATAACGCAGCATTTTTGTAAATGTCTATGGCAGTTACCAAATATGATTGATAGTGGGAAAAGACGCTCGATTCAAAATTCAAGTCCCTCTTGAGACATCCTTTATAAAAGCATGAGTTTGAGATAAAAACTAAATAGATGCTTACACACATAAAAACACAATTTCGAGGAATAAAATAATTTTAATTATTTTTTACAATTTTATTGTGGGAACAATGTCTCCGTACGCTCCAAATCCATCGGCACGGGGTTATTAGGACATGGCCCAATGCTTACTACTTTAACATCTGAAATATAGTTTTGTTTTAAGTTGGTGAACTTTAAACTGAAAACAAGTCTTACTGTCATCACACCGTCTAAGGCAATGGATGTCACCGTAACTGGCAATTGTTGTTTCCTCGCCTTTGTACGAAACACATATGGGTTGATTAATCAAAGGTATAAAGCAGGGATCTCCACATCCATCTAAAGGATATCGATTCGACGAATAAGCCATCGCTAAAGTGGAGAAATGTTATATTATGGTACAGACAGGGTTCATAATTATCGATTTTTGCTTAATTATATAAAAAATTTGAAAGTAGGTATTGTTTCTTTGCAAGTTTCCTTTGGAATATTTTATAAACTCTACCTTACTGCCCTCTTTGCCAAATTTTACTCACCAATCGTTACTAGAAGCACAAAAAACACTTTCATTTTACTGGAGATTAGGACACACGTACAAGTTCTGAAACTAACAGGAGACAACTTTCTTCGGTGTTCTTAAGCCGGCATTTACACTAAAAAATTGCTCATATGGTTTGAGTTAACTAAACTTACTTTGACGCAAGTACAGACATATTGCAAATATATGTCTCTGTACTTGCATTAGACATCCCAGGATTCGTCAACGTGTTCAAACACAACACAGAAATATTGCAAATGAAATAGACCTCCTAGAAACTGGCGTAAAATCGATTGTTTGCTAATACTGCTCAAATACCAAAGTGTTGCTTGGTGAAAGTATAGTATCAATATGTTTGCACAACTGTCCACGAAAGATTTTTTATTCCCTAGCGACTGAAATATGATGTCGCCAAATGTAAAAATGTCTGCCCTTAGAACAATTTTTTTCTCAATCCCATCCATTTCGTTCACGTTTCGAACTACAAGTGTCTTGCTAACCTACCAATCTACCATCATTGCTTTCCGCGGAAAATTCAAAAAAGAGTAGTTTTATGATGAAAAGCATAAAATCCTGTGGCACGAGAACAAAAGCCTGGAGTTACCCATAACATGTATTGAAATTCTTTTGATTTGGAATTATAAATAATTTGTGGTGTCCAGAAACTTGGACCCTCTTCAAAATTCCCTTATTTTTGAATCAGACCTATTTGTTTCCACAGAAGTGGTAATAGTAAAGGTGTGGAGCAAAACTGGAGGTCTATAACGTTCAAATAAAATATTTGAGTTGAGAAACGGCTTCGGTACATATGTATTTTTGAAATTGTCACAGTAACCTCCGAACACCAATTGCCAAATTTTTCAACAAATTGTTCTTTTAGCCCAAACAGAGGGTGCTCCTTCGGTCATTTCGTTCGGTGCCCTTGGTTTGCTTGCGGTGTGGCAGGTCGCGTGATCCTGTCGAAACCACATGTCGATTTTGACCATTCCATCGAATTAAGTTTGTCAAAATGTCACGAGTATTGCCAATAAACACGTATAAACTGCAAATTGTCACTGTAAAATGTTCTCTGTAATAGCCAATGGGTCTTCATAGTTAATAAACATTCTTCCGATGTGTAGCGCGGCATTTTCGGAAATAGTCACTAAAAATGTGAAAGACAGAAATGCCGCGCAATTCAAAATTCTTTACATGAGAGGAGAACAACACAAACTAAAGCCACAACAACAATTTCTTGATATTTAATAAAGAAATAGAGTGCAAGTATACATCCATCATGAAAATTGAGATAAGGGAAGAATTGATGAGATTGATACATTGTAGGGGTGAAAAGGCGAGAAATGGGCTTAAGGTCAAAACCAATTCCCTTGGGATATCCACACGTGATGCTTGTGTGCGAGTTTAATCAGCTCAGACCGTCTCGAAGGGTTTGCAGGTTGCAATTCTAAGTACTTGCACGAATCCAGACTATCATGTCTGTCGTTTCATTCTACCCACAACAGTCCCATCGGCTTATCCCTCAAAATCCCGTTTGTGCGTGTCGTACCAAAAAAATCAATTTCGTACGAATAAAACATTTACGAAACTTGGAAAGGTCATGCATCCCCCTTAATATAATTACTTGCTCTTCTGAAGGATACACGCCCCATGAAGTCGCATCTTGACATGACTTGGCAACAATTGGGCGATCCAGCTGCCAAATTGCAGCATCATTTCGGTAATTGCAATTAACTCGAAGAAAAACCTCTTGATTATCTCTCCAGGGAGCTTCCTTGAGATGCTCCATCTAACAACAAGTAATTCCGCCTAAGCGTCTTCCTCGACGAGCCCACTTGACGAAAAGGTAGGTACAGCGAAAACCGGGCCTTGGTAATTATGATCCCTGACTTTGCTGACTTCTATATTGATTTCAGGAGCCGCCAGAATTAATTGCCGTGACGCCGCGCCGGGGAGGGGGGTGAAATATTGAAGCATCACTTCCTCAATTGGAAGTAAATATAGTCGCCACGCCCTTCCCCCACCGTAACCTTTCTGTAGGGCCATCCGTTAGTATAATCGAAGATAATTTCATTAGGCCGTGCAAACAGTAATTTTCAATTTGTTTATTTGGACAAACAGGCACAAATCGATTTTCTTCAGTTCTGCACCCGTGATGAGGATAGGCCAGTAATTGGATAAAGCGCCCCAGAAGAGCGGGGGTGGCCAGGAAAAACTTTCACAGTTCGCATCAAGGGCAACGTATGGTGCAGGGGCGTCGCCAGAGGGGATTTAATCATTTCGAACAAAGTGTAAGCTTTCTAATTCTGAATGCCGCAAAATAGTCATCCCCCTTCCCCCCTTCTCCTCTCCATATAACCCAGCCGGTTTATTATCCCCTGCGGCTGTGATCACGATCTTCCCTCCGATTCGATCCGGTTCGGTCGACTATTTCGACCGGGACTAAATCCGCCAAATTAAAGCTAACTCGAACAAATTACAAGTTAAAAGCTGTCAGAAGCCGTTAGTGATTTACTCTCGTTTTCAGGGAGAATTTGTGTAATGCACCCACGCATAGAAAGCATGTAAGCCCCGGAATGTTTTGCCGCAAGCATTAATTGTTCACCCGGCAACCATGCAGGTGTGTGTATAAGGGGGTGGGAATCTCGATAGATAGATGTACTGACTGTGGAGCTATTCGGTGATTGTTTATTTAGTGGCTTTCTTGGGTACCTACCCGACAATTTCGGGTGTTTACCCACTCCAATTGGTATATATTTGCAATTGTAATGAATTTCGCTGAATTTTATAGGTGGATTTAATTAGAGAGTCCCGGGGGCAATCAGTGAAAGTTTTAAGTAGTGCAGCGACTTTTGAGTTGACTCAAGATGAACTTTGATTTTCGGTCACATTCTAGGTAAGGTAAAGAGACCTGAAAGTGATTAAAACTGCTTTAGTGACGATTATGTGGACATTTGCTTCTGATATGCTTGTCGAAGGTTCATTAAAATTACTGTGTGGCACATAACGCTATTCTGTGCAAACCACATCTCATCAAGATCAATGTCATCCATATTTTCGAACAAATATCAATTGATCATGGTCTAGTAAAGATTTGTATTGACTGTGTCTGTGTTATTTTTAAAGGAATAAAGACCAATGATGCCAACATAATAGTCACACTCCAGAAGCGACAGTTTTGCTTATCCATATACCCATTAGCCAAAACTGAGCCTAATCACTGAACACAATTTGGCTATAAGATAACGGTTCAGGTTGCAACTTCTTTAGATCCCCATCAGCGAATGGAACGACGCGTCGTATGCTTTAGTCTTGTGGCTTTAATTCCTGCACCATCTGGATCTTGTACGAATGTACACAAAGATCTATGAGCAAACATTTTCCTCCAAGTGGACAGACAGAGTCTCAATTGCTATGACTGGCGACGAATCGATAAACTTGGATGCTCTTTCAGTACGCATATTTCGATGATGTGTTGGTGTTGTTGGCAGTGGCGGACTAAGCCCGTCAGAGGCCCGGGGCGGCAAAGCTGAATGATGCCCCCCAGCTTTAAAACAAATGTGTCTATGCATTCATACATTGACCGACGTATTTCTTCTTGAATTGATAATCCAGCATCATGAGCTGATTCATCCGGCATCGTTCTTTTTACCTTCCTTCTTCCTCGTTTCTCGATGTTGATGTCCTTGTCATTGCATTTTTTTATGCCAAAAGTTACAGCATTGTCTACAATCGTGGTTCGCTCAGTCACTAAATACTCATTTAAGGCGTTTAGTTTGGTGATTCCTGTATCCAAAGTCATTTTTGGAGACTGCAAATATTGTTGAACTAAATTTACTTCCTCCAGTATAGAAAGCCAGAATTGTATATAGGTTAGAAAGGCAAAATCACAAACAGCCGGCAGGAGCAGGCTTGCTCCTGATCTTGTATCTAGATTTGCTTTTGTTGGATCTTGAAAATGTTCCAAACTACTCACAATTGTCTCTATGTTTTCTTTTACAACTTTTACTGACTCGTAATGAACGCTCCAGCGAGTATCCGATAAACGTTTTAAATATCAACGTAATGAAATTAAATATATTTTAAATGAGGCCAATGTTTATTTTTCGACGTAAATAGAATGTAGCGAATGTAAATGTAGGCGTAAAAGAGTGAATTATTTGCACTTCATTCATTCAGGGATTCCTGGAAAAGTACCATAGAAATACAAACTAAGCACGGAACGGCTGTATCGTGTATGAATCCTGCACCTAATGAGAGCTGCCTAGAGGAAAACAGCAACAGCGTTTATGAGGGAGAGCTAAATAGGAATGAAAGCAAGCGGTGAATGGCAGCGTGTAAATAGATGTTAAGGGGGGCATAGACATTATGAAAGGAACTTCGGAAAATTTTGAATTGTAAGCCCACTTCTGATTATGTCTTCATATTTACGCCTGCACTGAGCGACCATACGAACACAGCCAATTCTAACACATCAGGGAATGTGGTACGCTAAATCTGGCTTACAGCCGTTCCGTGCTTAGTTCATATTTCCATGGGAAGTACCCGCTACAAAGACGGGAATTCCCCCAGCGTATTGGACGCGTTCAGCAAGGTTAAAAGAATATTAGTACCGCGTAAAAAGTCTAGATGGCTGTAGTGTTTTGATCTTGATGAAATTATGTACATAGGTACTAAGCACATTTTTAAAGTCTTGTTTAGGTTTTGATCAGGCGAACGCGGAGGCATCTGGGGGCCCCCCCAAGACCGGAGGCCAGGGCGGACCGCCCCTTCCGCCCCCCTGTTAGTCCGCCACTGGTTGTTGGATCTTGCACAGAGTACCCTATATGGTACAAAATCTATCCATAGCGACATCCTTGACACCAAAAATTGTGCCAAATTGCGAATAACCTTTGTACAGTTTTCGCAAAGTGTTACCAGACCATTGCACTGTTCCATCCTTATTCAAATGGCATAAAATGACTGACAATATCACACCAAGTTCATTTCCCTCGCCCAAACATGATGTCAAGTTCAATAATCGATGTGGAGTGGACGTAGCGTGCAGAGTACACTTTTGTTTCAACTTTCATGCTCACTCAGATATAAGTATGTCTCAGTCTTACCCAACGTGAGATCCCGCTGCACTGACGGGCAATTATGTATAATTCTGTGCACTTGCAATTTTTCTTTGCATGCAATTTAAAGTAGAGCGGAGCGCTTAAATTGAGTCCATGGATGGCTCTCTCTCCTTAGGGGGTTGACTTGCGATCATAAAATATTTTTCAGCACACGTGCGGGGTAAGTGGTACCTTACCGCACGGGTTTCCATGCGGTAAATCATCAATTAACCACGGTGCGGTAAGTAGCCGATTGCCCACGATGGCTATAAACGAACTCGCTTCGCTCGTGCGTCTAACACCGCCATCGTGGGCAATCGGCTCCTTAGCGCACCGTGGTTAATTTATGAGTCACCGAATGGAAACATGTGCGGTAACGTACCTACTGCTTACCCCGCACTCGTGCTGAAAAATAGCATACGTAACTCGGGCGGTAAGTAGCCGATTGCCCACGATGGCGGTGTTGACGCACGAGCGAAGCGAGCCCTTGTATCGTAATATACTATTAAAGCTGCAAAATGACTTGCGACATCTTTGGCATGATGCCTGCAAGTGATGTCACAGGCACAGGAAAATGGGAGAAGAAAAACTGACTAATCACAACTTGCATAAATCTATACGAGTTGAGTCATGCAAAAGCTGTTTGCATACACCCGCAAGCCACCTAGTTTTCCTCTTTAGTGAAGAAATGAATTTCCATTATAATGCAACACCACACTTGCTCCTTGGCTTGATGTAGAAATGCAATGATAGGGAAACTCATCGTAGAGCGTCTAGAGAGATCTACACAAATGGAAGGAACATATGACTTGCCTTACCTTGCAATTCCGCATCCTACAACATTTCCTAATACCATCATCTCAGTAAATCAGTCCCACCCAAAACTTAATTATACACCCCCCAAAGCAGTCTCCTCCCAAATTGCTACCCAAACTGCATAGTCCCTTGGGAACTAGCAAGTATCATTTAAAGTTTTCCTGAGAAATGACTTTCGCAATTCTCCAATTCTCCAAAGAGAAAAAAAAGTTTGCTATTAAAAAGTTTCTCATGCCGTCATTGTTGTCCTGTCGCCCAGAGTGTCCCCATCCGTCTTCACACAACTTAACCTTTCAGCTGATAGAGGATGCAACAAAAGAATTTCCATTACCGCTAAATTAACATGGGGAAAGCATATAATACTGTGAAAAGGATTCTAGGAGCACTTGCAGGAAGAGGAAGTGATGAGTTATTCCTTGTTACAGGCGTTACAGCACCAGCAGGGCAGGGGCGTCGCGACGATACCAGTGCCCATTCAGGAGAAGTGCCACTAATAAGAAAATTGAGACATAAAAATTTCCCCGTTCATTAAATATTAAATAGGGACGAGGACGTAGGATGACAATGGGTGAGTTGCTTTGCTTGCAGCACTTCAGCTCTTTTGTGACCTCACTCTTTCCACAATGGAGCATCGTTCACCCCTGCCCCAGTAGCGCTAGAGCAAAGGAAGTAGAACAATCCCGGCCTTCGCACAGTGCCGGGAAAAGGGCTCAATCGGGACTCATTCGCAGGAGTTAACTCTTTTCAAAGGTGTTACGTGGCATTGTTTGTACGTGTCTCGATTACCTTTTTCCTTTTCAGCTGCCCGTCTATCCGGTGCGGTAACCTGAGATCTGTGCCAAGCCGAGTTTCAATTCAACCTCGCTATACCTGGGAAACTCTAGAGGTAGAGGTAAGGTGCAGGAAGATAGGTAAGTGGGTGGGGGAATTATAAGGGTGAAGTGATCCCGTGTTTATTTTGACATTTCCTCTCCGGTGTACACTGTGTGGGCACGTGCTGAATGGTTAATTCGATGGCACGGAATGATAACTGGTGGAGAGGGTGGATGTTGGCGGTCATGCTGATTAGAAGATTGCTCAATAAGGCTCGAGAGGATTATGTACGTGTTGGTCTTCTTTTGTGAAAGGGAGAGATGACACCGCCAAGGGGTGTCGAGCGTCTATTATTCCTAATTTCATCCCGGATGAGTTTAATTTATCTGACGCCTTGTTCTGAGGGTTGTTGTGGCAGATTGAGTTTTATGTGCGCTAATTTTTTTGATGTCAAACCTCCGGTAAGGAGGGTGGGGGCTTATTGGTGTCAGAGAAATATGGAAAACAGGGGGAAGCTCCCTAGGCTGAGAACAATACGATGTTGTGGTCGCATCGAATAATTCTGGATGAAATGAAGACAAGCTCTTCTTCATCTTTGTTAAAGTTTCGCTCAGCGCATTTCTCACTGTGACTTTCGTATTGTGGAGAACTGCTTCCAACTCTCTGCTCTTGGCACTCCTGTAGGACTTTGTCCTGAATGGTCTACTAATACATCTGGACGTGAAATCTGAAATAGGGATTAAACCGAGGGCAGTCGACAAGATAATAGATATTGTGCGAAATAATTTCACGTCGTCAGCGAAACAGAGAATTCTCGAATGGATACGAATAAGAGAAACATCGTTAACATAATATAAATAATAAATAAAAGAGGACCAAGGTGGCTGCCTAGTGGAACACCAAATAGGTTTCACAAGAAGTCAAATTAGTAAAAATACCACGCAAACACATACATTGGGTACGATTAAATAAGTACGAGGATATCCAACTAACAAAACAGTCAGGCGAATAAATAAAATAAAATTGTTGTTGTATTTCGTAAAGCAATTAGCCAAAACTCGATACAGTCCTTATTTGCAAGAGTTTCCCTAATAACTTCCGCCGCACGCCGGCCGTTCGAACGTAATGGCGGATAGCCAGGAATCGATTATCGATTATCGTTAAACTAATAAGCCCCCACACTCCACAGAAGAGGCTTAAAATAAATTAAGCTTATTGCCTGTTTTGGCCTAACGTTCCCGCTTATCTTATTTCATAGCAGCAAGCCTATTATCAGCCTATAATCCCACACCATACAAAACTGGAAGCTCAACAGTCTTGAGCCAGTACCAAATGACGGGAAACTATCCGCTATAATAGCCTTTAGGCACTGAAGCAAGATTTACACGGGCATTAAGGTGTCACTTCTAAAGTGGCACAAATCCTGAAAACTTAGTGCAATAACATGCCCATAGGGTAGTGCACAGTTTAGAGCACTTATGGGCGGGCAAATGTGAGAGGGGGGCAAAGGAGGACTATGTCGCTGGATGTCCTTGATTAATTGCACACTGTATGGCTATCCGTTACATGCCGGTTAACTAACATGTGCACAGAAGGGTTCAAACCCACTGCATTTATGCAAAGTGGCACAACAAGCAACAAATTGACTATCGCAGAGACGCTGGTATCCCCGGTACCCGGCCACCAGAAGTTAATCATTGTCAAACTATAGGAACGTTGAAATGGACGGAAATTTGCATAGTGGCGAGGAAGCGAGCGCGGACTGAAGGAATTGGGTGTTTTTAGGCAAAATGGTTATCCAATTGCTTTCAAACATGTAACTGGTCACCGAAGGTTATTGCTGGGGCTGCGACAATGTTTTTGGGTACCTATGCTGGAACGTGTCTGTCGACAGTTTGCAAATATGTACGGCTGCGATTTGCTGCAGTGGGTGATGATGGGACGATACCACCAGGGGCGGGGGTGGGTTTAAATGATACAAAGTTTGATGACAAATTTGGCTTAAGTTGGTACTTATCTCGCGGAAGCTGTGAAGGGAAAATGTGAGGAAGAAGGATGAAAGGTTTTTTAATCGTGTCCCGAAATGCAAATTTGAAAAAAAATATCTTTATAGTCAAAAGTCTCAACAGCTATTGTAGGCTCGACATATGGGCAGAGACATATTAGCTTATATTGGCCAAAATTGGGAACTAAATAAATAAATTTTTTTGTGGGTTCGAAGTGGTGTAATCAACGTTTCATCAATTTGTTGCAAATTAGTGAAACTACCACCGTTGCTCCCACCACCACAATTATTCAATTGTAAATTTTAAATGACGACAAAAATTACGGCGAAAAAAGCAATCATAGATAGTACAGGGAAAGTAAAACCATTAGAATTTCATTTTAAATATTTTTATTTTTCAGTATTTTACAATATCTCCCAACCCTTTTCCATTCCGTAGGATTTGTCCTTGTCTTTTTCACATGGCCCATCGTGTAACTTTTTAATAGCTGAAAGAATGTTTTTTTTTGTTTTAATTTACACACCTTCAACCAAAATGCAAATCTTACTTATATCTTCACACAATTGGTAGCACCACAGTAAACTGGCATTTTCAAATGTTTGTTCCACGCCTTTGACCAAACCACAAACAGGAGCGATAATCGCGTTAACACCACAATATTTTAAACATGGCCCAGCAACCGCCGAATAAGCCATTCCTGCAATAGAAATAAATTTTAAAAATATTTTAATAAGGAAAAAGAAACAGTACAGATTGCCTTCAACTTAACAGAAGATTTTTACAAATATTTTGCAAAATGTGACTTACCAAGGGTGAATAGAAGTACAAAACACAATTTCATTTTACTGAAGATTAGGACACGTAATACTTCTGAATCCAATAGAAGACAACTTACTTCGGAGCTCCATAGCCCGTATTTATGCCAAAAAAGCTCAGATTCAATACATATTGCAAATGTTATCGATATTCCGAACGTGTGGTGAAAGTTACTCGTTTTGAAATGTTTGCACGATGTTTGTGCAAGTGTACGAGGTTTTTACGTTCTAGCAACCATATGCATGAAACGTGATGCATCGATCAAAAAAAAATGGTGAGTGCATAAAAAGATCGGTAGCCATTACCATGCCCACTAATGCCTAAAAAAATGTACGTTAATGTAAGTAACGCATTGAGAACTAGAAAGAAAAACTACCCACTATAATACCAGTTCCCAACAGAATTCAAACCAAGTGAATGTTTCTTGAGTCAACAACCCAGACAGAAGTAGAAATAACAATAAGAACATTGAAAACAAATTCTACACCTGGACTAGACGGAATTACAACAAAACTTAGGATTTGGGAAAGCATTTGACACAGTTGGCCATAAATTACTTTTACAATTCTTAAATGACCTCGGAATAGGAGGAAACGTAAATGTTTTAATCAAAAGTTACTTAATCAATCGCAAAATAATAACAAAAGTTGAGGAATCACTATTATTTAAAACTGGAGTACCACAGGGCTCAATCCTAGGAACTGACTTATATTTAATATTTATAAATAGGGGAGCTAGGGGCTTGTAACATTGGTAAGTTGTAACAGCTCGATTACTCAGTAGATTTAAAATATTTTAATCGATTTTCGCACGTATCACGTTTATACTTATAACGAACTCTATTGCGTCAGCATATTCAGTGTATAGTGGAACGGCGCAGCGATAAATTTTATTTTTATTAGTGCTTCAATGTTCCTCACACGCCTGTTACAACAGTACGAGGAAAATTGTAGTAACAGACTTATTTTGAAATCTGTATTTTTTGCTGACATCAAGAAATTTTTCGGTGAATATGATGACGTTCATCATGCACAATGTCTGAAATATTGTGTTTCAAACGTCCGAACAATTTTGCTCTAATTGAAATAGTTGTAAAGTTGAGCGGCTTAGAGATAAAAAGAAATTTGGTGGTTGGACTTCATTTGGAAGATAAATCTAACGTTGAGATACGTCGATCGCTTTCGAAATCGAATTTGTTGGAGCTTTTTTTCTACCGTACCATCAAAAGACAGGGAGACCGGCATGCATTAAAAAAGGTATGGTGGTGGCCGATAAAAAAAAATACTCAAACGGTTGCAACGAAACGTCGACCCTGGCTGCTCAGTTGCAAATATTGAAATAAAGATTGACGTCTTAGAAAATTCTGTTCGCCAAATTCGAACTTCTTTTCCCAGTTTGTTAGTGCAGCCAAAAAAGAGAATGTGTTGTTGGGTGAAATTTACACGTTTAGAAGTGTTTGCATAATTTTTTATGAGCTTTTTACTTTCTAGAAATCGTACGAATTATAAGTGTTATACTGTTCAAAGTTTTGCCTTACAATTGTCCGAGTTATAGTAATTTTACAATAAGAACATTTCGCGAAGGTAGCTGATCAATTTGATGCCTTTCCCACTGTTCTCGAATTCCCAGAATATCAGTTATAAGTTTTCAAAATATTTAAATGGCCGCGATTTCGAATGGAGTTAGCGGTTCATGAGAAGACCTTGTTTCTCTGAATGAAAATGAATTACTTGGTTTTGTTCGAATTCGAATTAACTTCGGACAAAATAATTTGAAAATTAAAAACCGGTTTCAGGCACACTTCTGAGAAAAGCGCTACCGTGTGTGCTGGCCCTAAATATGATGGCATGTGTTAAGTTTGGATGAATCTATATCTATATTATATATCTATATATATAAAAGAAAGTCGTGTTAGTTACACTATTTATAACTCAAGAACGGCTGAACCGATGTGGCTGAAAATTGGTGGGGAGGTAGCTTAGAACCAGGAGACGGACATAGGACTTTTTATCCCATTCGACCGCGTTCCCGTCACGTCCAGGAAGAAGAAGAGAAAATTTGTTATAAAAATTCATAATTATACTATTAGTAATGTGTGTTCCATATTATTGGTATCGTTGGAAAGGGGAGGTACTGCAGAATGTGTTGGTGAAAAAAGGTTGGTGAAAAGTGTGAAATGTGGGAATTATAGGTGAAAACGTCTTTTTGTTGTGGGGGAGGTGTGGGGGTGACACCCCCAGAAGTGTATATCAGGGGTAGGAAGAAGAGGCACTATAGGAAATTGGGCCGGGTTGGTGAAAGTTGGTGAAAATAGTGAAAGCTTGGTTTTTTCGGTGGGTGCCGACAAAATTGAAACGGCTGTGGAAGAAAAGTGTATGCATGAATTGGAATAATTTTTTCACCAATCGATAGCTAAGGAAGCAGAGTAATCTATATATATAGAAATGAATCCCTATTTCCCTTGGTCACGCCATCACGCGTGAACGGCTGGACCGATTTCGCTAATTGTTTTTTTGTTGTGTTTGTTTTTGTCAGGAGAAGGTTCTTATGAAAGAAAAAATGAAGAATTTTGCGCGGTAAATTAGAAAACTATGTTTATGGTTTGGGTTTTTGGGGTCACTGATTTTGAATCTGCCATCAAAATTTTGGAAATCCAAATGCTGGATCAATATGGCGACCGAAAAGTTAAACTTCAAGGGATTTCCCTGAAAATCCGCGCTTGGGGATTTTCGGGATCACTGATTTCGAATCTGTTATTTAAATGTCCAAATATGAGACCACCCCACTGGGAAATATAGGATAGGGGGTGCAATAAGGAGGTGGTGTAAAATGAGTAAAACTTAAATTTAATAATACTTTACAGTTTACAGTTAAAAAAGTATTAGGAATAGGTGGAAGTGATGTATGGGGCTTTATTGTGTACGAATTTATGGTTGATTTAATGAGACCACTCCCACCCCGCTGGGTCACATAGGAGAGACGGTTGTGCAGTAGGGAGGCGTTGTAAAATTAAGGAATACAAATTTAATAGTATCCCAGGAAACGCCGGGTCCGGGCAAGCTAGTAATAAAATAAACAGTTAAATACAATTCCCAGCCGAATATGCGGCACGCATCCATGAGATTCTTGTGAACAATTGTGCAAACATTTCGAGACGATTAATTTTCAACAAGCAACAGTTTATTTATTCAGTACTCTAAATCTGGTCATAGTTAGGTAGAGATCGCTAAGCCCTATATGTGCTGAGGGTTTACTCAGTGGCCCTTTATGACCAGTGGTATCGAACACTTTGCTAGTTAGGCCATATAATACCGGAGTGGCGTAAAGCAGATAGCAAGACTAAAACGTTTTGCAGACTAAACAAACTTCTGCTCTGTTGTTACAGGAGTCTTATTGTTGTTCTGTTTCTGCCACTGCTTTCTGCTTTTATTGCATTACGCCCGGTAGAGCGGAAAATTCGGTATTGCATTTTGGTACAGGATCCATGTTGTCTTTAATGCTGCCTCTGTTCACAACTATGAACATTTTGAAGTACTAAAGCTATTACCCCGCTCTTGTTTGCCAATTTTAAAGTTATGTTCGGATTGCAGCTGCTATGAGTTCCCCATGGTCTCATATCACCCCCCGCCACATTAACCACAGGAAGTAGAGCAATGCGACATTTGCCAATTTTCTAGACTCGTTGATTTCTGCTTCCCAACAATCGCATCGGGTTTGGTCAACCAGCAAATTTTGCCTGCTTGCAGTGAGCAAACACGAGTTCGTCCAATAAATTGCTAAAAGCCGCAAAGAAACCCCCCGTCCGTGCGTGTGTACTGTGTGGCATTTGAGAACTCCAGTTAACTGCTCTAGCCCACCTGGAATCAATCACTTCAATTCCCGTGCGATTTGATTAACAAGCCGCGAGCGTTGCACTCACAGAGCCCATCGCTGGCCGAACATACACCACACCGCACACACCTCCCTCTGGAGAGTGAAAACACAAAGCACCCACCCCTGTCTCATTTATCCCCCCTTTCCAACCGTGCCAACCGACCCTTCTGGCTAAATTTTACCTTCCAGCGCTGTGTGCTGCCTCTGATGGTTGACTAGCTGACTGGTTGGCTACCTCTGAAGGGTTTTTCGTGGCGAGCCCTTATCGCGTGCACCTTGAAAGTGCTTCGCAAACCACTTGAAGCGGTGAAACCACAAAACCGAATGACACAGACAGCAGGTATGCAAAATTTTCGGGGATTCGGTGCTTGTCTAGTAGTGCTCCGCTGGTCCTTCCCCACATCCCTTTTGTACTGTAGTCGACGATTGAGGGGGTATTGAGAACCACCGGTTTCAGGTGTGGACGACACACCCTTCGCACTGCAGCAGGAGCACCATCAAGAGGTATACCAGAGCCATACCAGAGCCATCGGCGCTTATGCGTCCGTCCTGGCATGGCGGGTCGTGAGGGCTCAGTCAGGACTCCTCTACATAGTCCTCCACCAGCATCAGCTGTTGTTGGTTCGGACTGCTCCTGGCGCTCTTGTGTTTTTGCCGCTAGATGTTGGAGGCTTTACTTCCGGTGGGGGCGCATGTTCCAGCTGGGTTCACGGTGTTGTGCTGTGGCGCACGTCTGTGTGCCATTTGAGGGAGAGAAAGCAAGTTATCTTTCCCTTCGAATGGGGTAGTAGTTCTTGTTCGGGTTTCATCGTGAACGGTTTATCGTCGTTTGTGCAGCCCGTGTGCGTTTTACTGGCTTTTCTCTGTCATACCCTTGAAAAGGTAATCCGACTTACCGCCATCCGGCTGGCGGGATATCCCAGTTATTGTGGTTTTAAGCGGAGTACCCTGTCGATGGGGTCGTGACACCCCCCGGACTCGGTACCCGATGGTCGATTTCGGCTCCGTCGATTATTTGGCGCCAATAAGTGCTCCTCGACAAGGGAAGTGTGCTTTTGTGCGATAATAAGTCACTCGAAGTGCCATCGGGATAAATGAGTCCTACGGGATAAATGGATATTTTGGGTGTGAAAAATGGATAGCGGTTTATATATTTTTTTTCTGCCTCGTCTCGCACCCATCTTGCCCGGTTGCCCGGGCCGGGGGTGATGCTCTTTCCCTCGCTTGTGGTGGGCCATATGTTTCCACGTTAACTTCTCACTTTTAATGTGGCCCTTGCCCTGGTCCTGGCCCTGCTGAATATTTTCCTCAGATTTTTTTACCCGTGTGCTATCAGAGGAGCTTTCTGCACAGTTGGGAGGAGGCGACCAGCCCTCCCTGGCAGTTATCTTTCTCGGGGCGGCCGTGGCGTGCTCATGATACACACCACAGCACGACAATGGCTTTAGTTTGTCTACCACGTGGTGTGTGCCTGACTAAAGAATCTTATGATGCCTCTGTTCGCTCCCAGGATGGGGGCCCCTGAGGGTGGAGGCTTGCTGGAACATATTGTGGGGGAGGAAAATTATCTTGGCTTGAAGGAGGAAGTGGAACGTATAGCGGATGTAATGCACTCGGTTAATGGGACACTTTGTGATACGACCAGGAGGCGTCGTAATGGTCTCGGACCATATGGGGTATCACGTCCGGCTGTCGTCGTAGGCGGCGTTAATAGCGTCCGGGCACAGGGGTGGTTTTCTGCTTCTTTTTTTTTTGAAGCCCTGCCATTCACCACAGCATGCCCGCTGCTCGATGGCATTTACTACCTGGCCTCGGTGCCTATTGATACTCCTCTTGATCTGATGAAGATGAAACGGTGTTAATTAGCGCCCAAAAAGTTTTCCCTCATTCCACGAATGGGATGCAACGTACAAGCCTACCAGCCTCCATTTCGTGGCTTTGCCAGGACCCTGTGGAATAGCAACCACTGTAAACATTGAACAACACACCGAGAGGGCCAGAACTAAGGACACGTCCAAATAATGAAGGAAAAAAAGGCATCAAGGCAACAGCAGACGAAGGGCTGTCGTTGCTGCTCCTTCTCTCCGGGTACTATGTTTGGGTGCCACTGGGGAGGCAATAAATTTAGTCTAGGCACGTAGCCTTCCTTTTCTTGTGTGCCCAAAAATAAGGGGGGACGTTTCGTATTAACGAAAACGAGCAACGGCAGGCATCTCGCGCGCCATGGCTGGGGTAAGAGTGTTCGGGGTGCGGGCGGGACGAAACCAGGGGTACCGGGCAACCGAAATAAGGGAGCAACTTCGATATTTATACGTGACAGTTTTGATAACGGGACACATTCTGATATCACCGCGTCCCTTCTTACCCCCCCTCGCTCCAGATACCTACAGAGAAAGACTGGAGCTATTTTACCGTCTTGTCGCAGCGACTTTAAGAAGTGTTAAATTTCAGCAAAAAAAGGGACATGGACCTGCTTGCCATCGCCGTTGCGGAGGAATAACTTCTTACTGCTGAGTAATGGACGTCGGATCATCCTCCAGATTACAACAATGCCGAACATGGGGGAAAATCGCAAGTATTCGGCTCAGGAAACAATCCAGGTAAGTGTCGATTGGAGTTAATTAGCGGGCTAAGCATCTTTCCGGCATCTCTCTCCGCTGCGCCTCCCCATCCAGTGCAATATGGATTTCACATTAAGACACCACGCAGGCGCCCCCCAGTGCACGTGGTGTCGGCAAAATATTTACACACTCAAAAACTCTTCTCCTTGGACCAGATTTTCTTCTTCGGCTCCTTGAGAGATTTTTCGTTTTGTTCGGGGCGGAGAAGGGGCTGCAGATGGAATAACCTTTTCGCCTCCAAACCCACTTCAAAGGTGCCCGTTGACTCGGGATATGTGCGAATACGAACGGAAGCAGCCAAATCTACCGAGTGGCCTTAATGGGTTTTCTCTCCCATCAAAGTTCTGATAAAACGGTTCGGCGCGGCCCAAGAAAAGATTTACCACTATAATCGTTAAGCGATAAGCGATTTAGTTAAAATTCCTGAAAAAGGGAGAAATGTGCTGATTTCGGGCTGGGAAGAGATACAATCGATTCTTGGAGCGTTTATG
This sequence comes from Neoitamus cyanurus, assembly GCA_947538895.1. NCBI lineage: Eukaryota > Metazoa > Arthropoda > Insecta > Diptera > Asilidae > Neoitamus > Neoitamus cyanurus. The sequence goes on along the minus strand of OX384544.1, from coordinate 9,440,725 downwards.
ATTAATTCAAGCGCCTCGGCGTGGCGGCGGCGGCGGGGGGATTTTGCGACGCCGAGTGTTCCTCTTGACAATTTTCCAGCAATTAAGCCGGAAAGCTGTCGGATAAGAAAGTGTCTTCTCAACGTGGAGGAGTTTACCCACAAGGACTTGGCGGGGGTGCTTGAGATTTAATATAGCTGATGGCTTTCGGCCATGCTAATTAACATGCAGGCACTTTGGAACGCTAGAAGTAGGGATGCGATGCATTCTGGAAGAACGTTGTTTGCTCACCGACTCTGCCAAATTTCAGACGTCATTCTGAATAAACACATGGCGTAGGTATGCGTCTTTCTTGTCCCTTCTATGATTTTAACGGATATTAGACGTTGTGGGGACAGGGTTGAAGGAGTTAAATTTTTAAAGAGAAGAAAGGTTTTCCATCTATTAATAAGTTACTTTTTTATTCTGAGTCCGATTGTCTAATCTACCCAAGGAAAATTTGTTTTAATAGAGCCTAACTTAGCGCGTCACACAGATTGGCTGCTCAATGACGTCACACTGACACAAGCAGTGGATACGCCGATATTACATACTAGGAGTCCAGTAAATGATACGTCCGTATGGCAGCAATGAGCATGCATGGACTTTAACTTTTATACCGGGTTATGCAAATCTATACTGCGTTAGTAAATTAGCATAACCTTAGGCGGTAATATATGGTAGTGCTTATGGTCTAGTGCAAGGCGTGATCTATGTTTCGAAATGCGATCACTACACAATACCAAAATTGCAAAAGGCATCGATAATAAAATCGCGCCATACAAATTTGGTGAAGTAAAGTCAAGTCACATTTGGAGAGAAATAATATTATTCAGAAAAAATATATCTGGCGCTAACAACTTATATTATTTATCTGATCGTACAACTACAATCATTCAAAAACCGTAAGGCTCCGTAAGGACATATTGTCCTCATTTGATAGCTAATAAGCAGTCCTATCACCAGTTTCTAGGTTATTCACTACCTGAGCAAAGAAAAAATACTCCCTGAAGCCTGAGGAACACCTGCGAATAAAAAGCCGAAGTTCTCTAAGGGGTTATACGCAGTTGCGAGGCTCAAAAAAGACGTCTTTTTATGAATTTTTTATAGAAACAGTTTTTATTTATCAATTACAAGTGATGGTAATTCAAATAGAGCCTACTTTTAAGAATACAATAGCGCTTCGATCATGTAAAAATATTAATGTGCACCGCTCCTGCAGATGATGTCCCGAAGGACCTCTAAAAAAAGGCGCTTGATCTCGATTTTTCAGAAATGGCTTAACCGATCGGTCTCAAATTTTTACAGAATCTTCTTAGATATATTCCCCAATGGCGTCTATTTGAAAAATTTTTTTCGCTTTTGACTGAAATTTTTGCTCCAAGTTGTTAAAAAAAAAATAGTAATAATTTTTCAAAATCATATTCCTTCGTTCAATTCCTGAGGAATATATCAAAGAAGATCGTGTAAAAATTTGAGACCGATCGGTTGAGCCATTTCTGAGAAAACGAGATCACCGACTTTGAAAATACCGATTTGAGAAAAACGCGTTTAAAGTTTCAGAAGTAGTTTACACATAGGTAAAATTACACATAGTGGCCTTACAAATTCAGGTATATCTCCGTAAATATTTATCGGATTGGCGTTAAATTTTCAGAGAATATACTTAAACGTATGTACATTTTTTTGAAAATTACAACTGCGTACAACCCCTTAATTAACAATAAGAACTTTATACATATACTACTTTAACGGTTCTTATACTGCTCTTATACTAATTGGGCAGTTTATGAAGGAAAAAATCATTCGCCCCACCACCAGGTAGAAATAAGAGAAGTAAGCCATATTTGTCATAGCAATTTTAATGAATGAAGTTGCAACAGCTAAACCTTGAGTTGAGTTGAATTCCACACATTGTTTAATATAACTGGCGGCAAATCGCTGATGTTCAAGTCTTTTCTATAGACTGCAAGACACGTTCATTTAATTTAATATTTTATATATACATCTTCGTTATTTGGACAATACAATCGACTTAGATATATTTGAATATCATCTGTATAAAAGAATACAAGTGAACTGAACAGTTCCATCCTACTATTGGCAGGTCATTTATGTGTACGGACTGAACAGCACCGGACCAAGAATAGATCCTTGCGGCACCCCACAGTGAGGATTAGGGCTCTAAGATTGACTCGGATTTGAGTATACCAAGTTGGAGTATTCAAGTACTCGTATTGGCTTGGACCGAGTTTGAGTAAAGGAGTTTTGAGTACCTGAGTACTCGAGTACTTGAGAGCAAATAGATCTGAGAACTCGAGTGAGGGAGTGTTCGAGTATTAGAGTTTGGGAGTATTCAAGTACTTGAATATTTGAGGCCTATACATTAAGAAATAAGAAATACACGTTAATAAATTGTAGACCTTATAATTCATTCAGAAAACCACATCTTTATTTTGGAAAATAAATTACAAGTATATTAACATTACCGGGATATAAGCAACATCTGCTGGAACTTACTATATTGTCTAAATTGTATTGTAGAAAATACTAGTTCAGATGTAGCAGAGGTTGCTGATATATTAAGGAATTTTGTTGTATATGTTTCTTTTCCAAAATAACTATTTACTTTTCTGTAGCTAACTGTAAATTGTAATGAATTATAAAGTCTACAATTTATTAACTTTTATTTCTTACTTCTTAATGTACAGGACTCAAATACTCAAGTAATTGAGTTCAGAAGTACACGAGTAGTAACAGCCCTAGTGAGGATGTGAGTTGGAAGTGAGTAGATCCTCAACTTGGACTATTCTACGAATTACAACACATATTATTTTTTTCATGAGTTAACTACCATTATAAGTCGATCTGAATGTACTATTTAGTAAATTTTGCACATTGTTTTGGGAACTGACCAAAATTCTTTGCAATCTGTTAAAATTTCGAACACGAAATTAGAATTTACTATTTCACATGCATCTCTTTCGAGGTAGTGTTTTTAACACGTGAAAAAAATTACACAAAATTTCACGGGATCATGCAGTATTCAGAAGTGATCTCGCGTAGTACCCGGCTACCTGTGTTCTGGGTATGTGCATATGTATACCACACGTGTTAAGTGGGGAGCTCTTATACCCGAAAGAAAAAGAATTATGAACAATTGTGCAAACATTCCGAAATTGTAAAGCTTTACCAGGCAAATCTTTTATTTTTTCAGCAGTTTTAACAAATGGTGGGGAAAAAGGTTTTTCGTGTGGCTTTGCAGCCAAGCGATTATGCCTGCAATATTTCCAGTCCATCTCCGGCAACCGATTTTGGCTATCTGCTTTTTGGTATAAATAACGGTCTAGAAATTCCATGTGAAGTTGTCTCCTGTTAAAAGTCGGTTGTACGTGTCTCATCTTTAATAAAATGAAAGTTTTCCTTGTGCTTCTATTTACCATTGGTAAGTCACAGTTTAGAAAGAGGGTAATAAGGTCGACTTAATGGAACGTTCCAGTGATATTTGCAATTAAACAATATCGACCTTTTGCACTTTTCTTTTTGTTATATTAATCTTGAGTGATTCTACCGTTTCACGAATATTAAACATGAAAAAGTTTTTGAACATTTTCCTTATTTTAGCGGTAGTTTATTCGGACTTAGTGGTTGACCATGGATGTGAGGAATGCCATGCACCTAAGAATCGAAATCCCGTATGTGGTTGGTTAATAGACGAAAGAGTGCCAAGGACGTTTCTAAATGATAGGGCACTCGAATGCTCTGAATTGTGTAATAATAGTAAGGCCTGTTCGTTCGAGTTAAAGGTTTTCAAATTAAAAAAAAAAATATTCTTTCAGGTATTACAGTTAAGTTATACAATGGACCATGTAAAAAGAACAAGATCTTTCACTATAAGCAATAGTAACTGTTAACTTAGGTGACTTAATGTTTTTCTTTGTTGTTGGGAGATATTGAGAAATTCTGACAATAAAACTATTTAAAATGCAGTTCCAATTTTTTCATCTTTCTCGATCCTATTAAGGGTAATATATTTTCATGTGCGCTATTGAAACCTGTTTTCGTTATTATCGATAAATTCTGTTTATTCTCCGCAAACATTCAGTTTATCATTTTCAAAATTCAGCCTGCCTAAAGTTGTCTTGAGTGAATTATAATGGATTTGTTTTACGTTTTTGAGGTCACTGAACCCATTTCAGATAATTTTTATAATGCGAAAATTAATAGTAAAGGTAGTAAATGAGTAAACAATATTTATTTACTTCAGACCAGTCATTCATTCAATAATGTCTTTGGGATATATTAAATTCTATTTCTTGGATTGTTCTTCTTCAAAAATTGAAAGAGATTGGTATTTGTGTGGGGGAAGGGGAAGGGGGTGGCGGGTTTGGGAAAGGGGTTAAGGGAATATAAGAAGAAAGTTGCGGAAAGAATTTCATACATAAACAAACATATGTGAAATTTGTTTACTAGTGTTCAGAAAACTTTACTAATTTTCCTCTGCTCAGCTTCTATATTTGATCACCACTCGCTGAAGAAACTTTCTGGCACTGCTCTGCCCTCACTGCCCCGTAGGCGGAGAGAATACTGAACCTGCCCCAGTTGCTAAACTCAGCTTGCTGAGGATTTTGATATTTCTACGTCGTTCGGACTAGGTTGGGCCATATCAATAACAGTGTATTTTGGGCCCCGAATTAAACTCAAGACGACTGACCTTTGAACCATTCACAAACCTCAAATAGGCAGTAGTCAACAGCAACAAACAACAACAACATTTAGCCTCAAATATTCTACTCATTAAAGGAATACCGACAAGCACAATTATGTATTACGTTAGCACGGCGAGGCAGCAGGATTTTGGTGCAATCATCCTATCCATAACTGCCGACTTATAAGGCCATCGGCACGACATATCGTAGGTACATACAAATCAGCAATAATAAAATACTACAATAATGCAAAGAAAATTAAAATATTAAATTAAATTATTTAATTTCGCGGGACACCACGTAATTTGATTATATACCATAAGAAACTATTTCAATCTTTTTTTTGAATTTTTTAAATGACATTTAGGGGTCGCTACCAAGGTTTGAATTTTAAATAAAAACTCAAAATCCGTTTTTTTTTTTGATAATAATTAACCGACAAGCCAAACCTTACTTTGATTTCATGAATGGTTATGTCCGGTACCAGAATTAGATTTTTTATTCCACTCACTTTTATTATCTCGATTTTAAACCGAAAAACACAATCGATTTTTGAATTTTTTTTTTACAAGGCCGCCATTTTGTTATTTTTCGCTAAAGTCTTTTAAATCTGCTACGGAACAGAATGACAACCCTACTGAATAATAATCTTTTTCGAATATTGATTTCAGATGATTACAAAAGGAGCAATCAGGGGAAACAACCACCTACTTTTTTTTTACTTTGCCAGCTGGTAGCGATCTCTAAATCTTAACAAAAAATAAAACACGTATTTCATATTTAGATGCATATAATCAAATGAAAAGTGTCCCGGGGATAATTCAAAAGTCGAAAAATAAGGACCACCCTACTGTATATGTTACATACCAATCCATACTAAGCGTAACCAAATTTACTTATTGATATTGTAATATACATATGTACTCAACCTTTACCTTTACCTGCACCTTTACTACATTACCTGATAACTGGCTAAGTCACCGTTAGTTAAGATTTGTATTGTAACACTCAAACGTTATAGTAGTAGAATACAAACACAAAATTTCAGCCTTTATACTTTGACGAGGCGCTGACTCTTATTGCTAGTCTAAACTCACAAGCAATAATACGCTATAAGCCTTCACCTGCTCTACCCAACAGCAGTTTCGGTATCTACAGCAAGTGTCCTGAATAGAATTCTTCCTATGAAATAAAATAAAATTGCTCCTACCGCCGAAATTTAAAAAGAGTTCAAAATAAAGGTACCAATGCAACAGCACGTTCTTTCCTACTACAGCAAAGCAGAGACTATACAAAGCTTTTATTCTAGACAAGAACCAATAAATACGAAAATTCACAGTGATAAAATGAAGGGAGCTCATATATCGTGCGGTGCCAATTGCTTAATTTGTGACTTTGAATATTATATGCTGTTAAGATTTAGCCCCATCTTAGAAGAGGTGGTAGTTTAGGAAGTTTAGTAATGTTTGCAGATCCTCTATTGGATGGTTGGTGTTTTTTTTTTCACATTGAAAAGGTGTGTTTTTAAAGCGGAGTATATCTCGTATAGCTGAATTGCTTGTTTGGCGCATCCAAGCACATTTAATAAGACTGGGAAAATTTTTTTTTCTGTAACCGTGAGAGTAGGTAATAGTTGCTTGCGACTGTGTTCGGTAATGTGAAACTACATTACCGCTGAAATATTTGGCAGTTAGCAAACTCGTCCTGGTCCCGGCTTTGCCCGAGGAGCACTCTTGAAAATTAAAATTAAACCGACTAGAAATTGCATTTATTAATGTAATCAACATATTCGCTATTGGGTCCGCAAATCTGCAACCCTGAAAACTCTTAAGTACCTACCCATGTTAATAGAAATCTTTTTATGCTGAGAATTTTCGGTCGCTATCTTCAATTCCCTAATTTACAATGTAGATTCGGAAAATAATTAGCAGTTTTGCATGATCCTTTGTTTATTCGTCCGCACAACAACTCTAAAACGCGTGGACTTGAGAGCTTTGTATATATTAGACCGAGAGGTGAAAGCTGAGAGACCGTGGAGGTGGTTTGGAAAACGGGCCTCTCTCCCCTCCCGAAGTATTAACTTTAGGCACTTATGCCATGTTCAAAACTAGCCAGGGGCTCATCTGGACATTATCAGCATACATGTTGAGCGAACACTTGTTACCCCTAGAAGGTCATTAATATATAAGCATATGGGCCATAAGATATAGCCTTGCGGTACCCCATTACCTACCATTAACTATCAAAAAGATCTAAAGATAAAAATAAAATAATAATGTCCATACCGAATTTATGAGTCACCCTGTAACTCGAAAACGGTTGAGATTTACTAACCTCTCGCCCACTACCTGCCATACAATATTTTGTTTGTCTAGATGAGATTTATCAGCCCTCTCAGTTTGGCAGACGTTATGCGCAACACCCTCTATTCATAACCTCATTAAAATTCGTCTAGTATCACGCTTGCGCGTGCCTTTTTTGTTATAATTGAACCCGAAGAGGTTAATCAAAAAACGGTATTTCCGTGTTTTAAGTGTATTTTTATTTTTAAGGCGAATCCATTGGTGCTAATAAGCACAAGTCGGCCGGATGCCGGATAGAAAATGTGAGAGGTGAGTGGATTTTTGCACCATAAACAGTAAGGCGAGTTGCCCTTTGTGTTATGTATTTGTTCTGACAATCGCCTCACATTAAACGTGAGAAAAAAACACTAGACCTGTTGAAGTCATTCATCGTGTGTGTGCTTACCGCTCTCTTGCCAATGCAACCAATGAAACGAAAAATAATCACTCTCCCCTCCCTCGAAGATAAAAGAAATGAGGGTAATTATTCCAGCAATGAAACCTTTGAGTAATTATCTTATGGTTTACTTTTAACAACAACACAATAACCTTTTGTTCCCCGAGTTCCGTGTATGTGCACCTGTCTGCCGAAAATCCGTTCCGTTATTTATCCAGCCAATTATCCGTCTGCATCCAAAGATTAAAGAGCCAAAGGTGCGACAAAGGACATAATTACACCGGATTACCTGAATGTGGTCGAAATTCAACAAAGCACCGGAGTTACTAAACCGGCAGAGAGATTTTCCACCCCACCCATTCACGCCTTATCCTCCCACTCAATTCGCATTCACACATCTCAAAAGCGAAATGCGGGAAGGTGCTAAAATCCGTTTTACGTTTCATTTCATCCGATGAGTCACAGTGAGTTATCCCCGAGATATGTACGAAATTATATGTGATCCCGTGTTGTCCCGGGGTGAACAAGGACACCTTCAAGGGAAACGGGGAAAATTTCATTCCAACCAAGTGACTGCTGCCAGGCGCTTGTTGGTAGCTCAGAAATTCCCATGAGGGTATTAATTTTGGGGCGTCAGACACATCGTTCGCCGTACGCCCCAAAAACCCCCCTTGCCCGGTTCAGGTCCTTTGTGATTTCAGGGATTTGCAATTGGGAACGTACGTACACGCGTACTGCCACTCCTGAAAGGACAAGGGCAAGGATACCGGGCAGCCAAAATACATTTCCAGCAACAAGGGAAAGTTTACGGGCCCGAATTGCGCAGGGCACAAATCCTTCTCCTTATAGTGGGGAAGTATCTTCCCCATCCAGTGTGACGTCACCGGGCGTTTTTGATGAGAGTGGGCGCAGAAGTTAAGTTCTAGGTCAGACACTTGTAATTTTTCCCTTCAAGTGACAGTGGGTGGCCTCGTAGCGGAACACCGGATTCCTTACAACTCAGTTTCCCGCGGGCATCGGCAGTGTTTAGTTCGGTGGACCTCTCCCCACTATTCATCGACAACCGGGCGCGTTTATATGAACAACTTCCGGGTATCCCCAACGGTCTGTTAACGTTATATTGTTTTGTTTTTTTTTATCCCTTAATGAGGATTAACTTGGATTACCAGTGCTGAAAGGCAGAGTGGTGAGACGTTCGGTGCAAGCCCTTTTTTTGTGTGACCCTTGTCACCAATTCCATAAAAATCCCGTCAAGTGTCCCGGTGGGTTACATCCTTTCCCTAGATCCTCTTTCAGGAGCCCAGAGTTGTCTTCATGGGCTCCACTGAACGCCTTTACAGCCGGCGGCGCTGCTCGGGTGAATTTATACGCGTAAACACCTCGAGGCGTCCTTTTGTTGTTGCCCCGGAGTGTGGTGCTGCCGCTCTTTTCCTACCATGGCCCCATTTGGAGCTCACAAAGGTGCAAAGTGGTCGACGACTCCTTATCGCCTTTTTTTTTTCGGCTGTGGCTCAGCGGTTGAAGGTTTTGTTTGTTCCAACCTTAACCTGGGCGCTAGTGTACGACTTGTGGCTGCTCCTGTTCTTGTTGTTGTTTTTATCCCCGTCACCGCCACGACGTCGTTTTATTTGTTTACTCGCATGACTGGCACCGCCGAAACAAACCTGCCGTGAGTAATTGATCGCGATGTTAAATCCTTCCTCCTCCTTGAGGCTCTTAGCCGATAGACGGGTAAGGCGGTACTTAGCCTCGACAACGATGACGGCGGCAGCATGTCTCTGGAATTTTTATTTGATTGCGGAAGTTATCCTAATTTTTATTAGATCATTGCGGGCGGTCGGGAAAATACAAGGGGTGTACAGCAGTCAGGTAAAACGCACGGAATCAACAAAGCGTTGAACCACTAGTGCGTTGCGAAGGATACGACAGGGTGGTGGAGGATGGGCGGCGGTTTTTATGTGGTTCCCAGGTGAATTTAAATAGCTCTGGGAGTGGCTCTAAGCTTCGATGAATATTTAATAAGTTTGCCTCCTCCCCCGTCCACCGTAGGTACCTTTTTATCCCTGGCAGCCGGGGACAACTCACTGACTGTACGCTCGGGTACATATTTTGGTGTGCCCCGCAGACCTACATCCAGGGGTTCATTTTTCTTCCGGAAAGCTATGGGCAAATTACATAAAATTAGCCGGGGGACCTAATAAACTCTCCTCATGTTCCCTTGTCGCCTACGGTGGATTTAGTTGTATTTCTTGCTATAGAAATCGCCGAGACGTGTGCTGCCTGCCGTTTGCGTAATAACTCCTCGTGGTACGTGGTTGAAGGAAATAATGTGTTCACCACCACCGCAGTCCCGACCCGACCTCATTTGGTGGGCTACCTGAGTGCTATTTTTCTGATGGCATTAAAGGGATCTTAATGTGACAAAGAGTGGGATATAATTTCATTAACAATTTTTTCTTCTCCTGTGAGGTGAGGGACTATTGGCGTAATTGGAACATAAAAGGGTGCAATTTGGATCAATTTTGGAACTTTTTGGTGGAGTTTTATTTTTGTTGTCTTGAAAGGTGAAACCATTTGCTGTGTCTTCGTAATTGGAGAATAAATTGATGAAAATTTGTCACAAAGTATATTCGCTTTTGCTAGCTAAACGAAAAATTTGAATTTGATTTTGTCTGGAGGAGTCGTTTTTAAGGTTAAGGCTCCGAAAATTGCCTAATCGGTTATGAACTTATTTTTGAAACGCAGCACTAAAGTTAAGTTAGCCATTGTAGTTAAAACTGTCGATCATGAACTTTAAAACTTTTTAATGTGAATTTCGCAAATTATTTTATTTTAAATTAGTGACAAAAATTAGGAGAGGGGGGGGGGGATTATTCATGTAATTGAGTTTGTTAGTGCAAATTTTATATCGATAGTTTTCACGGCTGGATGTATAATAGTAGTTTTACGACCGAACCCTAAAATTCATATTTGGAGGCAGAATTTTCTTTTCTTCAATACTAATACCACGAAAAAAAATAGAGGGACCAGCACATGAGTTTATGTGTTCCCTTGTCACTCACTGATAAGTAAACCGAGTTCGGTTTGGGTCTCCCACAATGTCGTCCAGATAATTATAAGATTTGGAATTTAATCACTCAGTACCATTTTCATTAATACTTTGCCATGCGACTTTATGAGTGGAATATTTTTCTCGGATTCGCTGGTAGATATTAGTTTTATGAAGTTCTTTATGACTTTTAATCATCACATTCTATTAATTAAGTGTGGAAAAGTTTAAAATTGCTGTATGAGTCCATTGTTCGATGAAATATTATTTTTGTTAAGGGGAGCGTAACGTTAATTCGTACAGAAAAGGCACATTTTTGTGAATTTTTTTCGACAACACAATTAAAATCTATTTATTAAAACCAATGGTACATCAAAGTATATAATTTGAAGAATATTTTGTAAGATTTTCATGTAGAAATATTGAAAAATACGGCAATGGCGGCAATTATTTGGAAGCGTCTCAGAAAAAAGTAGAATTGCGGTGCCTCTTATAACTCGGTGTTGGATCATCTGAAATCAAAAAGGAAATTTTTGTCGTTAAATAATCACTTTCCCGAGGCAAAGCTGGAAGGATTTTTCGTAATTTCAATTTTGCAATTTTTGGGAACACTTTGAAGTGAAAAACGCGATTTTTGTAAATCGGATTATTTGTTATTATAAAATAAAAATATGGGCAAATTTGAAAAAAAACTCTCCAGCGTTACCTCGTAAATTATGTACAGAAATAGTGTTCAAAATTTCAAAAGAATCGGTGTAGTAGTTTTAAAATTATGAGGCGCACCGACTTTGAAAACGTGAGTTGTGGGAAAAACGCTTGAAAGTTTTAAACACTAAAAAATTTAGAATAAAACGTTCATAAGCGAGTTTTATCGGCTTACCTCACACTGAATCATCGATGCCAGGTCCAGGGCAGGTAATTTCTGGTGCGCTGAGTCATGTTTGAGGCACGGTTGCCTAAACTGCTGTATCTTCGTTAGTTTTACTCCGAACCGTCTCAAATTTTCACACAATATTTTTGAAAGATTCTTCATTCAGAAACTCGAATAAAAAATTTAATTTAATTTAATACGTTACCATCCCCTGAATTCTTAAATGTTGGCTCCTAAATGCTTTCTTTCTGCTGCGTTGATGTTGAAGAACTGTGCAGTTCGATTATCTCGATATTCTCCTAAATCGAATGTTATGGGTGCAGATTGTATTCACGTCCGATTTGTCAAGCTGGTCTTTCCTTATTTATCGCAACTAGGCTTTATCACATTTCTTTCCCCGAATCCTGGAAGACGGCCATCCTTGTTCCTGTGCCAAAAAAAACTCAACTAAGACTATATCAGATTATCGCCCAATAAGCTTATTATGTTTCCTAGATTTAGTTCCAGGAGTTTCTGACTAGTAGGTACGGGTTTTTTGACGGTTTTTCAATCGGGCTTCTGGTCAGTCCATAGTTCTGAGACGGCCTTGATTAAGTACTACCATTCATCAGCTTAGAGCTGTTAAGAGGGGACATTTTGGAATTCTACAACACAGCGTTTCAATATTTCCCAACGTTGTACAGGCAAGGGTAAATCTATTCATTTCCTACTACGGAAATACGATACTGTGTTCTTGTCGAAGAGCTGTCTGTGTCAAAATAACATGCAATTTATAAAGAAACCAACAGATGGCCCAAGGCCCTGCTGTTTTAGCAATATCACTCTCCGCCAAAAGTGCACAATTTCCAAAAATGGCAATACCTGAAAAGGAAAATAATACAGAACCACCTTCGTTTCTTCGTTTGTCTATTTTGTGACGTCGAATTTCTCTGTAACGGTTAAAGGTATCATGCTGAAATTTAACAAATGTAGTTGTGAAGCTTGCTTATTCCAATAGTCAGAAGTTACAAAATATTCTTCTGTGAATTTTTGGGAGGTGAACTTTGGCACCCCAAACAAATATTAATTTATTATTCCAGCATGTGGTGTCATTTTAAAGAGCTTTATTTAAAATATCAAAACTCTTTTTTTTTGTTCATCATCATCATCACGAAACCCTAACCGTATGAGTCCAACTTGATCGATTTATTTTTATTGTTATAAATTTACACCTTTTTGGGTGTTGCCTGTATTTTGATGTAGTAAAAGTATGAGGGAATAGTGAGGCTCCTTGCAACGGACTCAAACTTTATACCGGACGTAATCTAATTTTTGAGTTGAGTGATGCTGATGCAAAAATACGCCTCCAGCGTGTAGGACGCTCTGTCCTGGCACCAGCACCACAAAATGCACCATTAAATCACAAAAGCAGCAACCAGTCCCCATTCAAGTTTCCATCAAGTCATAGAACATATTACACCGCCCCTTCCGCACGAAATAAATTGAATGAAAAGAAAAATCCTTTTTGCGGCGGCGAAAAGCCTGAAAATACAATTTTGTTCGTCCCTCGTGTAACGTAAAGAATAAATCACAGCGAAAAACCTCCCGCCACACCTCCTCAGAGAGTCCTTTTCTCTTTATTTATGACACATCCCTGCACTTGCTGCCGGTGTCATCCTCCCACTCACACATACAATACCCACTGGGACCCCCGTACTAGCATTAATTCCACCTAGCCGGGTCGTTTTCTTTTCATGATTTTCTCGTGTATCTCGAATCCACACCTCTTCTAATTAGATGTGTGCCAGTGACGTAAACTAACCGACATGTCGTGCAAAAATCCCGTTAGTTCGGGCCGATGCCCTTAAAATGGGGTAGAAGTGAAGAAAAGTGAGTGCTTGTTATAATAAGGGTCCGCGCTGTGGAACGGTATGAAAGCGAGTGAAAAATATGGCGGAAAATGATACCGAAGCGAGCCCAAAATGCCTCCTGCTACTACGGTAACGTCACAAATAACCTGAAGACGTCCATATACGACTGGGACTCGCCTAGTTCGTACACAGGTACGGTAAAACGAAGACCATCCTCGTCATGCCAGGAGTCATCTGGTGATGATTTCCCATCACAAAATCACACTAAAATCACCGGTAGTAAGCAGCAGAATATCCAAAGAAAAGGGGAATCCCCCCACATTGGGAGTAATCACATTTCGCCTCAGGAAATTGTTCAAGGAAATTGCCAGGCATTCAATGAAAGGGCCAAAGATGCAGGATGCCGACGCACGACAATACAGCCGATGGTGCAATCAAAGCGAGATGAATCATCGCCGAAAATAAAGGGAAGACCGACCCGACTGCGTGTGCCGAAACCGATCGATTTAGGCGTAGCCAAAGTACCGAAAGGGTCCTCGAAGTACCCCACCGACAACCCACAGCAGCAGCAAAAGAAAGTTCCCCATCAGCACCATACAGCGCCATCTGCAAACCCTACTGCATCCCAGAATCAACCAGAGCAGTCGATAGGCGTGCGGAAAAATTACGAATTCACCGAACTCTTCTGCGACATTCCATCGACCTGGAAATCGGCGGCAATAATCGGAAGTTTTGCCACGATGAGTGTAAAACCGCTACCACCTCCATACCGTGAACCACCCAAGCCCCCACCTCTTCCGCCTCTCGACCAAATTCCATCACTTATCTCCGCCAGGGAGAGCGCTTCCGGCGAAAAACAACAGCAGTCCCAGTCACAAAGATTGGGGGGCCGGCAACAAAGCAAAGGGTTAATCAAGAGCACTCAGGAGCGAGTGGGCCTGAAGGGCCCTCTGCCGGGCCCTCCACATTCAACAAGCCAAGCCGGCTGCCCCACAGACAATAGTAATTCCCGAGGCAGCGGCGAAAGGAAGAGCTCACCGTTATTATCATCGTCATCATCTGGCGAAAGTGCCGGCAAACCGAAGAGCAGCCCCTACAGGGGCAGAGTCTCAGAGCTGAAAAGCTGCATATCGAGGATAAACAGCCGCGGTTTGTTCTCGCTGACGGGGGCCACGAAGCACACGGAGGACAATACCAGCAGCAGCACGGGGGGCAAAGAGAAGGGCGACACTCAACTAGCTGGTTTGAGCGAGTATATCCTCTACAATCCCAACAAGAAAACTATAGCCGAGACGGAAGACGACATCCTGGCAAAGCCCGAATTCACTTCCAGTCTATTCAAGAACATCCCCGTGAGACCCCGGAAGGGAGGCATACCTCATCTGGATAACTACTGCCTGTTCGACCCCAGCGTTGACTTTATCAACGAAAAGGACATAAAGAAAAATGACCCAACGCCTCCCGCACCAGCAGTCGTCGAATCGCCGCCCTCGTCGAAATCGACATCTTCAGAAATCGATGGCGACGAGGATATGGTCGAGGAAATTATTTACGATGAACAGTTGTCCCCTAGAAAGGAGAACAATTACTTCACCATCGAGCCGGAGGAATTCGATACAGCTGATGCTCAGCAAGGGGTGAGGAATGCCGGCATCAAGTCACCGGCTATGCCAGAGGAATCTGATGAGTCCTCTGTTCTGTCGAAATCGATTTCCGACTCGCTGCAAAATGAAAAGGTGTCCTTGAATCGCCAAGGTGCGATTATCACAGCGGACTCATCTACGCTGGTGCGACGGAAGACACTTTTAAATCTTGCCCCCTTCTGCACTAGCTCGTTGCGGTCCCACCGGTCGGGATTTTGTGTGCAGAAAACGGAGGTCCACTACCGGAATAGGACAATTCCCATTGAGTCGAACTATGTCCTGTTCAATCCTGGCCCTGTGCCCAGTAGGAGTATTCAGTATAAAATAAGGAAGCCAAGGCCGCTATCAACGCACAGCGATGCGGACAGCGGTTTTCTGAGTCCGTGTTCACCTGATGAGCTCAAGTTCAATCCAGCGATTCTCGTTCTTGAGCAATGCGACAGCATTCAGGGGTACATTGAGGTGAGTTCGTTGAATTATTATTTAGAGAGAATCGAGTCTCGAATATTGATTCCTTTTAAGCTGAATTTCACTTGAAATTTAAATGGAGTACTTTGTGTTGTCCATTAAATGCTTCATACTTCGAGTCTCTAATCTAACACGTCCAGTCTGTACAGGAACACTTCGAGTCTCGAATTGAACACTGGGGGGTCTCAAATTGAACGCTTCGACTCAAAAACACTTCGGGTTTCATATTGAGTGCTCTGAGTCTCAAAATTAACTCGATTGTTTCGAGCTTCAAATTGAAAATGTTCAACTCTCGTTGAATTTGTCGGGTCTCAATTTGAATGAAGTTCAATTGTTTGGAATCTCACTTTGATTTTTTATAGACCATAATGTCACTTCTTTGGACCTGAATTTGCATGTCTTCAGTTTCGTACCGGAGGTCCATATCAGGAAAACAGGGCGCAAACAAATTTTTAATCATCATCCCTTACGTCTTCTCATTAATGTTCGTCCTTCGTCGTTTTAAAGGAAGAATGGTTCGATCACGTCACAAAACCCATAATCCGAACCAAACAGTAACATTTTTCGAGTGCAATGAACATGGGCGTAGCGATGATTTTGTTCAAGGAGGGCCAAAGCAACTCAATCAAATAGTGAAACAATTATTTTTTACACATCTCGTTATATACAAATAACATATTTTTTTTCTCTCCCATACTGTCTTCCTATGCACATAGTATGCAAAGTCTAACTTTTTTATGGTCAGAATTAGACGAAACGGACATAGATGACAAGTTTTTTCAACAAGACAGTGCAACCGGTCACACTGCGGCCAATACAATGTTAAACATGAAACAGACAAAATTTCCTGGGCGTGTGATGTTGTGCCGTCGCCGTGGTGAAGTTTTGGCATAACGGCAGTTGAATTTCGTCAATAACACGTCGAAAGCTCAAGTTCTTGTGCACGACGAGGAATCGAAAGGTTTGATGTCAAATAATTGATGAAAAAATTACAAAATCCGGATAATCCGACTGGAAAACCCTATAATTGAGTCTCAAACGTTGTATTGCAATTATTCAGTAAAATTTATAATTGATTCCTTTTGCTTACGAAACAAAAGACCTCTTGATCGCAGTGCCCATATTTAGGATTGCCCCAATTTAATAGTAATAATGTGATTGCTCTCGTAGGGAACTAAATGATGAGTAATCCTAATCGAGTCTCGAATTAGCGAATATTGAGCCACCATTTCAAATTAAATGGAATGAAGCTAACATCAAGGAGACTGCCCTCTACATATTATTTTTTTTTATCTAGGGTCTTTAGCTTTGAACCATCGAATATTTGGTTTTTGGACGTAGGCCTCTGAACAAAATCCAATCTAAAGTTCGTGGTTATTAAATACTGACGTGTCTAGAAATAAATTTAATAATTTAGTCTCGATATAATCGCAGCGTTAACACGTTCTTGAAAACTTGTCGAGTCTCGAACTAAAATTCATTATAAAAATGTACATACGTGTCAAAGTTCATTAGGACTTAATTTGCACGAAGAACGAGTTTCGAACTTGCCCAAATGAAGTTTCGAATTGCCTAAAATCTCCCTAAGCCAACTTGATCAAAGTTGGGTAAATAACTTGGGATGTGTTTGCGTCTCAAAGTGTCTCACATAATTTCCATCTGAACACTGTTCCACCGCCCGACATGGACCCGAAATAATCGCTTTATTACATCTGACGGGAGCATATCCCGGAACTAATAGGAAATCTTCTGGACGATTTTCGTTACATACAACAAGCGCTTCACCTACCCAACCCATATTCCACTAAAAACAATTTTGTCCGGAAATAGCCTGAAACAAAATGCCAAGAAAGTTAGTCACCGTTGTGTAACCCCTTTTCCCTGAAATCCCAGATATCCCTTTTCTCTCCTTTACTTACTTTTGGCTGGACGTGAAAGTCTTTTAAAGCCACGGCGTGTATAGCTTGGCCGAAAGCAATAAAATGACAAGTCACGTAGTCGTTGGGACTCGAGGAAACACACATAGTCTCGCATGAAGACAACGGGAGAAGACTTTCATTTAATCCCGGTCCAGCAGTAAAGTCCCGAAATCCTTAAGTAACCGACGGGCTACGGGGGTTTTGGCTGTTCCTCAGAAGGGTAGAGGCATGGCGCATGGACCATGACAATTGCTGATAAATTGTCACAGATGCGATTTAAATGCTTCCTCTCCCCCAGTACCCCAGCACTAGCAGCCCACCATCCGCGCAGGGTAGGTAGTCAGGCAATCGAAGATCTCATTTTATGAGTGCTCCGCCATTCAACCGGGACGGCGTTATCAGTTGGCAGACGGTATAATTCATCCGCTCCGCTCCATTGGGGTCATTTCCTTGGGTAACTTTAATTTTGCTTTTAGATGGCGCTGGGGGCTAATGAGCTGAGTGAGGACATGCAGAGCCCTGGCAATTATTGTCCTCGCGGGCCCTTCGACAAACGACCGGCTGAAGAGTTGTAAGCCGTTACAATGCGCCTCTGGGGAGGGCTTGTTTCAATATTAGAACCCGTCCGAACTTAAAGCTATTGTACATTGGTCGGGGAGGGGGGAGGGAGGTAGTAGACGAAAATGAATCACTCACAATGAATAATGAAAAACTTTTTAAACAAATTGCCTCTGCTGGCATCGTCGGGTGGCGGCCCGCTCCGGAATTTATTACGAGGTTCACTTTATGTTCGGCTGCCCGTCCATATGGACAATGACACCCTTTTCGGGTGAAACTTTTTGAACCATTTTTAGCCGGATGGGAGAAGGGTGCATTGCATCCCCACAATTTTGTTTTTGTTTGTTACCAATCTGCTGGAAGAGGAGACGGGGGCACCAGATGCAGCAGAACAACAACCGTAGCAGTCGCAGCAGCAGCAGCAACAACAGCCGCCGCCACCGTAGCGGCAACATTAACTTTAAACAATTTATGGACGTGACCCTTTATCACCTGGAAATTAAGCCGCCCCGCTTCTCGGGCTATTTGCACTGGCAAGATTTATATCGCATTGCGGTAGTGCTGTGTAGCCGGACCCGGAACCCATTCGGCTCACTGCCAGTGCGGCGGCATTTGTTTTGAAATTGAAATACGTGAGGAAAATTAAATAATTTCGAAACGAAATGGAAATCCTGTAAGCTTATGTGAGCTGTGGGGGGTTAAGGTTTTTGCACTTTTGCCCTTCCAACAGTGGCCCAACGCTACAGGTGAGCGAAGGATCGCTGATTCTGGTTTTTAGTTAGAACTACGATAATAACGGTTGAAAGCTTATGTGAATATTGAAAGCGAACGATCCCTTTACATTTGATACGAAGCGCTAAAATTTTCAATTTTTGTAAATTTCCAGCATGGCTTTAAAAAAGGAAGGCCGAACGAGAAATTCTTTAGGTCTTGCATTTCATTGTGTATTTGCAGTGGAAGCTGTAAATCTACCTGCAGGCCACAGTCAAACTAAACAAGGTAGGGTGGGGTCACAGAAATTGCTATAAGATGGAAAAATCGTGATTAGGCGTTTGCTTAATTGTCACAATTTTACATTACTGTACATTAACTATATTCCCAATTTCTCCCCTTTACCTACATATATAGATCTCGTCCCCTAAATTTTTCGTTGTGTCAAACTCGACAAATATCTATATTTGCTGATAAACAATTTGCATCAATGAAACTGTGTTTGTCTGCTTGTTTGTTACTCAATCACGTCTAAACAGTTGCTTCGATATACCTCATTTTTTGACACATGATAGCATATTGTCCAACTTAACATATAGTCTATTTTTATTTTGATAAAGTGCAAGGCTTCAAAATGGCGGCTCAAAGATGATTTCCGGTTATGTGTGTTATTAAATTAGTTAAACTTCAAGCGATAGCCCTGAAAATGCGCACTAGGAGGTTTTCGAGGTCGCTGATTTTGAATCTTCCAACAGCATTTTCCACATTAAAAATGGCGGATCCAATATGGCGACCGAAATTCCTCAATTTTAAGCAATTTTTATGAAATTTCATATACAGACGTATTTGGCGTTACAAAATTTATAGTACTAAAATAGTCGGCATCACGAGGTTTTCCAGGTCGCGAATCCATAATGGCTACACATTTTCTTAAACTTCAACGGATTGTCATAAAATTCAAAGCCAGGGGGCTTGGACGATGCTGGTTTCGAAACTGTTATAAAAATTTGGAAATTCAAAATGGTGGATCAAGCGACAGAAATAATTCAACTTCAAGGAATTTAAATGAAAATGAATTCTTACAAAAAAATCTGAAGGGTCCCTGATTTCAAATCTTCCAAAATGTCATCATTCAATATGGCGGATCACATAATGACAACCCAAAATTTTGAACTTCAAAGGAATATCACGAAAATTAATAGTTAGGGGTTCTAGGATCTTGAATTTTTATAGCAGAAATAGCTAATTTAAAATGGCGGATCTAAAATATCAATCGAACTTTTTTAATTACAAGAGTGCTCCGATTTCGCATCTACTATTTCTAATTTAATAGTTTCCATTAAATTAAACAAAATCCGGGCTTACCAATACGTTAATATGATGATACTTCGTAGTTAAGTTGTAACTAATACACATAATGACCGTTTAGAAAGTAAGACAATTTCATTCATGTGGGATTCGAACCCGGGACAGAACAAGGTGTCGTTTTTTGGGCAAAACAATCACGTTACCAACTGATTCAAAATGTTCGTTTTTGTCATGCTCCATTTACTACGGCTTTGTGTTGTACTTTTAAAGTGTTTTAAATGCATCGAGCTAAAACTATGTATTTCACGTAGTAACATCACTTATTATTTAATTTCTAGACTACCCAAAAACCTGACGAAGAGGCTACACAAATTACCAAATAAATCAAATTTAAATCCACCAAACGGATTCATAATACAACACCATACATACATACAGAAATCCATTTCAGTATACATATGTCCTTGGAAACTTGCCTTAAATACAAAGACAAAAAAGGCGCCTACCTGTCCCCGAAGTTGTCAATTTCCCAAAAGGCATATTTAATTAATTCCCTCTACCTTTAGACGTCTTAACTTAGGTACTGCTCCAGCCGTTGGCAGTGTGTCCATTAGCAATGTCAACAGTATGACAAAGTCAATTCACCTGCCACTTTAGGCTGAAATCTGATGCCGTGGAAAATGAAAAATTGATTGAAGGGCGACTATTCGGCTCCAGGCCCTTGCACAAGTGGCCAAGAGAAGGAACAAATGGGACCCGGGTATGATTTCTGCAGGTGCTAGGCTACCGATGGTTACGTACCCCTGTTGATTTTACGCCATTTTTTTTCTAATTATCCGCACAATTCCCCCGGTATGCGCAACCCTAGCGCAAACATACTTGGGCTAATGGAATTTGAAACCCTCATTCCGCTGAATAACTCAATATATCCCCGGATATCGCCCCGGTGGTGTGGTGGTGTGGCGGCAGGCAGCCTGAAAAATGCTTGCTGTGGCGCGCAACGTATGCGTGCCGTGGTCATGAATTTCCATCACGGGCAAAAGGGCCTTTTCCTTGCTCAACCCCGGGTTTGTTTGTTTTTCACTGGGAAGCACGCAATTATAAATGGGCAAAGGGTGTCAACCCCTATCTCCCCCTTCTGCGGGGACGACACTCCAATCAAATGTTCCGGCAAAATGTTGCAATTGTCCCGAAACAGCATCCGATTAAAGTCGTCATCGGGTGAGATCTTTCTCATTTAAATATCTCCCTCTGCCCGGAGCATGAGCATACAAGGGGGCCGGAGCATGGCCTTGCATCGACCTCAGCACTTGCCCGAGCACCCACCCGCACCAGAATCTGCAGCTATTTCAGCCGATTACAAGTGATGCTTCTTGTGCCAGGGGATGCCACCATATGCAGCTAACATCGCACCACCCCCACACCACATTCAGCAGTCGGTGCCCTGTCTCTTGGGTGCGAAAGCATTTTTCGAGGGTGTCGCCGGGTTTTGGCCGGGTTAACTGAGGGAGTGTAACACGCGTTGCTGCTGCATATTCCTTATGGTTTTGCCGAATTGCATACTTTTTGGGTGCTCCCGGCTTTAAGTACTCTAATCAGACCGAGGAATTAATGTTTTGTGCGTGTGCACGTGTTGAGAAGGGGATGGCCAAGCTGGCACCCTCCTGCAACGGTATAACTGCGGCGGATTTAGGACCTTTTGATTTATGATCGCAATAAACGCGACGTAACTCGATTGAGTTTCTAATGGCATTTGTCAGTGAACCGTTGATTAAAGGAATTGCAGGCGTTCATGAGGTAGCGCAGTTTTTCATTTTATTGTGTTCCTCGCCCGGAGGGCGCAGCGGATGTAATGTACAGTACATAGCTATTGTGCGGGACAGGGGAGCAGTGACCTAGATTCCCAGAGGATATTTTAACGTCCTCCCCGTACCGGAACTTTTCATTAAGTCACCTGCAATTTTCTAAAATTAGGTGCAAGGTGTACAAATGGTGTAATTTTTCAGGAAGCATGGGGGCTGGCTCCGGGCGGAACACAAGAAGGACTTCTTTGTTCCGGGGAAAGTCTGTCGCGTGATTGTGCCCTATTAGGAGGATACGAATGGTGCACATAGAGAACAGGACGACAACGGTGCAAATTAATTGAGGAATATTATCAGCAATCGCACAGAGGGTATGGAACGTATAAGAATACAGTCGGATATAAAGTTATGGGCGGGAGAGAAGGGAGGGAAGAAACTATTGAATTTCTTAAGAATATTTTTATATTTCAATAATTCTCAGGTATGTGCGGCAGCAGCATATTGCTTCTAGAACGTGGGCACTGTGCAGGGCGTGCTCTGTCGAAGAGAAATGGGGAGGCTATATCTTTAGTGCCGCCGCCGGGGTGCTTGCCTCCAAGTAAGATGTACGTATGTATGCACGTACCGAAAGAGTTAGACAATGCCGACTTTATCTTAAAGTAAATCAGTTCGTCTTTGGTATGGCAGAGATGTGGAAATACCTCTTCTGGTTTGCGTAAGGTCCCGCGAAACTACCTAATTGTAGGAAAAATACCATAGCATGTATGTATGTGTCAATGGCATCACTAGCTTGAGTGCGTAGCTATAGTCGAGCCGGTAGTCACATTTTTCTACACACTTTTGAAACAACAAAAGATCGTCATAAGTACCTACCTATAGACGTCTGATTTGCAGCAGCAAATAGGTCCAAAAAAAACACGATCTAGAGTCAATCGCGGTGATCCTGAGGGTAATAATAAAGTCACTAGAACTCTTTGCCAAATATTTGTTCCTTTTGATTAAAAAATTTTGAAATTTTGACATCTGAACATTTGACCAAAAATAATAGAAAAATTCATAAGGTGGATTGAGGTGAAATTCTCAATTATAACTGTTTGCTTAAGATGGCGGTGATCCCAGGATCTAAATACATTCTCGCATTTTCTAGGCATGATTTTGTAGGAAAAATTTCGTTTAGTGCGAGCAGCGTACTACGCTTTTTAGTAAAATGTTGAATTCATAAGTGGGGTGGTTCGTGGTAGAAGTAGAAGACAGACAACAGAAGTTATCAACTTTAAGTACTTACGTTACCTTCTTACATCAAAGGTTTCTTTTCAGACTCTTCAATTGAGAGCCGCTATAAATCTACTAGTTATATGTAAAGGGTGGCCCATTTAAAAATTGGAATTTCATTTTGTTATAAAAAAAACGGCTCAATATTTTTCAATGGTTGAACATTTACTTGAAAGGTTGTTTTATGTCATTTATTTATGAAAAACAATTTCGGTCAAGTGGCCACCACGGCTGACTTGGCAGTAGCACATTCGGTCCACCCAATTTTTGAGTACATTTTCGATTGTTTCGGGCCTTATGGCAGCAATAGCAGCTTGAATCTCGTATTTGAGGTCTTGAATTGTGTCTGGTTTGTTGGCGTAACATTTATCTTTCACCGCTCCCCAAAGATGATAGTCCAACGGCGTCAAATCGCAGCTTCTTGCCGGCCAAATCACATCACCATTTTTGTTGATTATGCGATTTTCGAAGATATGGCGCAAAAGATCGATTGTGGCGTTCGTTGTATGGTTCAGATGGTCAATGGCTTCATGGCAAGGTCTTTACGCGAAATTCGCATCAAAGAAGTGCGTGCAATGGCCCATTGTTAAGAACGATGACGAGTTGATGGTTGTTCACGCACACTTTGAGTACCAGCAGCAATAGTTTCGATTGAGCGCACCAGACAAGTACGTACACGGGTTGGTTCATCCACCAACATTCCAGTTTCACGAATTGATCCACAAATTGGGTTTTTAGAAGTTTTTTTTTGTCAATTTTTTTATCTCAAATTTCTCACAGTTTGAGTAGAAGACTCACCACTTTGGAAATAAGTTTTTAATATTTCCTGACTTTCGTGAAGCGAATACCGTCAAACCTTGAACTAAATTTCTGTCAAGTCGAGAATGACATATAATCAACTAAACTTCAAATTACCGGTAGTTCAAATTCCAAACACTAGATGGACCTTTATATTCTATACGTGGAAAACTATATGTTCCAACCGATTTCAAAGTTTATAATACTAGTCACTAAAACCATCTTTGGTTATGGTACTCAGGTTTGGCTACAAAACTTTCTTGTCATGCGTTGTTTAGAATCTAAATGTTAAAATCGAAGGGTCCAAAGCCTAAAGTTACAATCGATAAATGTAAATATACACCCAGAAGAAAAGATTCCACTTTCTTCACTGAAGTGTATATACACTTTACAGTCTACACTTCCACTTCCAGTGGGACTTATAGCAAATGCAAAAAACCGACAATTTTAAATCGGTCGTGATAATCAAAAGCTGTAGGACGTATTTTAATATGATTTGACTTAAAAATACTTAAGCTACATTTTTGAGTTGACGAATCATTTCTGTACATTTCTTGAGTGAAGTCAAGGCATATACTCAAAAAGTACAAATGGCCTCTTATCTTAGGAAACCAGTTCACAACGTCAACATATATCTTTTATATTTTTGATGCGCGGAACCATAAAATCACATCTTTCCCTCAAATTGTTTATCAATTTTCTTACGTCTTGAGTGCTAAAATTGCCCACATTTCATTTTATTTGGCCACAAGATGGCGCAATTGTATAGATATAAAAAACCTTACAATTCATTTGATTTATTCCATTCAAATCAAATGTGCAGCCATAAAATAAATTTCCTGTAACAAAAGCGCTTTCATGAAATGGTTGACGTACTGCCACAGTACGAGGACAGCCATATTACTGCATATATCACTGGTAGATACTCTTTCCGTCCCACTCCATCATTACTCCAGATATCAACCAATAAAGTAAACAAAAACCCATATCAATTCGGAGGTGAACTGCTGCCGTCATTCGCAGAATAAATCACTCGGATTAGGTCCCATACAAACTTCTAGCGAAGGACCGTTGCCTCCCCCGTACACCACCACAGGGGAGTGACTATAAATTAAATCGATCCCTGTTGGGGATTATGGTGTCGGACTAAATCGAATGACGACATTTCAACCCCCTCCATAGAACAATCAGTCACTGTAAATAGCTCGCGCATAAATAGGTCAATGCGAACATCAACCATTCATTCATTCATCAAATGTATATTTTGGCCTCATCCCCCGACTGAAGCAAAAACTCTTTTCCGTTTGTGAGTTGTACCCTTGCATGCAAAAAAAAAAAATCATTGACTTCGTCGCGCGAATCAACCCCCGCATCGGCATATTTTTATGGGATTCATAAGAGCGTTCATGCCGTGCAGCCCCTGCATGCTCTCGTCGCCACCCCCTCGCTTATAATATTCGGTCTCTGTAAATTCATATTTTTTTTTTAGGGGGGTTTGGCACCCCCTAGCGCCAAGTGCTGCCTTGTGCTAACCCGGGCAAAAATTCTCGCTGGGAATACATTTATTTTGCTGCTGTGGCACCCTTCGGATCACTCACCAGCGCTACTGACACGTTGTAATTTTTCAATTTTACTCACCTAAAAAAGCACACTCCGGACGGTACCCGGGACCGCACCATCCCCCTTGGGGAGTTTGGGAACTTCTTGTGCCATTCTGTGTACTTTAGCTGGATTATTGAGGGAGTTTTGTGCAAAATAGAGGGAATGTTTGCTTACCCCACGCAGGATATACGCCAAAGATAGAGCGGGATGAATACCCGGAGCTGCCGTGCCTTAGAAAGGGCTTATCGTAAATTTTCCGCTTTTGGCCAATTTTCCCAGTCAACGGCACCAGCAAGCAGCCGGCGAAGCAGACAGACGAGAATGTTCTGCAGTAATTGACTTCTGCAGATATTTCGGTAATAATCACTCAGATAACTCTTTTCGCCACCCTTTTTTCCACCCTTTTCTCCACTCTTTTTTCCACCCTAAGAACGGAAGCAATAAGGGGAGCAAAGTAACATATTTGTTTTATTTTTTTTTTCAAGGAAGAAGTTTTTAAAGAAGGTAAGCAATATTTGGTTGCACTTTTACAGTTTAAATCTCATCTACACACTCCGTAAAAAAGGAGGTGAAAAGAAAGTGGGTAAAGAGTGGCAAAAGAGCAGTTTAAGTTGGAAAGTGCATCTTAAAAATCTAAACGAACACTCTCTCGAAAGTTCCTTAAAGTAGTTTCTCCTCTTTGACGACGACATAGGTTGGCAGAGATGATGATGGCAGCAGCAATGATGGTGATGCTGGTTTCACTGTTGGCGCTCTTCAGAGCCATATGATTTCGAGTTTCTGAAGTCCTCCACCACTCTTCTGCAGCTGACTGGCAGAAAGTATAAAGATTTTAAAATTCCCTGAAATGAGGAAAGTTCTAGTTTTATGAATTCAAAGGTGCAACCAGCATCACGACCGTCCCTGCCACCAGTGGAGGAGCTTTCAAATAATCTTGAAATATTTTTTTTTTATGGTTTTCAAAGCAATGGATATTTACCTTAAATTTATTGCTGTTTACTAAAAATGGCATAACTCTGTATTAAGAGTATGATTCGAAAAGTTTTTCAAAACCTCATAACGGCACCTTATATTTAAAGTTTTAATCGGGGTTGGCTTTTTTCTATGCGCTTCAAGTTGGGGCGTTATTGGGTAAATGGAAATTGCACCATAAAATCGCGGAACTAAAATAAAATAAATTTAAATATGAGATAGACTTAAATATCCAGCAAATTGCGCCAGTATAATTGAAAACTTTGTTGCGATAAGGAGGCAGATCCACATTTGGTAACATCGTAATAGAAGATTGGAGTTGCTAACTGAGCTAGTTAGTTATGTTTCTTTTTGTTTTGATGCCATTGAAAATGCTAAGAGACTTCGATAGACTCCCGTACAATTTACTGTTGCACAAACCTTTGTGCATGGGCCTTCTTAAGAGCCTTTGCGTAAGATCCTACTTGATCAACTGCAAACAAAAATTCTTGTATAGTTCGCCTGTTTCTGCCAATGTTGTGGTTTCCTCTGGTATACCTCAGGGTAGCCACCTCGGACCCCCTCTGCATTTTTCTAACCTAATTTCTTAATGTGAGAGCAAGTTCTCTGCAATTTCAATGCAAGGCTTTTAGATTCTCGAGAAAAATATTATCAGGCTGAATTTGGTAACAAAACACATCTGTACACATTAATAGCAATGTAGCTGTGAAATGTCAGTCAGTTAGAAACCTATACCAATGTTTTTTAGTTTGTGTTTATATATGTATTTAAAAAAATACTTCTTACGTGTCTTTTAACAAGTTATTTTAAAATTTCATTCATTCATTGGAAAATATTAATAGTTGTTGTTGGCGCCGATGATCTTTTGATGGGTCTAAAAACAAAAGCGTGGCTTACGGGATCATTGTGGAAATGTCGACTATATTATTTTGAATTCTAATTACTGATACCTTTTCATCCATACCCATATTGCCGGGGTTGTTTAATAACTCCATTTTCGGGTTGGTGAAGGGAAGGTGGATTGTGACACAAAACCTCTGGGACCCTTCAATCCATGCTTAAATTTCAGCTTAACCGGATAAACCGAACTTTCGTGCTCACATCCAAACGGACGGACATTTTCTACAAATGGTCTAAATCAATTCAGGGACCTCAATATAATTTTGACAATAAAGTGGAAAGATAAGGCGAAATATTCACTCCAAAGCAAATTGTGCTAAGACGTACTTAAGACTTGGAAATAAAAGCATTAAAAATACATTTGAAAGTTTTAAGGAAAAATGAATTGCTAATTTTGGATCCAAAAATAATTTCATGTTTGGTTTATTTTTACTCAATTTTTTAACTTTATTTTTCTACTTCAAAATTATATTTTCTTGTTTAATGTCTGTGGGGAAATATGGTGGCATTTTTGTAAGATCTCGTTCCCCTAGAACGACTGTCGGCTGTCCCGATGATTTATTTATCTACGGCTTCGAAATACACCTGAATACGCAAAGAGCGATTATTTCTGAGTTTTTCTGTATCAAACAAGTTTGGCCAGATGCTTTTGCACCTTCCACGAAAACAAACAACACAAATGATGGCCTGTCTTAAGAAAAAACAAAAACAAAATAACCAAGGATAGAGAGTGAAATTTAAATCAAAATATTGAAATGGAAAATTTTTAACATGTGAAATTAATAACATTTAGGAATTCAACTGCAGTTAACCATCGTCCTCCCTACTAAACCAAAGTACCAAAATATGAGAATGTTGCTTACTTTCAAATATGATTTGGCGCCAATGCCGAAAATTGTTAATTTATGAAAAGCTACGACAGAGGTAATGGAATCAGCATAGAGCACGCGTCGAACACTACAATTTTTCTTATCGTGATTTTTCTTGTAACTGTCACGGTTGACCGCGGGGAGTGATTTCGGACATTGACGATGATATATTCAGCTTAGTCCAAGAAGCTCACTTCAAAAAGTTAGAACAAAAGCCATGATAAGCAAACTTGTAGTGCTCGAAGCGCCCTCTATGCTGGTACCATTACTTTTGCCATAACTTTAATAGAAACCGAGAAAATTGAAAAATAATTTTTGCACCTGTTAGGACCCCTCACCCCCGCGTATTCATAAAAGGAGCGAGGTAGGTTGGCTTGTATTCGTATTGTATTATGTAATTAGGGAAACATTTTTCCCACCCCTCAATTTTTAATCGTTGCAGTTACGATAAAAGTCATGAGGAGCTAAGATGTAGTATTTGAAGTGCCCTCTACACTGGTACCACCAGTTTTGTCGTAGCTTTCATAGAAGCCGAGAAAATTTATAAACAAGTTTTGCACCTGTTAGGCCCCCCTCTGTCCCGCGGGCCATAAAAAATATAGAATGTTGCGCGTTTGGGACACTGAGTGGGGGCGGGGCTTAAAGCGTATGCAAAAATTCGAGGTAGGTGGGTTTGTCATAATAACTTTACTTGCCGCCTGGATAAGCATAACTTGTGGACCATTGGTAGTCAACGCCGGATGGAGCGTGTTAAGCCAGCGATAAAGTATGGTACATGATGCGTTGGCACGAGAAATTCTTACGAGAAGTAATAGTAGCTTCAAGCGATTTCGGCGACAAAACAAAAATGTTGACAAAAAAATTCTTTTCTATCAAACAAAAATTTTGTACGCCGCGCCGTCAGGAATCGTTCACATAAAAAAATCGATTAAACTTTCATCAAACAAAGTGCAAAATGAAATTCTTCCTCTGATCGAAAGAAAATTCGCCTGAAATGTCTCATTGTTGCCTTTCCTCACACAGAACCACCCACCCAGCGCCGCCATGAGCTGTAATATCACCTCACTCAATTTTGAGGTAATTGCCCTGCGACAGCGTCAACGGATCTTATCAAAAATAGTTTCCAATACCCTCTCCCGCTCCGCCACACCGTCTAGTCACACCACGGCAGCTCATTACTGAAGCACTTCTTCATCATATCAGCATGCCACCGAAGCGGGTACAGAGAGGCCCCACATGATCCCCTTAAGCAAATTTTCTAAAAATAATAAAAAAGGGAAAATAAGAAAATTGTCTTTTGGAGGAATTTGAAATTCGACTGCAGGCACGAGTGCATATCTTCTGGAACGCGTGCTCTGCTTACACCAAGAGGCGGTGGGGCCCAGTTACACTGTCACTGGATTGTCGTCTTCTCTAATTCGTGAGGCGCCAAATAGTAGGAAAACAAGGGAAAACTGCCGGAAAATAAAACGTCGACCCAACACCCAACTCGGCTTCATCGAATGTTCGTTCGACTCCCTGTGCCTGTGTACTGTGGAGCGCGCACGGACGCTCTGCTCCTGCACTATGTGTTTGCTTTAAGGAAGAAATCTAATTTTACGTGCACCACGAGCAGACGGTGACTTCTATTGGAACCTTGGAAGTGGATTTTCTTTTGTTTTTCTTTTCCCTTTTTTTTTTTGTCTTCTGTCGTTCTCCTGTGTTTTCCATCGTCTCTACAGTGCGTCGTCAATGATGATGACGACCTACGGCGGGAAATCATCGGGACGACCAGTAGCGTCGCTGAGAAGGGGGACAGGGCTAGATCTTTGTGATGCTGATCACATTTTGTTTCGGGTGTGTGGCCACCCATCGAATTTTCGAACGAAAATCATCCCCATATACTCGAAAGAGATGTCTTCGCGACGTGATGAAATTGCGGCTCTGTGGGCAGGAGTTTGTTATCTTAATAGAACACCTGATGGTCAGGACTGATAAAACGTATCAACTCAAGTGGATTTTCTTGACGGGGGGTTCAACTACTACGCCCGGCAGGAAATTGAGATTGACATAATTTTATTGGATATTGAAAATGTGGCTTTCGGGTGGCTTTTGCAAATGGAAAAGGTTAATTGATTGAATTTTATCTCGTATCGCTGTAACAAGATTTTTGCTCTACCTCCAGCTTTGAGTATCGATATTTCCCTGGAGCAGCTACGAAATGAGTTTCATGTTTCCTGATTTTATCCCGAAAACCAGTCAAGGTCTGGTAAATATCCGGTCTTAATCCCTGCACGTTCTCCGGTGCATAGCTTTTGGCGTTCACGTTATTTTAAAATGCAAAATCAATTTCGGGAAAATTACTGATTGCCCTTTTTCTTTTAAAGAAAAACATACGGTATAAAAATATTGGCCCCACCACTGTCTCCTGGAAAATTGAATTGAGTTTCCGGCTTATAGCGCGCATCTAGCTCCCCTAATGGCCCCAAAAAGACTGAACAGATGACTCTACTGAAGGGAAACGCTAACGTAAATAAACGTTTTGTTCCTGTTTTTGTTTTTATTTAACTTTATATTTTTTTTTCGGGAAAAACTCAGTCATATGCCACGCACAAGAAAACTTGAATTTTCCAAGTCAGCCAGCAGTCAATAGACGACCGCGATCCGTGCGCGCGCGCTTCTTTTCTACCCACAGATAATTCGGAGGCGATCTTTGAAGATCGGTGAATTGATCGGCAGCGGAGGATTTTAATTGATTTCCACTTATTCGTTCATTAATTGAATTGAGAAGGTGGAAAATTGCTTTAGCCTCAATTAGAGAGTTCTTTGAGTTGCTCAAAGGTGGCAAGGGAAATAACCGCATACATCCGGTCCACTGATCATGTACTGATCTTTCGGATGCAGAGATGCGGTTTAGCTTAGAAAATCAACCGTATAACGTCTGGAGCGTGTTTTGGACTTAAAATAAAATTGAGAAAATACATTGTGACAAGTGTGGTGCAACTTAAGTGTATTCCTTGAATAGACAAGTCACTGGTGCGACAGCAAATGACGTGTGTCGATCGTATGCTCGTTTTAAAACGGACGACGGCTCAGAGTAATTAATTCATAGCACGCGTCTTGGGCGCATTTCTCAAGAATTTATAAAAAGCCTCGGTAGCTGTATTGCATCTGTTTGATTAGTGGCGCTAGTAAATCATCTTTTATGGCGTCGTGCGCGGTGTAATTGTCGTGCGGAACTATTCGAGTGTTACTCAAATACTGTTTTTGTTTTTAATCAACCTCAATCAAGCTGTGATTGGACTGAACATTTTATGCAGTGGTGAACTTTTAAAAAGGATTAAATTTTCGGAATATTAAAGAAGAAAATCTCCGCGAAGAAAATCTCTGTCTTAAAATAATTGAGAACCCTTAAAATCACTTAAATATGCAAAAGGCGGCGCTGCCACCATATAATTAAATCAAGCGTTTCCAAAAAGTGACTGACATCCTGTCAACACTTAGTCACCTCCTGTAGGACTTGCGACAGCTTGTGGTTATATTCCTTCTGCAGATTGATTAATGACAGGCTAGAAATAGCATGCAGCTAGATACGATCATAATTAGCATGACTTAATTGCTGCCCGCTGTTGCCGCCTTTCTACTCCTCCCCCTGGTTGACTGGTTCTGATGCTCACGGCCCAGGGCTGATACAATTTCAATTTACAAGTTGAATCGTCATCGTCGTTCTCGTGTGCTCACTCTGGCTGTTTTGGTGGCTGCAGTTGGGCCAGCTGGCTGGCCTGGCTAACTAGCCGGGCCTCAAACGTGAGTGGGTGATTCATCAAAAAATCAAAAAAGAGACTGAAATTGAAAATCGATAAAATAACTCCTGACCTGTTTTTGCTGGCGGACGGCGCGGCGGAGCGAATTTAAATTGGAAGCTTATTGGGTCAGTGGACGATTCGAGTGCTATGCAAACATTGATAAGGTTGTGGCGCCTGAATTTCGGCTCCAGGTAGATTCGATGGGAGTTTATTATTTGTGGGGGTGTTCAAATGAAATGAAACGTACCAATGTAGCTCTCGACTTTGGGTTCTAATTTTTTAAATATTCGGGCCAATTGTAGCCAATTGCTATAATTCATAAAGCAGAAATTTTCTGTTCTTTTAAGCCAAGTCCCTAACTTTTAACGGCAATGTAATTTCATTGTCTACTTAATCTGGTCTTAACTTTATTCCACTCACAATTACAAGCAGAAGTTAAAAGCGGAAAACAGAAGCAGAAACTCGCAGCAGAATCAGAAGTAAAAAATTTAGGGCAGAAAATATAGTCAAAAACTGATTATAGTAGCAAAATGTAGTTAATATCGGTGGAAACATAATATAGCAGTAGAAGCAGAAATAAAACGGAGCGAAAGCAGAAAACAATTTCAAAACGTTTGCAAAACCAAAAAGCAGCTCTAAGTATTTTTGCAATTGTGACAGTTTTATTGCAGCTTTTTTCTTATGTTATTAACTTCTGAAGAAGAAGATCAGGGGAGCTTTATTTTATAAAAACAAAAAAATTTTTACGAAAATTCCCCCGGCTGCCGGCAGACCGAATTCAATGAATGAACGAGTAAAAGTACGAGAAACCAAAAACAATTAATATGCTCTTGCCGAGGTGAGTTCAGAGCTCTCGTAATTTTTTGGTTCTTCCTAGAATTAGCTCTACCGAGCGCTCATACGGACAGCCAAAGGCACATCGACGCATTCTCGGTACACTACAACGCATGAGCGCATTATAATAAAACAACAACCGCATCGCAAGGTATAGGCAACAGAAAATTTTAGTCAACTTCCAATGTAAGAAGCGTCTGCTTGTATTCATTGTACTACTACAGTTAAATGGGTTCTGCTGGCAGAACCCTAGAGCAAATTTTTTTGATACAAGTTATTTGTTCCGATTGCGAGTTTTTTATAGCTTTATGTTCTTTGATAATACCCTAAAAAATTACCATAATAGGGATTTTGAACGGTAGGAACTTTGATTTTAAATTGTTACTACAATTCCTTCATTTGTCGGTTCGCAGCCACAGAGTCCACCTTTTTACCCATTTTCTCCATAAAACACCATTTTACACATCTAATCATGTCAAACCACATTCCTTTCGTGTAAAACACGCCAACCTTTACGATATGAACCTTTTGAAACAAATTTTTCATTTCTCACTCTCTATAAAATGTTATGGCCCAAAAGAGGGTAAGTTTCTGGCTGATATTACCTACCACGAATTCAATTTATCTGAAAGCCAAAGGCACATCATACCCTCTGCAGAAAAAGGTCCTGCTACTCCTCACATCAGCAGCGGCATAACATACATTGAGTGTTTATCCGAGATGTCGTTTGTCTCCCCAGCATCCATCGCAACGCAACCACCAAAAGAGAATCAGTCTGGGGAGTCATAAACAAATATTGAATGAACGCGAAACTGGTGACAATATCCTTTGAGCCCCACCCCACCCTAAGATACATATTAGCTAACGGCCCCAATATTCTTCGATATTTTTTTCTTCTTCATCTTTTTGCCGACCGAACCTCTTTCAATTTCACCAAAAAACACCCCTATTATCCTGGAATATGCCGTCAAGCAATAAATTGGGGTCTGATGGCACGGATGGCTCGATGGGCTGCTTCGAGTTAAAGCATCAGGCGGTTAAATTGAATTCTTGAAGACAGTGAGGGGTCAGAATGACTTTAAGGAAGTCCTGTCGCTACCTGGTTATTTTCCGTGGGGGACGAAAGCAAGGTTTGTTTGTCTCAGATTTTCGTTAAATATTCGTCAGCGGATATTTGCGCTTTACAAGGGGTTTGCGGACCCATTCTTGGCAAAAAAATTGCCCCCCAAAGAGATATTACAACCTCGAACTGAGCTAGGGTTGCGGGAAATTAATGGGATTTATGACGTCTTTAAAGTCAAGCGAAATGAGCGAATTCTTTTCTGGTTTTTCATTATTACCATCGTTATATCTGCCGCACACTTGGAAACATTTTTTTTTTACGTGCCTTGAACCCAACCCGGAATTTTTACAGGACGTGAAATTGAGATAGGCAGTGGCTTGGAAGAGAATTTTCTGGATAAAAAAAAAAAAAAATGTTGTGGACTATTTGCGGAACACAAAAGTGCGTCTTTGTGGTGATTTTGATCATTTTAATCGCATCCCTGTAATGTTCGCCTGAAAACCCAAAAGTACAAAGAGCTGGCAAACGGCCAGACCGAACCACAACCACCGCACAATGCTTGGACGATGCGTTAGCGCCCAGGGATCGAGCGACAATGTCTCAACGAGTCTCAGCTGCGATTATGCAAAGGTTTGTTGGCTTTTATCTTAATTGCTTTGCCACTAACACCTACCGAGTGGAGCAATTTGCATGTCCATCATAAATTCATTGGGCGCCCCCCTTGCGAAGATAAATTGCAACTCTCAAAAATTCGATTGTTTTCGCGGGCGGTATATCCTCCCTCAGCACACACTCCTCAAATTCCCTGCTCCCAAACTAATTGAAATTCATGTAAAATGCACCCACCCACCTTGCCAGGTTGCCTGTCTACATATGTGCCTTACGGGGGCAAAGACTTCGCAATTTGTGCAGTGTTAGTCAGCAGTGGTGGTACCGCCGCACAGCCACCGCTCGGTACAAAAAGACCGCTTGGTCTTCTGACTCATAGAACATGATGCCAATGCTGATGCTGATGCTGCATCGCAACCGGCAACCGGCAAACCGGCAAACCGCCTGCCCTGATGATGATGACGGTAGTGAACCCATTAAGAGTGCACGGCTGTGTTTGCCCGCAAAAACCATAACCAGATCGGTATACAAATTCAGAACCAGCAGCAGCAGCACCAGCGGAGCCAGCATCAGGAGCACCAAAGTAACAAGGTACTCCGCTAATGGGATCACAGCAGCATTAACCGCGCAGCACATACACCAAGTACACCAACAATGGCAGTGGCACACGTGGCCTTACACGTTTATCTCCAGATCTCCGTGTTTCCCCCCCGGCTGCATTTAATCGCATTCTAATTGACCCAGATAATCAAGAACAAAAGTGCCGGTATGGGCTGCAAATAGAATCACATCTGTTCTCCTAACTGCCTGACTGCCTGCCTGATGGTGCAGGCCATTACCAGCAAATTACATCGGGCCAGTTGCCCGGCTGATTCCCTTCAACGAAATTTTTTTTTTTTTACTTCTTTTCCAGCTCCCGAAGAACCTTATTGAATTCCTTTAAACTTTTCAATTAAGCGGAATCACAAAAGCCGGGCCCACACGAACCAAATCCACCCGCACTCTGGTGCTCGTGATTTCACGATTTCGGCCGTTGCCTACTTTTCCACTAAATTGAACAAGTGCCAGAGATGCACTTCTTTATCTTATGCCCCCGAGGGAGGCGCAGGTCAGGGGAGAGCTACGAGATGCTTTTAGACTTCAATTAGGAGAGATTTTGATATAGAAGGAAAGTTTCTTGCTGGAAGGGCTTATTCATCGCACTGGGAATTTCCTCCTGATGCTGGGCGAATGGCAGGCAGACATTGGCTGTCTTTTAGTAGTTTTTTTTTTTTTTTTTAACTTTTGAGGAAATTTATAGTGCACCTGTTTGCATGCACGTAATGGAGACGTGCAGCTGATCGGATTTTGATGCACGTTCGCTTCAGAGTCAGAGATGCCCTCAGCCGGAAGAAGATTGAGCTCCCGCAGGATTTTAAAATTGAGTTCTTCGTTAAAGTTTGTTGATGTGGCAGGGATTTTATCCGGGAAATGAGTTTTGGTGGTGTATTGGTTAATTTCTTCTACGGCTTATGTTACTCCTGAGAATACAGGGAAGAAAATTTATAAGTCTTGTCCAAATCAGTGTAACGGTCCCTGAGTATTGTGAGAACAAACACACAATTTTATTTGTTAAATTGAATTCCTAACGCAATGATTATGTATGTCAAGCAAGCAAGCAGAATTCCCAAACTTTGAAAGCAGATTCAAAATTACCAACTTCGATTATACCACGCGAACAAATCCAATCATAAGACTCACTTAAATCAGCTGTGAACGATAAACTTTGAATTTTCAGTCCTTTCGCGAAGGCGTGGTAACTATTTTCTGATCGATAGAAATTTGGAATTTCTGAAGCAAAATTAATTTCTGGCCATTCCTCTAAGACTCGCCCTTCAATGTGTACATTTGGGCATCATATTTAAAATCAACGACCGCAAAAACCCCCATGTACCAAATGACAGTCCAATTGAAACTGGTCTTTTAGGTCGGCTTTGTTAGAACCACCATTTTGATCTCGTGGCATTGGACACAATATTTTAAATCAGCGACACCGAAAATCCGTATGTGCCAATTTTTGTGAAAATTTATAGAAGTTTGGCATTGGGATTGAAATCAGCTTCTTGAACTCACATAACAGATCATTGCTTACCCCATGGTGAATGACGCATTAGAATCTGTTCAGGAATTTTAAAGTTTATCGTTTATAGATTTCACCAAGGCAAACAGAAAATATATGGCAGAGGGGTGATAAGGGTGGATAGGGGAGGGGGCGCAATCTGAACCGTTTTCGGTGATTCAGAAGTTCAGTATGCACATTAATATTTTATTTTTATACTTTGACCCACCCAACGCAATGACACAGACTTGATTGACCCTAAATGAGACAGACTACTGGCAGTTCTTCAAAAATTTAACTCCCTATCTTTACGTGGTTAAGAACGCTTGCGGTTTAAACCGGTTCAAATCGGTTTTGCAGCTCCCGAACGTACATATACCATTTTTACGTTCATATAAAATCCATGGTTCTATTTCTACCTATAACAGCCAAGAGGTGGCGATTTCTGTAACAAAATAATTTTGTTATTATAATTTTATATTTAGTATCAAAAAAATTAATCATTTTCATCGCCTTTCAGATTTACACGGACTGGGCCAACTACTACCTGGAACGGGCTAAATCGAAGAAAAAGGTTACTGACCTATCAGCCGACTGTCGCGACGGTCTCCTCCTAGCTGACGTTATCGAAGCTGTAACATCCTTCAAAGTACCTGATCTAGTCAAAAAACCTAAAAATCAGCAACAAATGGTGAGTCCACGCAGCCAACTTACCCTTAAGTGTGGAAATATTTCCTCCTTTCTGTAGTGAGTCCATCCGCTAGAGTTGTATGAAGACATCTCCCATCTTCTCTTCTCACCTCTGCCCTTATTCAGCAAAAAGACTATAACGGCGGAGCAGTATATCAAGTAGCAGGTCATAAGAAAAACGATACGAGCCTATTACGCATTCGCACGCCTTTTCATGTTTTATGCTGATTTTATGAATGGAAATTAAATTTTACAACTCGACCCATTCCCCCCCATATCCCCCTTTGTCTGACGTGGTGTTTTTACCAGCGGATATGCATGTGATCGATGGAGGCGCCCCACAAAGGGGCTTGGGATTTTCACAATTTCTGAAGTTTTGTGGCGAGTTATTTACGACGATTGTGCGGCGTCTCATGGGATGGTGCATTTCGCAACTAGAACAGCACAAGCGCAATTACAACTAAAACTGAGGGGGACTAACGCCCAAAATATACACCGGCACGGCAATATACCATGGCGCGGGTGGGCGGAAGGAAATCTCGGAGAGATTAGGAGGTGTTGGATGGGTGCGCTGATAGACATCTTCTCTGTGCGGTTAATGACGCGACCGACACACCGCGGCACGTCGGTCGAGACAAGACGATTTTTGCGGCTTGGGTGCTTTTTTGTTTTTTTTGAAAAACATTCTTTAAGCAAGGAATTGCACTTCTGGGAATTTTTTTTGTCGGTGGATGTTGCTATTTTTAAAAGCGTTATGAAGTAGTTTTCTTTGGACATTTTAAGGGACGTGTGATAAAGTACGTCAACTTCTGTCTGTTCCAGATTCTGTCTGTTGAAATTTAAGATGATGGATGTGTTTCTTTTGCAGATGAGGCATTTTTTATGATGTCGATATTTAATGTGGTTTTTCAAAAATAATATTTCCAGAGAAATTCAATCTTTTATTTTGAATTTTTCAGAATGACTAACTAGTCCAAAGATGGCGTAATCAAAGGGCGTACAAAAAACTAATTAAGAAATCAAAATCTATATATGTATATATAAAAAGAATTGCTGCACCGCACACGCTAAAACTCTAAAACGGCTTGACCGATTTCGATAAATTTGTTTTGTTTTGTTCGCTATAATACAGGGGAGGTTTAAAATAAAGAAAATTCGGGAAACCCCAAAGGAAAAGCCGGAAAATCTAAAAAATCGAAATTTCCGTTTTGTATAGGAAGCGAATTTTTCAACTTCAAGGAATCTTTATGACAAAGGCAATTGGAGGTTTTCGGGGTCGCAGATCTCGAACTTGCATTCAAAATTTTGGAATTCAAGATGTCGGATCCAATATGGCCACCGAAAAAATTAAACTTCAAAGGATTTCACTGAAAATCCACTCTTTGGTTTTTGATTTGGGTTTTTGAGGTCAATGATTTTGAATCTGCCATCAAAATTTTGGAAATCAAGATGGTGGATCAATATGGCGACCGAAAAGTTAAACTTCAAGGGATTTCCCTGAAGATCCGCACTAGGGAATTTTCGGGATCACTGATTTCGAATCTGCTATTCAAATTTCCAAATATGAGACCACCCCCACCCCGCTGGGAGATATAGGAGAGGGGTTGCAATAAGGAGGTGGTGTAAAATGAAGAAAACTAAATTCAATAATACTGTTGAAAATATCTAAAACATGTGCAAAACGCAAATAGGAAAACGCTGGGTCACATAGGAGAGGCGGTGGTGCAGTAGGGAGGCGTTGTAAAATTAAGGAATACAAATTTAATGGTATCCCGGGAAACGACGGGTCCGGGCAAGCTAGTCTTGAATAAAATACACACAAGACTGAGGCGGTTTTCAGTTTTAGATTCTTTGTCTGTCTGTTTGATTTAAACGGACAAATGGAAAAACGGCTGCAGTTTGATTTCTGAAATTTTGGTACCTACTATTTCAGAATTTCCCCTCACTTTATTTACTCCGGTAGAAATTGAGAACATTTAAAATGGCTAATAAATAAATACTAAATTTAAATTTTCATAAAACTTGGCACATAGGAATTTTCTGGGTTGGTGTTTCAAATTCGGTTCAAAATTTTACATTTGAACAACACAACGTTGCTTCCAATTCCCATAAAACTTGGTACATGGGGGTTTTTAAGTCTGCGTGTAATGTAATATAAATTAAGAGGAACACTAATCCAAGACTTGTCGCCTGATGTTGCTTTTAATTCTCCAAACAGATAAGCCCGGCCAAGGTCTGCTAGTAATTAATTAAAAATAATAAAAAGTATCTCTTTTCACGTCCTTATATCAACACTTCACGTTACTCATGCAATTTCCACGGTAGCCACGAGGCACCACTCCGCTGCCCGGTCTTAACCGTGTAATTGGAGCAAATTGCGTACTTGATGTCGACAACTAGACACGCGCTGTGTCAAAAATAAGTCGTTGATGGATGGATGAGATGGATGGATGGATGACGGTGTAGTGCACGTTTAATTCACTTTTACGCGCTATTTATAAATCAATCTCCCCTCAGGGGGTGCTTGTACTGTACCCATGTTTTCTTGGGCAGGTAAATGACCTGACTAGTCTTGCATCAACTGCAAGGGAATATATAATCAATGTATGCATATAATCCACCTTCTATTGGGAATGCACAAGTAGCCGCCTTTGACCTATTTGTTGCAACCAACCGATTTGCGTGCCACAAAGTTCCAGGGACCTTATAGCCCTTCTTGTTGGAATAGAATTCCCGCAGGAGCAGCAACTCTCCTGGCATTTATCTAGTATCTAAAAGTTTTGTGGAAAACACTTCTTGCTTTTCTACAAAGAAGACTTTCGTAGCCCATAAGACCTTTAAGCCCCCCGTCCAACTTGAGTGAATTTAGCCGAGAAGTTTACCGGCCGGCCGGGTGAGTACCCAGATCTGGTAAGCGCTTTGCGCTGCTGCGCCCCATAAAGTTCGGTGAAATACGATTTTACGCACTGGGGCAAAACAAATCTCCTCCAGCGAGTAAGGCCAGCCGAGTCAGATGCCTACCATCCGGCGAAGGCCCCTCAAAATAGAGAGCCTCGCCGGCTGTTCATCAGGAGTCCCCCACTAAATGGAGGAAGGTTCCCCCCCAGCGACCTTCGGACGAACAAATTTAAATATTTCAAAGAAATCGGAGAAGTAAATCAATTACCGCCTTCTGGTGCATCTGGAACTAGCACGATCGACCAAACGGCTGATTTGTCGGCGGCTCTCTTCTAGGTGCGTACACTCAGCTGGCGAACAGAGGCTCTGGTGGCCCCGGCTGGAGCGGCGGCGACGGTGGTAGTGGCGACGGCATGCACATGCAGTGATGCAGCACCAGATGCAGTTCAGTGCACCGAACAAGGTTTCCGGCGGAGTATATGGTGTATTTCCTCGATTTTGCACGTGCATATTCGCCAGAAGGAAGGAACATGCACACACCACACCCCTACTGGCGTCTAGGAGCCTCCGCAAATGGGCCCCATCAACTGCACCGTCACAACATGTTGCAAACTAGGAAAATTTATTGTTCACCGTGTTGTGGCCTGGCAGCCTCGGGGAGGAGGAAAACGAGCGATCCAGGCATAACAGAAAAAAAAAATATTAAGCAGAAAATATGCCTCCCAGTCCTTATGCTGCGCTTGCCCCCCTCCTGTATCTTCAGCCCACGCACTGTGCGACTTTCATTAAACGGCCGAACGCCGTCGAGTCATTTTTCTTGCAAATTTCATGAGTAATGGTATGGAGGGCCCAGTGCTTTCATTTGAACAATTTTTTTAATGTTTCAATTTTTCACTCGACCATATGATTGCGCTGCGGCTGCACAGCATGCAAGCAATGTTTGCTTTTTTGCGAACAGATCGACCAATTTCACCACATTAACTGGGCGCCTGCCGGTCAGCGATGTCGTGGCTCTGTTTGTTTAAGGAAAATAAAAAAAAATAAAAACGTCTGGTGACTACCCCCCTTCTGACACCAGGGAAAACGAGTGAGTATAGAAATTCTGAAAAATTGACTAAGTGCCCGACGAAGTTATTTTAAGGCGTGTGTCTTAATCCAGGCAAGCTTTTGGGGTAAGTTTAATTGAGTTTGTGGATGATTTGGCAAATAAGCCGGAGATCTCTGAGGCATGCCAGCGGCCAAGCGACTACACAAACAGCCGGCTGGAGCGGACGAGATTTGAATGATGAACAAGTCGAGTAGAGATTCGGATGTCGATGACGGGAAGATGGATTTGTAATCCAATTCGCATACAATAACACAGTCAGGGGAGTGGGTGCGCTCTTGAAATTTTCGGGACGGGCGGCAACGGCGGCAGCGCTTGAAGCGTGTGACTAATTTAATACGTTGGCTTTCCAGGAATTAGCACTACTCGTCGGGAATTTATAATTTTAGCGCATTGAAAGCGATCGATGGTGATGCGACTATGTTGGGCAATTTCAGAGGAAGACAGTGTAGGTACTCGTTTTTATTGATGCTGTCAGGTAGTCAGAATTACATTTTGATGGACATTGGTCCATCATGTCAGATCCAGCCTATTCTATCGCTTCTTAGATGATTATTTTTTGTCGCTGAAATCGACTACAAAATGTACATAGTCCCACTGTAGTCGGTAAAGAAGTGTTAAAAGCATATTTGCTTTTATGCCAGTAGTTTTTGACGCTGTAGTCAAAACAAAAAGTGGTTGTCGTTGTTACAGTTGGTGTCTCCTTAAACCGGGTTTACATCTTCGTTCTTGTGCACGTTGTTCGATGTTCTGGCAATTCCGAACGACGATCAGCTTTGAATGTTTGTGTACAATGTTCGTTTCATTTTGTCGTTGACAAATTTGTTCCGTTTTCCATTTTCAATGGCCGTATTTCTAAAATTGAATAAGAAACGCATTTTAGAGGACTCATTTTTGAGAATTTGGCATGAATTAGGCTCCACAGTTGTAATTTTTCTACGTATGTTGTCCTTCCCAAATCGTTCTTGGCATTTTTGCATAGACAACTGACTTGACCCGATCCCACAGGAAAAAGTCTAAATATGGCAATTCACATGATCTTGGTGGCTAATACCTCCACCGTTTGGTAAAATTACGCGGCCAAAAACTTGTGTGGCACGCAACACTGTCTTGTTGAAAAAACTTATGTTGGAGGTCCATTTCAAGAAAACAGGATCACATAAAATTTTTAATCATCGCTCAATACCTCTCCATAATGCCGGTCAATGCTCGCAGAAATAGGTTGTGTGGAATTCGCCAGGTATAGGTCTGGGAAACCCCAATTTCTTCTGAACGACGAGGAATCGAGAGGTTTGGATTATCACGCACACTATCAGGGAAGACGGCGATATTGTCATTCGATTGGGCGCTAAGTTGATGGGCTGGGTCGTTGGTTTATAGTGCAAAGCTAGTTTACTCAAACTTTATAATGAGAGATTATGTAAGAATTACAAAACATGAATTTTCGTGATACCGCTAAAGAATTTCTAGCAGTTGTTGAACTGTGTATCTTTCAATTTTGACAGGCTTTTGTTTAATCGCAAATCATGTTGGTGCTATTTCACCTGTCACAAACCTATGAAGTTTTTTTATCTTCTTTGCCCTCGCCGATTACACATTGGAGTCATTCTTTGGTAGGTAAGGTAGGATTTGTTTCGCGTTTTATTTCACCCAAAATCGATTGTAGGATACTTATGAAAGATCCGCCGTCATAATAAATGATGTCGTTACACTCGATTTTTCCTGCAGTTAAAATGCGCCCGTCTGTCCAGAGTTTTAGATTCGATGGAAGCCGTAATTGATGTGCTACCAATCCTAAGCCCAATATCCCAAAAGATTTGTCTGGATTTTCTCAAAATTAAGAAGAAAAGTCGAGTCCACTAATTCACCGATAGCGACAAATTCCTTACAAGCAGTAAGGCGCATAAAAATCCGATTATAATTAAGGATGCCTGTTCCCCTCGTTAAGCCACAATATACAATACATTTTCAGCACGTCAGCGATAGTGCCGCGATCCTATTATACTTTGACTTAAGATCGTCCAAAAATAAGCTCATTTGCTGCACAGCACAAAAATACGAAGCGTGTCGAAAACAGAGACGATGATGAAAAAGAATTAGGTCCATCGCGCGATGCACTGTGCACCGTTCAGAACACATTGAGAGTCATTCGGTTGCCCATTAATCCTAATCTGCTTCAGACATTGCTTCACGATCACTTCACGATCAGACGGCGGCGCGCGCAAGGAAGAAGGAAGACGTTAAGAAGACGATGGAGGAGCGCATGGAACTCAAGAGTTCGGAAGTAAATCAGCCAGGAATGCACTTTTATAGTGTTTACCCCTCCCATCATGAAGATTGATGTGCGAAGTGTGAAACCCACAGATCCATCAAGTGATGCAACTTTAACGACGACTCAAAATGACAATTCGAATATTGTAAGGGGAAGAAGTCGGGATACCGTCTGGCTATTTCTTTTCTTTTGAGTGCATGAACGAAATTGTTTGTGTTTTCTGCGGGGACAGACGATTCGTGTAGAGTCAGCAGGGCTAAAAAAATAAGTTCTTCAAATAAATATGTTGCAATTTGAGTTATCACTCAGTTTCGATGCTATCGCAACAAAAAAAAAAAAATTAAAAATAAGAGAAATAAAAGAATGAGGAACCAACAAAGTGCTTAGCGCAAATAAACATTTCTTCGACTTGCCTTGAGTCTCGAGACAGTCTTGGTTGGACCGGCGGCATAAGGAGAAAAACAGCTGTCACGTGTTAGGCAATCGTTTGAAAGAAGTCGTTTAAGCAATGCACTTCTCCGGTGATGCACGCAACAGCGATATGTTTGAGCCGGCGACACAAACCTAGAATAGACGAGACTCGAATGGATAAACATAAACGAGTTTGTTGCTCCACGTCCGATGGGGCTCCATTGTTTACCCCAGCGGAGCACACACCACACCACATCAGCACAGGGCGTTCTGGGTGCTGCTCACGATGGTGTCGTTGCACATCAAGGAAATGGGGACAAATGTTGCACTTTGTGACATAATAGCTCGTTTACTTCCTTGTCCACGTAATTCCGATTTCAGTCGGGAATAGGGAAAATTATCCGGAAATTGGGGAGATAAATCTTCGGGATGTTTGTTGACTTAGTGAAGAAGGTGAAAGACTTTCAGTGAATTTTTCGTACCTTCTTATGAGGAATTTTCATCGTCTGAAAAATATTTCTTTTGAACGTGTCCTGCATTTATTCTAGAAATTTTGAAACTTACGGGTTGACTTTAGAAAATATATTTGCAGGGTCTTTCAATAAGGATACT
Source organism: Neoitamus cyanurus (assembly GCA_947538895.1). Lineage (NCBI taxonomy): Eukaryota > Metazoa > Arthropoda > Insecta > Diptera > Asilidae > Neoitamus > Neoitamus cyanurus. Next base: position 9,396,290 of record OX384544.1, on the reverse strand, counting down.
CGACTTTTAAATGTCAATAAAATAAGTTGTGCACTCCATTTCTATTTTATTTGAAAGAATATTTTATGGCATTAAGTAAGGATTATAACGTCGTAAAACGTATTTGAGAGGTCCAATTTATGATAACTTTGTCGTATAAATCTGGCCGGTGTTAGCTGGATGGCGTTCGTTATGTTGACTTTGAGGACACTAATTCTTTGCGGCTTATTCGTAAAGACCTGTGATTTAAGACAGCCCCAAAGGAAGAAGTCTAAAGGCGTTAAATCGCACAATCTTGGTCGTCTTTCAGTTCACGTCGCCCTCAAATCGCTCGCGCAGACCGTCCATCTTGGCATGCTTTGTGTGGCACGTAGCGCCGGCCTGTTGTAACCACATGTTTTACGTCCAAATGATCTCGGATTATGTAACGCCCCGTCTCAGCCTATGCAAAAGGTATGTTGTATCCATTCCCTCCAGAACAGAGTGGGATGAGGACTATCTCGGAAACATAGTGTCGGATGCCAGCTCTGCGTGGTTCACGGACGGAGCCCTTGCAGAGGGTCTAGCTGGAGTCGGAGTGTACGGTCTGAGTGAAGATGTGTACATCTCCCCCTCGCTAGGCAGATTCGTCTCCGTTTTCCAGGTGGAAGTTCTTGGTATCTTGATCTGTGTACAAGAGATTCTGAAGAGGAAACTGAGTGGGAGAAATATTTTTATCTTCTCTGACAGTCAAGCTGCTCTTAAAGCACTCGACTCATACATAGTTTCGTCTAAGCTTCTCAGTGAGCGTCGTCACTCGCTTGATCTTATTGCGACTTCCAATCAAGTCTCAATAATCTGGGTCCCTGGCCACTGTAATATAGCAGGCAATGAAACTGCGGACAGATTGGCTAAAGAAGGGGCCTGCTCTATCTTTATAGGACCAGAACCCTACGTGGGTGTTGCACCATCTCTCATCAGTCGCTCGGTGGAGGACTGGGTCCGCTCTGAGCACAATGAGATGAGGGCCGCTAGACTGGATTGTAGACAGACTAAGATGTTCTTGCATAGGGTCGACCCAGGCCTCGGCAGACATCTAGTCAACCTCAGTAGATGCCAGTTGAGCCAAGCAATGGCCATTATTACAGGCCATTGCAGGCTGAACAAGCATCTTCATACAATACGAATAGCGGATTCGCCGCTTTGCGGATGCGAGTTGGAAGACGAGACGATTGCTCATCTTTTGTGTGCATGTCCGTTCTACAACAGTGCCAGAACCGCTTTATTCGGGAACTATCAGGTAGATCCCAAGGATCTACATAAACTCACGCTGCCCACCATCTTGAGCTTTGTTAGAAGAACTGGTCGTCTAACGGCTCAATCAGATGTCAGTCTCTCTTCTCGAGGTTTGTACAATGGACCTTCAGTCTAAGTGCAGGGTTATCTACCCGCCTCATGATAATCTACATCTACAACCACATGTTTTCCATATCACCCAGTTTAGGCCATAAGAAGTTGCTTCGATCTCTAGCGCTCGTCGGCTATCTCAGCGTATTTTCGTATTATATCAACATCGAAGCTATTATTTTTGACGTTGGTACGAATCATACTTGAATGCTGCTTGATTTTCATACAGCTTACGTGTAATTAGGAAATAATTGGTCTGTACGAAGCTCTTGTAAAATAAATAAATAAATAAATCTATAAAATACATGTCCACCCCCGAAAAAATGGTATGCGGTTTCAACAGGATGGCACGACCTGCCACACAATATGCGTAACAATGACATTATTTCAAACCAGGTCATTTCATATCTCGATTTGTAATATGGCTCCCTTCCTGTAAAGTTCCTCTAGGAAGAAATCGACCGGTATATTCCCTGTATTTATTTTCGTTCTTCCTGCGTTTCCAGGTGGAATGCATTAATGCTCTTACCGGTATTGAGGTAAAGCTTATTTCGATTCTAGTAGAGGGTTCTTGTGTGCAACCCTGAGGGACCCATTGTACGGCATCTTATTATATTTCTATTATAATTTTCTTTCCCCCACCATAACCTCTAAATCCCCTTTCGGATCATAAGAAAATCGCGCAATTTTAAAGCTGAAACCCCCTGAGAAATGCCGTCACCAGAACTCGTGCAGTGACATCTTCCTGTTGTAGCTCATCCGCCTTATCGCCGCCACTGTGCGCTGTATGTCCTTCAAAGTCCCCTTGACGGGTGCATGTCTTGTACTTGTACGGCAGAGTAATTTCCAAAGAAGAAGCATTAAAATTTCCTTGTACACACATCTCCTACGCTTGAGCGCAATTTGCAAATGATATTAACCACAATGCAAACAGAGCCGCTGAGGGACCATTTAGCCGATCCGGGAAGGCAGAGGGACACTATGCAATTTCTACACGGCGAGAAACGCGCTGGAATTTAAATTGAGCTCCGGTGCAATGTGCGCTTAAGTCACCAGCACCAGCCGAGCACTGTACAGCACCAGCGGCTATCAGTGAAATATCGCTGTTTACACGAAGTCACCATCGCCACACCATCCGGCGTCTTCGGCAAATATATGCGGATTATGTCACTTGTTCCTGGTGTGGCAGCGGCGGCGCCCATCCTAGCCAAATCCCAGAGCCACAGAGCTTTCTGCGGGTTAATTCGTTTCGAATTCCTGCCGGGCTTCGAATGAGCACATCTCCAGACCCGTTGCGCCCGATTAGTTAGCATTCACCAACGTGCTTCACTTGGGGCGGGTTAATTCAATTGGGAGCATTATTGCCGGCACCGAGCGCCACAGTCGCACCATTGGGACGCAACGCGAGTGTCTCCCAGCAGTTCAACCGACATCGGCATATAGGCTTTATCAAGATCTAGCCGCGAACGCTGAAAGGAAACGCTCGACTTAAATCGGGCAATTTACCCGGAGCTGCATGGATTACCGCGGTGTAATCACCACGCGCGAGTTTTAGAGCACCGAGTGGCACTATTAAAGCGCGCGGTCGGAACGCTATTATTGCTCGCATGGGGAAAATTGGTGTCGCGCTTTTTCAGCACGCCGCTGATGGGGTTCTTACGCAGATTCGGCTGACAAATGGAGCAATAAATTATTTTCGCTAAGATTCTGAATGTAGGAGGTCGTTTAAGTGATAATTAGAACGTCGTAATTGCAGGAAATTCTCAGAATAATTATTACTGTGATGGCGGCAGACTTATTGCTGCCCCAGCTGGTCGTCGTCGTCTTCGTCGGCGGGCTGAACAAAAAGTCGTGATCTGCGGATCTGGGTACGGAAAGAGTTACGTAAATCGTAAAGCGTTTTTTTTTCTTCAGATTTTTATGAGATCCAATATCTGCTTCAACTTCAAGGTTTTGTGTCAATTACTCAATTGAAAGCGATTTAACTGTAAATATCCTTAACTCGCCGTCAAAGCACTAAACTGCCCAATTCTGCTGAAGACACTTGGAAAACATTTAGACAAATGCGCTTAGCCAGCAAAAGCCCTCACCCAACAGGAGTCCCCGGTAAGAGGATTACGGCCCTTGTAGTGCTCGTTCGCCTTATTCCACCTTATCTTCTGTCTGTTGCTCATTTTCATACAAATAGCCACTTGGGTCTGTGATAGCAAAGGGTTTCCAGACTCAGATTTTACTATGTTAGCTGTGAAATGGGCCATTGAGAAATGAGTTTAATTTCTGACCATCACTCACCCTCCCTTAAGTACCGTTGGTATTCGGAATATATTTGGTACTCAGTAGGTTTAGCAGATAATTCAGAATTCCGTTCTTTAGTGCTCCTCGTTTAAAAAAACATCTTTTAGTGCTTCTGTTGAATGTTTTCAGCTTTTCCGTTTAAACAAAAAGAAATAAAATTTAAACTCTGAATTTTAATTCGGCTTTACATTTAAATTCAATCTGGATTACAATTAAACTGAAAATTTGATTTAACGCTTCGAGCGCAGACCTTTTATCTATAGAATTCACTAACTATGTATTCTATTGCTCAGGAGAAAAAAGTGGGACCAGGTCGGTCGAATACGGGAGTTGTGGTCTTTTTAGTGAACGAGGAACGAATTTTTGCAGTTTTTCACACTTTAAATGCGATTTCCTGGGGCTACAGGTGTTTCCGCGCAGAAAGGGCTACCTTCCCGAAAAGCCCTTAATACCACTTGACACTAAAAAATGGGCATGTTTAATTTGGTCGATTTTTCGAAAAAATGACAATCCCTTGGCATTTTTTAGGCCGAAAAATATTTTTTCTCGGATTCTGACGATTGTGGTGTCAAACGAAAGGGACTGCTCCAACTTGCCTAAAACACAAAAAAAAAATGCAGCCAAAACCGGCCTAAACTGCCAGTTTTAGAGGTAAGAAACTGAAAGCCGATTTTGTTACGAACCCTATAAATTGAGGCCCCACAGCTCAGAAATTTCCCTCTGGGGTAACTTTCTTCATCCCGTCGTCCGGAGCCCTATTATGTATTTTATTGCTCAGGAGAAAAAAGTGGGACCAGGTCGATCGAATTCGGGAGTTGTGGTCTTTTAAGTGAACGAGGAGCCAGTTTTTGCAGTGTTTCACACTTTATATGCGATTTCCTGGGGCTACAGGTGTTTCTGCGCAGAAAGGGCTACCTTCCCGAAAAGCACTTGATACCAGCTTCGGCATGTTAAATTTGATGGGGACTCCAGGTACTTTTTTTTATTTAAACCTCTATAACCTTAAAACGATTGAAGTTACGACAATTTTTATAAAGACATTTTTGATAGCTGATAATATCTTCTATAAGATTTATACATACATAGTTTTGAAAATTAGAAAAAAAATGTTCACCGTATTAAAAAGCATTTTGAAGTATTCTTCGTCTCTTAAAGCTTTGACAGATAAAACAATCTGCGATCGAGGGGTTAAACTAAAAATCTTGATTAGACGAAAAAAATAGCTCAGGCCGAAAGTTAGGCTCAGATTGAAAATCCGGTTAAAGCTGAAAATCTGGTTTAACGTCAAAATCTGGTATAACAAATTAAAAAAAAACATCTGGCTCAGGCTTAAAAAATCCTAAATTACTACTTCAGTCTGAAATACTTCCTTCGCTTAAAAATTTCGGTCAGTTTAAAAATATGTCTCCATCTAATTTTGTTGAAGAACTACTTCAAACAAATCTAATTAAAATCTGGATTCGAGGTGAAGTTAGGCTTCCAGTTTCCCCTATAAATAAAATTCCCATTCTGCTACTGAACTTACACGCGATTGAATGGCATTAAATATAAAAATAAATTCAAGGCAAAAATGCAAACACCAGCCCCTTTCCCCGTTCCTCGTTCGTCATATCGAAAAGCAAACTTCTATCAAATTACCATCAGACAATTGATACCGTCTTAATGCTCACTCAATTCAACCGCATCAGAATCGTAAACCGCAAAAATCTCGAACATATCTATCCGCCGCTGAGCCACCACGATTAACGCATCCACTGCTGCCACCACCACCGCTACGGCAATCAACAATCTTCGATTGCCGCTGAATTGCAGAGCAAGCAAATCTCGATCGTGCCATTCGATCCAGTCTAAATCTCTTTAAAAAATTCCGTGTACTCTCCCCCATCTCTTAATTGAAGTAATCCGTAATTGTTGATCCCAGATCCCATCCCAGGGCTCCATCTGGAATGGAACTCTCCGCGTTCTTCCCGCAGTCCCACGATCGCGAAGGAGCTTCGATATCAATCTATGGACGACCTCAGTTTTAGCCATGGCGCGCTGCTTCAGTAGGCAACCAACTGTTGAGTTGATCGCGTGCAATCGCGCCAGCAAAACGGCGGGAAGTTGGTGGTAGGAAGTGACGACACAGCTCGAGTGATCGTTACGATCTTTACATGATCGGACGTGTTTTACTGCTGCAGTGTTTCGAGAGATCTCGGCAATTGGCCATTGATTCTGGCTTAACCGTGTTAACGACTGTTTTTATAATTTTTTTAATTTTGGAAGAAAAATTAATTACTTCCCGGGGGTGGTTCCTTGCCCTCGACACGATCGAACGTGAGTGACACGTGCAAGCCCTCAAGTTCAGTGAATGTGAACTGTGAAGTACTGGCGAGTGGCACTCGATTTACAAATTACGTTTAAGCCAGATAGTGTATGTGCCCGGATTTTGCCCGAATCGTTTGAGTGGTTCAAGGAAACCTGTCGACGCCAGCAAGGTAATTCTCCGGTAATTACAGAGAACAGCAGGAGACCTCTTGACTTTTTCAATTGGCTTTGTGTTGCCCTATTGTCTGTCGGCCGGCGGTGGTGCCACAGGGTCTCGTTGTCCAAGTTCACTTTTTTTCACATTATTGTCTGTTTTTCGTGCCGGGAACAATTGATGGAGAGAATCCCTACAGGTACCACTTCATCGTGATGTGACGGAGATCACGAGCCGACCTACCACAATTGTTTGTAGCTTGTCCTGTAATGCATTCTACAGATCCCTTTTTGTGCCCCAAAGGGGCCTCTTGTATTTTTTTTTTGACCTTTGTGAACCTCCTAGTCGTTTTGCCTCGGATATCGAATTCCTTGGCATTGTGTTCATCGATGCTGTGACTGACTTTGTTTGGATTACAAAGTATTTTTTTTTTTTTGGTTGTAGTTGGCCTCTTCCGTTTCAAGCCTGACTCAAAGGTTTGAGCACCACTTGTGCGCGGTTTACCAGACAAAAGGGGTTGGGAGGGTCTCTTTTTGTTTGTTTGTTTTCAAAACAGTCATAATTCATTTCGGGCGCGGATTGATGAAAATTATACGCCACTGTATGGAGTATGGGACCCAGGTTCTTGGGGGGCAGGACGATGAGACAAACGAGCGACACAAAAAGATCATTTAGTGAATTACCCTCTCGCTACGTGAGCTGGCGACCGAAGTGAGCCTGTCCATTATAAACTGGTTAAAGGCTCCAGCTCCGCTCACACTGGCCACAAAGGGAGTTACATACGTGTGTACAGGCCAGCTTACCAGGCGCTTTATTATCAATGGAACAAGATGATTTGCAGGCAATTTTAGTGCCGGTGAATTTGCCTCTTTATATGGGCTTTAGTGCTCCGGATTATCTTTATGACCACTCGCGCAATATTTTGCTCACTTGGCCTCTGGTTTCGAGGTCAAGAGCATTTTAATTGATCTAATTAGGTGAGTGGCTGGCAAAATTATTCGCTAAATTCAAAAGAATGTTTGGATTCAATTGTAGTGGGAGAAAGTAATTGCCGAAAATAGAAATAGAAAAATATGTAACTGCTGAATTATTTAGATCTTGGCCTTACGCTTTTTAAGTCATGTAGGGTTCCGGGGTACCGACAGAAATTCCTATCCGGGCACGATTCTTATATCCTTGGCCCCAATTTTTGGGAACGGGGTTCGAAACATTTTGCTGTGCTAATTAACTCCACCGGTAGTTTGTACAAGGAAAATTAACTCCACCGGCAGTTTGTAAAAGGGAAATTATAATATAATAGAATTTTCCTAAAAATTACGAACGTTACGTGGCTCGCGAATTGCCCTATATCTCGAAACGGGTCGAGATAGAATTTTTTCATTATGTTTCCGTTAATTAGCAGAGAAAATTGTTTCGAACCCCGTTCCCAAAAATAGGGGCCAAGGATATAAGAATCTCCCCCTGTCCGGTTCGTCCAAATATTTCAGAAATGGTCTTAATTTGTTTTAATTAAACAAAATTGTCTTTTTAGCAAAAGATTAAATTTTCTTGCAAAAATTTGTATTTTCATTAACAAAAATATTACAAAATTCTACAGGACATGCGATAGCAAAACTTAGGAAATTTTGGTATACTTGTAGTAGGCTTGAACCCTTAACTGTAGTCGTGGGTCCAGTGAACCCATGATCAATCTTTGAACGCTCCTAGGTACCATATGTCAGTAAGGCGAAGCGCGCAGAGGGGAACGGACGCGTTAATGTTTCAATGTAAAGTTTGATAAAAAAAAGTGTAAAAATGAAATTTAATTAATAGCTTTTTACATTTTTTATATACAAAACAACGGGTGTACGGAACTCCTCAAAATGTTAGTGGGTCGCTGGCGGCGGTGATAACTTGATAACGGCTCATCGAAAACACAGAATTGAAAAATATTTAGGTTCAGTGTATCAGTGGCTCTTGTGAGTTCAATCGAAATTAATATTTATTGATAAATAACAAAATGGCGGAGATTTAATGAAAAAAACAACAAAATGGAGTTTTTTTTTTCACTGTTTTTGGCCAAAAAAAAAATAGTAAAAACCAAAATTTTGATTTGATTGTAGAATGCACGAAAGCTATTACAGTTCAGAGTATGTGGTTAACATTTTATGAAGATCGGCTCGGTCGTTCCGGAGAAATCACCGCCGCCGACCGGAAGAACATGGTTTTTAGATAAACGCGTTTAACGTTTTTTTAAGGAAAAAGTCTTACCTAAAGTCAATCAGCGACAACCGGCACCATACAAAATCCCTTCAACCTCTTAAAATTTTTTTTTTCAATCTCCACTGAGGTCACTGTAGTTATTCATAGATTTTAAGGTCTCTCTACAGTGTACACACACAGTAAAGTCTCTTTACCAAGGGGAGTAGACAAAAGACGTGATGGTCGAGCGCGCTCAGGTAGTAGAAGTAGCAACGTAAAAATTGCAAAATAATATAGTTAGACTGCTCTGATGAATTTGAAAACAATTCTTTTACATATATATACTTTTGATAAAAGCAAAAAAATAATATTTGGAAGTTATAAACCAGAATGATCCCTTGCCGTTTGAGTTTCGATAGTTCTATACCGATTTTGTAAAGAATATATCGAGAAGAATGATTTTACGAGAGAATTTTCTGAAAAAGATAAATTCTACATGAATATGTTGGCATTTAAAAGAACAAAGGGTTACGCAAACTACATTTGTTTGCCGACAATGCAAAAAGGAGGCTTTGACTGTCTATGTTTGTTTGTATGCTCCTTCGTAGAGCCTAAACTAGTGGAGCGATTACAATATATGAGGTGTCTCTAAATTTGTGAGTTCGCGAGTGTAGTTAGATAATGGCTATAGATAATGATATCGTAATACAAAAAAAAAAAAAAAAAACAGAATGACAGCTCCCAGAAGTCAAAATGTACGACAATAAAAAAATACACAAAATATGAATAATCAATATGGGCATCACATGAAAGGGTTTAACGAGCACAATTCGACAAACTACATGACGTCATTTTTCGCAACTTCTTTGACTTGGGTATCACATAAAGGGGTTTGACGAGTAAACGGCGATAAGCTATGTGACATCATTACAAACTCAATTTAGCGGACGACCAGAGATGGCGGATTACATTTGTCTTCACAACTCCCTTGACATGGGTATGAAATAAAAAGGTTTGACGAGTAAAATACGTTAAGCTATGTGACTTCAAGAAAGGCACGGCTCAACATACAGAGGCTGGAACAAGAGGATACTTGTAGCAAAGCTCAAAGAAGTTTTAACAAGGGAACACACATTTAATGAAGAAGGCTTACAGAATATGTACCGATAAACGGGAGAAACGATCTCTGATCAAACATGGAAAAAATCGAAGAAAGAAGACAGTGTCCACAATTTCGGAATAAAATTAAAAAACATAATAGGGTAACAATTTCGACCTGCTTCGCTCCTGCTACCTTCCATAATTTTCGAAATTGAAGAAATGTACCCTAAAGCCATTCTTAGGTTATGCAAAAATAATTCGACCTTAAATCCGTCTAAACTCTAAACTCTGAACCTAATGAAATTCTGTAAATACCGTAAAATTCCGAAGCTTGCCTAAGCAAGCCAAATACGTTCGAAGTTAGATACCAGATGAGTTTATTTTTGCAGACAACAAATCTTCCAAAACACTTCAAAACAAATAGAAAACTGCCCAATGATTTTCGGAATGTGTGGGAGATTATCCAGACCACCGAACCGACCAAGCAAAAATCAAACCAACCACCAGGCAAGTTATCTCAAAGGTAAACATTTTCAGGAATTCAGAGCACACTGAGAAGATTGTTCGCTTAGCACACACCGTTTACGGCTGGGGGGATAGTACGAGTTTATTGACAGCACACTTTTCCACCCGACATATTGGGGTCATAGAAATTCTCCCATGCGGCAGAGATATATTTCAATTGGCACCAACATTTTTATTTTCGGCAGGTGGGCTAATTACTAGGAAGAGACCTGAAAACTGAAATTCATTCAACTCAAAGAGCCGCACCAGTAGAACCCGGCCAAATTGTAAAGTGAAAATGCGTGTAGACGAGGCTCGTAAAAGGGAGGTTTTATTTGCCTTTTAACGACGTGCTCCGCAAGAGACACTGGGGAGCTCTGCTGTATGAGCTCCGTCGTCTGATTGTCGACTCTTTGCTTTGGCGGACTTTTGGGGGAAAAGAGTTCATTATTTTTGGCCTTTTTATGGAGTTCTCTAATTAATGTGGAAATAATATCTGGATCACTTGGGAGCCGGATGCTTTTTCACACAGCTTCCAGCTAGATGTGCCTACGTCGATTTTCTTTGAAGTTCTCATTAATTAGCTTGAGATGTTTTTGCAGTGACCTATAGAATAGAGGCAGAATGTGTCACTGATTATTTACTTTTATCTACTTTCTGGAGGAAGGTATTTTTGGGGATGTGTGAGTGTACCTTATACTGATGCTGTGCTGATATGGAGAGGTTACTTCTTAGTGATGCGGGAAGCTCAGATGGAAAATATTTTAATATTAGAAGCAATTTTTTTCATTTTCAAATAAAATTTAAGGGGTCTAGTCTATTGCAAGTTTTTAAAAAAATCAATTTTTTTTTCCATTCCACGATTGATCACGAAGTCGGTGTGGGAATACTATTCCCATGGAAAAGTGAAGTGAACTTCGTCATCAATCGGTGAATGGATGGTTTCGGCCCCCTCGCGACAGGTCCCAAAAAGTGCTCTTAAGCTTGCGGTATTCCTATAAAATAGTATGTGAGCTTTGTGGGTGACCGAGATTCCCAACTTCATGTTCGTTGGGAATCTCATGTGTCTCCCACTCAATGCACAATCTACTATTGTTGGAAATCTACTAGTGCTATGCAATGTATTTTGGTGTGCAATCATTAGGGACGATCAAAGTTTCAGAATGGAAGTCATCATTTTTTCGCTTCTCGATTTTACGAAGGGCTTTGGTAGTGTTCGTCATGACAAACTGCAGAATAAGTTGAGTAGCCAATTAGTAGTGTTAGTACTCATGACTAGATATGTCCAAGTCAACTGTGGTGTTCCTCAGGGTTCTTATCTTGGGCCAATTCTTTTTATGTTTTCAAAAACTGTCTCACAAAGGTTCTTCGTGACAACAATCGTAACTTTGGTACATATAATTCTCAATACCAACATGAAATACTGTGTCCACGTGAACTTTACTCTATATGAAACGTATGCAAGCCTTCCTCAACTTTGGGTTTCAGCCAGCATTCTAAGTCCTAAACTACACTGTGCTTACTTAATGCTCTCTTTCGTATCTTCCTCGAATCCATGCCTAAGGTGTTTTTTAACTGATACAATTTATCTTTACTTTCTTCTAATTTTTTCGCAAATCGGATCATTCTTCCGACGATGCCGAAAGCAAACACAAGTCTGACGTTTTTTTTTTCTACATTCTCCTCCATAACTTCTCGAGGTCTGTTTTCTTCGTTTTTAATTACAATGTGTCCGCAACAGCCCCAGCAAGACAGCCAGGTAGATTAATGTCGTCAGAGTCATTGATTACGACTTTTACGCACAACTTCGTCCTTGCTTCTCGTGGTCAATTAGGCAAATGAATTATTCCCGCGGGGAAATACGTCCGACGACAATCTATTGACCGGACTGCAGATTTATCGCTAGCACGCAGTAAATCAAGATCTGCGCTCAGACATAAACCATGAGACATGTCCAATTTGCACAAAAGGTACGCTCGCTCCGTTCTCAGGGCCGCAGTAGCGAAAAAAGGTTTCCCCTTCGGGGGCCCGACCGTTTCGTCGAAGGCTATAAAAAAAAAACGCTAATTCATCGCTCACAGCTCAACGCTGTGCGGTGAGCGTTATTTGTGTCCTGTCGAGAACAATTGTAATTTGTCAGAAAAATTTAGTTGAACACCGTCAATCGGGGTGAAGTGAATCGATTGCCAATAAAAGCGTCAGGGCAAACTGTCGCTTTATATGAAGGCCCGCAAAATACCCAAGCTCTCTTTTGTAGTCCTGACAAGGAAATCCATAAATTTGCGGGTAATTTGACATTTTTTTCTTTTTGTTTCCTCCCTCACCTGGCGGCGGCTATTACCAGGGGCTCCACTTTAGCTGAGCAATTTTTTTCCACTTATTTGCCTTTTTCCTCAACTAGGTACCCTCAGGTTGTAGGCAAAAAGGAGCCTTCCGTTACCGTTTACTCACTCCTCTCCTTCTTAGTTTTTCCGTCGTGGTGGTGGGAGAGGATGGGGGGAAATTGTTCGGAAGGAGCGATTTGTGGCGCCACCTGCATCAGTCGGTTTTTTTTTATATTCCCACCTTCAATTCAAATTGAGTTATTGGCAGTGATACGATGAGCTTCAGTGTCAAATTTTGTGAGACAGAAGCTTCTTAAAATTCCGCGCACTCATCCACCTTTGCAAACATGAAAATTTCTTTTGTATTTCTACTTCTTCTCCTTTTTTCATTTTCTTCTTCGGTTGGGGCATTAAGCGACTTGCAGTCGAGTCGCAGTCAGCCGTACACCTCAGCTGGAGGAGCCGCTGATGAGCAAATAAAGGCAAATGGGACGGTGGCCGCCGCCGCCGAGCCGCCACCATCGCAATGGAGGTAATCTGGCGATCACAAAACCGCTCGACTGACTTTTATTTACCAACCCAGGCACAGCAGCAACGCTTTAGGAGCCGCAGGTGGACAGACTATGGCCAGCGGCGGGACACACCTGAGTGCACTTAAAAGCGGGCATGCGGGCGTACTTTACCGATTTTTATGGCCGTCAATCGGAAGTCGTTAGCTGCTCAATTGATCGGCTATTAAAATTCTTGGGACTGTTAGAATTGTGCTTAGATGGAGCACCAAATCGTGCAAAAGATTAAAGAAATGTTTAGTTGCAATGGGCCGCGGGATCCCATTTCGTGTCGCCGCATAGTTGGGCAAAAACCATTAAAACTTGGCCAAAAATTGCAGGATGGCTTAATTTGGTTGGGCGATTGTTTTTGGCGAACTATTGATGCGATTTGGGTGAAGCGTTTTGTTTAAAGCAGAAATGCAATAAAAGCGGAAGCAGAAGTAGGGCAACAACAAAACCAAAGTATAGAAGAAGCTTTTTATGGTACGTTTTATTATGATTTCTACTTTCTGTTTCTGCCGCTGTTTTATGCCACTGCCGCTGCGTTCTGCTTCTGTAGTTTTTTTTTACCTCTTCCGCGATTTTTCGATTCTGTTGCTATTTTCTGCTCTTGTCATAATTTTTTGCTTCTGCCGCTATTTTCTGCTTCTGTTGCTATTTTCTGCTTTTGTCGTTATTTTTTGCTTCTGCCGCTATTTTCTGCTTCTGTTGCTATTTTCTGCCTTTGTCGTTATTTTTTGATTCTGCCGCTATTTTCTGCTTCTGTTGCTATTTTCTGCCTTTGTCGTTATTTTTTGCTTCTGCCGCTATTTTCTGCTTCTGTTGCTATTTTCTGCCTTTGTCGTTATTTTTGGCTTCTGCCGCTATTTTCTGCTTCTGTTGCTATTTTCTGCCTTTGTCGTTATTTTTTGCTTCTGCCGCTATTTTGCTTCTGTCTATATATTTTGTTTCCCCGTCTTATCAGTTTCCGACACATCTCTTTGGAGTCAACCAGAGAGCGCTGGTTGTTTGTTGCTTGTTAATATGTTTTGCACTCTTTGATATAGAGTTTTTGTTAGGTGTCTGTTCTTTCATTTTTGGAGTTATGTGTGTGCTCCACAACATCTTGTAAGAAATTTATGTGATTAGTTCGGCTTTCAGTAGTGGGATCGAGGATTCGATTTATAAGCTTATAATTGGACTTTCTATGCGCACAAGTAGCTTTTCCAATTGCTGTATTTTGGATTACTTCTATTATAGTTTTCTTCAATATGCTGAAGTTGGCTGTACCATAGCTTATGCCGCCGTAGTATATTATTGGTAGGATGAGCACTTTGAATATTTTGAGAAGTGAATGCTTTTATGCACTCTATGTTTGGCTTGGTAAGAGTTTCCCTTTCCAGTTGAGTTTATTATATGTAAATTGTCATCCATAGCAATGAAGTGGATAACTGCAGATTTTTATGTTGAAAGTATTTCTGTCTGAAGCTTTCTAAGTCCATCCACAGTAGAGTGTTTCTAAATCCGACCTGACATTTCGATGAAATTGTTTGCTTTTCTTGGAACCGTACTAATAGTTGGTTAATAATGTTTCTGGTTTATCTTTATTGGCTTTCCCGATGGGGATTATATAACTTGTACGCCAATACTCTGGGAATTTATTTATTTCCCGACCTTCATACTCTCAATGCTTAATTTCTCCAAGGCCTTTGATAGTGTGAGCCATGAAAATCTTCTTGACAATCTCTTTTCACAGTTATTTTTTTCTAATGGCTCTATGATGTTAATCAAGCCATTCCTCTCTGACAGCTCCCAGCTGGTAAAAATAAATAATCATTTGTCTGACATATCACCAGTAAGCTAAGCGGTGCCGCAAGGATCCATAATAGGACCTATCTTCTTCTCGCTGTATATAAATGACTTACGTGATGCTCTAAAGCTAAATTCATCGAAATCGAGTTGTATTGCATTTTATTCTTCCAACCCCAGTCCTAGACCTTCCTCCTGTTGTACTCATATATGTGACCAAGATAAAATGTCTTTGAATAACACTTATGGGTTGTTGCAGCCAGATTTTCGAGATCTTGAAAAAAGTATACTCTGGTCTTCGCAGGTTGTGGTTGTCACTGTCCATATTGCCAACTGGTACACATCTGAAACGGGGAGAGTTTTTGAAAATACTTGAAAATTAGTTTTTTCCTGATTTCACATTTATTTTAACTGTGCTAAAAAAAAGTGGCCTGGCGGAGAGTATAATTACTATATAAAACTATTATCAAACTTTTGGTGGTTCCTGTACCTCAGTTTATGCCGCGCTAGATTTCTGGTTCGCGAATTAAAGCTGTAGCTGGTTCTTTCCAAAATTGAATATGTGACGCACATGCAGGAGCTAATAAAGAAATTTGTATTCCCCGAACGCGTAGACAGGGTCAAGTAATTCTTAAAAAGAAATAAAAAATAAGAAGGAGGCAAAATCTGTTATGCCGTTGGGTATCACATTTCACAGAGGCCAGAGGCCTGTCTCGTTGCTGGGTGACAAGCAAGCTACTGCTGCTGGAGACATTTTACAGGGGCCCAGTCGCCGTAATTCCAGTCGTTTTGACTTGAAATTTTAATTGCTGTTGACTTGACTCTCTATAATTTGATTTTAAACGGCGCGTGCTCGCTTTTTACAACCGTATCATCCACTTGCCCTCTGGCGATGGGATTCAAAGAGCGGACATAATTGGGGCCGTTTGCCCGAAACTGGCTAATACATAGAATGGAAGGGGGGGCCACACAGCTTACGGCGGCCGGCGGAGAAAGAAAGCGATCCACCGAGTAATGAAGGAAATAAATCATAAGACGGAATCATTAGGAGTCAATCAAGTGATTTAATGGTGCGCAAGCCACTCACTAATGGCCCTGCCAAGCAGGGTGTTCGGGATTGTTCACAACAGGATGGGAGCCCGATAGCGTTTTTAATTTTCGGTATGCGATAGAGTCCGAGTTCATTGTGTGCAGCGGGGGGGCCCATCTTCACCCACTTTTGCCGCAGTGCATATAGTCGCATTTATGGTGAGCAAACAAAACAGCGGAATAAGTCCCCTTATCAGTTCCCATTAAGTGCAGAAGTGTTTCTATTTTAGCAGCTCAGCTCCTATTGCTGCATGGTCCAGAAAGAGCATCTCTCTGGGTATCGATATCGCTTGCCCCCACCGATGGCAACTTTGTGTCCATTAAGGCCTTCCTGGAATGCTCCACTGAACGGAAAACTTTTAGCGGTTTGAGTACGTCTCGAGAGGAGAGATGGGCTAGTTTGAACCGTCTTCGTCGCAGTCATCTCCGGACTGAGGAAAGATGTTTTGACCCACGAGCAGCAACTTTCAGTATCAATTTGCTTATATGAGTTTCGGGTGGCTTCTGCTGGGTGCAAAACTATTTCTCTCGGGTGACACCGACGATATGGTGACTTTGTAGTTTATTGGGTGGTCCATGGGGTTTTTTTTTTTTTTTTGTAGAGGAAATGCCTTCGGTTTGTGGGTGTCGGCAGATGCGGGATGCGGTTTGTGGGGATATGATTTGAGCAGTAAGTGGCTTTTATTAATAAAGGCAAAAAGGAGCAGATATAAAAGCCACACAAGGGGATAACTAAGCCGGACATATCTGGCGATATCTAGACACTTATTGTTGGTCAAATGAGTTGGTTTTATCTGAACTTAAAAATCTTTTATACCAGCGTGGACAAGTTAAACCTACCACTGATTACGATTTACAGAAATTTACGTCAATTCAGTCACAGGGAAATTAATTGCCATTAAGGTGAAATAGCGTCAGAAATATTAGACAACTTCTACTACCGTAAGTACCTAAGGTTTACCTGATTGAGGTGAAATTGTGACAATTTTTCACCACGGCAGGTAACCTTTACTACTTATGTGGAATTGCCTCCAACACATACAGTGGAGAGAAAAAAAAACAAAAACAAAATTCACCAGTTGATATTGTGAGAAACCGAATCTCAAAATTTTTAATAAAGGCTTCTTAAATTTGTGAAATTTTGCTACCAATACTTAAGGTAAGTGTCGTCTTCGTCGGGACCGTCATGCCTCCTCTTATTCGTGCAACCAGGGACCAACCCGCTGTATCACCTGTTTGCGTTTCCATTGACTCGCCTCGACATCTCTGGCGGTAATAACCGCCACAATGTCGTCAGCATACCCAACCAGGAAACACCCTTCCGGCATGGCGCCCTGGGCCGACCTTGCCGAGAGAAACTTCGTTTCCGGGCCATCCTGCGTTTCGTAAATGAGGATGCGGTCCTTCAGGTAGTCCCCCATTATCTGCAAGAGATACTGAGAGACTCCACTCTAGTGCATTGAGAGCTAATAAGAGATTCAATAAAAATCAGTGACTCTAAAAACCCCTATGTATTCATTTAAGCGGAAATCCATTCAATTTGAGAATTTTCGATCGTCATTTGGAGCCTTTATATTTAATTTCCAAATTTCAATAGAAAATTTGAGATCAGTGACCCTGTAAACAAGAAAAGACCCATTTTCACAGCAATCCCTTGAAGTTGAAGATTTTAGTTCGCCATATTGAATCCGCCATCTTTAGTTTCCCAATTCCGATAGTAGATTCGAGATAAGCGACCTCGGAAGCCTCCTAGTGAAGTTTAACTTTTTCGGTAGCCATTTTCGTCCCGCCATCTTGAATTTAGGTAGATTTGAATTCTGTACTTCCACATCTTCTCAATATCGCCATGGCATTCATCTGCCCCCCCTCGTTCACTAGAAATTGCGGAAATAAACAGCAGCAATAATTCCTCACCTTATAATCGTCAATTCTTCGAATTCCATTTAAACCGCAAAAACAAAACAAAAAATCATCTCTACCTTCCAGTCCTAATTGTTACCTCGTCTACTGAAAGTCCCCTTTGAAAAAAAAAACTGTACTACTGTTCATAACTGAAAGAAGAGCCTAACGAACGGGAAAATCTGTTGGTCACGTAAGTCAATTAACGGCTCCACAAACCGATACTTCCGCGGTCACAATGCTCGGAAGCGCAGAACACGGGGAGGAACAAGCACCAGCGAACTGACCAACACCAGCTGCAGTGAATTTTTAGTTTAATCCAATTCCGTAGATTTGTTCGCTGAAAATATGCCCGGGGCGCGCATATCCACCAAAATAATTGAATTGTCGAATGGGAACCTGCGAAAATCTAATTATCACCCGACGCCGCCGAAACTGTCGTGTATCGCAAATTCACAAATGATTTCGAGCATTCAATTTGAATGCAATTCGCAGTAAGGTTCGTGCCCAAGGGCACAATATGCATTTGGCTGGAAACGCACAAAATCTCAAGCCTCCAAGCCGTGGTGCACTTAATCAATTGTCGATTTAAATTCACGGCAGGGCGGCTGGGGATTGTCATTCGGGCTACAACAATAATCGCCTGATTGCCCGAAGGAATTCCAGCTGGGGCCTTATATGGGAGCCTAGTGGTAGCCCAAAAATGGCGCTATAACGATGTGTTACAATTTTGGTAAAGATGTCATTGACGAAAGTCTGAAAGCAAAATAAAATAAAACGAAAAAAGTTCTGCACGAGAACTTGAAATTGAAATTGCGTGACCGCTGGCTAGGTTGGATACCCTGAGCGCATAGTTTGACGGTGGACATGTGCACTGAAACCAGCCAGGCCAGCCGGCAATTGTGCTGTGCATGGCCCGCAATGTGTGTCAGTCATAATAAACGTAAATCAGTACAAGATGTTGAGGAAGAAATAATAAAACGGGAGGAATTTTTGCATAAATTTCGCGATATGGAGATTTCCAGTGGATCGCTCCCCCATCAGACATGCGCTGCTGGTGCGCGATGTGGTGGCTTGTATTTCTGCTGCTGTTGCTGTTGCCCATGCCGCCGACCGGCCGGCTCGGTGGCTTTTGGCTTACGGTACTGCCACTTATGCGCCATCGCAATTAACTCGATTAGGAGAGAAGAAAACTCCACTGGATTGTCGAGGACTTAATAAGTGTGTCGACGGCGCGTACAGGCTGGAGCCGGACTTCTTAATCGAAGAATGGCAGGAATTGTCATCTTGTGGGTGGAGGCCTATTAATTAAGGTCTAATTTATACATACAAGATGAGGATACTCGAGCAATTTGCTTTCAATTCGCCCTCACAAGTAGTAACGATAAATACTGGTCGGCACCAAAATCTTGCGACAGGCTATTTTTAATATCGTTGAGCAGCTAGTCGAAGATTTCCAAGAGATATAGACAGTCCACTATATTGGATCCGGCACTGTTTATTTTACAACAAAATTTATTAGAAATATTTTGTGCAAATAACAAAGAGTAGTGGTCCTAAACGACTCCCCTGAGGAACACTAGAGCAAATTAAAATTTCGTTAGAAAGGGCACCACGAAATGTAGGAAGCAATGTCAAATAAGAAGATATCCATTTAATGATAATCAGATAATCAGAATTTGTTGGTCAGTTTGGTCAAATGAAATCGGTGGAAATATAATTTATTTGGCTATACCAGCGTCTATTACAACAATACAGTAATGAGAGAATTAGTTTATTACTGAAGATTTTCTCTAAACAAAACTGTGCTCCATTCAAGGAAAAGCTCGCAATGGTAATACAGAGTATCGCACACTAGTGCTTCAAAGAAACTATTAGCCTCTAATATTTTAATAGCAAAGCCTAATCATTCATAATTCTTATAAGAAACTTCAGAGCATGTCACGTAAATAGTGTAATTGAAGAAATAAACTTCATCAGCGGCCGCAAAAATTCCCACATGCCAACTTTCCTGAAAATCTGAGAAAAGTTAATAATTTCTATCCGCTATATTGAAACCGCCATTTGGAATTTGTAAAATCTGGTAACCTATTTCAAATTAAAAAAGAAAAAGCCGCCATTGACTTACCTTCCACAACGATTGTCACAGCTGCAGAAACTAAGTGAGGGCGATGAAAACCGACAACAGATGATCATTCTGGGCATTGGCTTGCTGATCGTCATCTTGAATAATTTGTAAAATTGGGCACCATATTTGAAATCAGCGCCCTCAAAAACCCCCATATGAGAAATTTGATAAAAATCACTATTCGGTTTTCATGTTACTCATGTTAGTGCAATTGAATGTACACTGATAAGTCAATAAACATTACATTGCATTTAAAAATAAATCATTATATTTGCATCACAAGCTAAAACATCAATATCACTCTGTAACAAAGATCAGTCGCTATAATTCATTTTTAGCGTAATTTAAAAGTTCAGAATATTTTATCACAGATTCGAGGACATTGATAAAAAAATAAAGGAATAACAAGGGACCACGATGACTGCCCTGAGGAACACCAGCATGAATGAGAACTACAATTAATACAAATCTGAATTTGACAAACAATTTCTTACTGAACACTATAAAAAAAAGCTATTTGCAGACGAGTGCAATCAAATGCATCATTAGCTTCTGCTCTTAGAAGGGGCTATTTAAAATTTTTTACTCAAACGTATTCGATACTCGCTCGATACCTTCCCACATCCCAGTTCCCAGAATGGAGTCTGGTTGATGTAAGACAAGTCTGCCAGTAACGACAGGAAGACAGGCCAACAAACAACCGCCCGGCCATCAGGGATTGAGTGATTTATTAACTCGTAATTGTTACACAAACCATGGGACTCTGCTGTGTAACTTGAAATAATTGGCCCATCTCATCCCGGTAAAATCTTCTGAACGTCTCGAATCCCGTTTGGGGACTGCTGGGTAGGGATCAATCGATGTTAAGGGCTCTTAAAAATATTGAATAATTCTCTCATAATGTAATGACGCAATGACTACTTCCTACCTGTACCTATAATGCCCCATGCTCCATTGCGGCGGTTATTCAAAAATTCGATACTCAGTCGTGCCAGAGGTAACAACTTGGTGCGCCGCGGTAATGTAATCATTTTCGGAGCAAACACCATGTCCCCGCACTAATGAAATGCATGACTGGTCCGGTTGCAATGACCTCTGTGGGCACAGGCTGTTCCGCAAGAGCAGAATAAATCTTCATTCCGAGCGCACTGCCCCGGGGGGGTGTACGAGTGTATGGTCAGGCCAGAAAATGGTCGGGATGCAAAAACGAAAATTTGCCAAAACTACCACGTGCGGCACGTGCAATTTGCACCTGTTCCCCTTGGCCACACAGCCTGTAGCCATCGGCATTATTATCCGAGTGACTCCCCAACGTCCATTTACCCCCCACAGGTTATTGCAATTTTGGGACTCGCGAGAAAATTCACATGAGTTCGCACGAATTCACGCGAGTCCGACCTTTAACAAATATTTTTTTCTACGGCGAGCACACGTTGTGTGTACTTGCTGCCCGGGATGGGGCTGCCTCACAGGTACCGCAGGTACCACCGCAGTTATCACACCTGAGAGCGATGAAGGAATTCGGCTAAAACCGAGGAAAAAGTGTTTTTTTTTTTTTTTTGGTTAATTCTCTGCATGAGGCTGTAGCATGTGAATGACTGATTTGCACACGCTGGGAGTGATTTTTTTTTTCGCACGTCTAGTTTAACGCAGCGGTGCAGAACAGCCGCAAAAAGGTTGAAACGATCGCGCAGCAAAAAATTCTTCAAAACAACTTGGACCTTGGAGAATTTTTCGGCTAGCCACACCATCTATCGCCTTATTAGTGTGATTGAGGGTTTTAGAATGCTCGAGTCTCGCTGATTCAAAATACAACTCAAAACACCTGAACTGTAGGTGCTGGTAGATTTGTAACGCACGATCATTTCAAGTGCGGGGTACTTGTGTGTGCGATCACACTCATCCCAGGTGGAATTTTTACTGAGAAAAGCGAGAAGACTTCCTGAATGACTATTGTTCGAGAATTGATCGAGAGTATGTGAGTGCGCCATGGGTGGATTTAGTGATCTTGCGATCCCGCGCACCGGAAGCGTCTCGAGATCATTATTTCTTACTTAACCCGTAAGGTGTGGCTGATTGTTCATCATTAGTGGAACAGAGGTATATACGAATATCGGGGCTATAGGTGGCTTGAGTTATGGCAGTTGGAAGAGGTGTAGATCAATTAAGTGGGCTTGATTAATGTCGTTACTTTCTGCCACCTTATGGGAGGCTTATTTTCATCTAAGCGACGCCTTTTTGGCGCGAAAATTCGCATCTTTGTCACGGTAAACAAAATCCCAATATGGGCTGGGCTGATGATCATTTCCCTTTTCCAGCTACAAAGCACCGCAATTTTCTCATAAATATTTTCTCCGACAGGAGAGCCCGTCAGTCTGGTTAATTTCCCTAAAAGGAGATCATCCGCCTTTTCATCACTTCATAATCACCGGACGATCAAATATTCTTTTGCAAATGTGCTGCAATGGGCACACGAATATTAAATGAGCGGGATTACCTACCTGCACTGCGCGCAATGTACCCTCAAAGTGCAAAAACCCGTGTGCGATCGTATGTAGCATAAATGGTAAAGACAACTCTAGATCGCGGGGGGGGGGGGGGGGGGGCAGACGTACTTACCGACTTCATCGGTCGCCTTCTGGCGCTGTCGTAGATCGCCGCTCGATTTGCCGTGTACCACTTCTGCGGGCATTATCATCGGCATGAACCCCCGAAGTCCATTTTTGGTATTGTCTTAAAGACTCGGCCCGGCTTGCAAGTTGCATTAGTCCTTTCCACTCCTCTGGGTGTTGCATCGAATGAAAAATGCGCTGGGAGACTTATTCGAGCAGAGAGCAACTGCGTTCACTCCTCTGTAAGTGCCGCCACAGCCGTTGGAGCATACCGTCTTGAGTTATGACCACGGTGCTCTACTGGTACCCTTCCCACTTCGGTGCAGGGTGACAGTGCGATGCACCGCCAACGATCGACAGATAGGGCTGTCGTGGCAATAATCTTGATCGCACTGATCCCGCAGGGAAAAAATCTCAAGACAAAAAATAAATAAACAAAAACATAAATCCAGTCCTTTGCTCGAAAAGGAAAACTCCTCTTGGGAGAATCGTTTCGTTTTCTCGATATGCCAACTCAAGAAGAAATTTCATGACTAATCGCGTCTCACAGGAAATTCTCGAGTTTTTCCCGTCTTTTGTCGTATGGCGGCACAGAGCCGACCGATGATCGTGCCATTTTTGCGACAGGTTGTCCCAGACCTGCCCATATTCCTGTTGTTGTCTTTTGCAATTGCATAACTTGCATTTGTTCGGAATTTATTATTAGATTGCTACACAGCGTCCGCACGAGGGGGACTTCTTCGGAGTGGAACAGGGTACAGAGGAGCGTTGGAGCGTTGAGAGTCGCGGGAATTGGTTGTCGATGCAAATATACATAGAATGTCGCCCGCCTTCCAACTATTGACGATATTAAGAAATTCGAGGAAGAAATTTCCACAGGCGGTTCTGGGTGAATGTAAATATGCTGCTGGGTCACACTGGCGACAGTTAATTGGGTCTTTGTAATAATTCTATGAAGAAAAATTTCGCAGGAAAACCAAGAGGCGTTCATAACATTTCCGAGACTCGAAAGAAAAGAATTAATTATTGCTGGGCGGGTGAGGTTGCTATTTCTTTAAGCACGTCACGATTAATTATAAAACTAGAGAGGAAGGCAAATTTTATTTCCGAGGCTTGAGGATGAAGATAGTTTGTCGGTTTGACTGTTTGTTAACGCACAACTTAAAGACCTCTAGCCTAATTTTGTTAAAACTGTCGCAATTATTCCTTGCAAATCTCGGGAGTGGCATGGGCTATTTAATTTTTCTTTAATAAATAATTAAATCGCACTGAGCATCTAAAATCCTAGAAAAGATATGCGATTGCACAATTCCTTGGATTAAGCTGTATACATATAATACATGTGTGCGAATCCATCATTTCGCAGGACCTGATGAAAACATCTTTACGGTGTATAATAGTGTTCAAATAAATTCATACATCTCGGATACTCGTATGGCAGTGACGAACTTTAAATACACTTCTTTGGATTGTCATAACAGTTGGCACATTTTGGTTTTTGAGGTCACTGATTTTAGGTTGCCCAATTTAATAAATTCAAGAGAGCGGCTCAATACGACAAACTCAAAATATCAAATTTCTTTAGATTCTCATAAAAATTGACAGACGGGAATTTTCGGGGCCACTGATTTGAATTTTTTTACATTTAAAACGGCGGCTAATATTTCTATTATATCTCTCATGAAACGTAAATTTTTGGCCAAATTTGGCCTCAAATGGCTTGAAACTCCGCTCCGTCATATTGTCTTTTTTTCAAAAATTTTTGTTAAATAATTTCACTTAAAAATCCTTTGCTACTACTTTCAACGTTGATTCCTAAGATTTTACTGGAATTTTGCAGTCGATGTATGAGCATACCCCAAAAACCCTCTAATTTTGATTATTATGGCAATCTCTTGTAGTTTAAAAATGTCGGTCGCCATATTGGATTTGCCATTTTGAATATCACACACTGTTATATACTAAAACTTCCACACAAATATATAGATTATATCAGAGAAATAATAATCAAAATCAGTCCAGTGGATTTTGAGAAAATCGCGTACAAACATACATACAGGGGAAACACAGAACCTCCTAAAACACTAAAGCTAAATGAGGAAATTGAGGCAGAACAAAGGAAGCATTGCATTGCATTCCTACATCAAGACAGTTTTGAACTCTTTGTATTATGAAATTCATCCCAAACAAATTTATATTCTCATTACTTTCTTTCTTTTCTCTTTTCAGTTCGATAACGTCAATTCCTGTCTGAACGTTTTGCGAACTCATTCTGTTGGCGGGCTCGAGGCGATAACTACCAACGATATATGCACTGGGCGCCTGAAAGCTGTTTTAGCGCTATTTTTCGCTCTTAGCCGATACAAACAGCAATCGAAGCAGCAGAAAAGCACTACAAACTCAGCGAAATCTGATACCCAACAGCAGCCAATCCAGCAATCGCTCCCAAAGCATTTGCCGTCACAAAATTGCGCTTTACAGCAACAACAGCAGCAGTCTGTACAGCAACCAAGTTCTCAGGCAAATGCTGCACAAGGTGGGAATGAGGCCATGGTGAATCGGTAAGTGAGCTTTGTGTTTGATGTTTCGATTTAATTGAAGCGGGTCGGCGTGGTGAGTTTTATCAACTTTTAAGCTGCTGACAGTAAAACTTCCTGTAAAAGCTTTTATAATTATAATAAGAAGATGTGCTAAGTCAAGGGCTAACCCCATAGAACGCGTCGGCGCGTCGCTTTGCCGCGGAGCTTTCACCTTTTTAGCGCGGCAAGAGAGAGCCGAACCCATAGAATCCGTCGGCTTCAGGCGTCGCTTTCGCTATCGCTCAGCTGTTTATGACAATTCGAGACCAACCGCCAACTGGCACAGTATGCTCCGAAGGTGAATTAACAAGAAATCTAGTAGCAATTCGTCAAGAAACTAGACTAATGAATTCGGGAAAAACTCGGCACCTTCCAGGAAATCCAAACGAAGAAACAGGAAACCGAATAATTACAAAATCACCAAAACAGTTCACAGATATCAAATTCAAAGCTTACTTGTCAAATAAACAGCTGATTCAACGAATCCCAACTGGCCAATCGCAACTTGTAGAACTCTCTCACCAAAGCTATTATACGGCGCGTCGCTTTTGCCGAAATATTAGAGTTTCCTCTAAAATTCTCTCACGCGACGCGCTGCCGCGGCGCCTGCTATGGGTTAGCTCCCATATGAATGCATGCATTCAATAGTTGCAAAAGCGACGCCTGAAGCCGACGGATTCTATGGGGGCCAGGCTTCAAGCTGCAAATATCAAGCAAATGAGCTTTGAGATGGGGTTTACGAATGGGCGGAAACTTTTCTGTGTTGAGTCCCTTCGAAGTTGCTTTTACCAGCCACTGTATAATTACTCTCAACTCTCAATGAATCCAGCGGGAAAAAAAACAATCTTAGATGCAAGCGGGAGCTATCCCTTAGGGGGCATGGATGCATGACTCTTTGTTGGACACTTCATTCCATTTTGTTCTCTCGTGTGCTTCCGTCTAGCTTCCATGCGACTAATCCGGAATTGATAGTGAAAAGTTACCCAGCGGGAAAAGAATCATTCCAAGATGCAAACGGAAGCAATTCCTGGGAAGCCGTATATTCCCTTCCGTTGGACACTCCATTACTTTTTAATATTGCATGTCCGCAAATCTTCTAGCTTCTCCGGAATGCACATGGAATCTAGTTCATACTGATGCCAGATTCCTTCTATGGAATGCAAGTGAAATCTTTTGAAAAACTTTCATATTGCTCCCAGCTTGCTTCTCTGGAAGTATAATCTATAATGCATGACATGTTTAAGCGTGTGGAATAGTTCATCGAATTATTTTCGTTTACCTTCTCTTTTATAAAAGCACAAAAACAATTTTTCACAACTGATTTTATTATTAAAATAAAGGGAAAAAAGCACTCAATACAACGCAAAACCAAAAACGCACCTTACTGCACAAAAAGATCAAACAGGAATGAGCAAGATTTTGTTTTGTTTTCTTTTATTACTTAAAAACAAAGCGCGAAAGTTCGCACGCAGCAAGCTCAATTCGGTGATACATACCTGCCTTTCCCGGAATCAACAGGGAAGCAGCATATTTTTCATTTATAAAATTTACTGATTCCAAATCCGCTTCCCTAGGAAGGCGTGACCAAATTTCCCGCTGGGCAACGTATTCAGTCATAGCACACAATTATAATAGTTTTTTTTTTGCCCAGTCAGTTGACAGTAAACTATTCGTTTAGGCGCATTCAGCGCAAAATTCTAAATAAATGTTTAAGTTTTTGTCTGTTTCAGAAAGGTATTTCGTTTTGCGTTGCAGTCGGTCTTTTATTTTTTTAAGAAAATAGTGGCTATGGTTTTGTTAATTTTTACAGCAAAAACTATTAAGTGGATCAGAAATTATTACAATTGAGATTTACAAAATAATTATATTTCTCTAATACGAGGTCCAGAAAGTAAGTGTACTAGGGACCTCACGGGCAGAGGGAATTTATTTTTTGGTGTGTTGGTCACACTGCCGTTTAGCTTAGCTCCTCCATTTCCAACGAGCCCAAGAACGCGTAAGTACGACTGAAACTGTGGTCACAGCAACGTATCCCGTGAACCATGTGGATAGAATCTGCCCTTTCTCTTTTTGTTTTTTTTAAATTTTTGTAGTATTCTGAATTTTTGGAATAGTCTTGGCTAGATTAGAGTAGATTAGTATATATCATTTAATTTTCTTAGTTACCCCCTAGTTCACCTCTAGTTGTTTTTTTTAATCTTTCAATTGCCGTTTATGCCCCGTGTGTTTGGTGTACTATTAAAAGAAACATTATTGGGTGCACAATCAATAAATAAATGATTTGAATTTGAATTTCAATTGTTTGTCGAGCTACTATCGCATTGTGTTTTTTAAAACTTTTACAATTATGAAAAGCACTTAATAAATGTTAGATGAAATGTCTGCTCAAAAACACAGCACATATTATTGATATAGGAAGAGGTCCTTTGGTAAAAAAAAATAATAAAGCGAAAAAACAAATCATAGATAATACAGGGCAAAAAAAACATAAGCATTACATTTTAAATATTTTTATTGGTAGAATTTTCAAACATCTGGTGAATACCATCAACTAATGAACACGACGGTAATCAATACATTCCCCCTCGTATAAAATCACAAGAGCTGAAAGAATATAATTTTTTGTGATTGCAAAACCTTTAACTAAATTGCAAATCTTACATGGATCATCACACTTTTTGTAGCAATGCAGTTGATAATCATTAACAAATGTTTCCTCTTTTCCTCTGTACGAACCACAAACAGGACTGTATTCCTGTCTTATACCGCAATCTTCTAAACATCCGGCTGTCGCTGAATAAACCATCGCTAAAATATGGTATGGACAATTTTTAGAAATGTTTTCATCTTATTTTGAATTCATAAGGGGTAAGACACAGTACTGATCGTATTTTACTTTAACAAAAGAAAAGTCAGAAATTGTTTCCTTGAGAATTTTGTGAAATATTTTGGAATCTGTACCTTACTACCCTCTTTGCAAAATGTGACTTACCAATGGTTGATAGAAGTAAAAATAACACTTTCATTTTACTGAAGATCGGGATATACGTACACTTCTGAATGAAACAGGAGACAACTATCTTCGGTCTACTTGAGCCAGTCTTTATACCAAAAGAAACAGCTCATAATTGTTTGAAGAGCGTTGTGTTGTTCAGTTGCAAATATTGAAATAAAAATTGATGTCTTAGAAAATTTCGCTCGGCAAATTCGAACTTTAATTCCCAGTGTGTTAGTACAGCTGATCAGATGAAGGCTTACCTTGGTTATCGTTTTGAAATGCTTGTATAATCTTTTTGTTACGTCTTGCGTTCTACCGATCTTGCGAATAGAAAGCTTTTTAGTCATACTGTCAATGTAATTTTTATATGCAGTTTTAATCCTTGAAAAACGAGCTTGAATTTGGATACGCCAAAAGAGTTTAGATGAATTATTAAGCCAAAGAGTGTCGGAGACGAGTTACCTAAGCCGTATTATTGCAGAACGCATTCACAACACCAAGCCGAGCATCAAGTTCAAGAGTTCAGTGTTTCTCCAAACAGGAGTAGGATACTAATTAAATATGGCAGTGCTTATTTGCCACCTCCGTAAGCCCGTATAAACCTCCGTACGGATTCCGTATTTACGGAAATACGGAACTCGATATTTTGTTAAAGGAAAATATTCAGCCAGTAGACGTTTTGTAAACTTCTCTTCACTCTCTAGAACCACGGATTATTCGTTTATTTGGATATGAATTCCAAGAAATATTCCCTACTGAAGTTCTTATGTCAGAGCGGCACATTTGGTGTTTGACGTAAAAACCGACAAAAATATCAAACAGAGAAGTGGACAAATAAAAACAGTGGACACATAATTGAACCTTGAGGAATGCCACTAGGCAAGCTATTCGTAAATAACTGTTTAATAATGCAATCATCGTTGACGAGGTTGAGTAAATCCCTGCAGTGGTATCTGATGTCTGTCTCATTTATCCCCCTTTCCCGCTGTGCCGTCAACTCTTCGGGAAATTAATAGGAACAAAGTTTCAGTATTTTTAAAAACCTTCAAACCATTCTTTAAATAGCCCTCAATGTCAACGGTGGCCGAGTTGTTTGGAAAAAGTCGCTGGTGACATATCTTTCAAAATGGTGGCAAACCCTACAACCCGATCTTCCCGATAACTCACCAGTGAGTGCACTTAAAAACATCCCCCCCAACAATCCCTCAAAAGATCTCTGACGTGTTTCTTTCTTTTCTAGCGTAGGAAAATTTTACATAGTGCCTGGACTAACAATCGCTTGACGTGATTTCGTTTTCACAATTTTTTATACCAAATACTGAAATATTCAAATCAATTTGAAAGTTAAAAGTGTAATCTAAGAGCAAAGTTTAAAGTTCCTCAGCTCGCCATTGGCAATTAGATTTTTATTTCTAAGCCTATGTAAGTTAGTTCGTTAGCGCACCAGGTCTACAGTTACATAATACAGCTTTTGTAACGCTCTGTTTGAGACGATCATCAACACGATTGGCCCTATACGTTCCCTACATTCCTTCCAAACGGGCTATCCTTAATAATACAAAGGGTAGATACTCCTAAAAAATTCATACCGCATTTGTAATCAATGTTTTTAGAAAAATAATAAAAAAAAAATCACCCTTTCAGGCTGCCATGCCCACGCGTATGAAAAATACATTAATTGACATAAACAGCATACAGCTTGTTGAATCAGCCTGAAACGTGTTAACAATTTGAAATCTGTCGAGCAGCACTCTTTTCAGTTCAGATTGAAAGAAACAATCAAACATGCGAGAAAATGCACCAACTGTCCCAACAATGATTTTGAAATAATACATGTTGTTGTTGATGTACTTTGGATCGATTATTCGATTTATTATCTTAGTCACTGGTCCCACATGTCAGTTCACAAAGTGAACTCTTTAAACAAAACTCACTCTAAATTTCTGATGAAAATTAATATGAGATTGTAATTCCTGATTCTTACCCCCACTTCCCCTCACTTTCCCCCACTCGTCTTTTCGCAAAAAAAAATAAAGAGTAAACTCCTACCTCCATTACACTTTATTCGATTTTACTAACAAACTATTAATCATTAAATCTTCATATATTTACGTAATTATACTACTCTCCAAGATGCTCCCATTGGGCCCACCCTTATTACACTACGTCCATTAACTACCAAACCTCCTAATGCGAACTTTCAGAGTAATCCCTCGAAGTTTAAATTTTGAAAGCAGATTCGAAATCAGAGACCCCGAAACCCCCCGGGTGCCCTTTTCCATAAAGATTCCTTGTAGTTGGAAAATTCGCCGCCATATATGTAAGTGAGCAAAGGCGACGCGCCATCCTGTCCCGCATAAACCACATCTTCTGTGTAAGAGAAAGTAAAGGAAATTGTTCCATTCTATTCCAAAAAATGTATTCTTCCACTATATAGTATAAGTAAATCAAACGGTCGAAAACAGTGTTATTAATTATCCCACACCTGACACCAGATATTGAATTCGAAGGATTCCTGGTGGCTAGTTTCAACAATTGCTCTGTAGTTCTCTTGTGTCCACAGGTGCATATAATGGAGATTAAGTACTCCATCCCTTTCATTTTATTAGCAGCAGAGATGGAGAGACTAAATTCAAAAATAGCACCACCATCGCCTTCAACAACTTCCAGACTTCCGGGGTAACACTTCTAAACCCCGTGCGATTTCAAGTGCTTTATAGGAAATTAACAGTTCCACTTACTAAATTTGCTTCATTCCGAAGTTCTGGCCTGAACAAAGGAGAGCCCTTAGCCATCACACAAAAGCGAAATCGTCGCAAAGTTTTGCAACAAAAGGATCAACTTTCGGCCACTTTTCTCTCGCCAGAAATTTAATTAATCCCTTTATACGGCCATGGAATGTGGGAAAACAAAAGCACCACGAAGGGCACCACGAGTATACGAGTAATCCCTCCTCTCAATAACGGGATTTATTTAATTTTGCAGTGATTTTGATTTGATTAAAGCCCGAAGAGCTCAGCATTGAGCACAGCATCCAGTTACAGTGGGCAATGGTTGTAACAAGTGCAGCTCAATGAACTCGATCCGTTTACCGGAACGCGACGGGTTGGGGTGGTGGGGGAGTCGGGGACGTAATTACTACAGGGAAGTTTTTCCTTTTTTCTAGACTGGGTAAATGGTAAAAAATTTCAAAAGAGGTACTGAAAAGAAGTTGACTAAAGAGAAAAATCGCCGGTGGGACCCTTGCCGTTTCCGCTGTGCCCCCGGTTGTAGTTTAGATTGTTTCGCTGCAGTCCTGGTGCTTCGCTCCTGGAAAAAAAATCAGGGACCGTCTCGTGTCGCTGGTGCCGGTGACGGACGGCAGCTGTGAAACAATTTCGCGATTGTGTCGATTTTTCCCGCTGCCATTAATTACAGACTAGAAGACCCCCGCCTACTTCTTCGGCTAAGTTGGATTCCCTGTTATGAATAGGGAAGTGATTTCTATATTGCACCGAACAAGGGGCAATGCCTCATATTTTCTCCCCCATAATTCTCTCAAAAATATTTTAAAGCAACTCCCAGAATAACTTCGAAAGGACTAAAATGCCCTAAGTGCTCCCGCCGAAGGGTTTACCCTTCTCGTAAAGGAGTGCCCGGATGGCTGCGATAACAACCCGCCACAAAGTTGCCAACTTCTTCGTTGCCACATGCAGGAAGTGCGCGCAAAACCTCGAGACTTTCTCGCAATTTACACTAGTCCACCTCCAGCCATCCTTGCATACAAAACCTTCGAGAGCACCCATCCAACCTGCCGGCTGCCGGGTGGGTAGTCAACCAACTTACCGACCGACGGACTACTTCATTCAAATGGGACTTGTCGACGACAACGGTGGTGGCGACGACTGCTGTTACGCGCCTCGAGTGGTGTCATGCGCCCTCGGGGGGATCCTTTTCTGTTTTTGCAATTTTCTCGCATCATATGGGATGAAAGGGAAACCTGTGTGTTCCGCGGGGGACGCAGCCACCACGCTGGGCCAGTTTATCAGCAGTTGCTATGACAATGAATCTAGTGTGAGACCCACGATGTAAGGGATGTTCGTGTACTTCCATGGAGTCGTACATTTAATAGATTAGGTAATGTAGGGATATTTTCCAACTCGAAATTGTGCCTCGTACTATTACAGCCCTAGCTCTTCTGTCATTTTCCTATCCGAATGCTTTTGAAAGGAGTTGTATAAAAATAAATAAACTGTTCTGGTGTTCTTAGTCTTCCCTAAAGCAGTTCACTCCTACAATCACAATGCTCTGCTAAAAGAAACTGGTGATGTACTTTGGGTTTTCAAAACCAGAGATTGATTTGATATAAAACTATTTAAGCGACAGTTTTAAAGGTGTCCATGTTAATGGACATCTATCTGAATTCGAGGAGTACCGCAGGGTACAACTTTGGGTCCTCTACTTCTTATGCTGTACTTGGATTATATTCACGCGTTAAAAGTAAAAAAAGTTCCAAGTTCGAATCTCAATCATGTTTCCACTCCCACAATACGCTTTCCCTAATGAGCGACAGAAGGAAGGTTTGGAGGGGACGCTTGCCCCAATGCGTTTTTTCCGTAAATTATTTTTGCCAATGCACTTTTTCAAAAAGTCAAAGTCCGTATAGTAAAGTAGATATGCCCGCTTAAAGGATCTATGTACTTGGTGATTATCCCACAACAGATCACATTGTAATACATATATACTCGCATACATGCCCAGACACACACATACAAACGCGCACACGACTAGACGCGACTATTGGGTGTATCCCAAGCTCCATGCCGTTCGTTTGTTAATTGGGTGCATTTCCAAGAAAATGATCCCAATTTTTTCAAAAGCCTCATTCTGAGTGATGAGGCTCATTTTCAACTTTCT
The DNA here is from genome assembly GCA_947538895.1 of Neoitamus cyanurus. Taxonomy (NCBI): domain Eukaryota; kingdom Metazoa; phylum Arthropoda; class Insecta; order Diptera; family Asilidae; genus Neoitamus; species Neoitamus cyanurus. The sequence goes on along the minus strand of OX384544.1, from coordinate 9,363,519 downwards.
GGCTACGTAAACAAGCTGTAAATAAACTGTCACATCTGGGACTTCGAAAACTCAAGAGTGATTGTCGAAAAATCTCTCCATCCACAACAAGTGATTGTTTGGTAGGGTTTTTGCACTGGCGGTATCATTGGACCATAGTTTTATTCGAAAATGGAGTTGCTGTGACCGTTACACCGTTACAGTGAATGATATTCTTTTAGGCCTGAAATTGATTTCAAGATATGGACTTGAATGACCTTAATTTTCAACAGGTTGGCGGTACATGCCACACAAGTCGTGAAACAATCATTGCATTGTATCAATGGAGACTTCAATTGACTTGGCCGCTGAGGTTGTGCGGTTTAACACCATTAGACTTTTACTTTGGGGCTGCGTTAAAGATATAGTCTATGCCAATGCTCCAACAACGATTGAAGCGCTCAAAACATTATTAGAGCCGCTCTTCGCGAAAGAGAGCCGCAAGTGTGCGAAAACGTGATAGAAAATTTTATCAAAGGAGTTAAAGTCGGTAAAATATTCCGCAAAATTATAAAACTAACAACTCGAAAACTCCATGGCATCGTGTTATTTCGGAGAGCCCATAGAAATATTTCTCCTGGCAACTAACTCATTCACAGAAGGAGCCCATCCACATCTTTTAGCATCCAGTTCTTGGGCGTCTTGTTCGTTGGCATTATGCACGGAGCCAGAGGTAGAGCAGGCTCCACGAAAAGTTGAAGGAGGCCATCGTGTTTGGCTTGGTCTTCGGCTACGTGTAAAAGAGCTCGAAAAGAAGCAACAGTCGACGCGGCGCAGAGCCATGACCAGTCGACCTGCTTGCCGGCAACTCGGGGCTCCGAGACCGGGACGGGAGCAATCAGCCGGCAAACCAAACAAGCAGTCAGGCAACCCCCTCAACATTGCTGCTCTGCTGCTGCTGTTCCCTGTACCCTGTCCCTGGTTGCTGCGAAAGAAGGGCATATGCAGCAAGCAGAACTGGCAGAACCCCAAAGGCCATAACCAAAGCGGGCGAGACCATTCAGTTTTTCCGGGACCGTCGGATCGAATGCTTCTTGCGCGATTCCCATAGTACCCGGGACCGGTTGCGTGCGTGTTCCACGCTGCTTACCCTATGTGCTCCCGCGTAATAAATTCAGGCGGCATGAATTTTTTTTTGTCAAGTACTTTCAAGAGATTCGCAAATGGGATTATTCCCGCTTTGAAAAAAATATAAAAAAAAAGTATTTAAGAAAGTCTCAAAGGATTCCGTTGTGCATGCATAATAAGCGCGAGTCTCGCTAGATGCATTTTTCCCCGCGGTAACTGCTTAAACACGCTACGCCGCGAATCGAGTTGATGTGGTAAAAATTCAATTTCTGTTTTATGTGCTTTGCGCTCGTGGTAAATGTTTTGAGTGCTTCAAAGTCGTCCCCTATAAAATGAAAAGGGGGGACAGGTCACACTGGAGATGCCTGTTTTTGTTTTCCCACCAGCCCCATCAGTCATCAAGGAGTGAATGGCTCACCGCGAGATGGGCCTGATAAGTGGAAAAATGATAATGTCGCGGCAGAAAATTGCGGAAAATAAATGGAATGATATCGAAAGTGGAAAACGCGCCAGCATCGTTTTATTTTTATTTTTTTTTTATAATTATCTCAATTGTGACTGAAACGCTGCAGGGTGCAGAGAGGGTCAGTTGTTCGGGAGATGGGTCTTATCGCGTAGACCGTAGACTCTGGTCGTGTTGCCTTGGCAGCACGTCAGCGGAGTGACTACCCTCTGTGATGCGACTCTTCCCATCGTTATTGACCCTTTGCAGTTTTGCTAATTTCATTTTTAAGTCGCTGAGATTAAAGCGCGCTTTTACTGTTTGATGTTTCCTGGGGTATTGGGGTTGATGACAATTTCGTTGTGTGAAGCGGAAGATGCGAACGTTTTTGGGAATTTTCCAGGCTGCAATTTTTTGGTGATCAGAAATCGAGGGAAGTTTATTAATTGCATCAACGTTTCGTTTTAGTTGCACCGAAGTTTATGACATCGGCAACCATTTAAAATGATTACATGGGGAGCAATAGGGCTGTAATAATTAGGAGAAGTAAATCAGGACCTAATTGTCAACCTTGTGGTACACTGCAACATTCATAACTATTATGAGAGCGGCAAAAAAGGGAGATGCCTATAACAGGGGTCCCAAAATTTGACTACGACCATTTTTCAAAGTACTTAATTAAGTTACAAACAATCGTACATCGGTACAAAACATTTAACCACAAACCAGTAAACACAATCTTGAAGCGTTTTCGAGATATACGACGATGTACATGTAACTTGCACTTGTCTAGAAAATCATTGCAGAGAGAGAAAAAAATGTTCAGAGACAGTAAACATCGACACATCGTAAAGGGGTTAAGAAACAACGATTCGACCATCCAACCTTCGGGAGGAGCAGTGAAACCTTTGTTCCCCTGGAGTGTGCGCCACTGGGTGTACCAACTTTAGAACAACAAAGAACAATTAAAGTTCGTTTACTCTTTTATTCATTTGACGATATGGGGACCACGGAGAATGCTATCTCCAATATTATAATAATTAAATTTTTATAAAAATAAAAGATGATGGATTTGAAGGTCGGGAGACTTGACAAGGACGTAACTGGCAAATTATACAAAGAAGTCTAGCCAACAATTGAGCCTCTCTACAAGAATGTATCTGTGGAACCAAGCACAACTAGGGGTCCCTGACATGATGTATGTTGGCGACTTTAATTAAGGCCGATTCACACATACATATCAGGTTCCGGGCCGTGCGGTTTCTGGGACATGTGTGTATCTGCCTTTAAACGGGTGACGAAGACCAGTTTTCAATGACGATCAATTTGAGATCTCTTAAGCCTTTTTATGATTCTTCCCAAGCAATCCGCTACACAAAAACAGGTGAATTTTTGCATGCATAAGCTTGAGGCATAGATTGGTGAAATAGATATAATAATGACATGTTGTGTCAACAGGATGGCGTGACATACCACACCGCCCGCGAAACAATGTTATTGCAAACAAAATTTGCCGAGAAGGTTCGATTTAACCTGTTTGTCCTACTTGCTCTAGACATGTAAGGTGAACCAGCCTGAGACTATTCAGTAACTCAAACGTATGCCGCATTTTCTAAGAGAAATATACTTACCTTCTTTACCTTACAGACTCTTGCTCTCAAAATTGTATTAGATATATTTGTTAAAGTCGTGGTAAAATCAATTTTCAGTTTCTCTCCTCTGTACTTGCGTTTGAAGTTCGCAAACGGAAACTCGAAACTCGATTAAAAAAAAAAATAAATATTCGAAACAGAGTTGCCTCGGAAAGTTTTACAGAAGTACAACCCTCAGAACATCTTGAAGACTTAACGGTATAACAGTAAATATTTTTCCAGACGGCGACATTGTGCCTTTGACGAATTATTCCCTTAAACGAAAAACTAGAGAGGGGTATAGGCAAAAAAAGCGAACTAAAAACAACTTTTTTTTTTCCCATTAAACAAGATGGGATTGCGCTCTGTGTCATTTCTATTCATTACACATGCATGCACTACTCACCGTGAAAAGCGAAAAAAAGCCTTTTAACGTGAAATAAAGGCAAGAAGGAAATGTCGATGGAGAAAATCCTTTCACCCAGTCTATGCGTATAGAAAGGAGTTGAAAAGGGGAGTTTTTTGCAAGCACATCATACTCGCGCTCTTCCATCTCCACCTTCGCCAGGATGTTTGAGTAAATGTCATTTCACTTGAGCTGACTGAAAGAGGATTTTTTTTATGCGTGTGCTTTTGTTTAGTTTAAATTCTATTTGCGTTGAAGTGTGGAAATTTAAAGTGATTTTTTTTTATAATCGATCAATAAGCGGCGAATCTACTCAATCACTGTACCTTCATTGTCATTGAGTTAGACGACATTTCCTTTTCCCAGTATTTACAAGGGATCTGCTCCTTGAAAAGCCAAATATCTCAAAGAGTTGCTCTGGATCCCTGCGAAAGTCACTCTCTGAACGATTACACTTAAACACAATAACAGGATTTTTTCTAGCAGTATAGACTGCACTGTTAAAACAAAGGAAAGCAATTCAAACAAGTCCAACGCAATTGAGCGGAGTGGCTGCACATGTAGGTTATTTGTTCATAAAGTACGCAAATCGTTTTAAATAACTTGATTCCATTGATTGGTGCAGGATAAATGAAATTTACAGTGTACTCGAGCTGGTCAACAGGGCGTCTAAGCGAATAAAAATTTTTTTGAGGTCCCACAGGGATCGATCTTAGGGCCTCTTTTGTTTACGTTATAGATCGACTTGAAAAGTAGTTTTATGAAATATGCCAACACCGTACAGTTGTATATATCTGCCCTAGATGCAGAGTTTGTGTACTATTTATGATTCAATCTGGACTTAGAGTGCGTGCAATAATTTGAACTTTAATTCGAAAAAGACTCAAGCTTTATTGTTTCATAAAAAACAAAATTGAAGAAGGTTTTTTCGATATTTCACGTCGAGACTAATCAGGTCAATCAGCTTCAGTCTAACTCGGTAGAGAGGCAGGTTAAAAGGGTCTCTGCAAAGAAGGCACCCAAGAGCAAATCATAAAAACCTGAAGATTTCACTCGTTTTACCTCAGAAAGACGATATTGAGACAAAACTGGGTAAGCGTATTCCAGCTGCACATTCATCATATATGAGAGTTCGATAAATTTGGTTCTGACAAACATCAACAACAACAACTGCTGCGTATTGTTCTACTCCTATTTGGATTCAGCAGACACCATTAAGCTAAATAAAGCCTATAATGCGCGTATACGGTCTTGTAAACCAATATCAAGATTTATCTTTTTAAACTTCCTTTTTTTACATACAGACAAGACAAGAGTTGGTTAAATAAAAATTTGAGAACCTTTTGTACCAAGTTTTATGGGAATTTCGTAAACGTAATAAATTGGTAGAGTTTCGAGTCGTGTAAATTTGGAAAAATGCATAGAAGACTCATCAGCTCATTTTATTAGTCTCTGGCTTGTTGATGATGATGACATGACACGTGATTCTTTTAGATGGCATCATTTTTCTATTAGAAACATGCCCCGAAGTGAAGTTGTTTAATAGCTGAAATAACATTTGTTTTTTTTTAATTTTGAAAACATTTAACTCCACTGTAACTTACTTTTATCACACGCTAGTAAACAGTGGAGTTCATTTGGACTTTTTAAAGTTGTTTTCACGCCCTTGATCAACGCACATACAGGTTCGGGAAAATGTCCTTTACTACAATTTTTACATTTATTGTCAACTGCTAGAGCCGATGAATAAACTATTGCTAAAAGAGATAAACACAAGGTTTTACATATTTTACACTTATTAAGGGAGTAGACATTCTCCAGATATCTTTTCGTATCAAGAAATACTAAGCTGAGAACACAATGCGACTTACCAATAGTTAGCACAAGCACAATTAAAAATTTCATTTTACTGGTGATAGGTTGACAGCAGCACAACTGATGCCAAATGTTTTTCCAATCCTCTTTTTATACCAGAAAAACGAGCGTTAAAATTCTTTGATTGAAATAATGAAAACATGCGCGCATATGCAGTCGACTTTCATTTGCACGTTTGTTAAAGCGACGGGAAAAACAAAGTGCTGCTCGGTGTAACTCCATTGTGCCAAAATGTTTGAACAGTTGTGCTAGGAGTTTCTTTTATCTTGTAGATTGTAAATTTGTTTTCCTAACAAAGAACCTTATACCTCTGGCGGCACAAAGTTAAAGTAAACCGAAAAAAAAGTAAAGTAGTAAAGTTTAGTAAAGTAGGGTGCGGCCATTGGTCCTACCTACCTAGACCTAGAACTGGGTATATCGATGGAAGACGTTAAGAGGCTTGTTACTGGTCGATTGATTTGAAATGTTCACATCATACTCTGTAATGTTGAAAATGTCGTATTTTAAATACAGATCATAAACTTTGGTTCATGAAATTTTTATATAAAGATTTCATACAAATGCCTGTCTCTGGATTTAATTAAAAATTCAAATCTGTAACTCCAATTTCTGGTCACCTCTCTACGTAAATCAGTATATCTTGAGATTACACGGTCACTCAATGTTTCGCTCAATAATTTGATTTTATCACGAGATGTGTGGCATGTCGCACCATCTCGTTGGAGCCATATGTCCTTCAGATCAAAGCCATCTAATTTTTATACGCTTTTGAACTACGATGTTGTTTTGACAATTGTCAACCAATACAAATACATATTGTCAATTTTGGTGGAAATCCGAAAACAACAGTACGCTATTACGTTTTTCAAAAATATATAGCACTAGTTTGATAACCTTTTATTTGAAAGAAATTATAGATAAACTGTTGTTGAACTGTTGACATAAATTCTAGCAAATGGGAGTATGACTAAATGATCAAAAGAGAAAAAAAAGAAGCCATTTTAGTTACATAGATACACTGTTTCGTCCGTCTGTCTTCCACAGAGGTTTCTTCGAAAACAACGTGATATATGTATTAGGTATTTGGAATTAGGTTTAATGTTAGGTCTTCGTCACGCACACATATTTGGACAGTCAAAGATTATGAAAGACATTTTTTTCGACTTTTGTTAAGTTGGTTATAAAGACACAGCCCACACTGTGCGTTTCTAAGGTTAGATATGGAGTTATAGATAAAAGGAAAACTGCCGCCTAGGAGAAAAATCCTCAAAACCACCGACAATTTCCTCTTCTAGGCCAGTTAAGAGTAATAGAAAAAAAAGTTTATAATTTGTGCCTAAAGGTATGCTAAATAGTGTGGATTGCGTTTTTTTTGCCATATCTTTGGCAGAATGATTTTTTTGGACCCCCTACCCATACTAGAACATTTGTTTTCCACTTACCCCATTGAGTGTGGTGTCCCTTCACCATATTGCAATGTGCATAGCGTTGCAGCACAGACAACTTTTAGGAAATACTCATAAGTACAAGCTTGGCATTTTTTAGTAATCGGCCCGGGCACGGAACACATTTGACGCCCGCCCTACCATTTCGAAATTATCAAAAATTGGAATAATTTTAATAGTTCGAATTATTCGAACCACTTTAGTAGTAAAAACAAAAAGCATCAATCACACGTTCCTTGCAAGGCTAAAGTTGACTTCTCATTGGAATCTCGACCCTCACTCCAAGATGCTTAGGACCTTCACCCAAGTCCCTCAGAGGGCAGTGTTCTTAACCGCACCCAATAAATCATTCCGCCCTGTCAAAAGCAAGCAAATTGAATTAAACAAAAAAAAAAACAGCTCAGCCACAGCCATAGAAGACCACTACAGGGAATTGCTTGTCACATTTATTAACGTCATCAATCCAGACATGTTTGGTCATTCTCTGTGTCATCCCCAAAAACCGAGTGAAACAGCAACCCAAAAATGTGCTGCCCTTTCCCCAAAGCTTATCCAGGCCAATGATACCCTACCCATCTCATCTCACCCTTGCTGCCAACAGCTCCGACCTATTGTGTCCCAATCAATTCGATTCCACCGCCTGCCTGTCAGCCAGATTTGATATGGGGCCCCTTCGACCGACCATCAATAGCTCAGCAAGTTTTGTCATCACGCATATTTCAGGGCTCCGGTGTTGGATGAACAAAAGATCCACCGATTCAGCGGCCAGCAGCAAAAAACCCACAAAGAGGCACACGACGAGTGAGTGCTGCTTCCGACCATCACAAGGTGCTTATGTGGTTCACCCATCCCGAACCCCGAACCCATTCAATTGTGAAAAAATATCACCGGGAACAGCTGTGGACTCGATTCCAAAGGCCACCAACTACCGGATTTGATGTAAGCGACGTAAGCGCAGGGTATTAGCAGCACACGTCGTCCCATGGAAAGGATTTTCTCCCGATTGACGCCCGCTGGATTGGGTTCCGGAATAAAAGCAAATTCCCGAGATTAAGATGACAAATCAACTGCCCATGCACGGAGACGAGGCCAGGCTTAACGCTACCGTCCGATTCTACAGGACGTGTCGCATCAACAGCGATTTACGGCCACGGCTCCAGAAATTCGTCTGTCCAAGCAAGAACTTGATTGATATGCGTGCGGGAGGGAATTCCTTCCCCTGGCCAACATCTTCCCAATTCCCCGCACCGGTCCAATCCGATCCAATCCAACGAAAATGAAATGAAACGCGCGACAACTGATAGAGCACCATCAGAATTAATCCTATCTGTCCCGGGGATCAGCGATTCTCGCATCGGGAACTGGCATTCAGGGAATTTATAGACCCAAACGACCATGACAGCCGTTACGGCTGGGTGGGTTCCTGGGTACCAATTGCTCCAGTGGATAGAAAGGCCAGTGGGTGTCACAACTCACTGGGCGACGGACGGCAGCGGGCGGTACGGCGACTTCAATGCCCTCCATAGGTTCCGGAGGTGCGCTTTTCGGGGGAATGTGGTGTTAACACGACTTTGTTTATTATTAGTGCCTCTGACAGGGCAGCGCTTTTTGGGGAATTATTAGTTTTTGGAGGGAGTGTGAATGTGTGGTATGTCCGGGAATTGTTTCGACATAGGCGAGGAAATATTTGCGAGTGGCAAAATAACAAAACCATTGAAAACCGACAGGAAATGGCCAATGGCCGCGTTATTTTTTTGGCTTTTTCTTGCGGGGCTTTATTGCTTGATTGTTTGGAGCGTTGCTATTTTGAATTTACGACCGTGGCCGTTGAACTGAGTAGGTCTAAAAATTGTTTGAATAACACATTCAGTGTGAGGTTTTGTTTGAGTGGTTTTTTTAAAAATTTAACACTCGATAATAAAGCAGGCAAAGCAAACGAAAGTTTGAAACGCGAAAAATAATTTTTTTTGAGATTTTGCGATACTGGGGAATGCAAAACGATTGTTTGTTACATACACACAACGTTTAGTAAGGCTTGGAAGTAAGCTACGAAAAATAACACTGGCCAAATGAAATTGGTGGATTTTCATTTTAATTTCCCGATGGCAAGACTTAAAAGAAAACCATGATAGACTTCAAATTGGTCTCCCCTGCTTACTTATCTCTTTAAAACTAGACAGCTTATCTGTAATAGAAAATTTTTTATTTCTGGTCGAAGTTTTTATTGTAAATAAATAAATAAATAAATTTCATAAAAATTTATTTAACCTGGTAACTTTTTAAGCCACCCTCTTGCAAACTTTGATTCACTGACTTAAAATCAGCGACTCCAAAAATCCCAAAAATTTCGTTAGTAAAAGGTGATTTTGTTGCTGTTTGGTAGTTCAGCACTCTGTTTCTGACATCTCACGTGTGATTCGTGGCATGTGTCAAACTCAGAGTTGTTCAGTTTGCATTGCCATTTCATCATGGAAAGACTTACACCCGAACAACGCTTACAAATTATTGAATTTAATTATCAAAATTCGCGCTCTCTGAAAAATATGTTTCGCGCACTTCGACCATTTTATGATCCTCATAAATGCCCTACTGAGCAGACTATTCAAGCCATAGTGACCAAATTTCGCACCAATTTCACGTTATTGGTGCGTTAGTGCGTACAGAAGAAAATATTGATGCTGGTGCCGCCAGGGTTGGTGAAGGTCGTGATGTGTCCATTCATCGCCGTTCGCAGCAACTGGGAGCAATACAAGAGCTGCCAATGCATCCTGAAAAATGCACTTTTTGGTGTGGTTTATAGGCTGGTGGAATCATTGGTCCGTACTTTTTCAAAGATGACGATGAGAACAACGTTACCGTCAATCATGCTCGCTATAGTGCAAAGATTTCCAACTTTTTATTGCCCAAAATACACGGGCTGAATCTGATTGACATGTGGTTTCAACACGACGATGCCACATGCAACACACACAGAACGCGAAACTATGGACCTATTGCGAAATGAATTTGGTGAGCAATTAATCTCTCGTGTTGGACCAGTGAATTGACCGCCTAGATCGTGCGATTTGACACCGTTGGACTACTTTTTGTGGGGGTGTGTCAAATGTTATATTTATGCCGATAAGCCAGTATCGATTCAAGCACTAGAAGACAACATCATACGTGTTATCGGTGAGATACTAGCGGCTATTCTCGAAAAAGTCACTCAAAATTGGACTTCTCGTATGGACCATCTGAAATGTAGTCGTGGCCAACATTTACTTGAAATATTATTTAAAAAGTAAATGGCAAGGATTGATTTTTAATCACCAATAAAAATTTTATACCTTTTTCCAATTTTTCCGTTTTTTTTTAAATTAAAAACCAAACGCTTAAAACCACCTTTTATATTCGAGATCAGGGACCCTGGGAACATGACAATTGTTGAGTCTTTTGAAACAACAAAATATGGCCCATATTATGAAATTTGAAGTATTTTTGCTAAGTCGATCAAAAATAAAAAATGTCCCCCTTATACTTCCTTACTGGTTTTTTGGGGATAAACGTTAGCCTATGTCCTTTGTTGGCCTTCAAGGAACCTCCTTGCCAATTTACGTCCAAATAGGTTCAGTGGTTAAGCCGCGAAGAGGTAACAAACTGACAGGCAATTACAGTTTCGCATTTATAACATGTATTTACGAATAGGCATTTCCTAACACAAGCTGTTACCGCGGTTTTGCACGAATAATTGAATTTCAAAAACAACTATCGATTGGTATTAAAAAAGCGTTTTAAATAACTATTTCACAATGTCTCAAAAGCGAAATTTGATTTCGTCCTTGGGAGTCATCCACGCAAACTTCTGATATTCCTCCTTATCCATGTCTGCCTTGCATGGTCCCCTGTGTAATTGTTTTACTTCAATATCTGAAAGTACAATTGTTTTTAAATCTTTGAACATTTTTAACATTGCAACAAAATTTACCTTTTTGGCATTGGCACCTGAGCTCCATCATGTTTTTGTATGTTATTTCGGTTTGAGTGCTGATCACCAACCCACAAACAGGGCTGACAATACTAAAATCGAAACAAGCTGGACAGTTGGCGGTGGATTCAGATGCAGTTAGTGAAATAACTATTGCTAAAATAGAAATTTTTTTTAAAAATTGTTCACTATAGCAAAAAGGGTAGAAACACTACAGATCGCTTTATTTTACTTTAATTATACATTAAAATAAAATGATAAGGTCCGAAGAGCAAGAAAAATACTTTGGTGACATTTTTACTAACTTTTGGAAATTGCAACTTACCAATGGTTACTACGAACGCGGTGAAGGATTTCATTTTTCGAAAGTTCAGAAGATCACTTACAAGGAGACACTGGCTTTAAACGATGTTAAGCTTCATTTTTATAGTAGAATAGAATTGAGTTATTCCACTCTTACTAAACTAACTGCTTTCTATTTGATAAATCTGCCGGAAGCAAAAAAAATGTGGTTTGGTTAAGTTTTTGTGTGCACAATTGTGACATTCCGTAATTGTTTTGTTGCTTCGCGGAAAAACCTTCATTTCATTTGTTCCGTTGCTAGGTGCTTGTATTTTTAAGGTTTAGTTCTAAATTGTAAAAAAAATTAATCCTTATAATCTTATACATAACATAGATATGTATATAAAACTTAATGTTTGTTTAAGGCGGTGAATCTTCCAACTTCAAGGAATCTTTATAAAAAAAAAAGCACTTGGGGGTTTTCGGGGTCGCTGATTTTGAATCTGACATCAAAATTTCCAAATGCAAGATGGCGGATCCAATATGGCGCCGATTTCGAATCAAATATTACGTATTCAGCTACGTAAACGCGAATGGCCGAAAATTTAATTACGATATCTACTGAATGTAGTAAAAGTAGATGATGTATTTATCATGAAAATTCATTAGCTTTTTAGGTGATTTATATTAGGTGTACAAATAAGTTTCCGCGGTTTTTTATAAAAAATTAGGAATTTATTGTGAAGGAACAGTACATTACGTTTTATTCAAAGTATTTTCCATCATTTGCCACTACTTTTCCCCATCTTTCTGGCAACATTCGGATACCCCGTCGAAAAAACTCTTCATCTTTTGACGCTATCCACAAATCTACCCAATTTTTGGTGTCTTCATATGATGTGAAGCGCTGCTCAGACAGACCATGTGCCATCGACCGGAACAGGTGATAATCGGAAGGGGCTAAGTCTGGTGAATACGGCGGGTGGGGTAAAACTTCCCAGTTGAGTGTTTCCAAGTATGTTTTTACCGGCGCCGCAACATGTGGACGAGCATTATCGTGTAAAAGAATAATTTTGTCGTGTCTGGAGTAGTAATGGGCGCGTTTTTCCTTAAGTGCCCGACTCAATCTCATCAATTGTGTTCGGTAGAGAGCTCCAGTAATGGTTTCGCTTGGTTTCAGCAATTCATAATACACGACACCAAGCTGATCCCACCAAATACACAGCATGAGTTTTTTTCCATGAATATTCGGCTTAGCTGTCGATGTTGATGGTTCGCCGGGCTTAACCCATGACTTTCTCTTCTTTGGATTATCGTAGTGAATCCATTTTTCGTCACCAGTGACTATACGATGCAAAAAACTCTTTTTTTTAATCCTGGCAAGCAGCATTTCACTCATGCATAATCGGCGTTCAACGTCTCTCGGCTTTAGTTCATATGGAACCCAATTTCCTTGTTTTTGAATCATTCCTAACGATTTTAAACGATGTGAAATTGCTTGTTGAGTCACTTGTAATGTAAGTGCAAGTTCTTTTTGCGTTTGGGACGAATCTTCCTCCAATAGTACTTCTAATTCCATGTCTTCGTACACTTTCGGCCTTCCACTGAGTTCTTTGTCCTTCACGTCAAACTCACCGTTCTTAAACTTTTGAAACCATTCCTGACAACTTCTCTCACTTAAAGCAGCTTCACCATATGCTTCTAGAAGCAATCGATGCGCCTCAGCTGCAGATTTTTTCAAATTAAAAAAGTAAATCAAAAGTTCCCGCAAATGATGCTTATTCGGCACAAAACTTGACATTTTTGCACGAAAAAAATTACGTGATGCTGATACGGAATCACTAGTACTTTAAGGTTATGGTGTTGCCGGATGACGAAACTTGGGATATTACGTTTTACATCTGACAATTTCTCCATAACCTTCTGGTGGGGCCATCTTTTGACAAACCGCGGAAACTTATTTGTACACCTAATACAATAGAGGTATACCTAATAAGTCTTGTTTAAAACTTTTTAAAGGCCAATTGAAATCGTAGTTGGATTTTAGTTTACTTTATTTTATTTAAAACATTTTGCTGTTTTTTTTAATTTTATATGTTAAACTCGTATCATAATAAAATGCTTGTCAAAAAATTTAGTTGTGTTTATTTAAACATTAAATTTGATACCAAACTCGAAATATTTGTAAATATGTTTTTTTTTTGCGTTGCGTAGGTGTATTATGTTTTTTATCTGTCGTATTAGATTTAATGTGACGCCATATAACTTATATTACGCTAAGCATCCATGCAAATCCAATGATACCTCATTTGCCCAAATCTGATGAGTAGTTTCGGAGCTACGAAGGAACAGATGAACATCCATACACACATACATTTACATTTGCATAGGCTGCCAAACTCATAACCCTCCCTTGGCCGTAGTCGGTGAAAAACAAATCCTGATTGTTTTATTGGAAACTGATATTGAGACGTTTCTTTTTTTGGAATATTCTTCGAGTCTCGAAACTTCAACTCCCCCTCTCTCATTCCCCCGGATATGCACACATACATATATGAACATAAAAAAAGCTAATTAAGAAATTCATATTTTAAATCTTTAATTCGGTCGTAAAAATATATTATAAAGCAGCCATTTTAAGAATTTGTAAGCCAATTGCACGAAAAAATAGCGTTCGAGCCTCGAAGCATCAGCTGCTTAAATTGTTATTACATCCTCTTAAAGGCAATGCAATTTTCCAGCTATTTCACTTTAAATTAAATTGTATGAACGCAAACAACTGAAAAGGGTGCCCCACGTACAAATCAATTTTTCTGCATCGATACTCGAATGGCTTCCACCCTCAGTAGCAGCGTTATTTTCCTCTTCACATTGTTCACTTTTTTTTTTAAAAATCCTTTTAAATCGCTCCGTGAATGTCCTTCCCGTCATATTTCATCGGTATACCCAGAATCCACTTATACTCGTAACTGGCGCGTATCCTTTTTACGAAATGAAATACCGCCAATAAAACAAAGGACAATCTGGGTTTGGGAGAAACGAAGTGAACAACTGTCTCCTGCAGCAGGAGTAGCAGCAGGAAACGCAAGAATGACGTTCTGGGCTCGTGTCCTGATTAAGTTGCATGAGCAGGCAGTGGCTGGTGTTGGCGGTGTGGAGCACACACTTTATAAGAAGAAGGAAAAAAAATATCTAGGACCGTGGCCAATAAGCCGTTATGTGTACTAAAGCATTGGGAACCGGATACGAAAATTGATCCAGGAGAAATTGACGAATTGATCAAACAAAAAGAATCGAGCTGAGGGTTCGAAACGTACTTAGGGTGTGATTCTGCATAAAGCCACGCCACGTGACCGAGTCTCGAACGTGCCATCTATCACCTTAGTGAGGTGGGGGTAGACGCAATGATTCAAGAGATTGCTTTGATGCCAATTCACAATTACCACTTTGAGTAGGAGCTAATTTTTCAATAAAAGTCTTGAGCACGTCCCCAAGGGGGAGAACGGCGGCGCGACGTTACACTTGAATTATTGACCGCCCCGAGATATGCCGCCCCGATAGTACGTACATGCATCCCTTCTAAGGTTCAGACTGTAGAACGGGTCGTGTCCAGAGGCGACAGCTGGGCTAGTTGTAGTAGTTACTTCGGATGTTTGATTGACGACGGCTGGGTGCGCTTGAACATCAATTACTTCTAGAAAATTCATTAAGGGGGTGTGTCCGGTCCAGAATTGTTGCATCCTTGCCATGTCTGGACTCGAACACTACCAAAATCCTGGGCGGTAATGGATTGAAGTGGCTTTGTACGAAGGGGGCTTCAGTTGGGCGAGGGAGGGTGTCCCAAATGGTATTGCGGACTAATGTAATTAACTGACAAATGCAGCAGCCCTACATGTGCACACACCATGAATCCATTAAATTAGCCCGTTGGAGATAATGCTGATAATTGCTTTCTTCAGTTTTTTGCCCCAGTGGGAGGCCTTCCACATCCCAGTCATCCCACTCCATTTTGGGGAAAACGGTTGAATGTTGCAAGAATTTTGAAGGATGTTTTATGCTTTCGTTCCGCTTAGCCACTAAATTATACCAAAGTATCTTTGAAGGGGTCCAATATAACCCTAAATCCCTTTGGGGGAAATAAAGAATTAAAAAACAAACCCTGCAGCGTTTTAGTCACAGCAAAGATAAAAAAAAATGACTGTACCATGCAAAATCGGCGGATATGTGCTTACACAGGACAACGGGCATGTCATGGAAAAGGACTGAAGTCGAAAAGTTCAACGATAAATTCACGACAAGAAAAGTAAAAGGCAAGCAAACGCCCAAAAATGTGATAAAGTGAAAAAGTGCTCGTGCAAAGAATGACCCATTCGAAAATTTATGCAGAAGAAGCCGTTGCGTTGCGAAGGATAAAAAGTTATATTTGTGCTCGCCCCCTCGATTAAAGGATAACGAGAAGGTGAGCGGTGGGATAGGATAAAAAAAAAACAACAACAGACACACACACACACATCCACCCACAAAACGAAAACAAAGAGAGCAACAGCCACTGAAGGATAATGGGGAACTCGTCATCGTCGCATAGTAAAAGCCGGAAATGTCGAAGCTTACCCAACTCACCTGATGTCCGGAGGTAATTTTTTGTGGAAGTCTATTTTTTTTTCTTGGCATTTCCTTTATTTGGGTTAAAAGGGTCAAAGGTATTTATGAACCCTTTTTCATCGAAACTATTATCAGGCAGCATGAGGAAGCCATTTCTATGTTTGAACTTTTCTTTGCAGTGTAAATTCAACTCAGAAATAATCGAGTCTCGTTATTTTAAACGTCTTTTAAGGGCATCTTATTGCAAAACGACATTATAATCATATACAGGGTGGCCCATTTAAAAATTGGAATTTCTTTTTGTTATAAAAAAAAACGGCTCAATATTTTTCAATGGTTGAACATTTATTTGAAAGGTTGTTTTATGTCATTTATTTATGAAAAACAATTTCGCTCAAATGGCCATCATGGCTATCATGGTATGGCTGGTCCATCCAATTTTTGAGTACATTTTCGATTGTTTCGGACCTGCTGTCAGCAATAGTAGCTAGAATCTTGTACTTGAGGTCTTGAATTGTTTCTGGTTTGTTGGCGTAACATTTATCTTTCACCGCTCCCCAAAGATAATAGTCCAACGGCGTCAAATCGCAGCTTCTTGCCGGCCAAATCACATCACCATTTTTGCTGATTATGCGATTTCCGAAGATAGGGCGTAAAAGATCGATTGTGGCGTTCGCTGTATGGCACGTAGCGCCGTTCGGATGGTCAACCGGCTTTATATGGCTTCATGGCAAGGTCTTTACGCAAAATTCGCATCAAAGAAGTGTGTGCAATGTCCAATTGTGGAGAACGATGACGAGTTGATGTTGATGGTTGCTCACGCACACTTTGAGCAACAGCAGAAATTTTTTCGATTGAGCGCACCGGACGAGTACGTACACGGGTTGGTTTATCCACCAACATTCCAGTTTCTCGAGCTCGCTTCACGAATTGATCCACAAATTGGGTTTTTGAAAGTTTTTTTTTGTCAAATTTTTTTTTCAAATTTCTCACAGTTTGAGTAGAAGACTCACCACTTTGGAAATGACTTTTTAATATTTCTTCAAGCGAATACCGTCCCATTTCGTAAATGTCAAACCTTGAACTAAATTTCTGTCAAGTTGAGAATGACATATAATCAACTAAACTTCAAATTACCGGTAGATCAAATTCCAAACACTAGATGGACCACTCTTTACAATAAAAATTCATTGATTCAAATTCATTCAAAAAGACTAAAACCATTTTCAGCTCCTAATTTGAAAACTAGACTCGATTAAGTCAAATTCGATAATCACACACGCATGCAGTGGGCCTATTCCTAATTTGTTAATTTAGTGACAAAAAAAAATTAATTATTTTCAGTTCAAAATTTCTTTCGTTATGAAAAGAGTCGCTCGTTACTTTTATGCAGGTAGCGCTCCATGGCACACAGCTATTTAAAAAAAAATTTAACAATTGTTTGTCCAGTATCTGTACAAACAGAAAAAAACAGAATTTGGAAGTCTTCTATATTCAAGCAAAAACGCTGTGCGTTCTATGCAGGAACAGAAAGATAGTTGCCGGAATGAAGACTAGTTTAAGTCTTCCTCTTTTTAACCATATTATTCAAGTAATATTTACAATTCACATAAATTAAAAATTTCAGACTTCTTCCAAAGTGGTTGTGACCCCCTGTCGCTCTGGTCACTGTAACGGAGGGTAACGCTTTCCTTTAGGAGCTTCCTGGTTTGCTTTACCTGTTGAGCGAAATCGGTTGTTAAGATTGGGAAGAACCTTTTGATCTGATGGTTGTTGATTCGTCAAGAAGATTTTGTTAGGAATCTGATTAGATCGCCAAAAATGATGTCTGATAAGACAATCAAGTTAGAACCGAATGGTTTGTGACTATGTTTAGAAGGGCAGATTATATCTGTGCGTGTTTTCAGATTAGTCTCTGAGTATTACAGATTAAAACCATAGAAATATAAACTAAGCACGGAACGGCTGTATCGTGTATAAATCCTGTACATGAGCGACCACCTAAAGATAGCTGCGCAGAGGATTACAGCTACAGCGTGTATGAGGGAAAGCTAAATAAGAATTATAGCTATTAGTGAATGGCAGCGTGTAAATAGATGTTAAGGGGGGACATAGACATTATGGAAGGAACTTCGGAACATTTTGAATTGCAAGCCCCCTTCTGATCATGTCTTAATATTTACGCCTGCACTGAGGGACAATACAAAAAAAAATACAAACACAGACAATTCTAACACATCAGGGAATGTGGTACGGCGTACGCTACATCTGGCCTACAGCCGTTCCGTGCTTAGTTCATATTTCCATGCTTATATTATTATCAGTTATGGTGAACTATTCTGCACATACTTGTCAGTAGGCCTTGCCAAATTTTTATGATAGTGGACCGATATGGAGTTTTCACAATTGCATATTCTAGAGTGGATTCTGGACGACGCACAGTGTTTCCTTTTCCCGATTTTGTGGCCAAAAATGCAAAAATCGAAGGTTTTCATATTGAATTTTTTTTTTGTTGGGTTTTATAGAGGAAGGTTCGATACGTTAAATTTAAAATCCCGAATATTAGGACCCCAAACCGATTCCCTGAGGCACAGGGGCACTGTGAAGTTTACGTTAAAGCAGCTGCACGTTTCGAGCACTTGCCGCTCTGCTGACAATACGATCTTTGACTTAGTATATTTCCAAACTCAGTGACTCTATTGCAACAATTCCTTTTGGATTTTGTTTATTGGTATAAGTATATTAAATAATGACGCTTGAATCATGGAAATATGTGATTTTTCACTATTATATGTGTATTAGTACATAGTCTTGTAAAATCGGTGTTTTTTTCCGATAACTGATTTTCAAGCAGAGCTATCTTACAAAGACCACCCAAAACCACGATGAAACCATATAGAAAATTTAAAGGGAAGTCTAAACTTCCGATTTGTGCGAATTTCAGCTGCTATTAGGTGCTACTTTCGTTGTAGGGCGCCATTACAGTTAGCTCGCGCATTTAGCGGAATTTAGCGCTCGAGGCCGTTGACAATTTATTTATCCGATTTATGAGTTTTTGGTCTCATTTGAAAGGTGGTGGGGAGGACTATCAAAAATGTCACACCATTTCGCTCTTCTTCTTCTTATTTTTTTTTATCGATTTTTCAAAATTTTCAACAACTTCAAATTTTCTCATCTTTTTCGAGCTAACAATCACTTTGCGACTATTTTTCTTAGATGCACACTTATGTCCTTTAAATATTTCGACTTTACATTTTTTTTACTTTTCCATACAAATGAATTTTTTTTTCACATTTTGTCGGAGCAGTTTTCTCAATCTCCAACCTTAGTTGTGGCAATATGGCAACACAACTTTTATTCATATCTCAAATAATAGCTATACACTCCCCCTATTACAGAGAACTATAGAGACTTTTACATTTCTTTTACTTTCGCCCCAAAAAATCGCACAATTTTCACACTAAATTTCCCCATCACCCCATTTTCATATTATACACTTCTTATGTACATAGTTTTTTGAATGCTTCTTCCACCGGTAACTACTCTACTTCCCTAGCTATCGATTGGTGAAAAAATCATTCCAATTCATGCATAAACTTTTCTTCCACAGGCGTTTTAATTTTGTCGGTGCCGACCGAAAAAAACTACGTTTTGACGATATTCAATGATTTTCACCAACTTTCACCAACAAGGACCATTTTGCCCTAGTGATTCTTCTTCCTACTCCTGAGATACACCTCTGAGGGTTATCAGCCCCCTCCCTTCCCCTACAACAAAAACACGTTTTCACCAATAATTCCCACATTTCGCACTTTTCGCCAACCATTTTTTCACCAACGCATTCTACACTCCCTCCCCTTTCCAACGATACCTATAACATGGTACTTGCTAGCTAAATAACCATAAAAAGTATTTTTGGCCACAAAATCGGGAAAAGGAAACACTGTGCGACGCTAGGAATGAACACAGCAAGTTCGTTGAGTCGAACAAACGCATTATAACTACAATACTTCTTGACGCAATTAAAAATAAAAAATAAAATCACTGAAAAAAGGCTCATGGAAATATCGAAAATAGTCGCTCAATATAATTTCCTGTTTTATTGCAAATAATCCTAGCAATACTTTAACATAAGACAATTAAAAAAAATACTGGCCCCTCCTTTTGCCGCCATTACCAATTGATATTTTCGGCTCATTCATGCTGCTGAATTTTCAATTTTTAGTTTTATCAATTAATAATCTCCAGAGAAGTCCAATCGATTTTAGAACGGAAATGCAACTTCATACATTAATGCAATAATTTTTGTGAAATACAGCTTCGAGACTCGCTCTTTGAGAGGTAATTGGCGCAGATAATCTTGTTCGTTTATAACGCTTCGACTTGATTCAGAAAAGGAACTTATTTAGTTCCCCCTAATCACATCGAATCGTTTTGCCATCGAGGTCAATTTACACCGATCGAATCGAGAGACAGAGAAGTAAACTTCATTTCAGTCACGACATCCAGCCGATCGTTGCACAGCTCTCGATCGCACAACTCTTGATCCCAAATCTCCGCCAAATTGGCCATAATCGTGAATGCATCACTTTCAAGTATTTCGACGTGAACGGAAATTGCCCGCAGATGCACTTATGTTTTATTATGTTGCAATCGCCCACTCGAGATCAACTGTGTCTCGAGGAGTGGACGACACATCCGAAGATGCTGCCCCAGCAGTGCTCAGTTTCCAATCAGTGCTCTCCATAAGTGCCGAAACGAGAGTGCACCGAACTGTTGGCTCGTTCGGGAATCAGGAATTAACTTTTCACAGGTAAATGAGAAGAAAGAGATTTTTGCGACACCGGTGAAACTGGACATGTGAGGCAGGCCGGTATACCTGGTGCCATTAAGTCGTAAAGTAAACGATGCCTGCAAGTTCTCGTGGGCGAAAGGAACAGTTGTGCAGACTGTGCTGGAAATGAGCAGACACAGAAAACGAGTTTTGTATTTTATTTATCACACCGCTTACAGTCAGTCGCATTTCTCATCGATTTTATAAATAATTTGCACTGGCACCGTCGCAGTGGGAGCACATCAATCACCCCGCGCACAGTGTCTAACCGGAGCGGTATTGATATTCTGGGCATGCGACGCGATTCGACTGTCACTCCTCGGGAGCAATTACAGCCTCTGGAAGGCGCCACAAGTGGTGTGGTCGCCATCTGAGGTGAGCCCCCTTCTCCATTCCTCTGTGATCGCCACCTAGTGCGCTTGCTAATTTTCAATCGATCGTAGCAGCCAGTCAGCTGGTTCCTGGTCGAGAATTTTGTTTATTGCAGTTTTGCATTAATTAATCAGCCGCTTCATTGGCACCGCAGGCCTTCTGGTAATATTTGCTAGATAACTTACGGTAGCCTGCTTAATTTTAGAAGGAAATTGATCCGACAGAGATTACTGGAGAATTTCTAGATCGACTTGCATAACGTCCCTGGCCAGGTTAGATATGTAGGCTAGCAGGGCAAGTTGGATACTTTTCAACTGCATTAATGGTTTTTAATTGGAGAACAGGATTGCCTGGCTGATTTTATCGAAAATGATAGGCATTTTATACATTTCTGTTTGAAGTTGCATAACGAGACTCGAAAAACTACTCACAATTAGCGCTCACCGTGCGGCTACTTTGATCGCAAGTTTCAGGTGATTTATTGAAATCTACTTGAGTTGAGTTTTTATATTGTTGTTAAACATCTTTTAAATGAAACGAGTATCGATCGACAAATTAGTTTGAGAGATTGGATTTTATTCCTCAATCACGCCTAAACGGTTGCTTCGATAGGCTTCATATTTTGCAACAAGGTATTACATAATCCAACTTAACATACAGGCTATCTACTATTTTGCTAAAGTGTGCGGTTTCAAAATGGCTGTTCCAAGATGGCTACCAAAAAAGTTAAATTTCAAGCGATTGCCCTGAAAATCAGCACCAGGAAGTTTTCTAGGTTGCTGATTTCGAATCCATTATCAAGACTTCCAAATTTAAAATGGAGGATCCAATATGGCGACCAAAATATCTCAATTTCAAGCAATTTTAATAAAATTTAATATGAAGACGTCTTTGGGGTTACGGAATTCAAGTCTACCCAAATTCAAAATGGCGAACCCAAAATGGCAATCGAAAAGGCTAAATTTCAAAGGATTGCACCGCGGACCAATATTTCTTCAAGTCTGGTTAGAAAAAAAAGCTGTTAAAAGAAGTATTACGTGAGCGTCGTTCAGTTAAAAGGCCAAATCTGACGCAAACTCAAAACGTCGTTTTTGGGTCAGATCATACCTTTAATAGTTCGAGGGCAAGTGGAATCAGGTCATATATATTTTGAGATGAATCAACAACATACCACTAAAATCTGCAAGAGTGGGGATGCTTCTCGGAATCGTAAGTTTCAGAGAAACAGCATATGACTACATTGACATTCTGTAAAATGTGTTGAATAATATTAATTTGATGAAAACTGACTTGAATCCAGTTGAAAATATTTTGGGCTTTAATGAAACTGAAGGGTGCAAAAGCATTGTCCAAAATCGGTAAACTCCTTAAAAGATTTATATGAGGGCACATGACAATCGACACCATCATTTATCACTAGCTCTCCATTTTCAGAGAAAATGCGACAAGTAAAAACCGTCGACTTGAACCTTTACAAAAGGTCGAAACCCAAAGATATTACTCAAGATATTGCCATTGACCTTTACAAATTGAAATCAAATGAAACGGATATCATAACTTGCCCCAAACGGCTTAAAACGAGCGAGTCTCGAACACATTATTTCATAAAAGTTGTCACATTGAGCGATAAAGATGCGATTTTTTACTCGAGTTGAGTGGAGTGGAATTCTCTGGAGATTACTAATTTACGCCAGCTCTACTGCTCATCCATCCCTGAACGGGTGAAAAACATCCACAACGGCTGGGAAAACAGGAAAAAAAAAACTTCGGCGTTGCTCCTATGAGTCCTATTAAGATAAGATATCATTTATAATCCCGTTATTCCTCATTAGGCCCCTGTCTATCTTCGATTGAACGAAGTAAACGAAGTAGTCACTGAAGTGACTAAGGCCGAGGGAATGGGTTGGGCTATGGGTTTCGATTGTTTGATTGAACGAACTGCTCTGTGGCTGCCGTTATTGCTTAATGCACTGTCGAACCAAAGAAATTGATACGTTTACACAAAGGGCGGCATGGTGGAGTGTAAACAATTTCTTCGGGGAATTTTATGGGATCACAAGGGGGCAACAAACAAAAGAACTGCTCTCGCAGGCTGTCGCCAGACGTGTGCCTTTTTATTTCAACCGCTTTGGATCAATTTCGTTGCGATGATGGCCTGAAATCGCCACAAAAGTCAGAAACATTTGAGATCCCCTAGATGTGGTTAGAGTTAGAGCAAGCAGCCCTGCCCTGATGGATGGCCCTAGTCTTGCTGTTGACCTCCAAGCGGTGGTGGTTGATTTCTCTTATTTATTTGCTTTTCCCGATTTTCGTGCTGCCTCTCGGCCTTATTGTGCGTCGGCCGTATTTCACGGGGGACCAGGCTCAGTGTCATCATCTGGTGGTAGTATGCCTTTGTGCGTCCGTGATGGGATTAAATGCCGCACCCAAGCACATTTAATGGTGTCGTTATGCGGCGGTGGCAGCACGGGTGGGCATCCCGGGTGGCTAACACATTCCTTTTACGAATAGAGGACTCACCAGCCGTTTTATTTCGAGAAGAAGCCATAGAATTGCCCTGCAGCCGGGCATTAATACCGGAATGCACTGTGCGCACTTCTGATGTCATTAACTCTTCCAAAAAGAAGCGGCAATCATCGCCTCTAAACAAATATCGCATCCATCACCGCCACACAACCCCACTGCTGGGGCCCCATAACCTTTAGACGCTGCTGCTGCGGCAGATGAGACTTCTTTTCATAAATTTTCCATAAACTTCGGCACTTTGCCAGCGATATGCTTCACTCGCCAACAAAATGCATTTTCAAAATTTTATGCACCCGCGGGAGCCTGTACAGCTCCACCCCCTGCCCGGGACGATGCAAATCATATGGCAGTCATGACAGACAAAACATGATGCAAATGTAATGAGTTCCACATCCCAACCATTCCGATCCCCACCACACCCCACCACACCACACCACACCACACCACACCACACCATTCTGCAATCTGCATCTGATCGGTCATTACGCACAAAATCGTTACATTACCGTTATGCTTATGCTAGGGTAAATTTTTCGTCATTTTGTGATGCTCTTGTGATGCTGCTGGTTGAAATCAGTCATTCCTTGTTTACGCCACACGCACAAACGTTTCGAAACCGGATGATAAATGCCCTCCGAAATAGATCGTGAAAACTATCTATTTTGACGATGGTGTGTACAGTGAGGGTTTTTATAAATAGACCGGGTGGCCGATTTCCACTGCATCACCACCTCGAGGGTGTTGTTTGTTGGGCTTCTTCTGGTCGCGTGCAGGCAATTTTTTTTTTAATCACGCCGCCGCCGCCTCGGGGAAATTTATTCACATTAGTGAAATTTTATTGCTTCTGCCATTGCACTTGTTGGATATTGAGAGTTATTGAGATCGAGAATAATTTTGAGGGATGATTTGTGCTCAGACTTGCTAGATTTAGTAGGCGACAAGACAGCAATGTTATTGAGTCTTAAATACATATACATACACCAAATCTGACAAAATCAGAATACCGAAAGAAATATTAATCCATTCCACTATCTACTCGAGTCATACCTCTCAAGACGAAAATTCAGAGTACTATATGAAGAAGCTTGCTCTAGCGTCTATCCACCCATAGAAGGAGTGCCTCAAGGTAGTGTTTTAGGACCAACAACTAATAAAATATTTATTGGAACTTTTGCCAATGATATTGTTGTAATGGCTATTGTTGACTTACAACATACGCTTAACATAATTAGCCAGAGGACAAGAGACTGGAATATAAAACTCAAAGAACTAAAATCAATCCATGTTATATACTCGTTGCGTAACACTAATAGCAACCCCCACACCTTCCTCAATGGGATGTAAATTCCTCAAGCTGAAACAGAAATACCGGGTTTCCCAATAAGAACGTCCGAACTTTAAATTTGAATAAAACATACAATTTTCGAGCAAAAATGGTTTTGATTTCTTTATTTGAAAGACAATTTTTTGCGATTTATGATTTGAATAAAACATCGGCCAAATGGCCACCGGGGCTCCTCTTGCACACCTCTATCCGCTCACGCCAATTTTCGAGACTCTGTGCAACATTTCGGCAGGTATCACAGCTATGGCTTGACGAATATTGGCTTCCACTGCCTCAAGAGTTGTAGGATGGTTGCTGTAAACCTTCGACTTAATGTGACCCCAAAGGAAATAATCCAAGGAGTTAGATCACACGATCTAGGCGGCTAAGCGATGGGACCATTTCTGGAAATTAACGACTCACCGAACTCACCGCGCAATAAGTTCATGTTAAGTCGGAAAGTGTGAGGCGGTGCACCGTCTTGTTGGAAATAAAGGTCGTCCACATCAATTTCATCGAATTCGGGGAAAAAAATCGGTCAACATCATGTTATAGCGGTTGCTATTAATGGTAACGGCATCTCCTGCCTCATTTCGAAAGAAATAAGGTCGGATGATTCCGCCATACCATAATCTACACCAAACGGTAAAATTTTGTGGATGCAATGGTGATTCATGAACCACTCGTGGATTTGACTCACTACAGTAGCGGCAATTTTGCTTGTTGAGGAATCCATTGAGCCAGAAATGAGCCTCATCTGAGAAGACGATTTTGCGATGAAAATCGCCGTCGGCTTCCTACATTTTCAGTGACTAATCAGCCAGGTCGGTTGGCTTGAGTTCTTATGCCAATACCATCTTATAAGGATGCAAACCCAAATCCAATCGCAAAATTCGCCAGGTTTTCATCCTGGAGAGCCCCAACTCTTGAGAACGGCGCGGAACAGACGCATTTGTGTTTTCACGAACACTGGCTTGAACGGCGGCAATATTTTGTTCACTTCGGGCATTTCTTTGTCTTACAGGCACCTTTGTATCGTGAAGAGTGAATTCACTTTCAAACTTTGTTATTTTGTGTCTTATAGCGCGCTCAGAAGGAGCATTAGGACGACCATTTTTTGCACGAAGCGCTCTTATAGTACCGACAAGAGAAAGGGAATTTGCGTAATAATTTTTGACAATTTCCAAACGTTGCATCAAAGTGAAACGTGTCATTCAACTCTGGAGTTGTACTAAAAAAACAAATCGGTAAATTATTCAAAGAAGTCAAAACAAGTTTCAATTGATTAACGAAGCAATCCCGGAATATACTGTTAATCACGAAAAAAGATTTGTTCAACATGCCATACATATTGCGGCCAAGAACTATTGGATATAACTCACGAGCTAAGACGCCTTACGTATTAGTTTTTTATTTTTATTTTTATTACACTTTTTGGGAGCAGAATATTGACTTCTGTGAACCCGCACTCGCTTTACTGACTTGTGATAATTGATAGCAAAAAAAGGATGTTAAAAAAAGTATTGCTCTTAAAATTATGAAAGAGATCTCGATTTTTGTTTCCAACTTGAAAAATTTTTTAACCCTCGAAAGATAAAAATATACCACCGAACCGAGCCGTCTTTTTTTTAAATTCTCGAATCGTTTTTCTGTTTAAAAAAAAATATGTACATAGGTAGGTGTATTATCTGCTTTTTTTTCCAAACTGAGGCAAGAATTTCGAGCCTCGTAATTTTTCTTTAAACTACGACAACTTTTGAAACTTCAAGAGTTGTTTAACATGCTAATTTAATTAAATGAGTATTATCAATTCAGAATAGCTAGCAAGAACTTGTTTGGGTAAAAATTTCGTCATGGCACATGAGGATCTCTTCACCAGACTTGAAAACTTTTGTTGTGCATTTGTAATCCTCTTCTGTCTCGCCTTTAGTTATCGTTTTATTTTCCTCCGGACGGCGGGTACTTTTTGGTAATTTCTCCTTTCCTGTTTTCCGTTCGAAATCCTTTTCATTATTAAACATTGTCCCATCCTGGCGGGAACAATAACGTCGCGCCCTTGTAACATTCCTTTTCTGTGTCCCTCCCAAGAGTCAGCCTTTGCGACTTGCTGACACAAATAGAGCTCCATGAATATTCCCAGTTTGCATTTTATCTTAGCAATTTTCTCCCAGACAACAAGCTGTTTAAATAAAAAATTCTAGAAAAAAAAAAATATGACAAAAATTAAATAAGCAAGCAAGTCTCCTCTCACTTAGCAGGATTGCAGCAAAATGTGTGCCATAAATAGCGCGCCCTACTGCAAAAAGAAGGCGCTAAAAATCCATCGCAATAAGATAAAAACTTCGGGCACAAGGGACAAAAGTAAACTTATCCCGCCTACCGGTTTTCTCACCTGGCGCACGGCACGGCACGGCACTGCAAGACAGGGCAACCGAGATCTCTCCTCGAGCGCGCAAAATTTTAATATGCACAGCGGCAGAGGCTCATAACTTTGCCTGGTCTCGAAGTGCACCTCTATCACCCACCCGTCCGCGTCCGTCAGCCTGACCCCGCTTCTTTTGTATCTTTGAGTTGCATCTTGTTGGCTGGAGGTCTGAAGGCCTGAAGGCCCTCAAGCTGACTGTTTTCTCAGTGTTTTTTATGTATTTTTGTGCATTTACAGACAAATACCAGTGCCGTACTCGAAGACAAATGGTGGAACGGCGATACCACTGCCAGCGACGGTCCTCGTGCAACGAAGATGCCCACCAGACAAAGTACGACCGCTGCCACCTACGCCCAACCATACGCCTTGTAAGTATCCCCTCTGGAGCTTTTGTTTCTATGCGATTTGTGCTGTTTGAGCCTTTAGTCCGCTTCTCGGAGTGCATTTTCGAGTAAATGAAATTTTCTCGTTTTCTGCTTAACATGACAACACGACAAAAGGAGGCTAAGTGCCCGTTTCCCAGGGACACATGTGCGACTCCCCCTCCGCAGCACGACTGTACCCCAGTGAGCCGCCGCATTTCGAGATTATTCAAATTAAGTCTCTGCCCCATCCCAGGTGTGCGGCTGCGGACGGGCACAGACGAACGACAGAGCGAAACTCACTCGGGTCCTTCGAGCTCAAATTGAAGTTTTAATAATTAATAGATTTATGCACTATGGCAGCCGTGCTCGGGGGGCGGGACGCACACGTTCTGCTTGTAAATAATAATACCACTTGACTTGTAACGACCCTTTTCCCCACCGTAGCGATCCCGGGATTAGCGAAGAGCGGCTGTATTGGTGTTGGCGATGTGTTGAATGGCAGCCGTCCAGGGAGTCCCCCCATCATCAATGGCGGTAATCACACCCTGTCGCCCCAACAGCAGAAGGCAATGAACAATGGGTGAGTCGTCGTTCTAACACGCATTTTCCGGATCCACGAAAATTTTGTGTGAATCAACGCCCTCCGGGGGTGATTTATATTTTCAGACTTCGACAGCCACAATGTAAAATTCCGGCCAGCCCTTATGCTGTTCAGCCCGGGCAACAGCAGCAGCAGCAGCAGCAACAACAACCACCTCAGCTTGTGCAGCAGCAGCAGAATCACCAAAACACCGGTTCGGGGACCACAAGCACAAAGCATTCAATGCTCGACAAGCTCAAGCTGTTTAACAAGGAAAAGTCGAACAACTCATCATCGACAAAATCTCAGGTGTCGAAACGTACAAGCTCCAGCAGCGGTTTCTCCTCAGCTCGCAGCGAGAGGAGCGACTCGAGCCTAAGCCTTAACGACGGCCTTGCGTCTCAAATTAAACCACCCACAGTCTCAACATCCACTGCCATCCGAAACAATAAGGACCAAAGTGCCAAAAGCGTTAAGCAATCGAAGCTCTTTGCAGGCAGTTCACAGAAGCCGAACTCCAAGGACACCTTAAAAAGTTCCGGTAAAAAGGAGAAAAGCCCCGCCCGCAAGGAGGCCGACGTGCAGGCCGGCGACTCGAGACTTGCACCGATGTCAATTAAAAATCAAAAAAGCACTGCCGTCTCAAGGACTGATGCGAAAACGAAATCGTCTTCCAAGCTCTCGAACAGCAAACTGGACGTCCGGTCCGAATCGAAGCAGAGTCTGATCGCAACGAATAAGCCCATGATGACAACGACATCGACAGGTATCCCGAAACCGATGGCTGCAATTAAGGGCACCAGCAAGGCGGTGCCCGAAAAGCGGCAGGAGATGTCCGAACTCAAGCCGGACAAGAGCGACATATCAAGCAGCAACCTGGAAATCATATCAGAAGGAGTGGGACAGGAGCAGAGAACGCATATCGTGAATCCAATGACCATCGACGCCGCGCACAGCCAGTTGCAGAATGGACCAAATGGCCACTGTGTGACGAAACTGGTCCACAACCAGAGCATATCAATGAGCGACAGCATCCACTCGAACTCAACGCACAGTGGGGGCATGCACTCAAACTCGAGTGAGTCCAGCGTGATATACCGGCCCAGCTCGGAGTCGGGATCGGACGCTCACTACACAAACAACACTCGCATGCCCCCGCCGAAAAATTTAATTCCAAATCGAAAGATCGATTACCAGGACGCCATGACCGGTGGTCGCCTTGAAAGCGAACATGCCAAGTTCCACACCGTGCCCACGAAGATCGTGAACACGATCTTTGAGGAGGAGAAACCGGTCAATGTGCTGCCAATGCGACCCCTGCTGAGGGGCTACAACAGCCACGTAACGCTTCCGACACGCGGCACGCGCAGTGGTCAACACTACGTGAGTGAGTTCTGTGAGGCGGACATCGGTCAGGGCTACTGCAGCGATGGGGACGCCCTACGTCGAGCACCTCCGTCACGCTTCGCAGAGATCGACAACGGCTACATGTCGGAGGGAGGCGGCGGCATCCATGGGAAGCACTTTCTCAGCGTGATGCGGGCACGCTCCCAGCTGCCAACTACAATCGAGGAAAGGTGAGTAAGGCCAAAGCTATTTTTACTATTCATAAGACATAACAGCCCATAGGGAAGCCCTTTCAACCGACCGACCGCGAAAATCTCCTCACCCAGTTCAGCGGGTGAAATCGGAGCGCGTGCCACTTGCCTAGGCGTGCGTGACTCACTAGGGATTTTCGCGGAATGAATCATTCGATTAAGTGCACATTTAAATTTAATGCCGTCCTTTTGGTAAGGAGGGATAAGTGACTCTGAAGGAATGCGCTCCTTTGTGCAGTGAGCAGTTGAATTGTTTGCGCCCCATTTTGATGTGGCCAACTGTTGTACAGGCGCTGGAGAAGCAAACGAAAGGGGGAACAGGAACTTTGTATGTTTTGTTGATGCAAAAAGCGCGAGTTATTCAAGTCCCTGCTGTAACAGGGCGTGAAAACGATCGTAAATTCTCGCGGTGTGTAACATTAATAACGCTTAAAGGCCGTTGCGGCTGATTTTTCATTTGCTCGAGCTGCTTACACTTGAAAAACGAGTGTCAGATCACATGGGACAGCGAGAGTTATGGTGGCCGAGTCTCATGTTGCGATAACATCTAAAAATAGAAGGTGAAGGTCTTGGTCGGGTTAAGAGTGCTGATTTTTGCAAGCGAAATGCACAAATACATTTTTTTTTGGTGTTTTAAGAAGAAGGAATTCTTTAGATCGACTTTGCACTTTTCTTTTAATCCAATCTATTTGGTTTCTCCTGTATCTTCTGTGTACAAAGTAAATCAAAGTTTTGAAGACTATGTAAATATTGTACAATAGTGGTGCAAACACAGACCCTTGTGGAACGCGTTCTGGTGTCTTATAAGACGAAAAGACTTCGTTACCTATATGCAAAGAGACTAAGGGATCTTTCTGTTAAGGGGCGTGCTTTGAATTATTTTAAAATGAGTAAATATTTATACAATTCTATCATGCCAGACCGAATCAAAGGCTTTTTCTATTTCCAACGTAAAAAATTCAGTTGAGTTTCCATTTTTTAAAGGGCGTAAAACCCCTAACCCCCTTCCCGCGTACGCGCTTGGTATAAGCCCAAATATTTGTACGATCCAACAGGATGGTGTCACATGCCATACAGTGACCGAATGAATCAATTTACTGAAACAAAAATTCGACACATTATGTTTTTTTGAGGTTAGCATGAGGTGATTGCGCAATGACCACTGGAAAATATGCTCCAAGTCCTGATTGATCATATCAATGCAATTTCTAATCTCAGATAATAGATGGCAGATGTAAGTTAGCTATAGATGTATAGCTCGCATAGGTCGTTTATATAGAACGAGAACAGGAGGGGCTCCATAACTGATCCTTGCGGCACTTCTCTGACTGTGACACAAAAACTAATTATCGACTTTCACTTGTTGGAATCGTTGACACAGAAATGGAATACTTTCCTACTATTTATCTGGATCTATGTACATATGATATAGAACTGGATAAATATGTGGGTTAAGGTGTTCTTGTTGTATTTGTATTTTAAACAGCTGATATAACAGGCCGTGATGAAAGAATGCAATTGTTGATTTGAATAGCTTAAACAACAAGTTCACATTTTTCCATTTTACCGATTAAAATTGCTTGACAGAGGCAACAGTCGTAGACTGAGGGGTGAATGATGAGATGAAAACATCTCCCTCAAGTATTTCATTAACTTGCAAGAAAGAAAGCTTTTTTTCTGATAAATTTTCTTTCGCAGATGAGCAGGTTTAATTTACAGCTATTGAATTTTTTAACGATGCTTACATCTGTAAGAAGCGCGAGAAATGTGCACGTGTGCACACCCCCCATTTGTGATTAAAAAACAAAAAACAAAATTTATGCGTTTGCCGCAATTTATTTTTGGCCAGAAACAAGGCTGAATTTTTAGCAAATTGATTCAAACACGCAACGACTGAAAGGATAAGCAATTGAATTTTAGATGACTTTCCCCATTACCTTGTGTTCTCAGGCCTCTCATTAAAAGAATGTGCTTTGAGATTATAAGTGCATATCTCCTTTTTAAAACCGAGCACGTAAGGTCTAGAATGACGGTTGCGATGTATGTAGCCGGTGCTGCAAAGAATTTCTGAACAAGCAAAGGTGGTATTTACGAAGAGTTTCATATGATATTAGCTTAACTACCTGGCTTCGCATGTCTCTTAATAACTAATTAAAAAACCGGTTAAGTGTCAGCGACAACAGAATAAAAAGAACTCTTGAGCAGACTTACCAAATGTGTTAGTGCTTTAATAAAATATTATTTTCAGTTGATGTTTTAGTTTAAAATAAAATATTGAGCTCCTAGAAAAGCGGCTTTAGAAAAAAACAAAATAAGAATGAAGTAAAAATGTGGCGGTATGTATCCTATCTTTGCCGGTTTACCGTTTGTTCAAATGTTTTTTTATTATGGCTCGTTTTTTTAGATATAAAATAAGCCTCTTTGAATAGAAGCATGAAATAGAACTCCAATGAAAGCTGAAGTGCTCTACTTTCAGAATAAAATAGGTAGACTTCTGCCACCCTTGTGAGAATGCCAGAAGTGAGAATGGCGACAAATCAGGAAGGAGGAGGCAATCCATGCTATTTAGATTTTTCAGAGCATAGTGAACCTTTCCTGAAAATATTATCCACCAACTCGATACACTTCATTGTCACACTTATGGTCAATTCTCCGCCTAAATGGGCTGAAATCGGAAGCATTTGTGACCACATTTTCCGCCGATTTGGCAACTTAGCGCCTCTCTACAGGGTTAACCTTTTGTCGCAGAGAAAAATGTGATGTATGAAAGCAATGGGAAATTTTATGCTCTACATCTTTTGTATTAATAAATTTTTTTATCACGTTTGCCCAAAACGAGATAATTGCGAAAAACTAATTTTTTAACTTTTTTCGCGCTATAACTTCTGACCAAATGTTTTTAAACTTTTCCTCTGGCATGTGTAGAAGATGAAATATTTACGGTAAAATGATTTTCCTACTATTATTGACATACTAAGTGTGAGCCCTCGATCTGCCCAGGCACAATAGGATTTTTATTACTGTTCTGTTGCCCGGTAGGCAATCATTTTTGCAGTTAGCTCTCGCTCTATTAGGGCCCGAAACCCGCTGGATCGATATGACAGCCTCCGTTTGCACTTGACCGATTTTTTGTTCTCCTAAAATTGACTGACACTAAGTAAGTACCCTTGTCACTGGGCGGGAACCAAAAACTGTAATAAAATCTTCGGGATTACTCCGCGGCTTGCACATAAAGCGATATCTACGAGTGGAGCAGATTCACCGGATCCCACCCCATGAATCCATGAAAGCAATTTCCAGAACCGTAGCACCATCTGGTTTGTACAAAAGCAGAAAAATAATTAGATAAAGGTGGAGCTCGTGGTCCTGTTGCGAAGTTTATTGAACGAACGCGTTTCGAACGAGGAGCATATGTGCTTAATAAAAGGCGCGCACAAAAGCCCTGCAAATCTCGAGTCCTTTTATACGCTCCCTCATAAAAAAAGACACTGAATGATGCGACCCAAAGAAAAAAGAAAGAACACAAAAAAAAAAAGATAATAAAGAGGAAAGTCGCCCCCTAGGGAGCGAAATCATTACTTCCCCATTATACCTTGCCCAAAAGGAAGTGAGTGTACCGCTGGAGCAAGACAAGCTCCGGGCGGAGTATTAAAGCGTGTTCACTGTTCATCCCCCGTAATCCTTCAATTTCGTTTCATTCGAATTCGAATAAATTCCGGCGGGGACTTGCATTACTCATAACACAAAAACTCGCCCCCTAACCCGCGACCTGGTGCAGCTTCTCTGATATAATCGTCACGTTGATCTTCAAAATTAATTCAGCCAAGCATCTCGGGGTGGGTGTCGCCGCATATCGTCTCCGCTCCCCGAATTCGAACACATGTTTCTGTTCGTTTGGGACTTAGTAGATATGGAGGCAATGGGGCACCGCACAGGGCACTGAAGGTGGATCAAAGCAGCTCAGGCAGACAGCGACAAGACAGAGATAAGGGCGGATGGATGGATGGATGGATGGACGGATAGACGGATAGACGCAGGGCGGGCGCGCCTATTGAAAAATTGAAATTTGAGTTCGTTATTGACTTTGCCATGTCAATTTGAGACGATGTTCGAGGCGGCACACCGGCTATGTGTGCTCCGTGCTCCTGCTGTCCTTTTTTTTGTTGGGCTTGTTATCGAGTGTCATATCACGAGCAGATGGGAGTGAATTTTGTTTGGCTTACGGCCAGGATTTGAGTCAATTTGTTTTACCAAAAAATTTTCCCCTGAAAGACGATTGATTAGACTGAGACTCCTCCGTATGATAAGACTTATGGCTCTCTGGTGTGGCAGCAAAAAAAAAAATTAGAAATGTTGGAAGGCTTCTCTGGGTGATAACTTGGCTTCTTGCCGAGATAAGGTTTTTCTGCTGTCCATTTGCTGCAAGGTGATATTTTTAATTTTTAAATAAGTTTGTATGTGGTTCCTGGCGCGACGGTTATCTTGTGTTGTTTTGTTTTACAGGTGGGTATGTTAATGGCATGAGGTGATCGTATGTAACTTCCTAGAATCGATTATGCTACCAAAGTATTTCCGGTGAGAAAATATCCCAAATGGTAGGGATACTATTTTTCTCTTCAAACAAGATTTAAAAAAATGACGGACATGTGCGAGAATGAGTGCTATGTATTATTTTGTAAAATGTAATTGTCGACATTAGACATGATGTAAAATATCAGTCATCGTTGCGTCATAGTGTACTCTTTTGATGAGATTTTAGAAGACGTTTTGGATTAAAAATGGGTGGTACTGCATAGACCTTACTTTTTGGAAAACCCCAGAGAAAGAAGTCCAAACAGTTTAAATCGCAACTTCTCGTTGGACAATTTCAGGCTCCAAAAGGATAGATGACGTGATATGGCAACTTATTTTGAAATTTTGCCCTTATTTATCAAGCGATGTGGCCGCTGCGCCATCCTGTTGAAATCACATGTCTTTACGTTCATTTCATTCAATTCCGGCCAAAACCGACGGACGATTATGCACAACAAAATGACCACGTAACATGCGAATTGTCGCTTTAAAAATGTTCCCATCCCATTTTTGTAATGGGTCTTCACAATTAATAAACATTCTTCCGAAGTGCAACGCAGCATGACTTACGCTACCAAATAAGACTAACAATCAGATTTGGCGCGGGATTAAAAATTCAAGTTCTTGTTAAGACACCCTAAAGAATTTTTATCATCGTCAAAAGCTGCCTGTAGTTCCATTAAGACCGCTTCAGAGTACAGCCTACTTTGAATATGTGAATCCATTTGTTACATTTCCTGAGAAATTTTTATATGTGCATGTGTTAAAAAAATACCCTCATACCCTCAAAAAATTGTCTATCAAACCTTCAATCTTTTAAATACGTTAAAAGAAAATACGGAAATCGACATTTTATAAAAGGAAAATTCTCACGGCTGGTCTGGGCGCCAAAACAGCTCGGCGCGGCGTATGTATACGTAAACAATATGTAAAAAGTAAATTTACCGTTTACAAAATGTCTACTGACTAAAATTACAAAATATCGACTTCCGTATTTCCGTTTATAGGGTCTTATGTAGGTGTCGATTTTTTTTTGTCGATGTCGACTATAATTTTTGGCGATTTCTGCAGTCATTTTAATCGATGTTTCAAATACATTCTTTATAATAAATAAAATCGTCTACAGGTAATTCGACTTACATATATAGTTAAATCGATTAAAATCGACAACTCCAATGGCGCCTTAAAATGGTTAGATATACTTACCTTTCCTTTTATGGTTGTAGGCCTTCACCCGACCTTTACTCGACAACGCATGTTTCAGTCATAATTTACACCACCGCTATGCTTACATTCCGCCCAATATCCCGACTGATATATACTCCTCCGAACGTACATATTATCCGCCCGGTGGCCCAAAGTGTCAGCCCATTCAATGAGTCTCGGAACCCCGTCCAGGGTTCACAGAGCCCCTGAAACAATGAAACTTCCTAAATGGCTCCAGACGAATCGAATTTATTAAGCGTACGTGACCCATAAACCTCACAGCTTAAGGAAGCAATCCCTGCTGGGGCTATTGTTTTTATTCCACTTTTTGTCATTTCGAAAAAAAAAAGCGGTTTCAGCTGAATATCAATTTAAATTCAGTGCCCTTGCCACTTGTTGAAAGCAGCCCGAGGTGGGCAATAAACAGTGCTTCCTCCTTGACGTGCATAAAAAACCTGACCAGCATGACCCCGGGCTCTGTGCAGCAGATTCACTCAGCTGGCGAAATGGATTTCAAGTGGATTAAAAAAAAAAAAGGTTAAAATTCTGCTGGCATCGATCATACATGTCTGACTGGCATGGGACATGGGACAAAGTAAATCACTCCCCGACCCGAGTCCGGTCGGCGACCGCACGCTTAACGCTACCGCCTCTGCTGCTAATTCAATAACGTCTCCAGTGTCAGGCACGTTTCAGACATGAAGGGTTTTAAGGTTTCCTTCGCCCATTAGCACCTCCATCCAAAGCAAGACCGCAACAAAAGAAATTGCCAGACGCGCCTGGGATGCTGTCACGGATGGTGTGTCATGAGGAAGATTTACTCCGCAGAAACGAGCGAGTTAAGAAAGTCATTGTCTGCACCCTTTCGCAGAGTGTACCTTAAAGACGGCTCCGTTCTGCAAGTAGGCCCCCTCCGGCTCTTGGGGGGTGTGCTTTAAACGATCGCCCCAGAGGACAAAGGGACCCTGAAACGGTAGCTGTGATTTAAAAGGCATTTTGGGCACCCCTCGCAAGGGTCACCTCTCTGCACGGATGTAAGCAATGACGTGGAAAGCTAAATATTGCGTAAAATGTAATAAATAATAGCCACACGGTGCCAGATACCCCGCACCCGCTCCTCGATTGATGGATGGAAGGGGGCGATTTAGGAACCGAAATTTGTGGATCCTCGCAGATAACGACCGGTGCGGGGCTCAGAGCAGCGGGTGACGACGCTCTTAGGCAGTGGCGGGTCGAATAAATTTTCCATTTTTAGCACCGGCAAGTTATGGCGATGTGATAATAGGCTCAAGGGGGAGGGGTGTATTTGCTGTGCGTGACTGCTGCTGGAATGGAATGAAATGGCATTTTGCACGCTCTTTAAAAAAAAAAATGCGGAAGTCCTGCATAAAAATATTTTTAGTGGTCGACGAGGGGAAGTTGTGATGGTTTTAAGAAGTCGTTTTTTTTCCACAAATTCACATTTCACTTTTTGCTATGGGGGATGAATGGAGCAAACGACGTAGTTGGCAATATTTTGGTTTGGTGCGCACTTTTTAGGACGGTATCTCAGGAGTGGGGTTTCCATTAGATTAGACGCAATTTCACTAAAAAATAAGTTCAGACGTAGCAGGCATAAAAATGAGATTTGGACACATGTTCCCGCTGGTTTTATCCGTTAAATAAAATACTGGGGCTGGTCCATGCTATTCGGCATTAAACGAAAACGACGTGATTTATTTATTTTATTTATTTATTCGATTCGCTTTATACAAGCTACAAAAAACATACAATAAAGAAAATAATCATTATAAAAAAACTAAGACTAAAGTAAACAAGAAGGAACAACGAAGCCTTAACCAACCATAAACAACGACGATTAAATTATAAGGGTTGGGGGGGTAAAGGGTGTGTTTGAGGGAGACCTTGTCAAAATGGAGATCAAAGCCTACTGTGTTGTTGACTTTCCGCAGCATTCTTGTGATGGGTTCGGAGTGACCGTAGTTGGTACGGTGACTATCGAGGCGAAAGGTAGGAAAAGATCTAACGTTGCGGGGGTTAGTGTTAAAGGAAATACTGTGGATCTCGGGACTTGATGGAGGAAGGTGATATCAGCGACATCGCGACGTTTGGCGAGAGGTTGGAGGTTAATCAATTTTAGGCGGTGTTCATATGGTGGAAGGTTGAAATTGTCTGCCCAAGGAAGATCGCGCAGTGCAAAACGGATGAATCTACGCTGGACAGATTCAATCCTATTAATGAGAGTAGATTGAGAGGGGGACCAAACTTGACAGGCATACTCCAGAAGAGGCCTAACGAAGAAGATGTAGAGTGATTTGGTGACATAAGGATCGGAAAATTCCTTAGACCAACGCTTTACAAAGCCAAGAGCAGAGTTAGCTCTATTTATGATGTGGTCAATGTGGGAGCGGAAGTTGAGCTCACTATCACAGATGACACCCAGGTCACGAAGAGAGCTAACAGACGGAATTTGTTCGCCTGAGAGAACATAGGCTCTAGGAGAGGTGGGGGAACGTTTACGGGAGTAAGTGATCGATTGGCATTTGGATACATTGAGATCAAGGAAGTTTTTCATGCACCAGGTAGAGAAACTGTTCAGGTCGCTTTGAAGGAGGGTAGAGTCCGACATGCTGGATATTTGTTTGAAGATTTTCATATCATCAGCATAAATTGAAATTTCGGAGTGGTTTATAACCTTCTCAACATCGTTTATGGTTAATATGAAGATCAACGGACCCAGGTGACTGCCTTGAGGGACGCCGGAATGGGATGTGAAGGGGTTAGAAATCGTGGAGTCGAAACGAACCCTGTAATGGCGATTACTAAGGTATGATTTAATCCACGAGATGAGACGTGGTGGAAAGCCAAGATAATTTAGTTTAAGGGCGATAATTTGATGGGAGATTTTGTCAAAAGTTTTACTAAAATCCGTGGCAAATCGACACTCGACCGATACATCATCGTCCGATATTTTAGATCCGTCACATTACACCCTAGAACTTGATATCTTTAAATATGTTATTGCTGGCCATTTGGATATCATCTTAACTTAATCTGAGACTTCTGCAGGACTAAGACATTTCCATCGCGATCTCATTTATTAAAATCAACCTAACCGTTTGGGCTCCTAAAGGTAGGAATCCACTTATACACTTTTTAGTGAAAGTGTAGAGTTACACTCGATAAATGTAAACATGTGCGTGGAAACAAATATTCTATTTTCTACAATCAAGCAAGTGTATATACATTTTATAGTATACACTTCCACTCATAAGTGGTACACATCTCCACTAAGTTAAAAAAGTACAAGTGGACCCTTACTTTAAGTGATTACAAAATAATGGAAATGTGTGTGTATTTATAATATCTAATAATAATAATATTCGTTGAAAAATGTGAGTCTGCTGGCTCTGTACTCGACCAAACAACTCATGTGTGATGTGTATCGTCCGGCCAATCAAAAATATTACCGTTATCCGTCAAAGTGTGCCTGAGAGCCCAAACGTCGTTATTCCTCGTCGTGCACAAGTAGAAGGGCTTTCACAGGACCCAATCCAATAATGAAGGACTTGTTTTGCAATAATAGCAAATTAATCGCCCAACCAAACACCCAATTCCACGTAATCATTCAAAATTGAATAAATACCCAAATGAACCATCCGCATAAAATTTCGTCCAAAGGTAACTAAATTACAAGCAGCCTCATTCCGGTTTCAATAAATAAAAAAAACACCTGCACTGTTAATTTTCGACCCCAGAAAATTCAACAAAGGCCAGATTTGAATGAAATTGAATTTTCATGCCGGGGGGATGTTATCGGCTCCCAATTTGATTAAATTCGAAAAGGGAAAGCCTTAAACACCCTTAAAAACTTTTGGTGGGTTTCCCCATTTCATCGAAGAAAGTTCATAGGATAGCTAATCCCTCAATAAAATCAGCAAATCAGCTAAATCCGAAGGCGGGGAGTTCTGTGTATCTACAATCTCTGAATCAAATCAAACAACAAATAGAGAGCTTTAAATTCACCATGTATTTCTCAACACTTGGAACTTCACCGATTGTGCTCACCACTTTCACTTTACTTCACCACATATTCTCACCATAGGGCTTTTAAGCAGGAGTCACCACCTAACGGTTTCAAAAGTTCCAAGCTTTTTCTCAGAACTTTTTAAGTTTTGATTGGAGCTTTGAAGGGTTATGGTGTGATATTCACCACACTTTGATAGCTTTATCAATTTTAAAAGAGAGAGAAAGTATATTTTCTCTTTGGTTTTAATCTTCAGCTTTTAAGCCGGTTGGGACTGTTGGAGTGCTTTCCAACCGCCCACAGTGGCTTCTCAGAAAAGGCATTTCGTGTTCTTGCATTTATTCAATTCTTCCTACCTGCTTGCAACTTTGTGCACTTGACTTTTTGTTTACTCGTTTTGTATGTTTATTAATTTTATTGAAAAAATGTCGTACATTTGCCTGTCTCTCCTTTAAAAGCAATCGAAATGGACGTTCACTGTTCAGAGCTAAAACCGTCTTCCCACTTCCCTTCTTGACTTAACGCGCTAAAAGGCGACTACTTCAAAATTTTTGTCCATTATTGAAATGCAGTCTACACGCTTTTTTGTTGTTTAAAATTTTGAGTTTTAAAAGTCGTTTTGTATTTTCTGCGTTTCAGTTTTATATTTTTTGTGCTCTGTTCCTTTTCTTTTTTTTTATGCCTTACAATTTTTTTTTTTTGTATTTGAGTAGGTAATGTTTGTATTATTGTTGGTCAGGTTTCTGCTTGTGTACACTGCCTTGCAAAAGTATATTCGGATGGAAGAATGTTTCGTTTGGATTGATGATAAATAAATATACCAACGATACTATTTTAGGTGGGCGCAATCACAAACTGACACTCAAACGGCACTTTCAGTCAAAATTTGGCAATTTCTGTTTTTTTTTTGGTTTGTTTTTTTTTAACAAGCCTTTTAAGTTTATGCCACACTTTGTCAGTTGGATGTAAATCGGAGAAATTTCCTAGTGATGACAATAAGGGACATTTATACATCTGACATGCATTTTTTTTATAGATTTTGCGGTGTGGCATGGGGCTCCATCTTGCGTAAAAATAAACAAAGATGCCCAAAAGCCGATTTCATCAAAATATGGCAGCGCGACTCTCTAACGTTTTTTTTTAATACTCCTCTGCTCACATTCTTACAATTCCATTGTCTTCCACACGTCCTGAAAAATATTTAAAAAAAAATTAAATATTACAGTAAACACATCTTAAATTGGATAAATGCAAATCTCACTTTCTTCATCTTGTCAGTTAATCTTAGTTATTTTATCGGCAGCTTACATTGAAAATCGGAATCGATATTTCCCCACCAGCTCGAAAATCGTTACCCATCAGCATACCGCATAATTTTCACTTACCACAATTTTTTTCTGTTAAACTTTCAAAGAAAATAATTAACTGACTAAAAATGAAATAAATAACTGTCGAGTCAATTTATCATCTTCCTACATGAAATATCACAGCAATATCTCAAACTGTGCGTCTAGACAGATCAAGCTGAGGTTGGCTGGCTAACCAGTTTTTTCTCAGATATTTACCGAGCAAATTAAAGCAGAAAAAAAAATGCATGTCCCCCCAGTTGTCCGGCAAGTGCACTTGCATACTTTCCGCCAACCACCTAATTGAATATTATTTTTAATTTTTTTTTTTACCTTTCTTTGTTCTTTAAAATTTAAGAGATTTAAGAGATGAATGCAAAAGGAAGAGAGGAGAGTAAATTTTGACCATTTGTTGCGCCCTTTCTTGGGAAACATTCAGCGGAGTAGTGTAAATGTTTGTAAGAGAAAAAGCTTTACAAGGTGGGAAGCTTTAGGGGGTTTAAATTACGGTGAATTGTTTTGGTAGGTGAGAATTAGAGGAACAAGAATTGTTGGGGGAAAATTGTACATTTGTTAATTATTAATGAGGAAAAGTTCTACTTATCTTTTTTTGTGTGGATTTTTTCTCTACACCTTCTTGGAGATAGTAAACTCCTAGAAATACTTCTTTATCATAAGAAATTCTGTTGGCAGTCGTCAAGCCACATCAATGCCGAAATTAGTGAAGTCATTTTGAATCAGTAATTAATCATATCGAACTTCATAGTAGAATCAACCAATTTTTAGTTAATTTCCATTTAGGGAAATGATTTGGTGAACTAATTTGGTTTTACAAAATTTCAAAATATTTACCTTTTAGCACCTGAAAATGCTTCCCATTCCATTCGATAAGAGATAACAAAACCGGTGACTCATCTTCCTATCTTTTGTCTGAATGGTTGGAATTTGTCACCTCACCAAACTCCCCACAGAAAAGAGCTTTTATCATTTCTCTCTCTATCGTCGTGCAATCACAACACCCGTACAGCGTACCGTTTATGGTACCGGCAGACTCTCTTCGATTCTTTAATAGTTCTCCCATATTCTCTCCCAGTATATAGCCAGACTTTAATTGAAGTTTTCTCTGCCTGACGGTGTTAGTAGAACTTTTCCAGCAGGAAACCACCCCAAAATGATGTCGGTCGATCGGGCGGTTCGGTCGTGCTCTACTACACGTCTGAAAAAAATCCTCCTCAAACGATTCATTCCTGAAATGTAAGAAAAGATATTTCTTTTAATCATCGCTCTGCCGCCGAAGAGTTGATCCAGTCAATAAGGAATTCGGAATTAATCGCGGAGTAGTAGAAGAAGACCAAAAAATAAAAATAAAAGGGAAGAATCGAGGATTCGCGGAGTAATCGCTTTAAGTCAACTTTCTGTCGGACCAATTCAGTGCCGAGTGCTACTCACCCCCAATTGGAGCTCGAAGCTGCCTTTCCAGCCTGCTGCTGGTGCCGTTGCCCTTCTGTGTGCATCACCATCCCTTCGAGGCTCCCTCAACAATAAAGTTTCGCTTAGTACACTGTT
Organism: Neoitamus cyanurus; assembly: GCA_947538895.1. Taxonomy (NCBI): domain Eukaryota; kingdom Metazoa; phylum Arthropoda; class Insecta; order Diptera; family Asilidae; genus Neoitamus; species Neoitamus cyanurus. The sequence continues at coordinate 9,321,045 of OX384544.1, read as the reverse complement.
AAGAACATGTTAACCAATTCATTGTGATTTTTTGGCCGTATATAGTAGTCTAGCCGTGGGCAAGCAATTTTGTGTAATTTGTTTTTGTTTGTTTAAAAGTTGTAAAGGAGCATTTTTGCGTGGTTTTTGCTGTTTTAAACGCTTTTTCGAATATCACCGCAACGTTCGCTTCGAATATGTGCTTTAAAGTGCTTTAAGATATTTACGGGAAGTTATTAGCTGGTCTTAGGGATTAGCGAAAATAGTTAAGGACAAGTGCAGACGCCTTAAATGTTTGTGGTTTTTAGCCCTCGTGTGTAAAATTAAAAGTGGTAATGAAGCGCGATAGTGCCGCCAAGCCCTCTCAGTGGTTATGAATAAATTAAAAAACGCAGAAGGCGGAAACAAAAGCCTAAAGCGCTTAACTTGAATGAAACGAGGGAAAAATTCGTTAAAGGGCTCTTGCCTTGTAACTGTAAATTAATGCAAAACTTTTGCCCTGTGACTGTAGAAAAAAAAAAAAAAAACAAATCCAATTGTGGCTGTGATTCATTTTTTTCCCTCTTGAAATTACCGCCTAAGCCACGAATAGTTTTTTAACAGAGAAAAAAAAATAAAAACAGGAAAGAACCCTTTAATGTGCATACCCACCCACCGCAGCACCGGGAGCAACAGCATAGTCGTGGGGTGCATAGTGGAAGACGCTGAGCCTGCCTGAGGAGGATTCACTGGACTGGGAAAGACTTTTTTCGGGACGACGACTCTTCTTGTTTGAGTTTCCTCCAGATGGGCGCATCTGTTTCGCTGCCTGGTATCATCGCTAGCGCCTCTGTTGCCTATATCAAGCCAGCCGGCAGCCTTCAGCCACCCTCGCCGTAGACTCAACAGCAGGAGGGGTAGAACGACCTATCGCCCGGGTGGAGGAGTGCATGTGAAACGCAACAAACAAACGATCCCGAGCAGCCCAACTGAATACTGAACCCTTTTTGATGCATTCCTGCTCCTCGCCGCCGTTGCGAGCAGAGAGAGACATTAAATTCAGGCAAACCGCCAGGAACCGAGCTGGGACCGTGTTTGTATTCAAATTCAGCCGGTGTGTCCAGCATATGGCTCAGAATTTCTGGCTATCCTCCTCCGTCGAGTATCGAAGGTGTCCTCGTCGTCCTGTTTTGAGGTGTTCTGCTGGAAGCCCAGCCAGTTGCGCCCGAACTCTATGTGAAATTTATTCGAATTTCGTGGCTGACAGTTATTAAAAAATTTCTCCAAGTGCTCCTGAGGACGAAGGGGCGTGCAATAAACTTTTCTCCTTCAAGGACTATTCCCCTCGTCCTCGTCGGGCGCGGAGCCCCACACGGCCATGCCCAATGCATGGTGTTATGTTAAAGTTGCGATGTTGGTGCCCCCGACCGAATAAGTAATTAATTAATCTTTCCCCGAAACTACAACTACATCAATCAAATTACCGTTAAAGCGGATATAAAAGTCAATCACCCGTTGCGGCATTCCCAGAGGGATAAGAGGGTGATTCGAAGGGGCCGAGGGGAAGAGAAGGGACAGGATCGCCCGCTTCCCTTGATGGTATGTATTTAATTATTTGCCGCCGTTGCTGCCTTAATAACTATTTGGGTACTATTTTGGGCGCGGTGTGGTGCCATGGGTATGTAGTGTGTGGTTTGGGAGGTGAAAGACCCGGCGGCAGCAGGATGCAGTCATTTTCTGTGAGCCAGGCTCTCTTCCGCTTTACCTTTCCCCCACCCTACCTCCACCCGCCCGGTTTCGTTCTGTTTCTGGATGTTTTATAACGTGCGGAATTTGCACACCTTTGGTGCTCACCCGGCACATTAGGGCGTTTCGGATGACTGAAATTCCAGGGAAACTTGCGAGTTTTTCGGGTTCTCAGGACATTATATTGGAGCGCAAACCAGACAGTGTTGTTGTTGTTGTTGTTTTTATTTTCTATTCGCCGAACCTTTCGCTTTTACTTTTTCGCTGCGATATATATTTTGCCCCTTTTTCGTTTCGCACACACCTTAATCAGACTGCGGTGATATATGACCGCTGGGAGGGAAATGAGTAAATTTTCTTATCTCTAACAATGGCGATACGTACACCCTATTTAATGGCGTTTTAGGGGCTTGCTGTATTCGAGGTCGTAATGGCAGTATACACATCGCATTTCCAAGTCCGATAGAATTTCGGGGACTGATTACGTTTTTTAGGAGAGGCAATTAACATGAAAGTCCACCGTTTTGATTTAGGGCAAATGCCGCTTTTGGCGGTTTTTAAAGGTTTCCGATATGAGCGATAAAATGAAAGAAACAAAAAGGGTATTATATTCGGACGAATTGAACTTCCGCAAAATGAGTTTGGAAGTTGAACAAAGAGATAAGCGCATATGGAAACATTTGGAGTTAAGACAGTCGGATTTGGCGTTTCTTGAGATATTGAATCGAATTCACCTATTTTAAAAAAACAGAAACCCAAAAGAAAATGTCCCAATAGGTTAAATTGCATCTTCTTAGCAGTCAGTTTTGATCTCCAAAAACGAGATGGCACCATCTGGGAACTTGATTTGCCAAAACATTATTGTTTTACGTGTGGTGTAGCAAGTCGCGCCATCCTGTTTCAAATATTAAATATATTTTCAATACTGGGCCGCGACAGACGATTATACACACCAAAATTAAAATATAATGTGCGTAAAATATTCTCCATTTCTACAATGGATCTTCACAATTAATAAACGTTCTTACGAATTGTAACGGTATGTGTCTCTATATGACAACTACCAAATGTGACTGACTAAACATTTGACGGACGGAAATGGCGAGCCATTCAAAATTCACAATTCTTGTTGAAGTTGATGTACAAGATTTTTTACGTTATTAGTGGAAAGATCACACTGCTCTCTCCAAAATGCTACAAACGCTAACGTATTTTTTTTGTATAGGAAAAATTCTTCAGGAGTGCCTCAAGGTAGTATTCTCGGTCCACTCCTTTTTATTCTGTATATTAACGATGTCTCTCTGCTTCTTTCGTCTTTGAAAATCCTCTGTTATACCAACAACGCGAAAATATTTTGAGTCGTTTCAAATGAGACCGATACTTTCTCTAGAAAAAACCTTCTTTTGAATTTTATTACTCTGTGGGTGGAAGTCTATGAACTACGTCACGACAAAGGACCTAGGTGTCATCCTTAGTCCCGCATTTTCTTTTGAGGACCACATTTAACTCAATTGTTTATGGTATAAAGCGAATTCAACGTTAGGCTTTACAAAACGATGGTCTAAAGAATTTGATGATCCGTTTATTGCTATGCTTCTGCGTTGTGCCTTTGTCCGTCCTATTTTGGTTTCTGAGGTTTCCTCTTCGTGGGCTACCTTGGGTTGTCTACCTTTGTCTATCAGCTTATCTGAACAGGCTTAAATTATTATCCCTTCATCTTCCATATCACCGCATTAATTATGGCAAATACGAACCTGTTTTCTAATGTTCACAGGAGAATGACCCCTTAAAAAAAATACGGTCCGATCAGTGATCACGCGACTAGCCCAAAAATCGCACCAAATTAGCAGTAGTTGTGTATGGACAGATTTTCCGACTTTTCCCCCTTGGATTTTCAGAGTGGCATTTTGTAAGTGGGCTAGAGGGTGAACTAACGCTCAAAATACCACAATTACCGCAAATGTGATTAATGTTCACTTCAAATTATAATCAAGAGTTAAAAAACTTTCCTGGACAGCATACCAAAATTCCCCAAAAAATAATATACTCGATTTCCACTTCCACTCCGATTTACATTTTATAGTTTTTCCCCTAGCAAAGCTTCATATGTAAATAGTGTTAAAGATTCGTTTAATAAAATCCGTTAAGGAATCAGACACATATGGGAGCACTGCCTTACATTAACTAAAAGTAAATCAGTGTAACACTCCCTTTGACGTGACATCCGATTCCTCCCCTAACTCCTCCTGACAAAGCTTCGAGCAAAACGCCAACAAATAACATCAAATCAATAATGATTAAGGGATTAGCTCCACAAGAACCGCCTACAGCCACAATGGGGAATGGGGAACATAAAAGCGTGAACAGAGCACACCCCCACAACGACATCATATCGGACCCAAAAAGGGCCGAAACTAATTAAAATTTGAATTAATGCTCAATTGGAGCCGAAAGAAGAAGAAAATTGTTATATTCACCTTCAGGATGAGACACATCACCTTCTCTCCTTTTAGTGAAATCCGAGAAACCCGACATTGAGAAGCAACCGTCTGCTGCCGCCAAATGAGTCCTATTCAAAAGGTCCTGAATTTCACCCATCACCGTCATATGCCACGGCAGGAGATGGAGGGCGCATAGAGCACAGGCGGCTCATGTATGGTATATTGGGGGGGGGGGGGGGTGGTTGCAAATTTTACTCCTGCTGCTGGCGGTTCTCGTCAGAATGTGGCAATTTATTTCGCCGTCATAAATCTGGCGTACGGAAACAACAATTACAAGAAGAATATGGCTGGTCGTTCCGGCGCATGTTCCTGTTGAAATCGTGTTACGAGGCAGGGGAACGGATCCTCTCGTAAAAATAATGTTAAACCGACTTGCTTTTTTTTTTGCGTGGGGGGCTCTAAAGCACGCTTTTAACTGCTGGACTCAGAAAAACTGGGTATATAACTTCCATTAATTTAACGGTCAAATTAGAAAGAAGCAGACGCTGATTTTATCGACTAAGAAGGGCAATGCGCCGTCAGCCAGTCGCGAGCTATTTTTTTCCTTCTGAATAATAAAAACGCAGGCAGAGCGATGAAGAGAGCGGCGAAGATGAAAAAAAACAAAAAAAAAATCTCGCGGAAATTTTCTGAAGAGCCCGCTAATTGCTGCGTAATAAATCATTAAAAGGAGGATGTAGGGTGTGGGCATTTTTGAGTGTCGAAAGACGGTATTTGCAGCTGTCCGCCAGTTCCGGGTGGGAGAGTCCTTGAACTCGAACCTTAAGGAGCCTTCCCCCAGGGTCTTTGCCTTTTGCCATATTTGCTCTTGCTCTGTGCCAACAATTTACCAGGGGGACGTTTGCCCTATTGAATGCAAATGTTTACTTCCGGCACACATTTGAGCTTTAATTAAGTGTACTGCCTGCGAGCATTGCGTTCGCCACTCAGCCCACCCCTCCACCCTCCATCGTTCTCCTACCTCAACCCCCGTCCGAAGTAAATCCAATCAGGACAAAGTATTGGAGGTCGTTATTGTTCCCTTCTTTGAATGGAATTGCTAATAAATTGGTGATGAGTTCATCTAGCAGCTGCCGATGCTGCTGGACGCTATCCAATTTACGCACCCATCAGAGGCTCTCATTTGTATTCATGCCACACTGGCGAAATCACCTGTTCCCATGTGCTATAACAAATCGCAGCTGTGATGTACTCGAATGCGGGAGAATATCCTGTTTCCCTGTATAAGCGTATGTTCCACAACAGAAATGGTTTAACGTGAAAATCATAAGCCATACATGCACTCCGGGGTACTGGAGGGCTCCTTTAATGAATTTGGGTAAGAGCCGCAGATCCCCTTAACAATTTTCAAGTGTTGGCTCATGACCAGAGTGCAGGACTCCAATAAATTCTCTGGAACTATGGAATGGGAAATTGGGCGGGAAAAGTATGAAGAAGAAATACGAAGAAGACGCTGATAAAATCTGAAGTTAATGGAGAGCTGAATAACCGTTGACACCGGCTGGCTGCCGATAGACTTAGGCAAAGTGCCATTAGTTCGGAGCCATGAGCCGTGAACTCAGCAATTTCCAGAAAACTTTTAATGCATTTATTTTGCGGTAAATTAAGAGAGAAGGTAATACGCTCGTACGGATCGTGGTTTTTGGTTAACCACAAATTGAGCTGAATTCAGCTTTCGAGGTCCACTGGAAAAGCTATAAATTCCGGAAGCCAATTAGACACTTTTGAAACTATTTGGAAAGTTTTTTTAATGCAATTAACGTGATGATTGCATTTATTGTATAAAGTCGGAAACAATACGTTGAGTGTCGTTTGCATTCCTCTTGTCAAGTGTACTTCCTTTAATTAAACCGACAATCGATGCGATGTGTCGTTCTTGTTGGACAACGACTACAATTGAATTCAAATGACACTCGATTTGGGATTTTGTTCGTCGTTGGCTTGCGTATCCACATTAAAACGACAGTCGATGTGTTGTTTATATTCAACATCGACATGTTTTCAATTCCTTCAGGCCTTTTTTTTATATGGATTTCTGGTAACCAGAAAATAATGGCAAAAGACTAATAAAAAAATATAAAAGTTTCTCATTCGGAAGCTAAAATCGACAATACTTCCCGTACCCTCATCGACAATCGCCAGCATACACGATATCCAGAATCATGAGCGTCAGAATTTGTTAGTTTCTTTTACAAAAAACCAAAATTCTCTCAAAATGGAAGTAAAGGACATGCGGATCATTTCGACAATTGGTTCTTAGTTTTATAATTTATTGAAACCCTAAAGTAATTAGTTTTTTTGCGTCGGAAACAAAGAAAACAGAATACTTTTGGCCATTGGTATCAAAATTGTGCCTGTGCGACTCCACTCCATTTTTATTTTATTTGAAACAAATATTTTATGATATTAAATATGGGATATAACTCCGTTCAAATGTCTGCCACGGCACACAAGCGCTACAGTTCGATAATAACTTCTTGTGGCCTGAACTGCATGATATGGATACCGACAACATGCAGTTCCAACAAGACGGCGCTACGTGCCACACAGTGCAAGCCACGATGGACATTCTGATAAGTGATTTAAGACTGGCCACCGAGGTCGTGCGATTTAACGCCTTTGGACTTCTACCTTTCTATCTTAAATCACAGGTTTATGCGAATAAACCGCAAACAATTGATGCCCTCAAAGTCGCCATAACATAACGAACGCCATCCAGCAAATTCAGCCAGATTTATGCGACAAAGTCAATGAAAATTGGACCTCCCTATCAAGCAAAGCCGTGGCGGACATTTTACTGACGTTATGTTATTAAAAATTCTTTCAAATAAAATAAAAATGGAGTGGATATCTCACACACAACTTATTTTATTTACATTTAAAAGTCGATCGTCCTTATTAAAAGACCCTTTATAATGTAAGCACTCATCTGTGTCGGTGTCATCTAAATGCTCAAAGCGCATGCTTTCAAATATAATTAGCAATTAAATAGAGAGAGTGAGGGGGCATCAAATGGTCCCTAATTTGTCTAATTTAAGGGACTAAAGCTATATAGCTATTAAAAAAAAAATTTCTTGAGTGGTTTTCACATTAACGGGCGTTGAACAGGAAACGACAGCTGCGAGCGGAAGAGCATGTCCCTTTTAAAAGGTGAAAAAGTTATTATGATTTGTTTTTAATGAAAAAAAAGGTAGAAACCTATAAGAAGACTTAAGTACAATTTGAACTTATTTTTGACATACTTGTACTTATGACCCTATTATGAAAGTCGCCTCTAATAGTGAAGGCACGAGTTTTTTTTTAGTATCTCAGTTTTGATAATTTATTTGTATTCTTTTTCCCAGTTTCACTAAAAGTTCATAAAATATTTTTAAACTAATAAAACTTCGATTTTAACACCATCGCAAATGAAATTCCCGATTTCCTTAAATCAGGATGGTCAGGATTGATTAAGAAAAATTTTTCGCTAATTGAGTAGATTTTGCAGAAAATTCTTATACCAAGGCTATAGGCCGTAGAAAAAATGAGCAAAATTTGTAAGCGTTATTTTTTTCATATCTGCAATCTGTGAGCGGTGAGCGGTAGCAAAGAATATCTAATACAAGAAGGGACACTCATGACGTTTTCCCTTATCTTTTAGTGATCTTGGTTACCCTTAACCGGACCAGGCGTTACATTTTGTTGGAAATATATAGTTAAAAACAAGTAATATGTGAGAGCCAGACAAAAATTTGAGGTGAGAAGTGCTGAGAAAATTGAAACACTTCTACAGGGTGCATGATTTTATTTATCCCATCATTTTGAACATGACAGAGCAGCTATTTACTTAATTGCATTTTAAAATGTTCCGAATTTTTAAAGTCAAGGCAAATTTCGCAACAAAATAACACCACCCTATACTGGCTCTCTAGCGCCGCACACAGTTCCTGAGAATCGGTAGAAATCGCCTGAAAATGCACAGTGAAAAAATGAGAGCAACCGCGTACGTACATATATATCAACAACGTGTGTGATACCTGCGTCTCCCTCTTCTTCATTCGCATTATGCTTTATGATCACAAGCAGAGGTAGCACTCAGATGGCATGGTAATAGAGAGAATTAGAAATCGCCTGAAAACTCCATAGTAAAAAAACGCTGCATTTTGTATCTCACACAGTACATGCTGTACGTGAGAAATTTTTGCTGGCTATGGTTCTCTCTCTTAATTGCTTACGGGAATAGGATGGTACTCGTTCGGTTCTGTTTTAGCTAATGTGAAATTTTTCTGGATGTGTTTTCCAGACATTGCATACTAGTTAGGCATTTTCAGGCATTTTAGAGGGTCCCTTTTTGTTTATAGATATACTTTGGCGGTAATACACTATTCGGTTGATTAGGTATTTGAAATGTAAGTACCTACTTACTCACTCCGGAGAGCTGTGAACAGGAAAAATCTTGTTTCATCGACGAAGTGTTTTTCTTTAGCTTTGGGGATATTTGAATTTAAGAAATCTACAAAAAAACGGCCAGGTGACCTGAAAAGCTCGCTATTGTCTTACTGGCCAATGCTTCATAGTTCACCCGCACCGTCGAATCCTCACAGCTCACCACCTTCTGCTTTACAGCTCATCGCTCATAGCTCACCGCTCGGCAATAAAAAATCGGCATTACTCTCAATAGTCTCAATTTAATACAACGAACTTGTCTAGACGCGATAATAGCAAACATAGTGATAATTTTTACCCTCGCCGTACGTCTCACAATCTGAAAAAGAAATAATTAGTCGGCCAAGGATAAGTAAAGTACGCCGCACTAATTTGACGATATGTGCGTTGCACACCTTTCGCACAACGCAAATTAACTAATTCAAATTAATTTCATTACCAACTCGAAGGTCGCATATACCCGAGACATTCATGTATTCATCTCTCGTGTCCCCCGACACCCGCGGCGGCGGTTTCTGTTCACACGCCATGGAACTCATGGAAGATGCGCCGAAGAAGTACAATCTCTGGCTTCACAACCGTCTCCATTACTAAGGTCTGGAAGCTGGGGGCTGTCTGATGGGAACCGAAATGCGCTCATAATCATCTTATAAGGAAGAATTAACCCGAGACGTTCTAGTCGTCGCAAAATCTCTCAACCAACCCATTTAGAGAACGTTAAGGCATCTAGGAGTGGGGTAACTATATAACCGTCCCGAAAGGGGGAGGGGGCTGTCGGATATACTTGCACAGAACGCAGTAATCAAGCCACCTCACCCGAGCTATATAAGTTGCTAACTCAATTAGAGAGTTTTCCCTGCACCAGTTGGTACCTACTCGAGGAAAAGAATTTTCCCACAGAATTGTTTGCTGTTTTGCTGCAACGCAAACGAGACTCACAAAAGACTCAAAAAAGTACGTGGAGCTGGAAAAACGCAAGAAATCAAGAAGAAGAATAATAAGAGGAGGAGGAAGACACTCAACACAGTGACCGACCTCCTTGTGCACGTAACTATTTTGTACGTTTCTTTCCTTTTTTTACGACACCCAATCGATTTTCAATTTAGCCGGCCACTAGAAGAATGTTCCCACAACCACTTTGCGTCAGGGGCAGGGGGGCCGTTGGCGTCGCTCCACTGTCCTCTTTGTGTTAATTTCATAATTCATGGCACTTGGCCAGTTCGCGTCCGACTTACGTACGTACCGTCGAAACTGACGCGAATCAATAAGGTCGAATCGATCCGGAGGCGGAATGAATAAGTAAAAGGACACTCCTCGGGGGTAGAAATAATTCCAAGGCATAAAACTGCCGGGATATGTGGCAGGATGTCGCCGGCTAAGGCTGCAAAAATCGACCTATCTCTTTCCTTCCTGCTCCGGCGGGAGATAAGAAGATGATGTATATTTTGGGGCGCCGATTGTTCTACACCAAGAATTGCCAAAATGTCTGCTGGATGTCTACAAGGCCACCCAGGGAAGTGAGGCTGTAATTCATCTTTGCCACTACGCGAAGTGGCGACAAATCTGTCCGGGTATGGTCTCCGGCGATTGTAGTTGGGGACCTGGCGGGGAGCACTTCGTCTTCGTGTTTACACGAAAATGGGACGTTTTTCTGGCGGCGAAATGTAACTTAATGTGGAAAATAAATCACTTACAAGGGCGTCATCGGAAGCAGGAAGTTAGACTATCGCGGCCAAGGATCAAGCGCTATGGGTGGTGAAAAACTTCTTTTTTAAATTTTCTGAAGAGAATGCTGCGCTTGAGAAATGCGAAGAAATGTAAAAATGTGGTAAAATGGAATAAAAAATTGTACAAAGTTCTGGTGCAAGTGGCTTTGATAGAGTTTAGTATTTCTCAGGCATTTTTTCATCTGCTGGTAGAACAGGAAAATAACAATTTGTCTCAGGATCCAATTTTGTTATTGTCGCATGAGATGATGAAATTGCTTCCTCGAAGTGGCGGTGGGTGGTTAGGGCTTTGCCTATGCCATGACATCACTTCCCTAATGGTCTAGGAGATTGTTTTCTTGTGGTATAGAAATAGTTTTTATAATTGTCGGTAGTTTAGCGAGAATTCTAAACATTATCACCGTAATTGCAGTCATTCACGATTTCAGAATGTCTACATCAGTAGTGTACGCCAACAAAAAGTCTGTAGGGTTTGAAACGTATGTTGGTTGGTATTTTTTCTTCGGTTCCAGCAGGACGTTTAAAAATATTGACAATCTCGTGCGTTGAGTATCTGTCCTGAGTGTCGAAATATGAATTACTTTCACGTCAATCCAACACAAAATTAAAATGGGTTTCATTGCGCATAAATAATAGCAGTTTTTTTTACATTTCTTTACCTTCTTCATTTTGAGGTTTTTGGGGGTGGTAAAATTATGAGCCTAAAGACAATAAATCGAACATTTATAACTTGTAATTGGAATTATAATTTTGTGCTGCTTTGCCAAAGAAATTCTGATTCTGATGTCCCTCAAGGTAGCCACCTGGGGCCACTTATGTTTTCTTAATTTATTTCAGAAATGTAGCTTTGATCCTGACGAATTTGAAAATTGAAAACAATTTCAAAATGTACAATGACCAGCAAAATTGAACCAGCGGATGGCATGTTCATATTGACTTCATTCCATACACAAGAAAACATTAGATACAAATAAATTTAAAAACCTATTTGGCAGGTTAAGTGGTACCTCTATTTCCTCTCGTAGGGAATATTAAAAAAATTTATATTCCAGTCTAAAAGGAGGTGAACCCCTCACTCAGTACGTTCTCAGTAAATCTCAGCGTTCTGACCGCATTACAAATTTAACCATATCTACTAACCATCCACTTAAGGGATTTTATTTCTGGCATCAAAGAGAGAGTTAAATTTGCCAAAGTGTATCAGTTCACCACATAAACCGACCCAATTTTCCACTTCAAAAATACCCTTATCTAATTCCAGAATAAGCCACAAATCGTTCGCATAAATGCTTTCACGTTTCCCTACAAAAATATCTCCTCGAGAACCGCTTAATATATCTACCACTTGGACTCGCACAAATCGATAAGGAAGCCGACAAATTTATTGACATCACTTTCCATTTTTCCCAATTTTCAGGAGTAGGAGGCATATTAAATTTTTCCTTACTTATCCAGAACTGAAGGAATCTGTTGGGTAAACGGTTTTAGCTCAGTTACCCGGAAACCGAAAAAATTATAGTACACTGAGAAAAGTTGTTCTGACGCAGTCACAATGCATCTGTAATATTTGCAAAACATTTTGTAATTCCCACAATGCGTATTTGACTAAATTATGTCTTCATAATAATTACAAAGAAAATACTTGTTCTCACAAAAAAAAAGTTTGCAATTCCTGCAATACATGAATAATGCACACTTGGCTAATACGTGGTATAATAAAATTAAGGATGGCCTACTCATTACAACAAAACGTTTTGTGATTCCAACAACAGTTTATTTTTTCTAATTTTCGTTTTGCATTATTAAGCTCAATATTTTTTTTTATATGTGTAATTTCTCCACCATACTGAATTTTCATATTTTGATGGCAGTTTCGAATTCAGCAACCCCAAAAATCCTATATTGTGGATTTTCAGGGCAATCCACTGAAATTTGACTATTTTGTGTAGCCATTTTGTATCCGCCATCTTGAATTTTGGTAGATTTTAATTCTGTGACTCCAAAGACATCTTCTTGTTAAATTTCATAAAAATTGCTTCAAATTTAGGAATTTCGTACGTCATTCGATAACAGATCAAAATCAGCGACCCCGAAAACCTCGTAGTGCGGATTTTCAGGGCAGTCTTTTAAAGTTTACATTTTTGGCATTCATTAGTATTTGTGAGAATATCATCATCATACACGACACGTCTGGAATTACAAAACACGATTTACTTGAACTTACAAAGTGAAATTGCTAAAATCAGTTTGCAGTTATTACAATAGTTTTGCTGTCATGAGAATTACTCGTAATTTGGTAATTGTGTTTTAGTAAATTGATAACTGAAAGTGTAGAGTAGGTTATGCAGAAGAAAGAGTCCATAAATAGTTACAACGAGGGCGTCCTCATTGTCTTTGCCGACTCCATAAAACCTAAAAGCCCTCCCAACCTCTTCCTGATGTCGTCGGTCTTCAGCAAGCGTCACGAACAGGAGCACTCAAGAGTGATAACCGCCTCCTCTATCGCAATGGGAGTTTTCGGGGGCTTTTCGACTTGTTTTAGAAATTCCTGATAAAATTTCAAATCAGGAATGCCAGGAAGTTTGCGCGGGTCTTATCTGTCGGGGAGGGAGTGCATATTGATTATTCTCTCCTGCCCGCTTGCCCCATGCTATCAGTCTACCGCATGGCATATTTACACCACTCCAAATTCGGTAGGTTTGATGACACGGTGCGAGGGAGGGTTGGCTAACGGAAGGATTTCTTGGCTCTTTTTTCCTGCTGTTACCACGCGTATATTGTAACCTCAATGGAGATCTTATTTTGGATTGTGTGCGTGTGACGACACACTGTTGCTGGGCAAGATCATTTTGGCGCGGTTATTGGAGCGAGTACCAGGCACTGGGCACCTCTGATGGTTGGGCCTTATTACGGGCACAAGTGTTTCGCACACAAGACGGCATGAATATTTCAAGATGAGCTCTCGGGCATAAGGGATAATCCAAGATTTCCTTGATTCCGAGCCGATTTGAAGGTATTTATTCGATTGTGCCGTGTGGTGAGGCGTTATTCATTCCCAGCAATCCCACCAGCATAAGAACCCAAAACCCATTTGTCGGGCACATGCTATTGCCATACTTGCACAGCTGACGCCCACCTATCCCTTTCAGAGCAGCAGCGAGTGAATTATTACTTCGATTTTGGAAAAATGTTAAATCAATAACTGCCAGATCCGACCAGATCCCCCCCAGACTAGACACCTCCGTGTTGTCCAAAGAAGTGAAAACAAGTCTTGAAGCCGAGGACGTGAGTGCAATTCTCAACCCACTGAGTTGGGCGAAATGGGGTGGGTTTTTTTGTAAGTTTGAAGATGTAAATACAAGAAGAAGACTAAATCACCGAGTCGCAATTTCTTAAGCACTTGAATTCAGCGGGGGATTTCCGCGAATTTTTCAAAGCCACTAACCCGTCTGTGCCCCACATGCATATCTCCACGCCGAACAAATTTACATCCGCGAAGTTGGTGAAGAGGAAGGAAAAGGAACGACTTCGGTCCTCAGATGTACCTTGGAAGTTGGAACGCCTCCAGTCTAAGCCACAAGGAAAAAACTTTCGTTTTTTTCCCATTTATAGAATTAGAACGGATCCGGAAAGAGCGAATCTCTATTTGTCTATTTGTCGACTGGCTTTCCTTTTAGAAAAGGGGGATGTGTGTGCAGGCGGCTGTACTGTATGCGTAATGAAAATAATTCTGGAGCACCCAGCAGGGATGGAAAAAAACCGTTTAGAAAATGTAGTTCAGGGATAAAGGGCTTAGGTTAACTGCAGTGGAAGCCCTGCGGCGCCTTTATAGGTTCCTCTCTTTGCAACTGAATTCGAGTCAATAGCTGAATGGGTGGGCGATACGCTTCGGGTATTTTTCCCTAAAGTCCATTCCTTTCCATTCTCTGATCCCTTTCTCGTCGCATATTTTCCCTTTTTTGCCTATTTCTCTGTTTTTCATTATGAATAAAATGAGAGCACGAGTCTTTCATGAATATAATGGAGGTCATCTTCACTTTTATTTTCTTTCTTTTCGCTTTTTTAAATAACGAGCGAATGGTGATTTCCTACAGACCGAAGGGGGACGTTTTTCGGGTAGAATGAATGAGGTTTTTTCTTCTTTTTTTTACCCCAAAAGGGGGCTTTTCTGTGAGGATATTTGGTGAATGGTCATCGGGAGTTATCAGAAATGGGAAGATTTTCAATTAGGGATTTCGAAATTGGCCATCGTCACGAAATGAAAAATACTTTTAGCAGTAGGAATATTTGTGTGCGTCAAATTGGGTGAATAAATGGAGATATCTGTTCTGATTGTGTGCGGGAACCTCTCATAGTCGAAAGAATTTCTACTTAATTTAGGGAAATGTCTGTTTGCAGTTTCCACCTATGGAAGGAAATTCATCGAAAGAATTATTTACAAAAATAATCAATAGAGCCATTAGTGGAATTAGGAATTCGGGGGCTAGGGAGCGGTTGTTATAGTCGTGAAGGAATTTATCGTTTATTATTTTTATAGTAAGAAATTGTTAAGGTTAGATTTTGGGTTTTATTTTATTTTCAGTTTTTTTCCCTGATCTATATGTTTTGACAGCCATCTGTTACTTAATTAAAACTGTCTCAAGAAACATTAGACTTTTCTGATACCATTTCCGGAAGGTCGTTAATAAAGAGTGAGAAAAGAACAGGACCAAGTATTGAACCCTGTGGTACTTCGCAGTAATAAAAATCAGAGTTAGATAATTTATCCCCGACCTTAACAAATTGGCAGTGTCCAGTTAAAACGGTTCCCATTAACTTAACTGCCGAAAAAGAGATGGCAAAATGCTCAGAGTTTAATTAATCCCATAAAAAACATTTCATGTAAAAAATGAAGTCAACTCTCGTGACTCGTTCACTCTAAAAAAAGTTATGAAATCTCATGCAGAGCCAAGTTTATTCCTCATTACTTTCATTCTCAGGCTACGTAATGGCCAAGACGTGAAAATTTTTTTTAAATTTTATATGTGGAGACTTGGAGTGATGTGATTTGCCTTACAGTGACTCAAATCATCGATTTATTGAAATTACGTTTTGACGGTAATGTGATTTCGATGGATGGTAAATTGGCCTCTATGGCCGTGTGATTTAACACCTCTCGATTATATCCACATTTCATTTTCATCTATCAGGCTTAGAAAAACCATCCGGTCACGGGGACCCCAAACTGAGTCCGAGGTAGAGTCAATCGATTTTATAAATTGAGTCGAGATAATGTTGAATTTTGAAACCAATAAAAATCCTAATCAAAAGGAGTTCTCTTAAACTACAACTTTCAGAACCATTTTCCGTCATCGATTTTTGAGAACATCAAAAAGCGAATTAGGATCTCATTTCCTTCCCTACAATTAAACGATCAACCTTGTACGACTTCTTCACCGTATTTATATAAATTTAAAGTAACAGACGACCTCTTCCCTTCTACCTCGCAGCCCATGAGCGAATTCATTGAAAACAATTGGCTTGTCTTTAAGCCTGAATCAATTCTCACTAATCTCTTTTCGCCCATTAATTGGCTTGCGTGTGTCTCCAAGCGCAGTTTTAGTCGACAGTCTCAATTGAAACCAGTGAAGCGCATATTAATTGCTCAATTCAGACGTTACCCGCCGTGTACGGGGGAGCAGAAACTGTCTCCTCCGGTTCCCCCAATAAGCCCTCCGCAAGCCCTTTACAAGCAGGCTGTCGAGGCCGAAAGAAATTACATTTAAATTAGCAGTTGTATACCGCCCCACGGCAATCAAAATCAATTCCCTAAGACTGAAATCCCATTAAGTTTGTAAAATAGAACGAGAATGCAAAGTCGAGCTTAGAACTGGCTGAGTTGTGGCTACCTGCCCATGCAACAACAATTTTCTGGGCAGAACTGGACAATTGTCCGAATAGCTGGCATGCGGTGGTCGATAAGGCGCGAATCGATGGGGTTCGTGGCTCGAGATTGCGGTCCGTGCCCCACCATTTCCTTACAGCTTTTAAGATATTTATTGGGGCTTCTTCCGGAAAAGCAGCAATTCTTTTTCTCTCGTTTTTCATACTCAGACACAGCAGATACAGTGCTGTGATTACAAAACAATTGAAAATGGTCGGGAGGGATTTCCCCCCCATCAGGCGAACAAATCTCTTCCGCTGACAATACACCACTTCCTATCCGGAGGCTTTCATTGGTGCTTTGTATTCCTGTTCGGTGGAAAGCGCCCGGAGAAAGCCAAACAGAATTAGCCTTCGCTCCAGAGTATCGATAGTTCGTAACGAGGCATAAATTGATTTGCTCTGATTTCGAAGTTGCCATCCGGCACGTCCTGAAAGCCAAACACCAAGTCAAGCTGAATTGTGTTCTAAGAACTCTGATGGG
This sequence comes from Neoitamus cyanurus, assembly GCA_947538895.1. Classification (NCBI taxonomy): domain Eukaryota; kingdom Metazoa; phylum Arthropoda; class Insecta; order Diptera; family Asilidae; genus Neoitamus; species Neoitamus cyanurus. The sequence continues at coordinate 9,304,282 of OX384544.1, read as the reverse complement.
AGGCACCCGTTACCCTCAAGGTAGATGAGTGCTCCGGGGGGTTATGCCGGCCTTGCACCGCAAGCCTCTATCCCCCGACATGACAAAGTCACGTAAAAGCAAATGTTGTGAGCATTGAGAGGGTAAATAATAACAAAAAAAGTTTTAGAGGTCACCACTTAACCTTTTGCTTACCTTTTACAATATGCGGGCGGGTGTACAGTACAACGAATGGCGAGAAATAGGGAAAGCCAAGAAAAGAGGTGGAAAACTTGGGTAGCCGAAACAAGTAGGGGGTGGTATGGCGGCTACTGTTACGCCTCAGTGACATCCTCTTGATGCTTTTGGATTTCTGTTGAAAATTGCAAGACGAGGAAGAATGCGAGCTAATTAGGGTAGCTGAGTGGGTTCTAATGGGATCGAAGGGGCTTACATGTGACTCTTTCATTGGCCACGACTCAAACCTCCATTATTTTTGCAGGATCCGCAGCAGCCGAGGGAGCCTTGACAGTCTTGGAACAGCTCCACCATCGCTCGGATCTACAATCGACAGCAAAATGGAAATGAATGGAAGTCCAAATCGTAACGCATCCTCCAGGAATGGGATAGGACGGGATAATTGGTCTAAAATGCCGGAGCCCGTTAATGGACACGGGCAACCTTCTAGCCCGACATCAGGGCGAAAGGAGAAGTCTTCACCGAGCCATTCCCGACGGAATGTCTCATCATCGTCATCATCATCAAAACAATCATCATCCGCATCTGGACGAACGAAAGGTGTCCCCCAGAGTTTTGGGTATGTAAAGCGGTCGAATGGGACAGCAACGGGCAACATTACAGCAACCGACCAGCAGAATGTTCTACTTATGGGCCAGCAACAGGCGACTGGTAGAACTGCTCATGTCTCGGCTGTGCCCAGATCCGGAAAGATCAAGGTGTCTGGGGGGACACAAACTTGCACCTCGGACTTGCAAACAAGTAGGCTACACCTCTATCCACTTACCTCTTTTGAAATGGGGCTAATGTTTGTCGAATTCTTTTTAAAATTTCAGAAATCCCTCCGAACACCCAGCATAGGAGCTTCTCCTTGACCGGCCCCGGAGCAACTCAGCTGAGCCAATCGATACGGGACCGCCTGTCGACGGGCTCCCATAGTCTGCCGAAGCCGGGGACGGATATGCATGTTTTCCAACACAGGTACTTTACCCAGAATGTCCCTGTTCACCCTAGACACCCCGAAAGGGTTTCGAAGTAATTCTCAGCACGCATTAGTTGGCAAACTCTAAAAAACACTCGAAATAATTTGCATAAGCCTCTCTTGGTGTTGCCAGCTCAACGACGCCTAATGACTTCCACCGTAAAGTTTTACTGCTCCCATAAAAAAGTTTAAAATTGCCGCAATCTCCCAGGACAGGAGTTCCTTAAATGATATCCCTTTGCTTGCATGGGAGTTCAGACTCGGGTTCTTGAAGTTATACGCGAGGAAATTGGGAGGGGAAGGGCAAAAGGGTGGAAAATTTGTTTACGGCAAGGCCCCATTAATTTTATAGCTCCAAGGGAGAATGTGCTGTGGCATAAAAATCGAATTACTTTACGAGGAATTAAGGAGTATTTGTTTGCAGTGCAAACAGTCGTAAGAGGCCTCAAGGAATTCGAAAACAGTACCTAATAGGCACTGTAGGAGGAGCGTAGGCTCCGCACGACTTTTTGGTCTAATTTAGAGTTTTTGGCCTATTTGCAAATTCATAGATCACAGCCACTACCACCCACAGCGATCATTTTGAATAAATAAGCATCTCGCATTCCGCAGCCGAAAAGAATTAAAAGACAACAGCCGGGGCACCTTATCGATATTTATTTAGTCTCCCGCAAATCAATAAAGCGATTGTGTGCGGCTGCCGTCTCAGTTTTCCTTGAGTTCATCCGGGCTGATATTGAACTGAGGTCTTCGGCACTCCAGTGCAGGTCGTTAAAATCAAAAAACGATCGCGTCTCGTTGTGCTTCAATTGCTTCTGTTAATTGAGTCGCGAGCACAGCCAAGCGCCTGCTTCAAATTACCGGCATTGTTTCGTTGCTGTTTTTTTTTTTATTATTTAGTAAATAGAGAAGGGGCTAGTGTGGTTGGGCTTAATTGAGGGATCAAAAAAGTCTTGTTAACTCTTAATTGAGCGCTTTCAGTTTTTGATGATAGTTTTGAGGACAATTGTGTCTAGTTTTATGTCATCAAGTTTAATTTCGAGTCATAAAAAATAGTATGCATGAGTCCAAACTTTTTCTCGTCCCTTTGATGTACTCTGAAATTCTTACTGATCAAACATTTTATTGACACGCAATGTCTAATAAGTTCTTCTTGTGTTAATAAATAGCAATTACGCTTTAGAGCGCCGCTGGTATTGTTTTAGGGAATTGTTACATTGGCAAAGATTAGAAATGTTAAGACGAAAAAAATCTAAGACATGTTTCTTGCTAGAAAACTGAATGATTAGATGAGATAATTGTCTTTTACGCATTTTTCAATTCAATTCATTGCAAGACTTCGCAAGCGCAAACAACGACAGCGAGTAAAATTACCTTTGTTCAAGTAATACAGGAAATATAAAAGCAGCGGCAAGTCTCAATGCTCGATAATTCTATCGAAACAACCCTTCACCTTCAAGTCGTCATCGAGCGAAAACGCAAGTCGATGTCGAAAAAACCATTTGTCGACTGCCATTACAAATTGCATCTTTTTCCGACTGGATAATTTTGACGAATATGAAAATCGAAAAAAGGGTTTTATCGATTTGATTATTCTAATTGAAATATCTTTGGACTCGATTTCGACAATTTGAAAGTTCTTTTCGACTTTAATCGACAATAGAAAATATATTTTTGATTGTCACTGACAATGTAAAAACTCTTGCCGATCACAGACAAATTGAAACCTCAAATTGATTTCAATCGACAATCGAAAAATCTTTAGTCGACTGCCGCTATAACTTGAAAACTTTTTTGACTCCATAGTTTTGCCAAATATGACATATTGCAAAAATCGACAAAAGCTTTCTATCGATGCGACCACTCTAGTTGAAATATCAAATTTGTTCTTATGGCACTAAAAAGAGTAATCAGAAACTTTAAATGCCTCTTACCATCCCATCAATCCATCTACGCTACCACCTACATTTAGCCGTCTTTCAGGCGTGAGAAACGCTTGCTGAGGTAATTATGAAATAATTAATAAACGACACGATGCCTTTATTAATTCAGAAACCGTACACCGCTCATCATGAGCTCACGAAATCCCGCAGAAACCCCTTAAGACTATTCATCCCCCGTACACCACAAAATGCCACCACCGCCGCGCTCTGCTAATCCTCTCGCGACAAAAAGAAAACCTTCCGACGTGCTGTTGTTTATTTTTCTTAGATTAAATTTTGTCGTTGCTCCCGTTCCAGAATATCAAGCCGTGGCTCAGGTAAAATCCTTGACGGTAGTCTTTCGGACACCCAAACGTATGCGGAAGTAAAGCCCGAGTACAGCACATACGCGATGTGGCTTAAGCACAGCAACACAGCAAGCAGCCGTCTCTCCGAGGGGGATTCCTTGGAAAGCCTACAGATTGGCTCGCCGGGTCTGGCACGGCATGGGCATAAATTGCTCCATCGGGGGGAGTCATCGTACATACAGAGCCCCCGTCTGAACAGGAGCAACAGTATAAGGTAAAATCTCACAAAATTATTATTAAATGAGCACATGAAGCCACCAGCCCACAACGATTACCATTTTTCGGTTGTTCTTCCTTTTTTTTATCCAAAAAAAAATTTACTTTCTCTTTTCTTCTCATCCATCCACCCCCGAAAGCTACTTGAAAGAGCGGACGTACCCAAGGTACTTAAGTGTTTTGCACAAAATTCTTGTTTTTTTTTTTTTTTTGCTGTTGTCTTATCTGCCTCGTCGTGCGGCGGGTTGCTTAATGAGTTTTTCTGATGCTTCTGCTTCATTTGCTTCCGCGCGAGGCCCTCTCCGAGCTGAAGATACACAAGCACGCCATCCACCTGAGTTCGCCTTTTTATTTCTAGACTTATTTTTTTCCTGTTTTTTTGTTGTGTCTGCACGTTCTTTTCCTCATTGTGCTTTCGCCGCTTCTCTGTTTTTTTTTTGCTTTCATTTTTGTGTCGTGCAACATAATTTCACGCTGTACTGTCGCCTACACATTCACCTGCATCCGTGCACATTGGAGGGAGTGAGATGCACTAAATTCTGCAAGCGTTCCTGTAAGGCAAAGGTACGAACGACCAAACGTCCTGACTTATCCACTTCGCTCAGGCAGCTAGTGGGGCAAGTTCCACCCACCTGCAGACGAAAACAAAAGCACAACTTCAACCTGAAGTGCCGTTACATTCTACTGAACTCATTACTTCCCCTGATTCAGTTAAAAGTTCAGTAGAACTTATGCCGGAAGGATTTCCGTGCCTTTGTGTTTTCTGCAATATCACCGTTTGCTTGTCGGTATACAGGTGTTGCTGCATTATTGCCATGGTTATGAAGTGCGCTATCAGTTTTCTGCAAATTTGGCTCCTTTCCCTAGCTCTTCATTTCATTTGAATGAATGCAAGCAGGCGAAGGAAGGATACCTGCAGTCTCACTAGATATGGATGAAATTTACAAAACATCAACGTTGTGCTTTTGACATCTGAAAAATTGCTCGCAGTGTGTGACGAATCGAAAATCGAACCAAAATAATGAGAAGCATCCTCAGATATCCCAAACAGGAGAGACAAATATTGCCGCTGCTAAGCCGAGTAAATCAGGTCACGAGTATTTTTTATTGCTCATAACTTGCACCCACCCATGCTGGGGATATTCATCTCACTTACGGGTGATGTCCACCGGATTTGTTTTCGTTAATTTAAAAGCATGTTGTGGGATTGAAGTACATGGCCAGGTAATTAAAGGGCTTTACAGGGACTATGCTGATTTTAAACTCAATCAACGTTGGATTAGGGGAAAACATTGCAGTTGAGCTTTTAATAGATCACCCGGCGACGTCAAGTTGTGCAGTGTGAGGGTTTATCGCCTATTGCATACTTGTCGGTGCTTAATAATTTCTACTCTGAATGCAGTATTGCTGCATGTTCACTGTGATTAGGGAAATGCAGTTCAAGTGCACATTTACTGCAAATAAGGAAAATGCAGCTCAAGTGCATATTCAAATGCAGGGTCATTGCAATTAGGGAAATGCACTTCAAGATTTTAATTTGTTTTTACAGTTCGTTACCTTACGCCTTACGGCAGCGGCGATGTTCCTTTCTAATTTACACAAGCATTAACCGTAATATAGTGTACATACAGTAAATCTTTCTCTTTGGATCCTTTTGAAATTTTTTACAGATCATCATACATTTTTAAGTAACCTCCAGGCATCTCTTAACTTGAATAGACCAGTTACTACCCCAATTAGGTTTCTTATGTGGTCATAATTGGTGAGGTAATATCATATCCACTTCTCTATCCACCATCCATAATGTGTCTCAAGGTTCATAATTAGGTCCTTTGTTGTTTATCTTCAGCATCAATTATCAAGCCGCTTATTGAAATTGTTTTGTTGTGGTGGATACATTTTGTAAAAGAGAGCATGTGAGCGGATCACTGTTTGTATAGAACTTGATAGTGCTCTATATTAATTCAGATATATCATTTATGCCATCGGATAACCATCAGTTAATAGAACTCAAAATCGTACCTGTGGCTCTCGTTATCCTGACCCATATCCTCGATACTGCAGAAATTATTCCGGACATATTTCCGTCATGTGATAACGAGTTGAAACAAAGTGCAATGGAAAGGAACTATTGTCCTTCACGCGGACATTCAAACGTGTCGCGATTTTAACTGACCTAAGTTGGTAGTACAGCGAGATTTCTAATAGGCGAAGAGGCGATCGTTGTATCGTAAAACATTCTCTCTAAAAATGCCGTCAAATTCTCGACTGGGTATAATTACTCACCATATCCACATTATATGCCGGACCTGCTTGTCGTTATCCCATTATTTTAGAGCCTTGGAGTCGATAACATAATCGTAGTTATAAGAATTGTTAGGAATGTTTTACCTTACAATTGCTTTAAGTACATTTTAACTGTACGATTTCCGTCGTATAATTCACCTGATTAGGTCTATTGTTACCTCCGAAATGTCGTCCTGCATGGTTATCGAAATGAACATCAAGCACGCACTCGAGTTAACGAGATTCTGCTCCATTATGTACCGCACTGAATTTGTTGACTTTCACTGCTTTATACAATTTATAAATTATGCTGTGTTGCGTGTACACCCGCACTCTCAGAAGCGAAGTTTATTAATTTCCTCTTTTCAGATCGACAAAATCGGAGAAAATGTACCCATCGATGCTGAGCCGGGGTCCTGACGTAGAAGTCGAACCCTACTATTGTCTTCCCGTTGGGACAATACCACCCGGAAGTAATGGGAACACTGTGACCGTCCCATGGAGCCAACCCACATCTCCAACTCCGCCAAATCGCGGCTTCAGTGGACCCCTGTCTCCAACGCATGGTGGCGGTCCAGCCAATATTACAGGCTGCCATCGGTTAACATACCCGAAGAAGAATGACGAAGGTAACTGCTGGGTCCTTGCTCAAGGGGATACCCTCTGATCATGTCCCGTTAACATATCAATTTCATATCAAAAATTCTCTTTACAGTGCACGGCAGTGCTGCATCACTGCTGTCAGGTGGAAGTTCCTTATACGGCTCAGCCGAGGAGCGACAGGCGAACGAGGTGCGCCGTCTCAAGCGGGAATTGGCCGATGCTCGGGAGCAAGTCATGAGTCTTTACAGTCAGCTGTCGACAAACGTGAGTACAATCACAAACATTTTCTGTGGGGATAAACTTTCATTAAGTCCGCGAGCTGGGATGGCCATTAATTTCGCTGGGGATAAGCCGCCGAATTTACATAAAACCCAATATTGCTCGACCCAGCCATAAATGGAATGTGGATGGATGCAAATGAAACATTTGCCCCAGAAGTTTTCAGATGCAGAAAGCCGCAAAAAGGCTTCGCTAAATTGCTGCAAAACTCTCATGATGATAAAACTCAGTGAGCGGCGGTCCATGTGGCTGTGGGATGAAAGTTGAGTGCTTGGATTATAAAGTGTGGCGCGGCGAAAGGGCATGAGAAGACGGCCTATACGCTGAGATCGCCTCCAGAAACAAACCGCGAGGAAATTAAATTCTCTGCCGGTGGGGCAATTATGATTTATGTGCGTTTTAAGAGCAAGAAATGCTTCGAGCATTTTTTGTTGTTGCTGTTGTATTCGTATTTATGTGCCCGCACTCGCTCGTCTTGTTTGCGTCTGGCGTGTACGGAAAAAGTTTTGGAATCTGCGGCTGACGGAGATCATTTCGAATTTTAGTGCTGTGGGAAAGCACAGAAGGTAATTTGGCAAACTATGAGAAGAATTTTATCTTATCAGGCCTCTTTTCCCGAACGGTAGCTCAGTTTACGAGTATGTTGATTTTCGCATTTTAAAACAGCTAAGCAACGATATACTGCCGAGTTGATGCACGTTCCATATTCGAAAGTCATGTTGCCTACCTTCAGGCGAATTTTTAGTAGTCAATGCTGGAGAATTAAAAGGATGCTTTTGTAACTGCTTTTAAATGGGTTTTTTATGCATTCCGAAAAGGCAAGAGTTCAAGTGCGTGGGGTCCGCGGATTATGAAATATAAAGGAAAAAAATCTACGCCTATGGATTTTAATTGTATATGTACATATACAAGATGGACTAAAAAGTATGATCCAGGCCCAGTTGGTACCGGACGCCGGGGAAATCTGCGTAGTAATCCATTTTGTGTTAAAATCATTGTCGAGTTATGCTAAATTTTCAATTCCACGTAGAGTTCAGAGTAGAGTCTCAGTCTTATCCAGCGGAAAGTAAAATACTGACGTCTCGTATAAATTCACGCATATAGGTACCTAATAAAGAGGCTAAAAAGGAGAGATCGAAGATAGCCTTCTAAAAACTCCGAAAAACTATGAAAGTTACTGTCTGTTGTGAACGCATTGTTAGGAACTCCTCTACTAGGTGTATGGCGGTGTTTTTGGGAGGATGATTTCAGTGATGTTTCCTCTATGAATTTAAAATTAGATCCACAAATCGCGGTGACGTAATTATCTGACTTAACAGGATTTGATTTAATATCCAGCATTGCAGTTAGGATCTCGTTGCCATCCACTATCCGGAAACTAAATTCGGCTGAGCTTATAGGGCGAACTTGTATCTTTGAGGAGAACGTTGATCACGACGTTGTAATTTTTAACAATTGACAGCAATCATATGAAGATACAATCATTGTATTCACGAACAAAAAAAAAATTGATTCGATAATTGTGGTACCACATCTTGTTTAGATCGATCACTTCTTAAACCACCTTCGTAGCTCTGTGTGATTTTTTGGTTGTGGTTATCGGAGTCGTGTTTGTGAATTGGATCGAATTTTCTTAAAACACAGAAGAGTGCAATTTTATCGGGTGAAAATACGATAGCAAACAGGATACTTTGGTCGAAATCGTATCATATCAATCAAATTGTCAATATCGACTCAAATCGTGATCCTATCGAGTTCTCAAATCGAGTTAAATTCGAAAAGTCGATTATCGACGAATTTTTTCGATTAAATCGACTTCTCAAATCGATCCTATGAGAGTTGTCGACTCTTCATTTGCCTGTTCTTCATCGCGTAGGAATGTAAAAGGTTCACTATGATTTCGAATTTCATTTATTGGTTTTATATGCCACCTGAAATTTTTTTTCTTGAGTCGATTTTGTAGCGCAATACCTACGATTTATTTTTTCTATATAAAGTCAAATCGATAGACTCGACTTTCACAATAGGGCCCTATGACCGACAATGTTTTACGAGCCTTAGATAATCGTTGCCGTAACGTTTTTTACACTAAGGATAAGCATATTGAATCCTGAAAAAAAAACATAATAATAAAAATGTATTCAGTATCGAAATTGATAGACATCCCCCCCTGACATCTGACTCTCAGCCGACCAATTTTCTTTGAATTTTGCAAGCTTGTAGTTCCCAATAAGGACTTTCAAATTTCCAAGCAGTAAAGTGTGACACTCAAGAATGTCCATAAAACTCGACATCAAAATTTTCATTGCGCTTGCAAATTTCCCTATAAACTTGTGAAATTGGATGAAAATTATAAAGCTGAAGGTCTGATGCTCCTCTTGTACCTAAGTGCAATTTTTTCGGGTACGTATTCATCGCGAGATACTGGAGTGGAGTGGAGGTCTGATTTTTTACTGAAACAGTTTGGAGTTCATACAATGTTTAAATTTAAGAAATTCCACGGATAAGAAAACCAATCAAAGTAGTCGAACAAAACACTTATCTGAACAGTTGTAATACAACTCGACTACCTTGCACAATTCTGCTCCTTTCCGCAACGAACAACCGTCTCGAGGGCCCAGAAAAATGGACTGACTCTGCAGAAGTTCACTATCAAAACGACATTGTCTTGGGACAAGTAGCTCATAACTCCTCCCGTTGTCATCTCCGAAAGTTTTCACCATTGCCTTCCGAGTTTTAAGGAATTTTTTTTTTCAATTTATTTGAATCACGAAGGCGACGATTCTTCCGTGAAGGAGGATAAACCAATGGTGCCTGCAGTGCAGACCTCTTTTATTGTCGTTAAAAAAAAAGAAAACTTGCAAGATGGTGCTGTGGGGAGAAGAGGGCACTAATGAAAGAAAACTTTAACAAGCTTGAGTTTGTCTGCAAGCTATAAAAGTCAAAATAACTAGTTCCATAAATCGAAGGGCGTGAGAGGGTGTTGGGAATTTGTAGAGTTCTTGTAATTTTTCAAGGAAATTTACAAGACCTTTCCGAACTGAAGAGTGGCGGCGAAGTTATGCTAGGCCGAAAAGAAGAAGGCAATAACTCGATTGAACTTGCTTGGAGGCGCCGCTCCGTTGGAAACTTTTCCACTCACAAGTTTTCCTTCGGCACAAGTTCAGTTTTAATGAAGGTAATTGAAATGCATCCAAGGGCCGCGTGGTAAATTGTATTGCAGTACTTCTTCACTTGTAAATCAATGCCATGACGGTGCTTAACTGTAAATGATAAATCCCCATCCTGTCCGCAGCGCCAGTTGAGGAAGGCAGAATACTGCATGCCTGCGGCAAGGATTCCATGCCAGCCGGGGGTCTCTTGGGCGGGTGCGATGAATAAATAAAATCGCCATGAAAATTCCACTCGATTTAAACTTCCCATTGAGTTGCATTAAAACGTCCTCGAAATTAATCTGGGCTATTGTAGCTACCATACCACACTACTGTTGCTGGCGTCCTTTTAGCCCGCCTTGAACCTCTGGGCTCGTGCGTTTAATATAAAAATAAAAATTCCTCGACTGCTGGTTGCCGGCCGGCCCGGGTTTCATTCATTCTTAATTGAATTTTTGAATTTTATGCCAAAGTATACATCCCTCCCCGGCAACTGTTATTTAATAAAAATGTACTGCGATCCCGAGGACTCCTTTAAAAATTATGATAATTTCAGCACCTACTTACTCGCCTTGCGCTTGAAGGCATTTATCACTTCGCTCCTTCAGTCTTTTTTTTCGGAGCTCTTTTCCAGGGATTATCCCCGTCGGCGTATTTTTTTTTGTGTCTTCTGCCCTCGCTTAAGTGGATGCTCAAATCCGGCTAATATATTTATGGGGCATATAACTCGTGCCGGTATTGCTTTACACATAGCATCATATCCGAGGAGGTTGGTGAGACGACTCATCTCATCTCTCTGTCCGGGCAATCTACTTCGCCTCATCTTTAAGTCATCCATTCCTCAAGGGGAGGTGCCGTCCAGCATGCAGCCTGAGATCGGAAGATCTCAGCAGTGTATCTGGACCATTCGTCGTCTTAAGGGCGCAAGCGGGAGTAGTAGCAGCCTTCATGCATAAAACATCAGGGAAAAAGGTTGACCGATACGGGACCCGGTACAATGTGTCATAATTAAATTGACGGCCTTCAAGGTGACGAGGAGACGAGAAGCTTCAAGGAGCACACTTATCCCACAGACAGCAGGGCCTTGTGTTATATAATTGCAGTACACGTTGAGGTTGTTCAGCGTCTCTCAGGCAACAGCCCGGTAATTGTCAGTTCAAGCCATCACAGGGATTCCACCTTTCCACCAGGTGATATGGGCGTGAGTGGCGCGGCACCGTGCTGCTGAGCTGACGCCTTTGACTAATGATCCCCTTGAGCTCGTCGCATTCCCTTCCTCAAAACTCAAGAGCAATGGAGGCCCATCACTTGCCACTGATTGATTCAATTGCCTCAGGTAATAGAGGGCAAGGATGGTGGCTGGGTAAAGGAAGTGTGGAGATTTGTCACCTCGCGAACTCTTTAAAAGGCGAAAAGTGTCAGCACTTGCGGATTAGTACCAAGCCCGCAGGTATGTTTCCAAGGAAATTCTAAAATTCTGTAAAACCACCTCCTGAGAACATTTTTGACTATCTGGCAGCTGTCCAAGTGCTTTAATGCATTCTCACAAGGACCACCAGCTTCATTCGTTTCAGCACAGCTAAGGAGAAGGATTTCTTTTATTCATGCCCGTCACAGCGGCTGCCGGTCTGGCAATCCCCAAACCACTGCTTAACATTCAAAAAGCATTTTAAGGAATTCGCCGCGAGCGAACGGGACTCTGAAAGATACGAACGATGTTAGAAGTAAGACTAGTGAATAATGGCGAAATTATAAATTGAAAAGGATCAGAAAGACCGCGAGATACTTTACACACACAGATAGTTTGCAATTTCTGCTGGTGGATTCTTGGAGTCCGTCCCAGTCGCAGAGAAATTGTGGCGCCACTAAGCCCCCCATCTTCCCGCAAATCACTGATTTTTTCGCTGTTTTTCCATCCCGCCATACAGCAGCAGTAGAGGGGATGATAGAACCAACTTTGATTGCAGAAAATCTGTTGACCTTTGAAACACGCTGAAGATTTATGGACCACCACCCTTCAGAGCATTTCGCTTGATTGGATGAGAAACGCAGAGCTGTAAAAAAGATCGAAATCATCTTCTGATTCATCCAGTAGTTTCCCCCCGGAAGAGGGGAGTGTTGAATTGCAGCAACCAAAAGAACCACACCATCTTAAGAATTTTCTCCTTCACTTCGCAAATATTTCACCAAAAAAAAATAAATAAAAACGTTTACCCACTTTTTCGTGGACTTCGACATCGTCGTGGAACATCTGTGGACTTACAAAAGTCTGGATAAATGCAAACAAACCGGCAAACTGTCGTGATGCTTCTTCTCATTTTTCCCGCTCCTTCCTTTATTGCCTTTTCCTTAATCGTCTTTGCCTTATTTTGCAGCAAGAGCTAAAGGGGTTTTGTGTGGACTCCTCTCTTTACACCGTGTCCTCAGGGGTTTTCTTAATTTCCTGGACTGATGAAAACAAAAGTTAATATTCAACATGCTGCGGCGGGGCCCTAAAGTGTTGCGATTATCATAATTAAATTTACCAAAAATGTTTCTTGTGGACTTTTTATGACAAGAAACAACCCCTGCGCTCCGCTCCTGCTCTACCTTTTCATTTTTTTAATATTTTGCAATATGCTTTGTTGTCAAGTTTTGAAGACATTACTTTCTTTTCCTCTCAACAGTTTCTTTGTAAATTATAAATGAAGAAAATATCCCTTTTGCTTTCACAGGGAATCTGGAGTAACAAATTTTTTTGCTGTAAAAGTAGCTTCACTAATTATTTTGAATTGCCAACAAGTGTACTCTAGGTTTGAATACTCGTATATAGTAAAATGTTCAAATAAAATTGTATTACAGAGCAGTATCACAAGAATACAATCTTTTAACGATACATAATAAGTGCTACAACTTGAATTGTTGTGGTACAAATCTCAGGCTTAAGTGCTTGTTAGAGACCAGCAACACCACTTCACATGGTCATAGCAGCGCAAAAATATTTGAATATGAAACCTAAATCTCCAACGCTACTGGCATGGCTTGGGCAGAGGAATATTATAAAGAATTATCCGGGAAAAATCGCGATATGAAATCAAACCGGTTAATTTGTGAGGGTTATTATTAATAGGAATTGACAATTGGGCACTGGCGTTAGCATACACACATGTAAATACTGTAAATTCATGTAGAAGCCGAATAGCAAAGGTGCAAGAATTGATCTCTGCGGAACACCACTCTTAAGTGAAATGGTTCTTGAAAGAACTTTACCAACCCTAACTTGCTGCTGCCTACCAGTAGGGAAGCTTTTAATCAGTATTGCTGAGCAGATGAAAAGTTTAGAGTGATTAACACTAGAGAAATTCAACAGGATCAGAATAGATAGATAGAACCCTTCCAAATGTTTGAAAATAAACTCTTTAACTTACTTAGGTCAAGGATGTTGTTGTCTGCAAAGCTGTTGAACGTAAGACGAAGAATAAGAAATAAATGAGGGGGAAGGAAAAATACTTGTAGAGTACGACATATGAAATAATTCGTAGAGAATTCAACAGGAAAGATATTTGCTTTTTCCAACTAGCCATCTGATCTTTTGATTGAATTGAAATTTGGTCCAACCGATGGTAGATTTACGGTGCAGGTGTTACGGACAACCTTATAGATATGTTTCAGTTGAAATACTTTGACATGGTGGTTAGTTTTCATGAAATATTTTTAATCAGTGAAAGCAACCTCTATAAGGAAAAGTGAGGAGATAAGGTATTTTAAGCCAGTAGACGATAACGACACGGCAACGATATGACCACGACACAGCATGCCGGTATCGTTAAGCCTTTCACATTAGACAATAACTGTCACTGAACGATAACGTCTAGTGTGAAGACGCCCATTGGCGGATAGATCGATTTTTTGGTTTCGGTATTGTGAAACATTTTCCATGTTCGTATCGTTAGGTTTATTTTTGTTTTGTTTATTTTTTAATTTTACCTTTTTTCAAATCAATCGCTCCTTTCTTCTTCTTTATTGGGAACTGTTTCCTGGAATCACTCGTTACCGGATTTTAGCTCTATTACCTGTATACCATTTATGTTATGAATTTAATATCATTGTGTGCTACTCCTCACATGTTGCCCTTATTACTTTCCACACTTCTCTGATAAATAATGAGAAACGTGACGGACGTGTGAAGCGAAATATGAACATCATTTATTACATCACAAGAAAAGCACAGAAAATGCGACATTTCCTGTTAACAGACGCTCACCCTTCCAAATTGAATTCAATTAATAATAAAATCAAATGAACATGCTCTTATAGCCCTACTATGAAATTTCCACCAAAATAACTTTTACACATTTCATCTTTCATCTCGACCTTTTTTCCCGCCATACTGAAGCTTCAAGCGAGTAGCAGCAACCCTTACTCCTCCCCAATTTTCGGCATTTCTGCGTCCACACTCTACAGTTCATATACATAATTTCAAATGGAACAATTAAGCACCCCTCTCCCTCGCAACCCCCTCAAGGAAAAGATAGGTGTTAGTTTAGTGCTTCTGCTATACGTAGCTCTTGCCTGTCTGTTGCTCTCGTTAGAAAGATGTTGTCGATTAGTGCTCCTGAATGGAACCCAGTTAATGTCGGTATTCAAGGATCATACTATTGGTCCTAAGACCTGAAGGAGCTTCCCACACGTTTCTGTCCCATGTCGACTTCAAGCAGTATCGTCCTTTGGAGGATGTAGCGAGTGCCTTGTACAGTGCCTGCAAAATTCTATAGGGGACATAGTTGGAGAGCGCCATTCGCATTTGGAGCACTCGTTGAAGGACATTTTTGTAACGTTTGAAAGAGGCAGACTAGAGCACGAGGGAGTGGATGAAGAAGAAGAAGAATAAATAAAAAAAGACTGAAACAGCTCGAATAAGGCTGAAATACACTAAAGAAATGCAATGCGAGTGGTTAATGGGAGGGGACGGTTTTTAGGGGGGGCAGCGGCCCGGTGAAACTTTCATTTTGCCTTGTTTTCTTCGTTATTACACACTTGAAGTTGTTACGTTTATTTTCGGCTCTGTGGCGGACACCCACGACCTAGATTAGGGGGAGGAAAAGCCCCTCTCACTGAAGTGGCGAGTTGTGAGCTCTTTTACATGATGATTGTTCCACAGGGTTGGAAGTCCATTTTCCGCTTGCTGTATGCGAGGAATGTATGCCTTGAACATTGTTCAGTGTTCGCGGTAAATAAACCTTTGCTGTGCGGTCGTTAGTTGGTTTTTATTAGATTACGGAAATGGGAAGAAGGAGTTTATTGAATAAAAACTTTTTTGCACGAAACCCTTGAGGGCGATTGACTTGACCTGGATTTCACAAATTTTTTAATATTTAACATCTGTGACGAAAGCTTACGTATACCTACATGGTGTCTGATGGCCAACCCATTAAAGAGGTGATATGGGCTTAATTCTCAACACCCCTCGAGTTACAGGGTGTTATGATGTTTGGTTTTCTATAGACGAATATAATGTCTACTAGCGGAAGCACTACAGTGCAATGAGTTAATAGTTATCCAACCGCCTCCACCATAATTGGCTGGCATCACCGATGCATACTTTTTACTAATCATATAATTTACGACAAGTCGAATTTGTTTAATTGACCTTAAGATCTTTTCCCTCGGGGCTTCAACTTCATGATTTCTACATTTCCTATGGGTTTGGCTTCTAGCAACAGCGACGACCAATTCAGTACGACAATGTCATTTTCCTGTTTCTGCGTAGTGCAAAGTCGACTCCGATGCTTTAAGTCAATTGGCCTCTTGCTATAGCCAAATTTCGTTTTTGGGCAATAAAGCCCTCTGATGTGTATTTTGACCATTTTGGCAGCGTTCATATTATCTTTATGTGCAAAGTCGCAAATCCTTTCTTCCTTCCTTATCCTTCCCTTGGAGATATTTAATGGTCCTCTAGATTTGGTAGACATGGTGTGACTAATGGAAGACTGTGTCCAAAAATAATAATTATCCGAATTGCGGTCCGAATGTTCTGTCCCCGAAGTGAATCTTTTTTGACGTATTTTTCGAGCAGTAGCAGTTCCTTCACTGTATTTAAAAGTTTCACTTCATGATTCAGTAAAGGTCTTTTTACATTGTCACAACACATATTTAGACAAACGAAAATTCTTCTCAATCACCAAAAATTTGGGTCCGTGATCTTTAATGTTAGTAGATTTGAATTCTGTAACCCCCAAGACATCGTTACATTAATTTTCATTAAAATTGCTTAAAATTAAGGAATTTCCGTCGCCATGTTAGATCCGCCATTCTGAATTTGAAAACGTTGATGGTACATTCGAAATCAGCACTCCCAAAAACTCCCTAATGTTAATTTCCACGAAAATCCTTTGAAGTTTAACAATTTTGGTAGCCATCTTAAATCCGCCGTTTTGAACTTTACACTTATGCAACAATTATGACGAATCCTCTATGTGTTGTATGTACTCGTATAGTCCATTTTATCAAATCGCAATTCACTCCAGCATAAAAATATTAAAAAATCGGGATCCCAGCATGAACGTTTTCACATTAAAATCTGCCAAAAGAGAGTCGAACTTCCAAACAAAGAGTTCCGTATCATAAAAACCTGGTAAACCAATAATATGAAAAAAGGGATCTCTGCTACACTGTTTGATCTATTTTATTGCAACCTTCAATTACAAATAAAAAAAGTAACAAGTTATATTCAAACTACCGATGTAACGCTCTTTCCAATGATATATCACATGCCTTTATGCGCTAAATTTTTTTTTCCATCCCACTTATGCATTTGCTAGAACCTATAACCCTCTCTTGAATATTTGAAATATATATTAAACGCTTGGTGGAAATACTTGTTTATCTATAATTGGCAAAATACGTCTTACCTTCCGCAACAAGCAAATTTTTTCAATTTTTGCTTCGACTCTTTGGGTCATTTTACAGAATTTGTGCTAGGTGTACAGGGTGATGACACAAAACCGGACGACCGACTGAACGAGAGTTTTATGGTCACGGAACATTAAAAAGGGAAACTGTAAATAAAGGAAAACAAACCCAAATGGTTTTCCCGACGAAAGCAATGTTTAGCGACCGTAAACCATTATAAGGGCTAAAGCATCGGTAATGAAACGTTCACTCAAAGGCACGCCCCCAAAGAAAAATTAAGGATTGCTCCACATCTGCATTACCCCAGCGACAGACCACATCGACATCTGCATTGCCCTTCCCCAAATCCAGGGGAAATCCAGCAAAAATGTGCCACCAACACTTTCTCGGGCAGGGCCGGCGGTGATTATCCAAAAATGTTTGGCTTTAAATAAACTTTCCACGACCTTGTTTTTAGCCAAACGACCCCCCCCCCCCCCCCCCTCCCCCACCCCACCCCACGAAGAGGAAGTAACTTTTGATTAAACGACCCCCAGAAGCCAAGTCACTGCACTGCATTTTGCCATCGAAATGTCTCACCGCTGTAATCAAACGATTTTCCCGCATCCCTCTGCGCCTTCACTTTTTCTGGCGTGATTCCAGGAAAACGAGGATTCTGGGCGGGGAGAAAAAAAAAAAGACCGGTGCATCACAGCAGGAAGAGCAGCATCTCGCAACTCCATCTCCAAGGTAACTATTTACATAGCATTCGAAGCGCGGCGCGGCGTGCACCTAATTTAATAGTGAACACTCCTGCACCAATTGCACTTTGTTGGCGGCGTTTCCTTGGGGAACAAATAACAGGAACAGCAGCGCGCAAACGACAACGTTGTCGCTCCTCACTATGCCCCATGCCGTGGTGCTCTGCACCGCAGGTATCCGCACGGCAGTTATTGTTTCCTTCAGGTGAATAAGGGCACACCATAAATCAGTTTCGCATCAATTATGCCAGGAGGTTTGCAGTTTGCCTGCCCATCGGGAACGCATCTCCAGCCCATTCCAGCAATGCTGTGCGGCTGCTGTAACAGTAACAACTTCTCGACTTCTCGACTTCTTTAAGGGGGCCGGGGCGGAAAGGAGATGAAGGATGTGATTCGTGGCTGGAAGAAGGCACCATAAATTCTCTCTGCAATTGAAGATCAAACGGAATGAGCCCCGGGTCCCTTAGTCGATGAGGCAATCAATGCCGTGCCGGACGGCACTGGTGCTGGATGTGGAGTTCACCACTTCTCCGACTTTCCAATTCCCAAGGTCGATGAGATATTGGCTGCAGTTCGGATGCTTGCGAGTAGCTCCTCTTCTTCTTCTTCTTCTTCAGTGCTGCACAGTGTGATTGATCGATCGGTGCAGTTTGAAATCTCGTTATTCTGTGAGTACCGTTATTGGAGGCCGCACATCGTTACCTTACCATCCAGCCAACATCCGAGCCGGGGCATTTCGTTTCGTTTTCCCTTCAGAGTGTCACGGAGCGGGATATGCGTCGCTTCCATATCTGGGTCCGGCTTGGTATGCCATCCAGCGGCATTGTTTTCCGGAGAAGCATCCTCTTATTCTTTCGAGAAAAAAAAAAGCGAGTTTCTTTGCTGCCTATGAGTGAGAGTTGCCTTGCCAGTGCAGCGGCGACGACATCGCCGTTTTCAATTATTGCGGCTTGAGCTCCGGTTTCCACCGCGACCACATCTCGAGAAGAAAAAAAAACGGGAGGTGAAAAAGAAGCATCAAGAGCGCCGCAATCCCCACGGATTAGCTGTGACTGCAGAGCGCGTGCTACAACGGACGGCTGCAGTGATTTTCTGCTGCGGCCCGAATGATAAATTGCAACAATCATGGCGTGCACGAACTGCACTAGGAGCCTCTTTAAATATTTCGCATTTCAGCCGTTTCCCACAGCACTAGCCTGATCTAGAGCGATTAGCCACCAGCCAGGCTACTCAGCGAATAAACTCATTACTCGCTTACCATCCACCCACCGTTTGATTTTGTGGCATCTTAGCGGCAATAAACATCTTTAGATAGCACACGCTCCCTCCTACAGTATACTAGTCCTACTTAACCTGCCGGTCGATGGAGTCTCGAACCCCCGCCGCATGTCCACTCGCAGCAAATTGAACTGGAAGAAATTAAGAGTTAACCCATCCGGGCACCGACTCCGCTGCGCGATCATTGAATGCGATGGGGCCAAACGGGGCGCATTGCTGCGGAGCCTCGCCTCTTTATGAGGCAGTTAACGAGGTGTTCATTATTTGAGCAGTCGTCATTAGTGGCCCTTCGTGATTTATTGCCTTGTGATTTCTCGGGGGTCAAATGCTCAAAGGTGGCGCCTGAGGAGATTACCACTGTTCCGATCCGGCAAGGGATTTATGTAGTTACTTTTGCCTCCCTCGTCTTTCAGACCTTGTCTTGTATGCCTGGATTAACTGTCATGTTCCCTTGGGCTTAATAAGGCATGGCCGTAAATTATGTAATTTATTCGATCTGGGGCGATCGTAAAACTTTGTAAATGAAAATTACATGAAAAGTGAAATCGTTCTTATCTGAGATCAACAGCTTCTTTTTTGGTTCAACTTTTAAGTGTTAAGTCTTGCTGTTCAGTACGTTTAGAATTTTATGAGTTTCGTTACAGCCGACTGACCGGGGGTCATGCAATGTTCAAATCGTATTAAGATTAAAGGGGATCCTCCCTAGAACTCAATAAAGTTGATACGTTTTGGGATATTCGCTCCAGCACAGCAAAATACCTCAAGATACGTAAATTTATTACTTCCAAGTACGGTGGACATAACATTTTTGGAAAACATTAAATTAGAAGAAAAACAAAAACTTAGGAAACGTAGCAACGCTACCCTCCCCTGGCGCGGTAGAGGATTTTTATGAAATTGGGTCCATGTATGTGTTCAAGATCACTGATCTCGAATCTACTATCGAAATTTGGAAATTCAAAATGGCGGAACCAATATGGCGACCGAAATTTCTCAACTTCAACGAATTGCTATCAAAACTGGCCCTTTTATGTCTTCGAGGTAGCTGATGCCGAATCTATGTACTTTGGCAAAAGGCCGAAAATCTGGCCAAAAGTCTGTAATATTAACCAGTTAGTTTGAAACTTGGTATTGGGGCGTTTTCGGGGTCGCTGATTACGAATTTTATGTCTTCTTTTTTATAAAAAAATGGTGGCTTCACAATTGCGACCGGAAGTAGTGCAAAGTACTCCAATTTCCACGAAACTTGGCATCAGGGGGTTTTTGAAGTAGCTGCGAATTAGAGGTTTCTTTCTTCATGAACAAAATTGCGGCCCCAAACTGTGCGAAGTGCTCCAATTGCCACGAAACTTATCCGAAGGAAAACCGGCACCAAGTGTAATGTCGCAAAAAGTCACACGAAATTTTTTCATATTAAATGTTTAACAAATGTACTGTACTGTACCCTAATTTGGTCATATTTTAAAAAGTGGCCCTAATTGGATGGTTATGTAGAATACTTTCGTATTCTGCAGATAGCGTGAGAATTTTTACTTAGTCTGCTTTATTTTCCGGACGTGTAAAGATTCCAATTATTTTTCTGTCCCCCACGCACTGGCCATTTATGCCTGTCGCCTCCAAATCACGAAATACTGCTTTTGTACGCTCTTTCTGGCCACAATGTAAGAAATGGCTTCCATAACTTCCTGAAAGTGGTTTAATTAATGTTATCCCCTTCCCCCCTGTGCCAGACAAAGGTGTGGTTTATGTCGAGCACAAAACTCTTAAGAACAACTGGATTGTGGTAATTTTTTACGCCTTCCTTTCCTCACAAGGCAGAGCGGAGGTAACTAACAATTTCCGCAAAAAATTATGTGCATGCTAACACTTATCTAATTTTTCAATCATAGTCACGCGAGAGAGCCAAAGTTCTTTACATTATAATTTTGCCGACATTGGCCTCAAACTAAACTTTTCCGCATTTTTTTCCCCATTTCATTTAATTCTCACTTTTTACCATTTTGAGGGTGTGAAAGTGAATATTCCAGTCTCGAAGCGGCAGAATTTATGACAATGATCTGTCGACGCTCCTTCACGACTGAATAGCCTATAAATTTTTCTTCGGGAATTTTTCTGTCGCTTCTCCTCTTCGCTTTTATTTTCTTTATCGGGGCCTTTTCAAATTTTTCAACTTCTCATGAATTTTCGGCCTCGTTTGGGCACGTTCCACCCGTAAAGTGCTAAACGAACGAATCGACTTATTCGACAGCTCCACGAGTGCGTTGCGTTTCTTTAGCAACAGCGTGTGCTCGAGAAGGCTTAAATTTTTCAGCAGATTTGTTAGCGTCGGGCTTGGGTTATTGACGCACGTGACTCTCTACACTTTTCTTTCTTGGGAGGTTTCTCGTATGGGAGGGAAAAAAAACCCAATCCATCAATAAATGGCGGATTTACCTAGTATTTAACGGTAGAAGGAAATAATTTAACGCTTTTCTTTGCAGCATAAGGTAACGCGTGTCGAACCCCAAGAAGTGTCGGGTGCCTTGTTGTTCGGCTTGTTTATGGCCTTGTACGGAGACGTCGAGTGCGAATCTTTTATTTGCCTCAGGCATGCTATCGCTGTGTGTAATACCGTAAAAGCATCGTTCGAGAGCTGCCTAATGACCCTCATAATGTAAAAATATATTTAGAATGTTCCCCAAAAAGGCACTTCATATGCTCCCTGTCTCCCAGCTAAATAAGTTAGAGGTGCTTTTGGTGCATAATTCACCTTTTAAATTGCCGTATTTCTCGATGTTTTTTTTACTTGTGTCTTTTCAGCGTAAAAACCGGCTGAAATACCCAAGCGAGCATAATGTCCCCTAAATGGGAAAAAAAACAGGTTCAAGCCAAATCAAGGCCAAATGCGACGCATCCATTGCGTGGCTAGCAAAATATTCAAATTTTATTTTTGTCAAGCTTATCTTCCTTTTGCAGGGAACATCAGCTTGCCCTATCCCCCGCACAAACCCCCAAGAGAGCCCCAGTCCATGTGTCCATAGCTGAGATAAGGCCAGCGACATTTTAATCAAGGCAACATCCAAAAATTTATGGCTGGTCCAACCTGTTGTCTGGACGAAAACCAAAAAGTTTGTCTTCCGTCGTCCACTTAAGCTGTGGCTGGCTGGCTGCAACGAAATTCGCAAAAAAAGTGGCACTAGTGACTGGATGTGTTATTTAGCCTTGTCGCATCCGCCCCAAAGTGCCTGAGCATAAATTTTAGGGATTTCGCGTGTTTCTCAAGAAAAATGTGAAAGATTAAGAGGCGCGCATCATTGGAGCTTTTCTGGGAATTTTTTGTGATAGCATACACTTGACTGGTGGGAAGCCGTTGAAAACGTAAACACTCAGACAAATGGGGACGACCCCCAAGACTCCTAAGATTTTAATAGTGGAACGAACTTGGCGAAATAGAACCCCAAACGCAACGGTTAGTTGGTGGGGCGATCGAACACTTTGCGAAGAGCCCCCCGGTTATAGCCGGATCCGAAGAGAGCACCGCTAAGTGGCGAAAGAGCTCCAATCTTTCCCGCCTCAGACATGTTTTGTTTAGTTCGAATCGAATTGGCGCCACAATGACCCCCCCCCCCTTATCCTCCCCGTCAGCTGCTCTTTTCAACTGCAACGTCTGCTAATGAAGCCAATTCAATTTGTCAGCCTCCCTGCATAGTTTCAGTGTTTACTCCGGCGCCACCCACCCCCGTGATTGTATCTACAGTAGTTTAAAAAGAAGCTATCAGAGGCGACACAGGGGTGCCAATTTTGCGGAATGTTTTTCAGCGCTGCAGGAAGTGGACTAGATACGGGAAGGTGGAATTTAAAAAAAAAAGAAAAAGCGCAGCCAACTAATTTCGAATTCAGACGCCGCCAGACAAAACCCGACTGGGATGAGGACACAGCGTACAGCAGGGCAAGGAGCCAAAAAGTTCTAGAGCCCTTGCACCGTAGGGGACGTAAGGGTTGGAAGGGGGGGAATGTATTTCTTCTAGATATTCAGTCAGTTCAGACGTATATGTCGTAGATTTTCCACCCTTTTTTTTCCACGCCACCACCCAACGCCAATGAGCTTAAAACCATCGTCTAGGCGGTACTGGACTGGACTGACTTGGTCAGGGCGATTTAGTTTCAAACGAGAACGAGACTCGTTAGGGGTTTCTTGCTAGTGTCAGCTGAACTGAATCAGCCGGTGGTGGTTCGCCTTAATGTTATTCCGAGCGAATGCCCTGCTCAGTGGCTTGTGAAAAGAGACGATGTGCAAGAGGCTCGGCTTACAGTTACACGTGCAGATTCAGCCAAGAAAACCAACAAGGCGCGCTCAGTGTTTTCTTAAGATCTTGAAAGAGACTTGGAACGTCCGTCAAGTCAGTTACTCGCAGTCCGTCGCCGGGTGAGCACGTACATATACTCGTATCTCGTTCGATCGTGTGGTGATCGTGTGTATGCCCGATCGCCGGATATTCTCATTCTGTCGTGATGGTGTTGTTAACGGCTCGCCACTCATAAAGACTTCTTATCGATCGCCGCATTTTGGTGTGATTACCGATCAACCGCAATATCAATCAGCCGATCGTTACAGCCAATTACCTGGATGCATTTGAACAGGAACACCTTTTCGCTAATTGCAAGTCCGCGCGTGCTTCAGCCAATAACCGAGGCCTGACGAGTAGTGTCACCCACTTCCGGCGCAACGCCATTCGCAATGCAGTGGATTGTGATTTATTTATAGTGGAAAGTGATGTACGACCTCCGAGTGCCATCAACTCGAGACTCGAGTGATTGTGCAGTAGTAGGTCTTCGACGGTAGTTACTATCAACTGCGACAATCCGCCAAATGCATAGGTACAAACTGCACGTCCGCGTCGTATTTGCAGACTAATGGAGCATGCAGCCGGTGGAAGCGTAGACATCGTCTGACGACTGTTTATTCTCGCGGCCGGCGTTCATCTGATAAAAAGTCTTTTGTGAGCCTATTGGGTTGATTAAATGCAATTTGTGCAGGGTAATGCAATTTCCATGCAAATGCCCCAATGTTTCGGTCTGCTTAGCCCCGGAGCATTGCTCCCTGCATACCAAGGACTGGGCGCGGATTTGTGCCCTGATGTCGGGCGATGGCACCACGCTTGTCCCTTTTTGTACTCGTTACTGTGCCTGAAAATTCTATTCGTGTGCATGCCAATCAGTAGTTGTTCTTTTTTTTATCGTATCATCGTATCGATAAAATCGATATTACGAGCAGCATTTGGGGTGCAGAAGCACTTTGCAGGATTCCACCGTTACTTTGATGCTGACTCGACTAACGTGACAGACAATGAGACAGACAGACAGATAGACAGCCTTTAAACTGATTGGTCTGCTCCCAGATATGGCTAAATGATGTCAAGACGACGACGACATCGAAAACGATGAGAATGAGGATGAAGATGAAGGTGGTCGGGAATCGCACTGAGCGCACCCCTCCCAGCCCCACCTCGGTCTCTATACCACGGGATTCCCAATATCTCATCGTCCGCATGTCATAAATATTAATCAGACGCACTCAGCGATGCTCATGTCATTCTAAAATCTAAAATGAGGAAAATGGGAAAAATATTTCATCAATAGAACAGACGACACATGCAACTTCGCCGATGATAGATGTGGCTGCAGCGGGCAGAAGCGCCTTTTGTGTGCACACTTCTCTTGGCTCTGCGACTCCGGCAACTATACTTGTGCAGAAGGGAAGAGAGGGCTCGGGCTGTGCTTGTGCCTGTGCCGCCAAGTTGCTCCGGTCGTCGTTCCCATCTGCTCCAGAACTCCATCCATTTCCTTGTGACTATAAAAGGTCCGACGACGAACGTACCGCTCGCTGTCGCTTGTCCCTTCGCCCTGTGCCTGGATCCGGCTCGGCTGTTACATACAACTACGGTCGCATGCAGCAGTTTTGCGATTATTTATTGCGTTTCGCTGTACTTTCTCCGTTTTTTGCGCTTTTGTGGATTATTTCGTCAATTGTTTGCATTTTTGACTCCTTTTTCCCTTGCCATTGTTGTGCGAAAAGCGGCGGCTCCCGCAGGCAACCAGAAGGGATGTTTGGCTTTTTTCCGGCCTCTTCGGGGGAATCCCACGATCAATGGAGTTTGGTTGTTTACAGCCAGTCAAGGCTAGGATGGGGTGTGTACTTCTATTTGACAACAGATTTAGGAGGGTTGGTCTTTTGTTGGTTTATTACGTTGAGCGGGAGGATTTTTACTTGTTTTGGTACTTTTGACTCGAACCGGTGATTTGTTTTCAGTTTTCGTTGAAGCTAACTTAGGCCAATTAACATTCGAGTCTCGAATTTGTCGTTATCGAGTCTCGAATTTCCATTTTTGAGGCCATTTATTCACCATTTCCGAGTCTAGAGTTACAAATTCCGAGACTCGGGTACAGATTATCTATCTCTTTGGTGTATCGATTTTTTATTGCCATGTCTCACAATTTATTTTATCCCTTTCTATAATTTCCACTTTCGAACCTCGAATTTCTACTTTCAGTTTTGCCTTTCTAATTTCCCCTTTAAAGGCTCTGGTTGTCCCTTTTTTTTTTGAGTTCCAAATTGTCCATTTCATATTTCCATTATTTTTTCGCGCGCTCCGTGTGCGTGTAAAATGCGAATAATCTCGTACACGGACGGAAGTACACGAAGTACACGAAATCCCTCTCCATGTACATGCTAAATACACGGTATAAACAGGCAAATTTCAGTCCATAGATATTTTGTAAAATGAAAATATTCAGTCAGTAGACACTTTTAGATCCGTATCATTCTCTTGACTGCTGAATACTTTCCGATTATTTCCGTATAACTCCGTTTACTTCCGTTCACTTTTGTGTACTCCATGTACTCCATAATTACACGGATATTACATGGACACGGAGTGCGCGAATATACACTGTCTATTTGTTTACGTCTATTTGGTTTTTGGACATCAACATTTTCCCTTTGGTGTTCCAAATAATTTTTTTTAAGTTTTTTATTTATTTATTTATTGTGAATCACTCACCATAGCTTTCTCAACTAGCACATAAAGAAACCAATCAACTCAACTAGTAGCGTTCAGGATAGGGAATTTTTGTGACGTCATCGAATAGAGAATGTTCTCAATCGGAATTATAGAAACGAGCTGTTGGAAAAGAACTAAACTATCCGCGACATTTAATTGCTTCCGCTAATCTCACATTATTTTTTTTTATATGAATTTCGTTGCTAAAATTCAGTATTTTCTTAATCGAGTCTCGAATTTGCTGTATTAAATCTCGAAGTTTCCTTATTAAAGTCATGACGTTTCTTGCTTTCGTCTCAAATTTTCCTACTAAAGTTTTCCATTTTTCCGGCCGAGTCTCGAATTTTTCTAATAAAATATTGGTTTTACCTCATCGAGTCTCGATTTTTTTGTTGATCACGCTTTTAAGTTTCTTGATCGAGTCTCGATTTTCCTAATGAAGTTTTGCTTTTCCTTAATTTCAATTGATTCCCATTATTTTTTAAAGGAGTTGCGAGACTCGAGCACAATTTTTTTCTACTTTATGCTTTACGTGTGAAAGAGTTGGCAGCGATTATTGCCTGAGTTAAATCCAGAGCCTCAAACAGTTGCCCTTAATATGGTACACCATAATTAATTCAGTCTATAGCTTTTTTTTCAGTTTTAATCCCAATTTGTTGCAAGTCTCGAAAGATCGTTCTTTAGTCTTGATGTAATATGGTCCTAAAAAGGTGGCTGTAGATAACGCCAAACGTCCAACAGAATTAATTTTCATGCCTCAAATAGTGTATTTGGCTTAAGTGGTGCGTGTGCCATCAAACGAGACTCGATATCTCGATATGGCAGTATGTGATCGATTTAATTGCCCATTGCTGCCTGTAACTATTTAAAAACGCATTCAGTAAACTTCATTAGACAATTTTTCTCCTTTCAGTAAGCTGTTCCAATTGAATTAATAACTGAACGCAATACGCGTCAAGCGGCCCATACCAAAAACGGTCCGAATGCTATCCGAGCCGGCCTGTATTTTGACACAAAAATCTGTTTTATTAAGGAAAATCTGGCGTGGCGTCAATCAATTATTTTCCATCACGATCAAATCTAGGCCCCATAGCCATTGCAGCAGCCAAGTCGGCATCGGCGCATGCGCCTGCCCTCGATACTCGCGGGGCTCTATTAAGATCGATAGCCGTTGACTTTTGACTTCAGCCGTCTTGTCTCCTGCTGTTATAGGTGCACTCTGGCTGAAAGCCGAAACTCTCCGGAGTGGAAACATGCTGACATCGGTGGTCCTTGGCTCGGACTGGCGGGTACACGTGTGTGCTGGTTGCACAACACACGATCATGCCAACTTAAATTGTTTATAAATAAGTAAACAGTCGCTGAGCTGAAATGCCGCTTTTGCGGGAAATGCGTTAAGTGCTAATTGTCCCGCAGAGGAAATTTGCCACAATTACAGCGAGAAATGTTTAAAAAAAAATGCTGTAATTGCGGTAGAATTTTTAATTGTTTTGCAGTTCTGAAATGACTGCAAACTGTCCGACCGAACAGTTTAAAAGAAAACCGCGCACGGGACTCTCCAATTGCAAGTGAAAATGCAAATCGCAGCAAATTAAACCTGACAAGCTGTGGAATTTGAAATTTGCACAGAAAATTTATTCGCGTCAATTAGCAGGGGGGAAAAATCAACAAGAACAACAAAAGCAGTCGTAACGTGCGACACCAGAGTGCAAATTGCCATTATTAATTAAATTAGTCGCTAAAAAGAAGAGTGGGCGGTGTCAGGCTGCCTTGTGCCTTATCAGCAACGATGGACCAGATTTTTAACTATGTGCGGCGGGAAAAAGAACACCACCACTAGTAGTCCCCGACGGCGTCGCCGTATGCTGCCAACGCACGAAATATTTAAATTTTCTCAAGACAGAATAAAATGGGGCCGTATGCCGTGCGGGAGCAGCCTCGGGGGCACATATAAACACTTTGCTGCTATTGTTATTCCAAGAGGTACGCCGTGGCATGCTCTGGATGCCCAGAATTTTGCGCCTCGTGGTGGTTGCTTGGATGATAAATGGCTTTTGAAAGTGACTGATGGCGGAATTTTTCTTCTGTTAAATGACCAAGAATGCGCCTTAGTTGCTCCCAGAGTACTGGGCGCAATTGGGGACAGGCTTCCCATCTGTTTAGTTTTCTGGAGCGGAAGAAGCCAAGATAAAAGCCGCTATCGATTTTGATAGGTCAATTCGACGTCGTTCATGCTGGAGCGGGCTTCTCCTTTTGAACAACAATCTCATCAGTCATATCTGGGTAACTTAACGTATCCGTAACGCGAGCAACATATACAAATTGGATTATGCATATCGCATGACTCCGATTTTTTTCTATCGAGTTAAACGAGTACTTTGCTTTATGATAAGCAGCTTAAGTTGTGGGCGATAAGAAGTATGTGGACTGATACTCAGTAAATTTTTTTCATGTGTTCGAAGCACTTTTTTTCTGTGGGAACGGTGAACCTGATAGCATAGGTTGCGTAAAAATTGGGCAAGACTGATAACGGCGTCAAGTGTGATAAGGTCCCGACCTCTTAAATGCACTGATAATGCAAGGCCGGCTTTCTTGGATGATTTTAGGTGGGCTTCTTCTTAAGTGCTGCAGCGCGTATTTTCTCAAATGCTTTTCAACTGATAACGGCTTAAAATGCAGTAATTATAAAAGGGGGCACATTTAGCTTGTGTTTTCTTGGAAGGTCAAACATTTAGCAGATATGGGATGAGAAGTGTAACCTCTTAATACTAAATATGCAGGCTTCATACTATTTACAAGTTAAGAAATAACTGTGGACGAACTCGACGTGAATGTTCACAAATATTGCGTCAGAGCAACTAATCTTAATTTGACATAATAGATAAATTAGGGCGTATAGCTAAACTTCGATAACTTCATATACAAGAGAATTCGACAAGACATTTCACCACTAGCTGGAAAAAAAAACAGCCAGAAGCACCTAATTTCCTATCAGACGACATACATGTAAAGGAAGAGAAAATTTGAGATAGACATGATACACTGCTAATCCATACAAAATGTTATTTTTAATAAACAGTGCAAAAATCCACATGTCGAAATAAGAATAAAAAATATTAATCAGAAAGATTTACTAGAAAGGAAAATTGTAACATTATGGAGAGTTACATTATTATCCTGTTATTCCACTGTTTTGCCATACTCTGATTTCCATTCATCTCGTCCCTAGGGTTCGTATAAATTATCCATTTTTGGATTTCTTCATTCTCACTCAATTCGTAATCTGCCAAATTTGTTTACTACGTCACGCCCCCAGCCAAAAATAAATATACAAGCAAACTCATTGTCGTAAATTTTTGGTCTCTCAAATCATCAATAGGAAAGATTGAGATCTTATAATTATAATCAGAATTAAAAATGAAATTACTTTATAGCTTTAGGTTGTACGTCTTTCGAATTTGTTGCTATGTCTGGTGTTCCACAAGGGTCCATTCTTGGTCCGCTATCTTTGTTTTTTATATGCTGACAATCTCAAAATCTTGTAATTAATTGCAATAGTGACTGTGATAACCTACAATTTGTTTGCTCTCGAGGATTAGTGCAATACTAGCTTGCTGCGCATTAATGTTAGTAAAAAATCTCCTGTGGTGTGTGACTATTGTCTGAATTCCGTACTTTTGATGGAAGTTACCCAATTTAAGGACTTTGGAGTGACTTTTGATTGCAAATTGGCTTTCGATGCGCACATTAACGATATCTGCAAAAGATCTAAATCAAACTAGCGGGGTTCACACTTCGGACCACATCTTTTTTCCGTAGTATTACTACCTCTATACTTCTGTTTCAAACCATTGTACACAGTATTCTGGAATGTTGCTGCTTGCCGGTTTGGTCTCCTCCCCATCAAAATAAGATCGACAGAATCGAAGTTTACGTAAATAAATAAATAAATAAATATACACCGTGATATCTATCAAATGATTTGCAAAATTTTCGGACGATGGATAATAAAATTTCACCAATACCCTTTTTGATATCGTTAATCCTAGAAAGAGGTACGGAAGCAAAACTAAGCCGCCTGTGCTATACAAGAACTTTTTCAAGATTCCTATGCCGTCAGCTAGTCGTTTCAGGCATACAATTTGCTCAATATGAACACGTCCCGATTATCGACTGACGCATCCATAACGTCGGATACAAGTTAATAATGTCTCCAATCGCATCGACAATGTCACTAAATGGGTCGACAATGTTAACTGTTAAAAAGCGTCCACAATATCGACAATACATTTATAAAATGTGAATGAATGCATTCACAATGTCGAAAAACGATTGTCGATGTCGACCAATGATCTTTTAAGTTTTAGTAATCAATGTCGATAAGAAAAAGTATTATAATTTATTTTTTCACAATAAATCCTAAGAGTGTTATGTAGTAATTTCGTTTTTCTAGGAACAGCATCCGTAGAATTTTTAATTCGGGCATCATTATCTTCTTCTTACTGCCGCTGCTGGGTTAAATCTTGAAATGCTTTTGTGGACGAGGCTGAAAATAGGACAACGCCTCTTAGACTCACATTTAGTGAAACTCATAATCAGATGGAAATTGCTTCTTCCAACCTTCATGGGAATTGTTTGTTTCTCTTTCTCCTCCACTATCGAAAAATAATTCTTCACTGGTCCACATTGTGATTGTTCGGCTTTAAACGCGTTTTAGGCTCTAGGGCAACCGCCAATCTTTTTTTGATTTAATTTCCCAGAAAGCGTAAATAAACAAAGAGTTTGCCTTCTCATCTGTTTGAATAGCGCTCGCGCGCAGGCAGCTCAAAATGGTAATTTAATGGGAAAATTACGGTCGGGCGCAAGGTGTTTTAAAGCGCCGCCGCACCGCGGATCACCTATTATGTGTGATTACATAGAGGGCCGCGGGTAGTAATTTCCCTGGAGCAGCAGCTGTGCCCTTTCTGTGCTAATCGCCACCAGAACAAATCATCCATTGGGCGGACCAATGTTCTGCTGTCGAATTGCGCTCGATCGCCACGCCAGGTCGCCGCCGCCGGCATTTCGAATGGAACACGATAATTGAGGAGCGATCAGTAGCTGATTGCCACTATCTCTGGGCATCGCGCATTGTCGTGACCTAATTGCCTTCTTTTCTGCTATTCCTCCCAAGAATGCCAATGCTGTAAGGAAGCATTTTGTACAGGGTAACCGGCAAAACTCATAGTCCAGCTCTGATCAGATCTGTTCCGTGAGGTAATTATCAGCGGCAGCGATCTATCTTTTTAAACTGACTCTAGATCGGTAGCGGGAGGGCCTCTTTGGGGGCACTTTGGGTTTTTTTTTTATCTTTCTACACTGGATTGCAACGAAGGGGACCAGGTAGGGTATACTTTTTTGCCCGTTCATGATATTTTCGTATGTTCCCATTCCGAAGGCTATACATATCGAAATCGTGCCTAGCACCGCACTGAGAGTCCCATTTTCCGACTTTCTTCTCGAGATTTTAGCCTTCGG
This sequence comes from Neoitamus cyanurus, assembly GCA_947538895.1. Taxonomy (NCBI): domain Eukaryota; kingdom Metazoa; phylum Arthropoda; class Insecta; order Diptera; family Asilidae; genus Neoitamus; species Neoitamus cyanurus. Next base: position 9,272,813 of record OX384544.1, on the reverse strand, counting down.
TCACTCCGGCGACGATGAGATAAAACTGAGAGAAAAAAATCAGATTTCCATAGAGCAGAAGCCCATCCGAGCCATGTAATCGGAGAGATTGACGGCGAATTAATGTCAGTACAAGTGGCGCAGACTCTCGATCAATTTGATACGGTTGCCGACGGCCATAGGGGTCCACCTTTTCACCTCCACTCGTACGGGACTTTACCTGATTTCAAGTGAGGCTCAATAAGATTCTTGAAATGCCAGGCATTTTTTGGAATAATTTTTTTTAGAAGGTGGGCAGCTTACATGTGCCCGGCACCCCATGACGCCACTTCCTTTTTTGGTGGGACATAAACACACACATTTGTGACTCCAAACACCAAATTTGCTATATCAAGAAACCTGTGGTTTTGTGAAAAGGCACTTGGCAGGCGAATGAGCAGGTTGCCCAAACAAGAGGCCCAGGCATCCAGGCAGGCAGTCATGTGTGGAATTTTTCACTGCCCCATTAGGTGCGACTACTGGACAGGAATTTAAGCAGAAAGACACGACAATAAAAAGAAAACACTCCACCACAGCTGTGTCACTTCGGAAGTTATGAATTTTTCGTGAAATTTTATTGTTCGTGTTTAAGGAATTTCCTAGTTGAAATCACGATCCCCCCGGGGCTGGGAATTGTTTGTCCATGAATCAAAAAGACTAATTGGAAAAATCCAGTTATCGGATACTTGAGGGCATTCAAAATGTTTACTCACGGCAAATATTTCACTGGGAATTTGAGTCTCGTCGATTGTAGGCGAAGTGTTTATGTTTAGAGATTTTTGCGAGATATACCGCAGTTTTAGGGGAATTTTTTTTTAGAATATATTTACGTTTTATTTGGAGGTAAATATTTACAAAACGAAGTGGACCTATTCACAAGCTCTTAAGTGGCATTCTCTGAAAGGTTTACTGTGTTCTTCGGGCTATTCGCCAGAATTTATAGTTTTTTCCTCATACCAAAGTTATATCTTTCATAGAATTGTCCATCCCTTTCTCTCAAAGCAAAAACGCCGTTATATAGGGAATTTTGTTTAAAATAGTTTAATCGTATTGAAATTTTGCATTTCAAGGCTCCAAAATCTCTAGACAATTTAAAACTTCTTTGAAAATAAAATGAAATCCTTTCAAGACTCCAAATTATTTCGAAAATTTTTCGAGACTCGCTAGTCCCTCCTTTTGATGTTCCCGTGGCGATTATGAATGACTACCGAAGCGTTTTAACGTTTGAGATTAGGAAGCACAATTGAGATTAGATAGGACTACTGACTCAGCATTTTGCGCAAAACAAAAGTGTTATAGGATCAACTGCAGATGGACAAAAGCATAGATAAGCAACTCTCCCTTATAAAATATTTTGTTTTCCCCGCCGTTTCTCCGATTTTTTAGTTGATCTCTCTTATATCAAAGAACCATAAATAAGTTGTTAAGTTAATTTAGAGTTCTTGTAATTTTCCCGCTGCTCTTCCTAGAGCGCTAATGCGGACACCCAACTAAAGGCACATCAACGCATGCTTGGAACACCACAACACATGAGTCTATACGAATTTGATTGCGCGCCTGAATTGAAGGCATCAGAAATTGTTGGTCACGTCTACTGGATCCTAAAGCAGATTTTTCGATTCAAATTATTTGTTTCGACTGCGGGTTCTCTTGGATAATACTAGCAATAAGTGTACCGAAAAAAAATCTGTGTAACATTTTATTTCAGTCGATTCATCAGATCTCACACTTTTGAGAAAAATATGTTCAAAATTGTCGATAGAGAATTTGTATAATATGGCACTATACTTGAAATCAGCTAAGACAAAACCCCCATGTACTGACTTTCATGAAAATCTAAACAAGTTTAATATTTAGAGTTCGCCATAGTGAAGTTGGCATTTTAATTTTGAAAAATTGGTTGCCAATGCAATCAGCGACTTCAAAAACCCCTAAGTACTAACTTACGTGAAAATCTGAGGTGCATGGTTTAGTGTTTTGTGTCCGCCATCTTTGATTTATAAAATCGATCACCATATTGATTTTACAATACATTTGAAATGAACGATCCAAATATCGTCCTGTGGAATGTTTTTTCATCCCTCAATTCTTTCGGTGTCACTTTTTATTACGCTCCCAATTCTTAACATGTTAACAATATTCTCGAAAAATCGAACCCCTTAAGTAAAATCATCGAAATCAGTCTTATTCTCGAAATTCCTAACAATAGTCGATTGGAACATTTTTAGCGAAACTCTCAGAAGCCAATTTTTTTTCGTGATTCGAGACTTGAAATTCTTTATTTCTATGTGATTTAGAAATGATAAAAATTTTGAACATCGATTTGTTTCTTATGAAACTTTCCGGGACTCAGTATCGTTACGGAATATCTCACTAAAGTGGACAGCTGACAAATGGTAGAAAAATTACGACTACATTTTTCTTTCCACCAATCCTCGAAAATTCTTTTTTTAAGAGAAAATCGGTTCCGTAACACGTTGGGTTAAATTGGTCACTTGTTGCCCTAGCAATACGGGCGGACAGAAACTCTGTAACAACGACTGAGGGCGTATAATAAATTAATGGAGGCCACACTGAACGTAACAACACTTCATGCGCTTCATTTATTCCCGGCAAGAATTCTCTGATAAAAATTATTGTGCTGGTCATGGTAATCGGGGAACATTTCAGTGATTTTTGTCCCTTTTTTTTCTAGTGTTCTAGTGCAGCAATTTTCATCGGGAAATAATAGGAATTTTAATTTTCTATATTTCTTTTTTTTTTTGTGGGTTTTGTTGCGTTAAGGTACTTCAAACTTTTTTTCGGGGTTTGGTTTGAAGCTTCTGTAAATTTTTAAAGCGTCTCGAAACCGCCAATGTCTACGTTGTACCTTTCTTAAAATGCTATTAATAAACTTTTCTATGACCGCTTGAGATCTTTTCAAGTCTCGATCGTTTTAAAGTCCACTTGTCTCAGTCTTCTCAAAACAAAAATATTTTTGCCCGATTATCCTTCAGAGTTATGACACATGAAACCATTAAACTGAATGAAAACAGCTCCCTTAGCTTCCTCAATATTTACGATCAGATCACTCTAGAGGTCATGGAAATTCACCCGTAGTCGGCATAAGCACTGCACCCATAAGCCAGTCAGTCGGTTCCGATAATGTTCCCCCATCTAGCGATCAAGCCATTGCCTTTTAAGTAGCCACAACAGGGTAAGAAGCAAAAAACTCATCACTGCCGTCACAGATAATGTGGGCATCTGGCAGATCATCTACCCGTGAATCAGAGCCAGCCCGGGATCAAGCCAAATCGATAATTGCATCGACTCTGCTCTTGAGCCTTTCTGACAGGGCGCAATCAGCACTTAAGTCCCTAATGAAATTGAATTAAGCCCGGGCCACGGGAGAGGCCTTCGCATCTTCCTCGGTTCGAAATGCATCAATTGATTGGACCTTCATAATTAAGCGATCTTCGTACCCCTCCGTCCGCGCGCTCCATTAGTCTCAATCGGCGATTGTGATTGATTGCTTCGTCGTAGCTTCTGAGCAATCACATCCTACCTATTTTTCTTGCGATTAATTGTTTGTTTTTTCTTAGTGCAGACTTTTTTTTTTTTTGTTAATAAAATGTGATGACAAAGCTTGTGCTGCAAAACGAGTATCGAAAGTGAAATAGTGTTCGAGATAATGTCGGTGATGCGGCCGCAAACGCAAGTGCACGATGGCTTCGCAACGATTAGAACGCGAGGACTTTACCGGACCAGGAGTAGAGCTGAGCAGGTGGAGAGGTGCAGAACGTTGTCGCTTAAAACCGACTTCAACTACAACACCAATGATCTCACCTTTTTGAATGCTCCAAAAAATTCTGGCCTGGAGGACCAGCTGTACTCGAGCCCTAACTCGATACCCTGCTCGACCTTTCGGCCGTTGCTGGAGAGCAATGGGAGTGACTACCAAAACATCAAGAAAAATTCACAATTCTCGCTCGAATCACTCCAGAGCAGTGCAACACCAAAAACACCAGACTACACGGTCGATGATAATGTTTTCCTCTTTTCCGACTCGGACAGTCCCCGGAGCGGAAAGGGCTCCCGAGTAACGCACTCTTCGTTGGACGATGAGATCGAGTCATACACCAGCCCAAAGAATAGCTACGAAATGCAGGAGCTGACCACCTACCGGAGTAGCAGGGCCCGTAAACCGCCTATTCGGTCTGCCACTTTACAGTACAAAAGAACGCCCTTCGTGGAGAACGACGGATACAACTGGGCTAGTGAACCAAAGAAAACCTTAGAATTTTACCACCCGGCCACTAACTACTACCGGCCGAGTGATATCGCCGCGAATAATCGAAGCTCGAGCGCGGAAATTCTCGATCATCATCATGCCACCAATGGCGACAGGAGGTATCATACGCTCGGTCACACACGTGGTAGCAGGATGCAGACATCATCAGATTTCCCAGCAATACCGCGACCATCTTGGGACTCATCGGACTTCAACCTGTCTGATTTCATTGATCCGCTCGATTTCAAAGTTGGATGCCAAACCACCTTGCGGAGCAAACCGATCATCCCATGGTACGAGCTTGCCATTAAGCGTGATCCCAAAAGGAGGAGCTGCCCACCGTTTCAGGTGAATTAACGTTTAAATTTTTTTTCTCCCCTTCTGCTTTTTCTTATCAATATTCGTAAAAAAAAAAGTAAACTATCTTCGAGACTCGCTCCCTGCAGTGGGAACGAAAGGAAATACATATTTAAATTGAACGTGAAATTTATCTGTCCAAATAATTGCGGTGTTGAAATTGAAACGACATCTCGAGACTCGAATGTGTGCCTGAGAAATCGCCTTTAAGCTGAATTTCTCATCGAAACCGGTGTTGCGGATTAGTCTTGAGATTTTATCGGTAATTAAATTGCGATCTAATCAATTCGGAGACAGCCCCATAATGAGGTGATTCGATTTAAAACCAGCTAGGGACCTGAGAAACTTAAGTAACTGATGGTGATCAGATAATTTGTCGCATATGTGTACAGTTACCTTTGACAAGTTATTCGATGCGACGGATGGAAGGCTTAAAGGCCTTGATCTGGAGATAAAGTCTACATCATCATTGGCTCTGTAGCACGATTTTAAGTGGTTTTTGGGGTTAGGATATAAAGATTAACACAAATGTTGTCATTTCGAGACTCGAGGAGTAATAATTATGACACTAATTAATATTTGAATGCGTGGCCAAGTAGAAATGTTTCATTTGAAAAACAAAGCAAAAAATACACTCAAAGTGGTATCGAGACTCGAAGTCTCAGGTTTTCAAACAACTTTCTTTATAAATAAAATGCTAAGGCGCTTGGACCTAGCACTTTAGCTTATTAGCAATTTTTTTTCTCCGCCAAACGTTAATGGATATTTTTTATATCAAATGAAACCTCTTCGAGACTCGCCAAATATTTACTGAACGGAACATTGCTTCAATGTGCGACCACCTCCAATCAAGCGTTAAATTGTTTTTCCGCTGCAATATGACACTTTTCGCCATTAAAATCGAAAGCATATCGAATTACGCCAAAAATATCCCAAAGCGGTGTGTCATACTCCCAGCGGGCATACAGCATCAAATATGCGTTTCACTTGTCAATATGCTTTCGAACTATTGTGCATTTCCGCACCTCATAAACATCCAAACGAGCTGTAAAATGAACACAAGGCCGACCATCCATTCGTGTATACATTTCCAAGACACTAATGCCTCTGGCAAACCGATGAACGCTGCTCATAGCAGAAAAAATAAAAAAAACGTATGTGTTGCTTGCCATCCTCCTTACGTTTTCTCAGGAGTGGAGCCATGCTGTTCAATGTTTTGGCCTTTTTGCATATGCTATCCCCTAAAGAGAAGAAATTGAAGCAGGGAAGTGCATTCATCTGTGGGTTGGTTGCGTCATTAAAACAACAACACTTGAGTTGCACTTTTCATTTTCTGGGGACGTGCTCAAGCCGCTGGTGCCTTCAAGGAAGAGGAGAAATTTCGGGTGCCGCCTGGATGCACTTCTTAACCTTGACTGCCCCAAGCACAAGTGCCTTACTGATGAGTTTAAAATTGTTTTCCATCCCTGTCAATCGCTTCAAAAAAATAAAATAAAAAATTCCACAGTGTGCATTTTATGTCCGCTAGCGCGATAAGTTTTATGCGGAGTCGCACAAAACCAAACTCTCCCTCTACACTTGAAAACAGCCCGCTCCTCAAAAAGATAAGACTAGGAAAGCAAAGAAAAGCAACATCAGTAAAAACAACTAACCGCTAACCGCAAAGCGAACGTGTTAAACGTCGTAGCCTATTTGTTTGGTTTGGAAGGTCAAAGATCTCGAGGAGCTGATTTGGTTGGCATTGGACGCTGCAGAAGCATCACCAGCAGCAGCATCGTCCGCTCTTATGTCCATTCGCCGAGTGCATACCTTAGTCGGCCGCGGATTTTTCCGCATTGACCCGCGCGCGCTACACCGGCTTTATTCCTATTTCAGCCTTCTGCCGAACAAAATATAGACGGAGATAGGGAAAATCGTGTTTCCATTACATTTAGTACAAAAAGACATTTCTCACGATTCAATTTTAGAATTTAACACTTTTAAGGGAAGAACAGCCAGAAGAAAAAGAAACCCACGAGTCGCGCCGATCTAATGCATGCATCCGTGCCTTGATTATGTAGCACATGTGAGCACAGCACAGCTGGGATACAGGATGGATGAGAAGAGGTACAGAGCAGACGGCAGGGATCAGTGATCTTCTGACGACGATCGCTCCAATGATCAAGACACTTTTTCCATCAAGCGCTTAATGGAACTAATTTTGGCCGGAGGAACGTAATTTTATGCTGGATCAGAGCACAGCATATGTATTTGCTGTGAAATGGGGGAAAAGTTGATTAAAAGAATCTTCCACTTCCTGGTGGGTCGATTGAGGGTTATGAGAGCAACGGTTGTTGGACAAGGCTTTTGCGTTAAAAAATAAAGTAATTAAGCCTTTTAATTAATCTTGTAATAGCGTATTTCTGTTCCAAATCTTCATTTCCTTCATTCGAGTCTCGATTTTTTCTTCTTTAGTTAATGAATATTTTTACGTCATTAAAACTCATACGGTTTTGAGGAATTCTTAAAGCTTTCTTATTCGAGTCTCGAAAATTTTATCGAAATATTTATGTATGTATGGCGCTGTGCTCGATCAAACAATGCATTTGCGTCGTTGAGCCACCGGCCAAACGAAAATAATGAAGTCTCCCGCAATATTGTGCGTCATAGTCCGAGCCTCTTGATTCCTCGTCGTGCACAAGTAATTGACCATTTCTTCCTCTCCGTTTGTTTCTTATTTAATTTTAAAACCCAAACATCGATAATGCCAAACCCTATATTTTTATATGACAAAATCTTAAGTTTGCGTTTCTCAGCGTTCAGTCTCAACTGTTCCTTCTTCGAGCTACAAGCGTCTCTCCTGTTAGTCTCGAATATTATTTAATCGTCTAGTAGTGTCCTTTCTTCTCCAAGTTACAAACATTTCTTCTTTGAATCTTACATTGTATGTCAACAAATTTTTCTTAGAGCGCCAAGAAGTTCTCCATAGATGGAGATGGCCTCATGTTTTCACTTTGGAGTTTTCAAAATTTCTTCTTCAAACACTGAAAATGTCTTCTTCGAGTCTCGAGTTGTCTTCTTCAAGTGCCAAGCTTACTCATTCACTAAACACTAAAATTCAGCTTTATTCGTGTACCCTCTTTTTTTCATTTCGGGTCAATTTTTTAGGGTGTCGAACTTTATTTTTCGAGTCTCGATCTTTAGCCAGGGTTTAGACTTATTCTATGAGTATCGAGCTATCTTCCTTAAATCGTTATTTTTTCTGTTCGAAATTATTTCATTTCGTTCTGTTCGAACTTATTTTCAATTTGAAAATTTCTTCTTCGAGCCTCGAGCTTTCTTCTTCCAGTTCTAAAGTACCTTTGCTTAAGCTCTTTTTATGTAGTCTTCAGCTTTTTCGTGTAGTCTCTTATTTTAGATTCGAACTAAGTTTTTCGAGCTTTGTTGTTCCGGTCTGGAAATTTCCTAATCGAGTCTCGAGCGTTCTTCCTATAACCTCAAACATTTATTTAAATTTCAAAGATTTTTTTTAATGGAAACATTTAACGGTAATTAATACCTTTTGGGCAATTCACGTCTCCACGCCTCTAATCATCCGCCAAAATTTTGCTGTTTAGTTAATCTCCTCGAAAAAATTTTTACCTCTTTTTTAAAACATAATTTCCATCCAAAGAGCCGCCATACATTACTAGGAATGACAATTTATTGATCTCTTAATCATTTCAACGATCAGGTCGTATGCAGTTGCCAGTGCGCTAAACAAATGAATAAATTCAAACTGAAAACTGTTCCAACTGTCCGCGGTGGCGGCGGACCGCACCTCCTGGCCTGTCTTTTTAATTAATTCAAACCTCTCGACATCGTCGTCTCTCTGTTTTTCCAATATCAATTATGTTGTTTTTTTTTCCCTACGCTGCCGGCGTTGTTTTGTGTTCCGACGACGTCTGTTGTTACCTGCAATGACACTGGATGTGCCATAAATTATTTCGCTAACTCTCCGGAGCACATTAATCTTAACAGTGGTGGTTACCTCATTCCTGCTGTCCCCCCCCCGCCCCCCATTGAATTGTGCGAGTTGATTTTGATTGCCGCAAACTGCCGGTCGGTGGAGCATTTGCCAGCCACCAGCAGCACTCGCCGCCAAGACACACGGATCTGTCTAATAGGGAACTAAGAAAACCAGTTGACGGATTCCTTCTATTTTTTGATTTTTTCTTTCCGCGAGACTCGATCGCTGGGGCATTTGAATTTCAAATTTTTCTAGCCAATTGATGGTCGTCGTCTTTGGCAATTATTGTCTCTACCTCAAAATGTTGCATAAAAACTGGCAGAGAACAGCAGCAGAGGAACTAGAAAATATAAGTGAATGGGCCTCAACAGGATAGTTATGCTAAACACGTCCGACATGCCATGAGGACATTTCTAATAAAAAAAAAATTAAAAAAAAAACACCATTCATTCGTCGCTCGAGCACAACTCGGTTGGGCAGTTGAGGTGAAAAAAGTTGGCGCCAAATAGTGTCGCAATCGTAACATTTCAGTGCCAGATTTACAGCGTCAGGCTTTTGTTCGATTCTCTCATTTTGGTGGTCTTAAGGTGGTCGTTTAGAGTTTTGCCTGCAGGAGATCTTGATTTATAACATGGCGATTCTATAAAGTGCGCGAAATTGCTGAGAAAAGGCCGCCGCAGAGACCCAACGTGGCATAAAAGTAATTAACGCCTCGAGGCCTAGTGTAGAGGATTTAATTGAATTTTAGTGGGTGGCTAAAACTTTGCCGTGTTAAAGGCAATCATTGCTATCATATTTGGCCAATTGTAATACCGTTGACCGACTGGTTAGGTTTCTCGGTAGATTTATCATGGCCTTTTGCATTTGCAGTCTGTTATGAAATTTTCGAGACTCGTTATTGATGGTTATGATGCTGGTAGTTAATATGCAGATTTAAATGGACTTGTTGCAATTATGCGAATGTCTATTGCAATCTGCTCAGCGTAAGAGAATTTTTCGTGACTTTCTTTATATACATGCCTGGCCACAATTTGCTTGAATGCAATCTTAATCCTCTGCAGCATCCGCTCGTTTGCTTTCAATCTCACCATTGCATCTGCATCTGAATTTATATTCTCCAGGCTTTTCACCGGGCATCTGCCCAAATATCCCAAGCCCTCTTAATGCCCTCCCTATGCTTACCCCCAACTCAACTTCATTCATTTCCATTTCGAAATTGTTACTTTCATCCATTCCATCAGCAAAATTTCACTAGAAAATGTTTGTATTCGCCCAACAAATTTCTCTGGCCTTTTGCAACAAAAAAAAAATAGAAGAAAAAAAGAACATTGCCTCAGTAATTTTAAATTGAAATTCCATGGAGCGTTTCTAGCACAAGTAAACCCAAATGGGTTGGCCTCTGATAGACTCATCGGAATTTCTTGCATTTTACTGAATAGCAGGCAACAGCAGCAGTACTACCAGCAACAAACATTTGTCAATTTCATTTAATTTTGAAAATGCTAAAACAATTTAGAAATTCTTTCCAAATTGTGAATTACGTCAGTCAGACGGAAGAAGTAAAGTTGTTGTGTGTTTGCATTAACTGCGATCACTTGGAGCGCCTTGTTTACAGAAATTGATTAAAAAAAATATATAGTGTTTACGTATGTAGGCTTCCATGGGGACGGCGCAGATGAGCAAATTTTTTCAATTAGATTTTAGGCTCCTAATTACAATTCTAAAAGCAGCTCATTATAATGTGGCTTCATTTCTGACAGAAAAAAAATTGTTTTGTTATACTTATACTAATACTTGTTTTCAACGTTAAAATGTTTTTGGAGCAAGTAGAAAAATTGAGCGAATTGCCTTAAAGAGCTTAAGCTTTGGCAGTTGTCAAAATCAAATATTGATGTTACAATGCTATCGAATTCAATGGCGACATCACTTTCAAATTTGCTGCCGGCGTCCGCTCTATCGATTGATGTTCAAAAATGGAAGCGGCAACACGACATTGAATTTGATGTCCAGTAATAACAATAATAATAATTTTATTTGGAAGAGATTCAGAAGATTAGACTCTTAAATTGGAACCAAGCATAGTGGATATGAAAGTAGCAGGGAATTATACCTAATTATACATGTGTGAGTAAGACAGCTATTTAGTTGCAAAAATAAATATGAAAAGAGAAACATAAATTAATAGTATTAGGTATGAGAAAAAAGTAAGCTCCGTTTTCTAATAGATGGCATAACTCTTATTGTATAATATGTACCAGGTCTGAACCTGTTTGACAGGTCTAATTTCAGTGTCAGAATCCATTGTATCTCGATCAGTTAAAATGTTTACAACAGTGTTTTTGTTTGCGATTGAACATGGAGAGTTTTGTACCAAATAATCGACATTTGCGGGAAGTATTGTTGTTCTTCTATAATTTAAAGAAATCCGCTACTGAAAGTCATCGTTTGCTAGTAAAAACATACGGTGAACATGATTTTCGGCAACTAATGTGTTTAAAGCGAGCTTATGAAAAAAAACAACCAGAATGGGACAATCGACACGATAAGATAATACTTTTACACGACAACGCGAGACCTCATATAGCTCAACCAGTGAAAAACTATTTAGAACTATTAGGCTGAACTGGGAAGTGTTATACCAGCCGCTGTACTCACCGAACATTGCACCGTCCGATTACTATTTGTTCCGGTCGATGCAGTCAGCCCTTAGTGAGGAACGGTTTCATTCTTTTGAAAGTATCCAAATTTGGCTCAATAATTGGATCGCCTCGAAAGACGAGCAATTCTTTAGGGATGGAATCCGCAAGTTGCCGGAAAGATGGGTAAACGTCGTAGCTTCCGATGGAGCATACTTTCAATGATGTTCAAAAAAGATATATTTTATAAATAAAGCTTTGTTGGAGAATAAATCGTTAATGTGCCACTGGAAAGTGCCGAGTGAACCGCCCTCTGAACGTCAGAAGGAAGAGCATTACAAAGTCTCACACATTGGTCAACAGAAGATCCCTCCATAACTATATTGCGAAATTTAGTTATTCGAAATTTGTAGTGAAGAAAATGTATATGAGAAAATTGTAATTGATTTTGTTCAAAAAGTTTCAAAATAATTATTGACAGGCTAAATTTTTGAATACACATTGGTATAGGAGTGCTAACGATCTGACTGCCGCCGTTTAAATAATTCTACAAGAAAACTTTTATCTGAAACGTTTATCTCGAATCGTAATAGATGGCGCTGTGATCTGCGTAAATTAATTAATCATTCGAGGGATTTTTTCTGGGTAAAAAGAAATCGATACTATTTGCTCCCTCAGTTAGATTATCAAAAAAGATTGAACACGTATTTTTTGCTTTATAAAATAAATAAAAATTAACGAAGATACATCGCTTTATAGTTCAGGAGTGAGGGGTTTTGACGTCACTCCTTGCGAAAATTTGTAGCAAGGCGTGACGTCACGCGAAATTTGAAAGCGCTGTATCGTTGTCATTTTCTGTTTGCCGTACAAAAGAAAAAATGCGTATACAATATTTTTTAGTACAATTAGTCAACTACCCTATTGTAAGTGATACATCTCCTGAACATTTACGCGCACGAAAAAAAGATGTATTAACTTAAATTATGGAAAATTGTCTCATCTAAAACTCGGTAATGCTTGTTTCGGTTATGTCAGAGACAAGTTATTTTAATGTTTAAGCCCACGCTTCCTGGATTATGACATTCATCCCATTAAACAAAATGATATGGGAAAATATTAGGCTATGTGGGACCTCCGTAAAAGTGTCTACTATTTGTGATGCCGTCTCTGGTTTATAAGATATCACCCCTCAAATAATCATATGACGTCATCATTATGAACGTTTTTAAGCCGAAGTACAATTTCAGTGTTTTTTTTTTTGCTTTTATCCAAAATCGAAAATTGACAATACTTCAAAATGTTAGGAATTCATGGATTACGATTCCCAACGCTTCTCAAGATACCGAGATTTTAAGATTTTTGGGTGTATTTTTATGGATCATTTTGTAACCGGACAAACTTCATGAACACGGTTACGGTTTAATTCAAAGACACACAAAACATTTTTTAAATCAAATATTGCGCGTTTTATAGTCCTACAAATATTGGTAAGTTTGGGTTTGCTCATAAAGACTCGACCACCGATTTCATAAGACATATTTTCCATAACATCGAAAATTACAATGTGAAGCACCTCTAATTGACTGCGGTCTACGGTCAAGCAGATGGTACTAAGGCCAATGCCACAATGATCATATTAAAGACATCCGGGGTAAGCCACCATTATTTGCTGATTTATGCAAACAGGAAGCATAAAGAGCCCGCTAAATTGCTACGTGCGATTTGAACAGGCACACACAGATGGCCCCAAATGGGCGGCTCAAATGGTTCAATGGATGCGTAATTAATGTCACGCTGTCAGAATCGGTTGTAGTTAATGAGGGAGCTCCTCTTCAAGTGAGTGCTTACCAGACCAAATTTTTGCACACACAAAACTCTCCTGCCGATCGATTAATCATTTTGTGGGGGGGGGGGGGGGGGGGGGTCTCACAAAAAATGGGGCCCAGCCCCATCCATTTTACCTCCGAACAAAAGTTCGCCTCATCTGTATATTCTTGAGTGCTCTTATGGCCAAAATCTGTGACCTTGATAAATGAGATAAGTCCAGGTTGGATGCAGAAGAGCGAGGTTTTAAATTTTGTACATTGGGGACAAATGATTAGCGAAGAGGTGGATAATGTTAAACTCCATCGTCTCCCGGGTCGTGTTCCCAGACTGCGATAGACACTATTCGTGAGTGTGCCCCGCAGGCAGTGAATAACTGTGCACTGTCTTTAATCTGATTGAAGGAGAGATGAATTGCGGCGATCAGGTACGCGCTGTGTGCCGCTTAAACTTTCGTTTAAGTGGGAAGACGGCGTGTACCTGCCCCGCTGGTGTGGCGTGCTCTATTAACAATGCCGCGTGTGAACCAGCATCGATATGCGGCAAATCTTATCCATTTGTAATTCAATTCGCCTCGGCTTTGTGCCCGATCTCGACGCGTACTTCTCATGGAATTCCTCGGTGGCACTGACTGTCTCGTTTATTCTCCTCTCGTTTGCGGCTCATTGTTTATCATCTGTTTATGGAAAAACTTAAACATCTTTGGGCGAACTTGATTCTATCGTTCGATATAACCGGCGATGGCAGCTGAATACACCGATTGGGGTAAACTGCTCGTAGTGGAATCAGAGACAGCTGGACGATTTGGGGACATACCACAACAATGCGATGCGAAATCTCACCGGGGCACTGCAGAGTGTGGTTGGCGGCACACTGCAGCGAAAGAAGGAGCCTTCCAATATGGGCCACCGATATCGGATGTCAGCGGAATATATTTGCCCAGTTAATCTCAGCATATATGGGAGTCACTGGCGAGGCGACGACAACGATGCACTCCTCTGGCTCCATGTGGGTCCCAACTAGGTCGCAAGACATATCGATAACCAGCTGCCTTTATGGTCTGCTTCCTTCCAATCGTGAGATTTGAGTCTAATAGAATTTTGCATATGAAGCCCCGGCTTGGGTGCGTGAAATTAATACTGTGAATGGATGGATGCTTGGATGCACGGACGGATTGGATGAGATAATAGGACAAGGCTATCTCTCCGGCCCGGCCATCCGCGCGCCGTATTCGATATGATTAAACCCTTTTCGAGTGGCTGCTGACAGGACACAAATCGCACATCACTCGCATGCAGGATGAATATGTCTTCATTAAGTATCCCTACAATTCTCATTTTCATATGGCTATGTTCCTATGCCTGAATCACCCGGCATCGATCCGACTCATGCTCCGGCTTGCCCACTTATCCCGGGCTAGGCATCAATCTCCCCTCGTACTATATACAGCGTCAGTGCGCTCTCCTGCATTTTACTATTCCGATTACCCTGATGATGCAATTTGGCATAAATCAAACATTTATTGCCGCTGCAGCCACCATATGTGGCCTTTCGTCAGTATGGGCCAATTGAAATTCTATTTCGAGTCCGTTCGCTCATTAGACCACCAATAGTTGACTAACCACATAACCCAACTGGGGGACACATGGGGGATTGCATCTCATCAACAAACGGGAAACATTTATGCGGTTTCTCAATGTACATACAATTTTCCTCGGTGGGAATTCTAATTTTAAGCTGACCACGTTTTTTTCTTATTGGGAGAGGAAGCCTATTCTGTACGAGAAATAAGTAAAAGGTGTTTTTCGCAATAGTTACTTAGAAGAATTGAATAATTATTTGTAAGGATTCAAGGGCGATCAAGATGTCCACATGTGCTTGTCGCATTCAATCAACTCGAGTAATCCAAACATTTTAATGAATTAACTGAGTTAACGTGAGTTTGATAAAAAGGGTCCCATACTTCACAACAATATTCTAAAATAGAGTATAAAGATTTTGACTTTTGTCCATCTGCGCACAAAGCCACGTACAGAGCTGGCCTTATTAATAATACTGTATAATCAAACTGTGTGAAAAAGTGAGTTCTTGTCAAAGATGATAGCCAGATCCTTGATTTTGGCAACAACACTTAACGAACGTTGTTAATATTGTAAGCAAATAGGGAAGAAGGCTTTCGACTAAAAGACAAGCCATTATATGTACTTATCAACGTTCAAACAAAAGTAAACTTCATATTAAAAGCTTCTATATATTCCAGCCAGTCAAATTTATACGATTAAAAATTTTAACACCGTCAGCATCGTCAACACAGATACGAAATCATTAATAAATAAAATAAATAAAAGAGGATCAAGATGACTGTCCTGAGGAACACCAGATTTTGTATAAACGATTCCCGATAAGGCACTACTGAAACGAAGACAAGCTTCCATCTGATAAGTAAGAAGAGACCCACATAATCGTTAAGGAAAAAAAATCCCAGTTTAGCTAAGGTAAGGTAAGGGTAGTTACCGTTGATCTACCTTTAACGAAACCATGTTGTCGGGAGTCTATTATCTCTTGACATTGGAAAGTGAGCTAGCTGTTCAAATATGTATAACACTTTCAAGCAATTTAGATGTAGCACTGGGCGATAGTTATTAACGATAGCCTTGCCTGATTTCTTCAAAATGGGCATTCGGAATGATTGATTTCAAGCAGTGGAATTAGGGATAGATTAAATAAATGTAAAAGAGGTTGGGATAGGTTGCCAAAGCATCTTGACCAATATTACTTGAAGGGTTATTCTCACACACATGTTTATACAACATCGACACTATTCCCAAATTATGTTTTTATTAACAAATAGGAAGACAAGTCTTCACAAGCCAAATTGTCTATCACAGTACAGTCTTAACTAGAACTGTTGCAGTAATATAACATAGACTCATGAGAGCCATCGCCTTTTGCTTTGTATTTACAAAGTTCCGAAACATCTTAGGATTAGTTCTGAGACTCTCTTGAACATTTGAAATGTAAAAAGGATAATCGCATCGGGTATTCAGGCAGTATGGCGAGTATTACGAAGCCTTTTTAAATCATCATCATATCAAATAGGAGCTCTGTCGCGACAACTCTTTTCCCGACAACACTCCTCCCAATAGATTGATATTTGCCTTTTACAAAATCTTTATGGCACGAAAATGTTTCGTCGGGACGGTAATGAATTAACATATATTCAGACTATAGACAATATGCGCTCATAAAAAATTGATTTTCAAATTACTTTAGAGTCTGAGGGATTTTTTCGAAATGTAACTAAACTCTAGACGTAGTTTGAAGTCCAGAACAATTATATTTAAAACCTTCAGTTACTGAATTATGGCCTTGGATTGCTTTTTAAATATTGTGTGTGTGTACCTAGCAGAAGCAATTTTTTTTCATTCTTCTTCTAAACAAAAAAAAATATGTGTACAACTGTGGGGCCGCACGAAACCGCTCTACCATTCGATCGACCTTCCTCTAATTCCACGCAATCCAAACAAATCGGCCTTAGAAGCTAAAAAGTAAAAAAAGTAAAACTAAAACCGCAGCGCAATTGGTTAAACGAAGCACACTGCCAGTCGATCGTGGCTAGTAGCCGATGGGGCACACAGCCACGATAATTATCTAAGTAATTAACATCATTTGAGCCAACAAGAAAATCTACAAAAAACGATAAGAAAAAATTTCCGCTTCTGGGTAAAACATTAACTGGACGGAAGACGAGTGGCCCACGCAACGATCGTGTCGTCTGGCAGCCGCTTGTAAGCGACGTGTCATGTAAAACGTCAGTCATGTACATTGTACACTTTTGTCCAGCAGATCCGATAAAACAAGGTCTGACCGCCTGTCCTCTCCACTCGCTCGCTGAACAGCTACCAGGTGGTGGGCGCAGCGCCCCACTTTCTAGCAAACGCGTTGCATCCAATAAATCGAAAAGGATTGTGGATGTGCAGCGAAGGGCGATCGGTCGTCCATGATAAGCGTAATTAGTCGCCTCCTCTTTCGCATAAATTATGCAGAACCGCCGTCATACCCGGCCACAGTCTCCTTCCGTAACCCATGCGGTCCATTCCGGTTGGATGGCGGATGGTTGGCGCGTGCTTAAGTTGAATTTTCAAAAGTTAACAAAAATGAATTGTAAATGACCGCGGGCGGGCGGCTTTCCGATGCATTTTGATCGGCTCATTGGGGGCCTACATTTAGTGAAACTTTTTCCGAAACTTCACACCGCTCCACCGACAAAAGCACCGGAAGATTTTCACAATTTCAAATTTTCAAGTGACCAAAGAGGCAACCAAACCACAGCGGTAGCCGGTGGGCTTCACAATTCAATTTAGGACACGACTCACCTCCCTTTGGACGCCATATAATCCCTTTGCGGTGAATGTGTGAAATGCCAAAATGCCGAAAGGGAAAGTGAGCGTGGGCCGTTATTTATCGAGATTTGTCAATCAATTCGGAGTGGTTCCTCCGATGCGTGATTAATTAAGCGCTTCGGGGCGGGTGCCTACACTTCCTATTTTGAAATTGCACCTTTAGTGTCATCGGATTTGGGTAAATGGAGTTTTACCAGCGATTTACAAGCTTATGCGTGCTCATTCCTCTTGTGTGCTTTTCAGCATTCGGTTGATTGATTACGGTGCCCGTTTTGGCATTCTGGCATGTCAGACAGAGGCGGGCGTGTGTGTGGTGACGATCTGATGATGTCACAATCACAAAGGAATTCGATGCTGATAGCTTTGTGGGTTTGGGATTTAAATTGTCTCATGCTCGTTAGGTAGTTGCGTCCACAAATACATATTTCTCACCCATAAAAAAAAATTGAATAAAAAACCGACTCAAGGTCTGTTAGAAGTCAGTCTGAAAAATGTGAAGAAGGAACGTAACGTATCCAATTAAATTGGAGAAACTGCCAACCGGGTAATTTTCCATCTTTTTATAAAAAAAAATTCACGAAACAGCAATTACCTGAAAACGTCGTTATTAGCACAAAAGTGCAAACAAACAGTCAAAACAGGCAGACGTGTCCGTTCATGGGGCTCACAATTGAGTCGTCAAATTTTCGAATCGAAGGGGATACGAAGTGCGACGTTACGACGCAACTTCATTACCAGCACGAACCACAAAATACGAAAGAAGTAGCTAATTTCCCCCTTGGGCGGGGCTCACTGACAGCCTTCAGCAATCAAAGCCTCTACGAAGATGGTAACGAGCGCTCAAACAAATTCTCCAATGTCATTATGACCTCAATTGAAGTAAATCGATGAATTTATATTTCTGACTGCGTCTTCTCACTTCGCACAGTGTGAGGAGATGGCGCAGAGGGGTTGACGAGTTGAATGCTGAAAATCAATTTTTAATTAGACATCCAACTCTGTAAGCTCTGTCTAGGAGAAATGCGATACAATTGAATGAGTACTGTTTCATTTAAAACGAGTGTTTTGGGACGAGTATTAATTTCCCACCAGTACGAACGTAATTAGTCGGCAATATGGCGAGTATCGATCCTTGTCATTAATTTGGCTTACATTAAGCTGCCCTTCAAACTGTCGTCGCTTCCCTCATGGGAGATATTCATTTCACTTTGACAGTTTTTCTAACCTATACCACCCTAAAAGAATTTGCAAAAAATTAACTTATTTATTTATTTATTTATTTATTTGTTTCGCTTAATTCAAGCTACAATTGACAAATACATTGGCTTAAAAATAAACAAACAAAATCAACTTAAAAACTATGACTAAAACTAAGACAAGGGGCATATAAAACAAAGATGGGGTCAATGGGGAGCAGACAGGAGGGGCAATTATATTAATTTATTAATTCCCTCGCTTACTATAAGCTACAAACAAACAAACAAAATACAAAAAGTAACTTAAGTTAAGCGACAGACAAAGTAAAGGGCTTTGGAATTAGGGATTTATTTATTTATGATCATCAACAGGTACACAGACCATGGGACACAGGGATAAAGGGAGGGAGACAATATTAAGATGTTCGGCGCAGGGAGCTCCAACTTAGTTCAAGTCTGCAAATTATCAAGACTATAGAATTGAATAATAATGATGTGAAGGTATAAAGGTTAAATTAATTCTGCTAATCTTCGAGTCTCGTAGTGTAAATCCATAGTTACAGGCACAGATTTTTACGCTTTGAGAGGGTTTGTGTTCTGAATATTCCCTGATGCCGTACTTCAGTTGATGACAAATTAAATTAAATATTAAACATCGTCCACTTTACAAAAATATTACAATGGAACCTATGCTTTTTTTTGGGACAAACAATATAATATATTTTCTCGAGTCTGGGCGTCATAGGTGTCAAACACTAGGTAGGTTCTCGGTTTAGCGAAAATTAGGTCCACATTCGAGTGTCGATACTAATATGTGTATACAAAAAGTCTTGTTACCGTAAAAAATATATGGTCTTATATTCAGGACGTTCGGATGTTCGTGTATATGTAAATAAAGCAATTTCTCGATCGTTTAAGGGATTGGATTTATTTTTGAGGACAAGTGCTAATTTGGTGTCATCAGGTTCTACAAAACATTGGATTTAAAACTTCCTTCAAGTCTCAAATTTAGGTTTACAATGAAAAAGATTCATAAGGACTAATCATGCTCCAGCTTTTCGGGAACAGTTCATACTTTAGAGGTCCAATTTTAGTTGAGGCCAACAATTTGTCCCATGAAAAGTTATGACGATTTGATCAATTCTATTTTTCGTATATCAGGACAAAAGATCGATATTTTCGAGCCTCGATCGTATGCGTAACTGTTCCCAAATATTACGCAATTAGTCTGAAACTCGTAGACAGAACGTAATCAAACTTTTTGAATATGGATCAGTATGAAATTGGCTTCAACAACTATCAGTCACATTTATATTTTGTAGCTGTAATATGGAAACAGCGCTTTAAAAAAATGCAGCGTTAGACTTCAGAAGAAGTTTTATTAATTGTTAAGACACATTACAGAAATGGAGAAAATTTTACAGTGACAATTCACAAGTTACGTATTCATTTTGGTGTGTATAATTGTTCGTCATCATTGGCCGGAATTCAGAATTGGATGGACTTAAATGACATGTAATTTCGACAGGGTAGCACGATCTGCCACACCGCACACAAAACAAGAACGTTATTTTAATTACGGTGAATTACTTTCAGATTGAATGATTTAATAAAAAGCAAGCTGCTCAACTGTTTAGTATTTATCAAATAATTGACCTCAATTAGTAAAGTTAATTTGTTTGGATAAATTAAGACATTTGGAAGACCTCAATGGGTAATGTTAGTCATGTAACTTTTATCGAGTCTCGATGTCGTGGAGACAGACACAATCAAACCATCCAAGTTTTAATTATACGCAACTAACCTCAAATATTATTGATCGAGTCTCGATACAGCGGAGATGATATAGTTGAAGATCGCTTTATGCAGAATCAAAGTGCAGTTAATTTTAAAATAAATATTATTAATCAAGTCTTAAAACCGCAGATAGGCCGACCGATTCGAGTCTCGAACTATTTAGGTTCCCTGAAATAATATCACTATCATCTACTATCTCATTACACTGTGTTCAGATGAAGTTCGGAAGGGGTTTGATTTTTTTTGTACGTATTATATTATTCTCAATCATCATTAATGTTCGAGTCTCTAAGTCATGCATGAGAGACGTGGACATGTTGTTTCGCAAATGTCCAAAAGGATTTCTTCTCAAACTGGCGCCTACTCGTGATGCAATGTTCCTATTGCAGCCGATCGAAATTCGTGAAACATCTGAGAGGGCAAAAGTTCATTACAAGGCTGCTGCAATCTTAAGCCCCGTAGGCGTAAATTAAATGGCCACAAAAAAAATGTGTTCACCAACTGGAATTGGGAAATTGTATTTATAACGAGAGCTTAACATTCGACCACATGTGTGCTTGGCTTAACTGCAATCAAGAAAACCAGCGGAGATGTTGCTGTAAAAAAGCATCTAATCGCCTCGCAGCAGAAGTACTGCACTGCAGAGTGGGGACCGTCCTCATTTGTAAGAGTTGGCCGTCTTCAGGGGCTGATTACTCCTAATTGTCTGTAATTTAATAAATCCATCCACAAGAGCTGATTTAATGAAAATGTCTGATGTGTTTTCTTATTTTACTCCAACCGGGCTGAGTAGCCTCCACCAACATGTCATCTTTTCTCCTTAACTAGCCTCCGTCCGTCGCTAGCGTGCCAGATGATGCTCCAAGGGCTGCTGCCGCGGCTATCTCCTTTGGGTGCCCCGTCTTTGTATGCTTTTGCCTGCGTTGTCTTTTTGCTGTTTACTGGCCCATCCGCGGCTCGTTCATTTAGCGGACAAGTTTGTTTGCCTGTCCCATAAACTTGCGGTGTATAAAAACCATCGCAAGAACTTTGTATGAATTGCACAAACAGACAACGCTGAATTGAGTCGAATACTGCCGCTGAAGCAGCAAATGGATGGACAATTAAGAAATTTTTCGCTTCCGCCCAGTGTGAATAGTTGCGGTTTTACAATGCACCACTTCGACGACTCCTCACTCCGGTGCGTGGCGGTTACGTAAGACGCGAAGACCGAAAGTGATACTCATGGGCCATTCGGCGGCAATTGACCAAATCATTTTCTGTCTGTTTGTTCGCCTTTTAATTAACGCAAAAATTTTATGAGCTCGCCGAAGTGGGTTGGCCGCACTTCAAGGTGAGCAAAACGCAATTGCGGGCTGCTGCACAACGTTCGGAATTGGGCTCAAGAAGTGCTGAATATGTTCGGTAAATTTCAATTAAAACGCAATTGGACGTGCCAATTAGGCAAATTTGTGGCATACTCCAGCGAAAATGGCTAATTAGGGGCAAGTCGTTTTTGATGTCCACCGTTCTCTCTCGGTCATTTCTGGAATTCTGTTCTTAAAAGCAATTTTCTTTATTTCTTTCAGGCCCATGTGGTGGCTGCTTTCGAGCAGAGCTTAACCAACATGACCCAACGACTGCAGCAGCTTACGGCAACTGCGGAACGTAAAGATAGTGAGTTGACCGACATGCGACAGACTATAGAGCTTCTGCGCAAACAGTCTATTCAGGCGGGTCTGACGACAGCACACATGCAAAGTATGGGAGTGCAAACGGCCACAGACCCCTTGAATTTCAACAGACAACACGCTCAGCACGCAAAACTGCAGCTCCAACAACATTTGCACCAACAACAGCACCAGCAACAACACCACCAACAGCTCCAGCAGCAGTCCCATCAACATCAGATGCAGCAACCACAACCAACGGCAAATGGGGGCACTGGGATGCAAAGACACCACAGCTCCGACTCGATGTGTTCCCTAAACTCAGTAAGCTCAGGCTGTTCTGCCCAAGACAAGAAAAAGAAAAAGGGCTGGTTACGGAGTTCCTTCACGAAAGCTTTTTCTCGGAATGCGAAGATATCGAAGACAAGCCGCCACGTGAGCAGCACGTCGAGCAACCTTGATCAAAGTGCAGGAACTCAGACATCGCATGATGGAAACAGCAGCCTTCCACCACCATCGCCCACAAAGAGCCCTCAGAAAACTGTTCCAATTATTGAAAACGCCAAACCAGTGGATGCTATTGAGCAAGAGGGGAACCTTGTTGTAGAAGATCTGAAGAAACAGCTGCGCGAGAAGGACCTAGTCCTCACAGACATTCGCCTGGAGGCGCTCAGTTCCGCCTCGCAGCTGGAAAGCCTGAAAGATACTGTGATGAAAATGCGCGCCGAAATGATTAGTCTTAAGCAGAATAACGAGAGGCTGCAGAAGCTGGTGACGAGCAGGTCATTGGCTGGAAGTGAGGCGTCGCTGGGAAATGCAGTGAGTCCGAATGGCTCAATCGGTGAGTCGAGGCGATACAGTCTGGTAGATGGGATCACCAGGCCACCTATGGAGCTCCCAAAGAGTCTAGAAGAAGAGGTTGAAGAAGAAAACATTCCTCCAGCCCCAGCTCCAGAGCCACCACCTCCCCCCTTAAGCCCTTCGACTCATATCGACCTCACACCGCCACCACCTGCCATTGAAGCTCCGAGTCCAACTCATTTGGCGCCTACTGCTGTAGAAGATGCGACAGATCCAACAGACGGTAAGAAAATTGCCATTGCCGTTTACTTGGGCCAGCCCGAGTCATTCCAGAAATACGCTGAAGAAATCCTTGAATCGGACAACTACTACTCGTCTGAGAAGCTGTCGGATGAGGATGAGGGCCATGAGAACGGATTTGAGGAGAGGAGCATCAAACCGTTCCCAAATCCAGCCCTCAACGAGTTCGTCATCGCATACACCTACATTTCGGGCAAAACCACCTGGCAGAACTTGGACTATATTGTCCGCAAAACATTCAAGGACTACGTGTCGCGAATTGATCCCGGAACAAATCTCGGCCTCAACACAGACTCGATAACATCATACCACTTGGGCGAGGCTAAAAGGGGACCCGAAATGGGATTCCCCGAACTTCTACCATGCGGCTACATAGTCGGCAATGTGAAGACGCTGTACATTTGCCTACAGGGTGTGGGAAGTCTAGCCTTCGACAGTCTTATTCCGCGGAGCATAGTCCATAGATACATTAGTTTACTTACCGAACATAGAAGACTTATCCTGTGCGGTCCTAGTGGGACAGGAAAATCATATTTAGCTAGAAAATTGGCCGAATTCCTGGTAGCCAGATCGGGCAGGGGTAATCCCTCCGAGGCGATTGCAACATTCAAGTACGTATTGACCCCCCCCTCTCCCCTGTTTTGCAGATCTTGTTTATGAGAATATATTTGTCTCACAGTGTTGACCATAAATCTTCAAAGGAACTCAGACAATATCTGAGCCATATTGCCGAGCAAGCTTCCATTGCCAACGGAGCTTCGGAACTTCCATCTGTGATCATTTTAGACAATTTACACCACGCCTCTGCGCTGGGAGATGTGTTTTCGTGTCTCTTAAGCGCTGGACCAGCTGCAAAGCTACCATGCATCATTGGGACAATGTCACAAGCGACCTGTAACACCACCAATTTGCAACTGCATCATAACTTTAGATGGGTGAGTATTGCACGATCGATTCTCTAAATCGACTTAGCTATACCTATCGACTTTATTGCGAATATAATTGCTACATACATTGCTAATCGACTTTGCCGAGATACTGAGACCTTTTTGCGATCGGGCACCCTTAATTACCTGTTTTACCTGTCGTGTAATAACCTAAGGTAAGCAGGAAATTCTGAAAAGTGGCAAAAGTTTGAAATGTACTTCAAATCGACTTTTGTTTGACTTCCTACAACGTCCGACCTCCGATTGACTTGTTTTTTTACAAACTCTGTTACTCCAAATGAAAGTAGCTAAAAGAATTTTTGCGCGTGCGGTTTGTGTTTGTGTACATGCATGCATGTATGTATTGGTTGTTTGACGTTGGAAAATGGGAATCTTCAAAATACTGGCCGCTTCTGTCATACTAGGACTGTGAAGATTTTCACCCACTATAGTACCTACTAAGCGCTGTATTTTTTTCCAGGCGGTTTCCACGCATTTATGCACATATACGTACCTACATATAAGCGTTGACATAAATTGTTTTATCTGATCAGAACTTAACGTGACGAGAACTTCGATTCTGGTGATCCCACCTCTGTCACCACTTTGGTCATTCATCTGCTAAAAGTAAAAACACAGCAAACAACAAAAACTCGTTCGTGTTCGCCGCCAAAAATCCTTTTGGACACTTTCATTTTGCGTAACCAAAAGAATGTAAAAATATTAGGTCAATCGAAGGTGAGACGTTTCAGTCTCGGCTAAAATATATTGTAAAGCAATTTGTTCTCAAAAATGCATTCCAAAGTAATTTCCTTTCGAAACGATTCAGCAAATCGTCTTTGGCCAAACATCTCACTGCAAATCGACGGCTTAACGGAATTACCACACAAAACAACTTTCTTGCAAAAATCAACTGCAAATAGAGAACCTAATGAATATTCTTCGTATGCACAGGTGCTGACTGCAAATCACATGGAGCCAGTGAAAGGGTTCTTGGGACGATTCCTCCGCAGGCGGCTCTTCTCGCTAGAGTTGTCCACGCAGAATCCCCAGCCCGAGCTCTCCTCAGTTCTGGCATGGTTACCGACTGTGTGGCAGCATATTAATCGGTTTCTGGAGAATCACAGTTCCAGTGATGTTACCATCGGCCCTCGGCTATTTCTCGCCTGCCCCCTGGACCTAAAGGATTCGCAAGTTTGGTTCACCGACGTATGGAACTACCATCTCGCTCCCTACCTGGTGGAAGCAGTACGTGAAGGTGTCCAGCTGTATGGGCGGCGAGGTGGTGCCTGGAACGACCCATCTACATTCATTCGTGACACCTACCCATGGCCATATGGACCGGATTCAGTTCCGCCACTGCGACAGATCAATGCGGAAGACGTTGGTTTAGAGGCGGGCGCTACCGGAAATAGTGACTCCCAGGATCCGCTGGTAATTTTTTTTAATTAGATTCTGATAATGAGACAATTTCATGTACAAATCTGGTGCATCTCTACTTTCAGTTGAACATGCTGATGCGCCTGCAGGAAGCGGCCAATTATTCAGGCAATCAGGAACAGGAATCCGACTGTGCCAGTCTCGACTCTAATATCACACCCGACAGCTCTGCCGGTGCGGAGTAAAAGCGACGATTTAGCTCAATTTTGTAAATTCACTTAGTTTTCCATTTTTTAGTTTTTTCTTTTTGAGTTTTTTAGAGAATTAAAAGTGATAGGAAGCGATTAAAACCACCGCGAAATTTCTTTCCCTATACAAAAGTTCCTTTATTATTCCTTTCATCCTCATCGCTGAATCTTTTCCAAGCAGATGGAGAAAATTTTCAGAAAAAGGACGATAAGCCAGCTCACAGATGCTTCCAACACTGGAAAAGTTTTTTAACTCGTTTCCAATGTTATCACACTGTCTGCCTTCCGCGGAGTTTTTGGGCATAATGAATAAAGTTGCTCCACAATAATGCAGTTTCGCTTCGATCATGCTCCACCGGAGATTCGGTGATAATTGAAAGCACTCAAAAACCTCATTAAGGGATTAGGCGCAGTTCGAAAATGCAAATCAATTCAAATCGAATTCCTGTCCGCATTTTATTCGGTTCGCAAATTACTTTTCCGGCGGATGAAAGCAATTTTTGGAAAGAGTTATTATTGAAACTATTTTGAGGTGATATTGAGCCTTATGGAGTACTTTTATTCAAATTTTATTAAAATAGAAAGGGAAGGTGATGTGGTAGAATCGAATCAGTGGCCTGACCAGAAAGAAGTTAAGACACAGGGTAATGCGTGTAAGTAATACGTTTTATTATTTATTTTTTGTTTTCTTATAACAGCGTCCCATCATCAAAAAATTGATTATGTTATGCTTTAAAAAAAGTTTCATGTGTAACAAAAGACAGGAACGCTTTACACTACAATGATTCCACCGGAAGCTTTTTTTGCACTTAATCAGTTTACCAATACTCTCTTACAAAAGTTAGGAAATTTGATACTTGTAAGAAATATAAATTTCCTGTAACGCAAGCATTCGGAAGCGAAAAGACCTGGTGGCTGCTTCGTTTTATTTTTTTTATTTTGTCAGCTTCTTTTTTTTCGGATATAGCCCACCCACTAACAATATTCGTTGTTTGGAATTATCCGAGTGTAAGTCAACGTGATTTAAAAAATCTGAGAAATAGCATAAAATTTGGAAGAAATTTCATAGCTTGAGTTATTGTGTGTTGTTTTTATGTTATTTACGTGAATTACGATTCTACCCTTCGAATGTATAAACATTTTGTGCTCCAGTTTTTCCAATATTTTGGTGTGATGATAAACTGAACAGATGTGTAAACATCTTAGGTTGAATGTTTTTCAAAACAAATACCTAACGGTTTTTGGGGTCGCTGATTTCGAATCACAATAACTTCCAAAAATTATCAACGCCGAACACTTCACAATGACCATGTTCTCGCTCGTGGGTTAGGAACCGAACAAATGCGAACGAAAAAAATATAAGCAAAAAACTCATGCTAAATCAGCCACCCCAAAAACTCCCAAGAGTCATGATTCATGGATATTCATTGACACTGAAGATTTTCACTCGCGACTGCGAGTAGAGACACTTGCGCAACTTGTGACACCGCTTGAGAATAGATTATTCCGACACGTTTGAAATATTTTGAATACGTCTATATTCCTACCTTTGGACGTTTTTGAGTTGCTCTGACTGCTTCAGTGAGGTTTAGTCAGGTTTGTTAGTGTGTGCAACAAAATACTAGCCTTTACTTTTCCGAACAGTCTTCCCAATGCAAAGTAAATGTCAAAGCAATAAATATGTAAGTAATAAAATAACATCAGGTTCAGACTGCAACGATTGTAATTAGTGAAAAAAAAAGTGACTTTGTTGTTTCTGTTTGTAGGTGTCGAACATATGTATATGTATATGTTGATACAGTTTTATCCTCGAGTAACAGTAACCTTCTCCGCAATGGAAGCATTTTTTGAGGTGTGCCGTCCTTAGGTCTTTATTAAACTATTTTATCCTAATTTTTAGTTTTAAAAATTCCTGATAAAATATTTCATAAATTGATAACTTTTTGGACATGAAATTTTCCTAAAATCATCCCGTGCATGCCATCAAAATTTCACTAAAACTTCGAACATATAAAACCAAAATCGCCAACTCTTTGATAAATGTTTTTTATACTCAAATCATCCCAAAAAAAAAAAGTGAATTTATTGTATGTATGTAACAAATAAGTTATTTGAAAATAAAAAAAATGCCATGTAAATAGTCCCCCCTTCCCCCTACTAACCCCAGCGTCCTAACAACCTTTCCTACAATCCCTCTCTTCTACCGTCTAATGGCCATTCCGACTCATTTGAAGGAATAGCGCACGACACTAACTGAAAGTCTCGTAAGAATAAATTTTCATGAGCAAGTTTTTTATACGTGTATATTTACAAAAGAGGGAGATGTTAGCGATTGTCTATTTATACGGGGAATTAATAAATTAATGCAAAAAATAATCAAAAAAAAATAATAAAAAATAAAAAAAATAAAAAATTTATTAGCACTCTGGATGGGTGGTAGACGCGAAGGAGTTTTCACTAATTGAACTGAAAATAATACTGACGATGAACAAAGCTGGTTACTGCGCTAGTGGCAGACAGTGAAGTTATTAACAATTTAACTGAGTAAAGTTTATTACGTGCTATTGTATTTTTGCCAACTTTATTACACAACTACTGATATCAGCGTCATGATATTACTCGATTGTATTACGTACCGCCTAAGTGCAGAAACCGAGAAAACTATTAAGACAATTATTGTATAATTATTATATTTAAATAAAGAAAAACTTTATTATTTACGCAATGGCTTTTCTTTATCCCTGGCCTCATTTTTTCCAGTCTAAGTTTTGTTTGGTATTTTGTTTAGGTGTTGTTGGAACCTGTTTTTCTCCTAGAAGCCCTAAATTGCATCGGAAATCAAAATATGAAAATTACTTTTGTTAAGCATGACTTGCAACAATAGGGCTATAATTGTAATAAATTGAGAGAGAAAACATTCGATGCTGGAACCAAAAGTCTGTTAAATGTATTAACATGTGCCTCGACACTCAACATAATTTTTTAATGAAAATTTAGGTCTGCATCCACATGCCCCAACACCAAATAAATATGTAGCAAATATACGACGTTGGCCATAATCTCGGGACTTCAATCCCTGTATCAGTTGAATTTTGTCGGCATAAATATCCAAATCTTTTGTCAGTTTAAGCCATACTATATTTGTAAGAGGCCCAATTAGTGCGAACGACGAGGAACTGAGAGCTCCGGCTCGTCGGTCACACTTCGACAGCTAGTGGCTGGAGGCTAACTGCACTTTCGTATATAATTCATGTAAAAACAGTGATCAATGGTGAAGCAGGTGAAAACTTACAGATGTGAAATTTGATCTCCAAACCGCCTAATTGGGACAAACTTTTAAACCAATTATAATATTTCTTAGAGGTACGGAAGGTGAACATTAACGCGAAAAATATTCGACTCGCTTCGTAGTTTCTTCCACAGCAAAGTCATCACGAAATTCGATACTGGACCATGAGTAAGTGACAGCAGCATCCAGCCAAATCGAAGACATATCAGGTCAGCAGCATCATCCGACCATCGCAAGATAGGCAGGAATTCCGCTGGGAACCTTCGAAGAACTTTCTACCTGAAATCCTACACAGTTAGCGGAGATAAGAGCCAACTTTGAGACGTTTGATGTCATGGTCTTTCCCGGCAAACACCACCTCACAAGTCACAGGTAACAGAGGTGCGTGCAATTGATACCCTGAGAATGCTAATGAGCACACCGCCACCAACCAGAGCATTTCAGCGGTGAGACACATTCTCTGCAGTCGCCGCCTTCGGCGAGTTATCGCCACCACCGCGCTTGGCTGGGTGTCGTCGTCGAAGACGTCGAGAGGACTGGCTAGGTGGTTCATGGTTTAATCACGCACGTGACAAGCGGCGATGTGATGAACTTTTTTTGAGATTTATCAGGCACCCTGAGCAAATCCCAATGGTGGTGCTGAAAACACGGATTGTGACTTAAGGAAAGGGATAGAGAAGGATAAGGAAATCACCTCCAGGGGAGTATTTCATTCAGATGTGACTCCCTCGTCACGTTCTGCTAACAATCTCTGCATTCCTTTCAACGATTCAAATCGGGAATTGCTTGGCTCTTAAAGAGGTAATTAAGCAGGTGATTATAATTGTCGCGATTACTGTGCCCCAAGGTAATTCCACTTTAGTGGTTTTGTCCAAATGAAGCTTTTGTCACGTAAATTGTTCTTCTAACTAAGCAGTTTACAAATTACATGGAGTATTCTGTCAATTTAATTTACAATTATTTGTCATGTCGGTCGTCGTCAAACTTATTTTCAGATGTCGATTGGTGTCCCTCAGGGCACCTTGCTGGATCCATTGTTGTTTTCCTTATTTGTTAATGACATGGCATTGTGCTTTAATTCATGTAAGTTGCAATGTATGCAGATGACGATAGACGAATTAGTGCATAAAATAAATGTGTGCACAAATGGGCGATATATAATAAATTTGCTTTAAGGGGTCTACCCTCTTTATATTGCATTTTCGTAAAGTATATATATACAGAAATATCATATTAAAATTTTTATAAAGATCGGAGCAGTGTAACTGTATTTTTGTCTCAAAATTAGTCGAGTTTAAAATTTTGATATAAGAACATCTCTGCGCGTTTGCTTATAATCAAGAAGTGCGGCGTGCGGCCGACGCAGCACTGTTGCCTCCAAGAAAGCCAGAACATATCGCAGGAACGCTACTTTGGATGAAAATGTGCATTTTGAGGAAGAAGAAGGCATAGTGTATGGTCCAGGCATCGCTGATTAGGCTTAGGTGAAATTTTTTACGATGCCATTAACAATACTATAATCGCGTTTTTCACAAAATAACTTTTTCGACACCGCGTTGATGAAATCTCGGAAACTACCGAACCGATTCCCACCAAATTTTTACCAAACATTGTTTATGACTACAGCTATAGCGCATCGAGGGGGTTTTTCAAAATTTTGATTTTTAAATTTTTTTTTGGACAAAAACGGTGAAAAAAACATATTTTTTTTGTAGTTTTTCAAAAAATGTCTGTCATTTTGTCAATTTTGCAAAAATCAAAAATCGCCCCCGATGCGCTATAGCTATTAATATATTGAACCTAAAACTCTTTGCTTTTTTTTTCCCCGACCATGCATCTCGGAGATTTCATCAACGCCGCACATCCCTCTCGTTTTTTGGATCATTTTTCGACCAGCAGTTGCATGCTTAAAATTTCACAAAAATGAATAAAAAAAACTTTTGTGATATAGTTCGAGAGTGTATTTATTGAGTGTAACAATTTTTTTTTCCATTTTCATAATTTAAACCTATCGAAAACTTTATTGAAATTAACCTTTTTTTTCCCTCCGAAAAGAGGGTACACCCCTTAAATGTCTGATAGTGTCAGGCGAGTGACAGACATGATAAACCTTCCCTTGTATTCGTTCCATTCGTAAATAGCGTGAAAAACTTGAGAATAATATTTAACACAACTTTATCCTGGCATGATCAAGTCTGCAATGTGGTTGGAAAAATTTATTCGATCCTGCGATCGCTTTGGCCCTTAATAGGCTGTGGCGCTATCTAATGGACGTTTATTAAACTTTTCAAACAACCCTCGTAGAAATGATTGTAAATCCATTTAATGTTTTCATGAAATAATATAATATTTTGCATGGTGTATGTGTACGTACAAACATATATGTTGTCTTGTTAGGTTTATTGACATTATAAAAGAAGCCTCCAGTTGTTTTATATTGTCTGCATTATATAATTGATGATCCTTGATCCAATTTCTAGATTAAAGACCGCATGAAGGTTGCGTATATCTCTGCACCTTCCGGTAATGTAAATTTATGGCTCTCGGCAGGCAGCTGCAATTGAAGATCAGACATATTTCCCACCAGGCGACCGATAAAGTTGATTGGACACGAAACAAATTGCAAATTTGTTGATATGTTCCGCAAAGCAAATTGCGCGAAAGCTGAAGGCCGACGAGAGCCTTGTGGGGGTTTTCTCGGTACCGACCGGTAGTAGCCATGATCGCGTTTGCGCCAACAACGATCAGTTCCTTGACCTAACCGGGCACACATTCTGAATGTGGATCAGCCACGAACCGATCACCGGTTAAGCACTAATGATTTCTGCCAATTTGGAAATAATTTAGATTAGTATGGCATGAAACCGTTTTCCTGTTACAAAGCGTTAGCCGCCCGGCAAGTTGGCGGGATCGATTGGCCGATGCTGCCGAGACGCGCCGCCGGGCGATCGACCTGCCCATACCCGGCCGCGCTCAGGCGTACGCAAGTGCATATCTCGCCTACAAGAAATAGCGCTGGGGAATTCATAAATCAGCGAGAGATATAAAAACGGAAACAAAGTCGGATAGGATTTTTCTGCTTTTTTTCCCATTTTGCGCTGCCCATTTCTGTAGCTGGAGATAAGAACAGCGAGCGGGGCTCGGGTGGCCCCCAAGACTCTGTGTGCGATCACTCCGGAGCCGCGATAGGATGTTTTGCAGTTCTTTCGTCGTTGCGTTCATAAATTGTCTTCGTGGAAACAAGATATACCAGCCCTAGTGGTGGTGCGGGGGGGACTGCTGATTCCTCCTCGTCGTAATGAATTACACCTTGCTATCTATGGCACTTTCCTGGGTGACTACCAAGCAGAACGGCGTGGCGGCGGCGGCGGCGTCGTCGCGTGCTCCCGGCTTCAACCAGATGACCGGAATTAATTACCACGTGAAGGGCCTTCTGCGCCCGAACCATGACGGGGTGCAGTAGCGCAGCACACGTCTCAGATAACTGGAAGCAGGTAAACCTGATCCAGTTTTCCAGAGAAAACTGCATGCTGCGACTGGAAATGACAACAGATCACTTAGAGGAGGAGATAACTATCATCGGGTACAAATTGAGTTTAAATTGCCCCATACCCTAGCCGCGGCTCGTTTACGCACGGCATAGTAGTAAAATGAGAAAATTGACAGTTGTTAACGCGGTAATTGCTTAATATTTTTCAATAAAAAGTGGACCGTGCTGCTGCGACTTATGAGAGCAATGGGGCTTTGCTTCCGCAGATGCTTCTTGTGATTGCTGCAAATTTTGAGCGAAAATGTAGGTTTCGCAGTTATGTCTATAAAATTGCATTTTACTGTCTTTTAACTACTCAGGTACTCAGGAAATATCTATTCATCTTTATTTATGAATATAAGTCATTTCGACTACCTGAAGAGTTTAACTGCCTTTCGAGACTCAGTAACTGACCCTAAAGGCCTACACTCAGCAGTCAGCCACAAAATTAGAAATTTATGAGCTCATATTTTCCATGAATTACTTGCAAGTTTAATGAACTGAACATACCTCTATTCTTTCGAGACTCGACTTTCTTTTCTTAACGTGAATTGTGCGATGGTCATATGTTGCACCTCTTTCCCTAAATTGGATGCATGCACTGTACTATTTACCTGTTCAGTAATCCAATGCTTTTCTTCTAAGCAATTTTGTCGAGATTCGAATTTAATTTTATCGAGTCTCGACGTACATACTACAAACGACTACAGGTCTTTGACCCTAATCTTCACGATGCCAATTTGTAGCCTTGTACCGTCGGCGTCGTCTTGAAATCACCTCAATTTAGAGAAATTGCACCGCGCAGCAGTGCCCATTGATTTCCGAGCGGGGAAAAAAACCAAATATCCGGAATTACCATGTCCGCAAAAAAGCCAACCGATTCACACTTTCATCGTGATCTTCACGCGCCATTGGTTTCAATTATTCGATCGAAGGTTAACGAGCATCCGAATGAGTTTTGCCCCAAGGGAACTATAAAAAGAGCACAACGAAACGACCGACGACCGACGACGGACTCCGCTGATAAGTGTAAAGAGGCTGTCCGGCCATTCCCACTGGGCAAAAGTGCAATTTGTCGCAATCATTCTCAGTATAGCACCGATCTGGGTGATATGCTGGGTCCGATCGAGCTTACATATGCTGATGCTGAATCACATGCATCTCTCGCACCCTACCGCATCATACTGCACGTACATATCTTTGATCTCTGCGGGGAATATAACATATTTGCGCCTCTGTCCGGAAAATCTCAGCGATGCAAGATCAACTCGGCTGCGATTACGGATATGAGAACATAAAAAAAACGACAGGCAACAACAACAACACAACATGGACCGATGCAACCATCTTCCTGCTGTCTTACTGCTGTGCTAACCATTGCACTGGTGCAGTTATCGGTCGTTTTCACACCTTTGTAAGGTAATTTTCCAATTTATTTGCTGTTATAAATCAGTTGGACTCTCTCCTGCGGTGTAAGAGAACATGACGGCCGAATGGAGGGAATTTTTTTTTTTTAAAGAATTTGCTACAAAGTTTGTATTGCACATGTGATACAAGATCACACAAATAAATTGACAAATTGCTCCTGGAGTCCTGGAGTTGCTCTGCTTACTTTTTCTTTTCTTTTTTTGTTCGGGGCTTAATGCAAAATAAAATACAGCTTTATAGGTGCGGTATGTACATAATGTATGTTCGACGATGATTCTTGATTTTTTGCAGCATTCGTAAGACAAACTGCAAAAACACCAAAAAAGCAGTAACACATTTTTTCGAGACTTGATCAATCTATGTAAAAGGTTGTTGACCAACATAATATTCAGAGGCGGCAAAATAAATAACTCCCCATAAGGTATTTCATTTTCAACGACCGGATTTTATAATTAATTAAAAATGAAAACGCCCTCCTGATCCGTTCTTATCTTATTGTCATACGCCATATATAGTCGTGTGATTTGACATAACCTCACAGAAAGAAAAGTCTAAAGGTGTCATATCACACGATCTTGACGGCCAATTAACGTCACCATTTCGTATGGAGCGATTTTTTCGCCACTTGTGTTACAAGTAACGCTGTCTTGTTGAAAAAACTTATATAGGATCACAAAAAATTTAGGTTTAGAATTGCGTCATATAGTTTATCGTATTCAACTTGTCAAACGCTTTCATTTTATACCCATGTCAAGGGGGTTGTAAAGAAAAAGGTAGTCCGGTATCTTGGGCCATCCGCCGGTTTTAAATATACTATATTGTATTGTCACATTTATTTTAAAACGTTAGCAAGTAGTCGGTACCTCTTTCCACTCCTGACCTCCACTAATTGCCCCAAGTGCAAGGAGATGCGTAGAGAAAAACGTAACAACCTACGCTGAACAGCCTCGATTCGTTTAATGTGCGAACCTCATAAAAGGGAGATCAGACAGGAGTAACATATTCTAGTATGGGTCTAACAAACATTCGGAATGAGGCACAAGAAATGTTAGAACCATCGAACTTCTTAGACTATCTCTTTACAAAGCCTGAGGGAGCATTAGCTTCGTTTAATATTAGCCTCAATTTGATCCTTAAAAGATAATCAGGAATTAAATAAAACACCTTGATCTCTTTGCACAGAATTCGCCAAGTTGAGGTCTGTCAAAGCCAAATTTTTTATGCACGACGAGGAATCGAAAAGTTTGAACTATCAACCACAACATCGCGGATCATAGCAATATTTTCGTTTGACCGATCGCTACAACGATCAATATGTGTTGTCTCAAACTGTTCAACTTCGCAGTGATAATGGCTACCAAGATGTTCACGTAACGAGAGATAGGTAAGAATAACAGAATACGAATTTTCGTAATAGCGCTGAATATTTTATAGCCGTTGAACTGTGTAGTTTTCCATTATGAAATGGCAACACAAATGACCACAAAATGTAGGGTTGCCCGATGAAGGAATTACAAGATCCGATTAGGAAATCCAATTTAATTAGGTGCCTGTGCTTTGAAATGTAATTAATTCTTTATTTCCTGCCAATGTAACCAAATTAACGGTATTCAGTGCTATTTTTATTATTCTAAATTTTTGGAAAAATGTGAGCAAGGATTTTCAGAAGTCTTGACACCACCCAAACCTGCTCCCTTCAATATTCCTTCCGGCAACTTTTTTGCACAGCATAAGTCTAAGAAATACCTCACAGCATCAAAATCAATTCCTTTAATTAAAATTTCAAAACTTTATCAGCCCCCTAAGCCTTGCGACGTCCACCTGCGACTCACCATGACCGGTAGGTCGGCTCGACACACCGCAACAAGTGTGATATAATCTCACAGCCTTGAGGTGGTAATCCTCTACATGATTTTGACGCAAAAGACCTGTAAGGCGACCGAGCAGTTCATCAGATAGCGGGAATTGGACGAAAAAAATCTCAAAGATACACAAGTACAGAGAGAGAAAAAACACATTCACTTCAGGCCCTGGTTTTTGTGCCCTGGTATACTCGTAGACCGGACTCATGTCAGGGATTGGGCAATTTCTTGCCATAATTGCTGGGCTGTGGCAAATGATGATGCCCCCAAGGGGGGCGCTACAAAATATATTCCGATTTTCCCACAAATTAACAGTTTTTCCCTTCTGCGGTGGCTCATTAAAAATTCGAATGGATGGAAATGTGATTTCACCGATGAATATTTGGACAGAACTCAGCCATTAATTTGCCTTAGTGTCGGAAATTAGATGGGCCATCAGAAGCCACATTATGAGATTATGTCCCGCTTGGCAGATGGGCACGCGTGGTTTCACAACATCGACCCTATGCTACTATACCAGCGGTCACCTGTGCATTGCGGTAGCATCGTGCATTACCTGTGTATTTTGAGGCATGAACGCACGGACAGGTGACAACGGCTGGAAGCCAGTTCTGTGGCACGATACAAGGTAGTCGTCATCGGTCATTCTCATCAGCATCAAATAGCCTGTGATCTCATGAAAATTGAAATTCGTCCAAAAACACGTTTTCCTTGACTAACTGCTGTCGCTGATGTGATTATGTTGCTACCTGTAGAAGGCTTATAAACTGCAGCAAAACAACGAATTAATTGCTGCTTTTTGTGCGCCGACACACACGACTCAATGATTTCATCTTTTTCGCGTGCTATTGAAAAATAGCTTCGGTGAGGTGTTGATTTTTACCTTTTCTTGTTTTTTACTTTTTTTGCTTTTTTTTTATGATGCAGGAAACCTCCAACTTTTATTATTAGTAGCATTTTACATTTCTCATGATCACAAAGCGGTTGTCAGTTTATATCATGTTTGCCTATAATTAATCGTGCAGCGAGTTTCGAAAGACACTCCTAGGAAGCAAAAAATAAACTTGTTTACTAGGCTTGCGATGATGTATAAACTTTACTGAACTATTGATGGGTTTTTTATATAACTAGCGCCAAAAACAAGAACCAGAAAGAAAAAAATTAGTTCATTCGTTGCGCTATTAATTAACGCAGCGACTGTGCGTAGAGACTTGCGCAAGTAGACCGTTGAACTCTTCGTGGTTTTTAATATAACAAAATATTCTTAAAAAACAACAACAGTGAGCCGTTGTGAACACTATTTTTTAACAGAAAAATAAGTAACAGCCAACTTATAGAGGTAGAGCTTGAAGGAACGGTCGCTGAATTCTTGTTGTTTTGTTATACATCTTGGAAGACAACATAACAATTTTTTTTATTACGCTGACGACACCAAGATATTTAGTGGTGCATCTTCTGAAGGAGATTGAGACCTTTTAGGTTCGGAGATTCTCTTTTTAAATTGTGCTCTATAAATCATTTTGCTCGTATCCTCCTGTGTAACTTTGTCGTTTTCACGTGAAAGACAACATTTTAATTCTGACTACAGTGCGTTCCTTGCATTGCAATGTTGTAAAGACCTACCTTGGACTACACTAGTTGTGTCTGCTCCCCTTATTATGACGCACACATAAACGTCTGAAAGCTGTCTAACAGGGTGATTCATAAGTTTGACATTTTCATTGCAAGTGTGGATAATATAATATTTATTTAATTTTTTTTATTTTCATCTACTCAATGCAGGGACATCAAATTCACGCCAAAAAAAACTACTCCCTTAAAGCATCTATATAAATAAAAATGAATTGCTGTGCAGTACGTCTTACTAAAACTCAAAAATGGCTTGACCGATTTCGATAATTTTTTGTTTTGTTCGCTTTCATACAGGGGAGGTTTAAAAATAAGAAAATTCGGGAAACCCCAAAGGAAAAGCCGGAAAATCGAAAAAATCGAAATTTCCGTCTTGTGTAGGAAGCGAATTTTCCAACTTCAAAGAATCTTTATGAAAAAGGCAATTGGAGGTTTTCGGGGACGCAGATCTCGAGCTTGCATTCAAAATTTTGGAATTCAAGATGTCGGATCCAATATGGCGACCGCAAAAGTTAAACTTCAAGGGATTACCCTGATAATCCGCACTAGGGAATTTTCGGGATCACTGATTTCGAATCTGCTTTTCAAATTTCCAAATATGGGACCAAATATGGGAGGGGGTGCAATAAGGAGGTAGTGTAAAATGAAGAAAACTAAATTTAATAATACTGTTAGAAAATATCCAAAACATGTGCAAAACACAAATAGGAAAACGCTGGGTCACATATGAGAGGCGGTGGTGCAGTAGGGAGGCGTTGTAAAATTAAGGAATACAAATTTAATAGTATCCCGGGAAACACCGGGTCCGGGAAAGCTAGTGTTGTATATTTTTGGAAGGGTAATAAGATGGGAAATTTAATAAAAATAAAAAGAAGGTGTATAAATTACATGAATTTCGGAGAAAATTTTGGAAATTCGCAGAACATTTTATTCAATTTCACGGGTGACTGTACTTGCTAGTGCTAGAGGTAGAATAACATTATTGCGATTTTTGGAAAAGACATTAGAATAGTAGTTTTTTTTTGCATGAGTTTGATATCGTTCCGTTAATAATACAAATAAAATAATTACGTGCATACCATGAAAATGTATAATTTAATTTATGAATCACCCTGTAAGTCTCTAACGGTTGAGATATACACCCTTTCCCATATAGTACTCTTGTGTTTCTCTTCCGCCCCACTTATTTTTTCACACAACAGCTCAATTTAAAATTGAAACAATTTTTAAACTACACATATATGTATTTGTACATACACTACAGGCAATTAGAAGCACACCAGTCCTCAAGTATGACGAGACCGTGCTGGAAGATATCACAGCCTTCTTTGCAGTTGATTAGCATATAAAAGATAATCAGAAGTAATAGTCATGTTCAAGTCATTGATAAATAAGAGAAATAATAGCGGACCAAGAATAGATCTTTGTGGAATACCAGACAGAACAAAACATGCACCTGCAGTCTGATAGAAAGGATGAGAAACACGTCAAAAATAAACACTTCCAAGCAACTCATATTCATTTCGCTTTTGTTCCAGAGTCCTCCATTGTGCGCATAGTTTTTTAATGTCTAATTCATTTTGCAAAATAAACTAAACTTACTCAGTTGAAATTTCCGTGGGCTCTACTACGTAAGTCGCGCAATTTCACTGTCCTCCAAAATAACAGCATTATTATAGCATATAATTATCCTCCGTGACTTATGCTAGCTTAGATATTTCAGTAAATTTTTTTTTGTTACTACATACTTTCCATTGGTTATTCGTATTCATTTACACCCCTCCAAATTTATACTTCATGGCACGCCTAAAGCATTGATATTTCGGTTTCAGAAACAGTTCCTTTTAATTATAATCTTGATTGTACTTCCAACCTCGTCTACATGACTAATGACATTTCCTCGCCGTACAGCAACATACCGAGTGAACCTCCCAAAAAACCAATTTCTTATGACCACCTAATAATCGAGCGGTGTAAAATTTTTCTTCGTTGCTAACGCTAAAGTACAAGCAATGCCCTAAACGACCCGAAGAAAAACTTCCGACATATTCTCCGTTAAAGAAAACGAGATGCCACTGACGGGCAGCGAGACGTTTGTTAAATACTAATTCCATCCAATCCATAGAAAAGACAAAGGCAAAAGGCATTCAACGTGTTAAGGTAAAACCTCCTTAAGCCCAGTGCCCATATAGAGGAAGTTACCCGGCTGGTTGCAAGATCATAGCGCGCTTACAACATGCAGCCACAGTACGGTGATCGTTGGGAATTTCACTTCTCAAGAAACTCTCAGCCGCTTTTAAGGCAGCTGGTCAGGTTTCACGGGCATTAGAGCGACTATTAAGCTCCGATGGCGTTTTGTTAACAATCATGGCGTTCCCTACCCTACACCTGGACGATCGTGACGAGACTGAATTATCACTATCAGTCACGTGATTTTGTTTTGGTGGCGCTCTTTTGTCAGCAAGAGTGTGCAGACTAGACTGTTGAAGAGAAGATGACAAATGGAAGACTTGTTTCTTCTCAGTTTCTCTTAAACCATACTGCGAACATGTTCGATTGCAGTGATCTTTAATATTTTGAAAACTGGATTAAATCCCTGATCGTGTTCCCGTTTTCCATCCGGGAAAGTCAAAGCCGGGCGACATATGCAAATTGCATGACCCATTCCGCAATGAATTTATTGCGGCGTCTCACAAGTTGGCAAGTCGTGTACTTTCATTCAATTTCCTTAAATCACCGCAGCTGTCCTCGGGCAATAAACGCTTCACCCACAAATTTATTGAAGACGTCTTGCCTCCGCCTTTTAATTGCACAACTCGCCAGACTGTGTGGCCATCCCCTTCGCCATACGACAGCGAAGACAACGACGACGACAGCCCAAACCAAACCACCGGCTGGCATCGTGGATTCATATTCCTTCAGTGCCCCGAAGACATGGTAAGTCCTCCTCCTCCGGAAAGTGGCACTCGCTTGGCTCGCTCACCAAATAAATCAGACCCATTACAAAAAATAAAAGGGAATAAAAGTTCGATGGCAAAAGGAAGAAGAACGCGAACAAGATCAACATCGGAGCGATGATGATTCCTCGATGACTGGAATCAGATCGGAGTGCGCGCCTGCGCGGTGAAGAAAAAGTCAACCGTGGCCCCATGCCACATCTCTTGGCGGAATAATTGACGAAATGCAAAACGTGCCCTGGGTGGGTGTCGTTACTCCCGAGAAATGCCGTGAAGATCAATTTAGTGATCTTCGCAGGGCTCGAGCCTTTGTTCCAGCATCCAGCATCAAGCCAGGCCTAGCACGGTGCTGATCGATTCCGCGTAAAGTCGCGAATCCATTTGCATAACGACCGCATTGCGCCGCAAAATGCACTATCGGACTTCTCTTATTTTATTCATTCCGGGGTATGCTGCCAGGCACGATGATTTTATGCAGAGGAACTGATAGGAGCTCCGGGCCTCCTACAACAGTTGCCACTTGATCAGCGAGTCCCGATAGCGGTGCGTGAGTTTTCTCTATTAGGTAAATAGTTTTAGGCAGAATTTACCACTTTGCTTTCCAATTTGGGCTTATCTCCCCCCATACAGCCAGTAACTCCTCATTGTTCCCGGAGAGATGGCCTCTACGGCCTCTGCAGTCTCTGCAGCCTCTCCAGCCAAGTCCCGCTGCAATCGAACGTTATCGCCTTTGTCGTTCGTTCATGTCCGGGAATGAGGTTTCGCTCTGCGCGAACTGAAGAAAAGTATTCAGGCAATTTGTCAAGGAACGTTTAACGAAATGCCCGAGACAATGATCTGCAGCCACGGGCGAGTCCTGATTTTATACCGGAGGTCATTCGGTTTTTCATTAAGTGGCCACGAGGTGAAGGTATTCCACCTCAAAAGGTTGCCGCTTTGTTTTGATACCAATCTCGATCGCTGCCAAGGAATTGTATGCAAATTCGCTCGCGACCCATTCAAATGAAATTCATAATTTTTTTTTCTGGCAATTGGACAGACTAGACGGAGTTTGGGAGTAACACCAGGTGATTGCTATTCCGAAGGTGTGCACTTTGTGCTTCGTTCACTTAAAGACGATGTATGGATGATTGGAATTTTTATGGAGGCGGAAATTAATAATTAAAATTCAAAATTCTGGGAGCCATCATGAAATTTTATTATTGATCCACAATTGTTGCTGGAGGCGCTTATTTGTGTATTTTTAATTTTTGGGGGTCTCTTCTTGTGAAATGTAAGGTACGCGTGTAATTAATGCTACTTCCTTATGGCATCAAAATAAATACATTCTCCATGGCTCTTTGTCTTCATTTTATACCTACTGCGCTTTTCTTTGAGTAGGTATTTAGATTGGAATCAAATCGGGAAGCAAACTTTCGGATATTAAGGCGATTGGGCAGTATGAGGGGTAAAGCTCATCTATGATATGTACATGTGCAAAGTAGAAATTTGCCCAATAATTTGGCTCAAATTAGTAACCCGTTAAAATTTGAAAAACCAAGAAAATACAAGTAAACTACAAAGTAAAAAAACAATTTTAAAATTTGTACACGCATTTTGAAGCGTATGTGTGTGTGTGTGTGTTCGTGTGCCAGCGAGTGTGTGCAAGTGTATGTGTGTGGGGGCGGTATAATTTTGTAAACATTACAGTTACGCTTTCGCATTTTTAATGTGACGTATCGTTTTGAGACATTACAGATGTCCTCGCTAAAGAAGTATCCAATATTGCCTGTTTGCACCTCACGTGTGTCCATGTGTGTGTGTGTGTGTGTGTGTGTGTGTGTGTGTGTGTACCCGTGTGACGAATACCCCGAAATGCATCACTCGTCGGAAAAAAACAATATACCTAAACGTAAAATTTGCCTTTTACAAAATGTCCACGGTCTGAATATTTTCCTTTCACAAAATGTGTGATGTGTTTCGTGGCATTCGGCACACGGGCAGGTGGAGTACAAATATAGGCACTTTCGCATTATAAACAATTCCGTTGATAACACGGACACAGAGCGATTGTTTTTATACGGACACAATGACTACACGTATGACACGGTCAACACCGAAGTTGGCCGAACTCCGTGTCAATCCGTGTACTTCATGTACATCATAACCGGACACAGCGGAGCAAAAATCCGCTGCCTAATAAAAATGCTTATGGTCCCAGAAAGGTACCTTATGGTACGCCCGAGGTCTGACTAAGAGAGCTGACTTGTACCCGCTTACAACCATTAAGTCACGTACGAACATTCGAAAAATCGTGTGATGAAACTTGTTTTGAGGACTTTTGGATACGTATTCATTTATATTGTCGAGTAACATCCTTACGAAATTGTTTTATCACTTCAGAGTTTAATGAATCAAAGTTATAATAGCCCCCACCTTTTCACTTCATGCCCGAACACTGCACAGTAAATTATGTGTCCATACAAAATCGTTTTCTTTGGATACATATCTTTAGGCTTTGAAGCTTTAGAGTTGAGGCTTCGATTGATACGTGACGTCATTTCCGACATTACCATGTGAAGCTCTTGAGTGGAATTGTCCATTTTAAAACCCATTTGGTATTCGGTTTAGCTTTTATGGCTTTGGTTGGGGAATTTCAAGAGCTTTATATTTTATCTACTTCTTGAACCGCTTGAAACATAAGTCCACGACGGTTGAAGAGATATAAGTAGAGCTTTTCATCTGTGATCAGTAAATGGGTTAGATGTTTTTCATAAGTGGTATGAGTGGTTTTTCCCATATTTCGAAGTATGTTCAAAGAATAAACTGCTGACTTTGAATAGCACTCGTATGCGTTTATATGGGGTGCGAGGCGAGTTCTATGACATTAAGAAAGAAGAGAAATATGTGGGGACCATACAACCGAACATGTAGAAGATAGCTTGCTAGACGGGAAGAGGTCTCATT
This sequence comes from Neoitamus cyanurus, assembly GCA_947538895.1. Taxonomy (NCBI): domain Eukaryota; kingdom Metazoa; phylum Arthropoda; class Insecta; order Diptera; family Asilidae; genus Neoitamus; species Neoitamus cyanurus. The sequence continues at coordinate 9,229,380 of OX384544.1, read as the reverse complement.
ACTCCTCTAGAGAGCTCCAGAGCAACTGACTTTTGCTGTTTTTGTTATCATGTTTTGAAATTTGTTGCCTTCCCTGGACTGATACAATCCGGTGGGTCCAACCGACCAGTAAAACGAATAGATCACTAGACATGCCGTTCAGTATTTTGCGGGTTATGTATATTTCAAAACTCTATACCTAAAAACTGCAAATTATAATATCTCACTAATAATTTGAATTCTAAAATATGAAGATATATAATTATTGACAAAATGGTGATACATAAGAGACATCCTGGAAAATTACTGATTTGCTTTTGTGAAAGCCGGCGTACCAATTCGTAACGATTTTAGCGACAGCAACTTGTAAATGAAAAGCCTTATCTCTTTTGTCATATCTCACTTTAATTCGCTTCATTTTGCATTTCTATCTGAGGGGGAACCCTTATAATATTTTCTTATATGTTACTCACAAAATTTCAATCATTAAAAATATGCGATGCTTATGGCTAAATTCGAAAATAGTCTATTAAGTTCAGTGGCAGTAGTTACACTTTGGATGACATTTTTTTCCATCAACGCCACATTTACATCCTCCGGTTGTGTCACCTTTACCTCCAGGACCCCATCGTGGTCCTCGTGTTACCCAGCATACCTCAGTCTTGCACATGGAACATTTTAGCCAGTCACAACCCCATTTTTTCATCATAATCACCTGGTGGAAGATAATTTGTGAGTATACTAATGATGTAAAAAAAAAAAATTATTTCTTTTACCTGACAAGTAGGACAGATCATGGCTTCTCCTTTGTCTACCATATCGTTCAGCATTTCCTTAGTTCGACGAGCTTCTGTGTTACTGTCGCAGTCACTGAGTAACCTATCTTGGTATTGTTTGCATGTTAGACCATCATGAACAACCTGCAATAATTTATAATATTTATTTCATTTTCGTCCATAAATAGACAGACACTGTTAATTTTAAAAGTTCGATAGCTGGAGATACATATATTGTAAGGAAGCTACGTTGTAGCGTTGTACGTTTTGCTTCTTGTGGCAAGACAAGACAAAGCGATAAAAGTTTATTCGTTTTCTACGGGTTTTAGTTCATCAAACGTCCTTTGTACTAAAATCATCTCAACAACTCAAGCTGTAAACAGTTTCCACACTTAGTCTGTAAACGACCGCCATTTTAGAGGTCGAACGAACACAAGTGACGCTGAGAAACCCAATTGCTCTGGTAAGGTCATTATGCCAAAAATGTTGACGATATAATAGTCATAGGTATCTTAATTGACTACGTTTTGTATTGAATTCGTTTTACTAAAAATCTAAACATACAAAAGTATTTGGCAGTGTCTATTCGCACGCTCCGTGTCCGTGTACATGCTAAATACATAGTACAAACAGGCACCTTTCAGGTATTTTGTAAAAGGAAAATATTCAGTCAGTAAACATTTTGTAAAAGGCCTATTTTCCTTTTACGATCTTTATGTACTGAAAGGGTTTGTAAGCTTTCTTGACTGCTGTGTACTTTCCGTTTACTTCCGTGTACACGGAGAATACGCGGATACGGCACGGGCAAATAGACACGTCCAAAATATTTACCCGACACATGAGGCAATTCACAATCCTGCAAACAGGACATTTGAACTCGTTAACGTTGTCCTCGTAGATACACCAACCCCTGCAATTCGGCGTCTTGCAATGAAACGCATTTTCGATCTGATGCTCTGCCACTCTAACTGACTTGGCCAAGTGTTGTTCATATATCTCCATAGAGACGAGGGCCTTAATCTCACGTTCTTGTAGAATATAGTCACAGCTATACTCAGCGTCCATATATGGGCATTTGACCTCAGCCTCATCACTGTAACGTACCGTGCTACCTAGGCACTCCCTGCAGAAGGTGTGAAGACACTCTCGAAGCACAACTCCTTCCCTTTCCTTGAACGTCATGAAACACACGGGACACTCGAAAGTTTCTGTATTCGAAACAACATCCGAGTTGTCCAATTTTAATAGCTCCATGTAGTGATTAGTCTCTTCAGTTTTAGGTGGTGCAGGGGCTCGAGCCTTCTCTTTTCGAACTGGTGGATGCGAAGACCCTGCTGGGGCAACCTCATTACTCTTCCGGTTAGGATTGTAGTTGTCTACACCCCGGTACTTGTTTCTTGTAATATTGGGACTAGAAAAATTCGAGCACTTTTTAGCGATTTCAAAAGTAATATTATCGGGCTTGACGACAGCTTTAATTGCTGGCTTTTGCTTTTCCTCTATAATATTAAAGATCTCCGACGATTTCCTATTCGGACTCATTATGTTGAGATTGTTCTTCTTCTCCGGCAGCCGGTATTGCACTTGTGTCTGCACTCCTTCTAAAAACTGCCTTAGCTCCGCGGACATGCCGTAGTTTTCATAATTCTCTTTCTCGGGTTGCAGCAATTTACTGGAGTTGGGTTTTGCTTTCGAACAGGCAAAGCAGGCAAGCGCATCGGTTGGATTTATAAGCGTACACAAAGGACAATGCCATATTTCCGAGTCTGGCTCTTGTGTCTTCTCTCTAATTGGCTCAGCAGCAGGTAGAGCCGTAGCACCTTGCACACATTCATCTGGTTCGAGATCATTGTGCGAATCTGAACTTGCATCGCTTAGGCTTCCGTCAATGTCTTCTGGAACGGCTATGGATGTCTTAGGAATGGGCAGGTTTATCTCCTTCTTCTCATCGACTTTATTCTCTGGCGTTATTAGGTATAAGTAGAACCCACTGCTGCTATCCCGGACTCCGTACTCCAAAAGTGTTTTTTTGTTGTCCGTTGCTGGTTCGTCGTTAATCAACCATTTCTGTAGATCTACTGGAATATCGTAATCTTTCTGCGCTTTTTCTTTCAACTCTTGGATGGTCATGAGTGGCTTTACGGGAATTTGTATTGGACCCTTTTGCGATACTTTATCTTCAACGAATAAATCCACACTGAAATGGAAAATAAAATCTTCTTAGTCGTCGGGTGTCAGTTAAATTTATTTTTTTTAATTATGGGGAACTGCTAATTGAGCAAAAGACACCCAGTTACTGATTGGTTTTGAAAGTGTTATGCCTAGATATACCTACTAGTATTCTGTATTTTAGGAGGAACATCACCCTACCTCCAAATGTGTCGACTTGAATTAAGTAAAGAAAGAATGGACATTTTCTTGTTTCATACTTTTCGTTTCTTCCCTTGTCGGGTTTTGTCTTCATTAAATGTTTTAATCTGCGACACGGAGCATTAAGGAAACGAAGAGTATTTTTTAAGCCGAAGACGAGACACAACTAATTGCTTTAGGGGGACTAAAACCTACTAGTTAAAATTCCAAAGGTATTATGTTTTACGCGTGAAACGACAAAATGAAAATTTTCGCTTGCATACACAAGTAATTTCAGAAGTACATCTATCTATACATTTACCTATATGTACTTATTATTTGTAGGGTTTCAAAATGGTGGATCCAATATTGTGACTGAAAAAGTTCATCGTCAAAAGATTTCTATGAAAACGCGTTCTTTTGTGTTTTCGGGGTCGCTGATATCGAATTTACCATCGAATTTAAAAAATGTTTGCTTGTCCGTCTGTTTGTCGGGGCTAATCTCGGGAACAGCTAAAACTATTTTGATGTAACCTTTACTGGAAGATAAGTTATTTTTTCATTCATAATTAAGGCTACTTTCTATCCCGGGAGAATTTGGGGCTCCTGTGGGAAAAATGAAAAACCGCCTCAAACCGCATGATAGAGTTTTATGCATTCTGCAACAGTTCTATACCGTGCGGCATGAATTCAGATAATAATTTAAGCAGTTTACATTATAATTCACAATTTCTTCTCTGCTTTATTCAGCTCCGCTTTTTTCCGTAACGACTGTGATATTTCTAAATCTTTTCACTACTCGACGAAGCTTCCATCCACCACTTTAGAACCTAAAGACCTTTATTTTGACCAGAAAACTGTCTTGCAGTACCTTAATGATCTGCCCTAAATAAAATTAGGGACCCGACGATGTTTCTGAAATTGTTTTAAAGTCTTGTGGTGTGTCTCTTGTTATTTGCTGAACTTATCAATTATCTCAGGTGTCTTTCCTAATTGCTGGAAAATATCGTGTATTACACCCTTGCATAAGAAAGGAGCCAGATATGACATATCCAACTATAGGCCGCCTATTGCCAAGCTCTCAGCCTTATCGAAGCTCTTCGAGGCCATTGTCAGTGATATCTTATATTTTCACTGTACTAAAACTATAATCAATGAACGCCAACATGGTTTTGTGAAGGGAAAGTCGACCGTTCCCAATCTCCTATGCCTCTCTTTTTTTTTGCATCAACGAGATTGAACGAGGTGGACAAGTTGACTTCATATACACCGATTTTAGTAAAGCATTCGACAGATAAGCCTGAAGCCACCAGGCGTTGATCCTTAAACTAATGAGATTCGGTTTTTCTAGGGTATTTTTAGACTGGATATCATCATACCTATCTTTTCGTGATACTATCTCACCACCTATCCATAAAACCTCCGGGATTCCACAGGGCAGTCACTTGGGACCTCTGCTATTTATTTTATTTATAAACCTAGGCGTTACTTTTAATTTTAAGTTTGACTTCGATGAGCACATAAACATAATTATTAACAAGGCCAACTCGCTATTGGGATTCATTAAGAGGTGGTCTAAGATTTTCGACGACCCTTATGTCATGAAAACCATATACGAGTACATTACATTCATCCGCCCTATTTTAGAATATGCAAGTCCAGTTTGGACGCCTTCTTATAAATTTCACTCTGACCGCATTGAGGCTGTGCAGAGAAGATTATTGCTATTCACCCTCAAAGGTTTACCATGGGCTCCTTCCCCCTTAAAGGAACCGTCTAACGCTTTTAATTCAAATCTGAATACTATGAGTAACGATTTATATTTTTTTCATTGTGTGGGACAAGGAAATAAACCAACCACATACCTGCAAACATAATTGCAAAATTTGAATACTCACATAATGCTTTGGTTGTAGTCAATACCGCCACTCGAAGGTCTGTTCTTAACTTTAGTTACTTGCAGGGACACTTTCATTTTGGCCAAATCCATAGCTATTCTAGCTGCCAGCTCATCCTCCCCCTCAGATATGGCCGTTTCTAGACTCCTCATGAATTTATTCAAAGTGATGGTGTCAGTACGGCTCATACCCTTGCAAGGATATTTCAGGGTCGCCTTAAAATCACTAATTCCCTCCGGTGATTGCAATTTTTGAGAAATTTCCTTCACCTTCGCCCTGTCATAAGCGGAAAACTGAACGTATTCAGAAGGGCTTTCGAAGATCGGGTTATAAATGAGATTGTCGGGCTTCAAGTCTCCCGAGAAGTCGTCGCACAGACCCTCGCGACTGCCCCCTTTTGATTCGTCAGAGCGCTTAACGAGTGCTGTTGTTTGAACAGACGTGGAGACCTTTTTGGGCTTTTTGGTGACTCGTGGGGAAAGGGGTTGCTTTAGAATTTGCTCTTCCTTCTTATCTATAAGATTGTCGTCGAGGCTTCGCGTTTTTGGGAAAATCTTTTTGATCGCTCCCCTTTTTGGTGGTTCTGGATTTTTGGTATCTTTAAATTCAGTGGTAACTGATTGTTCGGGTTTTTCGGTATTTTTTGAAACGGGTTTTGAAGACACACTTTTCTGCAACACTGGGTACTTGTCTGCGAGGGCTTTAGCATTCATAGCCCTAATTTTTTCCCTTAGCCGTCTTTTCTCCCGTTCTAATGAATCTGGATTATCATCCAGTGCTTCTGAAGAGTGCCCCTGATCTTCGATGCTGCCATTTGTGTAGGTTGGCGGGGTGGGTAATTGCATGAACTTGGCAATTCTTGCACTGCGGACCTCCTTGAGATCAATTCGATTTATTTTATTCAAATTTTCAACACTACTAGACTGAGGCGGCGAAACATCCGTTGGGTTTGCTTCAATTTCACCTTGAAGTGGCTTCTGCGGCTGCTGGGTTACAGTCGTCTGAGCGTAGAATACCGGAGTGACAGTAGTAACGATCACAGAACTGTCTAGGAGTGGTTTCCTCTTGTCGGCATCCGGAGGACTTGCATCCTTCTCAACTTTTTCCTCAGGCATCTTTCCTAAATAGTTGGAGGATGATAATTTCTTCTCAGATTTATCCGTGCTCTGCAACTTGCTTCTCCGCGAGAAGTTCGGCGAGCTAATCGGCAGTTTGCTAGGGGAAGGGGATTTTCGTGAAACTGGCGGTTTCCTGACTACCGCGGTCTCAGAAGCCGACTTTGATAGAGCGTTGGCAGCATTGCGAGGCATGAAGTACTTCATAACTTTTTCAGCTTTCTTCTCCCAGTCAGTCGCTTGGGTGCTCTTAAGATTTTCTTCCTTGCGCTTTGGATCCTTAGACTCAATATTTGCCTCAGAATTGTTCTCAGCTTTTGTTACACTCTTTGCATTCAGAGGATTGGGAAGAGGGTCTATTTTGGCGGACAGCTTGGCCGTTGGTTTCGCTTCAAATTTACTGAGCTTATCATAAGGCTTTAGGCGCTCGCATGCTTCGCATATAATGCGCCAGTAGGGATTTTCCAGAGTGCAAAACGGACACGTCCACGTCGTCGTTTGTGATGCATTCCGTTCCTGTTTGATGGCCTCAGTCTGCTCATTTCCGGTTGGTTTGGGCGCTTCATCTATTTCTGTGCTTTGTGTCGAGTCAATTATTCCCAAAATAGAATTGGGCGGTTTAGAGGCCTCCGCCGGAGATTTACTAGTCACATTTTCTGGATCATCTGAAGTCGTCTGGAGCTTGGTCTCATTCGTTTTGGCCTCTTGAGACGTTTTGTCTTGGAAGAAGTTTTCTGTGCGGCCTATGAACGAAGTATTCAGCGTTATTCGTGTTTGGTTCGAAGTAGACTCAAATTTGGTTATCAAGTCTTTGGTGGAGACGACTTGATTCGCGTCCTCTGGCTCGCCTTCTTGCTCGACTTGGATTTTCGAGCCGAACATTTGCTGCTGCAAAATAAGATGATCTGGCAGGTTGAAGAACTTTTCGCGTTCAGCATCTTTTCTCGCCTTTTCATTGGCATGCTCTTTGTTTACGATTTCAGCTGCTTCACGGTCCAATTCGCTGATGTTTGGGATCCCAATCCCCGAGCGTCGTTTGTCTTTGTCTTTACCTCGGATTTCATCCGAGTGTTCTTTGTGGCGCAGGAAGAAACCGAATTTATGCCCAGTATCGAATATTGATGCTCGCGAATATCCAACTTCAGGCAAGAAACTAGTTGCAGTTGATTCCTTTTCTTTATGCTTCCCCCGCCTTTTCTCCATTGTCTTCAAAATAACTTCACGTTTGAAGGGAATGGAGCTTTCCCGATGGGATGAAATCGGTCTCTTGTACCAAGGTCTTGGGGATATTGGAGACAGAGGAGAACAACTAGGGGACTCACATTTGTCGGAATTCGTGCCCGAAGTTAGATCCTCATTGCTGGTAGTCCTGAATTTATCGTTTGAGTCCCTTCCGCTGGATTCCGCTGATATCCTCTTCGAAAACATTTTGGGAGAGTACTCTGAAGAGCTATGGCCAGCACCTTCAATTATTGCTTTGATTTCCTTATCGTTGAATAAACCTTCTGCTAAAACTGATTTTGGTGTATCGTAGTCCGGAGACTTTGGTGACAACGGCGGTGGTGGAGCTCGGCGTTTTTTCCTACCTAACGTTGATCCTGAAGAGTAAATTTCACTGCCACTATTACCTCCAGTTCGGTAGGTTTCGTACGTTTCGTCATTTTGATCATTTTGTTCGTGCAATTCATTGATTAACAGTGGCGGCGGGGGTGGTGCCTTTCGTTTACCCTTTACATGGACATAAGCACCAGATTTTTTGTCTTTTGAACTGTCACTAACCGCTCTTCTGTGGCGGCGGTTTCTTATACTTTGGCTGGTGCTATTAGAAAATTTCTTCTTGGCGTTTGGAAGACTTCTATCGAAGTATCGTATATTGTCGTATCCTGTTTCACTAGTATTAGAATTTAGGGTGTCAGTGTCGTATAGGAAATATTTTTCTCTTAAGCTTAGCTGAGGTCTATCTTCACTACTGTTATACTTTTTTACTCGTCTTCTGTAGGATTCAGTCTCAGGGATATCTGCTATCAGTATTTTTGGCTGTAAATGAAAAATTAAATAGTGAAATTTATATTTTTATGTTCTATGGCCGTATGCATACAAAATAGTGAGTGTACACAAGCAGGTAGGTATTTAATACTTGTACCTAGTAGTAGTAAACATATAATTACTTGCTTTGTAAATTGGTTTAAAAAAATATTTGGCACGTTTAGAATTTAAGGACTACTGGGCTTTAAAGTGACAAAAGTGCTTAAACATTTTTCCTAGCCAAATCAAAATTTACTTGGCGCGGTATTCAATTTTTGAGACAGCGTAATTTTTCTTTTATATATTTTTCTCAAGGCCCTAGTATGCGTTCGGTTGTCTGAAAATCTGGCAATTTCAAGCATTTTGGTTGGTAATAAAGTGACAAAAGTGCTAACGTTAGTAAAAAACTAAAAAACAAAAACCCCAAAACCCCAAAAGCCCAAAAATTCAAAAACTCAAATACCCATAAAACCAATCCTAAGACCCAAAACGCAAAACACAAATCCAAAAATCATAAAAACAAAAATGTGCCTCGGCTATCTATTTTTCTTTGAATTTCTTGTGGTTTATTATATGTATTTTCCCTGTTTCTATTATAGGTTTTCCAAATTTTTTAGGATTTCTAGGTTTCTGAGGTTTCCGGAATTTTCGTAGCTTTCCTGATTTTATAGGCTTTCATATTTACTAAATATTCTAGACTTTAAGGTTTTCAAATAATCGAGATCTTGTAGACTTTCTTGGCTTTCTAGGCTTCTATTCTTTTACAGGTTTTCTAGTTTTCCTAGATTGCATTTTCATAAGTCTTTTAGGATTTCAAGGTTAACTTGGTCAAGCTTTTCTATTACTATTTATAGGTTTTCCAAATGTTCTTTTAAAACTTTTTGATTTTGTTGATAACCTAGTGTCCTATATTCCAAAGTTTCAAAGTTTTGAAGATGTTGTGTCTCAACTTCGACACCTGAACTGTGATGTACCTCAGGAATCAACGCCAGGACCCCATTTAATTTATATATTCACGATCTGTCTGAGGTGATTGATTAGGGATGTGAGCAAACATCTCTATGCGGATGATGTCCAAATTAATTTAAGTAAGCCTATCGGATTGCGTGAGAGCTGTGTCACAATATATACCATAGATACCTACACTAAATTTTTTACGTTGCTCGATTTAGAAACCATTAAGGGTTTCCACATTTGTGGAGTTTTAGGGTAATTGGGTTTTGTCTTTTGGGATCTTTTGTTTTTCATATATTGCATATTTGAGACTTTGTATTTTTATCTTTTTAGGTGTCTAGGATTTCGAGCTTATAAGTTTTTGAGACTTTCAGGTTAGTGTACTAAGTAATAATTTAATATAAAAATTTTGAAAACTTGTCGTATGAAGAATAGATTTTTAGGTTTGATAAATTAACAAATCAAAGCCCTTTTAATTTTATTGCCACAAAAACACCTTTATAATTGGTTCCGGAATATACAAATTGATTGATTTAATAGTAGTAGCATTAGTCGATTAAACTAAATGAGTTATTACTTAATTGTTGTTTTAATGCATTTTGAAAACAAAGCTTTTACCGGAAATACAAACAAATATTTTTTCCTTATTCTCCAATTTTATTTATTCTATAAAAAATTAAAAAAAGGTAAATCATTTTACGGTGCTCATGCTTGTCGCACAATATAATTTTATAATAAGAAGCATAAATAAAACTACTCACCTCTTCAGCACTATTATATGGCTTATAGTATTGTGGCTTTATAAAGGCAAAACCGGTAGTCGACGTGCTTAGAACACTATCACAGCTTGAGCTTGGAGATAAATTGCCAAGAATAGGACTAGAGTGAGGACTTAATCCGTCATTACTACTTGAAAATTGTGAACTCTTTGATGACACAGCCCCATTCAGGGATTTGTGCCGTTTTTCGTTTTTCTTAAACCACTTGAGGAAGGTAGGAAACCCCGAGGACGATGGTCGCTGCTTACAGTTGTGCTGCTGACGAAATTCGACTATAAGTTATGAATTGCACATCTGCGAAAATGCCTTACCTCCTTGGAATAGAGCGAAGTGCTTGCACTCGCTTGGTCCCTAACTCCATTCGTTTTATTCATATTACATTGGAGCTAAATTTGCAGCCATTGTGACATTGTGTCCAGTTGATGTTCTCCTTTGCTTAGCTATTTTAAAAAGAAAAGAAAAAACAAAATCTGTTTAATCTCGACACGATCTATGCACATAAAATTTGTAATTTTTGATGACTTGCGGGCAGAGACGAGTATGTAAACAGAAAAGTCTTTGAAGAAACATCAGCCCTTGAGAGTCACAGCCTTTCAAATTCCAATGCAATTTTGTTCTCACGTCTAAATATATTCGTGTAGCCTCACAAAATGCCATATGTGCGTAAGCATTTTTTTCGCTTTGTTTTCCACAGTTTATTTATCATCGAGAGTAAATGCATGTTTCTTTCGGTCATTTGACTATAAATATCTCAGCAAAAAAACTTTTTTAGTGACGTGAAAATGGGAAAATCTAAGTACGCGCAACGGCTTCTGAAGAAGCTTCCTTTGCGGTAAACAGATGCTTTAGCATTTTTCTTTCTTTTCTGGTAATTTTAATGAGCTTTTATCGTCCTGTTATAATACTTCGGTGTTGAGCTATTAGGTACAAATATTTGTGCATCCTATCGATTTTATGAAATTTTATTGTACGAAAACTGGTTCATTAAATATTCTGAATAAAGTAGAACCGCGAGTCTGATGCTTTTTTGGGGAAAAAAGAGGAACCTTAAATTTAATATTAACTCAAGAAGTGTATATAGGGATGGGAAGACATTTTTTATAATCTACTTGCATATGTACCATATATAAGAGCTGGTTAAGCACAGGGTGTTCTAACTATGCAGGATCAATTTATTCAACGTAATAGAAGCAATTTTCTCATCGCGAAATCATTTGTGATATTTATATAATAATTAAAAGCCGATGACATTGTTCTTGCACCAACATCCCCATCCACGACAAATTCATTTGAGCAATGCCACCCGCTACACAAACATTTTTAAACGCGTTTGAATTTCATCAACCAGATGCGCAACTCATCAAACTGCATCATACATATGTACACGGGAAAAATGTTGGAAAAACTGCCTACGTTGCGCAAATTGTTCGCTTCAAAAGAAATTCATATATGCAGCTTCCAAACCATAACTCAAATGGAAAAGTGATATTCTGTTGGATATATATGCCTGAATTCTAGAAGAACCCCTAACGCCAAATCAAGTATAGAATATAAATCCCAGGAAAATCCTGGACTTCTTCAAGAAGCTAAACCTGGAAAAAAAGCGGGTAGGAACTCACAACAGAACTTTGTTTTAAAAAAACCCTCTCCACATTAAGAGTTCTTAAAATGTTTGGATAATTCAGCAATAGATAACCTTGGCTGATCTAATCGAGGTACCCGAGAACACTTGTGCAAACCTTTCGAAACGATTAAATTTCACCAAGCAACAACTTATTTTTTCAACAGTTCAAACAAACGGGGAAAGGAAAGGTAAAATTGCGCGCGGTGTTCGAAAAAGTCGGCTCTATTTGCAATGTATCCAAATTTGTAACTGAGCGACTCAACTCTGCGCAAACAACATTATCGAGCTGTTTTCGGGTATAAATACGGGCCTAGGAACACCGAAGAAAGTATAGTCTCCTGTTAGTTGCAGAAGTTATAAGTCTGTCCTGATCTTCACTAAAATGAAATTTATCATTGTTCTCCTATTAAGCATCATTGGTAAGCCCCAAACTTCTAACGGCTCATATACAGCTGTGCGCAAAAGTCCTTAAAGTGAAAATGCAGCAAAATAAAACATAGGTGGTCTTAAACTTTTGCGCACAACTGTATTATTCTTAGAAGGGATTTGTAAAATGTGCAAAAGTTATAAATAATTTCTCTATTTCAGCTATGGTGTATTCACAAATTTGTGCAGAGAATTGTGCGCATGTGCATAAGGATCTGAATCCCGTGTGTGGTTTGTTCAGAGGCAAACGAGAAGACTTCATTAATGAAGACCTACTCAAATGCGCCACTAGATGTGATCCAAGTAAGACTTGCATTTGAGTTAAAGGTTTTCAAAATGATTATTAAACTATGATTCAAATTCTTACAGCTACCCGAAAAATACACGATGGGAAATGTTAATAATAAGGATCTTCTCAAATTTTAAGTTACTTGAGTAGCTAACCTGTTGGAAGATGTCTTTAAAAATACAATAAAAATATATAAAATGTAATTTCAATAGTTTTCTCTTCACTCTACATTTGATGACTGCTCTAATTTTCTTGGGCGTATGATTTCCTCAAGCACCAAAAAGAATTCAAATTGAAAACGCAGTCTTATGTATTTACATACACAGGGGGGTCCACACAAAGGAGAAGAAATAAATACTGAAGGGGGGTTCTTAATATCTAAGTATGAGAATAACCTACCTAACCTGATAATCCCCGAAATATTTACGAATTTCTGATTCTTTCTTTTTAATATTCTGCATAAGGTGTTGTACGTATAAATTTGTGTATCCTATATTTGTCTGGACTGTACCCCTTTGGAAAGGCAATTAGATTAGCAATTTAAAAAATACGTAAAGAGGTGTATTGTATAATATGAATTTCGTAGAAAATGTGAGAAAAACGAGAATGTTAGGAATTTTCAGAACATTTTGTCACATTCGCAAGTGACTGTATCTACAGCGGTAGAGGTGAATCAACATTGGTGGCAGTTTTGGAAAAGTTGATTTGATATAGTAGTTATTTGCCGTGAGCGTAAATTGTACCAAATTCACCTGTAAATCAAAAACGGTTGATATGTGCTCCACCCCATATATTTTATTGTTTTCCTAGGTCAGATCCATCACCCCTCTCATTGCTGCGTGCGTTATCCGCAACACCCAGTATTTATCCAACATTTTTATTTTATGAGTTATGTATTCCAAGTAAGTACATAAAAACACATTCTTACTGCGTCTGTCCTTTTTTAATATGAAAACAAACAACTTAAAATTACTCCTAAATGTCCAACAAATTTACATTTATGCGCCGCCCTGTATCTAAAAATAAAACTTTTATTTTAGTCCACTCGAAATATAATTAAATTTGAGGACCACCTAAATTGCAAGAACAATTCACTTACGTATAAAATGAAAACAAGTTTGGAAACACTACCAAAAAAATAAAAAATTATATTCTGACAATATTATTGTTGTCAAATGAGATCAAAGAGCAAAGATTTTATTGACCCCGTCAACAACAAATTTTCCTTCCTAAGAAATTGCACTCAATAAAATAACAATCCATTGTTAGGTTATCACACTTCGTTGTCCTTTTAGCAGTGCATCCATTATTACCTAGTGAAGAATGTCTTTATGAGAGTTCTCCATCTTTTAATGGCTTTTCAGAAAGTTATTATAAATCTCCACTACTTAGTCTGGGCTAATTCCGAATAGCAAAAACAAATTTTGAATTTGCGTCTAACATAACGTGACTGGAATTTTCGCGTGTGGGTTCGAGGCAAACAAATGGTTCATTTACATTTCATCAAACTGTTTATTGTTTCGCACTAGTTTCAGGCGTAAATGCAGCATAAGTGCATAGTAGAGGAATTTGTATCTGTTTCCATATTTAAAGCAGGAAGGAAATTAAGAAATTCTCTGCTATTGCTGGGGAATGTCTACTTGAGTTTGATTGATCCCACATCGGAAATTTCATTAAAGCAGACTAAGCTAATTTGTTTCAGAAATAGATGCATAAGTACTCCTGATGAGGAACGATTAACTAATTTTTACATTACTCTAAATCGAAAAATGAATTACAAGGGAATATAAAAATAAAACGCTTAATATGTATGTATGCGCGACTCGAACCCGTACGCTAAGAGATAATAGAAAACAACTGTTTTTTTGTGACAATTACGTACCTAATAAATTAACGAAATTCATACATGTATGTTTTTGAAAATGTTGTAGTTTTTTTGGAATACACAAAGGCAAACGACCCTTCTTGTGATATTTTTTGAATTCCTAAAATTGGTGCTTCCAAATGATACCCCATAAGATACAAAAACAAACCTTTTTTACTTATTAAATATTATTAAGCCATCATTTTGTTTCAATACCGAAACACCGGCGAACAGTGTCATAAAGAAATACTTGTAGACCTAGGAATTTTGCTTGCAATAACGTAAATATTTCACGTGGCAGGACGCGCCATCCTGTTGAAATCTCATGTCATTTACGTCCATTTCATCCTTCCGCGACGATTTTTTATGCACACCAAAATGAATACATATGTAACTTATGAAATATAACTCGAAATTTTTCTGTAGTTTTGTAATCTTCACAATAATTAAACGTTATTTTTAATATATAACGGGATTTTCGTAAATACCTATACTGTCTTAGACAGGAAATAGAGCGCTGTTCAAAAACGAAGTTCTTATTAAGACACCCTTTATTTTGTAAGTCAACCAAAAACTAAAAACCTTTAGAGTAAAAATAAATATGGATATGATCATGAACTGTATACGATTGTCCGCGAGACTAATTTTGGTGCGTAGATACACAAAGAGTTTTAATATTTATTGTTCTGATGTGCACACTATAATAGAATAAAGACATTTTGAACGAACTGAAAGATTCTTCTGACGTGATCAAGTCTGATTCTGTCGTCTTACCATCAGGGGTCGAGTTTTCAGAATCGTTTCACTTCTAATTGAAAATAATTGCACAGCTGTGAATTATTTCCTAATTTATCCGCCTGAACCACAAGGGTTAAATATGCACGCAATAGCCCCCCACCGAAAGTGTACGAGGTCCCAGATCATGTCGCGCCGTCGCCGAGCACATGTAATCACTTCTTTAAATAGGGCGATATTAAGTTGAAGGAAATTATTAGTTCTGGTTCACCGTTGACTTAATCCAATTCAGTCGCCTTTGACTGTCCCATTTTCGAGTTCAGCAGTCAAAAATTTTAATTTAATTCATTCAATTATTGACAAGTCGAAAGGGATCAATTAAAAGCGGGTTGAATGGACGTGTATATTAAAAAACCGCCACCGTAGTCGTACGAGTATAAAATAAATGTTCTGCATTTTTTCACCTTTCTAATTTAAGAAACATAGGCGGGTGCGGGACCCGTTGGGAGCTGCCTTCGTCGCGTATGGTGTGACTAATTTTCCTGTGTCCCCTTATGGCTCCGAAGTCTCCTCAATTAGCGGCAAAATGACTGTGTTTTTAAATCCCCCCTGCGGAAATATGATATCGCACTTTTTTCACCACATTTCACTATCATCACAAAGCTCTTCGACACACATGCGAAGGATTTAACTTTTTTTCTGGTGAGGGCCCAGGAACCACTTATATGGTCGACACCTTTTCAAGAGCACGCGGTGAGGCACTATAAATTTTTCCGCATTATCAATCGCACTGGGGTAGCACAAACGACTTTGTTTTCTCAATGTGCATAATTGGAGCACTTTCTTGAATTAAAATGAATCGGCCGGAATCCAGAACTAGAACTAAAAATGTGTGAAGTCACTGGGGTAGACTGGCCGCGAGCGCACATCGTCGCATCTTCACTCTCGCTGATTTCCTACATCGGGCTCATCATCTGCCGCACCGCACCGCAGCATCTTTAAGTGGCCAAGAGTGTGCTTTAAAAATCTTCCCCTTGATCTGTGCAGTACGTTCCCGTAAAACATCCGAAAGTTTTGCCAACCGATCTTTAGACGACAACTTTCGTTCCCTGAGACATATCGCTCTGCACAGAGAGGGGCTCCCGAACGAAAGGTTGATTGCAAGACACATTTTCAAAATAATCCATTCATCGTGGTATGCAGTTCCAAGAGATTAAACAGCTTCCAACCAACTCTTTTTTTCGTGGTGGATTGTCAGTCGTCAGCTCAGATAAGCTTAATCAGGGATCCGACGGATGAATCGCGTCCAGGGCATTAACCACTGATCTTCAAACTCCTTACGTTGAAGGCGCTTTGCAACAAGGGCAACTGATAACTTTTAGTGTGTGTACTTAAAATGTTATTAATTGCTTGCTTTACAAATCATTTTATTTTTTGAATGCGGTTTCATTCGTATCTCTTAATTGTTCATTTCATTAAGTGGTGAAAAAAAATTTTGAGTGGACTAGGCGGACTAGGCGGATATCCTTTTCCTTTTTACATTCAATAACAGCTTTGAAGTTTCCTTCCAGACCGTTTACTCATGGATGCCAAAAAGTTCAATCAAAATACTTTCAGAATACATCAAGAACTTAATTTTAAGTTGCAAAATATTAGACAAACCGTGGCCGGTGACCCAACAATGATCACGTCTATAATCAGCTTCATGTTCTATAAGACTTCACCAGTTAATAATTATCTGACTGGTTTCGTAGTTATAAAAAGCGTAAAACGCATGATTGCCAAAATTTGTATATGTACTTGTGCACATAGCAAGGACCCCGCACTAATTGTATGTACAAAATCTTTCTGCGAATTTTTTTGATACTTTTATATTTTGTAGATCTCGTTATTCTGAACAAATGTCTCCATGGCCACAACACGATCCTATGAGTATGCGCGAAATAAACATGGTGGGTTATTCTGATACTTAGATATAAAGGGCCCCTATTTAGTTTTTATTTCTTCTCCTTTGTGTGGACCACCCTGTGTATGTAAATACATAACACTGCGTTTTGAATTTGAATTGTATTTAGTGCTTGAGAAAATTATACGCACAAGAAAATTAGAGCAGGCATCAAATGTAGAGGGAAGAGAAAACTATTGACATTACATTTTATATATTTTTATTTTATTTTTAAAGACATCTTCCAACAGGTTAGCTACTCAGGTAACTTAAAATTTGAGAAGATCCTTATTATTAACATTTCCCATCGTGTATTTTTCGGGTAGCTGTAAGAATTTGAATCATAGTTTAATAATCATTTTGAAAACCTTTAACTCAAATGCAAGTCTTACTTGGATCACATCTAGTGGCGCATTTGAGTAGGTCTTCATTAATGAAGTCTTCTCGTTTGCCTCTGAACAAACCACACACGGGATTCAGATCCTTATGCACATGCGCACAATTCTCTGCACAAATTTGTGAATACACCATAGCTGAAATAGAGAAATTATTTATAACTTTTGCACATTTTACAAATCCCTTCTAAGAATAATACAGTTGTGCGCAAAAGTTTAAGACCACCTATGTTTTATTTTGCTGCATTTTCACTTTAAGGACTTTTGCGCACAGCTGTATATGAGCCGTTGGAAGTTTGGGGCTTACCAATGATGCCTAATAGGAGAACAATGATAAATTTCATTTTAGTGAAGATCAGGACAGACTTATAACTTCTGAAACTAACAGGAGACTATACTTACTTCGGTGTTCCTAGGCCCGTATTTATACCCGAAAACAGCTCGATAATGTTGTTTGCGCAGAGTTGAGTCGCTCAGTTGCAAATTTGGATACATTGCAAATAAAGCCGACTTTTTCGAACACCGCGCGCAATTTTACCTTTCTATTCCCCGTTTGTTTGAACTGTTGAAAAAATAAGTTGTTGCTTGGTGATATTTAATCGTTTCGAAAGGTTTGCACAAGTGTCCGCGGGTACCTCGATTAGATCAGCCAAGGTTATCTATTGCTGAATTATCCAAACATTTTAAGAACTCTTAATGTTAATGCTGGAGAGGGTTCTGTTTCGAGTCCCTACACAATTTTTTCTCTGGTTTAGCTTCTTGAAGAAATCCAGAATTATCTTGGGATTTGTATCCTATACCTGATTTGGCGTTAGGGCTACCCCTAGAATATAAATATAATAGATAGATGTAACCTTCCCAGCGGGAATTGGCTTATTACTGCATCGATGCAGTAATTAATATTGTAATTAACAAACATGATATTTTGTAGATTACGACATCGATGAATTTTATAATGGCGATGTCATTGAAAAGAAATACATATAGTATACACATACCTTTTAGATTACCAAATAATAGATGTTTTCAGTGATTCATTACTAATGCACAATGTAAATGCTTACTTTACTTATAAAGGAAAGACGAATTCGCTAATGAACTGGTAAAAGTAAAGGTGATAGTTAGTTTCCGCATTACTGAGAAACAGATATATTCATTAGGTACTTCAATGAGTGAATTATATGACACCCCCTCGATATGGGTGACAAATAAAAGGGTATGACGAGTAAAATACAATAAGCTGTGTGAAGCCATTCTAAATCCAGTATGGCAGCGGAAATAAAATGACGGATTATCTTTTTCTTTACAACTCCCTTGACATAGGTATCAAATTGACGGGCTTCATGAGCAGCACATGGTTAGCTATGTATTTTACATCGATCGCATATCAACCACCTAGACCTGCGTATCAAATTTTGAGGTTGAATAAGACATATAATAGATTAAGAAGTAGATAATAATGAACTAGATGAAGAAGCGGAAGTTCTGCACTTGCCAATGGATCGGATAAATGAAATAAAATCAGGCTAAGCAAATGAAGCACACTAAAAAGTGAAAAATAAAATTGGTGAAAGAACCTTTTTAAGTAAAACGATTTCATTGCACAATTGAAAATGCCAGAAAATAATTATGAGTCATCAATCTTGGGCCTTGATCAGACTAAAATAAAATCGTGGGGCGCATTTAGTAGAAAACACATAATATAATAAAATAATAACAGTATGTTTTCCAAGTTCCAACAAAACAAATTATTCCTTTGTTTTGCCAGGTCGTCGACGAGAGACTGAACATTAAGGTTCGAGCGACTGAGCTCCACTAGAAGGTTATTAATCACGATTGACCACAAGAAAGGGATCAGTACCTCTCCCTGCGGGCAGTCTTTAGCGCCAACAACTCTAACCGATTTTACTTCCAGTTTTGCGGTGAGCCTCCTACTTTTCAGTATGGGTTCAATCCATTTTACTGTGGTCAGTTGAAAACTTTTGTCCACAGCAGCTTGTCTGATTGCATCGAAAGAAGTGTTGTCAAATGCAACTTCTATATCAGGACCACAGAACAGTTTTCTTGACTTCAAAACTTTCAAGGTAAGTAAGCAAATTACTTTGCATGGTGTGGTGATCTTTTTAGGGCGCTTTCATTGAAATGTGGAAGAGCTTCTCCAGTACCTTGAGAAAAAAGGAGGTACGCCTCTCAAATTTACAATATTTCGAAAATTCGGGAATAGATACCTAAAATACAATAGCCTACAATAAGAGGATGATCTCATCGAAGTACCCGCGGACACTTGTGCAAACCTTTCGAAACGATTAAATTTCACCAAGCAACAACTTATTTTTTCAACAGTTCAAACAAACGGGGAATAGAAAGGTCAAATTGCGCGCGGTGTTCGAAAAAGTCGGCTTTATTTGCAATGTATCCAAATTTGCAACTGAGCGACTCAACTCTGCGCAAACAACATTATCGAGCTGTTTTCGGGTATAAATACGGGCCTAGGAACGCCGAAGGAAGTATAGTCTCCTGTTAGTTGCAGAAGTTATAAGTCTGTCCTGATCTTCAGTAAAATGAAATTTATCATTGTTCTCCTATTAAGCATCATTGGTAAGCCCCAAACTTCTAACGGCTCATATACAGCTGTGCGCAAAAGTCCTTAAAGTGAAAATGCACCAAAATAAAACATAGGTGGTCTTAAACTTTTGCGCACAACTGTATTATTCTTAGAAGGGATTTGTAAAATGTGCAAAAGTTATAAACAATTTCTCTATTTCAGCTATGGTGTATTCACAAATTTGTGCAGAGAATTGTGCGCATGTGCATAAGGATCTGAATCCCGTGTGTGGTTTGTTCAGAGGCAAACGAGAAGACTTCATTAATGAAGACCTACTCAAATGCGCCACTAGATGTGATCCAAGTAAGACTTGCATTTGAGTTAAAGGTTTTCAAAATGATTATTAAACTATGATTCAAATTCTTACAGCTACCCGAAAAATACACGATGGGAAATGTTAATAATAAGGATCT
Organism: Neoitamus cyanurus; assembly: GCA_947538895.1. NCBI lineage: Eukaryota > Metazoa > Arthropoda > Insecta > Diptera > Asilidae > Neoitamus > Neoitamus cyanurus. The sequence continues at coordinate 9,209,209 of OX384544.1, read as the reverse complement.
TCTCAAATTTTATGTTACCTGAGTAGCTAACCTGTTGGAAGATGTCTTTAAAAATAAAATAAAAATATATAAAATGTAATTTCAATAGTTTTCTCTTCCTTCTACATTTGATGACTGCTCTAATTTTCTTGGGCGTGTAATTTTCGCAAGCACTAAAATCAATTCAAATTCAAAACGCAGTGTTATCTACATACATAGGGTGATCCACACAAAAGAGAGGAAATAATAACTAGATACAGCGTTTAGATTATACATATAGAGAATAGGACATCGAGTGTAAAAGCCGTGCACGTACAAGTAAGGCAAAAACATACTATAGGGACAAAGACAGAAATTTGATTAATTTTTTCGATTCACACACACATTTAAATGAAATCTTTCACTTTTTTGCACTCTCAAAAACTCATTTGTATACGCGCAACCACGCTCTAAAGAGTTTATAGAGGGTCGCGGCCGATAAAATATACTGGCGGACGCGTCTAGTATGTACACAAAAAAATAAATAACACAAAATTTAAAATTTTATCCAACGCACAACATCATTCTTAAAAACTTATAATTTGAAAATCTTTGACATCTTCTAAAAACAAAAAGTCACATGAAACTTGGAAATTTCTCTAATGAACTACGATGTCACAGATAGACACAAATATGGTCGTCAAGGGTGAAAACATGAAAACATCCTACTACATGAAATCCTCGAATTACGGGAATTCGAGCTATGCAGATCCGTATCTATGTGAACCGAAAAATCATGCTTGCATAAAAAAATTCCAATTTATCCGTCCATTACTCAAATGCAAAATCGCTTTAAGAATTCTGCTCAGATGATATCATGCACGTTTTCCAATAAAATGGCTCAACAGATTGATTTTTTTTAAACTGTAAAGTATGTCTGGAGCATAGCGATTCCGATATTTGAAAATTTGAAAAATCTTTTATCATTTATTTACTTTCCAGACTCTCATCAGTTCGACTGTGGGTTTCCTTCGTTTCCATCTAAAATTAACTTGGCCGATGATGTTGTCTAATTAAGCCAAAGTCGCTCACTCACCATTATGCAACAAAAGCGATTTCTCAAATAAATTCTGAATTTTCGTTCTCAGTTCTCTCGTCTACCTCACGCGGTAGCTGAAGTTGCTGCACAAAGTATTTCCGCTTTCAAAAATAAAGCTGGGAAAACCACACGTACGCGTGTCTCACAAAGATGAAGGCTTAAAGCTCATTGTTAAGTTCGTTGACGCGATACCTTTCCTTAAAATAGATTTCTTGAATGTTTTTGAAAATGGAATTTAATTGCTCTCAAATCCACGTGCTTTCAAATGCTTTGTTATTTTTCAATATTATTGTTGTTGCTGCTTTCGGAAAATTGTATCGATGTTAAATTTTACATTGTTTGTAAGTACGTATGTTAAATTAAATAAAAGAGATTTACAGAATTAACAACAAAATAATTAAGAATTAGTTTCTTTTGAGTATGAAACCACATTAAAACGCCCTGCTTTTGAGAATTGTTATAGTAAAGCCCTAAGATCTACTTGTAAAGATTTTTTAATACCAATTGGTATCCGTCCACCACGACCATCTATGAGAGATACCTACGATTATAATCGAACATAAAAATTATCTAAAAGCAGATTTAGAAGAAGCATGAGAAAGCCAAAGTTGTATTTTCTGAAGCTGATTTCTGATTGCAAAAAAATATTAGCATTCGTGTAAAATATGTTCACAAAAAAAAAACACCAGTGTGATTCAAATTATCTTACTGATTTATAGATGCAAAATGTTGAGAAGTATGCAAATAAAATAACAATCTTATACCTTATCTAATATCATAAACCTAAAGCAATTTTTTGATTATCAAATTGTTTTGAAAAACATATCACTAGGACCAAACATTTTAGTTTTGCGTTTTGCTTTAATGCGTTAAATATTCTGGGAAAGCATGAATTTTATTTATTTACTTTTCAGAAAGAAATAAAACATCGGTTGCATCTACCTTAGAATTGCCACATTTGAGGGAAGACAGGGGTGCTGCTAAAAAATAAACTCTGGAGTTGTTTCATCTAACTTCCAAGGGATTTAGCGAAATGAGTTTTTGAACATAGGATTGCAGTCACACTTGTGGCACTACTACTGTAAATTTTCGGAACGGAAAGTACTTATCAGGAGGATAAAAGCGAAGAGAGCCGCTGTAACCACATCAGTTTTTCTTGTGAGTGCAAAGTGTATGCAGGCCAGGCCAGAATCAGTCGCGCGTTTCCATCAATTTGTGTTGAGTCCGTTCTTATTTCCCGAAAGTGCGACAATCTTATTTTGCAAAATGAGTGACTTTTTAGACTTTTCTGAACATTTATAGCCGCCAAAAAGTGAATTTTCTTTTCTTTACCGAGTTTTGCGTTGCATGTGTGTGCTGTTTAGCTTCAGTTTGAGGGCACGCACACTGGGGTAGCCAGACCACTCTTGATCGAACTGTACGAGGGCTTTGTTTACCAATAATAGCTTGTGTGTAGCTGTGTGCGGCAATAATCTGTGTAGTGTGCGTCAGTGATTCACAGCAGGAGTTTGTTTATCGTGTGTTCTCAGTTTTGCTTGTGCGAAACGGCCTATAGCTAACTGACTGAGGTGCTTGTTACCAAGTAGACTTTTTTGAGCCGAACTGTTTGAGCGCCCTAACCCGACTCCGAGAGGTGTAATGTGCCCCAACTTGCCGAGCAAAAGAAACAACAAAGTCCGGGCCGCCGTCAAAAAGAGAATATCTATACATCCGTCAACAATGTTCAGAAACTTATTGGGCTCGAATGCCACAGCTGTTTGTCCCCAAAACATACAAACGAACTGGAGACAGTGCGCCAGCTGCTTGAGTCCTGCTCTTCTGAGTTGGAATCTCGCCTAAATTGCTAGCCTCTATATATATTTCAGTGTTCACGTAATATATATACAAAGCTATTAATTATATAAATATATGCATCGTTGAAAAAAATTTGTTCAAAGCAAGCGGGGAACGACCAACCAGTTGGACGCGCACGAAAAATCAAAAAGCAAGTCGATCGGCACTCAAAAATCGCGTGGCACTTTCCTGGGCCCGAAGCCTTGACATTATCAGTTAGGTAAACAATAGTCTGATAGCAACGGGCGCTAAGCCAGTGGGCTAATCGCTGCTCAAATCAATTCATTTCACTGTCCCGCATTCGTCAAAGACAAGATGAAGCTTCTTGAAAGCTCGAGGTTTGAGGCTCTAAACAATGCTCTGTCTATCAAGACAGGCGACAGCACAATATTTGGCCGCATCGAAAGCTATTCCTGTAAGATGGTTGCGGCCGATAAGGCGTTGTACAAGCGCTTCACAGCTGAAATTCATGGCGTGGGCCCGCATGACCTGCAGGCACTCTCGCCGCCACAAACTCTAATGGACTTGTCGCCAACATTTCACCGAGGCAGCCAGTCTGGAGATGAGGGCGTCATGCTCTGCGACACTATCTCCAGAAAGACCTTATTCTACTTGATAGCCACTTTGAATGCCGCTTTCGAGCCTGATTACGACTTCTCAGACGCCAAGGTAAGAGGTCCATACACTTAACCAACTCGCAATTTTTTCTCTCAGCGATCAGAGATTATGAGCTGTTTATTTGTTTTTAAAATATAGAGCTTTCAATTTCTCATAATACAGTTTTTTTTTCTATTCGAGCCAAGGCGAATGATTCATATAAATCAGCAGCGCCATTGAGCTTTCTTCTACCTGAAGAAAGTTGAAATTCGCGCACTAACTCAATTCCTGGCTTTGTCTCTGCACAATATTTTGCAAAGCACATAGAAACAGTCCAAACGACTTAACAAGCAGTTTGCTTAATATGTAGGCCAAAGAATTAATTAGAAAAATTTTAATTACTGGCAATGCTGAGAATTGTGAATTATAAATGAAAAAAATTCTACTTATAAAGAGGTTCCTATTTTATTTTTCAACACAACAACAACAACAGCTTTTAAAAGGGAAGTGATATGACAAAGATTCGGACGGCCTTATACCACTTAAAATAAGCACCACTTGAAATTCCTCTACCCGATAAAAGTTGTCAGCTAATGGTAAAAAAATGGAACTTCCTTAGGCGGATATTGTATTAATCTGAGGCAACGTGCATTTCGTGGTATTTAACGCACTTGTTATAGGGTAGGGAAAGGCAAGGTGATTTTATTTAGGATTCTACTTGCCCACCAAAAGTAGGCGAGATAAATATTTTCATCACGAGTGTTTCGATCGAGAA